>OZ005652.1:240101333-242741333 GCA_963930645.1 Salticus scenicus
CGGATTTTTGAGAAGGAGTAAGGTTTAGACTTTTGTGGATGATTATTGGAGGAAATAATGTTAGATAAAATGAAACGAAGAGATTCTAACTGGCCTGGAGAAATTTTACTATTTTTAAAGGAATTTTCAATCGGAGCGATCAAATCCGGAATGGAGGGTCTCGAAGTACGCGCAAAATTCAGACCCAAACTGAGCACGTCGCGTTGAGTATTAGTCAGAACGTGCGAAGAGAGATTAACAACAGTATTCTGAGCAAGAGGAGAAACGGAGAAGTAAAGGAATTTCTTTTAATAAGATAATTAAATTTCTTATTTAAGTTAGTTTGATGCCTAGAAGACTGAAACGCAACGTATGCGAAATTTCTTTTTTCAAAAGAAGAGAAATCATGAACAGAATTGCTAAGAGACAGGTGTAAAGTATATAATTCAGACTCAATAGACGAGAGAGACTGTCGTGTATCCTGAATAATAGCCCTAAGAATGGCAAATTTTACTCCTATTTAAAGCATTTTTAATGCGAAGAGAAGCAGGAAGATTGTACTTAATGTCTATGAACTTAGGAATTATCCGAGCACGCTTACATCTAAGAAGAAAATTTAAATGATTGAGATAGCGAGAACGTTTCAAACGAAGATGTTTGAAACGATTAATCTCTGAAGAACTCATGCTAAAAACATATACAGAAACAAGAGTCAAAACTTAAAGAAGGCGGAGTTTAAACAAAAACAGAAACAAGAGTCAAAACTTAAAGAAGGCGGAGTTTAAACAAAAAGAATGGGGGGGAGGGCGTTAAAATACAAAAATGTAATTAATCAAATAGAAAAATCGATAAAATAAAAATATAAAATGACAGTATCTAAAAATGAGAAAAAATTAGCAAAAATTAACAAATAAAACAAGTCAAAACTTAAAGAAGGCAAAGTTTTAAACGAAAAAAAGGGGGGGGGGAGGGGTTTAAAGATGCAAAACAGTAAATACAAAATACAAAAAAGTAACTAAACAATTAGAAAAGCCTCGACAAAAAATATGAAATTAGAGGCTCAAAAATGAGAAGAAATTAGCAAAAATTAACAATTAAACAAGTAAAAACTTAAAGAAGGCGGAGTTTAAAAAAACAAAAATAAAAAGGGGGGGAGTTTTAAAAACAAAAATGTAATAATTAATTAGAAAACAATCGATAAAATAAAAATATGTAATGAGAGGCTCAAAAATGGGAAGAAATGAGCATAAATTAACAATTAAACAACTCGAAACTTAAAGAAGGCGGAGTTAAAACGAATAAAAGGGGGAGGAGTAAAGGGAGATAAAGAAATAATTAAACAAGTGGAACACAAACGGTAAAATGAAAATATGAAATGAGAGGCTCAAAATCGAGAAGAAAATAGCGAAAATTAACAAATAACAACAATAAAAAGAAATAGGAGACACTCGCAAAATTACTTACTCGATGCTAAAAGCCCAAAATAGCAACAAATTTAATAAAGAAGCATCACAAAACTGGCGTTGTAAAAATTATTACTTACAAACTTTGAATAAACACCATAAAATGCAATAAACTCGCAACAATTGTTTCGGGTCGAAAAAACACACGACCCTTCATCAGGCGAACAAAGTAAGCACGAGTGCTGCAGTCAAAGCGGCAACGCACAAAATCGTTTAAAATGAAAAGAAAAAGTTTATAAAGTAGAAACTAAATATAGCTACTGGTGTGAGTAGAATTGTACAAAAAAACAAGAAAATAAATAAATGAGTGAGATTAAACATATAACAATCTAAGGATAACAAAAATTAAACTAAAATCTAAGTTACGTGAGTAATTTCCAAGCATCAGAGAAGAAAGGAGTGGAAGAAATATCATTAACAAGATTTTTCGAATTTTTAAATATGTAAAATGCTTCATGAATATCCAAATGGGAGGAGCAGACAGGAGATGAAATTATGTTAGTTTTGGAAAAATCAAAACGATGACCTTGAGACCAGCAGTGGGAAGCAATAGAAGATTTGGTAATCTCTTCATTACGAACATTCCGACGGTGCTCATTTATTCTGTATTTCAAACGCCTCCTAGTTTGACCAATATAACCTAAGTTGCAGGACGAACACGGAATTAAATAAATTCCAGAACAGTTTTCGGTGGGAATGGGATCCTTAAGAGAAGATAATTTTATTTTATTGACGGGTTTGTAAATAACTTTGAAACCAAACGGTGAAAGAATTTTAGAGATTTTAAAAGAGAGTGAAGAATAAAAAGGTAAAACAACTGGGATGAGACTGTGATCGTTTAATTTGGGAGCAGAACGTTTAGGATTCTTAAATTTATATAGAGCTTTGTCGATGATAGATGGGTTATAGCCACGAGAGAGGGCAAGAGATTTTAAATAATTAATTTCTTTCGAAAGATTAGACGGATCAGAACAAATGTGTAAAGCACGGTAAACATAAGTGTAAAAAGCAGACATTTTTTGTTGAGGGGCGTGGTTCATAAACCCACTCTCTGCTTTCGACCTATTGTATCTAATATTGGTACGGCTTCTTATAATCTTGCTCGATTTCTTTCAAACTCTCTTTCTCATCTAACTTCTACTAATCTTCATACTGTAAAAAACTCGTATGATTTTGTGGACAAAATTAAATGCATCTCCCCGTCTAATTATACTATGATATCTTTAGATGTTAAGTCACTTTTTACAAATGTTCCGGTTCAAGGTGCTCTGGTTTGTTTAGAGAGAAGACTACGTGAATTCCATTATTCTTCTATTGAAATTGAGGAGCTTGTAAATTTAGTTCATTTGTGTATCAGGCAAACTGCCTTCATTTTTAATGGTACTTATTATTCCCAAAATGATGGTATGGCCATGGGTAATCCTCTCTCTCCTTTACTTTGCGACATCTATATGCACTATTTTGAAGAAAAACTCTTCGGTGTATATAAATTTCCTCACTGGTTTAGATATGTGGATGACACTTTCGTCCTCGTCTCCCCTGACGTCGATTTGTCCAATTTACTTTCTTTGGTCAATTCGATTGACCCATGCATTCAATTCACTTTTGAGGTTGAACAGGATTGCTCTTTGCCCTTCCTTGACGTTCTTGTGAATAAAGAAAAGGATTGTTTCTCAACTACTGTTTTTAGAAAACCATTCTCAGTCTCTTTGCCGCCGCATGCTCTCTCTAACCACGCCCCTCAACAAAAAATGTCTGCTTTTTACACTTATGTTTACCGTGCCTTACACATTTGTTCTGATCCGTCTAATCTTTCGAAAGAAATTAATTATTTAAAATCTCTTGCCCTCTCTCGTGGCTATAACCCATCTATCATCGACAAAGCTCTATATAAATTTAAGAATCCTAAACGTTCTGCTCCCAAATTAAACGATCACAGTCTCATCCCAGTTGTTTTACCTTTTTATTCTTCACTCTCTTTTAAAATCTCTAAAATTCTTTCACCGTTTGGTTTCAAAGTTATTTACAAACCCGTCAATAAAATAAAATTATCTTCTCTTAAGGATCCCATTCCCACCGAAAACTGTTCTGGAATTTATTTAATTCCGTGTTCGTCCTGCAACTTAGGTTATATTGGTCAAACTAGGAGGCGTTTGAAATACAGAATAAATGAGCACCGTCGGAATGTTCGTAATGAAGAGATTACCAAATCTTCTATTGCTTCCCACTGCTGGTCTCAAGGTCATCGTTTTGATTTTTCCAAAACTAACATAATTTCATCTCCTGTCTGCTCCTCCCATTTGGATATTCATGAAGCATTTTACATATTTAAAAATTCGAAAAATCTTGTTAATGATATTTCTTCCACTCCTTTCTTCTCTGATGCTTGGAAATTACTCACGTAACTTAGATTTTAGTTTAATTTTTGTTATCCTTAGATTGTTATATGTTTAATCTCACTCATTTATTTATTTTCTTGTTTTTTTGTACAATTCTACTCACACCAGTAGCTATATTTAGTTTCTACTTTATAAACTTTTTCTTTTCATTTTAAACGATTTTGTGCGTTGCCGCTTTGACTGCAGCACTCGTGCTTACTTTGTTCGCCTGATGAAGGGTCGTGTGTTTTTTCGACCCGAAACAATTGTTGCGAGTTTATTGCATTTTATGGTGTTTATTCAAAGTTTGTAAGTAATAATAATGGTAATATATTAGCATTGAGATCCGATTTCATGTATAAGGCCAAAAAGTTTGTAAAAATTGTTCAAACAAATCACAAATTCTTAATAAAATGCATGAAAAATCTTCATAAGTCCAAATCAGTAGTACGCCATTTTACATTTCAACTATTTTTATTGTCATTTTGTATTTAAATTTTTAAAATGTATGACTTTATAAAATATCTCTCTTACGATGCAGTGCTTGAATTTTCATAAATTATCACCTTATATTTATCTATTATGTATTTTTAAAGAGCATCTTAATCATAATAAAATAGATATTTCATGTTAAATTTTATGGTTGAAATTCATAAAATTTTCTAAGTATAATTTCCTCCTCTGACATGTCCATTTCTCATTCTTTACCCACCCCCCCAACCCCAACATACAAAGTTATAAAATAAAACGTTAAACATTTTATTAATGCTATTCTATTTGTTTTTCAGTAATCATAAACAATCTAACTTAATATGTTATACAAATCAAAATAATAATGATGCACATAACCATTTTCATCCTATATTTATTGTTACTAATTTCTATTGAGAGCGAAATGTATTCATATTAAAAGGAATGAGTATGATAGAACACTCAACACAGTCGCAGACTGAAATGCCGCACCTCATAGGCTACCCTCTATCCGATTCGATAAATTTGATTTATCGTAATTAAATGACTAATTTTATTAGGATTGTTTTCGTACATTAATTTCCAACACAACTGATCCCCATATTGCAAGTTCGTGGGAAGTATTGGCCTAATTTGTCAAATGAAGGAAACACAATATTTAATTACTAAAGTTTCAAATTAAAATGTTCATATTTAATGAAGTGTATTAAAAAATATATTTTAAAATATTAGTCTGACATGTTTACGACAAAATATTGGCATAATGGACGTTTAAACGAAATTTTGCTCTATTTTGCCATGTTAAAAAGAAAACGTAAATTTTGAATAACATGTGAAGTTTACAACTTACATTGTTCCAAAGCAATATTGTCCTTATCAATGACATAAGTGATATTTAAAAACTGATGCATCCATTTTACAAACTCAATATCTGTAATACACACAGACAAGTCACATAAACCAACCACTAAAAACATAATTTTTGGATTCAGGAAACCTCAAAACATATAAATGTAACAAAAATTCAATTTCGAAAACGTGATCCGAAAACAATACTTTCGCGACCTTTTACGGATAAGATAAAGTAAATTAGAATAAGAAAATAATTTTAAATTAATTAAACTTTAATTGCATTTATTACATTGATTTTTATTTATAAAAAGAAATGCTTTTATTTAATTTGGGGTAGACCTGTATATTTACTATATATTTTACAAACACAATATAGTGTACTAATTTAGCACAGAATTTAAAACACATAGCAGGACATGAAATGACCTTTCATCAACTCCATTGTATGAATATATCTGAATTCTTTTGTGGGGTTCTGTGTAAACTTCTAATAAAGGATATACATTCTACATTGTATACGAAACATTCTTTCATGCACATAAAATAAATGTTCAATTTTTTTTTTTTTTTTTTTTTTTTTTTGTTTCATCCAAAAATATTAAATTGTATTTACCAGAAAATTCACACATAGACTTAATGAATTTGAATTCTTTTCTTAGTTACTGCACACGAATTACTTAATATTTCATCCGAGTCCCAATATCTATTCTTGAGGTATGGTGATAACAAACACACAGACACACACATTCAGGCAACCGCTAAAAACCTAATTTTTTGTTTCATGATATTTAAGAAAATGTAGCAAAAACTCAATTTCGAAAATCTGAATCAATAAAACTTTTCTTACAATATATGGGTAAAATAAACTAAATAATGATGCGTAATAATGATAATCTGGTGTGTCACTCACACGACTTTCTTTTTCACCCTGCATTTCAATATTATAATGACAGATTGCACATTAAAGCTTAAGATCAATAGCGTAAGAATGTAAAGTTTAATGTACTTTTCAAATAATCTAAAATAGGTTTAGAAACAATTTTATTTGACGAAGAGAAAGTAAATAATAATAATAATAAAAATAATAATAAAACAGAATAAAATAAAATAAAATAAATGTATTTCAAGGATAATTTTAAAAGCTTTAAAATCATAATATTACAAATATACTTCTTCATTAATCTTGATAAAATAAATTTAAAGGGTTTTCTAATAAATTTTGGCATTAAATTATATTATCTAAAAATAACGATACAAAGACTCCATTGATACATTTTTAACAATTATGATTCAGGGAGCCTCAAGACGTGTATATATAACAAAAATTCAATTTCGAAAATTTGACCCCAAAACAATACTTTCTCTACCATATATGTTGGTAAGAGAAAGTAAAATAAATAAATAAATAAATAAATGTATTTCAAGAACAATTTTAAAAGCTTTAAAATTAGAATATTACAATTTTATTTCTTCATTAATCTTGCTAAATTAAATTTAAAGGGTGGAGGATTTCTAATAAATTTTTGCATTAAATATATTATTTAAGAATTACGATACTAAAACTCCACTGACACATTTTTAATAGTTTATTCTCTTGGGAAAAAAAAAAAAAAAAAAAAGATTGCTCGAATCCTTAACGAATCATCAATGAAGTGGAAAGGCGGGTTGCTTTGCGACAGAGAGGGTTTTGGCGCGAGCTACAAAAATTCGCCAGGTTGACCTGTATGCGCCAACATTTCGGAGATACGCGCCCCGGGGGAAGAGCACTTCCTTCCCAGGAGGAAAGCAATGCTCCTACATGCACACATTTTTTTTTTTCAAGTTTATTACTACTATTATCAATAATTCATATAAATTGTACATTCATGCGTTAAAAATAACTCACATTATATACATTTATATGAAATTTTGTCCTATACTGTCATGTTAAGTACTTAGAAAAGGAAAAAAAATAGGATGGCAGCGCCACCTGTTGAGCGATTGATTCCCAAATCTAATCAGCACCAGTTTAGGTCAAGATCCAACTGAATAAAAGTTTGGTCGAATTTCGTTCATATTAGGGGCTATAAATCGAAATTGCTAGAATTACATTTTTAGTTGTGTTAAGCGTTTCTTACAGTTTCGAACAAGGTTTAAGAAAACATTATGATATTAATTAGTTTTTCTGCCTGTCTGCTTGCCCACCTGTCCGTGCTCTAACTGCAGTAAATAATTTCAAACTATCTTCAAAATGGTATATATGTTATTCAATAATACTATGGCATTATCTATAGTGAAAATACTATAAACAGCACGACTGGTTTATATATTAGAATACTAAAAAAAAATTCAAATGTTTGCATTCTATGAGAGGTATTTCTAAAAAGCATATTTCAATACTTTTGTACTGCACGAAACAGAATAAATGAATCAGACAATTGTTATTCATATGCTTAAAAGCATTTTATACAGAATGTGATGAGATTCGCATTAACGTTTTGAAGGCTACGCAAAAATATTCAGATGCATTAGGGGCTATAGTTCGAAATTAATGGAATTGTATTTTAAGTTGTATTAAGGATACACACACACACACACATATATATATATATATATATATATACACGCATACATAATTTCGAACTAGGTTTATGACTAGTTATGACTTTACTTTGTCTGTTTGCTTGTATGTCTGTTCGCAATCTATCTGTCGTAAATATTTTTTGACTGTCTTCAAATTGGTATGAATGTTATTCAAGTATACTACCGCATGTTTTCTGGTGAAAATACTTCAAGCAGTGGGACTGGTTCATGTTCTGGAAGCGAATTTATGCATTGTACTCGAATGGACCAAATCAAGCCAAATTTTGGCGAAAAACGCCTTGGCGTAAGGTTGATGAATTACAAATTATGGCAACGTTTAATATTGGGAATCAGAGCGCGTGCGCGTCCGCAGCGAACGTTTTTACTCTTTATTTACCGCATTAATGGGATAGGAAAGGAATTGGCTTCTGCGAGTAAAAGACTAATAATAATTATAATTAATCATATTTATATCAGTAAGTAAGTGTTTTTAAAATATATTTGTATTGTGTATATATATATACATACTGTATAAGTTAAGTATAATGATATATTGATTATTAGTCTGTGGTACAGATTTGTTTTGCATTCTGAAATTGAGCATGTGTAATGATATTGCATTTTCTATATTACTTTATTGTCTTGAGGCTGTAAATTTCTTTAAGTTCAAAGCTAGGTTTTGAGTATTATTCGATAAGCATAAATTATATAAATAATGTAAACTGTTTTTTATCTTTTACAGAAATTTAAAGTAATGTAAAGTAGTTGTTACATATTTATTAGGAATGAAAACAAAATCATGTGGAACGAAATGTGACTGTACTACGACTGTTTGCAAACAAAAAATTATTTAATTCTTTTTTTGCAGTTTTATCAAAATATTAGAGTAAGAATTGTTTCATTGATCTTTTCTTTATTTGCATTGTAATACATTATATGTGACCTGACTAATTGAGGCCGGATATGTTTGCGAATTTTAGAATTTTACATATTTTAGTGATTTTGTTAAAAATATTTATAATAAATCCTTATACCGATATAAGTGATACTCAAAAAACAACAACAACAAAAAAAAAAAAAAAAAAAAAAACGGATATACTGTAATAGTCTTCGTAAGAATTTAATATATTTCATTTCACACATTCTCTTACAATTTTTCAAATAGTAAGAGTTGTATACACAAGTTCACAATAGTAGATAGTTTCGAGACCTTAAAATTTCGTTTATTTTTTTATTGCTGTTTGTATAATAGTGCTAATTTCTTGTTATGTAACACAACTTTGTTTCTCTGAAATTTCAAATACTTACTGATTTTCTAACTATTCCTTGGCTGAAAGTGAATATAGAGTTCCCATGGGTCACGAGTTTCATTACTATTTTGTCTTTTATGTCACAAGCTATGTTATGTCTTATGTTGTGAGTTTTTTTTTTTTTTTTTTTTTTTGTCACAAATCAAATTTTGTGACCGGAATTTTCTAAAAATACATCTGGAAAAGTCAGGTAATTTTATTCTTGAAATTGAGTGGGAACCCTGAATATTTCTTCTTTGCAATCTGATTCTGTAACTGGCAGTGATGGTGTGTAAATTTTCTTTAATGATCTTAGGGATTTTTTTGCAATTACTATTTCAGTAACTGTTAGGGAAAACCTTGTAAATTATAAATTCAGAAATATCTTTTGTAATTTACTGGTATTTTAGATTTACTTCAGATGGAAAAATATAATTTTTTATAAATTATGTAATATATAATCATAAAATAATTTAATTGCTATTGAATCTCTTATACTTTATTTAACTTCAGGAATTTTAAAGTAGTCACAATCAGCCCTATGTATCTGGATCGCTTGTTTCTGGGAACTAGTGCATAGTTACAATTTCAGTACATTTGTTATTTCATTACCTGTGATCATTTGTTCACTAGTGAAATTTTCGGTTGTCTTCAATAACAACCTCATATCAAATACTAACTCTATTTCATATGGCAGTTTCTAGGATTTCTTTTTTCTTTTGGTCATTAACTTTGTCATCGAATTTTTCTTTAAAAAATATTTGTTTACATTCAAAAATGTTGTCTACATTTAAGGATTTGAGGTTTTTCTCCAAATGTTCTGTACTATATCTAGGTGTTCTTACACCAATTTGTAGGATTTGAATTAAAAAGATATATATAGTCGGCATGCGACCGTGCCTATAACCATTTCTTATTTAATTTAAATAAAGGTAATATTTTCTAAAAATGTATATGTGTATTATTTTCGTTCTTATTTTATTGATTTTTTATTTTTATGCAATACTGATTATATGCTTTTTTTTTTTAGGTCAGAGTTGTGTGTAAATACTATTCTTTTGGCCAGCTGGCTGCATTTTTCAAGACACTAAATAATAATGGTGCTTTTTGTGTCTTGAAAATGCATGCTTGCTAGCAGTTTGATTTTTCACTTCATACAAGTAAAGTTCAGATTACCAATTTAAATTTTAAAGAATTTAATACAGGTATTTTTTTAATCATTTATCTTGTATCCATTTAAACTATATACTGTATAATTTAAGCATGTTTGTTGCATATGTTGTCCATAAAGTAATTTAATCTTTTTGAGTAAAAAGCATTACTAAGTCTAGTGCTTTTCTAAAGTTATGAAATTATTATTTTAAATAATGAGTACCTTTATCATCTGTTATAAAAAAAAAAAAAAAAAAAAAATCTAGGAATGTGTAAATAATACCTTTATTTATAAACATATGATTGTAAAATTTACAACATAAACATTTAAATATAGACCCAATTTTTCTTCTTCTGGATATTTTTTTTTTTTTTTTTTTTTGTTAATGTTACTTTAGAATTTTTTTTTAACAAGGTTGCAAAAAAAAAAAAAAAATAACATGCTATAATTCTTGTGATTTTTTAAATAATACTAGTTAATACCTGTCAAAATATGACGGATGATGTTCAACTGAGATTTTTTCACAGTATAAAGTTTAAAATACCCTTGCTTTAATATTTCACATTACTCTTAACCAGTTTAAAACACTCTGTTTTAATCAATTATCTTTTGGTTGGAGGGAGGAGGGATAATTTTATGAAATTTAAATATACAAAATCTAAGCATACTCAACTTAATAAAAACGAAATCCTAATGTTTTCCTAATTTTATTCTAAATATGGCCAAAAGAATGTTAGGAGTGATTAAAAGAAAGACAGAATTTATATAAATTATCGAAAGAATCAATATTTCTTAATGAGATGGTAACAATATTTGTGATTAGTGCTGCACCGAGTACCAACCTTTGGCCAAGTACCGAATACTCGGCCATTTTCTACTCGCCCGAGTACCGAGTAGTTGTAAGAAAGAATAATTGATGTACAAATAACGAATTTTGCACATCTTGAAATTAAAAAAAGGCCTTTTGAACACAAAATTAAGTTAAATGGCAAACAGCTTGTTTTCATGAAATGTTTCAGAACTTTAGTAGTGTATATATACACAATTAGGTTCATTGTTATATTTGATACTTCCTACTTAGTGGATTCTCAAAACTATAATAACTGATAACTTCATTCTTTATTATATCATCTCTGTATATCTTCTCTTCTCTCTGCATCTATATATATTTATATTCTCAGATGCAAATCAGTCTAAGATAATTCTTAGATAATATAAAAGTTCCTATACACTCAGGCTTAATTTAAGATGCATGAAATTTACATATGAAATGAGAACATTAAAATAAATATTTTTCATTTTAAGCATGATAGACTTCATTAATCTTCCAATTATATAAGAGTAAAAATTATAGGTGGTTTTGGGCCATAATTTGCAAAACAACAAATTTGATTATTAAAATATACTTTTAAAAACATTTTAGTGTATTAATCTTTTCTTGCACTTTTAAAAGTGTCTTACTTTTAATTGCACAAATATGTAACTAAAGTTCATTTCAGAAAATTTTGGAGTGGAAGGCTGATTTTTTATACCAATTAAGTGAAAAATACCAGAGCCGGTAATTGAACCCGGGCTGATTACCAGCTAGGCATTTCTCACATAGGGTGATGCGATTCCATGCGAAATCAACCAAAAAATTTCAATTTTTAACCTGACCACCTAAGATATCTATGAAACTTGCAGGAATCATTCTCTTTGATGATATAAATGAGAATATATTTTTAGAAATTTTTTCTCTTTCAATTTTTTTTAAAATTAATTTTTTAAATTTCGAAAAATCAGCATTTTTTAGCTTGTGTAAGCATTTTCAATCTCAAATTTCTCAAGTTCTATAAGGGATAGAGAAGTTTATGACCCATCATTTTAAAGAGTATTTTCCAAGGTTTAATTTGATATGCAACATCATTATGTTAGGCAAAAATTTTAAAAATTATTAAATTTTAAAAATTTTCAATATAGTGTTTTTTGAAAAATTTTAAAAATATGTTTTTGGTTATACTGAAAGCTATATAACCTGAAACTTAAAGAATGGGATCTCTATGGGATCAGAAGTTATTACAAAAAACTTAGTTATTCTACATGTTAAATTGTATTATAATTACAGTTGAATCTCGAAAATCCGGATTTGGCGGGACCAGATTTTAGAGAGTTATTGAAAACTAATTTTTTGTGATAGTATAATAACATACAAACTGTAATTTTATGTTAATGAAAATAAACAACAAATCAAATTGGTTAATTAAAATATAACTGATATGCCTGCTAACAACTGATAATGCCTGCTAATAGAGGTCAAGACTCACGGTCGCCACTCGCCACGTGGCGAATTAATTTGAAAAAGTGGCGATAAAAGAAATGGTATGATCGCCATTTTTCTGCGAATTCCCGAAAATATTTCTTCCATTTTTAAAAAAATCGCAGATATTGTTCGTTTAAAAAAAAAAAAAAAAAAAAAAAAAAAAGGAAATCCCATTAACGATCAGCGATTGTTAATGGGATTTTGATGATGATTGCGCCTTCCGATTTCCAATCTTTCTCCATCCACAACATAAATGTCAATATTCATTTAAAACTTGCTTTATGAGATTCTAGAATCTAGAAAGAAATAGAATTGTTGGAACAGCTTTACTATACGGCACCCATTGCTTATTGCCATTGTTTTGATCACGTGGTATGATGGTGTTTTGATTCGTTTTGTGAGTCGGTACTGCGAATCGTTTCACAACGTCGTGAATCGAATCAAAAGGTTATGAAACAATACTTTTCATTATTATGAAACATTTTTTTTTATGTTTTACTATGTTTTCTGCTGTTTGCTCGCTTCGCGAGCATTAAAACAACAAAAAAAAAAAAACATCACTGGACGCCCCTAATTCGTGGAGCATGAATCAGTAAGAGCATGAAAATTCATAGAGCAGCGGTCACTAGGTTTTCTGCTGTTTGCTCGCTTCGCGAGCATTAAAACCAAAAAAAACATCACTGGACGCCCCTAATTCGTGGAGCATGAATCAGTAAAAGCATGAAAATTCATAGAGCAGCGGTCAATAGGTTTTCTGCTGTTTGCTCGCTTCGCGAGCATTAAAACAAAAAAAAAACATCACTGGACGCCCCTAATTCGTGGAGCATGAATCAGTAAAAGCGTGAAAATTCATAGAGCAGCGGTCACTATGTTTTCTGCTGTTTGCTCGCTTCGAGAGCATTAAAACAAAAAAAAACATCACTGGACGCCCCTAATTCGTGGAGCATGAATCAGTAAAAGCATGAAAATTCATGGAGCCGCAGTCACTATGTTTCCTGCTGTTTGCTCGCTTCGTGAGCATTAAAACCAAAAAAAAAAAACATCACTGGATACCCCTAATTAGCGATGCATGAATCAGTAAATGTTACGTTTTGTTACGTTTCGATACAACAGGAAAAAGTATCGATACTCTGATTCGGGTCTCGAATCACCATCATATCACGCGATCAAAACATCGGCAACGGCAATAAGTAATGGGTGCCGTATAGTAAAGCTTAGCCGAATTGTTAAATATTTCTTGTTTGTGTAATTATTTTTTGCCTCTCTCCCCCTTTTCTTATTTCCAACTAAGCGATCGCCGATCAAATGTTCTGCAGTTGTTTCTCAGTCTTTCTTCATCCATAATATAAATGGCAATATTCATTTTAAACTTGCTTTATTAGATTCTAGAAGTAGAATTGAGAATTTAATATTTCTTATTAATGTAATTATTTTTTTAATCCCCCCCCCCTCCTTTCCCCATTTCTAGATAGTGATAAATGATCAATTCTAGGAACAATAAAGCGATAGAAGTGCTCAATAACTTGATGAATATATTTATTTTTTCTCAATTAAATTATATATTTATATTTCATATCTATACCAAATGTGTAAACAGGGGGGAGGGATGAAAAACAGATTTTTAGGTACGAATTTTTTTTCTAAATCAGTTTAAGAAAATTAATGCTCAGTTGATTTCATATGTGTTAAAACTGATAATTAAATACTATATATATATATATATACAGTGGCGTATGCAAGGGGGGGGGGGTTGGGGGTTTAAACCCCCTCTCCCTTGACAAAATGTACGATAAAAAAATTAGGCTGTTCCTTACATTTTTTTTCACATTTCTGGTGGAAAAAATGTATGGCAAGCGTAGAATATTTTTTTTCTACGAAGTGGTTTAAAATTATGACTAACTTTTTTTTTTCATTACTCTGCGATAAACACTCCTGAAAATAACTAAACCACTTCATTTGTGCGACGCGAAACATGTTTCCCCTGAAAACAATTCTCTGAAAGGATTTCACCTTTACGAGTTCATACTAGAGATGGGATAAACAGTTACTTTTCAGTAATAGGTTACATCATTCCATACTACCTTTAATAATAAGTTCTAACATATTATTTTTATAACATTATATAATTATAACAACTCTTTAGTTTATGTACGGCTAGTGTCTTTCTAATCCTTTCGGGATATACAATATATACATGTGTCCTGCATAGTGGATGCGGTTCACGTTTTTGAGTTCCAATGCTTTCGAAGAGTAATCTTCACTTTATTTAACTTTATAATTTCTGCAATTAAAAAAAGAAAAAAAAAAAAAAAAAAAAAAAAAAAACGCTGATATGAAATAGTGGTAGAGTCAAAAATTTACACAAACGCTTGTTCCAATTGTGCAAGCATGAGATTCTGTTAAATCAATTCATTTAAACACGAAAACAGACTATTTCAAATAATAAAATAAAATCAAGTAACACGTGCACGAGTGCCGTTTTCTATAAAAAAAAAAAAATCCTCATATAATAAGCCATATAATTAAGAAATAATTAAATAATAATAACAAATCTTTAAAAAACATCTTTAAGCCATCCCAAATGTTAAACTACAGAGTAATTGTCTCTTTCGATTTTCCGAAGAACTTGAACACTCCAGATTGACAAGGAAATTATAATATTTTTCAATCATACTTAGAAAACAGTCACTTTAAATATGTTTTCTAAAATTAGAAACATAAATTTTGCTTACAAAAACTGATTGAATAAAATTATTTATTTTCTCACACACTTAATTTTAACATACGATCATAATTAACTATCCTTAATACCACAACAAATTTATTCATTTTAAATCATTAAAAATAGTCACGAGAAAAAATCAGATTAAAAAAAAAAAAAAAAAAAGATAAAAATAAATAAATAAATATTCAATTTTCTAATCAAATTATTCTTGAACTAGCAGGCTACGCCCGCTTCGCTGGTCACTATATTTAAATGAATTTTCAAAAGAATTGGATCAGTATTTATTTTTTACATCACATTACAAATAAAAACTTTAAAAAAAAAAAAAGAAAAGAAAGAAAGAAATTGCTTTAGATCTCGCTTCTTCGGGTACCCGTTGCCTAAGGCAGCTCTTTTTTTCTGCCCGTACTGCATCGAGTCCAGTTTCCCACTGTCTACAGGAAGGTCTTTCTCGGGCACTTCAATCTGGATATTTATCGACGACTTGTGGATTTTCTGTTACTTAAAAACTACGATTTTAAAGATGACTGTATCTCAGCATCTATTATATATTTTAGTTTTTGAATCATGTGTTTTATAGTCCCCGTTATTTACACTATATTACGATTTGATTCCGAACAGTGCAATAAAATAAAATAAAAAAGTAGATTTTCTTTTAAAAGGAATTAAATACATGAAAAACGAATTTTAATCAGTTTATCCTTTCTACTATAAACTACCATTTTTTTCACCCAATAAATATTATAAATAATAATAATAAAGAAAAAAAAAAAAAAAAAAAAGATTTTAAAGGAATTAATTAAAAAAAGGAAAAATAAAAAGTTGCTATAGTATAAAATTTATACATAAACGTAACAATTTATTTCTATTGCATTACCATTTGATTTTCAATAAATATAATAATAATAATGATAAAGAAGAAAAAAGAAAATCGCCTTCAAATGAATGCATTAAATAAAAAATGAATTGCATAATAGCCGTTGCTAAGATACGCAGACGATTACAACCGAAGAATAAATTCATGAAAAATGAAACATTAAAGACTATACTTAAAATCGAAAAAACATTAATTTAAAAAGTTCAAATTCGAAATTCGAAAAAATCTCGATGAGGTGCCCACCTGCGGGGTCCCAGGTACCTACATGCCAAATTTGGAAGCTCTGCGATCAGTAGTGTGAGCACCAGAGCGCAGACAGACACACACACACACACAGACAGATACACACACAGACACACACACAGACACTTCTGTTTATTTATATAGATAAACCACAATAAATAAGTGCTCTTTTCAATTTCAGCTGCTACAAGCGATTTTAAATACAAACAAACACCATTCTTCTCCTCTCCCACTTCACACTTCCTTTTTAAACGCCTTGCATCGTCTTCCCAAAGCTACTAGCGTCTTCAATACGCGTGTAAACCTAGTGAGTGTATTCCGATTCCCTTCCCATTCCCCATCCCCATCGTCCCCATGATACAATAATTAACATCAATTAATCACCTCTAACCTATCTCATCATGGCTGTTTAAATTAGCTTCATGAAAATATTATTTCGTTAAACGGTAGTATTAAGTGTTTTCGACATTACATATCATGGGCATAGCCTATACTAATATTTAAATTAAACTAATATACTATAACTTTCAGTCTAGAACAATGCTTTTAAAAATATTAGAAAGGTGTAAAATAGTCAAAGTTATCACCTATTTTAAAAGAATATTCGACTAATATGTAATCTGCGAAGATGAATTTCACTGGCAGACTATACTGATATTTAAACTAAATCAACCCCCACAAGTCCTGCAGGTCGCCTCATAGTGGCAGGGGGGTGTTCCTGGGCGGAATGGGCGATGTACGTCTGGGGTGTATGCTTTGCACGCTGAGTGAATGCTCTGTGTGTGGAGTGAATGCTCCTGGCAGGGTCACCCATGGCGAGAAGGCCATTCCGACATGCCCAGCTAAGATCTGCAGGTAAAAATCACATCATGGAAAGTTCTAATAATTCTTCTTGTACTGCATCGCCCGTCGCGCAGGATAAAAAGGGGCGCGTTCAGGACTCCGGTAGAGGGTCCTGTTCGAAAAATTCTTTACAGTCTCCGGCATCTGGTTTACCTTCTGGTGTAACCAGAGCATATGCTGCTGTGGTAACTGGTTTACCTTTGGGTGTAACTGGTGACACAGCTTCATCTTTGACTAAGCCAAAAGATCAAGGCTCTGGTTTGGTTGGGACCATTAATGCGGGTCCATCTTCTAGTGGAGAGGCTGGCTCTTGCCAGCAGCCCACGGAGGATGAATTATCTTGTGTTGGGGTTCTGACCAAAAGCCAGAAGAAGAACTTGAGAAAAAAGAAGAGGAGACAATTGTCTCAGGCTTCTTGTGCTGCTGCTGGTGGTGTTGGTGTTGGTGTTGGTACTAAAAGGTCTCGGCCTTTGGGTTCAACGCCATTCCCCACAGTGCAGGCTTTTCAGAAAAAGTTAAGGAAGGGTGTCCAACCTTCTTCGAGTGCTCTGTCTGGAAAGGATGTCCAACCTCAGGGGAGGGACATCCGATCTGGGGAGAATGACCAACCTTGCTCTTATGCTCATGCTGTTCAGTCGTCGACCAGGGTAGCCATTGTTATGAGGGATTTCCCTTCTGACAGGCTGTCTTTGGATGATTATGATTGTATTCAGCATGAGATTTTGAAGCTGATTGACTCTATTCCTATTGGAGACAGTCTGCCTGAAATTCTTGCCAATAACTTGGTTAAGGGGGCTCTGATTCTCCAGTGTAGTAATGCTGCTACGATGGAATGGATCAAGAGCAACTTTGGCAATAGAATATTGGGTGACTTAGTACTCAGTCTTGGATGCTGATGAGTTGCCCAAGCCTGTTAAAGTCGCTCTTAGGACTAGAGACAAGTTCTCTGACTCTAGTATGTTTCTGAGACGTCTTCAGCGTTACAACCCTGAGTTGAAAGCTATGGAGTGGCGTGTCTTGCAGTGTTCTGCAGGATATAACTCTGCTAGATGGATTCTCAAGGTTGATTCTGGGGATGTTGAGGTGATGCGCAGGTCTGGTTTCTCTGCTGTCACTGGTCTTGATCGTGGATTCTTTAAGATTCTACACGATCCCAACAAACGGGAACCTAAGGAGGTGGTATCTACTTCTGTGGATCCTTCTGTTTTGGATTCCTCAGAGTCTGCTGAGCCCCTGGCTTCCTTTGAGCCTCCTGTTTCTCAGGTGTCATCTGCTTTTGAGGTGGCTCCGTCCCCTTCGGCTTCTCAGGTGAGTACCTTTAGTGATGCTCTTGACTTATCTGATCTTGTACTGGACTCTAGGTCAGAGGTCACTTTGCTGGCTGGCTCGCCGCAGTCTTTGTGTGGGATTGATAAGGCTTTGGAACTGTTGCAGAAGGACTCTTCGCCTGAGTCAGGCCATGATGGGTAATTTCCACCTGGCTGTTGCTTCTCTGTTTCTCTGTTATGGATGAGATTAGAGTTGGTCAGTTGAATCTCCATCATAGCAAGGCTGCTTCGGCTCTTCTCTCCAAAAGGCTGGTTGATGGAGATTTTGACATTGTTCTTATTCAAGAGCCTTGGACCCGTGATGGTAAAATCATCGGCCTTAGCATTAAAGGTTTCAATATTTTTTATGACACCTTTTGCGATACACCCAGAGCTTGCATTATTGCTAGGTCTGAACTTAATGCCTTTAATCTTGTCAACTTCCTGAATAAGGATATGGTTGCGGTTAAAGTCAAACTCAATGACAGAGCTGCGAATATTTATTTTGTCTTTGTCTCTGCCTATCTTCCTTATGAGGAGATAGAACCACTGTCTGACTTGGCTAAGTTTATTCTTAGCTATTGTCGTTCACGCTTTAGGCTCATCTTTGGCTGTGATGCAAATGCTCACCACACTTTGTGGGGAAGTAGTGATTGCAACAAGCGGGGAGATGTGCTGATGGATCATATTTTATTTTATAACTTGTGTATCCTTAACAGAGGCAATGAACCTACTTTTGTTACGGTTAATAGAAGAGAGGTTATTGACCTGACTCTGTGTAACTCTTTATGCTTAGAGTACATCTCTGATTGGAAGGTGTCTGATGCAGTAACAGCTTCTGACCATCAACTGATCATTTTTTCTGTTAAAGGCCTTTACTATGTAAAGGTTGCTAGGAGGAACCCGAGATCTACTGACTGGGGTTCTTTTGAAAAGCTTCTCGGAAAAGGCCTTTCCACCTTTTCTGGTAAGTTCAATTCTACTGATGATATCGAGTTGACTGTTGACCAGTTGCAACAGATCATTCTCAATTCTTATCATAGTAGCTGTAAGCTTACGGTTACTAGCTCCCCAAGGCGTGTTCCTTGGTGGTCTTCTGAGCTTAGTTCTTTACGTAAGAAATGTAGGAAGCTCTTTAGTAGAGCTAGGAAGTCTGGTGTGTGGCAAGCCTATCGGGATGCCCTCACTACCTACAATAAGGCCATTAGAGCTGCTAAGCGACGTTCTTGGCAGTCGTTCTGTGATGGTATTAATGGTATTTCTGCTACTGCTAAGGTAGCAAAAATTTTGACTAGAGATTATAGTTCTAGTTTGAATGCTATTCGTCTTCCTATTGGTAGATACAGTGAGTCGAGTGAAGAGACGCTAGCTGAGCTGCTGTGTGTTCATTTTCCCGGCTCTGGTACTACTGATTGTGATAGGCATAGCTCTGTCTCTTCACATACTTGCAGTAAGGACAGTTGGGAAGTTGCTAAAATGGTGGTTACCCATGACAAGGTCATCTGGGCTATTAAGTCCTTTGAACCCTTTAAGTCGCCGGGGATGGATGACATCATTCCTGTGCTTCTAATTAAGGGTCTTAATTTTCTTGCTCCTTTCCTTTGCAGAATTTTTCGTTCTTGCATTGCTTATGGGTATATACCTCAGTCTTGGAGGAATACTAGGGTGGTTTTCATTCCTAAGCCTGGGAAGGATAACTACTTTGATGCCAAGTCCTTTAGGCCTATTAGCCTCTCTTCTTTTTGTTGAAAGGAATGGAGAAGCTTATTGACAGATACCTTAGGGATTCTGTTATTGTTGATAGGCCACTGTCTTCCTCACAGCATGCCTATCAACCTGGAAGATCTACTAATACTGCATTGTATGAACTTTCCTTTCTCTTGGAAAAGTGCATTAATGAAGAAATTGCCCTTGTTGCTTTTCTTGATATTGAAGGGGCGTTTGATAAGGTCTCATTTGACACTATCATTCGTGCTCTTGACTTGAGGGGTGCTAATCCTATTATTACCAGATGGATTGCTAATTTGCTATCCTCTAGGTATGTTTGTGCCTCTTTTATGGGTACTTGCATGAAGGTTCATGCTAGCTCTGGTTGTCCACAAGGGGGAGTGCTCTCTCCTATTCTGTGGTGCATTGTTGTTGACTCTTTGTTAGTCCATTTTGCCAACCTTGGTATTCCATGTGTTGGTTATGCTGATGATGTGGCTACTGTTGTCAGGGGCAAGTTTGGTAACTCTGTCTCTGATGTTATGAATGGTGCTCTTCAGCATGTTGCACATTGGTGCTCTGATTCAGGCTTATCTATTAATCCTTCCAAGGTAAACCTTGTTCCTTTTTCTAGGAGAAGATATCTAAATCTTGGTGATGTCTACTTCCTGGGTAATAGGCTGTTGCCTTCGTGTGAGGTCAAGTTCTTGGGTGTATTTTTTGACACTAAGTTGAACTGGAGTAAGCATATTGAGTATTGCTTACGTAAGGCCACAAAGGTCTTTCGGGCATGCAAGAGTTCCATTGGAAGAACCTGTGGTTTATGTCCCAGGGCTGTCCATTGGATCTACTCAATGATTATCTGTCCTATCATCACCTATGGCTGTATTGTCTGGTGGTCTCGGTCTAGACTGACTACTGTTAGAACTAGCTTTACTAGGTTGCAAAGGATCGTCTGTGTTGCTCTTTCAGGCTGCATTAGGACTACTCCAACTGCTGCCCTTGAGTGTTTGCTTGGGCTTCTTCCGCTTTATTTGCGTATTGAAGCAGAGGCTTTAACCTGTATGAAGTGTTTCATGTGTCTGGGCTTGTGGAAGGATTATTCTAGACATCTGTCTTGGGGTTCCCTCATTTCATTTGTTGCTGATCTTCCTTCTTTCATCATGC
Organism: Salticus scenicus; assembly: GCA_963930645.1. Lineage (NCBI taxonomy): Eukaryota > Metazoa > Arthropoda > Arachnida > Araneae > Salticidae > Salticus > Salticus scenicus. The sequence continues at coordinate 240,122,649 of OZ005652.1, forward strand.
CTAGTGACTACATGGTTATGAAATTTGCCTTTCATAAGCCTTTTAAGATCTTTTTCCCTTCTAGGGAGGATTGGCTTTTGTCTCCTAGTTGGCTTGATGACAACTGTTTGGTTTGGTATACTGATGGCTCTAAGCTTGGTTCTCATTCTGGGGCAGGTGTTTACTGTTCTGGGGATGGAACTCGACTTTCTTTTCCTCTTGGAAAGTTTGCCACAGTTTTCCAGGCTGAAATCTTTGCTATCATCTTATGCTGTAAGGTGTGCTTAGACAGGGGTTATCATAATTTAACCATCCGTATCTGTTCTGACAGTCAAGCGGCTCTCCTTTCACTGGAGAGGTGTAAGTTCACCTCTCTTCTCGTATGGGAGTGCTACAAGACACTTTGTGAGCTTTCTTCCTATAATAAGGTTAGTCTTTACTGGGTCATATGGGTATACCTGGTAATGAGTTGGCTAGATCTGGTTCCAGCACACTCTTTTGTGACCCTGAGCCTGTTCTGGGTATTTCTCCCACTACTTTTAGGGCTTCTATCTTCAAGCTCTTTGGTAAGGAGCACTATAGGCTATGGCGTAATTCTGATGGTCAAAGGCAAGCAAAAGAGCTTAATCGTGACTATCCTGGTCTTCGTCATAAGGAGCTTTTAAAGCTTAACAGGAATGGTTTGAGGAAGGTTATTGGCCTTCTTACTGGTCACTGTACCCTTAAGAGACATCTGAACATTATGGGTATCAGTTCTGATCCCATCTGTCGTGGTTGTTGTCTGGAAGAAGAGACTGCTCGGCACATTTTGTGTGACTGTGAGGCCTTTTCTGCTTACAGGTTTGAACATCTTGGTCGGCATCTTATTGAGCCTTGGGAGCTGCAGGATATTCCTGTCAGGTGTCTGCTGAGCTTTGCTTCAGCTACGAGGCTTTTCTCATAAGGATGTGTTTGGGTATGGGTACAATAGACCTCTGGTCGATGTGCCCTAGCTCTCAGTGTCCTGCTGAGGGCCGCCCTCCTCGTTAAGTCATAAACTAAATCAATACACCCTAACAATCAGTTTAGAATAATACTTACAACAAAATATTAGAAAGATGTAAAATAATCAAAGCAATTACTTATTTCGAAAAATTATTTGACTGATATGGAACCAACGAAATAATTGATTATTATTTATTTAACTCGTTACATGAAAGCTGGTGAAAATATTTCACTGCTTCGTTCCAACGAATAATCTGATTTCTGTCTGTGTTTTATTGGCAGATTGCCAAAGATATCACTCTCTCTCATTTTTTGCATACAGAGAGATAAAATTAAAGTGTTATTTATTTAATATGAACTTTTCAATAATATATTTCGATGTGAATGGCTTCTTATGCAATAACAGTATTATTTATTATATTACATGAAATAACGCCCATCTCTAGTTCATACTCAAGGACAAGAGGGGTCAACCATATGGGGAAGGGGTGACCATTGAAGTAGTGACCTTGATGTGAACCCCCCCCCCCCCTAAAAGATATCCAGGAATATTATTTTTACTTTCTTCTATCTTCAATAGAAGAAAGTATTGGATTCGTAAAAATTTTCGATTTCGGGTTTTTGATGGATTTACACGTTTTGAGAGCTGTAGAACACGATTTTACCATTTTTAGAAAATGTCTGTCTGTCTGTCTGTGTGTGTGACAAAATTTTGTGGCAACTGTATCTCTGGAACTACTGCACAGAATTTCATACAAATTGGTATGTAGTTGCACCTTGACATAAATTAGTGCCTATCAACTTTTGGTAAAAATCGTCTTACAGGTTGCGTTGCCATCCTGCTTTTTCTAAATTTTTAACAGGGTGATATAGGGCAAAAATTTTCAAGATGGGTATCTTTCGAAATGTCTCGTCAGTACCTTTAAAACGAATGGTTGAACTATAAATCTGTGATAATTTAAAACAAAATTATCGATTTTTTTTTTTTACTTTTTAAGAAAAAAAACTTAGAAAAAAATCTGTTTTTTTTTTCTCTCCCCTTAATTTTATCAAACTCCCACGGTTTCCGTGTTCTGACAAACTTAAACTAATTTTTGCTTTTTTCCCCTAATTTTGTCAAAGTCCTACGGTTTCCATGTCTTGACAAACTTAAACTAATTTTTGCTTTTTTCCCCTAATTTTGTCAAAGTCCTACGGTTTCCATGTCTTGACAAACTGGAACATATTTTGCATTTTCCCCCTAATTTTGTCAAAGTCCCACAGTTTCCGTGTTTTGACAAACTTTAACAAATTTTCACATTTTACCCAAAATTTTGTCAAAGTCCCACTTTTTTTTTTTTTTTTTTTTTTTTTCTCCCCTTAATTCTATCAAACTCCCACGGTTTCCGTGTTCTGACAAACAAATTTTTGCATTTTTCCCCAATTTTGCCAAAGTCCCACGGTTTCCGTGTTTTGACAAACTTAGAATAATTTTCACATTTTACCCAAAATTTTGTCAAAGTCCCACTTTTTTTTTTTTTTTTTTTTTTTTTTTTTTAATTATTGTTACTAAATGAATTTGTATAGGAAAATATAGAAGAAAGTCTCGTGGTGGCCACAACATACTAGTTTGACATTTATTAATGTTGGCCAATATTTACAGACATCTGTAAATGTTGTATTTTGACATTATTAAATAACATTTTCAGATATTGCTTGATATTATATTTTGTTATTCCTGAATAATATTTTTAAATATTTAGCAATATCTATTTTATAGATTTTTGAATATTGTTTCAAGATATTTCCCAATATCTTTTTCTAATATTTCTGAATAACATTTTTAAATATTTGGCTATATTAATTTTTGAGATTTTCCAATATTGCTTCTGGATATTTAGAAATATTCTTTTCTAATATTTCTGAATAATAATTTTAGATATTCAGCTATATCTATTTTTGAGGTCTTTGAATATTACTTCATGATATTCTAAAATATTTGTTTCAAATATTTCTGAATAACATTTTTTGATACTTTTCAATATCAATTTCTTAGATTCGTGAATATTGTTTCCCAGTATTTATATATATTTTTTGGTGATAAAAAGTCGGCAACAAAATTATCCGAGCACTAGCAATAATCCCTGTACAAAAGAAGTACAATTCATACTGCCTTGTTAAATAAACCAATGTCGAGTTACGTTCTTAGTCAGTCAAAGAACATGACCCGACAAGGATTTACTTAACAAAACAGTATTAAGTGTACTTTTTCGATATCAGAATTATTGGCTAATGCTCGGAAACTTTTGCTGCCGACTGTATATCACCAAAAAAAGTATATCAATATTGGGAAATCTGAATATATATTCAGAGAAAGGATTTTTGATTTTTTTTTTTTTTTTTTTTTTCTAACATTTCAGAACATCAGAATTAATGGCAGTATGCCAGTCAGTCAGGGTTGGGTTTCTTCCGGAAGAAACTAGTTTCTTCCAGGACAGTGGAAGAAACTGGAAAAAACCGGAAGAAACCAACCAAAAGACAAAACAGATGTTCAAAATTAAAATTTATGAACTATATAAACTCAAAGTATAAATATAATGCCAAATCTAAACAATAATTCAATTAATATTAAAAATATCTTTAGAAAAATAAGTCATTTGATAACAAACACTAAGTATATACAGGTGATGGGTTTTTACTTTTCAATGCTAATATTTTTAGAACGTATTGCATAGATACTATCTTATAATATTATTATACGTTCAAACAGTACAAGTGATAATAATTATGGAATTTTTAGTCATAATATTTGCTTTTTTTTTTTTTTTTTTTTTTTTTAAAGGATACAACTTTTTGTATAAGCTCGAAGCTGGTACCTAATGAACTGTATCAATAAGTAAGATACCTACTTTTAAACTGTCCTGTAAGCTCTCTAGGATAAAAAAAAAAAAAATCCATACTTTGTATTTATCTATTTTAAGTTGAAAAATAAAGTGCAGTATTGAACTACGAAAAAACTTTTCATTTGTTTTACAGTCAACTCCCTCTAACTCTCAAAAGTTTTGTCCAGAGGTTGTGCAGATAATAGGAATTTGCAAATTACAGATCATTGCCTTTGTTTACAGTTTTCTTTTGAAAATACAAAGTCAGTTATTATTAATTAAATAGACATACGAACGGAAAGAAGATTTTTAATAAATTTTAGAATAAATATTTCTTCAATATTAATAAAACTAATCTATCACATTCATATATGATGGTAAATAATAATTTAAGCATATTCAAATAATAGGTACCTATAAAATGTAAACAAACATATTTAAAAAATACGAAACAAAATATTTTTGAAAGTCTGGAAACAATATTCATCGCTGATTCATTTTGTTAAACATTCATGTAATAGGGTTCATTTTCAGTGCTAGTCTGTATGAATTGCAGGATAATAAATATAAGAATGTTACTCCCCCCCCCCCTTCTCCATTTGTGTTTCAAAGTAGTAAGGATTTATGATAAAAGTTTGATAAAAAATAATTATATTAAAAAAAAAACTTTTTATATACCATGTTTTTAAATTTTCTGATGAGGCATTAATAAAATACGTGAGGCTAAAAAATAATATTTAAGCAGGCGGAATCAGTTTAGTGAAATAATAATGATAGTGAAAAAAAACGTTGGTTTTAAAAATAAAATATTACTCCTTTTAGAACAACATATATTATTAGCACTTATCAGTGTGTATAAAATTTTAAAATTGATAATGACGTCAATTTTTGTGAAATGCATAGTTTAACTTTTTATAATTTTTTCACATTCACATTGAATTAAATGTATTTATTTTCATGTCAAAAGAAAATGAACTCGTATTTTTTTTTTTTTTTTTTTTTTTTTTTTTTGGCAACAATTAAATTATAGCTAATTTTTTATTGCTATTAAGAGCTTATTATTTTCATATTTTAATTAATTAAAAGAAAACTATTCGAAAATCTGACTTTGAAGTATTGTGCTGTCACCGGGTTCTGAGTTACTGTGAAAGTTTCAAATGTCTAGCTAGTAGGGAAATTAGTTAAAAATAGATTGCAAGATTTGTACCGGACAAACAAACAAACAAACAAGAATCAAAGTTAATAAAAACATGGTAATAAAAAGTAAAAATGTCAGAAATGTGAATTTTTTTGAAATATGAGATGTAAATTTCTTTTAGATTAAAAAATCAATTACCGATTAAAAGGATTAGCAGATTATAAATATGCAGATTGCAGTTTAGAGGGAGTTGACTGTACTGTATGTGACTATAAGGAAAATAAAGTTTTTATGACATTTTGTAATTACAGTGTGTACAGTAATTATTGCATACTGGTTCTCTTAATTAACTGGATTATGTTAAGAGCTGTTTTATTAGAAAATATAAGCAAGTGATCCAAATTATTATTTATTACCAGTTAAAGAAATAAAATTGTCTAAATTATAAAACTTTATACTGTTTTAATTGAAATTTATTTTTTTACTGGATTTTGAGTATTTTGGAACGTGATCATCAGATACCGAGGCTCATTAGCTCATTTTGATAAAAAAACTCACAATTATTAACTAAATATGTTATTAAATTTATATAGGTATATTTAAAGTTACTTAAAGTTGTTTATAAGATCAATGCATCCATTGTATCTTACAAATCTGCAATTTATAAGATAAATTTTTAAGAAAAACAGTTTCTTCCATTTCTTCCACTTGAAAGAAACCTATTTCTTCCGGCCGGTTTTTTCCGCCTTGGAAGAAACTTGCCAACCCTGCAGTCAGTTTCAACTATTCATCTACATATTATTCAATGGAACTTTTGTTGCTTAGTTTGATGATCTCTCATTCAAAAATGAAGCTTTTCGTATTCTGTTTAATATTCAATAATTATTGAATTGAGTAATATTCTATAACTAACAAATATTACTCTTTGAACATAATCAATGAGCATTTTTTTAATCAATTGATTTAATTTTTTTTAGCTCATTAAGCTAAAAAAAAAAAAAGTTCAAAGAATAACTTTCAAAAAACTTCATATTTCAATGACAGATTGTTATACAACTAAGCAACAAAATCCCATAGGACAACATAGGAAGGAAGAAACAGGGAATTTGATGTGCAACCTTAACAGCCCTCTTTACTTACCTTCGTCGAAAGCCCGAGGCAATGTTATTCTATGGGAAATTTTCTTTACTTATAACTAATTAACTAATATATATTTTTAAATTCTGTTTTTACATTCAGAAAATTCCCAACTGTTAAATTGACACTCCTTTTTTAAAAACGAATTTTTTTTCATTTTTCATTTTTTATTTTGAAATTGCAAAATGAAAAATTTCACATATTAAAAATTTGTATTTTACAGCTTCGAAATAAAATAGTAAAAATGAAAAAAATATGTTTTCAAAAAAGGAGCATCAATTTAACAGTTTGGAATTTTCTGAATGTGAAAACAGAATTTAAAAATATGTATTAGCTAATTAGTAATAAATAAAGAAAATTTACCATAGAATAATATTAGCTTCGGCTTATATGGCGACGGTGAGTGAAGTGGTCCTTTAATGAGCCACTTTTTGCTTCTAGAATATACATTAGCATTGTAATCATGAAAAAAACTGAAGTTAGATTTTGCTGTATCAATACCTTTTGATATCTTCTTAATTCCTCATTATTTGCTATTTATGCACAATAGCATAAGAGTGATTCTGAATAAAACAAAATTTTATGAACTATGCCTTAAAATGTTTTGAAGCTATTTCATAGATACATACATTTTTATTTAGAAATTTTATACATCAACCTTGAAAATTAATTTCTAGTAGATCAGAATGAAAGGCTGATTTTTAATACGAATTATGTGAAAAATACCAGAGCCGGTAATAGAACCTAGGCTTCTGCTTAAATAAACTAATGTATATCACCAAAAAAGCAGAAGGCCTGGGTTCAGTTTCCGGCTCTGGTATTTTTCACTCAGATAGTATAAATAATCAGCCTTTTACTCCAATCTATTAGAAATGAATTTTCAAGGTTGATGTATAAAATAACTAAATTAAAATTTTGTGGCCTATTGGAGTTGTGCCATGATCAATTTGTCACTTGAAATAGCTGCATGTTTGCAGACTCGGTGACCTTGCCAACGTATATTATGTGAAAAATGCTGAGCTGGTTATCAGCCAGGGTAGCTCAATGGTTAGAGCATCTGCACGTTAAGCAGAAGGCCCAGGTTCGTTTAACGGGTCTGTTATTTTTCCCACAGGTTTTCCCCTTCCACACCAATCTATCAGAAATACACATATATACTGTATGTATGTTTAGTCTATTTTGAATACAAGCTATAAATTAAAATGTATAAAAGTAAATGAAAATTAAGATTTTCTAAAATCTTTTGATCAAGTTATAATTGATTAAGTTATTTTGATTAAGTTATAATGGAAGGTTTAACCATTCATTTTAATGGTACTGGCAAGCTCTTTTAAAAGATACCCATTATGAAAATTTACTTCCCTCGAGGGGGACTTCCCCCCAGGGGGGGAGGCGAGGCTCCTACATACACAATTTTTTCCCCCAGTTGACTATCTCTATTACAAATAATTATTTTAAATTTAATAATGATTATTAAAAATTAATTCTCTTTATACACATTTATACAAAATTTTGTCCTATATCACCATGTTAAAAATTTAGAAAAAGCGGGATGGCAACGCAACCTGTAAGACAATTTTTACCAAAAGGTTGACAGGCACTAATTTATGTCAAGGTGCAACTACATACCAACTTGTATGAAATTCTGTGCAGTAGTGCCTGAGATACAGTTGCCACAAAATTTTGTCTCTCACTCACACACACAGACAGACAGACATTTTCTAAAAATGGTCAAATCGTGTTCTACAGCTCTCAAAACGTGTAAATCCACCAAAAACCCGAGGTAAAAAATTTTAAGGAATCCAATACTTTCTTCTATTGAATATAGAAGAAAGTAAAAATGGTCAAATCGTGTTCTACAGCTCTCAAAACGTGTAAATCCATCAAAAACCCAAAGTCGAAAATTTTTACGAATCCAATACTTTCTTCTATTGAAAGTAAAATACACATTAAAAATTGGGAAATTGTTGAAACAAATTTCCCTATAGAAAAATACGAGTTTGGCTTCTGGGAAGGTCAGGTGTTGTTCATGCATAAGGAGCTCTAGACAGTAGATGAAAAAGCGGATATATTGGTGCTTTGGAAAAAGACTGATTAACAAATGAGAGTTGTAGCCCTCAGTGGAGTGTCATTTATGGAGGCCTTTCTAGCAGAAAACTGAGGTTTTTAACAAGTAAAAGATATTTTGATAAGCAATTATATGAACTATAAATATCTTTTTATGCAGATGCTCTACCACCATTTAGCTATACTGGCTGATTATCAATCGGCATTTCCCATATAATATCCATAGACATGTCCCAGTGGTAGAAACACCGCGACATAGTCGCGGAAACAGAAAAATAGCTTGCAGACAGTTTTTGTCTGCACTAATAAAAAAATTTGTCCACAACTTTCGGACAGTCTTTGTCTGCAATTTACGGACATTTTTCGCCTGCGACAATGCGCTACCGATGTACGACATCTTAGTTAATGTGAAGCATCAATCTGCATCACTAAAAGAGGGGGACGGTCTTATCCCTCTTACCCCCCATGATGCTTTATCTCAGAAAATCATGGTCTGAGCTAAAAAATTTTTAATTTGGAGTTAAATGGATGCTAATATGACAAAGACTGCAGGGTCTTAACTCCTCTTACCCCCCACGTGCTTTATCTAAAAAAATCATGGTCTGAAACTACAAAATTTGAAGTTTGGAATTGAATGAGTGCTAGTATGACAAAGACTGCATCATTAAAAGGAGGGAGGGTCTTAACTCCACTTACCCCCCCCCCCCCCCCCACGGTGCTTTATCTCAAACTGAACTATAAAATTTTAAATTTGGAGTTGAATGGGAGTTAGTATTATATGAACTGCATCATTAAAAGAGGGGAGGGTCTTACCCCTCTCCCCCATGCCTTATCATGAAAAATCATGGATTAAACTTTAAATTTTTTTAAATTTGGAGTTGAATAGGTGTTAGTATGATACGGACTGGATCATAGAAAGAGGGGGAGGACCTCCTCCCCACTTAAATGAAATTTTAAATTTGGAGTTAAATGGGTGTTACCGTACCGTATGATACAACACCCATTCCACTTACATGGAATTTTGAAATTTTAAACTTGGAGTTGAATGGTACAAACTGCATCGTTAAAGGGAGGGAGGCTCTAACCTCCCCCCCCATGCCTTATCATAAAAAATCATGGCCCGAACTTCACAAAAATTTGAATTTGGAGTGGAATGAGTTTAAGGGGGAGGATCTTAACACATCTTACCATCTACGGTGCTTTATCTAAAAAAAATCATTTTCTGAACTTTACAAAATTTTAAGTTTGGAGTTAAATGGGTGTTAATATGACAAAGACTGAATCATTAAAATAGGGAGCATCTCCCCCCCCCCCCCTTGAAGCCTTATCTTGAAAACTCTAAACTTCACAAAATTTTTAATTAGGAGTTGAGTGGGTGGTAGTCTTCCAAAGACTGTGCAATTGGAAGGAGACAGGTTCTGTTCCTCTTCCCCCAATTGTGCTTTATCAGTTACAGTCCTAACTTTATGAAATTTTAAATTTCAAGTTGGTTAAATGTTAGTATGAAAAAGAGTGTACTGTTATAAAGGGGAGGTGCTGATCCCCCTCTGTGACTTCTCAGTTACAGTCCAAATTTTAAATTGGACATTATTGAGTGTTGGCGTCACAGAAACCGCATAATTTAATAGACAGCATCTGGACCATTTTCTCCCTATGGTATTAGGTCTTTTAAAAACTTTCAGAAATTAACTACTTAAATTTCAATTCTTTTGGATACTGCATAACGAAAACTACTTCCTTTGAATGGGAAGGAAACAAATTATTTAAACTAGGACGAAAGAAAGGATTAAAATAAAAAACTTGTGTATTACATGATTAATGCATGAATAGTTTATTTAAGTCACTCACAATATTATTGTTTTGTATATAATATGAACTGTTGTGTGAGTTTTTTTCATGACAGATGCTTCCTTTCGAATCCACAGAATTAAATTCTGCTTTTGCCAGAATTTCGTCAAAATCTTTTTTTTTTTTTTTTTTTTTTTAAAGAAAAGAAAATTAATAATAATCAGTATCAAAACAAACAATATCTTTTTTTTTTCAACAATTAAAAATTTAAATGTCCCTTTTTAAAGCTTTTACCAGGTTATTATTTTCATATTTTAATTAATTTTAAAAAATCTAATCAAAATTTCGTTACAAATACGGTACCAAATGAAAGGGGCATTTTTCTGAATCCGTCTGATTAATTAATGGACAATTAGATTTTTTTTTAAATTATCTAAAGTATGAAAATCTGATGGCAACTTGCGCATGTATATATATATATAATCTCAACAATGGAAAAATTAAACAAAAATTATTATTATTTTTTTTTTTTTTTTTACTTAAGCTAAGTAAAATGGCACAAAAATCAATACTTGAACACATGTTACTAGTAGGGCCTTTTAAATTTAAATGCAAAAAACAAGTTTTCCAATTTTTTTATTTTATTTAATGTGGTTTAATTAGTTACAAGCTACATCTATAATAATAAATGGAAAGGTTTGTCTGTCTGTTCTTTTATACGTTCAGCCCCTATTGAACGCAGAAGTACAAGAGTTGACATACGGATGCTCTGGAGCCTTTCCGAGGTCCTCCTGAAAACAGAATTTAAAATTTTTAATTAGTTGTGGAGATATTAATTAAAATGTCCACTCATGTCTAATCTAAAAGCGATCTCATTGACCAAGAATTCACTGCCATTGCTTAAAAAAAGATATTTTAACGGAGTTAAAAGCAGAAAAAGTGGAGAATAAATTAAAAATATTTGTCCGATCGTTGCGATTTCGGTACCAAATGAAAGGGGAATTTTTTCTGAATCTATGTGTGCAAGCGGCTTATCGGTACAACAATTAGATTTTTAAAAATTAACTAAAGTATGAATTTTTTGTGGCAACATCATTTCAAATGCCAGACGACCGTCTGCCATGAAAAGGAAATGATTGTAACCAATCAAGATGTCACGTGTTTTATAGTGGGGGGGAGAAATTGCATTTTTCAAATTTTCATTCACATTACATTTGAATTAATATTTGGCCTAGACAGCATATTATAAAGCTACTGTTCAATTTTCATGAAAATATGTGGATAAACAAAAAAATTAGATTAAATTATATTTTGCAGTATTTTAAATTGAGATATGCTGTTGAAATTTCGTAATATTTGGTTTTAACGCCCGATAATTCGATTCTGAATATTTTTGAAAGTGTAGAATTAATAGGAAGGGGGAGGGGGAGGGCGAAGGGGCCAAATACAGTGTTTGAAATTAGTATTATTAGGTTTTAAGGAAAGATAAATCGATTGCAGATATTTTCAAGTGTAAAATTATTAGAAGGGACGGAAAGGGGGGGGGGAAGGGACAAAAACGTAGAAAAGGAATGGTTGTTTTGGAGAAAACAACGGAAAACCCAGAACGCCTTTATTCTTTTATATTTTGCAGAGTTTCAAATTCTGATACTCCTTTCACATTTCATACTATTGATTTTTAACAGTATTTAGCCCAGAATTACGCAAGTTTCGGAGAAAACTACGAAAAAGTCAGACATAAATCGTTTTATAATAGTGTTTATATCATTTTTGTATCTCAGCTTCTAATTAACATAATTTCAAAAGTAATATGTCATTTTGAAACTTATTTGAAATGAATTTCAAGAGTAGACGCCACAAATTTCTGTCACCTTCCATTAACCGACTACCATAAGTAATGGAATTTGAGATTTCACATGATTTACACGTTTTAAGGTGTCCTGATTAGGTTTTTCTTTTGTATCTCAGCTACTGATTAAAATAATTTTATAAGTAATACATTATTTGAAAGCTTTGTTGATTTGGAATTGAACAGTAGATTACAGAAATTTCTACCGCCAGATGGCGCTGCAATAGTTTAAAATTTCAATATTTCGAATTCTAAATATGATTAAATTATTTTTAATACATCATTCGAAAGTTATTTTAAAGTACTTTAAAATTATCGAATAACCTACATTAAATTTATCCAATAGAGGGCGCTAATCGCAATTATTTGAGATTTCACCTGATTTATATGTTTTAAGATGTTCTCAAGGGGGGCAAAAAATTAGAAATTGAGTTAGACCATTCAAAATTGGTATATATAGGTTTTGGGTGCCTACGAGTCAAATGAGGATATTTTTGAAAGTGTAAAATTAAGGAGGGACAGGAAGGGTGGTGAAGGAATATGCGCACGCAGCAAGCGTATATATGAATTCGTGAGCACTGCGCGCACACAGGTCTACGCTGACGAAGGCAGAGGAGACCTGGTATGAGTTTTTACCCAATGAGAAATTACTTTTTTTTTTTATTCCTTTTCTTAAGGTTTATGAGTAATAACATGGAATTTAGAAAAATCATAAGGGTGGTGAAGGAATACACATGCGCAGCACTCATGTATATGCATTTGTGCATGGGTCTACGCTGCCGAAGGCAGTGGGGACCCAGTGCGACATTTTTCCCAATCAGAGTTTTTTTTTTTTTTTTTTTTTTTTTTTTTTCACATGATAAAAATTAATGCAATTTTGAGAATTCATTAATTATAATGATTCATTTAAAAATAGTGACCAGCTAAGCGGGCGTAGCCTGCTAGTTACTAATAAATGTAAGTCGCCCCCCTCCTCCCATCCCCTAGTAGATCAACTAAACTAACTCGCTTCTAGCACATTTTTCATCTGTGTTAGAAGAAAAAAAAAAAATTAATTTTTGTTTATATAAAGTGAGGAAGAAAATTTTGGAAAGTACAATGCCTCTTCCTCCCTAAGAAATTGCAGAAGCATGTGCTTCTGAAGTCTGCTACTTGTAAGTAACAGTCTTTATTATATGCAGGGATGATAGTGAATTCAGGAAAAAAATACCTGAAATTTCGGCGAGAAAAATTTTTTGTATAGGTAGAAAACATATATAATTCATTACAGAGAGCTCCAATCCTCTCATTATAAAAAATAAGAATTTTAATTAGGTTTAGCAGTCATATGAAATTTATAATTTAGTTTTATTATATAAATTTAACTATGAAAAAAACTGAAAATATAGTACTAGAAAAAAAAAAAAAAAAATCAGGTGAAATACCTGAACACAATGACCTTTGTACATGTTTACGCATAGGTGTAACTTAAGCGAAAATTGTGTGTGTGTGAGGGACATTCCCTTAGACACTTTATCAAAATAAAAAAAATCTACAGTGACTCCACTAGGCTTTCCGAACATTAAGCACTTAACGGTTGTATAAATAAAATAAAGTAAGAAAAATCATTACATACACAAAAGAAAAAATTATAATATGGTGTATCAGTACTTTTCTTCATATAGTATGCTGTTTAATTCAACGCATGTTACGCTTCAAATAATTGAGTCCATAGATCATGATAGATTTTCGCTGTGTACATGAAAAAAAGAAAAAAAAACAATAACTCCATAAATGACATATTACATATGACATTGTATTCAAAGATTACTACATTAACTATAGATAGCTAAACTTAAATTAGTATTACTCTATCACTAATCATTTGACTGATTAAAATTGCTTAATGATTCATAATACTATATTAAAAAATAAAAAAGTAGGTTAATAGTGTATATATATATATAGAGAGAGAGAGAGAGAAAGAGCTAGATAGATACACACGGTTCCAAATAAAGTGCAAGAACCCTGCATGTTTTTTTTATTTTCTCATATAAAATTTTTAACATTGAAACAAATTTGTGGAGCCAATTCATTAAAATTTTTGGTCCGAAAACAAACACTCATAAAAAAAAAACAACAAATTTGAAATGAAAAATCTTTCATCTTTCACAAAAATTAGCAAATTTCAACAAACCCTTCACAACAATAGAATGATTTAAAAGAGTTTTCGAAAAATTTTGATAACAAATTATGTATTTTGCTGATAAGCTTCAAAAATACATTATATTATATTTCTATGATAAACACCAGAAAACTTATAATTAGATAAATAAACTTGTACATATATATATACAAAGTTTCATCAATTTGCAGTGCAATAACTATGTCAGTGATTGACAGTGAAAAAAAAGACGTTTTTAAGCAATTAAATGTAATTAAACTCAAATTATATAAATGAGCTGTAAAATTATCAGTACAAAAAACCCTTAACGGGTTAAAAGTTTGTGACGCTGCTACTTTATGGCTATAAGAATTAGAAATATGAGTCTTAAAAATAATGATATCAAATTTTAAGTGACGCTTTGCAATTAGTTAAAATATACATAGATTTTCTTATTTGATCATTTACTTTCTACTTTTATTTATATTTATAATGCAAACGTAATATTTTTAGCTTCAAGATCAGACAGATATATAAAATACACTCACTGATGCTTTTTCATTCACATTTCAAATTCAAAATAACAGTTTTAAAAGGAATGATATAAAAATTCCAGTGGCGCCTCGGTGTTATTTTAAAAGATTTGTTTTTAGATTCCATTAAAATTACTTTTGTTTTGTCTAATAAAGTATATTTACATATTGAAACAGTGCTTTTAATTTTCAAATATACTGTCAAATAATTATACTTTCACTGAGTTTGCATTATAAATTAAAATTATTTATTTCAATAAATTAATTTATCTTTTGCATCACGCTATCCAAAACATAGTATCATTATCATAGTATCCAGCTGAGTGAAAAGTTGCGCAAAGAGGTAGTGTAACGTAAAGAAAATATTTACACAGATTTTACTTGCAGTAGTTCTATTATTATTCTATGGTACATTGTTGTAATTGTGACGTCATATTTTCTGTTAAATTAAACTATTTTTATTTTTTTTATTTATCAGATTATTATATTGTTTAAAAACATAATTAAAATTTTATTATATTTTCAGTGATCTTTTTTATTATCATTTGCACGTGACATAAACATCAAATTATAAATTTTTGCAATGAAAGCTATAGAAAATGTCGACTTCATCACAAGAAAAATCACTTTTTAACTTATAACTTTTAAGCAATTGAAGTTATCGAAAAAGTTTAAATACAGCAGTTGTTCTTTAGGGTAAGGCGGTAATTCGCCTGATTTGAACTATTTTCCTATTTACATTATTATAGAAATTATGGGCAAATGAAAATTTCCACCCCCCACCATTTCCACCCCCTTTGAGCAGGGGACCCCATCTACGAACTCGACCGAGATTTTTACTGTCCTGACAACATATCCCGAGCTTGTTAAATTTAAATAAAAATTACTCCAGTTATCGTGTTCACAACTTAACATGGGAAAAAGCGTTATACATATATATATATACCTATATATATATATATATATATATATATATATATATATATATATATATAAACTTTTGAACGGAGGGTGGTTTTGGGTTCTAGGGGTCATGATCGATGAAGATATGAAGAAATTTTCCAGAAGTCGTGTCATGAGAACCATTGCAATAGGTAGATCTCCTATAAGGAATCTATCTAAAAGGACTAAAAATAAAATATTATTGATAATTTACTTTCTACAATTTTTTAAAACGTAGAAAAATGCCTTTAAGATATCCCCAGGAAATGTGAACATTTGGCCAGTTTATATAATCCAAGAATTTTCAAAAATCGAAGGAAATACATTTCACAAATTAACATTTTCTGTTTAAATTTTCATTTAATTCACCTTATAGCTTATTAATCCTTATACGATTTCCTACTTTATATTTATATATATATATAAGGGAAAAAGAAAAATATATTTTTAATTAGTACGAACGCATCAGAATAATTTAACCCTTTCATTACCAAGTTTTTCCATCCATAAAACAATAAATATTATATTTAGTCATAAATTTATTTCAAAAGTAATACATATAACTATTTTTTTTTTAAATAGGAGTAATAGCAGAGTACGAATTAATATAGCTAACAAAGAAACTGAGAGGTGTTTATTTATGTTTAATATAACCACTGATGCCATTTAAAATCATAACTTTTCAACAAATAAAAATATCAAAATTTTGGAAGAAATACATATTGCAATTAATTAAAATCAAATTATAAACATTAAAAAATAAAATAAAAAATATTTCAAACAGTTAATTTACTTAAATTGCCCAAAACAGGAAACTGATTCCGATATTATTATCAGAATAGAGTAAAAAATGCTTTCATTTACCAACAAGGATAATGAAATCATCTAAAATATATTTTTTTCGGTGCTAAAATGTATATAGATTTTAATATTGTTGATTTTGAATCAGAGGAAGTGTTAGATGGTAAGAAAGAAAATCTGAAATGTTATGATTCCAATTGGCATCACGGGAAATGAAAGGGTTAAAACAGAATTTTAATTCTTATCATTATATGGAGAGACTTGGGTAACCATATGCTCCCGAAACGTAAAAACAGCAGCCATTTCGAAATATTTTTTTTCACAGTTTTAAATAATTGTAATAATTGATTATTACCTTTTAAGTTCATGAAATCAGAATACAAATTACCTCTGTAATTGAGTATTTGTAATATTTTTTAACGTTATTTTATTACAAACTAGCAGGCTTTGCCCGCTTCGCTGGTCATTATATCGAAATGAATTCTCAATATTTCATATCATTAATAATAAAAAAAAAAATCTCGAAAAAAAAAAAAAAAAAAGAAAAAAAAGAAAGAAAGAAATCAGTCAAAATGTAGGTTAAAGTTCCCGATACCTTCGGCAGCGGTTTTCCGCCTCCCCACACTTTTTGAATCTCGAGCCCCAATGCCTTCGGCAGTACCCCACCTAATTTTTACTCCCCCTTCCTCACGGGTAATGTTGAAAGTTTCGCAAACTTTCCTCCCACCAAAGTACATATTGCGTACACTTAATCAACACCCACTCATCAAAATTGATCATTCTAAGGTAATCTGGAGTATATTTAAGCTTGTTTTTTGCCCCCGCCAGTCCCAGAAGAGAAATAATTTCGCAAAATACCTTTATAGTGCATCTTGCATACGCATACCTAACCAGACATAAAAAAAATCGAGATCCTGAGATTATTTGAAAAGAATTATGTTTTAAAACGTGCCCCCCCCCCCTCTGCACACGAAGGAGGGACGGCGGAGGGAATTTTGCAAAATCTCTTTATACTATGAGTTAGATATACATATAACCGACCCACACATCAAAAATCTCCTTCCTAAGATAATTTAGTGCAGAGTTATACATGGATACATTTTTTTGTCCCCACTTCCCCTCCAAAGACCGGTTGGTTGGAAATTCACAAAACCCCCTTGTAGTGTGCGTGTTGAGTACGCGTAACGAACCGACACATCAAAAAATCGCTTTCCTGAGGTACTTTGGAACAGAGTTACTCTTAAAAATGTGTTTTTGCCCCCACTCCGCCCTTAAAGGAGGGAGGCAGAGGGAAATTTCGTAAAATTACTTGATAGTGCGTGTTGAGAATGCATAATCCACCCACACATAAAAATAAATCTTACTGTGATAATTTTAAGCAAGATTATGCTTTGAAACGTCTTTATTGCTCTCCCTTCCTTAAGGAGGGAAAATGGGGAAATTCTCAAAATCCCGTTGCAGTGGATGTTGGATACAAGTAAAAAAGCCACACACTAAAAATTGTGACCTCAGCTCCTATGGATTTCTTCGGACAAATTTTACCCGCTTGGCTATCCATTATATTTAACGAAAATTCTTTTCTATATCGCTTTATAGATAAAAAATATAAATAAAATTCATTGAAATTGCTCAAAAGCTCGCTTCGGGTGTGTGTCGCTATTGCATGCGACAATGCCATACCAGCGGGCTTTCACTTTTGTGCTTATCAGATAACAATTTCGAAACAGACAGTATCGAAAAAAATGAAGTAGCCCTTTTATATTTGAATATTAATTACATATGAACAACACTATGCGTACTGTACATAATATTTACTTTTACGTTATTTCCTATATTTATTCGATTTTTCCGGTCGACCATAAACTGACAGCAATTTCACGTGAAATATAATATTACAATATGCTGTGAAACAACTCACTTCTTGTGGCTATATGTATTTCATAGTTAGTTAACAGTGGTTCGTATATAGAAAAATAAATAAATATTTATTTATCCTTATAGTGGTACAGGCTTATTATAGCTCTCCTTGGTGACTTTTGAATTTTTGTCATCATTTTAAACAAAAATACATAATTTATGAGGTTATTGTTTCTGTTTCTTTCTTTCTAGCCTTTTTTTCCCCCTCAATATTTTATAATTTATTTGTTTATGGGCTACTTGGCTTAAAGTGGCTATCCCAAAAGTAGACTCCTTGCCGAAAAATGTCGTATCTACTTTAGCATCAAAATTTAAAAAATTACCCTACATTATGAATAAGTAAATCGGAATATAATGCTGAATTAGCTTTCATGCCAAACGTATTATACGCGCCAATAAATAAATAAAAACGCTATTAATAAGAAATCTAAAATTGTGGTATGTTAAAATAGATTACGGAACAAAATTTGAAGAAATATGTTGGATTTTTATTATTAATATTTAATTTTGATAATGACGTCATTTTGTCATAGCCTAAGCAAATTTATTATTTAATATTTCGTTTACCAATCTCGTGAAAATATATTACATTATGTCGAAAAATAAATCAACTCGTAAATTTTTTTGGCAACAATTAAAAATTAAAATAATTATTTTTAAACTTTATTATAGAAGAAATATCTATATTATTATATAGAAGATAAAATATAGAGAATGTTTTCCTTCCTTCCCCTCCCCTTAGGGACTGAATTTCTAAAATTCCAAAAATTGGTTTTTAGGTATTCGTGTTAGCTATATTTTAAAGCAAAAATTTTACAGATATCTGTTTTTTTCATTGAGATATAAAGGTTTTTGTGAAATCACGTTTTGCCCCCTGTACCCCCTTAAGGGACGAATTTCTAAAATTCCAGAAATTGGTTTTTAGGTATTTATGTTAGCTATATTATGAAACAAAAATCTCACGTATATCTGTTTTTTTCTTTGAGATATGAATGTTTTTTTAAGAAATCACTTTTTGCGCATGCGAAATCACATTTTGCCACGCACCCCCTCTTGTGAACCGAATTTCCAAAATTCCAGAAATTGATTTTTAGCCATTTGTGTTAGCTATGTTTTAATGCAAAAATTTTACAGATATCTGTTTTTTTCTCTGAGATATGACAGTTTTTGTGAAATTACGTCTTTCCCTCCCATCCCCCCTTGGGGGACGAATTTCGCAAAATCGCTTCTTAGGGGGTGCTTACACTACATGTTCTAAAATCTCACCTAGTTTCGAGTCAGTGGCCCCAGTAGATTTTGCTACGCGTTGATGAGTCAGTGAGTGAGTGAGTAAGTGAGTGGAAGTACTCTTTTATATATATAGACTAGCAGGATTTGCCCGCTTCGCTGGTCATTATATAGAAATAAATTCTCATTATTTGATATCATTAATAATAAAAAAAAAAAGAGAGAAGAAAGAAATCAGTCACAATGTAAGTTAAAGTTCCCGCTACCTTCAGTAGCGGTTTTCCTGCTCCCCACACTTTTCGAATCTCGAGCCCCAATGCCTTTGGCAGTACCTTACCTATTTTTTACTCCCCTTCCCATACGGATAATGTAGAAAGTTTTGCAAAATTTCCTCCCATCAAAGTGCATATTCCGTACACTTAATCAACACCCAGTCATAAAAATTCATCATTCTAAAGTAATCTGGAGTATATTTAAGCTTGTAAACGTGTTTTTTGCCCCGCCAGCTCAGAAGAGAAAGGCGGGGTAATTTCGAGAAATCCCTTTATAGTGCAACTTCCATACACATACATAACCAGCCATGAAAAAAAGTCGAGATCCTGAGATTATTTGAAGCAAAATTATGTTTTAAAACGTGTTTTTTACCCCCCCCCCCCCCCCCAGCTCATAAAGAAGGGACAGGGGAGAGAATTTTGAAAAAACTCTTTATACTATGAATTAGATACATATAACCGACCCACACATCAAATATCTCCTTCCTAAGATAATTTAGTGAAGAGTTACACATGAATGCATGTTTTTTGTCCCCACCTTCCAAGAACGGTAGGGTGGAATTTCACAAAACCCCTTTGTAGTGTGTGTGTTGAGTACGCGTAACCAACCGACATATCAAAAAATCGCTTTCCTGAGGTACTTTGGAACAGAGTTACTCTTAAAAATGTGTTTTTGCCCCCACTCCGGCCCTTAAAGGAGGTAGGCAGAGGAAAATTTCGTAAAATTCCTTGATAGTGCGTGTTGAGAACGCATAACCAAACCACACATAAAAATTAATCTTACTGTGATAATTTTAAGCAAAGTTATGCTTGGAAACGTCTTTATTGATCTCCCATCCTTAAGGGAGAAAATGGAGAAATTCTCAAAATCCCGTTGCAATGGGTGTTGGATAGACGTAAATAAGCCACACACTAAAAATTGTGGCCTCGACTCCTATGGATGTCTTCGGACAAATTTTACCCGCTTGGCTGGTCACTATATTTAACAAAATTCTTTTCTATATCGCTTTATAGATTAAAAAAAAATATAAATAAAATTCATTGAAATTGCTCAAAAGCTCGCTTCCGGTGTGTGTATTGCATGCGTCAATGCCATACCAGTGGGCTTCCACTTTTGTGCTTATCAAATGACAATTTCGAAACAGGCAGTATCGAAGAAATTGAAGTAGCCCTTTTATATCTGAATTTTAATTATTTTTGAACAACACTGTACGTACTGTACATAATATTTACTTTTACGTTATTTCCTATATTTATTTGATTTTTCCGGTCGACCATGCAATGACAACAATTTCACGTCAAATTTAATATTACAATATGCTGTGAGACAACTAACTTTTTGTGGCTATATGTATTTCGTAGTTAGTTAACAGTGGTTGGTGTATAGAAAAGTAAATAAATATTTAACCTTATCGTGGTACAGGCTTATTATAGCTCCCCTTGGTGACTTTTGATTTTTTGTCACCATTTAAAAAAAAAAAAATAATTATACAGACACGACATTATTCCATTATTTAAAACATGAAAATCTGACATTGACAGATTTTAATTTAGTGCCAGAGGTCTACTGCTAAACTTGTTAATATCGACAAATTCTTCTTTAGTTAATTCGTGACGATCTAAATTCCATGATAAAGTTTTCATTAAATCAAACCAATGTGTTTCAGCTGCAGATATTGTAACAAATAACGTTGGAAGTCCAAACTGTCTTGTAGCCGCAAAACAACGTTTTTTCTCTTTTTCCCAATGAGGGGGAGGTGTGCCTTGGGGGGGACTCATGTCAAAGGTGTGCCTTGGGGGGGGGACTCATGTCAAAGTTGTACCTTGGGGGGGGGACTCATGTCAAAGTTGGGCCTGGGGGGAGACTCATGTCAAAGTTGTGCCTTGGGGGGGACTCATGTCAAAGTTGGGCCTGGGGGGGGGACTCATGTCAAAGTTGTGCCTTGGGGGGGACTACATTCAATAAATCCCCATTCAATAAACCGACTGAAATAGGCCTCTAGCACTAATTAAGAGTGACGTATAAAAATTCGACAACGCTGGGCCTTGGGGGACTCATGTCAAAGTTGTACCTTGGAGGGGACTCATGTCAAAGTTGGGCCTGGGGGGGGACTCATGTCAAAGTTGTGCCTTGGGGGGACTTCATTCAATAAATCCCCATTCAATAAACCGACTGAAATAGGCCTCTAGCACTAATTAAGAGTGACGTATAAAAATTCGACAACTGTACCGACTAAAATAGGCCTCTAGCACTAAAAAAAAAAAAAAAAAACATAATTTATGATATTATTGCTTCTGTTTCTTTCTTTCTATTTTTTTCCCTCAATATTTTATAATTTATACGTTTATATGCTTTATGGGCTACTTGGCTTAAAGTGGCTATCATGAAAGTAGACTCCTTGGCGAAAAATGTCGTATCTGCTTCAGCATCAAAATAAAAAAAAACATCCTGCATTATGAATATCTGAATATAATGCTGAATTAGCTTTCATACCAAACGTATTATACGTGCCAATAAATAAATAATTAATTAAAAACTCTATTAAAAAGAAATCTAAAATTGAGGTATGTTAAAAAAGATTATGAAACAAAATTTGAAGAAATATGTTGGATTTTTAATATTATAACTTAGTTTTGATAATGACGTCATTTTGTCATTGCTTAAGCAAATTTATTATTTAATATTTCTTTTAGTATTCGCGTGAAAATATTTTTTATTATATGTCGTAAAATAAATCAACTCGAAATTTTTTTTGGCAACAATTAAAAATTAAAATAATTATTTTTAAAACTTTATTATAGAAGACATATCTATATTATATACAGAAGATATAATATAGATAACGTTTTCCTTCCTTCCCTCCTCTTGGGGACTGAATTTCTAAAATTCCAAAAATTGGTTTTTAGGTATTTGTGTTAGCTATATTTTAAAGCAAAAATTTTACGAATATCTGTTTTCTTCTTTGAGATATAAAGGTTTTTGTGAAATCACGTTTTGCCCCCTTTCCCCCCATTAAGGGCCGAATTTCTAAAATTCTAGAAATTGGTTTATAGGTATTTATGTTAGCTATATTATGAAACAAAATTCTCACGTATATCTGTTTTTTTCTTTGAGATATGAATGTTTTTTAAGAAATCACTTTTTGCGCATGCGAAATCACATTTTGCCACGCACCCCCTCTTGTGGACCGAATTTCCAAAATTCCAGAAATTGATTTTTAGGCATTTGTTTTAGTTATGTTTTAATGCAAAAATTTTACAGATATCTGTTTTTTTCTTTGAGATATGGCGGTTTTTGTGAAATCACGGGTTGTCCTCCCACCCCACCTTGGGGAACGAATTTCGCAAAATCGCTTCTTAGGGGGTGCTTACACTACATGTTCTAAAATCTGACCCAGTTTCGAGTCAGTAGCCCCAGTAGATTTTGCTGTGCGTTGATGAGTCAGTGAGTGAGTGAGTAAGTGAGTGGAAGTACTCTTTTATATATATAGACTAGCAGGCAACGCCCGCTTCGCTGGTCCCTATTTTTAAATGAATCACTATAATGAATTCTCAAAATTGCATTAATTTTTATCACGTGAAAAAAAAGAGAAAATCTGATTAAGAAAAATGTCGCACCGGGTTCTCACTGCCTTCGGAAAAAATTCCCAAAATGCTCTAACTCTTATTTCTATTATTTTTCCCCTTCGCCCCCCCCCCTCCCGTCTATCCCAATAATTTTACAAATTCGAAAATATCCGGAATCGATTTGTAAGTATCAAAAACCTCTAAGAACCAGTTTTGAACGAACTATCTCTATTTTTATTATTTGCCCCACCGCTCCCCCCCTTCCGGCCCCTCCCAATAATTTTAAAATTTCGAAAATATCCGCAATCGATTTGTAGGTATCGAAAACCCCTATGTACTGATTTTGAATGATCTAACTCTATTTTTTTTTTTTTTTTTGCCTCTCCGCCCCCTCCCTACCCGGCCCTCCTAAAAACTTTACACTTTCGAAAATATCCCCATTCGACTTGCAGGCCTCTAAAACCTATCTGTACCAATTTTGAACGGCCTAACTGTATTTCTATTAGTTTTTGCCCTGTAGCCCCCCCCCCTTCCCGCCCCTCCTAATAATTTTAAAAATTCGAAAATATCCGCAATCGATTTGTAAGTATCGATAACCTCTATATACCAATTTTGAACGATAACACTATTTTTATTTTTTTGCCCCCCCTCTCCCCTCCCCCCTTCACGCCCCTCCTAATAACTTAACACTTTTAAAAATATCCCCATTCGACTTGCAGGCCTTTAAAACCTGTCTGTACCAATTTTGAACGGCCTAACTGTATTTCCATTTGTTTTTGCCCCATAGCCCCCCCCCCCTTGTTGCCCCACCTGGGGGCTGAATTTCTAAAATTCCAGAAATTGGTTTTTAGATATTTTTATTAGCTATATTTTCTAGCAAAAATTTCACGTGTATCTATTTTTTTGTTTGAGATATATAGGATTATGCAAAATCACGTTTTACGCATGTGAAATCACGTTTTGCCCCCCCGCCCCCCTTGGGGACCGAATTTTGAGAATTCCAGAAATTGATTTTTAGACATTTGTGTTAGCTATATTTTAAAGCAAAAATTTTACGGATATCTGTTTTTTTGTTTGAGATCTGAAGGATTTTGTGAAATCACGTTTCCCCCCCCCTCCCCCCCCTTGGGGGGCGAATTTTGTAAAATCGCTTCTTAGTGGATGCCTACGTCATAGAACGAACATTGTCACAAAATTTCATGCTTCTAGGTCCAGGGGTTTGGTCTGGGCGTTGATAGATCACCCCCTCACTCAGGAAGTCTTCTTTTATATATAGAGATTATCTGTGTGTATTCCCGTGTATATTCAGTCGGGGAAAGACATCCACAAGAGAGTAAAATGGCCGTCTTTTCCCGAAAAAAAAGGCATCACTTTTTCGGCCTTGCTGATCAATCTATGTCTTATTACTATATCTATGATTCTAGGCACACACAAACCACTGTATTCCCGTTCTAATTGGTCACTGTCCTTGAGTCAATGGGAGCTAATTGGTCCGAGAGTCATTGGTACAGTCGGCTACAAAATTATTCGAGCACTAGCAATAATCCCTGTCTAAAAAAAGTATACTTAATACTGCTTTGTTAAATAAATCCTTATCGAGTGATGTTCTTAGTCAGTTTAAGAACATGATTCGACAAGGATTTATTTAACAAAACAGTCTTAAGTGTACTTTTTTAACATAGGAATTATTGGCTAGTGCTCGAAAAATTATGCTGCCGACTGTATGTGCCTAAAGAGGGTCAGTGACGTCATCACTTCGGTATGAAAAGAAAAGAGTAAAAATTAAACTAAACTAAACAAAAGGAAATTAATAATAATTGTAATAAGTGAGGATAATATAAAAATATATAGTAGAATATAAAGGCAGGAAGGTCCAATAGGCCCTACCAATGCAAACAATAAAACAGGAGAAATTTAACCAGGGTTAAAACCCTCCGGCAGAAAGAGGCCGTCTATAACTTGTTCTAGCGTCATAATCGGAGACGTTGAAGATTTCTTCGTTGGGAACGGAGTATAAATTTTCAAAAAAATTTATAGCCTGATTTTTAATAGTAGTTCTGATTGTATCAATGTGAAGGTCATGATGAATAACAGAATTGAGACAACACCAGAGGGCATGCCGAATAGAGCGAAGAGTTTTATTTTGGACAATCTATATTTTTTCTAAGACTACTATATAGCAGGCTGAATCATTCGGCGCCATTTGTCCGTCATTGCTAAAACTAAGACTATTGTTTATGACTATTATATAAGATTATATAAGACTATTATATAATAGTCGTAGGTTTGGCAGTGACGAACTACCATATAAGATTATTATATGAGACTATATAAGACTATTTTATAGTAATCTTAAGTTTAGCAATGACGGACTTGACGTACAAATGGCGGCGAATGATTCAGCCTGTTATATAGTAGTCTTAATTTTTTCAAGATTGGACTTAAAGGGAAGTATGAATCAGTAAAATTCCTATTGAACCCAAACCAAGCCTAAATTAAAGAGCATGGTCTAAAACATAGGGCAGCGTGCAAATTTGCTGCAACAACCCCCATGCAGCGAGGTAATGATCCTAGAAGTTTTAGCTGTTTCCATCAAAACCAACAAAAGAGAATCCAATAACAAGACGGCGTGGCGTAATGGTCAGAGCGCTCAGCTTGAGTGACGAAGGTCCTGAGATCAAATTCTGGTGACTGCTCGCAGTCTATTTATTTATTTATTTATAAATATAAATGAAATACAATATAAAATATATTAATAATTTCAGGGGGGGGGTACATGTATTAAATTCAATTGAAAAATTTATGATATATTTTTGAATTAAAACCCGAATAAACTACTACGTCAGAAACGCCAAAAGAAAAATATTTGAGATGCATACAGCTGTTTTGGTAGCCTTAAGCGTACCGTCTTCAGTGCAAAAAGAATTCTGAATCTGGAGAAGTGCTCGTATATATAGGAGAGGGACCGAATTTAGTTCAACCAATAGGATTACGGGAAAGGTGGGGTGTGTGCCCAATAGGAATTCAGGAATGGTATCTGTGTAAACAGTAGAAAAATTAAGAAAATGTGGACTGAATGTAAAATTTCCAACAATCAGACAAATAGGGAAAAGCGAAATCACAATTTACAAGGTTTTTAAAATTTTTATAAATATGAAAAGCTTCAAAGAAATCGAGTTCATGGATGGATTTAGGTCTGCAAATCATTTTAGCTGAATTAAATTTAAAATTATGATTTTCCTCCCAGCAATAATTAGAAATAGCCAATTTATTGGTTTCTTGTTTGCAAATGCAATTCATATGTTCTTTTAGACGAAATTTAAGACTGCGTTTAGTTCAGCTAATATATGATAAACCACGCTGATAGGCCAAACTAAATGAAGTCTTAAATTTCGTTTAAAAGAACATATGAATTACGTCCGCAAAGAAAAAACCAATAAGTCGGCTATTTCTAAACATTGCTGGGAGGAAAATCATAATTTTAAATTTAATTCAGCTAAAATAATTTGCAGACCTCGATTTCTTTAAAGCTTTTCATATTTATAAAAATTTTAAAAACCTTGTAAATTGTGATTTCGCTGTTCCCTATTTGTCTGATTGTTGGGAATTTTACATTCAGCCCACATTTTCTTAATTTTTCTACTGTTTACACAGATAACATTCCTAAATTCCTATTGGCCACACACTCCACCTTTCCCGTAATCCTATTGGTTGAACTAAATTCGGTCCCTCTCCTATATATACGAGCACTTCTCCAGATTCAGAATTCTTTTTGCACTGAAGACGGTACGCTTAAGGCTACCGAAACAGTTGTATGCATCGCAAATATTTTTCTTTTGGCGTTTCTGACGTAGTAGTTTATTCGGGTTTTAATATTCTAACACCAAGTCTCTTTTTATTATATTTTTAAATTATTAAAATATTTTATTTGAACTAATATATATATATGTATATTATAATTAAAAATTTTCTTTATTATACATTTTTCTTTTTCCTTGAGTTTACTTGAGTTCAAACCCCGGCGAAATGCTCATTATTATTATTATTATTATTAAACATTAACGAAATAAAACAAAACATTAAAATGAATGAATAACTTTAGAGAAAATAATTATTAAACTTAAATAAGAATGAATAAATAAATAAATATACTCTATATAAGGATAATATTAAGAAATATACTCTATAAAAAAAAAAAAAAAAAAAAAAAAAAAAAAACGACGCACCAAGAAGGTGTAATGCAAACTGGACACAAATTGACATACATACAGGTTTTGATGGAATCAAGCTCCAATTCATCATTATCGTCGATCCTACGTGCAACAGTGACTTCAAAGACCCTTAATAGGCGGACCAGTGAAATGGGGTGGAGCTCAGTCCCCGGATCTCTCTTCCACTGAGGACGTTTGGGGCATCATAAAAAGGGTCCTACAACCAGCTCGGGATTTTGCCAATCTAACGCATCAGTTGGACAGAATTTGGCACGATACTTCACTGGAGCACATCTGCCAATTCTATCCATTAATACCAAGCCGAATGACTGCGTACATAAGGGCCAGAAGTGGACCAACACGTTATTGACTTGATTTCTTTGTGAGGCCCTTTCTCTTGATTAAATCATTCACATTTTCTGAAACAATAATCGATTGTTTTTCTCCACATGTACATCGCATCTACCAATTTTTGTCCGCACTTCTTCTGGGTGCGTCGTTTTTTTTTTTTTTTTTTTTTTTGTTGTTATAGAGTGCATATACACTAAGCGACAAAAAAAAAAAAGCCGCACTTGGATGTTTTCCTTTTCGCCCTTTACAACCGCCAATTTTATCGTTTAAAAAGCAAATTTTCGAACAAATTTTACTATGATGTCCTCCACATACACTTTAGCTTTGAGTCCAGTGTTAAAAACAAAATGCAATTGTCAGGAAAATTGTAAATTTAGAATTTATTTCAAAAATAGTAAGAATGAGGCAGTTAACGATGCCACAAAAAGTATTAATTTTTGAATGAAAATCAAAAAATGTTTTAATACGTGAGTTGGCAAAATAATTAAATGTTAACGAAATATTGGTAAAAGGGTTTTCAGCAAGATATAAAAGTTTTTGGCCGTTTAAACTGGAAATTTGGTTTTAGGTGGCCACACTGCTCACCCAAGCGAGATGACCGTAAGTTGAAAAGCCATTGCTTATAAAATCGGTTTGTATTACATTTAGAACATAAAAGAGCTTCAGAAAAAGTGTTTAGTAGCGTAATTTCTTTAACTACAGTACAACAACTATTAAACAAAGCAGGTTTAAATGACAGAAAATTTGAAAAAATTCCATTCTTAGTGAAGAGAAGTAGGGAAGCAAAACCTCAGATGGCTAAAAAAATTAAAAAAAATGATTAGTTAATTATTGGGCTGAACTGGTTCTCTCTGATGAGTCAAGTTTAACTTATTTCGAGCTAAAGAAAACAAGCAGATCTGACAAAGAAAATGTGACCGACTTAATGAAAATCGCACTTTTAAAACAGTGACACATTCTCCGTACATTATCGTACGGAGGTACATAACTTTTCAAACACTCGGGAAATTTTGTATGCTCAAGGGATCAATTAACTCGGAATAAAACACAATCGGCATAAAAATGGTACCTGACCGACTCTTTTGGAGGTATCTTGGACATTTCCATAAACAACGTTTGAAGATAATAAGGCACCTTACTACACGGCGTCTGTGGTAAGTTTATTCACTTCAAATTCTCAAAATTTCTTATACATTCCCATGAGAACCTATAATTTTGTAAGTAATCATATCTTTTTTCACTTTAAGTTAAATATCACAAAGGATATAGTAGAATTTCTTCTTTACCAGACATGGAAATAGTCAAAATCACGATCCGCTCGAAAATGTTTCGTCTATAAAAAGGCGGGGGAGAGGAGGGAGGAGTCGAAATTTACAGTCTATAACTCAGCCAGAAGTAGAAAAAATTATTTGTGATATTTGGCCCATTGAAATTTCTGAGATTTATATTAAAACACTGTATAAAACTATGCCATTGCGCATTAATGCAGTAATTCCATATAAATGTGGAATTAACCCTATGCAGAATACATATTTTTAACAAAACATTGCTTAGATCTAACAAATAAATAGTTTTATTTCATATATTAAAGTATAACTTGTTTATTTAATATAATAAATTATAATAGAATGCAAAGTGTATGGTTATTGCATTATGTACAAAAAGAAAGTTTTATGCAGATTTTTAAAAAGTACTTCGTAAAGTGCAATAAAGCGAATTATTAAATCGAAAATATACATAGGTATCATTTCATACCTTTGGTATTATGCAAACAAGACAGTTTTATTTGTTTCAAACATTAATTTTAAAGTTATTACAAATAAAAAAGGTATAAGTCATTTTTTCTGCAGTGCGGCTTTTTTTTTGTCGCTTAGTGTAGATATAGGATAAAATTACCTCTTTGTGAAGAAAAAATCACATTGAAATTTACGAATTTATTTTCAAGTTAATAATGACTGTGATTAGAAGTAAGAAAATGATGAAATTATAAGCACTTTTCACGATGAGAACAACATATAAAAGAAAATTTATCACGATTAATCTCATTACAATCTTGTTCACGTTGAAGCGAACATTTTGGAAATTATTCGGTTTTTCTTCGAGATAGCCTAGCTTTGCAAAATGCATATATAACTAGATTTTTAAATTTTGGAAATGTATGTAAACCAAGCTGTAAACATATGCAAAGGCCAACAGAATAATAACAATAAGTAAAAGTTCTTTTTTTTTACGTATGAATAATAGTGCAATTAAAAGCAGACGAAAAAAATGCAGTATAAATAATTTTTATTAAAATCACACAATCAACTGTGGAAGAAAATCATATTTATTGAAATTTTATTTTTCCGACTGAGTGAAAATAATGCCTGGACCGGGAGTCGAATAGCTCAATTGGTAGAGCCCTGACCTTGTAAGTCAAAAATCCGGGGTTCGACTCCCGGTCCAGGAATTATTTTCACTCAGTCGGAAAAATAAAATTTCAATAAATATGATTTTCTTCCACAGTTGATTGTGTGATTTTAATAAAAATTGTATTTCTTTCTCCCATTGTTTAATGGTGTTTTCCATTTCCTGCGGCTTGTTTCTGTTGAGCTATCTACATGATAGACCAGAGATGCTTCTGCCTAAAGGTTTTCTGAGTGAGTATTGCTGACCGGTTGTCGGTCTGGATAGATCAATTGGTAGAGCCTTGACCTTGTAAGTCAAAGATCCGGGGTTCGACTCCCGGTCCAGGCATTATTTTCACTCAGTCGGAAAAATAAAATTTCAGTATAAATAATTTTTTCTTTTGCACTATTCATTAGAAATTTTTTTTTCACTTGAAATAAAATGTTTTAATAATTTAACAGAATATTTATTTTTATGTATAAAAAATAACAGTATTAAAAGCAGAAGATAAGCATTTCCTACTGGCGGCTTTAGTGTGAAATATTAATAAAAGAAAAAAAAAAAAAAAGTGCAATGAAGAAAAATATTTTTCCTTAAATTACTCATTTATTCAAGTTATTAAAAAAAATTAAAAATGTAGTTGAAATAAAATGTTTTAATAATTAAAAACTAGTTGGCATAGGTGGACTCTGCTCAGTTCCCCATCATATTTATGTTCTCATAAATTTCTAGCTTGAGACATATAATCATGTTAAAAGAAATGAATTTGACAAAAGCTTGATACAGTGACAGAATGAAAACCCCGCCTAATAGGCTATCCACCGTTCACTTCGATATATTTATCTTATTCTAATCTATTAATTTATTTTATCAGGGTCAATTCCGTTGTTTAGTTTTCATGCTACTCTTTCCAATGCAATAATCCCCAAAATTCATATTTATATGAAAAATTTACAATTTCGCTATGTTGGTAAAATCGTAAATTACGAATAATTTACGAAATTTTCCTATTAGAATATTTGTATTCAATCATGTTCAAACAAATATCATAAATGTAATTTTGAAGTTGTCTAATGTATTTATGATCCTCAAAATGGAAGTTTATGCTGAAATTTGTAAATCGTAAATTTCAAATAACTTACGAATTTTTTAAATTGGAAAAATCATAGTCTATGATATTCATGTTAGTATCCTAAATAATATTTCGAAAGTGGTTTGACATCTTTACGATGAAAATATCCCTCAAGATTGACGTTTATGTGAAATTTTGCTCTATTCTGCCATGTTATGAAATTCGAAAATTTCCAATAACTTACGAAATTTTTATATTGGAAAATTCATAGTCATTAATATTCATACCAGTGTCCTAAATAATATTTCAAAAGTAGTCTGACATCTTTACGATGAAAATATCTCTCAAAATTGACGTTTATGTGAAATTTTGCCCTATACTGCCATGTTAAGAAATTCGTAAATTTCCAATAACTTGCGAAGTTTCCAAAGTAGCATATTTATAGTTACTGATGTTCCTTTCGGCATCAAAACTGATATTTTAAAACTGGTCTGACATTTTTACAGCAAAAAGTTTCTATTTAATGCACGTTTAAGTGAATTTTTGTCCTATTCTCCCATGTTAAGAAAATCGTAAATTTCTAATAACTTACGAAGTTTTAAAATTCGAATGTTGCAAATGAATAGGGTTCTTGCCAGTGTCGAAAGTAATATTTTAAAACTGATCTGACCTCTCTGCGACAATTTGTTCTTGAGATATCGTGTACACAGACTAACAAACCAACGGACTAACAGACTAACAGACTAACAGACTAACAGACACCCTACAGACAGACACCATAGAAATTTTGTCATTTTCGGATTCCTCACACCTGAAAACGTGTAAAAGAGTCAAAAAACCGGGGTCGAAAATTTACACGATTACCTAAGTTCCCCATACCTATACTATGATGGGGAACTAATATATCATTATATATTTTTTAATTGAATTTATTACATGTTCCCCTCCCTGAAATTATTTATATCTTTTTACAATGTATTTCATTTATATTTATAAAAAAACAAAAAACAAAAAGCTGCGAGCAGTCACCGGGATTTGATCTCAGGGCCGGCCTTCATCATTCATGCTGAGCGCTCTGACTACTACGCCACGCCGTCTTGTTAACGGATTCTCTTTTGTTGGTTTTGATGGAAAAAGCTAAAACTTTTAGGGACGTTTTCTCGCTCCATGGGGGGTTGTTGTAGCAAATTTGCACGCTGCCATATGTTTTAGACCATGCCCTTTAATTTAAGCTTGGTTTGGGTACAATAGGAATTTTACTAATTCATACTTTTTCTGTTAGCCACCAAACCCCAGATCTGAGCACAATAAAGCAGAATTGGTCTAAGTACAGTGTTATACACGAGAAACTGTCCCCTGTTTATTACCTATGCTCAAGCCTCTACCATACAAGAGACAGGCAAGGTCATTCTTAGCTTTATAGAACTTCCGGACGGTATAGTCAATGTGCGTACGCCATGTAAGTCTGCTGTACAAATGAAGTCCTAGATATTTGACCTCTCTTCCGAAGTCGAGCATAGACCTATTATAAGAGTGGACGGGACAATTGCAACCTTTTTTAGTGGCAAAGATAACTCATAAAAAGGTCATGTGACTGTTGATCTACAGGAAGCCAAACTGGTCAATATTGAAATTTACTCGCCATGCTCTAAACTCTACTTTTTATTAAGCAGAAGATATTTCTCCTTTTTCTTTGAAAGTTCTTTTTAAAATTTTTATTTCACTTTAAAAGTTAGATTGTTTTGAATTTAAAAAGAATTTTATGGCAAGAAATAGTAATTAGATGTACTTTAGAAGCCCTAAGTTATATAAAATAAGGATTTTATTTCACAGGTACGATTCTTTTTAATATTTTATTATTTCGTTCTTTTTTTATAAAATGTTTACAATTTCTATACTTAATTCTCTAAACTGAATTAGTTTAAATATATTATACCTTATATGATTTTAAAAATGTCCATAATTATTTATGAGAGTTAAAGCGAGTATAGAGGAACCGAAGTTATAAATACTTTTGAACTTTGTTGGAAAGTGTTAATAATGAGGTAAAAATAAATTTCAGCAGCTGTTTCGTTTTACACAAGTTTTTCTTGCTTTTCTTTTAATAATAATAATAATTATATTCAGAACAAAAAATCGCCGATAACGCGATAAATGCCAAAAAGGTAACCTTTTCAACAGTAATAGGTCTATGGAAGTCGACAGAGGAGCGATAGAGGTTGAGAGGAGGAGGGAGATTTGTCTTATTTGAGAAAAAAACTGCCTTCGATTTTTTAGAATTAATTTTTATTCTTCATTTATTGAAGAATATTTCTAGATGGTTGATGTTATTCTGTAAATATGAATGAATAATATTAACGTTAGCATCACGAGTTATATTTGTGGTGTCATCCGCATATAAAGCCAAAAGAGTATGTGAAGATTTTGGGATATCATTAATGTATATTTTATAGAGCCAGGAGCGCAATTTTGAGCCTTGTGGAACCCCGGCATTTATGGGGCGGACAGTGGAGTGCTAACTGGCGTAGCGAACAGTGAAGGTCTTGTCGCTAAGATAGGATTGAATGAAACGGACATAAGCAGTAGGAATTTTGAGTTTCAACAATCTGTAAATAAGGCCACTGTGCAAAACAGTATCAAAAGCCTTGGAGGCATCGAGAAACAGTGTCCCCGTATGTTCTGAGTTATCATACCCATCGTGAATGAATTCAACCACCCGAAGAAGCTGGTGTGCAGTGGAATGCTTAGGCCTAAAGCCAAACTGTTCAGGAGAGTCATTACAGAATTGCTTAATGTGGGGGATAAAAATATGTTTAGTGAGTTTTCCCAGGACAGGAAGCAAGCTATTAGGTCTATAGCTTTTAACAATCGCAGGATCTTCACCAATTTTTCTGATAGGAATAACATTGGTCTGCTTACAAGTCTGAGGGAAGTAAAAAAAAGTGAAGATGGCATTAATTAGGTTTGCTAAGTAAGAAGCATACTGAATCGGCAGGTTTTTTATGGCAGGGTTGTAGATCCCATCATAGCCAGGGGCTTTATGATTTGGGAGTTTTTTTATAACAGAGATAACTTCTTCAGGAGTGGTTGGTTCGATAGATCTAATAGCCTGTCTTGCAGAAAATTGATTAATAACATAATCAACCTCAACTATGGTTGAGGGATTAAATATATCTGCATGAGCAGAAAATTGCAATTCGTACTGGTCGAGAACCTCTAATTTGTCTTGGTCGTCGCACTTGAAGTCAACACCAGTATTGAGCGGAGGGATAGGCGTAAAAGGTTTTCTAACTCTCTTAAGATAATTCCATAGGGGCTAAAGATGAAATGAATTCAGACCAATTTTTGTCTTTATTCTTTTTAATCTCATGTTTGATGATGGCCGTGAGCCTATTCATTTCACTCCTGATACTAGGGCATCTAATGCTCTGCCAGAGTCTTCTAAGTCTATTTCTGGAATTTATTTTAAGTTTGATTTCATGTGAGAGAGTATAAGAATATTGGGCTGTTTGATGAAACTTTGAGGATTCAAGAGCGTTTTTGATGGAATTTTGAAGTTCGCCAATAGCGTAATCAATATCGGAGGTAGAACTAAAATCACCATAAGTAGGGGGAATCTTGTGCATTATTTTGGTGAAGATTTTCCAGTCAATTACAGAGGGAGTAGCAATGAAAGGAAGAATAGGGTTTCAGTGAATTCGAAGTAAAATAGGTAGATGATCAGAGGATAACTCAGAAATGGGGGTAATAGTAAAAGGGTAAGGGATATTATTTAACAAAGCTTAAATCAATAGTCGTGCTAAGACCTTGAGGTCTGTACCTCGTGGGAGAAGAAATGAGCACCAATTTCAATACCATTATTGTTGCAGTATTGAAGGAGGGTTTCCCCAAGTTTGTCAGTACGGGAGCAATTGCACCAACTGGAATGATGGGAATTGAAGTCGCCAGCGAGAATAATCTTGTCATCGAGCTGGAATAAGTTATCTAGGTCAGAATTGAGATCCCTGTGATGACTTACCTTTAGACCCCCTTTACTTACTTGATATACATAATTACTTTGATTTAGATTTAATTGAATAAATTCCTTAAAATATTTAATTAGGTGGTATTTCCATTCTACAAAAGCTAAATATTTTAAGGAATTTATTCAATTAAATCTAAATCAAAGTAATTATGTATATCAAAAACTAAGTAAAGATGATTTAAATTTTATTAAAAAAATGCAAACAAATTTTATTTTTGTACCTACTGATAAAGCTGCCAATAATTACACCATCATTTGAAAAAAATTTTATGCTGAAAAAATATTTTCAGAATTAAATAATTTAAAATATTATAAAAAATACAATCTGGACAGCAATTCCATATATAATAAAAGTTCTGCTTATATCAAGAAATGCAAAAGCCTATTCAATAAACATTTTACTTTACCAAATCATAAAAAATTACCTTTTTTGTTTTTAACACCTAAATTCCATAAAAATCCAATAAAATTCCGTTATATTTGTTGTACTGTTGGCAGCGCTAATAAATGTTTCAATATTAAACTTCAATTTTATTTAAAGCTTATTTATGACTTTCTAAAAAATAAATATAAAAATTCTAGTTATTTTTGGTGTATTGACAATAGTTATGAAATTATTGAAAAGTTAAAAAATATGGACACGCCTACTTCTGTACAAACATTTGATTTCGAAAATTTGTTTTGCAAAATCCCTATTGATTTATTATGTAGCACTTTAATTAAATTATTCGACTTTTTTGATATTGTAAATGAATTAAGAATTGATAGAGATTTATTTTTAAGTCTTTGCCATTTTTGTTTTAACAATAATTTCTTAACATTTCATAATAAAATCTATAAACAAGTACATGGTATCGGAATGGGCACAAATTACTCCAGCACAGCCGCTAATTTATTTTTATTCCTCTATGAATATACTTATGTTATTAATTACAACAAAAAATTAAAAATTTATCGATATATAGAGGATATTTTAGTCTTAAATTTTAATTTTACAGATATTTTTAAAAATATATATCCTTCCTGTTTAAATTTAAATAAAACTAATAATAATGATGACTGTGGATATTTCTTAGAAATTTTTCTGGATGTTCAACATAATACATTAAATCTGGATCTATATGACAAAAAGAAAGATTTTTCATTCAATAGTTACAGCATGCCTCACTGGTACAGTAATTTGCATAAAAAAATCTATATTAATATTTTAATTGGTCAACTAAATAGATTCTATAGGATATGCAATAAACATTCAAATTACAATAAACAAGTTTTTAAATTCATTGCTAATCTCTTTTACAATAATAACTATCCATTGAATTTCATAAAGTTTTACACCAATAATTTTAATAAATGTTTGCGATTGTGGTGATAGCTGCGGTAAGGTTTCTTCACTTACGGTTCTTGGTATCTGGTAGTGCTTGCTGATGAAGACTCATGGCCAAAGTCCAACTTGTGGAACGCCTTATGTCGGATTGCAGCTACTTGGTACTGAGCGACTCGGAGAGTTTGGACTATGATATTGGAACATCGGACAAGACAGCGCCAGTATCGAGCCACTACATGTGAATCATCTGCTTTTGCTTTAAAGACCTATTTCTACATAGCAATAAGTTCAGTTCATTACAATATCTTTTTGCCTTTCAGGTCTGGGTGGGAACATGACGATCTAGCATGTCCTTTTATTAAAATAATTTTATCACAAATATCGACTTTGTAGTTTTTGGATTCTTATATTAATTTAGTTTTGTTGCTTTTATGAAGCACTAATATTGTTATATCTAATTTACATGAAGATTGTTATATTTGACAGTAATTTAATCTTGATTTTGTTGGGAGTATGCTAGTTTCGCCATGTTTCCGAAACCTGTTAGGCCTCTTTCAATTTAATTTATTGTCTGTTCTGCTGCTCCCACCCACTGAAGAGGAAGCGGAAAGGTGTTTTTCGCATGTAATGTTGTTTTTACAATTGTTCTTCGTTACTATAATTCGTTACTTTTTTAACGTTTTTTCCTGTTATCCACGCCCACTTGTCTTCAAGTTTCTACATATTTTCAAAATTATATATATACACTGCATAAAAAAAGTAGACGGACACTTCTTTACAATTTTTTAAAACCCCGTCTTTGTTTAATAGGAAATGTCAATTAAAATTCTTTAACATGTTTATACTTATCAATCTTCATATTTT
The DNA here is from genome assembly GCA_963930645.1 of Salticus scenicus. Classification (NCBI taxonomy): domain Eukaryota; kingdom Metazoa; phylum Arthropoda; class Arachnida; order Araneae; family Salticidae; genus Salticus; species Salticus scenicus. The sequence goes on from OZ005652.1 coordinate 240,160,091, forward strand.
TGACAGACAAATAAAAATATTCAATTATTTATAATTTTAATGTAGGGAAATGCAGAAAAGAGAAAAGATATACATTTGCACAATAATATTTTTTAAAAAAAGTAGACGGACACTGGTCAAAAACTGCAATTATCTAAGTGGGTGTTTCTTGCGAAATACTAGTTTTGCATGTACATGTACATTTGGCATTTTGCCAATTGCTAACGTGCTTGACAAGATGGTTTTACGTAGTTAAATTTCTTGAAGATAAATGCACCATGCCACGAGGAATTCCTGTAACTGATTACCAGAAAGGACAGATTATAGAGCTGAAAAATGTTAATAAAGGAGTCAGAGAAATTAGTAGGCTACTTCTAATAAGCAAAAGTAGCATCAGTGATTTTCTACGTGCTACTGAAGCCCATGGCGTAAAGAAAAAGAGTGGCCGGCCAAAGACATTTTCGCTTAGACACCAAAGACAAATTTTTACTGAGCTGAAAAAAACTGGAGCATCAATTCCCAGAGTTTGAATAAGCACAGGAATTACTAACGTAACTTCTCAGACAATTTATAATTACATTAAGGGGACTAAGACGTTTTCGACTACTGAAAAAGACTAATATTTCACCATTATTTGCAGCCCTGTATCTCCTTACACGCTTAACAAATCATTATAATTTTTTTACTGCATGTTTAAAACACATTCAAGAATATCTTTTTGATAATTAAAAAACATATTATTGAAAAATATTTTTCATATGACACAATAAAGAGGATGATGTATTTTCTCGAAAAAAAAATACTATCGAACACTTTGGTACACTTAAAAAAAAAACTATGTATCTCCTTACCTTGAAATCTTCCATGATTATCCAAAACACCCTGCTTGATACAGTGAACCTGTTTTTATTTTATTTTCAAAGATAATTTAAAAAAAAAAAAATTATGAACTTCTAGATTAAAAAAAGCCTATATTTTCCAATAAGCATTGACCATCACAAAAAAATATACAATGTTAAACTTTTAAATTTTAGGTTCACCAGTTGGAATTTTATATCATAAATATCTCTGTAAAATTTCAAACTTGTACTGCTGGTAGATTTTTTACAAAATGTACCTAAACATTGAAAAAACACAATTTCAGAAAAATGAAAAAAACACTTTGAATGAGTATTAAAGATCAGAGCTGTACATTTAAAACATTCCTGGACCGTAATCAGATTGAGATTTCATTTCTGCATTATCTAATTGTTTTTTTAGTTTCTTTTTTTGTTTGCGAGCCTCTTTTGATAGTTTTTTAAGTTTCAGTTCTGCATCAGAGATTCTACGAAAATCTATTTTCCTCAAGGATTCACACATATTCTGACCCGGAACAATTCCCATGCTTTTAAAAACATTTGCCCGACTGCTAACACCATCGTTAAAACAGATAACAGCATCCATCACTCCCATTTTTAAAGTATTCATGCCAATGAATTTAGTTTTTGGCAGTCTTTTCCAAATGCAGCTGTTGAAACTGGAAGAAAACACACAGCTTGGGGTGAACATTATCAGTTAATTATAGTGAAGAACCAGGGAGTCTCCTAACCATGGTACCAGTAAGAAAGATAAGATATCTAGTCTAGAACTGGAGGGCAACCTGCTTTGTTTACACTTTTCGAAGCTCTTTAAATGGGCGTGGTATGTCCTTTTAGCTCTTTAAATGGGCGTGGTATGTCCTTTTAAATTTATTTATTCTAAATTTATCAGCTTTTTTTTCATTGAAAGGGCATAAATTATACATTTTTAGAAAGAGCAGAAAATACGCTATTTTTTTAGACAAAAATTGAAAAATCGATTTTTTGAAGCTGTTTCATGTCTTGGTCCCCTTAAGCACTCAGAGCTCTTTCAATATAAGAAGAGAAAACATCATTCATGCTGGAAGGATCACCACGTGACAGAACGCCTACAGTGGGCTCAAAACCATGTCTTGGACTACAGAATGGATATCTGTAGTTTTTTCAGATGAGAAAAAATTTAATTTAGACGGCCCAGATGGATATCAATATTATTGCACAGTTTGGAGAAAGCAGACGAAGAGTACTTTACTCGGCAAGTTGGCTTGGAGGAGAAAACTGGATTTTCCAACAAGATGGAGCGCCAATACACACCGCTAACAACGTTAAAAAATGGTTTCATGAGAACAACTTCAATGTTTTACCCTGGCCAGCCAAGAGTCCGGATATGAATCCTGTAGAAAACATTTGGGCTATACTTGTTCATAAAATTTATGAGGGTGGACGCCAGTATGAATCAATTCACCAGCTCAAAGAAGCTCTTAGAAACATTTGGGAAATTTTCTGTAAAAAAAAGATTCAGAATCTCATTGATTCGATGCCTAACAGAGTATACGAACTTATTAAAGCAAATAGGAGACGAACCTCTTACTAAAAACGTTTTACTTTAGAGATACAAGATGTGTCCGTCTACTTTTTTTAAAAAAAATTACAGTGCAAATATGCACCATTTTTGTTTCCTGAATATTTCCACTACATAATTCAAAAGCATTGCATCTATATCCAAAAAATAATAATGTATAATGTCTCAAGAGTATAATTATATTAGAGAAATGAACCTCATATCTTTAATTAAAGAAATAAACGGCTTTAAAGTATTACAAGTAAGTGTCCGTCTACTTTTTTTATGCAGTATATATATATATATATATATATATATATATATATATATATATATATACATACACATATATATATATATACATATATACACATATATATATATTACTTTTAAAATACCAAACGGATTTATGTCTATTAAGTGAATTATCTAGACATTTCTAAAATTTTTGTGTACTCTTAAAAATTTATATCATTTGCTTAATAAATGTTTACTTGATTTTAATTATAATGAAGTTACAATTTAGCAAATGTTCTGTAATTGCAAATATTTAGATTATAGTAAATAAGTCTGGCAATAATATTAATACTTTAAGATTTAAATAATTGTAAGCCTATTAAACTTACATATTTAATATCAATTTGGTTAGTTTTGAAATATACATTAAAATTTAATTACTTACATTTAAAATGTTCATAAAAAATTATTATTGTTATTTTTTTCTTATTTTACTACTAAATAATTAAATTTAATTATTTCTGTACAAAAAATATTAAAAAGCCAATGTTTCAAAAAATGTATTTCTTATAAGAAAAAACACAAATTATTTAGTGTATAATTTAAATATTTTAATTTAAAGTAAAAAAAAAAAAAAGATTAAGAAGAAATTACATATTAGTAAAAATTTATAGTGTATTATAGTTTTTACTATTTATAATACATTATATAACTGTGATATATTAATTATTAGTTTCAACTAAGCTAATGGTATTTAAAACAGTTCTTTTACCACACATTCACAAAACATGTTATTTTCTTTTAAATAATAAGTATGTTATTAATTTTTTAATATTAAAAAAATTAACTAAAATTAATATACTAAAATAAAATATTAAAATGTTCTAAATTAAATAAAATTGTAAATTAATTTTTATCAAAGTAAAAAATATACATATGGAAGTTATTAAATTTAGTTTAGTACTTAAGGCATTAGTTGGAAGAAAATAATGAATGAGAAACTAGATTATTTAGTGATATTTTCATTTGTAAGTCAAATAATAACTTAATAACTCATTATAGTAAATACCTAAAAACTTCAGAAAAACAAAAATTTTCAAAGCGTTAAATCCATCCTGCAATTTTCAGTACTTTATAAAGGCATGTACACTATTCAATTATTATAATTAAATTTTGAACTTATTAAAGTAACACTAAAATTAAGCTCTTCCGATTTAAAATGTTTTTTAATAATAAAATTTGTTTATTCAAAACAAAAATATTAAAAGTAAAAATTCAGATAAGTAGTTAAAAAGAAAATATAGTGAACATAACATTAAAATAATTATTAATTCATTCTACAATTTTCAATGCAAGATTCAATACTTTAAAGAAGAATGAAAACTATTTTTTATATTTATTTATTTTCTAGAAGATACATTGGAACAACAGCGATATTATTATTATTATTATTAAATTTCAGCTTATTACGGTAAAATTAAAATTAAGCTTTGTCATTTTTAATTGGAATTTTTAAAGTATACTATTTTGAATAAAATCAAACAGTTTAGAAAGAAATTACGACAAAAATAATGAACACAATATTGCATATCATACATACATTTTTTCCCTAGATATAAAGTATCAAAAAATATATTTACTGTGTAATGTTTTAAGAAATATTTAAAGATATAAATATATAATTTAGTTAAGTCAGAACAGCATTATTTTTCTTTTCTATTGGATATTTAATACTCATTAAAAAGATCAAATTTCAGAACTAGTTGCTAAGCGTTGAATTTAAAATACAAATTATATTTCTATTAATAAAATCAGACTTTTGTCTGTAAATTTGTCAGAATAAAAAAATTTTGTGATATCTTCACATTTCACACACCATGAAAGCCGAAAATGACTTCCGAAAATTTTGCCTGTGTGTGTGTGTGTCATCGTGTCTGCATGTCGCTATTTTTGTCCTGGTATCACTCGAGAACGGCTTGACGGAATTCAACTGCGCTTGGCAGGAATTTAGGTCTTTACTCAACTTAAAATTATATTTATCAACTTTCCGAAAATTCCCCCCCCCCGTCCCCCCTGGGGTGCCAAAGACAAAAAAACGTTTGTCCGGGTATTACTTGAGAACGGAGAGACGGAATTCAACTGTGCTTGGCAGGGATTTAAATCTTTACCCAACTTAAAATTTTATCTATCAACTTTTCGGAAATCCCCCCGTTCCCCCCTGGGGGACAAAAGGCAAAAACACGTTTGTCGGGTTTCACTTGAGAACGGACAGACGGAATTCAACTGCGCTTGGCAGAAATATAGGTCTTTACCCAATTTAAAATTATATCTATCAACTTTTCCGAAATTCCCCCCATTGCCCCCTGCGGTGGGCAAAAGACAAAAACACCTTTGTAAGTATAACTCGGCTCCTAATTCCTTCATAATAAAGAAATTCCACATGGGAAGACTAGACATGAGTACACATAAAACATTATCTGCGATTTAGGAATTTTCGATTTTTAAGAGAAGGAAGGGGGAAAATCGATTTTTGACGGGAAATTTCGAAAATTCCTGATTTAAGTAGAACTCTTCCAAAAATGGAACAAAGATGTTGAAAAAGGCTATGTGACTTACTTAAGATATTTGTTAAAACACATTTTTAGTTTTTTTTTTTTTTGGGGGGGGGGGGGGGTTGAGGGGGCAAAATAGGCCCCTTTTAGCGCTAAATTTGTCCTGAGAAATCTATGGGAGCTGCAGGCACGAATTTTGGTGCTTAGATTGTTTATATGTATCCGACATCTGAAGTAACGGGATTTATCAAAATTGCCCCTGTTTCCCTCTTGGGGGGACAGAAGGCAAAAACAACTTTGTAAGCCTAACTTGGCTCCAAATTACTTCACAGTGTAGAAATTGCACATGGGGAGACTAGATATGAGTACAAATAATACAATATCTGCAATTCAGGAATTTTCGATTTTTAAGGAGAGGAATGGGGAAATCGATTTTTGGCGGGAAATTTTTGAGTAGAAAAAGCAGTTTTACAGGCGAAGTGAAATAAAAGGGCAGTTCATTCATTCACTTTCAGTTGTGTCAGCCTTGGCGACAAACTTGGTGAGTGGGTGACCAAATTTGGTGAGAGGGCAACCAAGTTTGATGAAAGATGGTACTTACGAATTCCTCAAGTTTCGAAGATCTCCGACACACGGGAGCACAGATCTCGAGCTTTCCGACTCGATGGAATCATCGGGGATGGGATTCTCGATGGAATCATCGCAAAAAGTTATAAATAGGAGTGAGTTGATTTATGAGAGAAAGTATGTACTCACTGCGAATTAGAGTTATCGAATAGTGAATTTTGCTATATGAGTAACAGCTTCAACTGTTTCCAGAATAGTCGAAGAATAAGCTTTACTATTGGACTGTTTTCGAGAATATTCGTTTTAATAATAGTTTTGTTGTATAGATTCGAGAAGCTAAAAATATATTTAATATCACTGAGGAGATCCCATACTAAAGCTGTGGCGAAAATTGTCGCCAATCGAAGTATATTTACTTAAACGTCTCAATTATTCAATTAAAAAGAAATCATTTTAATATAGTGACCAGCGAAGCGGGCAAAGCCTGCTAGTATGTAATAAAATAAATCATAAGATTAAAATATTTTATTATTTGATCAGTTTTAAATGTATTGTAATGCATAAATAATAATAATAATAATAATAAGAGAGAGGGTAACTTTAATCCTTAAATGCCTGATTATTTTTTAAATCAATTTAAAAATGAGCGAATTTTATACTTCAAATTTTACAATATATTTAATTTTATTTTCCTAAAGAAGAAAAAGAAAGAGAAGTGTTTTAAAACTGCTTGTAAAAAATAAATATGGAAAAATAACTTTTTTTTTTTTTTTTTCAAAGTAAATTATATACATTTTAAGTAGAAATGCCAAACGATTATGCGACTAAAAAACTTTTATTTTTTAGTCCCTATATTTTTAACTACATATTATAATATATGTATTTTTAATTTACCTCCAAGTATAAGTAGTCATGTACTATAAATATTATTTCTTTTTATTTATAGAATACTTTTTGTAACGGTAATCTAGTAAAAATTATCCCTTCAATAAACAATACACTGTGCAATATATAATAAAAAAGAATATAATAAAATCTGGGTACTAAAATTTTATTAATATTTAGAACCAAATAAAATACTTTCTTTCACTAAACGTATTACTTTTAATTAAATACAGGGTAATCATGATATGTTTTCATGAAAAAAAGTTAAATTTTGTGGATATACATATACTCGTATTTCAATATAATAAGGACACCAAAAAGAAATATGAATAATAATAATCTCAATAACATTATTGTAAAAAAAAAATAATAATAATAAACAACGGAATATTTGTGATACATATTATATAAAACATTACGTTTGAAATATATGCATAGACTAGTGAATTAATGAGGAGGACATTCAAGTCAAAAGAAAATGCATTGAAAATATTTGGAGATGAGCTACTTGATTATGTTATTTTCTTTTTTATTTATAAGTAAACATATAAATAAATCATATATACGCAGTGGCGGGTTTAAGCTGCGCGGGGCCCTAGGCGCAGAACATTTCCGGGGCCTCTATGCTAGAAATTAATCTGGATGTAATTTTCAGTGGAACAATGGTATTTGAATTTTTTAACGAGGAGAGCTAAATTTCCGCTGTGCAATATTTTTGCCAATGCATTTTTTTAGTTCCCCATCATACTACAGGTATGGGAAACTTAAGTAATCGTGAAAATTTTTGACCTCGGTTTTCTGACTTTTTTACATGTTTTCAGGTGTGAGGAATCCGAAAGTATCAAAATGGGTTTGGTCTTTGATGACCATCTGTAGGGTTACTGTTAGTTTGTTAGTCCGTTAGTTTGTAAGTCTGTGTACATGATACCTCACAAACAAATGATCGCAGAGAGGTCGGACCAGTTTTAAAATGCTATTTATGTCATTGGCAAGAACACTATTTATTTACAACATTCTAATTACAAAACTTAAGAAATTATTTGAAATTTACGATTTTCCTAACGTGGGAGAATAGGGCAAAATTTCACTTATATGTATGCAGAGAAATATTTTTATCGTAAAAATGTAAGAAAAGCTTTTAAATATCAGTTTTGGTGCTGTGATGAACACCATTAACTGTAAAAACTTCGCCAATTTCGAATAATTTTCGAAATTTTCAAATTTCTTAAAGTGGAAGAATACGACAAATTTCGAATAAACGTCGGTTTTGAGGGATATTTTCATCGTAAAGGTGTCAGACTACTTTTAAAATATTATATAAGATGCTGGCATAAACATCCTTGACTATGAATTTTCTCAATTTAAAAATTTCGTAAGTCGTCATTAGAAATTTACGATTTACTTAATATGGCAGAATAGGGCAAAATTTCGCATAAGCGTCCATTTTGAGGGATACTTTCATCGTAAAGATGTCAGAACACTTTTAAAATATCATTTAGGTTACTGGCATCATCATCTCTGACTATTAGTTTTTTAATTTAAAGATTTCGTAAGTTATTTGGAATTTACAATTTACTTAACATGGCAGAATAGGGCAAAATTGAGCATTAACGTCCATTTTGAGGATCATAAATATATCAGACAATTTCCAAAGAGCATTTATGGTGCTTGTTTGAACATTATTGACTAAAAATATTCTAACAGGAAATTTTTTAAGTTATTCGAAATTTAAGATTTTATCAACATTTGGCGATAAATAGCAAAGTTTGCATAGCAAAATTTGGCGATATTACATATATATATTATATATATATATATATATGCATTTTGAGGATTGTTGCATTGGAAATTGTAGCATGAAAACTAAACTATGAAATTCACCCCCAATAAAATAATAGATTAGAATAAGATAAATATATCGTACTCAACAGTGGGTAGCCTATTAGACGGGGATTTGATTCTGCCATAGTGTCAAGCGTTTGGTCAAATTCATTCAACAATACGCGATAGAATGAACAGAATTTAAGTTCTTGAAAAAAAGAAAGATGTTAGGGAGTTTTATCAATATTTATTTACAATCAGAGGACGCTGTATAACCATTGATGGAATTCAAATAAAAATTTGAGTAAAAGTCTTTATGGTTTAGCTTTTATGTTTAGAGGAACTGAATATAATTGCAGTCTATTGTTCTCAGCCACTTTCTACCGTCCCATTTCTCTCACCCCTGTTATTTGCAAGATTAGTGAGTGTATAATTGCCCAGCGAATAAATACGTTTCTCCTCAAAAAAAAGTCTCTTGATTATAGACATTTGGGTTTTACTCCCTTTCAGGATAGCCAAACGGCTGTCATGATGCTCCACCAAGATATTATGAGTGCAAAAAGAAACAAAAAGTTTGTTCTTGGCATCTCTTTAGATTTGCAGTCTGCTTATGATTCCATGTATATTGATGGCCTTATCCAGAAGTGCGCCCAAATTGGTATCACGGGCAAATTGCTCCGTTGGATCCATAATTTTTTGTCTGACCATTACATTAAAGTTGTTTGGAGGGGCGTGGTTTAGTTTCCTTATTCTTCTCGGCGCGGGGTTCCGGAAGGTGCGGTTCTCAGCCCTATCTTGTTCACAATCTTTTTATCCGATTTCTTTGAAGTCTTGAATTATAATACCAGGTATTTTGTTTATGCAGATGATATTTTTATTTATTGCTTTGGTGACTCCTTAAGTTATTGCCACGAGAAGCTTCAGGCTGCCCTTCAGAACGTTTCCCGTTGGTGCTCTTACTGGAAACTTTCCATTCGTCCGGATAAATGCCATACGATTAACTTTTCTCACAGAAATGGTGTTTGTGACTTTCATTTTAACATTAACGGCTGCCTCATCAATTGGTCAGATGATGTGAAGTTTCCAGGATTTTTCTTTTCTCGTCGGGGCGGCTTTAAGAAGCATGTAGACTACTTGCGGGTGAAAGCCTTTAAAAGAATTAACTTCCTCAAGGCCCTCTGTCAGAGGAGTTATGGTGCTAGGTCACATCACCTAGTTACACTTTTTGCTTCATCTATCGGGAGCTTAGTCGATTATGGTGCTGCTACTCTGACCTCAGCGAGTGCCTCTCTAATCAAGAGGCTTGAAGTTTTCCAGAATTGTGGTCTTCGAGCAGCTCTGGGTCTTCCCTCCCGGGTCCCCATAGCTCTCCTTCACAAACATGTTGATGTCCTGTCTATAGGCTATAGAATTCGTTTGCAATCATTCAGATTCTGGATCCGTCATCTCTGTCTTGGTACCTCACCTGGCCCCCTCTTTGAAGCTTTCTGAATGAAGCTGATGATTCTCACAAGGAACTTCAGCTCGACTTTTCACCGTATGGTATTGATGGGTTTGATGATATTAGTTCCTGCTTAGAGAGTTTAGTAATGTTCCAGTTTCCTCAGCCCATGGTTCATGGGAAAGTCTACTTTTACCTTTCCGACCTCCCTTTCCAGAACACGACTTTGAATGATATTATCATCCAGTCCTTTATCTCGGAGTTCTCGTCTAGCCACGATATCTTTGATACCGATGCGACCAAAACTCATACCACAAGGGCTATTGCAAGCTGCTCCTCTGACTCTCAATTTAAATATAGGATTTCTCATATAAATTCCATCTTCACCGCTGAAGCTCTTGCCAACGGTACAGCGATTGATGAACTTGCTTCCTCAAGCTCTTCCTTCATAATCTTTACGGATAGCCTGTTAGTTCTATCTGCCCTTCAATCAGTCTCCATCAAGTCTCCTCGAATTATACTTTAACTTCCCATTAAAATTTGCCGTGCCTCACCCTTTTCTATTAGTATTCGGCTAGTGTGGGTCCCTGGTCACAAGGACATCCCTCTTAATGAAAAAGCTGATAGAATCGCAAAAAATACTGGTCCCTCGGGCGTTCTCCTGGACTGGATTTCTCGTGAGAACCTTATCAATTACACTACCAAATGTTTCAAAGAGTCGATTCCGTATAATTTTCGCTAGAGTAAATACACTGATGGAAAAAAAAATCCCAACACCAGGAAGGAGCTGTGCTAGATAAACAAAATTTGGTAGGCGTGTTTATACATCTGAAAGATGACGTCGATTCAAATTTCGAGCTACGCGCTTAAGTGTGGCGCTCGTAATGACACTATGAATATGCAAATGAGGTTTGCTTTAAATAAGCGCTGTAAGGTTCGTGATCGTTATTTACAGTTGAGATTTAACGTAGAGGGTTAATGTTAGTCAAGGATGCCTCTAAGAAGACGAAGAAGCCATTATCAACAGCTCACTGAGTTTGAACGAGGTCGTGTAGTAGGGCTACGAGAAGGTGGGTTTTCTTTCCGCGATATTGCAGAAAGACTTGGCAGGAATGTACCCACTGTGCATGAGTGTTGGCAACAGTGGTCAAGGGAAAGTACTGCCTCAAGAAGACCGGGTTCTGGGCGGCCACGTGGCATTACTGAGAGGGAAGACCACCGTGTTCGGCGTATGGCTGTGGCTAATCGTACTGCGTCTGCAGCTGAAATTCGAGCTGCAGTTGGCACCACAGTGACACAACGAACTGTTTCAAATCGGTTACTTCAAGGACAGCTCCGAGCCAGACGCCCTGTAGCGTGCATTCCACTGACTCCAAACCACTGCCGTTTGCGACGTGAGTGGTGTCAAGCTAGAGCTTATTGGAGGACGGAGTGGAGATCTGTTGTGTTTTCTGATGAAAGCCGGTTCTGCCTTGGTCGCAGTGATAGCCGTGTGTTGGTTAGAAGGAGGCCAGTGAATGCCTGCTAGCGACCTGCCTGCGGCCTAGACACACAGGGCCTACTCCTGGAGTTATGGTTTGGGGAGCAATTTCGTATGACAGCAGGAGCACTCTCGTGGTTATCCCACGCACCCTGACTGCAAATTTATACGTCAGTCTAGTGATACAACCTGTTGTGCTGCCATTCATGAACAGCATTCAAGGGGGTGTTTTCCAACAGGATAACGCTCGCCCTCATATCGCTGTTGTAACCCAACATGCTCTACAGAGTGTCGACATGTTGCCTTGGCCTGCTAGATCACCAGATCTTTCTCCAATCGAGCACGTATGGGACATCATTGGACGACAACTCCAGCGTCATCCACAACCAGCATTAACCGTCCCTGCATTGACCGCCCAAGTGCAACAGGCATGGAACTCCATCCCACAAACTGATATCCGACACCTGTACGACACAATGCATGCACGTTTGCATGCTTGCATTCAAAATTCTGGCGGTTACACCGGTTACTAATGTACCAACATTTCACATTTGAAATGGCTCTTCTCGCCAATGGCTCTACCTGTGATCTTGAAACTTTAATCAATTAAATATGTTACCTAGACAAATGTATTGCTGAAATTTCATTACTGTACAATAATTTTTTCTTGGTGTTGGGATTTTTTTTTTCCATCAGTGTATGTGCTCTCTCATGGAGAAATTCCTCCGTTCAAAACTACTAGTTCCTGGTCTATCAATAGAAGGGACGATGTGCTGATCTCCCGTCTTCTTTGCAAGATCATCGTTACCCCAGCTCTGTTGCATCGTTTTCACCTTACTGACAATGGCATTTGTGACCGCTTTCATGTGATGGATTCCATTGAGCACATTCTTTTATCTTGCGGTCGCAATCAGCAGAATCGCATTCATTATTTCGGTACGTTGCTAAATAGTAATAACTTTAGTTCCTTGCCTGTCTTCATGCAAAAATTTTGCTTATTAAGTAACTTTTGTCACTCCACCCTCTGGTTCCTGCATTCCATTAATCGTTTTTAAAAATCTGCGAGTAAGTTATAGATCGTAGTGGTTTATTCACTCTTCAATTTCTGGCAGTCTATGGAACAGTTGAGACAGCAGCCCCAGCAGCTACAGGTCTCAAAGAAAGCCCCACAACAACAACAACTCCTCTTATATATTTACCCCAAGCAGGGTATGGATCATCCATTCCAGTAAATCCCAAAGGTTTCATTTTGTGGAACGCAGAGAACATTGTAGCCATGACGGATTTTATGTGCACAAATTACCCTTAATGTATACCAAGGTATTTAGCTTACTTATTAGCCCCCCGCTCCACTAACCAGGTTACCACGGCTCCAAGAGAATTTTGTGAAGGATAGGTGATGACAGTATGTGTGTAAAAAAAAAAAAACATAACTAATGTATCAGTTTTGGGTTCAGTGGGTTATACATCGCACTAGTGCTATGCTATGTTCAATTGGTAACCGTCTTGGTTAGTTGGTTGGTTTCTTGGGTTTAACGTCGCACTAGTACTGCGCAATGGGTAATTGGTGACGGTCTGTAACGCATCCCTAAGGAGGGTCCGGAGACATACCATCACAATTTTGATTCTCCAGCAGTAACGATCTTGGACTCACTCCTAAGGATGATCTGGAGACGTACCATCACAATTTTGATCCTCCACAAAAAGGATAATTCAATTTTGAGGTAACAAGGACTTATTTAACGGTTTTAATGAAAATTTTAAAAGTGACAATAAAATTTGAAAACACGAATTATGCAATCATTAACAATGTGGATTATTTCCCTAATGGTTAACGCAGGGATTGGCTGACTTTAATGTGCTGTGATGCATCTTCTTAAGGGTTGACTGCTAATTGAGCTGCCCGGTTAAAAGCCAACCAATGCAGAGCTCCAGTTTGAATACCGTATATTTAATTTTCATTTTTGAAAATCTGTTTTTGGTCCATTTTGTAAAAAGTAATACGAGTGTGTAAAAATGCACATACAAAAAAAAAAAAAAAAAAGGCATCAGTTTAGATGAAAATATTTTATTTACAAAATATAAAATAATATTAATATGATGAAACGTGGTCCCATGTTTCAATAAAATACAAAAGGAAATAATGAAGTACATTTTTTATGAAGAAGTATGTCGACTATGATACAAAAGTAATTGTAGAGAACAATATTTGAGAAAAATAATTCAAACCTCTGTATAAATTATTATTACTATTTACATAAAATGAAGTTTCAAAACAAATTTAAAGAAATTTTAATAAATTAATTAATACTGAAAATTTGATTAATGAAATATTTTTCGGATCTTAAATAAATAAATAATTTTTTTTTTTTTTTTTTTTTTGACAGATTTTCTGATGTAAAAAATTTCATTTCATAATAATAATAATTCCTTATTTTCTACTTTCAAAAATTTATTAGTTCATTGTAGTTGCTGGCTTTAATTCACATAAAACAACACACACTACTTTAACAGTTTTAAATACAAAATATTTTTTTTAAATTAAAAACTGGAATAAAATGCTTTCTTTTTTCTTTCTTTCTTCCTTTTTTTTTTTTTTTTTTTTTTTTTTTTTTAAGCTTTAGTTGTATCACACATATTTAGTTAAACGTATCACACAAAAATGGCTTTTAAGTAGTTTGCATGGTCTACCTTCAATTTTGAACACTGTTATTGCTAATGTGATTTTATTATAATTTTTTTTCATATTATTAAAAAAGGGCCGTACTAATATGTACTATACATCTACATAATAACTGTTGCTGAGAAACACAACTTCATATTATAAATTGAAGAATCACCTTTTTTTTAAAAACTCATTTTGTATATTTAAATAAAGAGGTAACTAGAAAAAAATAATAGTAAAATTATAATAAAAATTTTCTTTCCCAAATGCAATTTAATTTACTACATGAATTCTAATTTCATCTTATATTTTTCCTCTTTACGCAGTAATAAGCTTATAGATTCCGTAATATAATATACTATTTATTATTACGCAAAGGTCAGGGTGATTTACTGCCAGTTGGTGACGGTGCTTATTTTCCTGTGTGAAAGAAATAAGACTTTGGTCCCAAATAAACTATTCCAACCACATTTTTATGTCTCTTTGACAAAACTGATAATGAAACATAAAACCACATAGTTATTAAGGGGCTAAGGGAAGAGAAAAATGACCAAAGTCGATGCAATTTAATATATACAGCTATACTTATTATAACATGTGTGAAGCTATACAGGTGATTTCGAAGAATATCATTTTACTGTTCCTGAAGTCATATTTACAAACGTATAAAAAATTTAAACCTCATTTCATAGATTACAAATTTTGCAAATAACAAATTAATCAAAATATTTCTCGCTCCTTCCTTTTCATTTAACTTTTTAATATTTTATAAGAATGTTAAATTAACTATATTTATGAATTCTAAATATCAGCCATATGACAAAAAAAAAGTAAAAGAAAATTTAAATACATTGTACTTTTTTTAAGTTAATTTTCGTAAAAAATTTTGACTTCCGGTTTACTATGGATTTATACGTTTTAGGAGATTCAGAATACGATTTGGCCATTTTTAGAAAATGCCTGTCTGTGTGTATGTGACAAAAACTTTATGGCAACTGTATCTCAGGAACTATGGGACAGAAATTCATACAAATTCATATGTAGTTGCACCTTGACATAAATTAATGTCTATCAATGTTAGGTGAAAATTGTTCGACAGGAGGCGTCACAACCCCGTTTTTTCTATTTTTTTAATATGGCGGTATATATTTTTGGACACGTAGTAGCAACGTTTAACCACTTGGGAAGAAAGAGCCTTCCCCCTCCCTTCACCCGAGGGGGGCAAAAGTTTAGTATGAGTATCGTTAAAAACAACTCGTCAGTATCTTTAAAACGAATACTTAAACCACAGATCTGAGATAATTTAAAACAAAGTTATCGATTGTTTTATGTATAAAAATAAACTTTTTTTTTTTTTTTTTTTTTTTCAGATATTGTTAGTAGAACATAAAATTGAATTTCTTTGGACATTTAGTGTTAAACATCTATAAGATGAAAATTGCCTACATTCATAATGGAAAACAATTTTAATAAATAATAATTTTAATAAATTATTTGGGTTGAGTGAATTTGTACAGAAAAATACAGAAGAAAATTTTGTGATGGTTACAACATACTAGTTTTTAAATGTGATGCGATATTTGAAGCATATACAATTAAAGACTCATATTTGTTCAGTTATACACATAAAACTCATAGCGAAAATTTTTAAAGATTTGAAATAATTTAGAACACACATACAACATTTTGAAATCAAGCATTATTTTACATTTTTTTCTCCATAAAATAGGCTTCCTTCTGCGCTAAAGTTATTTTCATGCTTTGAAATTTGCATAAAAGTATTACGCCAATAGATTATTTAAGAAGTAATAAAAATTTAAATAATAATTTCAGCGTTTTATATACTCTTAATAACAACTGTCGATTAAAAGATATTTTACAGAGGTTGTTGAAGGAAAATCCCTTCTCATTAATATGAAATGAAAAGAAAAAAAAATGAATGAAAATATAACACTAAATAAATTATTTACATAAAGTATTGGCACATAGAATTCACTTAAAAAAGAAAAAAAAAAAGTTTTTCTTAGGACATAACACAGCCCTACATAACACATAAGACATACAATGGATGAACGATGAAAAATGTGGCAAGAATATAAAATTCACAATGGAATTATACAAGAAAGAACACTTAAATTGTAGCTCACATTAATCGATTAAAACAAAAGCAAATTGTTCATAAATTACATTTTATGAAAAGCGAATAAATATCCATGATTATAAAAAGTTCCATTCAGTATAATCTTTAAAATGTTATTGATGCTTTATACAGCGTAAGGAAATATGGTGTTCTAAATAGTATATTTTTCAATTAAATGACAACCGTTCGAGGACAGAATTGACGGGCCTTTAATTTTATTTTGAAAAACAGAAGCCTTATTAATATCAGATTACGTCAAAATCTTTTTTTTTTTAATGAAAAGCATAAAAAACTTAAAGGAAAAGAAATACTGGAAGGTGCCTCTTTGAAGAATTTCTGATTGCTGAACATTTTCGATATCAAGGGATAGGTTACAAATTTTGGGCCAATTTTTTATGAAAGTTAAATATTTTTGTGACGTTTCTATTTTATTCATTTTTTTTTTTGTGAGGCAAAACTATCCCTTTAAAGCATTCAATTTTAGTAGTCATTAATCTTTAGTTTCAAGCTAATAGAGTTTAGTTGAAACGAGTATATTCTGTAATTCTTTCTTGTGTAATGGAATTTTGGGATGGGACATCTAAACGGCTCCATTATCCGCCTAGATCGACCCCTAGATATGCGATCATGAAATCCTCCACATTTTAAAATTACCGTTTAAAAAAGACGGAGATGAAATATTACGACGAGATTCTTATACTGCACATCAGAAAATAAATACCTTCGTAATTAGCAAACAATAATTACCTAATTATGACCTTCTTTTGGCTATACACAAAATCAGCATAGAACTATTGGAATAGTATTTGTTTCACCGAGAAAAAAAAATATACCGCCTTCATCTAGAATGAATAAGTGGTCATTTTCTAAATCCCTTAACTAGAAATATAGATTTCCGAGCGATGCGTTTAAGGTACGCCAATTAACTGAATAGACGAAATGATCGAGAATTTCTAGTTTACACATTTCTAGATGGCGAAACAATATTCTGAATCTTTTGCATTGCGAGAAATTCTCGCTTGATTTTCTAGAATTGGGTAATAAATCAAGGTTATAGTTGCTGAAACCCGCCTCTTGTAGTCGCATTTATTTGCAGAGATTTTTAAATAACTTTCCCTCGAGAATATAGGCAAACGCTCTAGAATTCTAAAAGGGGTTTGTAGAACTCGCTTTCAAAGGGGACTAGAACTTTTCGGGTGACAAGGAACTATTTTTTCTAGAGCCACAATTTAAATTCTAGATGTCAGTTACAGAATTTTTTCTCAGTGTTGAAAAAGACATTTGAGTTAGCTTATGCTTAGAAATAATCTGCTAGTTGTTGCATAATGAATAAAAATGTAAAGGACAAATTACTCTTTTACTGAATTCCACCGCTCAGTGTTTATATACATATAAAAGTGTTATTGGTCCAACAATACTAAAAAACTGAAGGAGTTTGGCATGTTCGTATTTAGCACATCCTTATGCAATACCAAACATTTATAAATAGTCCACGATTGATCATTTAAAGCATTACTTACAGTGTTTGTTCAGAATAAAAGAGATGCAATAAATTTGCAAGTTTTCTTTTCATTTTTTTTTCTTTATAAAAAGTCCTTTTTGTTATTTTCTATGACAAAACACTTTCTCGAAAGCATCTTTTCTTCGATAAATGTACAAAATTAACCATTGCGAATATCACATTCCATTTCTTCGGTTTTCTTCGACTCGAAAATAAATTCATAACCGAAATGTATTTTCAGAATGCACGTGGTACTGGAAAATAAAAGAACACTTTCCACTTAAGGAGCTTATTTAAAAATGAAATGGTTTCATTTTAGGACTTGACAAACCTTCTCTTCGTTGGACATTGATTTTAATAATATAAAAGGACACCACAGTTTTCATGCCCGATGAAAGTCTGACGGTTCTTTTACTTTTGTATCCTTTTCCTGTATCTAATCTGAAGAACTATGTATCGTTTCGTAGAATTTTACATACTTCTGTTACTCATATAAAGCAATATTAAACGAAGTCACTAAACTCAAAATTGCAATTTCCCAGTGATAAGACTCATATGATGACATATGTACACCTCATGTTCTTGGCACTACTGGAAACGAATATTTGTTCCAGCTTAAGAAAGACAAAGCATTTGAGATTGGCAGTGATTTTGCTGATGAAATATCCAAACAAAAAATAAACACATATTTAGTACGAGTGAAACAGTTTTCAGATATTCCAAATGCTTTATGACAATCATATAAATGTGACATAAATTATCAATCACTATACATTTGAAAATTAATGTTTTCGATTTGGCACTTTGCAGGATATTTATAAACATCTTCTAAGATTTCCAAATGTATTTATCAAACAAAAATCTTTTCTTCAGTTACGGTATCATCTCTGGCTTAGAGACATCCTAGAACTGAACCAGATGAGCATGTCGATGAATTTGTGCGAAGGACTTACGATGAAACTTTTCTTTAAATGGCAATGTTTGTGCTGCAACGAAGTCTCTATAAGTATTAATTCAACAAAATGTTTTTCGCATGTTCTGTCAAATATTACAGAAAATTTATGAAGAAAGACTGTTTGCTTTACATTAAATGGTTAAATTACGCTTGACTAAGAAAAATAAATCATTTATCGTTTTTTCTCATTTTTGTCTATGAAACTTTCAGGAGTGATGATTTTATTTTCTTTCTTTTACACTGGCACAGGCTCTATATTGTTCGAATCACCCGGATTGGTAATTGAAACCACGATGTTGCCGGACGTGCAAGCGTAGAATTTCTTTCGCTTTTCCCATTCAGCCAGGCGACGTAGAGGCATTCCCAGAACTCCCGATAGCAATATTAGGGATCCAGAGATATAAAAAGAAGCATCATAGCTTCCAGTTGCATCGTAAAACATACCTGAAAATAAAAGAAACAAATATTTAATTATATTCAATATTTTAATATATTATATATGGTATACTATTATGGTATATTATGTATATATATATATATATAATATACATTGTATGCATAAGGTATATACAAAAAGTTAAAATTCTTTGACCCTATATACATATAAAATTATTAATTATATGCAATACATTTTAAAGTAATTTGAAACAGAAAAAATAAATTTGTTGCAATTAGGTAAATTTGAATAGAAAATTATCGTATTTTTTTACTTTTAGCATACAAATATTTTGGACAGGGGAACTGTCTAAAATCTGTGCTATACCAAAAGAAAAAAAATAAAATAAAGTTAATCTCTTTGTAAACTCTATTCATCAACTAAGTTCTTGTTGATCAATAGCCTAAGACCCTTGAGTAACCAATCGATTTTAAACACAAATGCCAACACCTATCGGTTTGTCGTAACGACATAAATGACGTCAAAATGTTGGATGAATGTAATTATGGATTTACATGTAAATATATTTATTACATCAATATATTATTTCTACTATTAATAAAATTGCCTGTGTGTATGCTTATCTTCGCACGAGAAAGAGGGGCTTGGGTCAGTCAAAATGTATACCTATGCATCTTTACCTGACTGTGTACCGTAGGTTGCTTAAAGTAAGTTTATTCTAGGCACACTAGTGTAACGAAGTCCGATTTACGATTTTATTTTGGAGTTATTTTATGTTTTTTTAATTCTGTAGTTAAGAGGCAATATATACTTTTTTAATAAAGCATCACAAAACTGTCGTTGTAAAAATTACTACTTACAAACTTTGAATAAACACCATAAAATGCAATAAACTCGCAACAATTGTTTCGGGTCGAAAAAACACACGACCCTTCATCAGGCGAACAAAGTAAGTACGAGTGCTGCAGTCAAAGCGGCAACGCAGCTTTGACTGCGTTGCTTGCGTTATATATATATATATATTTCTCTCAGGTAGAAACATGATAGCAGTCGATTGATCAGTGTGTTGAAACTGATCATCATACAACATCAAGAGTAAATAAACAGACGTTTATGGAAAGTACTATTGATGCGTAAGATTACATATAATATTTTGTTAAATAACCAGGAAAATATTTCAAGCACAAAATCTTTAAACAAAACAAGCTTTTTATCTAGAGAAATAATCAGAGTCACAATGCACCTGTTTGTAGTTTCTCTGTAGACCATTATTTTATAGACTGATAGACTATAATGTGTCCGATTTCTTTTGTGAGCCCATGTACACGAATCACAAGAATTATATATATATATATATATATAGTTTTTTATACGGAAATACGCCACAGTAAACCTGAATAACATATATCAGTTTCAAAGAATTTTAAAGACATTTACGGAAATTAGAGCATGCATACAAAACACACAGACGAACCGACTTCAAAAACACTTTTTAACTTTGTTGAAAAAGGGGTAAAAATGATGTATTAATCTAATGAAAATACAATAATGTCTATAAAATATATCAAAACATTAAAAAAAAAAAAATCCTGTAACAATATTGATTTTCTAATTGAATAATAATTTGCTGCAGTTGGTATTTGTCGATTATTTCCTATCAATTTTATTTTCTTCGTCAATTTCTTCAATTTTTTGCGAAGTATGCGAAAACATCATAAATCAAATTAGTTAGATCAAGGTTACGCGAGGAAAATATTTAATCGTTGTTCCATGTCCTTCATACTGCATTGCGTATTCATGCAAACACATAACATTTCTCTGTAATTTCCTCTTTCAAACACAAAAATAGCCCAGATTAGGGAACTTTTTCAATTGATTTACGCCTTATTTTACTACTTTTGATTGCGAGTAGTTACTGATACCGTTGATAAAAAAGCAATGGTCAAGACCACTTTATCTCTATTCATTCATCAGTTTCACGCCTTCAGCAGAAATGATGTTGTTAATCTAAACCTGTTTCCGGAAATATCAGCTTTTACTATGGGAAAATTCAAATCTATTTTTTTTTTTTCCCTGTTAGGATGATTTTTTTAGAAATAGACTTATTGCGCGCGCGATGACTTATTTTATCTATATATCTATATATGTATCACCTCTATACATACATATTTTTAATGGGAAATTTGTTCTCGTGATAATTTCGAAAATATTAAATAAATTTGAACCAAAATTGGACACTGGAAACTTATCTTAGACATATCTTAAATGATTTCCATGGTTAGCTTAATCCACCACCTTGTTTCAGAATGACAGCCACTTGAACTCAGATCAAAAAGCTTGTTTGTAAACAGATTTGCATAAAACTCGGTATGTACATAGTCCATATCAAAATTTCAATAAGGTCTTTTAATCAACTTGATCTTCATCTTGTTAAAAAATATTGGTCACCGGAAAAGAACTAAGAAATTAACTTCTTTTCACTTCCCACTGAACCGGAAGGATTTATTGTTCTTTATTTATGTTTATCTAACTGAAGTAACAGCATGTGTGTAAAAAAAAAAAAAACCATAAAAAGAAATTTGTCTTTATTCCATTTTAATTTAGTACCACAAGATGTGAATTGATATACATATATATATTTCTAAAAGTATGGCTCAAACATCAATATTTTATTCCTAGTTGGTGCAGGAAATGGAGAGATTTTAAAATAGCTCTTTAATTAGACTCACCTTAATTTCATTAAAATAAAAAGGGACACAAAACAGAATTGATATACGAGTGCTATGATTGACAGTGTCTCGATCTGAATTTTAAGTTGTGTCATACATTTTTCTTTGTTACATTAAGCGCAATTTTGATGAGCATTTGACTAAATTAGTCGTATACGTCTCAGAGAGAGAGCGGAGTTGGTGGTGGCAATTCTCTGAACAATTTGAAAAAAAAAAAAAATATTAGCAACTTTAAATGTTTTATGAATATAGCTACAATATTCAAAAGCGGGTTGAGGGGGCAATACTCCCCATCCCCTCAAGCAATCTTCCAAAAATGTTTCATGCTTTATTTTCTATTATTCTCAGATTCTTTTAGCCTTTAAGATATTTTTTCATGGTTTTTTAATGTTTTGGGTTACATTATTTATAACATCCTGTTATATGACATGTAGTTTTTCAAAATACTTTCAAAAATATATAACACATAATTCAATAAATACTAAGGCTAACTACTATATATATATTTTTTTTTTCAAAATACTACTTTATTTATCAACACAGTATCCTTTAAGAGTGTTATATTTATTCTAATACTTCTCTAATATTTCGATGATTTTAGAAATAGAATGATTTATCTGTGGACTCTTAATACACGTTTGTTACGGATATAACTTCAAAATTTGTTTCAAATTTCTTCCAAGGGTCTGTGAACAGGTATTAGATCTAGAGAATATGATAGATGGGAAAACATTTTGAACTTCACCGAATAGCTTGTTGACATGATGCTTTGTATCTATAAGTTGAAGAGCACTTTTTCTTTTGCATTTGGGTCCGATTTTTCGTAATTCCTTCCGTAAAAAACAAATAATGATATGTAAAATTTGTTGTCGATGAACTTTCCTTTCGAAACATAGTCGACGAACAAAATATCCTGTGCATCAAAAAATACGAAGGCTAATACCTTACCGGCCGACATTTGTGGTTTTGGTTGCTTCGGACGGCTTTCACCTGCTAGTGTCTACTCAGCACAATAACAATATCATTCTGGAATGTAATGACGGATCCATGTTTTACCCATTGTCATATATTAATGCAAAAAAACCTTTTTATTCTATTAAACAGCTCCAA
The DNA here is from genome assembly GCA_963930645.1 of Salticus scenicus. Lineage (NCBI taxonomy): Eukaryota > Metazoa > Arthropoda > Arachnida > Araneae > Salticidae > Salticus > Salticus scenicus. The sequence goes on from OZ005652.1 coordinate 240,182,947, forward strand.
AAAGCACTTTGAATCATCAATGAGTTGCTGTTTTTGGCCCACTGTAAGTATGCCATCAACTTTGAACACAGCTTTCTTATAGATAAATGTTCATGCAAAATACTGCATAAACTGCCTTATAATATTTTTAAGCTGTCAGCTATATCACGCAACTTCACTTTACGTCTTATTCCGGAACCTTTTTAAAAAATTTTCCGGAATAACTGTCGAATTCATGCGACCAGATCGGTTTAGCATTATCGGTGTGCGTGCGGCCATGTTTCAACACAATAAACTAACGCTCGACACTAGTTTTTAATAGAGCACATAACACTCATCAAGTCATTGATATGTTTGGACATTATTATTTTTTTTTCGATAAAAAAAAAAAAAACAGTGTTTACAAAGAAAACAAAACAAAAAAATAAACACTATTTTAAAAAAGTGTGTTGTTAAATAAATACACGAAATTTACTTTTTTCCCATTATTTAAAAGTAATAAAATAGCCACCATCAAAGCCACTACAACTTGTAAAACTAGTTCTCGGATTGTGCTGAAATTGTGACAAATATCGTTTGAAGGTTGGTATTTTCGAAATATCATATGGATTTTTCATTACATCATCTATGTATACATCAGTCTCGGGACTTATTGAGTGATATGTATTATATATATGATATGTGTGTGTGTCTATGGCATGTGTGTGTCTATATATAATTTAAAATTTTCTTAATCAATAAGGCTTTCCTTAGATAAACCTTTATTGGAAAAAGTCAATCCCAACTAAATTAGCTAAAATTGAGATACAAACACAATATATATCAAATATTTTTCTATGTATTAAGAAAGTGTGTAAATTAGAAAAGCTGCATAGACTTTTGGCTCTATAGTGCATATAATCTGTTTCATCTATCATGAGAAATTTGCCTAGATTACGGAGTATTCTATTAGTTTACGTTTCCATTTATTATTTGTGATGCAACTGGCAACAGAATACCATTGATAAAGACAATTTTATCTGTTTTCATTCACCAGTTTTACGCCTTGAGAAGAGCTGATGATTACTCTATCATTAATCTATAAACATATCTGGAAATATCACCTGCTTTCACTATGAGAAAGTTCAAGTTCCTTTTTTAGATTGAGTTCTGCTGTTCGTAATTTTCATTCGTCTCTGACCGACGGGAAAGCTTTCATTACACAAGTTTCATGAGATTAGATTTATAACTATTTGGTGATTTGTTACAAATTATTTAAACATGCAACAGTTGTAGAATAAAGAAACGGAATCTAAAATTGTTTTGTAAAATAATAGGGAGGGAGAAAAATAGCATGCTATAATTATTTTAGCAACGCGTATATCATTTCCCCCCTTTCCGATCATATAGAAAAGTGCTTAGATCATTAAAAAAAAAAAAAAAAAAAAAAAAAAAAATTCGATATACATTACGGCTTTTGGACTCAAATTATTCAAAGTTTTTTTTAACAGTTGTTTCTAAGAAAATTTTGAGATACCTGCAACTGGAGATCCAATAATAGATGCCAGGCCCTGGAATAGTAATAATAAGCCGAAAGCATTGGTGAGCTTCTCTAAACCCAGTAGTTCCACAATGACGATGGATCGGAGAGTGGCAAAACAACCTAAAACAAAAAAATAAAAGCTTAGACTATTCTTTCTGCTAACAGAGGTAATATTTTTTAAAGGATCTATCAACATTTTTTTTTTTTTTTTAATAATAATTTAGATTCCCGAAGCTGGCCATTTGTATCTTTGAACAAGAACGAAAAATCATGCGGTACCGCATTGATTATTAACACTTTCCAACTGTATGTACTTGTTGCATCGTATAACTCTCAGTGCCCTTTGCCTACGTTATCACACAACAGACTGACAAAAGGACTGAAAGGGATACAGATAAATTAATTCAATTCATAATCACTCTTAAATATTGTTGGAAAGTGTTAAAAATGCTTAACGGAAATGCAGTCCTTAATTTCCAATTGCAGCCCTTAATGTGTCTGAATATTTTTGTGTAGCCTTGTAAATCTAAAGGTTAAGCATATCATATTCTGTACAAAACATTATTTCACTATATTAACAATAAATGTCAGTTTCTTTAAGATTTTGACTGTGAAAAGTTACTTAAATGTAATTTATAAAAATTTCTGTCCTAAAACGCAATACATTGGCATTTTCGGATGACCCTGTACACAAACCAGTTGTACAGAACCTATTATTACCATTTTAAATAGGGAACATTTCAAAATAAACTTGAATAGCATATATCATTATTTAAAAATTCTGAAAATATTTAAAGACGCTGTGGGCAGGCAGACGGACAGATAGATACACATACTGAAATCATATTCACACTTAAATATTGTTAGAGAGTGTTAAAAATGCTTAATGTAAACGGAAATGCAATTCGAACAAATTTTCAATAGCCTTTAATGAAACTGAATATTTTTCTATGGCTCTGTAAATCTTACGCTAATCATACTATATTGTACAGATTCTGTGCATATGAAAAACATATTTCAATTTCATTAAGATTCGTGCAAAGTAATGTTATGAAAATTTGGCTTACAGAAATACATCTCATAGAACGCAAAGCTTTGGAATACTTTCAGGATCCCTGTGCACATACAATCAGTGATATTTACTTCATTTTCTATAGAAAAAATCCGATAGTGAACATGAATAACATATTTCAATTTCATTAAGATTTGTGTAAAGTAAAGGTATTAAAATATAGTTTATAGAAATACCTCTCGTAGAACACAATGCTTTGGAATACTTTCGGGTATCCCTGCACAGAAATTAGAAGATGTATTCACTCCAAATTCAATAGGGAACATCTGATAGAGAACTTGAATAACATGTATCAGTTTCAAGAAATTTCATGAATATTTGCGGGATTAGACAGCGGACAGACAAACCGAAGTCAATAACACTTTTCAACCTCGTTGGAAAGTGTTAAAAAGTAAATCAATGTACTTGTCTATCCCTGATAAATTTAAAGCTTTTCTTATTTTTCAGTTTTTAGATTTGTTTTAAAAATTATACGACCGTAACAGATGTTCTTTTTAAAATAGTAAGTTACTCGGCATATTTCTGCGTTTTTTTTTTTTTTTTTCTTTCCAACTCTTGAAATTCTTTTCGCCTTCTAGCAATGTCTTGTCGACACGTCTCTCTCTCTCTCTCTATTCCCCTTTTTACTTCCTTATACAAAGTATAAGGAAGTATAGTAATCCCGATTTGCGAAATGGATTTTGCATTTCACATTGCTCGAAAACGAATGATCGCTGAATGTTGCAAATTTATACGTGTGACTGTCATGATGTCTAGTTGTACACCTGCAAGTGTCGTCTTAACACGAGCTCTCGTTTTAGAGATATAAGGGACTTTACACGATTTTTCGTGACGTCTGTATGTATGTGTGTCTGTGTGTGTGTGTGAGTATGTCGCATAACTCAAAAACGGTTGGACGTAGAAAGTTGCGAATTGGTACATATATCTGTTATAACATCTAGTTGTGCACCTCCCTTTTTGGACTTGGTATGATTTTCCGTTTTGGAGATATTTAGGAAAATTAGGTTCATAATGCCCAAAATGTATCAAAAAACGGTAATAACTCAAAAACGGTTTGGACAAATCTTGCAATTTAACTGACTTCCCGACTAGCTAGGCATTTGATAATGCATTTTTAAAAATATTTTTAGCCTACTGTTTCTAATACCTGCTGCCTTCAGCAGCGTTTATGTGATTCAACAGAAAATTTATTTAACTAACTTTTCGACAAGCTAGACATTTGAAACTTTCAGACTAGATCAGAACACGGTGAAAATGCATTTTTTAAATACTTTTAGCCAACTGTTTTGGGTCCCTGCTGTCTTCAGCAGCGTTAACAGTACAAATCTTGCAATCGATTTTTAACTAACTTCCCGACTAGCTAGACATTTAAAACTTCTGTAAAAACTCAGAACACGGTGACAATGCATTTTAAAAATATTTTTAAACAATTGTTTCAGGTGACTGCTGCCTTCGACAGCGTTTATATGGTTCAACAGAAAATTTATTTAACTAACTTCCCGACTAGCTAGACATTTGAAACTTTCAGAATAGTTCAGAACACGGTGAAAATGCATTTTTTTTTATTTATTTTTGCCAATTTTTTCGGGTCCCTGCTGCCTTCGTCAGCGTTACCAGTACAAATCTTGCATCGGTTTTTAACTAACTTTCAGAAAAGCTCAGAACACGGTGATAATTCATTTTTTTAAATATTTTTAGCCAACTGTTTCGGGTCCAATGACAATGTTTTTTAACATTATGTATATTTCTAAAAGTGTATAAGGAAGTCATGTGGTGCCCACATCAGATTTTTTTTTTTTTTTTTAAGGATTTCTGTTGCATTTAGCTTTTTTTTTTTTTTTTTTTTTTTTCCCCAAATACTGGTGCTTTTTCATTCTGGATGATTTCTGATTTGGCTGAGCTTAATAAAAAAAAATAATTATAAATAAAAAATGTGGAGTGACTCCACTTGACTTTCCGAATATTGAGTAATTAATGGTTTTGTAGATAAAGTAAAATAAGAGGAGTTGTAAAATAAACAAAAGAGAAAATTATAATAGGATGTTTGAGTATTTTTCTTTATATAGTACATGATGTTTAATTTAACGCTATTTTACAGAACACGTAGACGTAGATGATAATGATAAAGAATAATTCATTGTGTCCCTATAAAAACCTACAAATGCTAGATTCACTAAAATGCTTATAGTTAGTGCAACAGGGACTTATAATATTTATATAAATTTTCAGCTCCATCGGATAAGGCATTTAGACGCTATCGAACTTTAAGTTTAAGTGCATGTGCCACAATTATAAAGAAATTTGCATTTTGTCCCTGCAAAAAGAACCGTAAGTGCTAGATTCTCTAAAGTTCGTGTAAGGGTGACGTGTAACATGTATATAAATTTTCAGTTCATTTGAATAAGGCGTTTAGTCGCTGTCGCACTTTAAATAATTTGAGTCTATAGGTCTTAACGATGAACAGTTTTTGTTTGTGTCCCTGTAAAACTCGCTAAGTGCTAGAGTCACTAGAATCTATACAGTTTGAGTGATGGTGACCTATGACTCGTATATAAATTTTCCACTGAAACGGATGAGGCATTTAGATGCTTTCGCACTTTAAATAATATCATCCCGATATGCCGTGATACAGAAATGTTTGTTGTGTCCCTGTAAGACAACTAGAAGTGTTAGATTCACCAAAAGCTATACAGATCACGAAACTGTGACCTATAGTATGTGTATAATTTTTTTTCAATTGAATAAAACATTTAGACGCTATCGCAATTGTTAAAATTTGGTCCCTTAGGCCATAATGATAAAGAATTTTTCTTTGTATCCCTGTAAAAAAACTATAAGTGCTAGATTCATCAAAATCTATGCAGCTCATGCAACTATTACCTATAATGTGTTTATAAATTGTTTGCTCAGTTCAATAAGGCGTTTAGACGCTACCACACTTTTTAAAATTTGGTCCCATAGGCCATAATGATAAAGAATTTTTCTTTGTATCCCTATAAAAAAACGATAAGTGCTAAATTCACCAAAATCTATACAGTTCGTGCAACTGTGACCTATAATATGTGTATATTTTTTGTTTTACTCAGTTTAATAAGGCGTTTAGACGCTATAGCATATTTAAAAATTTGGCTTTAGGGCATAATGATAAAGAATTTTTCTTTGTGTCCCTGTAAAAAAACTATGTGTGCTAGATTCACCAAAATCAATAGGGTTCGTGCTACGGGGACTTACAACATGCGTAGCAACTTTCAGCTCATTCGAGCAAAGCGTTTAGACACTAGCGTGTTCACTCACATACAGACACACACACATACATACACACACATACACACACACATACATACACATACACACACACACACATACATACATCATCGTAAAAATAGTTACTATGAACTCAGGGCACCTCGAAACGTATAGAAACACTAAAATCTCGAATTCGGATTTTTGACATGGTTACAATACTTTCCTTACATACGTATGTTCGGAAAGTAAAAAAAAGGTGTGGTGTATCATATCATACAACTTTCTCTTATCGTGTATTTCAGTACTGTAAAGACAGATTGCACATTAAAGGGTAAGATAACAAACACTGTTCGTATATATATAATACAGAGCTGAAAATCGAACTTCAAAAATTACTTTCTTTACCAAAAAATACTTTGTTTGAGTATGATAAATTAATTTTCATTACACTTCATTCATTGACTTGAATCATCTGCATTCAATGAAAAATAATTGAATAAAAAATAAAAATGTTTTCGCATAATTTGGGGGTACTCTTGTATACTGTATTACTGTATATACTAAATTTCTTTTTGCCGATTAATTACACGAGCAAAGTTCAGCCTTGCGATTTAGGCATCGAACGATCATTTAAAGTGAATTATAGAAACCAATTTGTGAAAAAAATTTCTATTGATTGTGAAATCTGGAAGCAGGCGAAAGTCCATTAATGTACGAGATGGTCTTCATTTGATTTCTTCAACGTTAGAGCTTTGTATTGTAAATGTATATACTATACTCAAACCGAGGGGGGGGGGAGGCTGAGGGGGTCATATGGTGTATAGGCCAGATTATTTTTCAATCAAAACTGTTCCTAAACCTAGTTTAATTTTTATTTATTTATTTATTTATTTATTTATTTTTTAACGTAGGCTTGTATTATAGCACTTGTTATTTTACCCTTTTATCTGCAATCTGTCATTACAGTACTACAATGCAAGGTAAGAAAAAGTCGTGCGAGTGCCACAGCAGATTATTTTTTAACATAAATGGTCTTGATCAAAGATGTTCCATGTGTATATACTTTTTTATGTCTGACAATTGCAATCCTTTCTTCTTAAAAATAACAATGACATGAAAATTAAAATGAAAGTTATGAATGTTTAAAAAGACATATTAATATTTTAACAAACGCTAAAAAAGATTTTTAAAAGATTTAATAGTAATAAAATATCTAAATCAAATATTACATTAATCAATAATAGTTAAATTAATAGATTAATTTAGTAATAATAATAATAATAATAATAATAATAGTAAAATGAGTTTCGCTTACCTATGGCAAATCCAAAGATTCCTGCATACATTAATAAAAGTTCTAGTGTATTGAAACAGGAGCTCAGAATTGTTACAAATCCACCCACGATCAGAGCTCCGTTATTGATACTCAAGGCATTCAGAAACGGCCTATCGGAGATCCAGCCACAGAATATACGTCCTACAGTGTTCGTAAGACCGATCGTTGGCAGTATGTAAGTAGCAGTATCAACAGATATCCCTTGTTGTACAGCCCTGTCAACTATGAACATGAAAGGAACGAAAAATCCTGCAAGCGTAAGAAAACCACCAACACCCAGCAGGAGGAACGTAGGACTTTTCAATAAAGACATATCCAGCATTTGCCTGAAAGTGTCTCTCATTGCAGGCGAAAAGCAGCTGTTTACTTGATCTGGTTCAGGTTCTGGAATTTTGGTTACACTGGCAGCATATTCTCTAATGTTGCTGTGAGATTTCTTAAATTCTGGAAGATTGAGAACGCTGGCGCTGTACAAAATGTCTTGGCGGTAAAACGGCCTTGAAAAATCAGGACGGACACCATATCTCAGTCTTTTTGGTTTGGAAGACACAATGGATGGTAAAGGGTGGTATTTCGGGCAGGATGTGGTATCTGTAGACGGCGGACTCAGAAAGCCAAGCATCTCTTCCACATCTGCTTTAACCACCTCGCTGTAAGATGGAGGCGGACTATTTTTGTCGGGACACATCAAGATGTCGCTTAATTCTTCTATTCCTGTAGAACATATCTAAAATAAAGGAATAATAAATTTTAATATAATCAATATATTCTTAATTATATACAGTAGCCGCTGCTTTATAAAATCACGTTTGTTTTCATCAAAATGATTTTATTAAGCGGCTGATTGTTATATCCGGCGAACTTGCCCGAAGTCAATGAAAGAGTATTCATTATCTAAATATTGAAAGAAATTCTTCTTTGCCCTTCCATCTATCAACAAGCCATCCGTAGGAATGGAATTTTCCTTACTTATCATTCATGTAAAATTTTCAGCTTTTAAGGACAAAATTACATAAAAGATGGAAATTTTCTTTGACCTGGAATTTTTGTGCCTATATAGAATTTCTGCGTTGATGACTTTTCTTATTCATTTTCGCTTGAGGTTCCCTCTTCCATTTTGTACAATTTAGATACTATCATCTTTAATCTCATATTTACATAAAGCAAATTGAGAAATTTCAAGCTTCGATGTCGCATTCCTTTGACTATACATTTGAAGAAAACGATCATATTTTACCAAAATTTTACGCTTTACCTTCAAAATTAAAAAAAAAATCCGCTTGCATATCTTGCAGCTAGGTTGCTTCAAATAAAGAACTAGAAACTCTATTTGAATATTTAAAGACAGAAAAAAATACTCATTGGCCAATCATTTGGCAATTTCATTCCTTGAATTCATAACTACAACACATGGCGTTTTTTTTTTTTTTTTTTTTTTTTTTTTCTTTTTGAGGCGTAAAATTTTTGACAAAGAGTAATAATGTGATTGCTTACTATGTTTCGTTTCTTTTTTTTTTTTCATTTCCGAAATCCGGTGAGAAAATATAATTCGTTGTTTAGTTTACATACATGATCATTTTTACTGTTGAAGAGATTTTCTTTTGAGTTTATTAACTGGCGATGCTGATTTTATTAAGCGGCAATTTCTATTGATTTGATTCCGTACCCAGCAATTTGATCAGAATAAGCGGCTGATTTTATTAACCAGTGATTTTATAAAGCGGCGTGTATTGTATATATATATATATATATATATATATATATATATATATATATTCATAAGACGGATAATACAATTTAAACTTTCCTTTAACAGATAGGTACTCTGAATAGATAAATTGGATTTGGAGATTTTTGCCAGGATCATTCCGTTTTTAGGATTTCCTTAATAGCTTTGTTTTCACATAGGTTTTACTTTACAAAAAAAAAAAAAATAAAGAAATAAATAAAGAAATAAAGAAAGAAAGAAAGAAAAAATAAAGAAAGAAAAGAAAAAGGAAATTAAAGGGGAGTAATGTGCAAGTTGTACCTGACGGGACTAAAGTGAAAGTTGTACCTCAAGGGACTAACCTGAAAGTTGTATTTCACGGGACTAATGTGCAAGTTGCACCGAACGAACAAACTATTTCTTTCAACGAAAATGCCTACTAACCCTGGACGATAGGTCTAATATATCGTATCATATTATGTATCGTATTTATCGTAATATAACTCAATACTTATTTCGCTTCCTTCTTCGACTCGTTTTAATACGCATGAGTAGCCCCCGAAAAACAAAAACATTAAATCATTAAAGTCATTTTTTTACTTACTTTTATTTCATATTATTTCACGCGCACTTTTTATTTCCTAATTCAAAATTATTAAAAAAAACGTTTTCGATATCGCTTGTGACGATACTGATTATTATTAATTTTCTTTTCTTTTTCTTTCAATAATAATAATAATAATAAAAAGATTTTGATGAAATTCTGGCAAAAGCAGAATTTAGTTTAGGACGGAGGACTATCAGTTTTTTTTTTTTTTTCCAAATTATAACATCGCTTTCAAATTATTCAATTATATTTTCGATAAATTTTAGATTTCGATAAATGTCCAACTATCGAAAACGACAACGAAAAAATCCCAGGTTGAGACTAATAGGCCCTCAGTCCCCCCCCCCCCCCCCAAAAAAAAAAAAAAAAAAAAAAAAAAAAAAAATCAATAAATCCTACTTGAAATACCATTTTTAAATGTTTAATATAAATATTTCTATTTTTTAGCAAAATTTGATGGATATTCCACCAGGAAGTAGATTTTTGTAAGTAATAAAAATAAGGCTCTTAGATTTTAATTTGAAAATTTATCACAAATAAAAATCTTTGTCATATTGAGAATAATTGTTGCGTGTTACTCGTACCAACCTTTTAATCTCTTTCTCCCTTTCGTCTTTCCTGTAGTCAAATCTGTCGCATCAAGTTGAAAAAATATTAAAAATAAAATTGAGAGAAAGTGTGCAAAAGAAATTTTAAGAAATGGATATAGTAACCATTGCTAAGGAACGCAACACAGTTACCACATGTCTTTATATGAAAGAATAGATTATATTCTGTCATCCTAAATTAGATTCTTTTCCGCACAGAATTTTATATCTGTTACTTAGAAAAAAAAAAAAAAAAAAAAAAAAACTTAGGTTCTTCCCCTTCTCTACTTTTTAAGGCTCTTTAAATTTTGTTCATCATCATTGAGATAAAATTAATCATAATAATGAATAAATAAATAAACTAACGTTCATGAACTCTGATATTATTTTTAGTTAAAAGTTTTAAATAACTTTTTTTTTTAATGGTCAATTATTTAGCAAGCAGTTAATTATTTCTTGAATTTATAAGTTTTGATGCGCGTTTTCCTGAATACTTTTGATTCTTCAGTTGTTTACTTATTTATTTTTGCAAATTTTATTTTATTATAATAAATCTCTTACAGAGACAGGAGAAAATTATTAGAGTAATTGTGAAATTTTGGTTTATTATTATTATTATTATAGTGTGCATGCAATAATTTAAGAATACGGCTTTTCATTTTCATAAAACTGATATGCTACCTTAGGATAATACGGCAGAATACGTCCCATTAAGAGGACTCTCTCTACTTATCGTCACCAGAAGCCAAGGCCAATGTTATTCTATGGAGAATTTTGCTTCATTATAACTCATTAACTAATAAATATTTTAAATTTCCGATTTTACATTCAGAAAATACAAAACTATTAAACAGTTTATCGCTTTCTAAAATTTGATTTTTTTAGTTTTTAATATTTTATTTTTAGGTTGTAAAATACGAATTTTCACAATGCGAAATTTTGCATTTTTGAATTTAAAAATAAAATATTAAAAATTAAAAAAATCAATTTTTAGAAAGCGATAAACTGTTAATCTGTTGTCAGTTTTCTAAATGTGAAAACGGAATTTAAAAATATGTATTAGTTAATGAGTTATAATGGGGCAAAATTTCCCATAGAATAGCATTGGGTTCAGCTTTCGGAGACGAGAAGTAATACAGAGTCCCCTTAAAATCCGCACACATGTAGCACAACGGTTAGAATACAAAAACTAGCTAAATTATTCGGACATATTACGTCAAACTGACACATTTTTTTGCCAGTACATATCATTTTTTTACTGCTTTAAAGAGAATAATTCAGCATGTATTTTCAGATACAATAAAAAATGTTTTCTTTTGAAAATAGTGTTAGCTAATCACTAATGATTGCTTGGTTAAAAAATATTTTGATACATTAAGGGATATAGATAAGAGTACATTTTTAGTTGTTTTGTGCGTTTTCAACACTTTCCAATGATGTTGTAAAATAGTTATTATTTAGTATTTACGATGTGACGGCTAAATAAAATTAGAAAGTGTTTTATAGTGTTCTACAAATATTTCTCGGACAGAGTGGCAGATGAATCGAAGTCATAACCCCTTTTATGATAAAAATATTTCCCGAAATCCAACCTTAAAGAAGAATGAAAGATAAGTTACGTATACAAATGAAATTTTTTAATTTTTTTTTTTTTTTTTTTAACTTCTTTCTTTCTTTATTTTGAAATAGTGCATTCTTAAAAGAGATGATAAAAGAAAGAAATAAAAAATTCACAATTATTTCAATAATTTGAACATGTTTGTACATACTTTTAATTTGTGTAAAAGAAAAGTATTGATCTGCTTTTCTTTTTAAAAAATACTTCTAATAAAATGTATTTTAATTTAATCCTTTATAAGATGTGTTAAACGAGAAGTGAAACGTCTTAAATCTTTTGAGAAAATATTGCATGTATCGAAGATAATGTAGTTTCTTTATGTATGTTTTTTGTTTTATTTTTATTTATTTATTTATTTATTCATAAAAAGTATAATCCGTATATTCATAAGCATATTCTGGCATTAACAAATAAGTTCATAAAACTTGAGTTGTTTACCAATTTGTTCATGACTGCACTAGCAATTTTTACTTAAGAATTATGTCTGCTTTTTTTTAGAGTAGAACACACAACTGAGATCATTCCTTCTCTTTTTCTTTTCTTTAAACATCCTTGAACGTTGCTCAGCATCTTCGAAATAAAATAAAATGATATAAAGCTCAAGAGTAGAGATATTTCTTTTTAGCAAGGAGTTTTAAATAATTTATTTCGACAAAATTACAATTTTTTTTGGTAAATGCAGATCATTCTTCAAGGTCGTTTATTTAGAGGCAGGGAGAAATGCTTTCCTATTTACTAGTTCATATCGACTCTAAACGAGCGATAAAATATATTGCTCTGAAGTTGTTTCCTGTGTTTATTTTTTAACGATCTTAGCTCTGTTTGAATCGTAAAGAGTCAAGCAATAGAATAAAATTATCCTAATTTAAATACAGACTTTAACCAAGGTGGTAGCCAGGGGGTGTTTTGAGGTTTCAACATCCCTTCCCCGAAATTTTGTAGATTTGTCGAAAATTTTCGAATTAGACATTTTTATCACTCAGCATTATGTGTTAAAGTTTGAACCTCCTCAAAAATTTTTTCTTCCTACGACCTTGAATTAGACAGATAATTAGCAAATGAATAATATCTAAAACAAAAATCTTCCATCAACCTTTTTTATTAAAACGTCAAAATGATGATAATGGTAATAATAATAATAGAAATAATAACAATAGTAATAATAACTTGCGTTTTACATTGATTTAAAATACATTCTCCTACAGTACTTACCAATTTAGTTGTTAACCTTAACCGTATTTTACCTTATATGATGACACCTTATATTTTAATTATGGAGGAAGAAATCTGTCAAAATCTGCCCCAAAATCTCACATATATATCCTACAATGTATTTGAATCATTTTGTGATCTGTAAACCAATCATTGACTAAAATCGCACCATTTTCTACAGGAAATATGCTTTTGTGCATCTGAATTACGTAAGCTGATTTCGATGTGTTTTCATCAGTATAAATATATAAAAATATGCTTTGAATACGTACAGAAATAATTATTTTGTGAATACCTGTATACAAACAGGGTATACCCTGCGCGTTCACTGTATAGTAGGGAACATGCTATAGTAAACAGGCTCGTACTGTATATTTTAGAGGACGGTGGGTAATGGGTTCACTTTAATTTTGAGGTGAACTTACTAAGATATTCTTTTTTTTTTCAGCCTGGGATCCGGTTCGTAAATGCCCTTTAAAGCATAGTAATAAATAAATAAATAAATAAATAAAAATAAACAGTAAATAAAGCAATTTAGCTTAATTCTCATTTGTTGTTTTAGCATAAATAGTACTAACTCCTTGTTAATTTGAAGTTAAAAAAAAAGAAAACCTAAAGTGGTTAAATCAGGGCCCGAGTGGAACATTCATTTTTCAGAGAATATATACATACAGTTGCTTACATATGCTTTGGGACACTTGTGTTTTTGAATATTACCATTAATCACATGTTTCAACCCATTATTTGTCAAAACATTTAAATCCATTTTTTTTTCATTATAGAAAATTTAAAGTTTCAGTAAAGAGTATTATAGGATCAACATAATTTCAAATAATTAAGTATATTACTTAAAAAGTTACCATTTTGGGGACAATAACGGAATGCATTGACTAAAATATTGTAAAACACAATTAAAAATGTAACCCCCCCCCCAAAAAAAGGGGGGGGGGGACAATGGCAGGTAATGGATTAAATATTAAAAGATTATTTTAAACCATATTTTACCCATGAACTTTTTCTGTCTATAATAAAACCTATTTATTGTAGTGAAAATACATCCAAAACTTCATAAAATAAAAACAAGCAAACAAACTAACAAAAAAAGATCGTATGAATCGCATAATTACAAAAATACATTTTCCATTTCCACCTGCATTTATTTGTTACACATTTAACTTTAAGTATTCTATCTTCATCATGACACCTTAAAACAGACAAAGCTGTTTCAAATTAGGGAGAAAGGAATCTCAGTTTTGTCGTCTCAGAAATATTAGTGAGGAGTTCTTGTTGAACCGTAGCCTCTTAAACTAAATGCCTGTCACGTGGCTCGGAAACTTAGCAACAGTTGAAGCGGTAGATAGCGCCACCTGGTAGAGATTGCGCGACTTTTTATTCAAGAGCCACCAAAAATTTTTAAAAGTGGAATATGATATTCATAAAAGGCGAATAGAATCGAAGAAACGTCAATTATATATATCATATATCACTTCTTAAAATTATTGGTGACAGTTGAATAAAAAAGTTGCGAAATCTGTACTAGGTGGCGCTGTCTACCACTTCAACTGTTGCCAAGTTTCCGAGCCACGCGACAGGCATCTACTTTAGGAGGCTATGGTTGAACTTAAAAACTTTTTGGTGTCTGTCTATTTGTTTGTCTATCTGTGTCGTGGCAGTAGTCTTAAAAATCCTCCGTTTGTCTTGAAATTCGTTCAGGTACTTATGGGAGACATGAAACTAGTTATACAGTTTTGAAAGTATATAGCGTTTGTGATTCATATACAGAGCAATACAAAAGAATTTCGATATATTATGATCCATGGACGGCATTTCTTTTAAGTGCACTTAATTATTTCCCCCCTAAATTCAAGATAATTAAACAAACGTGCATTATTAAAATGTTTAAATCCACCTAGAAAACACAGAAGGGATATGTTGGTATCAAAAATAATCTGGTGTGTCACTCACACGACTTTCTCTTACCCTGAAATTTAATATCATAAATATATGTTGGAGATTAAGAGGTAACATAACGAGTACTGTTATGTAATCTTATGTTAAAACAATTCAAATTAGACTTCGGAAGAGTTTTATATGGTAATTAGTTCTGTGTGAGGGGGCTACCGCCACCCTCAACTCCCCGTTTCATTACTGCACCTATATTTATATAGAATTTAAATCTGTTATTAAAATTAAAGTTCACTTAAAATCATTCAGACAACGTTCACACGCAACATTCCTTGAAACTTATCAATCTTGATCAAACTTTTCCAGCAACAAACTTAACTTCAAAATACAACATTTGGATCTCCTAAAATTATTCGTTTTTAAGTCACTCTAAGAGACACAGACAAAGATCAAACGTTAAAAAATTTGACTACGGTAATCAGGAAGCCTCAAACCGTGTAAATATACAAAAAACAAGCAATGAATAATTAGTTTAAAAACATACATTATTTACTATATCTCTACGAGGAATTCATTTCAATTCCCGAACAGCTTTCCTGGAAATGGTAAAATATTATTAGTAAAGCACATCCACTAACAACAAATAACTAGCGTATTGTGGCCACTACATGACTTTCTTCTGTACTTTCCTGTACAAATCCACCCAGTAAAAAAATTTATTAAAATTATTATTTTAAAGCATTACCTTCCGTGATAATGCAGACGATTTCCATATTAGAGAAGTAGTATAACACTAAATATCCAAAAAAAGTTGAATTTATTCTCAATATTACATTATTATTATTATTTTGTTAAAAATGAAAAAAAATCGATAACTTTATTTTAAATTATCGCAGATCGATTGTTCAACCATTCGTTTTAAAGGTATTGCCAATCTGTTTTGAAAGATACTCATCATGAAAATATACTCCCCTCGAGGAGGGACTTCCCCCCAGGGGGGAAGACGAGGCTCCTACATACACAATTTTTTTTCCCAATTGACTATCTCTTTTATAAAAAAAAATATATTCGTTTCATTTTGTTTAGTGCAGTCTATAGATGTTAAACTCTACTTACCTGCATTTTCCCCCCATAGACGTAATGCATTTGAATACTTTTGAGTGTCCCTGTACACGAACCATTTGCTTCATCTCAACGAAAAACTTAGTGTAGCATCCCTATATGATACACATTCAGCATACCAAGTTTGGAATTTCTGCTACTATTTGTTCTTGAGCTATGCTGATAACACACACACAGACAGTCTCACAGACATTCAGACACACAGACAGACCATTTGCTAAAAACATGATTTTCGTATTCAGGGGACCTCAGAACATGTAATTATAACAAAAACTCACATTCGAAAATTTGACCCTAAAACAATACTTTCTCGACCCTATGGGTAAGAGAAAGTAAAAATCATTCGTCCGATACAAGAGATGTCATTTCGATACCAATGAATCGTAACTTTTCGGTGAGGAATGTACCTGCTAAGTATACGTTCCTACTGATACGTAAAATAGTTATACATCTGGTGCGATATACTCGAAACAACTTCGAGTGTCAGTGGTAGTTCCTGTGCATAATCGACAAAAATGCATTCCACCATCGCCGATACGGAATTGATATAAAACTGACTCCCTATTGATTTCACCGATATCGTATGATTTGAAAGACGGAAGGGGACACTTACATATAGCAGTTTTGAGCGCTTTTAGCCTCCAGAGAGGGGCTCTGACAACGGTTATCACGTTACACTGTAGAATTTTGAAAGAGCCCGTCTCTAAAGGTTAAATCTCCCCCCGTTGTTTATTGCATAACCAAAAACAAAACAAAACAATACAAAAAAAAAAAAAAAAAAAAAAAAAAAATCTTGATTATTATTTCAGATTTATTTTCGATGCACATAGTTTAAATTGCGGGCAATTGATAGGATAGTTTTTATTTTTCCTAATGATAATTGGCCATATGCAAATTAGTATGGTTTTGTACTATTGCATGTTAACAGTTTCTTAGAGTACAAGAAAGTTTATTTATAAATAGTTTAATGGTAGCAGTGAACAAGACCGAACGAAAATGAAGATAACATATTGGTAGCATTCCGATTCTTTAAATCTGATGTTAAAATTTTTTCGTATCCCTGATAACAGAATAATATCCTTCATTCGATACATTAGTGGCACCTTGTAAATTTATTAGAGACCAGAAACCTGTCTAATAACAGCAATTTGATACGTCTTTTGTACTATGTAGAAATACACATTTTTGGTACCTTACAGATACCACGTATGTGCTATAACTTTAATTTTAATGGTAAAGATACTTGAATGTTACACGAAAATCGACATATCTGATATATTTTATACATCTGATACCAGAACGTAATATTTCTGATTCGTATGTGTTCGCTGGAGATGGTTTCTGTAGAAAGTGGCATACATAGAAGAGGTCTTCGCAGTTTGATGATTGACAAGAAGAGGAAATTTGAATCTTATTTTAAATCTTTCGATCAGTCTGCGGAAGTGCAAATAACACGCAGGCGGATGTGCAAACAATCGGTGTTTACCAATGAATAATGTTAACAAGTGAGGCCAACAGCTTGTTATTCTCAAGTCTATTCCAATGACAACGACAGGGTGCTGGCGTCACTCCAATAAGTATTTATTTTTCCTTCTAGAAGTGAAACTCTTTTCTTTTTTACTTTACCGGAGAAAATATTACATAATCTGAACTTGAAAAAAATCAAAAGGAATGTTTGTAAGTTCAAGGATTTTCGGTTGCAATGAATAAAAATTTAAATATATGGAGTGTTTATATAGGAAAAAAAGACAGAAAGGAACAGCAAAAAATCGAGTCTTTGCTATAATTACGCCTAAAGTCTCCTAAATACGAAGAATCTGATTTTTAGTGTTTGGCGGTTAATATGTGTAACTGTATGTCCGTTATTAGAATAACTGAAAAACATATATTAGCAGGAAGAATAAATTTTAGATTTTAGTTTTGACTATTAAGCGATGTTGCTTAAAACTTTTTACTGCAATCGGACAAATGTTCCATGTACATACAGTCCTTGTATACATTACGTGTAAGAGCGGTACTTTTCGTTGGTACATATTTAACATTAAATATAATGAAATCAGCGTGGGTATTTTATGAACAAAAGAACACTTTCCCTATAGAATATGGTGTTAATAGCATTCATCGTTCGTTTAGGTCATACAAAATGATTTGTGTAAATTAAAGGCTATGGTTGAAGTGAAACCATGATTTATCCACAAATGATTACGTAGGTTAATTTACTTGTTTTGTTTGCTTAAAACAAACATAAATATATAAATTGATAATATTTTATGAAATTCTTTCACGGCTCACTATCAGTGATCTCAAAGTCGAGATCCCATATTAATCTATGAAAAAATTCGCCCTTTTATTATTTATTAAATAATTCATATTTTTTAATTCTGTTTCCACATTCAGTGAATTCCTGATATGTAAATTAGTTCTTGTTTATCAAAAATTGATTTTTTTTTTTTTTTTATTTACTTATTTATTAATTTTATTTTTAATACTTTATCTTAAAACTGTAAAATGCAAAATTTCTCTAAGTGAAATTTTGTATTATACAACTTCAAAGTAAAATATTAAAAAATTAAGAAAACCAATCTTTAAAAAATAACAGTGTCCTGAATTTTCTGAATGGGGAAACAGGATTTTGAAATATGTATTATTAGTACAAAAGGTGATTCCACACTGCGAAACTTCCGACATGCCACCTGTGAAAAGGGTATTCAACTTTAATAATTTTCGCTAACAACATACATTACCATGGCCAATTAAATGCATTTATTTATTTTTGTAATTTACTTAATATGAAAACAAGCTATGGTTAAGGAAAAAGAACAAATGCATATTTTACTCACATTTTTCTTGTTATTATGTTTATGGTTTATACAATTTAGGTTTACTAAGAAATTATTATTAGGCTTTAGGTTTATTTTAAAAGAATTATTAGGATAAATTTTCAATATAGACGTCGTTACTACACAATTTTTCTAGTTATCTATTGAACCTTGTAATTACATTTACCCCACATCTTAAAATAGGCAAAAATTCACTTACTCATTTAAAATACGCAATATACAAAAAGTATATCTTCATCTTAAAACACATGCAGGCAGGTAACAGTACTTTGATCGTTAGGAAAAATGATATTTTATGCCTAAATTAGATCTCCCCTCCCCCATTATGTATGTCGTTAATAGAATAAAACGTAATGCCTACAGTTTTGGCAAGCAAATCTTTCAAAAAGAAATGAAATCTTAAAGAAATTCTTAAAGAAACAAATTTTTTAATCGAAAAAAAAAAAAAAAAAAAATTGTCAGTTGGAATGGAGGAATGGAGACTAAACAAATGAACTGACCTCTGGTAAGCTTTGGTATGCAATAGAGAAGGGCGTCGTGCCACTGCCAATGATATCCAATGAAGCTCTCCTATCCTCTCTGTACATCTTTATCCTCTGAAGCAAAGGGGGTTTCTCTTCAACATTTACTTCTTCTTTAGAATCATCAGAAACCGACGCCTGAAGAGGTCTGAACAAAGCTCCGAAACAGATGCAGTTCAGTATGACACCAGACAAGACTAAAATCGTGCCTCTCCAGCCGTAACGCCCCAACAGATACTGGACGAAAGGTGCCATCAGGAATGTACCTACTCCAGATCCACAGACAGCGAGTCCAGTCGCAAATGCCCGTTTCTTTTCGAAATAGTAACCTACTGTTACGACGGCAGGGAGATAGATGAAACCAAAGCCTATACCTAAGGAAAATGTACAAGATTATTATACATGAAAACAAAATGCCGGACATTTTATTTTATATTTATGTATATATAATCCATCTTTATCGAGTTTTAATTTAATGCCAAATGACTATATTCATTAAAATTCTTAAAAAGTTTTTAAAAGGACATGCTTATCCTCCATACATATACCTCAATAATTCCTTTTACCGGACGGGCCCACCAGCGGCCGAGCGGTTCTGCGCTCAAAGCTGGTAGATGGGAGGTGCCGGGTTCGATCCCAGGTCGCGCTCATCGACCTAGCCGTTCGGAGTTTTCCGAGGTTTCCTCCGAAACTTGCGTAAATACGGGCTAGGACCCCTTAGAAAGACCCCCACGGAGGGCATTCCCCCTCTAGGCCTAGGACACATCAGGAGTCAATCGGCTTTAAATCCAACAACCAACCTTTTACCGGACATTCAAATATACAGTAACCGCCGCTTAATATATTCACTGGTTAATAAAATCAGACGCTTAATCTGATCAAATTGCCAGGACCGGAATCAAATCAATACAAATTACTTTTAAAGCCGCCACTTAATAAAATCAGCATCGCCGGTTAATAAACTCAAAAATATCTCCTCAGCAGCCAAAAATATCATTTATGCCCACTAAATTTTTTTTATTATTTACTTTGTGATTTTTTTTTACATAAGAAAAGAAATTAAAGCACAACAATCCCTCCGTTATCGTTCATTGTCGAAGATTTTACACTTGTAGCACAGTTACAAATTAAACAGAAACACGACCCATCACTTATCTCTGTAACAATTTCAAGGAACATATTCTTCAAAACGCAGTAATAAGTTAGAAATTTCATTTTAAATGATATATATATATTTTTTTTTTTTCTAATTATTAAAAGGCAATTTCTAGTTCTTATTTTGAAATTGCTATAATTCTTCAGGTTTAAACAAAAATATTTTAAATTTATAAGAACAACGTGAGGTTTTGGTAGAGTAATGATGATTTTCCTCAAACGAAAGTGCATGGGAACTTGGAATGCGTTCAATTTATTTATATCGAAGAAACAATTAATTAATTATCTATCAAAAATTAATTAATATTGCTTACTAATTTCATTATTCGTTACCTTTTGAAATTTCTTTCCAAATTCAGGAAAGTAATACCTTTTCCTTAAGTGCAGGAACGTTCGCCGGATATAAAAATCAGCCGCTTAATAAAATCACTTTGGCTCAGAACGAATGTGATTTTAATAAGCGGCGGGAACTGTATTCCACACAGTTTGCTTAATTGGCAACCATGCAAATTTGCATTTTAAATGAAATAGGTTTATAATACAAAAAATAAATAATTTTTTTCCTTCATCGAACAGTTAAGTTTCTCTGTGGATACGGCAAAGAGACGAAATTTTCGTTAATTTTACATAATTATCCTCTTGTGCAATATACGGGTGTTGGACAAAATAATGTGAAAGCTTTCGTTTTTTTACGCTTTGTCAAATATCTAGAAAAGTTCTTTAGGAATCATCTTGAAACTTTGGTAGTGTAAAGAACATGTTATACCTCATATTTTTCAGTAAAAGTCGTGTCATGAAAAAGAAAAGGGGACCAGTAAAAAATTAAACAAAAATCAAAATGTTTTGGATCATCCTATGCTTTAAATGCGTTTTGGCTGTAGCATGGGGTTATGAGGATTTCTATCATTATCGGTATAAAATTTTATAAGGCTATCTCATATATGGAGATATAACGGTTTCTTTAAAAAATTCAAAAACAATTTCTACTTTTTTAATTATAACACGTAGGGTATTAAACCCAGTGCAAAACAATTTTTAAGAAATACGGCATTCTACATTAGACACAGCATACAGCAATTAGAACGAAAAAATATTAAAT
This sequence comes from Salticus scenicus, assembly GCA_963930645.1. NCBI lineage: Eukaryota > Metazoa > Arthropoda > Arachnida > Araneae > Salticidae > Salticus > Salticus scenicus. The sequence goes on from OZ005652.1 coordinate 240,204,476, forward strand.
ATCTTACGAAATACAAACACTTTTATTAAATAATTTTTAATTACGCATCCGCAATCTTTATAAAAATTTCATTCGCATAATTTAATAGCCAAAGGTATTGAGCAACTTATATGAAAACCCCAAACAAATATCATGTAAATTCAAAACGTTACAAGAGATAGAATGGACAAAATTTGAGTTCTTCTCAAAGAAACGAAAGATGTTAGGGGGTTTTATAAATATTTATTTACAATCAGCGAAAACACTGTAATATCATTGCGCATTGATTGAATCAATATAAAAATGTAAGTAAAACCCCTTATAGTTTAGCTTTTATTTTGAGAGAACTGAAATTCTGTTCACTCTATCTCTCGTAACATTTTGAATTTACATGATATTTGCTTTGAGTTTTCATATAAGATGTTTAATATCTTTGGATATTAAATTATGCAAATGAAATCTTTATAAAGCTTGCGCATGCGTAGTTAAAAATTATTTAGTAAAAGTGCTTGTATTTCGTAAGATATTTAATATTTTTTCATTCTGATTGCTGTATGCTGTGTCTAATGTAGTATATCATATTTCCTGAAAATGGCTTTGCACTGGGTCTAATACCCCTCACGTGTTATAAGTAAAATGTGGAAATTGTTTTTGCATTTTTTAAGAAACCGTTATATCTCCATGAATATATGTGGTAGGCTTATAAAATTTTATACAGATAATTAAAAAAATTCTCATAACCACATACTACAGCCAAAACATATTTCAAGCATTACCTTTTACAGGGTGATCCAAAATATTTTGACTTTTGTTTAATTTTTTACTAGTCCCCTTTTCCTTTTTATGACACAACTTTTACTAAAAAATATGAAGTGCAACATGTTCTTTACACTACCAAAGTTTCAAGATGATTCCTAATGAACTTTTTAAGATATTTAATAAAACGTGAAAAAGAGAAAGCGTTCACATTATTTTGTCCAACACCTGTACATATATATACAGTCGGTAACAAAAGTGTCCGAACACTAGCGAAAATTCCTATGCAAAAAAAGTGCACTTCATACGGTTTTGTTAAATAAATCCTTATCGAATCATGTTCTTACACTGACTAAGAATAGGATTCGACAAGGATTTATTTAATAAAACCGTACGAAGTGCACTTTTTTACATAGGAATTTTTGCTAGTGTTCGGACACTTTTGTTACCGACTGTATATATATATATATATATATATATAAGAAACATCATATAAGTTCATCTTTTATTTTTTCTCTCTATCTCTCTTTCTTTTCTTTTCTTTGAATTGGTTTAAAATAGTTGACGTTAGCCTCCTAATTAAAAAAAAAAAAAAAAAAAAAAATAATAATCCTTTTTTAAACATTTTCTATGATTTGTCAAAAATGACGCAATTATTCTTCATGTGACGTGCAGAAATTATATATTATGTTATTTTGTCAGGTTAAAGTTGACTTTTGGACTAACCCGAAAGTTGTCGACTTGTTGTCGAGTTTTACACGACATGTACAACACTCTGATTGTTATTCATTCTGCCAACTTAACACGGTGGTTAAATTTACAAGAATGCAAATGCTTGTTACATCTCTTATAAAGATCTTACCTCCGAACACTCCAAATGTCAAACACAAGAGTTCGACGCTGTGCGTAAGAGAGGCTAATGCAAAACTAGTCGAAGCAATGATAGTCCCAACGATAGTTACAGGTCGACAGCCATATGTATTTGCAAAACCACTGACTACAGGACCTGAAAAAAGTGTTTAAAAATTAATGTAAGATGTTCGGTATATTCAAATTATGCAAATTATACACAAAATCAAGATCTTTTTAAGGTATATCAGAAAGGAGGGATGATTTTTCCTACTGCTAATTATTTTTTTATGTCCGTACACTTTGACATCATATATTGCTTACAAAAGAAAGACAATGCTTAGAAACTGCAGTGTTGCATGCCATATACGATGCCACATTTTTAATTAATCTAAAGAAATCATTTCTGAATTTATTACAGAATAACTTTTAAAATGAATAAACTTTATTTTTTCAAATTTAAAAGCTTTACAACAATCTTGATAGACTGCGATCGGAATTGCGTAATTTTGTGAGTACTGGAGAATATAGAAAAAATTGCTTCCTGTTGTAGAACTTTGACAAGTAAACCCATTGTGGTCAACAATGTTTATGTTTGAGATCAATACATTGCTACAGAAGGAGTAGCAGAAACAGAATATTTCCTAAAAATCCGAATAATATAATATAAAACAAAATTTGGATCTAATTCGCATCTTTTAGGTTGATTTCTTTAGAAATCGACCTATTGCAATCACTTCGTTTATCTATCTATCTATCTATAATGAAAATTTTGTCATCACGATAACTCCCGAAATAATACTGCACATTGAACCCAATTTGGACAGCGAGCTTATCTTATAAATATCTTAGATGAGTTCGTTAACAAAGTTCCTCCGCCTTTTTGTTTTCGAGTGGCGGCCACTTTAAAATTTCAAATCCACATTGTAAAAAGCGTATTGAAAGCCGGAATTTCTTGAATTTTCATATAAATAAAGATCACACAAGGGTCTCAATCAAGTTTACTAATGAACTTTATCCTCCTTTTTTAACAAAGTGGCGGATATCTTAAGTTAAGCGGGGCCACTTGAAATCAGGCTCACTTGAAAAATTAAAATCACGATAACTTCCGAAATAATACTCCAAATTGAACTAAGTTTGAACAGTGAACTTATAAATATATTGGATGCGTTTGTTAAGCAAGTTGCTCCGCCATTTTGTTTTCAAGTAGAGGCCACTTGAAAATTTCAAATTCACATTGCAAAAAGTGTATTTCGAATTTGTTTGAATTTTGATGTATACATAGACTATATAAGGGTCTGAACCAAGTTTATTAATGAACTTTACCCGCCACGTTTAACAAAGTGACGGATATCTTAAACTAAGCGGGGCCACTTGAAATCAGGCTACCACTTGAAAATTTAAAATCATGATAACTTTCGAAATAATACTCCAGATCGAACCAAATTTGGACAATGGACTTATCTCATAAATATCTTGGATGAGTTTGTTAACGAAATTGCTCCGCCTACTTGTTTGCAAGTGGAGGCCACTTGAAAATTTTAAATTCACACTGTAAAAAGCGTATTTAAGACCTGATGTTATAAACTAAATGCGGATGTTATAAACTAAGCGAGACAAATTGAAATTAGGCTATTACTTAAAAATTTATAAACATGATAACTTTTTAAATTCTGATTCATTTCGAACCAAAGTTGGACAGTGATCTTATCCCATAATTATCTTGGATGAGTTTACTGTGCAACTTGTTCCGTCATTTCGTTTGCAAGTTGTGGCCACTTGAAATCACACTGCCACTTGAAAATGTGCTATCACGATAACTTTCAAAATACTAAACTGATTCAAACAAAAGTTGTATAGTGAACTTATGGTTCAAATATCTTGGATAAGTTCGCTTGGTAACTTGATCCGTAATTTTATTTCCAAGTGGCTGCCACTTGAAAATTCATCATTATGATAACTTTTGGAATACTAAATCTATTCGCATCAAATTTGGGTAGTGGATTTATCATTCAAATATCTCAAATAAGTTCGCTGGGCATCTCACTTCGGTTTTTTTTTCCCAAGTAGGGGCCCCTTCAGTCACAGTACCACTTGAAAATTCTTTATCACGATAGTTTTTTAAATTCTGAATTAGTTTGAACTAAAGTTGGACAGTGAACTTATCATAAAAATATCTTGGATGATTTCGCTCGGCAATTGTTTCGCCATTTTCTTTCCAAGTTGCAGCCACTTAGATTGCCACTTGAAAGTTTGTCATAAATAACTTTTGAAACATTGCACTGATTCGAACCAAAGCTAGACAGTGAACTTATGCTTCAAATATATGAGTTTGCTAGGCAATTTGCTGCGTTATATTGTTTCCAAGTGGCGGCCACTTGAAAATTTGTTATCATAACTTTCGAAATACTCAATCAATTCAAACCAAAGTTGAAAAATGGATTTATCATTCAAACAGCTATCGGTGGGCAAGTTTCTCTGCAATTTTGTTTCCAATTTGTATCCAGTTGAAGGCTGACACTTGAGAATTTGTTATCGTGTTAACTTTTGAAATACTGAATTTATTCGAACCAAAGTTGGACAGTGGACTTATCTTACAAATATCTTGGATTAGATCACTGAGCAATTTGCTCCGCCATTTTGATCCAAATGGTGGCCACTTAATTTTTCAACATGATGACTTTTGAGATTCTGAATTAATTCAAACTAAATTTGGACAGTAGACTTATCTCACAAGTGTATTTGATAAATTTATTTGCCATCTTGACCTGTCATTTTGTTTCCAAGTTCCAGCCACTTTAAAATTTTAAATTCACATAAAAATGTATTGATGAACTGATTTCCTTAAAATTCCATATATACATAGCCTAAATCAATATTTCTACCAAGTCCATTAATAATTTGTATCCGCTATTTTGGAACAAAATGGAGGCTACTTGATAAGTAAAAATAAATCAACCTACCCTTCCGAATGATCCGGAAGGACTTGTTTTTTATTCTTTTCATACCACTATTTCCAAAAAATAAAATTTATAATATATTTATGCAGGTAATACTGCATTTTGTCTGCATAATTCTATTATAAATTTTCGGTTATGTAAATAGTGGTATGAAAATAATAATAATAATAATAATAATAAAACTCGTCTGGGGCAGCTTTGAATACCATTTTCACTCCTCTTTCAGTAGTTTTATTGGATTATCAATGGCGTTACAAACCTTTGCAGAATCGTAATTTGGTGTTAATTTACAATATAATAGTGTTCACTTGTGGCTTTTATATTTTTCTTCGCGACTTTCCGTGAAAAATATTTGCAACAAAAGCTTTAACAGATTCGTTAGAGGCATACAAATGGGACTATTCGGTTCATATATTAAATTAAGCTGTAATATACTGAGTTCTATTTATCTTTATTAGATCTATAATCGGTCAGTCTAGAAGTCGTTTGAAGGGTATGTAATGAAAAATATTTCTAAATCATCTATTGTTTCCCACCGTAATTCGCATAGTCACTATTTTGATTAAACGGCTGATATCATTTCTGATTTTGTTTCAAATTCTTATTCGTATTTCCATAAAGTTTTTACATTTACATAAACTGCAAAAGTGTTGTATTTAATGCAAATAATAGCTCACTGAAAATGTTTACCTGCTATTAAGTAAAATCCTGCTAATAAAGATCCCACCCAGGCTAACTGTCCTTTGCTCGCTCCCAGGTCTTTAGAAAGATCTGGCAAAAGCAATCCAAAAGAGAAAATGATTCCGTCCACAATGAGATTGCAGCAGAAGGAACCAAGAACAACAAACCAGCCCCATCCACCATCAGGAGGCTGAACGAGCGGAATGTCTGCGACATTTTTCTCTTCCAGATTGCACTTGGATTTCTCTTTCTCTTCCATGTGGATGATCTGTAGACGAACGCAACACAGAAGAAATCCCAAAATGTTATGAGGGAGATATCAGCACATACTTGGTTGTGGGTCTAGGATAAGTTGCGTAGTAGCTCAAAATCTGGAAACAAATAAGGCTTATTAACAAAAATACAAAATATCGGGACATTAACTAAAATAATATGTTTTAAAATAACAAATTTAGTATACTTAACAAAAATATAAAGATTACAATGTAGAGAGAAGCAAAGAATAATAAGCAAAACAATGGACTTCTGTTTCGGTAGCACTGAGCATACCATCATCAATGCAATCCAAACTGTATTCGCAATTTTTCTCATTATTCTTTGCTGCTTTCTGCGTCTCTACATTATATATACATATTTTTAATTTGTCAAGCGCAAAGTTTCCTATTTTTATAGTATTGACAAATTTAATTTGTTACTAAGACATGATCAATATGCAAAAGAATATTTGTTTTATATCTAGAAACTTATTTCAAAAAGGCAGTCAGTAATAATAAAGTCGTTTTCCCCCGGAAGTAAAGTAAAACATTTTATTTTTATGTAATAAATTGCTCAATTAAAGAATATAGGTAATGCAGTTAGTAAAAGAATGATTAAATGATTAGCTATGTCATCTTTGCTAGTAGAAAGGCGCCTTGTGAACAAGAATGCTTTGAAATGGATTAGACTAATCTTCCGATCATTTTAACAACATAATCTCTTTGAAAATAATCAAAGATTGTTTGTAATATGACAAGAGAAATGTTAAAGGATTATTCAAAATATCAGTGCTAGCAGATAATGAGATCTTCTTTCAGATTTTCAAAAATAAAGAATTTTATTTGTTAGGATTATTAGAAATGACAACAAATATTCAACATTGAATTGGGTGAAAACATTTAATAAAGTTTCTCAAAAAAAAAAAAAAAAAAAAGGCTTTGACAAATGATAACTGTCGCGAAATTTGCATAACAAAATCAAACTTTTTTTTTTTTTTTATGACTTTAAAATTTATGGAGATACTTCATCTTTCGCTGACAGCCAAATCCTGTTATTCCATGGAGAAATTTGTTAAGAGAGTTATTCACTACCTACTGTATTTTTCAAACTGCAAATGAAATTTAAAAAAAAAAAAAATACATTGTGTAATCTGTAATTCTCATAAAAACGTTTTCCATAGAATAAGATACTGGTTGGCTGCCGACGGCGGAAAAAATTTTAAAGGTAGAGAGGAATTTAAACGAATTTTGGGGGAAATTTTAAGAAATAGACCTAAAGATAAATTAAGGAAAAATAAAGTGTACTTTACAGCAGGCAAATTTAGTACTATAGCATTTTTACGCTTTCATAGGCAATGTTGGAAGAAACAATGATACTGAAAGGAAAGCGAATTTGTACTTCTAGACGTTATAAAAGCTCATGACTTAATCCTTTTAAAATTAATAGAAAGAACTCTTTAAAAAATATCTGCATAAAAAAGCTATGAAAATTGTAAAAAAAAAAAAAAAAAGAAAGAAACTCTTAAAGGGGCTAGATCTTGAATAAAAATAAGGCATCTTCCATTTATCTTTTGTCGAGAATCAAATCATCGTAGAAGAAAGTACGGAAGATGCTTCGTTGTGACTCGTGAACGTTTGGAATTCTGAGACATACGGATTAAAAAGTAGCATAGATAAAACTGAGAATCTAACACCACATTTGAAGTTTAATGTGAAATAGATATCTAAATATGAAAATATTTAAGGGTTTAAATGTTTCACGAAGAAGAATTTGGTGTTGGTGTAGGGTTTAAGACAAATATAAGCAAATATAAGACAAGTTTAAGCAAAACTTCATATATACCATTAAACATAATTGCTTAAAATAATAAATTTTCACTGAATATAACTTAGTGAATGCCAGCCAAAATTTTTTAAGGATAAGCAGATGAATAAGAGGCAAACAAAGAAAAAAAATTATTTGTTGTTAACAAAATTCTTCCGATTAAAAAAAAAAATCTTCTGGTTCAACTATCAAAGATTTATTCCCAATTAGTGAATAATTGGGTTTTCAAGCTTTTAATATTTACCCAGTTCGCATCTGTGGATTTATCATGATAAATATTAATTGGATTTTGATAACAATAATGATAGGATTTATTTAAACAAATATCTGTCATCTTGATACTATTATTAAAGATCTCTCAGGGCTCATTTCAATGAAATGATCCTCTATGAAATAAGAGAGTGCATTAAATCGGACTAATTTGTTTGGAGAAAGGAGATTTGGTCTCGTGAGTAGGTCACGGGAAAATTGGAAGATATTCCAGTGTGTTCAAAGTTGACCAAAGATAAAATACTTCAAATATTGATACGGATCACCTAAAAGATATAGAACTCAGTCATTATTTTGAACTAACAAAATTATCGGTAATTAGCGTTTATACAAAAATATATGTGGGATTGGTTAGCAAGCAGTTGAAGATAAAATAATTTTATTTAACTTGCAAAAACTCGAGCACAAGCAAATACTTGCATTTAAAACTGAACATCTACCACATGAAACAATCGTAGCAGAATTTCTATGAAATACCAGAAACATTGATAATTACTAATAATTAATTGGGGCTTGGTTTTGAGTTAACGTCTAACCCCCAATCCAAAAAAATACTTGTACATGTTTTGTAGGCATGTTTTGAGACATGTTTGGCACATGTTTTGTGTACATATGTCTTTATATATATTTTTAGCTTCTAGAGTACAACTTTTCTACTTATAACCACAAATATTTCAGATAAGATAATATGTGTGTTAGTTAGACAGAACGTAATCATCAGATAGAAAAATCTTTAAATTATCGGTCAAAAACATGCGATATAGAATGTTACCTGAATCAAAATTTCAATCAGGAACGCGGATAAGTGGGTCAGAAAAGGAATTTTTTCAATTACATTGCACTTATATTCGATTCAGTTTAAACAAATTCATACGAATTGTATCCACGCATTTCGGTTTTGACTCATATAAAATTTATGATAGATTCTTGTAATAACAACCTTTTGTAGACTCACATTTTCTTTGAAATTTTTTTAAATCATGCTTTGAAGAAAAAAAAAAAAAAGCACGATTTTAGGAAAAAAAAAAAATATATATATATATATAAATAAATAAATAAATGAAAAATGCTACTGAGATTGTACTACAATTAAGTAAAACAGACAAGTCTCTAAATGTTATATTACAACCGGCTTTTCTTCCTTGATTTATTTTCTTTTGCTTTCTATTCGCTTTTTCTATCTATTAAATTTGAAATTATAGACTCCAGCAAATTAATAGAAATTTTAATAAATAATTTTATAACAAAATTTTCAACAAATTTCCTGTTCGTATATACATATATATAAAGAGAGGAACAAACATTAAATGAAAAAAAAAAAAAATGTTTTTCTTTAATTTTTTTTAATTATGTGCATCTTAACCTAGTTATTGTAATATAACACTCTCTCTCATTTAATTTTCTTTTCTATAATCATTTAAATTTTTACCTTTTTCATACTTTTAAGAAAAATTAAACTAATATTATTTCACATTGATAACGAACATGTAATTCAAATTTTCTGCTCATATGTTCATTGAATTTTGCAAAAATAAATAAATCTATATAAATAAAGAGAAGTGTCTGTCTGTGCGTCTATCTGCGCTCTGGCGCTCACACTACTAATCGCAGAGCTACAAAATTTGGCAGATGGGTACCTGGGACCCTGTAGGTGTGCACATCATCGAGATTCTTTCGAATTTCGAATTTCAATTTTTTAAAAATTAATGTTTTTTCAATCTTAAATATTAGCTTTTATGTTTCATTTTTCTTGACTTTTCTATATAAATAAAGAGAAGAGTCTGTCTGTGTGTCTGTCTGCGCTCTAGCGCTCACACTACTAATCGCAGAGCTACAGCACTTCGCAGATGGGTACCTGGGACCCTGTAGGTGTGCACCTCATCGAGATTTTTTCAAATTTCGAATTTGAATTTTTGTTATTATTTTTTTTTTTTTTTCAATCTTAAATATTGGCTTTTACGTTTCATTTTTCATGAATTTATTATTCCATTGTAATTGTCTGCATATCTTAGCAACGGCTATTACGCTATTTATTTACTTCCATTACCTTACTACCGTAGGCAATGGAAGTATTGTATTCGGTCTGAAAATTCGATATCGGGTTTTCACCTGATTTACACGTTTTAAGGTCCCCTGAGTCCAAAAAAGTGGTTTTTGGCAATTGGTATGTGTGTGTGTGTGTGTGTGTGTGTGTGTATGTATGTGGAGAATCTTCTGGCTATTATAGCTCAGAAACTAATAAAGATAGAGCTACAAAACTTTAGAATTGAAATACGTCTGGTGTACAGATGCAATTTCCAAATTTTGGTGAAAATTGAAAAACCGGAAGTGGGACATCGGAAACCGGAAGTGGGGCCGTAAGACCGTATCTCAAAAACGGCTCTAACGATTTTCTTCAAACTTGATATATAAACACTCTATTAGATGTCCTTTCGAATGATATAGTTGGTTAGTTCAGGAAAATTGATAGGCGTCCTGTATAAATAGCTCAATTTCAGGCCTCGCAAAGGCGTTCCTTTAAAAACGGTTGTACGGATTTTTTTCAAACTCGCCATTTTAACTCACTTTTAAATAGGCTTTTGTATGTAACTATTGTTTTCCTGTCAATAATTGAGTGTAACCGGAAGTGGGACATCGGAAACCGGAAGTGGAACCGTAAGTCCGTATCTCAAAAACGGCTCTAACGATTTTCTTCAAAATTGCTATATAAACACTCTATTAGATGTCTTTTCGAATGATATAGTTGGTTAGTTCAGGAAAATTGATAGGCGTCCTGTATAAATAGCTCAATTTCAGGTCTCCCAAGGGCGTTCCTTTAAGAACGGCTGTACGGATTTTTTTTTAAACTCGCCCTATTAACTCACTTTTAAATATCCTTTTGTATGTAATTATTGTTTTCTGGTCAATAATTGATTTTTTGTAAAAATTGGTATCTCAAAAACGGCTCTAACGATTTTCTCTTTAAGTCACTTTTATGTTTTCTGATCACATTATCTCTCAAAAATGCCTATAATATACGCGTAATAGTGGGTAATGGAAGTCGTGTGGTTGTTTCACACCAGATTTTTTTTTATTTAATACATTTATTTGAAGGCGATTTTTTTTCTTTTTTTAAATTTATTATATTTATTGAAAATAAATGGTAATGCAGCAGAAGGAAAAATTGAGTATATTAAATTTAAAATTAAAAAACTTATTTATAATAGTTATATTTATGTGTAATTTTTGTTGTACAACAACTTTTTATTTTTATTTATTTATTTATTTTTTAATTTAATTCCGTTAAAAGAAAAATCTGTTCTTTTTCTAGGACAGAGGACTATTAGTCACGATCTACGGATTTTTACGACACCAGTGTTACGATTGTTGGACATTTATCGAAAATGTAATTGAATAATTTGAATGCGATGTTATAATTTGGAAAAAAAAAAAGTCATCCGTACTAAACTAAATTCTGCTTTTGCCAGAATTTCATCAAAATCGTTTTTTTTTCTTTCTTTTCTTAGAAAGGGGGAAAAAAAATTTAATAATAATCACTTTCGAAATAGGCAGTATCGAAAAAGTTTTTTTTTTTTTTTTTTTTTTTTTTTAAATAGTATTTATTGGGGAAAAGGGGGGTAGTTTATAGTAGAAAGGATTAAACTGATTAATTTTTTTTTTTTTTTTTATGTATTTAATTCCTTTTAAAAGAAAATCTACTTTTTATTTTATTTTATTATGTTGGCCAGAATAAAATCATAATATAGTGTAAACAGCGGGGGCTGTAAAATACATGGTTCAAAAACTAAAATATTTAATGCATGCTGAGATATAGTCATCTTTAAAATCGTAGTTATTAAACACGAGTAATAGCAGATCCACCTGTCGTCGATAAATACCCAAATTGAAGTGACCGGGAAAGACGTTTCTGCAGGCAGTGGGAACCTGGACCCGATAGAGTGCGGGTGCAGAAAGAGCTGCCGTAGGCAGCGGGTACCTGAAGCGAGGTTTAGAGCGATTTCAATGTTTGTTTTTTTTTAAGTTTTTATTTTAATGTGATGTAAAAAATAAATACTGATCCAATTTCTTTGAAAATTCATTTAAATATAGTGACCAGCGAAGCGAGCGTAGTCTGCTAGTAAATAAATAAAATAAAATAAAATAAAATAAAAAGACGGTTACTTAACTTCTGGAAACCAGTATATGCTTATATTTCGAAATTGTGACGCAACTTTACGAAACCTTTGAGTTTCAACAAATTTTTTAAGGGAAAAAAAATTTGAAGCTATAGAACATTATTTATGAATTGTAATGAAATAAATACATACATATATTTTAGAAAATTCTTAAGAGCTTTTTTATGAAGCAAAATAAGTTTTTTTTCGACGTGTGGTGAAAGATTTTATGTGATTATATAGTTTAAAATTTTGAGCGAGTGTTTAATGAGTAAAGTATATTTCATTTCTTTGAAATTTTAAGGAATTTTATTTTTACTTCGTTTAGTGAAATAATCTCAGAAAAAAGAAAGAAAGAAATAGTTTATTTAATCTGGTTTAATCTTGTTCTATGTTAATACTTTTGGTGAAAATTTCAGGCTTTTTTTTTTATGATTGCAATACTTTCTTCATACAGCGTATACTAAAAAAAAAAAAAAAAAAAAAAAACTGTGTAAAGGTAAATTAACGTAATATGCTGGTTGCATTCTACAAGTGTCCAAAAAATCAGGCTAAGGGGTTACATGAGCTTCGAAGGCTTGAAAAAAAAAAAAAAAATCATATTTTCTCTCTCTCTTTTTTAAATATAATAAATAATGTTTTTAATTCAAATTTTTAAATACACAAAATAGCAACATTTAAGCAATTTTTTGAGAAATTTTCATTGGAAATATTGGAACATTCAGCTGGGGGGGGGGGGGGGGGTCTTGGTTGAAAAACGGTGAATACGATTTCTCAAGAACTAATGCACCGACCTTATTCAAAATTTTCACACTTATTCAAAGTACAATTGACGAACGAAAGTCTTTTAGAACGATTCCCCCCCCCCCCCGAGTACAACTAATTTTGCAAGGCTATACGTGGGATAAAATGTACCGAAGATTGTATTGTTTTTGCATACAACTTTGCCATAAGTTCAAATTTAATTTCTTTTTAAATTCCTTTGTTTAAGCCCTATCAATTGTATTTTAAAGAAGTGTGCAAAATTACAATAAAATCTATGCATTAGTTTTTAGGGCATCGAATCGACCACTTTTCTGAAGAGTCTCCGGACACCAGGTATCACAGGCTGAATTTTCCAAAATTTTTAATGAAAATTTCATAAAATACTGTTTAAATGTTGCTCTTTTATAGGCTCAAAATCCCGAATAAATTTTTTTATTTATTATGTAAAAAAAAAAAAAAAAATAGACAAAATATGCTTTTTTTAAACTTTCGAAACCCATGTAATTTCTTAAAACAGTGGTCATGTAATAAGTTTCCACAAAAAGCACTTAAACAAAAGTTAACGAGAATGAATACTATCACCTTCTCGCAAAAAAAAAAAGACAAAACTATCACTAGTAATTATTCATTACTGCTGGATCTACAAACGTTTGAAAGTTTAAGGACTTGCAAGATGCTATTATGCGATTGTGATTATTATATCGTATAAAATGTGATGAGTGGTGGCCAAGGACGGTCTGTGCGATAAATCTATGATATTAATTCATATAGGATCTACAGTGTTTAGAATGTCTCAAAATGATTGTGTGCTGATAAAGGTTGAGATTGCATTACCGCTACATAAAAACACGTTTAATGTAATGTTATAAATTATACTGCAAATTACTGCCATAGAGTTAGGAAATGTTCATACATACGCATTGAAATATAACAATTTTAAGTATATTAAAATCATAAAAAAAAAATAAATATATATTTATTTATTTTGTAAATTTTTAAATGCTCCTGCTAATTAATTTTAAATTTTTGGTAAGTTAGATTTTATATAGAACATTATTATTATTACTATAGAAAACTTTTAACGTTCAAATATATATATATTTTTTTAATTAAATTATTGATGAATACAGAAAGTAATATCCAAATATGTTTACAATATATCGTTAAACTTTAATGATGTAAAATCGAGGTGGAAGAAAAGTTACTTAGCACGGAACATTTTTTAAAAACGTTCAAAAAAATAGAAAAATTTACATTATTATATTATTATCATTATTTTTAATTCAGTACATTTTAAGAAATTTTAATATACATAAAATTTGCATGCGTATGTAATATATATAGGCAAATTTTTTAATATTTGCACAGTGGATACAAATTTGTATACGTAGGTTAAAAAAAAAAAAAAAAAAAATGCATACATGTATGTAAATTTTTATTTGCATATACATATGTAAAAGTTTGTTTACATAATCATTGAAACATTACTATATTTAGTAATATTTCAATGCATATGTATGCAAATTTTTGTAATTCTAAGCTAGTATGTATATATATTAATGAATTATTAATGCTAACGTCCACTATCCGCTTAATATAAAACTTACAATAAAATGAAGGCTAATTTTTTTCGCAAATGTAGAAATAAATATATAATTTGTTTAATTTTAAATATTTTTGATACGGATAATATTTCTCTACGCCTGACAGTTTAAGAAAATTTTGGTAAAACGTGTGAAAAACAACCCACATCTCTTATTAGAAAAACTAAATTTGATTTTAATACTTAACTTACATTATTTTTCAGTAAAATTGTATTTGTTATTAGAGTTTATTATTATTAATACTAAAATCGTTCGTGTACACTACACGACTTCCTTCCTGAATAAACGAAACTTCTGCTATGTGGCCCATTTAACACTTTTATATAAAAAAGCACCACAAAACTGGCGTTGTAAATATTACTTACAAACTTTGAATAAACACCATAAAATGCAATAAACTCGCAGCAATTGTTTCGGGTCGAAAAAATACACGACCCTTCATCAGGCGAATAAAGTAAGCACGAGTGCTGCAGTTAAAGCGGCAACGCACAAAAACGTTTAAAATGAAAAGAAAAACTTTATTAAGTTTGTGCGTTGCCGCTTTGACTGCAGCACTCGTGCTTACTTTATTCGCCTGATGAAGGGTCGTGTGTTTTTTCGACCCGAAAGAATTGCTGCGAGTTTATTGCATTTTATGGTGTTTATTCAAAGTTGGTAAGTAATACCATTTAATACTGTTTACTTGACTGTTGTGGTTGGTACAAGAGTAACGATAAACAGTTTTATTGGACAGTTCCGAGAATATTCATTGATTATTTTCTAGAACAAGCAACAGTTTTACTGGAATATTTTAGGGAATATTCATTGAATAAAATGCCTTCATCGATTAGAACATTCCTGTTTTATTATGAACTAGGATAAAGACACCAGTGCTCGCCACCCTTAAAATTTGCACCAGTGTTCGCCACACTCACAAAGGCATGTTAAAATTAAGACTACTGTATAACAGGCTAAATCATTCGCCGCCATTTGTACGTCAAGTCCGTCATTGCTAAACTTAAGATTACTATATATAATAGTCTTATATAGTCTCATATAATAATCTTATATGGTAGTTCGTTACTGCCAAACCTAAGACTATTATATAATAGTCTTATATAATCTCATATAATAGTCATATACAATAGTCTTAGTTTTAGCAATGACGGACTTGACGGACAAATGGCGGCGAATGATTCAGCCTGTTATATAGTAGTCTTAGTTAAAATAAGCCTTTAAAAACATCTATGAATTTAAACCCGCCCGCGCCAGATTCCCTATACTATTAAGATAATCCAGCTAGAGCGGATTAAAATTCCTGGATGTTGATTAACGGTTATTTTAAGATGTCTTTTTTGAGGGTGGCGAATACTGGTGCAAATTTTAGGGGTGGAGAACACGGGTCTCTTTACCTTACTTTCTCTTTAGAAGAAAATCGCAAACCTCGTAATAATACTTTATTTACTTTGTACAGAGGATTAAAAATTATGCACAGTATTAAATATTATTTGTTATACATACCCAACAGATTTCTAGAATTTAACAAGGAATTAATATTCACTGCAACGAAATAACAGAGGATAATTAATTGCACGGGGAGAGGATTGCATTTCTGCTAAAATGTGTGATAAACACAATTGTGTTTGATAAGAAAGCTTTTCCCAAGTGTGAAATAGACTTATTTTAAGCATTTTGGCAGCTTTCCGCGTACTCAACCATCACTTACTTAATTAAGTTTAAACTAGACCTTTCAACGAAAAGAGTTACAATTCGGCTACCATTCTAAGAAGTTGTATTTATAAGTAAAAGAAACATAACATGTTTTTAAAAATTTGTTTTATAATCAAATTCTCCATTCGACTTAATACTTAACAAATGATTTTTTTCTCTTTCAATTCTCCTATGATAATGTAAATTTGATCTTTTAATTGATATTTTTTTTACCTGTTTAACAATTTTAACAATGATTAGAATAGCAATAACAGAAAAATACTTAAAAAAAAAAAAAAAAAAAAAAAAAAAAAAAATTCTACTGCATTACTGTAATGAAATACACAATACATTACCAGAATAAAATTTGTTATAAACACAATAGCAAGAGTTTTTGGAAAAAATAATAATAAAAGCTCATTTTAAATGGGGTTTTGTCCATTAGGTTTACTATATCTTAAAAGTATAGAATGTTTTTGCCAAGATCATGGAACTTTCGTGGTAATCTAGGTTTCTGTTCGGAACATTTTTCCTTTTTTATTGTTTTTGCTGCATAATTAAATTACTTAAATTTTAATTTAAAACGATAGCCGTCTTTCAAAAAATTATCTGTTTATCACGAGGCTTGTTTTACGCTTGAGCTGATAAGTATCAAAACAATCTAATTATATCTAAAGGACTACCACGAACATATTGAAGTAATTTTTCGATGGTCGAATATGACATCATAATGATGTAACATTTTGAAATAAATTTAAGGTTTTAATCATTTGGTACTCTGGAAAAATTTACGATAGTTGTTGTTGGGTTTTTGAGCCGATTGACTGCGCTAAGGTCCTAAGCCTGTAGGTGGAGTGCCCTACGTAGGGGGGGGGGTCTTTCTAAGGAGTTATAGCTCGTATTTACGTGAGATTTAGAGAAAACAGCGGAAAACTCCAAACGGCTAGGTCTATGAGCGCGACCTGGGATCGAACCCGACACTTCCCATCTATCAGCTTTGAGCGCAGAACCGCTCGACCGCTGTTGGGCCGATTTACAGTAGAGAACATATCAAAATTCTTTCAACGTGGAAAAGATGAGAGAAACTGCAGTAACGATGCTTTGATTTTATAATTTCTGAAATCATATTTCTACGTCGTTATTCGACGATCGAAACGTTTCGCTATGCTCGTGGTAAGAGCCTAAATTTGGCAAATTGAAAAGTAGTTACACCCCGCGACAAAAAGATAGGTACAAAGGGTTTTTTCTTTGATTTTTCATAAAATAACATTATCTAAATTGTGCTTATCGTTTATTATTATCATAAAATAACACTATCCCAGGACTAATTTTTGTTTTAAGACTAATTTAGAAAAGTTTTAAGACTAAAATTTTTTTAATTTAAGACTACACTCCGCGACAAAAAGATAGGAACAAAGGGTTTTTTTAAACTTTTCATAAAATAACATTATCTAAATTGTGCTGATCATTTATTATCATAACAAAATATTATCATGTCAAAAACATATTAAATATTTGAATCATATTCAAAATATTAATATTCAAAACAATCATATTAAAAAAAAAAAAAAAAACTTTGTTCCTATCTTTTTGTCGCGGCGTGTAGTCTTAAATTGGAAAAATTTTAGTCTTAAAATTTTCTAAACTAGTCTTAAAACAAAAATTAGTTCGGGAATAGTGTTATTTTATGATAATAATAAATGATAAGCACAATTTAGATAATGTTATTTTATGAAAAATCAAAGGAAAAACCCTTTGTACCTATCTTTTTGTCACGGGGTGTATAGTCGGACATCGACACGAAAGGTTGACGGCGCGATATATATATATATATATACATATATATATATATATATATATATAAACGGACTCTAGTCTCACATATGTCTCAGAGACATTATAAATTACAAATTAACTTTTTCCTGTTTTTGGAAAAAAAAAAAAAAAAAAAAAAAAAGATACAAAATCTGAATATTTTGATGGAAATAACTTTTTTCTTTTCTAAGGCTATGCTCCAAAATTTAAAATAGCATGGCACTTGAAGATATCGAACGATTGATGTGTTTGTACAAAATATTTCTGTGTTCAAAATTATAATCTTTTGCTACATTTCTAAAAATACTTAAATTTATTTTTGTAGACATATGATTAAATTTTATTTGTGTTAAATTTACATTTTTTTCTTAATTTTTCTTAATACATTGTATACATATATTTCTCTATACTTAAAACATTTTATGAGTTACGGCATACATTATATATGAGATCTGGATACGCCGCAGCATTTTGCCCTCAAGTTGTTTTACTCTTTGGATATTTCATCCAAGGATATTTTTCCCCGAGCATTTCTTCCCAAGTGAAGAGGGATTAAGCAAAATAAATAAATAATTTTATATAAAAAAATATAAAAATGTATACATAAAATTATCACGATATAATTATATTTACCTGTTTTACATTAAAAGTAAAAATAATATCGCATGAATGGATAATAAAGACGGTTTTCGATTGAATCCAGGATTTCTTTTTTGGATCAAAAAACAAATTGAATTATTTATACCAACTTCTTCCACCTAGGTATTACGGATTATTTCGTCAAGAATTTTAAAACACTTCAAGAATTTTTGCTTTAATTTTACGTTTCATTTACATTTATTTTTAGATATAAATTTCCTAACCAAATTTTAGTGTATAATAATTTTAATAAAACATACATCAGTTTTATCCCCAACTCGCAGAAAAAGAATTAATTAATTAATTAATTAAAAATAAAATTTAATAAAATTTAAATAAAATAAAATTAAATAGTAATAATTTAAATAAAATCATTCTTTTCTGAGATTTTTTCTCAGTATTATAATTTTCTGAATAGAAACGTAAAATGATCCAATTTTCTTAAGAAGAAGGTTTTAGATGGCAATACGTTTCGGATTTATTTACGAACCCTCATTTATATCAAATTTACTTAGAAAATTTAATTACAAATATACATTCCGATTTCGTGTTGTGTGAAAATGTTTTCTTCAATAAAATACTTTCACACAAGAAAAATAAAAAGATTAAGATCTGAGAAACAAATAGATAAATCAAAAATATAAACACTTTTTGACAAAAGATTGATAATACATTGCACTGTCAGCATATATAGGACTGAAATGAAATCTAAACAGATTACAAAATTTTAAATAAAATGGATGAACAAAACGAAATGAAAAATAACGTGGACTTTTTAAGAGCAACGAAAGACCCACGATAAAAATACACATATAAAACAAATCTCTCTTCCACCCCCAAGAAAAGTAAAAAAAAAAAAAAAAGATAGTTAAATTATATAAGAGTATTTCTTACTATCTACACGGTGAATAAATTATTCGAATAGCATAAAAAAGTAAATAGTTAGCTTCGTTAATTAAAACTTTGTTAACAATAATAGTATTAGATCGTTGCAAAAGTTCGTGCGGACGCGGATCATTTATTGCCTCTAAAGACGAGAGCTTTTATCGCCGTGGTATACATTTTTTACCCGAAAAATGGGAAAAGGTTGTAGAAAGTAATGGAGAGTATTTTGATTATGAACTGTCATTTGATTTGATGTATTTTTACGAAATGAAGCAATAAAAAACCGCACGAATTTATGCAAAGACCTAATATATAAATTAAATTAATCAAAAATGGAAAAGCATTCAGACATATGATTTGAAACTGAGATATTTGATAACACTAGACACATTTTTGAACAGCATAATTATCAAAAAAGGATCATTATAGTTATATGTATATCATATTAGTTTCTTTTTTTTATTATTATTATCTTTCTATTAAAAAAATATTAATAATAATTTACTTATTATTAAACCAATTATTAAATATGTATATGAATGTATTTTTCTTTAACTTGAGTTTTCATTAAAATTTTGTTAGTCAATATAGATGATACCATTCCAGTTCTTTAACCACTTAACTGCTCCGGCCGTGTATATACGTTTTTATGAAGTACGATTCCCTGTATTGTATTGCTACCAGTAAAACTACTGACACGGTTTGACAATGCAATAAAATAACCTCGGAAGTGATCTTGACAATGTTAACGTAGGATTTACTCATTTCGGAGTTGAAAGAGAACGGTGGCACTGGGAAGCAAATTTTCGTCGACAGGTAAGGGTGTTAAAAGTCATATAAAATTAAAAAATATATCAATAGATAAATAAGCAAAATTTCTAACCTAATTACGCATAATATACATGCAGATCGATCATGTCATCATAACTTTTTTAAAACTCTCTTAAAAGAAATTATTAAGAATTTTTTAGTATGTATGACAACTGAAAGCGCCTATCAGGAAAGGAAAATGTGCATTTACGTATGAAAATCCTACGTTTAGGAAATAGTAAGAGGATTTTCAAAAATCAGAAGTTTTTTTTAGAAAATAGGCGTTTGTGAAAAATATTACTATTTTTCCAAGATCTATATTGGTCTTTAGAATTTATAAATGTACCTATATACATACATGTCACGACAATGTGAACGAAACCAAAAAGCAAATAATGATAAAGATTATTAAGAATTTTTTAATAAACAACTCAAGCAACAGAAGATTATATATTTAAACTATAATGTTGTGGCCACCACATGACTTTCTTCTATATTTTCTTATACAAATTCACTCAGTAAAA
Source organism: Salticus scenicus (assembly GCA_963930645.1). Classification (NCBI taxonomy): domain Eukaryota; kingdom Metazoa; phylum Arthropoda; class Arachnida; order Araneae; family Salticidae; genus Salticus; species Salticus scenicus. The sequence continues at coordinate 240,224,935 of OZ005652.1, forward strand.
ATAATTTATTAAAATTATTATTTAAAAAAATTATCTTCCAAGATAATGCAGACGATTTCCGTATTAGAAAAGTAGTGGCGGGGGGTAACCAGGAGGGGGGGGGGGTGAGGCTCCTACACACACAAAAAAAAATTTCCCAGTTAACTATCTCTATTATAAATAATTCTTGCAAATTTCATAATGATTATTAAAAAATAATTCTCTTTATCCACATTTATACAAAATTTTGTCCTATAGATACCAATTTGTATAAAATTCTGTGCAGTAGTTCCTGAGATACAGTTGCCACAAAATTTTGTCACACATACACACACAGACAGACAGACAGACATTTTCTAAAAATGGTCAAATCGTGTTCTACAACTCTCAAAACGTGTACATTCATCAAAACCCCGAGGTCGAAAATTTTTACGAATCCAATATTTTCTTCTATTGAATATACAAGAAAGTAAAAAGCATAATATAACTTTAATATTACCTTATTTTAAACAACCTAGAACTGTTTCATTCTCGATAAAAAAAAAAAAAAAAAGATTAGATTAATGAATATTTATAACTTTTGTGATATTATAAATATATATATATATATATATATAAATAAGTTTTACAATAAATAAATAAATAAAAAGGAAGAGAGAGAGAGAGTAGAAATAAGGAAAATAAACGGGCAAATATTTTTTAGGTGTATAGAACTATTAATTATAAAGGTGTAATTCATGAATGTTTTCAAACAATTTAAAAATGCTCTTGTATAAAAAATATTTCACGAGTTAAAATAATCAATGAAACTTTTAATTTTTATATCCCTAATCGAAATTTATTTATTTATTTTTTGCAAATTAGTCATTATGTACAGAATTATATATGACTATGGGTATTTCTTTTTCTTTTTCAACAGATAAAATTATTTTAATACAGAAAATATTTCATTTCATTGACTACGTTTTAAATAATTTATTATGTTATTTAAAGAACATTCAGGCAAATTAGTTATTTAGAATGCAAGTTTAATTTTTACTGAATAAAACAATAACATATATCAATAACTTCAAATTGCATAAAACTAATAATATTTAATTATTTGATGATAAAAATATTTAAATTACAAATTTCTAAATGAAATAAAAATTTATTTTAGTATGAATTCTTTTCATATTATAATAAAAATATTTAATTTTGTGTTTAAAAAAACGCAAGCATTTTTATGTCATAAAACTGCATTGAATTTGTTGTAAAAATTTTCTATATTAATTAAAAATTATATTTTTTTTTGTACTTAGAATGTAATCTGATTATTTTGAAATATAAAAATATTTTTTCATTTTTATCCAATAAAAACATATGATGAACTCTTAACAATAATTACACAGCGTTAACTCATATTTAAAATAGATTCACAATTATTATTATTTTTTTTTTTAATAGATATAAAATAATAATAATAATGATAATAATAATTCAACTCACCTAGTATTTGCCAATATCTCAACAAATATTTTTCTTTAAAAAAGATCATAAGATCAAAAGTTCATAACTCAGAAAGATCTCAGATTTAAATGCTTGCTTTGATAGTGTCCTCAGTTTACAAACAGAGCTGCTAAAATGTTTTCTAAGAGGAACAACTGTTGTGCATGATTGAATAGAAGAACTCATAATAACAAAACAGAAGGATCATCTGGTTTCTTAAAAATCAGCTTTTGTCGCGCCATCTATCTTTCCCAAAAGTAACACGGGAGTTTTCTTCTCTGATTAATGTTTTCATTTTTTCTCTTTCCATGTTCTATGATTCATTCTCGCTTGTTTTTGAGGCTGTTTACATGCAGCTAAATCAATATGTTTTCATATTTTCTAATGAATAGTTTTGAGAAATATCTTCGTAGTGTTTGTCATCATAATTTCTTGAAAATATCGGATGTACTATAGCATGATTTAAGGCTAAACAATTAAAACAAATCTTTAAAAAAGTGTTCGAAGCGATAATATTTCTGTAATAGCTTTAAAATAATGATAGAATGGTCACTTTTCGACTTAAAAATATAAAATTAATATTCACTTGCTAGTTTTATGGGTCCGTTAACTTGCATTTCATGTAACTTCTCTTTAAAATTCAATAACACAAATGAAATGAAAATTTGTTTAAACATTGTTCGTAACTTAAAAAAAAAAAAAAAAGGATATATATGTTTTGGAAAGTATGCGTGTGTAGGGAAAGAAATTGCCATTGTCAGATAAACTAATAAAATCTGTAGGAAACAGTTTTTATATGTGTCTGTATTCAGGGCCTGATTACCGAAAAGGCTCGGGAAGCACAAGCTTCCCCTCTAAAATTTAAGAGGGGGGGGGGGGGGCCCAAAATGACTAAAATCAGGGTCTTGAATTTTCTGTTTTATATTTTCATACTGAGATTGAATTTTTCTGAGAAAATTCGCCTAAAGCAAGATAAAATACTCGCTATTTTGGGAAAAATCTATTATTTAACCTCAAAAATCTGAATGTTCTTAATTAATAAGTAATACGATTTTAATGTTGTGTGTAGAAACCAACCAGACATATGAATGAAAATAAAAACTATAAACACACACTAATTTTTTGTGTATAGCATTTTTATATTACAATATGTAACAGGAAAACAAGATTTTCTGAAATGAAAGAGGGCCCCGAAATGATACTGAGCTTCCCCTAGCTTCAAAGCTTAATCGGGCCCTGTCTGTATTTATTATTACTGTTGGTTAAAAAATACATAGTTGGCATAAAAAATTAGCCTCCCACTCCAAAATTTTCTGAAATGAACTTTCAAGGTTGATGAATAAATTTCTAAATTAAATTAACATTTCGTGGTCTATTGGAGTTGTGCCATGAATATCAATCTCACTTGATATAGCTGTGTTTACAGACTCGTTGACTTTGCCAACGAATGTTATGTGAGAAATGCCTAGCTGGTAATCAGCCAGGGTAGCTCGATGGTTTGAGAATCCGCACGTAAAGCGGAACGCCCGGGTTCGATTCCTGGCTCTGGAATTTTTCACATAGTTGGTATAAAAAATCTGCCTTCCACTCCAAAATTTTCTGTAATGAACTTTCAAGGTTGATGAAAAAATTTCTAAATTAAATTAACATTTCGTGGTCTATTGGAGTTGTGCCATGAATATTAATCTCACTTGATATAGCTGTGTTTACAGACTCGTTGACTTTACCAACGAATGTTATGTGAGAAATGCCTAGTTGGTAATCAGCCAGGGTAGTTCAATGGTTTCAGCATCCGCACGTAAAGCGGAAGACCCGGGTTAGATTCCCGGCTATGGTATTTTTCACATAGTTGGTATAAAAAATCAGCTTTACACTCCAAAATTTTCTGAAATGAACTTTCAAGGTTGATGAATAATTTCTAAATTCTATTATTATTATTATTATTATTATTATTATTATTACATTTTGATCAAAATGAAGTACTGGCCTACATTCATCACGAATTATGCCAATTTTTTATTTAGAAAAAGTAACAAAAATTTAAATGCAAAATCGTTTTTATAAAATGCAAATGAACTTATGAAATACCGATGTAATTTCTGGAAACGAATAATCCTCATAGGGGTGCAATTCCGTTCTCTAGAGGCTCAGTTATAATTATCATTGTAAAAAGTAAAAAACTAGTTGGCATAGGTGGACTCTGCTCAGTTCCCCATCATATTTATGTTATCATAAATTTCTAATAGGAGACATATTATAATCATGTTAAGAGAAATGAATTTGACCAAAGCTTGACACAGTGACTGAATGAAATCCACACCTAATAGGCTATTCACAGTTCTCTTCGATATATTTATCTTATTCTAATCTTATCAGGGTCAATTCCGTTGTTTAGTTTTCATGCTACTATTTCCAATGCAATAATCCTCAAAATTCATATTTATATGAAAAAATTTCAATTTCGCTATGTTGATAAAATCTTAAATTACGAATAACTTACGAAATTCTCCTATTAGAATATTTGTAGTCAATCATGTTCAAACAAGTACCATAAATGTTATTTTGAAGTTGTCTGATATGTTTATGATCCTCAAAATAGACGTTTATGCTCAATTTTGCCTTACTCTGCCATGTTAAGTAAATCGTAAATTCCAAATAACTTACGAATTTTTTAAATTGGAAAATTCATAGTCTATGATATTCATGCCAGTATCTTAAATAATATTTTAAAAGTGGTCTGACATCTTTACGATGAAAATATCCCTAAAAATTGACGTTTATGTGAAATTTTGTCCTATTCTGCCATGTTAAGAAATTCGTAAATTCCAAATAACTTGCGAAACTTTCAAAGTAGCATGTTTATAGTTAATGATGTTCATTCCGAATTCAAAACTGATATTTCAAAACTGTCCTGACATCTTTACAGTAAAAATTTTTCTACTTAATGGGCGTTTAAGTGAAAATTTGCCCTATTCTCCCATGTTAAGAAAATCGTAAATTTATGATAACTTACGAAGTTTTTTAATTCGAACGTTGCAAATGAATAGAATTCTTGCTAGTGTCGAAAGTAATATTTTAAAACTGATCTGACCTCTCTCTGATCATTTGTTCGTGAGATATCGTGTACACAGACTAACAAACTAACAAACTAACAGACACCTTACAGACGGACAGCATACAAATTTTGTCATTTTCGGATTCCTCACACCTGAAAACGTGTAAAAAAGTTAAAAAACCGAGGTCGAAAATTTTCACGATTATTTAAGTTCCCCATACCTATAGTATGAGGGGGAACTAACAAATATCATAAGTGTTATTTTGAAGTTGTCTGATATATCTATGGACGCTTATGCTCAAAATGGACGCTTATGCTCAATTTGCCCTATTCTGCAATGTTAAGTAAATCGTAAATTCCAAATAACTCACGATTTTTTTAAACTGAAAAAATCATAGTCTATGATATTCATGCCAGTATCCTAAATAATATTTCAAAAGTGGTTTGACATCGTTACAATGAAAATATCCCTCAAGATCGACGTTTAGGGGAAATTTTGCCCTATTTTGCAATGTTAAGAAATTCGTAAGTTTCCAATAACTTACGAAATTTTTATATTGGAAAATTCATAGTCAATAATATTCATGCCAGTATCCTAAATAATATTTAAAAATTGGTCTGACATCTTTACGATGAATATATCCCTCGAAATTGACGTTTATGTGAAATTTTGCCCTATTCTCCCATGTTAAGAAAATCGTAAATTTTTAATAACTTACAAAACTTTTTAATTTAAATGTTGCAAATGAATAGGCTTCTTGTCAGTGTTGAAAGTAATATTTTAAATCTGATCTGACTTCTCTGTGACTATTTGTTCTTGAGATATCGTGTACACAGACTAACAAACTAACAGACACCCTATAGACGGACACCATACAAATTTTGTCATTTTCTGATTCCTCACACCTGAAAACGTCTAAAAAAGTCAAAAAACCGAGGTCGAAATTTTTCACGATTACCGAAGTTACCCATCCTATAGTATGATGGGGAACTAATAATATACCATCAATTGTGATGTACATAAAAAAAAAAAATACCTGTACCCATGTTCCAGTCAGATTTGTCATGTCGTAATTTTCCTGGTTTTGTTTTGAGGTTGTAATGAAATCGAGTTCATACCAGCCCAAAACAAAAGCTTGTTGCCCCATAACAAACCATAAGTGAGAAATTTTCATTAACCAAATATATATTATATGTATGTATGTATATATACATTAGAGTGTCCTTTAAATAAGGGTAAATTTTGATTTCTTTTTTTCTGTTTTGAAATCCGATACACATGCCTTATATCACATATATATGCCTTATACACATATCTTATATGTATATATATATATTAATATTTTGAAGGACATACGAACAAATCAACATTTTACAGTCATTTTAGATGTTTCGTGAATGGTCTGAAAATTGTGCATAAATAAATATTTCATTAGTATAAAACAACATAAACGTTGACTGAAAAAGACAGAAAAAAAATATATATGTATGTATATTTTTTTAATGTCTTCTTATCTCAGCATCTCTTCATCCTTAACATAATTTCAGAAGCGATTACATTCATTTCTATAACGTGCTTTTGTCAATAACCATCCATAATAGAAAGAAATATGATATTTTATTCGCGCTAACTCATAAGCGTCCGTCATGCTGTACAAACAGATGAATTCTTCTTCACTGAATCAGAGTTAGAAAACGAACGATTTATAACAGTGGGAAAAATATTTACATCAAATTTCAAACTGATGTCTAGAAAAAAAAAAAAAAAAAAGTGAACTGATTTGTTTTTCCTGGTTGTAAATTAGAATCTTGTTTCTCAGAATTCACCTATATTTTGACTATTGAACAGACATCTTGGTATGAAGTTTTAGAACTTTGTAAACATTATTGCATAAAATTGCAAAAGCACTCATTAATTATTCGGATCTAAATAATTAAGCTAGTGCGTTACTATCTGATAAAGGATCGTGCATAATTATTTCGACCCTAGACATGTAATCATTTTTGTGGATTTTATGGTGTCTGTTAACTAAGTTTTAATTCTCCATTATTTGACATCAGTTTTTAAAATTGTTTTTTTCTGCAATATGTTATACTTGTTTCGTACTCATTTCGATGATGGTAATATAATTCATACATACATAAAAAACACATACATAAAAAAAAAATGTGTAACATATATACTTATCTCATAAAAAAAAAAAAAAAAAAAAAATTCCTAAAAGTCACCCCGCCCAGCAAAAACTCTTACCTTTCTTAGGCAGTCAAAAAAAGGATTGATATCAAATTTGCAGCCGCTATTGATTCTCGTGAACTCAATGCCTTGCTTAATGAAGATCTGTCAATAACTCTGCATGTATCGTTCTAATAAATCTTAATCTCTTTCAACATTCTTTGTTATCTGTATTATGTTTTTGGCTGTATTATAAAGTTATAATTTAAATTATTTTTACGTCTGGATGCGTAATAATATTTTAATCTTTACTAACTAAATTTTTATTAATTAAAACTTCTACATAGGGGACGCACCCCGCCGTAAAAATACTTTAAGTTATAACTTTATAATGCAGCCAAAGAACTAACACAGATAACAAAGAATGTTGAAAGAGATTTGGATTTATTAGAAAGATACATGCAGAGTTATTGGCAGATCTTCATTAAGCAAGGCATTGAGTTCTCGGGAATCAATAGCGGCGGCGAAATTTGATATCAATCCTTTTTACTTTCCGAACACTATAGTGAGGAAAGTATTGTAATCATGTCAAAAATCCGAATTCGAGATTTTGATGTTTCTATACGTTTCGAGGTCCAACGAGTCCATTTTCATTATTTTTACGATGATGTATGTATGTGTGTGTGTATGTATGTGTGTATGTATGTGTGTATGTATGTGTGTATGTCTGTGAGTGAACACGCTAGCGTCTAAACGCGTTGTTCGAATAAGCTGAAAGTTGGTACGTATATTGTAAGTCACCATAGTACGAACCCTATGGATTTTGGTGAATCTAGCACTTATAGTTTTTTTACAGGGACACAAAGAAAAATTCTTTATCATTATGGCCAAGGGACCAAAATCTTAAAAGTGCGATAGCACCTAAACGCCTTATTCAATTGAGCAAAAACTTTATACACATATCATAGGTCACAGATATACTCAATCTGTATAGATTTTGGAGAATCTAGCACTTATAGTTTTTTTTACAGGGACACAAAGAAAAATTCTTTGCCAAATTTTTAAAAGTGTGATAGCGTCTAAACGCCTTATTAATCTCAGCAAAGAATTTGTACACATGTTATAGGTCACATTTGAACCAACTGTATAGATTTTGGTGAATCTAGCACTTACAGTTTTTTTACAGGGACGCAAAGAAAAATTCTTTATCTTTATGGCCTATGAGATCAGCGATAGCATCTAAACGCCTTATTCAATTGAGCTGAAAATTTGTATGAATATTATAAATCACTGTTGCACTAACTATAAGCATTTTGGTGAATCTAGCATTTATAGATTTTTTACAGGGACACAACGAAAAATTCTTTATCCTTATGATCTAAGGGCTCAAAGTTCAGTAGCGTTAAATAAAACCTCGTATGATATATGGAGAAAAATACTCAAACACTCTGTTATGGTTTTCTCTTTTTTGTTTGTTTAGCAACTCCTCTTTCTTTATTTTATCTACAAAACTGTTAGTTACTCAATGTTCGGAAAGTCGAGTGGAGTCACTCCAGATTTTTTTTTTTTTTGTCTGCCTAAGAAAGGGAAGAGTTTTTGCTGGGTGGGGTGACTTTTACAATAGTATTGTTTTTTATGAGATATCACTTCTTTTTGCAGGTAATGTCTGCTCTTTTATAAGTACAATACGTATGCATAATGGGTGTATTTGTATAATAGATTAATAAAAATCGTGTGTGTTATGCATATATGTAAATATAGTGTTACGAATTCCTAAATAGTACTAGTTATTTTTATATGATTTCTTTCTAAGGGGCTTAGTCAGATTTAAAAGTGTCAATTTTCCGTATTTCTAGCTTGTTTCCGCGTTAAAAAAGCTTCTTTTTCGTTAAAAACCCACGTTATCAGGGCGATGAATTTGGCGACTTTATCGCTCCTTGACGACTTTTTCGCGACCTTGGCGAGAAAATCTTTGTTATCGATATACCGATTGTCTAAGCTCTAATTCGATTATTACGGAAGTTACTGTAAAATTCCGGATTAATGACAGGCTATAAAAGGGGTCCCGTTCCGACCACTGAGGGGAGTTTCTCGCTAAGACATTACGGAATAGAAAGTTCTGCTTGACTAAGTCTCTACTATTGAATTGCAGCCTACTGCTGTATGTTATTACTATGGTATCGTTTGAGCTGTGATTTTTATATTGTCAGCTGTTATTTAAGCTGCGTTTTCTGGTGAAACTGGGTTTAACAGACCTGTTATCTTCCGAAAGATTCTGTAAATAAATTTTTAAACCTCTGCAAGGTTCGTCTTTCATTCACAGACAATTCATGAGTTCCGAGTGCGCAACAATATGTTTGTCTAATGCGTATATATTATGTGAGTGTGTAACTCTTAGGGAACCCATGTTTATGAATACGTATTTATATGATGCGTGTGTTTCATATTGACATTACAATGAATTTGTATTGTATTTATTTCTTTAAACTTATGACATTTTCAGATCTTGTAATTTCATAACTAAAAATCTGAATTGACTTCACTCGACTTTCTGAACATTTAGTAATTAATGATGTTTAAAAAGGTTGAATCGGGAGAATAATTTAGTAAATAACCGAATGTGAGAAATTTTCATTAGAAAACTGTCATGCCATTTGGGACATTTGGCAATTCATGCTCACAACGAGACCCAACGTTAATTCAGTCTAAGGAATAAAGTATTTCAGATGCTTTTCGCTCGTGTAATTCAAAAACAATTGTAAAATTTTTACCTTTAATATAGCCAAGTTCGTAGCCAGATAAAAATATCAGAGTAGGTCTAATATTTAGTATGTAATATTGAGTGTTTAAAATGAAATATAATAGAAAAATTTTCAGCAAATCTGCAAAATTTTTCTGTGTTTTTGAAATCCCCAAATACCTTCCCCTTAGCTACCTACGGCCTTGAATATAGCAAAATGTTTCAAATTTAATTTGGCAGTTTATCGCATGGGCCATGAAAGACTGTTAACATTTTCGCGACCGCTTGTTTTTGCCTTTTTCACAGTAAGGTCCGCCTGTGGGCGTTATTGTCCTTGTTACAATATTTCAGAACAAAATTTTTCGTATTCACATTTATATTACAAATGGATATACGTTATAGTTACACTCTAATTAATGAAAGCATTTATATCCAAAGTATATTGATAGTACAAATATGAATATTGGGTATATTTTTAAGAAATAAATACCATACAAATTACGAAAGAAACACCCACTGGTGGAGTTAGAGATTTTCAAATGAAGGGAATCTACGTCAGCGGTCGTGAAAGTGTTAAGTGAAAATCGTCTAATATAAAAGTACGCAAAAGGAAAAAGTAAATTTTGAGTATCTCTACCGAAGTTTGTGTGTGAATACAATGGAATGCAATTTATTCGAATTTATTGTATGTCCCTCTAAAAGCATTGGTATGCATGCAGTCTTCAGTAACGGCCAAACAAAAAAATTAGTTCAAAACCAGTTTTATTCTCTTTTGAGGAATTAAAAGCACTTTAGTTTTTAGCTCCTATAGGACATGATACGTGAAAATTCAGTCATGCTTCCCTTTAAAAGAGTCTTTTACACACATAATTTTTCCTATTGCTCATACTTTAGCAAATTATTGTAACATTTTATAGCACTTTTTCTGTTTTAAGCACTTTAGCATTAAAAAAGGAATTTCAAATAATATGCATTCATGATAATACAAAGGAATTATAATTTGCATCGATTGATATAGTACCATAAGTCCCAAATTTATAAAATTTTATAAATGATTCTTGCAACGATTACTTTAAACATGTCTACAAAATTTAAGCTCAATAGAAAATTCAGTATTTGTATGCTATCGTGTCTACTCACTTACATACATATCCACATTAATCCTACAATCATTAATCTCCACATATTTCGCATGATAATGATCTGAAATATATATATATTAAATCTGAGTTAATATATATATTAACTCAGCAGCATTTAAACGCTACTGCGTCCACTCACTCAATCACATATACGCATTAATCATCTTATATTCATTGAATTACATGTATTTCATGTTATTGTGACCTAAAATATACATACTAAATTTCAATTCAAAGGAATGCAGAGTTTTAGATACCATCGTACTCATTCAGCTATTTCATGCGATGGCGATCTATAATATACATAACATATTCGAATGCAATTGAATTTAGTGTTTAGACGACATCGCGTTCACTCACATACGTACATACACATATAAATGCAGGCATCAACGTAAAAAAAAAGAAAAGAAAAGAAAAGAAAAAATCTAAATTCAGGAGGTCCCCTAAATTTATTAAATGATCTTCAAAATCAAATGATTTCAGACCAAAAATCGTTATGTATAAGAATTTTATTTTGTATCCGTGTAAAGAAAAAAAAAAAAAAAAAAAAAAAAAACTAAGTTATAGATCATTAAAATCATTAGTTGTGTGTCACCTCCAGCATACCTATCAAATGCAGCGTTTAGATGCTATCGTATTCACTGATACACATACATGCATATCTCCATCAGTATAAAAGATGAAAAATGAATTCAGGAGACTTCAAAACTCACAGAAACACAAAAATGACAAATTTGAATTTTTCCATGATAATATTTCTCTTCCATAATACATGATCGAAATTTAATTGCATGCCTTATTCCATCATCCGTAATTTTATATAGTTAACGAATCGCACTTTTATTTAATTCCCCGCATTATTTTATTAAAAGCCTATTTAGCGCGTATTTTAAGCATTTATTTATAACGAAATCCAATTTTTTATCAATTATTACTTCCATTACCCTACTGCCGTAGGTAATGGAAGTATTGTATTCGGTCTTAAAATTTGATATCGGGTTTTCACCTGATTTACACGTTTTAAGGTCCCCTGAGTCCAAAAAAATGGTTTTTGGCAATTGGTCAGTGTGCGTGTGTGTGTGTGTGTGTGTATGTATGTATGTGGAGAATCTTCTGGCTATTATAGCTCAGAAACTAATAAAGATAGAGCTACGAAACTTTAGAATTGAAATACGTCTGGTGTACAGATGAAATTTCCAAATTTTGGTGAAAATTGAAAAACCGGAAGACGGACATCGGAAACCGGAAGTGAGACTGTAAGTCCGTATCTCAAAAACGGCTCTAAGGATTTGCTTCAAACTTGCTGGATGTCCTTTTGAATGATATAGTTGTTTAGTTCAGGAAAACTGATAGGCGTCCTGTATGAATAGCTCAATTTGAGGCCTCGCAAAGGATTTCCTTTAAAAACGGTTGTACGGATTTTTTTCTCTTATTTTTTACCTCGCTATATGTAAGCTTCGTTTTATATGTCTTTATAAGTTTCTCTAACCGGAAAAATTTTATGTTTCTACTTCTTTAGGTCACTTTTATGTTTTCTGATTACATTATCTCTCAAAAATGCATTTAATGCGTGTGATAGTGGGTAATGGAAGTCGTGTGGGTTGTTTCACACCAGATTTTTTTTCTTATTAACACGTTGAGCACCACGCGAATTTTTAAAATCCATTAAAATTCCATAATGATTCCTCCTGTAATAAATAAAAATTAAGCAAATTTTAAATAAATTTTCAGTAATTACTTAAAACAATGTAATATTTTTTTAACCGACTTCAAAAAAGAAGGGAGGTTCTCAATTCAAACCGTATGTTTTTAGTTCCCCATCATACTATAGGTATGGGGAACTTAAATAATCGTGAAAAATTTCGACCTCGGTTTTTTTACTTTTTTATACGTTTTCAGGTGTGAGGAATCCGAAAATGATAAAATTTGTATGGTGTCTGTCTGTAGGGTGTCTGTTAGTGTGTCAGTGTGTCAGTCCGTAAGTGTGTCAGTCCGTTAGTGTGTTAGTCCGTTAGTTTGTTAGTCTGTTAACACGATATCTCGCGAACAAATGATCGCAGAGAGGTCAGATCAGTTTTAAAATATTACTTTCGATACTGGCAAGAATACTATTCATTTGCAACATTCGAATTAAAAAACTTCGTAAGTTATGAGAAATTTACGATTTTCTTAACATGGGAGAATAGGACAAAATTTCACTTAAACGTGCATTAAATGGAAACGTTTTACTGTAAAAATGTCGGACCAGCTTTAAAATATCAGTTTTGATTCCGGAATGAACATCAGTAACTATAAATATGCTACTTTGAAAATTTCGCAAGTTATTGGAAATTTACGAATTTCTTAATAGGGCAGTATAGGGCAAAATTTCACATAAACGTCTATTTTGAGCGATATTTCCATCGTAAAGATGTCAGACTACTATTGAAATATTATTTAGCCCACTGGCATGAATATGAATGACTATAAATTTTCCAATATAAAAATTTCGTAAGTTATTGGAAATTTACGAATTTCTTAGCATGGAAGAACATAGCAAAATTTCACATAAAGTCACTGTTGAGGGATATTTTCATCATAAAGATGTCAAACTACTTTCGAAATATTATTTAGGATACTGGAATGAATATCACAGACTATGATTTTTCCAATTTAAAAAATTCGTAAGTTATTTGGAATTTACGATTTATTTAACATGCCAGAATAAGGCAAAATTGAGCATAAACTTCCATTTTGAGGATCATAAATACATTAGACAACTTCAAAATTACATTTATGATATTTGTTTGAACATGATTATATACAAAATTTCTAATCGGAAAATTTCGTAAATTATTCTTAATTTACGATTTTATCAACATAGCGAAATTGTAAATTTTTCATATAAATATGAATTTTGAGGATTATTGCATTGGAAATAGTAGCATGAAAACTAAGCAACAGAATTGACCCTGATAAAATAAATCAATAGATTAGAATAAGATAAATATATCGAAGTGAACGGTGGATAGCCTATTAGGCGGGGATTTCATTCTGTTACTGTATCAAGCTTTGGTCAAATTCATTTCTTTTGACATGATTATAATATGTCTCCCACTAGAAGTTTATGAGAACATAAATATGATGGGGAACTGAGCAGAGTCCACCTATGCCAACTAGTTTTTTTTATGTTTGTTAGCTCATAACTTCTGAACGGATGCTCCAATTTTGATACTTTTTGTTTTGTTGAAAAGGTCTTGGTCTGAAATAGGTCCCATTGTAATATCTTTACAATCTAAAGAAAATACAGGGTGCCCAAAAAAATCAGTCCCAAATCTATTAACTGCTAAACGGCTGCAGCTATAGTGATAAAAGTGGTATGTAAGTATAGCAAAGTGGCCATGCAGTACAAGGTTAAACCGCTTGCAGCGCCACCTGGTGGAAAATAGCGGAGTTAGTGTTCCTGTCTCGAAAATGGTTTTAGAGAAAAAAGTTGAAAAGTATCAACAAAGTTGAAGAGTATCATCGATTTAGTACAAAAAGATAGTTTAGACATTCATGCTAGTGTTCCTATCTCGGAAACGGTTCAAGACAGGGGGAAAAAGTGAATTAAAAAATTGCAGAGCATCATCGATTTAGTACGAAAAGATAGTTAGGCATTTGTGCTAAAAATACAATGCTAAAAACGTGCATTTGTTTGTTCGCAATTTCTGACACTATGCACACTTGAACTACATTGCACACGTTGTAGCGTAGCTGATGAGACATGCACTATAAAGTTCAAAATACGGTTACTTGATACTTTCTGTTTTGTTGTAAAGATCTTGGTCTGAAGTAGGTCTCATTGTAATATCTTTACAATCTAAAGAAAATAAAGTGCCATCTGGTGAAAAACAGCGGAATTTGCGCTCCTATCTCAAAAACGGTTGAAGATGGGAGAAAAGTTAATTACGAATTGTAGAGCATCATCGATTTACTAGAAAAAGGCAGTTTTTAGACATTATTACAAAAAATAGAACGCTTAGAACGTGCAGTTGTGTGTTCGCGATTTCTTAGGGAGACATACTATTGTAACAATCGCAGCTATCGTAGATCACATGTCGGATTATACACTCCGCAGCAAAAGTATCCGAGCACTAGCAATAATCCCTGTCTGAAAAAAGTACACTTAATACTGCTTTGTTAAATAAATCCTTGTTAAATAAATCATGTTCTTAGACAAACTAAGAACATGACTCAACAAGGATTTATTTAACAAAGCAGTATTAAGTGTACTTTTTTAAGACGCGGATTATAGCTAGTGCTCGGATACTTTTGCCGCGGAGTGTACGATCAGACTTGTGATCTATAATAGCTGTGATTGTTACAATAGTATGTTTAAATAGTAGTTACAATAGTAAACCCATATACTGTGCACACTTGAACTACATTGCACACTTTGCAGCGTAGCGGATGGCACGTATACTCTGCGGTTCAAAGTACTTTTACTGTAAACGGCCACATCGATTACCGCAAAGTCGTTTTCAACCAAGTTCAGAAAGGAGGGTGTGTTCTTAATTCGAGCTATTTGTTGTTGATGGTGTTTGTAAGCTTATAACTTCGTAAGAGATGCTCTAATTAACCGACTTCAAAAAGGAGGAGGTTCTCAATTCAAAGCGTATGTTTTTTTGTTTTTGTTTTTGTTTGTTAGCTCATAACTTCTGAACGGATGATCCGATTGTGATACTTTTTGTTTTATTGTAAAGGTCTTGGTCTGAAATAGGTCCCATTGTAATATCTTTACAATCAAAAGAAAATACAGGGTGCCCAAAAAAGTCAGTCCCGACTCTTTTAACTGCTGAGCAGTGCAGCTATAGTCATAAAAGTGGTATGTAGGTATAGTAAAGTGGACATGTGCTATGCGATTCAACCGCCTACAACGCCACCTGGTGGAAAACAGTAGCGTTAGCGTTCCTATCTCGGAAACGGTTCAAGACAGGGGAAAAAAGGGAATTATAAAATTGCAGAGCATCATCGATTTAGTACGAAAAGGTAATTTAGACATTAATGCAAAAACAGAACGCTTAAAACGTGCATTTCTTATTTTGTGCACACTTGAACGACATTGCATATGTTGTAACGTAGCGGTTGACATTTATGCTATATAAAATTCAAAATATGGTTATTGTAAGCGGTCACATCGATTAACGCATAGACGTTTTAAACCGACTTCATAAAGGAAGAGGTTCTGAATATAAACCATGTTTCTCATTGTTCTTGTTGTTGAAATTTGTTAGCTTATAACTTCGTAAGAGATGACTTAATTTGAATACTTTTTTTGTAGTCGTAATGATTTTGGCCTGAAATAGGTTTCATATGATTTCATTAAGATATATACAAATTACAGGAAATTCACAAAAGTCTGTTTTCACTCTAACTGCTGAACGCGTGCAACTACACTGGTAAAAGCAGTATGTAAGTATCGATGTTGAAACTTCTGTCCGTCAGCTGCAGTGCATATTTTGCTCTTTGTTTGAACTTTACGCGTATTTACTGTAAAGTTCAATATATATGCCTAACAGAGTTTTTGGTTACGAATACAGGGTATCCGTTCTTTACATTTCTAAACACTTTTTAAGTTAACGTATGTTCATTCAATAGATAGTTTTTTGCTCATATCCGATAAAGGCAAGAAAAGTGACACAACTTAAATGCAGCATTTGAGAAAAATCAACTTAAAAATAACTTGACTAGAATAAAACTGGCTCAACTGTCTCTCGAGTGGATAACTTTCTAGATGGAGATGAAACTTTTTTGTTCACATTGGGTGCATTTTATGTATTTTTCAGTGACATAAACCATTTTTTGAGTTATCTCACTTTTCTTGGAAGTTGTGACTTATGAAAATGCCGTCGAACGTGTTCTGATGTTCTGCTATATGAATAAGTTTCCACTGAAAAGAGAAAAATAAAATCTTTTTGTAAAAAAATAGAACCGACTACAAAAAGTAACTACTATTCAAACAACTAAAAAAAAAAAAAAAAAAAAAAAAAAAAAATGTATGAAATGAAACTGTAAGTTGCGCCTAAAATTATAAAATAATTTCCTTCGCCAAATAACCAATAACACTGCAATTAATCATAACTTTTGATGTCGGCGCAAAATTGAATACCTTTATTGAATACAAAAATCAAAATACACATCTCACATTGTCACCTGCAAAACGCAGCCGAAAACTACTTTGATTCAAGAAAACAAATAAGATTTCGTAAGCAGCAAAAGTTGGCGAAGATGCTGGTATCTGACGTCCTTGGAGAAAGAAAAATCACAAAATTATCTGGCAAACATGTTTAATTTCTTTGGGATATCATTATTATTTTGATAAGGTATATTAAGAGAGTAATCAAGAATATGAAACAATACTTCGTACAATATATATTGGGAAAATATACATCTTGCGTGTATATTTTTGCATTACGTTTTGATCGCCAAATCCAAAAGCCACCAAGGATGATAGTTATCAAAGTTATACCAGATTTGCAAAGGAAAGTCTGACTTCGTAGAAACATAAATACCGCATTGTGAAGAATGTTCGCTGTTCGATGTAGATGCTACTAATGGACCAATTGTATACAGTGATAAAATAAAAAAGGAAACATGAAAATGGATCATTCGAGACAACAGCATTTGTTGCTACCGATCTAAAAACAAACCTTTAAAAACTAACTAAATTTTATTTAATTTTGCGCCGACTTCAAAAGTTATGATTAATTGTAGCGTTATAGGTTGTTTGGCGAAGGAAATTATTTTATAATTTTAGGCGCAACTTACAGTTTCATTTCATACATTTTTTTTTTTTTTAGTTGTTTGAATAGTAGTTGCTTTTTGGAGTCGGTTCTATTTTTTTACAAAAATATTTTATTAGTTTTGTATCCTATTTTACATTGTCAACCACCGATGATTGACGCGGCTTTATATCATGTTTGACACTGTCGCGCTCAACGTGTTAATTTTTTATTGGTACTGCTTTTACTTTCGGGTTAAATCTTCCACTGAAATGTTTGAAGTGTAACATGTTCTGCACACTCCTAAAGTTTCAAAATGATTCCTTCAGTACTTTTAGAGATATATGACAAAATGTCTGGAAACTAGACTGGCTGACATGGAACTTAACGTGTTAATAAACATGTTTCTTGCAAATATTTTAAAAGTTTTAAGAAAAAGTTGTCTTTAATTAATTTATTTCAATCCGTTTTTGTAAAAAAATGTAAATGAATAAATAAATAACATAAAATAAGGAACAGAATTTATTACTATTTAATGTCTTATTAAATGTCAAAATTAAATTCAATGAAAACGAGCGCCATCTCTTGACGAATTCACGAAATTTTTGGGTTAAATATCACAAAATTGAAAATAACTACCCTGTATATTGACCAAAAAAATTTTTCATTGTAAAAGACACTAAAACAGGTCAGAAGGCATGTTTATGCGAATTTTCAGCTCAATAGCTGTAAAACTTTAGGCTCAATCGCTATCAAATTTAACAAGGAAAAGGAGAAGAAAAAGAAAGTAACCGGGAAAAAAGTCTCTTTATTCGGAACGACATGCAAATTTGTATGTTTTGTCGTAAGGGTATGCTCAAGGTCTGTGCAAAAAATCATAGGTCTTGAGGATCAGGGAGCTGAGATACAGGAAGTCGAAAAGTCCGAGATGCTATGTCGACATAATATACACTTGTAGCGTTTTACCATTGACTTTCCCACTTTGTAAATTTCATTTGGTTTTCTTAATGTTTGTTTTAGCTTGGCGAGGCGGAACGCTACCGCGTTTCTTGATTCATATACATAATTGTAACATTATAAATAAAATCTTATAAGTAATTAAAAATTAATACTTTTTTGTTTCTTTGTTTCCTTTTCTTAACGATTTATGAACAAAAACTATCGCTTTTATGAACAGTCTATTGCTTTTAATCTGCGATAAAAGTTTTGTCACTATATACAATAGAAAAAATTTTTTGTTTATACAACAAAACAATTCGTTAAATATACCAATTTTTTTTTTGTTAATATAGCCTTAACGAATATTTTATTGCTTCAATATATATATATATATATATATATATATATAATTTTTTTTTCTGTATAAATTAGGAGAAACCTAAAAAAACATTTTCACAAATTACGAGATAAGTCATTGGAAAGGATTTGCTATGGTTCGTGCCTTTACAATCATTTGTGTAATTAAAGCTCATTAAAACCGGGTCCTACGATTTAAAGTGAATTATGGATTACTACAAACACCCATATGACTGAACGACGGCGACTCGAATCCGGCATCTAGCAACAGTCGGGCAAGAGCGACCACCGGGTGGAAAACATTAGGAAAGGCAGAGAAGGAATATAATGCGAATATGCGTGATTTGTACATAAGGCAAATCCGTATTAGAATGAAAATAATTTATAGTCGCTGCACTCAATTTTCGGAACATGTAGTAAAAAACCTAAATGGCTGTTTAAATAACTCTACATGAGAGACGTAGTGAAATAAACAAAGGAGAAAATCGTAGTAGCGTGTTTGAGTGTTTCTCCACAAATTGCATGCCGTTTGATGGATCGTAATATATCCAAATTGTTTTGCACGTTCCTGTAAAAGTACTATGAATGGCAAGTTCGCAATATCAAATATTTATCAATTCTTTTACGTTTTAAACAATTTTAGAGGGCGCTGCTTTATGTACTGTTTTTTCAGGACATAAAGATCAAAACTTCCTGAAAATTTAATCAATTGTTCTTCCTACTATAATGTATGTGCCCAATCAATATCATTCTTATATTCGCATTCCTTCTTTGTGTCGCAAATTACACAAACATGAATGTCCAGTAACACATACACTGATAGAACAGACACATAGACAGAGACATTTTCTAAAAGTGGACAAATCTTGTTCGGGACATATCGTAAAACAGGTTAGATCTCAAAACGTGTAAATTCATTGAAAATCAGAGGTTGAAATTTTTCACAAATACAATATTCTTATGTATGTAGAAAAAGTAAAAAGTAAAAAAGGGATAGAATATTAAAAGATAAATAAATAAATACTAATAATAACATAATTATGCTTAAAAAATCTTTAAACGTCGAAAACAAATCTTTAACAATAGCAAAAATTTAATATGTGTATGGAAAGAAAGAATAATTGATGAATGTGTGGTATAATGAAAATGTATTCTTTTTAATTCAAGTAGAAACATTTTCTATATTACAAAATATAGAACCAAAATATTATATGTCAATGTACAGGAATAATTTTCCAGGTTTAATCAGTATTTTTTCAATTTTAACACTTTTCGTCAAAGTTGAGTAGTAATTTCGATTTGTCACTTTACGTTCATATTTCCACAAATATTTTTGTAATGCCTTAAAACTGATATATTTTGATCAAATTTACTTTACGATGTTTTCTATCGAAAGTCATGCATATAGAATAACCGGGTTCACACACACACAAAAAAAAAAAAAAAAAAAAAAAAAAAAAAAATCGCGTACGTAGTAAGAGATGCTATAAGAGACGTATTCCTTTCAAGTTCATTGCAACATCTTTATGTTCATCAAATATAACGAAACCAACAAACATTAATGAGATACATAGTAAAGATTTTTCCATAGAATATGTCAAGATTATCGTTAATGAATGGTTTACAAATCCACAAAAAATACTCAGGTACATATTGGAATATAAGTAAAGATTTCTAGACGTTTATATTTGTTGCATAATATTTTTTTTTTTTTTTTAAATAAATGTTTAGTACATTATATGGTGCGTATGCATTTTTTAGACAATATACAGCACTATACAATCACAACCTATTTTATATTTCCCCCCAAGTAATGTATAATGGTAGTTTATAGAATTGTATAAAGTATTTTTTGTCCTAAACAATGAACATAATAAATGTTTCTCCCTTATGTATCTAAAGGTAGTTTATGTAGTCTTCGCATTCTACAATTACATGCAAAATGGGTTTTAACGTGTCAAACACAGATGCAAAACCATTGCTTGCGAAAGTTTTAATTGTAACGGGTAAATACATTTGGAAGGTGTTTTATAAGTGAAAAACATGATATTTTTTCTTTATTTACACTTATATTAAATAATAATAATAATAATAATAATAATAATAATAAGAGACATCTAGATATCAGGATGGGGCGAATGGGTAAACAAGGGGGTAAACATAATAATTTCTCGGAAAAAATGACGGAAGCAAAGCTTTAATCTTGTCAACATCATTAAAAGAGCGAAAATAGGTCTGTCTTCCCCTTGAACGAGAGACTGCGTTACGCTAGTCATTGAAATTGCCTCCTTGAGCTTTTCTAAGAATAGTTTTTAAAAGCTTTGAAATCCGTTTACTGAGAAAAGTCTATTCATGTTTCATACCCCTTGTTATTTTTGATCAAATGTTTCACATCATTAAATATTAGAAATTTGTACGTAAAGAAAAACTGCGAAAATACGGATTTTGCAATGGTCACGTGTTTTCTGAAATGTGAAAAAAATATTAATGTTTTACTAATAAATAAATCTTTTGAAATTAAATTTGAATTATTTTAAAAATTATATGTTTAAATGTAATATGTGTATAAGTATGTGTATAAATATGTATATATATATGTGTGTGTGTGTAACTAAAATAAGAGCAAATAAATAAATAAATAGCATATTTTTGACAAGCGTGAATTTGGAACCACATGCCCATATTTATAAACTAGTTGGCATAGGTGCACTCTGCTCAGTTCCCCATCATATTTATGTTCTCATAAATTTCTAGTGCGAGACATATTATAATCATGTTAAAAGAAATGAATTTGACCAAAGCTTAATACAGTAACAGAATGAAATCCCCGCCTAATAGGCTATCCACCTCTAACTTCGATATATTTATTTTATTCTAATCTATTAATTTATTTTATCAGGGTCAATTCCGTTGTTTAGTTTTCATGCTACTATTTCCGATGCAATAATTCTCAAAATTCATATTTATATGAAAAATTTACAATTTCGCTATGTTGATAAAATCGTAAATTACGAATAATTTACGAAATTTTCCTATTAGAATATTTGTATTCATTCATGTTCAAACAAATATCATAAATGTAATTTTGAAGTTGTCTAATGTATTTATGATCCTCAAAATGGAAGTTTATGCTCAATTTTGTCTTATTCTGACATGTTAAGTAAATCGTAAATTCCAAAAAACTTACGAATTTTTTAAATTGGAAAAACCATAGTCTATGACATTCATGCCAGTATCCTAAATAATATTTAGAAAGTGGTTTGACATCTTTACGATGAAAATATCTCTCAAAATTCACCTTTATGTGAAATTTTGCCCTATACTGCCATGTTAAGAAATTCGTAAATTTCCAATAACTTGCGAAATTTTCAAAGTAGCATATTTATAGTTACTGATGTTTCTTCCGGCATCAAAACTGATATTTTAAAACTGGTCTGACATTTTTACAGTAAAAAGTTTCCATTTAATGCACGTTTAAGTGAAATTTTGTCCTATTCTCCCATGTTAAGAAAATCGTAAATTTCTAATAACTTACGAAGTTTTTTAAATCGAATGTTGCAAATGAATAGGGTTCTTGCCAGTGTCGAAAGTAATATTTTAAAACTGATTTGACCTCTCTGCGACAATTTGTTCTTGAGATATCGTGTACACAGACTAACGAACTAACGGACTAACAGACACCCTACAGACAGACACCATAGAAATTTTGTCATTTTCGGATTCCTCACACCTGAAAACGTATAAAAAAGTCAAAAAACCTAAGTCGAAATTTTTCACGATTACCTAAGTTCCCCATACCTATTGTATGATGGGGAACTAAAAAGTTTCTCAGAAAATAACGTAAAAACTTTAAAACTCCAATCGGCAGACATCGATATATATTCCGTACGGATACGGTTTATAAAATGAGTCACCACACATATTTGAAAATTGAAAAAAAAAAAAAAAAAAAAAAAAAAACAGGCTTTTACGACACACACACACGCAAAAAAAAAAAAAAATCTATAAAAATATTAAGTTTTGCTACAATTATACAGTCGGTAGCAAAAGTGTCCGAACTCTAGCAAAAATTCCTATGTAAAAAATGTACACATCATTTGTTAAATAAATCCTTATCGAATCATGTTCTTACACTGACTAAGAACAGGATTCGACAAGGCTTTATTTAACATAACCGTATGAAGTGTGCTTGTTTTACAAAGGAATTTTTGCTAGTGTTCTTACACTTTTGTTACCGACTGTATCTACGAAGTGGTGTAATTTTCACTCATTTGATGTCCTTATCCTCTCATATATTATATCCTATTCTTATCTAGTATATTTATTCTAGAGTGTATATACTATAATATTGAATTATTAATAAACGCAGTAAAAGCCAAGCAACAAATACCAGGTCGCTGAAACCACATAGACCAATACGAAAGTAAATTTCAAGAAGCTCAGAAAGGTGAAAAAAATTCATCAGGGAGACCTTTTTCACCCTTGAGCACCAATGTACGATTTCGTTCATTAGAGCTATAATAGCAAATCAGTAGTAGGCCCCCTATCATACATGCAATTTACTGAAGTGAAATAGAAAGTGGAATAAGCTATTAAGTACAAATAACAGAGAGTCTAACATAAAACAACCATTATAAACAATCAATACTCACATGATGATACATTTGGAATCACGTGGATTAAAAAAGCAAAATAATTCAGGGTTTAGTTGTTCAAGGAGTATAACAAACAAAATTCAAGGTGTATGGATTTATAGCTGAAAGAATAATGAAACAATACAGCAGCAGGGATATTTATTATATTATGTGTTTAATTATATGATTACTAATTTTAAGAATAGTTAACAACTCAACAATGAAGTAATTGAACTTGTAATGGAAAAAGAAAAAATGCATATTAATACAAGGTATAGTCGGTAACAAAAGTGTCCGAACACTAGCAAAAATTTCTATGTAAAAAAAGTAGGGGAAGGTTGGGCGAAACGGGATACCATTCTTGTTTGTTTTTACTACGGAAAATATGTTGAAGAAAACCACACATTTTTTTTTTATAACTACAACATTTATTGAAGCACACAAAAAACATATTTTTAACTAATTTTACTGACTGTGAAATAGTAAAAAAAAAGAATTTACCAAACTCTTACACATTCCGTTTTAGCATACCTGGGTTGGATAAAACGGGATAGGGATTACAATGTTTAACTTTTTGTGTAAAACTAACTGAAAAGCATAATTAATTGACAGAAAACAGTAAAGCAAAATTTCCACTTGAAAGAACAATATCTTCAGTAATCAGAGATTTAAAATAAGAGTTTTTCATGTTTTTATTTACAAAATGGGAAAGAAGACCTTTTATTTAGACCTATAGCAGAATAAAAGTTGCATAAAAAGGCATTAGAACACGCTTCGTGAGCCCATCCTTGGCATCCAGAACATTGTATCCAACCTTCACCAGCCTTAGAATCGACGTACAGTGTATTACAATATATGCAGGTTTCTTCTCCCTCTGTTTCATCTTCAGACAATGACGACATGCATTCTTGGCTGCTTGCTGAAGGTTTATTAAACTTTTCTAAGTTTTGACTTTTAACATCAGGATTAGGCGTTCCTTTGGATTCTTTTATAGGCCTACTTTCAGGTTTGGCTGGACCTGGTAGCTCGTTTTCTTCCTCTTTTCCGTTTCCTTTTCTTATAAACTTCTTTTTGGAATTTTTAGAAGGATTTCTCAGCAGCCTTTTCTTTAATTTTCTTGTAGTTTTATCATCATTTCTATTTCTTCCACTTCTAACTCACTCTTATATGGAGATGATGGTATTACTACAGTTTCTTTTTTCTCTTATCAGCCTTGTTTTCTGGGCGAGGTCCTTTTACATGAGGTACAGGTAGAGCAAACTTGGGAGAGATGGAAAAAAGTAGCTTAGAGGTCGATAACAAGAGAGTTCTAATCCTTTCTCCCCTGAGGATGTTGCAGGTTGGTCTGTCCGTAGGCTGTCTCCTGACAGGTTTGTTGGCTGGTCTACTCCTACGATGTCCCTTGAGAAAAGTATATAAAAAACTGTATCCCGTTTTATCCAACTCATAAGTGTCCCGTTTTGTCCAACTCCGGCTCTTTTCAAAGTAAACATGGCTGCTGCCTAAATATGAAAGGAAAATTAGATACACTACACATGAGAATATTAATTAATAAATGCTTCATCAAGTGTAATATTCACTGGAATTGTATTCCCATATATGTAGGCAGAATAATGTAGAAAACAATGCACGTAAATGTAGAAAGTGCTAAGAAAACAGAATAAAAAAGTTCTAAGAACTACAACTTTCCATCAACTAGTGGTCTCGAGACGGGACGAACTGAGAATGATGTAATGATGGCCGAGAACAAGTTTCTGTTACATCCGCTCGATAATAATTGTCAAATCCTGTTATTAGTCATTAGCAACTGTAAATACAACATGATTTCTGTGTTTATATATATATATATATATATATATGCATATACACCGCATTTTAAAAAATTTTTCTTTTTAAATTCGGTCATAAATTGTTTATTTTATCTGGAAGATTACTTCAGACAGTCCATGAAATTAGAGACTCCAGAAAATTGCAACTCTGTTGAAAAAACAAAGCCTCTAGTACTAAGCAGAAGCCAAAGTATATCACATTCATGTTTGGTTATTAATTCGAAAATTTTAAATTATGGGTAGGCTTTCGAGAGTACTGGGTTATTTCCAAATACGGTGTTCATTAAGGAAAGAAAAAGGAAAAAAAAAATCTCTAGATTTTTTTTTTTTTTTTTTTTTATATAAATCAGTTTTTTTCCTTTTAGAATATTAGACCACATTTTTGACATATTGCAGACTTTATTGTCCCTATTATTCCCCTTAAGTTAGTATATTTAGATATTTGTTTGAAATGCTCGTATTGTTTCTATATTTTGAACTTTCTTTTTTATCACCCTAAATTTGAAATGAATAAGGATTTTACATTTAAAAAAGTTTTAAATTCTTAATACTCCAGCTTAAAATATGGATTTTATGTTATTATTATGCTAGTGTCAAAGTATAAGACAGACAGAGCACTATCAACATATTGGGGAAAAAAAGAAAAAGTTTATAGTGACATAAAATTTTATCAATTATATTTAAATAATAAACTTTAACAAAAATGTAAAATGAAAAGTAATATTTATAATTATTCTCCATCTATAAATGCTGCAAAATATTCTTTTAAAATCAAGAATAAATCTTAAAATTTAAGTCAATAATCTATTCAAAACTAATTTTACGTTCTTTATACACATTTAAATGCGTGTAATTTTAAAACTTTCGCATAATTTGGACATTTTAAATCGTAAATAAATACATTCTATAACAAAAAAAAAAAAAAAAAAGCGACGCACCAAGGAGGAGTTATCAGAATGGGACAAAAGTTGGTAGATGTGATGTACATGTGGACAAAAACAACTGATTACAGTTTCAGAAAATTTGAACGAATTAATCAAGAGAAAAGGCCTCACAAAGTACACAAGTCAATAACGCGTTGGTCCACTTCTGGCCCTTAGGTACGCAGTTATTCCACTTGGTATTAATTGATAGAGTTGACAGATGCGTTCCTGTGAAGTATTGTAGCAAATTCTGTCCAATTGGTGCATCATATTGGTAAAATCTGGAGATAGTTATAGGACCTTTTTTATGATGCTCCAAACGCCCTCACTGGAAGGGAGATCCGGGATTGAGCTAAATCCCATTTCACTGAGCCACCTATTAAGGGTCTTTGAAGTCACTGAAGTACTAGTTGCACGTAGGATCGATGATAATGATGGATTGGAGCTTTGAGTACCGCTTTGACGATTTACTGGTTCTCACTTTCTGTCCTCTCTTTAAGCGAACCGTTTCCTCCCTGACGCTGTGTTCGACCATGGTTCACCCACTCCTGTCAAAATCATCTAATAGTGGCATCGCTTCTATTCATTTGTCAAACAATTCACAGATTAAACCAACTGGCTTCTTTGATCCCAACTACACACCTCTCTCAAATACTGTCATTTGCACATGTTGTTTGTGCACCTGTATGCAAGGTATAGTTAGAGTCTATCTGAGTAGACGGAATAAAAATCTCGAAGAATTTTTGACCTGGAATCAAAATTTCTCATTTTTAATATTCTGCCAATTGCGTAGTTAAGATGCACTGCAGCGTCACATGCTTATTCGATGGCAGCCAAACTTTAAAATTTTGCAATTTCCATCGAAACCTGTATGTATGTCAAATTTTGTTTAGTTTGCATTACTCCTTCTTAGTGCGTCGCTTTTTTTGTTATAGAGTATACGAACTATCATGACTAAAAAGTTTGTAAACAAATACAAAGAACTGTTAAAATTTGCAACAAACGTTTTGGCCACAGAAGTCTGATAGGAAAGAGCAGCGAGCTCGTAATTAAAAGGTTGCGGGTTCGATACTCGAAGCGGTGAAAGACCGTCGTACAGACTAATGGTGACTAGTGCACGTTAAATCTGTTGTAGACACAAAGCCCTGCAAATTCGCATCAAAATTATACCTCTGGGGCTACTGGATCCTGGGACTGCTCGGTTCTGATCTGGATCAAAATTCGAGCTCCTGTTGTTCGCTGGTATTGCGATCTTTCGCCAGCATGTAGAGCTAAATCGTACTTACACACTTGTGGTGCTCTTTTAAATGGAAGGTGTTCCCCTGCCGCCCTAAATCCGGGTAATTTCACTACCAGGGCTCGGAGTTTCCGAGTGCATAAGTAACAAAAAGCAACGAAATAATTGCGCAACCCTAAACAAACAACACAATGAACTACGAAAATTCGAAACAAATGTTTTGAAAATAAACGCGCAATGCTTCATTAAGCCAAAAAGTAGACATTTGTACAGTATGTAAGCGGCAACGTAATATGCTGCACTTGTGCCTTTATTTATCACTTGATGAATTGTCGTGATTCATTATTGCCAATACGAAACAGTTGTTACGAGTTTTTGCAATTTATGGTGATTACCTAAAAAGTTTTTATTTATTATACCTTTGAATACCAGTTTCGGTGCATTTAACTGTATCCATGCATGTGGTAGCTAAATGGTTGCCATTGTCACTTTCAGTTGGCAGGTGCGGGGTTCGAATCACGGTTCACGCGTGGATATTTGCAGTAATTCGGTTTAATGAGCCTTAATGTGTAAAAAATGACCGTAGAGTAGGCAAAACACCTCAAATTCATATCCTCTGTATTCAAGTTATATTCGTACGACTTCAGCACTAGCAAAAAATGTTTTTCTTTCTTCTAACGCTTTTTTTTTTTTTTTTTTTTTTTTTTTTTAAATAAATGCTCAATAAAAGTCAGATGAATGCTAAATTTCTCTACAGCTGTTAGTAACAGAAATTTCAGCATAAAAATAACATATTTGCATTTTAATTTTTGTTTGTAGCACGGAGATGAAGTTCATTTGATCTGGCTATCCTTGAACGTTTCAGTTCTCTCAAGAAAAGAAAACGCGACGCTTGTTTGTAAGAAATCCATCGTGCCTGTTGTCCATCACTTTTTCCTGATGCATTCAGTCGATCTCCCATCATAACATCGGACTTTAAAACTTGTTTTTTAGATTTTTGAGAATCACATAAGTAAGGATAAATGCAAGACAGATGGGTGTTGATGATATATATTGTCTTTTTTTTTTTTTTTTTCTACTGGGCTCTTCTCCCATTTCAGAAAACGACTGGCAAAAAATCTGTTGCTAACGGGTTGAATTCAGAGCAACTGCACATAATCTTCCAGAATTCTTGAAGCAGAAAAAAATTTAAGTACACAACAAGCTGTTTTGCTACCGAATTTAAGTATAGTACCTCTTGAAATAAAAAATTTTCTATATTAACAAATATGTTATCATTAAATATAATACATTTTGATTATTTTTAGTGCAATATTTTTTAATACAATTTCTATAATAAAGTGTAATCAAGTTTTGTTCTTCATTTTTTTTTTTTTTTTTTTTTTTTTTTTTTTTTTAAACTACTGTGCATACATATACGAAAATATAAATCAATTTGTATATTTCTGTTCCTGCATAATATTTTTTAAATCATATAGTCTATAATATTAACTCTTACATTAAGTTAAAGCTAAATTAAAATTGTATAGTAAAGATCACAACCAATAGCGGCTTAATGTTTTAATATTTTAAAAAACATTCATGAGAACTGAATTTTTAAAACATCTAACTAAATATTAAAATACGTTGATTTATTTTACATAATTGAAGTTCCCAAAATAAAAACATTAAACATATATAAACAGTAAAACAGGGAAAAAAAAAAAAGTAAGCATATTTTAATAACTTATGAAGAAACGTAGCAAGTATATTATAATAGACAATATTTTCATTTGGAAATTTATTTAATCAAAAAGACAGGGTATGTCATGCTAAAAGTTTTATTAGTATAAAAGGAAACTTTTAAAAAGCTTATTATTTCCAGTTATAACGGCTTTAGATATTCGTGTCTTAAAAGCTTTTCTTTCTATTCTTTGAAACATAATTGTATATAAAATATGCACTGTTAGTAAACATAAGATTTTTTTTTTCGATAAAGTGTTAATTAAATTTATTATGTTCAACACTCTTTTACTTAAATACAATAAATAAATAAATAAAAAGGGAAAGGAAAAACGTTTAGCTTTTATAACAGATTTTTTGAAAAATTCCTGATTCTTAGTTTCTAAAAAACGAATAGGAACAGAGTAATAAAAATTTCAACGCATAATTTTATAACAAACTAGCATGCTACGCCCGCTTCGCTAGTCACTATTTTTAAATGAATCACTATAGTTAATAAATTCTCAAAATTGCATTAATTTTTATCATGCGGAAAAAAAAGAGAGAGAGAGAGAGGGAGAGAGAGAAAATTATCATTGGAAAAAATGTCGCACTGGGTCCCCACTGCCTTCGACAGCGCGCCCATTTATGTCCGACATTCTTAATGAATCACTATATTCTCTTAAGGGAAAAACATAAATATAAAATACAAAAAAAAAAAAAAAAAAAAAAAAAAAAAAAACTTCTCCCATTGGTGGAATAATTTGTCCAGGTCCCCACTGCCTGCGGCAGAGTATACAAGCACGCATGTTCCTTCACCTACCGTTCCCGCCCCTCCTAATTATTTTAGACTTTAAAAAATACTCGCAATCGTTCTCTCGGGCTTTTAAACATAATATTAATAATACTAATTTACAACATTCTATCTGAATTTCTTTATTTTTACCCCTGCGCCCGTCCCTTTCCCGCCCTTCGTACTGTACTTTCTATACTTTCAAAAATAATCCGTTATCGTGCCTCAAAACCTAACAACACTGACTTTCAGCGCTCTAACTCTTATTTATATATTTTTGCCCCTTTATGCCCCCTTCCCGTCTATCCTAATAATTTTACAAATTCGAAAATATTCGCAATCGATTTGTAGATATCAAAAACCTCCATGTACCATGCACCATGAAAAACTGTTTTTGAGCGACTTAACTCAATTTTTATTTTTTTGAAACTCCGCCCTCTTTCCCACCCCTCTTAATAACTTTACAAATTCGAAAATATCCACAATCGATTTGTCGGTATCAAAAACCTGTATGTACCAATTTTGAACTGTCTAACTCTATTTTTATTTTATTTTTTTGCCCCTACGCCTCCCCCTTTTCTGACCCTCCTAATAACTTTACACTTTCGAAAATATCCTCATTCGACTTCCAGGCCTCTAAAACCTATCTGTACCGATTTTTAACGGTCTAACTGTATTTCTATTTTTTTGCCCTATAGCCCTCCTTTCCCGCCCCACCTGGGACGAATTTCTAAAATTAAAGAAATTAGTTTTTATGTATTTGTGGGAGCTATATTTTAGAGCAAAAATCTCACACATATCTTTTTTCTGTTTGCGATATAAAGGATTATTTCAAATCATTTTGCCCCCTCTCTCTCCTCTCGGGGACAGAATTTCTAAAATTCCAGAAATTGGTTTTTAGGTTTTTGTATATTAGCTATATATCAGAGCAAAAATTTCCCGTATATCTGTTTTTTTTTTTTTTTTTTTTTTTTTTTTGAGATATGTAGGAGTATGTGAAACCACGTTTTGCACATGTGAAATCACGTTTTGCCCACTTTCCCCCCCTTGGGGACCGAATTTCTAAAATTCCAGAAATTGGTTTTTAGATATTTGTGTTAGCTATATTTTAAAGCAAAAATTTTACGGATACATGTTTTTTTCTTTGAGATATGAAGGTTTTTGTGAAATCACATTTTGCCCCCTACTCCCCTTTGGGGGCGAACTTCGCAAAATCGCTTCTTAGGGGGTGCTTACACTATATGTTCTATAATGTGACCCAGTTACGAGTCAGTGGCTCCAGTAGATTTTGCTGTGCGTTGATGAGTCAGTGAGTGGGTGGAAGTACTCTTTTATATGTATAGATAACGCATGTAAATTTCTTGCATACATGTATATGTATGCGAGTGGATAAAATAAATTAAAATGAAGGTTACAAGGGTGATAAAAAGTCATTTATAAAACAAGACTGAAAATATAAAAGGGACTTATGAGGCATTCCAGACGATCTCTTTTTAACAGAGATACAGAGACTCCGAACCATGCCCGAAGCTAATCGCCTTATCGGGGAGGAATCATGGTCCGGCGATGGCCATCCACCATCTGTAAAACAACCGACCGGGGATTTTCTATAATAATATTTAGATGTGAACAGTTGAATATGAACATTTCTAATTTTTAGAGATAGTTTTGTTCCAACAGTTTTTACTATATTAGTAGGAATGTTCTTCTTCTAATAAATATAGTACCTTTTTATTTAGTAAGATCTCAATAGGATTCACAACTGCCTTTACAACCATTCAACATTTCTTTTTAATTTTGCAGTTAATTAAGTTTTAATTTGAAAGAAAAATAGAAGAAGAAGAAAAAAAAAAAAGAAGGTGTGTTGGTGTTGGTGTTAGGGATTAAGGCCGATTGACAACACTGGGGTCCTAGGCCTGAGGGGGAGGGCCTTCCGTGGAGGTCTTTCTAAGGGGTCCTAGCCCGTATTTACGCAAGTTTCGGAGGAAACCACGGAAAACTCCGAACGGCTAGGTCGACGAGCGCGACCGGGGATCGAACCCGGCACCTCACGTCTACCAGCTTTGAGCGCAGAACCGCTCGGCCGCTGGTGGGCCCAAAAAAAAAAAAAAAAAAAAAAAGAAGGGGGGGGGGATATACTGTTTTTAAACTTTATTTGAGCGCCTCAGCCTCGGATTTTGAGTTTTAAATTACTAAAATATTTTTAGGGATCTTCATTTAATGCTGGTTGTGTAGTTTGAAAAATAAATTCGTTTTCTTCAACATATTTCATACAATTTATTATTTTGTTTCTCAGACTGTTGTGTTTTGTAATATGTTTGAACCAGCTCATGAGTGACTGATTATCGTTCATTTTGAGGTGGTAACGCTCTGTTAAAGGGCAATCAAGAACGTAGTGCAAAGAGTTTGAAAGTTTGCCACAAATACAGTTTGGAGATGACCTTTTCCCGATTTTGTATAAATAAGTTTGGAATGGACCATGATTTGTCAAAAAGATATATAGATGTCTATTTATTATGTTATATTCGTGGTTTATTTTTGGTATAAATTTAAATGTATACCTCCCATTTTCTGATTCTTCCCATATTTTTTGCCAATTTTGAATAAGTTCATTTTTTAGTTCATATTTTAATGATGATAATGGGATTGGTTCATATATTTGCTTTGCACTTTCGTTCCCGATCGCCTCCTTTGCCAATGCATCTGCCAGCTCATTGCCTTCAATACCTGTATGACCTCTCACCCAGTCAAAATATATTTCTTTGTTTATATTTATCAATTTTTGTTGAATTTCTACAATTAGTGAGTCTTGCGATTCCAGTTTTTTTAATGCTAAGAGTGCTGATTGACTGTCCGAAAGTATTATAGTTGAATTAAATTGTGAGGAATGAAACCATTCCACAGCTTGTCTGATTGCACACAACTCTGCTTGAAAGACGGAGTTTCTGTCCGATAGACGAGCATTTTCAGAATAAATTCTCTTTCCGTTATTGAAAACACAGAAAGCAAAGCCTGTTCCTTTTTCCATTTTTGAGCCGTCTGTATAAATTTTTAGACCACCCTTGTATTTTTCTTGGGAGAGCAAACTTATTCCTTTCCATGTTGGTTTAATTAAGTGCTTTGAGACTTTTGTATTGTAATCTGGTGGGAAATGGTTCATAATAGTTGTTGAGTGCCTCGTCACCAGAGTGCCTCGTCACCTCCGCTTCCATTCTCAATTGTTCCGTTATAGGGGGAGAACCTGTTATTGCCTGTAGAGCCACAGTAGATGTTTTATTGTATGCTCTTGAGATAAGCAAGAGAGCCGATCTCTGCGCTGATAATAAGTGCCTGCTCTCTTTTTAACATAATCACAAAGTCTATAAAAGCATATACTTGAACGCAGGACCAATTTATTTACACAATTTGGTAGAAATTATGTCCGTTGATCGAGCCGATATTTGGCTGCAGTTTTGACATGACTTTCTAAAGAGAATATTATGTCTGAAAGGGGCTCATTGAATTTCAGAAAGAGGAAAGAGCAACTATACGCCCAATCTAGGTAATATAATGGTGACTGTGGCATCGGACTTCTACTAGAATATTTTTAGTGTTTCTGAGGTTTGGTGAGTAGTATGGAGTCTAGTTGAGTAGTATGGGTGAGTAGTATGGGGTCATGCAGGATCGATGGTACCACCAAGCAACACGTGAATGCATTCTTTGCACTCCCCACCCTTCTTCCAGGTGACGCAACGTTTACCAGTTTTTTCTCCCCTTTTTCAAGTTAAAAGAACATCCCTGTACTCCTTAAAAAAAGTTCTACATTATTTAAGGCTCTGCTTGTTTAAGACCATAGTGTTTTACCTCCCCGGCAAGCTCTACTCACCCTCTGTATTAATCTCAATTTAACGAATTTATGTACTATCAACGTTTAACCCATCTACATATTCGCTTAGCATATGACTCACTCTTACTTTCTAATTCTTTAGACTTAAGATAGAGCGGTGGTTGTGTATATTCATCAATAATTTATTTCTTCCCAATGAGCCAAGAAACTCTCCCCATTTTTATTTATTTATTTATTTATATTTTTTTATACCAAAATATCATCTTCTTATTACTAATTAAATCACCAAACAACTCCTAAAGTGCCTCCTTTTTCCTTAGCAATTTTCGAAAGACAAGTCTCTTGGTTTTTGCTCTCGTTCTTCTAACTCGCTTTGCCCTATCCATTTCATATGATGCATTGTTTCCGTCTGAATCCTATGGGTACTCTTCAGCTATTCTAACAGCGTCTCAAAATTTCTAGAATTTTTTGCATATTTTTTTTTCCCTTCAGCAGACTTATTACAGTCATTCTATAAGGAATTTGCAATTTTTTTTTTTCAGAATTTCATCAGACTACAGAGATCATGAGTAATTACTCAGGTAATATTAACTTTCAGTTAGTAACTTCATCACCTTTCAATCTCGTTTCCTCATCACCAAAAAGTAACGACAAAAACTCTCAATTATCTCCTCTAAAATTCAGTAAAATCAGTTTCGTCTAAAGAATACAACGATGTCATTATACTCTTTAAACAAAAATTTGTCAAATGTAGAGTGCTGTCATTTAATTAAAACTTTAGCACGTTACGGCTTATGAATGTTGCGCGAAGTCAGCACTAGACGCCATAAGACGGACATAAAAACTGTTTTCCTAATCTTCAACAAAATCTTTAATATTGCAGACCATCAAGACGCTCTCTCAAACAGTACTGATCAGAATATTCTAGGTATCGAGGAAAGGTTTTTATAGGTGCCTTAACACAGCAAATAGTGCTAAATGAACAAATTAAAGACAGTCTCAAAAATTTACAAGGCATAACAGTTAAAGCACCAATATTGAACTTTTAAACAAAGCTGTCGTTTGAATCGAAATCAGTTCCCACACCAACGTCATCATCTCATAATTCGGCATTCTTTATCATCATGAACGTTCCTTTTAAGTTCGCAGCTTCTTATGAGCAACACTTCTTCATGCAGTCCTTTTCCCCGATGAATTTCAATGCCTCTTTCCTCAAAATTATTAAAAGCTGTAAATCGAAGAAAAAGGATTGTAGCAACTGGATACTAAGGACGCTCAAAATCTGTCGGAAACCCTCCTTAAGGAAGGCTTTTTGGTCTGCTGTTCGCTATGGAGCAGGATCCGCCCTTTTAGAATCTCCGAGGATGCAAACTTTTAAGAGGCTTAGACATTCAGGCCAAAAGTGCTCAGCTGAATATCACTGTTCCCAGTGTGCAGATCCGCAACTTAGTTTCAACTGCACAGAGAACCCCCAGTGTGCTAAATGCATTTCAACGGACAGAGAATTAAAAACCAGCTACACAGTCGATCATCTGTCATACTACAAAGCATGTCCATCTTCCAGAAAGCCTATATCAGCTTGCGGTCGGAGTTGCAGCCACTCCAAAAGAAACAAAAAATTCTACTAAGAACCTCATCAGTATTTCAATAGTATCCTGCCGTGATTTGGACCTCACCTACAGGCGCCTTCTTCTCCTTCATTGTCTACACTACACTTTGCAGAAAAGCCAAATCTATAAGATTTCTCAAAGTCCTTCCTCTTCTAAGTTCCCAACTACCTTTCTACCAAATAGAAAATCCTCAACCATACAACCTCCCATCAACATTCCCTCCATTTCCTAATTAGTAGCCACAATAATCTCACCACAACTACCCAAAAGTATACTCATATCTGAAACCATTCTTTTATTGCTAGCAATACAAATCAATGAGCTGTTTCTTGAACTCTAATTTTCTTCTAAAATCGCAAATTCACAATTTTAAATTTTTGCTTCCAATGCCACCTTTTGTCGAAAGAGTGTAATTGCAAGCGGCCAATGTAAACTAATTTAATTAATTAATTTTAATGTAATAAACTAAGGGGAAGGCAATCGCTCCAAATCACACTGTACAGTGGTGAGTGGTCTCCTTCCGCTAACAATCACGTCTTAAATTTCCAAACGAGACCATTTTTTTCAATGTTTTAATATTGCAGTCACTTTTAAACGTCTGCAAATTTACACTACTAATCTACAGAATTATTGTACAACAATTGGAATCATATTTCATCACTTCGTAAAAAATTATTTCCTTAATATTACTTATTAATTTAAACTCATATGCATATATAATATTAAGAAAATATTTTTTATATTATGTATAAAATTATTTTCCTAACTTTGCTGGCAGAAAATCAGTGAAAAAAAAAAAAAAAAAATTCTTTATTTTAAAATTATGTTTAGGTGTAATGTATCAAGGAAGAACTAAATTTGATATAATACAATATTTAATAATGTATTTCTATGAATATTTGAGATTTTTATCTATATGTCCAATACAGAACTGAGTATTTAAAAAAGATATTGCTTATAATAATAAACAAAGTAAAATAAATGCATTAATCAAAATAAAAAGATCCTTTTGATTAATACATGCTTTTTTTTTTTTTTTTTTTTTTTTTTTTTCATAATTACTAAAAATTCTATATAGTTTTAGAGAATAGTTTTTGGATATTATGGGAGGAGGAAATATGTTGGCAATTATAATGTAAAAAAGTGCTATTTACTTTAGTCTATGCTAATGCTAACATGAAGAAATAAAATCAGCAATAGTGAGTAAAAAACTTTGAGTAAAAAAATAGTTTAAATGAATTAGCTTATTAATGTAAAGTTTTGTACAAAAATTATATAACTTCGCCTGATATGGTAGTGTAGTGTTATAATGATCATTACGGTTATTTTCATTGGAAGTGAACCAAATATGATTAAGGGAACTTAATAATGAAACAATAGTAATATAAATAATATAAATAATATAAAAGACAAAATAATGGTATTTGGGCATTAAGAAAACATAGAAAAAATATATTATCTGATAATGCCATAAACATGTTTTCCTCAAAGTTATGTAGTATTATCATAATATTTGAAATGAATATATTTTATACTTCATCACAAAAATGAGAAGATGAGATAACCACATTACTACTGGTTAAATTGACTGTGACTTTGGATAAAAAATATATATTCAAAGAAAAAAAAATATTTTTTATTTTTATTATTTTCATATAAATTACTACTACTGTTTCATTATACTATAGGATCACGAACCAGAATTAAAAGTAGAAAGGTAATAATTAGGCGGAACTGATACGGCAATTTGGCTATTTTTTAGTGTTGTTTAATATTAAATACATTATATATTTTTTTATTTAGCCAATCACTGTGATTGATAATAATAAAATTAGCTACCAATAACTGATAACCTACTGATAACAGCAACACTATAAGTTACACACAAAATCATGACACATGATAAATGTTCTGTTTATCCATTTTCGGCTATAAAAAGACCATTCGATTTTGAGTAGCAATTTCTGAAATCTTCATTTATAACAAACCCCGTGAATCAACTTGATAACAGGGAAACCTAATGAATTCTGAGTAAACCACCATTCGATAATAATAATAATAATAATAAAATGTTACATAGAGATAGTCTATTGAATAAAATTTTTAAACATAAAATTAATACTTTGGTATTTTAATAACTGTGTAAGAACATCAAAAGTGCTCTTAACTTAATTTTGGAGAAAAATAAATATTATAAATCGATGGTAAATGGAAAGCAAATATATTTTTTTGTGCATTTAGACTTGAAAATATTATTCACCGACAAAATGACAAAATTGATTTATTCCTTTGTCAAGTTTGTGGTCTAAATCACAATTTATTTAAGAAGATTTTTAAAATAACAAAATTTTTTGTGTAAGTACGTTTTTTAAAGGAATTTAAAAAACTTTCCTTGTGAAAATTTTCGTTTCAAATAAGTTTACAATACTTAAATTAATGTACGATCAATAATGCTTAATTAATGGATTACAAGTTAGCAAAATATTATTAAACTGCATTATTAATTAAGATTCCACATCCTTACCAACCAAAGTAAACCAATACAATTTATTTCATAAATATGTATTGAAGCAATAAGCGATTTTAAATGACACAAACGCACTTCAGAAGAGTGGTCTAACACTGATTCGATTTGCATAGGATAACAACGATTATCATTGCAAAACACATTTAAAGGCCATTTTGTGCCATTTACCTTTTTGTCACCTCTATCCTTCGAAATTGCACAACCTGTTGTTATTCGTGCATATTTCTGAAACTACTTTTGTACAAAATTCGTGAGAAAACTTCCGATTAGTGTTTTATCATATTTTTGGGATACAGCCAGCTCTTTATTACTGACTCGTCGACAGTGATGTTTTCTCTCCGTCATATGAAGACAGTGTCAATATTTTGATGGCCTTGCTTCGCGAAGGCATTTCTCCGCTTAGCAACAACGCCGGTTGCGGAAATAAAAAGTTCTAACAACTGACTAGGCGTAGAATTTCGCATAGATTAAAATGAAATCTTTAATTAACATTGCTTCTGCTTAAATTGAATTTCACTAAACTGTATCGGACAGTCATTGTATTTTTCTATTTTAGAACCAAATTGCAAATTAGATTCTAAAATAGAGAGTTATTCAGTTTTGTTACATTCATTGTTTATGTGTTTACAATATTCAGAATTATACATGAATCGGTTGAATTCTTTTTCATTTATTCCTTTGTTTGCAATACTAAATTCTCCAACGTAGAAAGAGTGCTTCCTACTTGTAGGAACTTTAGAATGATGATAGATATGAATGATAGTCGACAGCACAACGAATAATGGCAACAGCTATCACAAAATGTCTAACCCCCCAAAATAAATAAACAAATAAAAATAAAATAAAATAAAAATTCATAGCATTATTATTATTTCTTATAATTTATACAAAGTAAACAATTAAAAAATTTTAATACTAAATTAGATAAAAATTACTAAAACTTAATAGCATCTAATCATATTTTTGAAATTACACAGATATTTCAATATTTATTCCTCATCCCGATGAGCCCTTTCGTCTTTTAAAGATAATACCAATTGCGGAAAAGATCTAAATCAACTGACATTAGGAAATGCAGTAGGATTTGCATATAGACGAAAACAGGAATTTTAATTGAAAGAATTTGTTTTTCAGGAAACCGTACTGATAAGTCATATCGAGTAAACAAGGGGGATTTTCTTTAATTAGAATTCTGAAATTAAATGTTGCGGAATACTGTCTGCTAACTTTGACAGCTGTAAGTCTCGTTTTAATTAATTTGCATTTCTGAAAGATTTATACACTATGCGTTGCATAACTCTTTAGTCCGCATTATTCAGGTTCACTAGGGCATATTTCTTTAGAATTCGTAGAAATTGATATATGTTAGTTAGGTTTTTCAACGTTACTGTAGAATATTTTCTGTTAAAAGCGGTAAACGCAGCAAAACTGGTTTGTGTACAGGGACGTGTAAAATAATTCGATCACGATATGGTGCAAAAGAGGTACTTTTAGGTAGATTCCTTTTCGGAAATCTACCTATTGCAATGATCCTCATGACACGACTTCTAGAAAATTTCTTCATATCTTCTCCGATCATGGCTTTTAGAACCCAAAAATCACCCTCCGTTCAAAAGTTTATATATATATGTGTGTGTATAACGCTTTTTCCCATATTAAGTTGTGAACACGATAACTGGAGTAATTTTTATTTAAATTTAACCAGCTCGGGATATGTTGTCAGGACAGTAAAAATCTCGGTCGAGTTCGTAGATGGGGTATCCAGCCCAAAGGGGGTGGAAATTTTAATTTGCCCATAATTTCATTAATATTGAAAATAGGAAAAAACTTCAAATCAGGCGAATTACCACCTTACCCTAAAGAACAATTTTTGTATTTAAACTTTTTCGATAGCTTCAACTGCTTAAAAGTTACAAGTTAAAAAGTTATTTTTCGTCAATTGGGATGAAGCCGATATTTTCTATAGCTTTAATTGCTTAAATTTATAATCTGATGCTTACGTCGCGTGCAAACGAAAATAAAAAATATCACTGAAAATATAAAAACCATGTTAACGACTTTAATTAATCATTTAAAAATATAAAATTAAAATAATACGTTAGTCTTAATACAAATGAATAATTTAGAATGCCGGTTTAGGCAATAATTTAAAATTTACGATTGAAATTGAGAGTAATACCTTTGACTTTTTATCTTGTGGCAACAAGATATTGGTCTGTGAAGAGATATGAGGTTTTCGCGTGGGAAGAAAATATAATGATGCCAAAGCTGCCATTCTCCATCTCCAAGCTCGCCAAATTTTGTCGTCAAATAACGAA
This sequence comes from Salticus scenicus, assembly GCA_963930645.1. NCBI lineage: Eukaryota > Metazoa > Arthropoda > Arachnida > Araneae > Salticidae > Salticus > Salticus scenicus. Next base: position 240,264,952 of record OZ005652.1, read on the forward strand.
TGTCGTCGCCAAGTCAAAAATTTCGTTGTCGTCAACTGTCAAATTTTGCTACCAAATCACAAATTTCATTACTAAGTCGCAAGTTTTGTCACCAAAATCTCGCCAAATCATACAATTTACTAAATTCGTAACAATTAACATTGAAATTTAGTGGTGCTCAGATGGCCCAATGTTAACTAATGTTAATGTTCCAGCTTATGTGAACCAAAACAGTTTCACTTTACAATTTTTACTCATCTGACAATAAGAATCACAAAATAAAAATACAAAACTTTCAATAATTCAATAAAAATTACAATGAAATAACTATCCAAAAACCGCTACAACTTAACTGTATTTGACTTGACCATAGCAACGCCAGGCTCACCAGTGCTTGACAATAGTAAGGTCTCAAGTGTATTTTCACGTATCTATCATTTTTCCTTTAAAAGACAAATAAGGAACCAACAGTTAAGTATATGGAATTTAAATAAAATTTATAATTTTCATTCAGCTTTAGTGGGGAGGGGGTTATAGCCCAATAGCCTTCTCCCGGATTCAACATTGCTGGGATTGTATATCTTTATGACTTCTATTTGTTGAAAGATTATGAGCTTTAATTTTAAAAAACTGAAACATTTACAGATCAATAAATCTAGCCTAAAATTTTAAGTAGAATGAATAAAACCCTTCTGTAGTTGAAAATTAAATTTCTTGAAACAGAATAGCGACGTCAATAATGCAATGTGTGAGAACAAAGCCATATGTAATATTTCTTTACTTTTGTAACATTAATGTAAAGGACTTTTGCCTTTAAGCTTGCCGAAAAGGGATTTTTTTAAAGTACAATTTAAAATATTGTGCTTAACATAACGAAATTAAGATGCATTTTTCAGATGAAATAGCGGAAATTCCTAATAGAAATGATATAATTGACATTATTGATTCGTTTACAGATTCTGGTTCATTACGGCAAATTGCTGGAAGTGCATTTTCAGTTGTATTATAAGTTTTGAGCTTACAAGTAGTTTTCCCTTTGCAAAGTGAAGGTTGTGAAATTGTCGAGTCAGGTCAGTAGTTTCTACTCAGCTTATCGTTGCACTCCACGAGGGTCAGATGGTAGTACAGAATTTAAATGGGAAGTTTCGGACTTTGCGAGATTTAACAAATAAATTAGCTTTGGAGTAAGTTTGTATGGGCTAAATGTAAAACGCAAATTATTTAATATATTAAAGGATTGGTAAAATCGTGTTCGGGGGATATTGGGTTCAGCCTCAGTGCAGCTTTAGTATTGATTTGAGAGCAGTACAGTACCAAGGCTGCTGTTTGAGAAGTTTAAGTTCGTGATAAATCTTAGAATTAAAACATTTAAAGTGTGATATTGTGGAGCACAACCAAGTTTGACTCCTGCTACATAGTTTCCTGAAGACTGATAATATGAATTAAATTATTATTTTGTAGTTAAACGAAAATATTGGCCAGCGACTTTTATTAATCTGTAAGATATTGAGATCGTGTATCGTGTATTGCTTTTACTTAAGTGAAGAGTATACGTTATTTGTGTTTCATGAGACGAATAGGAAAGTAGTCTCATTTCTCCCCTCAACCAAGAGTTTCAATTAAAGTTTTCTATTAAATTTTAAAAATTTTAAACTTATTTCTGTGTTACATTGTCTTATCATACAGTAGGTACGGAGAGTTGTGAGAAAAGTGCAAGAGATACAATCATAGGCTGAGGCAATCCTCACAAAGTTTTTAACACTTTCCAAAAAAGTTGAAAAGCTATAATGACTTTGTATTTTCTTCTGTTTCTCTGTTTGTGAACGCTCTCCTTTCAGTAAAAAGATATTAAATTCTTTGAAATTAGTATATACCGTGGCTATTGCATGTTTCCTATCGAAAATCGCTGTACATAGTATTGCTGGTTTGTTTACAAGGACTTAAAAAGAATTCAGATACATAGTAGCTATTTACCAAAAATACATCTTTTCAGCATTCGTTTTAATATATTTATATTAAACAAAACATAACGAAACTGTCATTATCTATATTTACAAAAGTATGTTTCTCATAAAATAATGTATAATTAGCATCAAAGACTCGTTTACAAACCAACGTAAAAATCCTTATTATTAGATATAAATGAAAAATTACATGAAATATATCTTCAACTGCATGTTATGAATACCTATATTAAATTTTATGAAATTAAATTTTATCACACTATATGATGCGCAAACAATTTTTAGACCATATATAGGAATACAAAAAAAAAAAAAAAAAAAAAAGTTTATTTTTGTTTTTTAAGTAATGGGTATAAAATTTCTGCACAAAACAGAATTTCATTTAGTACGACAGGATTTATTTTAAGCTATTCTTCCATATAAAGGTATGCAGTAACTTTGTTTCATTTTCTAGCATCGTTACTGTATTCATTTCTTAAAATTTCTTTGGTATCGCTTTAGCATAGGAGCCTCTCGGAGGCTTTAAAATATTCGTTGTAATTTGGAGATGAATTTAAATGGCTATCGCAAATCCGCAAATAAAGATTTTGTCGAAAAACGTCCGAGCTACTTCAGAGGCAAACTTCAAACTTCGCCAAGAGTTCCTATATTAAAGCTGTTGCATTTCATTAGCACGATTTTTTAGTCATTTATTTATTTATTTTTTTTTTAAATGTTTCCACGCTCATTTTTTTTTTTTTTTTTTTTTTCAAACATAAAAAGAAATGCATTAACTTATTTATTTATTTATTTATTTATGCCATCTTTTTTTTTTTTTCTTTTTAATAATTTTAAATTTACAGTGGGGTTTTTATTTAATATCTTTTGAACCAATTATCCGGTTGAACTAAAATATACTGCATTATATAGATTTTGTCCTGACTAATAAGTGTACAAGTTTTTGATAAAATCTAAGAATTCGGATATGATACAATTACAAACTTACAGCTTCATATCTATAATATTAAAACACGAAGCATTTTCTGTAAGACCAAAATCGAACCATCTGGGCATGCGCGAGAAAATTTTGAACCAATTCGGATTTGGAATATTCGTTTCTCTTTTTGCAGCGCAATACGAATGACGAATACCGATGATAAAGTTCGAGCAGACGATATTAATATTTCATATGTCTATTCGGTCTATTCTATGGCAGACGCCTAATTAAAGCTCAATCATAAAAATAATTCACACGATTAATTCATTGATTCATACTTTCCAAGGAAGTATATTAAAAACAAAGCAATTCGAGAATACTTATCGGTTACATTTATCTGTGATCGGTGTACATTTTCTCCGAAAATTTCTTCATACAAGATGTGCCGCCATCTGTCGCCATGTAAATATATTATATTTTTTAAAATAAAAAATAAAATAAAAATAAAAAATCTTTTAAAATTAATAAATTGTCAGAGTTTATTGTTCTTTAAAAATTAATTTTTATCAGTTGAAAACTTTGTTTAGAAAAGATGGAGATAGATATTTAAAATCGAAGATTTATTTATTTATTTTTTACTCTAATTATTATAATATCTATCTCTGATACTTCCTTTCGATACCATATTACAGTAAAAATAATTTAAAAAGAATAACATTAAAATATTGACATTTGATACGAGTAAAAATTTACATAGTATAATTTATTATTAAATATTTAATGAGCAAATTAATTTATTGAAGTATTAAATTCATTCTTATTTATTTATTTATTTTTAACAGTATACTTTTGTTGAAATATACTATTTTGATAGAATAAAGTGTTATATACTATTCCAGTAAAAACAAATTTTAACTTTATTCCGATTTGCAGTTTATTTTTAGAATTCAATGAATAAATATTTTGGATTATACCCAAGTGGTTTTACAAATATGGGAAGGAAAAATCAGAACCAAAACTATTATTTTACACTTAAAATGCACTTATTGTCTCGGCAAATTAGAATTAATGATATATTTTACAAGTGAACGAAATCTTTGTCTTTCCTGTATGTCTTTTATTAAAATATTGTGACCTGTTATCGTTGATAGTAAGTTAATATAATTATAATCTGGTAGTAAATCGTTGTGTTCATTCATTTTGCGTGAAAAGCAACGAATAAATTTAACAGTAACCATAAAACGAGTGCAGTTCTATAGATTATTAGTCGATTTGGTGTGACAGGGAGGAATTCTATTGTGGGATTAATTTACATGATTGATGCTTTGGTAAGTATTATCACAAATATTGATACTACCTCATTAAGAAATATTGATTCTTTCAATAATTTATATAAATTCTGCCTTTCTTTTAATTACTCCTAATATTCTTTTGGTCATATTTAGAGTAAAATTAGGAAAACCTTGGGATTTTATTTTTATTATAGGAAGTATGCTTAAATTTTGTATATTGAAATTTTATGAAATTTATCCCTCATCCCTCCAACCAAAAGATAATTGATTAAAGCAGGGGTTTTTAAACCGGTTAAGAACAATGCGAAATATTAAAGCAAGGGTGTTTTAAACTTTATGCCGTGAGAAGATTTTAGTTGTACATCATCCGTGAAATTTTGACGGGTATTAATTAGCATTTAGATAAAAAACAAAAATGTTTGCCCGTTCATTCAAGGCAATTTATATCGACGGGAAAATCGGCGTCTGACGAAGAAAAAAAAATAGTACGACCTACCATACTGAAAAAAAGATATTTTCCTTTTAAAAGTAAAGTTAATGATAGTTTTGGGGAGATTTCTTACAACATAATTAAAACTATATATCCATTTAATAGCGCTGTCAGCGGCGATAAAACACATACTTTAAAGGTTAAATGGGTGAGTACAGTTGAAAAGTGACGCATATATGTTATACGAGGGATCGATCCAAGTTTTAGATTTTGGAACCCATTTTTGTGTTTATTTATTTCCGCGAAAAACAAAATATTTTTGTGAAATTTCTTTTTATTTGTGTAAAAAAAAAAAAAAAAAAAAAAAAGAGTATTATTGTATAAAACCTTCTATTTCAGAAATCACTGTATTTTTAGTTTAATATCAAGCTACTAGTGTTTTAGTAAACCAAGTACAGAAACTCGTTAAAAATAATGCTGGAAATGTGGGAAAATTGATTGTGTCATTCAAGTTAAAAAAGCGAAAAAGACGCGATATATTAACGAATGGCTGGGGAAATAATAGAAAGTTTTTTTTTAAGCTGTAGAAACTTCTTTTAAATAGTCTTAATCTTAATAGTTATTGCAGCACAATTTTTTAAAACTAATTGTAATAAATTTTTGACTTGCACAGAGAATTTAATAATAATATTATTAATAATAATAAAATCAAAACAAAGAGAAATAATTATAAATATATAAATATTTTTAATTATATACAAAATGATAAAGAAATGATACATATACAAACAACTATATTCTTTCAAATGAAAAAACTAATTTATACATATTTTTAATATAAAAATGAAATTATTTACTACTAATAGAAAAAAAAAAAAAGAATGAAAAATTTTTTTAATAAAAAGGATGCGAGATGTATTTTATAAAAATTTCCTGTCGAAACCCTTATCTAAAAGGCTAACAGTGAGAAATGTTCAAATGAGGACTTGAAATATTTTACTCAAAAAAATTGCAGCTTTTAATTTAATTTAATAATTCTATAGATTTAAGTGTAAAAATAAATTCATTTATGTTAAAGCTCTCAATCTTCCAATTATTTATTTTTGTGTAACTCTATTACCTCGAATGCATGTTGCAATAATTTTATTTTATCAACATTCATTGATTATAATCCTATTACAAATGATATTTTGTTTTATATGTATTAAACCGTTTTGAAAGAAAATGAGATTGTTATTCACATGATATTCTTAATAAATTTGCAGTTTTTTTTTTTTTTTTCTTCTCAAGTATTTTTAAAACATAATTTGTTTTTGAATTTTATTGTTATTAAGTAAATATGGGTTTAAAATCGTTGATTTTTAAAATTATTTTCTGTTTTGAAAATCTTAAAATTATTATTCGAATAAAATTTATGTACTCTTCTTATTCTTCATTAAAACCAAAACTGTTTTAATCAGTTAGCTTTTTTTTTTTTTTTTTTTTTTTTTTTCCTCGTATGCATTTGTGAACGACTTACAAATTAACTGTAAGCCTTGGTGTTTCATTACAATGGATTTTTTAATATTTACTAAAAAAAATCTTTAACAGACATACATTATTTAATAATGATATGGTGTTTTTAAACCGTACACCATATATCAGCGAACAATGTACAGGTACAAAGACAAAATATTTTGAAAACAACTTTCTTTATTAGTATATTAAATATTTTTAAAAGAAACATTTTGTTCAAAAAGTAAATATCAATATTAATTAAAAACCAATCTAATTTTTAAAAATAGACAAATAAAAACAAATAACATTAAAAAAACAACATAAAAAATAAAAGCATTCTAGCGATGAAAGATAACCAAAATAAAATTAATAACAATAAACCTACGTAAATATATTTGTGGAAAAAATTAATCATAATGGACGGTTGAAATAGCTACACATAGGTTACAATTGCAGAGTATCTAATCCACTCAGGTATAAAAAAAAAAAAAAAAAAAAAAAAAAAAAAAAAGAGGACGAACGATTAGAAATACATAAACCATTTAAGAAAATGTTTTTGAAAAATGACTTTAAATTAAAATGTATTGATAATTAATATTTATAGCTTTTTAACAAAAACTTTTGGAGAGAGACCATAGCGGTACCTATCCTGAAGAATTTGTGCACTGTAAAAACCATTCTGTAATTTTGCTGCAAATTTTATCTAATGTCTCTATAAATTTGTTATTAAAAACAAGTAATTGAGATGCAGATATTTGCTGCTTAAAAAATATTTCGCGAATTTTAAATCTTCTAAACAATATTAAAGTTTAAAAAACTCTTTTCTATTAAAAATTCAAAAATATCCTTTTCGAAATAAAAGTAAATAGAAGTTAAAAATAGAAGTTAAAAAAAAAAAAAAAAAAACTGTGTAAATGTAGTACGTTATTGTTAAACGTCAAATTTCTAACGATAATTAAAAAAAAATTATAATCCTCCTTCAAAAAAAAAAAAAAAAAAAAAAAGTAAACAAATATTTACATTTTCTTCTAAAATAATATTTTTAATGGTAAAAATTTTAAAATCTAAATTTTAAAAATTGTTTAATTTTACATTCATTTATTGTTTATATACTGTTATAACATACTATTGTTTAAAAAATATATGATTAAAGTACATTTATTTTCGAGGGAAGTTCCAAGAATAAGTTTCTTCATGTTTTTACACGAAGAAGTTTTGTTACAAATATAAATATAGAATGGTAAACATACAGACATAAAAAAAGTAATAATAAAAATAATAAACGAATAAATAAATAAATAAATAAAACTTTTGGCTATTTTCCACATAGTTGCAAATGTGACATCATTTTTTTTTTCTTTTATTGAATGATTAACTTTTCCATTATTAATATTCAAACTAAACCAAGGATAAAATTTTATTTTCATTATTTCAATATATTATGGCGTACCTATGGTATTATTTTCGAGCGTTACTTTTGGAGCATTTCAAGGCTTTTATTATTATTAATATTGTTGAATCACGATATTATTAAAACTATGTGATTAAGATACATTAATTTAAAAAGGGCTTTCCGAAAATAAGTTTTCCACGGCCTGTTATATACTCCTTCATTTCTTTGAAAGTGACCCCAGTTTGTCGCAGAAGTAATTCAATTCCCTCATAACGAAAAAAGTTAAAGAGTCTCAGTCTGCAAAATAGGTTGTGCTGACAGTGTTCTGGGACGCAAAATATACCTTTTTGATTGAATTCGGTACATTAGGGACCATCAATCCTGTACGCAAACTCTATTCCCACATTTTCACCTAACTGAGGTCTATCATTGACACAAGACAGCAAGGCTTACAAATCTAGTTCATACATGATAAGGCAAAAAACCCCAGACAGCAAGAGACAGAAAAGAACATAATTATTTCCAGGATAGGACAAATTAAATCACTATCCTATACTCAGGGGCTGGCCAACACGCGGCCCGCGACAGAATTCAGGAAATTTATAATTTGGCATCTTTGGTTAAAACATCTAAAATTAATAAATCGTTTCTGACTTTTTAAAAAAAAATGAAAATACCGATTAAGGTAGCTAAAGAAAAAAATATCACGCCCATTGATTTTAATAAAATATTATGAGTTCAGTAACTGATTGTTATTATTATATTAATGAATGTACAGTCATAAGTTTTTAACTCTTTTATAGTTAATTTAAGAATAAAAATATGATTAATATTCATATTTTCCGTTTCAAATTCTCATGAGGCCACCGGAACAAAAATTACTATATGTATATGGTTCATGCATTTAGACAATGCGGCCTGTGTGTGTAAAAGGTACTTTCATTGCGGCCCGCCAAGAGTTTTGAGTTGAACAGGCCAGCTATACCCCATGACTTCCACTTCAGATTTTCCTATTTTCGGTCTAATCGAAACGCCTTTTCCGAAGCAGGGAAGAGTGGCAACAGGCGGTGATAAATTTCCGTCGCAGGGCACCGATTTTGAAATTGATTTCACGGAAGGACAGACGTATCGATGTTGGTAGCGATTATGTAGAAAAATAGACAAAAATTTGTATTTGGTTATGCCATTGTATGTTTCTGTTTGTAATATAGCTTCCTTGTGAAAAAATTTGACAAAACGTATTTTTGGAATGTCCTTCGTATTTTGAAAAATCTTGACGTAGTCATTTAAAATCATGCCACCAGTTGATACTGATTTCAGTCTTCGTCTTTACAGAAGTCATGGTAATAGCTTTTCAAATATTCTTTGAAGGGTTCATGAACAGGTAAACTGTACTGTAAATACTGTAGATTGTAGGTTAACAGGTAGACTGTAATTAAAACACAGGTAGACTGTACTGTCAGTCACCATCAACATGTCATTAAAATCAAAAGAATAGATGCTTAAAGTAGAAATATTTCCTGGTTTCACTATAATTTATTCATCAAATTAGTTTTTTAGGCTGCCACCATCTAAAACGTATATAAACTTCATCCCATATAATTCAGTTAAAATGGAAGTAGTGTTTCAATTATGAACTAAAAGATTTTATCTTGTTATGTAGATGTATGAGGAAAAATAACATCACTGAAAATCAACGAAAGTTAATTTTTTTAAGTTGGTTAATATTTCTTTGCATCACAATAGAAATATTATAAAAATCTCATTGGAGATTTTTGCTACATAATATAGATTATGTTAATGATTTAATGGGTTCGGACCTTCAAAAAAGTAGAGTTATTCCCAATGGACAATCTTGTACAATAACGTTCTGTAATAAAGAAGGAACATTGAAAGAAAGAACTGATCTTTTGGTTAAGAAGAGGAATAAATGATTGAGTAACAAGGTTATTTATATCTAAGCAACTGTCTGAATAAACACTTTGTATGTAAAGGCACATTTTCATTTCATTATAAATACTTCTTATTCTTGAGAGTGAAATCAATTGCAATTCTTTAAAAGTTCTTGTATTTTTCCAAATCTTCTGTTTACCATGCATTAAGCATCTAACTTAAGATACTCATACCAGTATTTTTTTTTATTCATTTCTCAATAGCTTATTTTACTGTACTATGGCGATTTCCACTCTTTTATAGTGCTGTCATGGGTTCACTCTCTGGTTTTCCGCTGTCTTTATCGTCGCCTGGTGCAGATGGTCTTATTTCAGTCGGTGAAAATCTCTTTGGTACCCATGGTAACATGAAAGTGCAGAACCCAGATATCAAGAGTGAAGCTCCAGCCAAGTAGAAAGGAATATCGTAACTACCAGTCCAGTCATAGACCGAACCTGAAATTAAAAGTGGCGTAAATATCAGATAATGAATACTACTGTAAAACATTTGAACATTAAATATATTATATCGTAATACTTGTTAAAAAGCACTTGATTCTCCAAAAATGCATATCTTCATTTTAATTTTGAAATACAGTACTCTGTTGATTAAATGGAAGATGAGTAGCCATGTTATAACCAAAAAATCCAAATAATCCCAAATATGCAAATTTTGTCAAAGTATTTTTTTAAAAATGATACAAAATGTAAATCGGTTGCATAATACTAGATTAGTATTTTAAACCAGACCTGTTCAACCCAAAAGTCATCGAGGGCTGCATTCAAAATGCATTTCATTCCCGGGCTGTATTGTATCTATTACAAATGATTTTTAGATATGACAGTGATACAACATAATATTTTTGACGCATCGCCTCATAAGATGGGTGAATGAAGAAGCAAAATTTAGACTTCTTTCAACAATTACTTCAATTAAGTAAAAAAAAAAAAAAAAAAAAAATCATATAAAATCACAGTTGAAATGTTTTAATAAAATGTATCCTAAATTAAATAAAATATCTTTATCTGCACTCTGCGAATATTTCAGAGAATTATTTAATATAGTTTTCGAGATCTGTTAATTTAAAAGCAAAAGTAATAGAAACATAGTATACGCATGCTTTGAATAAAAATCGGAAAAGTAAATTAAAAAATGGCCAAAATCAAAAAATAGTTACATACTGCACACTACGATCATCTGATGTATATCTCAGCAAAGTATAATAAAATTGCCTTGAACAGTTTTTGATTCTATAAAACTTTTATAACTGAAATGTTTTGCTCTATTTTAATATTAATAGCACTTGAAATAATAATCTCACACCTACAAAATAAAGTGAAAGAAAATTTAAGTTTTATTGGTGATCAGTATAGCCATGATAGACACTTTTTAATTGAAAAATAGCCACATGTTTTTCTGACTAATCATAAGTGTAATACATTTAAATATACTTAAAATGTATTATCTAATAAAGTATTAGGATAAGTGCACCAGTGATTGACACTTTTAGAGCAATCTCTGATGCTTTTAATGTTCTAGTCATCAGAAAATATTTTTTAGAAATCTTAAGTTAATACATATGGCATGAAAGACATTCAGAACCACATATATGTTAAATATACATTTGATAACAATTATTTTTTTTTAATAAATTTTTCTTTGACACCCACTCGATGTTCTAGTAATTGGCACTGCCAGGTTTTCCTTTTATTAATAATTGGTACCCTATGTTCCAATGTCTGATACTGCTAGTTATTCATTTTACCAGTTATTAGCACCCTATGCTCCAGTGTTTGACGTAAAATGTTAAAATTCTTATATGTAAAATATATGACTTTATTATTTTTCTTATTTAGTAATTATTTCGGAATAGATGTCAATTACTGGAGCACCTACCCTACATACGCATCAAAAAACCGAAATCACAGATAGCCAAAGGGATAGAAAGATAACATTTATTTTATAATGTTTTTTTAATGTGAAGAATTTCCGGTGTGAAACAATAAAATTTTGTTTAGTTCTTGTACGATCTGAATTTAAATTTTTGTTGTTGTTGGTTCTTTGTTATATATACATATATATATATATATCAAACTATAACAATCTCTAATTTATAAATCAGACTTACTTGAATATTTTGGAAGAATTGTTGCTAGATTTATCACCAGCATTTTTAATCAGCAACCTATTATGCTTACCTTTTATTATTAAATATAGAAAGTTGTTATAAATAATTCTGGTATGAAATATCCAATGAAAAGCTTGAGAGTTGGAAGCTGTGTATAATTATATATTGTTTGGAATGAAGAACAAATAAATTAGAATTCTTTTTAAATGTGTTAATAATGTAATAAAATATTTCATATTGATTAATAAGAGATTTAAATTGTTTTTAAATATCTTAATAATAAATAAAAGCGATTTCACCTTCAATTAAAGAATTTATTTAATTTTATTGATTTATTGATTTTTGACTTGCTGTTGGATTATGGGTTGACATTAAACTCATAATCCGATAAAATATATTAATTAGCAGAGATCCAGTAACAATGGAGCGTGGTCACTGTTTTAGCTATGCTTAATTTAAATCTAAAAGAGCTTTGAGAAAGAAAAATATTTAAATCAGAATTTGAATAACTTAACCTTATTTATAAACTTTAAATCCTTCCAAAAATTTAAATTAAGTTGGACCTTTAAATAAGATAATTTACCCACATATGGTAAGGGAAATAAGACAGAATCAAAATTAAAATAAATTTAGTTTATTAAAACTAAAAAGAAAATTTTGATTAAATGAAAACAGAAAAAGAGAAAAAGCCATTATGGCATTTTTACAAAACACATGCAGCTTTTTTACCAGCTTAGTGCTTTCAATTCCTTCTGAAAAAAAAAAAAAAAAACTGGAAAAGAATATTAGCCTCAGAATACTCTTCTTCTGCTGGCTAGGAAACCCATGAAACGAAGGAGGCAAGCCAGGAAGGAAGCGACTCATCACAGTCTGCGTAAAGTATTTATACTTCTTCCAAGTCCTTGTATTTGCATAGTGGCGTAATGCGCCCTCTGGGGAACTCTGTTGAAGAACCATTCGTGAATTAAATTCACTGCAGTTGCGGCTTGGAGGAATGGAATTCAGGAGAAATGAAGCCGTGGCGATCATTACGGATTCTGTAACATGGAGTCAGAATTAAGGGACTAGATGGTTATTTTTCCGATGGAAGTCCGATTGTCAATATCTGGCTGTCTCGTATCTTGACAATGGCCCCTCACTTCCAGAAGAGAAAAATATACTAAAACGTCCATTTTATCCTAACAGTCCAAAGTCCAAATTGTCCTTTATTTTCTACTATAAATAGACTAAAAAAAAACTATCTTAGCTTACAGAAATTACTCTTTTCTAATTATAAAATACATATAAATATATACAAATTACGTTAATAAAAATAAAGCTTTTACAAATTTAGCAAGGTCGGCTTTAGTCTGGGGCTTGGTGAAAGCATCAGCGAAATTTCCTTTACTGGGAACATATTTAATTTGAAATATATCTTTATTAACAAGATCACGCATAAAGAATAACCGCACATCAATGTGCTTAGTACGCGCATTTTCAATAGATGATTTTACGAAATTTATAGCGGACATATTGTCAACCAATAATGTCGCCTGTTTAGTCTTATGCGCTAATAATTTGTAATCCCAAAATTCTTTTAAAATACGGTCATACCACAATAAGTCCTTTGTGGCTTCGGTTAGCGCAACGAACTCCGACTTCATTGACGAAAGGCTAACACATTTCTGTTTAAATGTGCGCCAGCTAATTGGAGCGTCACCAAGAAATACTAAGTGCCCGCCAACGGAAGTCCTGTCGTCTTTATTACACGCAAAGTCAGCGTCAGAGTACCCAACTAATTCAGTCGAGTTTGTCTGTAGTCTTAACTTGTAGTTTTCTGTGCCTTTTACATATCCTAGTATCCGCAACAAGCCATACCAATGCGTCGGGCCAGGATTCTCCTGAAATTGACTCATCAAATTAACCGCATAGCTTATATCCGGCCTGGTACGATTCGCCAAAAACGACAAACAACCTAACAAACTACGATATGGTATGTTAACCATCTCTGATAGTTCCTCAAACGTAGCTGGACTTTGAGTTTTAGAGTACATTACGCCTTTAGGAATTGGCAAGGAAGACACAGGCGGTTTAAAAGACCTGAACCTCTCGTACACATCTTCGATGTACAACCTTTGGTGGATATTTATCCGATTGTCATTGTGCTCAAACTCAACACCCAGTAACCTTTTAGTTCGACCTAATACCTTTAAATCAAAGCACGATTTTTAACAGGTTTAAACCTTGGTCGATAATCTGTTTATTGGGTGCGAACAACACAATATCATCCACATAGAGCAAAAGGACGAGGTTCGAGTTACGCTTGTATACACAATTGCACTCCTTAAATTTTATAAACCCTAAAGCCTGTAGTTTTTGATCTATTTCAAAAAACCACATCCGACCAGACTGGCAAAGACCATACAAGGCCCTTTCTAGCTTGCATACCATGTGCTCCTTTCCTGAAATCTCAAAGCCTGGTGGTTGGGACATATAAATGTCCTCTTTCAAGGGTGCATACAAGTATGCTGCTTCTACGTCGCATTGCAGGTGGTCCCAGCCAAAATGGCTAACTAACAAAGAGAAGAACAGACGTATAACGCAGAAATTTACAACGGGCGAGAATGTTTCATCATACGAGTCACCTCGTATTTGCTTAAATCCCTGCGCCACAAGGCGTGCCTTGTGCCGTACGACTTGTCCCGTCTCATCTCTTTTTACATTAAATACCCACCTACAACCGACAGTCTCTTTACCAGGAGGGAGGATAACCAACTTCCACACCTTACGAGCCTTCATGGTGTCGAGTTCTTTTACCATGGCCTTTTGCCACTCAACACCTTCAGGTGAAAGACTAGCTTGTTTTAACGTTCTTGGAATTACCAAAGTGGACTGGCCTAGTCATGCTTGCACTGCACTAGTACTAGGTGGAGTGAGAGAACCGCGCACTATACCTTCAAAAGTTTCTTTTGGAGAGAAGTTAAAATAAGACTTGTCAAATTTAATGTTATGACGCTGACAGTACCTTTCGACCTTTACAATCGAATTTAATTTCTCGTTCTTTCCCACTTCATAATAGTACACGTCGACCCGGGGCTCTTCCTTCCGATGTTTTAATTCTCTATACCACTCAACCGTACGGGGCTCATCCTGAACTTCGTCCTCCACATCTGTTTGGGCATCCTCATATTCGTCATCAGATAAGGATGGAGGATTTAATGAGACAAAATACTGATTGGGAGGTTCTACCGGATTGTTCCTATCACAGACATCAGGGTCCAGGATGCTTCCACTATCAGCGCTACAACTTCCGTGTTCCTGTTCATTAAACCTGATGTTTATAGACTCTATAATTTTATCATCTTCTGGAATAAAGATCCTGTACCCCTGTGTTTTTGACGCGTATCCTATCATGATACCCTTTTTGGCACATCTCTCAAATTTAGACCGTCTCAGCTGGCGAGGTTTGCCGACATAAGCTGTGCAACCAAAAGGTCTTAAATGCTTGATTGATGGCACTCTACCATAATATCATTGAAAAGGTGTGCATTTAGTCCTTTTGGGACAAGAACGATTCCAAGTATACGAATAGTACCTTAAAGCTTCAGGCCAAAATGTATCTGGAAGGTCACTATCATCCAGTATCGACCTAACGTTGTTTAGCACAGTTTGATTAAACCGTTCCGCCAAACCGTTTTGTTCCGGCGTGTAGACATTTCACCTTTCATGCTTAATACCCATTTCTTTAAAGAAATCAGATAGGTCATTACTTAAGTACTCACTTCCATTGTCCGATTTCACACGTTTCAGACGGGTATTTATGGAGTTTTCCATCCGCAATATACGTTGATGTAACCTATCACTAACTTCATACTTCGAAACCATGGGATAAGTGGTCACATACCGGCTAAAATCGTCCATTACTGACAGAAAGTACTTCTCCCCATCACGACCAATTGTTGTGGTCGGACCCCAAACATCAGTGTGTATCATTTCTCCCGGGGCTTTAGACTTAATTTCATGTTCCCTTTTAAATGTAACTCTTCTAAACTTATTCAAAATACAAGTTTCACATGAGTAATTACTGAAGTTCAGGTGAGGAAGACCTTTTACAACATTTTTTCGCTTTACACGTTCAATTGAACTCGGACTTATATGTCCGTATCTACGATGCCACAAATCTAATTTATCGATTCCCCTTTCAATTTTAGTGTTTGCGGCAAATTTAACTAACCGCTTCTCAGCAACTGTTTTTGCATCAGTAACATAAAGGCCGTTTTTAAGAATGGCCGTAAAAAGATATTCATTATTTCTATCCGATACTTTCACCTTCCCATTTTTGCCATGAAATGAAGCACCAAAAATATCCATACGAGGCCCACTTAATAAGTTCCTTCTAAGGCTAGGTATATACATTGTGTCCTTAAAAGACAAAATTTGTTGGCCGAATCTCAACTTCATGGTGCCTTTTCCCTTTATGGGATAATTAAGGCCATCTACAGCGACAGACAACGTCTACAGGAGTGTAATCCTCTAAGATATTTCTATTGTGAGTAAAATGATGCGACGCCGCCGTGTCAAACACAAAAACATCTTTTAACTCATTAGTATGTGACAAATTGGCCTGGACAAAGAAAGATTTGGGTTTTAAATCAAAATTCGAATTACCACTGCCCTTCTTACCCTTCATGATGCCACTTGTTTTAGGTGCTGTATGACTCCTCCTTGGACTGCTAGATGCATCCCTCGATTCTTCTTCCGAGCTCTTTTCATAGGTGGTCCTCTTTTCTGGGTTCTCCCCTTTCAACTTGGTACGGCAACTACTTCTTACGTGTCTCACCTGTCCGCACCTGAAACACTTAATTTCACGTTTTCTAAATCTAAATTTAGTAGCTACCTTATTGGTTCATAAGTCTGAACCTTGTCCGCGGCTTTGGCGGCTTTCTTCCGCTACTAATTCTGTAACTATTGTCTCAAATTTAAACTTAGTATCCTCCCATCTTAAAACATTTTGTACTATGGAGTCAAAGATTTTTGGGAGGTACCGGAGAAATTGGAAACTAACATATTTTTCGGGTATTTCTTCACCAATCCCCTTGAGTTGATCCCTTATGGTACGTAACCTGGCAGCAAAGACGTCCACGGACTCCTTTGGTTTAATTTTGCATGAGCAAAGTTCAGAGAAGAGAGCCATATGCTGAGCTCTATTATCAGGAGTAAAGTGCTCCTTGATTTTATTCCAAGCGTCTTTGGCTGTAAGGCAACCATAAATTATCTGCTTAAAATTGTCACTCAAATTAAGAAAAATGTTTGTTAAAGCTGTTTGAGCTCTAGAACGGTATTCGGTTACCTCTTTTGGAACTGGATCACCTGGCTTATAATCAGGCTCAACGTCCTCTCCGGTGACGATACCCCAGACACCTTTTTCCATTAAGGTGAATTTAATATCATGGGACCAGCTCACATAATTAGTGTGGGTGAGTTTAGCTATACTGTACTGTGTAAACGAAGCCATGACGTCTTAAAAAACACTAAGGCAAGAAGGGAAAAGAGGGGGGGGGGACCTACATTAAACTATAGCCCTCATTCGAAACAGCCCGTTTTAAATTAGTCTAAGTCTTTTCAGCTTATATTTCCCTTTGCATAAAGAGATAAAGTAACACTAATATGTATTATACAATACTTAAAAAAACTGCAATTAAAGTAGTCCTTATGCATATATAATCACGCTATTGTCCACACACAGTTTCAAAGTCTAATTAAAAATAGGTCGATTTCTAAAGAAATCAACCTAAAAAACAAGTTTTCAGTGTATGTGACACTACCTAGAAAGAAACACAGCTTTTCCATTACCCTAATGTGTGTTTTCAGGTTATTCAATAGAGAAAAAGAAACCATCTTCAAAACTCGATTACTTATTTTAAGCTTCAATATCAATCTTCTTCATACACATTTAAAAAAAAAAACTTCAAATTCCTTTTAAACATTTCGCTCTTTACTAGATAAAACAAATTGATAATTACGAATATAAGCTATCACCACTAAAACAATAACTTACGGCCCAT
This sequence comes from Salticus scenicus, assembly GCA_963930645.1. Classification (NCBI taxonomy): domain Eukaryota; kingdom Metazoa; phylum Arthropoda; class Arachnida; order Araneae; family Salticidae; genus Salticus; species Salticus scenicus. Next base: position 240,282,527 of record OZ005652.1, read on the forward strand.
AACCCGTGTTGGATTATGGGTTGACATTAAACTTATAATCCGATAAAATATATTAATTAGCAGAGATCCAGTAACAATGGAGCGTGGTCACTGTTTTTAGCTATGTTTAATTTAAATCTAAAAGAGCTTTGAGAATGAAAAATATTTAAATCAGAATTTGAATAACTTAACCTTATTTATAAACTTTAAATCCTTCCAAAAATTTAAATTAAGTTGGACCTTTAAATAAGATAATTTACACACATATGGTAAGGGAAATAAAACAGAATCAAAATTAAAATAAATTTAGTTTATTAAAACTAAAATGAAAATTTTGTTTAAATAAAAACAGAAAAAGAGAAAAAGCCATTATAGCATTTTTACAAAACACATGCAGCTTTTGCACCAGCTTAGTGCTTTCAATTCCTTCTGGAAAAAAAAAAAAAAAAAAAAAAAAAAAAACTGGAAAAGAATATTAGCCTCAGAATACTCTTCTTCTGCAGGCTAGGAAACTCATGAAACGAAGGAGGCAAGCCAGGAAGGAAGCGACTCATCACAGTCTGTATTTATACTTCTTCCAAGTCCTTGTATTTGCATACTGGCGTAATGCGCCCTCTGGGGAACTCTATTGAAGAACCATTCGTGAATTAAATTCACTGCAGTTGCGGCTTGCGTTGGAGGAATGGAATTCAGGAGAAATGAAGCCGTGGCGATCATTAGGGATTCTGTAACATGGAGTCAGAATGAAGGGACTCCATGATTTTTTTTTTTTTTTTTTTTTTTTTTAGTAGATGGTTATTTTTCCGATGGAAGTCCGATTGCCAATATCTGACTGTCTCGTATCTTGGCACTTGCTTAGTATAGGTACTTTATTATATGAATGTATTTATTTTTAAATTTAATATAAAGTTTTTGTTATTTTACGTTATTGAATTATGTCAGAAACACATTTTAAAAAGGTTAATATAAATAGCTTTTTGCTTAAATTTAGGTGATAGTTTTGTTCAAATGTCGAAGAAAAATAATTTAATTTAAAATTATGGAAGTTAGTAAAAATGCCTTATTTAGATTTACAGATAAACCCTAACACATGTTTGTTTATAACTCTATGAATACTAAAGATAAAGTATATAAACTATATACTTTTCCGCACTGCCAGACTCTCAAAAATTCAAATAGGAAATAAAAAATGGCTGTTGCGACCGAAAAAAAAAAAAAAAAAAAAAAAAAAAGACACAAAGTTGGTGCTCACTTCAATATGTAGATGACCTTTAATTCAAAATTTCACACCATTTTCAAAAAGTGCACTTAATTTCCTGTTGAATGATGTCTATTAGATTTTTCTGCGCCAATTATTAACGAAATTACAGCAGGTGTTGCGTTTTTATTTCCCTGACTGTACATCGTCTATGTGTGCCAGTCTTTCATTCCCTAGTGTGAATTTTGCAGTGCCATACTTATTACTTTTAGCATCTACTTTACTCTTTTACTAAAGCCAATGAATGGGTCTTTGAAACTTAGGATTCCATTACTTTAATATTTTTTCACTGCTGACATCTCAACTTAGGCATTTTAAATGAAGCGCTTTTGTAATTTAGAGTAGAATTTAACATTAGGTTTCAAGCTAATTATCGTTTGTCTTAACCCTTTAACGTTCACTACTTAATTTATTTTAAAAATTACTAAACTAATTTTAAAAATGGCTTTTAGACACATAGCTGATCATAAATATTTAAACAAGTCCTTCCGGCTTATTCGGAAGGGTAGGTTGATTTCTTTTTCCTTATCAAGTAGCCGTCACTTTGTTTTAAAATGGCGGCTACAAATTATTAATGCACTTGGTAGAAATATTCATGTAGGCTATGCACATATGGAATTTTAAGCAAATCGGTTCATAAATACATTTTTGTGTGAATTTAAAATTTTCAAGTGGCCGGCGCTTGGAAACAAAATGGTGGGCTAAGTTGACAAATATATCAAATGCATTTGTGAGATAAGTCTACTGTACACATATAGTTCGAATTAATTCAAAATCTCAAAAGTCATCGTGTTGAAAAATTAAGTGGCAAATTTGAAATTTTTTTTTTGTAGAAATTCTTTCAAAGAGGCTTAGTAAGTTGATAAAATGTTAGTTTTCTGCATTTCTAGTTTGTTTTAGCATGAAAATAGCCGAATTTTTCCTGAAAAACGCATTAAAAGATCCAGTAACGCATGTAATGAATTTGGCGAGTTTTCCTCTATGGCGACTTTTTTGGCGACTTTTGGCGAGAAAATACTTATTATCGATATACCAAAGATGGACGCAATAACGTGATTGGTTCACGAATTACGTGAATTTTCTAAATTTTTGTTGTTTGAATGATAAATCCATTTTTCAACTTTGATGATTTGAATTGATTAAGTATTTCTAAAGTTCCAGCAAACACATCCAAGATATTTGAAGCATAGTTTACTGTCCAACTGTGGTTTAAATCAGTACAGTGTTTCAAAAGTTAATATTATGGCAAATTTTCAAGTAGCAGTCTAAGTGGCTGCGACTTGGAAAACAAAATGGCAAAACAACTTGCCCATCGAAATCATCCAGTATATTTGCACAATAAGTTCACTGTCCAGTTCTAGTTTAAATTAAATCAGTATTTCAAAAATTATAGTCATAAGAAAATTTCAGGTGGCACCACTTGTAAAAAAAAGTGGAGTGAGATGCCCAGCGAAATTATCTGAGATATTTGAATGATAAATCCACTACCCAAATTTGATGCGAATTGGTTCTGTATTACTAAAGTTACCATAATGACAAATTTTCAAGTGGCCGCCACTTGGAAATAAAATTGCGGATCAAGTCACCAAGTGAACTTATCCTAGATATTTAAATCATAAGCTCACTATCCAGCTTTTATTTGAATCAGTTTAGTATTTTAAAAGTTATCGTGATGGCATATTTTCAAGTGGCAGTGTGATTTCAAGTGGCTGGAACCTAGACACAAGATGTCGGGACAAGTTGCCCAGTGAAAACATTCAAGATAATTATATTATAATATCACTGCCACAATTTGGTTCGATTTGGAGTATTATTTCAGAAGTTATCGTGATTTTAAATTTTCAAGTGGGAACCTGATTTCAAGTGGCCCCGTATAACTTAAGATATCTGCCACTTTATTAAAAATGGTGGATAAAGTTCATTAATAAAGTTATTTGAGACACTAGTTTAATCTATGTATACATCAAAATTAAAAAAAATTCGGAATACGCTTTTTACAATTTGAAATTTTCAAGTGGTCTCCACTTGACAACAAAATGACGGAGCAACTTGGTTAACAAATTCATCTAATTTATTTATAAGATAAGTTAAGACACTGTTCAAATTTGGTTCGATTTGGAGTATTATTTCAGAAATTATTGTGGTTTTAAATTTTCAAGTGGTAGCGTGATTTCAAGTGGCCCCGCTTAACTTAAGATATCTACCACTTTATTAAAAATGACAGATAAATTTCATTAATAAACATCATTGAGACCCTTATGTGGTCTATATTTACACCAAATTCCAAACAAATTCGGAATATGCTTTTTACAATTTGAATTTGAAATTTTCAAGTGGTCTCCACTTGAAAACAAAATGGCGGAGCAACTTGATTAATAAACTCATCTAAGATATTTATAAGATAAGTTAAGACACTGTCTAAATTTGGTTCGATTTGGAGTATTATTTCGGAAGTTATAGTGATTTTAAATTTTCAATGGTAGCCTGATTTCAAGTGGTACCGCTTAACTTAAATATCTGCCACTTTATTAAAAATGGCGAATAAACTTCATTAAAAAACTTCATTGAGACCCTTATGTGGCCTGTATTTACCTCAAAATTCAAGCAAATCTTGCTTTAAATATGCTTTTTACAATGTCGGTTTGAAATGTTCAAGTGGCTGCCACTTGAAAACAAAAGGTCGGAGCAACTTGGTTAACGAACTCATCCAAGATATTTATAAGATTAGTTCACTGCCCAAATTTAGTTCAATTTCGAGTATTATTTCGGGAGTTATCGTGATGACAAAATTTTCATTATATATATATATAGATAAATAGATAGATAGATAGATAGATAGATAAATGAAGTGATTGCAATAGGTCGATTTCTAAAGAAATCAACCTAAAAATAAAAAAATTAGCATTGTTCCTTTTCGAGAAATTTTCGGTTTGAAACATCTGTAATTAAACCTTATTAAATTCAAATAATATTTAATTTAATAAATAAATCACTTTATAAATAAACATTATCGACGACAAAAACTCGTAAAAGTTGCATAGATCCTAACATTTCAATTTATTCCGGAGTATTTTAACCCTTTGCAGCGCAAGGTAATTCGGATTATTTAAATTACACTGCCACCGGAATTTACGAATATAATTAAAATAGAAGAAATTTTAAATTTTAACGTTAAAAAAAGGGCCTTTTCTTTCTGCTATGCTATAAATGTAAATTTTTGCTAAAAATTTTACGGGATGAGTTTTTGCACTTGAGAATTAAAATTAGGTGTTCCATCAGCGGGAACACTGCGACTGAAAGGGTTAATGGGTTCATTCACCCCTTTTATTTTCTCAAAACTTTTTTTTTTTAAATACTTTATAAATGGATAAATGTATGTGTGCATAATACATAATATACTTTTATAAAACGTACATAAATATACTTTTTATACAAATGTACAATTTGCAGAACGTAATATTGTAATAAACTCTCACCAGCAAACGGGGTTCCGAAGATTCCAGCCGCTCCTCTGAATAAACTTAGAAGACCAAATGAATTGGTCAACTTATCCAATCCCACCATATCCACCAAAATAATTGATGTTAATGAGATATAAGCAGCTGAAAAATAGTAAAACAATATTATTTTGAATTCTTCTTTTGCATTTGAATTTAATAAAACTACCAATGGTTAAATATAAATATACAAATAAATTATTACACGAAAAGAAAAAAATAATAAATATATAATTTGTTCACGGATTTAAAACACATTCATTCAAAATAAATAAATAAATAAATAAAAATAAAAAAGCGTACATCGTTTTAAAATTGATTTTTATTGAAAATGAAATAAAATGCAGCCTATATAAAAATTATCCCTGCTTATTGTTATGGTTATACATTCAAAATCATATTTAATTATTGTGTGCTTGTTTGGTGAGTTATTAATTATGTGTAAATTGCTGTACAGAATATTTCATTAATATTACATACTGTATATATATACACCCACACACATATATATATATGTATATATAATTTCAAAAAGAAGTGTAATGTAAAATAAACAGATGATTAAATTGCCACAACCACTCGCAAAAGCCTAAATAGATTACCAATTAACTAATACAAAATTACTTAAATAACGAGTAAAAGAATGCTGACGTAAACAAATAAACGCATTTTCATTTTAATTTGCGACTAACGTGTCAACAAATTTGTTTGAATATATCTCGAGGACATTTTATAATATAACGTACATTATGTAAGAAGGGTATGTGGGTGGAACTTCTTACTCACTCGAAATTTTTGCACAAGGGTATATAAATTTAATATTTTGTAATTCTTAAAAGTGAGTTTTTTGACATTTTGTATCGATTTTGCAAAATTCTGCACTTGTTTTAATACGTCTCAGTAACTTTTTATGCATATGCTTAAGATCAAAAGAAGGAATTATTACATTAAAGGAATTAAAGCTGAGGTCAAGAATTTTCAAACCATCTGCATACAATGTTAAAAATTGAATGTTTGTATTATCATATATTTAGGGTATAGTAATCAAAACAGTAAGTGTGTTAAATATTTTGACGAAATTTTGTAGATCGCGGGTATCATAACGTTATAGTTTATGATAAAATGTTCCATAAAAAAAATAGTTACAGTGTGCGGACGGGTGGAGTTTCGATATTCTGTTCTATCTGGAACCAATTTTTTAACAGTATATATTAAGCGTCTTATGAATTTTAAATACTTTCTGCAACCTAATTTATGGAATTATTTTTATATTTGTGATAGTAACAATGTCTGTTAAATTTTCTTTAATTTATTTTATCAATATATATTTTTTATTTTAGTTTGATTGTCTGTTTCTATGGGATATAAAATTCCTAATATTCGTCTTGGTAAAATTTTTACCATAAATTGTATTCTTCAACAATGTACAATTGTTGCAATTCAGCAATTGGAAGTACAACTTTAAAACTTGTTTAATTAATATGAACAATGCACGTATTTTTCTTTTACAACAATAAAATGTTTTACCTTTTAACAATTTTTTTCAGTCTAATTGCTGACCCTCATCTAAGAATGGCGTATTTCTGTTCTTAGGTGTGTTTTTTTTTTGTAATTTTACACAAAAGCTTCTCAAATGGATTAATTTTAAACTTTTCGAGTATCATCCTACGGATGATACTCGGGAAAGTTATGTGTGTCCAGTCACATTTGCTAAACGTGGTGTGTTGGAGAGTAATGATATTCCAGGTCTTAAACTATTAATCTATCTTTTTCTACATCTAATTCCTTGACCAATGCTTATTCAAGAAATAACGATATTCTTGATCAAAATGAAGATGAATTCAACCCAATAATTGAGGAGCCAAACTATATACCCGGAATCAAGAGAACGTATATTGATAAAAAATGGATTTTAAAAAGAAAGAAAATACTCTATATTTCGGCTTTAAATAGGTGTCGTCCTCGTGAGCATCCCAAACAAAAAACTGCCAAAAGTTGAATACCTTCCCAACTATTTGCGAATCACTGCCTGGGATTGATACTGATGAACCACCGTTAAAAATCGAAGGGGAATTAATTCATTCTTAGACAGTGAACATACTCATTAGAAATCAATCAATTTCTATTTCGTCACTACTTGATAAAAAAAAAGAAATTCCGAAAATTGAGAAATTTTTTAAAAATATGTTGTTGTTACTTTTGCATTTACAATGTAAAACACTAAACTCACTTGTGATGCTTACTTGCAATAAGCATGGGAACTTGATATCAAAACTCCCCTGTCGATAGGCAAGAAGGCCACCTTATTAAAACTCCTCTAGTGGTAAGCAAGGGGGCCTGCCTTATCAAAACTCTCAATGATGAACTATGCATGGCGACCTCCACGAGTGTTCCTCGGGTTATAATAACAATCATGCGTGTTTAATGCCACATATAAGAATTTGTGCGTGCGTGTGCTTGTTGTGGATGGGTGTAAGCATACCATTGACTTTTTTTTAATTTTTATTTATTTATTTATTTATTTATTTTAAACCTGCTACTTTGCATCGTGTCGAATTTTATAGACCACTAACAAGCTTTGCTCGTTTCGCTGGTTACTATACAGTAGACTCTCGTATAACGCGGGGGATAGGTTCCGCGTAATAGAAAATCGCGTTATAGGAGACTTGCATTGAGCAGACGATTTCATTCCGCAATAAGACCAAAAGCGTCGGGTGTTGGCATAATAACGGAGCAATCCTTCCTTGAACAGGTTGAAAGTAGAACAGATATCATCCCGTGCTTCCTTCATTTCACGCGTTATACGAGACTCTTTATCGCGTTGTATGGGTAATAGTTGTAGATTTTTCGTCGCGTTATATGAAATCGCGTTTTGTGGGAGCGCGTTGTACGAGATTCTACTGCATTTAAATAAATTCTCAAAATCACACACACACACACACAAAAAAAAAAATATATATATATATATATATATATATATATATATCACTGAAATCAGTTGAAACCTAAATTAAAATTTCCACTGCGTTCGTTAGTTGTTTTACCGCTCGCAGATGAGGAGTCTGGAGCCCCACTGCCTTCCGCCGCTGATTACGCGCTTTTTACTCCCCCTCACCCGCGGGTAAGTTAGACGTTTTGCGAAATCCCACTAAAGTGCATATTGCGTATATTATATTTAATCAACACTCACACACCAAAAAACGACATTTTAAAGTAATTCGAAGCATACTTAAACTTGAAATCGTGTTTTGTGCCCCATCCGCACCGGACGAGAGGGGCAATTTCGCAAAATCTCTTTATAGTGCGTGTGGCACATACATAACCGACACATCAAAAAATCGTTTTCCTGAGATAATATGGAGCATAGTTACGGTTGAAAATGTGTTTTAACGCCTCCCCCCCCCCCCTCTTTCAACTCTTAAAGGGTAGGAAGAGTGGAAGAATTTAGTAAAACCTCTTCAGTTACGTGTTGTATACGTACAACCACCCATACATCAATCGTGTTTCTAAAATAATTTAGAGTAGAAAACGTGTTTTTTTTTTTTTTTTTTTTTTTTTCCCGCAGTAGAAAGTATTTTGATAAAATCTCTTTGTAGTGTGTGCGTTGAATACGCATAATAAATTGACACATCAAAAAATCACTTTCCTGATATAATTTGGAACAGAAATAATTTCGAAAACATGTTTCTCCCCGCTTTTAAAGGGGGTGGGGTGAGAAATTTCACAGAATCCCTTTATAGTGTGTGCTGTGTACGCATAACCAACCCACACATAAAAATTAATCTTACTGGGATAATTTGGAGCAAGGTTACGCTTGCGTTTATTGCCCCCACGTTCCCAAGTGGGAAGGAGGGGATTTCGTAAAATCCCGTTGGAATAGATGTCGGATACATATAAATAATTTACGCACGAAAATTCTTGATCGCAGTTCCCATAGATTTCATAAAAAATATTTAATGCTAAAAGGGGGGGTCTCGAATTTGCCCCCTCGTAACGCCCCTAACTCCAAAATCCAAAATCATAAAAAACAAAAACGGGTTTTTGCAAATATCCTAAAGAAGTCGCATGGCTGTTTTAAATATCTTTGCACCATTTTTAATAGAGTTCGACTCGGAAATTCGGAATTTGCGAAATTTTCCCCTGAATATAAATTTTCCCCCTCCTCCCCCTTAAAAATCAAAAATTCTAAAATCGAAGAAAAGGTTTTTTTTTTTTTTTTTTTTTTTCACTCAAATCTAGTCTTCCCATGGAAAGTTTTTCACAATGAAGTAATTTTGAGCCGTCTTATGCTTACAAATATTTTTTTACCTTTTGCTTCCCCGGAATGGGGAAGTGGGGGGGGGGGGTGAATTTCGTAAAAGTTGATAGGTATAATTTTAATTTGGGCACACAGACCTAAATATCTGCCAAGTGCTGTTGAATTTTGAATTCTGACTAGCCATTCTCATCTCACATGATAGCCGGACAAAAACGTTGCAGCGTTACAGACAAACAGACATAACGATCCACACAGACGCACGCAGAAACACACAGAAAATTTTCTGAGATCATTTTCGGCTTTCACGATGTGTGAAACGTGAAGATATCGCAAAATAGTTTGTTTCTGAGAAATTTACCGACGAAAGTCTAATTTTATTAATATAGAATAAGACTTGACTAGTAATATTTTAAAATATGAAAATAAGAATAATACCCACTTTAAAATAATTCCGAAGAAAATATAAACCATACAGAAACATAACAAAAATGAACTTTTAAAGATTATATGTATATATATATACATATATATGTACAGTAAACTTCCAGTAATCCGTGTGTGGATTATGCGTGTTGCAGTATTTATTAGCGGATTATCCGTGGACGCAGGAAAAGAGCATAGTCATAAAAAAGTTTTTTTTTATGAGAAACAAATGACAATTTTTTTGTTTTGTTTCAAGAAAAAAGGTGTAAATATAAAGAACTATGTTTTTTTTTTACAATACAGTACGCTACCAGACACGCTGACATTCTATTTCGGAGCATTGTTAATACCCGCCTTCTTCTTCTTTTTTTTTTAAGGTATTTTTCTTTTTATTTAATCATAATTACATATTGGAGAAAATTTCGCTACAAATAAAGTGGTATATGAGAAGGGTGGTTATTTATAATGCTTCGGGATGAATTAAAATGTTCGTATATTTGCGGTACTGTTTTTTTCAGTAAATAAATTGGCTTACAGATTGTACCTTGGCTTCTTCGTAAATACACTTTTTTATTTATTGCTTTTACATCCTGTAGTCTATAAAATACAAATATTTTTGCTAATTGTGAATATTTTCATTGCATAATGCTTTTTATACAATTTTTCAGCTAGGATTTTTTTTTTTTTTTTTTACTTAATCATGTTAAAAATCCGAATTTGAGATTTTGATGTATCCATACGTTTCAAGGTCCCCTCAGTCCGTTTTCACTATTTTTGCGATGATGTATGTATGTGTGTATGTATGTGTGTATGTGTGTGAGTGAACACGCTAGCGTCTAAACGCTTTCTTCGAATAAGCTGAAAGTTGGTACGTATATTGTAAGTCACCATAGTATGAACCCTATTAATTTTGGTGAATCTAGTGCTTATAGTTTTTTTACAGGGACACAAAGAAAAATTCTTTATCATTATGGCCTATGGGACCAAATTTTTGAAAGTGCGATAGCATTTAAATTCCTTATTCAATTAAGCAAAAAATGTATACACATATTATAGGTCACAGATACTCAATCTGTATAGATTTTGGAGAATCTAGCACTTATAGTATTTTTTACAGGGACACAAAGAAATTTTTTTTATTATTATGGCCTATGGGACCAAAGTCTTAAAAGTGCGATAGCATCTAAACACTTTATTCAATTGAGCAACAATTTTTTACATATGTTATAGGTCACAGTTGCACCAACTGTATAGATTTTGGTGAATCTAGCACTTACAATTTCTTTACAGGGACACAAAGAAAAATTCTTTATCATTATGGTCTATGGGACCAAATTTTTAAAAGTGCGATAGCATCTAAACGCGTCATTCAATTGAGCTGAAAATTTATATGAATATTATAAATCACTGTTGCACTAACTATAAGCATTTTGGTGAATCTAGCATTTATAGGTTTTTACAGGGACACAACGAAAAATTCTTTATCATTATGATCTATGGGCTCAAAGTTCAGTAGCGTTAAATAAAACATCGTGTAATATATGGAGAAAAATACTCAAACACTCTATTATGGTTTTCTCTCTTTTGTTTGTTTAACAACTCCTCTTTCTCTACTTTATCGACAAAACTGTTAATTACTCAGTGTTCGGAAAGTCGAGTGGAGTCACTCCAGATTTTTTTTAATGCCATTTACCCCTTATTTCCAGCCTTTTTGCGATTTAGCCACGACTTGCATTATCCGCGAAACCCATGTCACTCAATTCCGCGAATAACCGAGAATATACTTTACAAGGTTATAGAGTAAAAATAATATGAAAGGTTTAAAAAAACAGCACGAAAAGGTAAAATTAAAGCAACCATTTCACATACTCAATGCGCAAGTAAATCCAGGAAATAAAAAATATTACAATGAATATATATATATATATATACAGATTTTTTTTTTTTTTTTTTTTTTTTTTTTTTGGGGGGGGGGGGGGATTAGTATAGTTATAATATATATAATTGAAACCAGACAGAAATTATTAATTAATCCAAAAAACATTCAAACTATCTTCGAGAAACCCCTCGATGCAAGGTAGAAACAGTAAAATGCTTCAATAGCTACGAGGAAAAAGCAGTTTAGTTCCATACATCTTAACAAGAGAAATATAACCTAACCATTGCAATTCTGAATACAAATGAAAAAATATTTAAATAGAAAAGAAAAAGGATTAACTGCAAAACAATATATATAAATATAAAAACTTATAAAAACATTGTAAAAAACACTCACGATAAACGACAAATATCAGAATTAAACACAAAAACATCAAAGGAAAAATATTTACAGTGTCTGAACAGTTACGGATAGCAGTTACAATATAAGAGGAATAACATTTGATTTCGCGGATTAGGTAAATAGATAGGGAGACAGATAAAATGAGTGAGAGAAAAGTCATGTCTGTAACGCACGAAGAACGTAATAACACAGTGTTGCTGCATTGCAGCGTTGCTATTTTCATACTGCCCTCCTGCCAAATGTTTATGGATTTTGTAGCCAGATGACGAATCATGCTTGATTATTTTGCCCCAAAACAACTGTCACTCCTTTTTTTTTTTTTTTTTTTTTTTTTTTTAAAGTCAATTTATGCTATTTTCTTACAAAGTGAAAATAGAAAGTTACTTATATTATATTCTGGGTTGTAATTTACAAATGGGCAAAGATTTGATTTTGAAATCATCCTTACAGCTATAGCATTAAGATTAATATGTTTTACAGCTATGAGGTTTTTTTTTTTTTTTTTTTAAGAAAAAAGAGATTATATAAATTATCGTTCACTCTGATCATCAAACTAATGCTATCTGAATTTAACTTAAAGTAATGTGAAGAACAAAACTCATGTTAAACTGAAACTATTCCAAATTTCAATGTTACTTCCACTAAAAAATCAAAAACTTTAAATAATAAATCACCCGAATTTAGCTGGATTGAGTTGAAGAACATTTCTTGGAATTTTCAGATACAAGTTTTCATTTCATGTGTGATTAAAAAAAGAAAAAAAAAAAAAAAAAGACTGAGGAAGAGAGAGAGAGAGAGTAATAACTATTTCAATAAAAAAAACGAAATATTTTATCAATTTTTAGAACCTACTTACATACAAAAACACTGAAAAATGTGCATGCAACCACAATGGAAGCATATGAATGGCAAAATGGAATTGTGAGTGTTGCTATTCCACTGACAAGTAAACACATGTTGTTCACATCCAGTGCTTTGACGCCTACCTTGTCTACAACCCATCCAAACACCAATCGACCAATGAGATTCGTTATTCCAATAATGGACAGTAAAAAGGCTGAGGCATCGAGTCCAATTCCTTTCTCCATAGAACTGTCAGTGATGTAGACAAAAGGTATGTAGAAGCCCATCGTGCCTAAAATATTGGCAAAGCAAGTCAGTAGGAACTGCGGTTGACGCAGCAAAGAAAAATCAAATATTTCTTTTAAAGTGTGAGTCATGCTTTTGGGGAGTTTAGGGCATAACTGCCGTTTTCTGTCAGCATCTGTTACAGCTGCTTCATCCTAAAAATACAAAAACCTTAAGTACATGCTCTTCTAACAAAAATGTCGTGTATTCAATAAAAAATGAATAAATAAACGTAATAATGAGACAAAAGAATTTGAAATAAATTCTTCTTTGTTTTACATTCTATTACTTTTGAAATTATGTATTGGTACGAAGTTCGTAATCTTTAGGTATATTAGCAAGTTTCAAATGATATTAAGTAATTTTACAGGTGGAAAAGCCTGTTTTTTGGTAGAGTATGCAAAAAAGTACCTTATTACGAAATTCTCCATGCACAATCTAAATTTTTTTAAATGTTCAATTATTTTACCACGTGTTTTCTGTATGTAAACGAAGATACTGGCGCATTTAATTTTATGTATCGCAGTTAAAATCACTTAAGTAAAAAAAAAAAAAAATCAAATGTGAGAAATTTTTCAATTTCTGTGATTTTTGCCATACGTCTGAATTTAACAGCTCTTCATAAAGGTAATAATTTCTTTATTTCAAAACAAATGAAAGATTTTTGTGATTAATAAATTGATTAAAATTCTTACAAAATTTAAAATGGAATTGGATGGAAAGGAATGGGTAAGGAGAATTATGAGTAATAAGTTATTCACAAATCTGAAACTCCAGGAAAACAAAGTTAACATTTAAGAATTCTAAAATCTTGTAAGTAATGTTCCAGGAACTCTAAATGGATATTGTTTTAAAATATTTAAACTTGAAAAACTTCTTCACAAACCATAAAATGAATGGAAGCACTACCGGTTTCGAAAGCAAGCATGTCTTGCTTTTGCCACCAAAGCACTAGCACGTATTTTGCACCTGAAGAAGAAAGGCCACGTCCTTTCGAAACCGGTAGTGTTTCCATTCATTTTATGGTTTGCGAAGAAGTTTTTCCAGCTTAAGTATTGTTAGTAAAGCAGTTCTTTAATTTACTATTATTTTAAAAGTTTTACATAATTTCATACATTTTATAATACTTATAATAGCTGTATATTTTAAATTGCATCCGTGTTGACCAATTCTACCAACTCTTGTTTCCATTAAACGAGATTAGTTTTCCGAATGAAATGCGTATGAAGATTGATGCTATTTCAAGTAAAAAGACTGAAATAAGTATAAAACAAAAATGTTATAACATTTATGTCACCAGGACCAAAGTTGGAACCAGCGTTAAGTTTGACCATAGATATAGTAATAAGACATAGATTGATCAGCGAGAGGGAAAAAATGATTCCTTTTTACTCGGGAAAAATCACTCTAATGGCTGTCTTTCCCCGAGTACTAAATTACACACAGGAATATACACGGATAATTTAGTAAATAAAATTTATGAATAATTTATTTACTAAAGGTGAATAAAAAAACTCCAGATACAGTTTCAAATTTATTTTTCTTTTTTTCAATACCTTCTAATGGCTGATTCCAAACTTTTTTTTCGGCATCAAAAACTTTTGCTCGATAATATGGGGATGATAGATTACTATTTCTATGAGCTTGACAAATCAAGAATTATCTAGGGGTCTCATTCTATCAGTAGCAGAACTGGCAATGTATTTCATTATCGTAGCTAGGAGTCTCATTAAAAATTCTCAGCAAAAGTCTTAATAAAAGATTTCATTTTCATTTTCATTTTAATTATTATTATTTTTACTTTCTTCTATATTCCATAGAAGAAAGTTCTGGATTCGTAAAAATTTTCGACCTCGGATTTTTGATGAATTTACACGTTTTGAGAGCTGTAGAACACGATTTGACAATTTTTAGAAAATGTCTGTCTGTCTGTGTGTGTGTGTGTGTGTGTGACAAAATTTTGTGGCAACTGTATCTCAGGAACTACTGCACAGAATTTCATAGAACTTGGTATGTAGTTGCACCTTGACATAAATTAGTGCCTATCAACTTTTGGTAAAATTTGTCTCACAGGTTGCGTTGCCATCCCGCTTTTTCTAAATTTTTAACATGGTGATATAGGACAAAATTTTGTATGAATGTGCATAAAGAGAATTATTTTTTAGTAATCATAATGAAATGCACAAGAATTATTTATAATAGAGATAGTCAACTGGGAAGAAATTTTTATATGTGTAGTAGCCTCGTCACCCCCTTCGGGGGTGAAGTCCCCCCTCGAGGGGAGTAAATTTTCAAGATGGGTATCTTTCGAAAGGTCTCATCAATACCTTCAAAACGAATCGTTGAACTATAAATCTGTGATAATTTAAAACAAAGTTATCGATTTTTTTTTTTTTTTTTTTTTTTTTTTACTTTTAACGAAAAAAAACTTAGAAAAAAAATCGTATTTTTATTATTATTATTATTTTTTTTTTAACAAAATTTAACCAAACTTGGTATTTAGTTGGCCCCTGACATAAACTGGTGCTGATTAGATTAGGGGATCAATCGCTCAACAGGTGGTGCTCTGATCGTATTTTTTCTAAATTTTTAACATGGCAGTATAGGACAAAATTTCGTATAAATGTACATAATGAGAGTTATTCTTAACCTGTGATTGTAAAATTAATATGAATTATTATTGATAATAGTAGTAGTTAATTAGTAAAAAAAAAAAATTGTGCATGTGGTGGCATCGTTTCCCCTCCTGGGGGGAAGTACCCCCCGGGGGAGATAAATTTTCAAGATGGGTAGCTTTCAAAAGGTCTCGTCAATACCTTTAAAACGAATGGTTGAACTATAAATATGTGATAATTTAAAACAAAGTTATCGATTTTTTTTACTTTTAACGAAAAAAAAATCGTATTTTTTATTTTTTTTGTTATTGAGTGAATTTGTATAGGAAAATATAGAAGAAAGTCTTGTGGTGGCCACAACATATTAGTTTTCCATGGGTAAAGGGCAAAAAAGAACGCTCCTGAAGTAAAGGGTCTAAGATATTATATATCCTAGAGCCAGTCCTTGCCAGAGATTTTGTGAATACATTATTACACTTTAATCCTCTTTATTTTATCTGTGGTACAATAATATATAAATAATATATAAATGCTCAAGTTTGTATATTACAAAAATATTGCATTTTCTAAAAATGACTAAAACATTAATTTTTTTAAATATAAATTCTGCAGATTTATACACAAGATATTCAAAGCTTCTTACATCTTTAAATAAAATATTGCTTTTATTTATTTGTTTTATCTTTTAATGTAAAAGATCAGGATTATAAAATGAAACAAGTAAAGTATATTAGCGTTTTTATTTACGTTTATCCTCAATCTCACTCGAAGTTTATACTACCATCTTTTACAGATTTTACTACTTAAAAATAATTAATTTCATCTTTGAATTTAACTCATCCGATGTTGTTACAATTTTGTTTTCTTTGGTCTTTTGTCTGCTCACTGTAAAGGTATGAAACTGACATATCTCTATAATATAATCTACATAAAGCAGATTATATTAAAAAACTATACTAACATCTATTTTTTTACTAGTAGAAATTTTATTACCTCATCGTCTGACTCTTCACGAGGAATGGTTGTAACACTGGCCATGTAGGTTCGAATATCAGCTTTTGACTGTCGATATTGAGGTAGGTTGACGATGCTGCCACTATAGAAGATGTCTTTCCTGTACAGTGGCCTCGCTAGATCTTTTCTGTTCGACATCCTTCGCTGTTGCCTCCTCGCTGCTGACCATGATTCCCCTCTGGGACCTCGCTGAACTTCATAGTTGTTGTTGGATGTCGGACACAAGGTATTTGTAGAAGAAACAGGCATAGTAGCAGGCATCGTAAAGCGCCTTTGAAGGTCCTGTAAAAATAAAAATCTATGATAACTTCAATTATAAATATAGAAATTTCATTTATATACTAGCGATATGGCGTAAGTTACAAACTAAAAAATGAAACTTTTATATAGGGTGCTTCATTAAGAGTGATACGAATTTAATTGTAAAAAAATCAACAACGTTTAACATATAAATCTGATTTTTCCTTTACTTTGATGCTTGGTCAATGCTGTTATGTTCGAAAAAAGATATCGTTCAAATATCCACCTTGCCTTTGCTTACGTTGACGCAGCCGATCGCCCCAATTCTTTTTATCTCCCTGTTGATTAAATGCGATAGCTTGACGAATATTGGCTTCCAAATGAACCAAAGTTCGTGGATTGTCGGGATAGACAGGTGTTTAAACGTAGTTTCAAAGAAAATAATCTAGATGTGTCAAATCACGTGATATCGGAGGCCAGATCACAAATCCTCGCTGTGAGGTGAGATGATCTAATCATCAAATTTATCCTTCAGCAAATCGAGCGTCACAGTAACTGTATGGCACGTAACGCCATCTTGTTGGAACCACATCTTTTCAATATCAATGTTCTTAAGTTCTGACCATAGAAATTCAAGTAACATGGCTCTATAGCGGTTGACGTTGAAGGTTATATCTCTTCTCTCCTCATTTCGGAAGAAATAAGGACGTATGATGCCACGATGCCATAAACCGCACCACACAGTGAACTTTTCGGTATGCAAAGGCATTTCAGGCAACACTTTTTAGTTGTTTTCGTACCAATAAAAAAGTCGACCAAGTCCGCTCATGAACAACCGTTGAGCACCCACAATTGAGTTCAAACTTTGGTAATATCTTTTAATAATTTCTAAGTGGTCGGGAAGCGTCAAACTATGCATGATGAAATGGCAATCTCTGCTGAATATTTTCACACCTGAAAATAAATATATCAGGAGCCGTGAAATTTGTACTTAAAAAACTATTACTTTTATTAAAAGACGCTTTAGAAACACACACACACACATATGTATATATGAGTGTGTGTGTATGCGTGTGTGTGAGAGCGTGTGTGTGTGTATTATGATATATGCCAATTTATAGAATTTAAATTTTTCTACAGTAAAAAATAAAATAAAATAAAATTGAAAAATAATTTCACTTCAGACTGGTGTGATTTTCCTCACCCAAGCGCACGTAATTATTATCAAGTAATTAAGTTTGTACGTATCATGACATTCCACACAATTTTACTGTCTCTACTAGATCAATCATTTGTTTCTTTTCGTAAAATATAATCCATGCTGTTAAAAACTTTCTTCTAACGTTATCTATATTCTTAAAACGAGTTCATGAAGTTTAGCTTGATTCCTAGACATGTACTTTTCTGCGTCTCTGTGTAGTTTCCTCGTTTTAATTTATTTAATTAATTTATTTATTTTTTACAAATTTAGTTGTGAATTAACTAAACGAAATAATAATAATAACTTAGCACTTAATTCTTACTGATGATGTTTCTGACCGAAGCGAAAATACTTTATGTTATATTTAAGTGTACTATAAAGTCAATTTTAAAATATAGAGTATAGTTACAGTCGAACTTGCTTATTGAAAACCTCGATTTAAAGAGAGCTTGGGTTTAACAATAACTTCTTTAGCGATTAATTTAATGTTAAAAGACGTATTATAAAAATTTTTTATTATGAGTCTAACTCGGACTAAGCGAAGATTTTTTTATGAAATGGCATCAAAATTTTCTCTTCCCAACAATATATACATATATATATTCGTTATTAGAATCGATATTCTCAAAAATTTCTATCCTACAAAGGGTTTAAAAAGTCTCACTACTTCACTTTGTCCTAAAAATACATAACTAATAAAGGACAAGAGAACGTATTCATCCCTAAGAGCAGCTTCCCGTCTACGAATAAAACCATAAAAGGTGGATGTGGATTTGGACTTCTCAAAATTCCCTTCGATTGTTGCGTTCTCTGCTTCTAAATTCAAATGAAATATATACACTATTTTATTTTTTCGTCTAAATATAGAAAATAACAAATAAGCTTTTTCAGAACTGTTTCTCATTCATTTTTATACATTACTATTATTATTATTATTGATATTTTTAGTAAACGTGGTTGCACACCAATTTGACGAGTGAATTGAGCCAGTCCCTTCTTAATAAGTTAGACTGAATTATTTTTATTGTATAATTGGTAAACTGACATTACTTGATTCGTGTTTTGAAACTGAATTTTCTTTTTAAATTAAAATTATGCTTGTTTAAGTCTTGACTATTGATGCAAACTTATACCTTCATATTGATATGGCTGGGACAAATCTTGAGCAATGCTGGCTGAACGGGCTTCCCTTCTACCAGAGTACCCAGTGATGCCCCTTCGATGTGTTGAGCAGATCCATTCGATCCAGCAGGAGCTTCTGTGACGACTAAACCAGGTACAGCATCCACTGAGCTTCTCATGTTCTCCTCAGTAGCCAATGTAGGCAGAAGAGTCAATTGCTTAGGAACCTGAAAGATAATATTTAAAGCTTACCCAGCTAAAAAAAAAAAAAAAAAAAAAAAAAATCTGCGGAAAAATCTGCAGAATAATTGCAATTTAAAAGCAAAAAATTTGCAGTTAGGAAGCGAGTAATTTTTTTCCTCCTTAAAATTTTTATTGTTCCAAATACCTTTTGATTATCTGCAGTTTTGTGCAGTTTTTTTTTTTTTTTTTTTTTTTTTTTTTTTAAGTTTTTCTGCAGTTGCTTTTTAGCTCGGTTATCTTCAATTTTTAAATTGCTTTTAATATACAAGATGATTATAACTAAACTTCCGCTACAAACATTTTCCTGTCTTTAAAACAGACGGAATATGCACGATTCTTGGACGCGCTCAAGGTTTTAAAAAAGAAATGATTTTAAAAATGAGTACAGGTGGCAAAAAGTGTCACAATTAACAAACGAATAAGCCACATCTGATGAAATAAAAGCTTGAGTGCAATGTGAGAGATTGCACAGATATTTACCCCTTTTTGTCTGAAGAAAAGTTTTGCCAAATAATTTCAACCCGAAATGGTTTCTGACGAATAGTTTGTGCCTTTCACGATTTTAATCTGCAGGTGAAAATAGCTTGCAGTATTTTTAATAATATATAGGAGGAATAGGAAATAAATTCTGAGTGATGCTATGTTGCAAAGTAATTTTTGTAAATAAAATGCAGAGCGTAAATTACTTTCTTAATCTATGTATATAAAACTTTGAAAACTTCTTGCAAATGAAAGGGAGGCCCCGAAATGATACCGAGCTTCCCCTAGGTTCAGAGGTTAATCGGGCTGTGCCAGTAATATGAATAAAATACTTTATATTTGTGTAGTAGTCCGAAGTATATGCAAAGTATATCCGAAGTTACACAGCGCAAACATGCACCAGTGGAATCATGGAACACACAATTTTCATACAGTAGACTCCCGATTATCCGCGGTTCTCAAGGGCCTGAATTTAAAAGGGAATTTAAAAATACAGAACAAACTTGTTACAAGAAAAGATCGAAGAGAGTAATGACCTTCAATGCTTTTGGAGATATTACACGATTCTTAACAGCATTTATGGCATACACACTGCTTGGGAAGCAGTTAAGCATTCTACATTGGTAAGGTCTTGGAGAAAAATTTTACCAAATGTGGAAAATAGTTTGGTAGAGTTTATAGAGGAGGAAGAAATTTCTGCTCATGATTTGGCAAATTTAGCTAAATCTGTTACTGGAGGGGAAAAAGTCAATGAAGGAAACATTGAAAAGTAGATTAATTGTGACGCCAATGATCCAGGTATTGAACACCTTACAAATGAACAAATTGTGGGCCAAGCATTAGACCCAGTTTCAGAAGATAATGAAGAAGAAGAGGAAGAAGGAGATAAAACTCAGCAGAGGATGAGCCTCGACGCAGCCCTAGCACATGCAGATGGACTTAAAAAATATCTCGAGGAACAGGACGATGTATTACTTTGTGACAAAATGCTGATAAAGAAACTGCAATCGCAAATTAAGAAAAACTGTTTTAGTACAAAAATGCTTCACCGCTTTTTTTGTTAAAAAATAGAGCAAAATGTAAGTAGAAATTTTTATTAGTATGTTAAATTGTATATGTAGGCCATGCTTAACTGTTAATTAAATAGTATTGCTCAAAAGGCTTTATGTTTTGATTTATATCCCCTTCCCCTTTTTGACCATTTTGCGGATTATCCGCTGATTCGATTATCCGCGGTTGTCTATTCCCCGTTCACCGCGGATAATCGGGAGTTTACTGTATATATATATATATATATTAAATGGCACAACGTTAACTTATAAAATTCTCATATTTTTTCGAAGCTTAATTATTTGTAGCTTATGCCTAAAAATGTTCAGAAGTGTATATATAATATATTATAGATAGAATGATAATATTTATTAAAACAATGTATTTACTTAGTGTTTAGGAATACAATTTACAATAAATATATTTTAAAATATAAATATTTATAAATTTCTATTTATATAAATTTACAACAAACAAAATTCATTAGTAAAAATACTTGCAATTAAAATATACAATAATTAGCAATTAATAAATAGCGATTTCAAACATTTAAATTCTTTATTGAAAAAATAAATTAAAATTTAAAATACTTCACATGTATTGGATACTTGAATTAATTTTCACTTTTTGTTGGATTTCAAACATATGTTTATTTTAATAGATTAGTTATAAAAATATTTATAAATTTGGAATTTCGAGCTACATTGGTTAATTTTTTTTCTCTCTTGGTAAGAAGAAGGAGACCAAGTTACTTTTTGTTTTTGCTAGTAGCTCTTAACATTTTACTGCTTTTTCCACCCTGCATTGAGGTTTCTCCCTGATGATGATCTCCATGTTTTTTGGGTTAATTAATATTATCTGTCTGGCTTCATTGTTGTTTTTTGGTTGTATTTATTTTCAAAGTATTTTACATTTTACACTATATATATATTATTGTAAATTTCTTTTAAAATCAGAAAGTAGAAATGAAAATTGAAAATTTTGTATTTTCTTACTTGATCTAAGTTCAAAGTTGACTGAACTCCGGGTTCTGTATTAATGAGAGGAATTTTAGCTGAATCTTCTGGCAACAGTACTAGACCACTGTCTCCCTTTGCTTTGTTTTCCTTGGAAATAGGAACTGATTTTGTCTAAAACAAGCAAAAAATTTTGATAAGTTGACATAAAAATAAGAATAAATATATTAGATTGTTTTCAAAAGTAAAAAAAAAAAAAAAAAAAAAAAATCACGCAATTATTTATTGACAATAATTTATTTTCTGTACGACAATACATCATTTATCCATCTGAGTATTTAAAAACCCTCTTGTACAGGGTGATCAGTTTAAAAGAGTGTTTTTCTTTTTACTCTTAAATCTCACGGATGTGGAAACTATTCTAACGCGGAAGTATAATTGTTTGAACCTTGCTTAAGTGTGGGAGACAATTTCTAACACTGTTGGACTGCTACAACTTTATTTGTGAGGTAAAACAAAAATGGAGATGCACAGTGTTACTTAATCCTGTGACAATTTTATTTTTGAAAAACATAATTTAATTGAATTTTTTTACATTACCATTCCTTACAAAAAATGTTGAGAATGTTCGCCACCATTTTGAATGCAAACATGAACACGTCGAACCAAGTTTTTTGACACATTTCGCAGCATTGTTAATGTTATTGATGAGATTTCTCCAGATAGTCCAGTCAAAATAGGAGAAATAAAAAAAAAATCGTGTAGTTTTGAAATCTTGCATACTCATAGCCGAGAGGGTCCTGAACAACATATTAAAAGTCCCCGCCCGTGGTGGGTGAGCGGGGGGCAGGGGCGCATTTAATCGGGGCACTTTTCAGTTTTTATTAAATATCTTAAAAACTATCGCATTCAGAGAAAAAATTTTAATTACAAAATTAATCTACGTAAAATTTCCTACAAAAATGTATTTTACATTTTGTTTGTATGATCAATACTTTAGAAGATATAGGGGGATAAAATAACACATTTTCTTGAAAAATTCTTTTTTTGCAATAGTAAAATCAACTAAAGTGTGCAATTAAAAGGGTTCTTGTCAAATATTTTCTAATGTACAAAACAAATATATGCATAGGGAGTATGCAAGGAAAATACAGCATGTTTTGTAAATTTTAAATAATTTTAAGGCTAGTAGGCGCAAGCGGCGGTTTGAGTAAAAATCCAGATAACGAAGACCCAAAACCGATCAACATTTAAAAAAATCGTGTAACTGTGAAATTGAGCACAGTTATAAAGTTAAGTGTCCTGAACAACATACTAAAAGTCCCCAACCATGGGGGTGAGCGGGGGGCTGGGGGACATTTAAAGGGGGAAGATTTCAGCTTTTATAAAGTATCTTGAAAACTATCGCATTTAGAGAAAAAAATGTCAATTACAAAATTAATCTACGTGAAATTTCCTACAAACGTGAATAGTACATTTTGTACCTCTCCCCCCCCCCCCACTCACATCCCACGGTTGGGGACTTTTAGTATGTTGTTCAGGACAGGGCACTTTTAACCTTATAACTGTGCTCAGTTTCAAAGCTATACGATTTTTTATTTATTTATTTATTTTTTTTTTTTTTAATGTTGATTGGTTTTGGGTCTTCGTTATCTGGATTTTTACCTAAACCACCACTTGCGCCTACTAACCCTTAAATTATTTAAAACGTACAAAACATGCTGTATTATCCTTACATATTCCCTATGCATATATTTGTTTTGTACATTAGAAAATATCTGACCAGAACCCATTTAATTGCACACTTTAGTTGATTTTACTATTGCAAAAAAGAATTTTTCAAAAAAATGTGTTATTTCATCTCCCTATATCTCCTAAACTATTGATCATACAAACAAAATGTAATATACATTTTTGTAGAAAATTTTACGTAGATTAATTTTGTAACTGTCATTTTTTTCTCTAAATGCAATAGTTTTTAAGATATTTAATAAAAACTGAAAAGTGCCCCCTTAAAGGCCCCCTGCCGCCCGCTCACCCACAACTGGCGGGGACTTTTAGTATGTTGTTCAGGACCTTCTCGGCTATATGAGTATGCAAAATTTCAAAACTACATGATTTTTTTTTCTATTCGTCAAAGTTTGGCCTTCGTTGCCTGGACTAAGATATGATCCGTTTTAATTCATCAATGCTTGCAGGACTTCTCTGGAAAACCCTATGAAATGGTAATGTAAAAAGGATAATGATAATGTAAATATAATGTAGGAATGATACTGTAAAAAATATGAATTAAATTTTGTTTTTCATAAATGAAATTATCACTGGATTAAATAACATTGAGCGTCTTCATTTCTGTTTTACCTCACAAATAAATGTGTAACAATCTAACAGTGTTGGAAATTGTCTCCCACACTTAAACAAGGTTCAAACAACCATAATTCAGTGTTAGAATAGTTGCCACATCCATCAGATTTAAGGGTAATAAGAAAAACCAAAGGGTACTCTTTTAAGTTGATCACCCTGTATTGTAATTAAGAATTTTATAAACTTAGATTGATTCATTTTATTTATTCTATTCGATACTAAAACACATTTTATATTTCAGGAAACAAGTATGTTAAAAATAATTTGTCTACAGCACCTTTCAGTTCAGAAGAACGAAAGTAATACTTCCAAGCTACTTAAATGACTATTTTATTTAAAATAGAACTTCCCTCAATGGGATAAGTCTGAGCGAATTTCCTGATAACCTAGTAATTTTTGACATGCGAAGAAAATGAAATGCTACGTTTAATAAGTGAAGGGTACAAATTCAAATAATTACACAGTGGTTTATTTTATTTATTTATTTATTTATTTTAAGAAAAAGAAAAGAAAAGAAAATTGTAGAGTTTTAAATTAATTAATTTATTTATTTAAACACCAATTTCCGAGATCTAAAACTGATCTATCTTATCAGTATGACTACTTATTAATTTTCCTGCGATAACCAAGAAAGGATATCGAAAATGGGTTTATGTAACAATTTTCAGGAGAATAGTTATAGCCGTTTTTGAGATACCGACTTTTACCAAAGCTTGGCATAATTAATTGCTGACTAGAAAACAACAATTACATGCAAAAGGATATTTAAAAGAGGGTTAATATGGCAAGTTTGAAAAAATTTCATTCAGCCGTTTTGAAAGGAATACATTTGCAGGACCTGAAATTCAGCTACTTATACAGGACGGCTATCAATTTTCCTGAACTAACCAACTATATCATTCGAAAGGATATCTAACAGAGTGTTTATACAGCAATTTTGAAGAAAATTGTTAGAGGTGCTTTTGAGATATGGACTTACGGCTGCACTTCCGGTTTCGGATGTCCCACTTCCGGTTATTCAATTTTCACTAAAATTTGGAAAATTCATCTGTACACCATACCTGTTTCAATCAGAAAGTTTCGTAGTTCAATCTTCAGTAGTTTTCGAGATATAATAGCCAGACGATTCCCCCACTTACATACCTACACATACACACTGAACAATTGCCAAAAACCACTTTTTTGGACTCAGGAGACCTTAAAACATGTAAATCAGGTGAAATCTCGATATCGAATTTTTGGACCGAATACAAATACTTCCATTAGCTACAGTAGTCGGGTAATGGAAGTAAAAATATCGTATATGCATTTTTATATTTTTAGCTATTATGAAAACTTTTTTTTTTTTTCATTATAAATATCAATATTGAAAAAAATATACATTTAATATATATTTTCAGCTGTTATAAAAATTAAATTCTTACACCCTTATAATTACTTATAATAAAGTATTGGCTCATGTATGGGGTAACGTACATAAATTGATCAAGCAAAAAGCGAGGTCAGAGGCAAAATCTGGTGAAACCCGACCAGCCTAAATAATTGTAGGAAAATCGGTCGGCCAAAAATATAACTTTCAGCAAGTAGCTACTTTGTTCAGGCACACAGATCTTAGAAAAATATTCAAAAATATAATAGTAACAAAACTTTGAATAAAGACCATAAAATGCTATAAACTCGTAACAATTGTTTCGGGTCGAAAGAACACACGAACACACGACCCTTCTTTAGGCGAATAAAATAGGCACGACTGCTGCAGTCAAAGCGGCAACGCACAAAACCAGTTTTTAAAGAACAGCTAAAATATATAAAGACGAATGTAAATATACATGCTGGTGTGAGCAGAATTATGAAATAAAAGAAAATAAATAAATACATTCGTCTTTATATATTTTAGCTGTTCTTTAAAAATTGGTTTTGTGCGTTGCCGCTTTGACTGCAACAGTCATGCATACTTTGTTCGCCTGACGAAGTTCCGTATGTTCTTTCGTTCGGAGCGTTTCGGAGCTTCTTTCGTTGCGAGTTAATTGCATTTTGTGGTGTTTATTCAAAGTTTTGTTATTATTACTTTAAAACGGCAGCTCTGTGGCATTTTCTTATTATTCAAAAATATGCAAAAAATTGAATAATTCATTGAAAAAATGAATTCTTAAAATAAAATTTTCTTTTGAATATTGAATGCTGAAACATAAAATAATAGAATAAAATATTAATTTAGAAATTTTTATTTATTTATCAAGAAATAAACAAACACGATGATATAGTTAGGTACGATTATGCCTCTCCTTTTTACTTTCCTTACCCATAAGATAGAGAAAGTATTGTTTTTTGGTCAAATTTTCGAAAGCGAGATTTTGCTATATTTACACGTTTTGAGGTCCCCTGAATACGAAAATCATGTTTTTAGAAAATGGTCTGTGTGTCTGTCTGTTATCAGCATATCTCAAGAACAAATAGTAGCAGACTTTCCAAACTTGGTATTCTAACTGTGTATCATATAGGGATGCTACTGTAAGATTTTCGTTAAGATCAAGCAAATGGTTCGTGTACAGGGATAATCAAGAGAATTCTAATACATTACGTCTATGGGGGAAATTGCAGGTATGTAGAGTTTAACGTCTATAGACTTCACTAAAACAAAAGAAACGAATATATATTTTTTGTAATAGAGATAGTCAACTGGGAATTTTTTTTTTTGTGTATGTAGGAACCTCGCCTCCCCCCTGGGGAGGAAGTCCCCCCTGGAGGGGAGTAAATTTTCATGATGGGTATCTTTCAAAAGAGCTCGCAAATACCTGTAAAACGAATGGTTGAACAATCGTTCTGCGATAATTTAAAACAAAGTTATCGATTTTTTTTACTTTTATCAAAAAAAAAAAAAAAAAAAAAAAAAAAAATCGCTTTTTTTTTTTTTTTAATATTGAGATTTTTTTTTTTTTTTTTTTTTTTTTGGATGTTTAGTATTATACTACTTCTCTAATATGGAAATCGTCTGCATTATCATAAAAGATAATTTTTTTAAATGATAATTTTAAATAATAATTTTAATAAATTATTTTTTAAAAACAGAATTATTTTTTAATAACCGAATTAAATTTTATATAAATCTAGGTGCATTAATGAAACGGGGGGTTGAGGGGGGCGGGAGCCCCCCTCACACAGAATTAATTATCATATAAAACTGTTCCGAAGCCTAATTTGTATTGTTTAACATTGGTTTACATAACATCGTTATCTTACCTCTTAATTTCCAACCTGTATTTATAGTATTAAATTCCAGGGTAAGAGAAAGTCGTGTGAGTGACACACCAGATTATTTTGATTAATTTAAACTAAAATACACACTTTTAAATTTAGAAACTAAACAACAACGAAAAATCGTGAGGTACGCATTGATTATTAACACCTTCCTTATATCGTATAACTTCCAATGTTCTTTGCCTATGTTATCACACAACGACAGATAGAAGGGTTGAAAGGCATACAGATAGACTAATTGGATTCATAATCACTTTTAAACATTGTTGGAAAGTGTTGAAAATGGTTAAAACAAACGAAATGCAGCCCTTAATGTATCTGAATAATTTGATGTACACCTTGTAATTCTAAAGGTTAACCATATCATATTCTATAATGTAGAGAAACATTATTTCAGCATACTAAATTAATTTTATTTTTTTATTAAGGTTATGTTATATACCTCATTACCCCCAGCTCCTTACACACCTTGTTCAATATTTCCTTTGTGAATTCAATATAACACTGCCGAGTATATATACAGTAGGTATAACAAATGGTACGTAAGGTATCGAAATTCATTTATGTAGTTCTGTAAATGAATTATTAATTACGTGGATAGTGTTGCGTCGCATAAAATGTTGCGTTCGAACGAAGAGATTTTGTGCACACACAAAAATATATATTAAAACTATGTACAAAATATTTTGACGTGCATTTGTTTATACATGCAGCCGTGAGATACGTTGATTCAAATGCTTAAAGACTTAAAAACATGTGTAATGTAAAAGTAAAATGCCTATTAGAAATAGATTGAGAGAAGCAGCATGCAAACACTGCTAAGTGATAAGGTTCTTTTTTGACTACTGTTCACCACATGACTGACTGCCTCATGGGGAAGCTCTGGGAAAAGTTGAGTTGAGATGTTCAGAATACGCCGAACAGACACCATTTTTTATTTATTTTTTTATTTTTTATTTTTATTTTTTCACGAAAACAGCGATTTTATTTTTAGGAACTTAAGAATATATGTTGGTTTTATTATGTTGAAATACACTTAAAAGAAATGGCCTCCATAAATTTTAATAGAGTGAAATTCTTTTTGTGTGTGTTCCTGTACACGAACCACAAACTCTCTATACACAATTCTATATAATACCTCAAAAATATTATATTTACAGAAAATTTTAAGCCAATTTATGACTTTTGTGATAGCTGTCATAGAAGACACACACAGAAATCAAGCACTTTTTGACACTTAACAAGTGGGGTTCATTTTCGGCAAGTAAAGCTTTAAAATCGATAATAATTTTAAATTCTTAAATTATGTCATACTCTTAAATGAAATAAATTTTTATTAAGTTTATACAATGGAACCTGTACCCGAATTGAAGTGTTATAGAATACAGTCAAACGATTTTAACTTGTAAAAGTTATAAAGTGGAGAATGTGACCGATTTTTCTCGTCCTTGTTTGTTCCGGGATTCACGTGTAATTCTCATGGTCATATCGTGTCACTTCTACATGCGCACCGAGAATGAAATGTGCAACTCCGTTTCGCTAAACAACTTTATAGGTATGTAAATACTGTTTAAAGCTCCGATCTAAATTTAGATCAATCATATTTACATTAACTGTCACTACAGATGTAACATTGTGTTGCGACTATAAATTCTGAAGCATTGCAGAATATTCATAAGTATTATTCAAGAAAAGTTTTTTTTTTTTTTTTTCCTTCTGTCAGTTAAACCTTTAAAATTCTCAACTTACTTATTTTTGAAAATTACTGAAGTAATTTCAAAAACGGCTATTAGATAACTGATTATAAATATGAAAAAAAAAAAAGTAGCATTTTTAGTTTTCGAATTTTTTTTCGTTTGAAACATTATATGTTAAACTAATTAAATTCAAATATTGCAAAACTCGCAACAATTGTTTTAGGTGAAAAAAAATAGCACAGTTCTTCATCAGGTGAAAAACTAAGCACGGGTACAGCATTAAAAAATTGCTAATTCCGTTAGTTACCTAATTCCATGTGCCTTATAAATATTTGCACAAATTTTCAAGCTAATCGTATGATAGTATCGTCCTACTAAGAAATTTAAAGAGGAATTCTGCATATCGCTTCCTCTGAAACACCGCTTGTTAAATTTCGGATAAGTGCTGCTATCTACCAAACTGAGAAAGAACAAAAGTTTAAAAAAATCGAATAGAACAAAGAAAAAAATATTGAAAAACTGTTACATTGAAAAATACTTGGTTACAGTGCGAAATCAACGTACATTGAAGGGTGAAATGATTGAGAAATATTATATTTATAAATTGCAAAACTGTGAATAAACTGATTAAGAATTTTCTGTTTTAACATTTTTCACAACGTTGAAAAGTGTTAAAGAACATTAACTCAGATAGTCTCTCTGGTCGCCTGCCTGTGTGTTCTGTCATTTATATAAATACTAGAAAAGCCCCGGTTCGGGAACGAACCGAATTCTGAATGCGGGAAATTTTTTTAAATCAAACTCGAAATGTACAAAACTCGGCCAGATGTTAATGAAAGTTTTTTAATGAAGTAATTTTTAAATTTATGAAAACAATGATGGTAGAGAATCAACGAAGGCTTGACCCGCTTCGCTGGTCACTATATTTAAAGGAAGGTTTTTTCTATATCGCTTTATAAAAATAAATAAATAAATAAATTATGAAATTGCTCTAAAGCCCTCTTTGGTTCCGAGCTGCCTTCGGCAGCGACCCACTCGTTCTCAGACTCTTGGGTGCCTGTGTCTATTGTCTGTGACATTAGCTTACCAGTGGGCTTCCATTTGGATGCTTATCAGGTGACATTTTCGAAACGGACAGTATCGAAAAAATTGAAGTAGCAGTTTTATATTTGAATCCCAGTTACATATGAACAACACTGTGCGTGGTAAATTTTAATCACATTAAAAACTGAGACAGACAATATACACTAAAAATATACAATTTAAAACATTAAAAACTTAAAATATAAATTTAAACGTTTCGAGCCTTTTACAGGCTCCTCATCGGTAAAAACATCAAATGTAAATGCTGAGAACAACAACAGACTTTCATTATGATAGTGCAACGTATTCAGCGAGAACGGCGCATGCTTCATTAAGTGGTGAAAAATGTTCATTTGTATACCAGGCCTCCAGGAAAATTCTTGAAAGATTTTTAAATATTTTAAACTATACGTGGTGTACATAATATTTTCTTTCACGTCATTTTCTATATTTGTTTGATTTATTCGATCAACCATAAAATGACAATAATTTCGTGACAAATATAATATTACAATGTGCTATGATCGGTTACGTCTATCGCATGAGACAATTTTTGGAGTTATAAATAGTACTTGAGTTAGTTAATAGTAGTTAGTATAAATAAAAATAAATAATGAAATATGTAAACCTGATCATGGTACAGTCTTAATATCGCTCCCCTTGGCAACTTTTGAAATTTTATCGCCACTTTAGACAAAAATACATACTTTATGTGATTATTTTTTCTGTTTCTTTCTTTTCTTTTCTTTTTCCTTACCTGTTCTTTCTTTTCTGTGTTTCAATATTTTATAATTTATTTATATTTTTGATGCGCTACTTGGCTTAAAGTGGCTTTTGCGAAAGTGGAGTCCTTGACGAACAATATTGGATCTATTTCAGCCTCAAAATTTTAAAACTTACCCAGGATTATCAATAAGTAAAGCTCTTTAATGTAATGCTGAATTAGATTTCATGCCAAGCGCGATTCATCCGTGCCAAAAACATACAATTTAAACAAAAGGGGAAAAAAAAAAAAAAAAGAAACTAAAATTAAGGTATATTATTTTTATTTTTATTTTTTTTTTACTCCATTTTCACATTGTTATTTTTTTTATATGCACGAGTAAGTTTAATATTTTATAACTAGTATATAACTCCGTCAAAAATGACGGAATGTGAACGATAAATCTTGAAAACAATGTTTAGATCATGAAGATTACCACGTGATCATTCAAATGTATTTTCAGTTTTTGTTTATAAATCAAATGTGTTTCGATATTTTCTAATTTTCGTTCTGAAATTAAAAAAAATTCTACTCGATCAATAAATATGAATGACAATAAAAAAACTGCTGGTTGACAAAAAATATAGGCCCGAAAACACAACAGCAACAACACATCCCAGTGTTCCGTTAAGTGCTCTATTTAAAGTCCTCATAATAAGAATAATCTAGTGTGTCACTCACACGACTTTCTCTTACCCTGAAATTTAATGCTATAAGTACAGGTTGGAGATTAAGAGGTAAGATAACGTGTACTGTTATGTAAACCTATGTTAAACAATTCAAATTAGGGTTCGGAAGAGTTTTATATGATAATTAGTTTTGGTCCCCCTCAATCCCCCGTTTCATTAATGCACCTACATTTATATAGAATTTAATTCGGTTATTAAAAAATAATTCAGTTAAAAAAAATAATTTATTAAAATTATTATTTTAAAAAGTTATCTTGTATGATAATACAGACGATTTCCATATTAGAGAAATAGTATAACACTAAATATCCAAAAAAAAGTTGAATTTATTCTCAATATTAAAGTAAAAAAAAAAAAAAAAAAAAAAAAAATTTAAAAATGAAAGAAATCAATAACTTTATTTTAAATTATCGTAGATCGATGGTTCAACCATTCATTTTAAAGGTATTGGCGAGATCTTTTGAAAGATACCCATCATGAAAATTTACTCCACTCGAGGGAGGACATCTACCCCAGGTGGGGAGGCGAGGCTCCTACATACACAAAAAAATTTTTCCCAGTTGACTATCTCTATTACAAAAAATATGTATTCGTTTCATTTGGTTTAGTGCAGTCTATAGATGTTAAATTCTACTTACCTGCAATTTCCCCCATAGACGTAATGTATTTGAATACTTTTGAATGTCCCTGTACACGAACCATTTGCTTCATCTTAACGAAAAGCTTACTGTAGCATCCCTATATGATACACATTTAGAATACCGAGTTTGGAATTTCTGCTACTATTTGTTCTTGAGATATGCTGATAACAGACACACAGACACACAGACAGACACAGAGACCATTCGCTAAAAACGTGATTTTCGTATTCAGGGGACCTCAGAACATGTAAGTATAACAAAAACTCACGTTCGAAAACTTGACCCTAAAACAATACTTTCTCGACCCTATGGATAAGAGGAAGTAAATAACGATTTACTTCATTTTACCAAAATACTTTTTTTTAAGACTATCGAAGATCCTGTTTCCAAATACGTAAGCAAAGTGTGACGTCACTGACCGTCCGTGGATGCAAGAAATGATTCCCTATGTTAATCGTCCATTGTATTTTTTGTAAAAAATTATTAAAAATCGAGGAAAATTATTTTCCGATTTTAATACCCGTATTTTTTATAGGTATGATATCGTATCCATGTGTTAGATTGAGTTATTTTGCTGTCAAATTGACAAAATTTTAAATTTCAAAACTGTGTCATCTTTGGCGTTTTTTGTATTTGGCGATTAAAAACATACTACGAAAATATACATGCCAGATGTTTATTTTCGTAATATGTATTGTACGATATATTGTTTCATATAATTCAGTTAAAATAACCATGATTTTTGAAAGGAATGAAATATGTTCGCCAAATAATTTGGCGATATATTTTTTCCGCCAAGGATGACAGATATATTAAATCTATTCCGCTGCAACATATGAGTATCTTATATCAGACACTTTATTTAAACATTTGAAAACAAATTTGACTTCAAATTATGATAGAATATTTATCATTTTCCTTTTAATTAGTATATTAGTTGGATATTTATTGTGTAAATATCATCCTTTGAAATGAAATGTTTATGTTTTCAATCAAATATGGAAGTTTGCTATTTTATTTTTCTAAAGTTTTGAAATTTAAAATTTAAATTTTATCAATTTTACAGCAAAAACAACTTAATCTAACGCATGCACACGATAACTAATACATATCTATACCGAAATATGGGAATTAAAATCGGAAAATAATTTTCCTCAATTTTTAATAATTTTTTACAAAAAATCCAATGGGCGATTAACATAGGAAATCTTTTTCTTGCATCCACTGACGCCCAGTGACGTCATCACTTTGCTTGCGTATTTTCTAACTAACTATCTAATAATTACAGACACTCCATGCTAACCCAAATTCACCTCTACTCTATACTCCCAACCAGCTATCTCACCCACAACATCGCCAAAATATCCAGGATCCAGCTAGGGACTTTCTCATTCTCAACCGAACATTTTATCTTGACTCGACATTATCACCTTAGACTACCCTACTTTCAATACTCATTTCAACTGGTGACCTTTACTTGCCCAACCAAACATTCTATCCCAACTATAACTTTACATTAATTTCAAAACTAAAATCAACTGGCGACATTTAGGTACTGAACTCGACGCCAATCATACCATACAATGTAAACAAATAATGAAGCTTGATAAAAATATTTAAAGACTTTAATATGTTTTTACAAATATATTTTAAGATTTTTAAGGCATTAATATGTTTTAGAAATATTTTAAGCGTTTTTTTTTTTTTTTTTAATGAAACAGTCAAAGAGTCGTTCATTTGCAATTAAAGAGTTGTCCATTTGGAATTTGTATTTTCTGAATGGCAACAAATTATGTTTGTTTTTATTTGGCATTGCGTTGTTTATAATCATGAAGTTACATAATTCTATTTATAGGTTCATGTTTATAATAGCCAGTGATCCGTTATATTTAATTAAACATTTAAACATTACAATTGAATAGTTTTTCAAGGTTTTAGAGGGAATAAATAACAATATGTGCGATACAAAACATGTATGAAAATGATATGTATGTTTTCGTAAGTTGAATTGAACAAATGGGGGAAAAAAAAATGGCTGCCAAAAGTCTCTGTTTTGAAGCGGTGTAAACCGGAATCGTGAATGACAGATGAGGGTCATTATATATATTATTTTTTTATTTTTTGCGTGAAGGCATATTTCATTTTATGCTGCAAAAAAAAAAAAAACTTTTTTATTTATTTATTTATTTATTTATTTTTATTTTTATTTTTTTTTTTTTTTTGGCAACAATTAAAAATTTAAATGTCCAATTTTTAAGCTATTACCAGGTTATTATTTTCATATATTAATTAATTTTAAAAATCTAATCAAAATTTCGTTAAAAATAAGGTACCAAACAAAAAGGGCGATTTTTCTGAATCCGTCGGATTAAACAGCTTATCGATCGGACAATTAGATTTTTTAAAATTAACTAAAGTATAAAAATTTGGTGGCAACTTACGTCCACACACAGACAAACAGAGTACAAGGAAATCTCTTAGTCGTGTCGTTTATATATATAGATTTGTAGAATATTTTGAAACTGATATATGTTACTCAGGTTACGCAATATCTATCTTCTTTTGAAAATTTTTTAAGTAGCACTAATGGTTCGCGGATTGGTTGCGTAGCCACAAAACAAAAGTATTCGGATACATTAATCTTAGAGAAATATTTTTTAAAAACATATTTTAGCATCTTGATACAATGCTAAAGGCAATGATCTTAACACACATTTTTAAGGAGCATAAAAGGATATTTTTCTATAGAAAATTATATGATTTGTGTTAATGCTTCATTTCTAGGGCCACACAAAAGGATTCAGATTCATTGCGGGTTATAGGTAGAAATTGCTGACAGAAAATACATTTTCAGCTGAATTACGATTTTCTCAAACTTTTCCATTGAAATCGAAAATTTTTGTGACTTTATATTTAGGATGTAACGGATAAGTACAGTTGAAAAGTTCTCCACATTCTATGAAAATAGTATGGTTTTTCATTTTAGGTGTAAATTCTATTTTTGAAAAAAAAAAAAAAAAACCGCTGTTTCCAAAGGAAAAATTAACATTATATGTATTTGTAATTTATTATCTTACAAGGAGAGGTCACGACATAGAAAATTCAGATGGGGTGAAATTGCGCAGAATTATAGCATACCATGAAGGTATCAACATAAAAAAGCAGTAGCTCGCACTAGACACACAATCTTGAGGGGAAAAAAAGGTTTTAAAAGTTTCAGTAATTGCTTAAGTACAAGTTAGTTAAACAAAGAGTCAACGGTCCAGTTGCGTAGATGGTAGCCACGTAAGCGCGTGCAATGCACAAGCTCTGAGTTCAATGCTACACATAAGGGAAACTTTCTTTTTTTTTTTTTTTTTTTTTTTTTTTTTACAATTTATTGAAATAAACATTGTATTTTACTTCATTTTGTAATTAAATTTAAAATTTGAAAAATGAACGATAATAATTATTTATTTTTTCTCAATTAGAAAAGTAATGTGCGATTTATAGTTATATTTTTCTATTTGCAATATTAATAATTTTCTATAACTTGAAAAAAATTACTCATACTTCATCCTATTAATGCATCTTCTCATATAGCAATACTGAAAATCGAATTTTTTGAACAAAAGTATATCAAAGTGGTTGAACATCCATATTATTTCCCAGAACTTACTCTATATGACTTTTGGCTATTTTTTCATTTAACAAAAAACAATTACGTGGTCGTCGTTTTCATTCGGAAAATGGGATTGAAGAGAGCATATAAACACATTCTTCATTGATTTCTAGAAATGGATGGTCTGAATCATTTAATCTTTGGTAAATTGGCCTACAAAAGTGCATTGATATTGTAGGGGACTACTTTGAACACTTCTTAGATTTAGTAAGTTTTACTTGTACCCTACAGCCACATCTCAAAAATTTCAGAATGACCCTCGTACAACATGAAACATAATTAGTAAGTCCATCGTAATACTCTTACTGTATTCACTTAAGATTTATTAAATTTTACTTGTACCATACAGCTGCATCTCAAAAATTTTAGTATCACCCTCGTTCAACAATATGAAACAGAATTAGTAAATTTCTCGTAATACCATTCATCTAAATACCAAGTCCATCTTAATCTTTTGTCTTGTCTTGTTAGTTTAGTAATAATAATAATAATAATAATAATGTTTTATCATTTTCTGTTTATTAATATATCTATTTTTAAATGTATTCACAATTGAAGAAACTTACCTGATTAGGGGGTAAGGCAGTAGCTTCCAGAGGTCTCATCAGGGCACCACATACAGCACAGTTCAAGGCAAAACCCGCCACGATGAGGAGGGCTCCTTTCCAGTCGTAAGTCGCCAACAGGAACTGCACGAGGGGGGCGAACACAAAAGCTCCCATACCGGAGCCGCAAACAGCAATGCCTGTAGCGAAGGCTCGCTTAGTCGAAAAGTAGTAACCAACGCTTACGATGGCAGGTAGATAGATGAGACCGAAACCGATGCCTGCAAATGTTAAAGAGACTTACTAAGTACAAATAAAGAAATAGATTTTGAATAAATACAATTCATTTTTCCGCTTGCGTGTATGGTATTTATGTTTTAATGTGTAACACAATTACATATCCAAGAGTAGTATAAAAAATTTTGCCGAAATATCAGTAGTTCACTACATTTCTCTTGTCTTTGTCGATACCTTTGAGAAGAAAGTGTTTTAACTATTGTACGGGGGCATGAAAAGAAAAACCGAGTACTATATACTTCTACAGACATAACTTCTCGTTGGTACATTTTAACATCTTTAGATTTCACTAAATATTATTTAATTAACAGAACTTTCTTATACGCACAAAACATGCTTATACTAATAAAATATGACGTGAAAAACGTTCGTCATTCGTAAATAGGGTCACACAAAAGAATTCGAATATACAAGATCTGTAGTTGGAAGTTGCTTGAAGTTCATTTTAAATTGTGTTACGCGTTTTTCTCGATGTGCTACAATGAGATAAACTATATAATGCGGATACAATTTCTAGCCAATATGCAGAGTCATCCAAAAATAATCGAATAAATGGTCTGGGTTGAAATTCTCTGAAAAAGGTGAAATATATTTTTTTCAAATTTAATAACAATTTTGAATATTTTATAAAAGTAGCTACAATATTTAAACAAGGGATTGAGGGGGCCATGTTCGCACAGTAATGTACACACTTTCCTTCTCTTCTGATTAAATTAATTTATAGCTATCTGCAATGCAAAAACTTCCATATTAAAGGAAAGACTCCCTTTCCCAAAAATATTTCTCCTTATTTGACATCCCTCAAAATAGTAAAATTATCCCCAAACTATTTAATCTGCATATTAACGATATGTTCTAATATTCTCACATCTCATCGGCTATTTATATGCGGACGATATCTGCATTTTTGCTTCTCACAGCAACATGCGTTGCGCTATTTCGGCAATTACCTACCAGCTAAAAAAATTCTTGCACATTGGTTCTTCAAATATTGTCAAAACTGAAGCACGTGGAAGTTACATGACGCAATATACTAGGGATATTTAAAAAATCGATTTTCGCCGCAGCATCCTTCAATGGTCTAATCAATGTAAACATCTTGGTGTTACTATAGACTAAAGCTTCACTTTCAAACAACACATCAACACTATGCAAAACAATTTTTGAGCTGCTAAGAGTAAATTAATGCTCTTTCTTGCTCGAAACTGCAGTTTATGCTATAAAAGTAAAATGCTTTTTCTATTTTCTATCTTCCTCCCATCCTCACCTATACCTGTATGGTATGGTCAAATGCAGCAAAAACCCATATCAAGTTACTCATTAAAGCTCAAAATGCAACCATTCGGCAATTACTTGATATGCGCTGATACATTCGAAATTTTCCCATTGTTAAAGAAATTGCCTCTCCGAGGTTAAATGATTTTAGACACCACCTTAATATATTAATTTTCATTTGGCTTTAGAATAAATTTTCAGCCCTGGTTTGAACATACTAGTTACATATGATTAAAAGGATCCTATTAATAGACTTAGACTCAAAATAGGCTTACCACTCAACTCCCCTCTTTGATTTTTTATTTGTCCTTTTACTGTTCTTTCTTTTATTCCGTGCTGTCTTATATATATATATATATATATATATATATATATATATATATATATTAACTGTAAAAATTCTAATTGTAAAGAAAAAAATTAAAATAAATAATCTGGTGTGTCACTCACACGACTTTCTCTTACCCTGAAATTTAATACTATAAATACAGGTTGCAGGTTAAGAGGTAAGATAATGAGAACTGTCATGTAAACCTATGCTAAACAATTCAAATTAGACTTCAGAAGAGTTTTATACGATAATTAGTTCTGTGTGAGGGGGGCTACCGTCCCCTCAACCCCCCCCCCCTCCCCCCCCCCCTCTCTCGTTTCATCATTGCACCTACATTTATATAGAATTGAATTCGGTTATTAAAACATAATTCTGTTTTTAAAAAATAATTTATTAAAATTATTATTTAAAAAAATTATCTTTTTTGATAATGCAGACGATTTCCATATTAGAGAAGTAGTGTAACACTAAATATAAAAAAAAAGTCCATTTTACTCTCAATATTAAAAAAAAAAAAAAAAAAAAAAAAAATACGATTTCTTTTTTCTAAGTTTTTTTTTTTCGTTACAAGTAAAAAAAATCCCTTTTCGGCAAGCTTAAAGGCAAAGGTAGATTCCTTTACGTTAATGTTACAATTGTAAAGAAATTTTACACATGCATTAATACCTAGCCATTGGCTTTTTTCCCACACATTGCATTATTTACGTCGCTATTCTGTTTTCAAGAAATTTAATTTTCAACTACAAAAGGGTTTTATTCATTCTACTTAAAATTTTAGGCTAAATTTATTGGTTTGTAAATGTTTCAATTTTTTAAATTTCAAGCTCATAATCATTCAACAAATAAAAGCCTTAAAGATATACAATCACAGCAATGGTGAATCCCGGAGGGGCTATTGGGCTACACCCCCCTCCCCACCTAAGCTTAATCAAAATTATATTTTTTATTTAAAATCCATATAACTGTTGTTCAATATCTTTCTTTTAAAAGAAAAGGTAATAGAAACGTGAAAATGCACTTGTGATCTTACTAGTTCTGGTAAGCCTGGCGTTGCTATGGTCAAGTCAAACACAGATAAGTGGTAGCGGTTTTTGGATAATTATTTCATTGTAATTTTTGTTGAATTATTGAAAGTTTTGTATTGTGTTTTTGTGATTCTTATTGTCAGATGAGTAAAAATTGTAAAGTGAAACTGTTTTGGTTCACATAAGCTGGAACATTAACATTAACATTAGTTAACATTTGACCATTTGGCACCACTGAATTTCAATGTTAATTGTTATGAATTTAGTAAATTCTATGATTTGGCGAGATTTTGGTGACAAAACTTCCGACTTAGCAATGAAATTTGTGATTTGGCGGCAAAAGTTGATAGTTGACGACGAAATTTTTGACTTAGCGACAAAATTTGGCGAGCTTGGAGATGGAGAAAGGCAGCTTTGGCGTCATTATATTTTCTTTCCACGCGAAAACCTCATATCTCTTCACAGACCAATATCTTGTTTCGACAAGATAAAAAGTCAAAGGAAGCTGTAACGTATTACTCTCAATCGTAAATTTTAAAGTATTGCCTAAACTGACATTCTAAACTATTCACCACAAACGATATTTGTATTAAGATTGACGTATTATTTTAATTTTATATTTTTAAATGATTAATTAAAGCGTTTAACAAGGTTTTTAATTAGCACACTTTTATTAACTTGATATGATGCAACTATTAATGTATGTAACGGAATTTTGCAATTCAATTTTCGGCAACTTCTTGTCGTCCAAAGGACCTGAAATTTTGCACACGACTTCATAATCAATGACAATACTAGATACAAGCGTTTTAGCCACTTTTCCTATCAGGGGCAGGTTCCAAGGGCAAACAAAAAATCTATACTTATACAAAACTATCGTATGTGACACAGGATTTGGATGTATTTTTATAATGTCGAATGGCAACAATTTTTTTTTTTAATAAAGATTTAAAAGTATGTAATATTTTTCTAAAACCTTTATTGGTTCATTTTTCAATAAAAGAGTGTTCTTTATTTATTTATTTATTTTTTTTTTATTGTATAATTTTATTTATCAAAATAAGGGAATTCGAGTAATGAAATACTTTAATTTAAATTTAAATTTTCATGAAAATAATCTTCAACGGAAAATTCATTAAAATCGTCCCTAGTTCATTTGTTAAAGGGATACCTAAATGTCCCCAAATTTATTACCTTTTATACCATGCCAGTTTAATTCGTTGAGCATCGATTTACAAGATTTTTTTTTTCTTTTAACGATGACATTTATCTTTTACATTATAGCATCTATGTCATAAAGCTAAGTCTAAATCTGCTTAGCCGTGTTGATTTTATTTACTTATTTTTTTTATTAACTTTTATTTTATTTGTTTAAAATCACGGATAAAATTTCATTTCGTTTGTCTCAGTACATTGTTGTAATTGTGACGTCATATTTTCTGTTAAATTAAACTTTTTTTTTTTTTTTTTTTTTTTTTTTTTTAATCAGATTATTATATTGTTTAAAACATGATTAAAATTTTATTATATTTTCAGTGATCTTTTTTATTATCGTTTGCACGTGACATAAGCATCAGATTATAAATTTTTGCAATGAAAGCTATAGAAAATGTCGGCTTCATCACAAGAAAAATCACTTTTTAACTTGTAACTTTTAAGCAATTGAAGTTATCGAAAAAATTTAAATACAAAAGTTGTCCTTTAGGGTAAGGCGGTAATTCGCCTGATTTGAAGTATTTTCCTATTTTCAGTATTAAAGAAATTATGGGCAAATGAAAATTTCCACCCCCCACCATTTCCACCCCCTTTGAGCAGGATACCCCATCTACGAACTCGACCGAGATTTTTACTGTCCTGACAACATATCCCGAGCTGGTTAAATTTAAATAAAAATTACTCCAGTTATCGTGTTCACAACTTAACATGGGAAAAAGCGTTATACATATATATATATACCTATATATATATATATATATAAACTTTTGAACGGAGGGTGGTTTTGAGTTCTAGGGGTCATGATCGGTGAAGATATGAAGAAATTTTCCAGAAGTCGTGTCATGAGAACCATTGCAATAGGTAGATCTCCTATAAGGTATCTACCTAAAAATCTATAACTTTGTTTTAAATTATCACAGATTTATAGTTCGACCATTCGTTTTAAAGGTATTGACGAGCTCTTTTGAATGATATCCATCATGAAAATTTACTCCCCTCGAGGGGGGGACTTCCCCCCAGGGGGGGGGGGGAGGCGAGGCTCCTACATACACAATTTTTTTTTTTCAGTTGACTATCTCTAATACAAAAAATATATATTCGTTTCATTTGGTTTAGTGCTGTCTATAGCTGTTAAACTCTACTTACCTGCAATTTCCCCCATAGACGTAATGTATTTGAATACTTTTGAGTGTCCCTGTACACAAACCATTTGCTTCATCTCAACGAAAAGCTTACTGTAGCATCCCTATATGATATACATTTAGAATACCGAGTTTGAACTTTCTGCTATAATTTGTTTTTGAGATATGCTAATAACAGACAGACACACACACACAGGCACACACACAGACACACACACAGACATACACACAGACCATTTGCTATAAACATGATTTTCGTATTCAGGGGACCTCAGAACATGTAAATATAACAAAATCTCGCGTTCGAAAATTTGACCCAAAAACAATACTTTCTGTACCTTATGGGTAAGAGGAAGTAATAAATGAACAAATAAAAAGGTAAAATTCATAAAAGCTTCCTAATCATTCTATCCTAATCATTCTATCTGCTTAAAAACATTCTATCTCTCCCCATTCTTTCCGTGAATGTTGAAATGCCATCTTTAACCGTTCTCATTATGAGTAAATTGTGTTTTCATTTCTTATGAGCTCAAAAAAGTTTTATTATATTATTACTTTTTATTTCCTATCTGTATTATCCTTAGACTTCATTATTTTTGCTATTTCCTTTTCTGGCACACAATTCAATTCCTAATTTCCACTCCCTGTTATTTACTTAATTTATTATGCAGAGGAAGGATGCGTGACGTTGGCCACAGATGCTTCCAAGCTCCGAATTGTTCGAAGTTGTAGAAAAACTATTTCTACACTCCTGCTCAAAAGTTTGGATAGATTTAAAAGATTTTTCTTTTTCTTTTTTTTTTTTTTTTCAATTTGAAATTGCCTACTGTATGAAATGTTGTACTTTGGAGATGTAAAGAATAGGAACGTCCTTATCTTTTTCAGTAAAAATTGGATTACGGCAGCAATTTTAAAGACGAATAATCACCCTGTATTATCAAGAGGGTCAGAGTGAAATGGTTAGTAATCGTAGTAAATGTTAATATAGACTCTTACAATTTTGATACGTTTTTGTAACAACATCATGCATTTTTTTTTTTTTTTTTTTTTTTTTTTTTTTGTTTATTATTATTATTATTATTACTGTTAAACTTCAAAAAGAATTCGGCAGTTTTTTTTTTTTTTTTTTTTTTTTTTTTTTTTACATATAATATGCAGAGATTTCTACAAAATTTAACGTCACTTTCAGATAAATTAAAAAATCAATTTATAAATTATATTCTGCAATCGAAATTCAAATATAGTGATTATCTTATTAAATATGAAGATTTATTTGAAATTTGTTTTTACTGCGTATGTTTAAATAATAAAAAATAACTCTTTATATATATATATGTAATTTGATAGCCAAATATACAAGTTAATTCATATTAAAATCCCTATGAAATATCATAAAATATCAAAATGGTACACGCAAAATACTAAGGCAATATTTTTCTTAAAAAAGGATATTCGCAAATAACTGTTTTCGTTATTATTCAACGGATAATGACACTTGAATACTTAAAAACATATGGATGTTTTATATAAACATACATATTTATAAATGAAGAGAAATACATCATATAAATTGAAATGATTTTTTTTTTACACATTCCAATACAAACTTTTTTTCCCAGATATCTTAAATTATTAATTTTTTCATAAATCATTGTCAGTTATTTAATTTAGAA
Organism: Salticus scenicus; assembly: GCA_963930645.1. Lineage (NCBI taxonomy): Eukaryota > Metazoa > Arthropoda > Arachnida > Araneae > Salticidae > Salticus > Salticus scenicus. The sequence goes on from OZ005652.1 coordinate 240,325,931, forward strand.
TAACTATGCATAGACTTATAACAGTAATAGTTATTATCAAATGTTTTATTTATAAAAAATCAATTTTATTCAATGACTAAAGAACACCCGAGTTTTTTGCACATATCTTTTTAATTTTTTACGATATTTGACAAGGCTGTTAGTATGAGTTAGCTTGCATATTTGACTATGAAACTATGAAAAAATAAATAAAATGAAATAAAATAACGTTCGCACATGCGAAGTAAAATACTTTTCATTCAAATACTTTTATTTCATAAGATATTTAATATTTCTCTATTCCGATTGCAATATATAATTTTTAAAGTGTTGTTTTAATTTATTTGTAAGAATCGTGATGTGTCATTAAAAACTGTGTACAAAAGTAAAGTAACAGACGTAGTAGTAAAAAAACGTGTAAGTAAAAAACGTGTTGAAGTAAAAACTAGTTGGCATAGGTGGACTCTGCTCAGTTCCCCACCATATTTATGTTCTCATAAATTTCTAGTGCGAGACATATTATAATCATGTTAAATGAATTTGACCAAATCTTGATACAGTGACAGAACGAAATCCCCGCCTAATAGGCTATCCACCGTTCACTTCGATATATTTATCTTATTCTAATCTATTAATTTATTTTATCAGGGTGAATTCCGTTATTTAGTTTTCATGATACTATTTCCAATGCAATAATCCTCAAAATTCATTTTTATATGAAAAATTTACAATTTCGCTATGTTGATAAAATCGTAAATTACGAATAATTTACGAAATTTTCCTATTAGAATATTTGTATTCAATCATGTTCAAACAAATATCATAAATGTAATTTTGAAGTTGTCTATGTATTTATGATCCTCAAAATGGACGTTTATGCTCAATTTTGGCTTATTCTGACATGTTCAAAAAATCGTAAATTCCAAATAACTCACGAATTTTTTAAATTGGAAAAATAATAGTCTATGATATTCATGCCAGTATCCTAAATAATATTTTGAAAGTGGTTTGACATCTTTGCGATGAAAATATCCCTCAAGATTGACGTTTATGTGAAATTTTGCTCTATTCTGTCATGTTAAGAAATTCGTAAATTTCCAATAACTTACGAAATTTTTAAATTGGAAAATTCCTAGTCATGAATATTCATGCCAGTGTCCGAAATAGTTAGTCTGAAATTTCCAATAACTTGCGAAATTTTCAAAGTAGCATATTTATAGTTACTGATGTTCATTCCGGCATCGAAACCGATATTTTGAAACTGGTCTGACATTTTTACAGTAAAAAGTTTCCATTTAATGCACGTTTAAGTGAATTTTTGTCCTATTCTCCCATGTTAAGAAAATCGTAAATTTCTAATAACTTACGAAGTTTTTAAATTCGAATGTTGCAAATGAATAGGGTTCTTGCCAGTGTCGAAAGTAATATTTTAAAACTGATCTGACCTCTCTGCGATCATTTGTTCGGGAGATATCGTGTAAACAGACTAACAAACTAACGGACTAACACACTAACGAACTGACCCACTAACACACTAACACACTAACAGACACTCTACAGACAGACACCATAGAAATTTTGTCATTTTCGGATTCCTCACACCTGAAAACGTGTAGAAAAGTCAAAAAACCGAGGTCGAAAATTTTCACGATTACCTAAGTTCTCCATACCTATAGTATGATGGGGAACTAAAACGTGTTGAAGTAAAAAAACGTGTTGAAAGTAAAAAAGTAAAAAAACGTGTTGAACATTTTTGATTTCTTAAAAAATTGCTCATATCTTTTTACTTTCCGAACACTATAGTGAGGAAAATATTGTAATCATGTCAAAAATCCGAATTTGAGATTTCGATGTTTCTATACGTTTCTAGGTCCCTTGAGTCCATTTCCACTATTTTTACGATGATGTATTTATGTGTGTGTGTGTGTGTGTGTGAGTGTATGTCTGTGAGTGAACAAGCTAGCGTCTAAACGTTTTTTTGAATAAGCTGAAAGTTGGTACGTATATTGTAAGTCACCATAGTACGAACCCTATAGATTTTGGTGAATCTAGCACATATAGTTTTTTACAGGGACACCAGGAAAAATTCTTCATCATTATGATCTATGGGCTCAAAGTTCAGTAGCGTTAAATAAAACATCGTGTAATATATGGAGAAAAATACTCAAACACTCTATTATGGTTTTCTCTCTTTTGTTTGTTTAACAACTTCTCTTTCTTCACTTTATCTTCAAAACTGTTAATTACTCAATGTTCGGAAAGTCGAGTGGAGTCACTCCAGATTTTTTATCGTACATGCAAATGTTGCATAAATGTATCTAAAACTTATACAGGGTCTATATAAAATTTGATGCGGTTACAGTTCATTTCGTTCTTTTAATAATACGGATTGATCGCGAACGCTACATTTTTTACTCAATTTGTTGTCGATCCTACTTACAGTCAAGAACGAAATCTTTACTGAAGAACATGCGAATGGTTCAGTTTTTTACCCATCCAAAGTTTAAGAACATGCCACCAAGTGAGACATTTTTAAATTAAGGGGGGAAATGTTCATTTTAAAATCCTTCTAAACTTTTGAGCAAGAGTGTAATCATAATTTTCTGTTGTTTAAAATATTTTGGAAATGTTCAAATGCAGTACCGCCTTTCATCTCGCACTTTACAATGCAATAATATGCCTTTATAGAAATGCAGTGTAAGAGGAAGTAACGTGAGTGTCACCTCAGATTTATATAATATAATCTGAAGCTAATAATTACTCTGGGTTAAAAACTATGTTAATGAGATTTAGTTAAAAGAGTTCCTGTAGTGCTCTGGCTCTCATACATAACTTAACACTCCCAATGTGATTTTCATTAAACATAAATCAGAAGCCGATTATTTGTCAGAAGAATTCCAATTAACTCAATTCCAAATGCGTCCTTGAAGAGATAGTCATTCATCAATTAATTCAGCAATCACTGCATAACCTGTTACTACTTTAAAGACACCTGTTTCGCCTTTCACTTTCCAGGCTCTCTCTCTCTCTCTCTCTCTCGTTTAATTAAGAATGTTGAACTGCTATGCAAATGGATTTCTCATAAAAAGTGGTTTAAGAATAATAAGGATGACAGAAAATACTCATTTATGCCGGGTGTAAGAAAAATGCGGACCAGACCATCTCGAGTTATACACATCGGGACAAGAAGAAAAAAAAGGGAAGAAAAATGTTTAATATTAATAAAATAAAGTCATGATGCCAAAAATGACGACCTTCCGACCTTCACCCCAGCAGAACAGGCGAGTACAATTTTAAAAATTCTTATGGGAATATCTACATTTTATTGAAAATTTAGATTTTCCAGAAAAAGAAAATCATATTTCTTTGTGACTAACAATTTTTTTTTTTTTTTTTTTTTTTTTTTTACATATGGTACTAAAACTGATAAAAATATAGCAAAGGTACGAATGTTTAAAATAAAATTTTTAGAAAATACTTTCATTAGAATCTAAAAAAAAAAAGAAAGAAAGAAAGAAAAGAAAAGAAATACATGTTTAATATATTTTTTAAATCTATCTAATGGGATGATAAAATTCACCTTCCGCTTCGTCTTTCCTGGAATAGCATAGGTAGCAACTTAGAAATCATAAAAAAATAAAAGAAATAAAGAATATGCATATATATATTATACGTTACATATATGTGTGTGTGTTTAGACAGCTTTAGATTTCATATGTGTAACCTACAGTCAGTAGCGGATCCAGAACTTCACTTTTGGGAGGGGTTAAGATTTTTCGAGATGTTATTCCAGATTAATGAAAACATTACAATCGTAATATTAGGGTGCTTTCCGCAGATACATTAGACTGCGTTAAGAAATTGATGCAATGATTTATTTATAATTGCTACATAATGAAATTTTAAAAGACTTATTAAAATAAGTAAATAAATAAATAAAATAATAATAATAATGCATGTGTACATGCGTGTGTACAATACATTAATGGGACCTGCAACTAAAAAACATAAAACGTCATTAAGGTGTCTATGGGAAGGGGGTGGGTGTAATCTTCTTCTTTTTAACACTTTCCAACAAGGCTGAAAAGTGTTAATGACTTCGGTTTGTCTGTCTGTCTGTCCGCGCTCTAACTCCCGTACATATTTATGAAATTTCTTGAAACTGATATATGCTATTCAAGTTCACTATCGGACGTTCCCTATTGAAAATGGAGTTTATACACCTCTACTGGTTTGTGTACTGGAACACCCGAAAGTATTTCAAAGGATTGAGTTCTATGAGAGGTATTTCTATAAACCATATTTTCATACCTTTACTGTAGACATATCTTAATGAAATTGAGATATGTTATTCAAGTTCACTATCGGACGTTCTCTATTGAAAATGGAGTTTATACCTCTACAGATTTGTGTACAGGGACACCCGAAAGTATTTCAAAGCATTGTGTTCTATGAGAGGCATTTCTATAAATCATATTTTCATACCTTCACTGTAGACATATCTTAATGAAATTGAAATATGTTATTCGAGTTCACTATTGGATGTTTCCTGTATAAAATGGAAGAAATCCCACCATCGGTTTATACACAGGGACACTCAAAAGTATTCCAAAGCATCGGGTTCTATTAGAGATATTTCTATAAATCAAATTTTGATAACCTTACTTCCCATGAAGTTTTAGGAAATTGAAATATGTTATTTAATTGCACAAAAGAATGCTTTGCATAGAATATAGCATGATTAGCATCAGATTTACAGGGTGGCACAAAAATATCCAGTTATATTAAGAGCTATTAATAAAAAATTACTCGAATTGTATTTTCGTTGACATTAAGCGTTTTTAACACTTTCTAATATTTTTAAGTGTGAATATGATTTCAGTTTGTGTATCTGTCCATCTGTCTGTTTGTCTGCCCGCGCTTTAACTCATGTAAATATTTATGGAATTTCTCGAAGCTGATATATTTCATTGAAGTTCACTGTCGGGTGTTCCCTGTTGAAAATGAAGTGAATATCTCTTCTGGTTTGTGTACAGGGACACTCAAAAGCATTCGAAAGCATTGTGTTCTATGAGTGTTATTTTTAAAAATATTTTCCCTATATTATGTGGGCCGCGGTAGCTCAGTCGGTAGAGCGCCGGCCTCGTAATTAGAAGATTGCGCGTTCGGTACTCGAGCCGGCCAAAGACCGTCGTGTACACTAATGGTGGCTGGTGCACGTAAAATCTGTCGTGGCCGCAATGTCCTCCATATTCCCATCAAAAATTATACCTCTGGGGGTCACCGAAGCGGGAGAGCCATCCCTTCCGTGGAGGATCAATATTGTGATGGCATGTCTCCTGGCGAGACTCCTACACATACAAAAAAATTTTCCCAGTTGATTATCTCTATTATAAATAATTCTTGCAAATTTCATAATGATTATTAAAAAATAATTCTCTTTATGCACATTTATACAAAATTTTGTCCTATATCACCATGTTAAAAATTTATAAAAAGTGGGATGGCAATGCAACCTGTAAAACAATTTTTACCAAAAGTTGATAGGCACTAATTTATGTCAAGGTGCAACTACATACCGATTTGTATGAAATTCTGTGCAGTAGTTCCTGAGATACAGTTGCCACAATATTTTGTCACGCACACACACACACAGACTGACAGACAGACGGACAGACAGATAGACATTTTCTAAAAATGGTCAAATCGTATTCTACAGCTCTCAAAACGTGTAAATCCATCAAAAACCCGAGGTCGAAAATTTTTACGAATCCAATACTTTCTTCTATTGAATATAGAAAAAAAAAAAAAAGTGCCAATGCATTACGTTTTAGAAAAGAAATTTTTGAATGTTATATTTAAAAATCTTTCTACTGTAAAAATCATAAAAATATTGAAATGTATTATTAATATTCTTAAATAATGTTTTGTATAGAATATGATATGTTTAACTTTCTGATTTACAGGACTACATTAAAATATTCAGGGAGATCAAAAGCTGCAATTATAATCTAATGGCTGCATTTTTCTTTTGCGTTAAGCCTTTTTAACACTTTTCAAAATGTCTAAGAGTAATATTAAAATCAATTAGTATATTTTTCAGTTCTTCTGTCTGTTGTGTGATAACGTAGGCAAAGAATATTAAAAGTTATTCGATACAACAATTACGTACAGTTTGAAAGTGTTACTAATCAATGCGTACTGCATAATTTTTCTCCCTCTTTTTTTTTTTTTTTTTTTTTTTTTTTTTTTTAAGAAAGTCCCATGTAGTATGCACGTGCAACAATGACTACTCACAAAATTTTCACAAGCATGATTTGACGAAATGATTTGTACAAAATAAAAGTATTAAAATGTGATTTGGCAACATCCCATTGAAAACTTGAATTACATATATCAATTTCAAGAAATTCTGTTAATATTTATGGAGGTTAGAGATCTCAGAGGCAGAAGGACAGAAATACAGACATATAGACTAATTCATATAATAATCACTCTTAAACATCATTAGAAAGTGTTAAAGAGGATTAATGCAAGCGAAAATGAAATTCCAGCGATTTCTAATTATAGCCATTAATGTAACTGAATAGTTTTTGTGTTTCTGGCCATGTAAATCTCAATGCTAATCGTACTATATTCTATAGAAAGCTTCTTTCGTACATGTCTTTTGTTAATGTCAATTTCATAAGAATTTGCGCAAAATAAAAGCGTTAAAATATGTTTTATGGAAATACCTCTCATATAGGACGCAATAATTTAAAATTTTTCTGGTGTCCCTGTAGACAAACCGATGGCAATATCTACCCCATTTTCAATATGGAACACCCCATAGTGAACTCGAACAACATATACCAGTTTCAAGAAAGTTAGAATGCGAGCAGATAGACAGGCAAACCAAAGTCATAAACACTTTTCAATTATGTTGGAAAGTGTTGAATAAAGAAAAACAGTTAAACCTTCGTAAGAAAACCATTCACGATGTTGTAAAAAAAGGCCCTTTAAAGAAGTCACCTTTTTCTAGAAAAATTCATTCAGAAAATTGTAATTCAGGCAAAAATTATGAATGAAATGAATTCAATTATTCAAATTTACCTTATTTGTCTATCCTACTTTGTAATACTTCATTAATAGTAGTTTTAACTTTAAATGTTTACTTTTTTGCAGCAATTTGGTTTCTAGGAATTCTTTTATGTTCTAGATCAAATTGATCAACTTAACATCATTTCTGAATGAATAAGCGGTCATTGTTCGTAAAAATAATAAGTTTAGATTGTAATTTTCAATCTAAATATGTATAATATTTTAATTGTGCTATTTAAATTCAGCACTACTTCAGTGTCGTCAGACTTTGCGAATTTTTTATTCAGTATGTCACCAATAATTTTGAGAAGTGATATTTGATATACATAATAGAAGCATTGAATGGAAGAATAGTCTATTATGTATATCAAATATCACTTCTCAAGATTATTGGTGACTATTGAATAAAAAAGTCGTAAAACCTGGCAACACTGCAATACTCTCCTAAAAGCTTTTTAAATTATTACTTGAATATTGGTAGGACACAAAATTCACTTTTCCAAACGTGAAGTTCCCCTATAACAAGTACATTAAAAATTATAAACTTCTATTAAACACTTCTTTCTCTAGCTACAATTTCATAGGAAATAACTGATATAATTTAAAAATTGGAGAGCAAAGAGAAGGGGATCGGGATCAAGAGATTAAACAATCCCAAAAATTTTGCTGGTTCGATGAAATTTTTTAAAATAAACTTCACTTTTAACACTCAAAATTGTGTACTAAAATTTAAAGCTCCCTCGAAAAATTTTTTGGCTATGGTCTTGGATAAGAGGGTTTTTTGAAAAGAGTTACATACGAAAAGTAGTCACTTCACATTAAGAGTTGAACAATATTATCGGCTCCAACAAAACGTTACCCTTAACCCGGTGCTGGAAGGCGCGCGCTAACACTCGAAAAGTTGGAATTCAGTTGGAGAGGCATCATGCCATTAGTGTGCTAACTCGCCAGAGGTAGCAAACTCTCGTGTTGTTTGCTCCTTCTGCTCACAAGGGAATGGTGAATCAATAAAATTGCTATTGAAACCAAACCAAGCTTAAATTAAAGAGCATGGTCGAAAACATTGGGTACAGTACAAATTTGCTGCAACCACTCCCATGGGTTCGAGATATGACCCCCTAATAGTTTTAGTTATGTCTATAAAAGCCAACAAAACACACACCAAAGTGAGAATGGATGGCGTAGTGGTAGCGTGCTTGACTTCTAATGCTGAGGTCCTCGGATCGAATCTCCACAAAGGCGTTTTTTATTTCAACTGAAATATTTATTTTTTAAATTTTTAATTAAATTAAATCATTATTTTAAGAAAAATATCAGTTATATTAAACAAGTTTTCTTTTTCCTCCAGCGCGGACAATTTAATATTTTTCATCCCCCTCCCCCCCCCTCCCCTCTTTGGATCCGCCACTACCTACAGTAAACGAATTTGCACATCTCTTTCAATCTGACAACATCCCAGTCCCTGATAAAATATACAGGTGTTGGACAAAATAATGTGAACACTTTCGCTTTTTTACGTTTTGTTAAATATTTTAAAAAGTTCTTTAGGAATCATCTTGAAACTTTGGTAGTGTAAAGAACATGTTATACCTCATATTTTTCAGTAAAAGTTGTGCCATGAAAAGGAAAAGGTGACAAGTAAAAAATGAGACAAAAATAAAAATGTTTTGGATCACCTTGTAAAAGGTAATGCTTTAATTGCGTTTTAGCTGTAGCATGGGGTTATGAGGATTTTTCTCATTATCTGTGTAAAATTTTATGAGGCTACCATATATATTCATGGAGATATAACGGTTTCTTTAAAAAATTCAAAAACAATTACTACTTTTTTAATTATAACACGTGAGGGGTATTAGACCCAGTGCAAAACAATTTTCAAGAAATACGGCATACTACATTAGACACAGCATACAGCAATCAGAAAAAAAAAAAATATCTGGAGTGACTCCACTCGACTTTCCGAACATTGAGTAATTAAGAGTTTTGTAGATAAAGTAAAGAAAGAGGAGTTGTTAAACAAACAAAAGAGAGAAAACCATAATAGAGTGTTTGAGTATTTTTCTCCATCTATTACACGATGTTTTATTTAACGCTACTGAACTTTGAGCCCATAGATCATAATGATAAAGAATTTTTCGTTGTGTCACTGTAAAAACCTATAAGTGCTAGATTCACCAAAATGCTTATAGTTAGCGCAACAGTGATTTTTAATATTCATATAAATTTCAGCTCAATTGAATAAGGCTTTTTTTTTTTTTTTTACTGCTATCGCACTTTTAAAAATTTGGTCCTATAAGCCATATAATGATAAAGAATTTATCTTTTTGTCCCTGTAAAAAAACTGAAAGTGCTAGATTCACCAAAATCCATACAGTTGGTGAAACTGGGACCTATAACATGAGTACAATTTTTTTGCTCAGATTAATAAGGCGTTTAGACGCTATTACACTTTTAAAAATTTGTCCGCATAGGCCATAATGCTAAAGAATTTTTCTTTGTGTCCCTGTAAAAAAAACTATAAGTGCTAGATTCTCCAAAATCTATACAGATTGAGTATCTGTGACCTATAATATGTGTATAAATATTTTGCTCAATTGAATAAGGCGTTTAGATGCTATCGCATTTTTTAAATTTTGATCCCATAGCCCATAATGAAGAGAATTTTTCTTTGTGTCCCTGTAAAAAAACTATAAGTGCTAGATTCATCAAAATCAATAGGGTTCGTACTATGGTGACTTACAATATACGTACCAACTTTCAGCTTATTCGAGCAAAGTGTTTAGACGTTAGCGTGTTCACTCACAGACATACACACATACATACACATATACATACATCATCGCAAAAATAGTGAAAACGGACTCGGGGGACCTCGATACGCATAGAAACATCAAAATCTCAAATTCGGATTTTTGACATGATTACAATACTTTCCTAAATATAGTGTTCGGAAAGTAAATATATTAAATATCTTACGAAATACAAGCACTTTTACTAACTTCATTTATAAATGACTCATATATACTCATATGTACGCATATAACTCATTATAACTCATCTTCTAATTTTGCACTGATATTTTATTAGCGTTACACAATTAGATATTTCTATGATGCATTTTATATTTCTAATTATGGCAAGGGAAAAAAAAAAACTCTTCACCTAAAACTCTTGAGAATCGAGTACATTTAATCCTTCGTTATTTTAAGAAGTAGGTAAGAAAAAAAATTAAAAATTGAAACTGTAAGAGATTTTCATTTTCAAATAATTGTAATATTAATAAACATTCTTCCTTTTCAAATATTTTTGAATGTGTAAAATTATTACCTAGCTGTGCATTAGAAATATATATATACTGCCCTAAATTAACTAAAAATTTTATAGGCGTTAGAAAAAATAGGTTCTAATATATATGTAGGTATATATATTCTAAGAAGCAATTATACCAAACAATTCATCGTCAAATAGTGTCAAAAATTTAAAAGTCGTCAAAGGAATCATATACGAAAGCTGTAATTTAAAATGGTCTAGATATTACAAATTTCTTTTTATTCTAAAAAAAATTATTGATTTTTAGCACAATATTTCATTTTTTTTTAAAAAAAAAGGGGGGGGGTATTAAATATTACGCAAATTTGACATTGAATTTGGAGGTTTTTGTAACATTTTTCTGCTTTTGTCTTGTGTTATGCACTATTAAAATTCTTATTCAGTGAAAGGAAAAGCAGAGAATAGCCGTGTAGAGCCTCGCAGGGTTTAATAAGTGAAGCGAGTCGGGGGAAGGCAAAGCCTGGGGTTTGTTGAGCGGAACGAGCAGGGGGCAGAGCCCACTAGTGTTAATAAAAAGAAGTAAAAAAAAAAAAAAACATCTTTTTAATTGGAACAGTGTAAATACCTGCCATAATTCCGAAAGTGACCATAAGGAAATCCACACTTGGGGCAAAGGTACTCAGGAGGAAAGCGACGCACGATAAGAGACTTCCGGCTATTGTGACGGGTCTGCAACCGAATTTGTTCGTTAAGGCACTTACCACCGGACCTAGGGGGGAAAAAAAAGTTAAAATTTTTAAAAGCAATATCAAGATAGATTGGCATTATGTAAGTGAATAATCTGTTTTTATTTACTGTAAAAAAAGAAAATAAGAATTTTCTGGCTTTTTATTACTGCCGAGAAATTCCACTAAAATTACTGTTATTCTTTTGTTAAAAAATCTGAAGTGACTCAACTCGACTTTCCAAACATTAAGTAATTAACAGTTGTACAAATAAATTAAAGTAAGACAAGTCGTTAAGCAAACAGAGGTGAAAAGTATAATAAACTGTTTGAGTATTTTTTTCCGTTGTTTAATTTCACGTTATTGTACTTCAAATAATTTAAACCCATAGATCATAATGATAAAAAAATTTTTGTTGTGTCCCTGTAAAAATGGGGACCGTATACATACATCATCTTAAAGTAGTAAAAATAAACTCCGGGGACCTCAAAATGTATATAACCCCCAAAATCTTGAAGTCGGATATTTGACATTATTACAATACTTTCCTTACATATGTACAGTCGGTAACAAAAGTGTCCGAACACTAGCAAAAATTCCTCTGTAAAAAAGGTACACTTAATAGTGTTTTGTTAAATAAATCCTTGTCGAATCCTGTTCTGAGTCAGTCTAAGAACAGGATTCGACAAGGATTTATTTAGCAAAACTTTATTAAGGGTACCTTTTTTACACAGGAATTTTTGCTAGTGTTCGGACACTTTTGTTACCGACTGTATGTTCAGAAAGAAAAAGAGTAGTAAATTTTGAAGGGATAATCTTGTTGAAAAACTTGTACACTATAATTAATGGATTTTGTTCTAAAATAAAATAAAATAAATAAAAAATAAAAATAAAATAAAATTTCCGTAAAAAAAAAGTAGTACAGTTTCAGTTATTAGTTTTTTTTTTTTTTTTTTTTTTTTTTTTTTTAAGTGTATACGCATAATGCCGCGGTGGAACAAACTACAGAACTCAATGTGTCAACGTGAAAAAGCAATTTAGCTCAGCTCGTTGGTGTAAAAGCCGTGCCATGTAGCTATATTGTTTAGTTTTGTTTCAGAATTGTCTTCACATGGCAGTAATTACGTATTGTCGATCTCATAGCAATTTACATCTGATATTAAATACGATCACAGTTTCATTTAATTTACACGTTTTATGTTTAAACAAACGCAATCTCATATTTACTATTAGAAGCAAATGATATTATATTTTTCTTTTGTGTGTCAACAAGTTGTCATTATCTCAAAAACTGATGTCAACGTAAATTGCAACAAACAGAATAAAATTAATTTGATGCCAAAAAAGAGTAATTACAAGATAAAAAGAACTTTTTATATACCGCGTTTTTTAATTTCCTGTTGAATCATATAAACGCCACCGAAGGCAGCGGGGACCCGAAATAATTGGCTAAAAGTATTTAAAAAATGTATTGTCATTGTGTTATACGCTTTTGCAAAAGTTTCAAATTATTCTAGCTTGCCGGGAAGTTATATGATTGCTGAATCATATAAATGTCACCGAAGGCAGCGGGGACCCGAAACAATTGGCTAAAAGTATTTAAAAACCGCGCTGTCATTGTGTTTTGAGCTATCATAAAAGTTTCAAACGGCTAGGTAGTCGGGAAGTTAGTTAAATAAATGTTCTGTTGAACCATATAAACGCTGACGAAAACAGCAGAGACCCGAAACAGTTAGCTAAAAATATTTAAAAAATACATTGTCACCGTGTTCTGAGCTATACTGAAAATTTCAAATGTCGAGCTAGTCGTGAAGTTAGTTAAAAACTGATTGCAATATTTGCACTGTTAACGCCACAGAAGGCAGCAGGGACCCGAAACAGTTGGCTAAACGTATATAAAAATGCATCGTCACCGAGTTCGGAGCTACACTCCGCGACAAAAAGATAGGTACAAAAGTTTTTTATTTTTTTTATTTTTCATAAAATAACGTTATCTAAATTGTGCTGATCATTTATTATTATCAAAAACATACTAAATATTTATAGAAGATATGATAACAATTTTTATTTCATAAATAAATAAGTCTTATCCGTCTTTGGGTTTTTCATGAGCGACAAAAAGATAGGATCATAGGAAATAACATTATAATTAGTCTTAAATTAGAAAAATTAAAAATGAGTGTATTTTCCCTTCCCCTTGATAACCTCAAAAATTCTTTCAGGTAAACTGTCAAATAATTTTTCTATATACTTTTGAGGAATTTTCTCCCATTCTTCTGTAATGGCTTGTTTAAGTTCTGCTGTTGTAGAAAAATGTCGATAGTTTTTATAGACTTCTCTTGCGAGGTAGCCCCAAAGATTTTCGATTATATTTAGGTCAGGAGATCTAGCTGGCCAGTCAAGAATTGTAATTTTCTTTTTAGAAAATCATGTTTTTACAGCATTGGTCGTGTGAACAGCGGCGTTGTCCTGTTGAAAAATAAAATTACAGGAAACTATGATGGGAGCCTTCGGTAATAAATGTCTTTGTAAAATATCAAGATATGTTTGCATGGAAAAGACAATTATATCAGCTTTCCCGTTGATACCAATCGCTGCCCAGATCATGACAGAGCCATCAGCTATTTGTCGCCGTGAAAGAATACGTTGCTCTTTACGCAGATCGTGATAATAGTAATCCCAGCCGTCTAGCCCATCCAAGTTAAATTTTTTTCCGTCAGAGAAAATAACACTTTTCCATTCGTTAGTCCACGGCATATGTTTTCTTGCAAAATCTAGTCTGGCTTTCTTGTGCAATTCAGTTAAAGGTGGCTTCCTCTTTATTTTCTTATATTTAATGGTTGGACAACTCTTTAAAAGTCTTTGAACATTCCGCACATTCGTTTTAACACCGGCTTCTTCAGCTATCTTTCGAGCATTGCAGAATTTGAAGCAACTCTCAAAATGACTCTTTTCATACGTGTGTTCAATACGGAAGGTCGTCCAAGAGACTTCTTTTTCCCATAATTTGCAGTATCTTTTAAATAATTACCTATAATACTAATGCTTCGACCTATTTTTGAAGCAATCTGTCGATAGGTTAAACCTTCGTTACGCAAAACGGTAATTTTTCCTTGTTCAACTGCACTCAAACATTTACCGCATCCCATTCTTAACATCTGATGTCGGAAAAGAGTGAGACAAACCGGTTTTGAGGATAACAACTTCATTTATGCGAAAAACAAGTAACTGAGATAAGAATTCTAACCAATCAAATTCTTTCGTCGGCAGGAAAGTTGTTGTCCCTATCTTTTTGTCGTGCATAATTAATGACATTTCAGGAATAAACTACTATGAAGCGAGGGAAATACTCTAATTTGCTATTTTTATAAATCAGTTTTATCCTTAAAATGCATACTAAATATATGATTTAAATTAAACGTTTATTGTATAAGATTTGTCTGATAATGCACTGTTCCTATCTTTTTGTCGCGGAGTGTATTCTGAAAGTTTAAAATGTCTAGCTAGTCGGGAAGTTAGTTAAATAAATTTCCTGCTGAATCATATAAACGCTGTTGAAGGCAGCAGGGACCCGAAACAGTTAGCTAAAAATATTTTAAAAATGCATTGTCACCGTGTTCTGAGCTTTTCTAAAAGTTTCAAGTGTCTAGCTAGTCGGGAAGTTACTTAAAAATCGATTGAAAGATTAGTACTGGTAACGCTGACACAGGCAGCAAGGACCCGAAACAGTTGGCTAAAAGTATTAAAAAAATGCATCGTCACCGTGTTCTGAACTATTTTGAAAGCTTAAAATGTCTAGCTAGTCGGGAAGTTAGTTAAATAAATTTTCTACTGAATCATATAAACGCTGTTGAAGGCAGCAGGGACCCGAAACAGTTAGCTAAAAATAGTTTAAAAATGCATTGTCTCAGTGTTCTGAGCTCTTCTGAAAGTTTCAAGTGTCTAGCTAATCGGGAAGTTAGTTAAAAATCGATTGCAAGATTTGTACTGGACAAACAAACAAACAAAAATGGAAGTTAATAAAAACATGGTGAAAAAATTGTAAGAACAAGAAACTGTTAATGCAAAAAGCCTATGATTTTTTTTTTTTTTTTTTTTTTTTTTTTTTGTTTAAGGTCTAGAAAAAGTCTCAATACTTGTTTCAGTTGGTCAGTTGCAAATGGAATCACATCATTTCTAAAGGAAAAATTAAAAAATTTAAATTCATGAGTTACTTTCAGTTACTATAATAACATAAATTTTATTTTAACCTAATGTAAATTTATTGTCTATTAAGTATTAAATGAAAAGTTATTTATAAAAATTCTATTAAAATATTGTAATAAATATTATATATATATATATATATATATATATATATATATACATACATGTTGTTTTGCACATTTCATTTATTTCGCCTGAAAATGAATCCAGAAATGTTGGAGCTTTTTGATTGTTAAATTTTTTATTACCATAGGTCGTACTATTTCTTTCAGACAGGGATTTTGCGCTCGTCGCTATTTCCTGTATTACACCTTGAATGAAGGTGCAAAACATTTTTGTTTTTATCTAAATACAGGGTGATCCAAAAGTCAGGACAGACTTTAAAAATAAATAATTCAAAAACGAATCAAGATACAAAGATACGGTTTGCACCAAACGGATGGAAAAGAAGCCGGGTTTTGTGTGGCAAAGAAAATAAAAATAGTTCTGTTGGCGACCAACAGATGGCGCTGTCGTATTTCTGATGTAGGATTATGCAAAGCAACAAACGATATAAAAAGGAACAACTACAGCAGGTAATGGTAGTCAAAGCTTATATGCATCGAAATATCGCATTCTCAGTCGCTACTTTAATCACGCATGGCCTCCAAGATCTCCCGATCTGACACCCTGTGACTTTTGGCTGTGGGGATTCTTAGAAGTCAAAAGTGTACCGCGACCAACTGGCATCACTAGCAGCCCTGAAAGATGCCATCCGCCAAAATGTGTCTGCCATAGCGCAAGAAATGCTACTAAATGCTGTGAATGATGTGATGATTCATCTCACAGCTGTACTTCTGAATGATGGACATTGAACAGTTACTGTAGTAGTACTTAATTAACTGTAATTAAGCTGACTTGTAAGTTGTCAACATTTTTTTTCATTTGTAAATCATCTTTTGGTGAAAGAAATAAAGCACTATAGCGCCATCTGTTGGTCGCCAACAGAACTAACTTTTTTCTTTTGCCACACAAAACCCGGTTTCTTTTTCATCCGTTTGGTGCAAACCGTATCTTTGTATCTCGATTCGTTTTCGAATTATTCATTTTTAAAGTTTGTCCTGACTTTTGGATCACCCGGTATATAAAGCTGAAAGTTTGTCACTGTATTTGTTCGAATTTTTAATCCAGATTATTAGATTTTATCAAAAATTGGTACTCTTGTTATTTAGGACAAAATCTAGCTAACGCTGTGTTTTCTAATTCAATCGATTATTGATTTGAAAGATATTAAATAAAGACCCCATTGTAATTTTAAAATTAATTTTATAAAAATGATGCAAAAGAAAAATAATTAAATAAACAGGTAAATGTATTTTTTTTTATGTAAAAAAAAGGGGGAATAGTGAACGTGAAAACATTCTCTCTCTCTCTCTCTTTTAATAATTAAAATAAAATTGAGAAAAATCGGACTAAAGAAATGAGACCCGCTTTAGTATAGTACGATATATATTATGCCTTATTATTTATATTATTTATGTATAATGAGAAAAAAAATTTAAAGTAACTTGCATGTATTTATTAGGATTTAAGAAAAATATGACGTTTTTTGTTAAGAAAGAAATTTATTTAAAAATGTTTATAATTAACATCTTTAAATTACTCAAAAAAAATAAAATAAAAATAAGGTTCTAAAATAATTATGGCAATTTTTGATAAATTAAAATAAATGGAAAATATTTAAAATTAATACAATAAATGAAAATCTCTGAAAGCAAACAAATTTTGTGACATAAATATGACTATTAAAAAATTATTAAAACTATAGGAACAACATACACTATCTACCGATAAGTACTGGGCACATTCAAATTTATACGTTTTGTTAAATATCTAGAAAAGTTCTTTAGGAATATTCTTGAAACTTTGGTAATGTAAAGAACATGTTATACATAATATATTTCAGCAAAAAATGTGTACTGATGAGGAAAATGGGACCAGTCAAAAATTAAACAAAAGTCAAAAATTTTTAGATGACCCTATAAAAAGTAATGCTCTAAAGGCGTTTCGGCTGTAGCATGTGATTAAGAGGATTCATCTCAATCTGTATACACATATTTTTATGAGGCTACCACATACATTCATAGATATACATTTTTTTTTTTTTGTTTGTTTGTTTTTGTTATATTTCCTTGAATATATGTGGTAGCCCCTGAAAAAATTATACAGATAATGAGAACAATCCTCATAATGACATGCTACAGCTAAAACGCTTTTAAAGCATTACTTTTTACACTTTTGTTTAATTTTTTTGCTGAAATATATATATATATATATATATATATATATATATATGAGGTATAGCGTGTTCTTTATACTACCAAAGTTTCAAGATGATTCACAAAAAACTTTTCTAAATATTTAACAAAACGTCTAAATTCAAAAGTGTCCAAATACTTCTTGGTAGATAGTGTATCAAAAGATTTTATGATTCATGAGTCTAAAATAAATAAATATATTTCTTTTCATGACGGAAAAAAATGAACGTGCAAATATATATATATATATATATATATATATGTTACCGTTAAAGTGTATAATTCAGTTATTTCATAGAATAACTAGGTATTTCATGAAATAACTAGACATGTCAGTATATAATAGATAAAAAATTTCATACATTACCTAATTATTCTATGAAATAACTAGTTATTCTATGAAATAACTAATGACAGACCGTTAAAGTGTAAAATAAACAAAATTAAAGTTATTTTATAAATTAATTGATCATAAAATCATGTACGCAATGTGTACAGACGTTCGCAATACTGGCTGCTGCAGTACAAAAATTTCCTAAAAATGCATGAAATTCAAAAATATGCACAATTTTGCACTGCAGAAGCCAGCATTGCAAACGTTTGTACGCTTTGCGTACATGAAAAAAAAATCACTGGATACCCCTATCTCAAAATGCATGAATCTGAAGCATATGCACAATTTTGTACTGCAGCAGCCAGTATTACGAACGTCTGTACGCTTTGCGTACATGAAAAAAAAAAAACATCACTGGATACCCGTATCTCAAAATGCATGAATCTGAAACATATGCACAATTTTGTACTGCAGCAGCCAGTATTACGAACGTCTGTACGCTTTGCGTACATGAAAAAAAAATCGCTGGATACCCGTATCTCAAAATGCATGAATCTGAAACATATGCACAATTTTGTACTGCAGCAGCCAGTATTACGAACGTCTGTACGCTTTGCGTACATGAAAAAAAAATCGCTGGATACCCGTATCTCAAAATGCATGAATCTGAAACATATGCACAATTTTGTACTGCAGCAGCTAGTATTACGAACGTCTGTACGCTTTGCGTACATGAAAAAAATAAAAAAAACATCACTGGATACCCGTATCTCAAAATGCATGAATCTGAAACATATGCACAATTTTGTACTGCAGCAGCCAGTATTGCGAACGTCTGTACGCTTTGCGTACATGAAAAAAATCACTGGGTACTCCTATCTCAAAGTGCATGTGTCTGAAAAATATGCAAAATTTTGTGCTGCAGCACTGCTAAAATAACCGGTAAATGTGGTAATTATAGAATAATTAATCACACCCCCCAAAATTTAGCGGGGATTATACATAATCATTTCATACTTTAACGATCAAGTAATCGTTATTCTAAAGAATACCTAGTTAAATCGTAGAATTCAACAATTTATATACTTTAACTGACTTGTCTAGTTATTTCATGAAATACCTAGTTATTCTATGAAATAACGGATTTCAAACTTGAAGGTAACATATATATATATTAAAATAAAATTGCGAAAATTTGTGCTAAAGAAATGGAACAGCTTCAGTATGAAACCCTTGATGAATTTTGAAATTTGGCGTCAAAGTAGCTCGGACGTTTCTCGTCAAGATCTTTACTTACGCAGATGCAATAGCCATTTTAATTCCCCGCTTAAATGACTACAGAAATTTAAAATTCGACAAGGGTCTTCTGAGCTATAGCTATTCCAAAGCAATTTTAAGAAATGGATACAGTAATCGATGCTAGGAAATGAAACACGCAGTTACTGCTTATGTGGCAGTTACAGTTTATATGAGAGAATAGATTAAAATAAGTCCTGTCGTTACTAAATTAAATTCTGTTTTGTGCAGAATTTTATATCTATGACTTAAAAAACAAATATACGCTTAGGATTTTTATTTATTTTATTTTTATCTTATTTATTTATTAGTACAACAGAACTATTTCTTTCAGACAGCGATTTTGCATTGTCGTCATTTGTTGTATAACACCTTGAATGAACGCTCAGACATTTTTGTTTTTATTTAAAATATATAAATCTGAAAGTTTGTCATTGTGTCTGCCCGGATTATTAGATTTTATCAAAAATTGGTACACTTATTAATAAGGACAAAATCTAGCTAACGCTGCATTTTGTGTTCAATCGGATAATTGATTCAAAAACTATTAAATAAAAACCCCTTTTTAATTTTAAAATTATTTGAAGGGGAAAAAATTGATGCCAAAAACAAATAAATAAATAAGTGGATATATTTCTTTTTATGCCCTTCCCCCCCCCCTCCCAAACAAAAACAAAAACAAAAACAAATTAAAATTAAAATTGCAAACTTTTATTTATTTATTTATTTTTAATAATTAAAACAAAATTGAGAAAAATCGTGCTAAAGAAATAGAACAGCTTCAGTAAAGAACCTCGTGGCGAAGTTTGAAATTTGGAATTAGCTCGGACGTTTCTTGCCAAGCTTTTTACAAACGCAATTGCGATAGTCATTTTAATTCATCGCCGAAATGACAATAAAAATTTAAAAGCTGCCAAGGAGCTCCTAAGCAAAAGTTATACCAAAGAAATTTTAAGAAATGAATAGTGTAACCGATGTTAGCGGTTAATTTATAGTTACTGCATGCCAAGTATAGATTTCAAAAAAAGTCCTGTCGTACTAAATTAAATTCTGTTTTCTGCAGAATTTTATAATTTACAATTATTACAAGTTATGTCACGTATTTTTTACTTATTTATTTTTGTTATTATTATCAAACATTTAAGAAAAAAGAGAAAAAAAAGGAAGAAAGAAAAATCTTTGCCTAACTATCTCTGTGATTTTATTAAAATAACTCAAATTCTCTAACTGCACGTAATAATCCTAATTTTCAGGATCACTCATGTTAAAGTTTTTAATGCACGGTGGTTTTAATATTTTAAACTACTTTTTGAAGAAAGAATATTTTAAAAGTTGTTTAGTGGTTTAATCTGTGAATCGCATTTCAAAAGCCCACCGCTTAAGGCCAAATTTCAAAAATTATTATTATTTTAATGACTGCTTTGGAGTAAAAAGTAATGTTATAACATAAATGTTTCATTTATTTACAGTAAGGAGATTACTTTTACAGTCTTACACCTGTAAGAGTTATGTGATTTTATCAAAGCATTAAAAAAAAGAAGAAAGAAAGAAAAAGAAAAAATACCTGCACTCAGGTAGCATCCACTGAGTAACGATCCTACCCATGCTGTCTTCCCTTTGGGGGATTTGTAATATTCCACAAAATGTATGAGAAAGATTCCGAAGCTGTACGCTACACCATCTACTATGACATTGCACATAAAAGAAGCTGCGACTATGACCCAGCCCCAGCCTCCATCGGGGGGCTCGGGAATGCCTGCCCAGGGATCTTCCTCCTTGTTTTCATGTTCAGCTTGTATGACTAGAGTGGTAGGGAGCTTGGGAGGAGCTGTGGTCAATGAGCTCCAGATTTCGCCTTCGTCCTCTTCAGCTTCTTCCTCCTCTTCGGGAACGCCCTTCATGGTCCCTGAAATAAAGAAAAAGGATTTTTTTTATTTTTAAAGAAATTAAGTAAACTATTTTTACTTCCTTATACAGAAACTCCAAAATCACAGAAAACGGATTTTAGTGCTCAAATCGAGTCTCTCAATGTGCAATTTTTTCGCCGTGAAGTAATTTGGAGCTGAGTTATTCTTATAAATGTGATTTTGCCTCCAGCTCCCCCAGGGTGGAGGGGGAAGGGGATAATTTCGCAAAATTCCGTCTTTGTGAAAGTCGGAGTCCTAAAACCAATCTACACACCAAATTTTGCGTCTTTATCTCCCAAAGAATCTTCTTGGCTGTGTTGCACTGAAAATGGAGGGTATCAAATTTGCCCCCTCGTAACTCTTCTCCAAAATCGAAAATCACAAAAAACAGAAAATGGATTTCCGGAATATCCTCAAGAAGACGCATGGCCGTTTTCAACATCTTTGTACAATTATTAGACGAATTCTACTCAAAAATCCGGATTTTGTTAAATTTGCCACCGAAAATCGTTTCTACCCCTCTCCCCTTAAAAATACAAAATTCCATAATCGTAGAACATGATTTTTTTTTTTTTTTTTTAAACTCAAGTCTAGTCTGCATATCTGCAATTTCTTCACCGTGAAGTAATTTCGAGCCGACTTATGCTTATAAACATGTTTTTGTGTTCCGTCCCCCAAGGTGGGGGGGGGGGGAACGGAGAGGAATTTCGAAAAATTCCGTCTTATTGGGGATCAGGGTCCTAAAACCAACCTGCACACCAAAATTTGTGATTGTGTCTCCCAAGGAATCGCCACGGTTGTGTTGAGTCAGTGATTCAATGTTCAGTGAGTTTACTCTTTTATATATATAGATGAAATTTTTAAATTTTTAGTAAATTGCTTACAAAATAGGAAAATTTTTCAAAAATAAACAATAATTATCAATTATTAGTTATAAGTAATATATGTATCTTTAACTTGCATTAAGATATATAATAAGATAAGATAAGATAAGATTGACATAAGATATTAAACATATCTTATGTCATTGACTTATACTCAGGAATTATATTCAATGTTACTATAAATTCAAATCTTATCTTGAGAATCGCATTGACAACTTGTAGGCTTTTTTTTTATGGGGGGGGGGGGGGGTTAACGGAAATTTTTATACATTTTTTACTTTCTCTTATCCATAAGGTAGAGAAAGTATTGTTTTTGGATCAAATTTTCGAACGCGAGATTTTGTTATATTTACACGTTTTGAGATCCCCTGAATACGAAAATCATGTTTTTAGCAAATGGTCTGTGTGTCTGTGTGTGTGTGTGTGTCTGTGTGCGTGTGTGTCTGTGTGTGTGTCTGTCTGTTATCAGCATATCTCAAAAACAAATTATGGCAGAAAGTTCAAACTTGGTATTCTAAATGTGTATCATATAGGGATGCTACAGTAAGCTTTTCGTTAAGATCAAGCAAATGGTTCGTGTACAGGGACAATCAAGAGAATTCTAATACATTACGTTTATGGGGGAAATTGCAGGAAAATAGAGTTTAACGTCTATAGATTGCACTAAACCAAATGAAACAAATATATATTTTTTGTAATAGAGACAGTTAACTGGGAAAATTTTTTTGTGAATGTAGGAGCCTCGTCTCCCCCCTTGGGGGGGGGAAGTCCCCCCTCGAGGGAAGTAAATTTTCATGATGGGTATCTTTCAAAAGAGCTCGAAAATACCTTTAAAACGAATGGTTGAATCATCGATCTGCGATAATTTAAAACAAAGTTATCGATTTTTTTTACTTTTAACGAAAAAAAAACTTTAAAAAAAAATCGTACATTTTTTTTTTTTTTTTTTTTTTTTTGAGAATAAAATGGACTTCTTTTTTTATATTTGGTGTTAAACTACTTCTCTAATATGGAAATCGTCTGCCTTATCATAAAAGATAATTTTTTTTAAATAATAATTTTAATAAATTATTTTTTAAAAAGAGAAATATTTTTTAATAACCGAATTAAATTCTATATAAATGTAGGTGCATTAATGAAACGGGGGGTTGAGGGGGGCGGTAGCCCCCCTCACACAGAACTAATTATCATATAAAACTCTTCAGAAGCCTAATATGAATTGCTTGACATAGGTTTACAAAACAGTACTCGTTATCTTACCTCTTAATCTCCAACCTGTATTTATAGTATAAAATTTCAGGGTAAGAGAAAGTCGTGTGAGTGACACACCAGATTATTTAGGAAGTTTTCAACGATTAAATAGGGGAAAAAAATTTTACTCATGGAAAATTGTGTAAAAAAAAAAAAAAAAAAAAAAAAAAAAAATTACAAGTCAGCAAGTAGCAGTAATAAAGAAGAACACAAAACATTTTCACTTCTTTAAAATATGTATATTTTATGCTTATTTAGAAAATTCTCGTTCTTCATTTTTAACAACAGTTTTTTTTTTTTTTTTTTTCACTTTATGGCAAACATTTTAGAATTTTCTGCAAACATCTTCTTAAAATTTTAACTCCACTCACTTTACCACAAAAAATAGATTTTTGTTGCTCCGTAAAGTTTGCTTTAAAAGTACTCTACAGTATAAAATAGGATTCCTGTTTAGAAATTAACTTCGAGACATGTAAAACGGAACCTTGATAACTTGCATCTTAGGAAATAAGGCGTGCTGATTTATGAGTTATTGATATTCAGTTCTCGTAACCATCGCTTATTTCAATAATGCTAACGAATAAGACAATTATACATGAACGAATTATACTTATAAATTCATTAATTTTTGTTAACTTATACAATAGTTACTAACAAAAAAAAAAAAAAAAAAAAAAAAAGTCAGCTTTAACAGTCATGCCATGATTGCAATGTAAGTCTAAAATGCGTATATATATATATATATATATATATTTTTTTTTTTTTTTTTTTCTAAGGAAATGATAATGATATATAAAAATTTAAAAGCCGCCAAGAAGCTCCTAAGCTAATCCTCTATCAAAGAAATAATTAATAAATTAATTTTAATAATGATAATAATAATAATAATAATGATGATGATGATGATGATGATAAAACCTTTAGAGCTATAATGACGTCAATTTTACCCTGCAAGTTTAATTTTTCACAAAGTTTTATAACAATTTTAATATTTACGCGTGAATTCTTTTCATTTCAAAAAAATTTAAAATCAACTAGTAAACATTTCTGGCAACAATAAAAAATACTAATAATTTATGTATTTTTGTTTAAAAAGGGGGTTCTTCAACTTTTTCGATACCGATTATTATTAATTTTCTTTTCTTTTCTTTTCATTTTCTTAAAAAAATAAAAAGAAAAAAATCCAATGTGATTATTTTATAGAAAAAATGTATTTTTAAAAGTTGGAACAGAACAAACAAGGAAGAGCAAATTTCTTAGATTCATAATGTACAAAAATTTGATCTAACACACGTAATTTTAATTATTAGTTTTTAAAAATGTTCTTAAAAGTGAATTAAGTTTTCGATTTATTTACAATAACGCAAACCACTTCCTTTTATTAAAAAAGTAATTCATACAAAAACTGACATCATAGAGAAATTCGCGGATCTACGGTGTGTTCTAAAAACAAAGACTAAAATTTCATATATATATATATATATATATATGTGTGTGTGTGTGTGAGTGTGTGTGTGTGTGTAGGAATAGATTATCAATGAATGAAATAAATTATCAATGAATAAAATGAAATAAAATGAAATAAAGCCCCAAAAAACACTGAGATCTTCATCAGGGAGGCCCCTCATATATTTAAGTCAAAATAACCTATATTTAAGTTTTGCATTTCCTTTTGCAGCAATTTTGCGCATTGGTTTGCAATTCTCCTTTTCTGTTTTTCTTATCTTTAAACTCATACATTCGTTACAATAGTTACCTATATATATATATATATATATATATATATATATAAATCCTTTAGGGGAGACCGGGGTTAGTTGTACCAGGGGGCAAGTAGTGCCATAGAGCTTCCAGAATGAACCGATAGGTTGCAGAACCTGTCGCGTCATATGAGTGAACAGGTTGATTATTGTAGTGTGCTGTGTATGTTTGTAAGTATAGCGTTGCGTTGTTTTCGAGATAAAATTATTTATCGTGCGTTCTATTGCAAAAGTAAATTTTATGACCTACATTGGAATCGTCATTGCCACGAGGGATCGTGAGGTATGCAGACTTTTCTAGCAATATTTAAATATTTATTTTTTGAGCTGTTATTCTATGTATTTCATTTATTATTCATGACAAGCTTTTTAAAACTAATGAATAAAGTTCAAAACGGCGTAACGCGGGGCTATTCGTGACGAAGTGTAGGAGGCCAGGTTATGACAGTGTCACTACATGGCCCGGCATGATTTTTAATGCAGGTTTTTATATTTCAGAAAAAATGGTGCGAAATTACAAAAGGCATATTGAAAGACCTAAAGGTACTTTGGAAGACTATGAGAGGGTTGCAATAGAAGTAAATTCTGGAAGGTGTAGTTTAAGGAAAGCCCAAGGACTGTTTAATGTAAACACAATGTCACTTCTTAGATATTTGAATAAAAGGAAGAGAATATTGAAATGGAATATAAAAAACCACGCATGTTATTCACATTGTAGGAAAAGGCCAAACAGTGCATTACCAAAAAAAAAAAAAAAAACTATTTTATTGAAAAAAAAAAATGAAGTAACAAGAATGCGATAACTCTGAAGATGACGAAAATTGCTTATGCCTAGTTCGCTTGGAGCAATAGGAAATTTCTAGACCCAGAGAAAACTGAGTGCAATGCATGACATGTAAAAGATGGGCACATGTCAAATGTACCAAAACTGAACCTTATTATATTTATATTAACTGCAAATGAGGCGCTGAAACAAGCGATGACAATGAGTGATTAAAAATATAGGTAGGCCTATAGGATATAGACCTGTACTTTCTAGTAAGCTAACGAGTCAAAGATCAATGTGGCCAAAGATTTGTGTTGACCTATTCTTTTATTTCTTTCCTGATTAACAAGGTTTTTTGCTTTATTTCTATTGTTAAGTGTCTCCAAATGTAGCTTTATAAAAGACTAACAGTTTGCAAGTGTTAGTAATTTAACTTTTTTTTTTTTTTTTTTTTTTTTTTTCCATTTGGTTTACAGTGTTATTAAAAAAAAATGAAGGTACTTTTATTGCGTTAAGAACGATATAAATGAAAATATTTTTCATTGTTGATTTAAAATATTGCATTTAATTACTTTTTCGCATCATTTTTATATGTTACAATGTGTTTGTATATGTAATTTGTATGTCACAGTGTGCCCTAAGTATGTCACTACTAGCCCCGCTACTGGGCAAGTTGTGACAAATTTCGATGTTACGCAAAATTCATTTTATAGTATGAAAAACGTTAATAACATTAACAGCAGTTTTATAAATATATTACACAAGGTTTACTCTATGGTATATATACAAAATGTTTCACTTCAGTTCAAATCTTACAGCTAATATCAGAAATGACAAAAACGTCACAACTAGCCCCGGTCTTCCCTAGAGCTAGAATGATGTCAATTTTACCCTGCAAGTTTAATTTTTCACAAGTTTTATATCAAATTTTAATATTTACGCGTAAATTTCTTGTCACTTAAAAAAATATTTAAAATCAACTCGTAAGCTTTTTTGGCAACAATTAAAAATTAAAATAAATTATGTATTTTTGTTTAAAAAAGGGCTTCTTAAACTTTTTTGATACTGTCCGTTTCGAAACTGATTATTAGTATTAATTTTCTTTTCTTTTCTTTTCTTTTTCTTAAAAAAAAAAAAAAAAAAAAAAAAAAATTGATGAAATTTTAGCAAAAGCAGAATTTAGTTTAGTACGGAGGACTATTAGTTTTTTTTTTTTTTTTTTTTTCAAATTGTAACATCGCTTTCAAATTACTCAATTATATTTTCGATAAATTTTCGATTTCGATAAATGTCCAACCATTGTAAAACTGACGGCAACGTTTTATCCGTAGATTGAAATTAATAGTCCTCCGTACTAATAACTTTAAAGAATAAATACTGTACATTAAAACAGAAAATTTATATTGGTATTTAATATATATATATATATATGTTTAGATTTATACATGTCCAAAATATGTCATCACTGTTTAAATACATAGCACGTAATTCTAAATAACAATACAAAAACTTCTAGGGAAAATTGAAGACTTTTTAATTTTAGAACGAGAAGAAATTAAAAGATAATATAGGGAAAGAAGGGGCTCCAAAAATAACTCTCCACTTAGGGTCCGGGTCAATCTTGATCGGAACAAGCTCACAATTAGTCGAATACGTTTCTATGAATGGAGTGGGTAAATTTTCCTCAGAATAATTTGAAATAAATATTTAAATTTAATAACAGTTTGAAAATTTTTATAAGTACAGCTTCTCCATTCAAATGTGTGACAGTAGTATAGGTTAAATTAAACTGTTTCTAAAACAATTATCATGTGTTGTTTGAAGTACACTGAAACTTTTCTAAAGGAGTACCTCATCTCTTACACATTAAATTGTAGTAATAATGTGTCTCTAGTAATGTAGGGTAAGAGCAATTTGTGTGAGTGTCTCACCACGTTATTGACATAAAGTTAAACTGCTTAATTACATAATTTAAGTTGGACAACAATCTAATCTGTTACGAATTTGTAAGCATATTTTTTTTTTTTACCCCGAAGATCACTGAGAGAAAAAGGGAATATGCTTAGTTTTCACGCACACATTGTCTAGTTGCTGTGTAACAACATTTACAGGCATTTACAATAAAAGTCATTTTTGAGATCACATGAACAGTTTTCTTTCTTTCTTTTCTTGTCACTTTTTCACTTTCTCTTAAGATTAAAAAAAAAAAAAATTATTTTGGTGTCAAATTTTTGAAACTGTGATCTTGATGAAATTAGACTTTTTGGAGTCTGAAAACTAGGTTTTTAGCAGTTGGTGTATATGCAACTCTGTGTGTCTCTTTAGCAGGAAGTCCAAACTCGGTATTTTAAATGGCATGCAAAAGTATAAAAGTATTCAAATTCACTAAACGACAATATATATATATATATATATATATATATATATATATATATATATATATATATATATATATATATATATATATATATATTAAAATAAATAAATAAATAACATAAAATAAATACAGGGAGGCTTTTTTATTTTCTCTTACTCATATATATGATATAGAAAGTATTAGTTAGGGATCAAATTTTCGAAATGAAGCTTTTGTTATATTTGCACGTTTTGATGTCCCCTGAATCCGACAGTCAGGTTTTTAGCGGTTAGTCTGTGTGTGTGTCTGTTATCAGCACATCTCAAGAACAGTATTTACAGTACACTTAGATGAGATTAACATACATCGATTTATTTGCACAAAAGCATGCTTTACAGAATAGAACATGGCATGAAAAGTATTTATCATTTGCTTATAGGATCATATAAACGAGTTAGGACATATAAATGCTGTGTTTCAAAGTGGCCTCCGACACCTTTCAAGTTGTATCATGCACTTATTTTGTTTTGATTGAACTTTTATCAGCTAAATTCAAATACATTATTTAGTACGTGTATAATTTATAGATAAATGTACAAAGTTATTCAAAATTATTCAACTAAATTTCAAAGAATGATAATAGCAGAAATTCTATAAATAATTTTAAATAACTTTTAAAACATAATAACACGCTTAAATGTTTCACGAATATAGACACAATATTCAAACGGAGGGTTTATTGTGATGATAGCCCCCACCTCTCCACCATAACACAGAATTTTATGTTACATAAATCTTACTCAGTGTGTTTTCTAGCGTAAAGTAGGGCTGTGCCGATTAATCGATTAATCGATCAATCCTTAGTTACGATCAATTTTTTTAATCGAGTTAATCGGCTCGATTAATTCGATTAAAATTTTTAAAAATCCGATTAAAATTTTCAAACTACGAATTAAAGTAAAACTGCTGTTCTGTCTACAAAATATCTTTTCACATATTTTGCTAACAAACATTCTAAGAAACTTCCATGAAATAATGAAAAAGCAAAATAAATAAATAAATAAGTAAATAAAAATAAAACTTCTCAGAAAAAGTTGTTGCACTTTTGTTGATAGAGAAAAGGGGGAAGATAGTTATTAAACAAAATGCTGTTTTATGTTCGTGTTGGGGTAACATTACCTGTAGTCTCCTACAAGGACTGTTGGCTAGGGCAATAGGTTTCTCAGAAACAACAAGCTTCCAAAAAATTGAAATGCACAAGATAAAGAAAAGAAAAGAAAGGATTGTGATTTTCACCACCTTTTTGATGAGGGAAATGTCAACAGAGTTTCGCAGTACCTTCAAGCGTTTATTGTCTTTTCAAAATTGCTGATAATAACTATTGAAGTAGAAACAGAAAATAATATTCTGTTTTCTAGTCGGAAGTGCCGAAGAAGAGCTGAAATATAAAAATAATGAAGAATTCGAGATTTTTCTAATAATGGTATGCAATTTTGAGAATTCATTTAAAAAAAGGGACAAGCGAGATGGACAAGGCCTGCAAATATTAAACAAAAATATGTATAAATCCATCTAATTTTCCATTCCAAATGAATTGAAAATGAATTTATTAAAATAAAAATTAAATAAGTGAAAATATTTATATAAAATTAACACTTAAAGTCACCAATTAATACTCTGAAAATTGATTTAAATTTCAGTTATGAAATAGATATAGCCAATTAGACAAAAATTATTATTAATAATAATAATATTATTATTTTTTAAGTCAAACTTGTGAATAAAATAATTTTATAGAGAATATAATTTTTAGGCATAAAAGTAATAAAAAATATAAGTTATTTCTCAGCTGTATTTCTGACTAAAAATTTTTTATTTAGGTATATATTAGGAATATATTTTTTCATTATTTATTTGCATGTTTATTATTATTCATTGTTTAAGGAACTAGTTAAATTAACATCTATATCATTTTTATGGTTTGTTGTGTACTATGCATCTAATTATATAACTAACTATGTGTATATATATATAGGAGTGTTTTATTCATCATTCAACCAAAATTATATAAAGAAAAATGAAAACCGATTAAAAATCCGATTAATCGATTAATGAACTACGATTAACCCAGTTAAAATTGTTAATCGATTCCCACCCCTAGTGTAAAGAGATACTTTTTTCAACACGTTTAACAGAAGGAAACATAAGTATTGTTGCGTACTTGGGGGTTCGTGAGTTGTCTGAGAATGAAAGGCCAAACGTACAAAAATTCAGTAATTTATTCACAGAAAGTTCCAGAAAAATACAGGTCAATAAACCAGTCAGCTTCAATTCAAGCAGTAACCACAGCTTAAACAACAGCTGTCAATAGCAAATCCACAGTACAAACTGTATAGCAATAACACTTGAAGCAAGTCTCTCTCAAAGAGGCTTAAGAGCAATGCAAGCACTAGCGAAGCTGGCTGAGATCTGAACTGGACTGACTGCCTTGGCGAGAGAGCGCTTCTTATATACTGTTCCATGGAACCCAGATTTTTCGAGAAAACTCTAGAAAGTGGTCAACCAATCAACTTACAGCTTCCATATTTGGTATATCCCTTATAAGGATTTTCTCGCCAAGGTCGCCAAAAAAATCGCCAAGGTGCGAAAAAGTCGCCAAATTTGGAGCCAAATCCATTACCTGCCTTATTGGGCTTTTTAATGCGTTTTTAAGGGGAAATAAGGCTATTTCAACGCTAAAATGACTAGAAATGGAAAAAATTAGCACTTTATCAACTTACTAAGCCTCTTTGAAAGAATTTATACAAAAATAAACACAATTATTTACAATTTTGTAACACTGCCCCCCTCCCAAGGACTGCACGTCCCGGGCAGTGCAGCCCTTTGTCAAGGGGCGAAACTAACCAAATTTACACAATCTAAATTACAAAAACTAAGTTGCATATAACGACAAAATATAAAAAAAATAAAGTGAGAAATATTTACAAAATTCACAAATATGTACAAGTATTTCTATACAAATATTTACAGTGCGCATGCGCAAATTTATCAATATTTACATTTTAAATTTTAATTTTACCGTTAATTGTGGTACTTGGCTAGCCGGTTATAGTGCACCACCTTCGGTTTTGATGAAGGTGTTTTAGTGATCCGCACTACTACATCATTCAGCCTCTTTAAGACGGTGTATGGTCCGTCCCAGTTGCACTGTAACTTGGGAGAGAGTCCTTTGCGACGAACAGGATTCCACAACCAGACCTTGTCTCCTTCATGGAACTCATGTTGTGTAGCCTTTAGATCGTACCTCGTCTTCATTTTCTCCGTTGCCATGTTAATCCGCTCCCGAGCAAAGTTGTGTACGTCCTCAAATCGTGCCTGGAGATCTTGGATGTACTCCTCAGGCGATGAAGGCGCATCGGGTGGACAACCAAACAGGAGATCACAAGGGAGACGAAGTTCACGTCCAAACGGCATCTGGGCTGGAGTATAGCCGGTGGTTTCATGGACAGCACTTCGATAAGCCAGCAGAAACAATGGCGACTTCAAGTCCCAATCTTGCTGGTTCCTTAATACTAGAAGAGAGACGTTATTCAGGATGGTACGATTGAACCTCTCGACCATGCCGTCCGACTGGGGATGTAAGGGTGTTGTCCGGGTTTTGTCTATGCCGAGTAGTTGACACAGTCCTCTGAAAACATGAGAGGTAAAGTTCCTACCTTGGTCGGTATGAAGTTGTAGGGGCGTGCCGTACCTTGACACCCATTGCTGCACTAGGACCTCTGCGACTGTGCATGCCTCTTGATTGGGAATGGGATATGCCTCAGGCCACTTGGTGAAATAGTCCATCACGACGAGGATGTATTTATTTCCACTGGAGGTCCGTGGCAAAGGACCCAAGATGTCGAGTGCAATCCGTTCAAATGGTGCTCCCACGTTATACCGTTGCAGTCTTCCTCGACTTCGTTTCTGCGGGCCTTTACGTGCCGCACAAGCATCACAGGATTTACACCATTTCTCCACATCCTCCTTTGCATTGTACCAGTAGAAACGTTCCCGAACTTTCTGCAACGTCTTCATTACCCCAAAATGGCCTCCGGTAGAGCTACTATGCAGTTGTTCTAAAACACCTGGAATTCTTGATCCTTTCAATACTATCTGCCATCGGAAGCTTTTCCCATCATCAGATTCCCATTTTCTGTATAATACGCCGTTTCTGATATGAAGAGAGTCCCAAAGTGCCCAATAACTTTTCGTAATGGGACTAAATCTGGAAATGTCCTGCCAGGTAGGTCTGTTGCTGGTCGTCTCCTTCAGCTATAATATTGACTTTATGTCAGGATCTTCCAACTGGGCTTGTCTAAGTTCTTCGTCACTCCATAGATCGGGATCTTGTTCTGATGGTATTGCGACAGTATCTTGGCGAGCAACTGGCTGTATTCTTTGGGGTCTATCATCGGCTTTACAGCTGTATTTATGATCTTCTGATGGTGGCTTCCGCAAGAAGGCATATGGATTTTCCCGAAGAGCTCCTCCTGGGTGGCATACTTCAGAGACGTTCTTGGTTGCGTCTGTAGGTGTTCTTACTGGGCAGCTTCGTTTGATATGCCCGTCTTTTCCACAGCCCCAGCATTTAGTTGTTGGAGTCTTTCCTTCTTTCTTACTCTCAAGAATGCGTAGTCTTCTATTAATTTCTGCAATCATTTCCTGAATCTCTTTAAGATCATCTTGAGAGCCGTTCACTTTGTGTGCTGTGCTGTTCTGGCGATGTTTACAGGAGGCTTGTTGGGCAGTCTCGAGCTTTAGGGCATACACCAAGGCTGACTCCACATCCTTCACGCCGGAGAGTCTGAGGGCTTTTTGAATATCTGGATCTCCGACAGCATCAATGAAATATTCTAGAGCCAGATTATTGCGTGTTTCAGGATGACAGTCTGAGAAAGCCAAATGTGAAAGCCTCTGGATGTTTGATGCCAGTTCTTGTAAGCTTTCCCCTGGTCTCTGACGACGGGACCTTAGCTGGAGTCGACTATATTCTTTGGACCATTTCGCTCCAAAACGTAGCTCTAGTTATCACCATTCACAGACAATCCCGCTTCTGACACCAGAAATGTTGCGTACTTGGGGGTTCGTGAGTTGTCTGAGAATGAAAGGCCAAACGTACAAAAATTCAGTAATTTATTCACAGAAAGTTCCAGAAAAATACAGGTCAATAAACTAATTATCAGCTTCAATTCAAGCAGTAACCACAGCTTAAACAACAGCTGTCAATAGCAAATCCACAGTACAAACTGTATAGCAATAACACTTGAAGCAAGTCTCTCTCAAAGAGGCTTAAGAGCAATGCAAGCACTAGCGAAGCTGGCTGAGATCTGAACTGAACTGACTGCCTTGGCGAGAGATCGCTTCTTATATACTGTTCCATGGAACCCAGATTTTTCGAGAAAACTCTAGAAAGTGGTCAACCAATCAACTTACAGCTTCCATATTTGGTATATCCCTTATAAGGATTTTCTCGCCAAGGTCGCCAAAAAAAATCGCCAAGGTGGGAAAAAGTCGCCAAATTTGGAGCCAAATCCATTACCTGCCTTATTGGGCTTTTTAATGCGTTTTTAAGGGGAAATAAGGCTATTTCAACGCTAAAATGACTAGAAATGGAAAAAATTAGCACTTTATCAACTTACTAAGCCTCTTTGAAAGAATTTATACAAAAATAAACACAATTATTTACAATTTTGTAACAGTATGTTTTCGGGCTGAAGTACTATTTAAAATTCGATAGTCACTCGATTAGTTAATAAATCACAAATCAGCGTTAATGGGTTCAAACACATTTTAGATTGTGAACTGATCGACATTCACACATTGCTTAACACACACTCACACACATTTTATTATGCATAATATATTACAATTAAAATGTATAAAGACATATAAATTACATAATAAAAGTCCAAAATAAGGATACAATTCAGGAATCTCACACAAAATATTGTGTTTAACATTACATAATATTTAACACTATTGTGTAGAAATATTTCCCCTATATACAAAGGGGGAGAAACTTAAGAATAAAAAATGTAAAATTAAAAGTAATTTGAAATGCCTTCCCCAGCCCTATATAGGTCTATATAGTTGACAATCAACTTTAAAACCAAATACACACATACGTTCGTCAGGGATACTTACAGTAGCAAGTATAATATTAACAGCTTCTGATATACATATATTAAAAAGATGTATCATATGTTTATCATTAGTTGGACTTTATTTTTTCAATCGTTTGTTAAAAAGGCATGCTTCAATTGCAAAGAAGTTAAAAGAAATAACTAGTGATGTTGAGTCTTAGAAAAATCCACGAACTGAATTTTGAAGCAATTACAAAATCAAAATTTTTATAGGATCTTCTATCCCTTATAATCATGTTTAATAAAAAAAAAATTCTGGGTGTAATTAACATAAAAGAAGAAAAAAATAGCACCCTTTTATGATTAAATTTATTGAGTAATTAAATTTCAAAATTTTTGATTTTTGCAGATGTTTTTCGAATCTAATAAGTGATCGATTAAAAACTAAATTAAATAAATCGAGATTGAAATCATGGTGTATCACAAAGTCGGTGTTCACCACAATAATAGCAGAAGGGAAGTTCTCCGTTCATACAAGATGGGTATATGACAAAATGAACACACCCTCCACTGTAAAAGCAATCGTGGCCCGTTCGAGAGGCAAAATGTGAAAATTGTGATATCTAATTTCAACACTAATAAGACGTTTGAAAAGTATCAGTCGCAAAATTGTTCATTGGTTGTTTTTTAGCGTTTGCAAAATTGCAAAACTGTACATTATTGCTTAGACATTAGTGTTTTAATAATGTGAAATCGAAGTTTGAATAAAAGCGCCGACAAAGAATAAGAAAATACAGAATTAAACTAAAGAAAACTCTTCTTACAAAAATAAAGACGCGCAATACAGTTTTTTTTTTTTTTTTTTTTTCACAAAAATCCTCTGTATGGACATTCCTTATCCAGAAAATAAACAGGGGAAATGAAAGCTATAACTTCAATCATAACCATTATTCTGTGGCCATTACAAAACTTTCTTCGATATATCATTCTATACAACAATGCCATTTACCAATAATAATATCAATTCAATCAACATAGATTCTCGCAATAAAAATTTTACAGATATAGCTGGATGTAATTTTAACTATTAGATGCAATGAAACAGCTATCTGATAAAATCTAAAATTTGACTAACAATAGAAGCACCTGTCGTCCCATATGCACCCAAGTTCCAAAATGTATCAGCGTAGTTTTTCATAATATCAATCTCACATATCAAGGTTGGAGAATTTATGTATCATAGAAGCTGAGTATATTGACTTCCCATAAACGGGGTTAAATTAATCCATAGCAGCGCCGCATCTCTTACAACATGGCCCAGAATTGAACCAACTTAGCCTTTCATTATGGCCCTCATAGATATCCAATTTTGTGCACTAATAAATTAGAGCCTTGGATTAAGCGAAAGAAACTGCAATAGCAGCGTGACCCATTGAATAATCTATCTCAAAAGTTAATCAGTAGCAATTTAAGTCAAGGCTCAACCGA
The DNA here is from genome assembly GCA_963930645.1 of Salticus scenicus. Classification (NCBI taxonomy): domain Eukaryota; kingdom Metazoa; phylum Arthropoda; class Arachnida; order Araneae; family Salticidae; genus Salticus; species Salticus scenicus. The sequence goes on from OZ005652.1 coordinate 240,361,655, forward strand.
ATATGAACTTATATTGAATTCTGCTCATTGGTTCGTGAGATACGGCTTTCAGAAAATTTTAGTGACGCATAAGTACACGCATAGATAGACAAGCATTTTCTAAAAATATTCAAATCTTGTTTACGAAACTCAAAACCTATAAATATTTCATAAAATGGAGATTGAAAGTTTTCACAGATCCAATACTTTATTATTTATTTATAGAAGAAAGTAAAAGGAAAATATATAATTCTATTAATATCAAAATATCTTATAGTCAAATATTTCTTTTTCAGTTTATATAATTTCAGTATTTTATTTTCTATGCAACCCCAAAAAGTCAGTTCAAAGTTTATTATAAAAAGTCAGTTCAAAGTTTATTATAGTAGCATGATTTTTCTTTTTCATTTTTAGATTTTGTAATTTTTAAAATATTTCCATTAGTGAATTTTCGTACGGTATAATATCGTTGCTTCATTTAAAGCATTTTCGCAATTGTGGAAATGTATTCTTTCGACGAACGATTGTGCAAATAAGAACTGCTTGCTTTTTTTTTTTTTTTTTTTTTTTTTTTTTTCTTCTTCTTCTTTAAATCGGAATATCCAAAACAATTCAATATTTCGAATCAGATCTCTACATTTGTTTTCTAAAAAGTTCTTTCGTAATTTTTCTATTCATTTTCAGTGATTTTCTTTTTTAAACTAATGCAGCTGTTTTCGAAAGATGGATATTAGTGTAAAATAACTGATCATCATTGCCATTTGCGCAAGATGTGCATTTGAAGGAAATAAGATTCTATTCAGACATGGGAAGGGCATTTCCCGGTAAATTTTAGGAGTGGTGAGTTTGTAAAGAATAATATCTTTCGGTTATTTTTGAGAATAAAAAAGCTTTCCATTCTCCACATACGCTGTCATTTTGATTTAAAAAAGAGAGAGAAAGAGCGATTAAAACGTACAATCTAGAATTATATCGTTTCTGACCTATCTTGTAAAACAACACTCGCATATTAAAAGAAAAATATTTAAACATAAATAGAGAAAAATACCACGTGTAATAAAATTAAAAATGATGAAAATCACTTTAACACACGCAAGGTCAAAAAACATTTATATATTAAAAAATGTAAAAATACAAAGGTTTTCGCTGGTAAACGCTAGTATCATCAGTACACCAGATAAGAAAAACAACATACTTATGTATACTCTATAATAATAAAAAAAAAAAAAAGCGACGCATTAAGAAGGGGTAATGCAAACTGGACAAAAATTGACATACATACAGGTTTCGATGCAAAATGCAAAATTTTAAAGTTTGGTTGTCATCGAATGAGCATTCGACGCTGCAGCGCATCTTAACTGCATAATTGGCAGAATATTAAAAATGAAAAATTTTGATTCCAGGTCATAAATTCTTCGAGAATTTTATTCCATCTTCTCAGAAAGACAGGAACTATGCCTAGCATACAGATGCGCAAACAACATGCGCAGATGTCAACATTTGAGTGTGGTGTGTAGTTGGGCTCAAAGAAGCTGGTTGGTCTAATCTGCGATTGTTTTAAGAATTGGATAGGAGCGATACCAGTATTAGATAATACTGACAAGAATGGGTGAACCATGGCCGAACACAACGTCAGGGAGGAAGTGGTCGGCGTAGAGAGAGGACAGAACGTGAGAACAAATCAAACGTTAGAACGGTACCCAAGGCCACAAACCAGCTTGGGATTTTACCAACCTAACGCACTAATTGGATAGAATTTGCCACGATATTTCGCAGGAACACATCTGCTAACTCTATCAATTAATGCCAAGCCGAATAACTGCGTACCTGAGGGCCAGAAGTAGACCAACGCGTTATTGACTTGTTTACTTTGTGAGGCCCTTTCTCTTGATTAAATTATTCAAATTTTCTGAAACTGTAATCAATTGTTTTTCTCTACATGTACATCACATCTACCAACTTTTGTCCCATTCGGATAACTCCTTCTTGGTGCGTCGCCTTTTTTGTTATAGAATGCATATACATGTAGAAAAATAATCGCGGTCGTAGTTAAAAGAAATGTACTCCGAAAAGAAACGCTACATGATCACTGTGAATAATCTTAAGGGCCCTCTTCACTCACCGCCGCCGGAAGCCGAAACTAATGCTATTCTATGGGAAATTTTTCTTTACAAATAACTTATTAACTAATACATATTTTTAAATTCTGTTTTCACATTCAGAAAATTCCCGTCTGTAAAATTGACGCACCTTTTCTAAAAAATTATTTTTTATTTTTTTATATTTTATTTTGAAGCTGCAAAATACGAATTTTCAATATGTGAAATTTTTTCATTTTGCAATTTCGAAATAAAATATTAAAAATTAAAAAAATACATTTTTAAAAAAGGTCCGTCAATTTAACAGTTGGGAATTTTCTGAATCTGAAAACAGAATTTAAAAATATGTATTAGTTAATAAGTTATTTGTAAAGAAAAATTTCCCATAGAATAGCATTAGTTTCGGCTTCCGGCGGCGGTGAGTGAAGAGGGCCCTTAAAATTTGTGAGTATAGATTTTTTGAAAAAATTACATTTCTTTTTAGCTGATTTATGTGTATGTATGATTGTAGATTATGAGTGTATGAGGATTTGAGCTACACCAAATAGTCCGATTATTACGAAACTCAGGGCCGGCTTGACCATATAGGCAAACTAGGCGATGGCCTAGGGCGCTCAAATCTAGAGGGCGGCACAATCCAGACAACAAGATCTATTTTATTTATTACTATCTAACGGCACTTTAGAATAGATAAAATGTAGTCTTGGAAACACAGCACTCATGTTGTGTGAAAATTTTAAACACTTACAATCTTTGTCTAGAAAGGACTAAAAGGTACAAGTCTGCTGCTATGACTTGGAAACATTTACTGAGTTTTTCTTGGTGTATTTTCAATTGGACGTGTAAAAATGAAGTAAATGGATGATCCTCGAATTGACTTTTCAGGGCATCAAAGTCAATCTAATTTATCTAATGAGAAGCACTAGAGAAAATCACAAACAACTGGCTTGATTTTACCATAATAACGATCTATTTATTTCAAAAACTTACAACGTTGAACTGAGCTTTGAAAACATTCCGTCATTAAATCTGTCCATCTAATTGTTAACAGCTTTACACTACATCTAAAAGTCACCGAGTCATTATTTAATGGGGCTGTACTTTATTGGAACTATAAAGTTTTGACTTTCCATTCAAGGGTCTAAATTGTACATCATGTTTTTTTATAATCTTGAACTGACATAAAAAGAAAAAAATAATAAGATTTGAAGGAAGCTAGCTCTAACTAGAAAGAAGTTTTATCTCTTTAGACTAGGTGACTTTGTAGGGGCTATGCGTGGGGGCTTTTTGGAATTTTACAAAGTGATTCTGTTATAGTTTCTTTTTCTAGTAGCTCAACTTAGTAATAAAATGTGAAATTTCGTTTTCAGTACAGTTGATACTTGAGATTAGCTGTTAACAGAAAAAAAAAAAAATTGGAGCACAATTTTGTAAGAGAAAATTAGAGAAAAAATATCATTAGCAAAGCAAATTAGGCTCATTTGAAAAGTTATTTTCGTCCGAATCTTAAAGAAACACTATCAGGATAATAATTTGAAAAAACAAAAGATTTTTTCACCTGAATCTGAATAAGCAAAAATCTTGCTTCATCTTCCAAAATAATTAGTAAATAAACAATAGTTTGATATGAATATGATATATGAAAGAAATAAAGATTGAGGCTATGATAAACAGAACATGGAAAATGCTTCCGGTTTCACTTTGAGTTTATGTATCCTTGCAATGTGAGAAAATTCTGTGGGTAAATTTGCAGCAAATAGACGACATGACTCTCTGACATCATTCAGAGTCCTTGTTTGTTTGTTTTATTGATAACATATACATCAGATTTGTATGCTTGACTTATAGTCCGCTTGTAAATCTTCGTCAGATAACGACAAATAGCACATGACAGAATTACAATACGAAGAATTGGAGAAAACACCCAGGGCCAGCGCGGGAATCGAACCCGATCTCCTACGCTCGAAGGCGATTAGCAGTGTGGTGACATATCCACTCGGCCACGGAGGTCCCATTCAAAGTCCTGACGATTTTCTTTTATTTAACCTGTAGGAGTCTTCTTTTAACCCACAATAGTGGAATGTAGCCTATCATAGCACAGCTTTTCCCCACAAACATTGAAAGCTCCGCTTCGTTCTAGTGGTCCATTCTCGACGAACACAAGCCAGATCATGTATAAAGAATGTTAATTTCCTATTAGAAAATAAGTGAAGAAAGTTTTCGTCAGTACAAAACAAAAGACGACGCGCCAATGGTGAAAATGTGACCCAAACTCCACTACTGATGCACTACTAAAAACAAAATTTTTTTCTTGGAAACTGTAAAAGTGATTTCGGATTTGATAAACAGGAGGCATTTTCAGAAGAAATTAATATTGCGGTATCATTCCCATCGTAGTCAGAGCCAGCCCGATTACGAAAAATGAAAAAGAAGTTTAATTATGCAGTCAGCTGATAAATCAACAAGTAAGGCTAAACATCATTTTAAGATTAATTTTTATATTTCTTTTCTTGATACAGCAAGAAATTCGAATGATGAGAAGTTCAAACAGACCAAAAATATAAATCGTGTTTTCTGATGCCTTTCTAACGATTGTGAGTCGCAAAAAAAAACTCTCAAAGTGATTTTGAAATTATGCAGCAGATTAGGAGATTATCTGACTCAAGGAAACTATAAGGATGTTGATGAAAGTACACTACAGGAAGTTTTGAATATTTTTTGTGAAAACGAACTAGTACATTGCGTATTGAATTTAGTAACAGCAATAAAATTGTTGCTGACACTTCCTGTGTCTGTGGCCAGTGGAGAACTCAGCTTCATATAATTGAAATTAATAAAAACTTACTAGCGTTCTATAGTGACGGGAGAGCGTCACCATTGTCAACACTCAAGATGAAGCTAAAACAATTCATTTGAAGGATATTGTTTCTACTACCGCTAAAAGTAGCGCCGAAAAAACAATAATATGCAATATGTAATAAAAATAATTAGTTGATTATTTATTACAGTATTTGTAGGTGTATGGTTGTCTGCGTGTCTTACATTTTTTAAAAATTTGTTTTAATGGGGCGCCACGAAAATTTTTCGCCTAGGGCGCCAAATTTCCTCGAGCCGGCACTGACGAAACTTAATATTTAAAGTATCTAGTACCTGCAATAAATGTATAATTTTTACTGCAAGCAATTTTCGTGCTCATCCTCCTAAAAGAGAGATTTTTTCGATTTACATATTGACCTTATCTCAGGATTTATTAGTCCAATATTCACGAAACTTAATATATCATATACGTAATAAAGATAAAAATTAGTCCAATTTTCACTGGAATAGTTAAAAAGAAATATGTTCCTCTCTAAATGTCAATAAGTGGGCACTGCTGTGCATTTTTTTTTTTTTTTTTTTTTTTTTTTTTGCGTAAGAAGTGAGTCCACAATTAATGCGTAACACTTGGTAACTGTGTTTTGATCTAAATTACGTGACATGTACAAGAAAATATAGAAGAACGTTTTATAGAGGCCAGAACATGCTAGTTCTTATTTTATTACATTATATTGTATCTGTGTATTTCTAAAATAATATTATTACCTCTGCCATTCTTCAATATATCGTGCCTTTTAAAAAAGTGCAAGTTACATAAGCACTTCTTTTTCAAATCGGTTAAAAATTGTTCATTTTCACGTGATGACCAAAAAATAAAATCTAAACTTATTCTGTGGTTTTCTCCAAAGGACGTAACTTTCACTAATTTGTACAAATCAAGGAATACTTTTAAATTCTTACCTGATATTTAGCGATAAAAATATCCACTATAGTTCACCACACTATCTAAAACTCCCTTAAGTTAATCATAATCTGAATTAGCCGAAGCGTCACACGCGGACAGTGAATGAAAAGTCACTGGCAAATCAGCAGTTCTATCTCAGTAAAGACATGCATTCTACATTTTCGAGAGTTATGTTTAGATAGTCGGTGGTAAACATTTTAGTTCAAAGCAATCTTTTGTCATTCAACAACGACAGAATAACACTTGAGCCTGTTTTAGAAAAGGAAGACACGAGCGCTTTCTCTTATTATCAACCGATTCCAAATAAACAAGATCTGCGGTTTGATCGGGAAGCACTCGACAATCAATCCTTGTTCAATATTGGCGTCATTTCTGCTTTTCTTCAGCCTTGAATGTAGATGAAATATTTTTGGGCATACGACAAATAATTTTTGAGAAATTCGTCATATTAGCGCAAAGTTATTGATTAATTGGAGAGAATTAGATACAAAATGGCTGCTCCTAGCAGTCGAAAGAGGTGAGTCATAAAAATTTGCTAATTTCTGTGATATATAACCAGGGGTGCGCCAGCACTGTCAGACGCTTGTGTGCAGAGTTTCAGTTGGCGCCCTATATTACCTTAAAAAAAAGAAAAAAAAAATCATTTAATAAAAAGTTATCATTCAGCAAGTCGATTGCAGGCAAATAGAGGAAACCAAAACAGGCAGTTTTAGTGAGAATGTGGGTGCAGCAATGCCGCGTTGAGCCATTACAATACATGGCTTAGATGAGAGCTGTAAGTATAAACGCTTCTATTTGTTTGGGTCTAATTTTTAAGTAAATATTTAAACACAAAACATAATGTTAGTAAACTAAACGTTCCCTCATTTCATTATACCTTTTATGAGTATTACGCATATCATACTAATCCACAATATCAGTCTCTGTCCATATTGTTACCAAATTGTCCTGTATTTTCTTGCGTGAAAAAAAGTAATTGTAAGGAAAAAAAAAACAGTCAGTTTCTTGTCGAAAGATACACTTTATTCAAGGATTATTCTCGAAGAAAAAAAGAATAAATAAACAGTAAATTATTGTACTCAAATTTACAAGTGCGCGCGCAGCGCGCATGTGTCTGCGCAGCCGAATAACAGTTATTTTTTTATAGTGTACACACTGTAAAAAAAAATAACTATTACCAGCTGCAAGAAACTCTCTGTAACTGGAGGAAATAATTATTTTCTGCAATCACAGAGAGTTTCTTGGAGCTGGTAATAGTTATTTTTTTACAGTGCAGAACACAGGTAATCGTGAAAAATTTCGACCTCGTTTTTTTTTACTTTTTTATACGTTTTCAGGTGTGAGGAATCCGAAAATGACAAAATGTGTATGTTGTCTGTCTGTATGGTGTCTGTTAGTGTGTAAGTCCGTTAGTTTGTTTGTCTCTTTACACGATATCTCACGAACAAATTATCGCAGAGAGGTCAGATCAGTTTTAAAATATTACTTTCGATACTGGCAAGAACCCTATTCATTTGCATTATTTGAATTAAAAAACTTCGTAAGTTATTAGAAATTTACGATTTTCTAGGTGAGACGTATTAATCCTAGACGATATATTTAGCGCCCCAGCCCGCCCGTTCCCGCTAATCGATGTCTTTCTCCAGTCAATTTTGTCCCTTTATTACTTCCGGTGTGAGCCTTTTTTTTTTTTTTTTTTTCTAACACACTTGACATTGGGAGTTTTTTTTGGTTTTCGTCCCATGCTGTTTCTATGGGTTTTTTTTCTTTTTCCCCCTCTTTTCTACATTCTAAAGTAGCGGTGGAGGGAGAATAGGGCAAAACTTCACTTAAACTTGCATTAAATGGAAACTTTTTACTGTAAAAATGTCAGACGAGTTTTAAAATATCAGTTTTGATGCCGGAATGAACATCAGTAACTATAAATATGCTACTTTGAAAATTTCGCAAGTTATTGGAAATTTACGAATTTCTTAACATGGCAGTATATGGCAAAATTTCACAAAAACGTCAATTTTGAGAGAGATTTTCATCGTAAAGATGTCAGACTACTTTTGAAACATTATTTAGGACATTGGCATGAATATTAATGACTATGAATTTTCCAATATAAAAAATTCGTAAGTTATTGAAAATTTACGAATTTCTTAACATGGCAGAATAGAGCAAAATTTCACATAAACGTCAATCGTGAGGGATATTTGCAACGTAAAGATATCAAACCACTTTCGAAATATTATTTAGGATACTGGCATGAATATCATAGATGTAAGTTATTTGAAATTTACGATTTACTTAACATGTCAGAATAAGGCAAAATTGAGTATAAACTTCCATTTTGAGGATCATAAATACATTAGACAATTTCAAAATTACATTTATGATATTGGTTTGAACATGATTGATTACAAATATTCTAATAGGAAAATTTCGTAAATTATTCGTAATTTACGATTTTATGAACATAGCAAAATTGTAAATTTTTCATATAAATCTGAATTTTAGGATTATTGCATTGGAAATAGTAGCATGAAAACTAAACAACGGAATTGACCCTGATAAAATAAATTTATAGATTAGAATAAGATAGCTAAAATAAATTAATAGATTAGAATAAGATAGATAAAATAAATTAATATATTGTTTTGTTTTCAGAAAACTTTCGATTATTTCAAATTCAATTAGCACAAAAAGATAAAATTAACTATTCATATTTAAAAAAAAAAAAAAAAAAGAACTTATAATATCCAGTTACAGTTACGAAAATTACAAATTTCTCTCCTCATTACAAATTTACATGTTCTAAAAGTCAGAAATACTGATTTTCAACAACTACTTAACTTTGAAACTGCAATTGTTTAAATAAGAATTATTCAATATCTTTGTTTTTATTACGCATATTAAATAAAAGGTTAAATAAATGTTATGTCAGATATATGTATTTGAAATACCCTACAATTTAATTGCGGCGTGTGCTCATAACTTAATATTATCCGGAGCACTTTACTATCCACGTGTCAATTTACAAATAATATGTGTGAAAACAACAAATATGTCCAGTATCGAGTTGGAGTCAGATTACGCTCTATAGAATTTCACTAAGAATATTTTTCTTTTTTATAATCGCTTGAATATAAAATCATAGCAATAGCCATAATATAACTAAGAAAAACCTTTGATGCGTCAAACATAGCAGAACACAACTTAATTCAATGAGATGGGGAAAAACAAAAACAATTAGTTTATAGGGTTTGTTCTGCAAAAGTATGATTAAGTAAGATAAATTAATATTTTTATTCAATTACTGATAAATCAATGAACGTTTCGTTTATATTTTTAATTCAGAATTTTAAATTCTGATTTGTGTTCAAATTTAAATCATTTTCAAATTTTAATAGCCATAGATTTCCTCGACCTATAATAAACCTTGCGGATCTAAGACTATTATAAATCAGGTGTTAATCACACCTCACTATTAAACTTGTTTTGTTTCCTCTTTGTTTCAAAGTCCAAACAGTTTAATTCCCAAGGAGCGAAAATTTAAATAATTTTAAGAAGGTGTTATTTTTAGACGAATGGCAAATGAATTGAGTTTGAAAATGTATGATAGATTCCTAAACGCCCTAAACCTATAGTTTTCCTAAACTTTGTTTTCAAGAAACATTAATAAGTCTACCAATAAAGCATTCTAAATATCGATTTACTGATGAATAATCACAGTAATATTTTACTAGGAAAATAAAAGCCTAAACTACAATACTGAGTCAGTACCTATTTTCTTTTTACAATACATTAATATTTCCAAAGCGCTCTTCGTTTATAGAAATAAATAGAAAAAAAAAAAAAAAAGTTAAACTGAAATATTTTGGAAGGGTTATTATTATTTTTAAATATTCTTCATTATTAAACTTATTTCAAATGATTCAAAAGGACATATATACCTGATTCCGAACAGTTCGTCGATTTCCTCTCGTGGGACACTTGATTTCTTGTACAACAAATACCAGTGCCATTCGAGTCTAAAGCAAGAAAACGGTATGAGGGAAAATAGCTCTAGGAAATATTAGCCCGGTCTAAAAATTTATATTTGACTTTTTTATCATTTTTATGCAAACGAAGCCATCGGTCCGAGTTAATTAATACTTTATAGTTATTTCTCATCGAAATTACATTAGCATATCCAGTTTGGCAGATCTTAATCTAAAATAAGTGAACCCAGTCAAAGATTCAGACCTTCTATTAATCATCCGAAAGTTAGAACGTGGAAGTGATAATTTACTTAATAAAGATCAGCCTCTTCAATAATAAAAAATGTGTGTGAATATTATCTTATTTGACTTATTATGCTACAGAACGATTTAAGTATGGGTCAATGTATCTCACTGCTTTTTCTTAAATAAAATTTAGCGAGATGCAATTCAACTTTGTGAACATATAGTACTTACCAAGCGTTTAACAAATTTTAATCAGTCATTTATTCTGTAAGCATACAACAGTGAAATACATGGGGAATACAATTATATTCGAGTATTTTACGATTTATTTGTATACATATAAGTATTTTTACGATGACCGTAATATATCTGAATTCTTCTATGTTCTTTTGTAAAAGAATTATAAATGACGAGTATATAATTTCCACTAATGACCGTGTTGAATTAAAAGTGTAAAACATGTAAAGTTTTCTTATTTTTCAAATAATTTAATGGACATCAGACATTTATCTCTCATAGGACGTAATATGCGGAAATTATTCGATGTCTCGGTGAAAGAAACAATTAAAAGCACTGCACACATCATTGCCTATAATGATCATATCACGCTCTAGTTTTCATAAGTATTGTTTCAATGAATTAAAAACTAATAACTGTCATTCAAGTTCACTACTGAATGTTTATATTAAAAGTAATATAAATAGCAAGACTAGCTTGTGTACACGAACACACCAAAGTACTGAAATACATTACGTTCAATGAGAGTTATTTCTCTAAAACAAGCCCGTCTATCATAAACAATTTTGAGGAAATTACCTGGAACACTTGGAACATCAGTTTTTCTTATATTTACATGTTTTGAGGTCTCCTGAATCTAAAAATCATGTTTTTAGCGGTTGGTCTGTGTGTGTGTCTGTCCAGCATATCTCAAAAACAAATTTTAGCAGAAAATTCTAACTTGGTATTCTAAATGTATATCTTATAGGGATGCTACACTAAACTTGTATTGTTTTTGGGTCAAATTTTCGAAAGCGAGATTTTGTTATATTTACACGTTTTGAGGTCCCCTGAATCCGAAAATCATACTTTTACCGATTGGTCTGTGTGTGTGTCTGCCTGTTATCAGCATGTCTCAAGAATAAATGGTAGCAGGAAGTCCAAATTTGGTATTCTAAATGTGAATCATACAGGGATGCTGTACTAAGCTTTTCGTTGAGATCAAACAAATGGTTCGTGTACAAGGACACCCAAGAGAATTCAAATACATTGCGTCTATGGGGGAAGTTGCAGGAAAGTAGAGTTTAACAACTACAGACTGCACTAAACCAAATGAAACGAATATATACTTTTTATATGCTTAAAAAAAATTTTCACGTAAACTTCACTGTTCTTTTACAGGGCTACACAAGAGAACTAGATTATAATGCGACAATACTTGAAAATTGATGGAAGTGTGTTTCAGGCTGTGCCATGTGTTATTAATATAGGATTATATTTATGTGCACCATGTAATGCGTACATAACTTACTGAAGATATACAGGGCTGCCAATATTTAAGCCATAACATTCTTTTTTATTTGTTAATGGGAGGGCTTTACTCTAACTCTAACAGACTATACGATATAATATTTTACCATGCCCAGGAAAGCTGCTCAGAAATTGAAATTAATTCCTCAAAGCCATATGGTAAATAATATATATATATGTTACCGTTAAAACGCGAAATCCGTTAATCTGCAGATTACCTAGCTAATCTGCAGATTAACTAAAACAACCCGTTAAAGTGCGGAATAAAGAGTTTTCCGCATTTTAAATAGGTAATCTGCAGATTAACGCTTTCAGTATCGTTAAAGTTCAAATGTTTGTTTCGAGCCTTAGTTTTTTTTTACATTCACTATGACGTCAAACAGCCATGTGATACAGATACGCGAATGACCTTCAAACATAATTAAAACTTTTATCCTTTCCCTTCCGCACTTCCGCTATGCTATGATGATAAACCGATAAATGCCAAACGCAAAATGTGGAGGATGGAAGCCATGATTAGGTTTATTATTATGAATAACACAACATTTAAAGTAACAAGTAAGTTATAATTGTTTTAATTTAGATTTTATTTCTAGTATTTTTACTTTCTTCTATCTTCAATAGAAGAAAGTATTGGATTCGTAAAAATTTTCGATTTCGGGTTTTTGATGGATTTACACGTTTTGAGAGCTGTAGAACACGATTTTACCATTTTTAGAAAATGTCTGTCTGTCTGTCTGTCTGTGTGTGTGTGTGTGACAAAATTTTGTGGCAACTGTATCTCTGGAACTACTGCACAGAATTTGATACAAATTGGTATATAGTTGCACCTTGACATAAATTAGTGCCTATCAACTTTTGGTAAAAATCATCTTATAGGTTGCGTTGCCATCCCGTTTTTTCTAAATTTTTAACAGGGTGATATAGGGCAAAAATTTTCAAGATGGGTATCTTTCGAAAGGTCTCGTCAGTACCTTTAAAACGAATGGTTGAGCTATAAATCTGTGATAATTTTAAACAAAGTTATCGATTTTTTTTACTTTTTACGAAAAAAAAAACTTAGAATTTTTTTTTTTTCTCTCCCCTTAATTTTATCAAACTCCTACGGTTTCCGTAATCTGACAAACTAATTTTTGCTTTTTTCCCCTAATTTTGTCAAAGTCCTACGGTTTCCGTGTCTTGACAAACTTTAACATATTTTTGCATTTTCCCCCTAATTTTGTCAAAGTCCCACGGTTTCCGTGTTTTGACAAACCTTAACAAATTTTCACATTTTACCCAAAATTTTGTCAAAGTCCCACTTTTTTTTTCTCTCCCCTTTTCTATCAAACTCCTACGGTTTCCGTAATCTGACAAACTAATTTTTGCTTTTTTCCCCTAATTCTATCAAACTCCCACGGTTTCCGTGTTCTGACAAACTTAAACAAATTTTTGCATTTTTCCCCCAATTTTGTCAAAGTCCCACGGTTTCCGTGTTTTGACAAACTTAGAATAATTTTCACATTTTACCCAAAATTTTGTCAAAGTCCCACTATTTTTTTTTTTTTTTTTTTTTTTTTTTTTGTTAATGAGTGAATTTGTATAGGAAAATATAGAAGAAAGTCTCGTGGTGGCCACAACATACTAGTTTTTAATTCTGTCAATATAAGTTTGATAAGGGTCTGCATTTTATTGATGAAATGTAATCTTTATTAAAAGCTGTCTCTCGTGAAACTCCATTTTGAATTATGAATATTAGATTTACATTACAGTAATTATTTCCTTCCGAACTAAAACTATTAAACCATAAATTTTTAAAACTAATTTATTTTAAAATTGATTTAAATTACTATTACTTACTGAAAACAAACAAACAAACAAAAAAAAGATACATTAATTATTAACTTTGAAAAATATTATGGTATTTAATAAATACTTAATATGAAATTTCTGTACATTTTTTAGCATTTCATTACATTTTTTTCAAGTTTCCTGTACATATTTTATATATCATGATTATATTTTTATTTATTTTAAATTTTGTTCGCTTTTTCAGATAATTTCGTTGTAGTTTATCACATAAAAAGTGCTAACAAACGTTTTTTTTTTTTTTTTTTTTGAAAATTAATATATTTGCTAAACTTGTAGAGATATACGTATGTATGCTGCAAAATATGTTAATAAAATTTTGGAAAACTGTCATTTTAATTTTTATGCATTCTAAAAAATATTAAACCAGTTTTAATTATTTGAAGTACTTCTTAAATAATGCTTCTGATTTGTCTAATTTAATATTTCTAGTAATATTTTATGTAATTTAATATTTCTAGTATTTAAATAGTAATAGCAATATAAGTTGTCAATAAAACTTTTTTTTTTTTTTTTTTTTTTTTTTAATTTTATTATTAAATATTTTTATTTTGAAAAGAAATCGTTACTGTATTACAATTCTAGCATTCATTTATAAAATAGAATTTATTGAAAGCTATTAAAGCTATTATATTTCATATTAAAAATGCATAACATCTTCAAACTTATATTGACAGAATAAAAAAGATTAAATAAATAAAAAATAAAACAAATATAACTTTAAAAGATATAAAAATTAAAACACATACAGATTAAAATAAGTAAAGAAAGAAATAAAAAAGAAAAGAAAACTATTTTTTTTCCGAATGAAAAAACAAATACAACACAGCGTGCTATAAAATTACACCACCAGATATCTTATTTTCACTTTAACTAGTGCCTAGTAGGTAATGTGCAGATTATCTAGGTAATTCGCAGATTACCTAGGCAATTTGAGAAATAAAACAATTTTCCCCACTTTAACGGATCACCCTAGTTAATGTGCAGATTACCTAGCTAATCTGCAGATTAACTGATTTCTGCACTTTAGCTGTAACATATATATAGATATATAGATATATATCTGTGCTGATAAGTATAAAGGATTTAAGTCCATATTCTTGATTTTTCAGGAGACGAAAAATAAAGTTAAACTAACTAAAAACTAATCAGAAAAATTTATTAGGAAAAAGGGATTATGTTGATTTATACCCTTTACAGCATTCAGTGATTGTCAACCTTCATTTAATAAAGGCAAAAACTCGAATTAAATATTTTATACAAAGATTAATGCTAAATTTCTGACTTGAATCTTGTTTTACCAATGGATTTTCTCAAAGACTAAATGACATGGATTTAAATCCTTTATACCAATCGATAGAGAATTTTTTTGTGGGTCTGACTATGTACTTAACTCAAAATCGACATTTTTGGACTTACATCCTTTATACTTATCAGTACAGATATATATATATATATATATATATTTAAGCTAAATATTCATCGATTGGTTTCTTGTATACACATTTTGAGGATTCCTGAATACCGAGGTCAAGTTTTATAGTTGGATCTTTGACTGTGTCTGTTAGAGTAAATTAAAAACAAATAATTTCAGGCGATCCACATGTTGCATTTTGAAGTGAATACGTTTGTTATTAGAAAGGTTTGTTCAAGATTGATAAATTTCAAGGAATGATGCGTGTGAAAGTTGTCTAAATAATTTTAAATGAACTTTTGAAATTAATAACAGATTTTAATTTTCTGTAAATGAAGTTACAATAGTGAAACCGGGCGTTGAGGGGGGGGGGGGGGGTAGCCCCCTCACACAGAATTATTTGTCAAATAAAGCTGTTCCGAAGCCTAAGTTGAATTGTTTTAACATAGGTTTACATAACAGTACTCGTTACCTTAACCCTTAGTCTCCAATCCGTATTTATAGTATCAAATTTCAGGGTAAAAGAAAGTCGTGTGAGTGACACACCCGATTATTTACTTTCCGAACATTATGTGTGAGTGTGTGAGCAAACGCGATACCTTCTAAACGTTTTGTTCGAATAAACTGAAAACTGGTATATAAGTTATAAGTCACCGTAGTTTGAACTTTATAGATCTTAGTAAATCTAGCACTTATAGTTTTTTTTTTTTTTTTTTTTTTTTTTTTTACAAAGGCACAAAGAAAAACTCTTAATCATTATGGCCTATGGTCTCAGATTATTGAAAGTGTGATAGCGTCTAAATTCGATTGAGCTGAAAATTTATATAAATGTTATAGGTCACCGTCGCACTAAATCTATAGATTTCTGTGAATCTATCACTCCTAGATTTGACAAAGACACGACGAAAAAAATCTTATGGGCTCAAATTATTTAAAGTGCAATGTGTAACGTCTTATTCGATTGAGCTGAAAACTGATAAATATGTTATAGGTTACTATCGAATGCATTGTATGTAGTTTATAGGTTATCTATCGAGAATTATAGAAATTTACATAAGTGTACGACATTTTTTTTTTTTTTTACCTTTATATAAAATAAAAATTTTATAGTAGGGTCTGTGAGCTCAAATATTTTAAATTTCATTTTAGCGATATTAAATTATTTAAAACAATAAAAAAGAAGGACGTATATAAAAAAATTCATGGAATTTGCTATCAAATTTAGGCTTCCCATTAAAACTAGCATTCCACAAATCTTTCAACAGTTTTCTTATGACCTAGTTTTATTTATTTATAAAATTTCTATTGCTCATAATAAACCCATTGCCTACTTCACTCAATTGAAAGTTTTATTGTTACAAAAAATTAAAAATACTTTATTTCTCAATTATTCAAATCTGCTGATTTTTAAAAAATCTGTACTTCTTAACTCAATCAAATAACTACAGGATGACTTTGTGATAACTTATGCTGACAAATCACCTAATAATTATGCCATTATATGTAAATTCTACTATCTCTCTATTTTAAACTCTTCAGTAACTAATAGTAACATCTTTAGTTTAACTAATAATAACCTTATTATTAATAACCGAAAAATACATAATTACTATAAACTACTTCAACTTCCCTTCAATAACTTTAATTATCCTTATATAGTTCTCATACCTAAGTTTCACAAATCTCCAATTAAATTTCGCTCTGACATTGTTGGCTGTAACACTTATAACAACAATGCTAATAAAACTCTACTGGATATTCTAACACAAATTTACAATTGTAAAGTTGATAATTTACACTGTCTTAAAAATAGCTTTCATACATTATATAAAAAATCTCATAATATAAAAAATCTCATTATATAAAAATCGCTCAATTCAATAGACAATATTATGACTTTTGACTTTCAAGATCTTTTCAATAATATTGAGTTATCAGATCTTAGTAATATCATTTACAGTCTTTTTCACGAATATAAAACTCAAATTAACCTTCCTCGCAATTTTAAAGCAGAAAAATTCAAAACACTTCTTAAATTTGTTATCCATAATAATTATCCATAATATCTTCTACAACAACAATATCTATTTGCAACAAGTAGGAATCCCACAAGGGTGTTGTAGCTCCAGTATTTTGGCAGATCTCTATCTTTATTATTATGAAAAGCAATTTTGTTATTATGATGTCCGGCTTTATCGTTACATAGATGATATTATTGCATTTTACCTTAACAAGAAATCACAAAATGCCTTTTCCTTAAATTATTCATCTAACTTAAAGCTAACTCAAAATACTCTAACTAATCAATCAATTAACTTTTTAGATATAAAAATAATCTTTGATGGTAATAAAATTTACACAGATATCTATGACAAACAGCAAGATTTTAGTTTTAAAGTAAACTTATTTACACATTTCAATTCCTGTCTGCATCTTACGATATTTAGAAACATCATCATTAACTATTTATTTCGAATTAATAATTTATGCTCTCTGAAGTATAAAAATAAGAATATCAATAAACTGATCACAGCCACTGCTAAAATGGGTTTTCCTAAAAACTTTGTATTTTCTATTTTATATTCATAACCATGTCTCTGTCAGTACATTTAAAAAAAAAAAAAAAAAAAAAAAAAAATGTGTACCCTTTAGAGTATTTTAACAAAAAAATTATGAAATAATAAAAGACAATGAAAAGGGTGGCGGTCGGGTGGATTACGGAGGATGGGTGGCGTATTTAGCTGGATGGTTGAGTGGGATTGTGAAATCAAATAAAAAATAATAATAATAATAAATAAATAAAGCAGATGGCTTGTTGCATTTACTTTGTATTAATATTCAATCTTTCTTTTTCCATTAAATTTTCAGTTTCTTCATTGTTGAGTTGTCAATTATTCTTAAAATTCTAATCTACTATTAAACACATAGTAATCAATAATTTTCATTGTTGCTTCATAGTTTCATTATTCGTTATCTGCTATGAAATTTTGGTTTTTTTAATCCATATGACTCCTATTCTGGTCTTGGCAGGCTGGGGGAATGTTGCCGGCATGAAACTAGTTTAACCCCACAGGCAAGTCACATGTCTAGCCGCTTGCCTCCTTCCTTCCTTTCTTAAGTTTCTCAAATAATTTTTTCATAAATTTCGTTTCAGTTTAAGTTTTTCTGTTAAGATTTTGTTGAATTAGTTTATTGTTTCGTTTGTTTTGCAGGCTGTTAATTAATAAATTTGGTTTTTTTAAATATGTGAATTTCATCCCCTGATAAATTCTTTTCACCTTTCTGAGCTTCTACATATATATATATATATACATATATATATATATATATATATATTTATTTATTTATTTATTTATTTATTTATTTTTCATTCTTATTGGTCTTTGTTGTTTCAGTGCTGTTGTATCTGTTGCTTGGCTTTTACTACGCTTAATTAATCATTATACATATATATATATATATATTGCGAAGTTATCGTTTATGATTCTTTTACAGGGACGTACAAAAGAATTTGAATACTTTATTTTCCATTAAACAACATACTATTTGGGGAACAATAGTCAAATACGTTATTATAATATTATTCTCTTTTATTTATTTAACTTTAATTCATTTAAAAATATGTTAATTGCTTAATATTCACTACGTCGAGTGGAGTCACTCCAGATTTTTACAATATATATTCCCATACAGTTATACAGCTTTACCAACTATAAATCTTCAGATAATTATATGTAATATAACTTTTGTTTAAAAAAATAAGCTATTTTTGACTGGATACAAAACTTTCAAGTTGTTTCTCAATTAGTTTTAAATAATAAGGAATTTGTGTTCATACATGAAATAACTGAAAAACTTTGTTATTTTCTCCCTTTTGATGTATGAGATTCATAAATTTCTAAACGATATGATGTCAATCTTTATGTTAGTCAGTATGCAAGTCTGTGTAGATATTATCTCAAAAATGAACAATAATACAGAAGTTTCAAATAAAATTTTTGATACTGGTCAGAACCGTAATGAATACCTGTGCCCTAATTTGAAAATTTCGTAAGTTAATTGAAAATTAAGATTTCTTAATACGACCGAATAGAGCAAAATATCATAAATATAAGCTTGCATTACAAGATTTTTGGCAAAGTAAGTGGCATTGGCATGGAATTGTATGAACATTAAATTGCAGAACTGACGCCTATAAAATTAAACTGCGAATTCTGATAAGGTAAATACACTCTGTTGCAAAAAAATGCATGCACCCAGAAAAGGTTGAGTCTCGGTAGAAAAATTAAGGTTCGAGTAGGTAAACAAATGATCAAAAATTGAGACGAGAATGGCGTTTTATTCATGAGTTGCAATACAAATAATGTGCAAATCAGTAGTTGTTAAAGCCATTACTGGCAGGTATACAAGCCGATACTCATTAGAGCCTAGAGTCAATTAAGTGGCCGATGTCTCTTTGCGTTATATTTTGCCATAAAGGTTGCAACTGCCCAGCCAGTGTACACATGTTTAGAGACGGCTGGAGTTGCTTGTCCAACATTTCCCAAACATGTTCAATTGGCGATAAGTCTGGAGAAACGGCAGACCAGTTGAGGACATTGACAACTCGAAGACATAGTTGTGACAGTCGTGCAGCGTGTGGCCAGGCGATGTCTTGCTGGTAAACAGCACCTGGACGACGTGATAGCATTGGAAGTACCACGGGTTAAAAAATATCGTCAACGCATACCTATGAGCGGTGAGAGTATCTCCATGCGTGTCTAAAAGTGAAAACCCCCCAGACTGTCACACCCATAGACCTTATATATCTAGACTACGCCACCAATAGGACTTTCCATTATAGTGAATGTCTTCAACATGAGGGTGTAATCTGATACCTCCATCCTTTGCGGTCAGCTCCGCATGTCACGTGACATAGACTTGAGGGAGATTCTTCGGTAAGAAAGCACTTATTTTTGTAAGAATCAAACAAAAAATTCTCCCCTTCAAAATGGTTTTTCACAAAAGAAACTTTTTTATAATTAATCTATGACATTTTAGCTTTCCAACGATGCGTAAATCTAAAGGCTTAAATGAAAAGTATGTGTACAATAGAGAAATTTAAAACACTCAAAACTACTTTCTTTCCTAACGAAAAATCACATAATATTCATTCTCGTCTCTCTCTCCAGGTCCGCATCACGTGATAATTTAGCTGGGGAAGCTAGCTCATCTCGCGGACAGATAATAAGGCGGATGCATGGTCTATCCTATAAGGTCTATGGTCACACCTATAGACCTTATATAATAGACCACCCATCCCTCCTCATTATCTGTCTGCGACATGAAGTAGCTTCCCCATCGAAATTATCACGTGTTGCAGACCAGGAGAGAGAGAGACGAGAATGAATATTATGTGATTTTTCCATAAGAAAGAAAGTAGTTTTGAGTTTTTTTAATTTCTGTATTGTACACATACTTTTTATTCAAGCCTTTAGATTTACGCATCGTTGGAAAGCTAAAATGTCATAGATCAATTATAAAAAAAAATTCTTTTGTGTGAAACCATTCTGAAGGGGAGAATTTTTTGTTTGAATTCTTACAAAAATAAGTGCTTTCTTATGGAAGAATCGCCCTCAACTCTATATCACGTGACATACGGCGCTGACCGCAAAGGATGAAGGTTTCAGATTACACCCTCATGTTGAAGACATTCACTATAAAGGGAAGTCCTATTGGTGGCGTAGTCTATAATATATGGTCACACCAGGCGTTACGGCTGTGTGCCACTCGATAACGAATGCTGAATTGAACCGTTGACCTCTCCGTCTCCCCACACGTATGCGGCGATCATCGGTACTGAGAGAAAAGCGGGATTCATCGCTAAAGCGCAGTTTCCACTGATGTTGGTTGGAGGTTGGTTCGAGCGGCGATATCCAGAATCCTTTGATGTGGTCAAGCGGTTGGACGTGGTTCGACGGGGTTGGTTGTCAGGGAGAAGTTCTTGGCCCTAACCCTCAGCTGAGATAATTGAGGGGCCAGAGGCAGATATCTTTGTCAATTTTGAATGCTTTTCTTTGAAGTAACTGCGCAATCTGATAAAAAAAGTTTACAACTGATGACAAGACATTTGGTTCTTTGTGTCGGGAGCGTGATTAATGGTTTTTCGAACCTCGAAGTTTCAACCCTAGAACTCTCGAACCCTTTCACTTAGAACACATAACGCAACTTGTATTTAATATATGTAATCAGCAAAAATATATTTAACACTTTTCTAAAGAAAATACTTTCATGAGTGCTAACAAAATTGATTAATATATATATATATATATATTACATTTTTAACAAGAAATAAAAGTAAATAAATACATATAAATAAATAAATGTCAATTAATAAAATAATATATACAAATAAATAATAATATGAGGTACGTGCAGTGCTTAAAGTGAAATTTTGATAAAATTATTTAATTAAAATATTATTTTAGAAAAATCTAAAAATTCTAGATAAACAAGTATGCTTTTTAAACACGTTTAAAGTTGGAAATGTATTTTATTTATTTATTTATTTATTTATTTTTAAGAATGATTTATGTATTACATGCATTTTTAAATATTCAAAAAATATTATAGAAAGCTTTCGAGACCTTTGAAATTTATGGCTCAACAAATACTTATGTAGAAACTAATGACTAAGAATATTGGTCTCGGTAGCTTTAAAAAATATTTTGAATATTTAAAAATTTTCGTCTCTGGCAAAAACGAAATATCTATATTTTTCACTAATTTTTTCTTAGTGTTGAGACTTTCATTTATTTATAGCATGACTTTGCAAGAATAAACTTTTATTTTATGCTTCTCAGGGCTCCACAATAAAAAGCTTCTACTGTTAAAAAATGTTTTTGTTACTTAATTTTTTTTTTTTTTTAAGTTATTACAAAGTAGCTGGCTTTGCCCGCCTCGCTGGACATTATACTTAAATGAGTTGACAAAATCCCATATCATTATTAATAACCTAACTTCTCGCTGTTTCGATAGAGTTTTTTCTCGCTCGCAACGTGAGGAGTCCGGGTACGCGCTGCCTTCGGCAGCAACTTACTCGCTTCTTACGTCTCTTCCCCAGCGGGTAAGTTCGAAGTTTTGCTAGTACATAATGCGTGCACTTAATCAACACCCACACACCGAAATTCACCATTCTAAGATAATTTAAAGCGAATTCAAACGGGAAAACATGTTTTTACACGTGTTTATTGCCCACCGACCACGATGGGGTAAGGGGGGAATTGCGTAAAATCCCATTTTTTTAATATTTAACAGGGAGCAGCCCCCGCTCACCGCTCGAGGAGCGGTGTTGAGCGCTTCTAGGATAATCCACGTGAGCTGCTCCGACATTTATTGAGAAAAAAAAAATACATCATGCATCGCCTGGCTTAGCCAACCAGCGACAGAGGGCGATGAGTATTTACAGATATTTATGTACATAAAGTATTTGGTCGGCATGCCGGGCCCAGCCGGCCCCACGCGACAAATGGCATGCTGGCGATAGTTATTGTAGAGTCGAAACCAGATGATAATTGATGACGCAGATTCTGAGGTTGAGAATGGCAGTTCCTTTAGTAGAAACAGTTCATGCGTATGCATGGATTTAATCAGCATTAATTGCTGAACATCATGGGAAGAATCTGTAAGTAGATAGATTCACGTTGAGGCTCAAGTCGGTCCTTGATTGCTGGTGACGTTAGGATGGTTAGCGGGGTACTGGTGAAGTTTCTGAGTAATCTGCAACTTCAGGACGTTTGGAATCTAGAACTGATATTACATGAGGATATCTTCAGCAGCAACTCGGACGACCACAGAGGAAGATAACAGGGTGAAGAAACTTAAGGTTATTTAATTTTGACTAGAGAATTATTATTATAATTAGTAGAATTTGATATTAATCTGTTAGGTTTGAAATGTTCATTAAGTAGGAGAAGATGCTATTCAGTTTATTTATTAGCGGTTTTCTTGTTAGAATTTCGTCTAGCCAATTAATTGGTCTAGGGGAGGGATTTCTTAAATGATAATTTTCTGTTAGGGGGCAGTGGAAATAATAATGTAGTGGAGTACCCTCCTCTCCACATGGACACAAGGGTGAGCGTCGGCAATGAAACTTGTATAGATAGGAAGGGAAGGGCCCATGGCCTGTTAGGAATGCGGTAATAGGGGGAGTTAAGTCCAAAAATTAGTGCGGGCCCGTGGAATCAGCGAGAAGGTATGTCTCCCCTTCTCTGAACTATCCCACAGGTCTTGCCATTTGAGATTCATTAAGTTTTGAATTTTACTTTTGACGTAGGAGGGAGGAGCGGGAATTGGAGAACATTTTGTGGGGAAGTTAGTGGCTTCGTTTGCTAGGGAATCAGCTATTTTATTACCTACGACACTCCTGTGGGCAGAAACGTGTGCCAGGGTGCAAGTTAAGTCGAGATTCATTAGGAGTTTTTTAATGCGCTGAATTTGCGGATGTCTGCTTCGATGTCGAGCTATTGCCTGAAGGCCCGAGAGACTGTCGCTGTAGATATTGACGCTTTGATTAGAGTACGCGACACTGGCCCATTGTATGGCCTCAGCGATCGCGTGGATCTCTGCTTGAAATACCGTATTAAAGTCCTCGAGCCTGCAAGCCCACTGATGGCCTGCGACACCCTGTTCCAGCACGCAAAATGCGGCTGCAACCCCGGTATCTGTCTTGGAACCATCCGTGTAGATTGCCACCGGAGCAGAGGGAGAAAAGTTATTTTTAAGACAGTTGGTTAACTTTGGAGCAACATCCTTGCCTGGGTGAATATCCCAACTGCAGGTCAAAGTTTGAATGGGGGTTTGTAGGAAGATAATATTAGTTAGGTCAGAGTCTTTTAATTGCAAGATTTGAGTTTTAATGTACGTTTGGGAGACCTGCAGGTGGGCGTGGGGAATCCCAGTGATTACGGTGAGGGCATCAGTGGAAATAGTTTTATATCCTCTTGCAATTTGTAAGAGGAATGGTCGTTGGGCAGAATTGAGGCCTGTTATGGCATCTGTTCTTAGGTGGCCACCCCAAATGGCGGCTCCGTAGGTTATTATTTTTTCTATTATTGTTTTGTACCAGAACTTAAGGAAAGAGGTGGAGATACCCCACCTCTTTCCCACCATTCTTGCTGAATTGTGATATATGCTTTGGGTTTTTAATTTTAGTTCTTTAACATGTGCCAGCCAGTTGAGGTGCCGATCAAAAGTGATACCTAGTAATCTCATTTGTTCTACGTGGTTGACACTGATGCCGTCAATCCGCATCTTGGGATTTCGGTTTCGTTTTAGGGCTTTAGGGAAGGCTAGTGTTAAGGCTTTAGTTTTGGAGGGGATAACTTAAGGTCGAATTCTTTGAGTAGCTTACTAAAGAGGGACAAGCTTCCTGGGCCTGGTCCTCCAGGTTTTTCCTGACACGGCCCGAGAGAATCAGGGAGAAATCATCCGCATAGGCATATGTGGTGAAGCCCGCAGAGTTCATGCTCTTGAGAATGCCATCCGCTACTAAATTCCAAAGGATTGGCCCAAGGCACGAGCCCTGAGGGCAGCCTTTTGTTTGAGGGTGTTCCGTGAAGCCATCACCCCAGTTCACTAAAATTTTACGATGGGAGAGTTATGAGCAGATGATTCCGGCCAGATTGCCCGGGCAGTCAAGATCTTGTAGTGCGCGAAGAATGTGTGGCCACTCCACATTGTCGAATGCTCCTTTAATGTCTAGCGAGACGATAGTGGTGTAGTTTGATGCATTACAGCTAACGGCGCAGGAACTTTTGATTGCTTGCAAGGCTTGGTCACAAGATCTGCCCTCTCTGAACCCAAATTGGTTAGGATGAAGCAGATTATTAGATTCCAGAAAGAAGTTAAGTCGGGTTACTATGAGTTTCTCTAGCAATTTG
Source organism: Salticus scenicus (assembly GCA_963930645.1). Taxonomy (NCBI): domain Eukaryota; kingdom Metazoa; phylum Arthropoda; class Arachnida; order Araneae; family Salticidae; genus Salticus; species Salticus scenicus. The sequence continues at coordinate 240,386,437 of OZ005652.1, forward strand.
CCTAAAGTGGGGAGGAGGCAGATCGGTCTGTAGGAAGAGGGTTCAGAGGGAAGTTTCCCTTGCTTCAAAAAGTACACCACTTCGCCTCTTCTGAGTGTTTCTGGGAAGTGTTGGTGTTTGAGACATAGGTTGGTCCATTGCAGGAGTATTTGAGGCATTGTATTATGAACGTTGCGTAGAATTTTAAAGTCAATATTGTCCGGGCCAGGAGCCTTGTTGATGTTGAAACCGTATAGAGTGGCTTTTACCTCAGACTCCGTGAAGGGAACATCCGAGGGAGCCGAGTATGAAAGTGCTTGTTGGTGAGGGTAAACTGTTTGTGGGAATAAGGTTTTTGTTAGATATTCTAGGTTTTGTCTTTTAGAGGATTGGCCTGGAGGACGTTCCAATTTCAGTTCTGTGGGTGTGAAGAATTTGTTGCTATAAAATTTTTGGGCAGTGCCAAAGGTTTTTGTTTGTGAAGGGCAGAATTTTTTCCATGCGGCGTGTTTGGCTTCATTTATGCGTTTCTTGAATAGGGCCGAGTGTAGTTTAATTTTCTGTTTGTGTTGCTGGATTTGTGTAGGTTCGAGGTATTTTGACTGTCTTCTCAGAGCAGTCAGATGATTCCGCATGGAACGTAGCTGGGGAGACCAGAAGGAGTAAGCAAACCGACGTCCCGACTTCTTAAGTCTGAAGGCCGAGGTGGCAGCATTTTGGATGGTAGCTATGAGGTTGTTTGTAAAGGTTTCAAGTTGGGGGATGTTGTTTATTGATTTGATTTCGTTTGTTAGTGGTGTGGAATTTTGAAGTAAGAGGTTATTGAAAATTTTGAAATTTCCGCGTTTCGTGGCGAAGCGTCGAGATTGAGTTATAGTAGGTTTTGTGTTAATGGTGTATGTTATATAATTGTGGTCGGAGTTGTTGAAGGTGTGTAGGACTGACCAGTCATTTATTCTTGCAAGAGTTTTGGTGTTACAGAGGGTGAAATCTGGCCAGCCCTGAGCGTTGTCTTTTTGGAAGGTGGGGGCGGAATTTTCTAAGTTAGCGAGGCAGATGTTATTAGTGGCTATAAATTCTATGAGGCTGCGACCCCTAGCATTCTCGTATGGTGAGCACCATAAGGGAGAGTTAGCATTCAGGTCGCAGCCACATATGAAGAGTGATTTTGGGGATATTAGGTGCTGCCATTCCAGCAGACAGGACTCGAAATCAGCAGACGGGGCGGCGTAAGCGCTGCCAAGGATCAGTTCGCCCTCCTTCGTGGTCAGTGTTATGAATACACAATTGTCCCCAGTCAACAGATGGGTGTAATTAAGGTTTTGTGCTGATATTACTATGTGGGCGGTGTTGTTTTTGGAACTGAAACTGGACCAGGAAGAGGGGAAGTCATACAGATCGTCCCCAACAGTACAATAGGCATCCTGCAGCAGTCCGACGTCCATAGAGTTTTCCTCCATAAACGTGCGGACCGTTGAGTTCGCCGCCTTGCACCTATTGAGGTTGATTTGTATGAAATGAAGATCATTAAAAGTTTTTGGGGCAATAGGAGTGGAAGAGGATGTTGCCTCTGGGGAAGGAGAGGAGAGAACTTTTGACTTTTTGGATTTGAATTTTAAATCTTAGTTTAGGGCGAAGGGATGGGAAGTAGGAGATTAAAGGGTTGTTACCTTCTTGAGGTGTGGGTTGAGCTGCTATAGTAGGGCGCATCTTCGGGAGGTCCTCGAAATGCTGGAAACTGAGGATGGCCATATTCTGAATAGAAGTAAGGAAGGTTGTATGCATGTGAGTATGGTGGATATTGCTGGTATGGGATGCTGTAGTCCTGTTGGAATGAGTCAGTAGGTGCTTGTTGATGATTGTAGGGAGGTCTCTGGTTTCCAGAGCTTGAGTTACGTTGGCGTGATGGGAAACGTTCCTGGAGCCTTGGATTCCGTCTGCTGGGAGAACGGCGTGTAGGTCGACGGGAGGGATTTGCAGGAGGGTCTTTGTGCATTTCGGAAGACTTGTCTGAGTTGAGTCTGTTCATGTCGCTCTGAGATCTATGCTGGCTAAATGTGCGGGAAGAGTTTCGATTGCTTCTTGAGGATGTTCTTATTGCTGCTGTTGATTGTTTTCTTGAGGGATTTCCTCTTGAGGAGAGTCTTGTTGAGGGAGAGCGATGTCTATTTGAGTAGGAGTTTGAGAGAGGTCTGCTCTGTCTTGGAGGTTCTTGCTGGAGAGGTGGAGCTTTAGGAGGGAATTTGGCATCTAAGTATTGCCTGCGATTGTGGTATTTCTCGGAAAGTATTGTACAGTCCAGGGAAAAGGCCGTGTGATCAGATGGAAGTGGCCCTAAGTTGTTTCTTAGTCTTTGTAAGTTTGCTCTCTGACAGTTGATGCAACTTTCTCTTGCCGAGCAGCCCTCATTCTTATGAGATCCAGAGCATTGAGAACAAAAGGTTTTATCCTTGCATTGCTTAGTAGGATGCTCAAGAGACTGGCAGTTAGTGCACCTCAGGATCCTAGTATATGGTATGAAGGTGCATCTAAATAGCCCCATGTTAAATGCATCTGATTTTAAGTAGGCTTCAGCTATAGGGAGGGGAGCCTAGATAACTAAATTCTTTAGGTGAGGCGCTCTTGATGCTTGAGAACGTATCAATTTTACTTGGCTTTGTAGGCTTTCCTGTAAGTTGCTCGTGGTGAAAAGGTTGTTTAGAATTTCATTATCTTCCATGACTGAGGGAGCTCCCAGCAGCATGAACCAAATGTGGGGGCAAGGTTTTTGCCTGATTTGCAGCTTTTCGTTGATTTCTGCTACTGATTGTAGGTCTTTGGCAAGAAGATCTGCTTCTTCTGGAGTGGAGCAGCGTAAGTCCACCGAAGAACGGTAAACCTGCCTGCTCGTAATTGTTCCAATGGTTGATATGTGATGGCGTTTTAGCATGTTTAATATGTCGATGCCTCTGTCTGTTTCTGTTTTAGATTTTAGGAATAGGGTGCTTATAAGGTGTTGGTGGGTAACTGTTGCCTGTGTGATGTTTTTTTGGATTTGGTTAGATGATTTTGGAATGGTTTTCCTTGAGTTTTCTAGTGGGTGTGCAAGTCTTTGGGCGTATGAGTTCGTTGTTGCTGTAGTTGATTGTTGAAGGTGAGACTCGTTCTGAGGAGGTTCTGAAGATTGTTGTGGGAAAGGTGATTCTGTATTTTGAAAATGATCTTTGAGAAATTTTTCTTGTCTTTGTAGGTCTTGATCCAGTTTTTCTTGTAAGTTTGTTTGGCGTTCAAAGTTGGTGTTGAGGTTATTTTGGAGAGCTTTAAGCTCTTGCATGTGTAGGGATAGCTCTGAGATCTTGTTCTGGATGGCTCTGGTGTATTCTCTGAGTGGTGAAATTTGTTGATAGTTTTGTTGTCGTGACTTGTCTGCTTGTGGTGTGGATGTGGGTGTTTCTGCCTGGGGCGGTTTCATTACATCTGCTAATGTATGCAGATCGATGATTCTGTTGAATGCGCTTTCAAAAACTGCCAGCGGAGTTGATACGTGTTTTTTCCTGCATATGGTGATTATATTGATTGCTGCTCTGGCAACATCTGGGATTGAAGTGAGTTCTAAAAAGTCCTCTTTTTTGTTGTGTGTATCAGGTAGTGGTGTTGTCAACGTAAGGTTTAAGGTTGATTGGCGACTGCTGGTGGAGTCATTGTCTGATTCCTCATAAGTATTGGATACATATAAACAATTTACGCACCAAATTTCGTGATCGCAGATCCCATAGATTTTTTAAGAGAAATTTAGCGCTGAAAAGGGGGGTCTCGGATTTGCTCCTTCGTAACCCCCCCCCCCAAAAAAAAAAAAAAAAAAAAAAATCTGCTCAAAAATCCGGATTTTTTGAAATTTCCCCCCGTAACACCATTTTCCCCCTGTCTTCTGTAAGAATAAAAAATTCCGAAATCATACATAATGTTTTATTTATACTCAAGTCTAATCTTCCCATGCGCAATTTCTTCACCGAGAAGTAATTTGAGGTCAAGTTATGCTTACAAACTATTTTTGCTTCCTGTCCCCCAAGGGGGAAGGGGGTATTTCGATAAATCTCGTTTCTTTAGGTGTCAGATACATATAATAATCCAAGTACCAAACTTTGTGACCGCAGCTCTCATAAATTTCTCAGAACAAATTTAGTGCTAAAAGGGGTGGTCTGGAATCTGCCCTTCGTAACACATACCCCCTCCGCCCCCCCCCCCCCCCAAAAAAAAAGAAAAAGAATGTCAGATCACAAAAAATCAAAAACGTGTTTTGGAAATATCCTAAAGAAGTCGCATGGCTGTTTTTAACATCTATGTTCCCTTTTCGGCAGAGTTTTACTCAAAAAACTGGAATTTGCAAAATTTCCCGCCAAAAATGGATTTCCAATCTCCCTCCCCATAAAATTCGAAAATTCTTAAATTGCAGATAATGTTTTATTTTTATTAATGTGTAGTCTCCCCTTGTGCAATTTCTTCACTGTGAAGTAATTTGGAGCCGAGTTATGCTTACAAAGGTGTTTTGGCCTTCTGTCCCTCTTGGGGGGAACGGGGGTAATTTTTATAAATCCCGTTACTTTAGGTGTCGGATACATATAAACAATCCAAGCACCAAAATTCGTGACAGCAGATCCCATAGAATTCTCATGACAAATTTAGCGCTAAAAGGGGTGTCTCAAATTTGCCCCCTCGTAACCCCCCCCCCAAAAAAAAACAGCAAACCACAAAAAAACAAAAATGTGTTTTTGAAAATATCCTAAGGAAGTCGCATAGCCTTTTTTCGACATCTTTGTTCCATTTTTGGTAGAATTCTACTCAAAAATGAGGAATTTCTGATATATCCCACCAAAAATGGATTTTCCCCCTCCCTTCCCTTAAAAATCGAAAATTCCTAAATCGCAGATAATGTATTATTTGTATTCATGTCTAGTATCCCCATGTGCAATTTCTTTACTGTGAAGTAATATGGAGCCGAGTTATGCTTATAAACGTGTTTTTGTCTTTTGCGCCATAAAGGGGAAAGGGGGAGTAATTTCGGAAATGTTGATAGATATAATTTTAAGTTGGGTTAAGACCTAAATTCCTGCGAAGCGCCGATTAATTCCGTCCAGCCGTTCTCAAGCGTTACTTAACAAATGTGTTTTTGTCTTTTGCCCCCCCCCCCTCCCCCCAAACCCAGGGAGGAATGTGGGGGAATTTCTGAAAAGTTGATAGATATAATTTTAAGTTGGGTAAAGAGCTAAACTCCTGCGAAGCGCCGTTGAATTTTGTCCAGCCGTTCTTAATTTATACCTGGACGAACGTGTTTTTGTCTTTTGCCCCCCAGGGGGGAACGTGTGGGAATTTTTGAAAAGTTGATAGATATAATTTTAAGGTGGGTAACGATCTAAGTTTCTGCCAAGCGCCGTTGAATTCCGTCCAGCCTTTCTGAAGTAAAACCCGGACAAAAATAGCATTACAAACATACGGACACCATGACACACACACACACACAGGCAAAACTTTCTGAAGTCATTTTCTGCTTTCATGGTGTGTGAAACGTAAAGATATCGTTTAAAGGAAGTAAAATAATCTGATGTGTCACTCACACGACTTTCTCTTACCCTGAAATTTAATTTTACTCTAAATACATGTTGGAGATTAAGAGGTAACATAACGAGTACTGTTATGTAAACCTATGTTAAAACAATTCAAATTAGGCTTCGGAAGAGTTTTATATGGTCATTAGTTCTGTGTGAAGGGGCTACCGCCTCCTCAACCCCTCGTTCCACTACAGCACCTATATTTATATGGAATTTAAATCTGTTATTAAAATTAAAGTTCACTTAAAATTATTCAGGCAACTTTCACACGCAACATTCCTTGAAACTTACCAATCTTGATCAAACTTTTCCAGCAACAAACTTATTTATATTAACTTCAAAATACAACATTTGGATCTCCTAAAATTATTCGTTTTTAAGTCACTCTAAGAGATACAGACAAAGATCAAACGTTAAAAAACTTGTCTACGGTAATCAGGGAGGCTCAAAACGTGTAAATATACAAAAAACAAACGATGAATATTTAGCTTAAAAACATACATTATTTACCATATTTCTATGAGGAATTCATTTCAATTCTCGAACAGCTCTCCTGGAAATGGTAAAATATTATCAGTAACGCACATCCACTAGCAACAAAAAAGAATGTTATCGCTTAAATATTTGCAGCCCTGTATATTTTTCGAAGATTAGACCACATATATACAGACCACATGGTGCACCTAAATATAATCCTATTGTAATAATACATAGCCAGCCTGAAATACACTTCCATCAATTTGCAACTATTGTCGCAATTTTATCTAGTTTTTTTGTGTAGCCCTGTAAGCGAACAGCGAATGATTTTCCTACCATATTCTACATGAGGCATGTTTTTACACGTATAAAAAATATATATTCGTTTCACTTGGTTTATTGCAGTGTATAGATGTTAAACTCTACTTATCAGCTCTTTTCCCCATAGACGTAATGTATTTGAATTCTCTTGTGCGTCGCTGTACACGAACCATTTGCTTCATCTCAACGAAAACCTTAGTGTAGCATCCTTATATCATACACATTTAGAATACCAAGTTTGGACTTTCTGCTACTATTTGTTCTTGAGCTTTGCTGGTAACACACAGACAGACAGACATACAGACCATTCGCTAAAAACATGATGCTCGTTTTCAGGGGACCTCAAAACGTGTAGATATAATAAAAACTCACGTTCGGATATTTGACCCTAAAACAATACTTTCTTTACCTTATGGGTAAGAGAAAGTAAAAATAAGACAAATGCAACATTTTAAATTTTACGCAAACGCAACTACGTAAAAATTAATTTTGAGAAATTAATGTTTAAGTTTTTAATTTTATACAACAGATTTAATATTATTTTACAAATATTAACGCTTAAAAGTCAACATAGAATGACAGGAATTGAAAATTTCTTTTTGCTACATATTATGACTATTCTGTAATTTCATGTTTTAGTGCAACTGAAATATTAAATTTCTAGCCCAATTTTGCCACTCTGAACGTCCACCATCGTCTTAATATCAGCAAATACAAAGAAGTTTTATTCCAATTTTCTAAATTTATCAACAATATATCTTGTGTCGTAGTAACAAAACGGATTTTTCTATTTCTAATGGAAATTTGGTTTACATCATCAAAATAACCTCATCAAAACGCATTTTGTAGTTTTCATCAAATCATTTCTCTGGGTACGTTTTAATACATAGATGTTCAACTTTGGCATTTTGATTGCATATAATATATGAAGAATATTACACCTTACAAAAAATAATTCGACGTTTTTGAGTTATTTTAAGAATGTTAAGTAAAATCTCCGTTCTCTGTGTGCATGTTTTTCAACAAAGTGCTCTTATTTGAATAACAAAGTAATTATAACTTAAGAAAGATTACAGAGAAAAAAGAAAAAAAAAACATGTCGCTCATCAGAACGATTAATGAAATTACGTAATGAAATGTCGTCCGTGCTTCGAATGGGGAGTAATGTATTTGTAAACAATATCAAGGACGTCGAAGAGCTTTCTGCAATGCAGAAATGAGATCAGGGATATTTAGCATAATCACAACTTTTTTTTTTAAAATTATTCGTGAACAGAAATATAACATTTTTACGAAATTTAGTTTTTTTCTTTTTTTCAGCTTGTTACAAAACGTCTATTTGTGAAAGAAAATCTGATGTGGGCACCACATGACTTCCTTATACACTTTTAGAAATATACATAATGTTAAAAAACATTGTCACTGGACCCGAAACAGTTGGCTAAAAATATTTTTAAAAAATGCATGCATACGTAAAAAAAAATAAATAAATAAATAAAATAAAATTGTGCCTTGAGGGGACTCATGTCAAAGTTGTGCCTTGGGGGGACTCATGTCAAAGTTGTACCTTGGGGGGACTAATGCCAAAGTTGTACCTTGGGGAGGACTCATGTCAAAGTTGTGCCTTGGGGGACTCATGTCAAAGTTGTACCTTGGAGGGACTCATGTCAAAGTTGTGCCTGGGGGGGACTCATGTCAAAGTTGTGCCTTGGGGGGGACTCATGTCAAAGTTGTGCCTTTTGGGGACTCATGTCAAAGTTGTACCTTGGGGGGGACTCGTGTCAAAGCTGTGCCTTGGGGGACTAATGTCAAAGTTATGCCTGGGGGGGGCTCATATCAAAGTTGTGCCTTGGGGGGGGACTCATGTCATAGTTGTGCCTTGGGGAAGTTTTAAATGTCTAGCTGGTCGGGAAGTTAGTTAAAAATCGATTGCAAGATTTGTACTGGTAACGCTGCCGAAGGCAGCAGGAACCCTACACAGTTGGCTAAAAGTATTAAAAAATGCATTTTCACCGTGTTCTGATCTAGTCTGAAAGTTTCAAATGTCTAGCTAGTCGGGAAGTTAGTTAAATAACTTTTCTGTTGAATCGCATAAACGCTGCTGAAGGCAACAGGTATCGGAAACAGTTGGCTAAAAATATTTGAAAAATGCATTGTCAACGTGTTCTGAGCCTTTCTGAAAGTTTCAAATGTCTAGCTTGTCGGGAAGTCAGTTAAATTGCAAGATTTGTCTAAACCGTTTCTGAGTTATTACCGTTTTTTGATACATTATGGCCAAAACCTATGTATTTTTGTCATTATGAACCTAATTTTCCTAAATATCTCCAAAACCGAAAATCATAGAAAGTCCAAAAAGGGAGGTGCACAACTAGATGTTATAACAAACCTATGTACCAATTCGCAACTTTCTACGTCCAACCGTTTTTGAGTTATGCGACATACCCACACACACACAGACACACACACATACAGACGTCACGAAAAATCGTGTAAAAACCCTTATATCTCTAAAACGAGAGCTCGTGTTAAGACAACACTTGCAGGTGTGCAACTAGACATCATGACAGTCACACGTATAAATTGGCAACATCCAGCGATCATTCGTTTTCGAGCAATGTGAAATACAAAATCCATTTCGCAAATCGGGATTACTATACTTCCTTATACTTTGTATAAGGAAGTAAAAAAACTATTGAACTAGGAAAATCTACATAACAATATCCGCTTGCTTCAGAATTTCTATGCAAATTAATATATGTTTGTATAATGCCGGTTGTTAACGGCAAGTTTAACGGTTGTGAATTTTCTGAGTGTGAAAACAGAATTTAAAAAAAAGTACATTTGGTAATGAGTTATTTCAATAACACATTTCTCCATAGAATAACATGGGCTTTAGCTCTCGGGGAGAATATGTAATTCTTAAGTCATTTTTGGTGTTTTGTAATTTTATAAATACAGTCGAACCTCGTTAGCATGAACACTGTTGATTTGAATTATGTTTAACATGAACTGTTTCCACAATCCCCGTGAAAATGACGATTAGTTTAGTTATATGAAGATTAGTTACTGATAGCATGAACTGCTGATAACATGACAAATTTTTTATCCTCCTGGAGATTCACGTTAACGAGGTTCGACCGTAGCCTATTTAGTAGAATAATAGCCCTGTAAACCACATCCTACCCCAATATCCTTTCATCTCTATACAAATTTGTTCCTCGGACCTATACTGACTATTTATTTTGTAATCTTCTTGCATATTGATTTTTTTTTTTTTTTTTTTTTTTTTTTTACTTCATGAACTGTGAAGAACAACAAGCTCTTGCGCGCCATAAATATTCTCGGATAACTGTAAATTGTGATTTTTTGTAATGAGTTCGTTTCGTTAAGCCTTAAAACACAGAATCTATTTTTAGGTAGATTCCTTATAGGAAATTTATCTATTGCAATGGTCCTCATGACACGACTTCTGGAAAATTTCTTCATATCTTCAGCGATCAAGACCCCTAGAACCCCAAACCACCCTCCGTTCAAAAGTTTATGTATATATATAAGTATATATATATATATATATATATATATATGTATATATATTATATATATATATATATATATATATGTATGTATATATATATATATATATATATATATATATATATATATATAATGTTTAATTTATGTGATTAAAATGAAAAGAATGAGAATGAAGATGAGAGAACCATATAATTACCACAGAAACACACATATGCAAATAAGATAACAATTTATCGTAATTAAATTAAAAAAAAAAACTTTTACTTACATTAATTTAAAAGATTACAAGACTAGTTGAAAACAGAATACAAGGACCAAACATTGTGATACTTGAGAAGATAAGAACAGTTATGGACAACCCTTGAATAGGAAATATAAGAAAGAAAGAAAGAAAATTCGGCCCAAATGACAAAAACAAGATGGAAATTTAATTAAAAAGCTCAAGGTGCAATAGGACTCATCAGGTATGCTATTCCCATTGCCATTGCATTGAGCACATAATTGTAGGTTTTCTGTTATCGGCTAGCATTCAAACAAAATACCGAGAGATAGCACGAACCCACAATAAAAATACCATGAATTGAAACAATTAAATTAATGACAAAATACTTCCTGAAAGTTTTAATTGAAAATTTCACCATAATAAAAATTCAAACCTTAACAATCAGAGACAGAACGACAGAACTTCGTATATCATAAAATGGCGTGTGTACGGAGTTGAGTTGTAATTTTAAAGTTTGGCAGAGAAATTTAATCTAAATAAATTTTCAATAAAAATATTTTTATTTCATTTTATTTTTTGCAATAATTTTTAGTTCCCCATCATACTATAGGTATGGGGAACTTAGGTAATCGTGAAAAATTTCGACCTCGGTTTTTTGACTTTTCTACACGTTTTCAGGTGTGAGGAATCCGAAAATGACAAAATTTCTATGGTGTCTGTCTGTAGGGTGTCTGTTAGTCTGTTAGTCTGTTAGTCTGTTAGTGTGTTAGTCTGTTAGTGGGTCAGTCCGTTAGTTTGTTAGTCTGTGTACACGATATCTCAAGAACAAATTGTCGCAGAGAGGTCAGATCAGTTTTAAAATATTACTTTCGACACTGGCAAGAACCCTATTCATTTGCAACATTCGATTTTAAAAACTTCGTAAGTTATTCGAAATTTACGATTTTCTTAACATGGGAGAATAGGACAAAAAATCACTTAAACGTGCATTAAATGAAAACTTTTTATTGTAAAAATGTCAGACCAGTTTTAAAATATCAGTTTTGATGCCGGAATGAACATCAGTAACTATAAATATGCTACTTTGAAAATTTCGCAAGTTACTGGAAATTTACGAATTTCTTAACATGGCAGTATAGGGGAAAATTTCACATAAACGTCAATTTTGAGAGATATTTTCATCGTAAAGATGTCAGACTACTTTTGAAACATTATTTAGGACACTGGCATGAATATTAATGACTATGAATTTTCCAATATAAAGATTTCGTAAGTTATTGGAAATTTACGAATTTCTTAACATGGCTGAATAAGAGCAAAATTTCACATAAACGTCAATCTTGAGGGATATTTTCATCGTAAAGATGTCAAACCACTTTCGAAATAATATTTAGGATACTGGCATGGATATCATAGACTATGATTTTTCCAAAAAAATTCGTAAGTTATTTGGAATTTACGATTTATTTAACATGTCAGAATAAAGCAAAATTGAGCATAAACTTCCATTTTGAGGATCCTAAATACGTTAGACAACTTCAAAATTACGTTTATGATATTTGTTTGAACATGATTGAATACAAATATTCTAATAGGAAAATTTCGTAAATTATTCGTAATTTACGATTTTATCAACATAGCGAAATTGTAAATTTTTCATATAAATATGAATTTGAGGATTATTGCATTGGAAATAGTAGCATGAAAACTAAACAACGAAATTGACCCTGATAAAATAAATTAATAGATAAGAATAAGATAAATATATCGAAATGAACGGTGGATAGCCTATTAGGCGGGGATTTCATTCTGTCACTGTATGAAGCTTTGGTCAAATTGATTTCTTTTAACATTATTTCCGAAACGTCAGTGGAGGCCCTCTGTTGAGACTCAAAACGGTTTTGGGCTGTGTCTGTCTGTCTGTCTGTCGCGCGATAGCGGCCGCCAAAAAAGCGCTATTTACTTGAAATTTGGTACACATGTTCATGAGCCCCACGAAATCAGCTGTATAGTTTTTGGTATGTATTCCATTTGTAGTTTGTATACAGGGACACGCCAAAGTTTTTCTTATCATTACGGCCTATGGGAGAAATTTATATGTATCACGATAGCGGCCACAAAAATCACTCTATTGACTTGCAATTTGGTACACGTGTTCATGTGCCCCGCGAAATCTGCTGTATAGTTTTGGGTGTGTATTCCATTTGTAATTTGTGTACAGGGACACGCCAAAGTTCTTCTTATCATTACGGCCTATGGGAGGAATTTGTATGTACCGCGATAGCGGCCACAAAAATCACGCTATTGACTTGCAATTTGGTACACGTGTTCATGAGCCCAACGGAATCAGCTGTATAGTTTTAGGTGTGTATTCCATTTGTAGTTCGTGTACAGGGACACGCCAAAGATTTTTTATGATTCGGGCCTATGGGAAGAATCTGTATGTACCGCGATAGCCACCGCAAAAATCAAGCTATTGACTTCCAATTTTTGCCGAAATGTGAATGGAGGCCCTCTGTTGAGACTCAAAAGGATTTTGGATTCCGTCTGTCTGTCTGTCTGTCATGCGATAGCGGCCGCAAAAAACACGCTATTGACTTGAAATTTTGTACACATGTTCATGATGCCCACGAAATTAGCTGTATAGTTTTCGGTGTGCATTCCATTTGTAAGTTCGTGTACAGGGACACGCCAAAGTTTTTTTTACCATTATGGCCTATGGGAAGAATTTGTATGTACCGCGATAGCGGCCCCCAAAATAACGCTATTGACTTGCAATTTGTTACACATATTCATGAGCCCATTGAGCAAGCATTTGACGAAACTGATATAGATCTGAGACTGACCGCCTTGGCGAAAATAATGCTCCTTTTATACTTTTCTATCGAAAACAGACTGTTCTGGAAAATTCTCGTATCACATCAGCCAATGAGATTAGAGCTTCCATATTTGGTATATCCCTAATAAGGATTTTCTCGCCAAGATCGCCAAAAAAATCGCCAAGGAGGGAAATAGTCGCCAAATTTATTTCTTCCCTTATAGGAGCTTTTTAATGCGTTTTTAAAGGAAAATTTGGCTATTTTAACGCTAAAACGACTATAAAGGCAAAAAATTAGCATTTTATCAACTTACTAAACCTCTTTGAAAGAATTTATACAAAAATAAATGCAATTATTTACAATTTCGCAACACTTTATATCATATACAAATAGGTATACGAAGAGAGATACAACGGGGGGTTGAGGGGGGCTGCCGCCCCCCTCAGGAATGTATTTGATTTTGGTAATAAGTCGATCGAATCAATATATACTATTATATAATAAGGAATAAATAAAAATGACCTATTGAATAATGTCTGATGCAAATAGGACGTTGAGGCTCCTGATCTGCAGATCCACTAGTAATATGTCTCGCACTAGAAATTTCTGAGAACATAAATATGATGGGGAACTGAGCGGAGTCCACCTATGCCAACTAGTTTTTTAATTAAATTTTAAATTTATTTGTTTCAAATAATGATTTGTTTATTTTTTGATGTTTTTAAAGTTCACAGACATTTCATTATTAAACTTGATATTGTAAATTTATTTGTAACCGAGGGAGAGAAATCATTAAAGTCTGTCTAGTGCTGCCATCAATATTACTTTTAAAAAAAAACTTCATTTTTTCAGAATTTTTCCTTTTTTTTTTTTTTTTAACGATGCCAAATGACTTTTTTATTTTTAACGATGCCAACATACAATAGTGCTAAAACTTAATGTAAGGCACTACGAAAAATTTATATATATATATATATATATATATATATGTGTGTGTGTGTGTGTGTGTAACTAGTATATAACCCCGTCAGAAATGACGGAATTTAAAATCAATTAAGGTAGTGAATTAACGAATGCTTTGCCTGCTTCGCTGGACACTATATTTAAAATCGACTAATGTGCAAGCTGTACCTGACGGGACTAATGTGCAAGTTGCACCGAACGAACAAACTATTTCTTTTAACGAAAATACCTACTAACCCAGGACGATAGGTCTAATATAACGTATCATATTATATATCATATTTATCGTAATATAATTCAGTACTTATTTCGCTTCCTTCTTCGACTCGTTTTAATAAGTAATTTTTATATGCATGGGCAAATTTAATATTTTTAAAATTTTCGCGTGAAAACATTATTTCATCTTATCCCCCCCCCCCCTCAAAAAAAAAATATATATATATATATATATATAAAACAATAACTGGTAAATTTTTTTGGCAACAATCATAAATTTAAATATCCAATTTGAAATTATTTTCATATTTTAATTAATTCTAAAATATCTAATCAAAACTTCGATACAAATAAGGTACCAAATGAAAGGTACCCTATTTGTAACGAAGTAACCTTAGGTACCTTATTTGTAACATTATTTATTTTAACTGATTCGATAAATATGACGCGACAATCAACTGTTTGTTTATATCAGATAAGTACATTACCATGATTGCAAGAAAATGATGTAATAACTATTAGCCCATAATTTTTATGATTGAATTTTATATTACATTTTAATTTTATCCTCCATGGGTATTTTAGAATTGCAATGGTAGTTATCCGCGTTTGTAATGATCGATAGATGGCGCTCTCTGAACTGCAGTTGTTAGTAAACATAATAGCCACGTGTGTTTATTATTGTTCTTTCTCCGCCATTATATCATGGAAAATCGATTGCATAATATGATGATATGCAGTGGTGTGATAATTTCACCTTAGCCCACCAGAGGGCGAGCATTTCATTACAATCGCGGATAAACTTTCGTTGAAATCTTTTTACATATTGAGATTAAGGGAAAAGTGCAACCACAAAAAATGTTCAGTTTGAAAGATCTTTCTAAAGATGTAACATTTGTGCAGATTAATAAAAAAATAAATACATAAAAATAAAAATAAAAATACATAGCGTTTCAAAGGAAAAAAAATGGCTACCAAAAGTCTCTGTTTTGAAGCGGTCTAAGCCGGAATCGTTCCTGACAGAAGATTGTCATTATTATTATTAATGTTAATTTGTGAACACGATAACTGGATTAATTTTTATTTAAATTTAACCAGCTCGGGATATGTTGTCAGGACAGTAAAAATCTCGGTCGAGTTCGTAGATGGGGTATCCAGCACAAAGGGGGTGGAAATAGTGGGGGGTAGAAATTGTCATTTGCCCATAATTTCTTTAATATTGAAAATAGGAATTACCGCCATACCCTAAAGAACAATTTTTGTATTTAAACTTTTTCGATGCCTTCAATTGCTTAAAATTTACAAGTTAAAAAGTGATTTTTCGTCAGGTGTGATGAAGCCGACTTTTCTCCAAATTCGTATATACTTGCTCTCATCTGGAACGGTAAGTTTGTGAATATCATCGTTTGAAATTTCGTGCAAAAGCGATAGCATCGGCAAAACCATTAAAAGAGCCAAAGAAAATAAAAGTAACGGTCCGATTTTTTCAGAATCGGGACCATTAGATAGGGGCAATTTTGCTGAATCCAGGAATGCAATTCGCTAGTCGATGCGATAATTAGAATTTTTTTTTAACTAGCTAAACTAATATTTTTAATGGCAACAATCGATTTCTCAATGTATCATCCCAGACAAATGTCTAGGAAAATAAATCCTTTGGTGTTAAAATTTTCGCGTAAATAAATAAATCAATGTTACAAATTAACCTTTAATCCATTAATCTATTGTTGTCGCCAACAAAGTTTGCTTAGCGAGATTTTGTAATGTTTAAAACCTATCGATGCGAAATTAGAAGAGGAGTCGTATGAGTCATTTTTAAATGAGTTTGAATTTGACTCTATTTTTTTAAGCCAAAACATATTCGAAGTATTTTAAAGTATTTTAAAAAAAAGAAAGAAAAAGAAAAGTGTACGATTCACCTTAATACCTTAAACTTTACCTTAATGCATTAATGCATACTTTCCCTTTAATGCAGTAAAATTTGCAAAATCATAACTTCGAAAAGATTTATGTGATACGATATATTAAGAATTTGGATTTTAAAAGATTTTTTAAATAGCTTATTCTATAGCTGTAATTGCTTAAATTTGTAATTTGATGCCTATGTCACGTGCAAACGACAATAAAAAAAGTCATTGAAAATATAAAAAACATGGTAACCACTTTAATTAATCGTTTAAAAATATAAAATTAAAATAATACGTTAGTCATAATAAAAATATCGTTTGGGGTGAATAGTTTAGAACGCTGGTTTAGGCAAAAATTTAAAATTTACGATAGAAATTGAGAGTAATACGTTATAGATTCCGTTGACATTTTATCTTGTGGAAAGGTATTGGTCTGTGAAGAATTATGAGGTTTTCGCGTGGGAAGAAAATATACTGACGCCAAAGCTCCCATTCTCCATCGCCAAATTTTGCCGTCAAATAACTAATTTCGTCGCCAAGTCAAAAATTTCGACGTCAACTATCAAATTTGTCCGCCAAATCACAAATTTCATTGCTAAGTCACAAGTTTTGTCACCAAAATCTCGCCAAATCATACAATTTATTATAATAAATTTTATAAAATTAATCATACAATCATAATTTTTTTTAAATAAAATTTACAATTTTGATTCAGCTTGGGTGGGGAGGGGGCTGTAGTCCATCACCATTGCTGGGATTGTATATCTTTATGGTTTTTATTAGTTGAATAGTTATGAGCTTGGATTTTAAAAAATTGAAGCATTTACTGATCAATAAATCTAGCCTAAAATTTTAAGTAGAATGAATAAAATCCTCTTGTAGTTGAAAATTGAATTTCTCGAAAACAGAATAGCGACGTAAATAATGCAGTGTGTGAGAACAAAACCATTGGCTAAGTATGTGTTAATTAATATGTAATATTTCTTTACTTTTGTAACGTTAACGTGAAGGAATCTACGTTTGCCTTTAAGCTTGCCGAAAAGGAATTTTTTTTTTTTTTTTTCGGAACCACTCTGTAAAGCAACTTTTCTCCGAGCTGGAAGACAAGTTTCATTATAACAGAGTATGCAACTAGTGTTGTGTTGGTTTTATTAACTGGCTATTTAACCCATGAAACCTAAACTTTAATTTGATTACTTTGTTTATCTAGTTCTTCTCTTAAATTAAGTTGGTTCAAAGTATTGGCAAATTAGTCAAGGTCAGAATTATTCTATTTTTTCCTTGATATGCATAAAAGCGAATGGAATATAAATAGCCCAATAAAAAACTTACTGAAACTCATACATGCCAAATTCAACTAAAAATGACTCCACCAGTAGCCGAGACGTTCTTTTTTTCTAACTAGTGACGAGAGGCGCTGTGGTGTTCTCCGAAATTCGTATAAATATGGGCTAGGTTCTCTTAGGAAAAAAAAAAAAAAAAAACTCTTTGGAGGGTATTCCAAACAGGCCAGGGACACACGTGTAGTCAATCCGTCTAAAGCCTTACACCAACACCAACACCAATTAAAAAATATTATATCTTCTGCAACAGACGGTGCTTCTGCAATGACAGAAAATATAAAGGCTTATGATGAACGTAGTATTCTGACGAACCGTTCTGCACATGATCAACTAAACAGAATATTCAGCTATGCGGAGGTTTTTATTGGAGTTGGAGTGAGTGAGTGATTTGGCTTTTCGAATAATACGAAGTGAGATTGAGAAATCTTGGCCAAAAATTAGAACAATCTCCTCCTTAAATGCTTCCAGACTGAACCAAAAAATGTACGTACATAATTTTCAATATCTTGTAATCATCCATGCTGTTTCATTTTAAATAAAGAGTTACGTATATTCGAATCTGCTTATTAGCTTCTGGTTTCTCAACAAAATAGTCCCAAGTAATAAACGAGTAGGGAATGGATTAAGAAGATCTTAAATTTCAAATAATTAGCGAATATTAAAAGAAGACTTAGCACAGGATTATTAAAACTAAGGAAAACTACAGCGTCTAGAATGCCAAAGGGAAAAAATTGAGATGCAGACAACTGTTCCGATAGCATTTAGCGTACCGTCTTCAGCAGACGTTGTACTTTTCTACAGCTTTAATAATTAGCGAATAATTAGTGCTTTGAAAGTAGAATATTTAAATTGACTGGGGATACATATTTTAAAGCTAGTTTCACTTTTTTACGGTAAAAATAACACTGCACGTCATAAAAAATGTCCTTTAAATGAAAATATGTGTTTCTTGTATACTTTTGGCTGAAAATATAACGAATCAGTAATTATTATTATTATTTTTTTTTTTTTTTACAGTGCACCATTATCCTAAAATTTCGCATTTTAGAAAATCTAAACTGATCTTGTTGGTGACATGGTGAAATACAGTCATGTTATAGGTTGCAATATGTCACCTAAACTACACTTTTTGGACTCATATCTAGACTTCTTTCCTCAAAACCTTCGCGCAGTTAGTGATGAGCATGGGAAAGGGTTCACGCAGGATAAAAGCGTTTCGATGGAAGATGAATGGAAGTATGCTAACTGAATATTGCTGATCTGTTATCAGGGATTCACCAATCGATGCCTACAAGCGGAAACGATCCAAAAAATTGTTTTAGTATTTGTGTATTCGATTATCAAGCCAATGTCGCATTTCTCTGTAACCAATTTGTATACATATGAGAAGTGTGTCTCCTAGAAAAACAGTACATGATGGAACATTTTGGTTTTGACATATGAATCAAGCGCCTTTTTTTCCATACAGAATCCCATAGTTTAATGTAATGGACAGGAAAAAAGTTCAAATTTGTTGTACAGGGTAATCCTCTTAATACATATTCATGTGAAATTCTTGTCTATTGTATTATATTAAGAAAATTCTAAGTCTCGAACAACTTACGATGTATTCAAAGTGGAATGTTGAAATTCATTGGGGTTCTGGTCAATATCATCTATATTAATAAAATCAGAGTTTTGTCTGTAAATTTGTCGGAATCGAAAAATTTTGCGATATCTTCACGTTTTACACCCCATGAAAGCCGAAAATGACTTCAGAAAATTTTGCCTGTGTGTGTGTGTGTCTGTGTGTGTGTCATCGTGTCCGAATGTCGCTTTTTTTGTCCGGGCATCACTTGAGAACGGCTGGACGGAATTCAACGACGCTTGGCAGGAATTTAGGTCTTCACCGAACTTAAAATTATATCTATCAACTTTTCAGAAATTCCCCCCCCGTTCCCCCCCTAGGGGGTAAAAGACTAAAACACGTTTGTCCGGGCATCACTCGAGAACGGCTGGACGGAATTCAACGGCGCTTGGCAGAAACTTAGGTCTTCACCCAACTTGAAATTATATCTATAGAAATTTTCAAAATTATGATTAGTGTTTAAGTTGTGTGTAAAAAACGCCTGCGCATGCGCCATAAATATTTTTTCACTAAAATGCTTTGAATGAAAAAATAAAAAAATAAATAAATTTTTAAGTTAAAGACTTTTGTATTCGCGTGATTTTCACTACAAATTATGAAAAGATTGAAATGAAGTTTTGCCATCTGAGTTTCATACTTTAGTTAATTTTAAAACATCTAATTGTCGTATCGAAAAACTGTTTGCACTCCAGGATTCAGAAAAATCACCTCTTTCATTTGGTACTGAATTTGTAACGATAGGTCTGATATTTCTAATTTATTTTCCCCTTTTTCCGTTGCCACTTAAATTTCACACTTTAGTTATTTTTTAAAAATCTAATTGTCGCATCGAAAAACTGTTTGCACCCCTGGATTCAGAAAAATCACCCCTTTCATTTGGTATCAAATTTATAAATATAGGTCTGATATTTCTAATTTATTTTACCCTTTTTCCGTTTTCAACCCAGATTCGATATGGAACAGCTTTAGTATTGGATCCCTTTGGCAAAATTTGAAATTCGGCACCGAAGTAGCTCGGACGTTTCTCGCCATGATCTTTAATTGCACAATTGAGATAGCCAATTCAGTTCATCGCAAAAATGGCTTAAAATATTTAAAGTCACCAAAGGGTTCCGATACTTAAGCTGTGCTTTTTTTTTATTTATAATATTGCCTATTAAAGACTTCTGTGGTCACGAAATTTGGTGCGTAAATTGTTTGTATGCACCCGGCACTTATTGTAACTGCATTTCACGAAATTCGAAATCCCCCCCCCCTTCTCGGAGTCAGAGGGCAATAAACATGTGTAAAAACATGTTTTTCCGTTTGAATTCGCTTTGAATTATCTTAGAATGGCGAATTTTGGTGTGTGGATATTGATTAAGTGTACGCATTATGTACATTAGTGGGATTTTGCAAAACCTCGAACTCACCCGCTGAGGGTGGGGAAGTAAGAAGTGGGTAAGTTGCGCCGAAGACAGTGGGGACCCAGACTCCTCACATTGGGAGCGAGAAAACTTCTACCACTCACAGCGAGAACTTAGGTTATTAATAAAGATATGGCATTTTGACAACTCATTTAAGTTTAATGTCCAGCAAAGCCTGCTAGTAAATAATATTTCAAGACTGACCCAACTACATTTCAGTCATTCCTTCTTGAGATAATAGCTATACCACGGCCTTACTAGATCACTCCTCGGCGCCAACGTGCCAACGTCGTAAGCGGCCATAACAAAACTGCAAAGATCAATGCATGCCGCGGAATCAAGTAGATGGCGCTCGCTGCCAACCCTGAAAATCAGTTTGTGTTATCAATTCCAATTGTAAACAAACGTGAAAATAAGCATTGTATCTTGTAAAATGGTGTACTATTGTGTACCTTGCTATTCATTAAGAAGGGGTAGAGATCTGTATCCTCTTAATTTTCTTTTCCTTTAAAAAAATCTTAAATGATTGTTTTCTTTTTTTCTCTTTCTTTCTAGTCCTTATTTCATTTCTTTCATGCAAAACAAAAAAAAAAAAAAAAAAAAATTGAAGAAGAGTATCTTTTATTTAGGAGAAAACGGCTAATATCATTTATTATTTTTCAAAGAATTGGTTTAAAACTATTGCCACAATTATTTTTATGATTCATATATTTTTGCGTATCGGAAGACTGCATTTTAAATTTAATTAAATCAATTTAAATGCACTGCAAACGGAAAAAACTTATGCAGCTTCATATACAATACTAAGTTAGTTCTGTCGTGGCGGCGCTGTGCGCCAACCCTAATTTTCAATGCATTTGATTCCGGAAAAATCGTTGATTGTTATGGCCGCTTTCACGACGTTGGCGCGTTGGCTCCGAGGAGTGATCTAGTAGGGCCGTGGCTATACAAACTAGCCAGCAATCTGATTAACTAGCCCACAGACTGACAACACATCAATTTTGTTATTTCCAGATTCTTCATACTTCAAAACCTATGCAAATATTAAAAAAAAAAAACCTATGTCGAAAATTTTATCGAATACTAATGCTCTCCGTACTTATAGTATGATGAGAGCTAAAACTTGCAACCCCTGGTCTAAGTTAGTTAACTTGTTTAAGCAAGTACCGATTTAATACAATACTACCTTAATTTGGGCAAAAACACCGAATATGGGCATGCACTGTAATATGCACGTCGTTACTTTAAGAAGTAAACTTTTTAACATACATGGAAATGGGAGTTATTTCTAAATATAAAATCAGTTTCCTCCTCTAATTTTGAATGTTGTTATTAATGATATTTAATGATATATCAGTACTTCTGAAGTTTTTCCCCGAGTTTAGAAATTCCTACTAAAGCTTAGAACTCAACGTTGCTACTGTCCCATTTTTGCTTTATTTATTTATATGATTTAACACCTAGTTTGAGAAATACAGTTAATAAGACTGCTAACTCAGAACAGTCGGGACATTTACCATATAACACAGTACAGGATTACACTACGAAAAACTGAAAAGACACTATGGCTAGCGTGGAACTCGAAACTCGCTTTCATGCTATGGTACGATACGGAGGGATGATATAACGACTCTGTCGTAGGGAGACCCCTCCATTTTCGCTGTATACTCCCGTAAATAATATATCCGTAAATTAATCATAGCACGAATAAATAATGAATGAAATACTGAAACAATCTCAGTTCACTAGTTCTCACACATGTTTGTTGATGTTACTTTCTTGTCCTCAAAAAAATTTTTACGGTTTAGCCCAGTTTATTTCTTTTTTAACTTTGTTTATTCCACTTCAGCTTCACTCGCCTCCAATTTATTTGAATGTTTCGAGAGGTTCTGCTATCAGCCCAGAAAGGCAAAGGTGATAAGATAGTTTGCTTCTGCCGCACGCTTGCTTGTTTAACCCGCCACATTTTATCATAACAAAGATAAAAAGCTAATTGGTAAAAAGAAAGGCTCTGACGGACTTCGACGAAAGAGCCGTTGAACGACGAGATAGCTGAAGTGCAGCGGCCAATTTAAAAAAAAAAAAAAAAGGCCGGATAAAGAATCTATTTCAGAGAAGTTGCATGAAACATGTTAATTAATAGCTTCTTTGTTTGACATAAGTTAGTCAAACATTTAGGTCAAAACGATACCAGTATAAACAGAAAATGCATGCTGTTTGCTTAGATGGTAAAACATTTTCCATTTGTATTTAACCCTTGAATCGTTGAATCTTCAATGCATTTCATCTCCGTGATGGCACATTAATATAAAGGTATGTTTTGTTTTCAATTATGGAGGAAGAGTTCTCACAAAAACTAACTTTATAGCTTTGCTTATAAAGAGAAAGTATAAAGTAGCTTATCCGCATGTATTTCATAATTTGCTTGCAATTGAAAATTTTATAGAACATATACAAGATGATGACTGAAAAATCAAAATGTTTGAAATAATGATGTTATAATGTGCTGATAAAATACTTTCTTACATTACAACATACACGGCTTTTTTTGTGAATCTCTGTAAATCAGAGGTTCTCAAACCTCTGTCGGAGCGCACTTAAAGTCTTGCAAATAAGTGTAGGTGCACTATATAAAAAATTTTTAGAAACAAATTTTGATAAGTCAAGTATTTAAAAGTCAAACACTCATTTCCTCATCAATAAATCAATAAATTAAAATAATAATAATAATAATCTCCCCTTTTATACTTAACTAGCAGGCGTTGCCCGTTTCGCTGGTTACTATATTTAAATTAATTCTCAAAATTAAATATAACTTATTGGGTTGTCTGGAACGTTTGTGACGATTTTGAAGGAAAATTGAAACACAGCACATTTAAATTTTTGTTTACATTTATTAAATTGATGAATTTTAATATTTTTTTTTCTCGTTTCTGCTGATTCGTGTGTCACAAAGCGTGGGTTATTTTTGATCAGGGTTTTATTTTTATCCTAATCTATACTGGAGGGGCCTACCCTGGTGTTCTTGATCTCCAAAGCTCAAATCACGGGTTTTATGCCTAGCAAACCACTTTCCCGATTTTTTTTTCAGCTTCAGCACTTTCCTTGTAAACAGTGGATATTTTGTTTGATGCTAGCGTGACAATTTTTACCTTCAAGCATTAGATAAAAAAAAAAAAAGCACTAAATACCAATAATGTAATTTGTTTGATTCCATATTCAGAGAAGGCATATACAACTGACAAATTTAATGTATCGTAACCAAACTCTTTTTTAAACATGCAAGTGCTGTCTTTTAGAATATGTACGCATGTCATTTGTTTTTAATCATTCTGATATTTTCAGACGTTTCCTTATGCCACCTACTGAAAAACGACATGATTTTTTCTTTACGACCCAATATTAACATAAAAATCTCATTTAAAAAAAAAAAAATTAAAGTTTAATTGAAATCAGTCAAGAAAAACCTCAGTCTTTTTGTCTCCCTCACTAAAAGGGAGGATTAAAAAAATTCCTTTATAGTGTGTGTTGGCTATACATAAATAACCTACACATAAAAAATCGCATTAGTGAGATAATTTAGAGCAGATTTACTATTGGAAACGGGTTTTTACCCCTCCTCCCATGACCCCAAAAGGGCGAAAGGAGAATATTTCTCAAAATCACTTTATAGTGCGTGTTGACTACGCATACCACACCCACATAAAAAAAAATTGCTTTCCTGAGATAATTTTAAATGGAGTTACGCTTGGAAATGTGTTTTTGCCCCCCCCCCCCTAGCCTCCATTTACAGAGTGTTTCAGGCACACATAACCATACCGAAAAATCACCCTTCTGAAATAAATTAGAAAAGAGTTACAATTGGAAACATGTTTTTTATCCCTCTCCAGACCCTAAAGGGGGTGGGGGGTGGGGGTGTCACTTTGTAAAATTCCTTCATAGTGTGCATACCTAAAAATTGTTGTCCTGCGGTAATGGTAATTTGGGAAAGGATACGCTTAGAAAACTGTTTTTTGCCCCTTCCCCTCCCATAAGTGGGAAAGTAGGGAATTTCACAAAATCCCGTCACAGTTGGTGTTTCGAGGAAATAACCAACCAAAATACCAAAATTCGTGAATGTAGTTCCAATAGATTTCCCAGGACAAATTTAACATAAAAAGGGGATTACAAATCTGTCCCGTCATTAATCCCCCTCCCCCCTCCAAGAACAATAACAAAAAAAAAAAAAAAAATGGAAAGTCGCAAAACACCTAAAATTGGTTTTTAGCCATACATTTCAGAAGACTAAAAGCCAATTTCAACTTCTGTGTGTCATTTTAGAAACAGTTCTACTGTAAAGTCTCGATTTCGCAAATCCCCCCCCCCCCAACACACACACAAAAAAAAAAATCCTCATTTTTTCTTTAAAATCGAGATATATATATATATATATATATATATATAGTCTATGGTCTCTCCATACGCAATTTCTTCACCGTGAAGCAATTAAAAGCCGAGTTATCCTCTCAAACGTGTTTTGCCATCTGTCCCCCCAGGGGGAAAGGGAGAATTTTGAAAAACTCCGTCTTATTGTGTGACAGGGTTCTAGAACCAACTTTCGCACCAAAATTCGTGACCCACTTCCACACAGAATCACCTCACTCTTTTATGTATAAAAATGAATGTTACGTCAAATCACGTTTTGGCACCCCCCCCCCTCCCCCTCTTTAGTAGCCGAATTTCTAAAATCCCAGAAATTGGTTTTTAGGTGTTTGTGTTTGCTATATTTAAAAACAAAAATCCTACGGATATCAGTTTTCTTCTTTGAGATATGAACGATTAAGTGAAATCACATTTTGGCTCATGTGAAAACACGTTTTGCCCCCCCCCTCCTCCCCTTAAGGGCCGAATACCCAAAATTCCAAAAATTGGTTTTTAGGTATTTGTGTTTCTGATATTTTAAAGTAAAAATCATACGGATATCTGTTTCTTTTTTTTTTTTTTGTTTGTTTGTTTGTTTGCTTGCTTGCTTGAGATATACAGGGTTATGTGAAATCACGTATTGTGCATGTGAAATCAGGTTTTGCCCCGTCCCTCCCAGTCCATAGGGACTGAATTTCTAAAATTCCAGAAATTAGTTTTTAGGTACTTGTGTTAGCTATATTTTAAAGCAAAAATTTTACGTACATATGTTTTTTAGTTTAAGATATAATGGATTATGTAAAATCACGTTTTTCCAACTTTTTAAGAACTCTACGCATTTCAAAATGCAAGACAAAAGCAGAAAAATGTTATAAAAATCCTCATATTCAATGTCAAATTGAAATACATAATATTTAATACCACATTATTATTATCATTTATTTATTTATTATGAAATAATATTCTAAAAATCGGTATATATATATATATATTAATAAAAAGAAATTTGTATTATCTAAAACCTATTGCGTTACAGCTTTCGTTTATGACCCCCTTGGCGACTTTTAAATTTTTGACGATATCTGGCGATGAATTTTTTGGCATAATTGTTTTTTTTTTTTTTTTTTTTTTTTTTTTTAAGTAGTACCTATTTTTTCTAATGCCTATACCTTTTATTATTCAATACTTTTAGCTAATTTAGGGCAGTATATAATACTCTCTATATATTTCTAGTGTACAGCTAGGTAATAATTTTACACCTTCGAAAATATCTGAAAAGAAAAAAAAAAGTTTATTATTATTATTATTATTTTAATTTGAAAAAAATCTTCTACAGCTTCAAATTTTTAATTCTTTCCTCTTTTTTTTTCTTAAAATAACGAAGGATTAAATGCCCTCGATTCCCTATAAAAGTTTTAGGTGATGAATTTTTTTCTTGCCGTAATTAGAAATATGAAAAATATCATAGAAATGTCTAATTCTGTAATGTTAAAAAATTATCAGTGTGAAATTAAAAGATGAATTTATATATGAGTTATAATGAGTTATATGTGTCTATATGAGTTATATGAATCATTTTTAAATGAGTTTAGATTTGACTCTATTTTTTGTTATGCCAAAATGTAATCTTGGGTGTTATCTTGGGTGTCCCTGTACACGAACCATTTGCTTCATCTCAACGAAAAGCTTAGTGTAGCATCCCTATATCATACACACTTAGAATACCAAGTTTGGACTTTCTGCTACTATTTTTTCTTGAGATATGGTGATAACAGACACACACACACACACACCGAAACATACACACAGACTAACCACTAAAAACATGATTTTCGGATTCAGGGGACCTCAGAACGTGGAAATATAACAAAAACCCACTTTTGAACATTTGTTCCAAAAACAATACTTTCTCTACAGTCGGTAACAAAAGTGTCCGAACACTAGCAAAAATTTCTATGTAAAAAAAGTACACTTCATACGTTTCTATTAAATAAATCCTTATCGAATCATGTTCTTAGACTGACTAAGAAGAGGATTCAACAAGGATTTATTCAACAAAACCTTATGAAGTGTACTTTTTTTTACACAGGAATTTTTGCTAGTGTTCGGACACTTTTGTTACCGACTGTACATTATGGGTAAGAGAAAGTAAAAAATTAAAAATATCATAACATTTTTCCAATACGAAAATTAATTTTCTAAAAGCAAAAAAAAAAAAAAAAAATATATATATATATATATATATATATATATATGTATATATATATTTGCAGGTGACAAATTACAATCCTAAATTAATTTTTTCACTGAAAATACCTGCTAACAGCAACATCGGCATTTAATTTATTTTATTTTTTTACACCATGGATCCCATTTCAATTTTCTCATGGAAAATGACATCATGACAGAGATACAATGTCATAAAAGAAACTTTTTTCAAGAGAACCTTTATAAACTCGACGTTTTTAGTTAATAACTTCGTTAATTAAAATGATAGAAATTTCCGAGCAGCTGAAATGTCTTCCTTAAAGTATTCCGCAAAAATTGATACCTCTTATGACACGAAGAACACTACCCTCCGCGAAGAAATGCGATCGCAGACAAAAAAAAAAAAAAAAAAAAAAAAAAAAGACGTCAGCAACACTAACTTTCTTTTTAATATATAGAGATATTATATTATATTGAAAACCTTTTCAAACATTGAATAGATGAAAACAAGAAACATTGAAAAAGATGAAACAGAAAAAATTTAAAAAAAAGATTGCGACTATCAAACATCCATAAATTGAAACATGCAAATTCATTACGTTTTCAAGTGTACAGAATGAATGTTGCATGTAAAATAGGTGTTATTTCTGTCTTGTTGCATGCAAATTGCTAAACAATTACAACAAGCTATACCCAATAACCCCCCCCCCCCAAAAAAAAAAAAAAAAAAAAAAGAGAGAAAATTTAAACTGAAAAGATATGTGAAAAACCAAATGAGAATCAAACATATTTAAATTCATGCAGAAAATTCAATATCATTAATTTAAATACTAATAATAATAGTTAAATGAAATACTAATAATAATTCTAATAACATTTCATTATACTTAATTGGGTCTAACCATGCTTAAATACACTTTTAAGAAATACCGCCTATAGACCGTAATGGCAAGAAATTTTTTAGTATGTCTCTGAAAAGGAACCACATTTTTTATATACACCAATAAAAAGAATACATGTAGTTAATTATAACTCATTAATATTTCAACCTAATTTGACAACATTTGGTTGATAACAGAATGCCATCGGAGCTCTTTTGTGTGATCCTGTAAGTGAACTTAATTTATCAATATCTTTTTTTTTTTTTTTTTCTAAGAGAAAACGTGTTTTTAAGCATCATTATAATGTGTGTTAATTCCATTATATTGAATGCAGCATAAATACTTAAGGTACACTTAGATAAAAATTTGTCCATAGGCTCTAACGTCACGAAATTCTTTCGAGTGCCTCTGTAAACGAATCATAAACATTGTATACAACCAGCAAAAATTTTTCAACTTATTTTAGGTTTTTCATGAATAATTGTTCGATATTTGACAAAATTTGGTGATTACATGACACTGTGGGAACGCTTTTGTAAGGACTTGTACATTAATTATGAAGCCAAACCACACATATTTCTAGAGAAAACATGAGTTTAAGTATCTCAATAATCAGGAAAAATATATCTCATATAGAGACACTTTTAAAAACACGTGTAACGTTTTGTTTAACTTACCATTAAAAAAAATTAATTAAAAACATATTTTACTCAAATATGCATTTTTGGGTAAAATAGTAAAAAAATGTAAGGCCTTTTTTTCAAACAGCGAAAAAAATCTAATGAGAAACTGATGGGTAGGAGACTTGAATGCACATTTGGCTCTGACTATATTCACAGTAAGGATTGACTATTTAGTTTCAGAAATAAACTATCGCAAACAGGGCGTTTAAAAATTGAAGGAATGTCATATGTTGTTGCATTCATGCAATAAAATAATCTCGTGTGTCACTCACACAACTTTCTCTTACCCTGCATTTCAATACTACAAAGATAGATTGCGGATTAATTCATAAAATCAATAACTAGGATAATAAAGTTCAATCTGTTTTAAAAATAATCTAAAATAGGTTTAGGAATAGTTTTATTTAAAGTATAATTCTATGTGGGAGGTACCGGCCCCTTAACCCATCCATTCAATTATAGTACCTATATTTATTTAAATATATATATACAAGGCTATTATTAATTTGTTTTCAAACTTGACAATCTTGAATAAATTTTTCAATTGGCAACCTAATGCGAATTCAAAAATACAGAACTTGAATTTCCTTCAGGTATTTGTTTTCAAGCTATTCTTATAAGAGATATACAAGCATATCAACCGCTAAAACTTGGACTTTTGTATTCTGGAGACCTCAAAACGTGATCTTACAGACACACAAAAAAGAGGGGAGGAAAAAGTTGAAAATAGAAACTAAAAAAATAATTTATTTACAGTATATGTATAAAAATGTAATATAAACTATATGCAAAACACACTGTGTACATTTTAATTCATTTCAGTCATTTTAAAAAGTACGTGGTCCAGTTTTACGGTCAAAAAATGAGATAAAAAATAAAATAAAAAATAAAAATTTTACAGATTGAAATTAATAATCGTCCGTACTAAAATAAAATCTGTCTTTAATAGTATTTTATTTATTTATTTATTTATATTCTTTAACGATCTATTAAAAAATGTTTAGTAGGTGATGTTTTGCGTGGAAAAATATAAAATATGACAAAAGAAAACTATATAGATTGCTTAAACAATTCATAGGAAAATCGTAAACAATTTGAACAGTTATTTATTAATTTTGATCCTACAAGAGCAATTCCATTAGTCAAATTTACAATTTCTTTATCCAAACTCAACCTGGCAGACATCATTTGTTTAGAAAATTATTAGAATTTGTTTAGAGATCATTATTATTATTATTATTATTATTTACTTTTTATTTTTGGGTCAAATTGTTTTTGGGTCAAATTTTCGCAATTGACTTTTTGTTATATTTACATGTTTTGAGGTTCCCTGAATCGAAAAATCATGTTTTTAGCAGTTGGTCTGTGTGTGTGTCTGTTATCTCAAAAACAAATTGTAGCAGAAAGTTCAAACTTGATACTCTAAATGAGTATCATATAGGGATGCTACTCTAAGCTTTTCGTTGAGATCAAGCAAATGGTTCGTGTACAGGGACACCCAAGAGAATTCAAATACATTGCGTCTATGGGGAAAATTGCAGGTAAATAGAGTTTAACGTCTATAGACTGCACTAAACCAAATGAAATAATATATATTTTTTATATGGATGGAATATATATTTTTTATATGCGTAAAACCATATCCAAATGGAATATATATTTTTTATATGCGTAAAACCATACTTCATGTAGAATATGCTGTAGAAATAATTCACTGTTCGTTTACAGGGCTACACAAAAGAACTAGATTATAATGCGACAATACTTGAAAATTAATGGAAGTGTATTTCAGGTTATGCCATGTGTTTTTAATATAGGATTACATTTATGTGCACCATGTGACGTGTACATAACATTCAGAAGATGCACAGGGCTGCCAATATTTAAGCCATGCCATTCTTTTTTATTTGTTAGTGGAAGTGCTTTACTATAATACACTATATCATACAATATTTCCAGGAAAGCCGCTCAGGAATTGAAATTAATTCCTCAAAGCCATGTGGTAAATATTTTTTTAATCTAAATATTCATCGATTGTTTCTTGTATATTTACACGTTTTGAGGCTTCCTGAATACTGAAGTCAAGTTTTATAGTTTGATCATTCCTTGTGTCTGTTAGAGTAAATAAAAAACAAATAATTTCAGGCGATCCAAATGATGTATTTTCAAGTGAATACGTTTGTTACTAGAAATGTTTGTTCAAGATTGATAAGTTTCAAGTAATGATGCGTGTGAAAGTTGTATGGCTAATTTTAAATGCACTTTTGAACTTAATAACAGATTTGAAGTCTCTATAAATGTAAGTACAATAATAAAACGGGGGGTCGAGGGGGTCGGTAGTCCCCCTCACATAGAATTATTTGTCAAATAAAGTTGTTCTGAAGCCTAAGTTGAATTGTTTTAACATAGGTTTACACTTAGATTTTATGTTGATACTTTTTAATGTCCATTGTATTCTTTTTACATGCAATAAATGTTTAAAAAAATTAAGCCTTTCTGGGTATAAAAAATAATTTACACTGAAATTTAAGTATTCGGCCGAATACCGAATATTCGGTATTCATTATTCGGCAAAAATCACGATACGGTGTAACTCTAACAATAACTTTTGAAATATGGAATTTATTCGAATTAAAATCGAACAGTATACTTATCTTACAAACATCTTGAATTAGTTTAGTGAGCAACTTGCTCGCCATTTTCTTTCCAAGTGGCGACCACTTGAAAATTTATCAATATAATAACTTTTGAAATACATTCGAACCTCAGTAATAAATAGTACCACAGAACTAGTGTTTTGAAATAATAAGTGCTAAACTTTGGATAAACATCATAAAATGCAAGAAAATCGAGAGTTTCTTATATTTTATGGTATTTATCCAAAGTTTCGTACTTATTACAGTTGAACCTCGTTAACATTAACACGCTTACCGTGAATTACTTTTATATGAACTGTTTCCTCAATCCCCGTCAAAAGGAAAATTAGTTTCTGAGTCACTGATAGCATGATCAAATTTTTTATCCCCTTGAGATTCACGTTAATAAGTTCGACTGCACTGAATTAATTCAAAATGAATTTGCAGGATAGACTCTTCATAAAAAATCACATAAAAAATGTATTTATGAATAGTGATTAAAATACCCAGGTATTTATTTTTAAGTTAAATACCCAAGATCTGTATTTGTGTATAAAGTGATATTGCTATATATATAGCGAAAGGAAAGAAAGCGACAAACTGTAAAGAAAAGTTTAAAGCATTTGAGACGTTTATAATAGTAAAAAAAAAATGCAATATGATAAGCGTTTTCCTTGAAAAATACCAGATCTTTTTCATTTATAATGTATTTACTAATTTTTAAGATTAATGTTAGTTAATTTAAACTGAAAGAAACTGTTAAGTTGCTTTTAAAATAATAAAGAATACTGATGATAATGGAAAGAAAAAAAAAGAAAGAAAGAAAAAGATAACTAGATAACTAGAGACAACTGCTAGGGGAATTGTGATACTATTTAAAAAATCCTGAGAATTATTGCAGGATTGTTTCAGCCCTGTTAAAATAATTCTAAAATAACAAAAAAAAAAAAAAAGGTCTAAACTTAAAATTTTTATAATTATACATATTGCAAGTTCTGTAATAAGTTTCAAAATAAAGAAATTAATATTTAAACCACATTTTAAAAACTCCTAAAAATTTATTCACATATATTCATGCAAAATTTTGAAATATCTTAGACTAAAATTTACCATGCATATAGAAATGTAAATAGGATTTTTTAGTTAACTGTTAAGCTATTTTAAAATATATAATTTTCTCAACTGACAACTTAAAAAAAATTAAATTACAAGATATTTTATGCATGTTTACATTTTCTACACTTATTACAATTACTCAGCGGGGAAAAAATAAAAGAAAAACAAGTATTTGTCAAACAGATATATGTGTAAATACAGTTTATAACTTAATAATAATAATAATAATAATAATAATAATAAATTAGAATAATAACTTAATAACGATCAAATCAGAAGTAAATATCTTTTTATTATTCAATGCATTTGAAAATAATCTACTTTTTGTTTTAATCTAAGAATAAAGACTTAACAATAATAATATTATGGTGTTTATTTAAAATTTTGTACTTATTATGTCAAGGTCTAACATTTTCACAAATACAGAAAATATATATTAATACATTAAAAACAAGTCGCTATTTCGTCACAAAATATATACATATTTTCAATTAATTTTTCATAGATAGGCGACTATGAAATAAAAAAAAAAAATTCAGAAGAATTTAAAGAATTATAGAAATAACAACGCAACACGAATACAGACGAAAAAACTATACAAACGTAAATATTGGCAAAAGCAGCTAGAGAACGTTGAGAGAACAGCAGTCTGAACAATAAATGAGATAAAAAAGAAATATAGTTTATTTAATTTCAATAGCAAAATTTTGTAAAAGATAAAACTTTCTTATATTTGATTACAACATCCGCATTATTAAAATGCGGATGTAACCTGTATTGAATGGAATGCAGGTGCAGTTTTAGCTCAAGTATTTACGTAAACTTCATTAGTTAAATTTTCATTCAATTTATGTGCCTAAACTGACGTCCATATTTTGTACGTTTTTCTTAGATGCGTCATGTCCGAAATTTCACATATTCTGAACATACTGGAGCTGGAGATCTACGTTCAGAACTCGTCTATAGACGTAACTTGAACGCGATAGATGAAATATGAACATAATTTGAACGTATGTGTTATGTGGGTTATTAGTAGTAAAATAAACTAGTGTACTTGGCATACATTTCTGACTTCAATTATTGTACAACCTACATTCACAGGATATTTAAGACTGTTATTATATTTAAAAATTTAGTTCATATTATTAAAAAAAAAAAAAAAAAAAAAAAAAAGGAATCGAGATTTTGAGAAATTTTTAGACAAGACAGTTTTAAAAGATTTTGTTAGAACGTCTCCATTCAAGAAAAGATCTGATCCATATATCTCCATTCCTCCACGCAATGTTGCAAAAATTTTTGACTGAAAAAACAGCATGTACAAGTTTGTTTATATATATTATTTCCGATGTTGAGTTTAATTATAATTAAAACGCTGTAACACATTTTCTGAAGAATGTACATGCATTTTAATAAATTAGTTTCAATGACTATAATAAAAATATTAAATAACTTTAGACATAAATAAATTTCTACATTATATAAATATACTGTTATTTTTCTTTATATTTCATATATTTCTTTAAGAAACAGTTTTTAAAAAGACATCCACTGCTCATTTTTAGTGTTTTATAACTAACACTCCTGATTTGATAACTCTACTATTTTTTTTATCAGTTGTATATAAAACATTTTTTTATATCTATATAAAAAAAATAATAATAATAATAATAATTATCTTTGATAGTTTACTTTTCTAATTATCGAAAGTCCTCAACATTGTTTTAAAACAATATATAAATTAATTAATTATATATATCTAAAAAAATATTTTTCATGTACCATTTAAAATATGATCGATAGATGGCACCATCATTACGCAATTTTGGTGTACCAAATGAAAAATGATGGAAATTCGGTCAGAAAGGAGCTGATAGTTTAAAGATCAATTTGACTGAAAAGATTTTTGATCAGAAAAGACTGATTTTACTCAACTTTGATTTTTTCCTAGAAATGCCTCTCAAATTATGGCTAAAAATACCGGGTGTTTCTAAATGAATATCCGGGTTTTAACGCTTTGTAGTATTTATTACATAAAATGAAAGAGCAACTCAAACTGTTATACGTACAAGCTTACAAGTGTTCAATGTGAATACCTTCCGTGACACGGCACACATCAAGTAAGTTGCAACAATTACACCACACACACTAAACAACGTTTGGGGAAAACTGGGCGATCGACTTGATGTGTGCCGTGTTACGAAAGGTGCTTACATTGAATACTTGTAAGCTTATACATATAACTGTTTGAGTTGCTCTTTCATTTCATGTATTAATTATGATTTTAAGTTTTACGTAATAAATACTACAAAGCGTTAAAACCGGATATTCATTTAGAAACACCCGGCATTTCGTTCGTTTTCGTGTAAGCAAATTCGGTCACACATTTTAAGAGAGTATGAATATTCACAAAGTTATCTTTAATTTTTACAGCATTATTTTACAAAATAAGAAGCAGTCATTTTCTTTAGTAAAATTTTAAATAAATTCTGCAAGATTTTCATACAGAACATTTGTATTTAAAAAAAAAAGGGAGAGGGGTTGTGATAAGTTATTTTCATCTTTCGATTTACTTATTTATTTATTTTTTTTTTATTTATTTTTTTCAGTTTGCAAGAACACAGTCACACACACACACACTTGTCTCTTATCGGTTCTTAATCTGTATCGCAACATTTTTGTGTCAGTCTTACCTATATGTTATAATCAGTTCTATTTTTGTTGTGTTGGTATTGTTTTGTATCTATTAATTGATAAATTTTAAGGTTAACTTTTATTACGATAACTATTATATATATATATATATATATTTCCATCAAAAAACAAAAACAAAATTAAAAAAAGTAATTAAAAGCATAACAATAATCAATACTTTATCAGGGGCATATATTGAATTATTTTATGCAAATACAGGTAAATTTTTGTAAATCTATAAGCTCAAAACGAAGAAATAACAGATTTATGTGGCCAATTTACCTATACGACAAACGAATTCAATTGAACAGAAAAAAAAAAACAGAATAAATAAAACGCAAAATTATTAAATAATAAAACCAAATAGTTGTAAGAAAACAAATTATAAGATTGTTAAAGAACGTTACATGTAAATTAGTTTAAAATAGTCTTACAATGAATAGTTACAGTAAATATAAGCCTTAAATGTTTAACTGGTTAATTTTGAGAATTGATATAAATAGTATTAAAAATTTAAAAAAAATTATAACAAACCAACAAATTAATAATAATAATAATAATAAAAAGTACTACAGAATTGATGTTGTAAGTAATAAGTATAAAACTTTCAATAAACACCATAAAATGCAAGAACTCGCAACAATTATTTCGGGTCAAAAGAAGACACGACCCTTCGTCAGGTGAACATAATAGGCACGAGTGCTGCAAACAACGAGTACGTTACCGCTTTGTTTGTAACACTCGTGCCTACTTTGTTCGCCTGACGAAGGGTCGTGTCTTCTTTCGACCCGAAACAACTGTTCTTGCATTTTACGGTGTTTATTCAAAATTAATTAATACACTATATTTTACAAAATAAAGATTTTAATATAAAAAGTACGTTTATACGAATTTATTAAAATGTCGAATAATTCTACTCTAAGAAATATCAATAGTGCTACTGTCTATTTACAAAAATAAATATATGTATATGAGAGAAAGTTAATTATTTTGGTAATAAAAAGCAAACAGTTACTACAAAACAAGATACAAAACTCAAATGAGAAATGAAAGGAAAGTTATTGCAAGTGTGTTAAAATATTATTATGTTAAAATGTATATTAAATGTTTAGACTTTTGACCTGCAATATCTCAAAAAATACACACTTAATTTTCTTTTAAAAATACGGTATATTAATATGGAAATACTGGTAGAGTTGCATTTTAATTTATAACTCAGTATCCCATAACCGTACCATGTTGAAACTTACAGTAATTATAGATAATAAACGTAAGAATAAAAGAACATTTTTAAAAGAAAATTAAATGTGTACTTTTTGAGTTATTGAAGGTCAAAGGTCAAAAGGATTTACCTTAAAATGAAAAATTTTTAAAATGTATGCATATGATATATCATTTAAAACTTGCATTATAAGCTTTCTCATGATACCAATCTTATATCTCTAAGTTAATTAGGGAACAAAATATGGGGAAAACGTACGTTATGTTAGCATGAAAATGCTGATTTAGGGTTGCATTTTAATTTATAACTCAGCAGCCCATGGCCGTCCCATGTTGAAATTTGTAATAGTTATAGATAATAAATGTAAAAATAACATATAATTTTTAAAAGAAAATTAAATGTGTACTTTTTCAGATATTGGAGGTCAAAGGCCAAAATGCTAGAACTTAAATAATTGAAAAAATTTAATAATGTATACTTATGATACATCATTTGAAATCCTGTATTACAAGCTTTTTAATTATACCAATATTTTATCTCTAAGTTAATTAGGAAAGAAAATATGGGTATATTTGTAGTACAAGAATTTCGGAAATTTGCATTTTTTACCTATTTTTGCAGCCATGTATATCAAAAACTAAAAGCGATAGGGACTTATTAATTGGTATAAATTCATTTCTCTATAGAACAAACAAATGAGCCCAATTTTATAAAAATCTGAGGGCGTCAGGTTTTTGGCTGTGTTGACAGTTGACATGGAATGACTCTATTACATAATTCTTACATGCCTTATTCGTGGAAGCGTGATGATAAAAAAATTGAATTCCAAGTTCTAAGAAAAAGTAAAACTTTGTCATCTATCGACAAGGAGGTGACGACACTACCATTCAATCAGTTTTCAAAACGTTTTTTCATCAAAACAATTTCCTAGTGATCAGTTCAACAGATAATATATTTTGATTACGATAGCAACAGAAAGTGAACTCGGTTGCAGGACCGAATTTCTGAATTTATTCTGAAATGATTCACTGCCCCCCTGTCAGTCCTTTAACTTCCACTTCATATTTTCCTTTGAAAATTTCTAAATTAATAAATTTTGGGTTCATATTTTCGTCAATTGTACACTAACACAAATAAATAAATGAAATATTTAATAAGCATTTGGAGAGTATGGTAACCTTTTCCCACAGAAATATATTGCTAAATGAGTTAATGGTTTATAAAACACTAGAAAAGCCCCGGTTCGGGAACGAACCGAATTCCGCATGCGGGAAAAATTTCAAAATCAAACTCGAAATGTACAAAACTCAGCCTGATGCTGTTTGCGTGCCAGTAGATCAAAGTTTGTTAACGATAACATTTTTAAATTCATGAAATCAATGAAGGTAATGAATCAACGAAGGTTTTGCCCGCTTTCCTGGTCACTATATTTAAAGGAAACTCTTTACTATATCGCTTTATAAACAAAAAAGAAAAGAAAATCATGAAATTGCTCAAAAGACCGCCTTAAGTCCCCGCTGCCTTCGGCAGCGACCCACTCATTCGCGGGCTCTCGGGTGCCTGTCCCTATTGCCTCTGACAATAGCTTACCAGTGGGCTTCCACTTGGGTGCTTATCAGATGACAGTTTCGAAACGGACAGTTCGCGTTATTTTTTATATTTGATTTATTTCATCAAGCATAAAAAGACAATAATTTCACGCGAAATATAATATTGATATGTGCTATGATCGACTATCACATGAGACAATTAATTTTTTGTGGTAATAATAGTAGTTGAGTTAGTTAATAGTAGTTGGTATATAGAATAATCTGGTGTGTCACTCACACGACTTTCTCTCACCCTGAAATTTAATACTATGAGAATGGATTGGAGATTAAGGGTTAAGATAAGGAGTAATGTTATGTAAACCTATGTTAGAACAATTCAACATCGGTTTCGGAAAAGCTTTATTTGACAAATAATTCTATGTGAAGAGGGTTCCGCCCCCCTCAACCCCTAGTTCCAGAGCAGCTTTCCTGGACATGGTAAAATATTATATGATATAGTATATTATAGTAAAGCACTTCCACTAACAAATAAAAAAGAATGTCATGGCTTAAATATTGGCAGCCCAGTCTTCTGAAAGTTATGTACACATCACATGGTGCACATAAACATAATCCTATATTAACAACACATGGATCAACCTGAAATACACTTCCATGAATTTTCAAGTATTGTCGCATTATAATCTAGTTCTTTTGTGTAGCCCTGTAAACGAACAGTGAATGATTTCTATAGCATATTCTACATGAAACATGTTTTCACGCATATAAACAATATATATTCGTTTCATTTGGTTTAGAGCAGTCTATAGATGTTAAAATCTACTTACATGCAATTTCCCCCACAGACGCAATGTATTTGAATACTTTTGAGTGTTCCTGTACACGAACCATTTGCTTGATCTCAACGAAAAGCGTAATGTAGCATCCCTATATGATACACATTTAGAATACCAAGTTTGAACTTTCTACTATAATTTGTTTTTGAGGTATGCTGATAACGGACAGACACACATACACACAGAGAGACCAAACGCTAAAAACATGATTTTCGGATTTAGAGGACCTCAAAACGTGTAAATATAACAAAAACTCACGTTCGAAAATTTTACCCTAAAACAATACTTACTCTACCTTATGGGTAAGAGAAAGTGAAAATATATACATAAATAATTAAATATGTAAACCTGATAATGGTAAAGCCTTAATATAGCTTCCCTTGGTGACTTTTGAATTTTTATCGCCATTTTAGACAAAAATAGATAATTTATGCGTTTTTTTTTTTTTTTTTCCTGTTTCTATCTTTTCTTTTCTTCCTTTTCTTTTTTCTTTTTTTTTTTTTTTTTTTTTTTTTTATTTCTTGTTTTTCAATATTTTATAATGTATTTATATTTTTGATGCGCTACTTGGCGTAAAGTGGCTTTCGCAAAAGCAGAGTCCTTGGCGAAAAATGTCCGATTTATTCCAGCATCAAAATTTTTAAAATTACCCAGGATTATCAATAAAGTAAAACTTTTTAATATAATGCTGAATTAGCTTTCATACCAAGCGCGATTCATCCGTACCAAAAACATACTATTTATACACATAATTATAGTAATTTATATAGATCTATCATCCCCATGTTATCATGCAAAGATTTTTTAGCTTTTTGATGCCGAAAAAATTTTTTGGCATCAGCCATTAACTGGTATTGAAACTCGGCACTTGTTATAGAATAGAATGTTGATGAATTTTCAAAATGTCGAAATATTGCGTCGTTTAATTCTTAATATAATTTTTATAATCAGTTGCATTATTATTATTATGAAATAAAAACTGTTTTGATTTTTAATGGAATGCTTTTTTTTTTTAAGTTTAAGATTTTATAAGATTTAAAATTTTATAAGATTTTATATTAGTAAGTAATATAGAATTTTCAAAATTCTTTTAAATATAGTTTGCAGTAGCGCAGGTAAAGAACGTTAGTTTTAGTACATAAAATGAGTTTAACTTTAAATATTAACTAAATTAATAAATATAGTTAAAAAAAAGGGATGGGGGAAGAAAAATGAATTTGAAATGGTATTTGCAGTTTTTC
Source organism: Salticus scenicus (assembly GCA_963930645.1). Taxonomy (NCBI): domain Eukaryota; kingdom Metazoa; phylum Arthropoda; class Arachnida; order Araneae; family Salticidae; genus Salticus; species Salticus scenicus. The sequence continues at coordinate 240,426,302 of OZ005652.1, forward strand.
ATTCACTTTTAGTACATAAATTATTCATAAATTTTATTTGCTAAATTATCTGTGTGTATTCACTCGGAAAAAGACGGCCATTAAATGGTCAAAATGGCCGTCTTTCTCGGAGTAAAGAGGAATCACCTTTTCTCCTTCCATGATCAATCTATGTCTTATTACTATATCTATGTTTAAACAAAACAAAAAAGAAAAAAAAAATCTAAAATTGAGGTATATTAAAAAAAGTTATGGTTGTTTTTTTACTCCCATCTTCATATTTTGAATTTTTCCTATGCATGAGCAAATTTAATATTTAATATATATATATATATATATATATATATATATATTTTTTTTTTTTTTTTTTTTTTTCGCGTGAAAAAATATTTTATTTTGTGCCAAAGAAAATAAAAAGTAACATTTTTGGCAACAATTAAAAATTTAAATGTCTAATTTTAAAGCTATTACCAGTTTATTATTTTCGTATTTTAATTAATTTTAAAAAATCTAATCAAAATTTCGATACAAATAAGGTGCCAAATGAAAGGGGCAATTTTTCTGAATCCGTCGGATTAATTAGCTTATCGATCGAACAATTCGATTTTTTTAAATTAACTAAAGTATGAAAATTTGGTTGCAACTTGCGTCAAAACACAGACAAACGGAGACCAAGGAAATCTCTTAGCCGTTTATATATATAGATAGAATAATAATAACAAATAAAAATTGATTGCTCCATCACGAGTAACACAAATAGGACGAGCTTTTGTGTTTAGTCCTTTGTTTATGTAGTAGTTTATGTTTAGTAGTTTGAATAAAGATATAAAGAGAAACACCCAAAGCAAAATGTATATTTTTATTATTTATTTATTTATCTAATTTTATTTTTATTTTATTTTTATTTATTTTTCAATTTATTTATTTATTTTGTTTTATTTTTTATTTTGTTGTCTTTTTGAAAATGATTTTCAGTTTTCTTATGATTTTGTCAATACAATTAATAAAGTTTAACTAAAATGTTATTCACTATTCTTAAATGTTAAATATTTTTACTTATTTATTGATTATTACATAATTTTCTGAAAAGGCTGAAGCTCTACAAACTATTCTACATTTCATAATAAATTTTAAATATAAAATAAAATCTTTCTGAATGGAATAACTTGAAATGTATGAAGGGTGAAATTCAACAAGTTTAATTTCCCGAAAAAGTACTTTGTTTCTTTTAGCTTTTTATTAGTAGTAAAATAAAAACTAGTGTACTTGGCATACATTTCTGACTCCAATTATTGTACCTACATTCACAGGATATTTAAGACTCTTATTATATTTAAAAATTTAGTTCATATTATTAAAAAGAAAAAAAATCGAGATTTTGTGAAATTTTTAGACAAGACAGTTTTAAAAGATTTTGTTAGAACGTCTCCATTCAAGATACATTTCTAAAAAGTTATTCTTTATGTACGTTGAAAATAATTATAAAATTAGGGAGGCATACTTTTGTAACAATCGCAGCTATCGTAGATCAAAAGCCGGAACTTACACTCCGCAGCAAAAGTATCCGAACACTAGCAATAATCCCCGTCTTAAAAAAGTACACTTAATACTGCTTTTTTAAATAAATCCTTGACGAATCATGTTCTTAGCCAGTCAAAGACCACGATTCGATAAGGATTTATTTAACAAAGGAGTATTAAGTGTACTTTTTTAAAACAAGGATTATTGCTAGTGCTCGGATACTTTTGCTGCGGAGTGTACGTTCCGACTTGTGATCTACGATAGCTGCGATTGTTACAATAGTATGCCTCTCTTACTCTATTGACGTTTTGAGATTGTTCAAATACTTAAAAAATATTTTGTATGAAAGCGAACAACTAAAGAGAAAATTTCCTATCCGCGTTTGTAATGATCGATAGATGGCGCTTTGTGAACACTGCAGTTGTTAGTAAACATTAGCCACGTGTGTTCCAATAGTGTTCTTGTTATTCTACTTAATATTCGTACTATAATTTCTCCGCCATTACATTATGGAAAATTGATTGCTTTTGGAAAAAATACTTCAGTTTATTCAAAGTTCGATCGGAAGTAGATTTTTAACTGAAGTTGAACAAATATTAATTTCAAATCATCTGATTAATTCTTTACTTCCATTAGCCGAAGCAACTGAAATTTTAAATTCGTCATTTGGAAATAAATGGAAGCTCAATTCTGGATTTCTTGATGCTTTGGATTTACACTGTGGCACACAAAAGTATGTGTTATCTTTTTTACCGGATTTATTCATTTTTATTCAATAAATATATGTGAAACTAAACATCGGCTAGCAATGGCGGCTATATGGAATTCGAATTAAACCATGTTTATTGTAATTTCACCGTAGCCCACCAGAGGGCGAGCATTTCATTACAATCGCGGATTGATTATCTCAATATCTTTTTTTTTTTTTTCTATAATTAACATTTTGTAATTTAAGAAATTATTCAATAATTTTAAACAGAACGTGTACAATTAAAATCGAATTCTGATAATCGAATTCTGATAAAAAATTAAAATGTAATATAGAATTCAATCATAAAAATTATGAGCTAATAGGGCAGTTCCTTGTTTGTAAACAAACATCTCAACTTTTATGAGTGGTTGGCAAAAACGCTTGGGAAAAGCATAGCGATGGCGGATCACCAACGGAAAATCAATGGTGAGCGGGGCGCGGGAAAGTCGAGCGCGCTTTTTTGCCAACCACCAGACGTCACGAGGAAATGCTCTATAGTTATTACATTATTTTCTTGCAATCATGATAATGTATTTATCTGATATAAACAAACAGTTGATTGTGACGTCATATTTATCAAATTAGTTAAAATAAATAAGGTTACAAATAAGGTACGTAGGATTACTTCGTTACAAATATGGTACCTTTCATTTGGTATCTTATTTGTAACGAAGTTTTGATTTGATGTTTTAGAATTAATTAAAATATGAAAATAATTTCAAAATTGGACATTTAAATTTATGATTGTTGCCAAAAAAAAATTACCAGTTATTGTTATTATATATATATATATATATATATTTTTTTTTTTTTTTTTTGAGGGGTGGGGGGCATAAGATGAAATAATGTTTTCACGCGAAAAATTAAAAAATATCAAATTTGCCCATGCATATAAAAAATACTTACTAAAACGAAACGAATCGAAGAAGGCAGCGAAATAAGTACTGAGTTATATTACGATAAATCTGTATATATATATAAATTACGTGTCACGATGTTTGTCCGGGGTAAACTCCTAAACTAAGGAACCGATTTTAATGAAATTTTGCACACTGTGTGCAGTTTGGTCCAACTTGAGAGATAGGATAGTTTTTATCTCAATTTATTGTCACAATATTGTTTTATTGCAATTATTTGTTAATTATAGACCTTTATTAAAGTTGCTCCAAAATATCTGTGAGTTCCATTAATTTAATTGTTGCCAAAAAAAAAAAAATAAATAAATAAATAAAATACGAGTTCATTTTCTTTTGACCACGGAGTAAATTTTGACATAAAAATAAATACATTTAATCAAACGTGAACGTTGCAAAATTATAAAAAGTTAAATTATGCATCTCACGAAAATTGACGTCATAATCAATTTAAAGATTTTATACACATTGATAAAGTGCTAATGTAGTTCTATCATAGATATAGTAATATATATAGATCTCTCATCCCCATGTTATCGTACAAAGATTTTTGATGCCGAAAAAAAAATAAATAAAAGCTTTGGAAACAGCCATTAAGTGGTATTGAAAAAAAAAAAAAAAGAAGAAGAAGAAAGAAAGAAATATGAATTTGAAACTGTATCTGGAGTCTTCCATTCCCCTTTAGCAAATAAATTATTCATAAATTTTATTTGCTAAAATATTAGTATGTATTCCCGTGTGTATTCACTCGGGGAAAGACGGCCATATTTTGGTAAAAACGTCGTCTTTTCCCAAATGAAAAGGAATAACTTTTTTCTTCCCAATGATCACTCTATTCTATATATGCTATACTATATCTATGAGTTCTATACGCAAGCGAAGTGTGACTCACTGACCGTCTGTGCAGCCAAGAAAAAGATTTCCTATGTTAATTGTCCACTGGATTTTTTGTAAGAAATTATTAAAAATCGAGGAAATTTATTTCCCGATTTTAATCCTTATATTTGGGTATCCGCGTTTGTAATGATCGATAGACGGCGCTTTGTGAACACTGCAGTTGTTAGTAAACATTAGCCACGTGTGTTCCAATAGTGTTCTTGTTATTCTACTTAATATTCGTACTATAATTTCTCCGCCATTACATTATGGAAAATTGATTGCTTTTGGAAAAAATACTTCAGTTTATTCAAAGTTCGATCGGAAGTAGATTTTTAACTGAAGTTGAACAAATATTAATTTCAAATCATCTGATTAATTCTTTACTTCCATTAGCCGAAGCAACTGAAATTTTAAATTCGTCATTTGGAAATAAATGGAAGCTCAATTCTGGATTTCTTGATGCTTTGGATTTACACTGTGGCACACAAAAGTATGTGTTATCTTTTTTACCGTATTTATTCATTTTTATTCAATAAATATATGTGAAACTAAACATCGGCTAGCAATGGCGGCTATATGGAATTCGAATTAAACCATGTTTATTGTAATTTCACCGTAGCCCACCAGAGGGCGAGCATTTCATTACAATCGCGGATAGATATGTATTACTTATCGCGGGTGTTAGATTGAATTATTTTGCTGTCAAATAGACAAAATTTTAATTTTAAATTTCAAAACTCTGTCGCCCTTGGCTTTTTATTATTATTATTATTATTATTTGGCGATCAAAAGCGTAACACGAAAATATACATGCCAGATGTATGCATTGTACGAAATGTAATATGTATTATTCATTGTACGTATGTATGACATGTAATATGTATTGTACGAAATATTGTTTCATATTATTCATTACTCTTTTAATATAAGTTGTTAAAATAACCATTTAACAACATTTTAACCATTTAACAACATTTTAACCATTTAACAACATTTTGAAAGGAATTAAATATTTTCGCCAGATAATTTGGCGATATTCTTTTTTTTTTTCGCCAAGGATGACAGAAATGAAATCTATTCCGCTGCAAAATATTAGTATCTTACATCAGATATTTTATTTAGACATCTTAAAACAAATTTGACTTCAAACTATGATAGAATCTTTATCATTTTCCTTTTAATTAGTATATTATTAGTATTGTTACGAAATTGTAAATAATTGTGTTTATTTTTGTATAAATTCTTTCAAAGAGGCTTAGTAAGTTGATAAAGTGCTAATTTTGTGCATTTCTAGTCGTTTGAACGTTGAAATAGCCTTATTTTCCCTTAAAAACGCATTAAAAAGCCCCAGTAATGCACGTAATGGATTTGGCGCCAAATTTGGCGACTTTTTCCCACCTTGGCGATTTTTTTGGCGACCTTGGCGAGAAAATCCTTATATGGGATATACCAAATATGGAAGCTGTAAGCTGATTGGTTGACCACTTTCTAGAGTTTTCTCGAAAAATCTGGGCTCCATGGAACAGCATATAAGGAGCGCTTCCTCGCCAAGGCAGTTAGTTCAGTTCAGTCTTCAGCCAGCTTCGCTAGTGCTTGCATTGCTCTTGAGCCTCTTTGAGAGAGATTTGCTTCAAGTGTTATTGCTGTACAGTTTGTACTGTGGATTTGCTATTGACAGCTGTTGTTTAAGCTGTGTTTACTGTTTGAATTGAAGCTGATACTTGGTTTATAGACCTGCATTTTTCTAGAATTTTTTGTGAATAAATTACTGAATTTTTGTACGTTTGGCCTTTCATTCCCAGACAACTCACGAACCCCCAAGTACGCAACATTTTTGGTGTCAGAAGTGGGATTTTGTCTGTGAATGGTTATAACTAGAGCTATGGAGGAACAGATGAAGAAACTTCTAGAAAGCTTAGCTACCCAGATGAATGAAATGAAGGAAGGACAAAGAGAATTGAAAGACGGCTTAACTGAAGAAATGAAAGCAGTACAGGAGAAAATGGAAGCATCGCAAAGAGAGATGAAAGAAAGTCTGAGTCAAGAGGTGAATGAAATGAAAGCCGGACAGAAGGAATTGAAAGACGGTTTGACTGAAGAAATGAAGGAAATGAAAGCAGTTCAGGAAAAGATGGAAGCCAGTTTGACCGAAGAAATTAAGTCTAATCAAGATGAGATGAAGAGAGAGCTTTCAACGGCGAAAGAATCAATAGAGGGTAAATTAACGATGATGGAAAATAGAATGGATGGAATAGAAGAGAAAGTTATAAAGATAGAAGAAAATTTTGAAGAGAAAGTTTTGAAAATAGAAGAAAGTTTTGAAGAGAAAGCTATGAAGATAGAAGGAAATGTTATGAAGGTTGAAGAGAAAGCTATGAAGATAGAAGAAAATGTTACGAAGGTTGAAGAGAGTGTTACGAGGATAGAACGGAGTGTAGAGGAGAAATTTAAAGAAAACTTTGATCAAGAACTGAAAGGAAGGTTTTCAGAGATAGAAAGCAAGTTTAAGAGAATGGAGGAAGATCTTGAAAGAAAAATGAAAGAAGAGTGGAACAGAGAAGTAATAGGGAATGAACTGCAGAGCAAGATTCGGAATCTCGAAGAAAAGTTAGAATTCATGCCTCAGGAAACTGAAAAGAGAGATAAAAGAATCCAGAATCAGGAATTTATTAAACTATCCACCTACGACGGCAGTTCCTCCTGGCATGTATATAAGACGCAGTTTTCCATCGTTGCTGAAGCTAACGGCTGGGACTCTACCGCCAAGGCAGTCCACTTAGCAGCAGCATTACGGGGAGATGCAGCCGAAATCCTGAGAAATGTTTCTAAAGAAGAAAGGAATGACTTCGAGGCCTTGACTAGAGCACTGGAGCTACGGTTCGGAGAGAAGTGTTCTAAGGACTATAGTCGCCTCCAGCTAAAGTCCCGTTACCAGAAAACGGGCGAAAGTTTGCAAGAGCTGGCAGCAGACATCCAGAGACTGTCACACCTAGCATTCTCAGACTGTCATGCTGACACTCGAAACGACTTAGCTCTTCAGTACTTTATCGATGCTGTTCGTGATCCAGAAATTCAAAAAGCGCTGAGACTCTCCAACATCAGAGACGTAGAATCAGCTTTAGGCTATGCACTTAGGATAGAGGCAGCCCAACAAGCCTCCCGTAAAGACCGCCATACCATAAGAGCAGTCTCATTAAACGATACGCCTGCTGGTGAAAATGAAATGAAGAGAAGTATCGAAGAGATCTTAAAGAGATTGCGCAGCCTGGAGAATAAAAAGGAAATAAAGGACCGGAAGATAAAGTGCTGGGGCTGTGGAGGGGATGGTCATGTGAAGAGGAACTGCCCTGTACGACCAACTGTAGGAAATCACCCGGCTTCACCATCACTGCAGGGAAACTAAGAGGAGGCCATCTCGCGGGGCGGAGGTTGCCTAAAATTAAAGAGCCCCAATTTACAGTATTTCATGTTTCATCGATGAGTGGCGGCGATAATGGACTTCACGTCTATGGCCAAGTCAACAACGCCACCTGCCGGATGATTCTGGACACGGGAGCCAACGTGACCATCATTAGAACGGATTTGGCTCAAGAACTAAAAGAGAAGATCATCTGGACGCCGCCCTGCGTTAAACTCCAGACTGTGACCGGAGACGAAATCAAAATATATGGAAAAATGAACTTGATCATCACTTTTGGGAATGCCACTTACCATCATATGGCATATGTGGCAGATATAAGAGATCCTGTAATCACTGGAATTGATTTCCTGAGAAAATTTAACTTTAAATTGGACTTCAAGAATAATGAACTGCATTCGAGTTCGGAAGACATAGCTGTGTTCAACACTGAAAATCAAGACATTCAGCCAATATGCCAGATAACAGCCAAGTCGGAAATTTCCATCCCTCCACATACAGAGACAATAGTTTCAGGAACACCTCCTACCAAGCAGTATTTCCGCTATGGACTGATTGAATACCCGAACACAGACAATAGCCCAAGAGGAGTTCTGGTAGCTTCATCTCTAGTTGATCTCTCAAAGAGTACTATTCCTGTGAGAGTCGCAAACATCAGCGATAAGGTCCGGACAGTGAAGAAGGATGAGGTGTTAGCAACCTGCACTCCTGTCACATGCATCAACCGCCCCACGCAATCAACCGAATCCAAGTCTTCCGAACAATTAATGACGGAATTACTCAAGAATGCAGAGTTAGGAAAGGAACAGAGATGTGCTGCGGAGAAGCTACTCAAAGAATTTAAAGACCTTTTTTCTCGAACACCTGAAGACGTCGGGAGAACGAACATCACCCAGCACAGAATTAATACAGGAAATCATCCTCCAATCAAACAACATCCAAGAAGACTTCCATTTGCTAAACAGGAAGAGGTCACTGAACTTCTAAGTGAAATGCAGCACAATGATGTCATCGAGCCATCAACGAGTCCTTGGGCCTCTCCCATAGTACTGGTGCGAAAAAAAGATGGTTCAACAAGATTTTGCGTGGATTATCGTCGTTTGAATGACATCACGAAGAAAGACAGTTATCCTCTTCCCAGAATTGACGACACATTAGACACACTTGCTGGCAATAAATGGTTCTCGACTTTGGATCTGAAGAGCGGTTACTGGCAAGTAGAATTACATCCTGATGATCGTGAGAAGACTGCATTCACCACGGGACAGGGACTGTGGCAATTTAAAGTTATGCCATTCGGATTATGTAATGCTCCTGCCACCTTCGAACGCCTGATGGAGACAGTGCTAAAAGGACTTTCCTATGAGGCCTGTCTGGTGTATTTGGACGATATTATCATTGTGGGGCGCACCTTTGAAGAACATCTACGAAACATCCGAAAGGTGCTAGAGAAACTCAGAATGGCTAACCTCAAATTGAATCCAGGCAAGTGTAACTTGTTCCGTCGTGAAGTGAGCTACCTCGGCCATATCATCTCTGCCGAAGGCGTGAGAACTGATCCTGAGAAGATCTCTGCAGTCGAGAACTGGAGTCGCCCTGAAAATGTACACCAACTACGAAGTTTCTTGGGGTTATGCACTTACTACAGGAAGTTTGTCAAGGGTTTCTCAAATATTGCTAGACCACTCCACAAGCTGACGGAAGCCAAACAGAAGTTCCTGTGGACAGATGAATGTGAAAATGCGTTCAAGCGACTTAAAGAGGCCTTAACATCATCGCCTATCTTGACATATCCACAGTCCGACAGACAGTTCATACTTGATACAGATGCCAGCCATGAGAGTGTCGGTGCTGTTCTGTCGCAGGAAATTGACGGTCAAGAACATGTCATTGCCTATTGGAGTAAATGCCTGTCTAAACCGGAGCGAAATTACTGTACCACCAGGAAAGAGCTACTCGCCATCGTAAAAGCCATAGAACATTTCCATCATTATCTGTATGGCAGAAGATTCCTGCTCCGGACTGACCATGCATCTTTAACGTGGTTGCTCCAGTTCAGGAACCCGGAAGGACAGATTGCCAGGTGGATACAACGCCTGCAGGAATATGACTTCGAGATACGTCATCGTAAAGGGACTCTACATGGTAATGCGGATGCCTTGTCACGGAAGCCCTGCTCGGAAAGCTGCAAGTACTGCTCTAGAGCCGAACAGAAATACCTGCCGATAAATCCGGTTGCCTGCCAAGTTACTGTCTCAACACCATCAGATCAAGATCCCGATCCATGGAGTGACGAAGAACTTAGAAAAGCCCAGTTGGAAGATCCTGACATAAAGCCAATATTACAACTGAAGGAAACGACCAGCAACAGACCTATCTGGCAGGACATTTCCAGATTTAGTCCCATTACGAAAAGTTATTGGGCACTTTGGGACTCTCTTCATATCAGAAACGGCGTATTATACAGAAAGTGGGAATCTGATGATGGGAAAAGCTTCAGATGGCAGATTTTATTACCAAGATCAAAAATTCCAGCTGTTTTAGAACAACTGCATAGTAGCTCTACCGGAGGCCATTTTGGGGTAATGAAGACTCTGCAGAAAGTTCGGGAACGTTTCTACTGGTGCAAGGCAAAGGAGGATGTGGAGAAATGGTGTAAATCCTGTGATGCGTGTGCGGCACGTAAAGGCCCGCAGAAACGAAGTCGAGGAAGACTGCAACGGTATAACGTGGGAGCACCATTTGAACGGATTGCAATCGACATCTTGGGTCCTTTGCCACGGACCTCCAGTGGAAATAAATACATTCTCGTCGTGATGGACTATTTCACCAAGTGGCCTGAGGCATATCCCATTCCCAACCAAGAGGCATGCACAGTCGCAGAAGTCCTAGTGCAGCAATGGGTGTCAAGGTACGGCACGCCCCTACAACTTCATACCGACCAAGATAGGAACTTTACCTCTGATGTTTTCAAAGGACTGTGTCAACTACTCGGCATAGACAAAACCCGGACAACACCCTTACATCCCCAGTCGGACGGCATGGTCGAGAGGTTCAATCGTACCATCCTGAATAACCTCTCCCTTCTAGTATCAAGGAACCAGCAACATTGGGACTTGAAGTTGCCATTGTTCCTGCTGGCTTATCGAAGTGCTGTCCATGAAACCACCGGCTATACTCCAGCCCAGATGCTGTTTGGACGTGAACTTCGTCTCCCTTGTGATCTCCTGTTTGGTTGTCCACCCGATGCGCCTTCATCGCCCGAGGAGTACATCCAAGATCTCCAGGCACGATTTGAGGACGTTCACAACTTTGCTCGGGAGCGAATTCACATTGCATCGGAGAAAATGAAAACAAGGTACGACCTAAAGGCTACGCAACATGAGTTTCAGGAAGGAGAGAAGGTCTGGTTGTGGAATCCTGTTCGACGCAAAGGACTCTCTCCCAAGCTACAGTGCAACTGGGACGGACCATATACAGTCTTAAAAAGGATGAATGATGTAGTGGTGCGGATCACTAAAACACCTTCATCAAAACCGAAGGTGGTGCACTATAATAGGCTAGCCAAGTACCACAAGTAACGGTAAAATTAAAATTTAAAATGTAAATACTTGTAAAATTTGCGCATGCGCACTGTAAATATTTGTATATAAATATTTGTACATATTTGTGAATTTTGTAAATATTTCCCACTTAATTTATATTTCTATGTTATCTTTATGTGCAACTTAGTTTTTGTGTTTTAGATTGTGTAAATTTGTTTAGTTTCGCCTCTTGACCAAGGGTTGCACTGCCCGGGACGTGCAGTCCTTGGGAGGGGGGCAGTGTTACGAAATTGTAAATAATTGTGTTTATTTTTGTATAAATTCTTTCAAAGAGGCTTAGTAAGTTGATAAAGTGCTAATTTTGTGCATTTCTAGTCGTTTGAACGTTGAAATAGCCTTATTTTCCCTTAAAAACGCATTAAAAAGCCCCAGTAATGCACGTAATGGATTTGGCGCCAAATTTGGCGACTTTTTCCCACCTTGGCGATTTTTTTGGCGACCTTGGCGAGAAAATCCTTATATGGGATATACCAAATATGGAAGCTGTAAGCTGATTGGTTGACCACTTTCTAGAGTTTTCTCGAAAAATCTGGGCTCCATGGAACAGCATATAAGGAGCGCTTCCTCGCCAAGGCAGTTAGTTCAGTTCAGTCTTCAGCCAGCTTCGCTAGTGCTTGCATTGCTCTTGAGCCTCTTTGAGAGAGATTTGCTTCAAGTGTTATTGCTGTACAGTTTGTACTGTGGATTTGCTATTGACAGCTGTTGTTTAAGCTGTGTTTACTGTTTGAATTGAAGCTGATACTTGGTTTATAGACCTGCATTTTTCTAGAATTTTTTGTGAATAAATTACTGAATTTTTGTACGTTTGGCCTTTCATTCCCAGACAACTCACGAACCCCCAAGTACGCAACAGTATATTAAAATTTAAAAACATGGTATATAAAAAGTTTTTTTTTTTTTTTTTTTTTTTTTATCTTATAATTATTCTTATCTTAATCCTCAATGTTTCCCATCTTTATTAACTTGAATTTACTATTAAAATTTTAACATACTCAAAAACTTCTCATCACTTCGTTAAAATACACTAAACTTTTCCAAAATCTTTTTCTATTTAAAATGATACATGTATTTACTTTAAATGTCCAATATTTCATAAGATTTCCAATTTTAAAGTTTTAAAATATTTTTCAAATTTACTTATTTTTCTGGTTTAGCCTTATTGTTTTCCTTTTTATAACTACAGCTGTTACCCTCTTTAAAATATTTAAAATGATGAGGTCATTTTATAGTAAAATTATCCATTATAGCATATATTATATTTCACTCCTCCATAAAAATTGATTTTAAAATCGTCTGTTTCTTTTATACTTTTATTTTAATAGAATTTAATTTATATATTAGTCATTTTAGCAATTTTATCCAAAGTAGCATTAGAAATAATATATATCACTTCTCCATTAAAATTTATAGGACCCTACAATAAAATTAATTTGTGCTTAATATCAACGCTACGAAAATTTTTATCAATCGCTTCCAAATTTTGAGCTAAGTTTCAAATCTCAACCCTGTGGGTTTTTACATCGGCTACAACGTTTTCGTCTTTGTTCGTAAATAATAATTTGACTGTACTAAATAGTTTACAGACGTATAATTCAACGTATAACTTAGTCACAGCAACGCGTGGCCGGGTCTGCTAGTACGATATATAATACTAGCTGACCCGTCCGGCTTCGCACTGATGAACAAATTTTAGTTATAGATGAATTGATATGTAAAAAATCAAGAAATATATCAGTTTATATGTTATAGTCAGGCAATATTATTAACTGGAAAGTCAAAATATAATTTTACAATTATTTTTTTTAATTAGTTGTTAAATGTTGGCAATTTTTACTTAATGCTATTTATTTATTTATTTATTTATTTCATAAAAAGAAACATTTCTTTACTCATGAATAAAAAATATTGAAAAATAAACCTATGACATGAATATGTTTTTGATAAAATTGACGTCATAATAGATTTAATTATTATTCATTTGTTCATTTCGCAAATATATTTATTTTTTTCCATAATTGATTATTATTTTAATAATGTATATTAAAGGAGAAATCAATAATATGAAACAATATTCGTACAATATATACTATTACAGAATCTGGTGTGAAACAACCACACGACTTCCATTACCCACTATTACACGTAATATATACAATTTTTTGGAGATATTACTTGCATTTTTTGAGATTTTCGAGTAAGAGAAACTTCATACACGCATAAAGACACATACAACAGAGTTTGCATAGCGAGTTAAAAAATAAGGGGAAAAAAATAGATAGTTATTTTTTTAAACACGAATTTCCGAGATCTAAAACTGAACTACGTAATCAGGATGACCGTTAATATTCCTGTAATAAGCACGTAATACTTGAGAAAGGTTATCTAAATTGGGTTAAAGAAAAAATTTTCAAGAATACGTTAGAGCCGTTTTTGAGATACCAACTTTTACCAAAACTTAACATACTCAATTATTGACCTAAAAACAATAATTACATACAAAAGGATATTTAATAGGATGTTAACATGGCGAGTTTAAAAAAAATCCGTACAGGCGTTTTTAAAGGAACGCACTTGCGAAGTCTGAAATTGAGCTGTTTATAGAGGACGCCTATCAATTTTCCTGAACTAAGCAACTTTTCAATTGAAAGGGCATCTAATATATTATTTATATAGCAACTTTGAAGAAAATCATTAGAGGTGTTTAGAATATGGGCTTACGGTCCCATTTCTGGTTTTCGATGACCCAATTCCGGTTTTTCAATTTTCACGAAAATTTGGAAAATTTATCTGTACACCAGACCTGAATCACTTGTGAAGTTTAGTAGTTCCATTTTTATTAGTTTTGGAGATATGACAGCCAGAAGATTACACACACACGTGCACATATACACACACACTGACCAATCGCCAAAACCTATACAATACTTCCACTACCTACGGTAGTAGGGTAATTGAAGTAAACACATACATCTCGTATTTACTACGATAATATACAGATTTTCGTATTACGTTTTCGATCGCCAAATACAAAAAATCGCCAATGACGATAGATATCAAATCTATGCTTTGTTTTCAATTAAGATATTGAAACTTTTAATTAAAAATTTATTTTACCAAAATTTATTATAGCTTCTAGCACTTAGAGAGAGACAGTGTAACTTTTGATTATTGAAAGAAAAAAAAAAAGCAATCGGCTTTTAAGTTCTAGCGATCGTTCTCTACATATGCATATAAACCTTTCTTCTTTTTATATTAGTATAGCTATAGAGCATAGGTATATTAAATAGGTTTCCAATCAACATAATGTAACTCAAATAATTAAATGCTATTTACATTTCAGTAATGGCTGTATGCGCTATGTATATTGAGCTACTTGCCATGACTATTAGTTGCTAAAAATAGTCGCCAAATAAATTTAAACATCTCAATACGCAAGCGAAGTGTGACATCACTGACCGCCCATGGATGCAAGAAAAAGATTTTCCATGTTAATCGCTCATTGGATTTTTTTTTTTTTTTTATTAAAATTCTAGAAGAATTATTTCCCGATTTTAATCCTCATATTTGGGTATAGATATGTATTAGTTATTGTATGCATGCGTTAGATTGAGTTATTTTGCTGTCAAATTGACAAAATTTTAATTTTAAATTTCAAAACTGTCACCCTTGGCGTTTTTTGTATTTGGCGATCAAAAAGTAATACGAAAATATACATGCCAGATGTATATTTTCGTAATATGTATTGTACGAAATATTGTTTCATATTATTCGTTACACTCTTAATGTAAGTTTTTAAAATAACCATGATTTTTGAAAGGAATTAAATTATATTCGCCAGATAATTTGGCGATATTTTTTTTTCTGCCAAGGATGACGGATATCAAATCTATTCCGCTGCAACATATTAGTATATTATATCAGATACTTTATTTAGACATTTGAAAACAAATTTGACTTCAAATTATGATAGAATATTTATCCTTTCCCTTTTAATTAGTTTATTAGTTGAATGTTTATTGTGTAAATATCATCCTTTGAAATGAAATGTTTATGTTTTCAATCGAATATGGAAATTTGCCATTTTTTTTTCTAGAGTTTTGAAATTTAAAATTCCAATTTTATCAATTTTACAACAAAAACTATTTAATCTAACGGATGCACATGATAACTAATACATATCTATATCCAAATATGGGGATTAAAATGGGGAAATAATTTTCCTCGATCTTTATTATTTTTTTACAAAAAATCCAGTTCACTTTTTATATTATTGTTCGCGTGAAAATATATTTTATTATATGTCTAAAAATAAATTAATTCGTAAATCTTTTTGGCAACAATTATAAATTAAAATAAATACTATTATAAAATAGAATTTCTTATTTTATTTTATTTTATTCATTTATTTATTTTTAAATTCCAATTTCGTTTACACACATCAGTTTAAACCACGGAGTAATAAAGACTCCGTGGTTTAAACATTGGTGCTTAGATCATTATATTATATCATATCATATCAAATTAAATTATTAGAAAAATAAACACTTTTAATTCTATAATGACATCAGATTTAACGTGTAAGTTTAACAATTAAAAAAGCTTTATATGAATTTCAATTTAATGCACGTGCAAATATATTTCTTTTCTTTTCACGTCAAGATATTTTAAAAACGAAATGAATATGTAAATGTTTCTTTAATGTTGGCAGCAGCTAATTTTTTTAATATTTCATTATTTCCATTTCTATTACGGCTTCTATGGGGATTTTAATTAAAATGCTCAGATTTTAAACTAAAATTTATTTTATCAAAATTAAATATAGCCTATAACAATATGGCATACTGTAGCTTTCGGTCAGTGAAAGAAGTTTTTAAATCGGTTCAGTAGTTTCAGAGATTACCCTCCACAAACAAACAATTTTTTGCGCTTTATATAATGATATAGATGATACGTTATATTAGACCTATCGTCCAGGGTTAGTAGGTATTTTCGTTAAAAGGAATAGTTTGTTCGTTCGGTGCAACTTGCACATTAGTCCCGTCAGGTACAACTTGCATATTAGTCCCGTCAAGTGCAACTTGCACATTAGTCCCCTTTGGAACAACTTCGATATACACCCACACAGGGGCGCGCCGACCCGGTGTGCGAAGTGTACGGCGCACACAGGCGCCAGGTAAAGAAAGGCGCCAGCCGAGGATAAATTATTTGAAAAAAAAATGAAAAAAATATATATACGTTGCTTTATTAAATCTGATTTCATAATGCCGATCTGAAGCGATGTGGCTAAATGAAGCCTTGAAAAATATACTGGCAAAACTTGTGTTCCTCAAATAGTTTATGAGGTTTCTTGAGAAAGGGCACGTTAAAAGTGGAATAACTTTGTAAACGTGCCCTACTTTCAGCAAAATTTTCTTTGACTTTTTTAACATATCAAAGAATTCTATATTGAAATTTAATAGGGCACCTTAATCTCTCTCCCCTCCCTTATCTGTCGGAAAAAGACCACTCAGGTTAGTAAAAAGACAACATAATTCGATTGCAAAAATGAAAATTTAATAGAACCGGAGATTTTATTTAGAATAGTTTCCCCTTTGCATTATTGATGTGACATCTACAGTCGGCTGCAAAATTATTCGAGCACTAGCCAATGATTCCTATATTTAAAATGTACACTTAAGACTGTTTTGCTAAGTAAATCCTTGTCGAATCATGTTCTTAGACTGATTAAGAACATGACTTGACAAGGATTTATTTAACAAAGCTGTATTAAATGTACTTTTTTTTGGCAAGGATTATTGCTAGTGCTCGAATAATTTTGCAGCCGGCTGTATAAGGAAAGGGCACGTGACGTCACTCGCAGTCACATTATGGGTAGAGTGACAAAACATTGGTATTTCCATCAATAGAAGTTGATCTTTTGCCACTCGAGAGTGGCAAAGATTGATTGGCGGAGCGTTTGTTTGTAAAAATCTTTCCTTATATTAATAAAATCAGACTTTTGGCTATAAATTTCTCAAATTAAAAAAAATTGTGAAATCTTCACGTTTCGCACATCGTGAAAGCCAAATCTGACTTCAGAAAAGTTTCTGTGTGTGGTGCGTGTGCAATCGTTGTGTCTGCATGTTTATAATATTTTTGTCTGAGTAGCACGTGAGAACAGCTGGACAGAATTCTACGACACTTGGCAGGAATTGCCCAACTTAAAATTATATGCGTCAACTTTTGTAAATCCCCCCCCGTTCCCTCCCGGAAAGGGGGGGGGGAGGAAGCAAAAACACGTTTATATGTATAACTTGGCTTCAAATTATTTCACAATGAAGAAATTGCACTTGGGGAGTCTAGATTTGAGTACAAAAAATAAATAAAATAAAATAATAAATAAATAAATAAATAAAATAATCATTATCTACGATTTCGGAATTTTTTATTTTTAAGGGGAGGAGAAAAACTTCGATTTTCGGAGGAAATTTCGTAAATTCCCGATTTTTGAACAGAAATGTAGCAAAAATGGTACAAAACTGTTTAAAACTGCAATGCATCTTTTTTAGGATATTTCCAAAAACTCATTTTTGGTGTTTGTGATTTTCGATATTAGGGGGGGGGGGGGGTGTGATTACGTGTGAGTAAATTCGAGACCCCTCTTTTAACACTAAATTGGTCCTGAAAAATATATGGGAGCGCCGGTCGCGGTCACGAACATTGGTGCGTGTATTGTTTAGATCCATCCGAAACCTATACTGACGAGATATTACTAAATTCCCCCTCACCTTTTCAAGGGAGAAAGGAGGCAAAAAGCATGTTTCTAAGCATAACTCGGCTCCAAGTTACTTCACGATGAGAAAATTGCGTATGTGAAGACTAGACTTGAGTAAAAAAAAATTCTGGGATTTTCAAATTTTTGATTTTTAAGAGGGGGGGGGGGGAATCAATTTTGGAGTGAAATTTCGCTAATTCCGGATTCTACCAAAAGAATTTACCAAAAGAATTCTATTAAAAATGGTACAAAGATGTTAAAAATAGGTATGCGTCTTCTTTAGGATATTTCCAAAAACCCATTTTTGTTTTTTTGTAATTTTTGATTTGGGGAGGTGTAAAGAGAGGATAAATTGGAGACCCCCCTCCCTCACTCTTAGCACTAAACTTGTCATGTAAGACCTATGGGAACTGCGGTCACTGATTTTGGGGCGTAAATTGTTTATATGTATCCGACACTTATTGTAGCGAGATTTTACGAAATCGCCCCTTTTCTTTCTTGAGGCCAGAAACACATTTCCAATCGTGTTACTCCAAATTATCTCAGCAAGAATAAATTTTATGCGGGAATTGTTTTCGAGATTATTTTGTCATAATTATCAGTAGCATCAGTGCAACAATCTTTTTCAAAATTTAAAATGACAAAAAAAAAAGTACTTACGCTCCACAACGGTATCAGACAGCTTTATAAATTTTCAAATTGCATCGATAATAAGATATTTTGGATGAAATGGATATATTATTCCAGAATTCACTAAAACTTTAGCAAATGAATTACATTTTACTAAATAATTATAATCTACTTGAAAACTTAATAAATTTTATTAGATATTCTTATTTTATTTACTTCTAAATTTATGTATTATTTTTATCTGTGCATCGTACAAACATCGCGGTAAAATAGTTTAAAATATACTTTTGTATCTTACTACTATATGGAAAAACACATGTAAATTTACATACAAATTGCATAAAAAGTTTACATAATGAAAATGGGCAGAATGCCTTTCACTAGATTTTTTTTTCCTGTTAAGTACTTTTATCCATATTTACCAAGTAATATTTATTATATGCTTCTATTTTATGTATTTATAAAATTATTTGTTCCTTAAAAAAAAAAAAATCTTCCATAATTAACCAAGTCAAATTTTGTCATTATATCAATAGTCATATATTAATTTGATCTTAAAAATATTTCGAGAGTTTTCAACAATGAAATTTAGAAAAATAGAACTGATTATGGGAATTTTTAAAAATTATTATTATTATGAGTTCTAATTTTATATACTTATAATTCCATTTATCTGTATTAGTACAAAATTTTAAACTCATTTATAAGTGTAAACATACTACAGTAGTACGACTAACTTTAAAATTTTTTCATTATAGTATTGCAAAGAGTTAAATCACTTTCTGAATGAAAGGCGTTATTGCAGTAAAAGCAGATTTACAATTAAAGTGCAAATAACGAGCAGTTCATTCAATTTTAACGGGGGTGGTTTGGGAGGTGATTGTCAGCCTTGGATACTGACTTGGCAACTTGGCTACTGAATTTGGCGAAATGGCGACTAAATTTGGCAAGAAGTAATAATTTAGTATTTCCAAAGTTTAGAAGCTCTATCTTCAATAAGAGCCGAGTTCTGGAATTTTCTGGATTCATCAATTGGCTTCTGGCGCCTCGAAAGTTCGCCAAATCCTGACAGAAATTATAAAAACAGAAGAGACACTCCCAAAGCAATTAGTTGTATTCGGACCTGTTCTGAATGTTCGTTTCGATTTAAATGGTTTATAATTATTCTTAAATGAGTGAAATTCCACTCTGGGATGTTTTTAACGTTGTTTTATGACTTTTTGAGGTATGAATTTGAGTACGATAATTTACTAGTTTTTTCGAGACTAATCCTTGAAGAAAGTGTATCCAGGGGTGGCGCCAGCTAGGGGGCCGGCCCCCCTATCGGGGAGACTGTGACCCCCCATCGGGGCATACTCCTAAAATCTCTCGGGGGAAAAAATACAAAATTTTCAGTTTTTCTGCTTTTGGCAGCATTTTTCTTTTCTTGTACAAATTTGGAGCATTCCAGTTTTTCCATTCTGTATTCAATATAAGAAATTATTGGATTCGTAAAAAATTTCAGCTTCGAGTTTTCCATGAATATACGCGTTTTGAGAGGTCCGGAACACTTTTTGACCACGATATTTTTAGAAAATGTCTGTCTGTGGCACGATGATCTCCAAAATCACGAGGAGTACTAACAAATGGAAAGGTACAAATATTAACAGTAATATTATTAACAGTATTGCAGTTTTTGATAAACACTTATATAATAAACTCTCTTTATGTAGTGCCCCCCCCCCTGTCGGGGAGGTGGTGTCCCCCCCGTCGGGGAATTTCTGGTGCCACTACTGAGTGTATCTTTTGACAAGAAACTGCCTGCTTCTTTACAATTACTTTTTTCACGCAAAAAATAGACATTTTGGTAACAATATGATAGTGACCGATATTTTGGATCAATATGATATGCATAATACTCGCAAAAGCTGTAGTGAAGTGAGTGAACGTACAGTTTACTAAGAAATTTTTTTGTGTTTACATATTTACTTAAAAATTAGACCCAGGCAAATAGAAACGTTTACACTTACTTACATCTCTCATCTAATAAGGTGGCCACTGGCCAGGGAAAGTCAGGGAATCATGGGAACGTCAGAGAGAATTTAAGTGAGTCTGGAAAAGTCATAGAATAGTCAGGGAATTTCGTGTAAAGTCAGGGAAGTCTGCCAAATTTTGTAAAAACAGGCCTCTTTTTTAAAGCTCGTAAACACCGTAAGTCAGGTAAAAGTTCGGGAAAATGGTGAAAAATTGTCATGAAAAAGTCAGGGAATTTGGAAAAGTTCTAATGTTAATCACCCTGATTTAAGCCATCTGTTGTAATGCCTCAACGAGGTATTTTCTGCACCCACATTAACACGAAATCTGCCTATTTTGGTTTCCTCTACTTGCCTTCACAACTGTACATCGTGTTTTTGCAACGCCCTTTATAAGATTTTTTCTTTTTCTGCAAGATACACTTTTTATTTGTTTCTTTTTAAATTTCATTTTATTTGATACATTTCTCTTTTTATTAGCCCTTCAATAAACTTATTACTATTAAGGTTCGAGATTCAATTGACTTGCTAAACCATAACTTTTTATAAAATGATTTTTTTTTTTTTCTGGAGGTAATATAGGGCGCCATCTGAAACTCTGCACACAGGCGCCTGACAATGCTGGCGCGCCCCTGCACCCACAACGATATTTGGTGATTTTTTGTTGGCGATTATGGCTGAATCATAAATCTAAAAATCATAAATGATAAAATCATAATCTAAATCATAAAATATAAAATATAAAATATAAAACAAACAACATGTAGGCTGCCATATTATGTAGCAAACAGTCCGGAACGACATCGTTATCGTTCAAAACGTCGCCAAAGAAAAATCGCCAAATATCGTTGTGGGTGTATATCGAAGTTGTACCTCCCTTTTAAACATAGTGTCCAGCAAAGCTGGCAAAGCATTCGTTGATTCACTACCTTAACTGATTTCACATTCCGTCATTTTTGACGGGGTTATATACTAGTTTAAATATAATACAATAATCTGAGAAATATACCTATTAAATATTAAATTTATATATATATATATATATATATTTTTTTTTTTTTTTTTTCAAAATAACGTAAATAGATATCAGCTAGAAGACTTGATGTAATTCCTACTTCTGGAAATTGGATTTTTTGCCTATATTAATTATATTATTAAAAATAATATAATTATGATACAGTATAAATCTAGCACGAATTTTGTCAAAGAATGTAACTTCAAAAACACTTCAGGGTAAGAGAAAGTCGTGCGAGTGACACACCAGATTACTTCTTTTGAGAAGGTACTGATTTTCTTTAAAGAGACTATGAATAATTGTATGCATATCTTATACTACAAATCAAGATACGAAATTAATTATTATATTATTGAAAAGATTATTAAAATTAAATGTTTTAATATTATTAATATTAAATTTTTAATGCATTTAATGAGCTGGAAATTATTTTTTGTACAATTATTATTAATTTTATCAGTTGTACAATTATATTATTTTGTAAGAATACTTAACAGAACTTTGTTTGCATTAGTATTAGAAGTATTAAAAGCAACAGTAACTGTGTGAAATTTAATTGGATGTTTAGGAATAATTGTTAAGTATGGATAATTGTAGTTAATATTTTTAGTATTTAATAAATTACAGAAAATAAATGCATGTCTTATTTTTTTATTTCGATATTATAAGAAGTTTTTAAAAAAGTATTGCTATTATCAATATTATTAAAAATAAGTTTTTATAATATTTTTTTATAAATAATAGCATAATTATTAGTTGCCATATATGAACATACGTAATAATAAATTTATTTTGTAGCGACCTAATTAGTTTCTTGTAGTTATGTAGTTATAAAAATTATTTTTAAATGATGAATTTTCTATTTTGAGTGCAAAATCTAATTTAAATTTATACAGAAGAATGTATTTCGAATCAATAACAAAATTAACAGGTTCATTACGGTCTGTAACAATTATATAAATTAGTAATCTAAATTTAAATTAATCTGTGTAAGAATTTCTTTGATCTATGAACATACTCCTATCATAGAACAAAGGCATACACATAAATTTTTCAGATTTGGACTATGAAAGCCGACCAAGCTAAAGAAACGTATAATTACTGATACAGTTGTAGAATCCTTGCCTGTAAATTTGGGGGAAAAAAATAAAAAAATAAATAAATACGGATCTTAATGGACCTAACTATATTACTGTTGCAACACAAGAGCATCGATGAGGATTTTTCAAATTTAGTAGCTAAAACTCAAACAAGCTAAAATGAAGTTTATTCCTGCTTCACTGAAACGTCTTTTTTCTAAATTCTAAATAAAAATATCTAAATTTGTAAAATTATTAGTTTTAGATAGAGGACCTAGTACAAAGCAATACACGTGCTATCTTAATATATTTAAAATACATAGTGCAAAGCATCAGACTCAGATACTCTTCAATAAAAAATTAAAAAAAAAAAAAAAAAAAAAAAAAAAAAAAAATCGATTTTTAAAGAATGATAACCGTATAAAGTTCTAGATTAAAAGCAAAACTCAAAAAAAATTATAAATATACTAAAATTATAAAGCTTTGAAGATGATATAATTTTGAAATTTTCTTCTCTTACTAGAAATATTAATTAAAGGTTAAATTGTTTTCATATGAGTATCGATAAAATACGTTACTTGAGGAACACTAGAAATAATTAAAAAAAAATAAAAATAAAGTCTGGGGACACATGGACTAATTATGTTTGACAGTGGATCCTTCTAGTACTAAGGTAATGAAAAAGTAGATTCGGGGGTGTAGGAGAGTGCAAACAAAAATATTTTCCATTCATACATATTATAAGAAACAATTAAAATGCGTGAAAAGTAAACTCACTTGTTAATGATTTGATTGCTAGGAATTTGTCCGGCAATTCGGGGCTCTGGTAAAGAGTGTCGTATTGAAGCGGGCGTCGGATGGAGGAGAGCGTTCAACTGACCCTTCGACCCTAGTGATGATAAAGACTACGACAGTATGCATTTCCCGAGAATTTCTCTATCAGCATCTTCACTAAGAGATCGTGATGACACAATGAATTCGCCCCGCTTTAAAAAGATTGTGATTATTAAAAATCCAAAACTATGTCACATTAAAAAACAATCGTTAGTTTAGGTTTTCCATTAAAAAAAATAATATGAACACCACAGATATCTATTAATTTATTTATTTTCTTTAAAACTTATTGAAATTTACATACGTTTTTAATAGTTTTAATAGTTCAGGTATAAAATATTGGTTTCTAACTTTAAAGCTAGAAGTCATATAGTATCATCAAAAATTGGCGGTGATGTGTAGTAGATTAAAGCCGATTGTCTATAACAAGGATCTGGAGTTCTCCATGAGGGTCTTTCTTAGTGGCCCTTGCCTCTACTCATGCAAGTTTTGAGGAAAACCACGAAAAACTACAAAGGTTAGTACGAATTGCGCTATATGAATTCGAATCCGGCACTTTTTTTAGTTCCCCATCATACTATAGGTGTGGGGAACTTAGGTAATCGTGAAAAATTTCGACCCCCGTTTTTTCACTTTTTTTATACGTTTTCAGGTGTGAGGAATCCGAAAATGACAAAATTTATATAGTGTCTGTCTGTAGGGTGTCTGTTAGTGTGTTAGTCCTTTAGTTTGTTAGTCTGTTTACACGATATCTCACGAACAAATGATCGCAGAGAGGTCAGATCAGTTTTAAAATATTACTTTCGATACTGGCAAGAACCCTATTCATTTGCAACATTCGAATTAAAATTTTCAGCAGTTATTTGAAATTTAAGATTTTCTTAACATGGGAGAATAGGACAAAAATTCACTTAAACGTGCATTAAAAGGAAACTTTTTACTGTAAAAATGTCAGAACAATTTTAAAATATCAGTTTTGATGCCGGAATGAACATCAGTAACTATAAATATGCTACTTTGAAAATTTCGCAAGTTATTGGAAATTTACGAATTTCTTAACATGGCAGAATATAGCAAAATTTCACATAAACGTCAATCTTGAGGGATATTTTCATCGTAAAGATGGCAAACCACTTTCGAAATATTATTTAGGATACTGGCATGAATATCATAGACTATGATTTTTCCAATTTAAAAAATTCGTAAGTTATTTGGAATTTACGATTTACTTAACATGTCAGAATAAGGCAAAATTGAGCATAAACTTCCATTTTGAGGATCATAAATACGTTAGACAACTTCGAAATTACGTTTATGATATTTGTTTGAACATGAATCAATACAAATATTCTAATAGGAAAATTTCGTAAATTATTCGTAATTTACGATTTTATCAACATAGCGAAATTGTAAATTTTTCATATAAATATGAATTTTGAGGATTATTGCTTTAGAAATAGTAGCATGAAAACTAAACAACGGAATCGATTCTGATAAAATAAATTAATAGATTAGAATAAGATAAATATATCGAAGTGAACGGTGTATAGCCTATTAGACGGGGATTTCATTCTGTCACTGTATTAAGCTTTGGTCAAATTCATTTCTTTTAACATGATTATAATATGTCTCGCACTAGAAATTTATGAGAACATAAATATGATGGGGAACTGAGCAGAGTCCACCTATGCCAACTAGTTTTAATTAGTTTCAGAGCAGAACCTCTCGGCCTGGCCACTAGTAGAGAAGCTACCGCATTCCACAAAGGAAGATACATAATTAAACGTTTTGTAAGTCTTTAAATACAACATCAACCTTTTACAACCGCAACGTTAATTCTATCTTGTGGCCTTCATAAACATGAATTTCATAAATCGACTAGATTAAAATTTCGTACATCGACATTAAACGTAAATTAAAACAAACAGCGAAAACGGTCCCGCGTTTCGAAAATCGGCTGCAAAAATTTGGTATACAGTGCGGCCACATATCCTAAAACTAGCAGTGAGGATGCTTCCAAAATATTGGAGGGATGCCAGCTTGAAATTTGGGAAACATCTAGAAATTCCGCCAAAGAATATCTACTACGAGAAGAAGGAAAGCTTTATCAAAGCGTAACTATTGCCATCTGACGACGCGAATAAAGCATAAAGGAGAAGCAAACATACAGGCTGAACGGCTCGTAAGAACCGCGTAGTAGATATTCTTTGGCCGAGATGCTTAATTCCGCGCGCATGCGCTCTCTAATCGTAAACAACGAGGCGAGAGGCGAGAGGCGAGAGGACTAGCGCTTCAATGTTAAGCTCGATCCCTGCGAAGTGGATCATTCTACTTAATTTGCAGGTAAATCGGTAGACAGAGGGATGGGAACCTTTGCTTGCGATTGCGCGCGCGAGGTGTGAGTGTTTACGATTTTGATTTGGCTCGTGGTTGTTGCTTATTGCTTGATTCTTTCTTGACAATTTTAAATTCATATTGACTACTGTCAAAGATTTGATTGACGAGATATTTTTTTTTTTTTTTCATTTATCGCAAAAAAAGCTCTGGGGCTAGTGTTGTCGGATGATCGAAAGTAAATTTCTCCAAACAGTTCTCAAATTTCTTCAAGTCAAGGTGATATATATACATTTTTTTTCTTTTTTTTTTCAAAAAAAATTTCAAACTGAATTTTTTTTTTTTTTTTTTAAGTTTAAAAATATTTACCAAATTTAAGCTCACATATATATTGAGTAAACAATAAATTTAATATAATTATGATTATTTTATTATTATCCTTTTTTTGGAAGTATCTATGTCGCAACATGAAGGTTAAAATCTCAGTTCTTGACATTTCAAATTCTACTATCTAAATCAGATTGACAATATTTTTTATGAAATTGTGGTTATTGGTGTTTTTGAATACGCTTACAAAGATGTACAATTAAAAATTTTCACTGCACACATCACACACTCAACTGCATTTTTACTTTCTTCTATATGTAATATAGACAAAGTATTGGATTCGCGAAAATTTTCGACCTCCGTTTTTTGACGGATCTACACGTTTTGGGATATCCTGAACACGAATTGATAGTTTTTAAAAAATGTCTGTCTGTCTGTCTGTGGTTTCTTGTTTTCACCGTATCTCACGAACCAATGAATGAAATTCAACCAAACTTGGTATATAGTTGGACCCTGACTTTGGAATGGTGCTGATTAGATTTGGGAATCAATCGCCCAGCAGATGGCGCTGTGATCGCATTTTATGTAAACTTTTAACATTGCAGTATAGGACAAAATTTCGTATAAATGTACATAATGAGTGTTATTTTAAACTTGTGAGTGTAAAATTAATATGAATTATTGATAACAGTAGTAGTTAACTAGGAAAAAAATTTTGTACATGTGGGGGCACCGGTTCCCCCCCCCCCCCCTCCGGGGAAGTATATTTTCAAGATGGGTATCTTTCGAAAGGTCTCGTTGATAATAGTAATAGTTAACTAGGAAAAATATGTTGTGCATGTGGGGGCATCGGTTCCCCCCCCCCAAACTGAGGGGGGAAGTACCCTCCCGGGGGGGTAAAGTTTCAAGATGGGTATATTTCGAAAGGTCTCGTCAATACCTTTAAAACGAATGGTTGAACCATAAATATGTGATAATTTAAAACAAAGTATCGATTTTTTTTTACTTTTAACGAAAAAAAACTTAGAAAAAAAATCGTATATATTTTTTTTAAACGAGATTTAACCAAACTTGGTATTTAGTTGGTCCCCGACATAAACTGGTACTGATTACATTTGGTGATCAATCGCTCAACAGGTGGCGCTGTGATCTCATGTTTTCTAAATTTTTAACATGGCAGTATAGGACAAAATTTCGTATAAATGTACATAATGAGAGTTATTTTTGACTTGTGATTGTAAAATTAATATAATTTATTAATAATAGTAACAGTTAACTAGGAAAAAATTTCTGTGCATGTGGGGGGGAACGCTTCCCCCCCTTGGGAGTGAAGTACCCCCCCCCCCCCCCCCGGTGGGGTAAATTTTGAAGATGGGTATCTTTCGAAAGATTTTTTAAGTTTTTCTGAATTTCTTTTTACAAGGAAATCAACTTGCATTGCAAAATATAGCAAATAAATATAGTTCAAATTTCTTCAAAACATGCTTTAAATCGTCTATATACTTATAGTTGCAACTTTTGAAAAAGATAAGGATTGAAAAGTGTGAATTGATTAAATAAAAATTACAAGAAAATACAGTTCTCACTCGCCTTTTTTTTTTTTTTTTAATGCCCTGTCTGTCAAAAGAAAGGAACAATTTGTACTTGTTTATGTTGACATAGAATGTTTTACATTCATTGCATGTATTGTAGCTAATGTTAATTAATATTAATAATAATAATAATTAAAAAAAAACTTGCACTATATTTTTAATCATACAGTGCATTGTTTTCAATCAATGCTCCAATTCAATGCGCAATTGTTTTCAATCATATGATGAAAATAATATTTTAAGTGCAATTATATTAAAGTAATAATGCAGTAAACTGATTTTATTCCAGTAAATAATCTTAAAGCATTACATTAAAACTTGTTTTGAGGTACACCATCTTTTCACTAATTAAAACTAAGTTCTACATTACCCTCCTTTTCTTACATTAAGTATAATTTAATGTAAGGTTTATTCACTTTTTTTTTTAAACATGAATGTAAATAGAAACAAAATAAAGTCATTTTCGTTTATTAATATAATATTAATTATCTTATACTTGCTATTTAGTAATATTTGGAAAAGCTTTCATAAATATTGCTGTTAAAATTTACCAAGTACATGAGGATTTTGTCAATTTTTACCTGAATTGCCTGAATTCAGATTCTCATAGATATATAAGGGGAGGGGGAGAAAAAGAAGAAACTATTTTCGTGCATATGTTAAGAGGTAAAAAAAAAAAAAAAAACTGAGTCCGAAATTGAAATTTATCGTGATTCTATTCAACCTAACCTGAATCTCTTCTCCGACCGTCCTATTAGCTCAGTGCATTTGCATTTATCTCCAAAAATACGTAAGTAATAATAATTTTAAAAAAACCGAAGTCCGAAATCGCAATCTATCGTATCTCCCCTTCTGCTTCCCCTCCGTTTACGGTCTGTCTCACCTGCAAATTAAATAGAATGATCCACTTCGTAGGGATCGAGCTTAACATTGAAGCGCTAGTGGCGAGAGGTAATCCCTTGGTGGGTAACGTGTTTTCGCCGCCATTTTCGAATTCGGATTTCAAATCTTTTTCTTGTACAAGTATTTGCTTCGTAATTTATTCAAAAATACTAGCGTGCGTAGTATGTATTTCACGTGTATTAAATATTCATGGGGATTTAATCTTTTATTACTCACTTTTTCTGTAAAATACATTTTTTTTTTAAGCTGCATTATTTTATCGTGTATTGTTGATTTTCGATTATTGCTCCTCAAGCCAAATTGATTAATTGGATTGATATTCTACATCGGAAGAAGATATTTTTCAACAATCAAGATACAACGATTTACGCTAGTTGATATAATTTTGGAAGGCATTAAATATTATTGCTTTTACGCCTTCCAAGATGACTATTTGCTGGCTTCAGAGACTAAAGAAGATTTAAAAATTGATAGTGATGATGGTTTCTCAAGATCTAAAAGGTATGTATTCTGCACCTTTAAATTAGGTAATTCATTATAAAAGTATGTCCACATGTTCTGAATTATTATTTTATTTTTATTATTCACATATCTATTAGCATATTTAAAAAATAACTTAGGTTTTGTATTAATTATTTTAACTCCCCCCCCCCCACACACACACACAAGATATAATCAGTATAGGAATTAATGTGGCTATTACTTATAGCTCTTATATGAAAAGCATAAAAAAAATTATGAGGAATAATTGATATTTTGATTAACAATAATGCCTAAATTTTATAAAACCATAATTTGTGATTTTCTTTTTCCTTTAAATACAGTGGCTGTATTAAAGAAATGACATTAGTAAAAGAAAAAAATATCACAGTCTTAGTATTTTAGGTGGGGGGGGGGGAGCTATTTGTTGGAAAATGCAATTATCGTTAACTGGTTTACAGATAAATAGTTTTATACCGTATAAGTAGACAGAAAACATGATAAAAAATGATCTTCATTTTTTATTTAAGATGTATCAACACCCTTACTACATCTTAAAGTTCTTTCATTTGGTGACTAATATTAAACACAAATCAACTAAAAAAAAAAAAAAATGCATTGTAATAGTGGAAAATTTATGAATACATTTGTGATGTAGTAAAGACTGTATAAGTGGAGTTAATAATTTTTTAAGAACTGTTGATACAATCAAAGATTGGGAATAACATTAAGCACGCTTCAATAATTATAAAATGGATTAAAAATAAATAATTAAATTAGAAGTATATATAAATTTAGATACAAAAGTATGGTATCCCATTAAAATAGAAATATATAAGACAGTAAATTTTTTTTTCATATGCCATCAATTCTTATTACACTGAATTTACTTTATTCCATCTTTACCTTATATCTGTACTTTTACATTAGATTATACAATTCTAGTTATAAATCACAGATGATTTAAAAAAAAAAAAAAAAAAAAGCAAAATATTTAAATTAGAGAGAAAGTCTATATAGCTTTTATTAAATTTTTTATTTCATAATTCTAACTTAATATAAACGAGATTTTAAATACATATTTTTTCTTAGAAAGCAGATTATAGTTTTAGTTTAAAAAACATTTTACTGAATGTAAGAGACAATAGTATAACTAAATTGGTTAATTACATTTTATAAACTTAAAATTGGAAAGATTTAACAAAAAATGCAGTATTTCATTTCCAATAATAACTGAAATACAAATAAAATTATGTTTTTTGAAAAAGGATTAGTAATTAATGAGACATAACTTTAATTTTTTTAACTTATATTTAAAAAAAAAAAAAAAAAACTTATTTCAAAAATTGTTGATATTGTTTACATTTAGATATACCATTTTTTCAATTTTTTTCTGTGAATTATTTGAAAATGTTTTTCATATATATACTCACACTGTGTATATATATATATATATATATATATTTATTTCTCTCTCAAGCTATTGTTTCTACAAAATGATTAAAGTGGGTAGAGTTTAATATTTTTGACAATGATTCCTTTCATTAACAATCAAAATAGCTTTAAAAAAAGTATTTTTATTATCATTATTACTATTTATTTATTTTGCAATGAACAATAAAACTAATGATCTAAAATTGGATGAGGCAATTTCAATGTATTTTGTTTACAAAAGCATTCATTACTGCTCTCCTAATAACTTTTGGTATTTTAAGTTTTTTTTTTTTTTTTTTTTTTTTTTAATACATATACACAAACACATGTATACATTTTTGTGTTTTACGGAAATTAAGTTTTTCCCCCCTTCTATTTTTATACAATGTACACACACACCCATACATTTCTCTCAAATTATAATTTTTACAAAACGATTAAAGTTGGTAAAATTTAATATTTTGACATCCATTTGCATTCAATAAAAATGAAAAGTTTAATAAAAAAAAATCCCCCATTAAAAACATTAATAAATGTATATATATATATTAATTTTCTTATGGTAAAACCATATTTTAAAATAATTTTATTCCAAAAGAAAACATTCCTAAAGTAATTTTCTAATTTGGAATGTTTCATAAAACCCAACGAAACTGGATCAAAACTGAAAATTCTACGAGAATGCCGTCACGTCACTTCCCTGTAAAGTTTGCTATACAACAGTACCTACACGGCGCGCTTGCTCAGACGCTCCCAGTTCGCGTTTACATTATTTCTACTGGAGCTTTCCTTCTTTTCGAGTAGATATTCTTTCATTCCGCGCTCTGTTATTGCTCATTTTCTCTGAGTTAGATGACTGTCACCCCTATTTTAGCATTGGACTCGGTAAGTTAGTACATGCGCCGATGCTTCCATGGTTTCGTGAAATGTGCTCGAAGAATATTTTGGAAATTCGATAAAAAAAATAAAAATAAAATAAGTAAAATAAAAAACAGAAATTTTGATATGACGATAAAAAATCGTTTACTTATTAGAAATCAACTTTCAAAAAAGTGCAAATCTTTTTAATTAGTAGTGAAACAATTGTTTATTTCAATTTTCATCAGTGAATTCGAATCACATATATTAGCAATCAGTTGTGATTAAACATATTTTTTCTTAATAAGTCTAGAAATAAATCTGCATTTCGACAATTTGCTGAAAAAATATCGCATATTGCTTTTTAGTTCCCCATCATGCTATAGGTATGGGGAACTTAGGTAATCAAGAAAATTTTCGACCTCGGTTTTTTGACTTTTTGTATACGTTTTCAGGTGTAAGGAATCCGAAAATGACAAAATTTGTATGGTGTCTGTCTGTTAGTGTGTTAGTGCGTTACTCCGTTAGTTTGTTAGTCTGTTTACACGATATCTCACGAACAAATAATCGCAGAGAGGTCAGACCAGTTTTAAAATATTACTTTCGACATTGGCAAGAAACCTATTCATTTGCAACATCGAATTAAAAAACTTCGTAAGTTATTAGAAATTTACGATTTTCTTAACATGGGAGAATAGGACAAAAATTCACTTAAACGTGCATTAAAAGGAAACTTTTTACTATAAAAATGTCGGATCAGTTTTAAAATATCAGTTTTGATGCTGGAATGAACATCAGTAACTATAAATATGTTACTTTGAAAATTTCGCAAGTTATTGGAAATTTACGAATTTCTTAACATGGCAGTATAGGGCAAAATTTCACATAAACGTCAATTTTTAGAGATATTTTCATCGTAAAGATGTCAGACTACTTTTGAAATATTATTTAGAACACTGGCATGAATATTAATGACTATGAATTTTCCAATATAAAAATTTCGTAAGTTATTGGAAACTTACGAATTTCTTAACACGGCAGAATAGAGCAAAATTTTACACAAACGTCAATCTTAAGGGATATTTTCATCATAAAGATGTGGGATCCCTTTTGAAATATTATTTAGAATACTGACATGAATACCGTAGAGTATGAATTTTCCAATTTAAAAAATTCGTAAGTTATTTGGAATTTACGATTTACTAAAAATGGCAGAACAAGGCAAAATCGAGCATAACCGTCCATTTTGATGATCATAAATATATCAGACAATTTTACAATAGCATTTATGATACTTGTATGAACATGATTGACTACAAATATTCTTCTAACAGGAAAATTTCGTAAGTTATTCGAAATTTAAGATTTTATCAGCATAGCAAAATGGGGCGATATTTCATATAAATACGCATTTTGGGGGAAGTTGCATTGGAAATAGTAGCATGAAAATAAACTACGAAATTGATCCCAATAAAATAAATTAATAGACCAGGATAAGACATCGAACTAAATGGCCCATTAGGCGAGGATTTCGTTCTGTCACTATGTCAAGCGTTTGGTCAAATTCATTTCTCTTAACATGTATATAATATGTCCTGTACAAGAAATTTATGAGAACATACATATGATGGGGAACTAAACAGAGTCCACCTATGCCAACTAGTTTTAACGGCTAGAAAAAAAAAAAAAAAAAAAAAGAATGAAAGGGAAAATGAAAGAATTGCAAACTGAAAACAGACTTAAAACAACTTTGGAGGGGAAAAAAAGTAGATTTTTTTTTTTTTTTTTTATTACTACGAACATTAATGCCTGTATCCGGGTAAGTGGCATAAAAAAACGGAGATTTACACCCAGATTATTAAAGTTTTGAATACATTATTTCAATATCCTATACGACTAACCTTATCTGACAAGGAAGGTCTCGTTAAAGCGCATACACAGAATATTGTGAAAAAAATTACAGAGATACTACTTACGTAGGTAATACAAGATCAGGGAAATTTATCGGTGGAATAACAATAGATAGTCTGTAAAAAAATAATATAGTATAGAATATTTGGCACCAAAAGACAAAAAGTGCCTGCGATTTGGCGAGCAACTTTCTTTCCCATCCAATGCAAATAATTTTAATGCGTTTAAGAATTCCTTGCAAAATAAATTTTTCTGAATAGCGTTAAAGTAAATGTACTTTGAAATTAATCAACGAAAGAGTTGCTTGTTTCTCATACAAGCGTGGCTTTCTATGAAAAGTATTTCATTTTAGCTTTGAATTTTTTATTTATTTTTTTTTTTCCTTTTTCTTTCCCCTTGCGAGTTGCAAACATTTAAATTGCAGTCAAATAGACGTTTATGTTATACATATCTTTGGTTTTTAACACTTTCCAACAAGGTTGAAAAGTGTTTATGACTTCGGTTTGTCTGTCTGTCTGTCAGTCCGTCTGTCTGTCCGCGCTCTAACTCCCGTAAATATTTATGGAATTTCTTGAAACTGATATACGTTATTCAAGTTCACTATCGGACGTTCCCTATTGAAAATGGAGTTTATATATATACTGGTTTGTGTACAGGGACACCCGAAAGTATTTCAAAGCATTGTGTTCTATGAGAGGTATTTCTATAAACCATATTTTCATACCTTTACTGTAGACATAGCTTAATGAAATTGAAATATGTTATTCAAGATCGTTCCCTATCGAAAATGAAGTTTATACCCCTACTGGTTTGTGTACAGGGACACTCGAAAGTATTTCAAAGCATTGTGTTCTATGAGAGGTATTTCTATAAACCATATTTTCATACCTTTACTGTAGACATATCTGAATGAAATTGAAATATGTTATTCAAGTTGACTATAGGATGTTTCCTGTATAAAATAGAGGAAATACCACCATCAGTTTATGTACAGGGACACTCAAAATTATTCCAAAGCATTGCGTTCTATGAGAGATATTTATATAAATCAAATTTTAATAACTTTACTTTCCACGAAGTTTTAGGAAATTGAAATATATTATTTATATGCAAAAAAGAATGCTTTGCATAGAATATAGCGTGATTAGCATTGAATTTA
Organism: Salticus scenicus; assembly: GCA_963930645.1. Taxonomy (NCBI): domain Eukaryota; kingdom Metazoa; phylum Arthropoda; class Arachnida; order Araneae; family Salticidae; genus Salticus; species Salticus scenicus. The sequence goes on from OZ005652.1 coordinate 240,460,691, forward strand.
CAGGGTGGCACAAAAATATCCAGTTATATTAAGAGCTATTAATAAAAAATTGCTAAAATTCTACTTTCGTTTGCGTTAGGCGATTTTAACACTTTCTAACACTTTTTAAGTGTGAATATGATTTCAGTTTTGTGTATCTGCCTGTCTGTCTTCCGAGCTCTAACTACCGTAAATATTTATGCAATTTCTTGAAACTGATATGTTATTCAATTTCCCTATCGTATGTTCCCTATTGAAAAAGGAGTTTATACCTCTACTGGTTTGTTTACAGGGACACCCGAAAAAATTTCAAAGCAATGTGTTCTATGAGAGGTATTTCTATAAACCATATTTTCATACCTTTACTGTAGACAGATCTGAAAGAAATTGAAATATATTATTCAAGTTCACTATTGGATGTTTCCTGTATAAGATGGAGGAAATACCACCACCGATTTATGTACAGGAACACTTAAAAGTATTCCAAAGCATTGCGTTCCATGAGAGATATTTCTATAAATCAAATCTTAATAACTTTACTTTCCACAAAGTTTCAGGAAATTGAAATATGTTATTATTTGCGCACAAAACTGCTTTGCATAGAATATAGCATGATTATAGCATTAGATTTACAGGGTGACACAAAAATATCCATTTATATTAAGAGTTAAGAGCTATTGATAAAAAATTGCTAGATTTGTACTTTCGTTTACATTAAGCGTTTTTAATACTTTCTAACTTTTTTAAGTGTGAATATGATTTCAGTTTGTGTATCTGTCCATCTGTATGTCTGTCTGCCCGCGCTCTAACTCCTGTAAATATTGAAGGAATTTCTCGAAACTGATATATTTTATTGAAGTTCACTATCGGATGTTCCATATTGAAAATGGAGTGAATATCTCTTCTGGTTTGTGTACAGGGACACCCAAAAGCATTCGAAAGCATTGTGTTCTATGAGTGTTATTTTTATAAATATTTTCCCTATAGAATGTTCCCCATTTAAAATGACATTAATTGGTCCTGAATAACTAGTTTGTTTACCGGGACAACAAAAACAACAACAAAAAAAAAAAAAAAAAAAAAAAAAAAAAAAAAAAATGCCAGTCTATTACGTTTTAGGACAGAATTTTTAGAAAGTTATATTTAAAAATCTTTCTGCTGTAAAAATCATAAAAATATTGAAATGTAATGTTAATATTCTAAAAAAATATTTTATATCGAATATGATATGATTAACTTTCTGATTTACAGGGCAACACTAAAATATTCTGTGAGATCAAAAGCTGTAATTATAATCTAATAGCTGCATTTTCTTTTTCGTTAAGCCTTTTTAACACTTTCTAAAATGCCTAAGAGTAATTTTAAAATCAATTAGTCTATCTGTATAATTTTCAGTCCTTCTGTTTGTTGTGTGATAACGTAGACAAAGAATATTAAAAGTTATTTGATACAACAATTACGTACAGTTGGAAAGTGTTACTAATCAATGCGTTCTGCATGATTTTTCTTTCTTGTTTATTTGGTATTTAACACATCTTCTGTATTTTGCAAGTTGCAAATATTTGTTTTTATTTTTATTTAACGTTTAAAACGAATTTTATAATTTAGAATATTAAATTAATTATGTTTTTTTTATTAAAGACAATGTCTTTGAAAGTTAACACGTACAATATAGTTTGGATGCTGTATAAGTAATACATGGGAGAAAATATAGCACTTTCAAATGATGTCGAAATATTAAAATAAAAATAAGTTTGTAAGTTATAAAAAATTTTAAGGTATTGCTGATGATGCATATCCTTCGTTCAACGAAATATAGCAAAATTCTAATGAAAATGAGTACACTACCGAACTGCGTCTTAAAGATATGAAACATGAAAATAAAAAATATATATCATGCGACTATAAGAAGAAGGTTGTAAGCTACTGGCATAATGTAAATTCTGGAAATTCATGTCGCAGTTTAAAAAGTGTCCAAACGAAGTTCGAATATGTAAAAGAAAGAAAAACAACCATGAATTGTATCATTGCGATAAACAAACAGAAAATGTAATTAATCATAGAGATATTAGAAAAGAAATAAAAGATTTTTCCTTTTCTTCTTTTTGTTAGGGAGGGGGGGGGGGGGGGGGTAGAATTACATCTTCTAATGCAGCATCTTTGAATATCAAAGGTGTGCTCATACAAATAAATTTGTTTTTGTGCATTTTTGCTAATCCAAAGATCTATTTTACTCCCCCTTCTAATCTATTATTGTTATTTAAATTCATTAAGATCTTAAAAATTTCAATTAATTACGATTTTTCATGTTTCAAGTTTGAAAAAATCCTAAAAGGTGCACGATTCAAAAATTGCAGTTATACAAATGTATTTTTTAAAAGTAAACTTATTTAAATTAATACGTAGGGTTAGAAAAGTTGTTTGGTAAATTTTATCCAATCAGTGTAATAAAAAGTAAATTAAAATAAATAAAAGTTGTAGATTTTCAATATTAATGTGTAATCTATAAAATTTAAAATTTAAATTTAAGTTTGAAATAATATTTATCAATTTAAATTTTGATTTAAATTGCTGGTTGTGAAATCGGTATTCTTCGGAAACACGAAATAGCGCACTGATAAGTGATTGTGCCGTTTACCATTGTTTCATTTCCAAAGTGTAACTAATCGTACATATTATTAAAGTACGTTCTTTTTAATTTATAATGCAGTATAAATAAATGTGCGTACTGTTTTACTTTAAGCCATAATATTTAAAGCTCAAGTGAAACTTACGCTTAATTTAGGTATTTCGCGTTAAACTAAAAATTATATAATTTGATCGTTAGGTTTACTTATAAATATATGTCACAAAACTGTAGTTTTAAAAGTGTATTTATTTAAAGTGAACTTTCTTAAACTAGTTTAGTATGAAGAGTATTTAAAACGTTTTTCTATAATGAGTGTTTATGAAAAAACTGTTTTACATCAGTTTTCATTATGTCGCCAACAAGCGATAAATAGCCAAGAATCGGACATTTTTTATATTTTTTTACGGATGATGTATAGTGATTCCGCCGGAATTTTTTTTTTTTTTTTTATAAACATACATAACCTCGTTAGGAGAGTATTCTGTAATTTGTTCAAAATTTTTTGCGTATGCGCCTATGGAGACCTTCCTTGTGAGATACAAAATTATGTATTGTCTTTCGCAATCCTAATATTTCCCTTACTTAGTACAAGGAAATAGAAACAAATAATTACAAGATAAAAAGATCTTTTTATATACCATGTTTTTAAATTTTCTGTTCAATCATATAAACGCTACCGAAGGCAGCGGGAACCCGGAGCAATCGGATAAATTAAAAAAAAAAAAATCATTGCTCTCGTGTTTTGAGCTATTATAAAAGTTTCAAATGTCTAGCTAGTTGGGAAGTTAGTGAAAAATCGATTGCAATCTTTGTACTGGTAACGCTGCCGAAGGCAGCAGGAACCCGAAACATTTGGTTACAAATATTTTAAAAATGCATTTTCACCGTATTCTGAACTATTCTGAAAGTTTCAAATGTCTAGCTAGTCAGGAAGTTAGTTAAATAAATTTTCTGTTGAATCATATAAACGCTGCTGAAGGCAGTAGGGACCTGAAACAGTTGACTAAAGCTATAAAAAAAATGTATTGTCACTGTATTCTGAGCTATCCTGAAAGTTTCAAATGTCTAGCTAGTCGAGAAGATAGGGAAAAATCGATTGCAATCTTTGTACTGATAACGCTGCCGAAGGCAGCAGGAACCCGAAACATTTGGCTAAAGGTATTAAAAAAATGCATTTTAACCGTATTCTGAACTATTCTGAAAGTTTCAAATGCCTAGCTAGTCGGAAAGTTTGTTAAATAAATTTTCGTTCGAATCATATAAACGCTGCCGAAGGCAGTAGGGACCTGAAACAGTTGACTAAAAGTATAAAAAAAAATTTATTGTCACTGTATTCTGAGCTATCCTGAAGTTTTCAAATGTCTAGCTAGTCGAGAAGTTAGTGAAAAATCGATTACAAGCTTTGTACTGGTAACGCTGCCGAAGGCAGCAGGAACCTGGAGTAGTTGGTTAAAAATATTTAAAAAATGCATTTTCACTGTGTTCTAAACTATTCTGAAAGTTTCCAATGTCTAGCTAGTCGGGAAGTTAGTTAAATAAATTTTCTGTTGAATCATATAAACGCTGCCGAAGGCAGTGGGAACCTGAAACAGTTGACTAAAAGTATTAAAAAAATGTATTGTCACCGTGTTTTGAGCTATCCTGAAAGTTTCAAATGTCTAGCTAGTCGGAAAGTTAGGAAAAAATCGATTGCAATCTTTCTACTGATAACGCTGCCGAAGGCAGCGGGAACCCGAAACAGTTGGCTAAAGGTATTAAAAATATGCATTTAAACCTTATTATGAACTATTCTGAAAGTTTCAAATGTCTAGCTAGTCGGGAAGTTAGTTAAATAAATTCTCTGCCGAATCATATAAACGCTGCCGAAGGCAGCGGAACTTGAAGCAGTTGACTAAAATTATTAGAAAAATGTATTGTCACCGTGTTGTGAGCTGTCCTGAAAATTTCAAATATCTAGCTAGTCGGGAAGTTAGTTAAAAATCGATTGCAAGATTTGTCCCTGACAAACACACAAACACACAAGAATCGAAGTTAATAAAAACATGGTAAAATAAAATCTGTGTCTGTTGTTCATCTCATTTCCGTAAATAATTTTAAAATTGCTTGAAACTGATATAAGGTACTCGTTTTTCAGCTTCACTGTACAACGTTGCCTGCTAAAAATTACAGCTGTAGCAAAACTGGCATAAAGATACACAAAATAGTTCAAAAACATTACAGTCTAAGAGGTGTATTTCTTTTATGCACATTTCAACACATTTTATACTCTGCTAAAAATAACGAAATTAAGTTACAATTTCTAGATGTAATAAAAGACGTTTCCTACAGAAGCAGTATAATTATTATAGATTCGTTATGATTATTAATCATTCCTTTACAAGGCTACGCAAAAATATTCGGATTCATTACAAGAAATTTCTAAAGATGCATTTTCAGTTGCATTGTGCGTTTTCAATACTTTCCAAAATAGTTGAAAAAATATTTATGATTTCAATTCGTCTGTCTTTCTGAGCTTCTATTTCCGTAAATGATTTTAAAATTCCTTGAAAGTGATATGTGTTTACTAAGCATATTTCCTATTGAAAATAAGCACTAGTGTTTTTTTCTATACGGGAACTTACAAAGAAATTAATATAAATTATGCAAATTTTCAAAAGTATGTTTCATATAGCTGTAACTAAGAATTCGAAATATATAGATAAATTATGTGGTATAATTGAAAATTGCGAAAATAATAATTTTACAATTTTTATTAAAATCACACAATCAACTGTGGAAGAAAATCATATTTATTGAAATTTTATTTTTCCGACTGAGTGAAAATAATGCCTGGACCGGCAGTCGAACCCCGGATCTTTGACTTACAAGGTCAAGGCTCACCAATTGAGCTATCCAGGCCGACACCCCGGTCAGCATTACTCACTCAGACCTTGAGCCTTGACCTTCTAAGTCAAAGATCCGGGGTTCAACTACCGGTCCAGGCATTATTTTCACTCAGTCGGAAAAATAAAAATAAAATTTCAATAAATATGATTTTCTGCCACAGTTGATTGTGTGATTTTAATAAAAATTGTATTTCTTTCTCCCATTATCTAATGGTGTTTTCCATTTCCTGTGGCTTATTTCTGTTGAGCTATCTACATGATAGACCAGAGATGTTTCTGCCTAAAGGTTGTCTGAGTGAGTAATGCTGACAGGTGTGTCGGCCTGGATAGATCAATTGGTTGAGCCTTGACCTTGTAAGTCAAAGATCCGGGGTTCGACTCCCGGTCCAAACATTATTTTCACTCAGTCGGAAAAATAAAAATAAAATTTCAATAAATAATAATTTTAGTTGTCCTGCGAATATTTGTGTATATAAATACACTGGGGTAGAAAATTAAAGCAAGAACTTGTATTCTCGTTTTGTTCTTTTGAGCATAATTTTCAAATAAACAAACATTTGATGATAAATTGTGGATGGCACGATCATTTCTAAATGATCAATCGAATTTTAAATCACTTTGACATAAATAATAATTTTTTAACTAATACTGATTCAAATTCTCGCAAAAGAAAACTTTGTAAGAAATGAAAAATTCGCAAAATGTTAGAAAAGAAAACTAAATGATACATATGCCTCTATATATTAAATTAAAAATGGATTTTTCTTCCTGCATTAACTTTTCATTTTCTTCTATTTTTCGATGAGAAACGTTAAAAAGACAATCTGATGTGTCACTCACACAACTTTTCCTTACCTTACATTTCAATACTATAGTGATAGATTGCGTATTAATAATTGCACAAGATCAATAAGATAAGATAATAAAGTTCAGTGTGTTTTAAAAATAATTACAAGATAAAAATGATCTTATATACCGCGTTTTGGAATTTTCTGTTGAATCATATAAACGCTACAGAAGGCAGCGGGGACCCGAAATAATTGGCTAAAAGTATTTAAAAAATGCATTGTCATCGTGTTATACGATTTTGCAAAAGTTTCAAATTATTCTAGCTAGCCGGGAAGTTATATGATTGCTGAATCATATAAATGCTACCGAAGGCAGTGGAGACCCGAAACAATTGGCTAAAGGTATTAAAAAACCGCGCTGTCATTGTGTTTTGAGCAATTATAAAAGTTTCAAACGGCTAGGTAGTCGGGAAGTTAGTTAATTAAATTTTCTGTTGAACCATATAAACGCTGTCGAAAGCAGCAGGGATCCGAAACAGTTAGCTAAAAATATTTAAAAAATGCATTTTCATAAGGTTACAACGGTCAAACTCTATTCAAAATCAAGGTCTCGATGGTGATAATGTTGCATCTAGAGAAAAGTCAAAAACAATTGAAGAGTACGTGATAAGTATTATATTATTAACAGTAAAGATGGCCAAGAATTAACAGCCAAGACGGAAGGTTGGGATTATTCTTTTGACAGTCTAGCCATTCGACTGTGCCGTTTCCCTGTAAAGTTGCTTTTGGTGTATGGTTATTCTATCAAGTCACGTGATTAGACGCGTTTACATTGTCGCTACGGAAGCAAACCTTCTTTCCGATAGTATAAGTTCTTTGGTGAGCGGTCGTCAGATTTCAGTTTTTGTAAAATGACAGAAAAACTTGCGTAGGGATATTGCATAAAATTTTACCAAAAGCTTGGCGATACGCAAGCAGAAACTATTCGTAAGATTCAACAGGTTTTCTGGACGATAACATCTCACCCATAAAGGAGTAGTACAAGCGCTTCAAAGATGGCCGCACATTAGTGAGCATGTTGACCGCTTTCCTTAACTTTGGTACATCATGAGTACGCACCACAAGGCCAAACTATCACAAAAGAGTATTACTAGGAGGTCCTTCGTCGTTTTCGTGATGTGGTGCGGCGTAAACGACCAGATCTGTGAGCATCGAAAACTTTTCAGCTCCATCATAATAGTGCGTCTGCCCATTCTGCACTTTTGATTCAGACTTTCATCACCAAACACAACATTCCTGTGGTTCATTAGGTTCCTTACTCACCCGATATGGTTCCCAGTGACTTTTGGCTATTTCCCAAGCTCAAAATTCCGCTAAAAGAGTCCCAATTTAAGTCAAGAGAAGACACCATGCGGAATGCGACGGCACGTTTGCTCACCATTCCAAAAACTGCCCTCCCTAGGTGTTTCTAACAATGACAGAAACGCTGGGCGAACTGTGTGTATCACCAAGGGGACAACCTTGAAGGGGAATAGTGTTTCGGATTTCCAAATCAATAAATGTATTTTTGCCAACTGAAGGTTTGATACTTTTTGAACACACCTCGTATATACACTAAGCGACAAAAAAAAAAAAAAAAAAAAGCCGCCCTGCAGAAAAATTGACTTATACCTTTTGGATTTGTAACAATTTAAAAACTAATAATTGCAGCGAATAAAACTGTTATGTTTATATAATACGGAAGTCATAACATGATACCTATGTACATTTTCGATTTAACAATTCGTTTTATTACACTCTACGAAGCATTTAATAAAAATCCACATAAAATTTTCTTTTTAAACGTAATATAATATACATATACTTTGTATTATCTCATGATTTATTATATGAAATAAACAAGTGCTATGTTAATGTATGAAATAAAACTATTTGTTTGTTAGGTCTAAACAATTATTTAATAAAAATATGTATTCTGGATTGGATAATTCCGCCTTTATATGGAATTACTGCTTTAATGAGCAATTGCATAGTATTTTACAGTTTTTTAACGTGAAACTCAGAAATTTCACTGTGCTAAATATCATAAATATTTTTTGCCAGTTCTTTCGAAGTTGTAGGCTACAAATTTCTAATCCTCACCCTCTTTTATAGACTAAACATTTTCGAGCGGATTGAGATTAGGATGGATGGATGGATGGATGGTATTTTACGTCGCACTAGTGCTGCGCAATGGGCAATTGGCGACGGTCTGGGACACACCCCTAGAGGTGGTCCGGAGACATGCCATCACAATATTGATCCTCTACGGAAGGGATGGCTCTCCCGCTTCGGTGACCCCCCAGAGGTATAATTTTTGATGGGAACGTGGAAGACATTGCGGCCACGACAGATTTTACGTGCACCAGCCACCATTAGTGTACACGACGGTCTTTGGCCGGCTCGAGTACCGAACCCGCAATCTTCCAATTACGAGCTCGGCGCTCTACCGACTGGGCTACCGCGACCCGGATTGAGATTAGGACAATTTTCAGGTCTAATAAAGAAGAAATCCTGCGATATTCTTTGTGAGATTTAGTTTTAAGTAAAAAAAGTTATAATAACTTACAAAATTATAGATGCTCATGAGAATGGATAAGTAATTTTAACAACTTGAATCAAATAAATTTATCACAAGTGCCATATAACAAGGTGCTTTATCATCTTAAAATGCTGATTATGGAAGAGTCTGAAATACCCCCAAAGTAGTAGGTCAGGTATCAATTTTTTAGTGGCCAAGTTTTATTTCGGGTAAATTGATCCCTTTAACTTGAAAATTTGCCATACTCACCGAAAAATTATGCATTTTCGTATCGTAATGTACAGGGGAATATGTCATTGTTTTAAAAGTGCGATTTTCATTTAGTCAGTCACATTTTCGTGATCAGATCTGCTTCTTTCTGTCTGTTTGAAATAAGTTAAACTTTACTCAACAGAGAGAACAACTTCCGCCCAATAATTATTGATCATTTTTTAATTTTTTCAACCCTTTAATGTCCTGGTTTTCTAATTCTTTTCTTTAAGAATATTTTTTTTTCTTAAAGAAAGTCAAAAAGAGCTAAAGAAGTAGTCTACATTTTCTCATTGCTTGGAGCATCATCTATATAACAATCTGACAATGGTAGGGAATTTGCCAATAATGTGGTGACTAGTTTGAAGGAGTTTTGGCCAACACTGAAGATCGTCCATGGGAAGCCTCACCATTCATAAAGCTAGGGTAATGTCGAAAGAGCTAATCAAGATATCGAAATTATGCTCTGTACTTGGATACGGGACAACAAATCTGACCGCTGAATTGGAGGACTGCGTTTATTTTATGAAAAATCGAGCTTATCATTCTGGGATCAAAAGAACACCATATAAAGCTCTCTTTGGCTGCAAACCTAAAGTAGGGTTTACAAAGTCTTTTATACCTAAAGATGTTTTTAAAGACATAAATACAGAAAAGCAGCTAGAAAAGGTAATAGAAAGCGTCCAAACAATGGGAAAAGGTGAAACTAATCAGATCATGCAAGAAAAAGAACCAGCTTCAAAAAACATGGATGAAGTTATAGACGATAGTGGATTAAACCAACTTGATGAAGACATGCTTACCGAAGAGGTTTCCTTTTCTGATACCTGTTGTGCGTGTTTAAAGGAAACGGGTGATGCACTTGCATGCAAAATGTGTCGTCGAAAATAGTACCTTCTGTGGTCATGCTAGATATTTTATAAAATGCTATTGAAGGTAAAATAATTTCTAAGATCAATCAGGAAATACAAGCAAAAAAAAATGAAAACGAATTCGGAATTTTTTTTTTTATGCTGCTTCATTGGGAACTACTGTGTGAGTTCCTACTCCTGACGTCGACAAGGGGCGAGGTTATTACATTGTCAGTTGTAATGAGTGTGACAGAGGATGGCTTCCACCGACTTGGAACTTCTGAAGAAATTTTAAAACAAGTATATGCGAGATCACAATTCACTTTATGCCTTAAGAACTTGCTTAATTTCTTATTTTTTATATGAAAAATTTGTTTCCCTTAATAAGAAAGACATAAATTTTGTTTTGTACAATTTTCATTTTTGTTTACGTATTTTGAATAAAATAATTTTTAATGGCACTTTCATTATTTTTTCAGAATAACTTTTGTATTTTTGAGGAATCCACGTCACTTATGTAATAGCCTTATCAGGACCTTATTTCATACTTTGCCGCAATAGCATTTGTCATTCTACAGAATGCCTAGGTATTATATAGTACAATGCCTAGGGAAAGTATGTAATAATTCTCATATTTCATATTTTGCCTAAAGGCGTCCGGCATTATATACAATGCCTAGGCATTCTAGAGAATGCCGGCGTTTCATACTTTGCTGGTAACATATATATGCATGTACGTATTCCAAAATGTCCGTTATGAAAGTAAAAGAAAAGTGAATACCGGAAAAAATAGTGTATTAATTTAGCATTCTGTTTCTTTTGATGTAAATTTTTCTGCCCCCCCCCTCACTAATTCTGAAACTACCATTCCTGGTTCCAAAAGAAAAATCACCCAAAATTCTGATTTCGCAAAAAACTCAAAATCTAAAATCCTAATTCCCACAAATAATAAATTCGAAGTACTTGAGGAAAAAATACTTTTGGATGAATCTGTCCCCCAACTTCCCACTAGTTCTTTTGATGTAAATTTTTCTGCCCCCCCCCCCTCACTAATTCTGAAACTACCATTCCTGGTTCCAAAAGAAAAATCACCCAAAATTCTGATTTGGCAAAAAACTCAAAATCTAAAATCCTATTTCCCACAAATAATAAATTCGAAGTCCTTGAGGAAAAAATGCTTTTGGATGAATCTGTCCCCCAACTTCCCACTAGTTCTAAAATTGAAAAATCTGGAATAAAAAATCCTCTTCCAAAAGGAAGATTCATTACGGTTAGTTGTGGAAACAAAACCCAACTCTTAAAAAATATTAGCTAGCCCCCCCCCCCCCCATAATTGCAAATACATTGCCACCCCCGCTGGACATTATCTTAAAATATATCCTGAAAATGACGAAATGCACGATAAAATTATTTTCGCCTTAAACGAAATGAAAGTGCAATACTACACCATGGGTGACAGAAAAGTCCCCCCTCTTAAGGCAGTCAGTCATCCGAGGGCTTCCATTAGATACTAATATCCTTGACATCGAAGATGCCCTTACCTCCCAAGACTTCGATATCATTAAGATATCTCAATTCACAAGTTTCAAAACTAAAGAAAAACTGCCCTTTTTTCAAATTCAATTACCCAATAATGAGAAAAGTAAGAAGATTTTCCAATTAGATAAACTCCTATTTTTCCGATCGTCATGGAGAGCTATAAAACACCCACACGTACTTTACAGTGCTTCAGATGCCAACAGCTTTTTCATATAGCAAAAAATTGCCATATGAAACCTAAGTGCATGAAATGTTCAGAAGAACATGTCTCTAAAGAATGCCCTTTAGGAAATACTAAAGTTGAAAATCCGAAGTGCTGTAACTGCGGTGGAAATCACCTAGCTCTTTTTCGAGGTTGCCCCATCTTTCCTGAAAATAAACGAAAAACGTTCATTACTCGCCCTGTAAATTCAAAAATCAGTTACGCTAAGCTAGCCGCTCCCACTAACCAATCTGAAATTTGCAAAGCCCAGTTCTTAGCCACTCCCCCTGACCAATCCGAATTTAGCAGATCCCAGATACCTCAAACTTCTCTTTTTTCCGAATTAAATCAAACTATTAATGACATTACTACTGAACTAAATATCCCAAATCTATCTTACCTTGTAATTAAACTAAAAAATGCCCTTAATCTAATAAAAAGCACAGAAGATCGTGCTACTAAGATTTTAATCTTAATGCAAGCCCTTGGAGACTCTTCTCCTTAAGCTTTTTTCTCTCCCTTAATTACCAGGAATTTTTTCTTTCCTCACTGGCTGGTTTCTCCAGCTTCCTTCTGAACTTCACTCCGTTAGTTTCCACTCTTATGTATAGGAGGATGCGTGACTCTGTCACAGGTGCCTCCAATCCAATCCATCCTAACATCCACATCCACCTATCTGTAATATGCATTTTTCTTAACACTATTTTTCGTTTGCTTTTCTTTTCTGAGACTGTTTAAATTTTTCATTTCTTCCAAAGCTTAAGAAAAACTGAAAATAATACCAATTTAAGAACTTTTACTTTTGTTTAAGTGATGTAAAATTTCATTATTAGATAACGAACATGTCATCCAAATTTTAAGTGCATATGTTCATTTACTAACAGGAGACTTGGCGCTAAATAAATAACACAGGAATAATAAACAACGCCATTAGTGTTATTTCCTTTGGCGTTGAAGACGTTGTTTATTTTTTCTGTGTTTGCATATATTCATTTGTTTAAAAATAATGCGCAAAAGAAGAAGAAGAAGAAAAAAAAAAAAGAGTTTATTGCTTTAATTTTATACACCAGTGTACATCTGCATATTATATTTCGGCCTAATTCCCGGTTTCCAAACAATTTTAAGGAAGTTAAAGCCTGATTCGACGAACAGACATTCAGATGGAGGTCACACACAAACACTTTTAAACTTTATTGGAATGTGTTCAAAATCGCTTCTTAAAACTTAGCTTTAACTTCAAGTTATATTTTTAAAGTATGTAATTCCTTTTTACTTTCTCTTACATGGTAGAGAAAGTGTTGTTTTTGGGTCAAACTTACGAAATTGAATTTTTGTTATATTTATACGTTTTGTGGTGCCCTGAATCCGAAAAACATTATTTTAGCGGTTGGTCTCTCTCTCTCTCTGTGTGTGTGTGTGTGTCTATTACCATCATATCTCAAGAACAAATAGTAGTAGTAGGAAGTCCAAATTCGGTATTCTAAATCTGCAGCATCATACAGAGATGCTACACTAAACTTTTTGTTGATATTAAGCACATTGTTTGTATACAAATACATCCAAGAGAATTCAAATACATTACGTCTATGGGCAAAATTGCAGGTACGTAGAGTTTAACATCTACAGACTGCACTAAACCTAATGAAAAAATAACATATATATTTTGTATACATAAAAGTATATTTCCTGTAGAATATGATACGAAAACCATTCACTATTCGTTTACAAGGCTACCAAAAACAGCTAGAATATAGTTGGGCTACGCTTGGAAATTGCTGGAACTGAATCTTAAACTATACTGTAAGTTGTTAATACAGGACTAAATTTAAGTATACAATGTGGTGAGTGTGTAACTTACAGACAATATATACAGCGTGGTGTTTGCTTTTTTTCTATTAAAAATTCCTAATTGTAAACACAGGAAAACACCTGACTGCCGTTTATTTTTAATCACTGAACTTAATTACTTCGAGAAACAAAGTTAGTGCTCTAACCATTGAGCCACCTTACTCAAATTTATATAAATCATACAAATAGTTTTGTCTAAATAAACAACAGTCAACTTCTTAACTGAAAATCAAAACTCGCGTCGTATAGTGGCATAAAATAATATAAACTTTATTTTAAATTTTAGAACATTTATGTGTAAACCTCCAGCCAGACAAGTCATAAATTCAATCCTGAACCCCTAATAAAACTCCCCCTTTTTTTTTTTCAAGTTGGTGAATAGAATAAAATTGACACTAACAATAAAAACTTTTAACCCAATTTAAACTGAAATTTTATGATCCATGCTTGCACCCTTTACTTAATAAAAACTGAAACAATGTAAATAAATAAAGTAATTCATCTCACTGTTCCTAACTTGTATAACTCCAAAAGATCTAGAATAAGCAAAATTGTAAATTTTTACAATTAAAAGATCTAGCAGAGACCATACAAGTTATTTTCTCTACATGAAAATTATTTTGAATAACATTGAATAGTAATAATTTTACCGTTTGAAATTAATAAATAATAATAATAATAAATTACCGTTTGAACTAGTATATCGAGGAATATAATATATTAGCAACAGAACAGGCTGGCTTCCGAAGAAATAGGTCAACGAGTGATCAGGTGACAAGCACAAAAAAAAAAAAAAAGACAAAAAGACAAAATTTAGCCAATTCGTTAAAGATTCATTAGATAACAGAAACATTTTAACAGCTATTTATGTTGACTTTAAGGGGGCATATAATTCTGTCTGGAGGGAAAGGCTTTACCAGAAGCTCTTGAATATTGGAGTTTCTTCCAGATTATTTCACTGGATTAGATCTTTCACAAACCAGAGAACACGCAGTGTTAAATTCGGTGAATCTTTCTCCAAAAGCTTTAATCTACAAACTGGGCTCCCTCAGGGAGCAATTAGTAGCTGCACCTTGTTTAATATATATGTAAATGATCTAATTCTATCACTTAAATCTGATGTTAAATGTTTACTATTTACACTATTGCATTTATTGAATTTTTTACTAACAAGAAGAGGCCACGACATGGAAAATTCAGATCAGGACGAAATTGTGCAGGATTGTAGTATACTATGAAAGTAACAACATATTAAAGCAGTAGGACCCACTATCCACAAAATTTCGAGAAAAAAGCATTTAAAGTTTCAGTAATTCTTAAATACAAGTTATTTCGCAAGGAGCTAGCGCCCCAGTGGCATGAGCGTAAAGCACTAGTCTTCCACCCAGATGACATGGGTTCGAGGCTACCTATGGGATTTTTTTTTCTTCTTTAATTTTTTAAGTAATTTAAACTTTTTATATTTTTTTACTTTATTTTATAATTCATTTGAAAATTTTAATAAACGATTATTTAATTTTCTTGAATATAAAATAAATAAATTTTTCTATTTTTGATACTTATAACTTAAAAATGCAATAAATTTTAGTTTTGTTTTAACTATAAAATAAGGTAAAACTAAAGAAAATGTTTTTAATTATTT
The DNA here is from genome assembly GCA_963930645.1 of Salticus scenicus. NCBI lineage: Eukaryota > Metazoa > Arthropoda > Arachnida > Araneae > Salticidae > Salticus > Salticus scenicus. The sequence continues at coordinate 240,475,884 of OZ005652.1, forward strand.
TTCTAAGTATTTTATTTTATTTTAGGTACATCCAAAACAATATTAAATTTTGTTTTTAAGTTACAAAAAATAAAAATAAAAATACAGAGAAATGATAATTTTAATTGCATATATAATTATTATCCAAATTAAATAATTACTTCTCCAATCAATACAACTTCTTGAAAAATTAAAGTATAGGATTACGACACTATTAAATTATTACAGGCAAAGGGCCCTCTTCACTCACCGCCGCCGGAAGCCGAAACTAATGTTATTCTATGGGAAATTTTTCTTTACAAATAACTTATTACCTAATACATATTTTTAAATTCTGTTTTCACATTATGAAAATTCTCAGCTGTTAAATTGACGGACCTTTTTAAAAAATTAATTTTTTAATTTTATATATTTTATTTTGAAGCTGCAAAATACGAATTTTCAATAGGTGAAATTTTTTCATTTTTCAATTTCAAAATAAAATATTAAAAATTAAAAATATACATTTTTAAAAAAGGTCCGTCAATTTAACAGTTGGAAGTTTTCTGAATGTGAAAACAGAATTTAAAAATATGTATTAGTTAATAAATTATTTGTAAAGAAAATTTCCCCATAGAATAACATTGGCTCGGGCTTCCGGCGACGGTAAGTGAAGAGGGCCGTTAACCCTTTCAGTCGCAGTGTTCCCGCTGATGGAACACCAAATTTTAATTCTCAAGTGCAAAAACTCATCCCGGAAACTTTTTAGAAAAAATTTACATTTATAACATGGTAGAAAAGGCCCTTATTTTAACGTGAAAATTTAAAATTTCTTGTATTTTAATTATGTTCGTAAATTCCGGTGGCAGTGTCATTTAAATGATTCGAATTACCTTGCGTAGCAAAGGGTTAAAATACTCCGGAATAAATTGGAATGTTCGGATCTATGCAACTTTTACGAGATTTTGTTGTCGATAAGGTTTACTTATAAAGTGATTTATTTATTAAATTAAATATTATTTGAATTTAATAAGGTTTACTTACAGATGTTTCAAACCGAAAATTTCTCTATGATCAGCTATGTGTCTAAAAGCCATTTTTAAAATTAGTTTAGTAATTTTTAAAATAAATTAAGTAGTGAATGTTAAAGGGTTAAATGTAGATTTCAAATGTTAATCAACATACTTTCTTCTTCGACAACGACATTTATTTATTCATTTATTTTTTAATCCTTTTGTGGACGAAATAAAATATTTCACTTCACCTGCTCTCTATTATTAACAAGCTGAAAGGGTTTACGTAATTTATAGACATTAAAAAGAAAACAGGAAGCTCAAACCAAGATTTAAGTACACCTGCTAACTATTTTTTACACTTTGTTTTACAGCTTGCATATTTTTTAGTTATTTAAATTTTTTATCTGTTTTTTTTTTTTTTTTTTTTTTTTTAATTTGTTATTTAGTGTTTTGTAAAATTAAAATTTATTTTTTAAGTTATAAAAATTTATTGTATTTTTAAGTTATAAATATTAAAAATATATATAAATATATATTTATTTTCTATTCAAGAAAATTAAATAATCTTTTATTTTTTTTTTTTTCAAATTTTGAATTCATTTATAAAATAAAGTAAAAATTAACAAAAAATTTAGATTACATAAAAAATTAAAGAAAAAAAAAAAGTTCCGTAGATAGTCTCGAACCCATGTTGTCTGGGTGGAAAACCAGTGCTTTACGCTCACGCCACTGGGGCGCTGCCTTGTTTGTGAATTAACTTGTATTTAAAGATTACTGAAATTTTAAATGCTTTTTTATCAAAATTCTGTGAATAGTGGGTCCTACTGCTTTAATATGTTGTTACCTTCATAGTATACTACAATCCTACGCAATTTCGTCCCGATCTGAATTTTCCATATCGTGACCTCTCCTTGTAAGTCCAGGTTTTATAGTAGGAGTGAATAACATTACCAGGTCACCAACTTTTAGTTTTTTATCACAGGCTACTGTACTACGTGAATTTTCCTGCTTAATAGCAGCCTGCTCTAACAATTTTCTAGTTTGAGAATATACTTGTCTTAAAGAGGGAATCAAATTTTCACAATAAGAGGGTTGATCATTATAGTTAATTACATTATCCTCCACAAGAGTGTTGTAAGGCAGCCTAATGTCACGACCATAGTCACAAAAAAAGGAGACTCATCAATCGACCTCAGAACTAACAAAGCAAACTTTAACTTCACATCCCAATCGTTATGGTGAGCATTTACAAGGTGAGCAAGAGCGTGGTTCATTGTTGAATAAATCCGTTCTACCTGAGCGTTCGAAGTGTGTATATGATTTATACCTAACTGCCTATAAATCTGATCAATGGCTTGACTCATATAGTTTGTACCTTTATTCGTTACAAATTTGGCCGGAGTACCGAGCCTACAAATAAACACATTCTCCGTACATTATGGTACGGGAATGCATAACTTTTCAAACAGTCCGGCAGATTTTTATGCTCAAGGGATCAATTAACTCGAAATAAAACACAATCTTCGTAAAAGTGGTGCCTGACCGACAATTTTGGAGGTATCTTGGACATTTCTGCAAACAGCATTTCAAGATGATAATGCACCTTTCTACACGGCGTCTGTGGTAAGTTTATTCACTTCAAATGTCAAAATTTCCTATCCATTCCCATGAGAACCTATAATTCTGAAAGTAACCATACCTTTTTTCATTTTAAGTTAAATCTCACAAAGGATACAGTAGAATTTCTTCTTTACCAGACATGGAAATAGTCCTAAACGCGATCCGCTCGAAAAAGTTTCGTCTATAAAAAGATGGGGGAGAGAGGAGATGATTCGAAATTTGCAGCCTATATCTCTGCCAGAACTAGAAAAAGTTATTTGTGATATTTGGCACATTGAAATTTCTGATATTTATATTAAAACACTGTATAAAACTATGCCATTGCGCATTAAAGCAGTAATTCCATATAAAGGTGGAATTAACTCAATGAAGAATACATATTTTTAATGAAAAATTGCTTAGATCTAACAAATAAATAGTTTTATTTCATATATTAAAATATAACTTGTTTATTTCATATAATAAATCATAATAGAATACAAAGTGTATGGTTATTGCATTATGTTCAAAAAGAAAGTTTTATGCAGATTTTTAAAAAGTACTTCGTAGAGTGTGATAAAGCGAATTATTAAATCGAAAATGTACATAGGTATCATTTCATCCATTTGGTGTTATGCAAACAAGACAGTTTTATCGGTTTCAAACATTAATTTTAAAGTTATTACAAATGAAAAAGGTATGTCTTTTTTTTTTTTTTTTTTTTTTTTTTTGTCGCTTAGTGTATATCCCTCTTCAGATGAGAGAGGAAGTGAGTTACTTCTTTGAACAGGGGAACAGCCCCGGCTCACCGCTCGCAGAGCAGTGTTGAGCTATACGAGGACCGAAGTCCCCGTAGGGCTGTCCCGAGAAGATCCCCCTGCACGCAGGAGGATCAAAAAAAAAAAAAAAAAAATTACAAAACAAAGTTGGTCAGCATGCCGAACCCAGCCGGTCCCACGCGACAGTTGGCATGCTGACTACGGTTAATGCTGTGCATGAAGAACTGATGAAAAAAGATCATCAAGAAAAAGTAGGTTGACTTCAGTTGCCAGGGAGTATTCCCTCACGCGACAAGGGGCAGCTGTAGTGATATCAGATCTTTCTGCTAATCAGCAGCAGTACAGGCAACCAAGTACTGAGTTTTAAAAATAAAAATTCAAACAATAATAAAGATAAAATAAAATAAAGTAAAATAAAATAAAATAAATAAAAATACAAGAATTTACAAATTGAGAAAATTAGATAAATTTCAGTTAGTTAAATTGGAAAGTTCCATTAATAGATCAAATATTTTGTTTAGTTTGTGGACTAGCGGCTTTCTTGTGATTATATCCTCTAGCCAATTTGGGGGGCGAGGATTTGGGTTTCTTAAATGATAATTTATAGTTAAGGGACAGTGGAAATAATAATGACTTGGAGTCCCCTCTTCGCCGCAGGGACACAGTGGAGATCGTCGACAATGAAACCTATGAAGATACGATGGAAAAGGACCATGGCCAGTGAGGAACGCCGTGATGGGGGGGGGGGGGGGGGTCAGATTCCAAGAATTGTGGTTAACCTGTGGAACGAGATTAAAGGTATACCTACCTTTTTCAGAATCATTCCACAGGTTTTGCCATTTAAGATTTAGAATTTGTTTAATTTTTGTTTTAACGAATGATGGAGGAGCTGGGAGGGAGATATTGATTGTTGGAAATTCGGTCGCCTCTTTGGCCAGAGAGTCCGCAAGCTCATTGCCGGCGACTCCCCTGTGGGCAGAAACGTGCGCCAGGGAGATTTTTATGGATTGGTTCGTTAAAAGTTTTTTGATTTCTAAAACTTGTGGATCTCTGCTCCTGTGGCGGGCAATAGCGATGAGTTACTTCTTGTAAATATGTATTTGCATATAGACCTTCTCAATATATTTTTTCGTTCTTTTCGTTCTTTATTGGTTTGTTTCATGTCCCGTAACGGCACGTAATTCCGGTGGCTTTATTTCGACTGGACGCACTGTGTGTATATACATATAGAATACAGTCTATTAATTTATAGATTTGTTTTCATTTTTTTTTTTTTTTTTTTTTTTTTTATGAGTTAATTATATTTTTGCAAAATTAGCAGTTTGTAACAACTACAACCGTTCAATGTGAAAGATTTTAAATTTATTTTTTCAGTTTACGATATGTTAAGATGTTGTAGTTTTTGTATTTTATTTCTTAATTATGATGTGCATTATCTAATAACTTGGGTTTCATTTACTTACTTTCTTTTCTGTTCAAAAGAATTCTTTTGTTTTATCGTTAGATTAGGCGCATAAAATCTGTTACTTCTTAGTTTTAAGCTTACAGATGTTACAGAAATTCAACTATATTTGCTCACAATATCTTTCTTATTGATATTTTTTCTTCTTTAAAGATAATATACTATAGGATGTTTTTACATATATATATATTTATAATATACATATATATACATAGGAAGAAAGGGCAGGGGTGAGAAGATGAGTAATGCAAATCGGACGGTGAGGCTTTCATATGTAGATCCACTAGTTCTAACAATTTCACTATCAATAAGCAATGTCAACAATCTTCTCAAAGCCACACGTGTTTGCTTTTGTATTTATTTTATTTAATTATTATTATTAATATTATTTTCACTTCCTTTCTTTATAAAAACTTGCCGCGGATATTTACACCGTATTTATAAACCGATTCATCATCGATCCGTCACTGTGCCTTGCAATTACACAAATTATCACCTGGAGGAACAATCGTTTCTTTCTCTTAAAAATTACACACAGCATTACTAAGAACTTGACGCAAGTTACAGTTTTCTTTTGTGATATCCAAAAAAATGTCAGTATGAAATACGCTTGCGGTTGGTCTTATTCACAGCTGTAAGGAAATTGGAGAATCATCACTGTTTTTTTATAAAAGAGAAATTAGAGATTAAGAAACTGATAAATTATATATTTCTCTTCACTTAAACTTTTGCACGTGCTGCAGAAATTAGAAAAATATCTGAGATTACAATCAGTTTTGAGAGATCTGATGTATTTACATCAACGAATGTCAATCTTTATGAATGTGATTTATTACACTGACAAATTTTACCTTTTCTCAGATATATTTTCATCAGATGTTTTCTCGGAAATTAATACATTCCGAACACGCTAAGAAACGCTAAAAAAACCCACACATAATGTATGACATTTTTAATTGTACGTAGGGCATTTTAAAGTTTTAATTACGACTATATAATAATCGAGATAGAAACTTATTTTTTATTTGTTTTCTCAAGACTTCAGTCTATATAGTCACCAGTCACCATGCAGAGTTATACATTTACTCGAGCGTATCCTGATTTTTCGAAGGCCGTTATTGTAGAATAAGGCGGATGTGAATTACTTCAATCTACGGTTTCCTAAAACCAAGCAAATTAACATGAGTAGTTGTAATTTACAACATTCTGTTAATAAGAATCGATTATCGTGCATAAATTTTTATTTTCTCAGTAAGGGGAAGTGTAGTAAGTGTAACCACTAGCTTATAACTCAACTGATAAGCTGGATTTAGACCTAATAATCATCATATGTGCTTGTTTTAAACTTTCTTTGTTATATTTAGCCTTAGGAAACCAAATCAAACAGGAAACAGCAATAGTTTTTATAAGTTTAAATAATTGCTTACATTCTCACTCCGACAGAATGCACCACACAAAATTCGAAGTTTTGGCACTGGTGTAGTTAAAAAATATACTCATCAATTTTTGGTTAGAAAAGTAAGTATTCTATGCGGATTTTTAATATAATTTCAGATTTTTTCTATTTCTTTATCTTTTGGTTTGTCACCCGTGGTTACATTCATTTCAGAAATTTTGTATGTCGGTAAAGTATAACCAGGGTTTTTGTACATGTCCCAAGCACCTCAAGTGCATCAGTTATATTTTTTACTTTGCTTTTGTCATTTTTATCTTTCGATTTTCAATAAAGCTTAATATCCTGATCTTTATTGGGGTTTTGTTGTTTTGTTGGAGTGTTACAAATTTAATATATGAAGTGCTAGTTGGAGGCGTACAGAAAAGTTCGCAGGTCTGTAATGAGTTGAGATATTTTAAAAATTCAAGAAGTCCCAGATTCATAGATGTTTTCAATATATGGAAACTCGACTTTGTATGTATCTTTTAATGTACTGCATATGGGAGTAGTAGACAGAGTTTACATTAGCTGCCCCAAGTCACGGGGCGTATTGGAACCATGAAACACAAAATTTCATAATATATATATATTTTTTTTTTTTTAAGTGGCACATTGTTAAATTACACTCTATAACAACAAAAAAAAAAAAAAAAAAAAAAAAAACGACGCACCAAGAAGAAGTGGGGACAAAAAGTGGTAAATAGAGTGGAATGGGTGGTCCGAATGAAACAAAAATTGGTAGATGTGACGTACATGTGGAGCAAAGCAATTGATTACAGTTTCAGAAAATTTGAATGATTTAATCAAAAGAAAGGGCCTCACAAAGTAAACAAGTCAATAACGCGTTGGTCCACTTCTGACCCTTATGTACGCAGTTATTCGGCTTGGTATTAATTAATAGAGTTGGCAGATGTGCTCCTGTGAAGTATCGTGCCAAATTCTGTCCAATTGTTACGTTATATTGGTAAAATTCCGAGCTGGTTGTAGGACCCTTTTTATAATGCTCCAAACGTCCTCAATGGAAGAGAGATCCGGGGACTCTGAGCTCAACCCCACTGACCCGCCTATTAAGGGTATTTGAAGTCAGTGAAGTACCAGTTGCACGTAGGATCGACAATAATGATGAATTGGTGCTTGATTCCATCAAAACCTGCATGTATGTCAATTTGTGTCCTTCTTGATTCGTCACTTTTTTTGTTATAGAGTATATAAAACGGTCCTATTTTGTAAAAACTAATTAATTTATGCCTAAAAATTATTAGAAGTGTAATTAAAATAGTCATTGACTAAAATGAGGTCAAAGTCGAACTATACCAAAACGCTCATTACATTTTTGTAAATAGTCATATAAATATATAGTATATACGGCCAGAGCCTCCTTAAGTAGATGCCTAGCGAGTCGCTCGAAAACTTGGCAACAGTACAAGAAGAACATAGCCAGTAGATGGCGCTTGATACCGTACGTAAAGTTATGTTTATTTCCCGCCCCGCGAGTGCGATGCAATTGAGTTTCAATTGAGTTCTGGTTTGTGTTTTATTAATTTAACAAATGTGAGAGGGTTTTTTTTTTTTTTTTTTTTTTTTTTTTATAATATGGTGTATTGCGTCGTTCCATTTTGTAAATCAGACAGTAGCCGTGAAAATATATGTTTCCACGAAATACCAAGCAATGCAATTCAGCGTAAAAAATTGCTTCCAAATATTTCCAGACAAGGTATGTAAACTGCATAAATAATTAATGCAAAATTACCAACCCTCCGGATTTTTGAATATCAATAATATTTTTCACAAAAAACATTATTTTTCTTTATTTCTTTATTATCGTAAATTGTGTGATTAAGACGAAGATAAATTTAAAAGAAATTATGATATAAAAATTCGAAGGGTTGACACCTCTCTGTTAGTAAGTTAGATTTAACAAATAAAATAGTTATGCTTATTACAAAATGAAATAAAATTTTTATTTATTGATGTAGGAATACAGAAAAATAACTTGTTCTTAGTTACTTTGAAGTCACTCTATATTGGAGTATTTTGTAGTTTTATTCATAAAATGAATAAAACTATAAAATACTCCAATATAGGAACAAGATTGATTTATATTTTTTTAATACCACTGTTTTTTAAAGACTTGTGTAAATGCGTATAAAAATTTGATTATTTCAGTTAAATCGAAACAAAAGTGTTGGGAATCTTGAAAAGAAAAAATAGAAAATTTTTATTTCTACTTTTGTTCTTTTTAAAAATATTAAGTTTTAAGATTCAAAACATTACTTTTATTAACCTTTTACCACAGAAATGGAATATGGAATTAAAAATTCATGTAAAAATTAAATATCATGAGTACTGATTTGAAAAATTATCAGAAAAATGAAAAATATCCCCACATCCATACACTCACATGTATACACACACACACATATACTGGCTAAATATAAATCAGGGGAAAACTCGATATCGAATTTTTGGACCGAACACAATACTTTCATTACCTACGGTAGTAGGGTAATGGAAGTAAAAATATTTCAAGGATGTTATTAATTTGTCCTTAAATTTGCCAATCTTTATCAAATTTTTCAAATTGAAACCTAATGAGTTTTAAAATACAATTGTGAATTTCCTGCATTTGTTTGTTTTTAAGTTATTCTGATAATAAATATGCATATAAATCAATCGCTAAAAACTAAAAAAAAAAAAAAAGTTTTTTGTATTCAGGGAACCTCAAAACGTGACTTTTTTCAAAAACCTGAGTTGAAAATAGAACTTCAAAAAAAAAAAAAAAAAAAAAAAATACTTTGTTTACATTATAGGTTCGAAAAATTAATTTTCGTTCTTTAACAGTATTCGTCGACATAAAAAAAGTGTAGCAAAGCACACATTCTACAGAAAAGAACGTTTAGCTTAATTTTGGATAGCCCTGTATGTTTTCAATAAACTATGTGCACATCAGATTGTGCATTTAAATTTAGTCTTATATAAAAAACACCTAACACAAAAACTTGGTGCGAGAGAAAACTTATACTCAAGAAATCCTTAATTTAAAAAATTTAAATCTTAATGGTTATTTATTTATTTTTTGTGACGGACTAGACAACAGATTGTTTTCTTCTCCAATTTTTATTGCTGAATGTTAACTTATCTCGTTAACGTGCTGGTCTATTTTTCTTATAAATAATATAAAATTTTCGATTTAAGAAAAATAATTCACATCTAATAAGGTAAAAATGTAACGTAAAGGACATGACCAAAAAAAAAAAAAAAAAAAAAAGACATGATTTTAATAATTTATCATTATAAATTATTCATTCTGAACTGAAACTCATTTAAAGTTCAGAGATTTTAATTTATATAAACGAAACTTTCATCTGATATCTAAATTTAAAAAAATTTTGAAATTTTTATTGAATAAATATATAAAAAATAATTTAATCGCGTGATAGATATGCCATGTTTTTGCTTATTTAATTTTAAATTTCGTTTTTTAATTAATAGTATATTAAAAAAAAAAGGTGTTATTTATTTGATACGTTGTAATTCAATTAGTTGAAAAGCTAAAATAGGTCTTGCCAACTTTCGAAGAAATTTAAACCCTATAATTTTTAAAATATAAGTATTTGAATATTTTATTGAAAATATTTACGATAAAGCACTTTCACATCATTTTTTCAAATTAAAAGAAAAAAAAAAATACAATTTTAGACTTTAAATTGAAATTAATAGCTAGATTTTTAGATGAAAAATATAACTTGTCTATGAAACAGCAGAAAATTGTTGCTCTGCGTAGGTGCTGTCACCTAGCGTTAGTTTTGTTTTTTAAATGTTGCCTAATTTAACATTGAGATTCGCCGCGCGTGGAAGGCATCTACTTAAGGAGGCTCTGATACGGCAGTCCTGTTTATATAATTTATTGTAAAATCTGAATTTCAACTCAGGATAATTTTCTTCAAAACCAATAAAAAGCTTTACATAAATTTCTTTTCTGAGCACATTAAATGATTTAATCAGCTGCAAACACATCGGAGACACAACACTAATCATGCAGAAGTACTAGCCCTTAATTCACTTTATGACACTTGCTAGTAAATGACGTTAAAGTCACGACAAGTAATTAAAACACAGTGATGGAAAACAGCATCGTGTAATTAACTTTATTCAATTACTGAAATCATGCACTTAGCTTTAGAAAGCAGTTAGTCAAATAGTGTGCAACATTTTTATTATTCGACCCATATTTCATTTTATAATTTTCAATTATGCATTAGATTGCCTACAAAGTACACAGGACAAAAAGAACTTCGCGCTCTGAAGATATTTCAGGTGAAATCTAGCACTGATTGTCGAAACGTCAGTGGAGGTCTCCATGTGGAGACTTAAAAAGATTTGGGTTCTGTCTGTTTGTGGGTCTGTGTATGTCTGTCTCGCGATAGTGGCGCGAAAATCACGCTATTGACTTGAAAATTAGTACACTTGTTTATAAGCCATGCAGAATTAGCTGTATAGTTTTAGTTGTGTATTCTATTTGTAGTTCATGTACAGGGACACACCAAAGTTTTTCTTATCATTACTGCCTATGGACAGAATTTGTATGTATTGCAACAGCTGCCGCAAAAGTCCTCTGATTGACTTGCAAATTGGTACACATGTTGTACCAATACAATCGCTATACAGAAATAGATGTATCATTTTCGGTGTCTATATTGTTTATGGTTCGTGTACAGGGAACACAAAAGTTTTTCTTATCATTACGGCATATGGAATATCATATAAACACATTTTAACATGGTTACTCTGCATTCAACATATCGAAATTAGCATACGTTATTGACATGCTTAAAAGCATGCTTTCTGTAGAAAACAGTGTGTTTAGACTTAATAATTAATGTACAGGGCCTTACAAAAGATTTCCGACAATGTTATGTAATCATTTAAATTCTGTCAAATTTCACAAAATTATTCATGAGATACATAGAATAAGTTGAATAGTTTTTACTGGTATATGTAATGTTAATGGAACTTTTACAGGAACACACAGAAGAATTTCATGACATTGGAACCTATGGACAATTTTTTATTTAAGCGCATTTGGTCGCATTTATAATGCTTCCAACAAAATGAAATTAATATACATTATTGAGATGCTTAAGCATGATTTCTGTAGAAAAAGGTATCTATAGCCTAAATAATTTATTTACAGGACCACATAAAAAAATTCCAGTGGCATTCTGTAATCATCCAAATGTCGTCAAATTTGGTCCAGATATTAATGAGTTACAGTGAATTATTTTTTATTGGTGCGTATAATAATTGTGGTTCTTGTACAGGGACACACAAAAGAATTTCATGCCATTAGGATCTATAGACGGTATTTCTCACAAGTGCATTTTAACATGGTTACAGGCCATCAAACGCAATGAAATAAACTTATTTTATTAGAATGTTTAAAAGCATGTTTTGTGTGAAAAATGGTTGGCATAGAACTAATTCTTAGTTTACAGGGCTACACAAAATAATTCCGATATATTATTCAATCACCTGACATGAAATTTGATACAAGTATTTATGAGTTAAAATGTATCAACACAAGGTTGTAAGTTACAAGAAAATATATAGACACACATTTATGCAGATAGATATTGACAGACAGATACAACGTGGGGGGGGGGGGAGTAGCCCTTCCTCTCAGAAACGTACCTGGTTATACAGCGAGTTACTCTCTCTCTATATATAAAATCGTTTATCCTGAGTGGGTGATTCATTATCGCCCAGCCCAAACACGAGAACCTAGAAGCTTAAAATTTAGTGACAATGTTTCCTCTATGACGTAAGCATCCACTAAGAAGCGATTTTACAAAATTCGCCCCCCAAGGGGGGGGGGGGATGAAGTAAAACGTGATTTCACAAAATCCTTCATATCTCAAACAAAAAAAACCGATATCCGTAAAACTTTTAAATTTTGCTTTAAAATATAGCTAACACAAATGTATAAAAATCAATTTCTGCAATTTTAGAAATCTGGTCTCCAAGGGGGGGCGGGGGGGGGGGCAAAACGTGATTTCACGTGCGCAAAATGTGATTTCACATAATCCTATATATCTCAAACAAAAAAAAAAAAAAAAAAAAAAGAGATATACGTGAAATTTCTGCTCTAAAATGCAGCTAATACAAATATATAAAAGACAATTTTTGAAATTTTAGAAATTCAGTCCCCAGGTGGGGTGGTAAGGGGGGGTCTATGGGGCAAAAACAGTTAGAAATACAGTTAGGCCGTTCAAAATTGGTACAGATAGGTTTTAGAGGCCTGCAAGTCGAATGGGGATATTTTCGAAAGCGTAAAGTTATTAGGAGGGGCGGCAAGTGAGGGGGAGGGCAAAAAAATAAAAATAGATCGTTCAAAATTGGTACATAGAAGTTTTCGATACCTACAAATCGATTGCGGATATTTTCGATTTTGTAAAATTTTTAGGAGGGTCGGGAAGGGCGGTAAGGAAGGGTGGAGCGGTAAGGGGGGGGGGGGCTATGGGGCAAAAACAATTAGAAATACAGTTAGGCCGTTCAAAATTGGTTCAGATAGGTTTTAGAGGCCTGCAAGTCGAATGGGGATATTTTCGAAAGTGTAAAGTTATTAGGAGGGGCGGGAAGGGGTTGGAGGGACGGAGGGACATAAAAATAGAGTTAGATCGTTCAAAATTGGTACACAGAGGTTTTCGATACATACAAATCGATTGCGGATATTTTCGAATTTGTAAAATTATTGGGAGGAGCGGGAAGGCGAAGGGGCAAAAAAATAAAAATAGAGTTCGATCGTTCAAAATTAGTGAATAGAGGTGTTTGATATGTGCAAATCGATTGCGGATATTTACGAATTTGTAAAATTATCAGGAGGGACGGGAAGGGAGAGGGGGCAGAGTGGTTAGAGTTAGATCGTTCAAAACTGGTGCATAGAAGTTTTTGATACCTACAAAGCGATTGCGGATATTTTCGAATTTCTAAAATTATTAGGATAGACGGGAGGGGAGGGGGGCGAAGGGTAAAAATAATAGAAATAAGAGTTAGAGCGTTGAAAATTAGAACTATTAAGTTTTAAGGCCCCATAAATCGATTGAGGATATTTTCAAAATTATTAAGAGGGGGGGGACGGCGGGCGTACAAACAATCGCGTCGTGCGCGCAGGTATACGCTGCCGCAGGCAATAGGGGTTCCAGACCGATTATCCCACCGATGAGAGAAGATTTTTTTTTATATTTTATATTTTTTCCCTTTCGATAATATAGTGATTAATTAAGAGCGTCGAACATAAATGCGCGTGCGCAGCGCACAATGGCCTGCGCTGCCGAAGGCAGTGGGAACCTGGTACGACATTTTTCCTGATCAGATTCTTTTTTCTCTTTTTTTTTTCACATGATAAAAATTAATGCAATTTTGAGAATTCGTTAATTATAGTGATTCATTTAAAAATAGGGACCAGCGAAGCGGTCGTAGCCTGCTAGTCATATATATGTGTGTATATATATAATTATTTTAAATAATATAAAATAATTATGATAATCTCCTGAGTAATGACGACATTGAGGCTCATCATCTGCAGATCCACTAGTAGTAGTCAGTCAATAAGAACGGATTCCCAAGGGGAAGAAGAAAAAACTAGTGGCAAACCACTGGTTTTACCACTAGCAGTATGTAAAGGAAACTAAAAGACCTTTTGTTTAATTCTAAATTTTCATTTGCAGAATTATAATTTGCCTATTTATTTTATTACTTTATATTTTTTCAGTGCATTAATTAATTTCTTAGAAGTTTTTTTTTTTTTTTTTTTTTTAAGCTTTAAACAAAAAAATAAAATAAAATAAAGGAGAGGCATTTATTTATTTATTTATTTATTTTTGTTACTTTCTCTTACCCATAAGGGAAAGAAAGTAGTGTTTTTGTCAAATTTTCGAAAGTGGGTTTTTGTTATATTTACACGTTTTCAGGTCCCCTGAATCTGAAAATCATATTTTTAGCAATTTTCTGTGTCTGTGTGTGTGTGTGTTTCTGCTATGTGTGTGTCTGTCTATGTGTGTGTGTGTGTCTGTCTGTCTGTTATTAGTATATCTCAAAAACAAACTATACCAGAAACTCCAAACTTGGTATTCTAAATGTGTATCCAATAGGGATTCTACAGTAAGCTTTTCGTTGAGATGAAGCAAATGGTTCGTGTACAGGGACACTCAAGAGTATTCAAATGCATTACGTCTATGGGGGGGGGGGAATGGAAGGTAAGTAGAATTTAACATATACAGACTGCACTAAACCAAATGAAATGAATATATATTTTTTATGTGCGTAAAAGCATCTCTCATATAGAATAGAAATCATTCACTGTTCATTTACAGAGCACTACACAAAAGAATAGAACTAGAATATAGTGCGACAATACCTGAAAATTGATGGAAATGCATTTCAGGCGAATTGCCGGGGGCGAGATGCTGGGGGCTAAAATTCCGGATCCCCATTCTAAGGAGCCTTAGCTCGAATTCAAGTGAATTTTAAGAAAATTACGGAAAACTCCGAACATCTATGCCAGCCTTTGCGACCTGAATTCAATCCCAGAACAGAATATTTCTTCCATTTGGAAACTTACGAAAATTTTGCAAGGATAGACCGAGAGACAGATGGATGAAGGTCTTAAAAAATATTCATATTTATTAAAAACTGATCAAAATTATTAAAAAATCAATATCTTAGATTTCGAAACGAGTATAAATAATATAATGTCAATTTATAAGATATATATTTTCTATTTTTGGTAGAATGAAGGTTACTGTTTATAAATAGTGATGTAACCAATCGAAACAAAGATACGCTTGATGAAAAGCTGTTCTAATTAAAAAAAATTCAGTGGGGAAAAAAAGTTCATTTATAACAAAATTTAAAGAAGCTAAATCAATTTTTAGGATAAATTATTCCCTAAACATTTGGTTTTCTCTTTTGCGTTTCATCGTGCCAAATTTAATGCTTGAGAGCATCCTGGACCCCTGGTAAAGGGATCCTTAGGAGAATAAAATAAAAAAGATTTGTTTACCTGAGGATCCTGCCCAAAACATGATTATGAGAGTTCAAGATATTTCGACTCGCATCTTCATTGAAACGAAGCATTACTAACAAGTTGACATAATTTGTCTTAGCAAAGATCGGACAAAGATGTTTCAAGGCCGGGAGAAAAATCTTCTAGCTCGGCTACGATGAAATGCAGCTCACGCCTTTCGGGACTTAAAAGTGACGCTTTTTTGCAAAAACAGATTACTACCTAATGCTTCTAAATAATTGAGAATGACAGTGAAAAAATGTATATTCAGCCAAATTGTTATATATGAGCTCAAAAGGAGGGGGAAGGATGGAAAAATTAGAGATCTACAGAAAATCTCTCTCTAGAAAATTGCTGTTCGTCTAGAATTTTTACAAGAATGACAATGACTAGGAGTAAGTCAGTGTCATGCTCATTACTATTACTATTACATTCACTGTTTAACATTGGTCAAAGTGAGAAGAAATAGGATTTGATCAGAGTGCCACTCTGTAGACTAATTAAGATTACACTAATTAAGATTTGGTCAGAGTGACACTCAATAGAATATTACTATTACATTTACTAATTATGCTTTGGTAAGAGTATAATATTACTATTACATTCACTAATTAGAAATTATAACTATCTCCCAAATATTTTAGATGAAAGCAACAATAGTTAATTGTCTCAAGAGCGAAAAGGCCAAAAATTTAATATGCTTCTTACATTTGGTCGAAGTTATAAATCCTAATTATGTATTGCCATTCAACAATACTGGACTTTGAAAAATATTAATAAACTCAAATACATAAGATTGCGTCGCAGAACAGAAGGATATCACCAATTTTCAAATAAGAGTCAGACGCCGATCTGGTTAGCTCAGTGGTAGAACCTGAATGAATTATACATGAACTCAGGTTCGATTCCTGGTCTCGTCATTTTTCGCTGTTGTAAAAATTAATTCGGTTATACTTTCTAGAATTATGTTATTACTGTGGGTAAAATTTCATATAACATGTCAAGCTAATCGAAGAACAATTCATTCAATTATACGAATATATATTGAAGACTAAAATTAACAGAATTGATCTAATTCATACGGAATGTGCGATATACTGTGCATATTCATTTAATAAAGCCTTGGAAAATATTAAATATTTCACGTTTAAATTAATTTCGTTTATTTATAAGTTATGTGCTTTAAAAATGCAATATAGGGGAGAGTGGGGATGAATGGGACATTTTTCATGTTTTTATTGATAACGTTCACCATGTGTAATTCAGAATTTTGTAACATTGCTCATAAGTGCACTTCAGTAATCAGTTACATATAAACATACTAACTTTAATAAAAAGTTATCATTTTTAATTAATATTAATTTTTTTTTTTTTTTTTTACATGCATGTGCAGTGCCCCATTCACCCCCACCTATGGGGATGAATGGGGCATGATTGGGGATGAATGCGACAGGACTGGAGTTAATAAAGAAAAGAAAACAAAATGGAAATCAATAAATTTTAAAGTTAAATTGGTTTATGTGATTTTATTGCACACTAGGAATTTACTGAAATTAACATAAACTGGTGTACTGGCTCAAATTAACATCAAAAGGCAAATGTCGTTTGGTGAGCACAGTTCCTAGTGCTCTAGGCTTTGGTAATTTAATCTAATAAGATATAATCTAAAAATAAATAGATAAATAAGACACTAGAAAGAAAGAAATCATTATAATAGAGTACGAATTATCCAGATAAATTTTTGTTTCCGACTGATCGGGAAAAATCAGCATTCTATTCTATATTACATTAATAATCACTAGGATTTATTTAATTAGCTTGAATGAAATTGTGATTTTAATCAAATTATTATTAGTTCATTTATTTAATGTTTTATATATTGATTTAAGTTGCATTGAATATTTTAACTTATAATTTTTTTAATCATAATTA
Source organism: Salticus scenicus (assembly GCA_963930645.1). Classification (NCBI taxonomy): domain Eukaryota; kingdom Metazoa; phylum Arthropoda; class Arachnida; order Araneae; family Salticidae; genus Salticus; species Salticus scenicus. The sequence goes on from OZ005652.1 coordinate 240,493,129, forward strand.
TTATAAACAAAAAACAGAACAATTAATTTCAATCTGTTTTTCTCTAAACCTATACTACTTTTATAATTCCATGTCATAACTACTGAACTACAGCTTACCAAAATATTAAAAATCTACTTAAGATTTGTTTTAATATAATTCTTGTATACAATTTTAAATTAGCACATAGTGGGGAATGCCCCATTCATCCCCACCACCACATGATCATATAAAACAGGAAATAGGCTTAATGAACAATTGTCAATATTCTTCTTGAATATCATAAACACAATAAAAGATTATCCCTTATCACCATATAACAGTTATATTAACTTTAAGCAAATAGTTAATTTCTTAACCATTACCTAACTGAATCAGTAAAAACTGACTTTGGAAGCTGAAAAGCCTACTTTAATTTTTTTCTGCCCTTCTATGGATAGCACAGTTCTGAAACTACACTTGATGAATGATCTCAGTACTGTCATGTATCAGAAAAAAATGTCAAGTTTCTGGTGCTTGCAACACATAAAAATCTAGCTATTGTCCCATTCATCCTGCGTCCCATTCAATCCCACTCTCCTTTATTACTCTATTTTTATATTACTTAAATAATTTCTCTAAATTATTTAAGATAATTAAATGTCATTTTACCTGATGTTAAATTTCCTTAAAATATGATTACTAAATTATCGTTTCCACTTTTATTTGATGCAGAAAAGGAAATCTGGAGTGACTCTACTCGACTTTCCGAACGTTAAGCGATTAACAGCTGTATAAATAAATTAAAATAAGCGAAGTCGTCACATAAACAAAAGAGAACTTTATAATAGGGTATTTGAGTATTTTCTCCCAAATAGTACGTTGTTTAATTTAACGCTATTGCACTTCAAATAATTTGAGCCCATAGGTCATAATGATAAAGAATTTTTCGTTGTGTCCCTGTAAAAATCTGTAAACGCTACATTCACCAAAATGTATACTGTGCGATGGTAATCTGTAACACGTATATAAATTTTCACTTCAATATGATAAGGCGTTTAGACGCTATCGCATTTAAAATAATTTGAGTCCACAGGCCATAAAAATAAAGAATTTTCCTTTGTGTCCCTGTAAAAATACTATTAAGTGCTAGATTCATCAAAATCTATACAGTTCGTCAGACGGTGAACTATAACCTGTGTATAAATTTCAGTTTATTCGAATGAAATATTTAGATGATATCGCACTTTAAATCATTTCAGCCCATAGGCCGTAGTAATAAAGAATTTTTCTTTGTGCCCCAGTAAAAAAAAAAAAAAAACTATAATTGTTAAATTTACCAAAATCTATACAGTTCGTGTGGCAAACAATACTTTCGTTTACATATGTATGTTTGGAAAATAAAAAAATCAAGGAAATAAATGAATCACTAACAATATGTTTAAAAAGTTTCTTTTGCATTCTTGATTGCATTTATAATAAACTATAAAGAAAATTGAATCTTTTAAATGTGCAGGCCCATTTTAACACTTTTCAGCAAAGTTTTAAAATGCTTATATCCTTCGGTTTCTCTGTCTGTATATCTCTCTGCGTTCTAATTTTCTTAAACATTCTTAGAATGTCTTGAAATTGATATATGTTATTGAAGTTTACGATGACATGTTATTATCAAAAATACTATCAATAGCACGACTGGTTTGAGAACAGGCACACCCAAGAGAATTCCGATGTTTTATATTTTATTAGAAGTATTTCTATAAAATGTATTTAAATACGTTTCTGCACCAAAAAACACAATCAAATAAACATATATTATGCATAAACACAAAAGAAAGAATTATGCTTTCTATATAATATGGTATGATTAGCATAAATGATAAGTTTACAGGGCCACACAAAAATACTCCTGTACATTAGAATGTGCTGGAAATTGCTGGTAGTGCATTTTCAGTTATTTTATACCTTTTAACACTTTCCAACAAAGTTTAAATAGTCTATGATTATTTTATCTGTCCGTCCGTCTCTCTACACTCCAATTTTCGAAAATATTTTCAGAATGCCTTGACAATGATATATGCTATTCAAGTTCGCTATGGCATGTTCTCTACTGAAAATGGTATAAATAGTGCAGCTAATTCATGTACAGAGATTTATAAAAGATTCACGATGCATTTTTTTACGCGAGATATAAGAGATTTTTCTTTACAGCCTATTTTAATATCTTTGTATCTTATACAGAACAGAACGAAATTAATATACATTATTCTGAAATACAAAGTTCTTTTTCTTATAGAACAAAGTTTTATTCGCGTAATTTATAATGTTTATGGGGAACCACAAAGTTGTTCATACCTATATGTTAAGAAATGGGAATTCATATTGTAAATTTTTAATGACAGCAAGATTTTTTTTTTTTTTTTTTTTTTTTAATACACTACATGGTGGATATGTAAATTTTAGACGACATACTCAAAAACAATCTTTTTAATGCTTTCTCTTTAGAAATAACCCTATGAAGATGTTTTTGTGGTTGATTAGTTGGCTGGTGTGTTGGTTTTTAATGGCGCAACGCAAGGTCCACAGCAAAACACAATACGCCAAACAATTTTCTGAAAGATAGAAAAATTAAATAGAGCATCTGGATGGGTTTATCCATCCAGATTATCAGTAATAAAAAAAATCGCATTAAAAGGGTAATACAGGAATGAATAAAAGGTAAAAGTTTGAAATATAATAAAACGAAAAAATTAAATATCATAAATGGAAAAAATTAAATATCGTAACAAAATCCCGCTACTTTTGAAAAGTTCGTAATTTCAGGGTGAGGTTTTGATCCCAAGAGGCTAGTCAGATTCGGTGATGATAAATTAAAATATTGCCGATACAAATGTCGAAGGCAAGGGCAGTTGGTCAGGATATGGTGAACTGTAAGTTGGCTGGTGTTACATTTGGGACAGGACGGCTCGTGTTTGTGCACCCCAAGAAGTGCGTGCCTGTGAGTCTGTCTAGTATGCCCAAGTCTAAGTCTTGTAATCATAACATAATACTTCCATGGAGTAAAGGTGGGCTACTTTTCAATGTGTGGTTTAATGTAATTTGTTATTATTTTGTTAGTCCCACTCTTGTCACCTAGAGTTCCGGAGATAATCTTTTATAGTATTTGTTAAATCTTCATAAGAGACTGCACAATTAAGGGTGTCAAAGCCTGTTTTGCCGAAGCATCAGCAGCTTCATTACTCTTAATGTCTACGTGACTAGGAACCCAACAAAACAAGATATCAAATCCTTTTTTCAGAAGTTCGTTATAAGTTTTTAAAAGTATGATAAAAGAAGGTGAGCACGAATTTGATGAAACTGAATCGAAGACACTTTTAGAGTCTGTGTAAATGATAAATTTTTTATGGCTATGAGATGATATGAAATTTAAAGCTACTTCGACTGCAAAAAGCTCTGCCGAGAAGATGGAAAAAGAATTAAGACAGTAGCTAAAAGTATTATTTTCGAAAACGACAGCTCAGCCAACTTTATCTCATGTCTTGGATCGATCAGTAAACGTACCAATATAATCAGTATAACAGGAACGATGAAAAATGAAGAGAGAGAGTGAAATATGGAAGCATCTGTGTTAGACTTGTCAAATCCTTTAAATGGGTTAAGACAGGAAATGCCTTGAAAGTCCCAAAGGGTTAGATTTAATAGACAACGAGGACGAACATTAGTGTGAAGATGAGGGGAGGGGGGGGATTTCAAGAAGATGTCTAATCCTATGACTAAAATGTCGGATGTAATAAGGGCGATTACGAAAAAAATTATCGTCACTGTTGTTTAGAAAACGGTGAAGTGGATGATGAGGATATGAAAGGATGCGATAGTAGAGATTCTAAAGAGAGATTTTGTCTAATAACAGTGAGAGAGGTTTCCACGATATCGGCATATAAACTGAGGACAGGAGAGGTGCAAAAGGCACCAGAGCAAATTCTTAATGAACATAGTGTCAAGTTTCTTGCGATATGAAGGACGGGTATAGCCATACATGTGACAGCCATAATCCAATTTTGAACGTATAAGAGTCCGATAAGCTTTTAACGATCATAAGCGATCACCCCCATTAGCGACTTCTAACACTCCCTAAGATGTGTTTGAAAGAACTTTTAAAATATTTAATGCCTTATCATAATTTGCCCTTAAATTAAAGATGTTTAGAATAAAAGTAAGTTTCTTGTCGAAAATAACACCCAAGAAGTGAATAGTGTCTACAACTGAAATACGGCTGTTGTTCATTAAAATCTCTGGATTAGGACATAGAACCCGTCTATAGCAAAAGTACACACATTGTGTTTTGTCAACAGAAAAGGTAAAATCATTTTCGTTTGTCTATTTTATAATACTTTTTATTGCAAATTGCATTTAGCATTCAATAAAACGAATGCCGTTTCCCTGACGAGATATTTGTAGATCGTCAAAATAAAGATTACCGTTCACACTGTATGGTAGCTGTTTTAGAGTATTATTAATCTTTAAAGAGAAGAGTGTGACACTCAAGATTTCTTGAGGTACCCCCCTCCCCTTGAAAGTAAAAATTTGAATAAACTGACCCAGTGCGAAATTGGAAACGTCTAACTTTTGAAAAGTTACTAATAAAAATAGGATGGTTCCTCCTGAAGTCTAAATTAAATATGTCTTTTAAAATTTTATAACGCCAGGTCATGTCATATGCTTTTTACATGCCAAAAAAAAAAATCGACACCAAATGGTTCTGTGTGTCACAAAAGCTTTTCGTATATTTGTCTCTAAGAATAAATATTGTCAAGGGTAGAACGGCCACGTCGAAAGTCTCTTTTCCGTGGATAAATTAAATTTTTACTTTCTAGGATTAAAATCCCAACCTTGTATTTACCATTTTCTCTAAGAGTTTGCATACGCAACTTGTGAGAACAATAGGCTTATAATTTTTTAGGTTAGTAGCATTTTTACCGGGTTTTGGAAAAGGGATAACAATAGCAACGTGCAAAGCAGTAGGGAAAACGTGTTCAGTCCAAATTCTATTGTAGAGTTGAAGCAGGTATTTAAGAGAGGCTTTTGATAAATGTTTGATCAAGAAGTATGTAATGCTATCAGACCCAGGAGCAGAATTATAACAATTTTTCAAACTACTGTTTAATTCTTTCTCTTTAAACAGACTATTGTAATTTTGAGATGACCAAGATTTAAAGTTAATTACGCAGTGTTTAGAATTTCATTTGTAAGTCAGAAAGGGTTCAATGTAGAAACTACAGCTGGAGGTGTTGGTCAGTTTTCTTCTAGTGGTATTTGCGATATTTTAGGTAAAAGTTATGTATGACCGTAGTCCTTAAGAAAAGAAAAGAGATACTCTGGTTAGAATGAATTCCCATAGTCTTCTTGACACGATGCCATAATTGTTTGATGCTAATATCAGAGGTGATACTGGAGACATAGTTAACCCAAGACTCTTTTCTGAGCTTTCTTCCTGATTTTCCGTGCATTTGTCCAAGCTGGTTGATATAGAATGTAATTGCTAGTAATTGGGCATCTACGGAAACCTCCCATATTTTCTGTTGTTTTTTCTTCGTAAGTTTGCAATTGCCATTCCACCAAGGCTTGAAATGTTTAATTGAACACTCAGAGGACTTTAGAATTGAAACATTAGCATTATTTATGAGTAACTGCATTATTAATATCACCCTCTATCATATGAAGAGTAATAGTAGAATTTAAAGCAAAAGCAACCCAGTCGGCCTTATCATAGATGAAACAAGGATTTCCAGAATGAGTGTTGTTAAAATTGTGAAGAGATAATTAAACAAGTGGTCACTATTGTGTGAATTGCTACTTACAAAAAAATTAAAATACAGGTAAAGGATGGGGAAGCAGAGGTCAATAGAATGAAAAGTCCTTGAAGGTTCGTGGAAATAGGTGGTGTCTGCATTGTTCAAGATGCACAGGCAGTTGACATTAAGGAAATCCTCGATGACCTGTCCCCGAGAATTAATGTCAGGACTTTCCCAAATAGGATTACGACCATTAAAATCCCCAAGAATCAGAAAAAGAGTATGAAGTTGGGAAATGAGGTTATTGAGATCAGTCTGATGAAAAAGCAAGTTTGGTGGGAGATAGACAGTGCACATAGTTATGAGCAGATGAATATGAATCTGGATAACAATGGTTTGGATGTTTGTCTGAAGAGTTATATAAATGTGTGGAACATTATTAGATACCAAAATAGCCACACCTCCTCTCGCTGTGTCAGAGTGTGGGCAGAGTTTCCTAAAACATGTGTAGCCACGAACATTCATAGAATCCTTTTGTCATAAATGAGTTTCTTGGAATACAACACATATAGGTCGATGATCAAAGACAATGTCTTTTATTTCAACTCGTTTGTTATTTAAACCACGACAATTTCAAGAAATAAAATTAGTCATTTTTTTAGCTTAAAATATCTATGTTATTTTCATCAGAGGTAGTTGACATGTCCTCCCCATCAGAAGGATGAAGATTAAGATATTCTTCCTGTTTCCTCAAAATTAGTTTTAGTTATTTTCTTCTTAGGTTTTGGCATTTTTGTCTTTTTAATCAGATCATTGCGGGAAGTTGAATTATTGTACTTCACTGCAGAGCTATAGCTTTTATCAACAGATTTTTTTTTTTTTTTTTTTTGTAGATTTTAAAGATTTTTTAGAATATGGAATTTAGAAGTTTCAACTGTGGAAACAGTTGACTCAGTTAGTTTTCAAGACATTTGGAGGACTACCTTTTACAGTTTCTTCAGTAGGAGAGCTCTTGTTAATGCTTTAGTCTGCGTTGCAATTGTTTTACATATTTTTTAAGTTTTATTTGATGTTGCAGCAGCTTACGTTTTACCGACTGTGGGAGTACGGGATTCTACAATTTTCCTTGCTTCAAAATAAGATATATTTTGCTTTGTACCTTTATACGAGTAGTTTGCATTTATTTTCCTAGGATACACTTTTTACATGATTGAGAATAAGAAGGGTGATCTTTTTTATGATTGACACAGCAGATTATAGCTTCATAGTTTTGATTATCATGGCCCACTGCCGCTCAGCGGGCACAAGGGGAGATTTCCCAGACAAGCAGTTTGTGAGTGACCATAACTTTGACATTTGAAGCAGCGCAAAGGATATGGAACATAAGGTCTAACTGGGCATTCTAAGTATCATGCTTTTATTGGGAGAGTAGGTGAGTCTATTGTCAGCATTACATGTATAGTAGGGACTTTCTTGGCATCTCTAAACATCAAAGATGGCGGACTGCTATAACATTTTGGTCTTTCAGGTTTTTCTAGAATTTCTGCTTCAGGGATATACTGTAAATCAGCTTCGGATATAACATCACGGCTTGTATTCAGTTCTCAATTTTTAAGTTTTTTAACTAACTTCGGTTCGCCTGTTAATGATTGTAAAGCTTTCTGTATCAAGAATGGTGAAGTCTTTAAGAAATTGCCGCCATTTCTTTTTATGATAAAGAATCTTGCTTTTCTGTTTAGAAAAATTTTACTTTCCTTTAACTCCTTTTCAGGGGCGGTAGTTGCATAGTGCAACCACAAATTTGAATTCAAAACTGCAAAAACTGTCTCCGAAAATTTTTATTTACTTTTATTATATATATATATATATATATATATATATATATATATATATATATATATATATATAAAACTTAGACGAACTTTATTTATTTCTTGCCTTTTAATATTGATGGTGATTTCTGGTGACTGTTGCTTTAAAATGAAAAAAATTTGCTTGCCCCTGAAAGGGTCAAAGTATAATTATTATTAACTATTTATTATTATTAACTGTTATTATTAACAATTTATTAAGAATGAAAATTTTTTATTCTTCAAATAGTTTGTTTAATAGAATTGCTTGAGCTTTTAATTAAAAATCTGTTTTTAAATACTTTTAATATAAAAAACCTTATTATTATTATTATTATTATTATTTTCGGATTCTAATAGAAAAATTTATTTTAAAATATTTATTTTATAGTAAAAGGTTATTTTCTAGGAATAATCGTAAAGGAAAGCTAGTTAAAAATATTTTTTAATTAAATATTCTAACTAAAACACTAATTTATTTATTAAAATACAAATTTTAATAATTAAATTAATTGAGACTGCTTAGTAAGATTTTTTGGCCTTTTAATTAAAAAGTATGTTTCAGTGGCTTTTAAATTTTTGCTAAGATTTAAATATAATTACTGCTCGTTGTATATATGTATGAATGTATACATACACTTTTAATTTACATCAAACTATTTTTAATAAAAATACATTTTTTCTATAAAAATTACTTAAAATTTAATTTAGAAAATCAAATTAAAAGCTACTTTATTTATTAAAAATGAAAAGTTTTAATGCATAAATTAGTTTGTTTAATAGAACTATTTGCGATTTTAATTGAAAAATCTATTTTTAAGTATTTTTTTAATATAATTCTTTTTCTATGAATAATTAAAGATAAAAATCTTTATCTTTAATTATTCATTCATTCGTTAATCTTTTTCTATGAATAATTAAGAAAAATAATTAGAAAAATAATTTTAAAATATGTATTTTTAATAATTAGTTAAAATTACTTAATACTATTGTTTCAGATTTTATTAGAAAAATTTGTTTTAAAAAACTGTTAATATTAAAAGTTTTTTTTTTAATATATATAAAGGATTATAAAAAAAAAATCTGATTAAAAAAATATTTAATGAGATAAATCTATTTTATTTATTAAAATCTATTAAAATCTATTTTAAATTATCGATTTTTAAACTATCGATTAAAATCTATTTTATTTATTAAAAATTTAATTTTAATAATTAAATTGAGATTGCTTACCATTGTTTGGACTATTATTACAAAGCCTATTTCAATGTTCAAGCGGTTCTGATCTCGAAAATGGTAGACAGTGCCGGATGCGAACCCAGGTCACACACGTTGACCCAGCAGTTCAAAGTTTTCCATTGTTTTCTCTGAAAGTCGCGTAAATACAGTCTAGGGCCCCTTAGAAAGAAGTCTTCTCGAATAGCATTTCACCCAAGCGTAGGGTCCTCATCAATCGGTTTAATACTACACAATCCCCACGAAGGTATTTTTAATATATATATATTTTTTTTTTTCATTAAATGATTGTATTAATTATATATATATAATGCATAAATCTATTTTTTGATTGAAAAAAATTTAGTTAATAAAAATATGACTTTTTATAAATTAAATTAGTTGAGATTTTTTATACTATTGTTTGGGCTTTTTAATGAAAATTCTATTTCAAAATGCTGTTAAACATAAAAAGATTTTTTTCATCATTGATTATAGAAATAAGGAGCTAATTAAAGTTATTTAATTTTAAAAATATAATTGAAAATATAATTTGATTATTAAAATATTAATTTTGCTGAGATTCCTAAAACTGCTGTTTGGATTTTTAATTGAAAAGCCTATTTCAAGATATTTTTTAATATAGAAGTATTTCTTTTTTTTTTTTTTTCTTTTTTTTTTTTTTTCTATGAATGATTAAATAAATAAATAAATACAAACTGGTTAAAAATCGTTTAATAAAATAATTAATTATAAAAATATATTTTCTTAATAAGTGAATTAGTTGAGATTGTTTAATATTGCTGCTTAGGCTTTAAATTGAAAACCTATTTCAAAATGCTTTTAATTGGGAAAATGGTATTTCTTTTTTTTTTTCTTCTATCAATGATTGTCTTAAAATGATGTAATTAAACTTAAATAATATAACTGATAAAACTATTTTTATCTTAAAATATATACATTTTTCATAATTAAATTAGATGAGCTTGCTCAATACCACTATTTAGGCTATTGATCGAAAAATCTACTTCAAAAGACATTTACTTAAAAAATTATGTTTTTTTCTATCAATTTTTATAAAAGGGAAAAGCTCGGCATAAAAATTGCCTCTGACATCATTTCAGCATATTCTTATGTAAAATGACCTCCTAAATCCAAATATGACACCTATTTTGGCCTCTCACCCACCGTGTTTTAGGAATGGACTCCCATTTTTATAATTTTTCGGTGAATTTATGGCTATAAATTTGATTTTTAGGAGGGGGGAGGATTATTTTAACCATTAAATATCTTTTTAGGGGCTACAGAGTTAGAAAATTCTAAAACATGGACATTTGCGACAAGGGATTTTTTTTTTTTTTTTTTTCGGAGGGGGGGGGTGGATTTGACACTGAAATTATGCATTACATATCTTATATTTTTTCAATTTGTTATTAATGTTATTTTTTAAACTTTATATATATATATATTAGGTGTTAAATTCATTATTTTTCATTCTTCAAATCAAATTCATGATAATAAAATTATCGAACAAGAAAAGAAATTGAAGGAGGGGATGGTATATCTGGAAAACTGTGGGTGACTGGGCAAAATGGGAGTCATATTCAGATTCAGGAGGTCATTTTATATAAGAGTCAGCAAAAACAGTATCAGATCTCGAAAAAAAAAAAAGTTTTTTTTTTTTTTTTTTTTTTTTTTTTTTTTTTCCAGGTCAGCGTGATTAAAAATATCTCATCAAAAAATCTAACTAAATGCTAACTTAATTATTAAAAAATTATATATTATATATTTAATATTTAAGTTGATTGAGATTTTTCTTTTTACAATTCATTGGGTATTTAGTTGAAAAATTTATTTTGAAATAATTTTAATAGATATATATATATATATATATATATATATATATATTATTTCAATTTTTATTTCAATTTTTAATCTAATAATAATTGTATTACTGCAATTTTTAATTCAATTAATTATTAATATTATTATCTAATTAAATTTTAGCCTATAATATTTTGCATTTGTAAATGGATGTTTGTTATATCAACTCTATTCTTGTGGAAATGTGTTATGTTGACATATATATATATATATATATATATATATATATTAAATCTATAATAACGATAATTACTAAAAAATGGCCAATAATTACTTAAAAAAATAATAATAACTATAACTAGTAACTAAGAACAGGTAAAGCGGGGTACTTATGAAATCGTGAAAATAGATTCAAAATATTAACTTTGACCAGTGTTTTTTTAACGATCCTTTGCTTTTCTAATAAAATTTTAAACTTTATTCGATTTTATGTAAGTTATGAAGAAAAATGACTAAATTTTGTAAATTTACATGTGAAAATGATTAATGCATTTGAAAGTAACCAGTTTGAATTTGAGAGCAACCTTAATATTACTGTTAGTTAAATTATGCATCCTAGATGGTAATTATTTTTTGTTGGTTATCAATTGACAGCAGCAAACGTTTAACGTAAATGAAAGTTAATTTTGTATTCCATTAAATATTTATAAATTAAAGCAAGTTTATTGATAGTAAAAATATAAGTTGATTTTTCTGGATTACATTCATACATACAATTGTAAAGGCACAGACTGGAACCTATCTAAAAAACGAAAAATCAAAAATCTTTTCTGGTTGCATTGTTTTATTATTATTTTTGAAATAATACATATAAATAGCATGAAGCAAAAGCAGTTCTTTCAGCGATTCCTAGACTCGACGACACATCGCGTTATCAGCTTAGCTAAGAATGTGATTTTCGAACCCGTGTACGGGAACCTATATAAGTGGTTTATAAGGTGAAAAAAGTAAGTTACTCCCTAAGAGGAAATGACTTCCGTGATTAAGAGTCATTTTTTTTTTTTAAGTTGGACACTTTTGATAGTTGACATCTTCAATTTTTCCGAAACTTTCAGGATGTGTTAGTAGTACTGTGATAAGAAAAAGTAAAATTTAATTTTTTCTGAATTTGATTTGTTCGACCTACAGAGGGGGTCAAAGTCTGAGGCCGTAAATAAAGGGTGCCATTTTAATATCATTTTACTCCTAAAGCCATGCGTGACCCATGTCAATTTTTTTTAAATACGGATACTACTTGATACTAAGTACATTTTAGCATAAACAGTTTGGTGGGTCATTCATGGCTTTAAAGGCCAGGGTCATTCAAAAGTGCAGTTTTCGTTGATTTTTTCCATGTTTACAGTCTGAATATCTGCTAAAGCCATGAGTGCCCCTTAAAAATAATTATGGGGTTAATTACACACCTTAGTACAGAACTTAAAAATATTTAAAATTGCATGGGTCACTCTTGGCTTTAGTAGATAAACAGTCCCAAAGTTGAAAATTTTCAAAAAAAGGTCAAATTTGATGGTAAATTACTCTATAAGCCATGAGTCAATAACTATGAGAGAGAGTTTTAATTATACCCTAGATGGTCTAGTTTTAGACCCAGGTTACAAACCTATGGGGCTTGTAAGATTTATTTAGATATAGTCTATTTTATATCGCCAATGTGTACCTGTTCTATGTAGTACAAAACGCTTGAGACCCAATTTTGTAATACTTTAATGCTTGTTTAAAACTTCCCATTTTACATTACAGAGGTCAGCATCAAAATAAATATAAAATAAATATAAACTTAAAAAATCTGGAGTGACTCCACTCGACTTTCCGAACATTGAGTAATTAACAGTTTTGTAGATAAAGCCTATAAATGCTAGATTCGCCAAAATGCTTATAGTTAGTGCAACAGTGATTTATAATATTCATATAAATTTTCAGCTCAATTGAATAAGGCGTTTAGATGCTATCGCACTTTTAAAAATTTGGTCCCATAATAGGCCCTAATGATAAAGAATTTTTCTTTGTGTCCCTGTAAGTAAACTATAAGTGCTAAATTCACCAAAATCTATACAGTTGGTGCAACTGTGACCTATAACACGTGTACAAAGTTTTTGCTCAGATTAATAAGGCGTTTAGACACTATCACACTTTTAAAAATTTGGCCTCATAGGCCATAATGATAAATAATTTTTCTTTGTATCCCTGTAAAAAAAACCATAACTTCTAGATTCTCTAAAATCTATACAGATTGAGTATCTGTGACCTATAATATGTGTATGATTTTTTTACTCAATTGAATGAGGCGCACTTTTAAAATTTTGGTCCCATATGCCATAATGATAAAGAATTTTTCTGTGCGTCCCTGTAAAAAAACTATAAGGGCTAGATTCATGAAAATTAATAGAGTTCGTGCTACGGTGACTTCCAGCATGCGTACCAACTTGCAGCTTATTCGAGCAAAGCGTTCAGACGATAGCGTGTTCACACACACACATACACACATACATACATACATCATCGCAAAAATAGTGAAAACGGACTCAGGGGACCTCGAAACGTATAGAAATATCAAAATCTCAAATTCGTATTTTTGACATGACTGCAATACTTTCCTCACTATAGTGTTCGGAAAGTAAAAATTACATAAGGGAGACAGGGGCAAGTTGAAGTACGGAGTAAGTTGAAACATGGAAACAAAAAATACAATTTTTAAGTTCTTATTCATTGCCAATAAAGGGAAGTACAGACACAGAAAACCTACTTTACAATGTAAAAAAAGATGTGTATGTAAACATCTGTCGATTTTATGAGGATAAAACTGTTTTTGAGTACTGTTTTTTACTGTGAGTAAAAATTCAAATTTTTAAGTGATGTTGCATTTTATGTAACAAAAATTGGTGAATGTTTCTGATTGATTGAGCGTTTATAGTGTATAGGTGCAGCTTGCTAATCATATGATTTGAAACGCCCACGAGCATAAGTACTGGTAGCTTAACATCTCATGAAGTGAAAATTGTGGGCAGCGGCCAACTGAAACAAATATAGGGGAAGTTACTTGAAACACTTGTTTCAATTAGTCTCATGCGCAATTATTATTATTATTATTATTATTATTATTATTATTATTTTGTATACAGTCTTGTTTTCATCACCCTATATATGTTTTACATAATATAACAATATGCACATTTCAGATGTATCTTAGGTTATTACTTTCCGAACACTATAGTGAGGAAAGTATTGTAATCATGTCAAAAATCCGAATTTGAGACTTTGATGTTTCTATACGTTTCGAGGTTCCCTGAGTCCGTCTTCACTCTTTTTACGATGATGTATGTATGTGTGTATATGTGTGTGTGTATGTGTGTGAGTGAACACGCTAGCGTCTAAACGCTTTGCTCGAATGAGCTGTAAGTTGGTAGTCACCGTAGAAAGAACCCTATCGATTTTGATGAATCTAGTACTTATAGTTATTTTACAGGGACACAAAGAAAACTTGTTTATCATTATGGCCTATGGGACCAAAATCTTAAAAGTGCGATAGCATCTAAACGCTTTATTCAATTGAGCAAAACATTTATACACATATTATAGGTCACAGATACTCAGTCAGTATAGAATTTGGAGAATCTAGCACTTATAGTGTTTTTACAGGGACACAAAGAAAAATTCTTTAACTTTAGGGCCTATGGGACCAAATTTTTAAAAGTGCGATAGCATCTAAACGCCTGATTCAATTGAGCTGAAAATTTATATGAATACTATAAATCACTGTTGCACTAACTATAAGCATTTTGGCGAATCTAGCATTTATAGGCTTTATCTACAAAACTGTTAATTACTCAATGTTTGGAAAGTCGAGTGGAGTCACTCCAGATTTTTTAATTCTATATTTATTTTATATTTATTTTGATGCTGACCTCTGTAATGTAAAATGGGAAGTTTTAAACAAGCATTAATGTATTACACAATTGGGTCTCAAGCGTTTTGTACTACATAGAACAGGTACACATTGGCGATATAAAATAGACTATATCTAAATAAATCTTAAAAGCCCCATAGGTTTGTAACCTGGGTCTAAAACTAGACCATCTAGGGTATAATTAAAACTCTCTCTCATAGTTATTGACTCATGGCTTATAGAGTAATTTACCATCAAATTTGACCTTTTTTTGAAAATTTTCAACTTTGAGACCGTTTATCTACTAAAGCCAAGAGTGACCCATGCAATTTTAAATATTTTTAAGTTCTGTACTAAGGTGTGTAATTAACCCCATAATTATTTTTATGGGGCACTCATGGCTTTAGCAGATATTCAGACTGAAAACATTGAAAAAATCAACGAAAACTGTACTTTTGAATGACCCTGGCCTTTAAAGCCATGAATGACCCACCAAACTGTTTATGCTAAAATGTACTTAGTATCAAGTAGTATCCGTATTTAAAAAAATTGACATGGGTCACGCATGGCTTTAGGAGTAAAATGATATTAAAATGGCCCCCTTTATTTACGGCCTCAGACTTTGACCCCCTCTGTAGGTCGAACAAATCAAATTTAGAAAAAATTAAATTTCACTTTTTTTTTATCACAGTACTACTAACACATCCTGAAAGTTTCGGAAAAATTGAAGATGTCAACTATCACACCTCCATAGACTTTGTCCAGCTTTAAAAAAAATGGCTCTTAATGAGATTCCCCCCCCCCCCCGTGCAGTGTAGACCCAAATCTTTGTCGCGAAGGTAAAATCATGAAAAGTTAAGCGATGTAACGAATAAATAATCTATACAAATCGCACGATTTTTCTTTCTTGTTATTGACTTGTTAGAAAATCTATGTCTTGATTTTATCACCATTATTTGGCCCAAAAGTACTACTCTTACAGAAAAAACATTTTTTTTAACGAGTGTTTTGACCTGTGGCAACAGCAAAAGATCAGGTGCTCATTAGTATGAGAACATTTAAAAATAGATATTTTCCCGAAATGTGTATTACAGTAAAGCCAGCGAAAGGGAGATACTATCAAGTGACTGGGAAAATCCCGTTATAGACTGGTGTCAGTTTTAGCAAGTATTATTGTAATGCTTTCTTTTCTCTCGGGGAAAAGGTCCTTTTGCATAAACGCAATCAATTACCTTTTTATAACAGCATGATTATTTATATATAAAGGGTACTCGAAAAACCTTGACTTCGGGTTTAAATTCTTAGATATTGATTTTAGATAATATTATCATTCATTGCAATGTTGCAAAGTACAAGGTACAAAATTTTTACTCAATCTAAAATTTTATGGCATTCATTTTCAAAAACTAAAATATTGCAAATTTTTACAGTATTTTTTAATACCCATACAAGAAATTTCCAATGTATAAAAATGTCCCATACTTGAATAGACTGATATACAAAATTTTAGCAAAAAAAAAAAAAAGTATTGAGGAAATAATCAGAAATTTAAATACAAATGCGTTTATTTATTAACTATATTTTCGTTGTTTTCATTCGTAATTTGTATACGACTTCTGAAATGTGATGCAGCCGTGTGTTTTTTTAAGAAGAAAATTTAAATCAGAACATTAAAAAGTGGTTTTGACAACTTTTGTTGTCCTTCCCTCTTAATAATTTCAGAAATGTTTGTCCATCACATTAGTGAAGTACGGAGTATGTTTCGCACGTTAGATTTATTATTATTATTATTATTTTCATGGGCACAGTACAAAAAGTTAAACTTTTTAATTTCTAAAACTGATTCCTCAGAAAATTTTAATCAGTTCAATAAATTATTGACATTTTATGACGTACGTTAGGTACAATATACAGCCACATATCCTTCATTAATTATAAACAAAACTTCATGGAAAATTACATTCTTTTATTGCCTAAGAGGAGTTGAAGTAGCCGATCGTAAAGTATGCAATATTTTATGGCTTGTACTATAGGAGGCTTTAGATTTTAATAGCAACGAATTGTCGCACAAAAGTTGCTCTGACAAGGATGCTCTTCCCTTTTGTAGACATAATTTTAGCAACCAACCAAAAGGTGCACAGACTGCCTTATTAATAATTATTTGTCTCTTTTATTGGTTAAACCTTTCATTCATATTTTGGTTGCGATAAAAAATCTCCCAGATCTTAATCAAACAACTTGTAGATCGCAAAGAGCTTTTTTTTATTTTTTAGTTCTCCATCGTACTATAAGTATGGGGAACTTAGGTAATATTGAAAATTTTCGACCTCGGTTTTTTGACTTTTTTACACGTCTTCAGGTGGAAGGAATCCGAAAATGACAAAATTTGTATGGTGTCCGTCTGTAGGGGTGTCAGTTAGTTTCTTAGTCTGTGTACACGATATCTCAAGAACAAATTGTCGCAGAGAAGTCAGACCAGTTTTAAAGTATTACTGTAGACACTGGCAAGAACCCTATTCATCTGCAACATCCGAATTGAAAAACTTCGTAAGTTATTAGAAATTTACGATTTTCTTAACATGGGAGAATAGGACAAAAATTCACTTAAACGTGCATTAAATGGAAACTTTCTTACTGTAAAAATGTCAGACCAGTTTTAAAATATCAGTTTTGATGCCAGAATGAACATCAGTAACTATAAATATGTTACTTTGAAAATTTCGCAAGTTATTGGAATTTTATGAATTTCTTAACATGGCAAAATAGGGCAAAATGTCCCATAAACGCCAATTTTGAGGGATATTTTCAGCGTAAAGATGTTAGACTACTTTTGAAACATTATTTAGGATACTGGCGTGAACATCATTGACTATGAATTTTCCTATATAAAAATTTCGTAAGTTATTAGACATTTACGAATTTCTTAACATGGCAGAATAGGGCAAAATTTCATACAAACGTCAATCTTGAGGGATATTGTCAGTAAAGATGTCAGATCACTTTTGAAATATTATTCAGGATACTGACATGAATGCCATAGAGTATGAATTTTTCAATTAAAAAAATTCGTAAGTTATTTAGAATTTACGATTTACTTAAAATTGCAGAGGGCAAAACTGAGCATAAACGTCCATTTTGAGGATCATAAATATATCAGACAACTTCAAAATAACATTTATGATACTTGTATGAACGTGATTGACTACAAATATTCTAATAGGAAAATTTCGTAAGTTATTCGTAATTTAAGATTTTATCAACATAACAAAGCAAAAAATTTCCATGTAAATATGCATTTTGAAAATTTTTGCATTGGAAATAGTTGCATGGAAACTAAAGTATGAAATTGACCCTAATGAAATAAATTAATAGATTAGAGTAAGATAAATATATCGAAGTGAACGGAGATAGCCTATTAGGCGGGGGCTTTATTCTGTCACTGTGTCAAGTGTTTGGTCAAATTCATTTCTCTTAACATGATAAACCTAGAAATTTATAAGAATATAAATATGATGGGGAACTGCGCAGAATCCACCTATGCCAACTAGTTTAAATTTGTCTCTTTTTATTGAATATCACATTATAAAGCGTTTTGCCGCAAAAGTTACATTACAGGAGCAACGTGTAAATCATTTCTAATCAATAGATTTTGAATAGAATTTTTATTTAAAATGTTAAATAGTTTATTTATTAGGACGGAGGACTATTAGTTTTAATCTACGGATTTTTACGATACTAGTTTTACGGTTGTTGGGCATTTATCAAAATCGAAAATTTATCGAAAATGTAATTGAGTAATTTGAAAACGATGTGATAATTTGAAAAAATAAATAAATAATAATAATAATAATAACTAGTTGGTATATGTGAACTCTGCTCAGTTCCCCATCATATTTATGTTCTCGTAAATTTCTAGTGCGAGACATATTATAATAATGTTAAAAGAAATTAATTTGACCAAAGCTTGATACAGTGACAGAATGAAATCCCCGCCTAATAGGCTATCCACCGTTCACTTCGATATATTTATCTTATTCTAATCTGTTAATTTATTTTATCAGGGTCAATTCCGTTGTTTAGTTTTCATGCTACTATTTCCAATGCAATAATCCTCAAAATTCCTATTTATATGAAAAATTTACAATTTCGCTATGTTGATAAAATCGTAAATTACGAATAATTTACGAAATTTTCCTATTAGAACATTTGTATTTAATCATGTTGAAACAAATATCATAAATGTAATTTTGAAGTTGTCTAATGTATTTACGATCCTCAAAATGGAAGTTTATGCTCAATTTTGCCTTATTCTGACATGTCAAGGAAGTTAATGTCAATTTCATTATGATTTGCACGAAATAAAAGTGTTAAAATATGTTTTATGGAAATACCTCTCAAAGAACGCAATGCTTTGAAGTTTTTTCTTATGTCCCTGTAGACAAACCAATGGCGATATTTACCCCACTCTCAATAGGGAACATCCGATAATGAGCTTGAGCAACAAATATTCAAGTTGTTAGAACGCGGACAGACGAACAGACAGACAAACCAAAGTCATAAACAATTTTCAACTATGTTGGAAAGTGTTAAAAAAAGAAATGTGAAACCTTCGTAAGAAAGTCATTCACGATATGTAAAAAAATGACGTCTCCTTTTTCTAGAAGTCATTCAAAAAATCATAATTCAAGCAAAAATTATTAATGAAATGGATTGAATTATTGAAAATTGAAATTTACCTTATTTGTCTATCCTGATTTGTAATACGTCTTTAATATTAGTTTTAATTTTAAATGCTGTTTTGCAGTCATTTTGTTTCTAGGAATTCTTTTATATTCTAGATCAAATTAATCGATTTAACATCATTTCTGAATGAATAAGCGGTCATTGTTAAGTCCACTGAAAACTCTTTGTAAAAATAATAGGTTTAGCTTGTAATTTTCAATCTAAAGTATGTATAATATCTTAATTTTGCTAATTAAATTCAACACTACTATTGGAAAGTGTTAAAAAAAGAAATGTGAAACCTTCGTAAGAAAGTCATTCACGATATGTAAAAAAATGACGTCTCCTTTTTCTAGAAGTCATTCAAAAAATCATAATTCAAGCAAAAATTATTAATGAAATGGATTGAATTATTGAAAATTGAAATTTACCTTATTTGTCTATCCTGATTTGTAATACGTCTTTAATATTAGTTTTAATTTTAAATGCTGTTTTGCAGTCATTTTGTTTCTAGGAATTCTTTTATATTCTAGATCAAATTAATCGATTTAACATCATTTCTGAATGAATAAGCGGTCATTGTTAAGTCCACTGAAAACTCTTTGTAAAAATAATAGGTTTAGCTTGTAATTTTCAATCTAAAGTATGTATAATATCTTAATTTTGCTAATTAAATTCAACACTACTGCAGTGTTGCCAGTCTTTACGACTTTTTTACTCAATAGTCATCAATAATTTCGAGAAGTGATATTTGATTATATACAGATATAACTGGAATATTCTGTACTTCAGTAGTTTTCACTTGACGTGATACCCTGCTCATAAAAATTGACAGCACACATTTTGAGAATCTCTGTTACACACAGACTGTGGAATTAGTTTCCTTATTTGAATATGGTTAGTTTTTAAAAATAAAATGTTCTCCGGGCATTAATCACGTTTATTCTGTCTATGCTACTTATTCCTTAAATTCCAAAACATCTGATCTCAAAAAACGGCCGGCTTTCATTTGGATTTGACGATACAAAACAACTATTAACTCATTAAAATTCCTTATTAAATGCCTTATCAGTAAAAAGCGTTTTTTTTAAGTAAGGATTATTTAAATCGGAATTAAGGAACAATTCTCAAATAATTGCTGGATACAGAATTTATGCAGTTACGTGACTGTCAACATGCCCACCTGACATTCGAAAGTTTCAGAACACCCTAACCCCACCCATTAAAGACTAAACCGCAAGGACCTGCAACCGATAATTTCGTCATTTATTTATTTAGTTGTTTTAACTTTTTACAACACAAGCGAATTCCACAATATTTTTAACATTTTTTTTTCGTGTTTTAGCGTTCAATGCATTTTTATTTCCATATCGTAATGGGAGATTATAAATCAAGGAATATGTATGCAGGGCACGGAAGGGAGTAGAGGTGTTTTCCCATGCTCGAATTTCTCAGAATGATCTCGGCTAGGGGCACTTATTGGCAAAAAATTACACATATATAAAAAGTCATGCATGACATTAAAGGGTTAATTGAGGGCTAGGCGAGGCTTTTTCTCAGAAACACACCTGCGAGTGACGTCATTTGGCCGGGAGCTTCGCTAATGACTGTCAGGCAGACTGCTTGGCGACTTTTGACAAAGAATGTTTTTTTTTTTTTCTTCTTCACATTTTCTTTCGCACTCTCTCATTCATTTTAATCACTGAGCAGTGGTTTCAGGTCACGTCAAAAGGAAAAAAATAATAATAACAAGATTTATACCCTTCGATTGCATCTACACGTGCTTAGATGAAAGTCAAAAATAGATACTGATTACAAAAAATATATAAAAATTAAAAATACCGTTCTGTAAGTCAAATGGCTCATTTGCATCTTACATCCTATTTTCTTTCTTTCTTTTACATAATTACTGTTAACGTTAATGAGTTTGGAAAGTTTTTGATGAAATAGAGGATTAATATTTACGATAGGGATTTTTTTAAATGTTGAAATATTTCTCTTCTAAGTAGTGTTTTGCATTCATTACAGCATTTTGATTAAGATGCTATCTGCTGCCAAATATGGCCGAATGTATGCATTTGAACAAGTGTATGCATAGCAAGCCTTTGATTTTAAAAATTAATTAAATGCAAGCTCCCTTTCCTCCGGATGAAGTCAATTCGGTACTATAGTATTCTTAAAGTTTCTTCTAATATGAGCCATACGCAAGACCGGGAAAGCGAAGGAGAGGAAAGAGTCGTATGGGTCCAGCAATTTATTTTTTTAAATAGTTAATACTTGCAACTGTCTTTTAAAAAAGTTAATTAATATATAATGTGTTTAATGATATCAGACGAGACCATCCTCCCCTTATCCTTATGCCCCGAACACCGACCCCTCACTTGAAAATTGAGTTTTTCCTAACATAAAATGTATCGTAAATGTCTTCATTCCAACTGTGTACGGCTTTATATTGTGTTAATAATTGTAGTTTAAAATATAGCTAGCAGGGGTGATTGGGACTCAAAGGTATTAGAGCCTCAAATTAGAAAAAACCCAAAATATCACATAATACTCAAACTATTTAGGCCAGAACCCTTTTACATTTCATTCACATATCACCTGGATAACAAAGAAATAACCAATGAAAACAAAAAATAACTTTATAGGAAATATGAAAATACAGATAGGTTAGAGTAAAACCCTGAACACAAACACCCCTGTAGCTAGTCCGTATTAGTGAATTTACTCAATAACTTTTGAAAACTTAATTTTCAAAAATGTATGTAGTGCCCATAAAGGAAATTACTCTTTGAAAAAGAAAAGAAAAAAAGAATCTCCATTGAACTAGAAAATTTCTCAGTTAGCTGCGCAAATTATATTTTAATTTTGAATTATATTTTAATTAATATTTAAAAACACACAAATCCTAAATTCTACATTTTCATATTATTTTAATTTAAGTACAAGTTTAAATAGTTTTTGTGAAATGAAATATATTCGGAAAGGGTTTTTTAATGTATGCAGTAAAAGAACGGCTTTATCAAATTTTTTAATAAGCCTATTTTGCACGAGGATTAATTTTCGAAATTCATTATTATGTGTCTTCCATTCACGGTTTATGAGATGTTTCCTGATTCTTCTTAGAGCTGTGAATTTGTAAATGGAGCATGCATGAAATCTAAACAAAAATAAATGTCACATACCTGTGTATTTTTTTGAAGCTGCCATGTCGTATCACACGGATTTCGCTTCAGCTCCTCACCGAAATGGAAAATAATATATTTTGGCAATACTAATATCAGTTCTGCCGGAAGCCAATCCTTTTTGAGACAAAATTTACAGCTGACCTTCGGAGCTGAAAATAAACCGGAGCGAAAGATATATTGGACCACATTAAAGGACTTTCGATCTCCAAGTAGTTTAAATCATTCAATCGCGAATTGTCAAAAGAACTACTTACGGCAGATGCTACTTGCTTTTACTAAAATGACTGGAAATACGGAAATGGTGATGTTTCAATTTTGAAGAGATACTCGGCTTTTTTAACAGATTACATTCACACTGATCACAAAATAGTGGGATTCAGATAAAAGAAATACTTTTCACATAGCAAATCATTACGATTTATTTATATAGAGAGAGACATTTTTAGCTACTGATGCACAATATATCCCGTAATTATTTTGTAATTTCTACTTTATTCTATACGTATATAGAGAGAAAATATTAGATTCGTGAAAATTTTCGTTGGATTTTGCACGTTTTGGGATATCCTGAACACTATATGACTGTTTTTAGAAAATGTCTGTCTGTGGGTGCGTATCACAAATTGCGTAAGTCACAAATTTTGCTGTATTTCACGAATGAATGAACGAAATTTAACCCATTTGGTGTTTAGTTGGACTCTGACATACACTGGTGCTGATTAGATTTGGGGATCAATCACTCAAGAGGTGGCGCTAAGATCCCATTTTTTTCTAAATTTTTAACTATTTCGTATAAATGTACACAATGAGAGTTATTTTTAACGTGTGATTATAAAATTAATACGAATTATTGACAATAGTTGTAGTAAACTAGGGAAACAAAACTGTGCATCTGAGAGCATCGATCCCTCCCCTTGAGGGAAGTAGCCACCCGAGGGTGTAAATTTTCAGTGTGAGTACCTTTCGAAAAGTCTTGTCGATACCTCTAAAACGAACGAATGGTTGAACAATAGATCTGTGATAATTTAAACAAAGTTATCCATCTTTTTTCTTTTTTAACGAAAAAGAAAAAAGCATTTGTACTGACGATGGCACGAAACTGACTTTCTTTCGGCATTTAGCGTTATAATTCTGGCAGATAAAAATCTTCTGCATTTATCATGGAAAATAAATTACATCTATATATATGTTACCGCTAAAGTGCAGAAATCAGTTAATCTGCAGATTAGCTAGGTAATCCGCACATTAACTAGGGTGATCCGTTAAAGTGAGGAAAATTGTTTTATTTCTCAAATTACCTAGGTAATCTGCGAATTACCTAGATAATCTGCACATTACCTACTAGGCACTAGTTAAAGTGAAAATAAGATATCTGTTGTTGTAATTTTACAGCACGCTGTGTTGTATTTGTTTTTTCATTCCGAAAAAAAAAAAAAAATTTTCTTTTCTTTTTTATTTCTTTCTTTACTTATTTTAATCTGTATGTGTTTTAATTTTTATATCTTTTAAAGTTATATTTGTTTTAATTTTTATTTATTTCATCTTTTTTATTCTGTCAATATAAGTTTGGAGATGTTATGCATTTTTAATATGAAATATAATAGCTTTCAATAAATTCTATTTTATAAATGAATGTTAGAATTGTAATACAGTAACGATTTCTTTTCAAAATAAAAATATTTAACAATTTAAAAAAAAAAAAAAAAAAAAAAGTTTCATTAGCAACTTATATTGCTATTATTATTTAAATACTAGAAATATTAAATTATATAAAATATTACTAGAAATATTAAATTAGACAAATCAGAAGCATTATTTAAGAAGTACTTCGAATAATTAAAACGGCTTTAACATTTTTTAGAATGCATGAAAATTAAAATGACAGTTTTCAATGCTTTATTAAACTATATTTTGCAGCATACATATATCTGCACAAGTTTAGCAAATATATTAATTTTACAAAAAAAAAAAAACCTTTATTAACACTTTTTATGTGATAAACTACAACGAAATTATCAGAAAAAGCGAACAAAATTTAAAATAAATAAATAAAAATATAATCATGATATATAAAATATGTACAGGAAACTTGAAAAAATGTAATGAAATGCTGAAAAATGTACAGAAATTTCATATTAAGTATTTATTAAATGCCATAATATTTTTCAAAGTTAATAATTATATATCTTTTTTTTTCTTTTTTTTTTTTTTTCAGTAAGTATAATAGTAATTTAAATCAATTTTAAAATAAATTAGTTTTAAAAAGTTATGGTTTAATAGTTTTAGTTCGGAAGGAAATAATTACTGTAATATAAATCTAATATTCAAAATTCAAAATGGAGATTCACGAGAGACGGCTATTAATAAAGATTACATTTCATTAATAAAATGCAGACCCTTATCAAACTTATATTAACAGAATTAAAAAAAGATAGAAATAAAATCAAAATTAAAACAATTATAACTTACTTGTTACTTTAAATGTTGTGTTAGTCATAATAATAAACCTTATCAAGGTTCCATCCTCCACATTTTGCGTTTGCCGTTTAGCGGTTTATCATCATAGCATAGCGGAAGTGCGGAAGGGAAGGGTAAAAGTTTTAGTTATGTTTGAAGGTCATTCGCGTATCTGTATCACATGGCTGTTTGACGTCATAGCGAATGTAAAAAAAACTAAGGCTCGAAACAAACATTTGAACTTTAACTATACTGAAACCGTTAATCTGCAGATTATCTAGTTAAACTGCGGAAAACTCTTTATTCCGCACTTTAACGGGTTATTTTAGTTAATCTGCAGATTAGCTAGGTAATCTGCAGATTAACGGATTTCGCGTTTTAACGGTAACATATATAAAAGAGTAAACTCACTGATTCACTGACTCAACACAGCCGTGGCGATTCTATGGGAGATAAAGTCACAAATTTTTGTGAGCCTTGAGCCTCAACACGCACTATAAAGGGATTTTACGAAATTTCCCCCTCCCCCCCCCCCCCTTTAAGGGCGGGAATTGAACAAAAACACGCTTTTAAGATAACTGCTCCAAATTATCTCAGAATAGCGATTTTTTTTTTATTTGTCGATTGGTTATATTACGTACTCAAGACAAACACTACAAAGGGATTTTGTAAGATTCCACCCTATCCCCTTTGGCGGTGGGGGCAAAAAACTTGTTTCCATGCGTGACTGTGCACCGAACTACCTTAAAAATGCGATTTTTTATGTGTGGGCTGGTTATGCGTTCCCAAGACACACTATAAAGAGATTTTGCGAATTTTCCCCTTTTCTCCTTTTGAGGGCGGGAGGGTGGGGGTGTAAAAACACGTTTTAAAGAGTAACTCTGTTCCAAATTATCGCAATAAAGCGATTTGATATGTCGATTGGTTATACAGTCGGTAACAAAAGTATCCGGACACTAGCAAAAATTCCTATATAAAAAAAGTAGAGTTAATGCTGTTTTGTTAAATAAATCCTTGTCGAAACATGTTCTTAGACTGACTCTACTTTTTTAAATAGGAATTTTTGCTAGTGTTCAGACACTTTTGTTACCGACTGTACGTACTCAACACACACTACTAAGGGATTTTTTGAAATTCCATTCTATCCCCCCTTGTGGGGGTTGGGGGACTAGAAATATGTTTCCATGCGTAACTCTGATCCAAATTATTTTAAAATGGCAATTTTTGATGTGTGGACTACTCATGCGTATTCAACACACACTACAAAGGAGTTTTGTGAAATTCCACCTTACCGCCCCTTAAGGGGCGGAGGGGGGCAAAGAACATGTACCCATACGTAATTCTTCAGTATATTATCTTAGAAAAGAGATTTTTCATGTGTAGGTAAGTTATATGTATCTAACTCATAGTATAAAGGGATTATGTAAAATTCATTCCCCCTTCCCTCCTTTAGCAGCGGGGGATGTGTAAAAGACGTTTTAAAACATAACTCTGCTTCAAATAATCTCAGGATCTGGATATTTAAAGGGAGGTTAGGTATGTGTATACAACATACACTATAAAGGGATTTTGCGAAATTACCCTCCGCCCCTTTGGGGCGGGCAGGGAAAAAAGCACGTTTTCAAGCTTAAACCTGCTCCGAATTACCTTAGAATGGCGAATTTTGGTGTGTGGGTTTTGATTAAATGTATATAATAAGCACTTTGATGTGATTTTGCAAATTTTTCAACTTTACCAACAAGGGATGGGAAGCAAAACGCAGGTAAGGCGCTGCCGAAGGCATTGTGGCTCCAGACTCAAAGTGTGGTGGCGAGTGGTAAAACCGCTACCGAAGGCAGTGAGAACTTTCACTCAGATTTTGACTGATTTCAATTTTTTTTTTTTTTCCTTTTCTTTTTCAAGATTCCTCCCCCCCCCCCCCCCGCCCTTATTAATGATATGGCATTTTGAGAATTTATTTCAATATAATGACCAGTGAAATGGGCAAAGCCTGCTAGAAAATAATAATTTAATAAATAATTTCTGCTGCTTGAATTTGAGTATAAAATTATGTACAAGAAAGGTTTTGTGGTGGCCACAACATACTGGTTTTAGTTCTCCATCATACTATAATAGGTATAGAGAACTTAGGTAATCATGAAAATTTTCGACCTCGGTTTTTTGAATTTTTACACTTTTTCAGGTGTGAGGAATTCAAAAATATCAAAATAGGTATGGTGTCCGTCTGTAGGGTATCTGTTAGTTTGTTAGTCTGTGTACACGATATCTCACGAACAAATGATCGCAGAGAGGTCGGACCAGTTTTAAAATATTATTTATGACACTGGCAAAGAACCCTATTCATTTACAACATTCTAATTAAAAAACTTCAGAAGTTATTCGAAATTTATAATTTTCTTAACATGGGAGAATAGGCCAAATTTCACTTAATCGTGTATGAAAAGAAATATTTTTATTGTAAAGATGTAAGAACAGCTATTAAATATCAGTGTTGATTCCGGGATGAACATCATTAACTATGAACATGCTACTTTGAACATTTTGCAAATTATTCGAAATTTACGAATTTCTTAACATGGCAGAATACGGCAAAATTTCGCATAAATGTCCCTTTGAGGGATATTTTCATCGTAAATTTGTCAGACTACTTTTAAAATATTATGTAAGATACTGGTATAAACATCCTTGACTATGAATTTTCCAATTTAAAAATTTCGTAAGTCATTGGAAATATACGATTTACTTAATATGGCAGAATAAGGCAAAAATTCGCATTAACGTCGATTTTGAGGGATATTTTCATTATAAAGATGTCAGAACACTTTTAAAATATCATTTAGGATAGTGGCATGAACATTCTTGACTATGAATTTTTTAATGTAAAAATTTCGTAAGTTATTTGGAATTTACGATTTACTTAACATGACAAAATACGGCAAAATTGAGCATAAACGTCCATTTTGAGGATTATAAATATATCAGACAACTTCAAAATAACATGATACTTGTTTGAACATGATTGACTTACAAATATTCTAATAGGAAAATTTCGTAATTTAAGATTTTATCAACATAGCAAAATTGAGCGATATTCCATATAAATATGTGTTTCGGGGATTGTTGCATTGGAAATAGTAGCATGAAAACTAAACTACGAAATTAACTCTAATGAAATAAATTAATAGATTAGAATGAGATAAATATATCGAAGTGACCGGTGGATAGCCTATTAGGCGGGGATTTCATTCTGTCACTGTATCAAGCTTTGGTCAAATTCATTTCTTTTAACATGATTATGTCTCCCACTAGAAATTTATAAGAACATATATGCAAGATGGGGAACTGAGCAGCGTCCACCTATGCCAACTAGTTTAATGTCTATTTATTTTGAAATTCTTTAAAACAAATAAATGACATTAGAGTAAAAATACTAGTAATGGCTTTATAACAACAGTGGACACTTTCAAATTTAAGCCCTGAAAATCTAAAGTTTTCTAATTCTAGCATACGTTCGAACGACGTTATTAATTTCTAAAATTACAAATATTTGCAGCCTATCAGTTTTAGAATAAGACTGGTCAAATGAAATATTTTTTAACTCTCTGAAATACGCTGTTATATAATTATACTTCCTATTTTTATTTTTTCAACTGCTAAGATTCATCCCGGAATTTTTTTTACTTCCCCATCATACTACAGGTACAGGAAAAATTAAGAAATCGAGAAAATTTTCGACCTCGGCTTTTTAAGTTTTTTCAGATATGAGGAACCCGAAAATAACAAAATTGATATGGTATCCGTCTGTAAGGTGTCTGTTCATGATTTAGTTTGTTAGTCAGTGTATACGATATCACAAGAACAAATGGTCTTATAAACGTCGGACCAGTTTTAAAATATCATTTATGACACTGGCAAGAACCATATTTATTTGCAACATTATGCTTTAAAAACTTCGTAAATTAATCGAAATTTACGATTTTGTAATCTATATTCAATTAAAAAAAGTATTGGACTCGTAAAAATTTCTGACTTCCGGTTTTCGACGGATTTACAAGTTTTGACAGGTCTAGAACACGATTTGACCATTTTTAGAAAATGTCTGTCTGTGTGTGTGTGTGTGACAAAAAATTTCTGGCGACTGTATCTCCAGAACTACTGCTCAGAATTGTACATAAATTCATATGTAGACGCACCTTCACCTAAACTAGTACCTATCAACTTTTGGTGTCAACCGCTCTACAGGTGGCGTTACTATACAGCGATTTTCGCAATTTAAGAGAAAGCTATATCTCAGGAACTACTGCAGAGAATTGCATATAAAATTATATGTAGATGAACCTTGACATAAATCAGGGCCTATCAACTTTTGGTGTCAACCGCTTAAAAGGTGGCGCTGCTATGAAGCAATTTCCGTAATTTAAGGAAAAGCTACATCTCAGGTTCTACTGCGTATAATTAATCAAAACTTGATATATGAGAAGATTATTATGAGTCATTACGCTGATTCAATTTGAATGCTTATCGGTCTACAGGTGGCGCTGCTATACAGTGATTTCCGAAATTTAAGGGAAGGCTGTATCTCAGGAACTACAGCACAGAATTGCATATAAATTTATATGTAGATGCACCTTGACATAAATTAGTGCCTAACAACGTTTTGTGTGAAACGCTCAACAGGTGGCGCTGCTACACAGTTATTTCCACAATTTAAGAGAAGGCTATATCTCAGGTTCTATTACTTGTCATCAAACAAAACTTGATATGGGAGAAAGCCATTATGAGACATTATGCTGATTCAGTATGGATGCTTATCAGCCAATAGGCGGCACTCCTACACTGCAAATTTCCTCAATAACGTAAAGGCTGCATTTCAACTTATATGGAATATAACTCTATGAAACTTGATATGTGAGATAACCATTAAAAAACACATATTTTAAGATGTTATTTTAGACAGTAAAACTGCTGTCTTTGGATACTGTTAGTTTTCTCTAAGAAAATCATTTGCATTCATCATGTTAGATAATTTTAATAAAAATAGTTTTAATAAATAATAAGTGCACTTAGTGAATTTGTATAGAAAAAATAGAATAAAGTCTTGTGGTGATCACAATATGCTAGTTTTAACATGGGAATATAGGCCGAAATATCACTTAAACGTGCATTAAAAGATTTTTTTACTTTCTTCTATATTCAATAGAAGAATGTATTAGATTAGTAAAAATTTTTGACTTGCAGTTTTCGACGGATTTACACGTTTTGAGAGGTCTAGAACACGATTTAACCATTTTTAGAAAAGTCTGCCTGTGTGTGTGTATATGACAGAATTTTGTGGCGACTGTATCTCCGGAACTACCGCTCAGAATTGTATATAAATTTATATGTAGATGCACCTTAACCTAAATTAGTGCCTATCAACTTTTGATGCTAACCACTCAATAGGTGGCGCTGCTATACAGTGATTTCCTCAATTTAAGAGGAGACTATATCTCAGGTTCTATTAAGTACAATCAAACAAAACTTGATATGAGAGATGGTCATTATCAGACAGGTTGTGCTGCTATACAGCGATTTCCGAAGTTTAAGGAAAGGATATGTATCAGGAACTACTGCACAGAATTACATATAAATTTATATAGAGATGCACCTTGACATAAATTAATGCCTGTCAACTTTTGGTGTCAACATCTCAACAGGTGGTGCTGATACACAGCGATTTCTGCAATTTAAGGGAAGGCTGTACCCCAGGTTGTATTGCGTATCATCAAACAAAGCTTGATATATGAGGAAATTATGAGACATTATGCTGATTCAATTTGGTTGCTTACTGCCCAATAGATGATGCTGCAATACTGTAAATTTAATTAATAACGGGAAGGCTATATCTCAACTTCTAAGGTATATAACTGTACGAAACCGGATATGTGAGATAACAATTATAAAAACGCATTTTTAAGATGCTATTTATCTGTATATATATATATAAATTACGTGCCACGATGTTTGTCCGTGATAAACTCCTAAACTAAGAAACCGATTTTAATGAAATTTTGCACACTGTGTGCAGTTTGGTCCAACTTGAGATAGGATAGTTTTTATCTCAATTTATTGTCACAATACTTTTTTATTGCAATTATTTGTTAATTATAGCCCTTTGTTACAGTTGCTCCAAAATATCAGTGAGTTCCATAAGTTTAATTGTTGCCAAAAAAATAATAATAATAATAATAAATAAATAAATAAATAAATAAAATAAAAAATAAATTAAGAGTTCATTTTCTTTCGACATAAAAATAAATACATTTAATCAAACGTGAACGTTAAAAAATTATAAAAAGTTAAATTATGCATTTCACAAAAATTGAGGTTGTGTTATAATGTAACTCCATGGTTTTAGTCATGCGAGCGCGCGTTCTGTGTTAAAATTGATATTAGTTCAGAGTTTGAAAATGGTTGTTGTTCTATTTGTTTTGTGGCTGTTGAATAAAGTTATAATTTAAACAGCTAGCAATGGATTCTATGCTTAGTTAAGCAATATTTAGAGCCTCCGTTAAACCTCTATAGGAAAAACATCACATGGTGGCAGCGGGAAAAACAGGAAAAGTAGTAGAGTGAAAAAAATACTGTAAGTAATTTGTTTTGCATTTACCGATATTGAGCGAAGCCTATTCTAAAATTTTCAACTACGATGGAAACTGATAAAATTAGTGTTGTAAGGCATTCATTTCAAGTTACGCCACCAGAACCATTTACATTTTCTACTCCAGCTTATTGGTCAAAATGGATAACTCGTTTTGAACGATATAGAGTTGCATCTGGTTTGAACAAGCAATCGGATGGTGAGCAAATAAACTCATTGATTTACATCATGGGCGATAAAGCTGAAGATATTTTTGCTTCGTTCCAGTTAAGCACAGAAGAATATCAAATAGTCCTGAAAAAATTCAATGAGCATTTTGTAGTAAAAAAGAATACTATTTTCGAGCGAGCGCAGTTTAATAACCGTATTCAACTCGAAGGAGAAAGAGTTAATGACTTTATTACGGCACTATATCGTCTAGCTGAGAGTTGCGAATATGGAAATTTACATGATGAATTAATAAGGGACAGAATTGTAGTTGGAATAAGAGATTAAGCCTTAAGCGAAAAGTTACAATTAGATAGTGAATTAACATTAACAAAAGTTATAGAAAAGGTACGTCTCAGTGAATCCATTAAACAACAACAACTAAAACTTGGCGAAGCTGAAAGAGACACTTCTTTAAACGTTATGGGCTCAAATAAAACTGTTCGTTACCAGAATAATTTCCAAAATAAAAAAGAGAATAAATTTAACGAGAAAAGAACAATGCCGAGAAATAATAAATTTTCACAGAAAGATGAAAAGTGTAAATGGTGTGGAAAACAAAAACACGACAAAAGAATGTGTCCTGCTAGAGATGCCAAATGTCGAAAATGCGCCAAGATCGGGCATTACGAAAAGGTCTGTTTTTCTAAAAGCCAATCTAAAGGCTCATCGATTTCATTTTTAGACATCGTTTTTCACTTAGGGAAAATTAATGAAGATTGGACAATCGATGTTAAGATAGGAAATCAAGATTTAAAATTCAAGATAGATACTGGCGCTGATCACTCCGCAATTTCTACAACAGTTTATCGCTCTCTAGCCAAGAAAACTAAATTGGAGCCAGTTCATAAAGTACTATGCGGCCCGGATAGAAATCCTTTGAAAGTTTTAGGAAAATTCAAGGCACATTTAAACTTTAAAAGGAAATATTGTAAAGAAGACATCTATGTAATTGATGGTCTACAAACAAGTCTTTTAGGAAAACCAGCATTGATTTCTTTTGGGTTAGGACCAAAAATAAGCAATTTTGATCAAGTAGTAGTCAACAACCCTAAGAATAGAATTTCCAGAGCTCTTTGAAGGACTTGGACTGATGAAAGGGTGTTATTCAATACAGCTGAAGAAAGACAGTGTTCCATATGCAGTTACGTCACCTCGACGCATTCCTATACCTTTACTGAAGAAAGCCGAAGATGCGTTAAAGAAGATGGTGGATCAAAAAGTCATAACACCTGTTAGTGAGCCTGCAGAATGGTGTTCGCCAATAGTTATAGTTCCAAAGAAAGATGGACAACTCAGAATCTGTGTGGATTTGACACAGCTTAACAGAAATGTTTTGAGAGAATTGCACCCTCTACCCAATGTTGAATATACATTAAGTCTTTTATCAGGTGCCAAGATATTTTCAAAATTGGATGCGAACTCAGGTTTTTGGCAAATACCGTTAGACGAAAAGTCTTCATTTCTTACTACCTTTATTACACCATTTGGGAGATACAGATTTCTAAGATTACCGTTTGGAATCTCATCAGCTCCGGAACATTTTCAAAGAAGAATGTCTCAGTTGTTGGAGAATTTAAGTGGCACTGCTTGTCATATGGACGATATTCTGATTTGGGGATCCACTCAAGAAGAACATGATCAAAGATTAAGAGAGGTTTTCAAGAGATTAAAAGGTGCCAACTTGACTTTAAATGAGAAAAAATGGATTTTTTCAACTAAAAGTATAAAGTTTCTGGGTCATATAATCGACAGCCAAGGAATCCATCCCGATGATGAAAAAGTTGCAGCAATTAAGGAATATAAACCCCCAAGAAATAAAAAAGAACTGAAACAACTATTAGGATTCGCCAATTATCTAGCACGTTTTGTTACAAATTTCGCAGAATTAATGCATCCTCTTACGTCGATGCTTAGCAACAAGCGAGAATTTGTATGGGATTATCAACAGAAAAACGCATTTGAAGAGTGGAAGAAAATTTTATCTTCAGATCCGGTTTTAAAAATATTTGATCCTAATAAGAAATCTATAGTCACCACAGACGCATCATCTTATGGTCTGGGAGCCACTCTACGTCAAAAACTGGAAGAACATTAACACCGGCTGAGAGTCGATATGCCCAAATCGAAAAGGAAGCATTAGCTGTAGCATGGGGATGTGAGAAATTCAGAGATTACTTAACAGGGTCTCATTTCTTGATTGAAACTGACCATAAGCCGCTGATTCCAATTCTTTCAAGGAAGCATTTAGACGATCTTTCTCCTAGACTGCAAAGAATCAGATTAAGAATGATG
The DNA here is from genome assembly GCA_963930645.1 of Salticus scenicus. Taxonomy (NCBI): domain Eukaryota; kingdom Metazoa; phylum Arthropoda; class Arachnida; order Araneae; family Salticidae; genus Salticus; species Salticus scenicus. Next base: position 240,527,217 of record OZ005652.1, read on the forward strand.
AGATATTCATACACTATTACTCATGTTCCAGGGAAGAATCTTTATGCAGTCGATGCTTTATCTAGAAGTCCAAGAGAGCAATCATGTGAAAATGACGAACTAGAAGAAGAAATTAATGCATACATTCAGATGATCACTAATAATCTTCCAGCAACTTCTAATAGGCTGAAAGAATTTCAAGAAGCACAACAATCTGATGCTACCTGCCAGAAACTTTCTTCGAATGCGTTGACAGGATGGCCCTCGAAGAAAGATGTAGATCGGCTTTGTTTACCGTTTTGGCAACATCGCTTTGAAATTTCTATTCAAGATGGTCTTTTAATGAGAGGTTGTAGAATAATAATCCCAAAGTCGCTCCAAACTGAAGTGCTGAAAAAGATTCACGAAGGACATCTTGGTATAACTAAATGTAGAGCTCGTGCGAGATGTTCTGTATACTGGCCAAAAATTAACAAAGAGATTGAAGAAAAAGTGAAAAGTTATCCTGCTTGTATCAAAGAATCGAGCAACAGGCATGAACCACTAATTCCGACGCCATTTCCAGAAAGACCTTGGGAAGTTGTAGGCTTTGACCTCTTCAAATACCAGAATTCGTGGTACCTCCTTATAGCAGATTATTATTCACGGTATCCTGAAATTTCAAAACTTGAAACCTTGACTTCGGAAGAAATAATTAACCATTGCAAATCTATATTTTCTCGTCATGGTATCCCAGAAATACTCAGAACGGATAACGGTCCACAGTTCGATCCAATGAGAACACGAGAATTTAATGAGTTCGCAAGAAGCTATGGTTTCAAACAAATCACAAGCAGTCCGAAATTTCCTCAAAGTAATGGATTTATAGAATCGAGCGTAAAAACAATCAAAATGCGTATCAAGAAATCTGCTGATTCTTATCTTGCGCTAATGGAATACAGAGCAACCCCACTGGAAAACAGTTATAGTCCCGCAGAACTCCTAATGGGTAGGAAAATAAGAACAATTCTGCCAATAGCTAATTCTCAACTACTTCCTAGATTGATCAAGAAAGCTGATTTAGAAGGCAAGGAGAGAAAACCAATAGAGAAACAAGAAAGAAATTACAACAGGCACCACGGGACAAGAATTCTATCAGAACTTGAGAAAGGACAAGGAGTATGGGTTACCGGCAAAAGAGTGACAGGAAAAGTGTTACAGAAAACCTCATTTCCCAGATCATATCTTGTTCAATCCGGAAAGAGAATTTATAGGAGAAATAGGAAACATCTAGTACCATCGCCAGATTTCGAGCCAGAACCTGAATCAAATGAAGGATTAGATATTTCCGAGAATAATCATTCTACTGATATTATGGGATCTGAAATAAAGTCTCCGCTAACCAACAGAAATTCTGGGAATGTATCGGCAAAATGTACCTCCCCTACAAGACCTATGACAAAGCCTTATGTTACCAGAAGTGGTAGGACTATTCGACCACCCCAGAGACTTATAATTTTGAAAGGAATGGAGATGTGTTATAATGTAACTCCATGGTTTTAGTCATGCGAGCGCGCGTTCTGTGTTAAAATTGATATTAGTTCAGAGTTTGAAAATGGTTGTTGTTCTATTTGTTTTGTGTTTTGTGGCTGTTGAATAAAGTTATAATTTAAACAGCTAGCAATGGATTCTATGCTTAGTTAAGCAATATTTAGAGCCTCCGTTAAACCTGTATAGGAAAAACATCACAGAGGTCATAATCAATTTAAAGATATTATACATATTGATAAAGTGCTAACGTAGTTCTATCATAGATATAGTAATATATATAAACCTATCATCCCCATGTCATATGCAAGCGAAGTGTGATGTCACTGACAGTTCGTGGATGCAAGAAAATGATTTCCTATGTTAATCGCACATTGGATTTTTTGTAAAAAATTATTAAAAATCGAGGAAAATTATTTCCCGATTTTAAACCCCATATTTGAGTATAGATATGTATTAGTTATCATGTGCATGTGTTAGATTGAGTTATTTTGCTGTCAAATTGACAAAATTTTAATTTTAAATTTCAAAACTCTGTTGTCCTTGGCATTTTTGTATTTGGTTATCAAAACCGTAATACGAAAATATACATGCCAGATGTATATTTTCATAATATGTATTGTACGAAATATTGTTTCATATTATTCATTACTCTCTTAATATAAGTTGTTAAAATAACCATGATTTTTTAAAGGAATTAAATTACGTTCGCCAGATAATTTGGCGATATATATATATATACATATATATACATATTTTTTTTTTTTTTTTTTTTCTGCCGAGGATGGCAATCAAATCTATTCCACTGCAACATATTAGTATCTTATATCAGATACTTTATTTACACATTTGAAAAAAATTTTACTTCAAATTATGATAGAATATTTATCATTTTCTTTTTAATTAGTATATTAGTTGGATATTTATTGTGTAAATATCATCCTTTGAAATGAAATGTTTATGTTTTCAATCAAATATGGAAGTTTGTCATTTTTTTTTTCTAGAGTTTTGAAATTTAAAATTCAAATTTTATCAATTTTACAGCAAAAACAACTTAATCTAACGCATGCACATGATAACTAATACATATCTATACCCAAATATGGGGATTAAAATTGGGAAATAATTTTCCTTGATTTTTAACAGTTTTTTACAAAAAATCCAATGGGCGTTTAACATAGGAAATATTTTTCTTGCATCCACGAACAGCCAGTGACGGCATCACTTTGCTTGTGTATCATACAAAGATTTTTGATGACGGAAAAAAAAGCTTTGGAATCAGCCATTAAGTGGTATTAAAAAAAAGGAAATGTGAATTTGAAACAGTATCTGGAGTTTTTCATTCACCTGTAGTAAATAAATTATTCATAAATTTTATTTGCTAAAATATTCATATGTATTCCCATGTGTATTCACTCGGGAAAAGATGGCCATATTTTGATAAAAACTTTTCCCAAGTGAAATGGAATCACTTTTTTTCTCCCCAATGATCACTCTATATATCTGTACTGATAAGTATAAAGGATTTAAGTCCATATTCTTGATTTTTCAGGAAACGAAAAATAAAATTAAACTGTCTAAAAACAAATCAGAAGAATTGATTAGGGAAAAGGGATTATGTAAATTTATACCCTTTATACCATTCAGTGATTGTCAACCTTCATTTAAAAACAGGAAAAAACTGAATTAAATATTTTATACCATACATGAATGGTAAATTTCTGATTTGAACCTTTTTTTACCAATGGATTTTCTCAAAGACTAAATGACATAGACTTAAATCCTTTATACCAATCGATTGAGAATATTTTTCTGAGTCTGACTATGTACTTAACTCAAAATCGATATTTTTGGACTTAAACCCTTTATACTTATCAGTACAGATGTAACTACTATACTACGATTTCTATACGCAAGCAAAGTGTGACTCACTCACTGACCGTCTGTGCAGCCAAGAAAAAGATTTCCTATGCTAATCGTCCATTGGATTTTTTGTAAAAAATTATTAAAAATCGAGGAAATTTATTTCCCGATTTTATTCCTTGTATTTGGGTATAGATATGCAGGGGCGGACTAGCTCAATTTGGCCCACACGGCTACAAGGTATTTTGGCCCACTCGCTCCATAAGGGAGTTTAGAGAACCCTCCCAGGGCGGAATCCAGAAATTCAAGATATGTTACAACTTTTTACTTAACTTGCCACATTAATATAAGTGTTTATATATATATATATATAGCAATTTGGATTCTATATCAGATTTAAAAGAGAAATTTGTGTGGATTTAAAATTAAGGTTGTAGTAATTATTCTTGAACTTTAAATATTCAACTACAATCCCAGCAATTTTTTTTACTTCACATTTTTTACAGCAAGGTATGAATATTTGTTACTCGTATCGATACATGAACTTAACATGTGTAAATTTGTTTACAAATTGAGTAACATCATTTTATGTGTAAAATGTGAAATGAATATAAAACAGTGTAATAGCAAAATAATTTTATTGATTTTTCAGTCAAATGTTATACTAAAACATGTATACTTACCTAAATACTGCTGTATTGAAGCACCAGTTACTGTCACATAAGGATTATGTTGAATTTTTAAGAGACATGCTGTGTGTCTATATGTAACCCGCTGTAAGTGGGCCGTCTGTACCTATCTGATCCATCGTCTTGGCTGCTCTTGCTCTTACATTTTTCCACCATATGCACTGATTTTTTTTTCAAACTCCTTTTTCGGGGAGAGTCTCATGATGCACATCTTTTTTTATTTGGTTTTAATCATCTTTCATTAATTTTAACAAAATTAATCTTTTATTTATCATTTAATCAAAATTTCTTTAAGTTTCATTAAATTCCTGATTCATCCCATGCGTTTGTTTGCTTTCCAGCAATGCATCAATTTCACTCTTTGGGTCTTCTTTTCAGGTCCCCACTTTTCTACCGGTTCTGTACGCATTCACCTCTCCCTCTCGCAAGCATTCGCTCCTGATTGGCTGTTCAGTGCCGTGACGTTTTTGGAGGCTCATAGCTTCTGCGTCACTCAAAATTTTATCACTACACTTGATGACCAGCTACTGAGAGGTTCACGTCGTCGGTGGCCGTGCCTTTCGCGGAATCGCCACATGGATCTCATCGTTAAATATCTAATTAATTTTAAACTCAAAATCGTTGCATTTTTATAAAATAAATTAACATTTAATTTCAGTAGAGCATAGCGGACATCATATAAGAACGATTCTTCTGTTTATCGAAAAATTTCACGAGGATGCAAGTGGATTATAATTTGCCATACTTAGATGTCATTAGAGCAACCAAATCAAGAAATGGTGAGGATTAAACCCAGATACAATTCCAATGCCATTTCATGAAGATCATTAAGTATATTATGGTATTATTACATTAAATATATTATGGTTCTAAATACTGTCTTTTTCCTGTCTCTTGCCTCTACAAGAACTTGGGTAAGCACATTTATTCTTTGACTTTTTCATCCCCGCGTAATGCGTCATTTAGCGAGTACTATCCATAGAACCTGGCCAATATATGTTATTCATCTTAGTCAGTGAAACTTTTGAACTTTGTTTACTAATTTACTTAGCAATAGTTCAACTTAGACTTTCATTTAAAATTTGACTAATTCTTTTCATTTTACAAGCAGTACTAACTGCTATATGACAGAATGTAGCAAGAAAAAGTTATGGTTTGGATATTGAAACAATAAATTATATGAAATTATGGATAAAGGAAGAATAAATAAAATTGCTTTAAAATAGACTACAATAAATTGAACGAAATTATATTAGATTCTTTTAGAATAAATGATATATATTGTTTGCTTGCATTTTAAATAAAATGTAATTTTAGATTGTTATTATTATTATTATTTTTAAATAAAAGATATGTAATGTTTTCCAACATCACAGCTACTTTAATTATTTTAATTTAAAGTTCTTGGTCTGAAATAGGTCACATTATTATATCTTTTTAATCTAAACAAAATACAAGACCCCCCCCCCCCCCCAAAAAAAAAGTCTTAACTATTTTAACACTACTGTACAGCTGTAGCTATCATCATAAAAAAAATTTGATGGGTATAGTAAAATGACCACGCAGTACAAGATACAACCACTTACAGTACCACCTGGTGAAAAAAATTGGAGTTAGCATTACTATCTCGAAAATGACATAAGAGAAGGAAAAATGTAAATTGCAAAGTTGTACAGCATCATTAATTTAGTATGAAAAGAACTTTGTAGACATTAATGTTAAAAATAGAAGCTGTGGAATATTATTCCTGTACAAGTGATACTTGTTTTCTATGGTGTACGTAATCCCATTATCGTGATTTGTGTAGTTGGAGTATTAGTTTTTTGGGTTTGTTTTCAGGAAAGTTTCCCCCCACCCCAACAAAAATACCAATGTTTTTGTAACAATAAGTATATTTCAATGGGTGTATAAAGAAGTCATGTGGTGCCCACATCAGATTTTTTACTTCTAAATGGTTTATTTATTCCTACAATGTTGTTAAACAGGCATCAATTTCACAAAATTACTGTTAAGTCCCCCCCCCCCCACTTTTAAAGATGTCTGCAATTTTTTATGACGTCTGTAAGTAAACATGTGTATACATAAGTATATATATTGCATAACTTAAAAAGGGTTACAAATTTGCATACAGGATGTTGCAAATTTGCATACAGGTATTTTATATCTAATTGTGCACCTCCTTTTTGTTCTTTATACAACTTTTTGTTTAGGAGATAGCCACACAGATGTTATCCATAATGAGTAAAAATTGAAAATAATTTATAGTTTCATTAGTAATTTATAAAACTTTTGAGGTAGTTCTACATTAGAAACCAATAAATAATTTCCGAAATATCCAGAACTATGTTCCAATTACAGTTACAGCTTTCAAACACTGGCAATTTTAAATTACCATTTTTGCCAAATTTAGTCACTAAGTCACCAAATTTGATACAAAGTTGCCAAATTTACTGCCAAGGTGGAAATGAAAAAATTTCCATCTGTTTTCACTTTGACTATATATAAAGCTACTTTTTTACAAAAACTTTGATTTAGGAAAAAAGTATATTCTTTTGCAACAATATCACAAAGAATAAAATCCACTTTCATTAGAACTGTTGTAAGAGGGAATATGCATATAAAAGCATGAGAAACAAAACAGCATTTAATTGACTCGAACAGAGTTTGATGTTGGCAACAAACTTTGCCACTTAGCAAGATTCGGGACAACTTTAATAAAAATAACAGTCTGGGTTTTTCAGAGTGAAATGCTTTTTCTTAATTTGGAACAGAGTTAACTAGATTTTTGGTATAATCAGGCATGAGAGTGCAGAAAATAAAAAAAAAGAGGAAACACACGTGTTCATAAAATTAATTTCAAATGAAAAATAACACGCGCGGGGAAAACTATACAAACATGTTCATAAAATTTATTTCAAATGAAAAATAATGCGCACAGGGAAAAACTATACAAAACATTTAAAAGTGACAAATTAAACTAAAAGAATAATGAACATCAACACAATAAAACATGTGCGAAAAAAAAAAAAAAAAAAAAAAAAAAAAAAAAAAAACAGCTAACAATCAACATTTAATCATACATTGGTGGTAGAAAATGGGAAGGAGGGGGGGGGAGTAGTTCATGAGTGAGAAATATTAAACACAATTCTACTTATGGGTTCTAGAATATCATAAAGTAAGTTAATAATTGAAGAACTTGTTTCCAAAAGGCATTAAGTCAAAATTTTCAGAAACTGACTTTTCGATGCAAACGATTCCAGCACATGCCTAACAATGCATTTTGAATAAGTAGAAGTTCCAGAGTTTGGTCATATTGAAAACAGAGGGTGAAATTTATGATTTTTTCCAAAAAGAATTAAGTCGCAAGTAAGTTTTGTGCCAGTAGGAATCAAGCCAAGTTTAACCCCAATTGTAGCATGCCTTGAGATCAACGTGGTTTGTCTGGCCTTGGGTGAAAAGGGAAAAGTATGAAAAAAAATTTTGTTGTCGATTGTCACATTGAGAAATTTTTTTTTTTTTTTGCTAATTAGGTTAAGTTGGAAAGAATGTAATGAGTGATTCGAATGAAGCTGTGGCCCTAACGGAACACTTGTCCACAATGCATCCTAAAGATGTCTATAGGATGTCCATGGAAAAAATATATTTAAAATAATAAACTTCAGTCGTCGTCCAGTAAGCATGGAACAGTCTCCTGCAGTCATATTGACACTGTGTATTGTAAGGCAAATAACCTCACAATCAATGTTATCGAAAGAGCATTTAAGGCCAAGTACAGTGATACTGATAAACAGCGACAAGATAATTTTTTGTGTTCTCACATGAAAATTACACATAAGAAAGCATATCATCTACATAAAAATGAATTAAAAATAAGACAGATAAGTATAAAGTTCCTAATGATAATACAGATGTTCCTGTAAAGGCCGTATCAGATTCACCAACTTTTCGGGCAATTTTTGACCCAACACTTAATTTGCGCCGATTTTCTGGGAGAAATTGCTTCAACACCCAGTGTGATAGCGATTCTGAAATTCGAACAACTTTTTTCTCCATGCCTTAAAAAATTGGGCGTACGAACAATTTTCTTCCAGCTTTCAACCAATCAGAGGTATAGGCTGTGTAACGTCATTCTTCAAGATGGCAGGCAATACGAAAGAGAGATCTCTCTGTTAAAATGGAACTTTTAGCAAGGCAATGTTTTAATTGAATGCATTAAAAATTGTAGGCACTGTGGGATGCTTAAAATAGTTAAATACTTGCTTTCAGTGTATTTTCTTTATTGATGCGACTAATTTAAGTAAATATTTAAAATTTCAGTGTTTATTCATATCTATCTTTTATATTTAAGTCTGTGACCTCGAACAGATTTCTATATGTCATTGAAAGCTTCATACTTTATTAAAATAAAATCAGTAAAAAAAACTTATTAAAATGCTTTATGGATTACTAAGAAAGAGTGCCTTATTATTAAAGTTATTTTTAAATAATTATCGTTTGTAGTTAAAAAAAAAAAAAAAAAAAAGTTATGAATACTTAATAATTTCTGAAAAATATTCTTTTGAATCAGGCCTATTTAAGGTTTGACAAAGTTTTCTTGAATTTTATATTTTGCAAAAATTAAATAAAAATAAATTATTACAATTTTAAAAAGAATTTATATTTTAATTTTGTTTGTTTTGTGAAAAATATGCAAGTATAAATATTTTCAAAAAATAAACTCCTCTATATTAATATCTATATAACACAGTTTTTGTCTTCCAATTAATATTATATAAGTAATATAGTAATTGAGTGACTGGGGCGTAGAAATGGGTGGGGTCATGGAATTTCCTACCTATTGGATTTTGCATAGTTTCTAAATCCTACCCATTGGTCCCATGGACTCAAAGTCCTACCCATTGCTTTTTGCATTGTCTCAAAGTCCTACCCATTGGATTCCTTTTAATGCTGTATAAAAGAAGTATTCTTTTAAAAATATTTATTTACATGCAATTTTTTGTAACTGATATTAATTATGAGAAAATATTAATTATACTTAATTTTTAATTGATTTTCTTGAAAAACTTTTTTATCCATTTTGAAATGAAATTGAACAAAATATTGATGTTATTTTAAATATATTCCCAATATTATTAATTTCCAGGTAATCAAATAAATACAAAACATGAAAAAGATATTTTCATTTATTTAATTTCATAAGTACTAAAAATATTTTTATTATTATTAAATAAAATGAAGCAGAACTTGAGCTTTTCAAGAAAAAAATCAACATTCCAACAATCGATTTATTTGTGCCAAGAAAAGCATGATAAATAGTAAATCATAAACCAGTTGTTCACGCAATTTTTGTTACAATAATTAGAACCCTCTTTTCTCCTTTCATCCAAAAAGTCGGGGCAAATATTGACCCAAAAGTTGTTTGTTTGAAAAATCACCTAGTCTGATACTGGCTTAAGTGATATCACATTTCGATCCATCTCCTGTGTGGCAGCAAAAAGAGTTGGAAATATTGCAAATTATTTCTTCAAACTGGGAAAAGTGTTCGATTGTTCAGTGACTCGTGCGGAGGACAAAATAAAAAATATGCCATGTTAGGAAGGCTTTGAGCAGTGACTAGTCAAAAGGATCTTACCTTTACGAACTACTTCCCAGTGCGTGGTCACTCATACTTACCAGCAGATAAATCAATCAGCCGAGTAGAGACTAGTTTAAAGAAAATGGAGACAATTTTACTCCCTATTGAATATTTCGAACATTTATCTAAGGTTGGAAATCTTTTCGGTTATAAGAAACAGTGGAATATTTTAGATTGGAAATATTTTGCACATAGTCGTCTGAAAAGTAAACAAGGTTTTTTGATTTCAGAGGCAAAAATAATAGAAATTACGAAGTGAGATGTGAGAATCAAGACAGCATACTATGGTTCGTTTTGCTGTCACAGGATCCTGAAACGTGGGAAAAAATTCTCCCGTACACCCCTTCTGAAATTAAACCTAAAAACAATATGCAATAAGCAAAAAAATCAGATGGTTTGAAATTACTTGAAGCTTTGGGAATTAACAAATTGAACGAATATTTTAATTTTTATGAACAATCTTGGAACGATGCCTTAACACTAACATAAGTGAAAATAATGATAGCGATGAAAAAACGGAATTTGTAAATGAAGATTTGCGGTAACTACCTTCCAAAATTGCGTATCTAAAATTTATGCAGTATTTACATGAAAAAAAATATATTCTGATTAATTTCAAATAGAAGTAAGTCATTTCATTTCGTTATTTGTTTGTGCCAAAAGGGCACAAAAGTCATAGTTTTGTTCCAAAAGAGGTTGTTTTTTCTTTCTAAATAACTATACTGTCAGGATTTTTTTAACCATATAATATAGTGTTATTATCATCTATAGGTTACTGGGAAAAATTATCTTTTCCTTAAATTCAATAATAAATCTTACATAACAAAATCTCGTTTTTTCAAGAATGGAAAAAATTGACTTAATGCCATTTGGATACAAGTTCTTCAATTAATATTGACAGTTTTGTTGTGAATGGATAAATATTCAAAAGGCTTCCCGCAGAATGTTTGATCGGCGATGGTTAGAGATTTAAAAAAAGAAAAAAAGAGGGGGGGGGGGAAAGCAGGACAAAAAACAAAACAAAACAAAAAAAAAAAAAAAAAAACATGAGTGAGGAATATTCAATATTTTTGTTCGTTTATATGTTATAGAATCTGATAAAGCACGTTTAAAATGAATATTGACATTTATATTTAGGATGGAGAAATATTGAGAATCTAAAGTCTTTTGTGTTATTGGAGTTTGATTTAAACAAACAAACAAAAAAAAAAAAAAAAAAAAAAATTAAAAAAATTAACAGAAATCACATAAAAGCAGAAAATTGTGGATCTGGAGAAGAATCTCATGCCTGTATAATGTATTGTTTCTCACTAATAGTTTTTGCTAAAGTGTATAAAAGAAGACCATCTACACTCAGGTGATTTTAATTGAACTCTGAGTTGTATATTTGTCAAAGCATGATTCCGCAATAAGCTGTTGATTACTATTCCAGATGAAGTGATGTTTATATTCTGTTTAAATCAGAAATATTTTTAACTTCTCCACAAGTATATTTTATACATTAAAATCTAAAAATACTCCTTAAAATTTTAATCATGAGTATTTTTCACGCTTTGTATTTTTAGGTTAAATTTAGTGTATTTTGTTAAATGTGTCTGAAAAAGTTATTCTTTCTACAATTCAATGCTCTGCACACTTTTTTTTTAATCAATTCATATCTTTCTTACAATGGATAAAAAAAATTTTATAATTAAAATTATTTTGAATAAAACTGTAAACATTTGCATAAATAATAGAATTTTTCAGATTCACGTATGGCCTTATCTTTCAGTGTTCAGTTTAATTTATAAACTGCATCACATCATGTTCATATTCTGAGTTCTGATATTATATTGTACAAATTATGCCGAAAGGAATATTATTAGGTACAATTGGCCAATACATATAACTTGAACTCATAAATGAAATTTATAACGTGAGTTCATATACATTATATTCCATTTTTGAAGTTATTAAGAAATAAGTAAAATTTAGCATGAATTCATGAAAGATCAACTTTTTCCCCTTCGACTTTTTTCTTCTACTTTATGTATATATAGAAAAAGTATTGGATTTGTAAAAATTTTTGAACTCTAGTTTTCAATGGATTTACACTTTTTGGGATGTCCTGAACACGATTTGACTGTTTTTATAAAATAACTGTCTGTCTGTCAGTCAGTCTGTGTATGTATATGACAAATTTTGTGGACGTTGTATCTCACAAACCAATGAATGAAGATTAACCAAACTTGGTATTTAGTTTGACTCTGACATAAACTGGTGTCTACATCAGATTTCCTTTTTTTTTTTATATATATCTTTTTTAATCTATAAATATGCCAATAGTTATAAAGAATATACTTTTCCTAATATTAAGACTATAATTACATACAGATTTCTTTTTGTGTAAAAAAAATAAATAAAAATGTGTAAATACCTTGTTTTTATTGGTATCAGCTTGATATAATAAAATCAAAAATATTATGAAGTTTTTAACCAATATCTTTATATCCAAACATTTTGAAACTTTGAACACCTGTACAAAATGAAATGTGTGTTTGATTGATCCAAAAAGAGGCAGACATTTTTCAAAGCACTGATGACACTTTCTGAATCAATTTCTATTTTCCAAATTTTTTTTAAAGAAAATTTCATAAGCAACAATGAAAAACTTTATATACCAACTTTCACAAAAATACGTTAGGCAGTTTTGTAAATTTATCTGCTATTCTAAAAAATAAAAGTCATACACTGGTTCTCATAATTATAAGGACACCCGTTTTTCTATATTAACTAAACACTGAACACTATTATTTAAACAAATATATTTTTTATTACTTTGAATTTCATTAATAGACTATATTTAAAAAGTTTTATCATTTTTCTATCTTAAAAAACTTTAAATACGGCCAAAAAGATTATTTTTCAGGTGTTCACAATTATAAGGACAGCTCGGATCTTGGTAATTTTTTTTTTTTTTTTCAGTTATTCTTTAAATTAATATTTTATGGGGTCTTATATATATTTTAATTCAGTTTCTATACCATTTCATACAGCATAGATGATATTCTGAATACATTTAAACTATTTAAAATTGCTTTCCACCTGCATGCACTTTTCTAATATGATAAGTTAAGGTTTTTTCAACTTTTAGGCCATGGGAAAGGAAACAATACAGAAGTTTCTTTCTTCAAACTATTTCCTATTGCTCTAGAAGTAGTGCAAAAATGTAAGTCTTGTTGAAAAAAATATTATTACCCCCCAAAATCTAACAAAAATCTGAGAATTCCACATTTAAAATTTGCAGATATTCTTTTGATGTTCATAATAATAGAAAAATTACTAAATTCATTCTGCCTTCAGTAGAAACAGCTCCCCAGAGCACCATAGATCCACCTTTAAAATGCCCGATTCATATCTGCCTTTAAAAAATCTGCTCTGTATTTCGCTGTCTTCAGATCGTGCCAGTAAGTGTTAAAACCATTTGGTTAATCAAGAATAAAATGTTTTTCATCCGAAAATGCAACATTTTACCATTTAATATTGTCTTTATTCAACTTTAACACAGACGTTCTATCCCCCATTAAATGCTTATTGATTATTACAGGTTTTATATTCATTTTAACATATTATTAATTATTTTAAACATGCATAAAATGTAGACACCAACCTTTTGTTAAAAATTACGAGCAAATTCAGCAGCAGTCATTATAAGTAGAACAGTAAGAGTAATTATGAGTTTTCGATCTCTGTAAAACAACTCTGATTTTGCATCAGCAGAGGTTATCCAGAAGAAATTTAGTGCCGCATTGAGGCACTTTCACAGAGTCAGTTTTTAGCAATGAGGTACCTTCACAAATTCAACTTTCAGCAAAGAGGTACCTTCACAAATTCAACTTTCAGCAAAGAGGTACCTTCACAAATTCAACTTTCAGCAAAGAGGTACCTTCACAAAGTCAATTCTCAGCAATATAACTGCACACTAAAATATTTTATAAGCTTCACTGCATCGAACACAGAAAAATACCCTCAATTTGAATATTTACTGGAGACAATGATAAATATCTAAGTAAACACCTACTTATCTTACATATAAGAAACAACTTAACTCACCCATATATATATTTATTTTTACAACTGTTCCATTTTATTTTTAAAATGTATTTTAAAATTTAAAAAAAAAACTGCTTTACGTGTTTTAGTTAATTGTTCTGAAGTATCATTAATTTTCACAAACTTACTTGATATTTTCACAAATTATTTTATAAATTCACAAATAGGGTACCATTTTTAAAAAGCTGGATTAATCCCTGATCAGATCTCTTTCCTATCGAGCCAGCAGTTCAACGTTTGATCATATTTCCTTCAGCAATTTTAGATCTTCGAATTTCATTAGAAATTCAGCGGATTGAAATTATCCTTCCACTTAAAAAACACATTCATCATACTTCACTACATGAACGTTCTTTTTTTTTTTTTTTTTCGAGGAATTATCATTAATGTCCATCCAAGAAAAATTGAAGGCTTATGAATTAATCTAGCCCAGTAGTTAACAAATTCGCATGTCAATTGTAATTTATCCGCTAGTAAGTAAAATAAAATGAAAAAATCTGGATTGTCCCTGTAATTATGAACATCTAAAAACGCGGAGAAAAAAATATTTTGCATTATTTTTTATTAGTTTTGTTTCATATTAAAAAAAATTATAGCAGTTTTGGTTTTTAGAATACTAGATATATTAAGTGCACTTAGTATAATCTTGTTCACAATTATTTTTACATTAGTTATTTCAAAACATAAAGTGTCCTTATAAATATGAGAAGGGGTGTATAAAGAAAAATCAGTGATTGAAACAAGGTCAGTTTTCATATAAGTCTCATTTTAAAATACTAGTTTCTTTTGTCTTGCATCAAATTTTGTGACGTATATACTATAAAATACTGTTCAAGTGCCCCCTCAATCTTTAAGGAAAACTGGAATGTATTTTGGAGAAAGGGCAGATAAACGGTAAAAATCCATAAAAATATAGAAATTGACATGTATTTACAGACTAAAATTAAATGGCATAAAAATTTATTTTAAAACAAAACATATATTCAAAGTTGCAGTGATAATAAAAAATAAATAAAGTTGATTTTTGGTTAACAGCATTCAACTAACTGAAAAAATGCAGGAAGCCCTTTTCACATACTTTGAATAGTTTTAAAACATTTTCTGCTATTTTAGAAAACTTACTTTTTCCCATTTTCAAATAATCACAGTGTTTGATTTACTATGAAAACATATTTATAAAGTGTAAATGGTTAGTATTTATGTATCCTATTTGGATAATCTTCTACTGAGTGTAAGGAGTCTATTTAATATTTTCTGAACAAATGAAATTCAGGTGAAAAGAAAAGGGGTGTTTAATTGAATGGTGAGTGATTTTGTGATATTTTACAGTATATAAATATAGATAGATCGAGAGAGAGATTAATTTAAATTTCTTTTTCATAGATAAATTAGAAGAAACATCATGAAAAAATTAATCTTTAAAAAATTTGAAGACATATATAAATTTTATTATTTTCAATAAAATTTCACTTTTTTTTTTTTTTTTTTTACATAAATTCAACTAAATGTTGAAATATGCAATTGTATTAGAAAAAAGTAGTATACATAATTTAAATTATAAATTAAACTGACTAAGACATGATTCAACATCCTGATATTGATTTCCGATTATTTCTGAAAAAACAAAATGTTTTTACTTTTAGAGATTAGGCAATTATCAAAACTAAATTAGTCAAATTAAAAACGAAAATCACAAAGAAAGAAAGAAAAATAAGGAACAGTGGTGACTGTAAATCACATCTGAAAGATAAAAAAGATTTTTAAAAAATTTAACAAATTTTATCTTAATAATAGAAAACCAGACAAAATAAATTTGTTATATATCACAGTTTTTACTTGAAAAACATCATTAAAAGATATAAATACAAATTGCTAAAAGGAAAAATATGCAAATAAATAAACATTTATCAAAGAATAATGGATTAAAACAAAATAATTAAAATAATACCCATTGAGAATTAAAAATGCATATGTTAAAAAAAGACATAATAGAGGGAAAAAATGAACAAAGTGAACAAAATTCATCAATATAAAATCTGAAAATTTTAAAAAGTAATTAAACTTTATTTCTTATTTTTTATAACACTAAAATTTATAATTATCTCCCACTTGATATAAAATGAACAAAAAAATTAAAAAAAAAAAAAAACTGAGGACCCTTACAAAGTTGATTCTGCAGAATGAATGAATTTGCAACATTTTATAAACTGCACAATTTTCATAAAACACAAAGTTTATGATCATAGTTGCCAACCTTTATGCTTTTTAGCAACTGGGAAATTTTAATAGAAATTCTTATTTTATCAATGAAAACAAACAGGAAAAAAAATTATATATATACATGCTTCTACTATGCTTAATGGATCATCATTACTACATATATATATATTAAAATTTCTGGGAACCAAAAAGTATCAGCATTGACAATTATGTATTATTAAAAAAAAAAAAAAAAAAAAAAAAGACCTAAAGAATGAATAGCAATGCTTATTAAAATTTATTTCTACTTCAGCCATAATCCTCTAATAAGGAACTAATAAATGCCTGTGTTAACTGGCATAATGCTTGAAATTAAAAAGCATTACTACGATTTTCAATCTCTAAAAAACATCGTCAACTTAGTAATGAAATGCAGGTGATTTTTCTTAATCTTAAAAGAAAACAAGAAATAAAGTTTATTTTTCTTTAATTAACTTGATTTTATTCACTACTTAGCAAATTAAACATTATATAATCCCTGACTTCTAAACAAAGACTTGTGACAGATTTATTTATTTGATTTTGCACTTGCCAAAATGTAGCCTTTTCTGTGGCACCTAAAAATGCAGAAATATTTCAGAAATGTTTACAATGGTCACCACTGTACACACAGCCAAAATAAAACACATCAAGACAAAGCTGGAAATATGTGGCTTAAACAGGTTTTACTTTAAAAGATCATTTTGTTTCTACTCTTTTAGCCACAGGCTGAGAACAGAAATTCACTTTCAGAGAAAGATCAGTCTGTTAGCAAATTAATCGGAAACTACAAGATCGCCAAAAGTACGATCCTCAGGAGTTGAATTGATACATACAAATCAGATTTATATGGCAACTTTTTTTTTATTTTTTCAACATACAGTGTCAGTCTCAGAGCATTAAAAGTTGAAGTTGTAGCAGTAGAGGCAACTTTTTCTTTCCATATGTAATTCATTTATTGTTTTCACTTCAGTTGATTAAGGCAATTATTATTATTATTATTTTAAGACTAACAAACACATTGTGAATCTTAACTTTGGCAGCTGGAAGTGGATGTATCCATTACTCACTAAGCTTTTTGCTTTTTTTAATACTTATAAATTAAAATTATAAAAAATATGATTCTTTTCAATTTAGAAATTTATTCATCAGTTCATTTCAGAAAAGTTTGGAGTGGAAGGCTGATTTTCTATACCAACTATGTGAAAAATATTAGAGCTGGGAATTGAACCCAAGCCCTCTGCTTTACGTGCGGATGGCCAAACCATTGAGCCATCCCGGCTGATTACCAGCTAGGCATCTCTAACATAACATTCGTTGGCAAAGTCATCGAGTCTGCAAACACAGCTGTATCAAGTGACATTATTAATCATGGCACAACTCCAATAGACCACAGAATTTTTAATTCAATTTAGAAATCTATTCATCAAGCCTGAGAGTTCATTTCAGAAAATTTTGGAGTGGAAAGTTGAAATTAGCCTTCCAATCCAAAATTTTCTGAAATGAACTTTCAGGCTTGATGAATAAATTTCTAAATTGAATTAAAAATTTTGTGATCTATTGGAGTAGTGCCATGATGTCACTTGATACAGCTGTGTTTGCAGACTCGGTGGCTTTGCCAACGAATGTTATGTGAGCTAGCTGGTAATCAGCCAGGGTGGCTCAATGGTTTGAGCATCCACACGTAAAGCAGAGGGCCCGGGTTCAATTCCCGGCTCTGGTATTTTTCCCATAGTTGGTATAGAAAATCAGCCTTCCACTCCAAAATTTTCTGATTTTTTTTTTTTTTTTTTTTTTTTTCCACAATAAAAATGTTGACAGCTGATGTAGAATATAGGAACATTAAAATCTTCTCAATAACTCATAACAACACAGTCAAAGTTTCAAAAGAAAGGAATAGCTTTCTTCATCAGATGCATAAGAAAGCACATCTTGCCATTGAAAAAGCAGAAGACAGACTGTCAGAAAAAGGGGTAGGATACGCACACCCAGTAGGGGGGGAAAAAAAAAACTGAAATCTTTTATACCTGATGAAGAAATGTGTTATTTAATTCTTAATGAAGCTTTCAAGAGTTGTGTATCCAATTAATAACAGATTTTGTTTGCCCTTGTTACGCATATTTATACATTATTTATTTAAAATTAAACAAATTTATATTAGTTATTCGTTTAAATTATTAGCTATATTATTAACATAAATTTAATTATCATTTTTAAGCTTTAGCTAAATCCTTTGAATACAGTTGAGCAGATCATGGGGGGAAAAAACTGTCAAACGTAGTCCTTTAAATGGAAAAATATTGAAATTTCCTTTAAGTTCATTGTAAAAATTGTACAACACAAAGAACTTTGCAAAACTTCTTTTCTAAAACAGCCACAGAGTTAAAAAAAATATCTGCTTTCTTAATTTAAACAATGCACAACATAATTTCTTACATTTTAACAAATTTTGTACCACATAAATAAATCCAAATTAAGCTAACAATTTGGCTCAACTGATCTCAAAAAAAAAAAAAAAAAAAAAAAAAACTAATAATCTACACAGGAAGTAACTTTAGAATATTTTTTATTTAAGAGAGGGATATTTACATTAAATAAATTTTCAAGAATATAACCTCTCCACCCCAAAATAATAATAATAATAATTAACTTAAGACTTTGTAAACTTTAAATCGAATGAAAATTTTTGTGGCTCTGGTTTATTTGAATATTCAGTATGTCAGCTTATAATAGGTAAAATGAGTAAGAAATTATTATATTCCTTAAACAAGAAATTATTCAACTAATTTCTAGACTAAAAAATTTCAATAAAAATGTCTAAGAAGGGGAAAAAGTTTCCCCATAAAAATCAAAAAATTCAATCTCAACATCATGATTATGTATGTGTCAAATTAAATCAAAAGATTTTATCACAATATAAGTTCCTGAAATCTAAATGTGGCAAATTCCCCCAAGCAGCTTAATGAAGAAAAAAATAATAACAAAATTGGCAGATTTAAAAATAATTTATAACGTAATAAAGTGCCTCTGTGCATTTAAATGCTTTATAATTTAATCATACAGATATTCATAAAAATATCAAATTTCACAGAAAAAAGCATTTTGGGTCAGACTGCCTAAGCATTTTACAATAAATAACAAAAATATGTATCGATACAATAATTAACACATTTCTTTATTACATCTGTTGTTGCTCTTTAAATTGCTAAAAATATATCACAGAATAAGAGCCTGAAAAACTTGTAGTCACATAAGACAAATCACAAAATATGGAAAAAAATTATAAAAGAAAGTTTAAAAAAAAAAAAAAAATTTATAACACAATTTTATAATTCTTTTTTAATTATAACATGCTATAATCAAAATATACAACTACAAAACAATAATAAATGTATCCAGATTTCTGTCAAGAAACTGATAAATTTATAAATTTAATACAATGAAATAGATCATTCTTCATGAAAATATTTTCTTAAGATTGATGTTCTGAAAAAAATATCAATAGCTTTATGTATTAATTTTTTTTTTTTTTTTTTTAAATGCTACTAAATTAAGGGAGTTTAAATAGAAATATTGAGCACAAGAAATTACAAAGATCATATTTCTTTTTTTTTTTTTTTTTTTTTTAATTAAAACTTTGATAGTTGCAATATACTGATACAATAAGGATTCATCAAGCAATATCTAATACTTACTCTATTTTTCATCTTTTAACAGTTAAAAATTATAACAATTAAATGCAACAATCCATTGAAACATGCAACAGTCTTATTTTTCACTAAAATCACTTTTTATAAAGATAGCCAAGTTAAAATATTAACAAGCTGTTAATTATGTATTTTTAAAAGAAATCCCACAAATTTACATAAAAATATCACAGTTCACTTCACTACATCTTTAAAAAAAAACATCTAGTAAAGCATGATTTACTTAAGTCATGATAAATACAATAACGTGTGATAAAAATAGAATTCATGTAATACTTAAGCATTAAATGGGAAGATGTTGAAGTATTGGCATAATTTCATATATTTAGAGTTATACTGTGTTAATATTAAGATTTTGAACTTCCAACATTTACAGTAAAATAATGCACCAAAAAACTAGCATTGAAAGATAAAGAATAAAAAGCTTTGAAAGAAAACCTCACAAATTGTTAAACCTTGCAACAACTGTTTTGGCTCAAAATAATTGTATAATTCTTCATCAGGTAAAAAAAGCAGGCGTAAGTGGCTCTTTTATGCTGACTTTAGGCTTACTTTTCCTTCACCTCATGAAGAGTCATACTATTATTTTGCTTCAAAATAAAGTTGTTAATTATTACAATTTATAGTGTTTACTTACTGTTTGTGTTTATTATTCCCAAAATTTAGGGTTCATCTCATTGTTTATTTTTATTTTTTATTCACTGCTTGTGATTGCCCATTTTTGTCTGGCTGGATTAAATGAAGATCTCAAATAACTTCACAAAATATACTTGTATATTTACTAAAAGTCTTGCTAAAATTGCAATGTCTTCTGCCAAATAAAACAATTTTCTGCTACAAAACATAATTAGATGACTCTGCATTTCCAATATAAACTTTTTTTTCTTCCAATTATCATTGCATAAAAAATATCTACGTTCAGAAATAGTTACTTTGCCAAATACAATGGGTTTGTCTTTATTAATAAAAGTTTATCCTATTCTCATTTTATTTATATTTATGTATGGGAAGTGTAATTATTCATTTTTAAAACAGGAAACATTAATCTAGCAATTTTGCTTTACATTTCTGATTTTCCTGACATTTCCAAGTCATTTTTTTTAAATTTCTGCAACATTTTTTATCAGGAATTTTGTGAGTGTAAAGTTTAATTTTTTTTCTTTTTTTTTTTTAATTCTTTGTTTCAATCATGCTGATTTTGATAAAATTCTAACTTTTTCCCTAATTTTCAAATTGCTAGGATTTAATAAATACAGAATACTGCTTAAAAAATATATGCTAAAATTTCTTGGATATTAAAATCACATAGTCCTTTCAATGCACAAGTACAAGTACCAAACTAACATGTTTGAAAACTATTCATGATTCAGATATATACAAAGCATCACATGAGAAATTATACAAATATGTTTGCTTAAAATCGACTATAAAAATAGCTTTAAAATGATTTGCTTTAATATAACAAATTAATGAAAACTTGGAGCAAGAGTCATTTAAAGTTTTAGACTTAAGATTTGCATAGCAAGGGGGAATTTGGATTTTTTTTTTTTTTTAATTCTGTATTTTAATCAATAATTATCCAATTTTTAGCAATCTACTTTGAAGATATTCAAACGACTGAAATATATATGGAACATAAAATGAATATTTACAACATACAAAAGGCTGATAATGCCCAGTAAAAATATAATACATAATATATATATTAACTATATAATAATTGCTAAACCCCATGTGGACTAGTTTTGAAAAAAAAAAAAAAAAAAAAAAAAAAAAAAAGCTCAAAGTTTCATGGGTGAGAGAAAAGAAAATATGAAAGTTGAGAATTGTTTTGATTAATTAAACTATGCAATATCTACAAAACTTAACATTATCAGAATAAATCCGATACATGCCTATGTGTGTACATAATGCAATGCAATTCATGAGCATTTCATCAGAATCATTTTTATAATTTCTGATACAATACTTAAAAAATTAAGATAAGAACAAAAATATCGAAAAGGCCTTGTGCGTTTCAACATTATAATACTCATTTGCACCCATCACAAAATCAGTTGAGGTAAATTCAATAAATGTACACTCAATATATTTAGTTACAAACCAGAGCTTAGAAATACAAAATTAGAAGTGTATAAAATGATAAAGGAATCATAAGTGTATAAAATGATAAAGGAATCAAGCATAACATAACGCACCCCAAATATAAATGTAATAGAAAAAAGCAAAAGCAATACAACTAAAAAATACACTAGCAACTTTACAAATAGGAAATAAAAAAACAATTATTTATTAATAAAATATCTCAAAAACAAAAATGCAAAAGCACTTTGAGTTCACATTAATAATTTCTATGTCTGAAAGGCCATGAAATTTACACATTTACAAAAATGATTGATTTACAGAACAGCTTCTAAATTGTGACATTTGAAAATCTTGGTTGTAGCTCCTATAAAACAATTTCAATTAAAATTTCTGAAAATTAAAATTTATGGACCTGTACAAACAACTTTTAATCTTGTGCAATTACTTTCTCAATGGTGGATGACGATCATTCAGGTACACGGATCGAACCACTTTTCGTGGTCGTCGCATAAATGGTAGATCCAGATATCCATTGGAATGAGTCATGCGAGAAGAAAATGGAACATGAGCAAGATTCCAGTCATAGTAATTAGATGAATGAAGCAACATATTTTTAGAATTAAAAGGCAGCTTAGGAGGAAAAGCCTTTACATTGATATGAGGAGTCGAAGAACGAGATGATGCCGGTTTCTTTGGACGCTCAATAACAGCCTTCCGTCGAGGGGTTTTTTGTTTCTTAGGATCACAAGAATCCTTGAACAAAGAAAAATAGTCATAAGACATATATAAAATGAATTAATGTTATTAGAATTAGTATATACAGAATATATAGAAAGATTTTTAAACGTATCAAATCATATATACTATTAGTTATTAATATACACTTAATATATTAGTTATTAAATATTAGTTATTAAATAATATTATTAGTATAATATTAGTTATTAAATATTACACTTTATATTTAATAACTAATAACTAATATTAACACTAATAACAATTAACTTTTATATTATTAACTTTAATAACTAATATTAACACTAATATTAGTTATTAAATATTACACTTTAAAAACATACATACAATTTTCATTAAAAAAGATGTATTTTAATTAAAATCATTTAAAAATTTTATAAAGATATTTGGCCAAAGCTTTTCACCCAGCTTATCTAGGCATCATCAGGACAGATTAAACGATGTTTGATAACAAGTGCAGTGCGACACATTCACTATATATCATAATGAAGCTACATAACAGTTACAGTCAGCCCATAAATCATAAGTTGTAAAAAAATTTTAGTTGAAGCTTTTCAGAGTCACCATGGAACAATTTGAAGTTTGGAAAAGTTTGTGTTTAGTTGTGGCTTTACAGGAATATCATGGAGTTACTCGAACCATAATTGCTGAGGATCTTGTATGAAACATTGTTGGGAAGGATTTGGAGAGGCGTAGTAGCAGAAACAGATCAGATAACGGAGGGAACCAAAAGCCAGTCTGGAGCTACAATACCATCCCATTCAAGATCCTCAGCAATTATGGTTCAAGTAACTCCATGATATCCTTGTAAAGCCTCAACTAAACACAAGCTTTTCCAAGCTTCAAGTTATTCTATGGTGACCCTGAAAAGCTTCAACTAAATTTTTTTTACAACTTATGATTTATGGACTGTCTGACCGAAGCATGACTATAACTGTAATGTAGCTTTATTATGATACTAGCAAAACCCCGGTTCGGGAACGAACCAAATTCCGAATGCGGGAAAATTTTCAAAATCAAACTCGAAATGTACAAAATTTGGCATGATGCTGCCTGCGTGCCAATAGATCAAAGTTTGTTAACAAACCATTTTTTAATTCATGAAATCAATGAAGGTAGTGAATCAATGAAGGCTTTTCTCATTTTGTTGGTCACTGTATTTAAAGGAAACTTTTTTCTATAGCGCTTTACAAACAAAAATAAAATTTAAAGAAATCATGAAATTGCTTTAAAGCCCGCTTTGGTTTCCCGTTGGTTTATGTTATTATTATTATTATTTTTTTTTTTTTTTTCTTGTTTGTTTGTTTCTTTTCTTTTTCCTTTCCATATTTACTGAATTCGATTCTTTGTTTTTCAATATCACGTGGTTGAGCAGACGACTATTTTATTTATTTAATGTTCATTTATATTTAAAATAATTTTTGGAACTCTCGTGCAATTTTATCTATCTTTTACTAAAAAGATGATATATTTAAGGTATGATTTTATTAGTACATGTAAAATATTTCTTTTTTAATGAAAATGTATACGTGTTTTTTAAAGTGTATTTTTTTAAACTAATTTATACAATGACACATGTTTTTAAACGTCTCTTTATGAGATGTGATTTCCCATGTATACTATTGTATCCCATTACATGATTTCTGTAATATTATACAGGGTGAGTACAAATTATGGACTCGATTTTTAAAAAAAACCTATTTTTGAAACTACTGCACATATAACAGTGATACATGAATTTAAAGAGAAATATACCAAGTTTTTTTTTGCACCAATGATCAACAGATGGCAGCACATTCAAGATCGCTGTGATTGAAATCAAAACATGGCGACAATGACAGAGAAATGTTTTTGCATATCAACGAACGCGGTAGCGTTCCGCTCCGCCAAGCTAAAACAAACACCTGCCAAGCTGAAACAAACATTAAGAGAAATACAAATGAAATTTACAAAGTAGGAAGTCAATGGTAAACGCTACAAGTGTATATTATGTCGACATAGCATCTCAGACTTTTCGACTACCTATATCTCAGCTCCCTGATCCCCAAGACATATGATTTTTTGCACAGACCTTAAGCATACCCTTAAGACAAAACATACAAATTCGCATGTTGCTCCGAATTAAGGAGCCTGAGTTATATATTTTTGAAAACCCAAAATTTGCCGGTCAGATTCTTCTTCTGCTTCTTCTTCTGCTTGTAATTGTTAAGACAAAACTTTTGACGGCGATTGAGCCTAGAGTTATGCAGCTAATGAGCTGAAAATTTGCATGGACATTCCTTCTGACCTGTACCAGTGTCTTTTGCAATCAAAATTTTTTTTGGTTGGGTTACTGCTGCCTACGGCAGCGTTACCAGTACACATTTTGCAATCGCTTTTTAACTAACTTCCCGACTAGCTAGACATTTGAAACTTTCAGGATAGCTCATAACACGGTGACAATACATTTTTTATTACTTTTAGCCAACTGCTTCGGGTTCCTGCTGCCATCGGCAGCGTTACGAACACAAAGCTTGCAATCGATTTTTAACTAACTTTTCGACTAGTTAGGCATTTGAAACTTTCAGGATAGCTCAGAACACGATGACAATACATTTTTTAAGAGATGTCAACTGTTTCAGGTCCCTACTGCCTTCGGCAGCGTTTATATGATTCGACAGAAAATTTATTTAACTAACTTCCCGACTAGCTAGACATTTGAAACTTTCAGAATAGTTCAGAACACGATAAAAATGAATTTTTATAATACTTTTAGCCAACTGTTTTGGAATACTGCTGCCTTCGGCAGCTTTATCAGTACACATTTTACAATCACTTTTTAACTAACTTCCAGAATAGCTAGACATTTGAAACTTTCAGGATAGCTCAGAACACGATGACAATACATTTTTTAACACATTTAGTCAACTGTTTCAGGTCCCTACTGCCTTCGGCAGTGCTTATATGATTCAACAGAAAATTTATTTAACTAATTTCCCGACGAGTTAGATATCTGAAACTTTCAGAATAGTTCATGCTGCCATCAGCAGTGTTACCAGCACACATCTTGCAATCGCTTTTTAACTAACTTCCCGACTAGCTAGACCTATGAAACTTTCAGGATAGCTCAGAATATGGTGACAATACATTTTTAAACTCTTTTAGTCAACTGTTTCATTCCTACTGCCTCCGGCAGCGTTTATATGATTCGACAGAAAATTTATTTACTGACTAGCTAGACATTTGAAACTATCAGAATAGTTCAGAACATGGTGAAAATGCATTTTTTAATCCTTTTAGCCAACTGATTCGGGTTCCTGCTGCCATCGGCAGCGTTACCAGCACAAAGCTTGCAATCAATTTTTAACTAACTTCCCGACTAGCTAGACATTTGAAACTTTTAGGATAGCTCAGAACACTGTGACAATACATTTTTTAACACATTTAGTCAACTGTGTCAGGTTCCTACTGCCTTCGGCAGCGTTTATATGATTTGACAGAAAATTTATTTAACTAACTTCCCGACTAGCTAGACATTTGAAACTTTCAGAATAGTTCAGAACACGATGAAAATGCATTTTTATAATACTTTTAGCCAACTGTTTCAGAATACTGCTGCCTTCGGCAGCTTTACCAGTACAAATTTCACAATCACTTTTTAACTAACTTCCAGAATAGCTAGACATTTGAAACTTTCAGGATAGCTCAGAACACGATGACAATACATTTTTTAACACATTTAGTCAACAGTTTCAGGTCCCTACTGCCTTCGGCAGCGCTTATATGATTCAATAGAAAATTTATTTAACTAATTTCCCGACGAGTTAGATATTTGAAACTTTCAGAATAGTTCAGAACACGGTGAAAATGCATTTTTTAAATACTTTTAGCCAACAGTTTCGGGTTCCTGCTGCCATCGGCAGCGTTACCAGCACACATCTTGCAATCGCTTTTTAACTAACTTCTCGACTAGCTAGATCTTTGAAACTTTCAGGATAGCTCAGAATATGGTGACAATACATTTTTAAACTCTTTTAGTCAACTGTTTCATTCCTACTGCCTCCGACAGCGTTTATATGATTCAACAGAAAATTTATTTCCTGACTAGCTAGACATTTGAAACTATCAGAATAGTTCAGAACATGGTTAAAATGCATTTTTTAATCCTTTTAGCCAACTGATTCGGGTTCCTGCTGCCATCGGCAGTGTTACCAGCACAAAGATTGCAATCAATTTTTAACTAACTTCCCGACTAGCTAGACATTTGAAACTTTTAGGACAGCTCAGAACACGGTGATAATACATTTTTTAACATTTTCAGTCAACTGTTTCAGGTCCCTACTGCCTTTGGCAGCGTTTATATGATTCGACAGAAAATATATTTAACTAACTTCCCGATTAGCTAGACATTTGAAACTTTCAGAATAGTTCAGAACATGGTGAAAATGCATTTTTTAAATACATTTAGCGAACTGTTTCGGGTTCCTGCTTCCATCGACAGTGTTACCAGCACAAAGCTCGCCATCGATTTTTAACTAACTTCCCGACTAGCTAGACATTTGAAACTTTCAGGATAGCTCAGAACACGGTGACAATACATTTTTACCAATTTGAAAATCCTTTGAAGACAAATGTTCTCGAATTTATAAATTTGTCCTCAAATGTCTGCAAATTAAAGCATAATTTAACTCTGTCCTCAAATGTCCTTTCAATTTGAGGACGCTGCGATGATTTGTCCTCAAATTGGGTTTAAAAATTTGGTCGCCTTAGTGAAACCCAGTATCAACTTGAGTTTCACCAGAAAATGCAGCTTAGATAACAGCTGACAACATATAAATTACAGCACAGACGATACATAGTCATAACATACAGAAATAAACTACAATTCAATGGTAGAGACTTAGTCAAGCAAAACTTTCTATTTCGTAAAGTCTTAGCGAGAAACTCACCTCAGTGGTCGGAACGGGACTCCTTTTACAGCCTGCCATTAATCCTGAATTTTACAGTAACTTCCGTAAAGGCCGGTTTCCATTGCAGTTGGAACTTCGAGGTTCAAAAAGCTATTAATCACGCTCCCGACACAAAGAGACAAATGTCTTGTCATCAGTTGTAACCTTTTTTATCAGATTGCGCAGTTACTTCAAAGGGAAGCATGCAAAATTGACAAAGATATCTGCCTCTGGCCCCTCCTCAGCTCGGGGTTAGAGCCAGAGACTTCCAACCGGTCGAACCAACCCGTCAAAGCATTCCAACAGCTTGACCACATCAAAGGATTCTGAATTACGCCGCTCGAAATAATTTCCAACCGACCTCAGTGGAAACTGCACTTAATAATCGAGTTACAGCTTGGACAATGGGTCTATCGATAATAAAATGTTTTTCACCAAGATTGTCAAAATAGTTGTCAAGGTGCGATAAAGTTACCAAATTTATCGCCAAGTCTATTACGTGCCCTAATAAAGTGTGTTTTTAATGGAGAAGGATCTTTTTTAACGCGGAAACAAGCTAGAAATACGAAAAATTGACATTTTATAATGTGACTAAACCTGTTAGAAAGAAATCACATAAAAAGAACTAGTACTATTTAGAAATCTGTAACACTATATTTACATCTATGCATAACATGCACGATTTTTATAGATCTATTACACAAATATATTCATTATGCATACGTATTAAATTTATAAAAGCACATACATAACCTGCAAAAAGAAGTGATATCTCATAAAAAACAATACTATTGTAAAAGTCACCCCGCCCAGCAAAAACTCTTACCTTTGTTATGCATATGTATTATATTTATAAAAGCACATACATAACCTGCAAAAAGAAGTGATATCTCATAAAAAAACAATACTATTGTAAAAGTCACCCCGCCCAGCAAAAACTCTTACCTTTCTTAAGCAGCCAAATAAACGATTGATATAAAATTTCGCCACCGCTATTGAATCCCGGGTACTCAATGCCTAGCTTAATGAAGATCTGCCAATAACACTGCATTGCATGTATCTTTCTAATCAGGGTTCGAAAAAACCAGTGTTTTTTTTTAAAAACCCAGCCCACCTGGGCCCAATGTCAAAAACCCAGGTTCTTTCAGGTTTTACATGAGAAATCTGGGTTCCCAAGTTTTTTCAAATTTACATCTTTTACTCCTTTACATATTTCAACTTTTACATCTTAATCTAACCATATAACATAACATGTAAATCTAAACCGATCATTTTTCAATGAAATCACATAAAGGAAAACTGGAAAACACAATTTAATTTAAAAGTTAAATATTTCATACCTACTTATTAGTAATGTTGAATAGTCTATACAACTGCAGTTAAACTTCTTTCATTTCATATATTATTTTTTTAAGATGTTAATTATATATAAATAATAATATTAATTATATGCATATTCAATTATAATTTATCTATATACAAAATTCCGGTTTGAAAAAAATAAAACTTAAGCATTACACCCACGTGTTTAATTATATATAAATTGTAAAAAATTACAGAATTATCCTTTTTTCAAATAAAAATTGTGACATTTTAAAAAAAAATAATAAATTATAAATGATTAATAATTAATTAATAATTAATTTTCAGTTATTTCGGTGCAATGTGCATTTAGAAATCACTACGGAAAAGAAGCATCAACTAACAAGAGCATTCTGCGATGGTATCATCCATTTAAGGAAACAGGTTGCTTGTGTAAAAAGAAAAGCAGCTGCCACCCAAGCATCTCAGAAGAAGCAGTGGAGAGGGTGAGGCAGAGTTTTGTTCAAGTCCATGGAAGTCTACGAGAATTGCTGCCCGTGAATTTGGAATGCCCCAGAGAATAGTCTGGAAAATGTTACAGAAAATATTCAATTTCAAGTCATATCATTTGCAAATGACACAACAAATAACAGAGGATGACACAAAATGCGTTGATTTGCCATTTGTGTTCGCATGCAAGGGGAATTGGAAAGTGAAGATTTTACAAATAAACTGATTTTCTCACATGAAGCAACCTTCTATTTGTCAGGACATGTAAATCGTCATAACGTCAGAGTGTGGAGAAGTGAAAATCCTCATGGCATTATGCAGTTTACAAGAGATTCATCAAAAGTGAATGTATTTTGTACAATGTCGCAAAAAAAAAAAAAATTGTACGGGCTGCTTTTCTTTGCTAAAAAACAGTAACAGGTGACTGATAATTATCTAGACATGTTGCAAATTTGATTATTCCCACAACTGCTTGAGGACAGTGCAGATTTTTGTGTTTCAGCAGGATGGAGTGCCACCTCATTGGTCTTTGCAGGTATGTAGTTACTTGAATCAGGAGCTTCCATACCGATGGATGGGGCGTGCAGGTGACGGTGATTTACCCTTAATCACATGGCCACCAAGATCCCCAGACCTAACACCATGTGATTTCTCTTTGTGGGTTACGTCAAAGACACTGTTTATGTACCACATATGCCGAAAACACTGCCAGAACTTAAAGAAAGCATTTGTGCAACATTACAAACCATTGATAGAGTAATGCTACAAAATGTATGGAATTAACTGGACGTATGCCATGTAATAAGAGGGTCACACATCAAACATTTGTAACTGAAAATAAATTTAGTTTATTTCTCTTTACATCCATGTATCACTTATTGTAATATGTGCAGTAGTTTAAAAAATATAATTTTTTTTAATTGGATCCATCATTTATACTCACCCTGTGTATATATATATATATATATATCACTATATCATACATTTCAAATATACTACTTTAATAATTAATATTACTGAAACATTGTTAAATTTGAAATTAACCCTTTAGAATTTCTTTTATTATTTGGAAATATTTACATAAATATAAATGTTGTAACTTAAATCAATTTTAACATTATCTTTTGGTATGCTTTAGTTAAGTGGTGGTGATTTTCTCAGATTTTATATCATTAATGTGTTCTTTTAATTCTAGTTTTTATTTTCCTTTCTGACATGCCTATATAGCAACCTTTATTATTATCACTAATAATAAAGATTTTTTTTTTTTTTATTATTCCAGCCATTTCAAGTGTGTGTGTGTGTGTGGGGGGGGGGGGGTTGAGAGACAAGATATTGTCATTTCTTATAAGTTGATCTAAGTTTGGATTAGGTTTAATGGGAATGTTAATATTATGTTTAGCTGCGATATTTTAAATTTTAATTGAAGCTCCATGATCAAAAGATACGTACATTTGGCAGAACCTTTTGCGTGACTATGTTCCTAGCCAACAAAACAGTTTCCTCCAAATATATATACTTATTCTATTTTTTTCCATGGAGCTTCAATTAAAATTAAAATCAAGGCAGCTAAACATAATACAGGAGAACTTCATAATGCAAACCTAAAAACTCAAGTGCATTATATAGATCACGTTTCACCTAATATTAAACTTACTTTGTATACAAATACGTCTAAAACATATCTAAACAGTGTAGGATATTTTTAACATAACACAAAAATTTATCAGTTTATAAGAAATGATTCTCATTCTCCCCCTCCCCAATTGAAACAGCTCTAATTTATAAAATCCTGTTTATTATTAGTGATAACACTAACAGTGAAGGCTGCTATGAATGTATATAGACATGTCAAAAAGGAAAATAAAAACTAGAATTAAAAGAACACAAAATCTCAAACCACCACCTAATTAAAGCATACTAAAAAGCCCCATAGCATAAAGTGCAGATGAGAAAGTATATTGCAGATTTTTTTTTTTTTTTAGTCAGCAGATTATTTTCAAAACAGCATTGTGTAGAGATTCCAAGTCTCCCAATTTCGGCAGGAAAGACAGCAATTTTTAATCTTCCTCCACCCATGACATAAATGTCAATATTCATTTTAAACATGCTTTATTAAATTCTAGAA
Organism: Salticus scenicus; assembly: GCA_963930645.1. Lineage (NCBI taxonomy): Eukaryota > Metazoa > Arthropoda > Arachnida > Araneae > Salticidae > Salticus > Salticus scenicus. Next base: position 240,558,656 of record OZ005652.1, read on the forward strand.
CTTATAAAGAGGTGAAATTCTTCAATATCTCTCGAATCTTCCAATCTTTCTCGATTCACAACATAAGCATCAATATTTTTTTTAAACATATTTAATTGCAGATCTATAAAGAAATAGAATTGTCCAATAACTCTCACTCATATATTTGTTTAAAACCCCAGCCCCCCCCCCCCCTACCACTAATGATCAGTAATCAAATGCTCCACAGAAGTGGTGTGATTTTCAATCTTTCTCCATCCATAGCATAAATGTCTATGTTCATTTTAAAAATGCCTTTTTAGATTCTAGAACCTATAAAGAGGTAAAATTGTTCAATATCTCTAGCTCATGTAATTTTTTGTGATCCCCTCCCCCCCTCCCTACAGCCATAACTAGGAAGTTGGGGGCCCTGGGGCAACAGGTGATAATGGGTACCCATCTTTATCGTTCCTCTCAAAAATTAATAATTTTTATTAAAGTTGTGTTTGAGATTTTCTTCAATAACTAGTTGTTTTATGTATGCCTAACACCTGATTTGTACAAACATATTTTCAAATTTATTTCTCCTTGCCAGTTCAAATTACTAAACATTAGTTTACATTCTAAAAGGGGGGGAAAAAAATACCACTGCTGCCATTTTTTTACTTTACTGTGTCATTTCTGCTTTCTTAACTTACACCATAAAAACATGAAATTTGGCAGGCTTTTACAGAAATGTGTGATAAACATTCTGAAACAAAGCGTTTATATATCAAAGCATTATTTTAAGTGATATTTTATATTGAAGTAGGGCAAAATATTTCAGTTATAAAAGTTCTACAGACTGAAAAACTATTTATGGAAACATTATCAGATTTTGCTATGGTATACATCAGCTAATTGTGGTGTGCAGTATGTAAAAAATTTTTATTTTGATATTTTTTCTTTCCTATATTTTATACGATTTTTGCCCTTTTTTTTTTTTTTTTTTTTTTTTTGACATTTTTCTTTGAGTTGTAACTTCAAGAAGATGCCACCAAAAATAAAATACGTACAACATTTTATTTTATTATTTTTTTTTTAACATAAGAAGAAACATTTTCATAGACGTGAAGAAAAATGAAAAGTTAAACCTGTATTATTAAAAATTTCTGGCAAAACTGACGTCATAATAGCTTTAAAATTTTTATTTATTTATTATTTAAATATTTCAATTAATTACACAATCTTATGTGTTTTCTTGATTTTATCGTCCATAAACTAATGTGAATGCATATTTAGTTTATTTTAAATTAACCATGTTTCTAATCAATATAATCAAACACAGATCCTTTACATTTCAGTAAAGGCTGTACATAGCAGGATTCGGCCATGTTTTAGAATTGCTAAAAAAAAGTCGTATATCAAAATATACTTATTTAAATGTTTTAATTATTCCTCTTATTATTATTATTATTATTATTAATTCATTTAAATATTGCAACCAGCAAAGCAGACAAAGTTCCATATTTTCTTCTATCTTTCATTTGCTGAGTGTTGCAAAGGAATTAAATTATTCAAATTATATATCTATAAAGGTGGTCTCTTTAATAGAGGTTGTTCAGAAAAGAATAATTTAGGCAACAAATTTTATAAATTAAATGATTTTATTTATCTATCTAAATTTACATTTTTCTAAACAGGTTTGTAGTAAACATTAATATTAGTAAAAGATTTTTAACAATAATTTTGTTTTCCAAAGATTATTTTACATGCACAAACAAACTGTGGGGCATTAATTTCAAGGTAAAAAAAAATTCTCAATATAAATTTTCAATAAAACTTTCTGGAAGGAAATACTAATTTCAACTTCAACCATTAATTCAAGATCAAGTTATCGATCTTGGTATAGTAGTTATGATCAAATGACTATACTTGGGTCCTAGGCTTAAGTGGAATGCACTATATGAGGGGGGGGGGTGTTTTTAAGGAGTCTTAGTCTGTATTCACACAAGGTTTCTGAACCTTGTGTGATACCTGAATCGGATAAAACACCTCCTAATCGCTAGGTCAACGAGTGTGAACTTGGCACTTCCCATCTACCAGCTATAAAACCAGAACCTTTTGGCCACAAAGCCAACACAAAATTCTGCTCTTGTAAAAATATGATCCCCCTCCCCCTCAAAAAGATATTTTTTAACACAAGCAAGTAAAACAAGGTCTTTAATGTAACTAAATTCTGTGAAAATAACTGACTCAAAAGATACATGGTCTCAGCAGCGCCAACTTTGAAAATTTTCTGGGGGTGCTCGAACCAAGGCCGTAGCCAGGATGTTTTTTTTTTTTGGGGGGGGGATCATATTTCTAATACAAGGTCATCAAATTTGGTATAATAATGCACCCATGCTTATGCACACACAAACAACGGCCTGATTAACACAGGGGCACGTGCCAGAGGCGTCCTGAGTAGCAAAGGGCCCCAAAACTGGTCCTGAAAATGCCATCATAATTTTTGCCATTTAGTTTATATAAATCGAATTTATAAAACAAAATTAAGAGTAGCAGGGAGGTCGCTGGGATAATACGGCCATCAGTCACTTCAGTTTGAAAACAATATTGTGATTATGTTAAGTTAAAATTGGAGGGGAAAGACAGAATCTCGAAATAATTTCTGCTATATCTTCTCTTTAAGTTTTAAAAACAATATTTGTTCTTACTCTTCATTTTTACTTAAAATGTTAAAATTTCATAAACTATCATTAATTAAATTTTGATAGAATGGAGTAGAAGGCTGACATTTTACCAACTATGTGAAAAATACCAGAATCGGGAATCGAACCCGGGCCGTTCCGCTTAACGCGCGGATGCTCTAACCACTGAACTACCCTGGCTGATAAACAGTTCGGCACTTCTCACATAATTTATGTTGGCAAGGTCATCGAGTCTGCATTAGAGCAGCTATATCAAGTGACAAATTTGAACATGGCACAGCTCCAATAGGCCATAAAATTTAATTTTATGAGTGACACACCAGATTATCAAGGTTTATTTTCCTAAAATAAAAAGTTTCATAAAAAAAAGGGGGAGGGAGGAAAATATTATATACTTCTTATTGTTTATAAATTCATGACTTACATCCAAAATAGTTCATTTTTATTTAAAAATGCCAAGGGAAAAAAGAAGCAACCAAATAAATAAAATGCAAATATAAATAATTTAAAAAAAAAAAAAAAAAAAAAAAAAAGGCGAATTAAACATCTCAGAAACCTTTATAAAAATTATTTTCACTTAAACTTAGGTAAGAGAGTAGCATCAAGCGTATAATATATTAATAAAATAAAATTAAAATAAAAAATGTAATAACAATATGGCAGTAACTTTTGTGAAAATAACTTTGCATCGATGTTTCTGAAAACTTTTGCTCCTCATGCACAAACCATAAGTGATTGGGATTCCCATAGCACAGCAAAGGGAATCATCTTCCTCTGATCTCCCCCCCCCCCCCCGCGCCCCATACAGAGACTTTCAGCCTTTCTTGTTTTTTTTTTAGTCAATTTATGTCTATTTTGAATTGCAACAACCTTACTTTACAGCTATGATTTTGGTAAAAAACTAAATAGAAATAGAGGAAAGATTTTCTTGTTTAATAGTGAATCAGTATTCAAAATTTCTGGGGGGGCTGAGCCCCTACAGAAAATTTTCTGGGGGGGGCTCGAGCCTTCGAGCCCCCACATAGTCGGCGCCACTGCATGGTCTTGAGTAGAGGTGGACTTGTAAAAATGTTTCACTGTATTGTTTTTAACAGTCAAATATGGATCAGAAAAGTAAAATCAAAGAATTTTTCACTCACCTGCTGTAACGCAGATGGAGTTTCAATATCCTCTTGAATATTATTAGGCATATTTTCTTTATTATTTTTAAATGATGCTATAGTAAAAAAAGAACCATTCCTTTCTCCAAATCTATAAGAATGAATACATACACTTTAATAATAGAACATTGTAATGCATTAAGTTTCCATCTTGTTAATAATATTAATGTAAATGTCGAATAATCTATATATATAAAGCTAATTGTTTGTTTGCTTGGATTTTTAGTTCGCTATACAAATCTACACTGTTCGAGCGACCATTACAAAAAATGGCAAAATCTAGCTAATGCCGGATTTTTTAATTCAGCCAGATAACTAAATCAAAAGATATTAAATAAAAACCCCATTTTAACTTTAAAATGATTAATAAAATAAAAATAATAATTAATTAATTAAAGACTTTCTATTAGCATGATTTGCACTAAAATGTATGATCCAGATTAAAATAAAGAAGGTAAAAGAATAATTAAAATTAAATTAATAATTAAATTTGTAAAAATAAGTTTTAAATTCAGTATTAGCCAATAGATGGCACCACCACTGTGTTGTTGTATTGCTATAATCTCTACTGAATAAAGTTTAGTCTTCCTCTGTCCTCCAAACAGGTATGTTGTGTTTATTTACTCTCATGTCTATACTTAATGTTTCCACATTTATTTAACAAAATTAATAATGAATAATTAAAATAAATAATAAGATTAAAATTAAGTGTTGCTACCTAAATTTCATACTTCAGTTATTTTTAAAAAATCTAATTGTCATGTCAAAAAACTGTTTGCACTCCTGGATTCAGAAAAATCGTTCTTTTCATTTGATACCAATTTTGTAATGATACGGCTGGTATTATATTTCAAATTTATTTTCCCCTTTTTTCCATTTTTAACCCGGATTTGGCAGAAATTGGCAGCCAGTTTATCATACAGAATGTAAGCTAAAAAATGTCTTTTAAAAAAAGAAAGTATTTCAAGCCAAAATAAACAAAAAATAAACCGAATTATCAGAAAACCTGTTCCATATAGAAGCACTGGATTGATTTTTTATCAAATTGCTTACTTTCAGACACTTTAAATCATATATTATGAAATCAAACATTTGCTGCTGTTGTATACAAAAAAAAAAAAAAAAAGAAAGATGTGTAATAATAGTAATACATAATAGTAACGTTTAAAAATAGAAGAGAAATATAGGAGCTAATAATTTCAAGATTTAAATATAATTTTTTATTTCCATTACCCAACTGCCATAGGTAATGGAAATATTATATTTGGCCCAAAAATTTGATATCGAGTTTCACCTGATTTACACATTTTAAGATCTCCTATGTCCAAAAAAGTAGTTTTTGGCAGTTGGTCCGTGTGTGTGTGTGTTTGTATGTGGGGAAACTTCTGGCTACCATATCTCCGAAACTAATAAAGATAGAACGACAAAACTTCACAATTGAGACAGATCTGGTATACAGATGAACTTTCCAAATTTTGGAAAACCAGAAGTGGGACAGTAAAACTATAAATCAAAAACAGCTCTAACGATTTTCTTCAAAGTCGTTATATAAACTCTCTATTAGATGTCCTTTCGAATGATATAGTTGGTTAGTTCAGGAAAATTGATAGACATCTTATATAAATAGCTCAATTTCAGGTCTCTCAAGTGCGTTCCTTTAAAAACGACCGTACAGTTTTTTTTTTTTTTTTTCCAAACTCACCATATTAACTCCCTTTTAAATATCCTTTTGCATGCAATTATTGTTTTCCAGTCAATAATTAAGTATACAAAGTTTTTGTAAAAGTTGGTATCGCAAAAACAGTTCTAATGATTTTCTTGAAAATTTTTACATAAATCCATTTTAGATATTCTTTCTCCTGTATTACGTACATGGTTATTGCAGTAAATTAACAGTCATCCTGCTTAGATAGGTCAGTTTTAGAACTCGGAAATTGATGTTTCAAAAATAACTCTCACCATTTTTTTTTTTTAAACTCACAATGTGAACTTTTTTTATATGTCTTTACACATTTGTTAAGTTTCTCTGACCGGAAATATTTTAGGTTTCTACTTCGTTAGGTCAATTTTACATTTTCTGATCACTTCTCCAAAAAATGTATATAATACGTGTAATAGTGGGTAATGGAAGTTGTGTACAGGTAATTTACTTTAAGATTCTGTATGATTCCTTGATCCATTGGTTGTAGCTTCGCAGTTGTATTTGGCGGCAAATATTCAACCTGTATGGAACTCAGTTCTGGAAGATTATTGTGGCAGGATGCGTTATCCACAAATAGGAGAATTTTACGTTTTTGCCTCGAAACTGCTTATCTATTCCTTTTAACCAATTACTGAATATTTCTCGTGTCATCCATGCTTTTGTGTTGGATACATAATCAACTGGTAGTGTTTTGATTCCTGTAAAACACCTTGGATTCTTGGACTTTCCAATCACTAATAATTTAAGTTTTTCGCTAACATCCATATTAGCACAAACTAAAGCTGTAATTCTCTGTTTACTGCTTTTACCTCCTACGCAAGCATTACCTTTAAAATGCAATGTTTTGTTAGGCAAAAGTTTATAAAAAAGTGTCGTTTCGTCCGCATTAAAAATATGTTTTGGCAGATAAGTAGATAAAAGCTCTGGGAGTCTCCTACCGAAAATATTGCATACATCTTCGTTTACATCAGAGCTTTGGCCACATACATTTTTATAAGAAATATTGTGCCTTGACTTAAATCGGGAGAGCCATCCATCACTGCATTTAAAATCTTCAATTTCCATTCGACTTGCCAATTCATCAGCTTTCGCCTGCAATAGGTGTCCATTTATTGGAAAATTTTGAGATCTAGCATCCTTGAACCACATTAGTAAAGCTTTTTCTAGATCTTCTTGGGACGCATTTCTCATGCGTTTCCTTCCTTTAGCAAATTTAGATTTTTCCCACGAATCTAAAATTGATGCCTTGTTTTTCAAATAAGTTGACAATGTATTCGTTTTTATTCCATAATTAGCTGCTAACTTTGTTTTACATTCGCCATTCTCAACTTTCTTTAAAATTTCAACCTTTGTCTCTAAAGTTAGGGTTTTGTACTTCCCACGTGTAGACATAATGAATTTTTACACGTTTACAACACACACTGAAGGAGAAACACTAAAGCACATTAACTTGTCTGAACTGCAGGCATAACTGACGCAGCTCTCTAGAATCTATAACAAAGACAATCGAAAGAATTTTCTGAGAATCGATAACAAAGAAACAGATGATTCACCCCCCCCCCCAACCATGATCCATTCATAAAGAGTTTTGATGGAATCCAAGAAAGCAGGTAAGGTCAGGGAGTTTTAAGTACTGATAAGAATTGGAAAATAGCGATTGATGTTTAGCGGAGATAGGAATGTCATGTGCCTCTTTACACACAAATACACACACACAAAATAAAACAACCAAAAAGAAAAAAAAAAGAAAGAAAGAAAGAAAGAAAAGAAAAAGAAAAAACCTGATTATTTTATGACATAAAATAACAAACACAGCGTGTATTTTCTCCATTAAATGAGAAAAAAAAAAAAAAATTGGGGGATCATTTTTTTTGTTCAAATTAACCGAAGTGACAAAAATTTAGTTCGAATTAATGAGATTTTTTTAACATTATTTCAATGCGAGCTTTTGTGGGATTTTGGATTAGTTCGAATTAACCGAAAATTCGAATTAACGAGCGTCCACTGTATATGTATATATATATTGCTGGTTTGATTCTAATCAAAATTCATTGTATTAATGCTGCTAGGAGAACATTCCATAGGAATGAACACTCTATGCAAAATTAATGTTTGAATGATGATTTGAATAGTTTTTGGTGTTTTGTACAAGGAAAGGTACTGGCATTTATGAAACAGAAAGGCCCATTTTTTAATAGTAAAAGCTTTTTGTATGTTTCTGTTAAGAAAAAACAATATGGATTGCAAGTATCTTTAAATATTTAACACATTATATTTTCTATGATGTTATAACTGTTAAGAAACCCTATTTTAATCTGCAAAAATTCAGTTTTTCCAGAAAAAAACTGTTTGTTTTTTTTTCCACCTCCTCAAAATTTCCAGAAATTTTACATCTCTAGACACAACTTAGGCCCATTTGCAGTTTCATCTACACTGCTCAAAACAATTAAAGGATATTGTAAGTCTTATATAAAATACCAGTATAAGCAAAAAAAAAAAAAAATTGTAGAAAATAGAAACGAGTCACAAATGCAAATTTTTCTCATTTTCAAACTTCGGAGTATGCAAATTTTGAATTTGACGTCAAAAGCAATGTTTTAACCGCAGCGAATAAAATTTGGCATTCAACTTAATAAAAGACAAAGCGGAAAAGAATGATCAGCATTCAGTAAGTGCATTGTTTTCATGAGTGTGATACCTCAAAGAAGTCATTTAACCGATTCAGAAGTTTGGAGAATTTTTGGTCGCTTAGAGAACGTCTAACACCAGCTGAAATAGCAGAAACCACTGGATTTTTACAAAGTGCGATTTCTAGGATCTGGATTTTTTTTTTTTTTTTTTTTTTTTTTTAAGACTGGAAAGGCAGGCTGAAAGCTAAGGCAAGGCTGTAGACGTGCAACATCATCCAATAAAGATAGAAATTTAACACTAATGGCTCAGAGACATTGAAATATGAATGCCTCTCTTCTTCAACAACACATCAGTTCAGCTACTGGCACCATAATTTCAACTCAAACTATCAGACTGAGGATCTCATCCCTATATCAGCAACTAGTCAGAGCTCCATTTCGAATGATGTGAAGATCGGTGCACCCTAGAAGTTCTACACGGGCACGGGCCTGGCCCGAAGCCCGTACCCAGCAACCCATGGATAAATTTTTAAGCAGGCTGTGCCGGCCCGGCTGGCAAACCAGGCACAGTTTTTTTTTTTTGAGGTTGGGCTGGGGCTTCAAAACAAAAATAAATTTTTAAAAAGTCTTGGTTGGCAAATAAAAAGTAATTTTTAAACGTGTCGAGATGCACAATTAAAACCAAGATAAAATGTTCTAACAAAGATGAAGTTTAAAATATTTAAAAATCATCAAGTCTCATATATAATTGTATTAAACTTTAATCACATCAAAAACCGTGACGTTATACACTAAAAATATACAATTTAAAACATTAAAATACACAAAACATAAATTTAAACGTTTCGAGCCTTTTACAGTCTTCTCATCAATGAAACATCAAAAAGTAATTCGTTGAGTAGAACAAGAGAACTCCTTTAACAGAGTACAGTGTATTCAGCAGGAACTGTGCATGCCTTATGAAGCGGGGGAAACTGTTGCTTCGTATACCAGAATGAATAATTCTTGAATGATAATTTGAACAGTTAGATATGATTATTCTAGTATTGCTAAAATCAGGTAGATGGTCAATTTCTATGGCATGTTGCACTTTTTTAGAATGTATATCACAGTTTTTGAAATTTCTTTTATGTTCGAGAATTCGGGTATGAAGGGAATGGCCAGTTTCACCAATATAAACCGAACTGCAAGATTTGCAAGGGATATTATAAATAGCACCTGTACGGGAGAAGGAGGAGGGGGGGGGGGATAACAGGTTTAAAATTAGACAAGACATTACGAATTAGAAATTGGGGTTTATAGTATACAGATATAGTAACAGTGTGTAAAACTTTGGCAATCTTTGACAGATCTATATGAAACTCCAGTGGTTTCTGCTGCTTCAGCTTGTATTTGGACTTCCCCCTCCCCCTCTAACCAACCAACAACTCTTCATGCTTCTGAATAGGTTAAATAATTTCATTGGGACATCTTACTTATTAAAACACTGCGCTTACTGATTGTTGATTAGAGTTGCACAGATTAGTGATTTTTGCCGAATACCAAACAAATGCTGAATACTGAAAATATTCGGTCAAAATTTTGACCAAATATTTGGTATTTGGCCAAATACTTAAATTTCAATGTAAATATTTTTTCATATCCAAAATAGCTTAATTTTAAAAACATTTAAAATATCTTAAAATCCTTTAACCCGTTAGTAGTCGCTATAGACAGCACCACCTATTACAAATTGCACACTTTTTATTTAACTGTCACCAATAATTTTAAGAAGTGATGTGATTGACGTTTCGCATTTTATGTCTATCAAATGCCACTTCAAAAAATTTTTGGTGGCTATTGAATAAAAAAATCTTGTAACACTGAAGGATGGGCGGCAAATCGACCAACTAGCGACTACTAACGGCTTAATTGAGCAGCATTACGATATATTTCGACTCGCTAGTCGCGGTCGTCATCAGGTTGAAAACTTGCTGCTCTATTGACCATCTTGTCACCGGTTTCTTTATCCTCTTCTTTTGTGCTGACGTCATAATACGGTTGTTTCTTTTTAATTAGTTGTTGCCATTCTTTCGGTATTACGCTGTGCTCTCTCTCATTAATAGCGGTGTTAGAAGTTAGAATTTCCAGGGCTTCGCGCTTTAAGGCATAATTATGGGAATTATAAGGGGCAATATTAGTGGTGGTTATAGTATTAGGATTAATTGGGTTAATAATGATCCTAAGTATGAGTACGGGATCGAGAGGTAGAGGTTCTATTATATTTTAGGTCATTAACATGTTCGATTTCGCTGTCTTTTATTTTTCTTTTTGTCATACTGATATAGCAAGCGTTAGTGTTATTATTTTCAAAGTTGAAGTCGATTTTATAGATTCCTGAGGTTTCTTTGGGGTCAATTAAGTCTTTTTCACTGTGTATACGTTGTATAATATTTTTATTAGGTTTTATGGGAATGTTTATACCATGTTGGGAGCCTTCGTGTTTTATTTTATTTGCAATACCTTTGCAGAATGGAATGGAGGGAGTATATTTAGATTTTACTTTTTGGACGTTGTTAGTTGTATTTAGGGATTTTAAGTGCTTTTTAAAGAGGTTTTGAACAAGTGAAGCACTATAACTGGCACGTTGATCGATGTTTTTTATATACTTAATTTCGAGGTTTAAGAGGTTTTTGTTGGAACATATTAATATAGCGCGATTTATGTATGAACGTATAGCGGCAATTTTGTATTGGAAGGGGGGGTTTTGCATTTATTATTCATTATTTTGTTATTGTTGTTTGGTTTGCGATAAACGGTAGTGTTGAAAGTATTATCTTTATTTTTAATGATTTTAACGTCTAAGAAGTTTATGCTATTATTACATTATTAGATTCTAAATCTAAGGTAAATTTAATATTTTGGTCTAAGTTGTTTAATTCATTTAGGAGGTTTTGAGAGTCAATGTAAGTGAGGATGACGGCAAAAACGTCATCCACATATCGGAGCCAGATTTTACAATTTTTATTATTAAGTCATGTGCAGAATTCTTGAGGTGACAGAGTTTAATTTCGGCAATAACACCTGATATGGGCGAGCCCATCGGCACACCTCTAGTTTGTCTGTGTGTAAATGCTATTATTGAAGGTGAAATATAATTTACATGAGTTAATTATACGAATGAATAAAATGAAATTATCAAAAATGCACTTACCTGCAACAAACCTCTTGAGGATCGACCCATATAGTAAGTTCAAGTGGCAATTTTAAATTTTCATATTGTAAACCACACATTTTAGCTGCTTGCTGCAATGCAGAATCCCATGGCACTGACGAGTTTACACGAATACAGCGATATGCTTGACCTTTGTAAGGTTGATCAGGAAACCAATGTCCTTCAAACTTTTCTGTCAGAATTGTACCCAAACTGTCCTGAAATACTTTTACTTGTTCTGCTGTAATGTCAGCATTTTTACCTACAAGGCATGTCAGAAAATTCACAGCAGCACCAATTTCTTCTTTCATGATTTATAAAATGAAACAGTTCCCACAAATGAATTCGAAAGAAGTTAATCATACAGGAATTTGAAAAGATTTCTGATAAACAAAAAAATATAATTACTCATGTATTTTTAAATGCTAATTATACATAAAAAAGTAAAGAAACAAATAATAGAAATTATAAAAAAGACAAAAACTAAGTGTAACATATATAGACAAGAATCTTGTAAAGCAGGGTATCATCCTAAAACCTGAATAAACTACTATGTCAGAAACGCTTTGCACTGAAGACGGTATGCTTAAGGCTACCGAATCAGCTGTATGCATCTCAAATATTTTTCTTTGGCGTTTCTGGCATAGTAGTTTATTTGGGTTTTAATATTCCAACGCCAAGTCTCCAGTTATTATTAAGGGTATCATCCTGTCATTTTAAGTACATAAAATCTGCTAGTAGAAATTTCCTGGGAAAAGATCAAAGAAAATATTTCATGGCATCAATCTTTCACACAATCATGGATATTTTGAAAATTTTGAAGGGATAAAAAAAGTGGAAATTGAAGTTCCTATTGGATTTTCCAGAGAAAGATATTTCTGATGTAGATGCATCGTAAATTCTAAATGTTCTTCCCGAACTAATGATGGACCATAGAGACTTTTTTTTTTCTTGAAAGAACACAAAATCAAGTTTTTATCAGAAATAGGAATGGGTATTTGTAATTTTACTTGCATGAAGTAAATTGTATAACAATTTAAAACAGCTTTAAAGCATGACCTATTTTACCCCATGGGGTAAAATAGGTCACAAACAGCACATTTTAAAAGTTATTTTTCAGTACAAATTTTTTGTTTTTTCAGAGATATTTCTCTTAAAATGTCATAAGGAGGAATATTCATTTGCATATTTTGTGCAATTTTTTAACAAATGGAACCAATACATTTTCTACTGTTTAAATGCAAATGTAAAATATGCTGTTTTTGACCTATTTTACCCCACCTGACCCTATGTGTTATTTAGCATATTAGTTGTAATACACCTAATTATATTAAACTACTAATTAATCAAATATTTATCTTAAAAATAAAAATTGGTTTGATTCTAATGTTAAAATAGTGTTAATTAGTAAGATTTTATTTTAATGTATGCTTTTTCAAAATAAATATTCTTAATGACAATAACTGATAAAATAGAAGAATTTAAATTCTTTACAATACATATCATTTAAATTTTTTTAATTATAAAAATAAGTCGCAATGCTTTATCCTTTTTTTTTTTTTTTTTCTTTTAAGTTTTTTAATAGTTGAAATGGTTATAGAAGAAAACTTTATTAGATTTATAATTATGTTGTTACTAAAATTAAATTAAAATTAATGTAACGTAAAGTTTTAAAACTGAAAATTTAATTAGTTAAATTCTGATTCTGGACAACATTTATGTCCACTGTTAAACAAAAATATTGTCCGGTTTTACAGGAAAAGGAAAATTGAACTAATTATGGAAGATAAACATGCTATTATTATATTTATAATTGTAGATACTTTTTATGTTTAATACTATTTTCTAGAAAATAAGAGTTTTTTCTTAACCTTTATCTGCTGCATTATGAAGCAGAGAAAAATTGTGTTTGAAACATATATTTTTAGTTACTAAAGATATATACGTTAAAAATTATGCATATTACCTCAACGTAGTAATTAATGAGGATTTTGTGAGGTCGTACTTTAGTGTAGTGCTGGCTGACAATTTTTCAGTGTGTATGTGTGTGGGGAATATTTTGGCTGTTATATCTCGAAAACTAATAAAGATTGATCTACGGAACTTTAGAATTGAAACAAGGCTGGTGTACAGATAAATTTTCTAAATTTTGGTACAAATTGGAAAACCGGACTTGGGGCATCTGAAACTGGAATTGGGCTGTAAGTCCATATCTCAAAAATGGCTCTAACGATTTTCTTCAAATTTGCTATGTAAACACTCTATTAGACGTTCTTTTGAATGATATAGTTGGTTAGTTCAGGAAAATTGACAGGTGTCCTGTATAAATAGCTAAATTTCAGTGTGTTCCTTTGTGTGAGTTCCTTTCAAAGTGTGTTCCTTTCAAAGCGGCTGTATGATTTTTTTTCAAACTTGCCATATTAACCCTTTTTTAAATATTCTGTTGCATGTAATTGTTGTTTTCTGGTCAACAGTTAATTATGCCAAGCTTTGGTAAAAGTCGGTATCTCAAAAACGGCTCTAATGATTTTCTTGAAAATTGTTACACAAACCCATTTTAGATATCCATTTCTCGTGCTTTACTAGGTTATCACAAGAAAATTAATAATCATCCTGATCAGATAGATCAGTTTTAGATCTCGGAAATTGGTGTTCCAAAAATAAATAAATAGCTCTACCAATTTCCATTTCATTTCTTTTTCTTAAGGAAAAAAAAAAAAAAAAAAAAAAATCGCTGTGTAAACTGTTTTATGTTTTTACACGTGTATTAACTTCTCTTGCCGGAAAATATTTAGGTGTCTATTTTATTAGGTCAATTCTATGTCTTCTGATAACATTGTCTCCAAAAAGTGCATATAAGTTAAACAAAAGCCTAGTTAAACAAAATGCCGCTTCATGTGCATGCTGGAGCAATACCACCTATCTGTAGAACCACCTACAGAAAGTGTTGGCTAGGGTAACACCAGTGTTACGAACGCGTTCGTGAGCGTAGCTCAAAATTTTTGAGTTTTGAGTTGAACTTCGCTCGTTTTTTAAATTATGAACTTGAGTTGAGCGTAGTTCGTTTTTTACACGAACTTGAGCGTGAAAAAGCAATTCAAACTCAAACTCATTTTAAATATTTCTATCTGAAATAGAAGAAGAAAAGGACAGAAAGGAGAATAACTGTGCAAAATGGATTTCAGAAAAAAGGGCACTTGAAAAAAAAGGCACTGGTAAAAAGGGCCCCAGAAAAAAGGGCACCGGGAAAAAGGACACTTTTGCAATTTGCAAATCTCAAAAACAACAAACATCAAAAAATGAATTTAAAGAATGATTTTCATAATACACTTTTAGAAATTTCAATCAATTAAATTGATACCACTTTTACTTAGCATATATACCTGGGGGGAGGGGAGGCTAGGAGCGGATTGAAAGAAAATAATTGTTTTTAAATAACTTTTTTACTGATTTTAATAAAACTTTGTCTTTCACTTGCTGTTTATGACAAAAATACAGTGTCACATATACTTCGGAGGCTGAAGTGTGGGGGAGGGGGGTAAAAGGAAGTAATTTTTTGTATATCACCTTGTTACCGATTGTAACGATATTCTGTGTAGCATAGGCGCCGACTTAACGGAGGCAGCGGGGGCGACCGCCCCCGCTGTAATTTTTCACGGGGGCGAAAGTATCTTTTCGCCCCCGTGCTTCCAGCGGGTAGAAATTTCAAACACAAAAATAATATAAATTTGAATTTTAATGAAAATTTTCACATTGTTGAATTTTTTTGTTTTTTTCTCTCCTCCTTTCTTCATTCTCTGACAGATTAGTAGAAAACAGGATGTATAGTTTATACAATTCTCTTTTTGCGCGAGAGAAGCTGAATGTGCTTGAGATAACCCCTTTTCAAGGTCAGTCCCTGTCCCTCATCCCTCTGTAGTCTAAGATAAATTGAAGCAGAAAAAGAAAGACTATTGTTCATGTTCATTGGTCATGGCCATTTGAAGTCGAGAGTCCCAGTGCTGAAGAAAGTGTTTATACTGCCAAGCATTAAATAGAAAAGCTTTTGTTCTGAATATTTGCTATTCATAACACAAAAATTCATTCTCAATGAATTTTTTAATTCACGAGAAAATACTAATAAGTAAAAGGAAGCAGGCTGATAATGCTGTTAAAAATACAGATTTTTATTTTTGTATTTAATTTAAATTTATAGGTATTTCTTGTATATGTTTCTTCCTTTTTTAAAAATCTTTGAATTTATTATTATTGATTATTAACAATCTTGCACGAGAAAGTGAGAAGAGGAAGGTTTGTGGTTAGATTTAAGGTCGATTGACTACACTAGAGTTCTATGCTTATAGGTGGAATGCCTTCCGTGGAATTCTTTTTATGAGGTCCCAGCCCGTATTTAAACGATTTTTGTAGAAAACCATGGAAAACTCCGAAAGGCTTGGTCGTTGAGCGCGACCTGGGATCCAACATCAAACCCAGCACGTCCCGTTTACCACCTTTGAGAGCAGAATCGTTGGCCACTGGTGGGGCCAGGGATAAGGAATAATTGTTTAAAATGATAATTAATAGATTAAAAACAGTTGTCTTAGAGGAACTGATCTCATAGTTAATGTTTTTTTAGCGGACAAGTAGATAAGGCACATTTCTACAAAACGTCTTAGATAATCAATTCATGAATTTAATAAATATATTGGAATATGTCACAAAAATCTATAATATCTAAGTTGATTTAAATACTCTTAATATGTAGATTAAGTTGTTCACATATTATTATATATATGAACAATTTCAATTTTATTTTCTCTGTTTTTGTATATTTTCGATGTAAGTAACAACAACATCCGTTTTTAAAGAAACATTAATAAGAAATCTCATTACAAATTCAGTAAATGAAATGAGAGAACGCAGTACAATTTAAAGAATTCACTTCTGGAAAAATTTTTAAAAAATGTTCTAAAAAAATCCTTTGAAAACTATCTTGAAAAAAGACTAAAAGGTTCAGCTTTTAAAAGGAAAGAGTAATAATAACATAACATTTAATTTAAGAGTAAATTTTTATCTTTTGAAAGTGAAGACGGAATATATAAGTAATTTTTGCTTTCTCTCTCTATCTCTCTCTTTTTTTTTTTTTTTTGATTTTTCTATACATAGGCATAAGAATATATTCGATTTGTGAGAATTTTCACCCTTCAGTTTTTGAAGTATTTAGATGTTTTGTTTTGGGATTTTCTGAGTCTAAACTCCAAACACTATTTGGCCATTTTTCGAAAATGTCTGTGTGCTTTTCTTGTGTATATCGAAAATTTTGTATTTGGTTAGTGTATCTCCCGAACGAATGGACCAAATTTAACCAAATTTCATATTTATTTGGATTTTAACTTAAACTAGTGTTTTTAACTGAATTAGATTAAACTGAATTTAAAACGAATTTGGGAATCAATCTCTTAATAAACGGTTATCCTTTCTTCTTTTTCTGCTTTTTTTTTTTTTTTGTTTAATGGCAATATAGGAAAAAGTTTCGAGTAAATTTACTTAATAAAATTTCTTTTAACTTTTCAATATCAGGGATGGAACACGGGCGCAGAATTCATACCACTATCAGTGTAAGAAAATTTTCAACTTCTTAAATTAACGATATTATAGGTAGAGAAATTTCATAAACAGATTCTGGTATGAATTCTACGCCGGTGTTCCATCCCTGCAATATAAAATTTTATATATGATAGTAATAATTAAACAACAAAAACTTTTTCTTTGTGTGGAGGTATCGTATCTGATTTTCCTCGGGGGCGTAAATTTTTAACATTGATATCTTTCAAAAGGACTTACCAATACATTTAAAACAATAATTGTTTAATCGTATATCGGTGATAATTTAAAACAATTTTATTTATTTTTTTTAAATCTTTAGATATTAGCAAAAAATTTATTTCTTTCGATATTTTGTGTTATACTCCTTTGAGATGAAAATCGTCTGCATTCATCATGGAAAATAAATTTAATAAATAATCTTTACCACATGAATTGGTATAGAAAAGTACAGAAGAAAATTTTGAGCTGTCTGCAATATATTAATAGTTCTTTTTTTTTTTTCTTTTTAACTACAGATAAAGCACAAGAATAGTAGTGAAATAAAGTTGTTTTAATGACAGATTTTATTAGGCCTCATATTCATAAAGCATATATATATATTTAATTAGTAAATCTATAGAAATTAAATAATGAATTTAGAAAGAAAATTACAACTTAGAAAGAAATTACAAAGATGAATACAGTACGGAATTTTATAAAGTCGATCAAAAATTTAACTGGATTTAATTTCATGATTACAAAATTTTAATTTTTATACTGCCATGAAGCAAGAAAATTTTTAGTGATTCTATATATATATATATATATCATGCTTTCAGTTTACTCTACCCTCTTTTTTAGTTCCCCATCATACTATAGGTATGGGGAACTTAGGTAATCGTGAAAATTTTCGACCTCGGTTTTTTGACTTTTCTACACGTTTTCAGGTTTGAGGAATCCGAAAATGACAAAATTTCTATGGTGTCTGTCTGCAGGGTGTCTGTTAGTGGGTTAGTGTGTTAGTCTGTTAGTGGGTCTGTCTGTTAGTTTGTTAGACTGTGTACACGATATCTCAAGAACAAATTGTCGCAGAGAGGTCAGACCAGTTTTAAAATATTACTTTCGACACTGGCAAGAACCCTATTGATTTGCAACATTCGAATTTAAAAACTTCGTAAGTTATTAGAAATTTACGATTTTCTTAACATGGGAGAATAGGACAAAAATTCACTTAAACGTGCATTAAATGGAAACTTTTTACTGTAAAAGTGTCAGACCAGTTTTAAAATATCAGTTTGGATGCTGGAATGAACATCAGTAACTATAAATATGCTACTTTGAAAATTTCGCAAGTTATTGGAAATTTACAAGTTTCTTAACATGGCAGTATAGGGCAAAATTTCACATAAACGTCAATTTTTAGAGATATTTTCATCGTAAAGATGTCAGATTACTTTTGAAATATTATTTAGGACACTGGCATGAATATTAATGACTATGAATTTTCCAATATAAAGATTTCGTAAGTTATTGGAAATTTACGAATTTCTTAACATGTCAGAATAGAGCAAAATTTCACATAAATGTCAATCTTGAGGGATATTTTCATCGTAAAGATGTCAAACCACTTTCGAAATATTATTTAGGATACTGGCATGAATATCATAGACTATGATTTTTCCAATTTAAAAAAATTCGTAAGTTATTTGGAATTTACGATTTACTTAACATGTCAGAATAAGGCAAAATTGAGCATAAATTTCCATTTTGAGGATCCTAAATACATTAGACAACTTCAAAATTAAGTTTATGATATTTGTTTGAACATGATTGAATACAAATATTCTACTAGGAAATTTTCATAAATTATTCGTAATTTACGATTTTATCAACATAGCGAAATTGTAAATATTTCATATAAATATAAATTTTGAGGTTTATTGCATTGGAAATAGTAGCATGAAAACTAAACAACAGAAATGACCCTGATACAATAAATTAGAATAAGATAATTATATCGAAGTGAACGGTGGATAGCCTATTAGGTGGGAATTTCATTCTGTCACTGTATCAAGCTTTGGTCAAATTCATTTCTTTTAACATGATTATAATATGTCTCGCACTAGAAATTTCTGAGAACATAAATATGATGGGGAACTGAGCAGAGTTCACCTATGCCAACTAGTTTTTTTTTTTGTTTCAGGATATTTTTTAAGCAGAACTTTCAATAGTGATATATATATATATATATATATATATATATGTATATATATGTACAAGTCAAAATGACAGCTGTGATGCTTGAAAAGCACAAAAAATGAATTTACTGAGAATTATTTTGTTTTATTATATATTATTATTATTATTTTGCTAAAAACTGACACCTAAAATAACAATAGCCCATAGGTATTTTATTTTATTTTGTGTTGTTTTGTTTTGTTGTAAAGAAATAAACATGTTTGTTTTAAATATATATAATATATATCGTCTTTTCTTTCTTTCAATAGTTACAATGAAATTTAATTTTAAATTCATATAACTCTACATATTCTTCTTATCTGCACTTTTAGTTATTTATTTTCAAACTGTGCAGCATGTAAATCTAAACTTAAAAAACTGAGAAAAGAAAAAGAGGAAGTAGGGCATTCCTTTTCTCAAAGGGTGCATCCATGATCTATTGACCTTTTTGGAATGCGCAATGTGCCTGTTAGAAATTTGAAAAGCAACGCTAAACTTGGGATTTTGTAAAGGGCTTATCTTTTCTCGGACACAACGAGTTGAGAATTTAAGCCTTTTTTCAAATTCAAGGCTTGATCTCACCGCAAAATAGAGCAGGCGACACCGAGATCGACAGGCTTTTAAAAATGAGTCTGCTACAGTTTGTTCAACTTATAACAAAAGTAAACAATAACATATGTGATTTGATGCCCTGAAAAATATCTCCGATCGGCGCCAGCCAGCTATCTTTCTTTTTGTTAACTTTGAATTTCTGTAACTATGGGTTATTATTTGTGGAGTACAAGTTTTTATCGTAAACCCTACAACACAAAAGAATGGGTGGAAGGTGGAATATTTTTCAATTTTCATATCTTTAACTAAGACAGGCCGGACTATACTATGAGCTCCTTGATCGTTAGGATGAGGATTAACTAAAGTTGTTTGTTAAACACAACACATTAAGGTCCTTCGAAATCGGAATAAATTCTATAGATCAAAAAAGAAGATTACAATAACAGTATGGCCTGTATGTCTAAGTTTTAGACAGTTAGATACAATGACAGAAACACCCTGATGAGCGATTGCATATATCAGGAGAAATTGTCTACTAAAATTAGAAAAACGGATAGTTACTGCTTACCGGATATCCGTTGCATCCCTAATTTAAATTTATTATTAATATTTTAATTATGTCTTGAGTCTCCTTTTGATTTAGCTAAATATTTTTTAACACAATTTAGTGGTTTGTCTTAGGGACCGTGGATGAAATATGATAAATCGTCAAATAGCGGTCCTCAAATAAAAAAACGCCAAAATCTACTTGATTTTGGACTTTTATTTTATTTTTGAACACTTTATATAAAATACATGTTTATTCCTTTATAGTACGCTAAATAGTAAGCGAAATTTTCTAATGATTTATCCAAGAACTCAAAACTGACATTGTCTGTGGTACAATCAAATAAAGACTAATTAAGTAAAACCATTTACACTATTTAAAAAATATATATATTTCAAAACAAAGGAACCTCTAAATGATGGAATTTGTCTCCTACGTGCATAAGCAAACGTATTGGAAATTTGAGAATAAAAAACCACCCAAAAACAGTGGGTCCACTATTCAGAAGTGTCCGTTAAATAAATTTTTACTTACAATTAAATTAATAAGTTATAATTAAGAGTTATAAGTTTAATTAAGCATTAAATTAAGAATGTTCATGGTATTTGGTAATTTTTAAAATGTAAATTACCTATGAAAGTGCTCATAAAGAATAAGGTCTATTTAGAAAAGGGATTAAAAAAAAAAAAAAAAAAAGTAAAAATGAATGTTTAATGAGTTTTGCTCGTTTTTAAAAATGAACTTGAACTGAGCGCGTTCATTTCTTTCAGACATGAGTTTGAACGCGAACTAGCTCGTTTTTTACACGATGAACTAGAGTTTGAACTAGTTCGTTTTTTTCGTGAACTTGCACAACACTGGGTAACACTATTCTCAGAAACAAGAAGCCTTCAATAAATAGAAATGCTAAACATTAAAAAAATGAAATAAAAAAATAAAGAAAAATAAAGAAGGGATTTTCACTATCTCTCTGATGGGGAAAATGTCAGAGTTTCACAGTATCTTCAAGTGTTTATTGTCTGTTCAGAATTGCTGATAGTTTCTATCAGGGTTGGCAAAAACCCGGGTTTTCCTAGAAAAACCCAACCCACTTGGGTTTTTCTGGGTATTTGTGGGTTTTTCTGGGCTTTTGTTTGAATACTTACATTTGCATTGCAATGTTAAATATATGTTATTTAGCATATTAGTTGTAATACACCTAATTATATTAAACTACTAAATAGTAATTGATCTAATATTAATAATAATTAATTAATAATAATAGTTTAATCTAATATTTATCTTAGAAATAAAAATTGGTTTGATTCTAATATTAAAATAGTGTTAATTAGTAAGATTAAGCTATATTTTATTTTAATGTATGCTTATTCAAAATAAATATTCTTAATAGCAATAAGTGATAAAATAAAAGAGTTTAAATTCTTAAGTACAATACATATTAATTAAATTTTTTAGTTCCACATCATACTATAGATGGAGAACTTAGGTAATCGTGAAAATTTTCGACCTCGTTTTTTTTTTCATTTTTATACATTTTCATGTGTGAGGAATACGAAAAATGACAAAATTTGTATAGTGTGTTAGTTTGTTAGTCCGTTAGTTTGTGTACACAATATCTCAAGAACAAATTTTCACATAGAAGTCAGATCAGTTTTAAAATATTACTTTTGACACTGGCAAAAACCTTATTCATTTGCAACATTCGAATTAAAAAACTTCGTAAGTTATTAAAAATGTATGCTTTTGTTAACATGGGAAAATAGGGCAAAATTTTGCATTAAATGGAAAATTTTTATTTAAAAAAATATGACACCAGATTTAAAATATGCATTTTGATGTCGGAATGAACATCAGTAACTACAAACATGCTAGTTTGAAAATTTTGCAAGTTATTGGAAATTTACGAATTTCGTAGCATGGCAGTATAGGGCAAAATTTCTTATAAATGTCGATTTTGAGGGATATTTTCATCGTAAAGATGTCAGACTACTTTTGAAATATTATTTAGGGTACTGGCATGAATATCATAGAGTATAAATTTTCCAATTAAAAGAATTCGTAAATTATTTTGAATTTACGATTTCCTTAAAATGGCAGAATAGGGCAAAATTGAGCATAAATGTCCATTTTGAGGATCATAAATATATCAGACAACTTCAAAATAACATTTATGATACTTGCTTGAACATAATTGACTACAAATATTCTAATAGGAAAATTTCACAAGTTACTCGTAATTTAAGAATTTATCAACGTAGCAAAATGGGGCGATATCCCATATAAATATGCATTTTGACATTTTGAGGATTGTTGCATTGGAAATAGTAGCATGAAAACAAAACTACGAAATTGATCCTAATAAAATAAATTAATAGATTAGAATAAGATAAATATATCAAAATGAATGGTGGATAGCCTATTAGTAAAGGGCAAAACTGGGGAAATTCATTAGTGGCCAGTGGCCGGTACTGTCAGTTTCATTAGTAGCCACTTTTTTAAGTCAGTGGCCACTTTTCACATGATAAGACTATTTCTTTCAGACTGCAAAAAGCATTGTCACCATTTTGCGGTATAATTACCACAAGAAAAATATGAAAATAAGAAATACATATAATAATAAAATTAACAGAGGGACACTGAAATTGTAATTACGCTCTTTTTAAAAATCCTAAATTGCATATCCTAAATTAAAATCTGCTTAGGGCTGTAATAATAACAGCAAAAGTTTTTATCTTTCAGATAATTCAGTAGTACTTTTTTTTTTTTTTTCAATTTATTTAAGTGAAATAAGCTGTTATCATTCGCAGTTTACATTGATATTTTCTAGTAAATGAATCAGCTGATTCATCATCACAACCTTTCACATGGTCATGTCTAAATACAGTTAGCAGTTTTATTATTCTTTCTTATTTCTAAAGACACACTTTTTTAAATGATTTTATTTCAATAGAGTTAAAATATTTCCTCTTAAAAAGTATAGATATGGAAACTTAGCTGCTTCATTAAAAATAACTTACTTAGCTGCCAAATTTGTAGTTTTAAAAATAGGGAGATTTCTACTTTAAAATGGGAAGGAAAAAGGCAGATTTCTACTCAAAAGAAAGCAAATACAATTTTTTTTGAAAAATACACATTTAAGCCAAATTAAATTTTGATACACACATTTGTCAAATATCTTAAATGGGTTAAATATACATTAAATACTGTGGAGGTAATAATGGAAAAAGATTGTGCTTTGCAGGTCATTTGATCATTAACTGCTAGTTGAAATGGAGTGCACATGTATGTGTGTGTGGGGGGGGGGGAGGATAAATCTATATACTTCTTTATAGGTTCTAGAATCTAATCAAGAAAGTTTAAATGAATATTCACATTTATGTCATGGATGGAAAGAGATTGTAAATCACAAGGTTTCAGTGGAGCATGTAATTGCCAATTGTTGGGGGGGGGGGGGGGGATTACAAGAATTATGAGTAAGAGATATTAAACAATTCTACTTCTTTACAGATTCTAGAATCTAATAAAGTAAGTTTAAAATAGATATTTATATTTTTGCAGCAAATGGAGAATGATTAGAAATTATAAAGCTTTCTATAAGCTGTGTGATCACAGATCGTTAGGGGGAGGGAAAGGGGGGGGTCCAAAAAATTATATGAGTGAGATATATTAAACAATTCTACTTCTTTATAGGTTGTAGAATATAATAAAGCAAGTTTAAAATGAACATTGACATTTATGTCATGGATGGAAAAAGATTGAAAATCACAAGGCTTCGATTGCCTATCGTCGCTCGATTTTTAGAGTCTTTTAATGATCACAAAAAGTGGCGATCGATGCATAATTTTTAATCGCCATCTTTTTTTATTTAGTCGCCATGTGGCCGGTGGCGACCGTTAATTTTGCCCTTTACCTATTAGGTGGGGATTTCATTCTGTCATTGTGTCAAGTGTTTAGTCAATTCATTTCTCTTAACATGATACAGGGTTCTCCTTTGAGCCTTTGAGAAGGGCGTCGCGCCCTGCCTGCCCTTTAAATTTTTATGAGCGCCCTAACTGCCCTTTAAAGTACAAAAATGCGCCCTTTATGCCCGAAAATCGCGCCCTTCTTGCTCCCAAATTTAACCACCACGACCCAAAATAGCGCATTTTTTCTCCTTTTTAAATATTCTTAGTGCAAATTTTCTTTCTAGAAGCTTTTTCACTTTTCTGTGTGTTCTACTTATTGCAAAAGCGAGTTGACACTTAGCAGGTGTATAAACTATTTATCCGCTGAACTTCTTTAAATGACCCTGCAGCCTGGGGTGGGGTAGGGAGGGGAACAGACAAATAAGTGCCTCCCCGGTGTTAGCAAAAAGAGAAGGAGAAAATATGGAAGATATTGCTCTTTTCTTTTATTCCAATAATCCTTTTGCTTCATAAATTATGTTTTTTTTTTTTTTTTTTTTTTTACTGCTTACCGGATATCCGTTGCATCCCTAATTTAAATTTATTATTAATATTTTAATTATGTCTTGAGTCTCCTTTTGATTTAGCTAAATATTTTTTAACACAATTTAGTGGTTTGTCTTAGGGACCGTGGATGAAATATGATAAATCGTCAAATAGCGGTCCTCAAATAAAAAAACGCCAAAATCTACTTGATTTTGGACTTTTATTTTATTTTTGAACACTTTATATAAAATACATGTTTATTCCTTTATAGTACGCTAAATAGTAAGCGAAATTTTCTAATGATTTATCCAAGAACTCAAAACTGACATTGTCTGTGGTACAATCAAATAAAGACTAATTAAGTAAAACCATTTACACTATTTAAAAAATATATATATTTCAAAACAAAGGAACCTCTAAATGATGGAATTTGTCTCCTACGTGCATAAGCAAACGTATTGGAAATTTGAGAATAAAAAACCACCCAAAAACAGTGGGTCCACTATTCAGAAGTGTCCGTTAAATAAATTTTTACTTACAATTAAATTAATAAGTTATAATTAAGAGTTATAAGTTTAATTAAGCATTAAATTAAGAATGTTCATGGTATTTGGTAATTTTTAAAATGTAAATTACCTATGAAAGTGCTCATAAAGAATAAGGTCTATTTAGAAAAGGGATTAAAAAAAAAAAAAAAAAAAGTAAAAATGAATGTTTAATGAGTTTTGCTCGTTTTTAAAAATGAACTTGAACTGAGCGCGTTCATTTCTTTCAGACATGAGTTTGAACGCGAACTAGCTCGTTTTTTACACGATGAACTAGAGTTTGAACTAGTTCGTTTTTTTCGTGAACTTGCACAACACTGGGTAACACTATTCTCAGAAACAAGAAGCCTTCAATAAATAGAAATGCTAAACATTAAAAAAATGAAATAAAAAAATAAAGAAAAATAAAGAAGGGATTTTCACTATCTCTCTGATGGGGAAAATGTCAGAGTTTCACAGTATCTTCAAGTGTTTATTGTCTGTTCAGAATTGCTGATAGTTTCTATCAGGGTTGGCAAAAACCCGGGTTTTCCTAGAAAAACCCAACCCACTTGGGTTTTTCTGGGTATTTGTGGGTTTTTCTGGGCTTTTGTTTGAATACTTACATTTGCATTGCAATGTTAAATATATGTTATTTAGCATATTAGTTGTAATACACCTAATTATATTAAACTACTAAATAGTAATTGATCTAATATTAATAATAATTAATTAATAATAATAGTTTAATCTAATATTTATCTTAGAAATAAAAATTGGTTTGATTCTAATATTAAAATAGTGTTAATTAGTAAGATTAAGCTATATTTTATTTTAATGTATGCTTATTCAAAATAAATATTCTTAATAGCAATAAGTGATAAAATAAAAGAGTTTAAATTCTTAAGTACAATACATATTAATTAAATTTTTTAGTTCCACATCATACTATAGATGGAGAACTTAGGTAATCGTGAAAATTTTCGACCTCGTTTTTTTTTTCATTTTTATACATTTTCATGTGTGAGGAATACGAAAAATGACAAAATTTGTATAGTGTGTTAGTTTGTTAGTCCGTTAGTTTGTGTACACAATATCTCAAGAACAAATTTTCACATAGAAGTCAGATCAGTTTTAAAATATTACTTTTGACACTGGCAAAAACCTTATTCATTTGCAACATTCGAATTAAAAAACTTCGTAAGTTATTAAAAATGTATGCTTTTGTTAACATGGGAAAATAGGGCAAAATTTTGCATTAAATGGAAAATTTTTATTTAAAAAAATATGACACCAGATTTAAAATATGCATTTTGATGTCGGAATGAACATCAGTAACTACAAACATGCTAGTTTGAAAATTTTGCAAGTTATTGGAAATTTACGAATTTCGTAGCATGGCAGTATAGGGCAAAATTTCTTATAAATGTCGATTTTGAGGGATATTTTCATCGTAAAGATGTCAGACTACTTTTGAAATATTATTTAGGGTACTGGCATGAATATCATAGAGTATAAATTTTCCAATTAAAAGAATTCGTAAATTATTTTGAATTTACGATTTCCTTAAAATGGCAGAATAGGGCAAAATTGAGCATAAATGTCCATTTTGAGGATCATAAATATATCAGACAACTTCAAAATAACATTTATGATACTTGCTTGAACATAATTGACTACAAATATTCTAATAGGAAAATTTCACAAGTTACTCGTAATTTAAGAATTTATCAACGTAGCAAAATGGGGCGATATCCCATATAAATATGCATTTTGACATTTTGAGGATTGTTGCATTGGAAATAGTAGCATGAAAACAAAACTACGAAATTGATCCTAATAAAATAAATTAATAGATTAGAATAAGATAAATATATCAAAATGAATGGTGGATAGCCTATTAGTAAAGGGCAAAACTGGGGAAATTCATTAGTGGCCAGTGGCCGGTACTGTCAGTTTCATTAGTAGCCACTTTTTTAAGTCAGTGGCCACTTTTCACATGATAAGACTATTTCTTTCAGACTGCAAAAAGCATTGTCACCATTTTGCGGTATAATTACCACAAGAAAAATATGAAAATAAGAAATACATATAATAATAAAATTAACAGAGGGACACTGAAATTGTAATTACGCTCTTTTTAAAAATCCTAAATTGCATATCCTAAATTAAAATCTGCTTAGGGCTGTAATAATAACAGCAAAAGTTTTTATCTTTCAGATAATTCAGTAGTACTTTTTTTTTTTTTTTCAATTTATTTAAGTGAAATAAGCTGTTATCATTCGCAGTTTACATTGATATTTTCTAGTAAATGAATCAGCTGATTCATCATCACAACCTTTCACATGGTCATGTCTAAATACAGTTAGCAGTTTTATTATTCTTTCTTATTTCTAAAGACACACTTTTTTAAATGATTTTATTTCAATAGAGTTAAAATATTTCCTCTTAAAAAGTATAGATATGGAAACTTAGCTGCTTCATTAAAAATAACTTACTTAGCTGCCAAATTTGTAGTTTTAAAAATAGGGAGATTTCTACTTTAAAATGGGAAGGAAAAAGGCAGATTTCTACTCAAAAGAAAGCAAATACAATTTTTTTTGAAAAATACACATTTAAGCCAAATTAAATTTTGATACACACATTTGTCAAATATCTTAAATGGGTTAAATATACATTAAATACTGTGGAGGTAATAATGGAAAAAGATTGTGCTTTGCAGGTCATTTGATCATTAACTGCTAGTTGAAATGGAGTGCACATGTATGTGTGTGTGGGGGGGGGGGAGGATAAATCTATATACTTCTTTATAGGTTCTAGAATCTAATCAAGAAAGTTTAAATGAATATTCACATTTATGTCATGGATGGAAAGAGATTGTAAATCACAAGGTTTCAGTGGAGCATGTAATTGCCAATTGTTGGGGGGGGGGGGGGGATTACAAGAATTATGAGTAAGAGATATTAAACAATTCTACTTCTTTACAGATTCTAGAATCTAATAAAGTAAGTTTAAAATAGATATTTATATTTTTGCAGCAAATGGAGAATGATTAGAAATTATAAAGCTTTCTATAAGCTGTGTGATCACAGATCGTTAGGGGGAGGGAAAGGGGGGGGTCCAAAAAATTATATGAGTGAGATATATTAAACAATTCTACTTCTTTATAGGTTGTAGAATATAATAAAGCAAGTTTAAAATGAACATTGACATTTATGTCATGGATGGAAAAAGATTGAAAATCACAAGGCTTCGATTGCCTATCGTCGCTCGATTTTTAGAGTCTTTTAATGATCACAAAAAGTGGCGATCGATGCATAATTTTTAATCGCCATCTTTTTTTATTTAGTCGCCATGTGGCCGGTGGCGACCGTTAATTTTGCCCTTTACCTATTAGGTGGGGATTTCATTCTGTCATTGTGTCAAGTGTTTAGTCAATTCATTTCTCTTAACATGATACAGGGTTCTCCTTTGAGCCTTTGAGAAGGGCGTCGCGCCCTGCCTGCCCTTTAAATTTTTATGAGCGCCCTAACTGCCCTTTAAAGTACAAAAATGCGCCCTTTATGCCCGAAAATCGCGCCCTTCTTGCTCCCAAATTTAACCACCACGACCCAAAATAGCGCATTTTTTCTCCTTTTTAAATATTCTTAGTGCAAATTTTCTTTCTAGAAGCTTTTTCACTTTTCTGTGTGTTCTACTTATTGCAAAAGCGAGTTGACACTTAGCAGGTGTATAAACTATTTATCCGCTGAACTTCTTTAAATGACCCTGCAGCCTGGGGTGGGGTAGGGAGGGGAACAGACAAATAAGTGCCTCCCCGGTGTTAGCAAAAAGAGAAGGAGAAAATATGGAAGATATTGCTCTTTTCTTTTATTCCAATAATCCTTTTGCTTCATAAATTATGTTTTTTTTTTTTTTTTTTTTTTTTAATCTTTAAAATCACGTTAACAAAAATAACAAATCTAATTACTTTTTATGATCTAGCTGAAGAACCACAAAAAACATCGTTAAGTTCAATCTCATAAATAAGTAAAAAAAAAAAAAAAATTGACTCAGGAAAGAGAAGTGTTTGTTTACATTAGATGAAAAACCGCAATCAATTAGAATCAAAAGCTGAAAGAAGGGGGAATGAAAAGGAAATCTAGATTGTGCAGTGCTTTGATTTTTATTTACACGATAACCACAGACAAGGATATTCTATTTATCTGTGACAATAACAAAAGTTCATTTATTTTAATGATAAAAATTATAAATAAATAAAATAAAAACTTCCTGACGTAAAATAATTATTTGATAATGGATTTAAAGCTAATAAACTTCTAAC
Organism: Salticus scenicus; assembly: GCA_963930645.1. Lineage (NCBI taxonomy): Eukaryota > Metazoa > Arthropoda > Arachnida > Araneae > Salticidae > Salticus > Salticus scenicus. Next base: position 240,588,169 of record OZ005652.1, read on the forward strand.
GGTGATGTTGCGGTGTACACATTAAGGCTGGTCGACTACGCGGAAGTCCTAGACCTGGGAGATATGCCTTTCGTTAAAGACTTTTTAAGTTTTAATCCGTATTCGCGCATTTCGGAGTCAAAGACGGAAACTCCAAAGTTTCACAGGCGAAGTCTCTACCATTGTAGAAAGAAAAAGAATATTTTTTATGACTTTTATTGGGATAATTGAATATATAAAACTCAGTTTTTACAGTGTGGGGCCATTCTAAGAAAATTAGATATGAAATGGTTATTTTACCAAGAATTGGTACAAAAATTTCTCTTAAAAACTGACTCTTCATGAAAATCATACAAATTAATTGCGCATTTAGAAATAAGCCAAACCAAAACATTTAATTTTTAAGAAATCAGGCACCAAAAAGCAAAGACTTCCGACTTAAGACTAAATATTTTAGTATTTTTGGAAAATTTTGAAATTTGTATAAAAATGCTCTCGCATTTCGGTAATTAGTCACAAAATTATTACAAATATCACAAATCATAAAAAATAATAATAATAATAAAAATAATTACATCGATTAGCGTAAAATTAAAGCCTATCTTAGGTATTGCTATTAAACATAAATTTTGATAATTAACGGCAAAATGATTACATACTTCTGCTATCCACTAAAAAAAATATTGTTAATTTAGAAAGTCAGCTTTTTATAAAAGCGCGGATTTTATTAACATTGGAATAATAAAGTATTTCATAAATAGTTGCAATTAAACGTAAATTTTCGAAAGTTAGCTGTGAAATCGAAATGATCCTGTATTTCCGAAATCGGCTGCAAAATTACTGCATATTTTGAGATTAAACTATAAAAACAACTCAAATTTATCGATTAATGACGGAATAGATAATTATTTGGAAATTCAGCTTTGAAAACAATGGGATTTTAATCTTAGCAGCAAAATAATACAGTATTTCGATTCTTACAGTTTCCTTTTTACTTTCTTCTATATTTAATAGAAGAAAGTACTGGATTCGTAAAAATTCTCGACTTCCGGTTTTCGACGGATTTACACGTTTTGAGAGGTCTAGAACATGATTTGACCATTTTTAGACAATGTCTGTCTGTGTGTGTATGTGTGATAAAAATTTTGTGGCAATTATATCGCTGGAACTACAGCTCAGAATTGTATATAAATTTATATGTCGATACACCTTGACCTAAATTAGTGCCTATCAACTTTTGGTGAAAATCGCTCAACAGGTGGCGCTGCTATACAGCGATTTCCGCAATTTAAAGGAGGCTATATCTCAGGTTCTATTGCATATAATCGAACAAAACTTGATTATATAAGAAAGTCTTTATGAGACATTATGCTGATTCAGTGTAAATGCTTATCGGCCAACAGGTGGCGCTGCTATACATCAATTTCTGCAATTTATGGGAAGACTATATTTCAGGAACTACTGCACAAAATTGCATATAAATTTATATGTAGATGCACCTTGACATAAATTAGTATCTATCAACTTATAGTGTCAACCACTCAACAGGTAGCGCTGCTGCACAGTGTTTTCTGCAATTTAAGGAAAAGCTATATCTCAGGTTCTATTGTATATAATCAAACAAAACTTGATATGTGCGAAGGCCATTATGAGACATTATGCTGATTCAAATTGGATGCTTATAAACCAATAGATGGCGCTGCTATACTGGAAATTTCCTCGATAATGGGAAGGCTATATCTCAGTTTGTATGGCATATAACTGTACAAAATGTGATATGTGAGATACCCATTATAAAAGCATATTTTTAAGATGTTATTTATAGACAATAAAACTTTCTTTGGATATTTAGTGTTAGCTTTCTCTAAGATGAAAATCATTTGCATTCATCATGTTAGATAATTTTAATAAATAATAGTTTTAATAAATTATTTGCCCTTAGTGAATTTGTATAGGAAAATATAGATGAAAGTCTTGTGGTCACCACAACATACTATTATTTTTTTTTCCCCACAAAATAAATATATTAACCTGTGATACTCTTTGATGGTTAGCTAATGCAGAGTTCAAAATTTTCAGGAGCGACCTCTGATTTTCATGCTAGTTATTTTGTTTTTATAGAAACTTCTCATTTTGGGTGTTAAATTTACCTTATATGTATAAGAACTTCATAAATTTAACTCATTATAGGTACAAATAAGTACTTTTAATAATAACCTATATAAGTATTCCTCCATTATTCATTCTACAGCCAAGTAACAGTTTCCAGGGATTTTGCATGTTGGGTAGTTTCATCCCTAATAGTTGTAGGAGCTGCATTTTTAGAGATCAAATTTCAAAAGACTATTTCATTTGCCATTATTAAAATTCAGCAAACAAAGTGAGTAAATTCCAGGGATCTGCTAAATTTACCAACTGATTGTAACATTAGAAATTAGCAATAATAATACCTAAAAAATTGGAAACTATTAAAAAAAATATCATTAATTAATTGAATCGAACTTTTTATCACTACTATTTGATTAAAATGTTTAATATTTTTCTTTAATAATCACTAAAAAAGGTCTTTGGTTTTTATCTTAAGAAATTTGCGAAAATCTTATTAAAGATAATTTTTGTTATAGTTCTTTACTTTCATTTCAACATTTATAAGATTTTCAAGAGCTGTTTACATATTTTTCAGGAAGCAATTTTAATGCTTTTTATTAGGTTTAATAGAACTATAGTTAAAGATAAAAGAATGTGAAAAAAATAAATTTATTTATTTAATTTTTGCTGACTAATTTGTACATTTTGTGAAAATTTTCTATATTTTCCCGAGAGGAGGGGGGGGGGGGGGGGGCAAAAATTGCTGATTGCTTAACAACTGCATTTATAAATATAACAACATTGTTTGTAATTTTCGAGGCTATTTTTTGCGAAGCGATATGCCCTTTTTATAAAATGTGCCCTTTTTCATTCTCCACAAATGTGCCCTCTTTTTATAGCACCACCCTGCCCCTTTTTTTTTTGGTAGCAGCACCCTGCCCTTTTTCAAACCTAGGGGGAACTCTGCATGATAATCATATTAAGGAAATGTCCTGTACTAGAAATGTATGAGAACATATATATGATGGGGAACTGAGCAGAGTCCATTCAGGGTTCGCACTAAGGGGAAAAAATGAGTGGGATTCTCCCACTCTAACAAAAAATTTAAGTGGGATTTTGAAAATTTAAGTGAGATTTTTGAAATTTAAATCAGTAATTACATTTTACAGAAAAAATGTATTTTCAGGAAATATGTAAATTACAGACATGTGATTGCTGAAATTAGAAATTAGCTGAAAAGTTTTCGCGAATATGATTGAATGGATGATTAGTTGAATACTGATAATGTCACTTTCAATAAACTGATGACATAAACATTTATATGTATAGTTTTTATCTACATTAAGCATTTTCAGGAATTTTTCATTAGCGTAAAAAAAATTCTTCAATATACCTGCAATAACTTTTATATCCACATAGAATCTTATTAAAATTTCACACCAAGAGTAAAACAGATTTTTCAAACAAATATAAAATACGAATTTTATGTATGTACATTAATCATTTATATAAAAGTAGCAGTAGCTAATTTTAATTTCAAACGTGCATGAAACCAACTGAGTATTAATTTTCTTAAATTGGTTTGGAAAAAATTTTCTTACCTGAAAAATCTATTCTTTATTTCCCCAATGTTTACAAATCTGGTATAGATATGACAACCCATAAAGATTTAATTTAATTGAGAAAAAATAAATAGATTCATTAAGTTCAGCCTTAAAGGTCTAAAAACAATTACATATGTCAGAAATATTGAGCACTTCTATTGCTTTATTGTTTCTAGAATTGATCATTGACCAGACTCCGTATTCCGAAAGAGATGGGAAAGAGGTGTGTGCGCATGTGTGTGTGTGTGGGGGGGGGGGGGGAGTAAAAAAATAATTACAGAGTAAGAAATATTAAACTCTTTCAATTCTACTTCTAGAATCTAATAAAGCAAGTTTAAAATAAATATTATAAAAATATAATTTATGCTGCAGATGGGTACAGATTGGGAAACAAGACTTCTGCAGAACATTTGATTGCTGATCGCTAGATGGAGGTAAATAAAGGGGGAGGTGGGCAAAAAATAATTACATGAGCAAGAAATATTTAACAATTGTATTTCTTTACAGGTTCTAGAATCTCATAAAGCAACTTTAAAATGGATATTGACATTTATGTTGTGGATGGAGAAAGATTAGGAATCAGAAGCTTTTGTAAAACATTTGATCGCCGATTGTTCCATTTTTATTTATTTATTTTTTAACGAACGATATCCGCGATTATCTTTGTAAACGGAAAAGATAAATTCGCGGAGTTCAATGAATTAGATTTAAAGAAAAAAAAAAAAAAAAAAAATTGCGGAAAAATAAGTGCGGAAAAAGCGTGCATATGAAAATTTTTTAAGTGGGATTTTTTTTTTATATTGCGCGATTCCCGCGATCCCGCACTCTAGCGCGAACCCTGCCATTTATGCCAACTAGTTTTAATTATAGAAATAAGTTGCACTGCTTTATCCTTTTTTTTTTTTAATAGTTGAAATGATTATAGAATTAAAATATCGTTCGGCTTTACAGGAAAAGGAAAATTGAACCAATTATAGAAGATAAACTTGCTTTTATTATATTTATAACTGTAGTTACATTTACGTTTAATACTATTTTCTAGAAAATAAAAATAAGAGTTTTTTCTCAAAAGGTAAGGTGTTTTCTATACTTTATAGATGGGATTTGTAAATTATAAATCATTTTTAACAAAACCCCACTTATTTGCAAAAACCCAGTGGGTTTTTGTTTCTGGGCTGGGCCCAGTTTGCGAACCCTGGTTTCTATTGAAGTAGAAACAGAAAATAACATTCTGTGTTCTAGCCCCAAGTGACAAAGAAGAACTAAAATATAAGAATTTGAGATTTTTATGATAATGATATGGAATTTTGAGAATTCATTTAAAAATAGTGACAAGCGAGATGAACAAGGCCTGCAAATATAGAACTAAAATATGTGTAAATTCATTTAATGTTTCTTTCAAAATGAATCAAAAAGTAATTTATTAAAAGTAATAATAATAATAATAAATAAATAAAATTGAATAAGTGAAAATATTTATTTAAAATTAACACTTAAAGTCAAAAATTATTACTCTGAAAATTGATTTAAATTTCAGTTATGAAACAGATATAACTGATTCAACAAAAATTTGTGAAAAAAAAAAAAAAATAAATAAAAATTCAGTCAAACTTATGTATAATATATATATATATACATACAATATGAGAGTTTTAATCATCATTGAAATAAAATTATATAAAGAAAAATGAAAACCCGATTAATCGATTAATGAACTATGATTAACCCAGTTAAAACTCTTAATCGATTCCCACCCCTAGTTTTAATTTTATCAATTTTTGAACATACTAACATCAAAATTTTACAAATAAAAATTCTGATACTCAATTACTTGTTCTGATCTTTTTAACTTACCTATAAAAAATCATTAACTTCAATAAACGTCAATATCATTTATACAGCATTGATTTAGACATTTTAAATGAGCCTTCTTCACCTTGAAAATACCAATAACACAACAAATATAAAATATTGAATTTATGATGAATCAGGAGTGAAGAATGGGTAGTCATATTCTTCGAAAATAATGAATTGGAATAGGAATATAAAATATTTGATATCAGAGCACAAGATTTAATGAAGAAGTTTATCGATACGTTTCTAAAATATTATCAGTTAAGAGTTTTATGTTGCAATCGCTTCACAAGCCACATTTATACCGAAATATTCAAGCATGAATCTCAAGCAGAACAAACAAAAATTTTCAAGGAAATAATAATAGTAAAATAAAAATAAAATAATGGTCTCACACGATTTCATTTACAAATAAAAGCTAAAAAAAAAAAAAATCTGATAAAATTTCCTTATTAAACACAGCTATAAACGCAAGAAAACTGAAATTAGTATTTAGTTAAAACCTTCAGTTACTGTTTAGAATGATCAGAACAATCATTCATAATGACACCAAAGAAAATCAGGTCACATCGCGAAAAGGAAGAATTAAGTGAAAGTAGTTCAAATATTGTATCATGAATTACATCTACAAACATTGTTTACGAATAAATATAACTTAATTTTATAGGCTAATATTAATGAAGAAAAATTAAGTAACATTTGAATATGACTGATAAATGGCCGAATGCATTTAAAAATTATCACATTTATATAAAAAAAAAAAAATAAAATAAATAAGAAAAAAAAAACGACGGATTTTAACATAGTTTAACTAGTAATTACAAAAACAAACATATTGTTAAAATTCCAGAAAAAGATGACACTTACAAATTATATTTCTAGCGATTTTCACAGACAATAAGAATGATTATTGATTAATAAAATTATAAAATTAAAAATTTTAACATGCCACTAACTGAAGTAAACACAATAATAGAAACATGGAAACAAAACTCTTACGCAATCTATTTTTCAATCATCAGTCATGGGTTGCCAAATCTTCTAACCTAATTCTCAATTCTGAGTCACTTAAATGTCTATTTTTTGGCAACCAACCAACCTCCAAAAAAAAAGTGGAATAATCCCTTGTGATTGGTCACGGGGAGCAAAGCACCAGCAAGGTAGCAAATAACGATTGGGCTGAAAGACTACTATATAACAAGCTGAATCACAGACTAAAAGGATCCTTCAGACACTAGCAACAGTGCAGAGCTTCAAAACTCATAAATTATCCATTGTCCGAAAGCGATCCTTGACATTTTGCACACATTTACAATGAAGGACATTACTTTTTATTGCTCTTTTACAAAAGAGACTCAATTTCGATCGCAGTAGGAGGTTTGTCAGCCGAGAAAATCTCTCTCCTGCTTCGCGTCAATTCGATTCCCACATCAAAGGGATATCAAAAGAAACCGAAGTTGAAGCCAGTCTTTGAAGGGTCCTTAAGGAATCACTTAGACCCGGTCAGACGACTATCTGGAATGGGGAAAAATGGAGTAACTGTAATAAGGTTCTTAGAGCGACCGGCGGCCATATTAGTACAAGCAAGAAACCAGTAACAACGTAATCTATATATGTAAAAACGAATACATGTCTGTCTGTTTATCCTTTATGCATTACACCACCATTCATCCGATCGCCATGAAACTTTAGGAAGTTGTTGAGTACATTCCAGGGAAGGTTTCTGAAATGTATATATATATATTTAAATATCGGTCCCCCTAGGGAGCAGGGGGAGGGGTAAGAACCCCAGACAGCACAGAGAACTTGCATTAAGCTATCGTCAACATTGACAACTCAAGTCAAGAAACTTGCATTGAGCTTGACATCTCAAGCCTGTAAGTTTAATGCAAGTCAAGATCAAGAATCCTAGTTTACACTTGTCCCACTTGCTTTAGACTTGATAGTTCAATCATGAATCAAGTAATATGTATCAAGCATGAACTAAGTTTGCCACAGCTCATACGAATCAAGTAATACACATCAAGTATGAATTATACTTGCTGCACAAAGTATGAATTATACTTGCTGCATCAAATATGAATTATACTTGATGCAGCAAAAGTGAATCAAATTTTACTTGCCAAGCATGTTTTTAACATGATACAGTCGGTAGCAAAAGTGTCCGAGCACTAGCAAAAATTCCTATGTAAAAAAAAAAAAAAAAAAAAAAAAAAAAAATCACTTAATACTGTTTTGTTAAATAAATTCTTGTCGAATCATGTTCATAGACAGACTAAGAACAGAACTCAACAAGGATTTATTTAACAAAACTGTATTAAGTGTCATTTTTTTTACATAGGAATTTTTGGTAGTGCTCGGACACTTTTACAGCCGACTGTACATCAAACGCAAAGGAACTTTCTACTTATCGTCGCCGGAAGCCAGCTGCGGAGAAATAATTCTCTTCTCTACTCTACAGCATACATGAAGCAAATATTGTTTATCAAGCATGCTTTTAATGGCATGCATTCCTCGCCGACAGCTAAAGCTCATGTTATTCTATACAGAAATTTATTTACAGAATGACTCATAACCTAATGTATTTATTTAAATTCGATTTTTCACTTTTGGAAAAAACACAACCGTTAAATACATTCTCGTTTTCCAAAAATTTATCTTTTAAATTTCAATAACTCCTCGTACAGAAAAAAGAAGCGAAAAATGCAGTTGCTTAATTTTTCGTATTTTTAAAATCAAAAATAAATACTTTATGAAACTACTTTTAGAAAACATATACAAATTTAAATATTGTGAATTTTTCCACTATTAAAATGGATTAAAAAAAAAAAAAATGCATAAAGTAAGGATTAATTCTATAAATAAATTTCCCCATAAAATATGGGTTTTGGCTGTCGGAGACGATAGTTATTCGACGCTCTTAACCTGATGTAGATAACTTAATACATTTTTATTTCTGGGACGATCAATCACATTTTATGAAGATTTTTGGTGGGTTATCCAAATTAATTTTTACAAGAACAGAAAATGATTTTGTCCAGAATTTGAACTTGGGCACTTATGTTAACTTCCAACCCTCTTTCAACTCAGTTCTAGGATGATAACTCACATGGCTCGTTCATGTGAAAGTTAAAAATTTTCAATTTATCTGTTCTGGGAATATGAACTCAAAATTATTTATTTTAACTCCATAGCTGTTTGATGGCAATTAGGTATTTAGGATAATAATTTCCACCATTTATACAATAATTTTTTGGTGTATTGAATAAATAAATTTTTACAGGAGCGAAAAGTGAGACAGCGTTAGGACGTTAACTAAGAGGATCTAGGTCTGAACTTGGCCTAATCACTTTTCGTTGTTGTAAAACATCGACCAATATATTAAAAATTTATTGCATAAATGATCAAAGTTATTTTTCTAATTACACTGCTCGGCAGGAAAATTGCCTCTGGCACCATTTCAGCATATTTTTATGCAAAATGACCACCTGAATAAGAATAAGACGCCCATTTTGCCCTATCACCCACAATTTTTTAGGAATGGACCCCTATTTTTATGATTTTTGGTGATTTTGTGGCTATAAATTTGATTTTTAGGAGGTGGGAGCATTATTTTAACCGTTAAATATCTTCTGAGGGGCTACAGAGTTGGAAAATTCTAAAACATGGACATTTGCGACAAGGGATTTTTTTTTTTTTTTTTTTTTTTTTTTTGGGGGGGGGGGGGGGATTTGCCACTGAAATTATGAATTACATATCTTATATTTTTTTAATCTGTTATTAATGTTATTTTTTAAACTTTATATATTTTTCGTTTTTAGGTGTTAAATTAATTCTTTTTCATTCTTCAAATCAAATTCATGGTCATAAAATTATCGAACAGGGAAAGAAATTGAGGGGGGAGTCATGTATTTAGAAAACTGTGGGTGACTGGGCAAAATGGGGGTCATATTCGGATTCAGGAGGTTATTTTACATAAGAATCAGCAAAAATGATATCAGATCTCTATTTTTTTTTTTTTTTTTTTTTTCATTTTTTTCATTTTTTTTTTTTTTCAGAGCAGTGTTATTTATTACTATCCAGTAATTATGGAATTAAAATTGAATTTCTATCATGGTACTGTGTTTGTATTGGCAGAACAAATGTAGAAAAATAAATAAGTAAATAAAATCAACTGTCTTATCAGCAAATCATGCAGGTCAGTTCTCATTCACGCATGGATGCATTCACGATTCTTCAGTTGGTACAGCGTTTGAATCGTTAATGCAAAAGTCTTAGATTCAAATCCGGACCTAGACGCTATTCATTCTTGTAAATTTTAATTAGATAAATCCATTAAAAACCTATTGCATAAATTGTCGAAGTTATCATAGTAGTTGGACTGGCAACATAAATTTAAGTTCAACTTCTAGATTAAAGTTTTTAACGTCACTCACTGATGTTAACATAATTACTTTTCATATTTTATATACCTAATAATATAAATTTTATGAATTAGTAGCCAAATTAAACCTAAAAGTTGCATGTGTCTAATATATATATATATATATATATATATATATATATATATATATATATATATATAATGAAAAGAGAGTGATGGGACAGAGCAGTTCATGGAGGGATGGGACATGTAAGAAAAGGAAGAAGAATGAAGATTCTGATACTCCATAAACAGAGAATATCAATAGGCAAATTTATGAATAGATGGAAGAGAAAATGCAACGAAACAAATTCAAAATCATGGAAAATTACTGGTGTGGCACTCACACGAGTTTTGTCTACCTTTTTAACTTTTAAAAATACTTTATTTACCATATATGTATGAGGAATTAATTTTCATTCCTGAGCAGTTTTCCTGGATATGGTAAAACATAGAAAAGAAATTACATTCATCAATTACAGTTAGGATTTCTTGGTAATATTTGTTCTTGAGATATGCTGATAACACACGCAGACTGGCCACTAAAAACCTTGTTAATGTTCAGGGAACCACAAAACATGTAAATATAACAAAAACTTAATTTTGAATATTTGAACTAAAAACAATACTTTCTCTGCTAGAAGTAAAAAAAAAAAAAAAAAAAAAAAAAAAATGATGACCTAATCGAGCATTTGAAAATTTTATTTAAGTGGTACATTATATTCTAATGTTGGATAAAATAGATGTTATTAATAATTAATTAATCTTACATACATACTGACCCACTGTTTTTGTCATTTTTCATAGTATGCCTGTATATGATGTACTTATTTTAACTTTATAAACCTGCCATAAGGGAGGGATGGGAAAATTTTGACTATGTTAATTGGCTTATGAAATAATAATTATCATCAAATTTATATTTTTAAAATATGTTAAAGTGTTTCAATTTGTTTCACGGAAACTTATAGTGTTGTACCAGTAAAAGTAAATTTGTAAAATTATGTTTGTCAAAAGTCTCTCATCTGTCCGTACTCTCCCCTATATATATATAGGATTTGTTGTGTTACTTTATTGATTCATATGTTTTGCAGGCTGTTGATTAGTGGATCTGGTTTCTTTACATTAGTGTATTTCATCCACTAATAAATTTTTTTAAATCTTATTGGTCATTGGTGTTTCAGTGACCTTGTATCTGTTGCTTGGCTTCTACTATGCTTAATAGATCATCTTTATTATATATATATATATATATATATATATTAATAGTAAAAGCCGAGAAATATCTACACAATATAAAAATAATATTTTAAAACATATTTAAATTTCAAAACCTCTTCACACACCATAAATTTTAAGCCAGAATAACCGTTGCTTTTGCCTCCAAAGCAGTAGCACGTGTTTTTTTGCACCTGATGAAGAAAGGCTACATTCTTTCGAAACCGGTTGTGCTGGCTTAAAATTTATAGTGTGTGAAGAGGTTTTAAAATTTAAATATTGGTTGCACACCAGTTTGTGATTTTAAAACATAGTGAAAGCCGAGGAACAGAAACAAAATCACTGAATATATCCCTTTATTATCAAAAGGATTATATGTAGTATATATTGTATTTTTTCAGGAGTTATAAGACAAATTAGCTAGTATTTATAATAACTTTTACTGGATTCATACCTTTACTAGTTTTTTAATTACTATCCTTTTTTTTTTTTTTTTTTTTTTTTTTTTGTAATTCATATTTTACTCTTTTAGTTGATATTCTAATCGTAGTTTCTATGAATGAAGCATACAGCAGGGTTCTCAGCAATCACTATTTTGAATACCTTTTTTCTATAAGGCAATCTATGCGAAGATATATATACTATTACGGGTACCGGAAAGTTATGTCGTTTTGAATTAATAAAATGAAACCGGAAATTTTTGTTTAACAGTGTTTACATGATACTTTACAAATAACCATCTTATAAGTTACCTAAGAATATCTTAAATTTTATCCAGGATAAATTTCCGATGTCAGTATTTTAATTCAAAACGACATTATTTTCCGGTCCCCCTAATACAAATGATTAATAATAATTACTTAAAAAAAAAAAAAAAAGTGGTAATCAAAATAGTGACTGCTGAGAGCCCTGCATAGGGAAAATGGCTAGCAGATTATTTGTATTTGCTCAGGATTACATTACATCGCACATCGGAGAAGTTGCATCGAAAAATCAGCCTAAGGACAAGAATAAAGCATTGATTAGCCTACAATAAAACTGACATAAATGTATCTCATGTGGGTAAATTGCGAGATAAAGATATGATGCTTTTCGTGCCCATTGGGGTACCTCATACACATTTTTCAGTTAAAGGAACTCAATTTTGTTATTTTTGTCTTACTATGTCCCTTTTCTTGCCAATATCTCAATCCAAGGTAATTTTTGCACTTTGAATAGGTTTTAACGTCAACTTAAAGAAAAAATTTCCTTTTGTTTGAAGTAAAAACTGCATTAAGGTCATCTTTTCTTCCTTAAAATATTAACACGCACGCTTTTACTTGTATCCTTAATATAAAATTAGTAATTTTAAATGAGAATTTAAGATGATACAATATTTTCTAAAGATTACATTGCTTGGCATGAAAATTGCCTTTAACACCATTTCAACATATCCTTAAGTAAAATGACCTCCTGAATCCGAATATGACGCCCATTTTACCCTATCGCCCACCGATGTTTAGGAATGACCCCCTATTTTTATCGCTTTTCGGTGATTTTATGACTATAAATGTGATACATAATGCATAATTTGATTGGTAACCCCCCCCACCACCACCAATGAAATTATGCATTATGTATCACATTTTTTTTAATCTATTATTAATGTTATTTTTTTAACTTTACATATATATTTTTTGTTTTTAGGTGTTCAATTAAATATTTTTCATTCTTTAAATCAAATTCATGGTCATAAAATTATTGAAGAGGGAAAGAAATTGAGGGAGGGGATGGTATTTCTAGAAAACGATGACTGGACAGAATGGGAGTCATATTCGGATTCAGGAGGTCATTTTACATAAAAATCAGAAAGAATGGTATCAGAATTTTTTTTTTTTTTTTTTTCAGAGCAGTGTTATTAATAGTTTTACATAACAACTTTACTGTTTCAATATTTCTGGGTGTTAAGAAATTAGCAATTAATTAGTTCAAGTTATTTAAGTTTGTGTAAAATTATATTTCCATATTAATGACATTGCATAGACTTTATAATTAAAAATACATTTTAATAGCACAATAAAATGTATAAAATTGAAATCCCTCAATATTTTTAGAATTTTAATCTCATGTACCGGACTTGATACAGAGAAAGAAAATAGTTCACAACTCTTGGTCGTCATTTCATTTCGCTTTAATCTAGAAAAAGAAAGGGATGAATAGCGTACATTTATAAATTTCTAAAAACTAAAACACCATTTTGAAAAATAAAAAATACTTAAAGTTCGCATTTCATATTGTACTTCATATTGTACTTTTTTTTTTTTTTTTTTTTTTTTTTTTTTGTTCTGTTAAATATATATAATATATTCGTAAGTGTACACTTTTTTCCACAAGTATTATATTGTTGCAAGTTTCAAAAATATGTTTGATTTTCTTTCTGTATGTTTATGTTTTAGTTTATCAAAGCACAATTCAAAAACGTACTAAATATTGACCATTATATCAGGGATGGAACACGGGTGCAGAATTCCTACCACTATCAATGAAATAAAATTTTCTACTTCGTAAATCAACTATATTATAGGCATAGAAATTTCTTGAACAAATACCGGCATGAATTCTGAGCCAGAGTTCCATCCCTGTTATATAAATCAGGCTATTTTATTGGTGCTAAAAAAAAAAAAAAAAAAAAAGTAAGTGATATATAGGAGAGTTCTGTTCTGAATCTTCATAATGTATTAGAATTTTATGACAATTCAAACATATTCAGAGTTGACGTTGACCTACTTTTCACCACTACAATTTATAAATTTACATATATTTACTATCAATATATTACATATCTTTTGTAATATGTTTATTCTATTGAAAATGTCAGATTTTTTTACTAAAATAGTAGCGGAAGGAATAAGGGCAGCAGAACTCTGTATATATACAAACAAAAGCAGGATGGGTCAGTGGAATGAGCGAAGAATCACAAATAAAATGAATTGATAAAAAATATTCAACAATGTTGGGAAGTGTAAAATTAAATTTTCATTCAGTACACTACAAAAGTTATAATTCTGTAGAGTTTTATTTATATAGAGTAAGAAGAGAGAGAATTTTCGAGGGGTAACGTCCCGGTAATTGCGTATTCACGATTCATGATTCTGCCCCTCCCTTCCTCTCTCCGTTACTAAAGAAAATTTAGTCTTTTTTTTTTAATTCAAGAAGGTTTCTATGGAGAAAACTCACCTGTGCATCAGAAAAACGTTTACCTTCTTACTTATCGAAAGGGGGGGGGGGCATGCCTGAAAGAAATTAATTTAAAATTAAAGAATCCAACAATAAATTGACATTTAAACAATTATTTCTAATTCAGAACCTGCCGGACACACGAAGATTTTTCTCTCTTATTTTAAACAGAATCTCTCTCTCCCCCCTCCCCTTTTTTTATCTTATGAATAATTAAGTTGAGTTAAAATTATTTGTAAACTATTAAAAACCACCCTAAAAGGAATACATTTAATAAAATGGCATCTGTTAACGTAAAAGTAAAGTAAAACTGTAATATTTGATTCCTCGAAATACACTTCACACTGTGTCCCAAAAATTTAGACAATCAATAAAATTCGCATTAACATAAAAAGTAATAAGATACAATTAAAATTCGTGGGATAGGTAATAAACAAAAACAGTTTTGCTGATATACACATATAAATTATGATCAAAGGCTTGAAATTATAAAATGTACATTAATTATATAAAAATGTGCTGTTCCAAAAGTATAGACACCTGTAAGTGTTTTCGGCTTTACATTTATAAAAGTAACTAAAAACTTACTTTTAATATTGAACTGTATTGCCACGACATTTTATAACATGAAATACACGTTATGCCATAGAATTAATTAAGCATTGAATTACAGAAGGAGATATTTCATACCACATTCTGTCAATTGCAGTTTTTAAGTCATTTACGCATGTATATTGCTTTCCATTTTCATATATTTTACGAGATAAGATTTTTGAAATTCTGGAAGTTGATGCAATTGCACGCACAGATAAATTATCAACTGAAGCTTTATTTAATAACATTCTATCATCACGTAACGTGGTTTTCTTTGGTTTCCGACTCGCTTTCGAGTATTCCATGTTCCACCTGATATTTTGACTCTATAAATACTGCTCAAGGATCTGTTTGTTCTTCTCAATATTTGTACAGGATTTTGTCCTTGCGCTTTTAATTGTAAAATCTTAATAATTTCATCTTTAGAAATTTCTTTACAACGTGGCATTTTTTATCAGAATACGCAGGAAACCTCTTTTCCGAATCACAAACAAAACAATACATTAAACTCATTAAATTATAATGCTAATTATATAGCAGACGATATTTCAATTAAAGGGAAAAAATTATTCTGCCTTTATAGAAGCAGACGACAATAAAAATATTTTATTTTGTGAACAAGAATGTAAAAGAAAACATGCAATGCTGTATTGTGTCTATACTTTTGGGGTAGCACATTTTTATATCATTTAATATACATTTTATAATTTCAAACATTTGATCATAATTCATATGTTTATATCAGCAAAACTGTTTTTATTTGTTGCTTATCTCACAAATTTTAATTGTACCTTATTACTTTTTATGTTAATGCAAATTTTATTGATTGTCTAAACTTTTGGGAAATGGTGTACACATTGAAACGTTACTGCTTGCTTTATTTTATTTAGACAAATTATTATAAAAATAAATCATTTACCTTCACTTTAATGTCACCCGCACTTGCGTCGTATTTCGCGAGATGACAACAATATGATACAACCCTTCCAGCAAGGCTACTATATGCAAATAAGAAGAGCATGCGCAGACCGTTGCTTGACGTCAAGGAAATTTTAAGCCAGTAATATGCTTGATTTGGCATGTGTAATTTTCCAAACTTGAAGTTGGTCTGAGATATCCTTGAATTAGCAACTTTGCTCTGTCATGGTAAATTCACTTGAAAGCCAACCTTGTTTCAAGGAAGTGTGCTGTGTGGGACGGGATTGCAACATATTTTTCACATTTGCTTTATTTCTCAAGGGGAAAAAAAAGAAAGAGATTCCAACTTCAAGATATTAAAAACAGATATTACAAAATATCTAAACGAAAATTTCACCAACATGGGGGGAGGGGGCAAAAAATATATATATAGTAAACTCACTGATTCACTCACTCAACACATCCGCGGGGATTCCATGGGAGATACAGTCACAAATTTTGGGAAGCAGGTTGGTTTTAAGACCCTGGCCCCATTTAAGACTACTATATAACAGGCTGTATCATTCGCCGCCATTTGTACGTCAAGTCCGTCATTGCTAAACTTAAGATTACTTTATAATAGTCTTATATAGTCTCAGATAATAATCTTATATGGTAGTTCGTCACTGCCAAACCTAATACTATTATATAATAGTCTTATATAATCTCATATAATAGTCATATACAAAAGTCTTAGCTTTAGCGATGACGGACTTGACGGACAAATGGCGGCGAATGATTCAGCCTGTTATATAGTAGTCTTAACCCCATTAAGACGGGATTTTGCGATATACCCCTTTCCCCCTCCTCCTGGGGGAGGGGGGAGAAGGCAAAACACTTTGTGACGAACGATTTCTCGTCGCCATCTCATTTAACTTTAACTTGAATCTGAAACTGAAATACTTAAGTAAATTATGAAATGAAGACAAAGTCAGATTTATAAAATAAATGAGCTTTTATCTTAAATAAAAAGGCGGGCGTTGGACTTTAATTATATTTAATTTCTTTATAACTTAAGATGGGCAGCCATACTAACTATTCTAACTTTAAATAATTAACCACAAATAATTTAAACTACTACATTTAACTTCATTAACTTTTACTGCTGCTACTAATCTTTCGTACACGGGAGGATTCCCTATACCACGGTACTACTCGACAACCATATTCACGTTTTACCCGCAAAGTGCGAATTTTAATTGTAGCACTTTGCTATACCTCACAGTTCCCCCCCAAAAGAAAAATTTTTACGTAAAAATCCCCAACGGGTTTTTACCCGTGAAAATTTTAAAGTAAAACAATGCTATGTTAATTGAAAAACAGCCGCAGGTACTTACTGCTAAAATTAACTGCCTAAGACTTTAAAAAGAAAAAAAAAAAAAAAGAGGGGGAAACTTAAGTTAACCTGCCCACCAACAAGAACTATTGGCTTTTTAAAAATCTAATAGTGAAAATAAAGTAAGAATGCCGAGCTAAAAAACTGCTCACTCTGGAAAGATTTATGATAATAATACTTTTTTAAGCTCCATCTGAGTGCTTTACGGCAGAAAACTCTATGCACTAACTTAGTTTAAACTTATTTAAAGTCTAGCGTATACAGAGGTGAATTACAGATCAACTTTCCTTACATGGAAAGGAGAAAAATTTCATTAATTAAAAAAAAATTAGTACAAAAGAGATCGCTTAAACACAAAAATGCGATCAGTCAGCATTCAAATTTAAATTGTGCAAAATGATAGCAAAAAAAGAGAGTCTTTATTTCAGGTGTTCATAAAAAAAAAGATTTCCAGTTTTCTGGTAGCTTTATCTTGAAAGAGATCCGCTGTTGGCACGCTTCCAAAAAAACATCTTTTACTTCAGAAAAGGAAAACAGCCGGCAGATGTCCAAAACGACCTCCTTTTTCATTTGAAAGGAAACAATTTGAAGAAATCAGCCTGGATTTTCAGATTTAACGTCTGTACTTCGGGTTTGAATCACAGAGAACTTCTACAATACAAAAACTCTTTTTACAGTATAAATTAAAAAAAGGACGTGAACTACACTTGTATATAAATGACATAATAAGTAAGACATAATAAGTAAGATAAATGACATAATAATTGTATAGATAAGCAATATGTCAGCTAGCTATTTGCATACGGAAAAACTAAATTGTTAGTGTAGTAAGGTTAGTTGTTAAACGCGAATTTACATGCAAAATAGCTTTAAAAAAATTCTTTTAACCCCATATTAATATATACATAAAACTCTTAGTGAAAATGCAAGAGTTTACAACTAGAAATATTCATTTTATACAATGTTCGACATTTAGAAAAACATAGATAAGGATACAAAATATTTCAAAAAGTTTTTTCAAAACTGCAGTTGATGGCTGAGAAATAAAAAAGATTCACGTACATACATATAGATCATTTACAAAACTATAGAGAAAAATGTTTATACACTTATAAAATTTCATTTTATACAATTTATAAGACATTTAGAGAAATATAGATAATGAATATATACAAATTGTTGAAAAAGTTTTTTCAAAACTGCCGGTGTTGGCTAGGAAATAGAAAAGCATTAGAGTATATACATATACATCATGTCAAAAACTAGAGAGAAAGTTTATATACAAAAAGGTAAGATAATTTATCGTACTAATCACTGCAGGTGATGGCTAAAACAGAAAACATTTAAGTACATACATGCATATATTATATACAGAAAAAAATTATGACATGTAATCAAAACATGAAATTTCGGGAGTTGAAAGTTCATGCTCCAAGTTTAAATTTTACATTTTGAAATTTTAAAAAGTTCATGGCTTTTAGCGCATAGTTAAAAGTCGAAAAGAAAGTTCTTCATGTCGTAGATTTTATGACTGTTCTGATAGAAATGCACTTTACAATGAAAAAAATATAGAACCATAGCACCTGACAGATTGATTCCTTGATATCAGCAAAATCAGAGATGCGGGTCAGACTATCATGTGGAGTTGCTGTTGAACTTTTAGCGCTGGTAGCTTGTAGAGCGGAGTCCGGAATCGGAGAGGCATTTTTCTGGGACGGACTCGAGCCCGGTACCTTGTCACTGTCTACAGTTCCTTGAAAAGGTCCCGCTCGCTCTCTACTCGTTGAGATCGATGTCCTGGATGGCTTACCAGCTTTCAAACCTTTCGCTTCCTCAGAGGAAATTGCGACATTTTCTTGTATTTTAGGCGGCGTGTCATTTAAACTAGCGACCCAGTTATCTGACTTTTTTGTTCGATTTACGACTTTATCGTTGCATTTATGTACTAGATGTACAGAACTAAAATTAGTTAACACTGCATTTTGAACTGTATTGCTTTCATTTACATTAACTAGTAGATTTTCTTCAAAATTAGTTACGAGATCTTCAGAAGCACAGTGGATAAACTTTTCACTTCCTTTTACCACAGTTTCTGTGAAAATAACAGAATCGGTCGACTTGACTGTTTTTAAATGGAAATCATCAGGAGATGAATTTAAATCACTAGAAAAGTTAGCCGCAACAATTACTGATTTGTCACTGTCGGTCCGTTTAACGGCTTCAGCGGCCGCAGTTATTTTAATTGTATTACTTTGAATTTCTGTTACCCGAGCTTCAGTTACATTTGATATTTCGGATTGAACAGTAGAATTTAGCTGAACATTCGTTTCACTTAAAGCAAGGGAGTGATTTACACAATTAGATTCAGTCGTATTTTCCTTTTCAATCGCCGTCGCTACGCTAGATATTTTATCGGATTTTTCATCCGTAGCTAAATTCTGAATAACAGACGTAAATTGGTCTGTATCGCTGTTTGCAAGCGAAGTTTGTTCATTTGGTTTAACTTGTGTTTGACTTTTGTCACAAGGATTAACGCTTTTGTCGTCAGTCTTAGGTTGATTTTGAATTAGTAGAGTTTGCTTCCTGTGACTCAATAACTTCTTGTGGTTTTTCCAGCGGCTTTATTACTGCTTCCCACTGACGTTCGTGAGGGGGGAGGGAACGGTCATGTTCCAATCTTAGTCTGCCATACCGAGTGGCAAAAAGATCGATGACCGGACGTTTTAAGTCCTCATAAGTTGGATTTGGACCAAGTGAATGGCAGGCGATTAATTTATGCCACTGTCTCGGTTCTCCTCGTAAGGAATATGCTACCCAAGAACATTTTTTTTCCATATCAATTTTATAAAATTGAAAATTTTTTTCAAGTTCATCAAAAAATTGAAGCACGCTAGTGGTGCCATCAAAAAACATTAGCTCGTGGGGGGGCGATTCGAGCGGAGTTGGGCGCCAGTGTGACGAACGATATGCCGTCATCATCCTTTAACTTAAAATTCAAGCTGAAACTGAAATACTTAAGTAAATTATGAAGTGAAGACAAAGTCAGATTTATAAAATAAATGAGCTTTTATTTTGAGCTTAAATAAAAAGGCGGGCGTTGGACTTTAATTATATTTAATATCTTTATAACTTAAGATGGGCAGCCATACTAACTATTCTAACTTTAAATATTCAACTACTACATTTAACTTCATTAACTTTTACTGCTGCTACTAATCTTTCGTACACGGGAGGATTCCCTATACCATGGGGGGCGCGGTAGCCCAGTCGGTAGAGCGCCGGCCTCGTAATTGGAAGATTGCGGGTTCGGTACTCGAGCCGGCCAAAGACCGTCGTGTACACTAATGGTGGCTGGTGTACGTAAAATCTGTCGTGGCCGCAAAGTCCTCCATGTTCCCATCAAAAATTATACCTCTGGGGGTTACCGAAGCGGGAGAGCCATCCCTTCCGTGGAGGATCAAAATTGTGATGGCATGTCTCCGGACCACCTCCAGGGATGTGTCCCAGACCGTCGCCAATTGCCCATCTGCGCAGCATTAGTGCGACGCAAAACCCAATCACCACCACCCTATACCACGGTACTACTCGACAACCATCATCTAATACACTACTCTAAGCAGCTAACTCAACAGCCTACCTTCTAATCGGCTACCTCCCTCTAACTAACTCTCTTATTCTCCTTCCAACTAACTAACCACCATCCTCTCTCTCTCCAACTAACCAACCCAAAAGCAATCTTCCTTCTCCTTTTATATCCATCAATATCCAAAATACTTTATAAAATTAGCATATCGCAGATTACAATTTAGTTTGCCATAAGAACTAACTCTACTGGACAACTGAATTCTAAATTCTTCGTATTCACGTTTTACCCGCAAAGTGCGAATTTTAATTGCAGCACTTGGCTATACCTCACAACCTTTATTAGCATAACTCGGCTTCAAATTACTTCACGGTGAAGAAATTGCAGATCAGGACACTAGAATCCAGTAGAAGAAATTATTTTCTGCGATTTTTGAATTTTGGATTTTTAAAGGGGGGGGGGCACGATTTTCGGAGGCAAATTTAGCAAAATACGGATTTTCGAGAACTCTACCAATAACAGTACAAAGATATATAAAAACGCCAAACGTCTTCTTAAGGATAGCTCCAATAACTCATTTTGTTCTTTTTTCGCAATTTTTGATTTATTTATTTTTGTTTTATTTATTTATTTTTTTTTTTTTTTGAGGGGGGAGTTACAGAGGGTAAATTTGAGCCCCCTTTTAGCGCTAAATTTGTCAGGGAAAATCTATAGGAGTTGAGGCCAGAAATTTTAGTGTGTGGTGGCTTATTTACATGTTAAATATATTCAGATATCGTCTTACCTTATTCCTTTATTGATTCTGCCCATCTACGCAGCACTAGTGCGACGTAAAACCCAACCATCCATCCATCACTTTATTAATTCTATACACATAAGACGAAAGTATTGTTCCGAAAATTTTTTACCCCCAGTTTTCGATTGATTTACACGTTTTGAGATGTCCCGATCATGATTTGACCAGTTTTAGAAGATAAATGCCTGTCTATATGCCACGAATTTTATGAATGCTGCATCTCACAAACCAGGGAACATCTATATATATATAATCGTTCTTCCTGAGTGAGTGAGTGAGTGAGTGAGGGGGTGATTCATCATCGCCCAGACCAAACCCCTAGACCTAGAAGCTTGAAATTTTGCGACAATGTTCTTGCTATGACGTAGGCATCCACTAAGAAGCGATTTTACAAAATTCGCCCCCCAAGGGGGGAGGGGGGCAAAACGTGATTTCACAAAATCCTTCATATCTCAAACAAAAAAAACAGATATCGGTAAAATTTTTGCTTTATAATATAGCTAACACAAATGTCTAAAAACCAATTTCTGGAATTTTCAAAACTCGGTCCCCAAGGGGGGCGGGGGGGGGGGGCAAAACGTGATTTCACATGTGTAAAACGTGATTTCGCATAATCCTATATATCTCAAACAAAAAAATAGATATACGTGAAATTTTTGCTCTAAAATATAGCTAATGCAACTATCTAAAAACCAATTTCTGGAATTTTAGAAATTCAGCCCCCAGGTGGGGCAGCAAGGGGGGAGTATGGAGCAAAAACAAATAGAAATACAGTTAGGCCGTTCAAAATTGTACAGATAGGTTTTAAAGGCCTGCAAGTCGAATGGGAATATTTTCGAAAGTGTAAAGTCATTAGGAGGGGCGAGAAGGGGGAAGGGGAGGGGGGCAAAAAAATAAAAATAGTGTCAGATCGTTCAAAATTGGTATATAGAGGTTTTCGATACTTACAAATCAATTGCGGATATTTTTGAATGTTTAAAATTATTAGGAGGGACGGGAAGAGGGGTATGGGGTAAAAACAAATAGAAATACAGTTAGGCCGTTCAAAATTGGTACAGATAGGTTTTAGAGGCCTGCAAGTCGAATGGGGATATTTTCGAAAGTGTAAAGTTATTAGGAGGGCCAGGAAGAGGGGGGGGGAGGGGGAAAAATAAAATAGAGTTAGATCATTCAAAATTGATACATAGAGGTTTTTGATACCTACAAATCGATTGCAGATATTTTCGAATTTTTAAAATTATTGGGAGGGGCAAAAAAATAAAAATAGAGATAGATCGTTCAAAACTGGTGCATAGAGGATTTTGATACTTACAAATCGATTGCGGATATTTTCGAATTTGTAAAATTATTAGGATAGGCGGGAGGGGGGGGGGGCGAACGGGGAAAATAATAGAAATAAGAGTTAGAGCATTTTGGGCATTTTTTCCGAACTCAGTGAGAACCCGGTGCGAGATTTTTCCTAATCAGATTTCATTCCTGTTTTTTTTATCATGTGATAAAAATTAATGCAATTTTGAGAATTCAGTAATTATAGTTATTCATTTAAAAATAGGGACCAGCGAAGCGGGCGTTGCCTGCTAGTATTTAGATATTTAGTTAGATTTTGACTTAAACTGCTGTTGAATACATTTGGGGAACAATTTTCTGAACATGGTGGCTTCGTCATCCCATTTTTCTCATAATTTTTGATATTTCACAATAGAACAATTAAATATATTTTCAAATTTAAATTATTTATAATATTTATATATATATATATATATATATATATATATATATAAATCCAAATTATTAAATCTGTATAATAAAAATTGCAACTATAATAGTATTTAATTTAACTTTTACTTTCTCTAACTCATATAATGATAGAGGAAATACTTTGGGGTCAAATTTTTGATTTTCAGTTTTTGCTATACTTACACATTTTGAGCTTCCCGGTGTTTGTGTTAGCATTATCAGGCCAACTGACTGTGCTATGGTTTAGGGTTTAGAGAGAGTGCCCTTTAAGTCTATCTAAGGGGTTCTAGCCTGCACTTATGCATATTTAAGAGAAAACCATGGAAATTTTTACTTTCTTCTTCTGGTGTCGACTGCTCAACAGGTGACGCTGCTATATAACGATTTCCGCAATTTAAGGGGAGTCTATATCTGAGGTTCTATTGCGTATAATCAAACAAAACTTGATATGTAAGAAGGCCATTATAAGACATTATGCTGGTGAATTTAATGCTTATCGACCAACAGGTGGCGCTGCTATACAGCGACATCTGAAATTTAAGGGAAGGCTATATCTCAGGAACTACTGCACAGAAATGTATATAACTTTATATGTAGATGCACTTTGACCTAAATTAGTGCTTACCAGCGTTTGGTCTGTGGGCTGAATCATTCGCCGCCATTTGTCCGTGTGCTACCACTGACACTTTTAACATGTTATTACAAAAGTTACATTGAAATATGTTACTACATAAAAACAATTTCATAAAATAGTCAATTATACAGATACTTTCTACAGAGGATTAAAAAAAAAAAGTTCTTAAGATTTTTTTTTTTTTTTTTTTACACACAAGTTTATTTTATTTTAATTGTATTTACTGCAAATTTAATTTTGAACTGCAGAAATATTTTTGTTTATCCACTACATAACTTAAACATTTTGTTTATTATGAGATACCACAATTCGTTTAATCAGGGACCGATTTACTCACTTGGAGGCCCAGGGCACTCGTGTTCATTAGGCCCCTTTTTTTCGTATTTTAATATTATAACAAACAAAACAAACTGCTTATTTCCAATTTACCGCCTAAAAATTCACTTCACATTTCAATTTGTTGGTAAAAGTAAGGCTAAACAAGATTTGTCACTTGTCTATCGGATAGACGTACGTCGCCCCCGTGTATCTGCATTGCGGTGCATGCCTCGGATTTAGTTTATCTTAGTAAAAGTTTGGTTGATTGGGTTTTATGTCGCACTAGAGTAAAAGTTTGGAATGCAAGTATCAGTTATATGCAGTTATTTGCGTTTAGTGAAAATATTGCAATTTTTCTGATGAGTTGATAGTTTTCTTTAAAGATCATCACGCCGATTAATAACACAGCACAGTAATTCCTCCATCCATTGACGAAAAACAAAAAACAACAACCATTATAGTAAAATTTGGAAATTTTTTCTTTTAACTATTTTTAAAAATGTATGATAGAATTTTTTGGGGGCGCCTTCACTGTGAGGGCTCAGGGCACGTGCCCCTAATGCCCTGCCTTAAATCAGACACTGCGTTTAATGTTTCATAAAGATAATAAATTTTAACAAAATCTTAATTATATCCCTATTTGAATCAAAAGAAATGTTTCTTTTGAAAGCAGACAACAGGCATTAACTACTACTGTCTGCTTTCAAAAGAAAATCGAAGGGAAGTAGCATAAACATTTAATATACTTATTATATGATTATTGCTAATTTAATATCCTTTTGATTTATTACTTCTGAACTTGAAAATGTATGATATAATATATACGATGATATATTACTTCCATGATTTGATTTTATGAGCTATCTATTGCTTTTACTTGTATACATCACAGTTTTTCATCAATATTCTTCTATCAGATTGCTTAGATTGCTTAATACAATTTTTTCTACTTTCAATAGAAAAAAATTATTTTAAAATACTTTTAATATTAAGATGTTATAATTAAGTTAGTTGAAATCGCTGAATAAAATTATTAGAACTTTTAATTAATAAGCCGAGAAGTTCTGTTCTCCAAACTGGTAGAGAGAAAGTGACGGGTTTAATTCGAGGTCATGGTTGTCGACCCTCATGTTCTCAGTCGGCTTTAACACCTAAAACTACCATCACCAAATTATTATTAATATACAAAGTTATTTTAATCAATGATTACATAAAAAATAATTATTAATATATCATAATTAAAAATTAATTTAATTATCAAAAGTATTTTTTAATAATTAATTTAGATTACTCAATATTGTTTTTTGGGCTTTTAATAGAAAAACTATTTCAATATACTTAGTAATATAAAAAGATATCTATTGTCATGATTATAGAACAAAGAAATAATTAAAATTATATTATTTAAATAATCTAAAATAAAATTTTACATTAAAATATACACAATTTTACTAATTAAATTAGCCGAGCTTTCTCAAAACTATCCTTTAGTCTATTATTCGAAAAATGTATTTCAAAAGACATTTACTTAAAAAAGATTTTTTTTCTATTAATTATTATCGAAAATATTAAAAAATATGCAATCAAAATTTAATTTAATTATAAAAAATAGAATTTTTTAATAATTAAGATAGTTGATTTTTTTTTTTTTTTTAATCTGTTATTCATTTTTCCTTTGAATTATTATGTATAAAAAAAAGTATTTAAAAAAGTTTCTTTCTTCTTATTATTTATTTATTTTTCAAGCCTAGTTAAAAAAGGTAATTTAATTTTTAAAATACATATTTTTAATAATTAAATAGGAAAGATCCTTTGATACTATTATTTAGACTTTTAATTATAATAATAGTAATAAAACTGTATAATAGCAGGAGACTTGGCGTTGGAATATTAAAACAGGAATAAACTACTACGTCAGAAACGCCAATTACGTCAATAATTTTTCTTTGGCGTTTCTGACGTAGTAGTTTATTCCTGTTTTAATAAAACTGTATTTTGTACTATTTTCTATTAAAAAAAAATCATATTACAAGCGAAAAATATTTTGTTATTTATACAGACGATAATTCAGACTTAAACAAAGTCATATTTGAGCAAGTGTCACGTCTATGCCTCAAATTTATTTTTGAATTAATTTTCCTATAAAACGTACGAACATTTCACTGCGATTTATGAAACACTCCAAGCTACGACCATTTGAGGTGTGGTTTGATGACGTCACTATCGAAGGAGGAGTTTATGTTGAATGAATCGCGATTCATGGATTCTGCTTCGATCTTCGGTGAAGAAATATTTTTTTATGTAATCAATAATCCGCGATTGTAATGAAATGCTCGCCCTCTGGTGGGCTAAGGGGAAATTACAATAAATATGCTTTAATTCGAATTCCATCAAGCCACCATTGTTTAGTTTCACATATATTTATTGAATAAAAATGAATAAATCCGGTAAAAAAGATACAGTCGGCTGCAAAATTATTCGAGCACTAGCCAATAATTCCTATATTAAAAAGGTACACTTAAGACTGTTTTATTAAATAAATCCTTGTCGAATCATGTTCTTACACTGACTAAGACCATGAATCCATAAGGATTTATTTAAAAAAGCAGTATTAAGTGTATTTTTTTTAGACAGGGATTATTGCTAGTGCTCGAATAATTTTGCAGCCGACTGCAACACATGCTGTTGTGTGCTCCAGTGTAACTCCAAAGGACCAAGAAATCCAAAATTAAGCTTCCATTTATTTCCAAATGACAAATTTAAAATTTCAGTTGCTTCGGCTAATGGAAGTAAAGAATTAATCAGATGATTTGAAACTAATATTTGTTCAGCTTCAGTTAAATATCTACTTTCGATCGAACTTTGAATAAACTGAAATATTTTTTTCCAAAAGCAATCAATTTTCCATATGTAATGGCGGAGAAATTATAGTACGAATATTAAGTAGAATAACATTAAGAGCAAAAATAGATACACGTGGCTGTAATATTTACTAACAACAAGAGCTGAAAAAGCGCCATCTATCGATCATTACAAACGCGGATCGGCACTTCGATAGAAAAGGTATTTTCACTTATTTTTCCTGGTAAGCTTATTTTTAAACATTAAATTTCTTAATCTATTCGTTTTACATAAATAGAACATCGAAAACAAGCGCGAACGTCCATCTTAATTTAATGGAGACTTGCAATCGACGAATCTATTGTGTAATGTAAATGCAAAATTAAGGTAAACAACAGAAATTACTGCATTCGAGATTTATAGATATGAATTAGTTATACAATTAAATATCAATGTCATTACCTGCTGAAAAGTATTGTTGATATAAATAATATGTTCGAAATTTGTTTGCTACGTTTATAAAATTAACGTTGTTGTAAATAGTATACATTTGTTTTGTTACGAATATATTCTTGTTTTAAAAATAATTTAGCGTTATTTCAGATTTAAAGATTCTGAATAGATAAATTGGGATAAAAATATCCATGTGTTTCTTTGCAATAAAAGATAAAATTTGCTTTTGTGTTATCAAAATTTTAATGTAATGTAATTAGTTGCTGCATATAAAACTTTTATTTGTGCTGCTGTTAGTGTTTGAAAGTGTTTCTTATACAGGCTATCTGCTTAAATTTTTATAGTTTTTTACTTTTATTTCATTTCTGTGTGTGTACAATTGTTTATCATTACATATATCTATGCTTATCTAAGAAAAGAAACTTCATTTTTTATTTTACAGAATTTAAATATTTATTTCAACTGAATTAATATTGCCTTATATGTATGTGATTATTAAAAATGTACGTACTACTCCGTGGTACGTACAAAGGTATTATCGATTCGGTTATGAAAACAACAACTTGAAGACTTCATCTAATGAAAGTATCCACCTGCATCTTATGAGGGAAATTCCAGCCACTAAGGGAAAAAAATAGATGCTAACCATAACTTTTAACGGTGAGTTAGAGAGATTCATTAATTTAGTTAGTATTGAATTAGTATATATTTTTATTATTGAAGAAAAAATCTGTTTCTTATCAACTTTATCTCTTAACTATAAACCTTGATTTTCATTGTGCATTTTATTTGGATATTTGTAAAAAGTAAATAAAATATTTTGAGAACAATCACTTCACATAAATTGATTTGATTTATATTTTTACTGAAATGTGAATTTTTAGGTAAATAACAAAAATATAATGAAAATTACTGAATTATTTATATATTTGTTTGTGTTACTGAGGAATTTTGTAGTTGTAATTTGAAAAGTCATAATAACTGCGAACATGAAATATTTTAGAGGTAATTTTATATAAATTTTATTTCCTATTTAATAATAATAATTATTCTATTCAGTGAATTAAAATTAATGTTTAAATAAATATTGTGTGAATAACAGAGATATTTAGCATTTTAACACTTTAAGCGTGTAGTGTTTGCTCCTGCGCGTGCACTGCAGTGGGGAGTGCTTTTCGCGATAGCAGGAAGGACTAAGCGGGCACGCTGCATTGGAGATATATTCTCTCGCATGCTACAATAAATAAAATCTAAAAAATCTGATGTGGGCACCACATGACTTCCTTATACACTTTTAGAAATATACATAATGTTAAAAAACATTGTAATTGGACCCGAAACAGTTGGCTAAAAATATTTAAAAAAATGAATTATCACCGTGTTCTGAGCTTTTCTGAAAGTTAATTAAAAACCGATGCAAGATTTGTACTGGTAACGCTGACGAAGGCAGCAGGGACCCGAAAAAATTGGCAAAAAGAAATAAAAAAAATGCATTTTCACCGTGTTCGGAACTATTCTGAAAGTTTCAAATGTCTAGCTAGTCGGGAAGTTAGTTAAATAAATTTTCTGTTGAACCATATAAACGCTGTCGAAGGCAGCAGTCACCTGAAACAATTGGCTAAAAATATTTTAAAAATGCATTGTCACCGTGTTCTGAGTTTTTCCAGAAGTTTTAAATGTCTAGCTAGTCGGGAGGTTAGTTAAAAATCGATTGCAAGATTTGTACTGTTAACGCTGTCGAAGACAGCAGGGACCCAAAACAGTTGGCTAAAAGTATTTAAAAAATGCATTTTCACCGTGTTCTGATCTAGTCTGAAAGTTTCAAATGTCTAGCTAGTCGAGAAGTTAGTTAAATAAATTTTCTGTTGAATCACATAAACTCTGCTGAAGGCAGCAGGTATTAGAAACAGTGGGCTAAAAATATTTTTAAAAATGCATTGTCAAATGCCTAGCTAGTCGGGAAGTCAGTTAAATTGCAAGATTTGTCCAAACCGTTTTTGAGTTATTACCGTTTTTTGATACATTTTGGCCATTATGAACCTAATTTTCCTAAATATCTCCAAAACGGAAAATCATACCAAGTCCAAAAAGGGAGGTGCACAACTAGATGTTATAACAGACATATGTACCAATTCGCAACTTTCTACGTCCAACTTTTTTTGAGTTATGCGACATACTCACACACAGACACACATACATACAGACGTCACGAAAAATCGTGTAAAGTCCCTTATATCTCTAAAACGAGAGCTCGTGTTAAGACGACACTTGCAGGTGTACAACTAGACATCATGACAGTCACACGTATAAATTTGCAACATTCAGCGATCATTCGTTTTCGAGCAATGTGAAATGCAAAATCCATTTCGCAAATCGGAATTACTATACTTCCTTATACTTTGTATAAGGAAGTAAAAAAGAAAGTAATAACTAAGTAAAGACATAAACATATAATTAAACATACATTCATTTTCTAGTAGTTTCTTTTGGTGTGATAAATTTTAAAGCATGGAATGTTACAAAGAGCAACCTCACAGTCTGGACACCATCCTTGTCTCCTTTCTAATCTTCTTGCCGTTTTTATTAGACGCATAGCAAACAACACATCGTCTTGTTGGTTCTCGTTTGCAGGGTGTGTCAGGTATATAGTCTGCGAAGTGTCTTCCTGTAAGACGCAATGGATCATTTGCATCACTTTTTCTTCCCGTATTTCCCGTCATGGCTGTAGACACTCGATATTTACGTATTATTTCTTCAATGACTGCAAATCAAAAATCCAATAGTTTTATATTTTTATTAGTTACCTTACTCTGTAGAATCGATGCATTGAAAAGACATTGATCAAGCATATGCCTGAAAATGTTTTTGTAGTATACTTTCATTCTTTTCCGTAGTGTCTCATAATAGGATAAATTTTTGTCCGCGCTGTCCACACCTCCCATTGATAAATTGTAATCTATTACAACCTTTGGTTTTTCAACCACTTTTCCATTACAAGAAACTTTATTCATTTCAATACTGTGGATTGTACTCAATAAATGAACATCTTTTTTACCTTTCCGTTTGATTGCAAATAGTTTTCCGCGTTGAAAAGCAATAATGTCACCCTTTCTAAGTTTTGATGATTGCATTTCTTTTGGAACATCTTTGCGGTTCACTCGAACTGTCCCGTACGAGTCAGTTTTGAATGATATAAGTTTATCACAAAGATCTGATGACATATAAAAATTATCGGCTGTAAGGCAGTATCCGCGTTTGTAATGATCGATAGATGGCGCTTTTTTAGTTTCTGTTGTTAGTAATTATAATGGCCACGTGTATTAATTTTTGTTCTATACGTGTTAATACTTAATATTCGTGCTATAATTTCTCCGCTATTACATCATGGAAAATTGATTGCTTTTGAAAAAATATTTCAGTTTATTCAAAGTTCGATCGGAAGTAGATTTTTAACTGAAGCTGAACAAATATTAGTTTCAAATCATTTGATTAATTCTTTACTTCCATTAGCCGAAGCAACTGAAATTTTAAATTTGTCATTTGGAAATAAATGGAAGCTTAATTCTGGATTTTTTCATTCTTGGAGTTACACTGTGGCACACGACAGTAAGTGTTATCTTTTTTACCGGATTTATTAATTTTTATTCAATAAATATATGTGAAACTAAATATTGGCCAGCAATGGCGTCTAGATGAATTCGAAAGCTATGCATGTTAATTGTAATTTCACCTTAGCCCACCAGAGGGAGAGCATTTCATTACAATCGCGGATCCTTTGTTGAGCAAAGGTTGGATCAAACTTAGCACAATTTGCGATGTAAGGCTTTCCTTGTTGATGTCTGGGCTTAGAATCATCCCCTTTCCAGTATATAAAATGTAATTCCATATGTAACCTGTGTCTGAGCATATAGAATTTCAATCCAAATCTAGCTCTCTTCAAGGGTATGTGTTGTTTCCAAGAAAGCCTTCCTTTATGTAACATCAAGCTTTCATCTATGCTAATGTCACGCTCAGGAGTATACAGAGTTCGAAATTTTTCCAAAAGAAAACTGTAAATGGGCCATATTTTCGAAGTTTCCAGCAAGGATGAGTTTCTTCATCCATAGTTTCATTATTTGAAAAATGCAGAAACTTGCTTATCAAAGAAAATCTTTGCTCTGACATAACTTCAGCAAAAAGAGGAGTGCTCAAAAGTTTCTTCTTTGACCATTACCAGGCTGTCACTGGCTTCAAAACAATACCCTGGAGTAAAAGAAGAGCTAAATAAATCCATATTTCAGATGCAGTTACCGGTTTCCACTTATGCACTCGGGATCTAACTTTCAGTACACTTATGTTCTTTCGCAAAAATTGTTCTGCATATGTATTTGTTTCCTCTACTATAGTTTCCACCAATTCCTTAGTTATGAATAGCTGGAAAAAATCTAAGGAATTATCAATATCTTTTACCTGAAAATTTATTCATTCCAGGCTTTCCATGAAATTGAAAACGTGGTGGAGCTGGAGTTGTACTTGAAACTTTACACCATTCTCGCACCGAATCCAAATTATTTATTTCCTCATCTGACTCATAACTATAAATACTTGTATCGGAATCAGATCCACTTTCAAAGTCAGAATTATCCAAAATGTCATCTTCTGAATCACTGGAATCGTTCGATAATAACGGTTTTTCTCACAAAAGCGCCTAGAAACACCGCTACAGATCGCAATTTTCACCAGAATGCGAAAATCAAACACACCAAAGTTTTCTCAAGAAATTATATTTCACTTTACGGAACTACTATTGCCATCGTGGCAAATTTTGGAAACAAAGTGTTTTTCCTATAAGAATATGAGGATATGACGAGATATTTCCGTCAAACACGATGAAATGTTGAATTTAAAATTGGATGACGAGTAGGACTCGTCAAACCAGGGGCGTGCCAGCATTGTCTGGCGCCCCTTTAAAAAAAATCACTTTGTAAAAATTTATGAATCAGCGAGTCAAATGAATCACGGAACCTACAGTGGGCAGCAAAATTATTCTCGAGCAAGCAATAATTCCTATATAAAAAAGTACACTTAATACTGTTTTGTTAAATAAATCCTTGTGAAATCATGTTCTTAGTCAGTCTAAGAACATGATTCGACAAGGATTTCTTTTTAAGCTATTGTATAGCTTTTATCGCGGGCTTTGAGCGCGGCGACCGAATCAAAAAATTCCGTAACGAAAAAAAAACCTAACACAGTTCGGCAGACTTCGGTAGACTTCGGCTGTACGAAGCTCGCACGGATCGAGACGAGCTGCTCCGAAATCGGACGAATACGTAAGCAGCTGTTTGTGAGAAAGTATATAGGTGTATAGGTATCTATCATCTATGTACAACAGTGAATAGCTGTACGCGTAAAATTTGTGTATAAAGTAGATCAGATAAAACTTGAATATCCCCATTCGACTTGCAGGCCTTTAAAACCTATTAAATACCTTTTCTCTATTAAAATTTGTTTTCTTATCATTATTGTTATCTTATCATTATTGTTATCTTATTCATTAATATCAAAGAAAAACCTTGAATATCCCCATTCGACTTGCAGGCCTTTAAAACCTATTAAATACCTTTTCTCAATTAAAATTTGTTTTATATCGGTCACCACGCTCAAAAAGTGTAACTTGAATTAATATCAAATAAAAAACTTGAATATCCCCATTCGACTTGCAGGCCTTTAAAACCTATTAAATACCTTTTCTCTATTAAAATTTGTTTTCTTATCATTATTGTTATCTTATTCATTAATATCAAAGAAAAAACTTGAATATCCCCATTCGACTTGCAGGCCTTTAAAACATATTAAATACGTTTTCTCTATTAAAATTTGTTTTCTTATCGGTCACCACGCTCAAAAAGTATAACTTGAATTAATATCAAAGAAAAAACTTGAATATCCCTATTCGACTTGCAGGCCTTTAAAACCTTTTAAAATACCTTTTCTCTATTAAAATTTGTTTTCTTATCATTATTGTTATCTTATCATTATTGTTATCTTATTCATTAATATCAAAGAAAAACCTTGAATATCCCCATTCGACTTGCAGGCCTTTAAAACCTATTAAATACCTTTTCTCTATTAAAATTTGTTTTATATCGGTCACCACGCTCAAAAAGTGTAACTTGACTTAATATCAAAGAAAAAACTTGAATATCCCCATTCGACTTGCAGGCCTTTAAAACCTATTAAATACCTTTTCTCTATTAAAATTTGTTTTCTTATCGGTCACCACGCTCAAAAAGTGTAACTTGAATTAATATCAAAGAAAAAACTTGAATATCCCCATTCGACTTGCAGGCCTTTAAAACCTATTAAAATACCTTTTCCCTATTAAAATTTGTTTTCTTATCATTATTGTTATCTTATCATTATTGTTATCCTATTCATTAATATCAAAGAAAAAACTTGAATATCCCCATTCGACTTGCAGGCCTTTAAAACCTATTAAATACCTTTTCTCTATTAAAATTTGTTTTCTTATCGGTCACCACGCTCAAAAAGTGTAACTTGAATTAATATCAAAGAAAAAACTTGAATATCCCTATTCGACTTGCAGGCCTTTAAAACCTATTAAATACCTTTTCTCTATTAAAATTTGTTTTCTTATCGGTCACCACGCTCAAAAAGTGTAACTTGAATTAATATCAAAGAAAAAACTTAAATATCCCCATTCGACTTGCAGGCCTTTAAAACCTTTAAAATACATTTTCTCTATTAAAATTCGTTTTCTTATCGGTCACCACGCTCAAAAAGTGTAACTTGAATTAATATCAAAGAAAAAACTTGAATATCCCTATTCGACTTGCAGGCCTTTAAAACCTATTAATTACCTTTTCTCTATTAAAATTTGTTTTCTTATCGGTCACCCCGCTCAAAAAGTGTAGCTTGAATTAATATCAAAGAAAAAACTTGAATATCCCTATTCGACTTGCAGGCCTTTAAAACCTATTACATAACTTTTCTCTATTAAAATTTGTTTTCTTGTCGGTCACCACGCTCAAAAAGTGTAAATTGAATTAATATCAAAGAAAAAAACTTGAATATCCCCATTCGACTTGCAGGCCTTTAAAACCTATTAAATACCTTTTCTCTGTTAAAATTTGTTTTCTTATCGGTCACCACGCTCAAAAAGTGTAACTTGAAATGATATCAAAGAAAAAACTTGAATATCCCCATTCGACTTGCAGGCCTTTAAAAACCTATTAAAATACCCTTTCTCAAAAAATAGAGTTAGATCCTTCAAATTTGGTACATCGAGGTTTTCGATACCTACAAATCGATTGCGGATATTTTTGATATATTCTCATTGCGGATATATTCTCATTTATTCAATAAAAGAAAAAAAAATGGTTTTCTTATCGGTCACCACGCTCAAAAAGTGTAACTTGAATTAATATCAAAGAAAAAACTTGAATTAATATCAAAGAAAAAAAAAATACTGCCTAAATAAAATAAATAAATAATTATAATTGCATAAGTTGATAAAAAATGCTATGCAATAGCTTTACCGCGGCAGTCCTCGAGTGCCACACGTATTTTTTTTATATAGAAATTCTTGATAGTGCGAGAATAATTTTGTTGTCGACTGTAATAACCATAATGTATTGCGCAACTCCAAACAAAGAAAGATAAATAAATATATGGTATAAAATACAATAATTTGCTATTAAATACTAAAAACAATAAAACTACAAATTTAATAACGCAAATTTAATTTTGTAGAATAATTCTATTTCGTAAGATATAAATCAGAAACATATAAATTTACAAATACATAACATATAAGAAACCTCACGCATACGTAATAAAGAAATGGTATACAAATATTTAAATTAAAATAATAATAATAATTAGACCTTTTTCTATTAGCTTGATTCGCACTAAAAACTATGAAAAGATTAAAATGGAGGGTTTCCACCTAAATTTCATACTTTAGTTAATTTTAAAAAAATCTAATTGTTTTGTCGAAAAACTATTTGCACCCCTGGATTCATAAAACCTTCGCCCCTTTTATTTGGTTCGGAATTTGTAACGATAGGACTAATATCTATATATTAATTTGAAACATGTTTTTGTCTGTCTCCACTATATTGAGAGAACGGCTAGGTGTAAAAATTCGGTTGAGGTGTCTAAAGAAAGGTCTTGGTCTGTAGATGTGCTATGAAAAGTGAAAAATAAAAAAAAATCGAATGGTTTCCCCCCAGGGGGGAACCGTTTTCCCCCCGGAGGAAACGGGTGGGAAACCGTTTCCCACCCGTTTGGGTTAAAAACGAATGACGTCATTTTCGGAAATGCAACAATACAGCGAGTTTATCTGAATTTTTATTGCCTTATAAAAACAAAGTTCACGTGTTATCATTTTATTTTTTAATTATTGATCCTTTTTTACAGTGTGGCAACATGAAAAAATCTATATATTAATTTGAAACATGTTTTTGTCTGTCTCCACTATATACTACTTGGTGTAAAAATTTGGTTGAGGTGTCTGAAAAAAGGTCTTGGTCTGTAGATGTGCTATGAGAAGAGAAAAATATAAAAAAGTCGAAGGGGGGGAAACGGGTCGTTTCGGGTTAAAAACACGTTTACGAGCTTAACTAAGCTTCAAATTACTTCACGGGGAAGAAATTGTACATATGGAGACTAGAGTCGAATACTAAAAAATCAATATCTGCGAATTTGGAATTTTCGATTTTAAAGGGGGAAAAAAGGAGGAAAGTAGATTTGGAGGGGAGGGGAAAGGGGAGAAATTAGTTTGAGAGGGAAATCCGTTCTAGAACCACACATGTAGTACCTCATTTTAAAGGTCTTGAAATTTCATGTCGATTGGGGATGTTTGTATACAGTATAGTCCGACCCCTGGTGGTGAAAAATGGAACTAAGTGATTTTGCTGCAGACCCTATCATGTTACATCTTATTTTAAAGGTCTTGGTATTTCCTGACCGTTGGTGATGTTCGTACAGAACACAGTGCGTCCCCTGGCGGTGGAAACTGCAACTAAAGGATTTGGCAGTTGACAAAACCATGTGACACCTTATTTAAAAGGTCTTGGAAATCCAAGGCGATTGGTGATAGAGGTCTTGAAATTTCATGTTGATTGGGGATGTTTGTATACAATATAGTGCGCCACCTGGTGGTGAAAAAAGGAACTAGGTGGTTTTGTAGTAGACCCTATCATGTTATATCTTATTTTAAAGGTCTTGGTATTTCCTCACCGTTGGTGATGTTCGTGCAGAACAAACTGCGCCCCCTGGCAGTGGAAAGTGCAACTAAAGATTTTGCAGTTGACACCACCATGTGACACCTTATTTGAAAGGTCTTAGAAATTCAAGGTGATTGGGGATGTTTGTATACAATATAGTGCGCCCCCTGGTGGTGAAAAATGGAACTAGGTGATTCTGTACTAGATCCTATCATGTTATATCTTATTTTAATGGTCTTGGTATTTCCTCACCGTTGGTGATGTTCGTACAGAACAAACTGCGCCCCCTGGCGGTGGAAAGTGCAACTAAAGGATTTTGCAGTTGACACCACCATGTGACACCTTATTTGAAAGGTCTTGAAAATTCAAGGTGATTGGTGATGTTCGTATACAACATACTGCGCTCCCTGTTGGAGGAAAGTGGATTTTGCAGTGCTTGCGGCTATACGATGACTGCTATACGGTGCCGCAGCCGCAGGTAGCGATAACACGAGTCAGAGGATCGTTCGGTTCAAGGTTAATTTTTGAGAATTTTTTCATGTTAATAGCGGCCTGCATATACGTGCCGCAGGCACTGGGATACGAATCCGAGTTCCGTTCCGTTTGAAGTAATTTTTTTTTGTTACAGATTATTATTATTATTATTATTTGTGATGTTTTCATTTAAAAATAGAGAATCAAACAAAATCGAGTTAAAGATATAAAACCATACAAATTTAAGGTGCATTTAAAGTTATTATCATGGGCCGGCCAACACCAGGCGGGTTCTTTCGGTTGCAGATTAATTTTTGGGAATTTTTTTTATGTTATTAGCGGCTCACGTATGTGCTGCCGCATACACCGGTGTCACAAGACTGAGTTTCGTTCGGTTCGAGGTAATTTTTTTGTTACAGCTGATTATTTTTTTCGCGATGCCTTTATTTAAAAATAGAAATTCAAACAAAATCGAGTTAAAGATATAAAATCATACAAATTTAAGGTTCAATTAAGGTTATTATCATGGGTCCGGGCAACGCCGGGTGGGTCAGCTGACATGTAGCCTTAGTATTAAAAGAAACAGAAAATAAAAGATAGCAACTGTTTTATTTGGAGTCAGTTTGACGTCACATTGACAGTACTTTGTAGAAAGTGATGTCATATATAGTATTTCAATTTATAACCATTTTTCCGAATTTCTTTTTTTTTTTTTTTTTTAAGTGAAATGTTGTAAATTATATTAGATGTTTTAACTTGAAATACATTTAAATAATGATACGACGATTTTTGAAACATTACGGTCAATAAAGTGACCGTCGAAGTCGACGGGTTCCAGCTAGTTTCTAATTTAATTTCCCCTTCTACCGTTTTCAACCAGGTTTCGGCAGGCGGTTTTCGACAGAGAATGTAAGCTAAGAAAAAGTCTTTAATAATAATATTTTTTCTGTCCCCGTTACTAAGTTTTTCGAGTATTATGCAGATCATACTGCTCCATACTGACTATTTAAAAAATTTTCGACATTATTATGTGAAAAAAATAGTTCGTAAAGAAACAGGCTGATATAACTGTTAGTCGTACACAAAATTCGAATTAAATTATAATCTAGAAATAGTGGGGGGGGGGGGGGGAATGGCAAGTTAAAAAAAAAATCAAGTAAATTTTTTTAAATAAACTACATAGCAAATATTTCACTGATACAGGTACAAGAATCAATAGCTTTAAAGCGCAGACAGCTACCAAAAGATGTTGCCTGGACACAACTGAAGTTTTTGGGAGTGCCTTTTCCCTTTTCATAGTTTCGATATACAAATTGTGATTTGCGAACTAACGAGATAGCTTTATAGCAAAAACTAGTGAATTAACCCAGAAATATGCAGAAATTCACTTCTTTTGAAGATAGAACTTTTAAATTCTTGCAATCCAAAACTACCATTTTTCAGCAAATTTAGTCGCCACATCACTTAATTCGTCGCTATGTCGGGAAACTTCCTACCAAGTTTGCCACCAAGGCCAATTTTCATGAAAGTGAATTAACTGACCTTTGTTTCTTCGCTTAATAATGTAAATCACTTTTTTCTTCAACAATACCTTCGATGCAGGAAAGAGCTTTAACCATTTGCAACAATATAATGACAGTATATGAAAGTTGGTCTTGTACTAACTAATGCGGTGCGATTGTACATGTCAATGAGTTTAACACTGTATATGCATAGATAAATAACATCCTATAAACTAAGAGCCCGCAATAAGAAAAAAATCCCTCATTGCGTTCAATTTTTCTCACTTTCATTAATCAAAACTCTCGAATAAACATTAAATCAAATTAATATATGATTATCGATAGAATGACAAGTTTCGTATTGATTTATTATACACGTTTCTTCTAATATTGTAATTAAGGAACAATAAATTTACAAATACATAACATAAGAACAATAAGAAATGTTATTTGGTAAAGACATGGATGGATAAAAAATACTTGTTAGAAGAACAACAGCAACAACAACAACAAAAAAAAAAAAAAAAAAAAAAAAAACTATTTTGTGATGCGAATTTTTTCCGTTTTCATTATCGAAAGTTTTTAAGTAATAAGAATGTAAAATTGACTAAAATATTATAAATGTCTCTCCAATAGTGACCATAATAAAGTATCTTTGTAATAAAATAACATTAATAATATTACAAATACTCAATTACGGGGGTAATTTTTATTCTAATTTCATGAACTTAAAAGGTAATAATCGTAATTCTTGCTACAATTATTTAAAACTTTGAAAAATAATTTCAAAATGGCTTGGCGATTAAATAAATAAATAAAAATTGAATTTTTCTAATTTTAAACCGATTTTAACAGAAGTTGGTAATAACTCACGGTTACTGCTTTCTGCAGTTCAAAAATCTAAGAGATCGCTTAAGAAATAAGAATTTTTGACAATTAAATATTAATTTAAATCAATTTTCATTTCAGACTTCCCTCCACTTTCAAAACATCTGTTTATTAAAAAAAAAATTCCTTTCAATAGGACACTTATATATATATACTAGCAGACCCGGCCACGCGTTGCTGTGACTAAGTTATACGTTGAATTACATTGCAGTAAACAATTTAATACAATCAAATTATTATTTACGAATAAAGACGAAAACCTTGTAGCCGATGTAAAAACCCACAGGATTGAGATTTGAAACTTAGGTTAAAATTTGTAAGCGTTTAATAAAAAGTTTCGTAGAGTTGATATTAAGCACAAATTAATTTCATTGTAGGGTCTTATAAATTTTAATGGAGAAGTGATATATATTATTTCTATTGCTACTTAGGATAAAAATGCTAAAATGACTAATATATAAATTAAATTCTATTACAATTCTATTAAAATAAAAGTATAAATGAAGTAGACGATTTTAAAAATCAATTTTTATTGATGAGTGAAATATAATATGTTTAAAGCTATTTTGGATTAAAGTGCTAAAAAGACTAATATGTAATTTAATTTTTAATAAAATTCTATTAAAATAAAAGTATGAAAGAAGCAGACGATTTTAAAATCAACGTTTATGGAGGAGTGAAATATAAAATATGCTATAATGGATAATTTTACTATAAAATGACCTCATCATTTTAAATATTTTAAAGATGGCAACAGCTGTAGTTATAAAAAGGAAAAGAATATGGCTAAACCAGAAAAATAAGTAAATTTGATAAATATTTTAAAACTTTAAAATAGGGCATCTTATGAAATATTGGGCATTTAAAGTAAATACATGTATCATTTTAAATAGAAAAATATTTTGGAAAAGTTTAGTATCTTTTAAGAAAGTGATGAGAAGGTTTCGAGTATGTTAAAATTTTAATAGTAAATTCAAGTTAATAAAGATGGGAAACATTGAAGATTAAGATAAAAATAATTCTAAGATAAAGTTTTATATATATATATATATATATATATATATACCATGCTTTTAAATTTTAATACATTAATAATATACTAATTAAAAGGAAAAAGATA
The DNA here is from genome assembly GCA_963930645.1 of Salticus scenicus. Lineage (NCBI taxonomy): Eukaryota > Metazoa > Arthropoda > Arachnida > Araneae > Salticidae > Salticus > Salticus scenicus. The sequence goes on from OZ005652.1 coordinate 240,629,014, forward strand.
AATATTCTATCATAGTTTGAAGTCAAATTTGTTTTCAAATGTCTAAATAAAATATCTGATGTAAGATAATAATATGTTGCAGCGGAATAGATTTCATTTCTGTCATCCTTGGCGAAAGAAAGAATATCGGCAAATTATCTGGCGAAAATATTTAATTCCTTTCAAAAATCATGGTTATTTTAACAACTTATATTAAAAGAGTAATGAATAATATGAAACAATATTTCGTACAATATATATTACATGTCATACATACGTACAATGAATAATACATATTACATTTCGTACAATGCATACACCTGGCATGTATATATTCGTGTTACGCTTTCGATCGCCAAAAAAAAAAAAAAAAAAAAAAAAAAAAAACACAAAGGACGACAGAGTTTTGAAATTTAAAATTAAAATTTTGTTTTTTTTTACAGCAAAATAACTCAATCTAACGCACGCGATAACTAATACATATCTTTACCCAAATATAAGGATTAAAATCGGGAAATAAATTTCCTCGAATTTAATATATATATACATATATTTTTTTTTTTCAAAAAATCCAATGGGCGATTAACATTGGAAATCCTTTCCTTGGCTGCACAGACGGTCAATGAGTCACACGTCGCTTGCGAATACAACTCCTAGATATAATATAGTATATATAGAGTGCTCATTGGAGAGAAAAAAGTGATTCTTTTTCACTTGGGAAAAGGCGACGTTTTTTACCAAAATATGGCTGTCTTTCTCCGAGTGAATACACACGGGAATACATACGAATATTTTAGCAAATAAAATTTACGAATAATTTATTTACTAAAGGTGAATGAGAAACTCCAGATACAGTTTGAAATTCATATTTCTTTTCTTTTCTTCTTCTTCTTCTTCTTTTTTTTTTTTTTTTTTCCCAATACCACTTAACGGCTAATTCCAAAGGTTTTTTTTTTTTTTTTTTTTTTTTTTTTTTTTGGGGCATCAAAAATCTTTGTACGATAACCTGGAGACGATAGATCTATATATATTACTATATCTATGATAGAACTACATTAGCACATTATCAATGTGTATAAAATCTTTAAATTGATTATAACGTCAATTTTCGTGAGATGCATAATTTAGCTTTTTATATTTTTTTTAACGTCCACGTTTGATTAAATGCATTTATTTTTATGTCGAAAGAAAATGAACTCGTTTTTTTATGTTTTTTTTTTTTTTTTTTTTTGCAACAATTAAACTTGTGGAACTCAGAGATATTTTGGAGCAACTGTAACAAAGGTTTATAATCAACAAATAATTGAAATGAAAAAATATTGTGACAATAAATTGAGATAAAAACTATCCTATTTCTCAAGTTGGACCAAACTGCACACAGTGTGCAAAATTCCATTAAAATCGGTTCCTTAGTTTGGGAGTTCATCGCGGACAAACATCGTGACACGTAATTTATATATATATATATATATATATATATACTAGCAGACCCGGCCACGCGTTGCTGTGACTAAGTTATACGTTGAATTATACGGCTGTAAACTATTTAGTACAGTCAAATTATTATTTACGAACAAAGACGAAAACGTTATAGCCGATGTAAAAACCCACAGGGTTGAGATTTGAAACTTAGGTCAAAATTTGGAAGTGACTGATAAAAATTTTCGTAGTGTTGATATTAAGCACAAATTAATTTTTTTGTAGGGTCCTATAAATTTTAATGGAGAAGTGATATATATTATTTGTAATGCTACTTTGGATAAAATTGCTAAAATGACTAATATATAAATTAAATTCTATTAAAATTCTATTAAAATAAAAGCATAAAAGAAACAGACGATTTTAAAATCAATTTTTATGGAGGAGTGAAATATAATATATGCTATAATGGATAATTTTACTATAAAATGACCTCATCATTTTAAATATTTTAAAGAGGGCAACAGCTGTAGTTATAAAAAGGAAAACAATAAGGCTAAACCAGAAAAATAAGTAAATTTGATAAATATTTTAAAACTTTAAAATTGGAAATCTTATGAAATATTGGACATTTAAAGTAAATACATGTATCATTTAAAATAGAAAAAGATTTTGGAAAAGTTTAGTGTATTTTAACGAAGTGATGAGAAGTTTTTGAGTATGTTAAAATTTTAATAGTAAATTCAAGTTAATAAAGATGGGAAACATTAAGGATTAAGATAAGAATAATTATAAGATTAAAAAAAAAATAAAAACTTTTTATATACCATGCTTTTAAATTTTAATATACTAATAATATACTAATTAAAAGGAAAATGATAAATATTCTATCATGGTTTGAAGTCAAATTTGTTTTCAAATGATTAAATAAAATATCTGATGTAAGGTACTAATATTTTGCAGCGGAATAGATTTCATTTCTGTCATCCTTGGCGAAAAAAAAAAGAATATCGCCAAATTATCTGGCGAAAATATTTAATTCCTTTCAAAAATCATGGATATTTTAACAACTTATATTAAAAGAGTAATGAATAATATGAAACAATATTTCGTAAATACATATTACATGTCATACATACGTACAATGAATAATACATATTACATTTCGTACAATGCATACATCTGGCATGTATATTTTCGTGTTACGCTTTTGATCGCCAAATAATAATAATAATAATAATAAAAAGCCAAGGGCGACAGAGTTTTGAAATTTAAAATTAAAATTTTGTCAATTTGACAGCAAAATAATTCAATCTAACACCCGCGATAACTAATACATATCTATACCCAAATATAAGGATTAAAATCGGGAAATAAATTTCCTCGATTTTTAATAATTTCTTACAAAAAATCCAGTGGGCAATTAACATAGGAAATCTTTTTATTGGCTGCACAGACGGTCAGTGAGTCACACTTCGCTTGCGTATAGAACTCATAGATATAGTATAGCATATATAGAATAGGGTGATCATTGGGGAGAAAAAAGTTATTCCTTTTCATTTGGGAAAAGACGACGTTTTTACCAAAATATGGCCGTCTTTCCCCGAGTGAATACACAAGGGAATACATACTAATATTTTAGCAAATAAAATTTATGAATAATTTATTTGCTAAAGGGGAATGGAAGACTCCAGATACAGTTTCAAATTCATATTTCTTTCTTTCTTTCTTTTTTTTTTTTCAATACCACTTAATGGCTGTTTCCAAAGCTTTTATTTATTTTTTTCTTTCGGCATCAAAAATCTTTGTACGATAACATGGGGATGAGAGATCTATATATATTACTATATCTATGATAGAACTACATTAGCACTTTATCAATGTGTATAAAATCTTTAAATGGATTATGACGTCAATTTTCGTGAGATGCATAATTTAACTTTTTATAATTTTTTAACGTTCACGTTTGATTAAATGTATTTATTTTTATGCCGAAAGAAAATGAACTCGTATTTTTTTTATTTTTTTTTTTTTTTTTTTTTTTTTTTTTGGCAACAATTAAATTAATGGAACTCACAGATATTTTGGAGCAACTTTAATAAAGGTCTATAATTAACAAATAATTGCAATAAAACAATATTGTGACAATAAATTGAGATAAAAACTACCCTATCTCTCAAGTTGGACCAAACTGCACACAGTGTGCAAAATTTCATTAAAATCGGTTCCTTAGTTTAGGAGTTTACCCCGGACAAACATCGTGACACGTAATTTATATATATATACAGATAGGCAAGCATAAAATTTGTAGTCCCTTTTTAACATATTAATTATGGGAGTAGAGGGTTGAAAATGGTATCATTCGAAAGGTATGGTTAGCCGGAAGGTGCGAATACAAATATTATTTTCTTACGATGTCAAGAAGGTATTTAAAAATACATTTATTTTTTATGCACTTTCCCCCATTTTTCCCTTTTATACACGTATTCCTTTACATTAAAAAATACCTAAAAGTAGAAAGTTGTTAAATCTGGCAATTTCATAAAGCTCAAATAAAACCATAGACACAGTAATTTGTTTAATGTAGCATCACTATACGCAAGCGAAGTGATGACGTCACTGTCTGTCCATGGAGCCATGGAAAAGATTTTCTATGTTAATCGTAAATTGGATTTTTTGTAAAAAATTATTTAAAAATAACGGAAATTATCTGATGATTTTAATTCCGATATTTGGGTATAGTTATACATAAGTTACTGTCTACATGTGTTTGATTGAGTTATTTTTTCTGTAAAATTGATAAAACTTTAATTTAAAATCACAAAAATCCAGAAAAAAAAAATGGCAAACTTCCAGTTTCGAATGTAAACATAAACATTTCATTTCAAAGGGTGATATTTAAACAATAAATATTCAACTAATATACTAAATAAAAGGAAAATGGATTTGTTACTAATAACTGCTGCATATATAAGTAGACGATACGGAAAAAATTCCGATTTCCGTTTTTTGCTGAATTTACATGTTTTGAGCTTTCTTTACGTTTCAATTAACTGAAATTGGCTACTTATTTTTTAAAAAAAATCCCTTTTCGGCAAGCTTAAAGGCAAATTCCTTTACCTTTATGCTATTACCTTTATTTTTTTACTCTATGTTACAAATGTAAATAAATTTTACATATGCATTAATACTTAGCCAATGGCTTTGTTCTCACACATTGAATTTTTTACGTTGCTATTCTGTTTTCAAGAAATTTAATTTTCAGTAAAAAAAGGATTTTATTCAATCTACTTAAAATTTTAGGCTAGATTTATTGGTCTGTAAATGCTTCAATTTTTTTTTAAATTCAAGCTCATAATAATTCAACAAATAGAAGTCTTAAAGATATATAATCCCAGCAATGGTAAATCCCGGAGGGGGGCTATTGGGCTACACCCCCCTCCCCACCCAAGCTTAATTAAAATTATAATTTTTATATAAATTCCATATAACTGAGGTTCAATCTCTTTCTTTTAAAGAAAAAATAATAGAAACGTGAAAATGCACTTGTGACCTTACTATGGTCAAGCACAGGTAAGCCTGGCGTTGATTCTTATTGTCAGATGAGTAAAAATTGTAAAGTGAAACTGTTTTGGTTCACACAAGCTGGAACATTAACATTAGTTAACATTGGACCATTTGGCATCGCTGAATTTCAATGTTAATTGTTATGAATTTAGTAAATTGTATGATTTGGCGAGATTTTGGTGGCAAAACTTGGGACTTATCAATGAAATTTGTGATTTGGCGGCAAAATTTGATAGTTAACGACTAAAATTTTTGACTTGGCGACAAAATTCGTTGTCAGACGACAAAATTTGGCGAGCTTGGTGATGGAGAAAGGCAGCTTTGGCGTCATTATATTTTCTTTCCATGCGAATACCTCATATCTCTTCACAGACCAATATCTTGTTCCGACGAGATAAAAACTCAAAGGAAGCTGTAACTTATTACTCTCAATCGTAAGTTTTAAATTCTTGCCTAAATCGACATTCTAAACTATTCACCACAAACGATATTTGTATTAAGATTGACGTATTATTTTAATTTTATATTTTTAAATGATTAATTAAAGCGTTTAACATGGTTTTTAATTAACACACTTTTATTAACTTGATATGATGCAACTATTAATGTATATAACGGAATTTTGCAATCAATTTTTGGTAACTTCTTGTCGTCCGAAGAAGTTGTGGGTAGAAGAAGCAAGTAGAAGATACATAAAAACTTTTGATTTCCGGTTTTCGATGAATTTACACGTTTTGAGATTTCCTTGCATTTTAATTAAGTGAAATTGCCTACTTATTTTTATTTTTTAAAAAGTGGATTTATTATTTTTTCCTCTGCATATATAAGTAGAAAATATAAGATTCAGAAAAGTTTTAGATTTTCGGTTTTCGATGAAGTTACACGTTTTGAAATTTCCCGAACTCAATTCGACCATTTTTGAAACATATCTTTTTTTTTTTTTCTTTGTTCAAACACTGTACTTTATGAACCAATCGGATTAATTTAACAGAATTTGATACTTGGTTGGGCCTTGGTTTGACATGGTACCTATTAGCTTCTGGGCTGTATCACACAACAAGGGGCGTTTTCACGTTGCGATTTTCTGTCATTTCAGGAAAGGCTAACATCTACAGAGAGAAATAGTTGTATTAAGTAAAACTCTGCTGATTCAGTTAGAGTGAATATCTTGCCGCAGCTGTGTTGCAATTGCATTCCGTTTAGGACAAGGCAATAACTTTGTTTTGCCTCGTTTTGCAAAAAAAAAAAAAGAGGTTGAGTTTCGACCACTGGGCGATACTAGTAATTATTTATGTATAGTCATTTTTTTTTTTTTTTTACTTTTCTAATTATTATTTTGTGAATAAAAATAAATTTAATGTTAATGTATTCTGTTCCAAGTATTCACGCGCATCCTCGAAAAAAAATTAGACATACGTGGTTTATAAATACCTAAAAATAAGATTTGCAATGCGGTTCACCAAATAATTTGAGATGGACAGGCCTGTATTAAGTAGTAAACATTCTTTATTTTGTGAAGTATTTAATAAATGCAAAATATAGATTCGCATGCTCTTTTCATAAAGTGAACATTTCCTGAATATAATCTAATGTTTCTTTGATAATGTTTAGAAAAAAGAGTTACTCTAATTGAAGTCTTCGGATTTGTTATATTTTAATTTTCATTTTACAATCGAATTACTTACTTACATTGTCTTTTTACGTTGCAATAATAGTCGTTTACCAACAGCAGGAAGAGGTGGGGGAGATTAAAGGGCACTTTTAGGTTTGAAATGAATGCTTTTATAAGTTTAAAAGGATAGAAATTTTTTGCTGGGGATGGACACATCCTTACTGAGTTTTTCCACTTTAAAAATGTCCGTTAGCAATAAACTATCTAATAGACTACAATTAAATGATATATGGAACATAATCTTTGCCAGCACTTTTTTCATGGCGCCTTATGTGGCCACATTGGTAATATGGTTTCGGATCAACATTATAAGATCTTTTTTTATAAAGTTTTTTTTCCCCCTGTATTAATTCCTCGGCAGGCGCCTTTTCTTACCTGGCGCCTGTGTGCACCGCACACATTGCACACCGGGTCGGCGCGCCCCTGCGTCAAACCCGGGTATAGCGTAACATTCCGATGACGAGGTGAGTTCGTCAAGCACGCTTAAAGGGTTAAAGATGTGTGTGTTTGGAACAAGAGTATTTTGAAAAGGGGAGATTATATATAAATGTAAATTAATATTGAAATTATCTGCTGCTTTAAATTATCATACATTATTGTATATGTATTTTGTATTTAAAAGGTGATTTTTTACATCTGTATAGTCTGTGTCTTATTTGTAATGGCCGCTTTGATTTTCATGTGCACAAAGCACTAATACATATGTAACCGTAATTACTGCAGTATGTTATTTGATACATTTTATGAACATTTCATGCAGAGTGAGGTAGCAGTAACCAATGTTATTTTTTACTTTCTTCTATATGTAATATAGAGAAAGTATTGGATTCGTAAAAATTTTCGACCTCGGGTTTTTGATGGATTTACACGTTTTGAGAGCTGTAGAACGCGATTTGACCATTTTTAGAAAATGTCTGTCTGTCTGTCTGTCTGTGTGTGTGTGTGTGACAAAATTTTGTGGCAACTGTATCTCAGGAACTACTATACAGAATTTCATACAAATTGGTGTGTAGTTGCACCTTGACATAAATTAGTGCCTATCAACTTTTGGTAAAAATTGTCTTACAGGTCGCGTTGCCATCCCGCTTTTTCTAAATTTTTAACATGGTGATATAGGACAAAATTTTGTATAAATGTCCTAAAGAGAATTATATTTTAGTAATCATTATGAAATTTACAAGAATTATTTATAATAGAGATATAGTCCAGTCAATAAATACATTTTACCTTGCAAAAGGTGGGGTAGAAGATTTTGTTTTTTTATTTTGTACATATTAGTACTAATATGCAAAAAACGAGTTATCCAACATGGGCGGCCTCGGGAGAATTTTTGTCGGCTGAAAAACCTCGAAAATTTACTAGTTTTTTGGCTTTTTTCAAAATATCTCAAAAATGGCTGAATTTAACAATATTTTTCTATTGTAATGTTTAAAGAGGATTAAATTTCCTACAATTTCCTTCATTACACCTTTTTTGTAGTACTAATAGCAAGCGCGTAACAGCTTCTTGAAAATAAACAGATTTCCCAACTTCGTAAAAAAAGCGCATTTCTCCTTATAAATAATCTACAGTAATTATTAGAATTTGAAGCTTTATTTACAGAAAGCTTAACAACTTTTAAGGGTATAGCTGTGATATCTGTCATCCTTGGGATTTTTGGATTTGGTGATCAAAAACGTAATACGGAAATATACACGTCAGATGTATTTTTTTACAATATATATTGTAAGAAATACTGTTTTATATTCTTGATTGTTCTCTTAACATATGCCTTGTTAAAATAATCGTGATTTTTGAAAGGGATTAAATATGTTCGCCAGATAAATTGGCGATCATTTCTTTTTTCTTCACTAAGGACGACAGATGACAAATCTGCTCTCTTTTAATTTTTCCCTTCTCCTTTTTACTAACTCTCTCTCTCTCCCCTCCGGCTACGAACTGACAATTCTGACCTAACAACATTAGTCATCATCAGACTCCAATAACTGCCAATGTATAGTATTCTATCACTGGAACACATAATACACACACAAAGAGAAATAAATAAAATAAAAGATATTTGTATATAAATGTAAATGAATAAATATTAGGGGGCTAGTAAGCAAAAACTCAGTGCATTAATACATAAATATTTTAATATTTCTATTTATTATATTATAAAACGTTAATGAAATTTAGATATAATACATAATGTTGTAATAAACATTAATAAATGCTATATTAGTATTAATGATAATAACAAGACACAATCTTAATTTTAAATGAACTTCACAAATAGGCAAACTTGTTTGAGGAACAATAGCAAATAATTACAAAGGTAAATTGTAGAAATTTAACTTTATATGCAAATTATAGGGAGATTCATTTAGCCTTGAAACAAATAATGAAACGTACATTAATGATAACGTACGATAATATACATGTTTATTTTCTTCGTGGTTATTTTGAAACCCGGGTTCTTAAATTTCAATAGTCATCAGAGGTAGAAAGAAGGTGTGTCGTCCTCAAATTGTTCCTCTCCGTCTTGTAGTAATTATATAAGCTTTTAGAATAGCTTATCTTCTTCAGCCTCGTCAAATGATGAAATTAGTTCGACATTTTCCTGTTGAGGATCAGAGTCCTTGTTACTATACCAGTTTCACTGAGTATTTTATAGCCAACATTTTGGAAGCAAACTGCTTTCTTGTTGGCAGTTTCGGCTATTAAAACATCTTCACCATATTTTTTGCAAAAGCGCGATGTAACCGATCTGATGCCAGGACGAAAATCATCCTCTATTTTATTCATCAAATACTTTATGAGACTGGCACTCGTCCGAGTCGTTTTCAGGGTAGGAGTAAATTGATTCCATTGCCTCATCAGTGTTACTTGCACGGTATTATCCTCGTTTCATCTCACTTTTAGGCCTCCAATACAGTTTTTGATGACAAAATCTGTGATACCCAGCATTTATAGCAACTAAACCTTTTACATTTCCGATGCATTCAAGTACTTTTTTTCTTCTCTCATCCCCACGATTTTCGACACCATTTACAAGTGTTTCTTTCACACCAGTTTCATAGCATGGTGCATAAAATTTCTTTCATGCTCAGGAAGTCGTTCCTGTTTTTTAAAGAAATCTTCAAGTATCCCCTCTCCACACGAGAAACACTGATCTTTAAAACTGAAACCTTCAGTTCTTGATGGAAGATATGGAGCCGCACAGTTTGGACCAGCTCTATCACCAGTTGTATGACGCCGTACATATGCTGCAATCATTCGCCCATTGATGTATCGTTTGTGACAGGCATTGTGAATTCTTACTTGTTGTAGGTTCATCAAAAAACACCGATGTTCTTCATTTTGACGTTTTGCATTGCACTTTTGCAGATTTTTTGTATACCTTTCTCCTTCAGAATCTTTATTTCACCTTTATTCAAACTGATTTCGTAAATAAAACAAACACTCCGGTTATTGTAATAGGAAACGCTCATGGGTTGAAAAAGTATGTTCACACATTCTAACTGAACTGATTAATATAGGTAGATGCTCAGCCGAGGCAGCGTACTACAAGATGGGAAAAGACGGGAGAAAGGGAGAGCTTTTTTTTTTTTTTTTTTTTTTTTTTTTTTGTGTGTGTGTGGGGGGGGGGGGGGCAGCTTTTTTTTTTTTACCTACTTTGCTACGAAGCAGGTATCATTTCCTAAGGTCAGACAGATGAATATGTCCTTTCTTTTTTTTCCGTTTTCTAATAAACGTTCATGCACCGACTCATTTCTTTGAGTTGTATTTTATTAGCTTGAGCAAAAATGCCAACTTTCAAGAGGCTGTAACGTGCTTGCTATTAGTACTACAAAAAAGTTGTAATGAAGAAAATTGTAGGAAATTTAATCTTCTTTAAACTTTATAATAGAAAAATATTGCTAAATTCAGCCATTTCTGAGATATTTCAAAAAAAGCCAAAAAATTAGTAAATTTTCGAGGTTTTTCAGGCGACAAAAATTCTCCCGGGGTCGACCATGTTGGATAAATCGTTTTTCACATATTGACACTAATATGTACAAATTAAAAAAGAAAAATCTTCTACCCCACCTTTTGCTAGGTAAGCCCTTTTTTACGTACCTATTGACTGGACTAATAGTCAACTGGGAAAATTTTTTTGTATGCGTAGGAGCCTCGCCACCCCCCCCTGGGGGGGAAGTCACCCCTCGAAGGGAGTAAATTTTCAAGATGGGTATCTTTCGAAAGGTCTCGTCAATACCTTTAAAACGAATGGTTGAACTATAAATCTGTGATAATTTAAAACAAAGTTATCGATTTTTTTTACTTTTAACAAAAAAAAAAAAACTTAGAAAAAAAATCTTTTTTTTTTTTTTTTTTTTTTTTTTTTTAACGAAATTTAACCAGACTTGGTACTGTCCAACATCGCTTTCTGTGGAATATTGGCACGCAGCCAAAAAAGACGAGTCTAAATGGAGCGATCTAGTAGGGAGGAGGAACTAATAGCGGAGGGGTTTTTCTTGACGCGTTTTTCGTTCTCCTTCATTTCCACGTGATAGTGACTGCGCTTCATACTCTTTCTTTTTAAAGTATTATTTTCGTTCTAGAATTTGTGAATTCGACTTGCGTTTGAAAAAAATTGTTTTTAAATTAGATAGAATGGCTGGAACATCTAAGTCTAAAGGATTTCGAAGTAATTCGAAAGAAATTATTTATAATGTTATTAAAGTGTGTGATGAAGAAGCACGTTTAGGGAGAGTAAAAATTCCTATAACCCAGTCTTCGAAACGCGCGAGCATGCTTACAGGAATTTCTTTATCAAGTGTGTATAACATTAGAAAACAAGCAAACGATGAGGAAAATCCTGAATTCTGCTCTCCACAAAAAAAGCAGAAAAGAGAATCTACATCTCATTTGAAAATCGATTCCTTTGATATTGATGTGATAAGAAGAACAGTGCGGGATTTTTATATAACAGAGAAAAAAGTTCCAACAATATCGAAACTGCTTCCCGTGATCAAAGAAAAAATAAATTTTGCTTGGGGAAGAGAAACTTTGAGAAAAATTCTCCACGAGATCGGATTTAGTTGGAAGAAAACTCAGAATAAAAGAAAAATTCTTATGGAAAGATCCGACATAGTTTTATTAAGAACAAAATTCTTAAGGAGCATCAAGCAATATAGAGATGACAAAAGGCCTATCGTTTACATAGATGAGACATGGGTGGACAGCAATCTCACATTTGGAAAATGTTGGCAGTCTTCCGAAATTTTTGGAGTTGTAGAAACAGGAAATGCATCTCGCCGTGTTATTGTTTTATGTGCAGGTGGAGAAATGGGTTTTTTACCCAATACCAATTTAATTTATAAAGCGAATGCTTCAACGGGAGATTATCACGGGCAAATGAATTCTGCGATTTTTGAGAAATGGGCCCGAGAGAAATTAATCCCAAATCTCCCTCCTAAATCAGTTCTAATCATTGATAATGCTCCTTATCACTCTATACAATTGAACAAGCCTCCCAATTCATCCCAGAGGAAAGAAGAGATAATGGATTGGCTTGCAAAAAATAATATTTCTTTTTGTTCTTCTAGCAGAAAAATCGAACTACTAGATATTGTAAAACGAAACTCACCAGCAGTTAAAACATATAAATTTGATTCTTTGATGGAAGAGCATGGACATTCGGTTTTGCGCCTCCCACCATATCATTGTGATTTGAATGCTATTGAATATGCATGGGCCGAGTTAAAAAATTATGTGCGAAATCACAATGCTACTGGAGATCTAGCGATGTCCAATTTATTAAAAATTTCCGAAGAAGCCATCAGCAGTATATCAGAAAAGAACTGGCAAAATTACTGCAAACACGTACTTAATTTAGAAAAAGAATATTGGGATAAAGACGGAATTATCGAAGAATTATGTGATCCTATTTGTTTCTCTGTTAATTCCGATACAGAAACGGAAAGTGACTCGGAATATTCCTCTAATGAATAATTAACATATAAATAAGAATAAAAGATGTAAGTTGTTACATTAATTTTCAAATTAAATTTGTATTTATTTATTTTCCAAATTCTAATATATGTTTTTCTATACAAGGAATATAAATATTTCCGTGTCATTTCTTTTTCTTTTTTTTATTCACATCATATTTTTATTTATATATTTTGAAATCTTTACTTTTCATTTGTTCATTAATTTAGTTGCTTTTAATTGTTACAAATTGAAAATGTATTTATTTATTTTAATGATTAAACGCATTTATTTTTTAATTGCGTAAAATCAAAAGATTCCAAATTATACTAGGAAATGTTTTTATACTTTTTAATTTAAATTATCTCAGATTAGAATGGAGAGAGACAGAATTTACATATTTTGATGATTCATATGTATGTGTTTCTTAATTTAATTGCATATGTATATTACAAACTGAATATGATTGATTCATGTTTTTTATATGAATAAAATATATATACTTAATCTTTCATTAAAATAATTAAACGAATATTAAATTTTATTTAATAAAATAAATATTTAATTATTTTTAAAAAATGCACAAAATCAAAAGAATAATAAATTTTTGAAAACTAATTATATCGAAAATGAACAAATTATTCTTGAATATCTGCATCTGAATGATTCAGTGGCAAGCATCAGCTTGAACCCCTTCCAACAAATCGACTCGTCGGTTTCCGCCTGTAAACCGGAAGTTTACCTTTCCACCTAATCGGTGGTTAGACAGTATTTAGTTGGCCCCTGACATAAACTGTGACTGATTAGATTTGGGGATCAATCGCTCAACAGGTGGCGCTATGATCGTATTTTTTCTAAATTTTTAACATGGGCAAAAGTAGTACAAAATTTCGTATAAATGTACATAATGAGAGTTATTCTTAACCTGTGATTGTGAAATTAATATGAATTATTGATAAGAGTAGTAGTTAATTAGGAATAAAATTTGGGGCATCGCTTCCCCCCCTAGGGGGAAGTACCCCCCGGGAGGGTAAATTTTCAAGATCGGTATCTTTCGAAAGGTCTCGTCAATACCTTTAAAACGAATGGTTGAACTATAAATATGTGATAATTTGAAACAAAGTTATCGATTTTTTTTACTTTTAACGAAAAAAAACTTTGGAAAAAAATCATATATATATATTTTTTTAAATATTGTTACTGCGTGAATTTGTATAAGAAAATATAGAAGAAAGTCTTGTGGTGGCCACAACATACTAGTTTCTTTTTAATATACATGGAGCGTAGATACATGCATAATAACAACTGCTGCAACCTGGGATTTTGTGCATTTATATTGTTCAATCATATATATTTAATGATTTAAATTTTTTATTTAATTGTAGTTGGTTATAATTTTATTATTTTTAAATGAAAATTTCAGTATTTATGTATTAACCGCCTGCCAGAGGTTAACTGCTATCATGTGGTTAATACAAAATATATACATATTACATATGTATTTAAATATTTATATATATATATATTAATTTACATATGATTATCATAGAAGTAATCCTATAAAATACATTGTACATTCGTACATATTTGTATTTATGCATATGAATAGCCAGTGACATGCAGTTAACATGTAAATTAAATACCAAATTTTCTTTAAAAACTGCTTTGTGGTGATTTGTTTATTTCCAACGCAATCAGTGGCAGACTTACAAACTTTTGAGACGTTGGGACGAAAATGTCACTGCTGCCTCCTAATTGGAACCTTTGCTGTACTGTGGTCCCCTTTTACACTTCTTCATTTAAGTTTATTGCTATAAAAAGGCATTGAAGGAAGTTTTCAGATTGTAAAGAGAGACAATTTGCACATTTGCTGTGCATCGCTATTTAAACTTACTTATTGTGTCAAAATTATGAAAATGAAAACATGAAGTAACGTGTTTCATAATGGCCGGCTCTCTCACATACGTTTTGTGCAATGAAACCAGGGTTGGCTTCAGTGGCGGATTTAGGGGGGGGGCTAGGGCGCTAAAGCCCTCCCCCCCTAAAAAAAGCACTGACATTCCCAATTGAATAGTACAATTGCAAACCTTTCATTGATCTGGAATTACATCTTGAAAAATCTTAGCCCCCCCGCCCCCCAAAGTTAAGTTCTGGATCCGCTACTGGTTGGCTTTTTGCCGGCAGAAACTAAAACTAGTTGGCATAGGTGGACTCTGCTCAGTTCCCCATCATATTTATGTTCTCATAAATTTCTAGTGGGAGACATATTATAATCATGTTAAAAGAAATGAATTTGACCGAAGCTTGATGCATTGACAGAATGAAATCCCCGCCTAATAGGCTATCCACCGTTCACTTCGATATATTTATCTTATTCTAATCTATTAATTTATTTTATCAGGGTCAATTCTGTTATTTAGTTTTCATGCTACTATTTCCAATGCAATAATCCTCAAAATTCCTATTTATATGAAAAATGTACAATTTCGCTATGTTGATAAAATCGTAAATTACGATATTTTCCTATTTGAATATTTGTATTCAATCATGTTCAAACAAATATCATAAATGTAATTTTGAAGTTGTCTAATGTATTTATGATCCTCAAAATGGAAGTTTATGCTCAATTTTGCCTTATTCTGCCATTTTAAGTAAATCGTAAATTCCAAATAACTTACGAATTTTTTTAATTGGAAAAAATCATAGTCTATGATATTCATGCCAGTATCCAAAATAATATTTAAAAAGATGTTTGACATCTTTACGATGAAAATATCCCTCAAGATTGACGTTTATGTGAAATTTTGCTCTATTCTGACATGTTAAGAAATTCGTAAGTTTCCAATAACTTACGAAATTTTTATATTGGAAAATTCATAGTCATTAATATTCATGCCAGTGTTCTAAATAATATTTCAAATGTAGTCTGACATCTTTACGATGAAATTATCTCTAAAAATTGACGTTTATGCGAAATTGTGCCCTATACTGCCATGTTAAGAAATTCGTAAATTTCCAATAAATTGCGTAATTTTCAAAGTAGCATATTCATAGTTACTTATGTTCATTCCGGCATCAAAACTGATATTTTAAAACTAGTCCGACATTTTTAATGTAAAAAGTCTCCATTTAATGCACGTTTAAGTGAAATTTTGTCCTATTCTCCCATGTTAAGAAAATCGTAAATTTCTCATAACTTACGAAGTTTTTTTAATTCGAATGTTGCAAATGAATAGGGTTCTTGCCAGTATTCAAAGTAATATTTTAAAACTGATCTGACCTCTCTGCGATCATTTGTTCGTTAGATATCGTGTTTACAGACTAACAAACTAATAAACTAACACACTAACGGACTGACACACTAACAGACACCCTACAGACAAACACCATACAAATTTTGTCATTTTCGGATTTCTCACACCTGAAAACGTATAAAAAAGTCAAAAAACCGAGGTCAAAATTTTTCACGATTACCTAAGTTCCCCATACCTATAGTATGATGGGGAACTAAAAAGTCTTTAACAGTTCTAGTAATTACTAAATGACACCGTTTAAGTAAACTAAAAAATGTAACTCCATTTTATTATTGTAAAAACTTAATATAATACATGATATAAAATCATAATTTGTATATACATGTGGGAAGTTATGTGGAAAGCTTTGTGGGACACATCCCTTGTACAGTCAACAGATGGTACTGCCTCTGATGCTCATCTTTCGACGAGAGGACGAACGGAAGTCAGTTGGGATCTGCCTGCAACGAAGAGCTGTTGAGACCGTCGGCGCGAAGGCTGATATGGTCATTTGAGCTTCAAGTGCTCTTAGTAGTGTGTAGAGTCATGGAGGGCTCAATGCATCAATCTCACATATTTGATGAAGTGCGCGAAGGTACTTTTGTGAGTTATAAGTGTGAGTAGGTGCTTAAATGTTGCTTTGTTACGGTTATACTGATGAAGAGAGCTTGTTCTGTGTGTTAAGCCTCTACACCATCAGATGTTTAATGATGGAAATTCTGCTATTATTATATTAATCTTTATGTGTAAACTGTGTTATGTGTGTTCCAATAAATGTTTCGTTATCTAAATCGCATCTTGTTATAAAACGCCATTCTTCTGAATGGCTTAAGCGAATCTTCTCGATTCTTTGTAATATAAAGATTGCAGGTTATTTTATCTAATCAAATGTCTTATTTAATAATTTCAAATCATTTTATATTTCAAAATAATAATCTTCAAACTGATATAATAATATTCTTCTTACCTGTAGAATTCTTCGACGTAAAAAAAATGAAGACTAATAACGGACACTTGTTTTTCTAGAAATAATAGCTTCTTCTTTAAGATGAGAAAAATATATACAGTTTATTAACTAAAATAGTTACATGAAGAAACACTATTTACAAAAAATATTTACATATTCGAAATTTCACGAAAACGATTTTCTATTCGTAATATTTTATTAACTAAGCCACCAGTTTTCTATTTCGTTATGACAATGGTGGTTCCATAAAAATAAATTAGGCCAAAGGTGGCCTGAGAGCATTCTATTTCATTGTGTTGCTCTCTTCACTAAAGTGAAACTAAAACTAACTAATCTATGGGCTACCTTTTCTATTTCTTCAACGGTAGCTCCATGAATAATAAAATCAGGCCGAAAAGGCCCCGAGAGCAAACTACTATTTCATGACATTGCTCTCCATTCTGGAACAGAACTAAAACTAAATTAATCTATGAGCCACTTTTTCTATTTCTTAAACAGTGGCTCCATGATTAATAACATTAGGCCAAAAAGGCCCCGAGAGCAAACTACTATTGCATTACATGTTGCTCTCCATTCTAGAACGAAACTAAAAACTGAAACTATGTCCCGCGAGACCACAAAAATGTTATTCGAATCTTATCTCAACGGGACCTCTGGCGCCCTCTAGTGAGGCAAAAGTATATCAATACCTAACATCCTCCCACCTTTAATTTTTTAGGTGAGAGATAAAAAATTAAACAGTTAATTAATTAAGAAAATTTAAACTTATAAAACTACATACTAAGAAAAATTTAATCTATAAACTACAAATAGAAAAAATTAAAGTTACAAACTAATGAAAATAAAGAAAAAGAAAAATAAAATATTTTAAAGTTCAATGCAATTTTAAAACAATTGTGATTGTCTTTCGAAAAGTTTTTTTTTTTTTTTTTTAGTTTTTGACCACTTTCAATTTATTGTCTCTTTTGCTGCTTGTATCACTGGATCCTCAGCATCTGATATCTCTAAGGGATAGAGTTTTTGAAGTGGTCTAATCAATGTCCCAGAATGCATTTTCACTTCCACAACCCTGGCACGCCCATCTCGGCTGGGAAAGATTTTCACTACTCTTCCTATTGGCCAATGTAGTCTTTTCACACTGTTGATTTCTACTAGCACAATGTCGCCTTGTTTAACAGGCTTACATATCTGTCTACTTCGTTGCACCAACTGCGCTAGATACTCTTTTCGAAATCTACTTTGTAGTTGCCTTCGAACACTTTGGCAGTGCTTGTATCGTGCTCTCAGTTTTTTAGCATCAATGGCATCCAGATCTGGTACACCAATTTCTTGAATGTTTTGCATAAAACAGGAAGGTGTCAAAGGAATGAACTTGTCTGGTTCTTCTGATAGGTATGTTAAAGGTCGACTGTTCATTATGGCTTCAACTTCGCACAAGATAGTAGAGAGATCTTCAAAATTGAGGGAAGATTTTCCAAGAGTTCTCAGTAGGAGGTTTTTTACACTTCTAATGAGACGCTCCCACCATCCGCCCCACCAAGCAGCGGTTGGGGGGATGAACTTCCATTTTATTGGAGCTATGTCATCCGTCTTTTGAATTTGATTCCAGTCAAGAGATCTAAAGAGATTGTTGGCACCGCGAAAGTTAGTTCCATTGTCACTGTAGATTGTCGAAATTCTTCCTCTTCGGGCTACAAATCTTCTTAGCGCTTGTATGAATCCCTCTGTTGATAGATTCGTCACTAATTCCAAGTGTATGGCTCGATATACTGCACAGGTAAAAATGACTATCCATACTTTGGATTTATTTTTCAGGTAAAGAGGGCCACATAAGTCGATGCCAACAACTTCAAAAACTTTTGAGTCTCTGACTCTGTCAAAAGGTAAATGGATCGGAGGAGTAACAAATGGTTTGAAAGAAAAAATTTTACACTTTGTGCATTTTATCAATTCACTTCGGATGTTACGTTTTGCAGAAATAATCCAGTAATGTTCACGTAAGATCGAACCAACTGTCTGAAGTCCAGCATGGCAATTCTTCAAGTGGCAGTCTCTAATTAGGCACCTTACAACATGATGTTTTGATGGCAACAATATAGGATACTTGAAAGAAAAAGTGTCTTCTCGATCTAACAATTTTGTTTTGACTCTTAGAATATTGTCTTGATCTTTCATAACAACAAGTCCTTTTATTGTTTCTCGCACATCACCAAAACTTTCTAACTGTATACGTGACCAGAGAAATTTTTCCGCCTCTTCCTTTTCTTCTGCCGAAAGTTCAGCTGGGGAAATATGAGTTCTATTTCTACATTTTGTTGCAAATCTTCTTATCCAACAAATAATATTTACAAGTTTACTAAATTTCGAAGTTCTTTCATAATTCATAAATGGGTGTACATTTTGACTCGAAAATAATGACACTGCAGTTTTCTTTCTTTCCGACATAACTAAGACTTCATTAGGGGCAATCTTCGGTTGGGACCAGTTACTTTTTTCATCTGCTAGCCATTTAGGACCCTCCCACCATCCCGATTCCAGAAGGTATTTAGGACTACAACCACGGGAAGGCAGGTCTGCCGGATTTTGACTTCCTGGAACTAAGTACCACTGGTTAGGGTTCGTAAGTTGGCATATTTCTCTAATTCTGTTGCCCACAAAGGTACCCCACTGGTCATTTCTTTTAATCCAGGCCAAAACTGTCGAAGAATCAGTCCAAAAGTAAGTTGGTACTGTAGGGATGTCCAAAGCTTCTACGACATACTTTGATAGTCTGGATCCCAACACACAGGCAAGCAGCTCAAGGCGAGGAATCGTTAGAGCCTTTTTTGGAGCCAACCGCGATTTTGCTCCCAAAAATTGAATTGAAACTCTTTTTTCTTCTTCGCACCGTAGAAAAATTACTGTTGCATAGGCACTTTGACTTGCATCGCAGAAAATATGTAGGGTCCAATCTTCTTTATTTCCATAACCTATTCTTCTCGGGATCTTCAATTCTGTTAGCTGTTTTAATTCGCTGTACCATTTCTGAAAGTCTCTTTGAATTTTCTCTGGAAGCGGAGTGTCCCATGCTGATTTGCTGGACCAAGATTCTTGAATTATTATCTTGGCTGGTAACAATGCTGGAGCTAGAAAACCGATGGGATCGAAAATTCCTTGAGTTATGGATAGAATTTGACGTTTTGATGGATTCACTATTTCTAAGTCAAATTTATTGCAGACCATCAAGCTATCATCTGTTCTGTCCCATTTAATTCCTAAAACTGGAATTGGAGTTGAGAAGTCTTCCTTTTCATTTTCTAAAGACAACTTTTCTATTTCTTTTACAGGACCGAATTGCCACAATCTTAGGTCCATTTTAGCTTCAGCCATGATTTCTGTTGCCTTAGATTTAAATTCTTCCAATTCGGACGTGTTGTTTACAGATGTGACGCAGTTATCTACATAGAATGACTTCTGAAGTTTCTGAGCAATTGCCTTAAGTTCTTCTGGACACCCATTCAAATGATGTCTGATAACTGCGCCAAGTAAAAATGGACTGGAAGTAATACCAAACACCACTCTATTATGCTGATAGACTTTAATTTCATTCGTCTTCTTCCACCACAGGAACCTTAAAAAATGCCGATCTTCCTCTTTTATTTCGATCTGAAGGAAGGCTCTTCTAATGTCGGATACAACAGCGATTGCCTTTTCTCTGAATCTTAACAATATTGCGGGAATCTCTTCTAATAAATTTGGTCCTTTAAAGAGACAATCATTCAGTGACGGTGCTCTTCTGACTTTGCATGATGCATCAAAAACTGGTCTGATGGAGGTGGTAGAACTATCAGGCTTGATGACTGGATGGTGGCATAAGTAGTGTTCCCTAACTTCTTTCAGTTCTGTCTGAGGGACTTCCTGTATGACATTTTCTCTTTGCCATTCCTTTAAAACTAGATCGTAATCCTCAAATTTATTTAATTTCTTTAATCTTCGGGTAGTACTGAATAATCTTCTTTCTGCTTCATTTCTATTTGAGGGAATATTGACATTGTTGGAAATCCATGGAAGGCCCACTCGATAACGACCATCTTCATTTCTGGTGAGTTGTCTAAGAAACATATCGTGGGCTAGCTCTTCTTCTTCTCTTTTGGACAAGGTTTGTGCAGGGTCGTTGATTCCTATCGTTTCGAGTCGCCACAAGTCTGCAACATTCCAATCTTTTATGTACAGATTTGTCATCAATACCGCTGTACCGCTATTCAAGCAACCCTGAGATGGAAGCCCTGTTTTTCCACAAACTGTCCATCCAAGTTTGGTTTCTATCGCTGTGAGTCCATTTTCTAATTGCTTGACTCGACCCGTTAACAGTTGACCGTAAACGTCACTCCCGATCAGGATTTCTATTTCCGTACTACCAGGGCCGATGTCGGACAACCACAGCTTATTTTTCTTGAGTTCTCTGCACAGATTTCCCTTTGGAATTCGAGGAATTTCACCACAAATTTTCTCTTGGTCTAAAAGATCGAGCTGATGTATGGAACTGACCCAATTATTCGATGCACCCACTGTAACTCTAAATTTATTATGCTGTTTAGCTTCTATCTGTGTACCCCCAAAAACTGTATGGGCAATTACTTCTGTTCCTATGGGTTTAAGCTTGAGCTCTTTCGCAGTTTTCTTTAATATGTAACTTTTCTGGGAACCACAGTCCATAAGACAACGCACCCTTTTTTGGCCTTTTTCCCCTTTTATATTTATTTCTAACGTCATAAGGGCTATTTCCTGGGAGCATTGTTTGGCGACAGTGTTCTGTATTACTTCGGGAGGTTTGCTTCTACTATTTTCACCCCCTTTCCTTATCTCAGGACAAAATAGTTCTGTGTGTGGTTTCGAACAAACGTGGCACTTAATAAAAACCTTGCACGTTTTTGCCCGGTGTCCAAAACGCAAACATTTCAAACAGCAATTTTTTTCTTTTACTTTATTTTTCTTTTCGTCAAGGGAGAGCGATCTGGCTGTTATGCAGTCTTTACTCTCATGCGTTTTTCCGCAAAATATACAGCTTAATTCTTTTGCAGCGAATAAGCCTGTAGCAGTGGGGACCCTGTTATCTCTCTTGTGGAATTTATTTTTAACATTTTCCTTGGGTGAATTAATTTCAAAACCCGACCTGGCTAATTGTAACCTTTCTTCACCTGCCACTTCCCTTTTCAAAAAATTCAGCAATAGTGACAAGTTCGATTTCTGTGTGGTTTCCTTATCATCTAACTCAGTAGAATCTTCCCTGGCCCCAACATTAAGTCTTTGAAACGTTCTAATAATATCTTCGGGTAAACAGGATTCTATCATTGGGTACAGCCACGCAGAGTTCTGATCAATGTTTACACCCATGCTTTCCAGTGATCTCAAGTGTGCTTCTATCTTGGTCACTAAATTACACAAATTTTTGCTATTTCCCCTAGTCTGTACATTAGCTGTAATTAATTTCAAAAATTCTCGAACATATACTTCGATTAAGATATCTTTATCCCCATAGCGTTCTTCAAAAGCCTTTACTGCCTTTAAATAATTTTCTGATGTTACGGGGTAACTTTCGAGTAATTCTCTGGCTCGAGTTCCTGGTTCTATGCACTGTAAAAGGTACTGAAATTTGTCAGCGTTGTCTAATTCTTCATCCTCATGAATTTTCTTAAATTGGGCCCAAAAGGGCAAATAATTTATTAATTTTGAATCAAATTTCTTGATAGCTAATTTTGGTAATTTATATCGCTTTGTTTTCAAGTTTGTTTCGCTTTCTATTTTATTTTGGCCTGTGCAATTAAAATTTACACTTGAATTCAATTTTTCATTAATTAGTCTTTTAACTGTGATAAATTCACCAGAGTATGCTTCGCTTTCTTCGGCTTCTTTTATAATCAAAGCTTCATCGCATTTACTATCTTCCGACATAATGTCTAATATTTCATTGTCGAGTGTCTTTAATTCTGTTATTAAACCCTCTAATTTATTTAAATTATCTAAAAGTATACCCTTCTCAAGATCTTCTTTATCTAGTTCTGTTTTTAAAATATTTAAAGTTTTAGTAAAGGAAGATCGTAATGGTGTTCTACGTCTTTTTATTTTTTCCATTTCAGATTTTTAAACAAAAACAGAACAGTTTTATGTTAATTAACCAATTACTCGTTATTTATGCCTTTTAATTTAAATGTAAAAACTTTCACTTTTCTATTTATCAAGAAGATTCTATTTAAAGAACAACTTGGAAAAAGTTCTAATTTGAGAGCCATTTTCTTTTCGTAAAATGTAAACAAAAGAAAATAACCATTTATTATTTTTTATTTTACTCTTATAGAAATATTTATTTCCAACTGAATAATATTTTTTATTTATTTAATAACTGTAAAAATTTATTGAATTAAACAATCACCAAATGTAATCCAAAAAATAAATTAAAATCGAAGCTTCTATCTTGCACATTCTGTTTTCATTCATAAATTCTAAAATAATACTTTATTTCATAATCATTGCGAAACAAAAAATAAAACAATAAAAATTCACTGCAATCAGATTTTGACATCATCAAATATTTAACCATGAAAAAATGCTTTTTTATTCCTTCTTTCATCAAATGATGCTTCTTTTTCAAGGTCAACTCAATACTCAATTGCTTATTTTTTTTTTACTTTTATTTATTTCAATCATAAAAAAACAACTATCTTATTTTGACCTTGATAAATTTACGTTTTAAATGTACAAATAATATATAGCAAATAAAAAATCTTGTTTTATTTCAATCAATCGGACATTTTTAATTTTATTTACTTTGAAAAAGGAAAATTCTATATTCTAAATAATTTCAATCTAGATATCTTTTGAAAAACATTTCATATAATAATAATATAATCTTTAAACCATTTATTGTTTCAAATGAAAATAATTCTTTTCTTTTCAGTTAATATAAACAATATATCCTGTATTTAGTATAAACAATACATCCTGATGTGGCGGACGCCATAAAATTATGTTATAAAACGCCATTCTTCTGAATGGCTTAAGCGAATCTTCTCGATTCTTTGTAATATAAAGATTGCAGGTTATTTTATCTAATCAAATGTCTTATTTAATAATTTCAAATCATTTTATATTTCAAAATAATAATCTTCAAACTGATATAATAATATTCTTCTTACCTGTAGAATTCTTCGACGTAAAAAAAATGAAGACTAATAACGGACACTTGTTTTTCTAGAAATAATAGCTTCTTCTTTAAGATGAGAAAAATATATACAGTTTATTAACTAAAATAGTTACATGAAGAAACACTATTTACAAAAAATATTTACATATTCGAAATTTCACGAAAACAATTTTCTATTCGTAATATTTTATTAACTAAGCCACCAGTTTTCTATTTCGTTATGACAATGGTGGTTCCATAAAAATAAATTAGGCCAAAGGTGGCCTGAGAGCATTCTATTTCATTGTGTTGCTCTCTTCACTAAAGTGAAACTAAAACTAACTAATCTATGGGCTACCTTTTCTATTTCTTCAACGGTAGCTCCATGAATAATAAAATCAGGCCAAAAAGGCCCCGAGAGCAAACTACTATTTCATGACATTGCTCTCCATTCTGGAACAGAACTAAAACTAAATTAATCTATGAGCCACCTTTTCTATTTCTTAAACAGTGGCTCCATGATTAATAACATTAGGCCAAAAAGGCCCCGAGAGCAAACTACTATTGCATTACATGTTGCTCTCCATTCTAGAACGAAACTAAAAACTGAAACTATGTCCCGCGAGACCACAAAAATGTTATTCGAATCTTATCTCAACGGGACCTCTGGCGCCCTCTAGTGAGGCAAAAGTATATCAATACCTAACACATCTCATCATTGCCCCACCTCTAGACGCCCAGCCAAGATCCTACATATATATGTATGTTTCATATACAAATCCACATTTTTTGGGAGATTCGTTTCTAATGTTGCATACAGATAGATTAAAACCCAGAATAAATTTTAGGTTACTTTTATTTTTAATTTAGAAGTAATATTTAATAATTTATGTAAAAGAGAAAAAAAAAATGTTAAATTACAAGACTGAAATTTCTGAAGCAAAGCAATTAAATTGATCATTGTTGAAATTGCTCTGTGTCTGTACTGTATTAGAAATTTTAGCCTTATAACTGTAACAAACCTTTCAGTTTATTGTTTGTAAAATATTTATTACTTTTTTTATCTATATTAATAAAAGGAAAGGTTTGTCTGTCTGTCTGTACTTCTATACATTCAGCACCCTATTGAACGCAGAAGTACAAGAATTGACATACGGATGCTCAGGAGCCTTTCAGAGGGGTTCCTGAAAACAAAATTAAAAATTTTTAATTAGTTGTGGAGATATTAATTAAAATGTCGACCAATGACTAATCAAAAAGCGATCTCAATGACTGAGAATTCGCCGCGATTGCATAAAAATGGATATTTTAACGGAGTTAAAAGCAGAAAAAATGGAAAATAAATTAAGAAATATTAGTTCGATCGTTACGAATTTGGTACCAAATGAAAGGGGCAATTTTTTTTTTAATCTAAGAGTGCAAGCGGCTTATCGATACAACAATTAGATTTTTTAAAATTAACTAAAGTATAAATTTTTTGTGGCAACATCATTTCAAATGCCAGATGACTGTCTGCAATGAAAAAGGAAATGATTGTAACCAATTACGATGTCACGTGTTTTTTGGTGGGGGAAAAAATTGCAATTTTCAAACTTTTTCAAATTTTCATTCACGTTACATTTAAATTAATATCCGACCTAGACAGACAACAAAAAAATTACATTTTTATTGGGAATTATATTTATCACAACTCATGTGACCAAAATTCACAATGTAAGATAAAGTGTTCTTTTATATTTTGCAGTATTTTAAATTGAGATATGACGTTGAAATTTCGTAATATTTGTTTTAATGCCCGATAATTCACTTGTCAATATTTTTGAAAGTGTAGAATTATTAGGAAGGGTTTGAGGGGGAGGGGGGGGGGTGAAGGGGCAATAAAAAAAAAAGAGTTACAGCATTTGAAATTGGTATTATCAGGTTTTAAGAAAAGATAAATCGATTGCGGATATTTTCAAGTGTAAAATTATTAGAAGGGACGGAAAGGGGTAAAAACGTAGAAAAGGAACGGTTGTTTCGGAGAAAACAACAGAAAACACAGAACGCCTTTATTCTTTTATATTTTGCAGAGTTTCGAATTCTGATACTCCTTTCACATTTCATACTATGGATTTTTAACAGTATTTAGCCCGGAATTACGCAAGTTTTGGAGAAAACCACGAAAAAGTCAGACATAAATCGTTTTATAATAGTGTTTATATCATTTTGTATCTCAGCTTCTAATTAGCATAATTTCAAAAGTAATATGTCATTTTGAAACTTATTTGAATTTCAAGAGCAGACGTCACAAATTTCTGTCATCTTCCAATAACCGACTACCGTAAGTAATGGAATTAGAGATTTCACGTGATTTACATGTTTTAAGGTGTCCTGATTAGGTTTTCTTTTGTATCTCAGCTACTAATTAAAATAATTTTATAAGTAATACATTATTTGAAAGCTTTGTTGATTTGGAATTGAGCAGTAGATTACAGAATTTTCTACCGCCAGATGGCGCTGTAATATTTTTAAATTTCAATATTCCGAATTCTGAATATGATTAAATTATTTTTAACACATCATTAGAAAGATTTTTTAAAGTACTTTTATATGATCAAAAGTGGAATTCGGGATTTCACCAGATTTACACGTTTTAAGGTGTCTTGATTAGGTTTTCTTTTGTATCTCAGCTACTAATTAAAATAATTTCATAAGTAATACATCATTTTAAAGCTTTGTTGATTTGGAATTGAACAGTAGATTACAGAAATTTCTACCACCAGATGGCGCTGCAACATTTAAAAATTTCTATATTTCGAATTCTAAATATGATTAAATTATTTTTAATACATCATTCGAAAGATATTTTAAAGTACTTTTACATTATCGAATAACCTACATTAAATTTATCCAATAGAGGACGCTAATCGCAATTATTCGAGATTTCACCTGATTTATATGTTTTAAGGTGTCCTAAAGGGGGGGGGGGCAAAAAATTAGAAATTGAGTTAGAACGTTCAAAATTGGTATATATAGGTTTTTGGTGCCTACGAGTCGAATGAGGATATTTTCGATAGTGTAAAATTAAGGAGGGACAGGAAGGGTGTTGAAGGAATACGCGCGCACAGCGAGCGTATATATGAATTCCTGCACGCGCACGGTTCTACGCTGACGAAGGCAGAGTGGACCCGGTGAGAGTTTTTACCTGCTCAGAAATGATTTTTTTTTAATTCCTTTTCTTAAGAATAAAAGTTTATGAGTAATAACATGGAATTTTGAGAAATCATAAGGGTGGTGAAGGAATACGCGTGCGCAGCGCTGATATATATGCATTCGTGCATGCACATTACGCACGGGTCTACGCTGCCGAAGGCAGTCGGGACCCGGTGCGATATTTTTCCCGATCAGAGTTTTTTTTTTTCTCACGATAAAAATTAATGCAATTTTGAGAATTCATTAATTATAATGATTCATTTAAAAATAGTGACCAGTGAAGCGGGCGTAACCTTCTATCTATAATAATAAAAGGAAAGGTTTGTCTGTCTGTCTGCTAGTAAAAAATAAAATGCATAAACCTGGCACAAAAAATAATAATAAACTTAGTAAGCAAACACCATAAACTGTAAAAAAAAAAAAAAAAAACCTCATAACAGTTGTTTTAGGTCAAAATAACAGCCTGATCCTTAATCATGTGGGGAAAAAAAACATAACTGCAGTTTTTTTTTTAATTATTTAGCAAACGCAGTGCAGCATTACAAAATGGGGGGTTTGGGAGTGCATTGCTTAATTTGGGTTGTTAAAATAACAATAAGTAGCACAACGTCTACAAAATTGTAGCAATTTAAGACAACTTATAATTAGGGTCTTTCAGGACATTTTTTAATTTTTTCAGGAATTTCACAAAAATCATAAATAACACGCAATACACTATGTTTCATAAAAATAAAATCATCATAATTTTATGAAAAATAAATATTTACTAATGAAATTGATATTGAACTTTCAATATGAAATTTAGTGTACATATTTTTTCACGAGATACCAAATAAGATTTTTTTTAACTTTTAGTTACACAAACACATGGCAAGATAAAATATTTCAATGCACATTAAAAAAAAAAAGAGGGGGCTAAGGCTGGTTTTTTTAACGTTATCATAAAAAGCATGAAAGTAGTATTTTTATGACAATCATTTTTAATCTGGATATTAATGAATCATTTTATTTATGTAAGTGACTAAATAATTAAAATATGGTATATTTGTTTAATGGAAAATACCGTTTCAACTAATATATTTGATAATTACAGTGCAATAATTACTAAATATTATAAAAATTTAATACAGTAAATGTGAACTACTTTGTGCTGTAGAAATGAGAATTTTTAAGTAAACACAATAAAACTGCTGTACTCAAATTAATGTTTTATTTTGTATTTGTAAGTGTCAGCGATAGTCTATAGGAAGACGAAGTGATGTTGTGTTGATAGATTCATGAAAAGAACGATTCATTGAATTGTCAGCTTTGGCTCCTCCTGTAATTACGTCTGACCAATTGCTGCTCTCTATTTGCTTAATCTTCCTAGCTGAAATTGTTTCATAAATCGCCATTTCACTTGGAGAAAGGTAGATATTTTGCCTACATGCGCGAAAGTTGCGCAGAAGATCAGAATAGCGTCGCTTGTTCCCCTCTCAATGATCAATCTATGTCTTATAACTATATCTATGGTTGTCCTTCAGCTTAGTGGCTTTTGTGCTCTAATGGATGCTCCGAGATCACGTTGTCTTAGTGGTACAGCATGTTCCTACCTACCTACCTACCATGGTATTAGAGGGTAAGGTATAGTCATGGTATTAGAGGGTAAGGTATAGTATCGCCATATTAGAAATATGGTACCTAAAATCGAGTTTTCAGCTACGCTTCCGTCATAAGTAACGTCTGAAGCGCCGCCTGTCGCTAGCAATAGAAAACATATTTCTAAACAAACATGGCTGCCTGCGAGCCGCGATCTTAGTAGCGGTAGCAACAGTATGGTTCTAAATAAATATTCCGTAAAACTTGCAATTTTTTGTTGCAAATCAAATGAATGATGAAAAATATTAATAATCAATTCAGGAAATTGTTGAATATATGTGAAAGATCCTAAATACAATTGAAATAATTATTGTAAAAGTTAATGTAATTTAAAACATGTATTTTTTTTTTCTTTCCAAACTGTACATTCGGCAGCAAAATTATTGAAACGCTAACATAATTCTTATGGAAAAGATTGGCTCCTAATACTGTTTTGTTAGGTAAATATTTGTCGAGTTCATTAACTTAATCTTATGCTGTTTCTAAAAATGCAATATGATAAAAACTAGCGATCATGTTTAAAAAAAATGTATATGAAATTTGTGTATGTGTGCTTCAATAATTTTGCTGCCCACTCTATAATTTCAAACAAATAAGCATATAAAAAACACCATGGATATCGCTTCCGTTTTCAAGCTTTTTATTTTTACATATTTTGAAATTCAGTACAAACATCAGAAATTTAATTAAGATCTATGATAATAAATAAGTTATCAATGACTTCTTGTATTATGAGCTAGAAGTAAACCCTGGCTACTTAAATGTTCTACCCCGTGCACATAAATTAAAACATGAATTGATATCTATGTATTGAAATTGATATGAACTGTAACTAACGTGTGTATAATGAAATAATGAATACCTAAAAAAAAATTTATATATCTTCTTTTATTTAAAAAACAAAACAAAAAATTGAGAAATACAACTTAACTATAATTTATTCTTCTCAGAAATTTCATTTATTATTTTTAAGAGGGAATGTGTGTGTGTGTGTGAGGTAAGAAATGTATTTTAAGGAATGTACTCATCTTACAATGTCATGAAAAAAAAATTCTAGATATATTCTGTAATTGTGTTTTCTCTAGGATTTTGAGTAGCTGAGTTTCTTATCCTGAACAAGGTTCTAAACAAAAAGTACCAGATCACACTCATCAACATAGCCCTTTGAAATTATCTATAGTTTTTTTTTTCTTTAATCAAACCTTGAACACAAGTTAATACTCTTTAGGAAAACCCCCACAAGGGTAGTATTAAGACTTTCATGTAGTTAATTGGCCAATGACAAATATATCTAGAATCTCACGTTACAATTGATACATTTTCCTATGCAGAAATGTAAAGTTTGTTATTGAATTTTCATATCTGATATTTAATATTATTTATACAATACATAAATACAAAAAGAAAAAAAAAAATCTGGTGTGAAATAACCACACGACTTCCATAATCCACTATTGCACGTATTAGAAGTATTTTTTATTTTTTTTAAGATAATGTGATCAGAAGATATAAAATTGACCTAACAAAGTTGACGCCTAAAAATTTTCCTGTAAGATAAAGCTGATAGACTTTAAATAGAACTTATATAGCGAGTTAAAAAAAAATATATATAGTGGTGCCTTTTTTTAAAAAACCAATTTCCAAGTTTGTTATAGAATTTCAATATATTGTCTTTATAGTGGTATGAAATTGATCTTTTCTTTTAGCAATAACTTGTCATCTCTGTTTATACCACACACACACACATATATATATATAAACATGTTGAGCTTTTATTATAAATACCTTACTTATCGATTTAGCCATCAGGAGTTTTCCACGGTTTTCTTTGAAACTATAGTACAAGTTAGGTGCCCTTAGAAAGACCCTCTCCCTTTCCCCACAGAAGGTCCTAGGACCTTCATGTAATCAAATGGCCTTACTCCAACAAACTTAGATTTATGTTACAATTGATGCAATTTAGTTTGTCAGAAATTATTTATATTTGACATAAAATGTTTATTTAACACATGCATATAACTATTCACACGTTGAGCTTTTATTATATGTATCTACCAGTGGCGGATCCAGAACTTGACTTTTGGGGGGGGCTAAGATTTTTCAAAGTGTTATTCTAGACCAATAAAAAATTTGCAATTGCAATATTCAATTGTAAATGTCAGTGTTTGGGGGGGGGGATTCAGCCCCCTAGCCCCCCCCCCTTAAATCCGCCACTGGTATCTACCTCAGCCTTGCGCTTTACTCGTGTACCAATTAGGACCCCTTTCTTTCTTACAGAACAGACTAGAACCTTCGCACAGTCAATTTGCCTTAACTCTAATGCCCATATCATATGATAGATTTTTGCATAATATTTTACTAAACACAACACAGCAGTGTATGGGGAAGATTCAAGGTCAGCATGTAATCAACTTGTTCAACCATCTTTTGGAAAAGTTGAGCATGTTGTGTCTAGTAAAAAGCTAAACGAAATTGTTCGTGTGATATGGCCATAACACATCTAGGATCTTATTTTAGAAATCACACTTTTTCCCATGCATAAAGTGTGTTACTGAATTTTATTATCTGACATGTTATTTTTACCACACACATACTACCCCCCCCCCCCCCCCAAAAAAAAAAAAAAAAAAAAAAAGTTGAGCTTTCATATGTACCTACCTCATTGACCTACTTGTCTAGAATTTTCCATGGTTCTCCTTGAAACTCGTGTAGAAATCAGGACCCTTTAGAAAGACTCACTCCCCTTTCCCACAGAAAGTTCTGGTACTTTGATGTAGTCAATTGGCCTCAATTTCAACACACCTAGGATCTTATATTACAATCGTTAAAATTTTTCATGCTCAAATTTAAATTTTGTTATAGAATTCTCATAATTTGACATTGAATATTATTAACACATACACAGAAAAAAAAAATTCACATGTTGAGCTTTTATTATAAACATCTGGAGTTTTCGCTCAAAACTCGTGTTCAAGATAGTACTCCTTAGAAAGACCCCACTTCCTACAGGAGGCACTAGGACTTTTGTGTAATCAATTGGCCTTTATTATAATACACCTATATTACAATTAATATACTTTCCCATGCATAAAGTTTGTTATTGAATTTTCATATCTGACATTAAGAGTTATTTTTACCACACACACATATCCCCCCCCCCCCTCCAGAAAAAAAAAAAAAAAAAAAAAAAACGCTTAGATTTTATTATAAGTACCAGTTAATGGCTAAGTAAAAACTGAATGCAGCATTCATCATTTGAAAAATTCATTTGTTTCATATACTATTTCCTACAAGGCAAGTTTTTCATATAATTACCGTAAAAACCGGCAGATGAACCGCTACAGATACA
The DNA here is from genome assembly GCA_963930645.1 of Salticus scenicus. Lineage (NCBI taxonomy): Eukaryota > Metazoa > Arthropoda > Arachnida > Araneae > Salticidae > Salticus > Salticus scenicus. Next base: position 240,661,207 of record OZ005652.1, read on the forward strand.
AAAAAAAAAGTTGTATTTTTTCTATCTGCAGCTCTTACGCAACTTTTTTTTCTTTTCCACCCTCCTCCCTCGACACATTCTGAACTTTTCTCCAATGGTGTGCAAGAGAAGGAAAAATGGCAATTTTCAAATTTTCATTCACCTTACATTTTATTTAACATTTGGCCTAGGCTGGGATTGCGGTGCCTCGTTCTTAAGTCTTATCTTAAATGTTACGAACTTTCGTAGATGGGCGTGGTTAAGAACGATCTTAACTTGGTATTGCGGTGCCTCAAGCGTAAGTCCTCCGCGTGTCCTCGTAAGAGAAAGCCAGCCAGCCAATGGGAGACGCAGAGCGAGCTATGTGTGATTGCGCGCGCATCCAGTTACGATTCGGCTTAAGATAGCTCTGAGGTTGTCGTAAGATAGTGAGGCACTGCAATACGATTTGCGTTTTGTTTACATCTTAAGACAGAGTTTGTGCGTAAGATAGTGTTAAACGAGGCACCGCAATCCCAGCCTTAGACAGCATATTATAAAGCTACAGTTCAATTTTCATGAAAATATGTGAATGAACAAAAAATTTACATTTTTATTGGGAATTATATTTATCACGACTCACGTCACCAAAAAAAAAAAAAAAAAAAAAGTTAAGATTAAGTTTTCTTTTTATTTTGTAGTATTTTAAATTGAGGTATGCCATTGAAATTTCTTAATATTTGGTTTTAACGCCCGATAATTCAATTGTGAATATTTTTGAAAGTGTAGAATTATTTAGAAGGGCTTAAGGAGGGGGATGAAGGGGCAAAAAAGAAAGAAAGTTACTGCATTTAAAATTGGTATTATTAGGTTTTAAGGCAAGATAAATTGATTGCAGATATTTTCAAGTGTAAATTTATTAGGAGGGACGGAAAGGTGGGGGTAAAAATGTAGAAAAGGAACGGGAGTTTTGGAGAAAACTATGGAAAACATAGAATGCCTTTATTCTTTTATATTTTGCAGAGTTTCGAATTTCAATTTCCGCTCACATTTTGTACTAAGGATGTTTACCATTATATATCCCGGAATTATGCAAGTTTCGGAGAAAACCTTGGATAAATCAAACACAAATCTTTTTATAAAAATGTTTTATATTATCTTTGTATCTCAGCTTCTAATTAACATAATTTCATAAGTAATGTATCATTTTAAAAGTTATTTGAATTGAAATTGAAGAGTGTATGTTGTAAATCTCTGTCGCCAGAGGGCGCTTTAATGTTTTAATAATTCAATATTTAGAATTCTAATTATGATTAAATTATTTATAACACATCATTTAAAATTTTGAAGACTTTTAAACTTATATAAGTCGTTAAATTCAGTACGGGGGTGTCAGGACCTGAAACGGGAAAAAGGTGCCGCACTCGCCACCGAGCGGGAATTTTGTAAAATAGGATTTTTCAAGGATCACGAAACAGCTGGTCACCGAAGGCGGCTAGTATAAATTAAAAATGAATTCATTTTCATTTAAACAATCCTTATATTTCTTATATATTATTTTTATTATGAAAGAGCTGGAGCGGATTTCTGGCATCGCACCTTCATAAGGGCCGAAATAAAATAGTGCAGCTCTCACGAAGGTGTGGCACTTCTGAAAAACTTATCATTTCATTACCTAAGATTGTATGCGGCTCATATGCGAATGCGGACGATCTGCCAGTTTTTACGGTATAAGATTAAATTGCTCTTCTGTTTGATATTCATCATTTTTTCGCATGTAACCGCATTTCACAAAACAATTTTCTGGTTTACTAAAGTGGTTATTTCCCGCCATGCTGAAATTGCAAAATGAATAGATGGTCCAGAGACAAAAGCATCCCAATTTTGATCCTCAATGGAAATGGGGGGGAAAAGTTATTTTTGGAAGAAAAAAGTAATTCCAGTTTGTATGCCATATGGAAACCCTTGAGCTTCAGGAGAAAATGTTTACGAGGTCAGGAGAAAATTTTTACAACAATGAATGTGGGAAAATGACTTTTTTAAGCACGATACATGTGGGTTTTGTTAACATTATTTAAATAATATTTGTGCAGGGACCATAAAAATAAAAAAAATCAATGTGGGAATGATAGATCGGGGTTTCACTGTAAAGAAAATTTTGAAAAATCAGTTTTTAGAAAATGATAACCAGTTTCAACAGTTGTGAATTTCCTGAATGTGAAAAATGAATTTAAAAACCTGTATTAGTTAGGGTTGTAATAGCGATTAATTCCCCATAGAATAACATTGGCTTTAGCTTTCAGTGATAAGTATAGTTTCAAAGGCTAAAAAAAGTATTTTCTCTATATGTTTATTAAAAAAAAATTAAAATTTTGAGCACATAAAAGAACAACATTTAAATAATATCATGTAAAATTTTCATTAAAAAATTTTATAAAAATTCAGGCAGCAGGTTCTGGTTTTCGGAGACTTTTAGAAAAGCACTTGACATGATTTCACAAAAACTAATGTATCAGTCTTATTGAAATTTTGTACACTTCTTCGGAATAAAATGTTCTTGAACATTTTTTTTTTTCTTTTAAAAAGGCATTTAAATTTTTAGAGAAGTTCTATGCAAAAACAATACATTTTTGATGCATTTTACCCCACATATATCCTTATAAGATCAATTTTAATAATAATAAAATTGTTCGTTCAAGCCCTAGTCAATTCTAATTTGAAAAAATGTACAAAATTTGAATAAGATCAGTGCTTCAGGTTTTAGGAAATTTTGTTGACTACTTTCCTGAAGGGTGAATGGAAATCAGGACATGTCGGCTGAATTTTCCAAATTTTTTAATACAAAATTTAGAATGTATTGTTTAAATATTGCTCTTTTAACTGCTCAAAATTATAAACAAAAAATCTTATTTATTACATTAAAAAAAAAAAAAAAAAAAAAAGACAAAATATGCTTTAGTCTTTGAACCCATGTATCCCCTTTAAAGCGGTGTTAAAGTATTTAAGTCTTATAATAACAGGAGACTTGGCGTTGGAATATTAAAACCTGAATAAACTACTACGTCATTCCCACCTTTCCCATAATCCAATTGGTTGAACTAAATTCAGTCCCTCTCCTATATATACGAGCACTACTCCAGATCCAGAATTCTTTTTGCACTGAAGACTGTATGCTTAAGGCTACCGAAACAGCTGTATGCATCTCAAGTATTTTTCTTTGGCGTTTCTGACGTAGTAGTTTATTCGGGTTTTAATATTAAAGTCTTCTTCATTTTTGTTAGTATATCATAGTACTCTGTTGTTTTGCCTAGCAAATCATTAGTCACTTATACACAGAACCACACAAAATACATAAAAAAAAGAAATATATATATATCTAGCAATATGTGACATCAATCAGTTTTGAACTATATATGTGTGGGTGGCTGGAAAAAAACCATTAACATAAAGAGTTTATTTATCTGATGATTAACCCTTAAATGCCTGATAAATCAATTTAACCGTTTGAGTTCCAAGCAGCGTGATTGCGCTGTTGAGATTTTACGTCGAGAAAACCCAGTACATTTGTATGCATAAAGTAGTGAATTCTTGTAATCGAAATTGAGAACACAAATTCCTTTGACAAATCATTTTGAAACACACAATTATTAACAATGAGAAACACTTGCGCAAGAAAATGTCCGATCGCTTTGCAAACTGCAATAAATATGACGGAGCGATGAGAAAAAGACGAGAATCGTGTTACCTAACAAATACAAGAAGCGCTATTGCTCCAATTGGGATTCATCAATGTAAAATAAACAAAGTGCTATCGTGCCGTTTGGTATTTCTCGACATAAAATAAAACAAATGCTATCGCGCTGCTTGGGTCTTTTCGTACTTACTTAGAGAAAGCGCGGTTGTGCTGTTTGGGATTCTTCGACAGTGTTTTTTCAATACCCCCTGGGACTCAAACGGTTAAAAATGTACATACTTTACCATGTACCTAATACAGTACACTCTCAAAAATCCGCACAGCTTAAAATGAAGTGTTTTGCGGATTTCTGAATTTTGCAGATTTTAGAGTAATTTCTTTTCTTCACATCTTAGAACCTCATTTGAGTAGCAAATCTTTAAGATACAATTTAAATATGTTATATATACAATGCTGAAATATAGTGTGTCTAATAAAAGTACAAATATTCATGAAATTTTAATTTAAAGAACAATTTTTATATATCACATTATAGTTACAAATTACCTAGATTTTTGAAAAGTCTGATCAATACTAGTTTAAGTAAGAATATTCATACATATTTATTTTCATATAACCTGCAAAAAAGTCAGCAATTCTTGGTCAATCACATAAGTTTGTGCTATGAGAAAATTTGAGTATTTATCTGCATGAGAGAAAATCTTTCATGAAAACTGTCTTTCTCCTTTTCCTCTAAATGATTATCATTTTTTTTAAAATAATTATGTATAATTAGACTTATCAATTCCTCTTCTGCAATATGTTGAGTGATTGGTGATTCATCAGCATCAGTTAAAAACTGATTTGTCTCTTAATACAGCTGAATTTTTGCAATCCACTAATCAACAAATCAATTGTGACAATGTTTGTTTACATTGCAAATGATATGCGGATTTTTGAGAGTTGACTGTAATTTTTAGCACTAGTGTTGCCGAAGGAACATGATGAAATTCTATTTAATAATACTATCAGTATGAAATTTATTGGCTAACATTAGGCATTAGAGCTAGAATATTACTCTAATAATATTTTAGAAGACAAAATTGAATATGTTACCAAAAGGCAAGGGTTAAAATGTCATCATATTTACATTGTATTGTTTTTTGAAGTAAATGAATTAACTAATAAACAGTGATGTCGCTAGGCTTTCAAAATCATGGGTCCTCACATAAATTAATTGGCTAAGCTTTAGTATACGGCACCCATTGCTTATTGCCGTTGCCGATGTTTTGATCATGTGTTATGATGGTGATTCGAAACCCGAATCAGAGTATCGATACTTTTTTCCGTTGTATCGAAACGTAACAAAAAGATCTTCAATTGTTAAAGATCGTTTATATCTTCTCTTCTACTTTTTTTAAAGCCGCCGCGGTATATGTAAGTGAGATTAATTCTAGATTTTATTGTTTTTAAATGATTTTACAAAGTTTAAAGCAAAAATTTTTCAGTGTATTTATATATATATATATATTTAATAAATTTACGAAGAAAAAAAGGGTAGGGCATAACAGTCATTGCTTCAGTACAGATTTTTTTCATGCATCGTGATTTAATTAGGTGCATTCAGTGATTATTTATTTATTTATAATGCTTGCGTAGCAATCTACCATCGGAATACTCACCGTTACAGTAAATATTTCATGCATTTTCTGATTCATGCTCCTCGAAATAGGGGTGTCCAGTGATGATTGTTTTTGGTTTTAATGCTTGCGAAGCAAGCATACAGCAGCTAGTGTACTGATCACAGCTTATACAAATTTTCATGCATTTACTGATTCATGCATCGCTAATTAGGGGCCGTCCAGTGATGTTTTTTTTTTTTTGTTTTTATGCTTGCGAAGCGAGCAAACAGCAGAAAACATAGTGACCGCGGCTCCATGAATTTTCATGCTTTTACTGATTCATGCTCCACGAATTAGGGGCGTCCAGTGATGTTTTCTTTTTATTTTAATGCTCCCGAAGCGAGCAAACAGCAGAAAACATAGTGACCGCGGTTCCATGAATTGTCATGCTTTTACTGATTCATGCTCCACGAATTAGGGGCATCCAGTGATGTTTTTTTTTTTGTTTTAATGCTCGCGAAGCGAGCAAACAGCAGAAAACATAGTGAAACATAAAGAAAATGTTTCATAATAATGAAAAGTATTGTTTCATGACATTTTGATTAGATTCACGGCGTTGTGAAACGATTCGCGGTACCGACTCACGAACTGAATCAAAACACCATCATACCACGTGATCAAAACATCGGCAATAAGCAATGGGTGCTGTATAGTAAAGCTGTTCCAATTAATTTATATATTAAAGATATAAATTGAAATTTTATCTTATTGTAAATGAAAAACAGTTTTTTATGAGTTTTTAACCAGCTCTTTTTGAGATTGTCTTAAAACTAATATTATGTAGGAAGTGGTTGCTGTTAAGAAACAAATGCAATAATTTTAAGAATGAAAATTATGCATCCCCTGGGACACGCCACAATAAATTTTCCACGTCCTGTCTTCGATTTTCCACACAATAACAGCATCACTGAATACAACAAATAAATACTCCATCTATCATTTCCAGGCACCCGTGCCGAGACTGCCAAAAAAATCATTCATGAAACGCCACAGCTAACAATACATATAAAAAGGTATTTCAGCAGTTACTTGTGATTAAATATAATTTATTTTGATCAGCGATGAAATATCTATATTTTAGAAACAAGCCGCAAGAATGTTAAATTTTATTTGACAATCAACCACAAAAATGTGCAAGTTTCATTAATTGATTATTAAAAATTGACATTTTACAGAGTCTATGCAGAAATTTTTTTAAACGAAAACAGACAAATTTATATTTAAATTATCAAATTAATTCATATTTCGAAATACTCACCTGATTCTTGTGTAGAACTGCTAAATAATTGAGTAATGAAAAACTATACAACTTGAAAAGTAAAATACTTACAAAAATAAATAGGACAATCCAAAGTTTTCGCAATTCCTTTTCTTCTTAAGCACTTCTGTTTATTATATACTAAAGCTGTCTTTTCAAATTATTCCAGCATAATAGCCCTCATTCAGCTTCAAATCCTTGTGAACTATATATAAATCCGAAAAAGAACCTAATTTGTTACGTCAATACATCAAAACTAACATAACAAATCAGTTCTCATTCAGACAAAGCCCACTTTAAAAATTAGAAATTCTCTTTATTCTTCATCTGGTCAGGCTTTCGTTACAGATAAAATCTAAAAAAAACTAATGAGCTAATCGAAGTACAAAACTTTATATTACTTACAGTTATACAAAAATCAATATTCTATATATTTATTTCTAGCAATATTTTTAAAAAGTAAATAAAGTGATTAAAAAATAATTACACTACTGTTAATTTTCTGAATGCAAATTCGGGCAGCATTTTAAATAACACTGCTCTGCAAAAAAAAAAAAAAAAAAAAAAATGTGTCCTGATACCATTCCCGCTGATTATTATGTAAAATGACATCCCGAATCCAAATATGATCCTTATTTTGCCCAAACTAAAATTCAGTAGATAGAATAATAATAAAAAAAAGGGCCTAATTTCATATTATCTAGAATGATTAAGAAATTAATGTAGCCGCTTTTTTACTCTGTCACTAAATACATAGTACTCATATAAAGCCAGACCTTGATATAGGGTATATAAATATAAAATTCTCAAACGTTTAAACATATAATTTCATTTTTTAAACTCTCAGATAAAAAATAAATTATAAAAATAACAAATTTGTATTTTAAGTAAAATATTGTATAAAAATGAAAACAATGCATTGAAATGACTTATTGATATAAATTATTAAAACACATTCCACTTATATTTATAAGTTTTTTTACTCCCTATATTAGAAATGTTAAATAAAAGATTTCCATGCAAAGCACACATTACATAATCAATTTAAATTATTTTTAAGATTGTTTCTTCAAATAAAGATGAACTTGGCAAAATTTTCAACATAAAAAATAAATAAAATATGATTAATGAAAATAAAATTTTGTAGGTAATTGTTTACAAAAGGTAATTATACAATCACATGTTCATAAAAACTTTCATTGAAAATAGTCTCTTTCCTTTGTTTTTAAACTTTAGGTTATAGAACATGAAATATATATACATATTTACATACCCCCCTCTTTAAATCTACATGATAATGCAATAATAATAATCAGCAATAGATTTACTTAGGAAACTATACAATACACTATGTAGTTAGGTTTTTTTTTTTCTTTTCTTTTAATTGATAAATAAAATGACATCTTCTACTTTTCAAATTATTAATTTAAGGGAAAATATATCGATTGCAAATTTAAGATCGATTGCTAAGTTTAAAGTACAATTTATTGCTTTGACAGAATAATCTCATAAATTATTTATGCATCAAGCATAAATAATTCATTCAATTGCTTATATTATGTCCAGATTCGTCTATTTTTAATTTAGTTTTGTCTAGTGAAAGGACAATTTATAAAAAGTAGGAAAAACAACGATCCTTCCTGCAAAATTTACTACGGCCAAATTACTTAATAATTTAAGTCATTTGTAAAAGCAATAAAAATATAACTACAAAATAATATATAAAATGAAAGACGTAAATATCTCTTTAATCGTTCGCACTAAAAACCATATTTACATATTTTAATCCCTGGCAATATTGTTTAAGAATTCTAATGAAAATTTAATAAGACATTTCAACATTACACTCAAAATACCCAAAACTTTCTTTTCTCATGCAGAAACATTTTTTAAATGTAGTACATTTTTTTTTATGATTGCATGACAAACGTAAACAAGACCTTTCAGATGTAGATTTAAAAGGCTTAGCAATCCTGTCAGTTTTGTTATGCAGTTTTTAAGCGAAATTTGATTGAAGGCTTTTCAGTAAGACTATTGGAAAAAATCGAAACATAATAATTTATATTTACCTTGCTTATTTATCAATATTCATTCAATTTAAATTTAATATTACGTAAATATTTACTCAACAACATTCATCTAGCTCGCTTACCTTAGGAGCAGAAAACATTGATGGATTCTTTAATTCCTGTTCTTTATTTCTCTTCAAGGCTTTCCTATATCCTGTGTCGCACCCATACATAAAACATATTCTAGAGCTGGACATATTGCGATCAAATAATTAATTTAATATTTAAAAAAATGTAACTTTCACGAAGATGCTAATACAAAAACGGCATAAGAACTCACATCAGCGCCACTATGCGGTGGTTTGCGCGTTAGGCCCATTTTTGCGGGAAATCGCCCTAGAGGAAATTCCTCCTTCTCTCTCTAGTCGGGTAGGTAGGTGGTTGATGGAAGCAGCTATCTCCCTCTCAACTTGTCTTGCTCTACTGTTTTGGTGAGGCGTATCCGCGTATGCTTTTGCATGCGGTCGTGTAATCTTCATTCTATATTTGCAGTTACTTTTTGGTTGTTTTTTTCACCGAATTAAGTCTTTCGGTAAGTTTTTAGTTCTTTTTCCCTGGTAGGGGTTTTTTATTTCTCCCAGTTCTGCCATTTTATAGTTTGTTTATTTCTGTTAAACGGTCGGTTTACACATATTTTGTTCATGGCAGGAGGGCGGTTACCGGTTGGTTCGCCTTGCTCGCCGCATTATTATACTAACGAACATAAGCTATCCGAGTCTTTAAATATTGCTGTCAATGACGGCCATGACATTATATCTTTCATAATCTCGGCCAAAAACGGCTCTTTACCGCAAACCCACCCAAAGGCGCTTAAAGAGGAACTGGCTAAAACCATCACCAATTGCAACGAGATAGAAAGCCTAAGGCTCACCAGGCAGAATAAGCTTTTCATTACTACCAAACACATTCAAGTAGCCCAGCAAATATTAAGTATAGAGTCATTGCTTGGCATACCAGTTGACACTTTCATCCAGAGGGAAACAATCTCTACACGCTTTTTGCTACATAATATTGACATCTCTGTAACTTGTGCTGACATAGCAGAAGAGTTGAGTTCCCAAGGCCTACACATATTGGAGGTGAGAAGATTTATTCGCAAAGCTCAGGGCACGGATCAACCTACTTTGACGGTACTGGTAACAATATTAGGTATGACCTTACCAGCAAATGTAAAACTGTGGTACCAAATTTATCGGATCTCGTTATTTTATGATAAACCACGCCCATGTAGTACTTGCCACAGGTTTAATCACACCCTTAGATCGTGCCGTAATAATAAGATATGCATCCAATGTGCGGAATCGCACACCGAAGCTTGCACTAGTCCCACACCTAAATGCATTAATTGCAAAGGCAGTCATGCTGCCAATGATAAAAACTGTCCTGTGTATCAACGTGAGATCCGAATCCAAAAGTACCGTGCCACCCACCACCTCACGATTGCTGATGCGAGACGACGTTTTGCAGAAAATGAAACCACCTCCACGAAATCATATGCCGCTGCTGCTACCTTTTCCTCCCCATCGGTGGTTACCAAAACTGAGCTGGAAGAGGCGATGCAGAGTCTCTCTACCCACTTTACCTCCCTCATGCAAACGATGGTTACTGAACTACAAAAAACTCTCCAAAGTTTCGTTGAGACAGCCATTCAGCCGCTTATGGGTATCATTCAAGACCTACAGGTCAAACGTTCTCCAAAGTTACCTTCTGGTCTCTCAGATGCCGTCGCACAACGGCTCAAAAAAGCACGCACAGATCTTACCTCAACCAACTCTGATTCTCTTAGTATGGACACGTCATTACCAGATGCTCTGGAGTCTCCTGCCTCCCGCCCTCCTCCTGAACCACCGCATGGTGTCTAGCTCCTGTGCCGCCGCTCTCATGTTTTCTGGTCTCTGGCTGTTTTTGGGGGTAAGTCCTGTTTGTTTTCTGCTGTTATTTTTTTTCCTTGTCATGTCTTCTGAGTTATTTTTGCTCCAATGGAATTGTAGAAGTTTCCGTGCCAACGGCCATTGGCTCCTAAATTCCCCCTCCCTTCACGCCCGTATTTTGTGTCTCCAAGAGACTTTTCTTTCCCCTTCTGACATTGTCTCTCTCCCTAATATGATTTGTTATAGAGCTGATAGGTTATCTGCTCGGGGCGGTGGTCTGTTGACTGCTGTTCATTCTTCTCTTCCGTCTACAAGTTTTACCCTCCCTACGTGCCCTCTTCAGGATTTTGAAGCCCTCGGCGTTAGGGTCTTTTTTGATAATTCTTGGTCTATAATTATTAACATTTACTCCCCCTCTGGTGCCCTCCCTGAGGAATGGCTTTCTGAGATTGTTTCCACCAGCGGCTCCCCCCTCCTTATTCTTGGCGATTTCAATATTAATGTCTGTGTCCTGTCTCCCCCCATTCCTGCTAGAACTCGTCAATTACTAAACTGGGTCGTCTCACAGGATTTATGTATTCTCAATTTAACTTCTCCTACTCGGTCTAGCCCTTGCAGCTCCCCCTCCCTTTTGGATCTGACTATGGTATCTCCTCCGCTTTATGACAAATTTATGTTTTATGTCCATCCTGATCCTTATGACTCTGACCATCATCCAATCCTTGTTTTCAGGCACTATAACTCTCCTCCCTCTGCTAGTACTAAAAAGTGCTACAATTGGTCAAAAGCTAGCGCTGCCCTTAACCGTCAGGACAACCTACCGAATCTCTACTACGAAGACTTTGAGAGTTCTTGTATGCAAGCTCTTTCGGACACTTGTGCTACTTTCCCTAAGGTGCGTAACTCAACTCGTCCCTGGTGGGACAGCACTTGCTGCCACCTGCTTGCACGGAAACGAAAACACCTTCGCCTTGCTCGCTCCTTCTGCTCCAGAGATGAATGGCTCCGCTATAAGCATTACGCTGCTAAGCTCCGGCGTTACATTAAATATTCTTCACGATGCTTCTGGGACAATCTTTGTCGGGAGAACAGCTCCAACGGGAAAATCTTCAAAATTCTAAAACGGATAGCCAACCGTGAACTCCCTGGGGAAGACAATATCATCCTCAATCCATTCCCCCTCACTTCTGCCTCTCTCCAAGCCCAGGCTTTCCTCCAACACTTCACGAAGGATTGCAGTGAACCTCCCATTCCGTACGATCTTAGTGATGGAGATCCTATTCTTGACGAGCCCTTCAGCATGGAAGAACTAATCCATTCTCTCAAGCACTCTCGCCCAACAACTCCTGGAGCTGACGGAATCTCTCTTAACCTGTTACGTAAGCTCTCTCATCAGCACCTGGATTCCCTGAGGAGTACATTCAATAACTCATTTAACACGGGTATCCTTCCTCCCTCTTGGAAACTGGCTACCATTCTCCCCATCCGGAAACCCGGTAAACCCTCGTCTGATATTGCGTCTTATCGCCCCATTGCTCTCACTTCGGTGGGGTGCAAAGTTCTGGAACGGATGATTCTTCGCAGGCTCCTTGCTTGGGCTGGCCATCGGAACCTCTTCCATAGAGACCACTACGGCTTTATTCCTTCCCGGGACTGCACTGTAGCTCTCAGCACCTTTTTTCTGGACGTCTCTACTGCCCGTGCTAATCGCCACTTTGTGGCTGCAGTCTGCCTAGATATCAAGGCAGCTTACGATTCGGTTCAGCCTGACATTTTAATTCATAAACTCGCATCTCACGGTATCCGTGGTAAGATGGGCCTTTGGATTGCTTCTTTTGTTAAACATCGGGTTATCCAGGTACGCTGGAAGGCAGCTCTTTCCCAGGTCGGTCCCTGCAATCAGGGTGTTCCCCAGGGCAGCGTCTTATCCCCGTTTTTGTTTATCATGTACATGCTGGACGTTGTCGAAACTCTTGAGGAGGGTGTACATATAATTGTCTACGCGGATGATATATTAGTTTATGCTATTGGCCCGGCTGAAGACCGTGCTCGCCAAAAACTTCACAACACGTTGTGCCGCATTCATACTTGGTGTTCTGCAAATAAACTCTTAATCGGCCCTGATAAATGCTCGGCAATTAATTTCTCCCGTTCCAGAGATCCCGGCCCTTCTATCACCCTTATGGGTTTCAATATTCCATGGAGCTCCCACGTTAAAATCCTTGGCATCTGGTTCTCCCGCTCTCTTTCTTTCGCCCACCATTTTTCCACCTTGAAAGTGAAGGCTTTTCGGAAAATTAACTATATCAAAGCGGTTGCTAATCGTTCTCGGGGGCTAAATAGCAATCATGCGTTGAAAATTATTGACTCCCTGATTCGAAGTGGTCTAGAATATGGTGCTCCCCTTTTCTATGATGCCCCTCCCTCTTCGCTCAATACTCTTGAGATTTGCTATAACGCTGCGATTAGAGTTGCTACTGGCCTTCCCCGCTGGACCCCTCTCCCTGTTCTCCGCCGTGAGGCTGGTGTCGCTAGCATGACTCTTCGGCTCTCCCTCCTCACTAAACAGTTTCTCCTTCGTCTTCTTGCCTCCTCTCCAGGCCTTCGCCTTTGCGACTTAATCAGGTCCCAATTACTTTGCCCCTCTGTGAACTGGAAGTGGGGAATTCCGCTTCAGGAAATCTGTTGTTCTTTAAATTGCTCTCTTTTGCAGGTCCTCCGTTTCGTCTGGCCCCCGCCCCCTAATTGCCTTCAGTTTAAGGTGGTTGTTGACGAATTCCCCTTTCAAGACCCCTCCATTCCTGACGAATTCATTGCTAAAGCATGGAACAACTGGCGCACCTCCATCCCCCTGTGTACTCTCTTGGCCACTGATGCCTCGAAAGACGACCACAAAACGGCTGTTGCTGTGGTGGATGCAAACTCCACCTTCTCTCTGGCTTCTTTGGTATCCCATCACAACTCTGTTTTCACTGCCGAAACCCTGGCTCTTGTTCTTGCCATCTCCGAAGCTCCAACTTCTCACTCCCAGATCATAATCCTGTCGGACAGCCTCTCTGCTCTACTTGCCCTGAACTCCTGGTCGTTTCATTCTCCCAAAGTTATTCTCCACCTTCTTTCTGCTATCCATGCCTGCAACCAGCGTGGGCACCACATCATATTTGTTTGGTGTCCCGGACACAAGGGTATCTACCCTAACGAGAGGGCGGACAGCTTGGCCAAGAACGGTCCATACACCTGCCACTCCATTCCTGGGATCTCTCCCGAAGACCTTCGCTCCGGTTTAAAGAAATCTTGGCTCATCGAATGTGAATATAGTTGGTTGCAGAGCGAGTATGCCTCTCTCTTTGATTACCTCTCTCCGGATAGACCCTTTTCCAGGTGGGCCCCCTCCCGCAGGGCGGATGTACTTCTGGCCCGTTGGCGATCTAAAACCATCATAACCCACCAGCGGCTTTTTCGTATGAACCTCTCCTTCTCTCCTCTTTGTCGCCACTGCTGGGATCAAGAGACTCCTGAACACATTCTGCTGTATTGTCCGTTCTATCGGAATCCTCGGCACCGGCTTCTTTCCGCTCTTAATCTCCCGGACGGTTCCTCTTACGGGGATATTGTTTCCACTGCTCTCAGCTCTCGTAATGGGACCATGAGTCTCCTCTCTTTCTCTAAGAGTGTTTTTCCAGATCTCTAATTTCAATCTAATGGATATTTCGAGATGACGCTGCCCTAGTGGTATAGCATATATCTCATGTTCTTCCCTACCTACCTACCTACCTACCTACCTTCTCTCTACCTTCATGCTACCTACTTACGAAACAGATTTGTATTTGTATTGGAATTGTAAATATTGACACCGACACTGACTGAATTTTCGAGGATGCAATCTTCTGCATTTAAAAAATGGGTTTCATCTGTAAGAGATAATTTTTTATCTAGTAAGTCTTTATTGAAAGAATCGAAAAAAGATCCTCCTGAAAATCCCTATAAATCAAAATATGAAGCAAGAGACATTTTGTCAAAACTTTTGTTTGATTTAGAAGAACAATGGGAAAAAGGAGATGACATGTATATTTCAATAATATGGAGCATTTTAAAATATGAATTAGGAGTCATAGCTCTTGAAACTGAAGAATTTAGTACTGGTTGCGATCATTTATCAGAATGTTGGGAGATTATAAAAGAGTTGTGCATGAAGCCAGAAGCTAGCTTATTAGCTCTGAATGTTTTGAATCAACTTGGAATATTATGGAGCGGTAGAGGAGAACCTTCAAAAGCTCTGACTTTTCTTTTAGAAGCTGAAAAAATTTATAATAATTATAAGTCAACTTGCAGTCAATGCCCTTGTGAATCAGATGATATGTTTAATGATGAAATTACTTACCCTGAAGATTGGGGTTCGTTCGAAAAAACATTTACTCTAACTTTGTATTATTTAGCTCAAGTGCATGAACATCTTAATGAAAGTGAAAAGTCTGCTAAATATTGCCATATGACATTGAGGCGACAAAAAGAATATAATGTGTATGATGAAAAGGAGTGGTCCATTAATTGTGCCACTCTATCGCAATATTACATTCAAGAAAAGCTGTTTTTAACTGCAAGACATCTTTTAGCATGTTCTACTTATGTTTTGGCAAAATATGAATCTTCAATTGATAATAAAGTAGAGAATGAAGATGTCTGGGATGATATTCATCGTAGTAAAGCAGAAGTTGCATGGTGCTGGTTAAAGTACTGCATTAATTTACTTATAGATTGTCAAAATTCACCTGAAATTAATTTAAATGAAAGTTTAGATGCTGTTTATAAACTCTCAGATGAAAGAAATGTACATGAAATCGAAGACCAGGTACCATATTATGTATTTGGTTTTGAAGAAGCTAAAAAGGTATTTCTTTTTGGCCAAAATCAAATCAAAGAAGTAAAATTATATTATACTTTGAGTGATCACTGTAATAATTATGTTCAGTTGATACGAGATCATAGTATGTTGTATAAAAGCCTTATATTCTACGAAACTGATTTATCACGACAATGCAAAATGCATAAGCGACGAATAGATATGCTAGAGGATGTCTTATCAAAATTAAATAGACAATATTATCTTGCTGTTTGCAGACAGTTGGAATTTGAACTTGGAGAAACATATTATGAATTGATTGATATTAAAATCAAAACTATAAATACTTCTCCTCAAGATAATGTATTACCGGCCATCAGAAAAGTCAACTCTCGTATCGTAAAAGCCATAGATCATTTCAAATCTTTTAAAGATAGTTTAAAATGTCATGGAGGATTAATGCCTGAAAATTTTGAAGAGGATTTAGTCAGACCTGCTTTAATAGCTCATTTTTATCTTGGAGGACTTTATTTGAAGCTTATTGAACCTGATATTGTTAAAAAGCTACAGAACCTTTCAAAAAGTGAAGAAAATTATAAATTCATTATAAATTATATTGAAAAGAATCCATCACATGCAAGTTTTGTTGAGAAAGAATTGCCAGTTATTAAGGAAATGATTGATTTGATGCCTGAAAAAATTATGCAAGTTAGAGGTTCAACAATGTTTTAATAAAATGTATTATTATTATTATTATTTTTAATATCTTGATATTTTTTATAATAGTTTAAAAAAAAAAAAAAAAAAAAACACATATTAAAAAAATTGTATATTAGTATCATAATTATTATAAAAAAAAATAACTGCAGATAATTATTACTGTTGTTTGCATTCTGCTACTGATATTTTAAATATCTTGATATTTTTTATAATTTTTAAAAAATTAACTGCAGATAATTATTACTGTTATTTGCATTCTGCTACTGATATAGCTAATTAAATTTAATGTATAGTAATATTTAACTAGTTTTATTGAATTACCTGTGATAGTAAAACTATAGTTTCCTGTGCAGTGTAACTGTATATTATATTACTCTTATTGTATTTATATAAATTGTCAAATTAAGCCTTAGTTACATACATTAAGGAACAGGTGTCTTATGGTCCACTGGTTGCTGACTTTTTTGAAAATGACGTTTGAAATAACTGGTAAACGACGTTTTTGAAATGCCAAAATGATGTTTTTGAAATTTGATACCACTTTTGAACATTGCATCAAGTTGATAATAAAAGAATCTGTCTTAAATATTTATAAAGTACTACTGCTTTCAATATGTATCTTTTTTTTTACTTTTTTCATAAAATCAATAAATGTCATCACAAGAAAAAACATGTTTTTAGTACGATTGATAATCGAATGGTATGTTAGGCCTAATGTTTATTATTTAAAATTGCAGATAAACTTTTTTTTGTCGGGAAGGGAGACCCCCCATGAAACCCCCCTCATCTCAATTTTAAAAAAATCAAAAGTTTATTTATTGACTCTGAATTCCATGTAATCGCAGTGTGCATTGTTTAGACAAATTGATTTTTATATTGCAAATAGTGTAACACTCTACAATAATATTTGAAACTAAACTATAAAAATTATGTATATTTTTACTAAATTATAAAAATAACGCAAGTATATATTAGAGGTCAAGACTCACAGTCGCCACTCGCCACATGGCGACGTAATTTGAAAAAGTGGCGATAAAAAAATTGGTATGATAGCCATTTTTTTCGCGAAAATATTTCTTTCATTTCTAAAAAATCGTGGATAACGATCGGCGATTGTTAATGGGATTTCGATGACGATCACACCTTCAGATTTCCAATCTTTTTCCATCCACAGCATAACTGTCAATATTCATTTAAAACTTGCTTTATGAGATTCTAGAAATAAATAGAATTGTTAAATATTTATTGTTTGTGTAATTATTTTTTGCCTCTCTCCCCCTTTTCTTATTTCCAACTAGCGATCGCTGACCAAATGTTCTGCAGTTGTTTCTCAGTCTTTGTTTATCCATAATATAAATGGCAATATTCATTTTAAACATGCTTTATCAGATTCTAGAAGTAGAATTGAGAATTTGATATTTCTTATTCATGTAATTATTTTTTTAATCCCCCCTCCCTTCCCCATTTCTAGATAGTAATAAATGATCAGTTCTAGAAACAATAAAGCGATAGAAGTGCTCAATATTTTTCACATACGTAATTATTTTTAGACTTAACTTGATGAATATATTTATTTTTTCTCAATTATATATTTATATTTCATATCTATACCAAATGTGTAAACAGGGGGGTGGGGGATGAAAAATAGATTTTAAGATATGGAATTTTTTTTCTAAATTAGTTTAAGAAAATTAATGCTCAGTTGATTTCATACATGTTTAAAACTGATAATTAAATACTATATATATATATATATATATATATATATTATGTTTGAGTAATGTACATACATAGAAATTTTATTCTATATATGTTTGAAAAATTTGTTTTTCTGATGGTATGAAATTTTTATAAGGTTTTATGTGGATATAACAGAAACTGCAGTTATATTAAATAATTTTTTTTTGTGTTTATGAAATAATCCTGAAAATGTTTAAAGTAGATAAAAGCTATATATAACTGTAGTAGTCAATTTATTGAAAGTGGTGCTAAAAATGTCCAACCAATCATGTTTACAGAAAATTTCTAATTTTAGCAATCACATGCCAGTTAATAAAAATGAACCTCTGATAATTAGTTAGTACAAATTCTTTGCCATCCCCACCCCCTCCTCAGACTCAAAGTAATTTCATTTTCCTCTAATTCTGATCATAATTATTTTCCATTTGCCGATAGAAGTACCAGACTAGACGAAATTTATTAAATTAATCAAATTTTTATATTTCTTTTGCAATGGGACATAAAATAAATATTCTTGTAAAACACAAATTGTGTATGAGAAATCACATTGTCAGATCATATTATCATTATAGCCTGCTGTTTTCCCGTAGCAAAATGCATGTATTAATATTTATCTATGAAAGTCCATATATTTTCCCTCATTACTAAAACTTTCAATTTTAAAGTCTTCTTTCTAAATACTATAGTTATTAATAGAATTTAAAAAAAGCTGGATTACATGCTATTATAACTACATGCTTATAGAACTCACTCTTAAAACACTAACAAGAATAAAATCATAAGCATTCAGTGGAAGTTCAAACAAGGTCATATCTTCCCACAAAAACTGAATCACTTTCAATGATTCAATTACTCAATCTATTTTGTTTCCCTCCTACCTCCTTTCATTTCAGATATTGAAAAATTTAAACTAGAGAAGTGTGTAAGTTTAATTCCTCCCCCCCCCCCCCCAAAAAAAAAAAAAAAAAACCTATTTACTTTATTTTATTTTTTTTTTTATCGGCAGAAATACACACATATATTATATATTCATGTTTATTGTATTATTAAATGATTAATAATACAATAGTCATTTAATAATAGTGACTATTGTATTATTATTAAAACACAATAAAGAGCACTATTTCTTAATTTAATTTTCCGACCATATCATTTGTGCTTTTATGCACATACATATATATATATCATATCACATATATATTATATGTATGAATCCAATGTATAACGACGACGACTCATGAGTGGCCACTGAGTTTATTATGTCCAGTGGCCACTGGCCACTTCTAAAAATTTTAAGTCTTGACCTCTAGTATATATTAATGTAAAATCATGAGACACAGCCATAACGAAACAGTCACATATGTCTTCACATTAAGTTGACACATGCTTTGAAACACATTTTCAGTATGGCTGTATCTGTATCAGGGGTGAAACTTTTCAGGGGCTACCCCTGAATTCAGGGTTTTTGAAATTTTTACAGTCTCTTAATTTCATGTTATATTATTTTGTTTTTATAGAAATTTCTCATAATGAATGTATTATTTGCTTTATAATGTATCATGAACTCTGTTAATATCACTTATCAATGATATATCATATTGCATTCTGTTATAAGTCTTCCCAATCTGCATGCAAGTAACAGTTTTCGGGGTTTTTGCATATTGGATAGTTTCACCCCTGCTGTATTCATAAACTACAAATATAAACAATATATTTTTTTCATCAGGGTTGGGAGCCCCCCCCCCCCTTCCTCAAATGTAATATTTTTGAAATTAGAAAGCCTATTTATGGATTGACTTTTAAATGTATTAATTTGTAATAATCCACTGCACAAACTCCTTTGAAAATAAGTTTCCGTTATCATCGTTTTAAGTTAAAAAAAAAAACACTTTTCGCTCAAAAAAAAAATAAAGAAAATAAAGCAATATAATCTTACTTTTAACCTTTAGCTCTGGTAATTATTTTTAATTGATAAAAATTATTTTTAAACGAGATTTGTTACCATAAAAATTTACTCGCACGATAATCAATCTCAGCTTTTATTATGATCTGAAAACATAAAAAATACTTAAAATTATAATTATCATATATTTTCAAGAAATATTTGCGACAAAAAATGTGTGAAAATTTCCGAAAGACACAAATTGAATTCACAAAATTACAAATACAAAAGATAGTTATGATGTACCTTATTAACCCCTTGAACTGAAATGACGAGTTCAGCTCGTCATGAATTTCCTGACACTAATTATTTTTTTATATGTATATATAACAATAAACATTCATATAAATGTGTGAAATAAATATTATTTTTAATAATAACAAATTATTTGAGCAACAAAATCGTAAGTTTCTATATCAATCCCTCTTCTTAAAACCCAGAAAATTGTCTGCATGAGTAGTGCTGACTGAAAATAAATTGCAGTTCAAGGGGTTAACCATGTATAGATAGAAAATCCATGAGTGTGAAACCACGTACTATGCAGTCCGTCGAAAGTAAAATGAGAAATGAATATCGGCATGAAACAAACGCTGGGGTTGATTGAGAGAAATACAAGGGTTGCCACAAAACAAATGTGTTATGGCACATTTATTTTTGTGGCAAGAAATCACCTTGCAGCTTGGTGAAAAAACAGCTCGTGGGGATGGTGGACTATACTGCATCTGAGCCTACATGGAAGCCACATGTTGCATTGTAGCATAGTAAAAAGCTGTTTAATAATATGACGAATTTTTAGTAGTATTCTGCTTGAGGACTGTGCCATTTGGTAACTCATACAGAGTGAGATCCAACTATTACAGAATTACATGAGGTTTTCTTCTCTTGTGTAATTTATAAACAAGATATGTGTAAAAAATGATTAATATATGTACCTGCATAAAATATTTGTACATTTATTTAGATCACATTGTTATTATTAAATATTAAAATTTTTATTTAAAAGCATTTCAGTTTTCTTAGGATTGTATGTAACATTTAGCAAAATGTTTTGAATATATTTTAATATTTTCGAAGCCTAAGAAAGAAACTCACTAAATTTTCTGCTTGCTGAAAAATGTCTCATAGTCTATGAAAATGTTTAGAATTCCAGTTTTTCAAAATTTGTTCTTTATAGGAGCTTGCTGTATTTTATTGACATTTTTATATAATAAATACTTTTAACCACTATTTTTCTGAAAATCATATTTTATGAATAATACTTGTCACTATATTTAAACGAATTTTCAGAAAAATTCAATCCTTACTTTTTATATTATTTTATAAAAAAAGAAACTTAAAAAAAAAAAAATATATTGAAAATGTTCAAAATTTTGTTTTGTATTCCCACTGACTTTGGCAACCTTTTCTCCTTTTGCGCAATCTTGTGTCTGGATCTCCACTAGATAAGACAATACTTTATGTTTAGTCTGATATGCACTTTAATTTGGGTGTACTATATCAGACGAACAGTTTCGAAACATACAATATTAAAAAGAAAAATCAAAGTAGTACTTTCATATTAAAATCAATTTAATCATATGACTGACTATGAAGGAATAAAATATAAATACAATTGAACCTCATTAACGTGAATCTGAAGGGGATAAAAAAATTGTTTGTGATATCAGTAATTCATGCTATCAGTAACTAACCTTCATATAACTAAACTAATCTTCATTTTGACAGGGATTATGGAAACAGTTCATGTTAAAAGTAATTCACGTTAACGAGGTTTGACTGTATAGTACCTATAGTAATCATTGCTAAGGAAATAAAAGAACACCCAGTTTGAATAAAATTTAAGAAAGTGTAACAGAAAAATAACTGGATAAAAACTGAAAAAAATTATTTAAAAAATTCAAAAATCTTTGATAAGGTGCTTCCGAGCATAGTCAAAGCTAATCCTTTATCAAATTTTGTTACTCTGTAATCAGTAGCCTTAGCTCCTGAGCACATTAAAATAGAGGTCAAGATTCATGGATGCCACTTGCCACACATCGACCTAATTTGAAAGAGTGTCAGTCAAAAAAAAAAAAAATTGCTATAATCGCCAATTTGTATTTTTCTTTAATTTCAGGCTGGACCCACGTAATATTTGCTAAAAAAAAAAAAAAAAAAAAAAAACCTTGATGAAATTAAGATCCATCAAATCTGCAGATTGCCTAAAAAAAAAATAATAATACAGTACACTCCCGATTATCCGTGGTATTGGGTGGTGTGGCTACCGCGGATAACGAAAATCGCGGATAATCCGCAAAAATGTTGAAAATGGAAGAGAATAAAAGAGAAAACAATTATAACATGAAAAATCAGTTTATGTAATACAGTATTACCATACTGTAAGACGTAAAATAATCTTACCTCTTAAAAAAGTCAGTCACTTGTTTTTGTTTCTTGCTTTGGAAACATTTTTTCTTGATCCGCGATTGAATTTTGCATAGCATAAGTTTTTCAGCCAACTGCGCGTCTTCGTCTTGTTCCTCTAAATAATGGAGCAGTCCGTCGACGTGTTGTAAAGCCTCTTCGTGTGTCATCCGCGCCTCTGCATTAGCATCTTCTTCTTCGCTCTCGTTTTGCCGCTCTTCTTCACTCTGAACCTCACCCATTGCTTTTTGAACGATTTCCTCATCCGACAACCTTTCAAAGCCGGGATCGTTGGCGTCACACTCCAACCACTCTTTAATGTTCTCATCGTTGACGTTCTCACCACCAGGAACAGTTTTTACTAACTCGGCCAGCGTTGCAGTAGGCATGTCCACATCCTCCTCACCCTTGTCATTGATGTCTTCATTTAGTTCGACTTTTTCTTCAATTTTGGGGAAGATTTTCCTCCATGACTTAATGAGGGTTGGTTGTTTTACTGATTCCCATGCAGACGCAATATCGTTGATGCTATCCAAGATTGTGTATTCTTTCCAAAACTGTTTAAAATCACAACCTTCTTCAATTTTGGTCATTAGAAGTTTGGTGCGGTATTGTCTCTTCATTGACGCAATCACTCCTTGGTCCATCGGTTGAATTAGAGCAGTAACATTAGGGGGGAGAAACATTGCAAAAAATTTGCCATCAGAAGACTTAAGCACACTTGCACTGGGATGAGAAGGTGCGTTGTCGATCAACAGCACCGCCTTTTCTGGCAATTTTTTTGCTTTGAGGTGTTTTCGCACTTCAAGAACAAAGATCTTATCGAACCATTGTTTAAATATTGAATGATCCATCCATCCTGTTTTTTGATTGAAATAATCAACCGGCAAATTTTCTGCTCTAGTGCCTTTAAACGACCGCGGTTTTTTAGCCTTTTCAATGACAGCAAGCCTAAGCTTATGACTACCTGTAACATTACTGCACGACATGATGGTGTATCTTTCTTTGCTACTTTTGTGTCCAGGCGCTTGACGTTCATATTCAAATGCTAACGTGCGGGTGGGAAGGCATTTCCAGAAGAGTCCAGACTCGTCAGCATTATAAATTTGTTCAAATGATAACTTCTCTTTTGACACTAATGCTCCAAATTCCTGTTGAAAATCGTCCGCTGATTGCTGGTCGCCACTAAGTTTTTCCCCATGAATTCCAATCTCACGAATTCCATGACGCTGCTTAAAACGAGTTAACCAGCCGGATGATGCATCAAATTTGCCTTCCATGCCTAACAAATCAAAAAATACTTTTGCCTTAGCCGCGATGATAGGACCGTTTACGGGAGTTCCCTCACTTCGCACCTGAGCTAACCACTCCGCCAAAGCCGTATCTAGTTCATCAAATGTAGACTTCTTTATAGTTTTTCGTTTTTTCATTCCGGAAGCACTGTCTGACATTGATGCAAAGTTCAGCAATTTTTCTTTGTTCTTTAAAATGTCACGTACTGTTGTTTCCCCGATTCCATAATCCAAACACATATGCTTCCTTGAAGCGCCGTTTTCTAATTTTGAAATCATTTCCAGTTTTTGGGCAATCGTCAACACAACCTTCTTTCGCTTTTCAGCCATTTTAAATCCGCAAAGAAAAATGTACCAAACCAGGCAACACAATCACTAAACACGATAAAAGACGAACAATACTGTTAAACATCGACCGGTCAGCGTCAGCACTCACTCAATACTGAAGTGTCAGATGAGAGGGGATAGTTTGGACACGTGAGTAGGCGGGGCCTACGGCTGTAGGCGAGAGAGAAACAGGAGGGGAACGGTGGGAGGGGGAGTTCAGCGACCTTGGCGCGAACACCTGCGTATTGTCAGTGGCTCGGAGATAAAAATGCAGTACTAGATTGCGTGCCAGCCTATATCAACCCTTACATTGTTTATCCCTGCGAACGGGTTAGCTGCACCTGCTTTGTGCACGTGACTGTTTCACATGTTTAAATGGAATTTATGTTAAGTAAAAACGGTCGAAAACTCATCTTAAATTGCGGAAATAAGTTCCATCTGAAGGATGGGAATGAAAAAAAAAAAAAAAAAGTGTATATTTAGACTCGCGGATAATCCGTAACGTGGATAATCCGCTCGCGGATAATCGGGAGTGTACTGTATATAAAAAAATTCAGACATGTGTTTCTTTTTTAGAATTCCATGAATTGATTTCTTCCACTTTTAAAAAAGACACATTTTTTTTTTAAAGGAACCTAATTAATGATCGGCAACCAAATGCTTTTCAAAAGCCTCCTAATTCTCAATCTTTCTTTTCCATCTGCAACATAAATGTCAATATTCATTTTAAATTTGCTTTATGAGATTCTAGAACCTATAAAAAAATAGAATTGTTAATTTTTTTTTTTTTTGTCATCTGTTTTACTTTTAAAAGAGACATGGAAAATCTAGGGAATTTTTTCTCCTGATTTGAATAGCAACCCTGAAAATGCTAACATTAATATTATTTTAAAAAGTCCATATATTTTTCCTCATTACTAAAAATTTAAAATCTTCTTTTTAAGTACCATAATTATTAATAGCATTTAAAAGTTGAATTAGATGCAGAAAAATTACTTTTGGCTACCCTTGGTGAATTTTTCATAAATCGGCAATATGGCACTGTTCTGCATCATGTTCCAGATTATAACCCTCTACCAGCAGCGTATGAAAGCGAGCTTTTCAGCAATCTAACTAAACAAGAAAACACACTAGAAAAAAGCAATTTGATCAGAAACATGGTAACTAACTCATATCATAAAATACAATTTAAAAAAAAAATTACTGAATAATTACAAAATCATAACCAATCACACACACACACACACAAAAAAAGGAAATTTGGTGTGTAACAGCAACATGACTTCCACTACCCACTATTATGTGCATTATATGCACTTTTTGGATCCAATATATAGACAGAAGACATAAAATTGGCCTAATAAATTAAACACCTAACAATTTTCCTGTGAGAGAAAACTGATACAAGTTGAAAGATACACAAAAAGAGTTTATATAGCGAGTTTAAAAAAAATAAGTAGAGCCGCTTTTGAAAATACTCATTTCCAAGATCTAAAACTGATCTTCCTAATCAGAATGACTGTCAGTTTTCCTGTAATAGCCATGTAACACGATCGAAAGGATATCTAAAAAGGGGTTTATGTAGCAATTTTCAAGAAAATCGTTAGAGCCATTTTTGTGATACCAACATTCACCAAAACATGTCAAACTCAATTATTGATGGAAAAACAACAGTTACATATGAAGGGATATCTAAAAGAGATTTATTATGGAGAGTTAAAAAAAGAAAAATCCATACAGCCATTTTCAAAGAAATGCACTCTCAAGACCTCAAATTGGCTTTGTTATACAAGATGCCTATCAATTTTCATGAACTGACTATATCATTTGAAAGGACATCTAATAGAGTGTTTATATAGCAACTTTCAAGGAAATCATTGGAGCTATTTTTGAGATGGTCCTACTTTTGGTTTCATATATCCCACTTCTGGTTTTCCAATTTTTACCAAAAGTTTAAAAAATCATCTATACGCTAGACTTAACTTCATTCTGAAGTTTTGTTGTTCTACCTTTATTAGTTTAGGAGATATGATAGTCAGAAGATTCCCCACATACTTACACACACACACTGACCAATTGCCAAAAAATATTTTTTTGGACTCAGGAGACTAATGTTTAAGTGAAAACATAACATCAAATTTTTGGACTGAATACAATACTCTCATTACCTATGGTACTTGGGTAATGAAAGTAAAAATGAATTCAGGAGATTCCATTACCTACGGTAGTCTGGTAATGGAAGTAAAAATAAAACTTAGAACATACAATCACACAATATAAATGCTCGAAATTCCCAATCACAGAAATAAGTAATACACACGTCTGCATGCTTCTTTGCATGGAAAAAAAAATCATTGAATACTGTTGTAAATATAGGCTTTTCATGTTGATTCTCAAGTTAAAACTGCCTTTAATTTAATTAGATATTCTATAGTGTTTAGTGCCATGGGGAAATTAAATCAGTTACTTTAAAGTTCAAATGGATAAGTTAAATGTAAACATTGCTATAGTTTAAACTGAGTTTTTTTAATTGAAGTAAATTTATTTTATTTGAATTAACTTACCTTTAAATATATTTTTGTGGTCTCCTTTTGAATATCTTTTGTAGAAAATGTTAATAGGGAAACTTTATTTTTTTACATTGATATTTACATCTTCAAACTTACACGTCAACGATAGTTAATAATGTAAATAAGAGTTATCAACCTTGCCTATAATGGCATTGAGCTTGTAGCATGGTTTGTTACCATGGTTATCGTTATGCATCTTCAGCGGATCCAGAAGAGCGTCCTGCCATCTGGCTTGTAGTATAGGCAGCTGACTCTTCAAGCCTTTAACTGTTTTCAACATAGTGTGATTTCAAGCTTCAGTATGCTATTTTCAAGTTTAATTATCTCTGGCAGAAACAGTAACTATCAGTTTTAAAACGTCATACGCTGATAATTCCAACTGTTTAAATTAATCAAATATTTTTCTTGTTAAGTTTGTGTTTGTACAGCCTTTGTTATCTTAATAAAATTTGTTACGTTTTATAAATCTGAATCTTTTTTAATTATGCTACTTTAAGTCACAATATTTTAGAGCTAAGCAATACACTTTCACTGAATTTAAACTCAAATATTAATTTTGACAACTCATTTTGTCATCAAATAGGCTTTTGACATGTTGTTACTTTATACAGTGCACTCCACAGCTTAGGACAGAGACGGTGCAGATTTTAAATTTTTGCAGATTTTAGGTATTTTTTGTAGCTTGCATTTCTGAACTAGAATTTTAATGCTAATGCATGAATGAGTATGTAAATAAAAATAAATAAAATCATTTGTCTTTACCTATATGTTTAAACTGCAATAAAAAATGTAAATTTGTAAACAAGTTATTATTGTATCAGATGTTTATGTACTTAATTTTTTTTTTTTTTTTTTGCTTTATGGAACAAATTTTAACTTGCTAATACTTATATAAAATTTTATATATACTTTTTTTACTACATTTATACTCTTCACTTGCCTCCATTCATTTATTTTTTCTTTAATATTTCAAATGTCTTTTGTATGTGTTCACTAACATTTTTAATGCATTATAGCATTGAAATTCCAATTTAAAAATGCAGACAAAAACAAAATAGCTAAAATCTGCACAGTCTCTGGTCACAAGCTGTGCAGAGTTCTAGGAGTGCACTGTATATATAGAATATTTCAATTAACAAATTAAAATTTGCCCCATAAAGTTAAAATACAAAATTTAAGTACATAAACATCTGATACAATAACAGACTTGTGTATTATAAACTTACAAATCTTCTTATAATTTAGAAATATAAATCAAAGTATAAACTTTTTTTTTTCAAAACATTGATGTTTTACTTAAGAATTTACTTAAATTAAAAAATATATATATAAAATTACCTTTTTAATCCTTAAAAGTTAAAAGCTTTTTTTGCTACTTACACAAGGGCTTCGTCAGACTAAGTGACGTTTTCCTCTTGCTTTTTTCCATCTTTATTTTCTAGCATTCACAGCCATTCTCTGTCTAGACATGCATGCTGTATGTCATTCACGGCATTGCTAGTGGTAACTATTTCGATGGCTTCTCTTATTAATGCATATGAATGGTTATTGTAATTTGCTATTTTATGTATATTATTGAAATCTATATTAATTGATTTTAACTCATTAAATTGTGGAAGGGCTGTGCTTAATTTTCTATATTTAATATCATTAATATGCTCTCTTGTCTTTTCCAATAATTTTCTTTTTGCCCTACCTATATGTAATATCTATTGTGGTTATTGTTTAGAGATTCGAAATTTATTTATTATTAATCATACTATTAATCATGATTATATTAATAATATTCCATATTATTAATATAATCATGATTAGATCGGATTCGTTGAAAAATATATTTGTTAAATTTTATAGGTAGGGTCAGGTGGGGTAAAATAGGTCAAAAAACAGCATATTTTATGTATGCACTTATACTGCAGAAAATGTATTGGTTCCATTTGTTAAAAAATTACACAAAATATGCAAATGAATATTCCTCATGACATTTTAAGAGAAATCTCTCTGAAAAAAAAAAAAAAAAAAAAAATTGTACTGAAAAATAAATTTTAAAATATGCTGTTTGTGACTTATTTTACCCCATGGGTTGGGGGTAAAATAAGTCATCCATAAAAACTGTTTTAAATTTTAATACAATTTACTTCATACAAATAAATTTACAAATACACATTCCTTTTTTTGATAAAAACTTGATTTTGTGTTTTTTAAAGGAAAAAAAATATCTTTATGGTCCATCATTAGTTTGGGAAGAACATTTGGAATGTACGATGCATCTACATCAGAAATATCTTTCTCTGGGAAATCCAATAAGAGCTTCTTTTTAAACTTTTTTTTTTTTATCCTTTCAAATTTTTCAGAATATTCATGATAGTGTGAAAGAATGTTGCCATGAAATATTTTCTTTGATCTTTTCCCAGGAAATTCTACTTTAACACATTTTCCAACTTTTATGAATTAATTAGTATTAATGCTGTCCAAATGTTCTTCTTGAGAAAGACTTGGTTTTTCGTTTCTTTTACAGTTGATGTTTCTGTGATTTTAGCATCTCTGTTGATTTTTTTGTTATACAATCAATTGAAAAAAAAGTTGGTTGTTAAAATTACTCCTGTTTTCTGTTGCGTATGGGTTCTTTTTCTGTGTGCATTTTTCAAAGCTTCTTTAGAAGACAATGTTTGATTGGGTGATAAAGTGTTTATAATAGCAGATTTTATGTACTTAAAAGGAGAATATATAAATATTATCCTGTTCCATGACTGTTGAAGTCTCACAAGAATTAATTTGTCAAATTGGTGATTGATGATCTAGATTCATCCACTCTTGCATTTGAAGTTGATGCTAAACTGCAAAGTTTCATTCAGACAGTTTCAGGAGAATGTTGTGTCCTGCCTGCCCTTTGTATGAAAAATTGGTACCCTTCTTAAATAAGCTGGAATTAAACAACTTTTTGAATTACACCTACAAACTGAATGTTTTGATTCAGCTTTAATATGTATTGCCTTTTTTTTTTTTTTTTTCTCTTAACATTAAATTATTTTATATCTATGCCTATGTGCATGAAATAGCTCCAAAACAATATATAGCTTAATTTTAACCTAATTTATTTAAAGAATACATATGGAGTTATTTTAAACACAAAAAAAGTAATTAGTTACTTAATGTTTGCTAAGCCTAACATGATTCAACATCTGACCTATTTTACCCCACATGTGTTTTCTTACTCCAAAATATAAATATTTTATTTTTTTCTCACAAAAGTTTTGGAAATTCATCTTAAGAATGTGCTTTTTGGAATATCAGGGTTGCCAACTTTTCAAAAACAGTTTGAGAAGTATTCAGAGAAATTTTGAGGAGCAATTTTAAAAATATATTTAAAAAAAAAAAAAAAAAGAAAGAAACCACTAACAAACATAAATTAACAACAATAATATGAAATTAAGAAATATTTATTGATAATCAAATATATTTAGCAAAACAGTGAAGAGAGATAAGAATGGGAAATGCGATTAAGTCTGAATATAAGCTTAAAACCAAAAAGTAATTTGTTTTTTGCATAATGGCATATTTTCCATACATAAATAAAGACAACATATGAAAGTAGATTATTCAGTTACATAAAAAAAAAAAAAAAAAAAAAAAAAGAAAGCACAAAGGGGAAGAAAAAATTAAATTTCCAACAATTTTCATGAATGTCAAAATATTATACTATCACATAAAAATCTAAAAACGAAATCTCCGATATTCATATAAATGTGTAAATGATCTCATCCCTGAGTCAACACCCTCTAATCTGCATAGCTTGGGACCATATGTTTTGTAAACTTTAGAATTTTGCAGATTATTGGTCATAATTTGTTTACTTCCCCCCCCCCCCCACAGATACAAATGAAGATATAATAATAAATCATAAATGCTTTAAGTGAATGATAAAATAAATGCATAATTATTTCAAATAAATCTTAAATAAAGCGTTGTCAATCGGCCTTAAAGTTCAGTAGCTTTGAATCCATTATTTTTATCGATAAATAATTAAAATAAACAATTTTTTTAAAGACATTAAGATAACTGAAGCATTGATATAGTTTAAATGAAAATCAAAACACCGCATAATCATAGCATTCGGTTTCTTTCTTCCCCCCTTTCAGCTTGTGGTTTTAATTAAACACTCTCTTAGCTAATGTAAACAAATACTTGTTCCCGTTCTGAGTCAGCAATATTTCGATTACGCAATGCCTAGCACCAGAATGTTTTCTTTCTTTCTTTTTTTTTTCTTTACTATTTACCCAAGTAACACGGAATGGTTGGGAAACGGTTGGCCCTACAATTCCTTCTTCGTTGGGCGTTGTTTTTGGCCGTCGGCCCTCGGTTGAGCCAATTGTTGGGTGACAGTTGGCCCAACGATGGAACGGTTGGTTCCTGGTTGGCAAACTGTTGGGCCATTGTTGGTGAACACATTGTAGGCTAACTGTTATATTTTGCAGTTGAAAAAAGTGCATTTTAGGACTGTTGGGCCAACAATACTATTTGCTGTTGGCCCACTGTTATTTTGAGCCCTTTCCCCAACGATAACCATTCCCCAACGAACTAACAATAAATCGCAGTTGGGCCAACAGTCTGTGTTACTTGGGTATTTATGAGTATTGTACGGTGAAGCGTGTGGTTCTTCAAAAAAAAAAAAAAAAGAAAAAAGAAAAATAGTTTTTTTTTTTTTCAGTGTCTGCCACTA
The DNA here is from genome assembly GCA_963930645.1 of Salticus scenicus. Lineage (NCBI taxonomy): Eukaryota > Metazoa > Arthropoda > Arachnida > Araneae > Salticidae > Salticus > Salticus scenicus. Next base: position 240,692,272 of record OZ005652.1, read on the forward strand.
TTCAGTTTTGTGTATTTAATAAAAAATATTTAGTTAGGTGGTCAAGACTGAATTTGCGGAGCATAAACATTACTTTGCGGAATTGCGGAGTTTTTTAATTTTTTCGGAGAAACTCCGCAGAAATCGGAGCAGTTGGCAACCCTGGAATATGATAAGAAAGTACTGTAAAATTTACTTTTGAATTTGTTCAAAACCAAAGTTTTTCTTAGCAACACATTCGAGCTACTAATAGGAAACACACAAATAATTACTGGCTGTAGCTGTAACTAAAAAGTATCAGTTACAGTTAATTTATGTTTTTGTAAATATTTTGGAGTTCTTCTCTAGAAATATTGTTTCAAACAACGATTATCTGTTGCTTAAGGTCATACAAGTTTACGCTTTGAGTATTATAAACTAATGATCTAAGACGACCCCAAAAGTAAAAATCGAGTGGTGTTAGATCTGAGGATCTTGACTGGGGGGGGGGGGGGAGGTGTTATCATGCCCGGGCGCTTCTTGCAGAGGGGTGCCAAATGACCTGCAAGACAAACAAGTTTTCCTGGAAATTTTCATTTTTGATTCGATCGATTTCTGGGAAGTATACTTTAAATTAAAATGTAATATAATTAAATATTTCCTTTCTTGTTTTGTCAGATAAAATGTGTTATAAGTACCTTCCGACTGGGGGGTCGACTTCCCTGGAAAGTTTCAGGTTTCAGACAACACTTGTTTAGGGTAAACATCTATATTCATGAGAATCCTCTAATTGGGAGATTACAAATGAGTATCCACAAGAGCTACTACTGACCGGATATTGTTAAACTGAATAGAAATAAAGGCAATACCTACTTCTTAGATTTTACACAGGCCCGTGAGGCATGGGCCCAGGGGCGCCAAAAATTTAAAAATAACATTAAAAAAAAAAAAAAGAAAGAAAAAAGATGGTGACTAAAATAAAATTTGTATGCAGGTCGATATATTTTTTTTTTTCCATTGTTTTTAAGAATGCTTTCCAGCCCCCTTTGACATGTTATTTACCATCCCTTATTGGTTTGAAACAAATGGACATACAATAGTTCCGTAACGGCGTAACGCATTCTTTATACGGATTATACCTTGACCGTATGTAACATGTGCTACCAGTGGCGGATCCAGAACTTAACTTTTTCGGGGGAGGGGGGGGGGGGGGGAAGGCTTCAGCCCCCTAGCCCCCCCCTTTAAATCCGCCACTGTGTGCTACTACACATAGGCGACATCAGAATAAAATACGGCGTGTAGGGGAAGGGGGGAGCGCAAGCTATTCCTATGCTGGTATCTAAACAATATTATTTTGGTGAATGAAGAAATTGTAGTTTATACTTTAATACATTCATGAAACAAACATTATCTATCACAATATTTAATTAATTGCAATTTCGTATTTTTGTCAAAACTGTGAAAGATAAAAGTAGTTTGGATCAAATTTCATAATTCAGGTGAAAAAAGTATGCTGTTAATTTCACACGGTGATGGAGCGGCTGAACTGAGCCAATGCATTTCTCAATACAGTGCAAATGAGTTGACAGGTGCTGATATCTTGTCAGCCGAATTCACCCTCAAGTCTGTCAAAAATTCCTTTTCTAGCATAATTTTTTATGCAGCTGAAAAACCCCACCAGTATTTCAGAGATTTTATTTCGAATTTGATAGACCGGGAGTATCGGGTTCGAACCCAGTTCGGGCTCGTCGCTCTAGCCGTTCGAAGCTTTCCATGGATTTCTCTGAAACTCACGAGAATATGTGCTAGGATACTTCAGAAAGACCGCCTCCATCCAGGAGGAAATCCCAGTGCCAAGCCAGTATCCTTAGATTAGAATAGGTTGTCAGCACCATACCACACACTCACTTTAAGAATGCATACGGCTGCCTTCTTTTTAATTTTACCCATGTCCTAATTACACACATTAACTTATATAACAGAATTTATCACATTCCCCTTTCCATGCTGCCACTCTCTCCCTCTCTTTTTTTAAAAAAAGTTCACAGAACAAAAAGTAGTATTTATAAAGTGCACTAAAATTGCAACAAAAATTTATGAAGTTTAAAAGATATTTCCCATGTTTTCCACTAAAAGTTTGGCAATATGAAAATGTTTAATTTTTTTTTTTTAAAGGGGGAAAAGGGGGGGGGGGGGAGGGTGCGTGAATGAACCACAAATCAATAATATATATATATTTATTTAAGAACTGAATTTTAATGTATGTGAAAGATATTTTAAAGTTAAAAAAATTCTTAACTGAAAGCAATTTATAATATTCGTCATCAGGATGAAATTCAAATAACTACAGATTCCTGAACCTGAGAATTATTCTTAAATTGTATACAATATCTATGTTATGATTATTTATTTATTCATATTGAAAATTATAGTTATGTTTTTAACCAAAAACATTCTTCTTTTTCTTTCTTTCTTTTTTCTCGTAATAAATGGTACATACGACAGTTGTTCTTTAAGAATCAGTGCATAGCTTATAAATAATCCAAGGGTGGGGGGGGGGGGGGGGAAGAGAAAGAGAACGAGATGGAGTACAAATACCCTAGACTGTTTTTTATTCTTATTATAAAATCTATCTATATTTCTCACTTTCTTTCCCATAAGAAATATTTATTAGTTATTGTTTATTATAATTGTTTGATTAAAAAGACTATTTAAAAATAAATAATAATAATAATGATTGTTTTCAGGTTGTATGTTTTAATATTTTTTATGTGTAGCCAGAATTTCTTTTTTCGAATTCTCAAAGAAATTAAAAGAGTAAGTAACACTATTTTAAACCATTTCCATACTTAACACTTCTACCCCTATGCTTGTTTTTATTTATTTATTTTTTTTTTCCATCTTTAAAACAACCGAGAAAAGTTCATATTCCAAATTCACTTTTCCATTATATTTTTATTTTTGCTGAATTAGAGAATATTTTATGAAAGATAAACGATAAAGGGTACAAATTCCCCTGCAAATCTATTATTCAACATCCAGGATAAAAACATACTTAAAGAAAAAAACATGCCTTTCACGACAGCTGTCCCTTCCTCCTTCCTTCGCACCCCGATCTCATGTCGCCTAGCTTTATAACAGCAGTTGTACAATTTTCTCTTCTTGCTTTTATAGGAATACCGACCACCCATTATTTTAGCTCCCCATCATACTATAGGTATGGGGAACTTACGTAATTGTGAAAAATTTCGACCTCGTTTTTTTTACTTTTTTATACGTTTTCAGGTGTGAGGAATCCAAAAATGAAAAAAATTTGCATGGTGTCTGTTAGTGGGTCAGTCCGTTAGTGTGTTAGTTCGTTAGTTTGTTAACACGATATCTCACGAACAAATGATCGCAAAGAGGTCAGATCAGTTTTAAAATATTACTTTCGATACTGGCAAGAACCCTATTCATTTGCAACATTCGAACTAAAAAACTTCGTTAGTTATGAGAAATTTACGATTTTCTTAACATGGGAGAATAGGACAAAAATTCACTTAAACGTGCATTAAATGGAAACTTTTTACTGTGAAAATGTCAAACCAGTTTTGAAATATCGGTTTTGATGCCGGAATGAACATCAGTAACTATAAATATGCTACTTTGAAAATTTTGCAAGTTATTGGAAATTTACGAATTCCTTAACATGGCAGTATAGGGCAAAATTTCACATAAACGTCAATTTTGAGAGATATTTTCATCATAAAGATGTCAGACTACTTTTGAAATATTATTTAGAACACTGGCATGAATATTAATGACTATGAATTTTCGAATATTAAAATTTCGTAAGTTATTGGAAATTTACGAATTTCTTAACATGGCAGAATAGAGCAAAATCTCATATAAACGTCAATCTTGAGGGATATTTTCATCGTAAAGATGTCAAACCACTTTCGAAATATTATTTAGGATACTGGCATGAATATCATACCCCTATCATTAGACTATGATTTTTTCAATTTAAAAAATTCGTAAGCTATTTGGAATTTACGCTTTACTTAAACATGTTAGAATGTGACAAAATTTAGCATAAACTTCCATTTTGAGGATCATAAATACATTAGACAACTTCAAAATTACAATTATTTGTTTATTATGATAGTATGATATTAATAATGATAATTAGTATGATATTTGTTTGAACATGATTGAATACAAATATTCTAATAGGAAATTTTCGTAAATTATTCGTAATTTACGATTTTATCAACATATCGAATTTGTAAATTTTTCATATAAATATGAATTTTGAGGATTATTGCATTGGAAACAGTAGCATGAAAACTAAACAACGGGATCGACCCTGATAAAATAAATTAATAGATTAGAATGAGATAAATATATCGAAGTGAATGGTGGATAGCCTATTAGGCGGGGATTTTATTTTGTCACTATATCAAGCTTTGGTCATATTCATTTCTTTTAACATGATTATAATATGTCTCGCACTAGAAATTTATGAGAACATAAATATGATGGGGAACTGAGAAGAGTCCTCCTATGCCAACTAGTTTAAAAAGAGAAAAAGAAAGTGTATGCCGAAACTTTAACAAGAAAAGACAGGATGACCCATACCATAACAGAACTGATAAGATCTTTTGTCGAAGAAAGCCAAATATCAAAAACATATTGTGGGAGGTAGCTACTAATAGTGAATCCCGGAAAAAAGGGCACTTTTCCGATTTGCAGATTGCAAAATAGTAAATATCGAATAAGGAATTTAAAGAATGACTTTCAAATTATATTTTTAGAAATTTCAATTGATTTGGTACAACAATCATTTAGTATATACCTGGGGGAAGGGGGTGGGGAGGGCTAGGACCACATCGAAAGAAAATAATTGTTTTTATATCATTCTCTTACCGATTTTAATGAAAGTTTGTATAATCACGCACAGTTTGTGAAAAAATTACAGCATGTGTCAAACATCCTAAGGAAGCTAAGGGGGGCAGAGGAAAATAAAAATGTTTTTTTCTTATATCACCATTTTACTGATTTTAATGATATATTCTATAACTATCACTTAATTTTTAAAACGATCACAATGAGTATTATATACCTGGGGAGGGGGGGGGGGGCTCAGATGGAAATAAAATATACTGTTCTTTAAACGACCCTAATATCAATTTTTAAAAACTTTGTGTATATACCACTTACTGTTTAAAAAACATTACAGTGAGTGTTACACATATCTGAGGGAGGATAGTTGCTAAAGAGGGGGGGGGGGGGGTAAGAGGTTGTTTTTATATCACCATGCTACATATTTATATGAAATTTTGTATGGCTTATCACTTATTTTTTATTAAAATATAGTGAAAGTTACCTATAGTTGAAAAAAGGGGGGGGGAAGTGGGGGACAGATGAAAAATAAATTGATCTTTTTAAACAACACCTCGATTTTTTATAGACATTTTGGATAAATATCACTTACAGTTAATGAAAAATTACAGTGTAGTTACATATGCCTTGGGTGGGGGGTAGGGATGGAGCAGGAGTACTGAAGGAAAGAAAATGAATGTTTTATATTCCTATATTTTGCATTTTAATATTTTTTTTTTAAAAAAATCACTGAATGTTTAGGGAAATTTATTCTGATTGTTATATATATCTTGGAGTACTGGGGGGGGGGGGGGGGGGCAGAAGAGAAACAGGATTACATAAACATCTCAATGTTGCCAGTTTTAAAATTTCAACAACTATGACCTACTTTTAATGAAAAATTTCAGAGTGTTACATATACCTAGGAGGGGAGGAGGGGGGGTTTTTAAATCACTTTGCTTTACATTTATATGAAATTTTACATAAATATCTCATCGCAGAGGTTACATTATCCAGTGAGAGCTAGGGGACACATAGAAAGAATATATTTTTTTACCACACTATTGTCGATCTAATGAAACTCTGCAGAAATAGTACTCACGGAATTCTTATTGTAATGTTTTATACAAGGTATCAGTCTCTTTTTTTTTTTTTAAGTTTGTACGCAAATATTTAATGTAAATCTATAAAAAAAAGTGATTCAAAATGGAAATATTTTCTTTAATATGTCCCTTTCCCCCCCACTCCCATGTAGAAATAAAAAACTTATGCTCTTGTTGATGTTTATCATGTGTTTTACAAGTAGAAATTAAGAAAAGTGCCCTTTTTTCCGTGCTGTTTGCAACTGCTACTTGCAAAATACACGTGTGCTTACAAAAATTTTTGGAGGTTGTGCAGAGAAAAACAATGTTTTTCATATCATAACATTATTTTCTTTTTCTCTCCCCCTTAGAACCCCTAAAATAATTTTGAAAACATATCTTTTACAAGCAGCTATTGGGAAAAGTGCCCTTTTTTCCGCTATCCAGAAAAAAGGGCCCTTTTCTCCGCTATCCAGAAAAAAGGGCCCTTTTCTTAATTGATACTTGTAAAATACTAGCTAAACATGAACGATAGCAAAAATTTTTTGTTTCTATGAGGGGGGGGGGGGGGCAGATTAGACAAAAAAATTCTCATTTTGAATAATCTTTTCACCAATGTTTGATATTAATCTTTTAACTAATGTCTGATATTAGTAATACATGGAATTTTCGCATACTAACTTAGGAACTGAAAGATACTGTGATACACAGCCCTCTCTATAATTTTTCATAAACAATAAATGATATATATACAAAATTTTGTATAAATATGAAGCGGTGTGATTAAATAACAATAATTTTCTTTTCCTCTCTGACGCTCCCTTGTATCCCCCCCCCCAAAGTATAAGTAACACTCACCATAATTTTTCATTAAAAGTAGGTGATAGTTGTTGAAATTTTAATTAAAATTGGTAACATTGTCATATTTGTGCATTCATTTTTCTCTTCGGCTCCACCAGCCCCCTAAGATATATATAACAATCAGCGTAAATTTTCCTAAAAAGTAAGTGATGTTCACAATAAATTTTATTAAAATGCAAAATATAGGAATATAAAACATTAATTTCCTTTCCTTCAGTACTCCTGCCTCCCCCTCCTCATCCCCCAAGGTATATGCAACCACACTGTAAATTTTCATTAACAGTAAGTGATATTTACACAAAATGTCCCTAAAAAATCGATTATAAGTGTTGTTTAAAAAGATTATTTTATTTTTCACCTGTCCCCCACTTCACCTCCTTTTCAACTACAGATATCTTTCATTATCACTTTAATAAAAAGTAAGTGATAAGTCATACAAAATTTCATATAATTAGGTAGCATGGTGATGTAAAAACAACTGCTTTTTTACCCCTCCCTTTTTTAAAAGAGTATGTGGTATATACACAAATTCCCCCCCCCCATGTATATAATACACTCACTGTGATCTTCACAAAATAAGTGATAGTTATAGTATATATCATTAAAATCGGTAAAATAGTGATACAAAAAAAATTTTCAGTTTTCTCCCCCCCCCCCTCAAATATGTCTGATACTTGCTGTAATTATTTCACAAATTGTACGTGATTATACAAAGTTTCATTAAAATCGATAAGAAAGTGATATAAAAAGAATTATTTTCTTTCGATATGGTCCTAGCCCTCCCCACCCCCTTCTCCCAGGTATATGCTAAATGAACGTTGTACCAAATCAATTGAAATCTCTAAAAATCCTAGGGGTGTTTGGAGCATGATTATTAGGGGGGTTTATTATTGGACCATTTACCATTTTTAACAAGTTTCTTAATTTTATCATATAGCCTATTATTGGGGTCGTTTTTTACTTCTTCAGAACCAATTTCTTTAATTGTGTGCTCCATCATATTAATATAATCGGATTTATTCATTAAGACCAACTTACGAGTTTTATCCGTTAACAGGCAGGTTATTTTATCATTATTTTTCAGAGTTTTTAGTCCTTTAATATCTTCACAATTGATATTATTATCTTTCATTTTTCTAATTAATTCCTCTTGAGCTATATTCCTAATTTTATCTCTATGGGTATCAGGAATTTTAGTTAATGCTGTTTCAATTCGTGCTATACTATCTTTTAAGTCAATAGACTGATCTAGAATAAATTTGTTACCCAATTTCAGAAGTGAATCAAGATGAGCATTTATTTTGACATCAGATAGGTTAATATAATCATAACACTTTTGGCCAGGAGCAACTTCAAGGTTACGTCGTTTGATTAAATTACGAAGTTTTTTATTGTGCCGCTTAATGGTGATATTCGACTCGATTTTCCCCAAAGTTACAACCTTATTTTTCATTTCATTAAAAGTATCTTCATCAACTAAACGACACAATAAAAAACTTAGTAATTTAATCAAACGACATAACCTTAAAGTTGCTCCTGGCCAAGAGTGTTATGATTATATTAACCTATCTGATGTTAAAATTTCACTTCTGAAATTGGGTAATTTTTATAAATTAAAAATATAAAGTTTTTTTCTGGGAATTCTTTACCGTTTTTTTTTTTTTTTTTTTTTATTTCTGTGGAATATAAATTTTTGTGATGTAGCATTAAATTTTAATTTTTTTATATTATATTGGTATGAATGAACGGGTACCCAAATGATAGTTCTATGTGTATGTCAGTATATATTTAATGTCTATTAATGTTTTATGAATCTGTTTTCTTATATATGTATATCAATATATTATGTTATACAGTATAAATAAATCGTCGTTTGTTTTGGAAGGCGATATCATTTGTTGCAAGATGTAGTTCCCGTTATTTGTTTATGTTTTTAAACGAAAATTAGTTATAATACGCCAGTTATATTGAAATGTGAATTTATAAGTTTGTAGTTATCTCTAACTTAATGACTTTATACAGTTTGAGTTTTCTGCTGGCGAATATTAAATCTTATGAAAGTTTATTGTTGTTTCTCGGGCAGCTGCTCACATCCTATGAACAAGTATTTGTTTTATTTTTATAGTTGTTGGCAAATTGATGTTGGTAAACAATGTTCACTAGCGTCATAAAGGTTTCTTTACCAGTTTAAATTTGTTGCGTTAAGTTTTTTGAAAGTTTATTGTTAACATTGCGAATTGTTGATATGGTATCAGTTTAAAGTCTGGATATTAAGTTTCAAAGATTTATGACTAGTTACTGATATTATGTCGATTTAATCTTTAAATGTTAAGTATCAAAGGTTTATTACTAGTTGCTGATTTAATGTTAAGTTTCAGAGATTTATTACTAGTTGCTAATATTATACTGGTTTTAAAATTTAAATGTTAAGTTTGTAGAGTCTATTACAAGTTGCTGATATTATTGTTAAGTTTGAAATTTTAAGTTAAATTTTTTAAAAAGTTTACTGTTGAATAGGTTGTTAAGTTTTAGCGGTGCTGGTTACCGATGTTTTTTTTAAACGAAGAATCTGTTGCCTGGAATTGTGTTTCATTGTTATGTTGTTAAATATAAAGATTTAAATGGCTTAGTTGTTGTTGAACTTATCGTTACACTAATTGTTGTTGGAATTAATTTTGTTATTGTTATATTTATTATCTTCTACAATAGTTTTTAATATAGTTTTTTTTTTTAAACAACTTGTTTTCTTTGAACTGCCAAAATATATTTTTACACTTAACACTTCAAGATAAAATGAAAATGATTACAAGATAAAAAGAACTTTTTATATACCATGTTTTTAAATTTTCTGTTGAATCATATAAACGCTACCGAAGCAGTGGAAACCTGGAGCAATTGGATAAAAGTATTAAAAAAATTCATTGCTATCGTGTTTTGAGATATTATAAAAGTTTCAAATGGCTATCTAGCAGGGAAGTTAGTTAAAAATTGATTGCAAGCTTTGTACTGGTAATGCTGCTGAAGGCAGCAGGGTCCCGAAGCAATTGATTAAAAATATATTAAAAATGCATTTTCACTGTATTTTGAAAGTTTCAAATGTCTAGCTAGTCAGGAAGTTAGTTTAAAAAAATTTCGTTTGAATCATAGAAAAGCAGCCGAATACAGTAGGGACCTGAAACAGTTGACTAAAAGTATTTAAAAAAATGTATTGTCACTGTGTTCTGAGCTATCCTGAAAGTTTCAAGTGTCTAGCAAGTTGGGAAGTTAGTAAAAATTGATTGCAAGCTTTGTACTGGTAACGCTGCCAAAGTCAGCAGGGTTTCGAAGCAGTTGGTTAAAAATATTTTAAAAATACATTTTCACAGTGTTCTGAATTATTCTGAAAGTTTCAAATGTCTTGCTAGTCAGGAAGTTAGTTAAATAAATTTTCTGTTGAATCATATAAATGCTGCCGAAGGCAGTAAGGACCTTAAACAGTTGACTAAAAGTATTAAAAAATGTATTGTCACTGTGTTTTGAGCTATCCTGAAAGTTTCAAATGTCTAGCTAATCGGAAAGTTAGTAAAAAATCGATTGCAAGCTTTGTACTGATTACGCTGCTGAAGGCAGCAGTAACCCGAAACAGTTGGCTAAAGGTATTAGAAAAATGCATTTTTACCGTGTTCTGAACTATTCTGAAAATTTCAAATGTCTAGCTAGTCGGGAAGTTAGTTAAATAAATTTTTTGTAGAATCATATAAATGCTGCTGAAGGCAGCGGGACCTGAAACAGTTGACTGAAAGTATTAAAAAAATGTATTGTCACCGTGTTCTGAAAATTTCAACTATCTAGCTAGTCGGGAAGTTAGTTAAAAATCGATTGCAAGATTTGTACTGGACAAACAAAGAAAACAAGAATCGAAGTTAATAAAAACATGGTAATGAACTTCTACTGATGTATTCTTTTAATTACTCTGCATAAATTTGAAGCTTTATGTTGTAACACCACACTCTGTCTGGTGCCACTGTGCCGCTGTTGTTGCATACTTCGTGATTGGTAGCAATTTCTATGGCTTCTCTGTACATTGCGTAATTATAATCTTCGTATTCTGCGATTTTACGAGTTTTCTCAAAGTCAATTATAATATCCTGATTATGAAACTTTCAGCTAAAGCTGTATTAAACAGCTTTAATACAGCTGTTTAATACAGCTTTAGCTAAAACATTTAATAATCAGGATATTATAATTGACTAACTAGTAAAATCGTAAAATACGAAGATTATAACTACGTAATGTACAGAGAAGCCATAGAAACTACTACCAATCATGAAGTAAGCAATGACAGCAGCGCAGTGGCACCACTTTATGGCAGAAACTACACAAGATCATCATACCTGCCAACATTGTGAACAACTCTTCAGGAGAAATATATGTAAATTTCAGGAGTTTTGAGACGCATATCAGGAGTAAAATGTAAAATAAAGAAAATGAAGAAAAAAATGTACTAAATTATGTTTAAGATTGAATTATTTATAAATCCCAATTACACAATCATAACTAACAGTTAATATTACACAATAAAGTAATTTTCAACTATAGTTAATTAAAATAAAAAATTAAATATTCTCACCAGTTCCATCATTCTCAACTTTGCTTAAAGAAAGAAGTGCAGAAGAAATTTCAGAAGAGGATTCATCAAAAAATGTTATAACAATAGGAAATAATTTATCATCCACCACAGAATTACTTCCATCTGTGGCCAGAGTAAATTTTTTTTCCCTGATAAGAGAAAACAACTGCTTCTGGGTTGATTTAGCAAAAGATTTTACAATTTCAGTCGTTTTGGTACGGCCAGAACAATATTTTTTTGCTATACTTGAATCCGGAAACATTCGCTGAAATAGGAGACTAGCATGGTCAGCAGAAGCCATAGGTAAGCTATGCTCTACTAAAAATTTAGAAAAAGTGCTTCTGCTTTTGTAACCTTCAAGTTATCTTTTGGCATTAGCATTTTATTGATATTTTGACTTGATGCTCTAATTGCGGCGTTTTCCCGATGACGTGGTCCTTCAACATGGTGCAAACAACCCGTACGGCCACCATGTGCTACAGAGATATCACAATTACACACCTGACAGAAAATATGACGGGCTGATTTCGTTGATCTTGTTAAAACAGGCCACTCGAGAATATTCCTTTCGATAAACTTGCACATGTTTTTTACTAAACATCACTGTAAGTGTAATATTTACAGCAAATCGCAACACAAACTAATAATACATTGACAGTAAAAACGAAAGCACAAAACAAATTAATATTACGTTGCGGGCAAAAACAAAAGTACAAACAACACAAACAATAACAATAGGAAAGAACCGAGAAGCGATACACTACGTAGTCAATTGTCACACAGAATCAGTCAACGCCGATTGGATTCTTCCCAATAGTCTCGTTAACAGAGCGGAAATCACACCTACGAAAAAAGGCTGATTGGTTTCTTCTTTCTAGCCTCGTAAACAGAGCAAATGCCACGCCCTTAAGGAACCGCTGATTGGTTTCTTTCTTCTAGTCTCGTACGCAGGGTAAGGGCTACACCTACAGCTGAGTCTAAATCGCTGGTTTTGAGATTAGATAAGGAGATTCTGAAAAATATCCGGTGTAAAACAGCACTTTTGCAGAACACGCGGAGTTGAGCGATATTTCAGGAGAAACTCCGGAAGAAACGGAGTACTTGGCAGCTATGGATCGTTATTCAAGGCCTCCACTACAGAAGTCGTCGTCTGAGGAGAGCTGGGCACCCAGCTGAAAATAATAACGACAAAACACAAAGTAATGTTAAGGTTTTCTAATTTATTTAATTAGTTCGTAATGACTTTGTGTGCACCTCAAAGCCAGATTTTCAAATTTTTACTTAGGAAGAAAGTTATTAATTTAAATGTATTAATGTCTTTAACTCCATTAAATTTTCTCCTATTTTTCATTGCATTGTAATTTCAGCCTGTTCCCAATTCAGAGATGAGAGTGGGAAATAGACAAAAAGTCTGAAAGTATCAGCAAAACTCAAAGATAATTTAATTTTAGTAATAAAACAAGTAACAGATACACAAAATCATATTTTCTATAAGCAAAAATAGAGAATATATGAAAATAAGTTGTTTAGAAACAGCCAAAAGAAAGAAATTGAGCAAAAATAAGAATATTTAGAATAAAAAACCTGAAAATTGTTTTTAAAAAAATTAAGAAAAGTCTGAAATTCCTACTAAAGTCTGAAAATTCTCATCCCTGCAATATAATAAACTACTTGCGAATTTGATTTTATTTATTTTTTCTACCATAAAAAGAAACATTTCTCTACTTGTGGAAAATAATTTTAAAAAGAAAATAGAAAATTAAACCTATATCATTAAAAATTTCTGATAAAAATGACATAACATTTCAAAATTTATTTATTTATATTTAAAATATTAATTTCATTTAATCAAATAGTCTTGTCTTTTTTCTTTTTCTTATTGTTCACAAAATAATGTGAGTACAGCCTTAGTATAAAGTCCCCATTGCAACTCTCAATATTTTTTGTCAGTTGGTGATAAATAAAAATAGTTATCATTATTGCATAAGTAAAGACCTTTGCAAGAAACATCCAAGCTAAAGCTTGGACATTTAATTTTAATAAATTCCAAACTTCGTCAACGAAGCCCTATGGTATAGCTGTTTTTTAATGTGAATCAAGGCAGCAGGCAACCCCCTTCCCCTCCCCCCAGTGTAGAAATGAAGAGGTAAATATTTCTTTTACTTTTCTTTTCTCTCTCTCTCTCTTTTTTTTTTTTTTTTTGTGAGCATGTGTGCATAATTATATATTTTCTGTAAAAATTGAGCTTTTACGGAAATTTCTTTTTATACCTTAACTATTTTTTTACGATTTTAATATTCTTAAAAAATATTTCAACCAATTTATGTGATTATAAATTTAGTTTATCATCATATTATGGGATTAATATAAATTACATATTATACATATTATAAATTTTCAATCTCGGCTTGTTGTTGTTTTTACACATTTTAAATGTTTAGGATGTATGAGAAATCGTAAAAATAAATTGTTTTGGTATCCATCTATATGACAAACTGAGGCTCTAAATAATGAAATAAAAATCATACAAAAAGAATATCTTATTTTACAATAAAAATGCACTAAATGACAAAGAGGTATACACATAAATTTAGTAATATAATATTAAAAATTACTTTTCTCTTTTTGGCTAAAATTGTAAAAAATGGGCTAAAGTAGGAAGGTTTACATATATGCAATGCACAAAAGGACGAATTAACATTTTAAAACTTTAAAATACCTTGCAAATCCTTTCACTTGAGCAGCTTTGGATATATTTCGACTCGCATAAAATTCGCGGTCATCTTCAGCTGTTTGTTATGCTGCTCTGCTGATCTTCGTCTTCATCCTCTTCCACATCATCCTCTTCACCTCCTACGTCATTCTTTCGTCGATGTTTATTTATTATGTGTTGCCAATCCTCAGGTATAATGCTATGCTCTCTTTCATTTACGGCCGTGTTAGATGTTAAAATTTCCAAAGCTTCTCTTTTTAGTGCATAGTTATGTGAGTTATACGGAGCTATTTTAATGGTTTTTAAGGTATCAGGTATAATTGGGTTAGTTTTGTGCGTGCGTGATAAAGCGGTGGAACATCTATTGTATTTAAGGTCGCTGATGTGTTCTATTTCGCGGTCTTTTATTTTTCTTTTCGTCATTCCGATATATGAAGCAGGTTTTTTACCATTTTCCAAATCAAATGTAATTTTATATATCCCTGGGGTTTCTTTAGGGTCAATTATGTCTTTTTCATTCCGAATTCGTTGTATAATGTTTCTATGGGGTTTGATGGGGATATGTATATTATGTTTAGAACCTTCGTTTTTAATTTTGTTCGCTATGCCGTTACAGAATGGTATGGAAGTGGTGAATTTAGGTTTAATCTTTTGAGCATCATTAATTTTATTGAGAGTTTTTAAGCGTTTTTTATAGAGTTTTTGTACTAGGGAGTTACTATAACCTGCACGTTTAGCAATGTTTTTTATAAATTTTATTTCGGTGTTAAGGAGATTTTTATTTGAGCAGATTAGGATGGCGCGATCTATGTATGAGCGTATGGCGGCGGTTTTGTATTGGAAAGGGGTCCTACTTTTATTATGGATAATTTCGTTATTGTTTGTTGGTTTTCTATATACAGTAGTATTAAAGGTATTATCGTGGTGTTTAATAATTTTGACGTCTAGAAAGTTTATGCTATTGTTGGTTTCTATATCGAGGGTAAATTTAATATTTTGATCAAGGTTATTTAAATCGTTTAGGAGGGTTTGTGGGTCAATGTTATTGGGGATGACGGCGAAAACGTCATCCACGTAACGTAGCCATATTTTACAATTTTTTATTATATCGTGGGCGGAATTTTCAAGATGTCGGAGTTTAATTTCAGCAATGATGCCTGATATAGGGGAGCCCATTGGCATGCCCTTCGTTTGTCTATAGATATTACCATTGAAAGTGAAATATGAGTTGTTTAACAAAAGATTATTAGCAATAATTATTGTTTCGCTTATTTTATTGTTGCCATAGTTGTTAATTATTAGGTTTTGTATTATATCAGTGACTTCATTTAGGTTTATTGATGGGTATAAGTCTTTTACATCGAAGCTAACGAGTGTATCATCATATTTGATATTTATATTTTGGATGGATTTTATAAAAGCCTCTGTTGAGTTTAGACTGTGAGTTGAGGGGGGCAGTAGGGTTTCATAGATGTTTTTCATATACACTTCGAGATTGTATGTAGGGCCTTCTGATTTATTTACTATAGGTCTAAGTGAGGGAGGGGTTTTATGATCTTTATACTTTCCAAAAATACGGGGGATAATAGGAGCGTAATTGCTAAGTTTTGGTGGGTTATCATTAGGCCAAGATCCAGTTTTGATTAGAGATTTTGTTTTATTCATTAGTTTTTTGAGCGGGTCTTTATCAATTTGGTTTACTTCAAGTTTATTAATAGTATCGGTCATCATTTTATTGTAATCGTTTCTATCAAGTATGGTTATTTTTCCAGTTTTATCAGTCATTAGGATTGTAATATCGCGATTCTTTTTTAATTCGTTAAGGCATTTTATATCTGCATTATCGTTATAAGTCCTGTTAACGTTAAGTTTTTCAATTAATTTGACAGCGGTATTTCTGATGTGAGAGCGTTTAGGTTGGGGGATAAGATCTAAGGCAGTTTCGATATGCGCTATAGTGTCTAGATGGTTGAAAGTATCATTAAGGATAAATTTTGAACCCATTTTCAGAAGTGCATCTTGATGAGTGTCCAATTTGTAATTCGAAAGGTTTAGGTAAGGGTAAGTATGTGGGTTTTTTTCTAAGAGTACGTTAGGTTTTTCACGTTTTAACCATAGTTTAAGTTTTTTGCTATGACGATTTTGCAGTTTGTAGTTATCAATATTTATAAAATGATTAATTTTCTCAATATAGGCCTTAAAACATTGTGTGTCCGTTGAATGCTCCAATTTAGCCGAGAGACCTTGATTTCGTTCCTTTAATTTATGAATAAATCCAGTTTTTTGTCTAATATATTTCTTTAAAATTGAGAATTCGAAGTGTCGGACCATTCCTTTGAAATAGTGTTTAATGAATTTATTCTGCGTTTTTAGAAATTTAGGAATAATTTTATAATATAGGCAATCCTCCAAAAAAATGCACTAAATGACAAAGAGGTAGATGTTCCACCAATAGATGTTCCACCGCTTTATTACGCACGCACAAAACTAACCCAATTATACCTGATACCTTAAAAACCATTAAAATAGCTCCGTATAACTCACATAACTATGCACTAAAAAGAGAAGCTTTGGAAATTTTAACATCTAACACGGCCGTAAATGAAAGAGAGCATAGCATTATACCTGAGGATTGGCAACACATAATAAATAAACATCGACGAAAGAATGACGTAGGAGGTGAAGAGGATGATGTGGAAGAGGATGAAGACGAAGATCAGCAGAGCAGCATAACAAACAGCTGAAGATGACCGCGAATTTTATGCGAGTCGAAATATATCCAAAGCTGCTCAAGTGAAAGGATTTGCAAGGTATTTTAAAGTTTTAAAATGTTAATTCGTCCTTTTGTGCATTGCATATATGTAATTAAGTCAATACCGGACTTTTGTTCCTATGGAATTTATTTAATGACCGAATATTTTGTCTTCAGCCGATTTCGCATTTTATCTCATTTGTGTATTTCTTCAGTATGAACGACGCTGTGCTCTCGCCAATTTATTTACATGTTAACTATAATTACTCTTATTCAAATTTTTGGCATTTCTACCTTTTAATACTTATAACGTATCTGTAGATTTTAAACTTTTAAAATTGAATTTTTAACTTTTTAATCTTTTAACTCTTAGTGACAAACTTTACTTTGTTTACTTTTTATCACTTTCCATATCTTAGTTTCCTCGCTTATCTAATTAGCAATTGGTTATTTTATGTAATTCTTCTTGGGCTCTATCGTCTTCTAGTTGGTAAAAAAAAAAAAAAAAAAAAAAGAAAAAAATTCTCTGTATAATGAATCCTTACGATATTTATCGCGAACTTAAGAAAAATGCCAAAAAATTAAACCGGGAGATTGCTCATCGCGCATTTTTGGAGGATTGCCTATATTATAAAATTATTCCTAAATTTCTAAAAACGCAGAATAAATTCATTAAACACTATTTCAAAGGAATGGTCCGACACTTCGAATTCTCAATTTTAAAGAAATATATTAGACAAAAAACTGGATTTATTCATAAATTAAAGGAACGAAATCAAGGTCTCTCGGCTAAATTGGAGCATTCAACGGACACACAATGTTTTAAGGCCTATATTGAGAAAATTAATCATTTTATAAATATTGATAACTACAAACTGCAAAATCGTCATAGCAAAAAACTTAAACTATGGTTAAAACGTGAAAAACCTAACGTACTCTTAGAAAAAAACCCACATACTTACCCTTACCTAAACCTTTCGAATTACAAATTGGACACTCATCAAGATGCACTTCTGAAAATGGGTTCAAAATTTATCCTTAATGATACTTTCAACCATCTAGACACTATAGCGCATATCGAAACTGCCTTAGATCTTATCCCCCAACCTAAACGCTCTCACATCAGAAATACCGCTGTCAAATTAATTGAAAAACTTAACGTTAACAGGACTTATAACGATAATGCAGATATAAAATGCCTTAACGAATTAAAAAAGAATCGCGATATTACAATCCTAATGACTGATAAAACTGGAAAAATAACCATACTTGATAGAAACGATTACAATAAAATGATGACCGATACTATTAATAAACTTGAAGTAAACCAAATTGATAAAGACCCGCTCAAAAAACTAATGAATAAAACAAAATCTCTAATCAAAACTGGATCTTGGCCTAATGATAACCCACCAAAACTTAGCAATTACGCTCCTATTATCCCCCGTATTTTTGGAAAGTATAAAGATCATAAAACCCCTCCCTCACTTAGACCTATAGTAAATAAATCAGAAGGCCCTACATACAATCTCGAAGTGTATATGAAAAACATCTATGAAACCCTACTGCCCCCCTCAACTCACAGTCTAAACTCAACAGAGGCTTTTATAAAATCCATCCAAAATATAAATATCAAATATGATGATACACTCGTTAGCTTCGATGTAAAAGACTTATACCCATCAATAAACCTAAATGAAGTCACTGATATAATACAAAACCTAATAATTAACAACTATGGCAACAATAAAATAAGCGAAACAATAATTATTGCTAATAATCTTTTGTTAAACAACTCATATTTCACTTTCAATGGTAATATCTATAGACAAACGAAGGGCATGCCAATGGGCTCCCCTATATCAGGCATCATTGCTGAAATTAAACTCCGACATCTTGAAAATTCCGCCCACGATATAATAAAAAATTGTAAAATATGGCTACGTTACGTGGATGACGTTTTCGCCGTCATCCCCAATAACATTGACCCACAAACCCTCCTAAACGATTTAAATAACCTTGATCAAAATATTAAATTTACCCTCGATATAGAAACCAACAATAGCATAAACTTTCTAGACGTCAAAATTATTAAACACCACGATAATACCTTTAATACTACTGTATATAGAAAACCAACAAACAATAACGAAATTATCCATAATAAAAGTAGGACCCCTTTCCAATACAAAACCGCCGCCATACGCTCATACATAGATCGCGCCATCCTAATCTGCTCAAATAAAAATCTCCTTAACACCGAAATAAAATTTATAAAAAACATTGCTAAACGTGCAGGTTATAGTAACTCCCTAGTACAAAAACTCTATAAAAAACGCTTAAAAACTCTCAATAAAATTAATGATGCTCAAAAGATTAAACCTAAATTCACCACTTCCATACCATTCTGTAACGGCATAGCGAACAAAATTAAAAATGAAGGTTCTAAACATAATATACATATCCCCATCAAACCCCATAGAAACATTATACAACGAATTCGGAATGAAAAAGACATAATTGACCCTAAAGAAACCCCAGGGATATATAAAATTACATTTGATTTGGAAAATGGTAAAAAACCTGCTTCATATATCGGAATGACGAAAAGAAAAATAAAAGACCGCGAAATAGAACACATCAGCGACCTTAAATACAATAGATGTTCCACCGCTTTATCACGCACGCACAAAACTAACCCAATTATACCTGATACCTTAAAAACCATTAAAATAGCTCCGTATAACTCACATAACTATGCACTAAAAAGAGAAGCTTTGGAAATTTTAACATCTAACACGGCCGTAAATGAAAGAGAGCATAGCATTATACCTGAGGATTGGCAACACATAATAAATAAACATCGACGAAAGAATGACGTAGGAGGTGAAGAGGATGAAGACGAAGATCAGCAGAGCAGCATAACAAACAGCTGAAGATGACCGCGAATTTTATGCGAGTCGAAATATATCCAAAGCTGCTCAAGTGAAAGGATTTGCAAGGTATTTTAAAGTTTTAAAATGTAGGAAGGTTTTTTTTTTTAAGTTAATAATGATGTTTATATTGAAATGTACTGAATTAATCATATAATTTGAAAAAATTTTATTTTATTTGTATGAATATGTGGTTATTATTTTGTGTATTACAAATCCAGAATATGGTAATTTTTTCAATGACTTTGTGTCATAAAATTAATGGGGTGGAGCTTTTTTATTTTTTTACTTATGAAAATTTTTTCTAACCAGATACTCTGTTGTTCTCAGAGCAGTCCTCCTGATGATTATTGTTTCCTTGATATTAGCAAATAGCACCATCTTGCATCTAAATCTCTGATTGGTTCTATATCATAATAAACATGTTCTTTGGTCAAAATTTCAATAGTTTCGCATTTGCATATTATGCGGTAAAACATGAAACTGTTGAAATTTTGGCTGACGAGCATGCATGTAATGATATAGAACCAGTAAGAGATTTAGATGCCAGACGGTGCTATTTGCTAACATCAAGGAAACAGCATTCATCAGAAGGACTGCTCTGAGGATGACCAAGTATTAACGTCAGCAAAAACTCTCAAAGGTATTTCTCTAATTTTAAATAATTAACTTTCTTTGCTTTGTTCCCTTTCAAACAAGATATTATGAGTTAATTAGTTGTTACTTAATCATTTTAACCAAACTAAACATGAAAAATGTAGAAATGAAATTATTCAACATTTTACAAACAATTTTTTCAAAATTTTAATGAAAATTTTCATTTTTCGCAAGATTTAAACTGAAAGCCAATTTCCTGAGTATTCCAGATTTTCTCTGATACTGGCATGTTAACAAAACTCGTATAAGTCTACTAGTCCTAATGAAAGAAGATTGTCCTTCACACATATTTATTGTATTCTTTAAAAAATGTAAGTATTAGTAAAATAAAAAGATGCAGACATAAATGAACAAAATATTTACAAAAAAAGTTTATTGGGAAACACCGATTTACTTACAGTTCATATTTGAAAGGAAAAAATGAAAATAATGCATAAATCAACTTGAGCCAAAACTCTCCCATTCCCATATCAAAAATAAATTTTTAACTACAGTACCAGAGTCAATTCACAAAGTAATTTCATTTCATTACAGTATAATATGCATATCATCTTATTGAGTCTGGATACTTATATATATATATATATATAAATAATTATAAAATTTACAACCTGTCATCATTTGTCTTTTTTCTGTTAACATAGTATTTACACATGAAAAATTGATAATTGTCCATAGTGAAGATAAAGATTGTGTTCAAAAGTTAGAAAATTTAAAGCACTTCAATGTGCATTTGCGTGATTTTTCCCCCTTTTAACTCAGCTTTCAAAAGAAAGTTGATTATGTTAATACACTATGAAAAACTTAAGTGTATAAAATTTACAAAACACTATATAAACTTCAGCTTAACAGATTAAAATACTAGCCATTTATTAAAGTTAGTTTCAACAATTAAAATGCATGCAATACAAGAAATCAATGAAACAAATATAAAATAATTATTAGAGTGTGTGTGTGTGTGGGGAGAAGCATATGCTAATAACAAATATACATAATATATCTGACTTTCAGTAAGTAAACCATCAAAACTAACATCATGGAGAGTATGGCACAAAATATGAACTTTTATTTTTATAAATTTATGAGTAGAAAATAGTGAACAAACAGATAAGGAAAAAAAAAAAAAAACATAATTTACATACAAAACAAAGATAAAATATGTGTCATCAATTAAAACTGTCAATACTTGAAATGTCATATACCTCTTTCATATAAGACATCAAGTATTTTTGAAAATCAAATATTTCATTTCTGATTATTTAAATAGAGAAAACAAATGTCTTATATATTTATTCATATATATATATATACATTGCAGATTTTAGAGAGAATATAATTTTTGCTTTTTTTTTTTTTTAAATATTCTCCTTTACGAAGTAAAATTGAGAAAAGTCTTTAGAGGATTTTAATTGTAATAAAGGGTGCAAGTCAAATTATTTACATATTTTTTAAAACCCTTTATTATTTTCTAGTACAGTCACTTCACAATAGCATTAGTCCAATGCAAAGTTCAATAATTTATTCAATAAAATTCTTGAAATTTCAGCTCAAGATAGGGTAAAAATATTTTTTCTTCTCTAAAATCAATCTTTCCCCCTGGTCACTCTTCTCACGGCTTTCCTGATTTTTCTTTGACCAGAAGTTGCAGTAGGTGCAGGTTTAGTAGCAGCAGCACCTGAAGCACTATAAGGAAGAAAGATAAGAAAATAAGTATCAGGGTTTGCATTTAATTTAAGTCAACCTAACTTGTTGATGATTAAACTGACAGTAAATTAGAGGGAGTTCAAATCAAATCAGAAGCAAAATTCACAAACACATATATTATTACTATGACATGACAAGAAATAAGTTCAATGAAGCTATTTTTAATTTATTATTATAAATATGATATTTTGAAATTTTTTTTTCTGTATGTACAGACATTACTGCAACACATTTGCTCAATTCTTTCATTTCTTCCAATGAACTTCTGGCGTTTAGTTACATGATTATGCAATTTGCAATATCGACACCTTTTACTGTAAACTTTTTGGATTGGAACTCTCTTTTTTCGCCAAAGAACTTAGTCCCCCCCCCCCCCCAAGACAGTCACACATAGAAATTTGTAACACTCTATGCTCATTCGTTTTTGAGCTATACAAAATACAATTCACAAATCGATATTACTATACTTCCATATACTTTGTATAAGGAAGTAAAAAAAGAGCACGTCTTTTTTTTAAAATGTCAACTTGGTAAGATTAACAACCAATCCTGTGCAATCTTGGTTAAAATATTATTTGTTTGGTGCGATCTTTCAGTTAAGTTTGAAAGGCAAAAATAAAAAGTTCCATGTTTTTTTTTTTTTGATATTTTTACATATTTCACTGATTTTTTTCCTGGCATTTCCAGACTGTTTTTTTCACGATTTCCTTATTTTCTTTGATTGTCTACACCTGGATTTAATGTTTAAAATTTGCACATTGCTTTCATTTTGCAACAAAGTTAGGTTTTTATTTAGTGGTAACTGTGGACTAATCAGTATATATATTTCAGTGGTTTGGTGTAGCTTCTTTATTTCACAATCAGCAGATGTTAGTTGTTAAAAAGAAAGTAAAAAAACTGCAGAAATTGTTGCTAAAAAGAAAAAAAAAAAATTCTTTTTTTTTTTTTTTCCCTAACATAAAATGAAATATGCTTTCACGCGAAAAATAAAATATTTTACTCATGCATATGAAAATTTAAAATGGAGTAAAAAAAACAATTAAGAAGTTGCACGCATAGATATAGTAATTTATAAGATCTGTCATCCCATTGTTATCAGGCAAAAAGTTTTTATGCCGAAAAATTTTTTTGGCATCAACTATATAGTAGTATTGAAACTATTGAAACTCGGCAATTGTAATAGAATAGAATAGAATGTTGACGAATTTTCAAAATGTCAAAATATTGCGTCTTTTAATTCTTCTAATAAATTTATGAAAAGAAATGGGATAAGTTATCATAAAAGTAATTTTTATATTTGACTAAATTATGAAAAATATAATTTTCATAATCAGTTGCTTTGTTATTATTATGAAATAAAAACTGGTTTGATTTTTAATAGAATACGTTTTTAAAAGTTTGATATTTTTTAAGATTTTATATTAGTAAGTAATATAGAATTTTCAAAATTCCTTTAAATATAGTTAACAGTGGCGCAGGTAAAGAACGTTAGTTTTAGTACATATAAAAAGAGTTTAACTTTAAGTATTAACTAAATTAATAAATATATAAAAGAAAGAAAAAGAAAAATGAATTTGAAATTGTATCTGCAGTTTTTCATTCGCCTTTAGTACATAAATTATTCATAAATTTTATTTTCTAAATTATCTGTGTGTTTTCACTCGGAAAAAGACAGGCATATTGTGGACTTTTCTATGAGTAAAAAGGAATCACCCCCCCCCCCCCCCAATGATCAATCTATGTCTTATTACTATATCTATAGTTGCACAAGAGTTCCAAAAATTAATGGAAATATAAATAAATGTTAAATAAATAAAATAGTCGTCTGCTCAATCACGTGATATTGAAAAACAAAGAATCGAATTCAGTAAATATGGAAAGGAAAGGAAAATGAAAAGAAAAGAAAGAAAATAATAATAATAATAACATAAACCAACGGGAAACCAAAGTGGGCTTTAAAGCAATTTCATGATTTCTTTAAATTTTATTTTTGTTTGTAAAGCGATATAGAAAAGAATTTCCTTTAAATATAGTGACCAGTAAAGCGAAAAAAGCCTTCATTGATTTCATGAAATAAAAAAAATGGTTTTGTTAACAAACTTTGATCTATTGGCATGCAGGTAGCATCAGGCCGAGTTTTGTACATTTCGAGTTTAATTTTGAAAATTTTCCCACATTTGGAATTCGGCTCGTTCCCGAACCAGAGCTTTGCTAGTCTACCATAAATGAAGTACCATATATTTCCGAATATAAGTCGATCCGTATATAAGTCGAGAGTACGTTTTTCCATGCAGAAATTTGCCCAAAATTGCAAACCCGTGTATAAGCCAAGTTGAAAAAATACTCTTTTAAAGTTCAAGTATATCGCTAAAATGGCGAAAATATTGCCAATTTGTCACAGTCCAATGTGTACAGAAAATAAAGAAAGAAAAAAATATAAAAAGTTAAAATACTTAATAGTAATTACAAAGATAAACGCACATTTCTGTTATCCTTTATTCAACGGAACGCTAAACAAAAATTTTCTCTCAGCCTACTAATACACTGCCCTCTGACCTTGAAGCTACGTTGGAAGATAATGTTTTCTCCGAGTTCGCTTATAGTATTTTGAAAGGACTTTGAATGCTGTCAAAAAAGAGATACAAGATTTTCTTTCTTTTTTTCATTATCCAAATTTGTATTTTTTTTTTCTGCTATAATAGACTTATGCTGACAATTAAAAGAAAGTAATTGAATAATGAAGGGTGAGAAGTTTGTAAATAAAGACAATAAAATGTGAAAACGCATGACAATTGTTTCGGGTTAAAAAAAAAAAAAAAAAGCACAGCACTTCTTTAGGTGAAAACAGGTAAGCACAAGGTAGGAATACTTGATTTTTAGTACAAGGGCTCCCCTCAATCTTCAAGAAAAAACGATATATATTTCAGGAAGGGGCGGATAAACGGTAAAAAATGGCAAAAATATAGAAATGGATTGCTAAAATTAAGTGACAGTAAAAGGTGATTTTAAAATAAAACATTTGCAATAAAAATTTTATTAACCAGCATGATTGTTAATCACCACTTGTGGGTTAAAAAAAAAAAAAAAATCTGGATAGTTGAGCATGTCGAAATTTGAACAAGATTGGGTAAGGGAAGGGAGGGGTCAACAGAAATACTGAAGTAATGATTCTATTTTTCTGCTCTTAATTATTACTTATATATTTCTTTTACTGCTTGAATCATTAAACCTTTTGAATAATTTTTTATATTTTGTTTTGTAACATGCAATATATTATTTATTGATACTGATATGGGGAAAAAAAAAGTAATAAAAAACTTAATGTGAATTAAAAAAAAATAAATAAAAGAGAGTCAACCCAACCCACAACTTATTTTTGACATAAACTTTTAAAGTTGCTCATTTTATAGTTAGCTAATAACAGAATCTACTTCCAAAACATAATGGAAAATAAATTGGCACAAGTTAAATGATAACTATTAGCTGAAAGTTCAAATGAGGTCATCTTCAAAGCGGCAGAATCATTTTCGGTATTGCACATCAGAAAATTATTCAGTCAAGGATATTAAAAGTAGGGAAGGGTGTGAAGATATCATATTTGTAGGGGTCGACTTATACATGGGTTTCAGATTTTTTACCACTTTTTTTCTGAAAATGGGGGGAGGGGTCGACTTATACGTGAATATATATGATAAGTGTATGTTTCTCTAAATGTGCAATTTTTATGTTTTTCTTTTTGTTTAGACTGCAGTTACTTCTTTTATATGACGTATATCCTAAATTATTTTGTATATTTCTAATTTTGAGTACTTTTATCAGTGCCTTAAGACAATCTTCAATAAAAAAAATAATAATAATAATAATTCTATAAAAAGAACAAAGATTTGCCACTTCTTTCCCGTTTTTTCAAGTTTCTCTTATACTATTTCCGAATCAAACAGAGAAGTTACTCCATTCGTGCAATCTGCTGATGACGTCAGCTACCAGCAGGGGTACTAACTTTCAAGGTCTGAAGCATTATTGCTTTGGCGTATGTATGCTTTGTGCGCAAAAACTAAGCCAGTTTTATTTTTTTAGAATCTGTAATATGCATATTTTTTATTTAGTTAGACTAGTAAAATGCTTTTTATGGTTAATATATCTTAAATTGTTTATATGTTTACTTTTGAAAGCTGTAAATGAGATCTTAGGCAAAAAATGCTTCATCGAAAAAAAAAAAAAAAAAAAACGCGACTACATCCAGTTGCTCTAGAAATAAATATTAAATTTCTAATTTAAGAGTTTTATATGTGCTAATTATTTAAAAATAAGGTTTAATATCACTATTTTCCTTTATATATAGTTTTTAAGCTTAAAATATATGTATTCAATCATTGTTTCTAATGTACGTTTCTTACTAGAAATATGAACTCGTATATACGCCGACCCCCGTACTTCAGTTTCCGAAAAAATTCTCAGCTTATACAAGGAAATATATGGTACACATTATGCATTATAATTGAAAAAGTTATTAAAATGAAATTAAACGAAAAATTACAGAGAATATATGATACTGATGATTATAATGAAGTACACTTAATATTGTTAAAACATATTATTATGTGACAGATGGAGAGACAATTTTTCTTTACATTTATTAATATCACACGAAAATCACATACCTTGAAAATTTATTTTTCCAACTGAGTGAAAATCAAGTGTTTTGTTGTGTTAACCAAAATGTTATTACTAGTATCGTCTAAAAAAAATTCAATTCTGGACAGTTTGGTGTATCTAAATATACAATTGCATTAAGTCATTAAAAGACTCGGTATACAAAGTGTTATGCCAGTCAAAAGAATACAAAAATAAAATAAATTGGAAAATGTTACCGGTCTGATGGACCACTATAATTTACATTTTACTGATCCACTGAATGTTTTTATGGTCTAGGACCAGCAGACCACTGTTAATTTCGAGCCTACTTCATTCAAGAGACCTTCTGACACTGAGCACCAGGGCTTTCCCAGTTGGTGTGCTGTTAGTCTGAAAATTCTTGCTGAAGGTTTCTTGCTCTTCCTAAATTCAACTTGTCACGCCATCTAGCATCGATGTAAATTGAATCTGATTTGTTGCATAAATTATCATTTGTTAACATAATTTTTCAGGGCAATTAAAATTACTTTTTATTAGTTCAGTTTGGTTGATTCTAGTTAAAGAGGTCATTCTTTTTTCGAATTTAATATCGTTTTGGTTTTGATGTTCTTGGATTTTTTTTATATTTTTCCCCCTATCATTACAATGTATTCTACAGATTTGCCATTTTGTTTTTTTTAATTAATTTTGTAGATTCTAGTAGCTTTTAATGAGTTGATATGATCTTTTTCATAGTGGATTCTTTGAAAGAGATTTTTATTTGGTTTGATTGGAATGTTAATATTAAATTTTGCTGCTTCACTTTTTATTTAATTCTTGACATCTTTATCATAGGGAATCAAAGCTGTGAAATGAGGTTTTTCTTTGAGCATTTGGGATATGGTTTAACTTTTTAAAATAATTTATATATATATTTTTTAATTAAGTTTTTACTACATCCTGCTTTTTCAGAGATTTGGATAATTTTGTTTAATTTAATGTTAATATTTGAATAAATAAGAATTGCACAATTTATATATGACAGAATAGTGTTTATTTTATAGGAGTATGGGGTTTTACATTTGTAATGGACAATGTCATTGCAGTTTTCTGTCTTTTCATAATCAGTGGTTAAGATTACATTTTGGGGAATGTACACAAAAGTTACATTCGAATAATTAACTTTATTGTGTTTCTTTTTTTTAAGAGGTAAATTGAATATTATGGTTGATTTTGTTAATGTCTTTAAAAATTTGTTTGATGTTATTTTCTCTTCATTGACGATTTCTTCCCATCTATCAAAATAAATGAAATAATTAACAATAAAATAACTGAAATCCATGGAAACACACCTAATGCCACAAGAGCCATGAGGAGCACTTTTGTTAAAACTAAACCTTAAGTTTACTATTATTCTTATTGTTATGCTAAATACATACATTAAATGTGAAATGTAAATTTCAATCCTGATATGAAGTTTTTAAAAGAAAAAATCTTTGAAGTAAATATATCATTTAATAAATATGTATACTGAATAAATTTTCATTTAATCCATCCATCTTAATTTTTCAAACGTGAATGTAAACAACATCAAACTTGCCAGCAGCTTGATTGAGCCATGATTTAAAATTTGCATAAAAAGGCCAGAATAGAATGATAGTTCAAATCATGCAAGCGCGACTTTGGCACGTTTCTGCTGATCGACAGGAAGATCAATAATCCTTTCGCTGAGGTATAAATAGCAAGCGACTTTTGTTATTGGTGCTTTCTGCCTTCTCCCAGCTCTTTGTTAACTGACGTAAATTGAGTTTGGTTCCAGGGAGATTCTCTTTTGAAATTAAGTTTAAATTAAATTTCTTTTACTGCCATTTATTCTGAGGATCCTTAGTTTATCAGATATATATAATAGTTGAGTTTAAAATGCTAGTTATAGAATTAAAGGTTATACAGATAAACATCGTTCTGAATTCATATTTTAAGTATTGAAATATATAAGTTTAATCATATAATATAATAGGTTAAGTGTGAATCTTTTAAACATTATTTAAACATTAAGTTTCCATTTTCATCTTTCATTAAAAGTATTTTCTTTAAAAACCGCATTTTAATAAAAGGTTAAATTGTGTTTATGTTTATCAAGCATGGCACGTTAATGGTAGACGTGGAAATGAAGTTTTTGCCTTTGGCCCCTAGGTGGCATGGTAGTGTCAGAATCATAGGATTGCTACAGTGGTTAACCACATGTGGGGAGTTGCCGAACCAGCAACGTTGTCTCAATGTCACTGCTGAGTAGCCATTTAGTAATCCTACCTGTAGAGTATAAATAGGGTACGTTACTTCATTTCTCTCTTTCTTCTTGTTATCGTTATGTCTTACTGACATGCATTAAAATATTTCTTATAATCTCTTTTAGCTGATCTCAAAGTTATGAATTTATTTTTTATTTAATTAATGGCAATATGTCATAGTTCTTTTAATGAAGTCATTGATTCGTAGATAGTCGATTTGAGATGTCAGCAATTTTTTTGCCAGACAATAATTTAAATATTGTCAGTAACAGACTTCAGAAATGAGACTTGTGTCTTCTTAAAGTTCTTCAAGTTTAATAAGTTTTGATCCTCTGGGCAGTATATAAAATTATGATTGCCGGTAGTAATATGTTTTATTTCAATTTTACTATCGACTTATTCACAGTCAATTTTCATGACTTATTCACAGTTGTTCTTGTTAAGTTTAAATGTTTAAATAAACTTATTTTTGTTGTTACTTTAAAATTCTCTGTTTTAATTAAATAGCAAACTTCAATATGTTTAGAGCAAAGTTAAAGAGCTTTTCCACTTGCATTCTGCTAGTACAAATGACTGACTAGTATTGTTGGCCATTACTAGCTCGCTGTACTAAACGCCCTTTGTTTATTTCAAATGTAGCAAGATTTATTCCCCCCCCCCCCCCAAGACATTTTAAATTAATTTTAATGTCATGTAACTCGTTATTACAAATCTAAAAGTAGCTCTTCTGTTAATTTACTTAGCCTTGATTCTACTTTACACCAGCTAACAACTTTATGGTAAGGCAGTTGGTGAGAAACTGACTGATGGTTGAAATCCAATTCTCACCAAGGTTAAAGCCATTAACTGCATTAGTGAAGCTTTTTAACAGGAAATAAGATCTTTTAATGTGAAAACAAACTAGAAATAAAGAAAATTAACATTTTATCACCTGACTAAGCCTCTTTGAATGAATTTACATAAAAATAACTACTAGTATTTACAGTACAGTATAATACAATAATTCATTAGATTTAGAAAGAGCAGGAATACAACCAGCAAGAATTTTCACATATTAACACACCAACCTAGGAAGCCCTGGAGCCTGGTGGCGAAAGGTCTCTTGAATAAAGTAATACAGGTCTTTTTAAATTTTTGAAAAGAACTTTCCGAGCCTGGTGTACATCATATTTATAAAATGGGCATTCTTTGATTATTATTCTAGATACATATTTACTTTTGTTAACAAATAATTTTTGTAGTCCATGGGATTTTAAATTGTGAATTTAGTGGTTTGTGCAGTAATAAAGGCTGGCGACTGCTGATAAAAGATGACTGCTAAAATTAGAGTTTACACAAAACATTTTTATTTATTGTTCCTTTAAATTATTATTTTTCATAAAATGGGCCCCACAAATTAAAACCTGGATCGACCCCTGTCTTTATCAGATTTGATTGATTTTCATTGCTCATTAATAATAAATTTTAAAAAGATTGTATTTGGATTTTTTTTTTTTTTTTTCACCAGCAAAAAATATATTTTTGACAATACTTATTTATTTTGGATATATTAGAAGTTCTAAAAATCAAGTAACTCAAAAGGTTTCAGTAATTATTCTACGTGCAAGAAATAAAATCATCTTTTAAATAATGAACTCTCGTAATCAAATATACAGAGAAACTTACGCAAACTGAAAAGGCCCAGTAGGTGTAGAAGACGCTCCAAAGTTAAAACTAGGAGGGGTACTCATAGTAAAACTTGCAGTGTTTGTTTCTGATGCAGCTGGAGTTCCAAAAGAAAATCCGGAAGCTGTGGCAGTTCTTTTTTTATCCTGGAAAATAATAAATATATATATTTTTTCCCTTTCAGATAGTAAAAGAAATAAACTTATATCTACTCCGTCTCTCTTTCAAAAAACAAACAATGGATCTAATAGTATAGTACAGTTAATTTTGAAACATATTATAGATTTCAAATCCACAATTAAGCTAGACAAGAGTATTTTCTGAATTTAATAATTATCTGTGATTAAATAATTAATACATTCATTAATTTTGTTTTATTCTAAAAAGACAGGGTTTTGACAGTATACATTTATGTTTAATAAAGTTATGAAAAAAAAAAAAAAAAAAATCTACACTACTTACTTGAACATTATCTCCAAACGCCTGTAAATCAAATAAGGATAAAATAGAGTGATAATAAATTTCAAAATGACAATGAATAAGAATGTCTAACCATATCAGACTAATAACAAAAAGGAGTTGATTTATAAGTATAGGTGTTTAAATTGCCATTAGTATTTTTTTTTTTTCATTTTGCTAAAAGATACTGTATTTTGCAAAAATGTGTGATAAATAAGTGAAAAACAGGATAATTTCATGAAATATCTCTGTATAATAATCTCTAATTTTTAAACAAATATTTGCAAGCAAAAAAAAAAAAAAAAAAACAGGAAATGTTAAGAATTATTATCAAGGGTTTGTGTAGACTTTAGAGACAAGATTCTGTTTTAGGGAAATTTTGAAAAATCTACACACGTAATTTTCTGAATCAAAATTAGTGTGAAAATCAAGTTTTTCTGAGTTTTTGAGCTCGAGTCCTCTTTTTGTAAAATTGTGAAAAATGTAATTTTGCAAAATAAAATTACAATTAAAATCATTTTGTTTAAGAAAATGAAGGTAGATAGATTTAAAAAACTTCTTTACACACCATAAATTTTAAGCCAGTGCTGGCTTAAAATTTATGGTGTGTAAAGAAGTTTTTTAAACCTATCTATTGATTGTACACCAGTTTTGAATTTAGTTTTAGTAAGACAGTGAAGGTTCACTTTTATAGAACTCAATTCATATATATGCACAAAAACCTTTTAGGAATTAGAAATTGAATTTCAACTTTTTGGGAAAATACAGCAAAGCACGTTCAAATATTCAGGTGGTTTGTTTGCTCCATGAAAGATTAGTTTTCGAAATGAGAAAGACTTATCATAGGTCTGTTTTTAAGAGGAAACATTGAAGGATCCTATAACGAACCCAGTTTTACCTCTGGACAAACCCCTGATTATGTATTTAATACATTTAGGTTTAATTAAAATTTTTAATAGGTGAATTTAAATGCAAAACTATTGAATATGTCCAGGGCTGCCATATGAAAATAGTGGTTCGGAAAAAAAAAAAAAAAAAAAAGTCACTTGTGCCAGCCCTGCATGTTAGAATTTGGATTCTGCTTCATATAAAAAGCTTTCTTAGCATTAGTATTGCACAACAATCTACCCTTCACAGCCATCACTTACTTCCCTTTTAAATCACCTTTTCATTCTGCACACATGATATAGCCTGCCTCTTTTACAAATGTTAAAACTTAAACTAAGTTCCATTGATTAATGTTTCTTAAACCACAAGTATGGATGCTTAAATCAGTGAAGCGGAAAAAGATAGAAAACAAATTTTAAGATAAGCAAATGATGATAAGTGAGGATAACCAATCATATCCTTGTAATGATCTACACTCCTGCTCAAACTCTTAGCAAGATTTACAAACAATCAGTTTTTTTTTTTCAATTTAAAAACTTATCTCTCGATGAAATGTTTTCAAACATTGGTTATTTAAAGGACTGGGTCTTCCTCGTGTTTTTCAGTGAAGATTTGTTTAAGACAACATTTAGGAGGCCTGTAACAAATTGAGCAAAATCAATAATGTTTGTGACCACCCTGAATCGTTAACTGAACGAAATGGACTGTAACTTTAGGATATGTGAATACAGACCCAGTTTAATTTGTGGATGAATTTGAGTGACAATAGCATATTAAATAACGGAGATATAAGCATTTATTTTAAAACTCAAAGAAAAAAAAATCAGCATTTTTTTTTATTTATAATATACAGAGTTTTTAATGAAAATTATTCCCACATTCAGATAAGTAGGAAAAGCATTTTTAAAACAATATATTGCAATTCGAATACAAATATCTCATGAAATATGAACATTTTTATGAAAAATGTTTTCATTGTGCATGTGCGGGAAAAAAAAAAAAAAAAAAAAAAAAATTGCATAGATTGAAAGTTAGATATATCGGGCAACTTTTGTCAAAAGTTATGAAAATATAGCTTTTCTACATTATTTCTTATTTAAATTATGTATAAAAATTAGTAGCGTTTAGTACTACTTTTTAAAATACAAATGCATATATGAAGAATATTGGTAGTGTTTAGTGCTAAATTAAGATAGAATTATAATTTGAAATATAAATATAATGGATATTTTTATATAAGTTTAATTTGAATGTTTATTCATAAAATAATCTTTATTTTTTAAATAAAAACCTACCTTTTCTTATAGCTACTTTCTTTTAAGCATAAAGTTAACTTTCTCTCCTATAAAAATTCAATTATATCTTTGTTTACGTTTTACCGGCATTGTTGCATGTCATATTGTAATGTAGTAATGATGGAATTTGATCCTTGAGTAAACAGATGGCGCCAGATGGATCTGTTAGTTACTGCTATAGCAACAGATCACGTGGGAGGTGGTGCCGGGCAAATTGTAAATCACTAAAGTATGGAGCTTGTTGAGTGGATAATTTACAAGTCTTTCTAAAAGATATAAATACGGTAGAGAAAGTTCATTCTTTCTTTTATGATTTCTCTTTTAAGTTGCTATATTATGTTTTATTTATAACTAGCTACCTTCAGCGACCAGCTGGTTCGCAATCCTTGAAAAATCCAACTTTACGAAACTCCCGCTCGGTGGCACATTTTCCCGTTTTAGGTCCTACAACAGCTTATTGACATATAGTGAAAATAGCTTTATTGAAAAATTTAATCACAGTAAATTCCCGCTTCATAGCACCTACGGCACCCTCTTCTCGTTTCAATATCTAAAACAGCCTGTTCGCTCACCAAGTCATGATCCTTCAAAATTCTGACTTAACAAAGTCCCGCTCGATGGCGCCTTATCTGCGTTTTAGAACTTACTACAGCTTCTGCACTCATACTGCAAATAGCTTTGAAAATTTTAACAGCAGTAAATTTCCGCTCAGTGGCGACTAACGCGTCGCTTTACATTTCATGATTTGAAACAGCCTGTTCGCTCACCATGTAAAGGACCTTTGGAAATTCTGATAGTGGTAAATCCGCAACCTGATTGGGCCTATGGTCTCATCTCCCAATCTTCTCCCTATAATTAATTTACTCATAATCAGAATTTGAGATATTGAATTATTAAAATGTCAAAGCGCCCTCCGGCAACAGAGATTTGCAATAAGTACGATTCAATTTCAATGACTTAATGATATTTTACCTATGAAATTATATTAATTAGAAGCTGAGATACAAAGGTAATATAAGCATTGTTATAAAAAATTTTGTGTCTGATTTTTCCATGGTTTTTCTCTGAAACTTGCATAACTGCGGGATAAATAGTGTAAAAAATCCTTAATACAAAATGTGAGTAGAGTATCGAATTTCAGAGCTTGCATCATAATTAGAATTGGAGATATTGTAATAAAGATGTTCTGGTTTTTCTGTGGTTTTCTCTGAAACTCTGATAGGGAATGAACTGCTTATATCAGTTTAAAAGTCTGCAATATTTCAAATGATGTATTATAAGTAATTTAATCATAATTAGAATTCTGGATATTGAATAATTAAAATATCAAAGCGCCCTCCAACCACAGAAATTTGCAACAGATACTCTTCAATTCCAATTCAAATAACTTTTATAATGATATATTACTTATGAAATTATGTTAATTAGAAGCTGCGATACAAAGGAAATATAAAAATTTTTATAAAAAGATTTGTGCCTGACTTATCCACGGCTTTCTATGAAACTTGCATAATTCCGGGCTATATAACATAAAAAATCCTTAGTACGAAATGTGAGCGGAAATTGGAATTTGAAACTCTGCAAAATATAAAAGAATAAAGGCATTTTGGGTTTTCCATTGTTTTCTAAGAAACTCTAGTTCCTTTCTACATTTTTGTCCCTTTGCCCTCCCCCCCTTTCCATGCCTCCAAAATTTTACACTCAAAAATATCTGCAATCGATTTACCTCGCCTTAAAATCTAATAATACCAATTTCAAATGCTGTAATTCTTTAACTGCTACTTCCCCGCCTCTTTAAGCCGTTCCCGATAATTCTATACTTTCAAAAATATTCACAATCGAATTATGGGGCATTAAAACCAAATACTACGAACTTTCAACGGCATATCTGAATTCAAAATATTGCAAAATATAAAAGAAAACTTAATCTTACATTGTCTTTTGGTCACGTGAGTCGTGATAAATATAATTACCAATAAATATGTCATTTTTTTTATTCACATATTTTCATGAAAATTGAACTGTAGCTTTATAATAATATACTGTCTTGGCCGAATATTAATTTAAATGTAACGTCAAAGAAAATTTGAAAAAGTTTGAAAATTGCAATTTTTCTCCCACTATAAAATATGCGGCATCTTAATTGGTTACAATCATTTCCTTTTTCATCGCAGACAGTTGTCTGGCAGTTGAAATGATGTTGCCACCTAAATTTCATACTTTTGTTGTATTGATAAGCCACTTGCAATCTTAGATTGGGAAAAATATCGCCCCTTTCATTTGGTACTGAATTTGTGAAGATCGGACTAATATTTCTAATTTATTTTCTACTTTTTCTTCTTTTAACTCCATTAAAATATCTATTTTTATGCAATTGTGGTGAATTCTCAGTCAATATAGTGCTGACCCTAAGCTAATTTGGCATGGTGCTCCACCCGGCGGTCCTTTTAAAGCTATTTTAGCATCCTGCAGAAACAACTTATGTTTCTGCCTAAAGGTTGTCTGAGTGAGTAATGTCCACCGGTTGTCGGCCTGGATAGCTCAATTGGTAGAGCCTTGACTTTGTAAGTCAATGACCTGGGGTTCGACTCCCGGTTCAGGCATTATTTTCACTCAGTCGGAAAAATAAACTTCAATAAATATGATTTTCTTCCCAATCAGTGGATTGTGTGATTCTAATATATTGTATATACAAGCTTTAATGAAATTTTAATTGCATGATTTAATAGCCAAACGTAATTAGCTACTTATAAGAAAACCTTAACAAATATAGGGTAAATTAAAAAAAGTTGTACACGATAGAATGGAAAATGCCAAATGTAAATAATGATAAAACATACTCTTCAATATGGCATCTGTTTTGAATATCAATAAAATAAGCCTATTTTTAAGATAGATAAAACAAATCAAAATAAAAAAATTTGCAGTTTAAAAATATAGAGATATCTTTAAACACTTTTAATATGATAATACCACCAAATTAATAAATTCTTCACCATAATAAAAAACATATTTTGAGATAGATATTGCTCATTTAAATAAATGCAGAGTTGAGGGGGACGGTATCCTCTTACACACAGAATTATTTGTGAAATAAAATTGTTCTTAAACCTATTTTAGATTATTTTAAAAATAGATTGAACTTTATTATCTTACCTTATTAATCTTACGACTTAATATGCAATCTATCTCTATAGACCTGAAATACAGAGTAACAGAAAGTCGTGTGAGTGACATATTTGCATTTTGCATTTGTTATATTTATAATACCGCAAAATCGGTAGTGTCACTGGCGGATGTAAAACTATGTCAGAAGAATAATTCAACTTGAACTATAAACGTATAAACAATGATCAAACAAACAACGGAAATTAGAAGTATGTTCATTTAATGCAAATATATGGATTTCCATTTTTTAAACTTATTTTTCTTCCAAAATTTTGCTAATACAAAAATAAATTGAATTCAGTTTTTTAAATATAAATAAAAAATAGAAAAAATAGATTCATGAAATATTTTAAGCAACAAAATTGTTGTACATGTTTGGACCTTTGCCTATAATTTGGCAACAATTGTCAATAACACTGGTGTGTACCTAATTTTTAATTAGAGTTCACACCTAATTTTTAATTAGGTTTGACAATTACATGACCTAGTCAAATAATGTTTTTATCTTTTTGCCAACCATTTAAACTAGAATTTTGATTTCCAAAAAAAAAAAAAAAACATTTTTTACACAGAGAAAATACACAAAATCAATTATTTATTTCATACTAGCCGCCTTCGGCTACCAGCTGGTTCTCGATCCTTGAAAAGTCCGACTTTACGAAGCTCCCGCTTGATGGAGCCTTTTTCCCGTTTCAGGTCCTACAACAGCTCATTGACATATGTGAAAATAACTTTATTGAAATATTTAATCGCAGTAAATTCTCGCTCGGTAGCGCCCTCTTCCCGTTTCAATATCTGAGACAGCCTGTTACGATCTTTCAAAATTATGACTTTAGCAAAGTCTAGCTTGGTGGTGCCTGTGGCGCCTTATCCCCATTTTAGAACTTACAACAGCTTCCACACTCATACCGCAAATAGATTTGAAAATTTTAACTGTAGCAAATTTTCGCTCTGTGGCGACTAAGGCGCCACTTTATGTTTCAGGATTTAAAATAGCCTGTCCGCTCACCATGTAAAGGACTTATGTCAAAGGGCCCTCTGGCGACAGAGATTTGCAATATGTGTTACGCTTGCATGCGTCAACACCGCGCCACCTATAATTTGCATTCTTCGTAAGGAACTTTGAAGTGAAGCGAAGGGAGTGTGTGTTGTGAAGAAAAGTGTGTGTTCGGCGACCGCAGAACGTAGCGTCGAAAAATAAATAAATTATGAGTAATTAAGTGTATTCGTGTTTTAAATAAGCATAAAGTGCCTTTACAATATGTACTCCTCAATTTCAGTTTAAAAGACATTTAAAATGATATTTTACCTATGAAATTATGTTAATTAGAAGCTGAGATACAAAGGTAATATTAGCATTGTTATAACAAATTTGTGTTTGATTTTTTTCGTGGTTTTTCTTTGAAACTTGTGTGTTAAAAATCCTTAATACGAAATGTGAACGGAGTATCGGAATTCGAAAGCCTGCATCGCAATTAGAATTGGAGATACTGTAATAAAGGTGTTCTGGCTTTTCTGTGGTTTTCTCTGAAACTCCCGAATGGAATTTAACGGCTTATATCAGTTTAAAAGTTCGTAATATTTCAAATGATGTGTATAAGTAATTTAAGCATAATTAGAATTCTAGATATTGAAAGCGCCCTCTGGTGACAGAGATTTGCAACATATACTCTTCAATTCCAATTCAAATAACTTTTTAAATGATATATTACAGTATGTTAATTAGAAGCTGAGATACAAAGCTAATATAAACATTTTTATAAAAAGATTTGTGTTTGACTTATCCATGGTTTTCTCCGGAACTTGTATTAATTCCGGGCTATATAACATTAAAAATCCTTAGTACGATATGTGAGCAGAAATTGGAATTCGAAACTCTGCAAAATATTAAAGAATAAAAGTGTTCTGGGTTTTCCGTGGTTTTCTCCGAAACTCCTGTTCCTTTTCTACACCTTTGCCCCTTCCCCCCTTTCCGTTCCTACTAATAATTTTACACTCGAAAATATCCGCAATCGATTTAACTTGCTTTAAAACCTAAATATACCAATTTCAAACGCTGTAACTATTTTTTTTTGCCCCTTTCCCCCCTCCCTAATAATTCTATTCTTTCAAAAATATTCACAATCGAATTATCAGGCATTAAAACCAAATACTACGAAATTTCAACAGCATATCTCAATTCAAAGTACTGCAAAATATAAAAGAAAACTTAATCTTTTCTCAATAAAAATGTAATTTTTTTGTTTATTAATATATTTTCATGAAAATTGAACAGTAGCTTTATAATATGCTGTGTAATCCGAATATTAATTTAAATGTAACATAAATAAAAATTTGAAGAATTTTGAAATTTGCAATTTTTAATCCCACTTCAAGAACATGTGATATTAATGATTTCCAGATGTTTTGTTTCCATTTCAGACAGTGAAAAAAATCATCTGCTGGTAGAATGTTTTTTTTTTTTTTTTTTTTTAAAGAAATTAGATGTTGAATCCCGGTCATTTTTTGATCGACATGGGTCGAAATTTTAATTAATATCTTCGCAACTAATTAAAATTTTTAAATTCTGTTTTCACTATCTCCTCGCGAAGGCTTCTGAGCACCCGTATGTCAAATTTTATACTTCTGCGTCCAGTAAGGGCTGAACGTATAGATGCTCAGACAGACAGACAGAGAGACAGACATCTTCTTTTATTATTATAGATGCAATCTTGCACTAATTATCACAAAGGTGTCAATTAAACGAACAAAGAGATCTTGAATTTCAACTCCAATAATTTGTGCACCTGCATGCACATAAAATAAAGAAGAGGTAAGTGAGAGGAAACATTTTTTCCAAGATCAAGCAAAGGGTGTACCCAAAACTCAGAGACAAAATTTAAAACTACAACTTGGCATTAAGTAAAAATAAAAATGCACTCTCTTTGTACTCCAAAACATGAATTTTTTTGGCTAAAATAGTGTTCTAATTGTTTTCTTTTTCAATTTTCTGACAAGTTTCTACAATTTTCAACAGTAACAGAAAAACTAAAAATTATTCATGAATGCATAAACAAGATGACAACTAAGATGGCTGCAACAATTGTTTAAGGACTGCATTAATAAACAGAATATATGTTCATTTTTTGCAAAGTAAAATTCCCCTCACTCCCTTTTTTTGTGTATAAAATGTGGCCCTTTTTTCCCCCTAGGTAGCAATACCCACCTTGTGCTTTTCAAAACCTAGAAAGAACTCTGCATAAGAAAGTGTTGTTTTTCATTGAACAGACGAGTTTTCCAAGTTTTGTTGAAAACAGAAGTGTGACTGAAAGTCAGTGTCTCAAAAAAGGCTCTAACAATTTTCTTCAAACTTGCTACATAAACCCCTTTCTAGATGTTCTTTTGCATATATTACTTAGTTAATAAAAGAAAATTGACCAATGTGTCTTGATTATGTACGTCAGTTTTAGATCTTCAAAATGAGTATTGCAAAAAGTGGCCCATTAATTTTTTTAACTTATTATCTAAATTCTGTTTTACATGTCTTTATGGCATTTAAATTTAAAATGACGCACAACATAATTACAAAACAAATTAAAAGACCTTACTCAGGCTTCATCACCTTCTGCAAGAAGCTTTTTCTGGGAGGATCCTCCCCCTTTTTCAATTGCAAAATGTTCGTGTGGGCTTTGGCTACTTACAGCTTCACCTTGTTCTTCTAATAGGTAGCACCACTGCGGATCTATTTTGATGGATTCATGGTCATTAATGGCAACATTATCACTAATTATCTCGATACTCTCTCTGTAAAACGTGTAGGTATGGTTATTGTAATTGGCCAATTTTTCAACGTCATTAAATTTAATATCTATTTTATTTTCGTAATAGGTTCGAGCAAGAGCGGTAGTATATCGGGCATATTTAATATAATTTTCATGTTCTTTGAAGCGTGTTTTTCTTTTTCTTTTTGTAACTCCTAAGTAACTTCCGGTATTTTTATCAGGATATTCTAAAGGGATCTTCTAAACTCCGGCGGTTACAAAGGTAAGGGGGGGGGGGATTATATTTTTGTCGTTTCTTATAATCTGAAAAATATTTGGGTTAGGTTTTACTGGGATGTTTAGATTATATTTATTAGCGATATTTTTTACTTTATTTGAGGTTCCTTGGTTATATGGGATTGAAAATGTCAACTTTTGTTGTGATTTTTGATGGTTTGGAATTTGATTTAATTGTTTTATTCTTTTTTTATATAATTTTTCAACAAGGAATTTAGGATATCCTGCTTCAACTGTTAATTTTTTAATAAATGTAAGTTATTTTTAAAGCCTGAGTAAGGTCTTTTAATTTATTTTGTAATTTGTCTTTATGGCATTTGTATTAGTTCACTCTTATAGGAAAACTGTCGGGTCAATTTTATATTGTCTGGTCACATTATCTCTGAAAAGAGATATGAAATGTATGTGTAGCAATGGGTAAAAGTTAGTGATTGTTAAACACCAGATTTTTTTTTTTTTTTTTTTTTTTTTTAATTAAGTCTTATTAACTGGGAAGAGTGGAAAAAAGGGTAAAACACGATTATAACAGATATTAATGTAAAAAGTATATAAATAATTTTCATGACTTACTGTATTAGACCCTGCTCCAAACTGGAAGACAGTAGATGATGATGAACCAAAGTTAAATCCACCAGAAGCAGGCTTCTCAGCTCCATCAAAAGAAGGTTGTACTGAAGTATTGCCAAAAACAGGCATTGCTGGCATTGTTGAAGATCCAAATGGCAAAGGAGGTTTTACAGATGTTGCGTCAGAACTGTTAATTTTGTTGCTAAATGTAAAGCTTGAAGGTGAACCAAATGCTATACCAGAAGGCTGAGAAACTGCATTAGGAATCTGATTAGAAATTTCCTTTTTTGCTCCAAACACAAAATTATTTGCGGTAGATCCAAAGGCTGACACAGTACTCTGAGATACAGAACTTGATGTTGGTTTAGGAGCTTCATTTTTTGAGAATACAAAATTAGTAGAAGCACCAATGGCAGAAGTTGTACTTGCTGTCATTTGACTACCAAACTGAAAACTAGGATTTGTTGGTTGGGCAGGCGGAAACACCGAAAATGCTGAAGCATTTGATGATGTTGTTGATACACCTATAATAAATCAAACACACAAAGCTTTTAATACAAATTATAAGTAACTATGTCAAAAACATTCTCCCACCCTCATTATATTAATTACAAAGACAAATTATTAAAAAATCACTTTCTATAATTGTTTATTTTGAATCATTATTATTATTATTATTATATAAATTTTAATTTCATAGTATAAAATATTTTTACACATGTGCGACATGAAGTATTTTATTATGTTGATCTTCTAAGGTTCTAATTCTATTTACAATAATAATCTTAGTAATCTAAACAACTGTATTCATTTCTTAAATATGTTTAAAGCATTTTTATCGAAAATATTAGAAAATTTTTAATTGCTGGCTTAGGAGTGAGTGCTATTGTAGTGTATGAAGGATTTTATCAATTCACATCCAATTTTGGTGGTTAAATAGAATGTGAATGGCATGGGTCTCGAAAAAGGTCTGAAATGTTTTCACTTGAAAAATTGAAGGTTAACAAATAATATTAGACAAAAAGTTACCTCAGGATGGCACGGGCCCGTGCCGAAAATATTATGCAAGCATTCCAAGTACAGCCATTTATTTATTTGATATTTTTAATGTCGCTCTTCTTTCTTGCATGAAATAGCAACACGATTGCAGAAGATTTTTTTAATTTTATCTGCAAACAATTTTCCAGTTTCATCTGCAGACAATTTTAACCTTAATCAAAATCAATATCTAACATTCTAAAAATTATTTTTATTATGAAGCAGAAGGTATTCAATGTTTATGTGCAATTGCTTTTTTGCTTCATTTGTTAACAAAATCTAAAAAAAAAAAAAAAAACCTTGTAATTAAGAATAGAAGAAAAAATACAGTAAAGGCCCAATTAAAGCAATGGGCTGGTTGGGCCATAGCCCAGGGGCCTTTGCCATAAGAGCCCGAAATTGCGTTTACATTACACAAAATTTTAATTAAATTAGACAAAAATGCTCTTGAAAGTAGCACTTCATGAGGATTTTACTTCTGACAGCAAAATAAAAGGTTTTTCAAAAGTAAAATTTTGTTTAAATATACATTTTTGGCCAAAATAGCAGTGGCGGCTCGTGCACCAAAAATGGGTGAAGAGGCACACCATATTTTACACTGTATTTGTTTATAAAATATAAATTTACATTTAAATAAGTATTTTTAGTTAATTTTAGTTAAGACAATGCTTAAAAAAAAATTATGCATTAAAAATACTTAAATGTTATTTTTGAGCTTCACCTATTTTTGGTTCACGAGCCGCTGCTGCAAAATAGTAGGGAAATTTAAGGTTTCTTCCTTTCTTTTTTTAAGAATGGTAAAAGTCACGGAGGGTGGGAGGGCGACAAATGCACACCAGACCCTAAGCCAAGTTTTGGCTTGATTCGGCTTTGATAATAAAATGTTATCTTTCATTTATTTAATTATAATTCCCCCCCCCCTCACATAGGCATTCAATGATTTCCATATAAAGTTATTAAACAGTAGTTCACAATTTTATTTTCCTATTTATCCTAAATTACCCGCTAGTATTGTTCGATATTTTCGAAGAATTTGCCATGACACTGATCTTTTATACATTGTATTTAAACATATTGACTAGCCATCTGACACCCCCTCCCCAAATGTATATCTTTTGCTAGTTAACCACTTTTGCAAACCAGTTTGCTAGTTAACAAGTAATAATTTAAAGTTAACCAGTTTATATTAAAAAATTTGAATTGAATAACATAAATAAACATTATTCGCATGTAAATACATTTGGCATTTATGAGATGCCAAACGACCTCTAATAGAACAATATGCAGTGCAAGCACTCTAGGATTAACAAAGAATTTCACTGCCTTTCACACACACACACACACACAAAAAAAAACTGGCTTTGACTTATTTAAAAAAAAAATAAATAAATAAAATAAGCTGAGAAAAAAGAACAAAAATTAATCAGTTTTTCAGTTATGATATAAAAATAATTTTATAAATGTTTATCCAATTTCAAGTAAAAACATAGCATTTAATAAAATAATAAGTTAAAATTAATTTAATTTCTTTAAAAAATTTCCCCTATAAATTCCTTTTTTCATGCTTTTGATAAGTTGAATTCTGAATAATTTGAATATTTCTTATGCCGCTATACATTTAAATTGACAAGAATTGACTCTATTGTTAACATTACTAAAAACCTAAATCAAATAGAATGATTGTGTGATTTTGCATTAGATTTACCATTTATGATATTAAAAGTAATATTAGAATATAGGCCCAAAGTAATACCTGAAGGTTGAGAAACTGTGCTAGGAATCTGATTAGATACTTCTTTTTTTGTTCCAAACACAAAATTATTTGCTGTCGGTCCAAAAGTTGAAACAGTACTCTGAGGAGCAGAGCTTGAAGTTGATTTAGGCGTTTCATTCTTTGAGAACACAAATTTATTAGAAGTATTAATAGTAGAAGCTGTATTTGATGGCATTTGACTACCAAACTGAAAATTAAGATTTCCAGATTGGGAAGGCTGAAGCGTTGAAAATGCTGAAGCATTTGAGGATGCTGTTGACAGACCTAAAATTACATTTACTAGTAATCAATTTCCAATGTTAAAATTAATAACAGAGTGAAGAATTAAATAAAAATTTGACAGAAACAAATAATAGCATAAGAAGTTTATATATTGATCAACTAACTAGAATTTTGAAATTATAACGGAATACTATTATAGAAATATAATGCATTTATTCATTCACTACAATATAAAATATTATATAAATTATAATTCTGGTAGCAAAAAGAAAAAAAAAATTTATTGCAGATTTTTTATTTTATTTATTTATTTTCTCTATATATTAAAAAAAAAGTTACTGTCACTGGTGTCAAATTTTTTTGTTTGCGACAGCATCTTCTAATGGAAGGCAGGGTCCTTCACATCATGAGAGGTATCAATGTGTTCCGAGTACTCCAAGGAAGACATTTCAGACACTTAGAAATTTTTATCATTTTAATTAAAGAAGTTATTAATTGAAAACGACAAGTTTATGAAGGTACTCTATTTGCCATTTTGAAAAAAGTTTCTCCCAGTGACGTTGTTCTTCTGTCATGAAGTCATTTTACATGAGAAAATTAAAATATGATCCATGGTTGTACGAAGGTAGGTTGGTTGGATGGTTGGATTTA
Organism: Salticus scenicus; assembly: GCA_963930645.1. Classification (NCBI taxonomy): domain Eukaryota; kingdom Metazoa; phylum Arthropoda; class Arachnida; order Araneae; family Salticidae; genus Salticus; species Salticus scenicus. Next base: position 240,737,070 of record OZ005652.1, read on the forward strand.
ACGTCGCACCAATACTGCGCTATGGGTAATTGGTGTCGGCTTGGAACGCAGCCCTAGAGATGTTCCGGAGACATGTCATCACAATTTTGAACCTTCACGGCGGGGATCCTCCTCCGCTTGGTGATCCCCAGAGGTATCGTGGGGACGGGGACATGGAGGACTTTGCAACCATGACAGATTTTATATGCACCAGCAACCATTAGTGTACACGACGGTCTTTGGCCGACTTAAGTATTGAATTGGCAATCTTCCAATTACGTGCTCATCGCTTTACTGACTAGGGTACTGCGGCCCGAAACCATGAATGTAAAAAACAAAGACAATAAATATCAACTTTTTGTCTCTACTTTTAGAAAATTAATCTTCTTACATGGGAAAATTAAAAATGATCCATGGTTGTAGGTAGGTAGATAATCAGGTAGGTTGTGACTGACGTCGCACCATTACTGCACTATGGATAATTGGCGACGGTCTGGGACGCACCCCTACGGATGTTCCAGAGACATGCCACCACAGTTTTGGTCCTACACGAAGGGGATAGCTCCCCAGCTTCGGTTGCACCCAGAGGTATAATTTTGATGGGAACATGGAGGATATTGTGGCTATGACATACTTTACGTTCACCAGCCACCATTAGTGTACACTACGGTCTTTGGTCGGCTTGAAACCCCATAGCAGAAAATGCGAGACGTGCGACGTACGTCGCAGATTTTTTTTTTTAGTCTGCAGATTATTTCCAAATCAGCATTATGCAGAAATTCCAAATCTCCCGATTTTGGCAGGAAAGATAGAGATTTTCTATCTTTTCCCATCCACAACATAAATGTCAATATTCATTTTAACCACGCTTTATTAAATTCTAGAACCTATGGAGAGGTAGAACTGTTCAATATTTCTCACTCATATAATTTTTTTGTGACCCCTCCCCCTTACCCCCTGTTAAAGATCGGCTATCATACAGATCGCGAAATCCTTGCGAATTCCATTTTTTTCCCCCCATCAGTAACATAAATATCAATATTATTTTTTAAAACTTACTTAATTAGGTTTAAGAACTTATAAAGAAGTAGGATTGTTCAATATCTCACTTATATTTTACTCCCCCACCCACTTCCCGCTAACGATCGGTGATTAAAAGTTCCAAAAAATCAAAGTGGTGTAATTTTTAAGCTTTTTCATCACTAGCATAAATGTCAATATTCATTTGAAACATGCTTTATTAGATTGTAGAATCTATAAAGAAGTAAAATTATTCAATATCTCTTATTCATGTAATTGCTTGTGACCCCCCCCCCCTTTCCCCCACTAACGATTGACAATGAAACGACTCACGGAATTCTTATGATTTCAAATCTTCTCCATCTGCAACATAAATCTCAATGTTCTTTTTAAACTTATTTACTTAGATTCCAAAACTAAAAGAACGTATTGCTTACTATCTCTCACTCGTATATGTGCTTTACTCCCCCCCCCCCCTCCTCCACTAACGATCAGCAATCAAACACTCCATAAAAGCATTGTAATTTTCAATCTTCTTCCAGAGCATAAATGTCAATGTTCATTTTTCGCTTACTTTATTAGATTCTGAAACCTATAAAGAAATAGAAATGTTCAATATTTCTCATTCATATAATATTTTGGACCCCCCCCCCCTTAGCATTTACTACCGGTCGGTAATGAAGTTCCCTGCAGAAGATTACCATTCTTTCTCCATATACAGCATAACTGTCAATATTCTATTTAAATTTGCTACATTAAATTGCAGAACATAGTTAGAGGTAGGATTGTTCAATATCACTCACTGCTCATGTAATTGAATATACTTTTGAATATATTGAATTGAATATACTTTGAATATACTTTTCAATACTGGATTTTGTATTGATTTCAAAATTTGATGATCTTGAGCTTGACACACTTTTGTTTGAATACCAGTATTTTTATAAATGGATCGCTAGCACTATAAAAAAAGAAATTGGATCTGAAAGGATTACAGGTTTTATTTGAAAGTCTTTTATTGAGCTGTCAAAGAAAATACCTGTGTGTATCAAGTTACTTAACTCATTGATGTTACGTAACCCATTAAGTTACTTAACCCCGCTATATAAATCTCGCTCAAAAATTTTGCATTTTCATACACTTCGGTTACAAAACACATTCCTAATCATATATAATTTAAATAATAATAATTAAAAAAAAAAAAAAAAAAAAAACAGTTATTTTGTTCAAAGATATGATATAGATCCAAAATGGGAGACATGGATGGCGCCTAATGGAAGTAGAATAGCTGTTGATAAACTGTATAACTCTTTAAAATTTTCTTGTTTCTTATAATTTAAGAAACAATTTTTTTAATTAATATCCATCATTTTAAACCCCTGCACTTGAATAATAAGTTATTTTTAGCGATTTTCTCTTCTTATGCAGTAGAAACAGGTGATTTTGTTTGAATAATTAAAAAAATAACCAGTGAAGCTAGGCACTTCAATGTTCAATGTAAAACATAAAAATACATATTTATCTTAATTACTGTAGAGAAAAAAATTCGTAATTAAATGTTCCTGCAGCAGGAGTTTACGCACCTAATGGTTAAATACAGTTTCAATTCCAGTATTACAACTTTTCTCTGAAAATTGGGGCTCAGACACTGAGAAGGTGAAAAAAATTCAATTAAGATGTACAGATGGCAATGCCGAACAAACTGTAATTGCATTGATAAAATAAAGATTATGCATCTTAATGTCCCTCTATCTGGTTACACAGGAACCAGAAAATTTTAGAAAGTTGCATTAATTTCAATGTTTAGTCTCCTGCAAGTATTTTACTAGAGTCAGTATTCTATATCTACAATGCTTTGACATATCTGACAGATTAATGACATTAGATAAATGTAAACTTGTGATAAAAATATATTTACTGAATCCGGTAATATATTTTTTTTCCATAACTCATTGTGAAATTATGCTGCAGATTATTTTCTAATGTGTAAATAGTTGTCGCAGATTGACAGAAAAATTTCTGCTACTGGGGCTTGAGAACTGAACCCACAATATTCCAATTACAAGCTCGGCGCTCTACCGAATGGGGTACTGTGATCCTGATTTAAGGTTGTAAAAAAGAAATAAAAAGGGTCATATACTAAAGCTGTAATGCAAAATGGTCTAGATATTATGATTTTCTTTCTATTAAAAAAAACATATATATATACATTATATATTTCAATTTGACATTGAACATGAGGATTTCCATAATAATTTTCTCCTTTTGTCTTGTAATATGCACTAATAATATTCCTTTTCAGTGAAAGAAAGCAGCGAATAGGCGGGCAGAGTCCTGCATGTGTTAATAAATAAAGTGAGTCGGGAAGAAGGCAAAGCCTCTTTCGGGGGTTGGTGAGCGGAGCGAGCAGGGGGCAATGATTTTTCAAAACAGACCATAATTAGATTATCACATTTTCCCAGCAATATGGTTCTTTTCTCTTTCTTTTAATTGCTTTCTTAATTTACATTTGCAACTTATCCTCACTAGGGATGTAATGAATATCTGGCTATTATTCGGTATTCTGTTCCTTTTACCAAATATTTGTTGTTCTTGTTGAATACTAAACAAATATTTGCTGAATTACGAAACACACTGGACTTGTTCTCCCCATGCATTTCATATTATTCTTATTTACATGAGTGTTGACTCTAGGCTAATTTGGCAGAGTGCTCCACCCTGCTGCCCTTTCAAACACATTTTAGCACCCTGCTGTCCTTTTTTAACACATTTTAGCACCCTGCAGCGCTTTTCTAAACATTTTGGCACCAAGTAGCCTTTTCTAACATTTTAAATGTTCAGAGGCCTTTAGATACTTTTCTTTTTAACTTTTCAACCTTCCAGGAATAGTTCTACAGCATTCCTGGAAGAACAAATGTATATAGTCTATATATACACACACGTAAAATTAGTAATTTATTTTTGTCATGTACAAAAATCACAACATAGAAGACCGCAAGTTATGCAAATAATGCCCTTTTTGAAAATAGGTTGCCTTTTTTATTGAATTCCCCTCAGCAGCCCTTTTGTTCTAGAGACAACACTATAAGGCTACAAAAATTCAGAAAAAAAGTTCCATGATTTTTCCATGATTTCCGTTACCTATTGTATATACATTCCACAATTTTGTCTATATCATACTCTTGTGTAACATGCTCACTAAACCACTGCAATTCAAAAAACCACACTCAAGAGTAAAAATATCTCAATTTTTTTTTTATTTATTTTCTTTGTTCACTTACAAAAAAGAAAACAAAATGAAAAACTGAAAATTCTGGAGACATTAACAAAATTATAAAAATATGACTCATTTTAATTGCACAACATATTAACATCAAAACATAAAATTATTCCTCAAGTTGTTGAGTGATTTTTACAATGTTTTTATTAACTGTCAGGGACAAATCTTGCAATCAATTTTTAACTAACTTCCCGACTAGCTAGATATTTGAAATTTTCAGGGCAGCACGGTGACAACACGGTGACAATACATTTTTCTAATAATTTTAGTCAACTATTTCAAGTCCCGCTGCCTTCGGCAGCGCTTATATGATTCGACAGAAAATTTATTTAACTAACTTCCCGACTAGCTAGACATTTGAAACTTTCAGAATAGTTCAGAACAAGGTGAAAATGCATTTTCTTAATACCTTTAGCCAACTGTTTCGGGTTCCTGCTGTCTTCGGCAGCGTTAACAGTACAAATCTTGCAATCGATTTTTAACTAACCTCCCGACTAGCTAGACATTTAAAACTTCTGGAAAAACTCAGAACACGGTGACAATGCATTTTAAAAATATTTTTAGCCAATTGTTTCAGGTGACTGCTGCCTTCGACAGCGTTTATATGGTTCAACAGAAAATTTATTTAACTAACTTCCCGACTAGCTAGACATTTGAAACTTTCAGAATAGTTCAGAACAAGGTGAAAATGCATTTTCTTAATACCTTTAGCCAACTGTTTCGGGTTCCTGCTGTCTTCGGCAGCATTATCAGTACAAAGCTTGCAATCGATTTTTCACTAACTTTCCGACTAGCTAGACATTTGAAACTTTCAGGACAGCTCACAACACGGTGACAATACATTTTTCTAATAATTTTAGTCAACTATTTAAGGTCCCGCTGCCTTCGGCAGCGCTTATATAAAACGGCAGAACATTTATTAAACTAACTTCCCGACTAGCCAGACATTTGAAACTTTCAGAATAGTTCAGAACACGGTGAAAATGCATTTTTTAAAATACCTTTAGCCAACTGTTTCGGGTTCCTGCTGCCTTCGGCAGCGTTACCAGTACAAAGCTTGCAATCGATTTTTCACTAACTTCCCGACTAGCTAGATATTTGAAACTTTCAGGATAGCTCAGAACACAGTGGAAATACATTTTATAAAAATACTTTTAGTCAACTGTTTCAGGTCCCTACTGCCTTCGGCAGCGTTCATATGATTCAACAGAAAATTTATTTAACTAACTTCCCGAGTAGCTAGACATTTGAAACTTTCGGAATAGTTCAGAATACGGTGAAAATGCTTTTTAAAAATATTTTTATCCAATTGCTTCGGAACCCTGCTGCCTTCGGCAGCGTATCTAGTACAAAGCTTGCAATCAACTTTTAACTAACTTCCCGGCTAGATAGTCATTTGAAACTTTTATAATAGCTCAAAAGACGATAGAAAGGATTTTTTTTAATACTTTTATCCAATTGCTGGGGGGGGGGGGGCTCCCCCCTCAAGCTACGTCCCTGTTTGGGGATAAATGACTTTCTTGACTGGAACAAATTTTGTAATTGGAATGGAAGTGTTTCTGCGATTTCTAGTTTTTCATAAAGCTATATAGCAAAGAGTTTGCCAGCAAAGCGGACAAAGCCGTCCAAAATTGTTTAAGAACTAAAATATTATTCAACTAATATGTTGTGGCCACCACAAGACTTTCTTCTATATTTTCCTATACAAATTCACTCAATAACAATATTAAAAAAAAAAAAAAAAAAAAAAAAAATACGATTTTTTTTTTCTAAGTTTTTTTTTTTGTTAAAAGTAAAAAAAAAAAATCGATAACTGTTTTAAAGGTATTGACGAGACCTTTCGAAAGATACCCATCATGAAAATTTAATAATTCTTGTAAATTTAATAATGATTACTAAAAAAAAATTCTCTTTAAGCACTTTTATAAAAAATTTTGTCCTGTATCACCATTTTAAAAATTTAGAAAAAGTGGGATGTAACGCAACCTGTGAGACAATTTTTTACCAAAAGTTGATACGCACTAATTTATGTCAAGGTACAACTACATAACAATTTGTATGAAATTCTGTGCAGTTGTTCCTGAGATACAGTTGCCACAAAATTTTGTCACACACACAGACAGACATTTTCTAAAAATGGTCAAGCTTTCGAAACGTGTAAATCCATCAAAAACCCGAGGTTGAAAATTTTTACGAATCCAATACTTTCTTCTATTGAATGTAGAAGAAATTAAAAATAATCATTCTAATACCTATTTTGAAACACTCAATATAATTACATATTTAATTTATTTATATTATTTGATAAATTGTTTTTATATGATAACTTCTAGATTTATTGCCTTTGGATAGTATATTATTTCTCTTGATAGCTTCTTGTAAACATTTATTTTTCCTTTCACACCAAGGTGATTTTCTCTATTTTGTCAAAGCTAAATAATAATAATAATAAAAATTTAATTTACCCCCAGATTGGTTAGCTGATGCTCCAAAAGTGAAGACAGAAGTTGTAGCAGTAGAACTTGTTGTTGAAGCTGTTGATGATGATGATGCTGGAAAAAATGAAAAAGCTGATGAGGCTGGGGTAGTAACAGAACTACCAAACACAAAAGGGCTCGATGTTGTAACCAATGAAACAGTAGTAGGTGCAACTGCTTTGTTTTCTTCAGTTTTAATTGTAACTGGATGAGAATTAGATGCAGCAGGAGTTACTTCATTAATCTGTGAATTTGAACCAGCACCAAAACTTGAGCCACTAGTAGAAAAGTTGAAACCAGTTGTTGTAGCAGTCACAGATGCAGAAGACAAATTAATTTTAGTGGAATCAGTTTTTTCACCAAATTTAAAAAGATTGACAGGAGAAGAAAATGCAGATAATGCTGGTGATTCATTTGTCAACTTAAAAGGAGGTAGTGAGTTTTCTTTTGTGTCTTTCGATTCAAGTGGCTTAGTAGTAAAACCAAAGCATGCAGTAACTGATGGATTTGAAACATTAGATGAACTAGAAGGTATCACAGCATCTGTAAGCTTCTCTTTAGAGCTTTCTTCTAAATTTAATGAGTTAGAAATAACTGAATTGTTTTTTTCAGATTCAGGAGCTGATTCTTTTGTTTTTATCACAGTATCTACAACATTATTATTAGTAACACAATTTGTTTTAAATTCAGAAACTGATTCCGTTGCTTTGGTTTCTGAAGGAAAAGTGCTTTTAGTTTGAGAAACCTCAAAATTCTTTGAAATATTTTCATTCTTTGTTTTTCCAGAATCTATTGTTACTTCAGGTATTTTAAAACCAGTAGAAACCGAACAGTGTTTAGTAGCAATTGATGGTTCAGAAGTTTTGCTGTCAGTTGTAGATACAGCTGGATTACCAAATATGCTTACATTTGAAGTGCCAAACTTGAAACTGGAAGATGTAGTGGCTGTCTGGGATTCAGTGACACTAATGCCAAATTTGAAAGTAGATGTAGAAACAGTTGCTGGTGCTGTGCTCACATAATTACCAAATTTAAAAGTAATTGGTGAATTCTGAAGAGGTGAGCTAAATTTAAAGCCAGAATTATCTTTTACAGCTGGAAAAAAATAAATAAATAAATAAATAAATAAATAAATAATAAATAAATTAAAATAAGATAACTAATACATATACATGAAAGGATAAAAAAAAAGTTAAATCTAATTAAGAAAAACCTATTTTAAAACTTTTGGAAATCACTATTTAAAATTATAAATTATTAATAATTTGTAATTGCCCCCTTTAAAGTTTGTTTCACAGCAGAACACTTCATAACGAAAAAGACAGAAAACTGAACAGATTTTAGAATAAAAGTTGCTGAACAGTACATAATTTTTCTCTTTTTGTGGTAAAGCAATGCATATGAATTGAGTTAAACATCATTAAATGATAAATCGTTGAATGATCGTTAAATGTTTAATGATGTTTGCAACATTTTTTCTGTATCACCATTTAAAATTATCATTCTATTTAGTTAAATGTGTTTTTAGTTTTTTAATGTGTGGGTCATTCCATGTAAAATCAACACAGAAAAGGGTCAGACCCCCTTAGATTTTTACAAAACTGGACTCAATTTGTTTTATAGAGAAATGAATATTTACCAGTTATTAAGTCTCTATCTCTTTTAGTTTTTAATAAACAGGGTTGCAAAAATAGGTAGAGCAAATTTTCAAAATTCTTGTTTTACAAATTTGCCTATATCTGGTTCCCTAACTGCTATAGAGGCATAAGTTTCATATCATTGGAAAGCAGTTAACATAGGCTTTCAAATGATATATCACACACACATATTTTTAAAAATATTCATTTCAAGGTGATTCATTTTCTATATTCATTTTGACCTTGAATATCTCAAAAAGTGGTATTTTATTTTGCTTTAAAAAGTTGTTCCTACGTTTATTGTATAAAACTACTGCGAGTTTCAAATTGGGACCGCCATGGAATGCTGAGTTATAAATTAGAATGCAACCTTATAACAGTGTTTTCATATTAACATGACATGAGTTTTATAGCTAAAGAATTGTGCAAAATGTAATAAAATACACAATGCTAGTCAGCCTAAATTGCAATTTACCGTTATCGTGATACGGTAGTAGTACATTTATATCAGAAAGAATTAATTAAATTTCTAAAGAATAAATTTAGTACAATTCCTTAAAAAATATTATATGCTGCTCATTATAAAAATTGCAAAAACTTTTTAAATCTATGTTTTCATGAAAAAGACTGGAATAAAAGCTAAATTTTTTAGAATTTTTTGCAACAGCTCACAGAAAAGGGGGTATCAGATAGAATTGGTGGAACTATGAAGAGATTAGCAGCTCAAGTTGGTCTGCAACTTTCTTATACAGACCAAATAATGACTCCTCGCCTTTTGTTTGAATGGGCAACTGCTAATGTTTTGGGGATACATTTTGCTTACATTTCTTCCTTTCCATTCAGTACGAAGAAGAAAGCATATTTTTACAGAAGTGATTTTCATCTTCTTGTGCTGTTCCTGGTACTTAGAAATTACATCCTCTATACCCAATGCAAGTTGAAAACTTCTTTGCAAAGTCTGCTGAAATTCCCCATTACGCAAGGAAGTAAAAGTAACAAAAGAAGAAGGAGAACTAGAACTAGAAGAAATACACCTTCCTGCATCCCCATGATACCCCTACTTCATTTAGCTATCCTCAAACTCTAGATATACTGCAAATACTGTTAACTTCTGTATTAACTAAAGTTGATTTAAGAACTGCCACAGAGAAAACTTTTTCATACAATCATTAAAAGAATTCATAATTCCATTACCATTTTAATATTTTCACTTATTCTTTTATTATTTTTGTGGTAAGAGGGGAAACACAATTCGTGAAATAGGCACTGACAGCAGCCTAACCAACTACATGTAGTTAAATTGAAGGGTTATGATTTTTTTTTTTCTTCTTTTGGACTTTTTAAGCGATATTATGGAAAAGAGATGTAATTATTTAAAAAATATTAGATGGACTGATGTTAAATGATATAAACTGGTATGAAAGCTAGATAAGCAAGATATGATAAATTTGGAAATATGTTCTTTTCAAAATAATGTGAAAAGTAAACATTAACAGATCTGTTCATTTATTTTATCTGTTAAATTAGATGAGATTAAATTAGGGTGTATTGTTTACAAAGTCATTTAATTATTCAGAGATTACAAAAAATGTTAGAGAAAGGTCGTTTTTACTGAATATCTCAATCTTCTCTTGAAATTATGTTCCTATATTTATGTGAAAAAAATTTCTATATTTTCCCATTTGAGTGCTTTAACCCCCTGGTCAGTGTGTGTGTATGTATGTGGGTAAGCTTCTGACTATTATATCTCCGAAACAAATAAAGGTACAGCTACAAAACTTCAGAATGAGGCAAGTCTTGTGTGCACATGGATTTTTTAAATTTTGGTGAAAATTGGAAAACCAGAAGTGGGACATCTGAAACCGGAAGTGGTGCCACATAAGTCCGTATCTCAAAAAGGGCTCTAACGATTTTCTTCAAAATTACTGTATAAACACTCTATCAGACACCACTTTGAATGATATAGTTGTTTAGTTCAGGAAAATTGATAGGCGTCCTGTACAAATAGCTGAATTTCAGGTACTGCAAGTGCATTCCTTTCAAAACGGATGTATGGATTTTTTTCAAACTTGCAATATTAACCCTCTTTTAAGTATCCTTTTGTATGTAACTCTTGTTTTCCTGTCAACAATTGAATATGCCAAGTTTTCGTGAAAGACAGTATCTCAAAAACGACTCTAACGATTTTCTTCTTGAAAATTGTTACATAAACCTATTTTAGATATCCTTTCATATGTTTTATGTGGTTATTACAGGAAAATTAATAGTCACCATGATCAGATAGATCTGTTTTAGATTTTGGAAATTAATGTTTCAAAAAAAAAAAAAAAATCTCTTATTTTTTACGCATTATGTAAACTCTGTTTTATATGTCTTTACGCGTGTATTAACTTTCTCTTACCAGAAAATTTTTAGTTGTCTATTTCACTAGGTCAATTCTATGTCTTCTTATCACATTATCTCCAAAAAGTGCATATAATACGTATAATAGTGGGTAATGGAAGTCATGTGGTTGTTTCACACCAGATTTTTAAAAATATCCTGTAATTGTTAATTACAAAAACATTGTAATTAATCATTTTCCTTTCCAAAATTTCAATACATGCTAATCTGGCATACCCAAATGAAATTCTAAAATGTTCTGCAATTTCAATACGAAAATACTCATATGAGGTTGCATTTTAATTTATAACTTACTATCCCATGGCGGTTCCAAATTGAAACTCACAGTAATTATAGGCATGTAGGAACAACATATAAATTTTTAAAGAAAAATAAAATACCAATTTTTGAGATATTCAAGGTCAAAGGTAAAAATGTGCATGTGACATGTCATTTGAAAGCCTATATTAAATGCATTCCAATGATACCAAACTTATGCCTCCGCAACAATTAGAAAACAAGATATGAGCAAATTTGTAAAACAAGAATTTTGAAAATTTGCACTTTTTACCCATTTTTGCAGCCCTGTATATCAAAAACTAAAAGAGATAGAGATTTAATAATTGGTAAATATTCATTTCTCTATAAAACAAATAATTGATTTTAATTTAGAAATTTATTCATCAACCCTGAAAGTTCATTTTAGAAAATTTTGGAGTGGAAGGTTGATTTTCAAATAATTGAGCCCAATTTCGTAAAAATCGGAAGGGGTCTGGTTGTGAGCTATGTTGATTTTGACACAGACTGACCCGTGTAAGAAATTTTTTCATTGCGTTTTTTGATAAATTATTACCATAACCTTTAAATTGAGGATAGGTGTTTTGGTAACATCTGATTAGTAAGCAGTTTTAAAGTAAAGTTTTTCAACCTTTGTTATTTTTCGGTGTGTAGGGATGGCAGAACATGAACTTTATACAAGATGAAAGAAATTTAACAAAAAATTGGTTAAACTAAATGATCAAATAGAATTCTTACAGGATTGCAAACACTTTAAAAATCACCCCAAATCTTTCAGAATTAACAGTAAATTTATTATTAGAACTTTTCCACATGATGTGAAGTCTTTGAAAGAAGAATTCTCGATAAAGTCATATGAATAAGAAAATCGGAATTTTACAAAAATAAAATAACCGAAAAAAAAAAAAAAAAAAAAATTAAATTAAATCTGCGATAGTACCGATTTGAGAGTTTTAAAAACTATGAAAGATAAAATAAAGACTTTTACTGCGCAACAATGACATCAAAATTCAGAATAAAAAGCTAAAATTTCGGATTAATAAGGATAATGATAAGCTTAAAGAAATTAAAGAATATCCATATATCAGCATATCCCAATATAAAACCAATAGACATGAAAATGTCCTTTTAAAAATTGAGATCTAAATTCATTTTGGAACAACCCATTAACATAAAAGACAGTATAGCGAAAATAGAAACGGTCAAAGAAAACATCATTTAAAATTAATTTTGAAATAAATTACTAAGTATATTTTTATTTAAAATTAATTTTAAATGATGTTTTGTTTCATTTAAATTTAAAACAATAATTTGTTACCGATTTTAAAGTAAAAAATTAAAAATTTTTTCAAGATAAAAAAAACTATATCACAAATTGATTTCAAAAAATTCATTAAAGAATTATTAGCTAATCATTATCTCATAAAAAAAAATATAATGCAGAAGCCTAATGGCAAAGAAAAACGAAGTTTAAAATAAAATCTCCAGTTTAAAAAACTAGCCCATTGTTTACCCAAAAAAAAAAAAAAAACACTTCCCTTACAATTGCGGCATGTTCGTTAAAATTAAAAATATTGGTCAAAAACATAATATAAAAATTCCTATTAAACCGAATCCAAATATTTATCAAATTACTCGTAAGAAAAAAGAACCGATTCCTCCGACTGAAAACTCTGGTATATCATAAGAGGTTATAATCTTATCCCTTCCTTCTGTTCTTGTGAAAACAGAAAAAATGTCTCGCAGAAAATTGAATTTGGGTCGTCCGTCACACTTGCCACACAGAAGGATCTTGAAGATGGCTTTTGAATATGACTGAGGAAGACTGGGCATCCGTACGAAAGAGGAACAGACTAAGCACCATCCAGATGCGTAACACGGAACCAGCTGAAAGACGAGCAGCCAGGTGTGAGGATGCACGATTGCAAGCACGGCAATCGCATTCTGCAGCAGCAGATTTGGTTTATTCTCAACGGAATGAACGTGAGAGGGTGAGGATACATGAAACTCGAACCCAAAGAACAGCAGATCTGAATCTGGAATTCCATCGACTTGCATTCCAGTACAATCCAGCTGTTGATTATAGTTGAAGTCGGGTCAATGCACACTGTGGAATGCATACGTCAGTAAGAAGATCAATCATTTCGCAACTACAGGAGCTCCTTCACGGAAGGAACAATTTGGTGCATTTGTTCAAAATGGCAATTGATCTGATGCCATCAGATACCCACAAGATTGTCATTCACTCAGACAAAACACCTGCTGGAGAACATGTCCAGAGACATAATGCTCCAACTATAGACGAAGTAGCAATTGTCATAGTCGGAGATCAGTTCCAACCTAGAGATATTGTTCTCCATCAATGAAACAATCAATTGATAAATGTCGCAGAAAATCAATGTTGTTACGATGCTTTGCAGTATCCAGTTATTTTCTGGGATGGTGCCGATAGATATCATGTCAAAAATCCAGTAAATGGTGCAGAAATCAATAAAAAGTGCAGTGCAATGAACTTTTACGCATACCGCTTAATGATTCGGAGCAACAAGGACAATTATATTTTGAAATGCCATTAGTTGTTTTACCAGTACATTGTGGATATGTATGCAAAAATTGAATTGGAACGTTTTTTTTTTTTTTTTTTTTTTTTTGTCTGAATCAGACCAAACTCCACTCCAAAGAATACATTCATTTGCGAGATGCAGTTGTGAATGAAGGTAATAAAACCAACGTTGGAAAGCTAACTATTTTGTCTTTTTCGTACATAGGCAGTCCACATACATGTGCCACTGCAAAGCATGGCAGGGTCAGGGTTGGCAGGTTTTTGACGGTTTAAACCATGGTTAAAACCGACATGTCAAAAACCTCCTTGTCAAAAATGTCAAAAACCTATATTTATAATGTCACATAAAAACTTAGTTTAACAAAATATAGTTTATAAAGATTTTTTGAAAAGCAAATAGATTGATGTTCTTTGATAAACACATTGTTACAACATTTTGATTAATACAAAAAACAAAACTTTAGGCTTTTAAAATTTTATTATGAATTATTTCTATGTTCAATTCAAAATATGCTGGGATACTTTTATATATTATTACGAAATTTATTTATAACTATGCTTAATAAAGTATATATTAAACTGAGTTATGTGATACTTTAAAAATATAGTACAATAAGATATTATTTATAAGTATGTTTAAAAAGGTAAACATATTAATGTTTTGGAGAAACATTATTATAACATTTTGATTAATATAAAAACAAAACTTTAGGCTTCTAAAAATTAATGATTTATAAAACATTGTATATTTCAAATTTTTTTAGTATTGTGCTTTTAGTATTATGTATTTAACCAGTAAAATAAAAATGCATAGCCTAATATTTGTATTTAAATATTTTATAGAAAAATATAACTTTTTTTTTTTTTTTTTAATGACTGCTGATATTTCAAGTTTATAAGAAAAAGCAATAATTCTGAATGTTGCTTGAACAAGCTTGAATTGCGTCTGAAATTCTTATAATTACTGTAAGACAAGAAAAATATAAATGTTTTCTGGACATGATGTATAAATTGCAATAAATTTAATATTTACTCGTACAGATTAAAAAAATATATATATTAGTCTTAAGCTGTAGGGCCCACCAGTGGCCAAGCGGTTCTAAGCACAAAACTGGTTGACGTGAGGTACCAAGTTTACTCCCAGGGCATGCTCGTTGACCAAGACGTTCAAAGTTTTTCATGTTTTTCTTCAAAACTTGCAGAAATACGGGCTAGGACCCTTTAGAAAGACCCCCACAGAGGGCGCTCCCCCTTAGGCCTAAGACACTAGAGTAGTCAATCAGCCTTACTCCCAAAACACCAAACACTAATAGTCCAAGCTATAAACAGGTACAAATATTTATACAATCAATAATAATAATAATTAGATAAGAATTTGTTAATAAATGATAAAGTGAATACAGATTATAAATATAATTATTTTCAAATTTATATTAATTTACTGTTCACATGTATTATGTTTTACTTAAAGAAAAAATAAAATCCTGTATTCCTGTGTTTTCATGGATTATGTGAAAATTCATAAGTAACTTTGCAATTTTAGAATTTCATAAATATTAATATAAATAAACATAAACATACAAAATATGTCTATGCATACTTTGTATATATTTCTTAGGTTATAAAACCAGCTAATTTACCTAAATTTTTATAAATTATCTACAAATTCTTTTAAGATTTTTTAATTTATAAACAGCATAATATTTAGATATTCACTTGTATATGGCAAATATTACTAAATCTTACTTCTAACCAGATTCTAGCTCATTTATAAATTTTGAAAATACAGGTTTTTGACAGAAGAGGTTTCTGACGGTTTAAACCATTGTCATGTCAAAAACCACTTTTTGATGTCAGAAACCCAACCCTGGGCAGGGTACAGCTAGAAGACAATAAATAAATAAATTGCACATAGTGAAACAAATATTATAATAATGTAGATCACCCTTGTATTAATTCATATTGAAAAATAATCTTAAAGATATCATACTTGAATTTCCATCTGCATTTGGATGCAAAGTTTCACAAGCCATACATTTTTTTTCTTTTATAGGATTTCTAACCCAACAGCTTGTACATTCCCATGTTGAACAGTCAGTGTTTGTTGTACTTTTTACTTCTACTAGAAAAAAAAAAAAGAAAAATAGAGAAAATAACTATATGAAACAAGGGTAAAATCCAAACAAATAAAATGGAAATAATATAACAAATGAAGATTAAACTAAAGTAATTATAATAAATCTGGTGCGTCACTCACATGACTTTCTCTTATCCTGCACTTCAATCTTTCTGATGATTATATATAAACATGTTAAAACAATACTTATACAGTATTATCAGTTTTATAGATCAAAAATGTTTGTTTAGTGTTTACTAAACAATGTATGTTTAGCAAAACAAAATAGCACATATACTATACTTTATTAGCTTGTTGGAAAAAAAAAAATTCATTTTGCCCCCCCCCCCCCCCCAAAAAAAAAACAACACCTGGGCTGGGTTTTTTACAATCCTGATGATTAAACAACACACTAAAAAAGCCGGTTATCCTGAAAATCTAGTAGATAAAATGTACCATAAAATAATTAAAACTCTTAACAATATTCCCGTCTATCAAAGGCCCACCCTAAAATTCACAATTTTGATTCTTTACGATCAAGGTGCTTCATGTAAAATTAAAAATATTGCAGCTAAAAATAATATTAAAATACATATAAAACCTAACAAAATTTATATATATCAAATCATAAGAAATGACAAAGATCCCATCCATCCTTTAGAAACAGCTGGTATATACAAGATTCCCTGCAATGATACCCAAGGCAATAGCAAATATTATATTGGCAAATCAAAAATAAAAATCTGAATCAAAGAACACAGCCACGACATAGCCACAAACAAAATCACCATCATGTTAACGAAAACCAATCAGGAAGACAATATAAATATCCACTTTGAAAACGTCATGAAAATTGCGAACTACAACAACCATAATTATGCTGCATACCACGAAGCCGTAGAAATTATTTGTTCAATTAATTTGTGCAATGGCAACGATGTGGCAGGGCTCGATAGCCAGTGGAGAAACATGCTTAAAAGAACTGAAAGAGGAAGAAACAGCTGCAAATCTTTTGACACTGTAAGTGCCGGTGACCAAGTCGGGGATTACCCTGATGAAAACACGTTTAGACCATACCATGAAGTATGTAAAGGTTTTTTCTTGTATTTAATTAGTTAAGTTTTCATGTAAAATGAAAGTTTAACAGTTTGACATCAAAACCTGGACTTTATGTGTTCGAAGGTGGTCAACATTGTTTTTTTTTCACCCACGTCCGCATAAAGCAAATGTCAGATAAGTTAATTAAAATTTCTTTTTTGTTTATTTTATTTACAAAATACTTTTGTTTTTCAAATTAATGGGCGACATTGCTTTAATCTATTTTCTTTGCTTACATAATGTTGACTACTGTTTTAGAAGTTTTAAAAAAATGTTTATAAATTTTTTAGTATCCGTTTAGTGGATACAATTAACACTTTGAAATTGAGGTGTTTTTCATATTCTTAATGTAATTTTGTATAATTTGAACTTAAATACAGTTATTGAATTCTGATGTAGGCTTTTTAATGACTTTGCTTCTGTTTAGTAAAAGTATTATGTTAACATACTTTATAAAATTTGTATATAATATTGACTTCTGCTTAGTAGAGAAGTTTAAAAAAGTTTAAAGATTTTTTCGGTATCAATTTAGTGGATGCATTTTTCAGTATTAAAATTGGAAATTTTTAAAGGCTTTAATGTCACTTTAAATTTAGGTGTATTTTTCCTAGTATTTTAAATATCGTGTTTTTTTATTTACGATGTTTCTGTTCAGTAGAAGTATTTATTATAAAATTTTATATGGACTTTTTACATCAGTTTATACGATATACGTTTCTACTGCCAGTTTAAATGTATTTCCTCAATGGTGTTTGATTTAAGTATTGGAATTATGAATCCTTTTGACATTTTTTATAGATTAAAAGGTTTAAATAAAGAACTCGTACGTTCAGAATTAAATGTTGGCTTTTTACAAGACTGTAAAAACTTTAAAATTATACAGAAATTTCTTAGAATTAAGAATAAATAAATCATTAAAAGTTTTTTACAAGATGTTAGAAAATTTGAAAATAAAATCCTGAATAAAACCATACAAATTAAAAAATCACTTTATTACAGAAACCAGAAATAAGTATAGTGAACTTTGTCAAAAACTTAAAGAATGGACTATCTTTAAGGAAAAATTAAATCAATACAATTACATTGAGTGAAATACTATAATTAAAAGACAGAATAAAAAACTTAGCTTTTGGATCAAAAAACACAATATTAAACCTCCCTCCGAAAACACATGTACATATTTAAACCTTTCAGACATTAAAATTAATAACCATCAGGACAGTCTATTAAAACTACGTCACAAATTCATATTGGATCAACCAGTCAACTTGAGGGATAGCACTGCCAAAATTGAGTCAGCCATAAGTAATATTCCAAACAAAACACAAACCAAAATTAGAAACACAGCCGTTCGTGAAATTAGTAAAACTTAAAACTCACAAAAATTTAAAGAATAGCATTACATGTACTTTAACTAATAAAACCAAGAAAATTGCAATACTTAATCGCAGTGACTATATAACTAAAATGAATGAAACCATAAAAAAAATAGGCACCACTGAAATAAAAAAAAGACCCCATAAATAAATTAATAGAGAAAACCTGTAAAATCATTAAAGAAGGTACTTGGCCAAATAATAAACCTCCCTGTAACATAAACCATGCCCCCCAACACCACCCATATTTTTGGACGTTACAAAGACCACAAAAATCCATCAAAAATTAGACCAATCGTAAGCAAAAGCGAAGGACCTACTTACCACCTTGAAAAATACATGTCAGAAATTTACAGTAGTTTACTTCCCCCCCTCCCCTCATAGTTTGAACTTCACTGAAGATTTTATCAGTAAAATCTGCGATATCAATATTAAAGAAAATTACTGTTTTGTGAGCTTTGACGTTGTTAAGCTGTACCCTTCAATAAATATTAATAAAATAGCAGAATTTCCTAAAACAATTTTTATAGCTACCACACGCACCACATAAATTTTATATCTACTTTTTAAGATAGCATGTGATCATGTTTTATATAAAAATTAAATCAATAAATTCATTTTTTTACTTATTTTTGTTTCATTTTGCTCGCACACTTTTTATTTCCTAATTCAAAATTATTTAAAAAAAAACTTTTTTGATAGTGTTGGTTTTGATATTGATTATTATTAATTTTCTTTTCTTTTTCTTTCTAAGAAAAAAAAAAAAGAGATTTTGATGAAACTATTGCAAAAGCAGAATTTAGTTTAGGACAAAGGGCTATTAGTTTTTTTTTAATTTTATTTTTTTCAAATTATAACATCGCTTTCAAATTATTCAATTATATTTTCGATAAATTTTCGATTTTGATAAATGTCCAACTATCGAAAAATGACACCGTAAAAATCCCAGATTGTGAGTAATAGTCCTCAGTCCTAAAAAAAAAAAAAAAATTAATAACCCGGATAGATACAATTAATTAGGATACAATGTCGAAACTTTCAGTTAACAAAAATGTTTGCATGTTCATTCAAAGTGGACAGTAAAAAAGAAAAATCCCATCGGAAAATCACCATCTGAAAGAAATAGTACGCCCTGTCATAGTACTACTACTAATAACAATAAAACAAATGAAATAAATTATTAAATATATATATATATATATATATTAAGACAATACATATATGAGGACACAAAACCTTAAATAATTAAAAATACATACTCTTTTTTGTTTCTGTCGTTTCTCTAGGTGTCTCACATGCTAAACATGAAGTTTTAGACTGAGGATTTCGTACCCAACAAGAACTGCACTCCCATGTCGGATTCTGGTAAATAAATTAAACACAAATTGAAGAACAGTTCATGCAGATATAATTATGTATGTGTATAAATACAATTAACATGCATTTCATACACAACAAAATAAAATTTGGTAATGATGAATAACTATTTGAGCAAAAGATACCTAAGCCCTGTTCACATGAGCAGTTTCTACCCGGGTACTGTTCACATTCTTCCTTCCCTCATATAAGGAGGGTTACACTAGGGTCATTTTCCCTCCAAAATCAACCCTGCAATATACTAGGTGATACCAAAAATAAATTCAAAAACTGGCGTACAGACAATAGCAAGAAATTAAAACTTCTTCACACACCATAAATTTTAAATCAGCACAACCGGTTTTGAAAGAACGTAGCCTTTCTTCATCAGGTGCAAACACGTGCAACTGCCTTGGAGGCAAAAGCAAGACTGAAAGCAGGACAAAATCCAGAGGGGGAGGAGCAACACAAACAACCAATAGGAAGCAACATGCAGGGCAGGACCAATCAGAGAGGAACACAAGTACACACACACCACAAAAAGAGGAGGGAGGAAAGGAGTAAACAATTATTATTATTTATTTATTTATTTATTTATTTTTTATTTCAATAATGTTAAACTAATAAGTAAATTTAATAAAATTTATCCATTAAATATTAGAATTATTGAATTAAACAAATTTTTCCAGGCTGTAGACAGCAAAGTGGAATCAGATTTTTCATTACCAATTTTATCACGATTAAGGTAAATAGCTAAATTTTCCAAAAAATCCAGTTCGGAAACGCGCTTGGCATGAAAGATAATTTTGGCACTCTTAAAATTAAAACTATGATCAAATTCCCAACTGTGCTTCGCAATAGAAGATTTAGAAATTTCTTGATTAACAACATACCGAGAATGTTCACGTAAACGACATTCAAGATTTCTTTTAGTTTGACCAATATAAGATAAATCACAGTTATTACAAGGGACATTATAGATACCACATTTTTGAAGCTCAGGAACAGGGGATTTGGTTGAAGGGAATTGGAATTTATTGACAGGTTTAAAAATAACGTGAAAATTGAAACGCTTCAAAACTTTGGCTAATTTAAAACATAAGGGGGGATAAAAAGGTAAGACAACAAGATTATCAGGTTTAATTTTATCATCAATGGAAAGAGTAGAATTATAAGTTAGCCTACTGAACTTTTTGAGAGCTTTATCAATTATAGAGGGCTTTCTTGCTATACTAGGTGATAACCCGCGAATTACCCAGAATTCCTTTCGCTTGTTTCTTTCTGTTTCAGACTGCGGCAGCAAATTACGTGCTATGTTCAAGAGATAAACTGCATTATTTTTTATTTATTTTTTGTGTGTGTGTATTGCTCTCTGAAGTTAATTGAAGAATAATAACACCAAAGGAAGGAATTTAAAATAATGAGTGGATATTATATAAATAAAAAATACAAAACAGACACGGTGTTTTGTATTTTTCTTTTTTCCTTTTAAAATGAAATTTCTAAAATTCTCAGTAAACTAAGATATAGTAAATTAATATTGTTTTACAATATGAATAATTTTTTTGTAGTATAAAGGTTATTTAAGGAAATGGTAGACATATTTTTTTTCCTTTGCAAATAACTTTTTAGAATTATAAAAATTTTGTATGCATATGCATTGGAATATAACAATATTAAGTATTAAAATTTCTCATAAACTATTTAAATTCAATAAAATTGAATTAAAAATTTATATATTTTTTAAATATTAATCCCGCTAAACAATTTTTAACTTTTTCTTTCGATTTTATATTATTATAATTTATTTAACAATATATTCTAAACATGTTTGAATATTGCTTTATTTTTGGAAAATGTTTTTATGTTTGAATACTAAATTTTTTCATTTAATTTCCAGAATTCAAACGATATATATATATATATATAAACATTTTTAAGAAATTAATTTATCAGTCAATCTTTAATATATATATATATATATACATTAGGGTGTATCGAAAAAAACTTTTTTTTGATATCAAATTTCCAATAGTGTGGAAAAGTTGCCTTATGCTATTGTTAGTATGTGTGCAAAATTTTGTTGATCTGAATTAATATCTTCAGTTGCCTCTGGGGTTGTTTATATAAAAATTCGTTAATTTTATCGTTTTTTCAATTTTTTTTTAAAAATAAGAAATTGGAATCCTTAGTTCCAATAGGGCCGCTATACCACAAGGTTCTTAGCAGTCTATGTTTTGCCCGTAATTTATCATTTTGAATACCACTCTATATATAAATCAATTTTTGTGACTGCTAAGAAACTTGTGGTATAGTGGACAGTATCAAGACATATCAGAAAATACGGGTATGTCCATCTTGTAGGTAAAAAATGGCCGTGACTGTAAAAATTAAACGGGCGAAGGCCTGTAAATATACATGTTTTTTCTTAAACAATTTACGCATTTCACACTTGCACAAATGCATAATTTGTTCCTACAAAAAAAAAAAATTTAATAGAAATAATCATAAATAAAAAAATTACAGACAAATTTTCCTTGTTGAAGGAAAATCATTAAAATGAGCAATTTTGTTCAGATAAGTGACCCGTAGAGGCAACTAAAGCCTTTGACCCACATAAATAAAAAATTGCATACGCTCTAAGGATACCATATGGCAATTTTTCGGCCCTATTGAAACTAAGGATTCCAATTTCTTATTTAAAAAAAGAAAAATATTGAAAAAACAATAAAATTAATGAATTTTTATATAAATGACCCCATAGGCAACTGAAGATATTAATTCAGATCAACAAAATTTTGCACACATACTAATAATAGCATAAGGCAACTTTTCCGCACAATTGGAAATTTGATATAAAAAAAAAGTTTTTTTCAATACACCCTAATATAATATATAAAGATTTAACTTACCAATGAATCTACAAAGTAATAACCAAATGTATTTATAAAATATTGCTGAGTTGCTGTAATATTTAAAATCCATTGTCCACACTAGAGCCTGGACTGGGTGGAATGTCCTTTAGGGGGATTTTCTAAGGGATACTAGCTCATAATCATGGGAGTTTTAGGGAAAATGACGGAAAACTATTAAGGTCAGACCGACGATGTTTCGAACCCGATACCCATATTTATTCGCCTAATATATCAAATTTTGTTGGGTTAATAAGAGTTACATATTTTTTCTGGGTGGGAGGAAGAGGGGCATTTTTAATTATATAAACAGAACAAATTTATAATACCTATATCTTTATTAGTTCACATATAAAATTTAACTTTAGAAGTGGGTTAGAAATAGATAAACTATTTGGAAACAGATTTGAATAATATATATTTCATAATCGGTTTTGTATTTTACCATATTAGAGATTTCATTGAAATTTTTCTTTTATAGATAATTGCATCCCATTGCTACTGTTCTTACATACATAAAAAAATTATCAGCATACTTAATCACAAAAAAGGAAAAAAAATTCAAATGGTGGTGTGAGCATCAAGGCTGATTGATATCATAAGGGTTCTAGACCTAGGTGGAATGCCCTCTACGAAATTATTTTAAGAGGTTCGGATTTTAGTTTTGGATTATTTAAGAGGTTCCGTGATTTTCTATTGAATTTTAGTTTTAATAAGTTAGGTTACAGAATATTTTTAATTATAAAAGGAGTTTTAATAATAAAATATATATGAACAAATATCTAATTTATAGTTTTTATTACAAATATACAAGAATACTTTTTTTATGAATTCTTATTTTGATGCATAATAAAAGATAAAGATTTATGTTGAAATATTTTTAAGAATATCTCATTTATTTTATTATTTAATGCATTTATTTAGATTTAATATAATTATAATACATAATTTATTCTAATTGAAAATCAAAGTATTGTAAAGATAATTATATTAGTATTTCAATTGACATTTATAAGATTAATTGTAATAACAATAATATAAATAAAACTAATATCAAAACTTATTTTATTTCCCGATCCCATTTACAATCTTAATATTCAAAATAATATTAATAATTAAATTTCTAATACATAGTATAACCTTTTCTTTTACTCCATATAAAAAAGATACTGAAATTTTCATATTTAAAAAATTAAATTTAAAATGATTTGTTTGTAATATTAAATTTGTGTTAACAACTTAATATAAAATTAAATATTAATAATGAAGAATAATATAAAATATATAATTCTAAAATTTAATAATGTGTGTAATCAATCCTTTTATTCTCAGCTGCTGTCAAACATGAAATTAAATTCATGTTTTCATAGATAATATCATTTCGCTTCTTTTCTTTCAACCAAACTCATGCATTAATCTTGCAAATAGCCAATCAGAATTTAAAAAAGTATGACGCTGCTACTGTGATTTTTAACCAGGGTTAATAGTGTGAACAGCCCAAAATGTTGACTCTGTAAATCCCCACTTTTTAAATTCCTGGGTCATTTGACACGGGTTGAAGTTGCTTCATGTGAACAGAGCTCTAATGTTTTTAATCAGCTTACCAAGTCTTCTAATAGCAAAATTTTAAGCAGACCACCGAGAAAGAAATATAAATCAGGGTGTCTGTTAGTGTGTATCTGTAGGGTGTCTGTTAGTGTGTTAGTCCGTTAGTTTGTTAGTCTGTGTACACGATATCTCAAGAACAAATTGTCGCAGAGAGGTCAGAGCAGTTTTAAAATATTACTTTCGACACTGGCAAGAACC
Organism: Salticus scenicus; assembly: GCA_963930645.1. Classification (NCBI taxonomy): domain Eukaryota; kingdom Metazoa; phylum Arthropoda; class Arachnida; order Araneae; family Salticidae; genus Salticus; species Salticus scenicus. Next base: position 240,761,369 of record OZ005652.1, read on the forward strand.
CTATTCATTTGCAACATTCGAATTTAAAAACTTCGTAAGTTATTAGAAATTTATGATTTTCTTAACATGGGAGAATAGGACAAAAATTCACTTAAACATGCATTAAATGGAAACTTTTTACTGTAAAAATGTCTGACCAGTTTTAAAATATCAGCTTTGATGCCGGAATGAACATCAGTAACTATAGATATGCTACTTTGAAAATTTCGCAAGTTATTGAAAATTTACGAATTTCTTAACATGGCAGCAAAATTTCACATAAACATCAATTTTGAGAGATATTTTCATCGTAAAGATGCCAGACTACTTTTGAAATATTATTTAGGACACTGGCATGAATATTAATGACTATGAATTTTCCAATATAAAAATGTTGTAAGTTATCTGAAATTTACGAATTTCTTAACATGGCAGAATAGAGCAAAATTTCACATAAATGTCAATTCACTTTCGAAATATTATTTAGGATACTGGCATAAATATCATAGACTATGATTTTTCCAATTTAAAAAATTCGTAAGTTATTTGGAATTTACAATTTACTTAGCATGTCAGAATAAGGCAAAATCGAGCATAAACTTCCATTTTGAGGATCATAAATACATTAGACAACTTCAAAATTACATTTATGATATTGGTTTGAACACGATTGAATAGAAATTTTCTAATAGGAAAATTTCGTAAATTATTCGCAATTTACGATTTTATCAACATAGCAAAATTGTAAATTTTTCATATAAATATGAATTTTGAGGATTTTCGCATTGGAAATAGTAGCATGAAAACTAAACAATGGAACTGACCCTGATAAAATAAATTAATAGATTAGAATAAGATAAATATATCGAAATGAACGGTGGATAGCCTATTAGGCGGGCATTTTTATTCTGTCACTGTATCAAGATTTGGTCAAATTCATTTCTTTTAACATGATTATAATATGTATCACACTAGAAATTTATGAGAACATAAATATGTTGGGGAACTGAGCAGAGTCCACCTATGCCAACTAGTTTTTCACTAATTTCAAATTCCCTGACTTTTCCATGTTCTCCTTGATCCGTTTTAGCACATATCATAGACATGCATTTCTAATGAAACTATTTAACATGCAAAAATCCCCAAAACTACTACATGCATACAGAATGGATGGCAGGGGAAAACTTATAAATGATATATCACACAACTATTAATAAAAGTATGCATTTAAACCTATAAAAAGTGATATGTGGAGAGAGTTCTCAGTATATTTATTGAGAAACTAGCCGCCTTTGGCGACCAGCTGATTCGCGATCCCTGAAAAATTCGACTTTACGAAACTCCCGCTCGGTGGCGCCTGCTGCGCCTTTTTCCCGTTTCAGGTCTAATAACAGCTTATTGATATATTGTGAAAATAGCTTATTGAAAGCGCAGTAAATTCCCATGCGGTAGCACCTTCGGCGCCCTCTTCCCTTTTCAGTATCTGAAACATCCTGTTCGCTCACCATGTTATGATCTTTCAAATTTCTGACTTGGTTCAAATTTCTGCTCGGTGGCGCCGAAAAAGATTTGTGTCTGACTTATCTGTGGTTTTCTCCAAAACTTGCTTAATTCCGGGCTATATACCGTTAAAAATTTTTGTACGAAATGTGAGCGAAAATCTGAATTTGAAACTCTGTAAAATATAAAAGAATAAAAAATTTCTGGTTTTTCCGTAGTTTTCTCAGAAAGTTTCGTACAGAATTTGAACGACTTATATAATTTTAATAGCCTGCAATAAAAATACTTTAAAATATCTATCATGTAGAGGTGCCAAGTTTCAGTAAGAGCTATCAGTAATCAGAGTTATATACTTATGCAACATGGAGACATGAACCATGTCGCAGAGTATTTTTATGCACGAGCCCACATATAATGATGAATTGCACCGTTTTTGTAAACAAATAAATAATATATTAAGTAAAGAATTAGAAAATTTCCTAAAACAAAAGTAAATAAATATGTATTTCTTTACCTTCTTAGAAAATGAAAGTTTTTTTTTTTTTTTTTTTTTTTTAACCTGTTTTGGAGGGGGGGGGGGGGGGGGACATTTGGATCTCTCTCTCAAGAGAGAGAGAGAGAGAGATCCAAAGATTTTTTTTTTTTTTTCGGGGGGGGGGGGGGGGGGGAGGGGGGGGGGGGCACGTTTACAAAAATTTATTTTATTTTATTTTTATTTAATAGTTACTTTTTTTATGGCATTAAATACTAAAACATTGTTCTTTTTTTAATAAAACTTTTTTTTTTTTTTTTTCTTTATGTATCTTGCATAAAACCTAACATATAGTTTGTTTGGTGGTATAGTATATATTTTAAATTTATTAAGAAAGAGCAAATAGATTCATCAAGTTCAGTAATACAGCCTAAAAATAATTACATATGTGAGAAATATTGAGCACTCCTGTCACTTTTTTTGGTTCTAGAAGTAATCCCTGATCACTAGCTGGGAAGCAGGAGGGACAATCAAAATATAAATAATTAGATAAATGAGAAATGAAACAATTCTACTTCTTTATAGGTTCTAGAATCTAATAAAGCAAGTTTAAAATGAAGACATTGATGTTGCTGAAGAAGAAAGATTGAGAAATTAAAGGCTTCAGCAGACCTTTTAATCAATGATGGCTGGTAGGAGATAAGAAAAGAGGTTGGGGGGGGGGGGGGGGGGGGCAAAAAATAATTACATCAGCAAGAAATATTTAATTATTCTATTTCTTTATAGTTTCTAGAATCGTATAAAGCGAATTTTAAATGAATATTGACATTTATGTTGTGGATGGAGAAAGATTATGAATTGGAATACTTCCGTTGTGCGTTTGATCGTTGATCGTTAGTGGAGTTTCTTTATTTTTAACGAACGATATCCGCGATTTTTTAAAAAGCGTATAATCCGTAATTTTTATATGTTGTCCGTAATGCCGTAATTATTGCCGTAAATCCGTAATAATTACGGACAAATCGTAATACTTGGCACCTCTATATCATGTATTACAATAATGATATCATGATTATTGTAATGATTATTGTAATACATGATGTAAATCATGTATTACAATAATGAATATCTATGATATATTTTTGACTCAAAATGGCTAATCTATCAAGGGCGATTAACGATTTCTATTGAAATCCATCTAAAATTTCAGAATTCCAAAACTGCTTGTTTACAACCGAATTCATAAGAAAAAAAAAAAAAAAAAGGGGGGGGGAAAAAAAAAAAAAAAAAAAATCAGTATTATTCTGTTAAAATTAACTCATTAACAGATGAAATTGGTGAATGGTGTCATTAACAGATGAAAAAAAATACGTGTGGCACTCGAGGACTGCCGCGGTAAAGCTATTGCATAGCATTTTTTATCAACTTATGCAATTATAATTATTTATTTATTTTATTTACGCAGTATTTTTTTTTTCTTTGATATTAATTCAAGTTTTTTCTTTGATATTAATTCAAGTTACACTTTTTGAGTGTGGTGACCGATAAGAAAACCATTTTTTTTTCTTTTATTGAATAAATGAGAATATATCCGCAATGAGAATATATCAAAAATATCCGCAATCGATTTGTAGGTATCGAAAACCTCGATGTACCAAATTTGAAGGATCTAACTCTATTTTTTGAGAAAGGGTATTTTAATAGGTTTTTAAAGGCCTGCAAGTCGAATGGGGATATTCAAGTTTTTTCTTTGATATCATTTCAAGTTACACTTTTTGAGCGTGGTGACCGATAAGAAAACAAATTTTAACAGAGAAAAGGTATTTAATAGGTTTTAAAGGCCTGCAAGTCGAATGGGGATATTCAAGTTTTTTCTTTGATATTAATTCAAGTTACACTTTTTGAGCGTGGTGACCGATAGGAAAACAAATTTTAATAGAGAAAAGGTATTTAATAGGTTTTAAAGGCCTGCAAGTCGAATGGGGATATTCAAGTTTTTTCTTTGATATTAATGTATAAGATAACAATAATGATAAGAAAGCAAATTTTAATAGAGAAAAGGTATTTTAATAGGTTTTAAAGGCCTGCAAGTCGAATGGGGATATTCAAGTTTTTTTCTTTGATATTAATTCAATTTACACTTTTTGAGCGTGGTGACCGACAAGAAAACAAATTTTAATAGAGAAAAGTTATGTAATAGGTTTTAAAGGCCTGCAAGTCGAATAGGGATATTCAAGTTTTTTCTTTGATATTAATTCAAGCTACACTTTTTGAGCGGGGTGACCGATAAGAAAACAAATTTTAATAGAGAAAAGGTAATTAATAGGTTTTAAAGGCCTGCAAGTCGAATAGGGATATTCAAGTTTTTTCTTTGATATTAATTCAAGTTACACTTTTTGAGCGTGGTGACCGATAAGAAAACAAATTTTAATAGAGAAAATGTATTTTAAAGGTTTTAAAGGCCTGCAAGTCGAATGGGGATATTTAAGTTTTTTCTTTGATATTAATTCAAGTTACACTTTTTGAGCGTGGTGACCGATAAGAAAACAAATTTTAATAGAGAAAAGGTATTTAATAGGTTTTAAAGGCCTGCAAGTCGAATGGGGATATTCAAGTTTTTTCTTTGATATTAAGTCAAGTTACACTTTTTGAGCGTGGTGACCGATATAAAACAAATTTTAATAGAAAAAAGGTATTTAATAGGTTTTAAAGGCCTGCAAGTCGAATGGGGATATTCAAGGTTTTTCTTTGATATTAATGAATAAGATAACAATAATGATAAGATAACAATAATGATAAGAAAACAAATTTTAATAGAGAAAAGGTATTTTAATAGGTTTTAAAAGCCTGCAAGTCGAATGGGGAAATTCAAGTTTTTTCTTTGATATTAATTGAAGTTACACTTTTTGAGCGGGGTGACCGATAAGAAAACAAATTTTAATAGAGAAAAGGTATTTAATAGGTTTTAAAGGCCTGCAAGTCGAATGGGGATATTCAAGGTTTTTCTTTGATATTAATTCAAGTTACACTTTTTGAGCGTGGTGACCGATAAGAAAACGAATTTTAATAGAGAAAAGGTATTTAATAGGTTTTAAAGGCCTGCAAGTCGAATGGGGATATTCAAGTTTTTTCTTTGATATTAATTCAAGTTACACTTTTTGAGCGTGGTGACCGATAAGAAAACAAATTTTAATAGAGAAAAGGTATTTAATAGGTTTTAAAGGCCTGCAAGTCGAATGGGGATATTCAAGTTTTTTTCTTTGATATTAATGAATAAGATAACAATAATGATAAGATAACAATAATGATAAGAAAACAAATTTTAATAGGGAAAAGGCATTTTAATAGGTTTTAAAGGCTTGCAAGTCGAATGGGGATATTCAAGTTTTTTCTTTGATATTAATTCAAGTTACACATTTTGAGCGTGGTGACCGATAAGAAAACAAATTTTAATAGAGAAAAGGTATTTAATAGGTTTTAAAGGCCTGCAAGTCGAATGGGGATATTCAAGTTTTTTATTTGATATTAATTCAAGTTACACTTTTTGAGCGTGGTGACCGATATAAAACAAATTTTAATTGAGAAAAGGTATTTAATAGGTTTTAAAGGCCTGCAAGTCGAATGGGGATATTCAAGGTTTTTCTTTGATATTAATGAATAAGATAACAATAATGATAAGATAACAATAATGATAAGAAAACAAATTTTAATAGAGAAAAGGTATTTAATAGGTTTTAAAGGCCTGCAAGTCGAATGGGGATATTCAAGTTTTATCTGATCTACTTTATACACAAATTTTACGCGTACAGCTATTCACTGTTGTACATAGATGATAGATACCTATACACCTATATACTTTCTCACAAACAGCTGCTTACGTATTCGTCCGATTTCGGAGCAGCTCGTCTCGATCCGTGCGAGCTTCGTACAGCCGAAGTCTACCGAAGTCTGCCGAACTGTGTTAGGTTTTTTTTTCGTTACGGAATTTTTTGATTCGGTCGCCGCGCTCAAAGCCCGCGATAAAAGCTATACAATAGCTTAATAAAAATGAATTTAAATAAATATAATGTCTATTTATTTTATTTTTAAAGCTATACTTTAGATTTTTTAACTGCATACAGGTGAACCATAATGACGGGGAATTTCGAAGTTCTGCTTTTGATCGATTTTAAATTGAAAAATTTCAAAAACTGCTTTTTTTTTATTTCCAGTATACTTTGTCACGTGGCCGAAAAACGAAAAGCAACTTTTTCCCGACCTTTAGCACCTGGCACTGAAGAATCTTATTCTCTCTTATCTGTCAAGGTCAGTTGCAAGAAATTCAGAAACGTCGATTCAGAATTTCATTGAAAACTGCTGCGATACTGAAAATTAAAAAAATTATAACTCATTCAGTTTTTGAAATTTTCTCTCAATCTTTTGGGAATTGAACTGTTGAAGCGAGATCTATATATATATATAAAAGAAATGATTTATCTCTAAACGCTTTTGAGTTATAAAATGTTTTGTGAAAAAAATCGATGTTTCGTAAAATCTAAAAATATGGATCGCTAATCCGTATTTTGTAAAAATGTTTATATGGTTCGAAGGAGGATTAAATGACCTTTTCAAATATACCAGTTGTTAAGAAATGGAACCGTTACTCGGTCGTATAGGGTGTTTCAAAAAAGATGATCACGAAAAAGAAAATTTTTCGACCCTTTAAAAAAATTTTTTTTAAATATAAAAAATCCGTATTAAAAAAAAAATTGTACCGTAAGAATCGGTAAGAAATGCTCTTTCTCGTGGTATAGGTGTATTTTTGATATTTCCAACAGATCGGCAGCGATCGCTTTAGAAAAACCCGCAAAATTTTTCTCATTCTGCTTCCTCTTTTGAGGAACACGCTGAAAGGGCTGAAATTACGATCCGCTGGCTTTTTAATTAGACATTGGTCGGCATTTTAATTAATATCTCCGGAACTAATTAAGATTTTTAAATTCTTTTTTCACTATGCACTCGGGCAGGCTTCTGAGCACCCGTATGTCAAATTTTGTAGTTCTGCATTCAGTAGGGACTGAACGTATAGATGCTCAGACAGACAGACATCTTTTATTATTATAGATTAAAACATTTAAAATGAGAAATTTCTATAAGAGCAAAATAATTTAAAATGAAATTCAGTGATAGGAAATTTTTTAAAAGGCCTGCAGTAGCCCTTGAAAAGTTACATAAAAATTCTTAGTGTTGTCTTTATATAATACAGTAAAGAATAACCTTAAACTCAATGTTGTTATAATAAAGATTATTTTAAAAACCTACATTATTAGGACTAGTTCCAAATTGAAACTTGACAGAATTTGAAGTTTGAGTCGGAGTTTCACTCTTTGAGAATACAAAATTAGTAGAACCAGTGGTAGAAACTGTACTTGCTGGTGTTGGACTTCCAAATTTAAAATTAAGATTTCCAGCTTGGGAAAGCTGAACTGGTGTGTTTGACGATGTTGTTGTTGTCATAGAACCAGTGTTTGACGATGATGTTGTTGTAACAGAACCAGTAGAAGAAACTGTAGTTACTGATGCTGAACTACCAAATTTAAAATTAAGATTTCCAGCTGTAGGACATCCAAATGTTGTGTTTGATGATGATGTTGCTGTTGCTATAGAACCAGTAGTAGAAACTGTACTGGAAGGTGCCTGAGAACCAAATTTAAAATTAAGATTTCCAGCTGAAGAAACTTGAAATGCTGTATTTGATGATGATGATGATTTTGTTACACCTTAATATAAAATAAAATAAATTTTACAAACAATTAAGTATTTTTAAATAAAAATTAATAATATAATAAAGAATCAAATATTAATATATATATATATATATTCAGAAAGAAATTTTGCAGAAATGCATCATATTTCATGATTGGCATAAGTAAACCTGTCCCTTTCATGTATAGGGTACTTATTTATTTATTTATTTATTTTTTTCTTTCACAAGTCTCTTTTCATGCAGTAAAACTTTTCCTCTTATTCCACTTATAGGAACAGATATACAAAGTGTAACATACAACTGAAATATTATTAATTTTGATTTCTAAATTAGTATCTATATATTAATACACAAACATGAAATTTGTCTCACACTTTTAACATTTTAATTATGGGAATAGAGGATCGAAAATGGTATCATTCAAAAGGTATGATTAATGTGAGTTTGAGAAAAAAAAAATACATATATATATATGTAATATTATGCTGGAATTATGTGTGTGTTGCCGGGATCCTTTTCATATGTGACGTATTAGTCATGGAGCATACAAAATAACAGGCAAGCTTGCTGGAACATCTCTTTATTTAATACTCATAGATTATAGGTATTAGAAAGGCAATGGGAAGTTCGGATGATACATCCAATTGCAAAATACTTTAATCAGGCATTGTCTCCGAAACTCTGCCATGACATCTTCTCAGGGCCACGCTGACGGCCCGACGTGAATTCGGTAGTTTATTCCAGCAGATGATAGTTCCAGAATCCCCTTAATTTTTGCGAGTTTTCAGTTTTATACCCATAATTTTTGGTGTAATTTGGCATATTTCTAATTCCCTCCTTATTTCCTACTCCATTTAATAACATGCCTCTTCTTTGTTTCTTATTGGCTATACTTTCGTTTTTCCCAGACATCGTGACGCCGGTATGCGCCAATTTGCCAAGTCATTAACACAATTATTTATTGCTTTACATCTGACATAAGTAATCAAATCCTAATTTATAATCATAAATCTTTTATTTCTTTTAACACTGCTAATTTAATTATTTTATTGAATCTTTCTGGCAATAGACATTCTTTTATTACTCATTAAACTTATTTATAGAATATTTTTAGACTTTAAAATGCTTATCAATTTAAATAATTAACTTGTTTATTTATTTTGGAATGATCACGATTGCAATTCTCGTTCTTTATTTTTTATGCTTAGATCTCTTTCAATTCATTTTGTAATATTACTCTGAAATATAAAAAGAATACCCTGAATATATGAAAATAATAATTTAAAACTTAAAAATATTAATTTAATTCTTATCTTTTTTTATCTTATTACATATATTCCCTCAGGATATCAACAAGGTATTTAAAAATACTTTAATTCTTTTACCCAATTTTTCATTCTAAGAGGATACAGCCATTATAGCGGTTGAAATAGAGTGAATGAGCAGTAGATTGAAATTTTATACACTTGAACATAAAAAATATGATTTGTAAAAGTTTATTTATTTATTTTTTAGGGGGGGGGGGGGGGGGGGGGATGCGTGTGTGAGATTTACGTCGGCATTTTTTTTTTCTCCCCCAGTTTTCCGCCGGCTTTTTCAGGCATCACAACAAGTTTTTACCTCAAATATATAGACTTTATAGACTAAAATTGGAAATTTATAGACTTAATAGACTAACATTAAATATATTAATAAGTAAACTTAATAGACGAAATAACTGTAACGATGACACAAATTAAGATTTTCATGTAACAAAATCTGTTATACATAAAATGCTTAACTAATTTTTGAGCATACATTAAAAAAGGTGAGAGAAAATGCCCCAAATCACCCTCTTGCATTCTCTCTTTTAATTTAATTTAGTAATTGGATGACCAAGTTCCCATGGTCTCATTGTAACAATCACTCATTGTGTAGATACAGTGATTTGTTTAAAAATAATTATATTTATTATTTGTTTGCCCAGGGCACAGCACAAGTTACAACTCCATTACTTTTATAACTTTGGAGTCATGCTTTATACTTAGGGTTTAACCTTACAAAATTACTTAAAGTTTATTAAAATGTCAATCTACCTAATTGCTAAAAAGTTTATTAGTTGTAAATATTTAAATAATTAGAAGGACGAATTAACTTTAATAAACTTTAAGTACCTTTAACGATCCTTCTACTTTAGCAGCTTTTAAATGATATATTTCGACGTGCTATCGCAGTCATCTTCAGATGTTGTTTATGCTGCATTACTGAAAGGTGTCTTCATCTTCCTCCATATCAGTCTCCTTCTCGCTTACGTCATTGTTTCGCCGGTGATTTCTTAGTACTTGTTGCCAATCCTTAGTTATTATGCTGTGCTCTCTCTCATTTACTGCCATGTTAGATGTTAGAATTTCTACGTAACTACATAACTACGCTCTGAAACGAGAAGCTTTAGAAATTCTAACATCTAACATGGCAGTAAATGAGAGAGAGCACAGCATAATAACTAAGGATTGGCAACAAGTACTAAGAAATCACCGGCGAAACAATGACGTAAGCGAGAAGGAGACTGATATGGAGGAAGATGAAGACACCTTTCAGTAATGCAGCATAAACAACATCTGAAGATGACTGCGATAGCACGTCGAAATATATCATTTAAAAGCTGCTTAAGTAGAAGGATCGTTAAAGGTACTTAAAGTTTATTAAAGTTTATTAGTTGTTTATTGAAAGTTTATTTTTATTAGTTAAATAAGTAAAATGTTTTATATCTCTTTTATTTATTTATAAAATATATTTACCTTTTCTAACATTAAACGCTGTTGTTTTGTTTTGATTTCGGCATGTTCTGTGAATGAATCAAATGATTCATTCACGCTTACGATGACATGCCGTTGCTTTTGAAACGGCCTCAGTTAGCGGTTACAGGTAACATTATTGTAACACGCAATCATTCAACTGTGCATGCTGATTCGCCGCTGTTGAGTAGAAAATATGCAAATTTTCCATAATATGAAATAGAATAAATAGAGATGAATGTTAGTATTTGCTGCTGGTGGCTGACAAGCTAGTAGCTTTGAATTTTTTTGCAGACGCAGGTCGTATTGCAGTTTTTCTTTACATTATGAATTTTCTTTAAGTTCTTTTAATTTAAACTGTTAGAAAAACAGTTCGCTTTAATATTTATTTTGAATGATCTATTATATTTAAATAAGTGCTATAGCAATGATATTTCTAAGTAAGTTTAAAATGATTCAATAAATTAATATTTTTTGCTGGATATTTATTGATTCTACAATGTGGTCATATATATGCTTGTAATGTCTGGTATGCTTCCTCCCCATGAATTTGTTTAAACATGCCAACTCATCGTGGTTTATTTTCAACATCGTCTGTGATATTTTATTGATTCTACAATGTGGTCATTAATATACTTGTAATGTCTGGTATGTTCCCTTCATCATGAATTTGTTTAAAAATGCCGACTCATCTTGATTTATTGTAACTTACTTTCGAATTTTTCATAACTTCTGAATAGCTGCTGTATACTTAAGAATTTAATGTGAATGCAATACTGTGAATGTTTATAATAACTATAATAATGTGAATGTTTTTTTGATTTTTAACTGCTGATGTTTACTTCAATTTAAATATTTTTCGACAGCAATATGAACGATATGAATTATTTTTGAACAGATAAACTTTTGTATTTTTTTTTGTATAAATTGTCATAATAACACAACTTGCATTTATATATATATAGATTTATTAACGAATACTTATAATTTGTTTTTGTTTATATATATTTAAGCCACTAAAAAAAAAAATGAAATTTATTCTAAATTTGTGTCTTTCATGTGCCACTCACACACATCATTAGGACCAGGCTTTTATTACGTTTTTACTGTATACGACTGACGACTGTACTTCAGACATCAGGCTTTTATGTTGAACTTTTCAACATATACATCATATTTAGCGCTATGGGCTTCAGAAACCAGTCCATACCATGTGTGAGTGGTCTTTAATTTTGGCACAGTTTTAAAGCAGCTTTAATGTCTAAATTTTTGGAGGGCCGTTTTTGCTAAACATGGCCTTGACATTGAGTCCTTCAATTGAAAAACTCACTTATAAAAATTAACCAAGCTGGTCTCGTGATTAAATTTTTACGTAAAGAAAAATGCTTGGGAAATTGTTACGGGTACTGAAAAAAATCCTGGTAATGAGGATTTAAAATTAAAAGAAAGTTTTGAAAATCGGTTAAGTGCGGCATTGACCACAATTTATTTAAATTTAGATTCTGAAATTAAGTGTTTAATTGAAAATTGTGACAGTCCAAGTGATGCTTGGCAAGTTTTGAAATCTAACTTGGTTCCTGACAGTTGGGTTGAACATTTTTCATTGTTTCATAGATTTTTGGACTGTTTTATTAACCCGGGAGAAAGCGCGCCGAATAAGGAAACGTGAGCAGGCGCACCGGGTATGTGATACCTGACAACTATTTGTCGCATTTTAATATGAATGCATATTCATTAATATCATAAATAAAACTAAATTATGAGACAAATTTTAAATAAAATAAAATAATCAGCTACAAAAAGTTTCCTCCATTTCTAGGAAAAGCAGGGGGAAAGAGAGAAAAATTAAAATAAGGTTTCGGGTATGAGATACTCGGCACGCGTTCTCGCGGGTTAAAGAAAATTAATCTATATGCACTTACTCGGCGAGATTATTGAATAACTCCGGAATATGGGTAAGCCGGTAGCACACATTTATGCCTGTTATCAAATTCTTCGTCGCTTACCAGATAAATTTCAGCCAGTTATACAATTTTTACTTAGGCTAGATCATAAAAATTTTTCATTTAAGGAAGTTGTTTCTCATTTAATCGTATTGAAGTCCAAAATGTAACTTGCTCCTCTAATACTGTTAATTCTGGTAATAAATTTTTTAAGAAAAATGTTAAATGTTTTAGATGTGGCTGAAATGGTCACTATAGTTCAAATTGTTTTGCTGCATTACCTACTAGGACTTTTCAAACATCTAAAAATGTGGCTTCAAGAAATAATGCTGGTAAAAGGAAACCTTTCAGAAGGGGAGCAGAAACTCGTCCACAAGTCAATTTCACTAATTCAGTTTTCCCTCAAAATTTCTTTGTGGCAGAATCTTTACTAAATTTTAATTTGGTTGGCAAAAACAGCTGGGTCTTCGATTTGGCCACTTCCCATCATTTTTGCAAAGTTAAGGAATCCTTTCGGGATTTTAAAAAAGTTGACAATGAAACTAAGTCTGTTGCTGTGGTCAGCTTCCCGATTGAAGGTAGAGGTATGGTAAAAATGCTGTTGAACAATGTTGGTTATCAGTTTACTAATGTGCTCTTTAACTACATTTCTTGTGACCATGGAAGCCTCTGCGCAAGTGCAGATTCAACGAGTCCACTAATAAAATAGGGCAGACAAGCTTTCGTTGAGAGAAAATAAGCAATAAGGGAATACCGAATGACTGGATGTTTACTAAATTCAAACCTGTTGGTCAACTTGGAAACCCTCCAAGATTTTCTACTCATCCTCACTGCTAGGCATAGGAAACATGGTTACACTATATTGTATTCTAGTAAATTAAGGAAGAACGTTATATCAGAGAACAAGTATAGATAGTATGGGAGGAAGTTATATTGGAAAAGGGGGAAAAATTTCAATGTTTAATCGAGATGGTAATTTTGTTTTTAATGCTAAACTTAAAGAAGGTATATATTATGTTTTTCCTGGAATTTTAAAGAATCCTGAATTTGAAAATTAGGGCAGGAAATAAAAATTTAAATATTTTAGTTCCCCATCATACTATAGGTATGGGGAACTTAGGTTTTAATTGTGAAAATTTTCGACCTCGGCTTTTCTGACTTTTCTTACACGTTTTCAGGTGCGAGGAATCCGAAAATGACAAAATTTGTATGGTGTCTGATAGTGTGTTAGTCCGTTAGTCTGTTTACACAATATCTCACAAACAAATTCTCGCAGAGAGGTCAGAGCAGTTTTAAAATATTACTTTCAATATTGGCAAGAACCCTATTCATTCGCAACATTCGAATTAAAAAACTTCGAAAGTTATTAGAAATTTACAATTTTCTTAACAAGGGAAAATAGGACAAAATTTCACTTAAACGTGCATTAAATGGAAGCTTTTTACTGTAAAAATGTCAGATCAGTTTTAAAATATCACTTTTGACGCTGGAATGAACATCCATAACTATAAATATGCTACTTTAAATTTCGCAAGTTATTGAAAATTTACGAATTTCTTAGCATGGCAGTATAGGGCAAAATTTCACATAAACGTCAATTTTGAAAGATATTTTCATCGTAACGATGTCAGACTACTTTTGAAATATTATTTACGATACTGGCATGAATATCACTGACTATGAATTTTCCAATATAAAAATTTCATAAGTTATTAGAAATTTACGAATTTCTTAACATGGCAGAATAGGTCAAAATTTCACACAGGTGTCAATCTTGAGGAATATTTTCATTGTAAAGGTGTCAGACCACTTTTGAAATATTATTTAGAATACTGACATGAATACCATAGAGTATGAATTTTCTAATTTAAGAAATTCGTAAGTTATTTGGAATTTACGATCCTCTTAAAATGGCAGAAGAATACAAAATTGAGCATAAACGGCCATTTTCAGGATCATAAATATATCAGACAACTTCAAAATAACATATAACATTTATGATACTTGTATGAACATGACTGATTACAAATATTGTAATAGGAAAATTTCGCAAGCTATTCGTTATTTAAGATTTTATCAACATAACAAAATTGAAAGCATTTTGAGGATTGTTGCATTGGAAATAGTAGCATGAAAACTAAACTATGAAATTTACCCTAATAAAATAAATTAATAGATTAGAATAAGATAAATATATTGAAGTGAACAGTGGATAGCCTATCAGGTGGGGAATTCATTCTGTCACTGTGTCAAGCATTTTTTCAAATTCATTTCTCTTAACATGATAATTATGTTAAGGTAACGTCCTGTTCTAGAAATTTATGAATATATATATATGATGTGGAACTGAGCAGAGTCGACCTATGCCAACTAGTTTTCTCATATGCCTGTTGCTGCTGTGGTTGATCTCAATTCTGTAGATACTTGGCACTCTCGTTTAGGTCATGTTGGTAAAGGCCTTGTGGTTCATACTAGTAAACAGAATTATGTTCATGGATTTCCAAGATCAAAATATACTAAAAATTTTTGTGAATCTTGCTGTCTTGGAAAACAAAGACGCAGGTTACTTAAACCTCTTCAAGGTGGTCAATCTAATGAACCACTACATTTAGATGTTTGGGGACCAATGAGTATTTTAGGGAGAAATGGTGAGAGGTTCTTTTTTACAATTAGAGATGAGTTTTTCAGGAAAATTGCTGTCTACCCAATGGTAAGCAAAGCCAGGTTTTTGATATATTTTTGAAACATGTAACTAGAGCTGAACTGTTCCTTAATAAAAGGCTCAAAGCCATTTGTAGTGACAACGGTACAGAATTCTGCAATATCAACAATCAGGACTTTTGTGAAAAAAGGGGTGTTAAACATGAATTAACAAACGTGTACACGCCTGAGCAGAATGGTATTAGCGAAAGGGCTAATCAAACTATTTTAAACGATGTGCGTGCCATACTAATAAAAAACGGCATGCCTTTTAAGTTTCGGCCTGATGCCGTCATTTATTTTGGCTACACTTGGAACAGGGTCCGTCACCGGGGTCAATCAAAGACACCATTCGAGCTATATCAAAAATACGAAACATTCAGTTAAACATCTGAGAGCCTTCGGTTCAGTGGCATATGTTGGTATACCAAGACAACTAAGAAGTCATAAAGTACAGTAGAAATCAAAGAAGGGATATATGATAGATTATTCATTAAAAACTAAAGGATTCCGTATATGGGTAGAGAAAGAAGACAAAATTTATGAAACTTTAAATGTAACTTTTGATCCAGAGAATCATGTATACAGAAGTGGAGCAATGCTCGGCCCTCCTCCTGACCTTGATGTTTCAGAAAAGGGAAGAAATTGTGTGAGCCCTGACCCATCGCCCACGATTACGATAATGCCGGAAAGTGGGGCAGAGGAAGTGCGTCCACAAATTTCGCCAAAAGTAACTAGTTGGAACAGGTGTTTAATGAAGAGAAAAACCGGCACACACACTGATGTGTACTACTATCCGGAAGGAATAGTTACTATTTGTTCTTGAGATATGCTGATAACAGACACACAGACATCCACACAGACAGACGAACAGACCATTCGCTAAAAACATGATTTTTGTATTCAGGGGACCTCAGAACATGTAAGTATAACAAAAACTAGAGTTCGAAAATTTGACCCTAAAACAATATTTTCTCGACCCAATGGGTAAGAGAAAGTAAAAAAGCCATTTAAATATAGTGACCTGCGAGACGGACAAAGCCTGCTTCTGTATTAATAAATAAAATTATTTGTCTCTTGACACGTACAGTTCTAAAAAACTATTTCTAGGTAAAGGAATGTGTGCATATTCACAATATCTATATAAATATTTCTCTAATGTGGACCGGTTACAATTAAATTTTGCCAAAATGATACAACAGTGATGTAATTAATAAAATACGATAAAAAATACCTATACAATATTTAAACACGTGGGCTCAGTTCAATGATCTAAAGAGAAAAATGACAGCGACAACATTTGTCTTATGAGATCCCCTTTTATAGTAAAATGTATTTTTAAATGTTGCAACTTTACAATCTTTGCAAGCACCATCTTAAACCCAGGTTTGCAGAAAATGTTCAGAACCTCTGAAATTTCCGCAGAACACATTCTAAATTTCCCCAAAAATAATGCATCAACCAATTATCTAAGTTTTTTTTAATTTGGGAAGGGGGGCGGGGGGGTCTTTCTTTAGTATATATTTCGTATATATAATAATTATTAGTATTTAGTATAGTATTAGTATTTAGTATAGTATTAGTATTAGTATTTAGTATATATTTAGTAGTACATATAATAAATTTTCTGAATATGCCACTGTGTACAATTCTAACATAGCTTTTCACAATATATTTATAGAACAATTAAAAAACAAGTTATAATCACTAACATTTGTTTTTCATTACAGGAAAATAACTACAAGAAAGAAGATGATCTTTACAAATCAAAGGGGAAATGGCTTGTTTAACAAGGGGGGGGGGGGAAATGTTAAAAAATTAAATTAATATAGACTAAAAGTTCTATTTTTGACTAAGAATTCTTTTTACACATTTGCAAACTTTTAGATTCTGAATTAAACTATTTTTTTTTTTTTATTATTATTATTATTATTATTAAGCAAATTTCAAGGTGGTTTACTTCAAATTACATCAATACTTTTTTGATAACTGAAAGAAATAAGACTCTGATCTTACATTACATATATAAAAAATAATCTTTTCCAGAAAAAATGAAATTAAGTTATTTTTATATAATATAAAGCATTTAAAATTATATTGTAAATCTAGTTACTTTACTACACATACAGTAAATTCTGAATTGAGTAATAAAATTATTACAATTAGAGGAGCACATTACTTACTTTTTGTTTCCTTGGTTTCTTTAGGTGTTTCACAAGCTACACATGCAGTTTTAGATTGAGGATTCCGTACCCAACAAGCACTGCATTCCCACATTGAGTTCTAAGAAATAAATTAGAAATAAATGTTCACATACTTCTCAAAAAAAAAAAAAGTGAAAGTAATTATGTTTTGGCATGGGTCTTAATTTAAATAGAAGTTAATTTATATTTATTTTTGTAATGATTGTTAGTTTTCCTTTTATGCTTTCTCCTAAGTTCTATTTGAACTTTCAAGTCATTACAAGAAATATAAAGAACTTTATTTATCTTATCAGTTTGTGGTTTGTGCAACATGTTGACTTCTTGTTTGGTTAAATACCATCAACTTGTTCAAGTTTTTTTTTTTTTTTATTATTATTATTCAAGTTGTAATATCTAAATGACCAAACTATAGTAAAAAGCTGCATCACAATTTATTTATTTAACCAATAGTTTGAAAATGTATTTAAAATACTTTAATCTTTGGTATTTAAGTTTGTAATAGTAGCTTTGTTTTTGTTATTTTAACCTTTTATACAATACTTTAGTTATCTTCTCACTGTCATCAGATACCAATTCACATTTATTGCTAGGAAGTTTTCACTGTGTTATTATCTTACAGGTTTATTTTTATTACACGAGTTGGTGAAAGGTAGTAAGACTCATCATATTCACTTTAGGGACTAAAATCTACAATTCGCTAACTTAGATTGGAAAAGTAATTATGTTGTTATTCTAAAACATAGGTGTTTCTTTGGGAAAAAAATCATTATGATTAATTGAAGAAAACTGCTAAAAAGATAATTAAAAATTTAAAAAAAAAAACATACAAAGTTGGCAGCTATGCAATGAGTCATAATACCTGCCTACACCACACAACTACTGATAAAGTAGTTAAAGTTCAATTGCTTTGAATCTGTTATTTATTCTGACAAATAATTATTTTTCAGAAGTTACTTGATATTGTTTAAATTACAAACAATAAGTTTACTTTCTTCTTTTAAATATAAAAGAAAGTAAAAAAATAAAAAACTTAAGAATAGTATGTATGTTACCTTAATGCAAATTAATTCTAAATTAAGTAAATAATATAAATAAGCTTAAGCACAATTTTAGATTAATAACAATTAGTAATACGAAATGATTGGGCTTTTATACACATCCATAACAGAATAGAAATTAACTGCTAAAATTAAAATAATTACGTAGAAACTAAACAAGACATAAAAAGAAGCAACTCATTCAAAAATCTTTGTTTAATCATAGTTAACTGCTGATATAATTGTTCTTTCTTTTTTTTTTTTTTTTTTTTTTTTTTAAGTGTGTGTATGATTTGATAGGTGAGGGGGGAGCAAATTGCTGAATGCATAATTGGAACTGATAACTGAACTTTTGTATATCATTTAATTAAGATTAAAAACACTACAAAATAATGGTTTTCTTCTTTCTCTCTCTTCCCTCCCTTTCACTATCCTCTAAAATAAATAAGCACATCATTTCACACAGCCTCCTGTCATATTTTTTCTAGCTTGAATTAACTACCAAACATTTATCATCAAACTTCAAATACTTACTATATATGTGATCTTGTATCTGTTGCTTGGCTTCTACTATGCTTAATACATCATCTTTATTATATATATATACATATATATATATAATAAAGATGATCTATTAAGCATAGTAGAAGCCAAGCAACAGATACAAGATCACTGAAGCACCAATGACCAATAAGATTTAAAAAAAAATATATATATATATCAGTGGATGAAATACACTAATGTAAAGAAACCAGATCTATTAATTAACAGCCTGCAGAACAAACGAATCAATAAAGTAAAACAACATATCCTAACTTAAAACCATAAACTTATCAAAATTAATGAAAAAACAACCCAAGAAACACAAGATAGGAGGAAGGAGGCAGGCGGCAAGACTTGTGACTTGCCTGTGGGGTTACACTAGTTTTACGCCGGCAACACTTCCCCAGCCTGCCACGACCAGAACCGGAACCAGATGGATTTAAAAAAGCAAAATTTCAAAGCAGATGAACAACAATGAAATCATGAAGCAACTATGAAATTCACCGATTGATCACATTGTGTTTAACAGTATAATTAGAACATTAAATATAGTTGACAACTCAAAAAGGAAGAATCTGAAATTTTATTGGAAAAAGAAAGTTTGCATAGTAATACAAAGCAAATGCAACAAGCCTTCAACTTTTTTTTTTTTTTTTTTTTAATTTAAACTATATGAAATTTAATACTATAAATACAGGTTGCAGATTAAGAGGTAAGATAACGAGTACTGTTATGTAAACCTGTGTTAAACAATTCATATTAGGCTTCAGAAGAGTTTTATATGATAATTAGTTCTGTGTGAGGGAGCTACCGCCCCTCAACCCCCGTTTCATTAATGCACCTACATTTATATAGAATTTAATTCGGCTATTAAAAAATAATTTTGTTTTTTAAAAATAGTTTATTAAAATTATTATTTAAAAGAATTATCTTTTATGATAATGCAGACTATTTCCATATTAGAGAAGTAGTATAACACTAAATATACAAAAAAAAAAATCCATTTTATCCCTAATATTTAAAAAAATTTTTTTTTTTTTTTCAAAGTTTTTTTTTGTTAAAAGTAAAAAAGATTGATAACTTTGTTTTAAATTATCGCAGATCGATGGTTCAACCATTCATTTTAAAGGTATTGGCAAGCTCTTTTGAAAGATAGCCATCATGAAAATTTACTCCCCTCGAGGGGCCCAGAGGGGGGGGGGGTCAAGAGGAGGCTCCTACATACACAATTTTTTTTCCCTGTTGACTATCTCTATTACAAAAAATATATGTTCATTTCATTTGGTTTAGTGAAGTCTATAGATGTTAAACTCTACTTACCTGCATTTTCCCCCATAGGCATATTGTATGTGAATATTCTTGAGTATCCCTGTACATGAACCATTTGCTTGATCTTAACGAAAAGTTTTGTGTAGCATCCTTATATGATACACATTTAGAATACCAAGTTTGAGACACACTGCATATACAGTTCCCGCAGCTTATTAAGATCATATTCGTTCTGAACCAAAGTGATTTTACTAAGCGGCTGATTTTTATATGCGGCGAACGTTCCTGTACTTATAAAGAAAATATATTACTTCCCTAATTTGGAAAGAAACGAATAATGGAATTAGTAAACAATAATAATTAATTTTTGATAAATAATTAATCAGTTGTTCCTTCGATGTAAGCAAATTAAATGCATTCCAAGTTCCCATGCGTTTTCCTTTAACCCTTTAACGCACGGTGGTATAAGTGTGAAACCACCTCCCAGCTGCAAAAACTCATCCCAGAAATTTTTAGCAAAAATTTACGTTTATAACATAGTAGAAAAGGCCGTTTTTCGTAAACTTAAAATTCAAAATTTCTTTTAATTTAATTTTGTTCGTGAATTCTGGTGGTAGTATAATTTAAATGATCCGGACTACCTTGCGCCGCAAAGGGTTAAGGAAAATCATCATTTACTTTACCAAAAGTTCATATAAATTTAAAATCTTTCCATTTAAACCTCATGAATTAAAGTAATTTCAAAATAAGAACTAGAAATTGCTTTTTAATACTTAGAAATTAAAAAAAAATATATCTGTATATATATATAAATTACGTGTCACAATGTTTGTCCGGGGTAAACTCCTAAACTAAGGAACCGATTTTAATGAAATTTTGCACACTGTGTGCAGTTTGGTCCAACTTGAGAGATAGGATAGTTTTTATCTCAATTTATTGTCACAATATTGTTTTATTGCAATTATTTGTTAATTATAGACCTTTATTAAAGTTGCTCCAAAATATCTGTGAGTTCCATTAATTTAATTGTTGCCAAAAAAAAAAAAAAATATATATACGAGTTCATTTTCTTTCGACATAAAAATAAATACATTTTAATCAAACGTGAACGTTAAAAAATTATAAAAAGTTAAATTATGCATCTCACGAAAATTTACGTCATAATCAATTTAAAGATTTTATACACATTGATAAAGTGCTAATGTAGTTCTATCATAGATATAGTAATATATATAGATCTCTCATCCCCATGTTATCGTACAAAGATTTTTGATGCCGAAAAAAAAAAAATAAAAAAAAAAGCTTTGGAAACAGCCATTAAGTGGTATTGAAAAAAAAAGGAAAGAAAGAAAAGAAAGAAAGAAATATGAATTTGAAACTGTATCTGGAGTCTTCCATTCCCCTTTAGCAAATAAATTATTCATAAATTTCATTTGCTAAAATATTAGTATGTATTCCCGTGTGTATTCACTCGGGGAAAGACGGCCATATCTTGGTAAAAACGTCGTCTTTTCCCAAATGAAAAGGAATAACTTTTTTCTCCCCAATGATCACTCTATTCTATATATGCTATACTATATCTATGAGTTCTATACGCAAGCGAAGTGTGACTCACTGACCGTCTGTGCAGCCAAGAAAAAGATTTCCTATGTTAATTGCCCACTGGATTTTTTGTAAGAAATTATTAAAAATCGAGGAAATTTATTTCCCGATTTTAATCCTTATATTTGGGTATAGATATGTATTAGTTATCGCGGGTGTTAGATTGAATTATTTTGCTGTCAAATTGACAAAATTTTAATTTTAAATTTCAAAACTCTGTAGACCTTGGCTTTTTTTATTATTATTATTATTATTTGGCGATCAAAAGCGTAACACGAAAATATACATGCCAGATGTATGCATTGTACGAAATGTAATATGTATTATTCATTGTACGTATGTATGACATGTAATACGTATTGTACGAAATATTGTTTCATATTATTCATTACTCTTTTAATATAAGTTGTTAAAATAACAATGATTTTTGAAAGGAATTAAATATTTTCGCCAGATAATTTGGCGATATTCTTTTTTTTTTTTCGCCAAGGATGACAGAAATGAAATCTATTCCGCTGCAAAATATTAGTATCTTACATCAGATATTTTATTTAGACATTTGAAAACAAATTTGACTTCTAACTATGATAGAATATTTATCATTTTCCTTTTAATTAGTATATTATTAGTACATTAAAATTTAAAAGCATGGTATATAAAAAGTTTTTTTTTTTTTTTTTTTAATCTTATAATTATTCATATCTTAATCCTCAATGTTTCCCATCTTTATTAACTTGAATTTACTATTAAAATTTTAACATACTCAAAAACTTCTCATCACTTCGTTAAAATACACTAAACTTTTCCAAAATCTTTTTCTATTTAAAATGATACATGTATTTACTTTAAATGTCCAATATTTCATAAGATTTCCAATTTTAAAGTTTTAAAATATTTATCAAATTTACTTATTTTTCTGGTTTAGCCTTATTGTTTTCCTTTTTATAACTACAGCTGTTGCCCTCTTTAAAATATTTAAAATGATGAGGTCATTTTAGAGTAAAATTATCCATTATAGCATATATTATATTTCACTCCTCCATAAAAATTGATTTTAAAATCGTCTGTTTCTTTTATACTTTTATTTTAATAGAATTTTAATAGAATTTAATTTATATATTAGTCATTTTAGCAATTTTATCCAAAGTAGCATTAGAAATAATATATATCACTTCTCCATTAAAATTTATAGGACCCTACAATAAAATTAATTTGTGCTTAATATCAACACTACGAAAATTTTTATCAATCGCTTCCAAATTTTGACCTAAGTTTCAAATCTCAACCCTGTGGGTTTTTACATCGGCTACAACGTTTTCGTCTTTGTTCGTAAATAATAATTTGACTGTACTAAATAGTTTACAGCCGTATAATTCAACGTATAACTTAGTCACAGCAACGCGTGGCCGGGTCTGCTAGTATATATATATATCATTTCAAATCAAATTTGTAACTTATTTATGTGCTTTGAAGAATACGTTCCTTGCAATTGTTACAGAGATAAGTTATGGGATGTGTTTAATTTGTAACTGTGCAGCAAGTGTAAAATCTTCGATAATGAGCAATAATGGAGGATTTGTTGTGCTTTAACTTCTTTTTCCATAAAAAAAAAAAACCACAATGTAAATAATTTTTTTTTTTTTTTAATGTGCACAAATGATATTTTTGGCTGCTGAGGAGATAGTTTTGAGTTTATCAACCAGTGATGCTGATTTTATTACGCGGTGGCTTTAAAGGTAGTTTGAATTTGAATCAGGTCCTGGCAATTTGATCAGATTAACCGGCAGTGCAGTTAATGTATATACACTAAGCGACATTAAGAAAAAAAAAAAAAAGCTGCACTGCAGGAAAAAATGACTTATACCTTTTTTATTTGTAATAACTTTAAAAACTAATGGTTGAAACAAATAAAACTGTCATGTTTGCATAATATCAAAGGGATGAAATTATAGTTATGTACATTTTCGATTTAATAATATGCTTTATTACACTCTACGAAGTACTTTATAAAAATCTACATAAAATTTTCTTTTTAAACATAATGCAATATAACACTTTGTATTCTATTATGATTTATTATATGAGATAAACAAGTTATATTTTAATATATGAAATAAAACTATTTATTTGTTAGATCTAAGCAATTTTTTAATAAAAATATGTATTCTGCATTGGGTTAATTCCACCTTTATATGGAATTACTGCTTTAATGCACAGTGGTATAGTATTATACCGTGTTTTGATATAAATCTCAAAAATTTCACAGTGCTAAATATTGTAAATAATTTTTCTAGCTCTTGAAAAGTTGTAGGCAGCAAATTTTGAATCCACCTTTCTCTCCCAGTGCCTTTTTATGACTAGACATTTTCGAGCAAATTGAGATTAGGACTGTTTCAAAGTCTATTCTTTGTGGGAAAAAAGATATCATTAATTACAGAATTATAGATGCTTACGGGAATGGATAGGTAATTTCAACAATTTGATTCAAATTGACATGCCACACACGCCGTGCAGCAAGGTGCATTATCATCTTGAATGCTGTTTGAAAAAAAGTCTGAAATACCTCCAGAATAGTTGGTATGGCATCACTTTTATAATCACCGTGTTTCATTTTGAGTTAATTGATCCCTTGAGCATGAAAATTTGTCTGATTCTGTGAAAAAGTATGCACCTCCGTACCATGGAGAAAGAGTCACTGTTTTATGACAGCAGTTTTCCAGGGTTCCCACTCTTAAAAAAAAAAAAAAAAAAAATTCAAGGACTTTTCAAGGCCCATTTGACATATTTCAAGGACTATAGGGGGAAATCGCAGAACGTTAGGCATACATACAAAATTTTAGTAACTACTTTCATTAATATTATTTTTTTTATAATTAGAATAACTTTGCCTGTTTTCACAATACTATTTTGATGGATTGACCAAATTAATTTTTAACAAAAGTCAAAAAACAATCAGTTCAGAATTTGGAATCATTATAATTATTCCATAGTCTTTAGGTCTGAGTCCTGGTCTGATCACTTTCTGCTCAAAATTAATGACCAGTCCATCAAACAGGTATGAGATTGGAAAAAAAAAAATAATAATAAATAAAAAATAAATAAATAAATAAGTTGAAACGATATGCAAAAGCAAGACAATGAAATAAGAATTTTATGACAAAATCATTATATTAGACAATGGCGTGCGCATGTGGAGATGGAGATTAGCTTTGACAGAGTTTGCGCTAAGTCCGTCTGTTGGAGTGAAAATTCAAGGAATTTCATGGACTCTGCACAAAATTCAAGTACTTTCAAGGGACCTTGAAAAAGAAAATGAAATTCAAGTACTGCTTAAGGACTTTCTAGGACCTGGGAAACCTGTTTTCATTAACTCAGTTCCATTTTTACCATCCTAGTAGTTTTTTTCATCAGTTCAAAACAAATTAAACTTGACTCATCAGAGAAACTCAATTCAGCCTGATAATTAACTGCTAATTTTTTTACATTTTTTGTCAACTGATGTCTTTTTTTTTTTTTTTTTTTATACTTGTCCTTAATAATGTTTTTTTTTTTTTTTTTTCTGCATTATTTTTGAAGAAAGTACAGTTGTCCTAAAAGTTCCAGTACTGACGCTGATGTATTTTTTATTTACAAAACAACAAACCGTAAAAGGATTATTACCATGTTTTTATTAACTTCGATTCTTGTGTGTTTGTCAGGGACAAATCTTGCAATCGATCTTTAACTAACTTCCCGACTAGCTAGACATTTGAAACTTTCACAGTAGCTCAGAACCCGGTGACAACACAATACTTCGAAGTCAGATTTTCGAATTTTTGAATAGTTTTCTTTTAATTAATTAAATTGTGAAAATGATAAGCTCCTAATAGCAATAAAAATAGTCATTAAAATAATAGCTATAATTTAATTGTTGCCAAAAAAAATTTACAAGTTCATTTTCTTTCGACCTAAAAATAAATACATTTAATTAAACGTGAGCGTTAAAATATTGTTAAAAGTTAAATTATGCATTTGGCAAAAATTGATGTCGTTATCATTTTAAAGATTTTCTACACAATGATAAAGTGCTAATGTAGTTCATGATGCAAATATATGTTGTTCGGAAAGGATTAATACTTTATTTTTAAAACCAACTTTTTTTTTTAAATTCAAATTTCCGGTAACTCTTTAATCAATCACATTTAGAACGTCTATCTTTCGAATATCGATAATAAGAATTTTCTCGCCAAAAGTCGCCAAGGGCAAAAAGTTGTCAAATTTGGCGTCAAATCCATTACCTGCCTATTGGAGCTTTTTAATGCGTTTCAAAGACAAGTTTAAGCTATTTTAAAGCGAAAAAGAGCTGGAAATGCAGAAAATTGACATTTTATCAACTTACTAAGCCTCTTTGAAAGAATTTATACAAAAATAAATACAATTATTTACAATTTCATAGCAATACGCATTGATAAAGTGCTAATGTAGTTAGTTCTATAGCTATGATTCAACAGAAAATTTAAAAACATGGTTTATAAAAAGTTTTTTATCTTATAATTATTTTTATGCTAATGATAAAAAGCACATTTAAAATAACGGAGGAAAAAAATACAGAACTTACATCAAAATAACATAAAACTTTATTCTCACACAACTTGAGCGAGAAAAGAAACGATAAAAATTAAAGAATTGATACAATAATAAGCAAATGATAAAATTTAACATTAAAAAAAAAAAAAAAATCATGGACACAATGAGTTCTTTAAGTTGGAGTACTGTAACTTTTAGGACACACTGTATTTGGTATACACTTTTTTAAAAATCTTTTCTAAGTTCTGAACATGATACAAATCAATTTTTTAAACATTTGCTTTTTAACTTGTGGTCCTAAAAACCATCTTACCAATATTTCGTTAACATTTAATTATTTTGGAGGGTTAAGGAAAATCATCATTTACTTTACCAAAAGTTCATATAAATTTAAAATCTTTCCATTTAAACCTCATGAATTAAAGTAATTTCAAAATAAGAACTAGAAATTGCTTTTTAATACTTAGAAATTAAAAAAAAAAAAAAAATATATATATATATCATTTCAAATCAAATTTGTAACTTATTTATGTGCTTTGAAGAATACGTTCCTTGCAATTGTTACAGAGATAAGTTATGGGATGTGTTTAATTTGTAACTGTGCAGCAAGTGTAAAATCTTCGATAATGAGCAATAATGGAGGATTTGTTGTGCTTTAACTTCTTTTTCCATAAAAAAAAAAAAAAAAACCACAATGTAAATAATTTTTTTTTTTTTTTAATGTGCACAAATGATATTTTTGGCTGCTGAGGAGATAGTTTTGAGTTTATCAACCAGCGATGCTGATTTTATTACGCGGTGGCTTTAAAGGTAGTTTGAATTTGAATCAGGTCCTGGCAATTTGATCAGATTAAGCGGCAGTGCAGTTAATGTATATACACTAAGCGACATTAAGAAAAAAAAAAAAAAAAAAAAAAAGCTGCACTGAAGGAAAAAATGACTTATACCTTTTTTATTTGTAATAACTTTAAAAATTAATGGTTGAAACAAATAAAACTGTCATGTTTGCATAATATCAAAGGGATGAAATTATAGTTATGTACATTTTCGATTTAATAATATGCTTTATTACACTCTACGAAGTACTTTATAAAAATCTACATAAAATTTTCTTTTTAAACATAATGCAATATAACACTTTGTATTCTATTATGATTTATTATATGATATAAACAAGTTATATTTTAATATATGAAATAAAACTATTTATTTGTTAGATCTAAGCAATTTTTTAATAAAAATATGTATTCTGCATTGGGTTAATTCCACCTTTACATGGAATTACTGCTTTAATGCACAGTGGTATAGTATTATACCGTGTTTTGATATAAATCTCAAAAATTTCACAGTGCTAAATATTGTAAATAATTTTTCTAGTTCTTGAAAAGTTGTAGGCAGCAAATTTTGAATCCACTTTTCTCTCCCAGTGCCTTTTTATGACTAGACATTTTCGAGCAAATTGAGATTAGGACTGTTTCAAAGTCTATTCTTTGTGGGAAAAAAGATATCATTAATTACAGAATTATAGATGCTTACGGGAATGGATAGGTAATTTCAACAATTTGATTCAAATTGACATGCCACAGACGCCGTGCAGCAAGGTGCATTATCATCTTGAATGCTGTTTGAAAAAAAGTCTGAAATACCTCCAGAATAGTTGGTATGGCATCACTTTTATAATCACCGTGTTTCATTTTGAGTTAATTGATCCCTTGAGCATGAAAATTTGTCTGATTCTGTGAAAAAGTATGCACCTCCGTACCATAATGTATGGAGAAAGAGTCACTGTTTTATGACAGCAGTTTTCCAGGGTTCCCACTCTTAAAAAAAAAAAAAAAAAAAATTCAAGGACTTTTCAAGGCCCATTTGACATATTTCAGGGACTATAGGGGGAAATCGCAGAACGTTAGGCATATACACAAAATTTTAGTAACTACTTTCATTAATATTATTTTTTTTATAATTAGAATAACTTTGCCTGTTTTCACAATACATTTTTGATGGATTGACCAAATTAATTTTTAACAAAAGTCAAAAAACAATCAGTTCAGAATTTGGAATCATTATAATTATTCCATAGTCTTTAGGTCTGAGTCCTGGTCTGATCACTTTCTGCTCAAAATTAATGACCAGTCCATCAAACAGGTATGAGATTGGAAAAAAAAAAAATTAATAATAAATAAATAAAAAAAAAATTAAATAAATAAGTTGAAACTATATGCAAAAGCAAGACAATGAAATAAGAATTTTATGACAAAATCATTATATTAGACAATGGCGTGCGCATGTGGAGATGGAGATTAGCTTTGACAGAGTTTGCGCTAAGTCCGTCTGTTGGAGTGAAAATTCAAGGAATTTCATGGACTCTGCACAAAATTCAAGTACTTTCAAGGGCCCTTGAAAAAGAAAATGAAATTCAAGTACTGCTTAAGGACTTTCTAGGACCTGGGAAACCTGTTTTCATTAACTCAGTTCCATTTTTACAATCCTAGTAGTTTTTTTCATCAGTTCAAAACAAATTAAACTTGACTCATCAGAGAAACTCAATTCAGCCTGATAATTAACTGCTAATTTTTTTACATTTTTTGTCAACTGATTTCTTTTTTTTTTTTTTTATACTTGTCCTTAATAATGTTTTTTTTTTTTTTTTTCTGCATTATTTTTGAAGAAAGTACAGTTGTCCTAAAAGTTCCAGTACTGACACTGATGTATTTTTTATTTACAAAACAACAAACCTTAAAACGATTATTACCATGTTTTTATTAACTTCGATTCTTGTGTGTTTGTCAGGGACAAATCTTGCAATCGATCTTTAACTAACTTCCCGACTAGCTAGACATTTGAAACTTTCACAGTAGCTCAGAACCCGGTGACAACACAATACTTCGAAGTCAGATTTTCGAATTTTTGAATAGTTTTCTTTTAATTAATTAAATTGTGAAAATGATAAGCTCCGAATAGCAATAAAAATAGTCATTAAAATAATAGCTATAATTTAATTGTTGCCAAAAAAAATTTACAAGTTCATTTTCTTTTGACCTAAAAATAAATACATTTAATTAAACGTGAGCGTTAAAATATTGTTAAAAGTTAAATTATGCATTTGGCAAAAATTGATGTCGTTATCATTTTAAAGATTTTCTACACAATGATAAAGTGCTAATGTAGTTCATGATGCAAATATATGTTGTTCGGAAAGGATTAATACTTTATTTTTAAAACCAACTTTTTTTTTTAAAATTCAAATTTCCGGTAACTCTTTAATTAATCACATTTAGAACGTCCATCTTTCGAATATCGATAATAAGAATTTTCTCGCCAAAAGTCGCCAAGGGCAAAAAGTTGTCAAATTTGGCGTCAAATCCATTACCTGCCTATTGGAGCTTTTTAATGCGTTTCAAAGACAAGTTTAAGCTATTTTAAAGCGAAAAAGAGCTGGAAATGCAGAAAATTGACATTTTATCAACTTACTAAGCCTCTTTGAAAGAATTTATACAAAAATAAATACAATCATTTACAATTTCATAGCAATACGCGTTGATAAAGTGCTAATGTAGTTAGTTCTATAGCTATGATTCAACAGAAAATTTAAAAACATGGTTTATAAAAAGTTTTTTATCTTATAATTATTTTTATGCTAATGATAAAAAGCACATTTAAAATAACGGAGGAAAAAAATACAGAACTTACATCAAAATAACATAAAACTTTATTCTCACACAACTTGAGCGAGAAAAGAAACGATAAAAATTAAAGAATTGATACAATAATAAGCAAATGATAAAATTTAATATTAAAAAAAAAAAAAAAATCATGGACACAATGAGTTCTTTAAGTTGGAGTACTGTAACTTTTAGGACACACTGTATTTGGTATACACTTTTTTAAAAATCTTTTCTAAGTTCTGAACATGATACAAATCAATTTTTTAAACATTTGCTTTTTAACTTGTGGTCCTAAAAACCATCTTACCAATATTTCGTTAACATTTAATTATTTTGGAGGGTTAAGGAAAATCATCATTTACTTTACCAAAAGTTCATATAAATTTAAAATCTTTCCATTTAAACCTCATGAATTAAAGTAATTTCAAAATAAGAACTAGAAATTGCTTTTTAATACTTAGAAATTAAAAAAAAAAATATATATATATATATATATATCATTTCAAATCAAATTTGTAACTTATTTATGTGCTTTGAAGAATACGTTCCTTGCAATTGTTACAGAGATAAGTTATGGGATGTGTTTAATTTGTAACTGTGCAGCAAGTGTAAAATCTTCGATAATGAGCAATAATGGAGGATTTGTTGTGCTTTAACTTCTTTTTCCATAAAAAAAAAAAAAAAAAAACCACAATGTAAATAATTTTTTTTTTTTTTTAATGTGCACAAATGATATTTTTGGCTGCTGAGGAGATAGTTTTGAGTTTATCAACCAGCGATGCTGATTTTATTACGCGGTGGCTTTAAAGGTAGTTTGAATTTGAATCAGGTCCTGGCAATTTGATCAGATTAAGCGGCAGTGCAGTTAATGTATATACACTAAGCGACATTAAGAAAAAAAAAAAAAAAAAAAAAAAAGCTGCACTGAAGGAAAAAATGACTTATACCTTTTTTATTTGTAATAACTTTAAAAATTAATGGTTGAAACAAATAAAACTGTCATGTTTGCATAATATCAAAGGGATGAAATTATAGTTATGTACATTTTCGATTTAATAATATGCTTTATTACACTCTACGAAGTACTTTATAAAAATCTACATAAAATTTTCTTTTTAAACATAATGCAATGTAACACTTTGTATTCTATTATGATTTATTATATGATATAAACAAGTTATATTTTAATATATGAAATAAAACTATTTATTTGTTAGATCTAAGCAATTTTTTAATAAAAATATGTATTCTGCATTGGGTTAATTCCACCTTTACATGGAATTACTGCTTTAATGCACAGTGGTATAGTATTATACCGTGTTTTGATATAAATCTCAAAAATTTCACAGTGCTAAATATTGTAAATAATTTTTCTAGTTCTTGAAAAGTTGTAGGCAGCAAATTTTGAATCCACTTTTCTCTCCCAGTGCCTTTTTATGACTAGACATTTTCGAGCAAATTGAGATTAGGACTGTTTCAAAGTCTATTCTTTGTGGGAAAAAAGATATCATTAATTACAGAATTATAGATGCTTACGGGAATGGATAGGTAATTTCAACAATTTGATTCAAATTGACATGCCACAGACGCCGTGCAGCAAGGTGCATTATCATCTTGAATGCTGTTTGAAAAAAAGTCTGAAATACCTCCAGAATAGTTGGTATGGCATCACTTTTATAATCACCGTGTTTCATTTTGAGTTAATTGATCCCTTGAGCATGAAAATTTGTCTGATTCTGTGAAAAAGTATGCACCTCCGTACCATAATGTATGGAGAAAGAGTCACTGTTTTATGACAGCAGTTTTCCAGGGTTCCCACTCTTAAAAAAAAAAAAAAAAAAATTCAAGGACTTTTCAAGGCCCATTTGACATATTTCAGGGACTATAGGGGGAAATCGCAGAACGTTAGGCATATATACAAAATTTTAGTAACTACTTTCATTAATATTATTTTTTTTATAATTAGAATAACTTTGCCTGTTTTCACAATACATTTTTGATGGATTGACCAAATTAATTTTTAACAAAAGTCAAAAAACAATCAGTTCAGAATTTGGAATCATTATAATTATTCCATAGTCTTTAGGTCTGAGTCCTGGTCTGATCACTTTCTGCTCAAAATTAATGACCAGTCCATCAAACAGGTATGAGATTGGAAAAAAAAAAAAATTAATAATAAATAAATAAAAAAAAAATAAATAAATAAGTTGAAACTATATGCAAAAGCAAGACAATGAAATAAGAATTTTATGACAAAATCATTATATTAGACAATGGCGTGCGCATGTGGAGATGGAGATTAGCTTTGACAGAGTTTGCGCTAAGTCCGTCTGTTGGAGTGAAAATTCAAGGAATTTCATGGACTCTGCACAAAATTCAAGTACTTTCAAGGGCCCTTGAAAAAGAAAATGAAATTCAAGTACTGCTTAAGGACTTTCTAGGACCTGGGAAACCTGTTTTCATTAACTCAGTTCCATTTTTACCATCCTAGTAGTTTTTTTCATCAGTTCAAAACAAATTAAACTTGACTCATCAGAGAAACTCAATTCAGCCTGATAATTAACTGCAGGGGTCATAGCAAAGGAATAAAAAAATATAGGAGTCTAAAAGAAAAAATATAGGAGTTTAATAGAAAAAAATATAGGAGTTTAAAAGAAAAAATATATAGGAATTTCGAACGAAATATAGGATACATAGTAGTTCGGAGCACATGTACACAAACAAAACTGAGTACCATTATCCATAAAATTCTAAAATGTGTGTCCCCAATTACAGCCCTAATAACTTCAATTTTTAATAAACATCCTATAATTTCAAAAATACAATAACGTATGCCCGATTCTATTAACACATTTTAGAAAAATACATGGTTAGAAAAATAGCCATCATTTAATCCCATATATGAAAAAATTAGATCAACTGGAATTTTGCTGACCTGCGGAATCTGATTGATTTAGATCAAGGATTTCAGTGCATAGGCCTGCACATTCACTTTGATAAGGACCTCCAAATCAGAGACTATTATCTTAGATTATTACCATAAGTGACAAATCTGTCACTTAAGGTAACAAGTGACAAGTCTGTCACTTAAGGTTTAAGTTGACAAATTGGTCAATATTATTAAAGAACAAAGATTTTTTTTTTTTTTTTGGGGGGGTGTTAACAAACCAAAGAGTCGATAAACTTATCAAACAATTTTGAAAGGCACTCTTATTCTATATTAATATTTTATACAAAAGAATGAAACTACTCCATTCCTCTAAAAGTCCAACTAAGTCAAGCTTTTAAAGTTAGTAATGTTGGTAAGTAAATGGGTATATCATGCGGGAGCATATATACTCAACACAACATGTTCACTCAGCGGCGTTCAAAGTTGGAGAAGCTGAGCGAATGAGAAACCCATCAGCTGTCCCTAGGGTTCCCCCAAACTGATAGCGTGATGTATTCCCTTCTCTAAAGGTATTCCAGGAAAAAATCATGCCTATTCCTGCTATTGGTCAATTTTGATGAGCACACTCAACCCAGTCAATAAACGGCTTCAAAAACGTTGATCATCTGAAAATGTGCTGTCCATGAACAAGGTCAGGCTGAATGTGTTGGATATAATGTTGTGTTTAGTAAAAAGTTGAGCGAAAATCTCTCGTGTGATATGGCCATAACATGTCTTGTGAGAGCAAAAATGTATTGTCATAAATTTGGAAATTGATGAAAGGATTTTTTATTAGCTTAAAAAGTTCATTATAAAGAATATGGATCAACGGTTCTTCTACTTGCATAATTT
Source organism: Salticus scenicus (assembly GCA_963930645.1). Taxonomy (NCBI): domain Eukaryota; kingdom Metazoa; phylum Arthropoda; class Arachnida; order Araneae; family Salticidae; genus Salticus; species Salticus scenicus. The sequence goes on from OZ005652.1 coordinate 240,795,150, forward strand.
TCAAAAAAATTTCTAAGCTTTCACCTACCGATTTTTAAAAATGTAAATGTGTCAAAGTGGTAGAATCAGTAAGAACAGTTCTCAGGAATCGATATGAATGGGATTGCAACTGGCTCTTGATCTTACTTTCTGGTATAAATTTCAGGAAATATTCATTTAATGCTTCTCACTGGTTGATAATTCTAGTAATGAATGGTATCAGTGCCATCCATCTATTATTTACAAATCTCATAATTTCTTCTTTCTTAGTTCCAACTTCGATTTGGACACCTCGGAAATCTTTGCAAGCCGAATATTTATGAAGAAATTTAAGCACAGTATCCAAAAAATCTTCAATATCCCAGTGACTAACTACTTGAGTCATTGCATTCTTGAAGGAATTATGCACAATATGCACGTTACAAGAACTATGATAAGAAGCAGAAAATCTATCATTTAGTTCACTTTCAATTTCGTCAAGTCATTTTTGGTTAACAGGTGGTCCATCAGAGCTTACACATAACAATTTATTAACTGGTAACTTATCAAGTACAAGTGTCAAATATATCTTGTTTTTCAAAATATCTGCTGATAGCATGACCCAGTTCAAAAGCATGCAGAAAGTTACTAACAATTTGGTTACGCTCTTCATCCCAAAATTTTATAAGTATATCTAGTTGCTTTTTTCCACTATCAGTTGTTTCATCGAAAACAGAGAAAAGAAATTAGTTCATAAATCTTCAGAGTATTATTTGTAGAGTAAATTTTTGCAGTCTGGATATCATCTAACAGTAGACATAAAATAAATATAGGAAATATAGGAGTTGGTGTAAAAATATAGGAGAATATCTGCCAAATTGCGAAAATATAGGAAAAATAGGAAATATAGGAGGACTATGAGGCCTGTAACTGCTAATTTTTTTACATTTTTTGTCAACTGATTTCTTTTTTTTTTTTTTTATACTTGTCCTTAATAATGTTTTTTTTTTTTTTCTGCATTATTTTTGACGAAAGTACAGTTGTCCTAAAAGTTCCAGTACTGACACTGATGTATTTTTTATTTACAAAACAACAAACCTTAAAACGATTATTACCATGTTTTTATTAACTTCGATTCTTGTGTGTTTGTCAGGGACAAATCTTGCAATCGATCTTTAACTAACTTCCCGACTAGCTAGACATTTGAAACTTTCACAGTAGCTCAGAACCCGGTGACAACACAATACTTCGAAGTCAGATTTTCGAATTTTTGAATAGTTTTCTTTTAATTAATTAAATTGTGAAAATGATAAGCTCCGAATAGCAATAAAAATAGTCATTAAAATAATAGCTATAATTTAATTGTTGCCAAAAAAAATTTACAAGTTCATTTTCTTTCGACCTAAAAATAAATACATTTAATTAAACGTGAGCGTTAAAATATTGTTAAAAGTTAAATTATGCATTTGGCAAAAATTGATGTCGTTATCATTTTAAAGATTTTCTACACAATGATAAAGTGCTAATGTAGTTCATGATGCAAATATATGTTGTTCGGAAAGGATTAATACTTTATTTTTAAAACCAACTTTTTTTTTTAAAATTCAAATTTCCGGTAACTCTTTAATTAATCACATTTAGAACGTCCATCTTTCGAATATCGATAATAAGAATTTTCTCGCCAAAAGTCGCCAAGGGCAAAAAGTTGTCAAATTTGGCGTCAAATCCATTACCTGCCTATTGGAGCTTTTTAATGCGTTTCAAAGACAAGTTTAAGCTATTTTAAAGCGAAAAAGAGCTGGAAATGCAGAAAATTGACATTTTATCAACTTACTAAGCCTCTTTGAAAGAATTTATACAAAAATAAATACAATCATTTACAATTTCATAGCAATACGCATTGATAAAGTGCTAATGTAGTTAGTTCTATAGCTATGATTCAACAGAAAATTTAAAAACATGGTTTATAAAAAGTTTTTTATCTTATAATTATTTTTATGCTAATGATAAAAAGCACATTTAAAATAACGAAGGAAAAAAATACAGAACTTACATCAAAATAACATAAAACTTTATTCTCACACAACTTGAGCGAGAAAAGAAACGATAAAAATTAAAGAATTGATACAATAATAAGCAAACGATAAAATTTAATATTAAAAAAAAAAAAAAAAATCATGGACACAATGAGTTCTTTAAGTTGGAGTACTGTAACTTTTAGGACACACTGTATTTGGTATACACTTTTTTAAAAATCTTTTCTAAGTTCTGAACATGATACAAATCAATTTTTTAAACATTTGCTTTTTAACTTGTGGTCCTAAAAACCATCTTACCAATATTTCGTTAACATTTAATTATTTTGCCATCTCACATATTAGAATATATTAATACTTTTTGTGACATCGTTAACTGCCTTATTCTTACCATTTTTGAAATAATTTCTAAAATTACAGTTTTTCTGATAATTGAATTTTGTTTATAACACTGGATTCAATGGTAAAGTGTATGTGGAGGACAACATGCTGAAAACTGTTTGAAAATTTGCTTTTTAAATGATAAAATTGGCAGTTGTAGAAGGTAAAAAGGAAAATATTCAAGTGCAGCTTCCCCCCCCCCCATCGCTTAGTGTATATACACACACACAATCCTATAACCCTTTCCGACCCAGGTCATACGATCAAGCGGGTTAGACATCCACAATATACTTACATTTTTGTATCTGGAACAGTAGTATGTAACAAAATCAGGAAATGAATGATCGAATTAATTAGCAGAAAGTGTAAAGTACAATTTTCAATGAACAAATGTCAGTTATAGTCCATATTTTTCTTTCAGTTTGCAAAAACAGAAGATAATAATGTTTTAAGGTAAAAATGTTTCGGATCAAAAAGAGTTAACAACAACAACAATAATTATTTTAGCATAATAAATAAATTATAAAAACCTACAGTGTTAGAATCTGCTCCAAACTGTACCTTGACAGGATTTGAAGTTGTATTATGAGTATCACTTTTGGAGAATACAAATTTAGTAGATGTATCAATGGTAGAAGCCGTAGTACTTGGAATTTTATTATTAAACTGAAAACCAGAATTTACATGTTGGGATGATTGAAATGCTGATGTATCAGTGGTAGAAGCTGTAGTAGCTGGTATTTTACTATTCAACTGAAAACCAGAATTTCCAGGCTGGGAAGATTGAAATGCTGATGCATTTGATGACATAGTTGTTGTACCTGAAATAAACATTTTAGGAATACTATTTAAATTCATTAACTATTTCAACTACTATTTGACATGATGAAATAATAACAAAAGAAGCTTTATATGAAACAAATAACTGCTTCAGAAAAAGAGAAATCTTAAAAAAGAAAACAAAAAGAAAAAACATTGTATATACTCATGTGTAAGTCGAGAAATTAAGGGGGAGGGAGAGGAAAGAATGGCAGGGTTGTTCGGTTTTTTCCATAGTGGAAGAAACCACTGGAAAAAACCTGGTTAAAACCGTCCAGGACAAAATACCGTTTTGTACACTATTAATTATTTTTGAGTACTAAATAAAAAATTATCTTTATTCTTTCCCTATATATAAAACAGATCTTTATCAATGTGTATGTGCAGCGTTCGTGAAATACGGTCAGCTGGTCACCATCGGTGACCAATATTTTTTAACTAGCTATGTTTTGAATTTTAAGGAAACTTTTTTTTTTTTTTTTTAAACATATACTAGCTGGAACCCGTCGAATGCGACGGTCACTTTATTGACCGTAATGTTACAAAAACCATCGCATCATTATTTAAATGTATTTCAAGTTAAAACATCTAATATAATTTACGACATTTCACTTAAAAAAAAAGAAATTCGGAAAAATGCTTATAAATAGAAATACTATATACGACACCACTTTCTACAAAGTATTGTCATTGGTGCCGTCAAACTGACTCCAAATATATAGTTGCTATCTTTTATTTTCTATTTCGTTTAATACTATGACTACATGTTAGCTGACCCGCCCGGCGTTGTCCGGGCCTATGATAATAACTTTAAATAAACCTTAAATTTGCATGATTTTAAATCCTAAACTCGATTTTGTTTGAATTTCTATTTTTAAATAAAGCATCGCGAAAAAATAATCAGCTGTAACAAAAACATTACCTCGAACCGAATGAAACTCTGCCTTGAGACCCCGGTGCCTGCGGCAGTGCATCCACGGATCGCTAACAACATGAAAAAATTCCCAAAAATTAACCTGGAACCAAACGAACCCGACCGGAGTTGCCCGGGCCCATGATAATAACCTTAAATGAACTTTAAATTTGTATGATTTAATATCTTTAACTCTATTTTGTTTGAATTTCTATTTTTAAATGAAAGCATCGCGAAACAAATAATAATCATATATAACAAAAAAAATTGCCGCAAACAGAACGGAACTCGGGCTCGTGACCCCGGTGCCTGTGGCAGCGTACATGCAGGTCGCTAATACCATGAAAAAATTCTTAAAAATTAATCTTGAACCGCACGAACCTCTGAATCGTGTTTTCGCCGCCTGTGGCTGCGGCACCGTATAGCAGGCATGCTACGCACGCGCTGCAAAATTCACTTTCCTCCACCAGGGAGCGCAGTATGTTGCATACGAACATCACCAATCATCTTGAATTTCGAAGACCTTTTAAATAAGGTGTTACACGGTGGTGTCAACTGCAAAATCCTTTAGTTGCACTTTCTCCCGCCAGGGGGCACAGTGTGTTCTGTACGAACATCACCAACGGTCAGGAAAAACCAAGACCTTTAAAATAAGATATAACATGATAGGGTCTACTACAAAATCATCTAGTTCCATTTTTCACCACCAGGGGGCGCACTATATTGTATACAAATATCCATAATCAACATGAAATTTCAAGACCCCTATCACTGATCGCCTTGGATTTCCAAGACCTTTTAAATAAGGTGTCACATTGTGGTGCCAACTGCAAAATCCTTTAGTTGCACTTTCCACCACCAGGGGTCGCAGTGTGTTCTGTACGAACATCACCAACGATCAGGAAATACCAAGACCTTTAAAATAAGATGTAACATGATAGGGTCTACAGCAAAATCACCTAGTTCCATTTTTCACCACCAGATGTCGCACTATATTGTATACGAACATCCCCAACCGACATGAAATTTCAAGACCTTTGAAATGAGGTGCTACATGTGTGGGTCTAGAACGGATTTACCTCCAAACTAATTTCCCCCTTCCCCCCCCCCTTTAAAATCGAAAATTCCAAATTCGCAGAAAGTGATTTTTTAGTATTCGACTCTAGTCCCCATATGTACACTTTCCACACCGTGAAGTAATTTGGAGCTTTAACCCGTTCCCCCCCCGGGGGGGGGGGGGGGGGGGGGAAACTGTTCGACTTTTTTTTAATTTTCTCTTTTCATTGCACAACTACAGACCAAGACCTTTTTTTAGGCACCTCAACCAAATTTTTACACCAAGTAGTTCTCTCAATATAGTGGAGACAGACAAAAACATGTTTCAAATTAATATATAGATTTTTTTTTCAAATAATTGATTTACACCAAACGCAAGAAAATCTTGAAAAATTCTTGAAAAAATTGAATGTAAAGTTGATTGTGCACGCGTAACTTTCCTCAAACTCAACAAATTTAAGCAGTTAATAGCTCAAAAGAAAGAGCTTGATCCACTGAGTGTTCTTAGACTTGTGTCAACAGCCTACGTTAATTAGAACTCTAGTTATAGAGGTTTGAGTGAAGGAAAATCTTGAAAAAATCGAATGTAAAGTTGATTCTGCACGCATAACTTTCCTCAAACTCAACGAATTTAAGCAGTTAATAGCTCAAAAGAAAGAGCTTGATCCACTGAGTGTTCTTAGACTTGTGTCAACAGCCTACATTAATTAGAACTCTAGTTATGAAGGTTTGAGTGAAGGAAAATCTTGAAAAAATTGAATGTAAAGTTGATTGTGCACGCATAACATTTCTCAGACTCAACGAATTTAAGCAGTTAATAGCTCAAAAGAAAGAACTTGATCCACTGAGTGTTCTGAGAGTGAAACGATCAAGATCCATTCATTAGAAGAGGAGCTATGAGAATTCGAATTGTTTGAGTGAATGTGTCCCATAGGAAATGTACAGGGAAGAATCGCGTTTGAGTATAACTTGAGTAAGGTGGAAGTTGAGTAAATTTCAATGATTGATGACATATCTGTGCCTAAATACCTTTCATTTAAAAAAAAAATGAAGGAAATCGGCCGGATAGAACGGCCAGACGGACTGACTTTAGTTTTCATAAATTTTTTTAATATATAAGATTTTGGTGAAAGAATTGGTCCTAGAATCGGGCTCCAATTCTACTTTCGATGCAGGCTAACTTTCCTTGTTTTGATTCCTGCTTCTCTCCCCACTTTTTGAGATAATGTGTTGAATTAGGGGATTTACACATCTCCGTGCATGTTTCACAACTCGTTATTAAATTATTGCACCGTTTTAGGGAGTTGGTTTACAGTGCTCCTTGTCTGCATATGCTATCAACCTGAAGGTGAATCGTTGTACCTGTGTAATGATGTATCAATGCCGATGGTGTATTGGTTTAATGAAAATAATAAAACAAGTTTCATTTTGTTAAATTTAAACAGGTATTTCCTGATGAAAAAAAATGAAATCATTCAAGCCTAATAAATAATTGGTTTTTAGTTGGTATAATAATTCGTATATAGAATCTTAATTTCTATATTCAAGTAAATTTTGAAACTGAAAAGGGGGGAAAGGAAAGGAAGAAAACGGCGTGGAAAATATTTTTTACGGGCTACCAGAATTGTTTGTTGGCTGCCATTTTTTTTTTTTTTACAAATTCCTGAACCCTGTGTATGCGAATATAATCAATTCAAATACAAAATAGACATGAATGACTGAAATAGACAAGAAAAGTTAACGATATTTAATAAATAAATATATCTATTTTTTTTTAGGTATATTGGATGCAAAAGTGATAGTGTATAGTTTCAATTTTAATTCCCTTCCCCCCCCCCCCCCCACTGCTTTCAACTACATTTTCATCTTCTCTCTCATAGTCGTAAATACCTTTTAAAAATTTGTTATTAAGCATGATGAAATGAAAGGCTCATATAAATTTCATGGAATTTTTTACTTTCTGAAAATACATAGGTAAGGAAAGTATTGTAATCATGACAAAAATTTGACTTTGTGTTGTTTGTGTATCTACATGTTTTGAGGTTCCATGAGTTCAATTTTGCTGTTTTACGATGATGCATGTATATCTGAGTAGAGTGAACACAATATTGTCTAAATGCTTTGTTCAAATGAGCTAAAAATTGGTACATATGTTACAGGTTATCATAGTACAAACTGTATACATCTTGGAGAATCTAGCACAGTTTTTTTTAAACCAGAATGCAAAGACAAATTCTTTATCATTATAGCCTATGAGCTCAAATAATCTAAAGTGTGATAGCATCTGAATTCCTTATTCAATTCAGTTGAAACTTTATATACATGTTATTGGTCACTGTCAAATGAATTGTGTAAATTTATTTTAGTGAATCTAGCATACAGGGAAATAATGAAAAATTCTGTAATATTATAGCCTGTAGTCTGAAATTATTTAAAATGTGATGGTGTCTGAATGCCTCATTTGATTGAGCTTTAAATTTATGTACAAGTTATAAGTATATGTCACACAAACTGTATACATTTGGTGAATCGAACACTATTAGTTCTTTTACAGAGATACACAAAAGAATTTGGATACATTCTGTTCCATTAAACAATATACTATTTGGTAGCAAATAATCAAACACTTATTATAATTTTCTCATTTGTTTATTTAATGACTTCTCTTACTTTATTTTATTTAAACAACAGTGAATTACTTAATGTTCAGAAATTCGACTGGAGTCACTCAACATTTTTATTATGTCTCTTAAAGTTTCTGTTTATTTATCAAATTGATTATAAATATATATATATATACATATATATAATCATATACATATATGTCACATTTATAATACTAAAGACATTACTTTTGTGAAAACTAAGTAACTTTTCTATGTGGAAGTAAAATTTAATTTTGTATATTTTTCATCTGGAATTTCTATTACCAAGTAATATTTTTTTTACAAAATTAAAATAAGAATATAAAATTATCAAATGATTAAGTATGTAAATTTGATTTTTTAAATTCTTGGATAAAAAAATAAAAAAAACGATATGTTGGTTCGTATTGCACATAAAATGTTATATAAAAATGAGAGCTTTGCTTTGAAAGGACTTGTGGACATAAATTGATAAAAACACTCATCTACATTTATGAGATTTTTTTTTTTTTTTAAACCTAGTATAGAAGTGTTAAATAAGATATTTCCATATTAAGTACAAAATAACAGAGAAACAACTAAATTATTTTTCAGATTATAATCGTCATGTATTAATCAATCATGTTGTTTGTAAAAAACTTTAATATTGAAAAGAGTCTCTTTCGAGGAGGAGGGGGGGGGGGATTAAGTTATTCTTCATTTTTAATTGTCAACATTATGTAATGGAGATAACTCAACATTATGCATGAAATCATTTTCTGTCTAAACAAACAGCCGTGTCTATTTCTTTTGTTTTAAAGATTTAGATATAGCATTAAATAACACTTTTTTTTTTTTTTTATCTTAATATCCAGTATGATAATAATATAACAATCCACCACAACAGATTTACTTTGTTACATATACAAACTGTACATAACTAATGTAATTAGCATTTTCTTCATGATTTTTTTTATTTGTTTGTTTGTTTGTTTGTTTATCGTGATTAAAATGAAATTACACTTTTCATTAATCAAATTATTAATTTTTAATAAAATATTTCTGTTGCTAAAATTGCTAATTTAAAGTTAAAATTACAATTTATTGTTTTAACAGGATAATTTTATGCATTGAACGTGTACAGTTTAGTGGATTTTATTTTGTCCAGTTTTGTGTGGTTTTTTCCACTTTTGTCCAGCGTCCCGGACTTTTGACAAAAAAGTGAACAAAATAACAACCTTGAAGAAGGGATGGTATAAAGTGAGTTCAAGTAGATCTCGAATTTAGGCATTAAATAGGTATTACAGATCAATTCAAGCTAAAAACTGGTAGACTTAAAAATGCAAATTGAAGTTTACAGATCACATAGACACATTTAGCTTAGCCGCCATTTTTTATAAAAACTTTTTTTTTTTTTTTCTTAAATTAAACTATATTTATAATTACTCTTGTTAAAATATTTAATTTGCATATATACAAGGAAAAATAATTTGAATAAAAATAAAAAGTTAACTTTTTGAATTAAATTTATATTTATACAACTAATAGAATTGAAAGACAAAAAATTTTCATAAATTAATCAAAAAGCATTTATAATAAATAAATACAGGTAGAGGACAAAATAACTGAAAAACTTTCGATTCCACATGTTTTGTCAATTACTCACAATTAAATATAACACATTACATGAAACTTTAAAGATCATGTTATGCCTGACATTTTGTTTCCAAGTGGCAGCCACTTGAAAATGTGCCATCATGGTAATTTTTTAAATACTAAACTGATACCAGGAATTCTCTGTAATTTGAGAAAATACGTTCTGATAACATAATTTTTTTGTAAATTACATGTATTTTCTCAAATGACAGAGAATTTCTGGCAGCAAATAGGACATATTTTTTACAGTGTATGTGATGTTAAAAAATAAGATATAGTAAGCAAAACAAAAGAAAAACACAGGTACATACAAAAAAAAAAAAAAAAAAAAAAAAAAAACATAACTTAAATGATGGGGCAGGTAGGTTCTAATCACCCTGTTTAATGTGATAGTGTGTGTTGATAGACATTTTAAAATATTTACTCTAACGCAGTTGTGAAGCAACATTTTAATTCAAAACTGTGACACAAATCATTATCTAAACCCCTCTCCCCCAACACGTTTCCACTTTCAACCCTTCCACTGCTTCTGGCATCCCTAATATTTAAAATTTGTATTATTTATTTATTTATTTATTTTTTAGATTTACCTTAATAAATATTGTCTTAATTTTACTGTAAAGTAAGAAATAATTATTAAATAATGGTTTTTATAATCAACAAAAGAGTTACAGATATCATATTTTCATGCAAAATTGAACTGAAAGTATGCATTTTGCTTAAAAAAAAAAAAAAAACAAAAAAAAACACTATGGATGAAATTCTGTCTATGACAGAATATTTAATGTTGCACTAAATTAAATTCTGTCTATGACAGAATTTAATTTAGTGCGACAGGACTACTTATATTTGTATTTAAACACCCTTTCAAAATAATAATAATAATAATAATAATAATAATAGAGGGCGTTCAGTAAAATTCTTAAATGCATAGTCAAATAATGTATTGATTTTTAATTCCAAATAAATTAATAATATTTGAATGCATTCATTGCATAGTATCTTCCCCTAATTGCTTAATACTCATTTACTAAATATTTTAATTACTAAAATAATCTTAATAACAATTTCGTATTCATTATTAATAATTAACAGTTTCAAATTCTACAGAACAAAATATAATATTAAAAAAACTATAAACCAATTATTCAATATTTAAGTTACACTCAAAATTCATCACAGATTAATTAATATTAATCGATTAATTTCTCATAAATATAATTAATTCCAATATACTCATCTTATAAATAGGGAAATAACATACATTTTAAATAAATTTCACAATTTTAGTCTAAAAATATCTGAAAACACTAGTCTAAATAATCAGGAAACATTCAGCCAAGACCTGTTGGCTCTGTGGTCAGAGTACACAACTACGATCCTCACCCATGGGAAGTGAAAAAAATATATATTAGTTTTTACGTATTTCACAAAATATTTTAAGATAGAGTAAGAAATTAAAATGATAAAATTGGATATTGGCAGACAGTTTCGAAATGGAACACTATATATTGGTAACGACACAAAATGACAAATTGAAAGAAATAATCCTGTCGTACTTTAAAAAAAAAAATTCTTGAATTGAAGATTTCAACAAGCAAGAAGCAAATTATAACAAATAAATGAAGACGTTACATACTTCTTGATTATAGCCTTAGCACTTTCGGGAAGGGGCCCCTCCCATCATCAGAGGCGGCACGGTGGCGCTTCATTTATTTGTTAAAAAAATTCTTATTAATATGAACTTCCTCTAAAAGGAACAACTGAATCAAAGTAAATCTCAAGTAAATGAGAAGAGCAAAAATTATCAATAGTACATACTATTTTTGGTTTCCTTAGTTTCTTTAGGCGTATCACATGCTACACATGAGGATTTTGATTGAGGATTTCGTACCCAACAAGCACTGCATTCCCATGTTGAACTCTGATAAATAAAATTATCATTATTTTAGATATACATCATATACACATACAAAGTTATATACTTCATAAAATCATAGCACATAAGATGACTTACAGTAGCATTTTCTTTTATCTGTGAATTATTCGGTAGATCATAATCAATGGGATGTGAGAATTTAAATGAATCATATGGAGAATGTAACTGAAAACAGAATACAAGCAAGTTTTTTAAGTAAATCTTTTTATCAATAATAAAAAAAATCTTTTATGTATTTTTTTTTTTTTTTCTTAATTAATAACAAAATTATTTATTAACAAATGCATTACATAAATAAAAACTAGCTGTATTAGGTAATATAACCAATTGTGACAGTTAATGTTAAAAGTTAGAGTTATTCTTAATACTTACTAATTTTACTACTTAATATTCTTTTTTTAATCCTTTCTATTTAATAGAAAGGATTATAATAAAAAAAAAAAAAAAAAAAGAGTTAAATAATTTAACTCTCATTTCTGATTATTATTATTATTTATTTATTTTTTAATAAAAATTATGTATCATGTAATTGAAATTTAGAAATTTTATAACAACCTTGAAAATTCATTTTTGATAGAATGGAGTAGAAGGCTGATTTTTTATCAACTATGTGAAAAATACCAGAGCCGGGAATCAAACTCGGACCTTCCGCTTAATACGCATTAATGATAACTAGTATCATTGTTTTCTCACATTAAATAAAACATTTTCTTTTAAATACATTCATTTTAAATGCTTATCCTTACATTTAGTTGAAGGAGTTAAACTTCGCTTAGGTCTTTAATTTTTTTTTTTTTTTTTTTTTGAAGTTTCTTATATTTTTCACATGCTACTCGGCGATCTTTGTTTACATTCTTATCGTTGTCATTTTTAGCTTTCCTAATCTTTCTATTTTTGTAGTTGCCATTGCATCAAAAATAGTTAATTTAAATTATGATTTAGCTTTGGCTACTAGGTAGTGCCGTCATCAATGTTTCAAACGTTATTGATGTTTTATGCAAATATAATATTTTGTTGAAGTATAAAAGGGTGCAAAGTATTTTCAAGGTTGCAGTTGAACAGCCAAAAGAACAAATGGATTGTTGAATAGCAAGGGTTTTAAGTTTGAAGGTGGTGAGCTGGTCTTACTTTTAAATTGTTTAAAATGACTTTTTTTTTAGTTTTTTTTTTTTTTTTTGAGGAGTTTTATAAAGTTAAGAGGTTTAAATTTTTGCCATTTAGTTAAATTAATTAAATTTTCAAAAAGTTTATTTATAGTTTATTTTTATCAAATTTCTTCTGTGGAATATTAGAAACTGTTTTTTTAAATCTCCTTTTTTCATCTCATTGGTCAACCAGGCAACCATGAGAGATGTAATTTGCCATTTCAATTTTTCCCCTCACTGGTCAACTGGGCAACCATGAGATGATATACCTTGATTCTTAGATGGTGTTACTTTAAAGTTTCATCACTATAACTCAGTGGTCAACAAGGCGATCCTGAGGTCAGTAATTGTATATAATTTATTTACTTTTATAAATGATCATCTAAACTTCGTTTTTTATTTTCTATGGTCAACCTGGCGACCTAGAAATGTATTATGGTTTTTTTCTTCAAATATCATCATTTAAATTTCATTTTCCTGTGGTCAACCTGGTGACCCAGGATATTCTATAAATAGTGTAAATTAACTTTTTACTGTGGTTTTTTTTAGAAACTTTAGAAAAAAACTTCAGCATCATTTATTGATTTTGTGTTCAAGATGATTGTGATTATTGACCAAGTTGACGAATTGTTTTTTCCACATGTTAATAGGTAAAATCAACTGTATATTATGTTTACTTCAAAATTAATTTAATGAATTTATGTATTGTTGAATATTATTAAATATTTTTTCTTGAATAAATTTTCTTGTTTAAATTTGTTTCTGTTAATTTGAGTCAACATTTAATGCTACTAGTCAAATAATGTCTTTCACTTAAACTAAAAACTTAAACATTTTTTACTGCTGATTTTTTCTGCTTAATAAAACTGTTTAAAAGTTTCAGTCAGGTCTCTTATCATTTTGGTTATGGGCAAAATTTAAATGGGTTTATGTGTTTCTCCAGATTTGACTAGTTTTTTTTTGTTGACTGAGTAAATTAAAAGATGGCATATAATATAACTCCTCAGAATGAGAAACTTAATTCCACCAACTATGACGGCTGGAAATGTGATGTCAAATTTTTGTTGTTGAAGCGTAATGCTTATGACATCGTTACTGGTGTTGAAAAGCAACCTAAATTAAGTGAAACGGTGACTGAGGAGGCAGAAAATGATTTTAAAAAAAGGCAGAATGCTGTCATGTAATCCCTCAGATGCTTTGGGAAATTATTAAGGTCAATTTCCAGCCAGATAGTAGGAGCCATCATATGAAACGTTTCTCTGAGTTAATGACATGTTTTTGAGAACCTGGCGAATCTATAGGTCTCTTTGCAGCTAGAATTTCTAAAATTTCGGATCAGTTAAAGACTATATATTGGTAAGCCTATTAATGATGAATATACTGTTTTCAAGTTTTGAGGTACCTGCCCAACAAGCTTGATCAAATTGTCCAGCAAATTTTGAGATGGCCCGATAAGGATTTTAAGTTTAAAAATATTGTTATTGAGCTTTGCTCGGAGGAGGCACGATTACAATTATAAACTATAGATAAAAGTAAAATTGAATATCCTAACAAGGCTCAAAATGTTAAGTTTAAAATAAAGTCTGTTATTACTTGCTGGCGGTGAGGTAAGAAGGGTCATGCTATAAAAGACTGTCAGGTCAGGCTTGTTAATGATTTAAATGCTGCAAAAGAAAAACCACTTAAAAATAGTTTTGTTAAGAGGAGTGTGGCTCTGGTCAACAGTCAAAACGTGATAAAACTCCCCCCGTAAAGCTCAAAATTTCATAGCTGAGGCAAACCTTAACAGTTTTGATCGAGAGGGATGCTGGGCTTTTGACACAGCAGTTTCTCATCATTTTTGTAAAGATAAAATTCTCTTTAGTAATTTTGTAGAAATTTCAGGTGATGAGTTACACATGGCTGTTGACGGAGTTACTTTTCCTATAACTGGTAAAGGTGAAGTCGAGTTGGACTTGAAATTAAATTATGGAATGTTCTGTTTTTGCACCTAATTTAAGAAAAAATTTATTGAGTGGTTCTAGATTCGACCGCAGGCAACCTGAATGTGGTCGACAAGTTTGGTGATTTTTCTTTTTTCTGCTAAACTCTATGACGGGATCTACTACACTTTTCCAAAGGTTATTAGGAGCAGGCATAGTGTTAAGGTGAATGGGGGGCAGAATATGAATAAAAATGTTGATTCTGAAATTTGAGCTTTGCCTATTATAAAAACTGCTAATCTAAATGATATTGATACATGGCATTTGTGCTATGATGATATAAGTCCCGATCTCATTTTTAACACTATTCGTAATTCTGCTGTAAAAGGTCTGCCCAATTAAAAATCTGTTAATAATTTTTTTGTGATCCTTGTCATTTGAGTAACAAAATCGTGTTTCATTTAAACCTTTAGGTCATTCTTCTTCTAAAAAGCCTTTAGGCAGACTGTTTTTTGATACCTGGGGTCCTATTAAAATACCTGTTAAAAAGGGTGAA
Organism: Salticus scenicus; assembly: GCA_963930645.1. Classification (NCBI taxonomy): domain Eukaryota; kingdom Metazoa; phylum Arthropoda; class Arachnida; order Araneae; family Salticidae; genus Salticus; species Salticus scenicus. The sequence continues at coordinate 240,810,155 of OZ005652.1, forward strand.
TGTTTCTTCTTACCTACAATAGATAATTTTCCTGGCAAGTCAGCTGTTTACCCTATTCAGGAAAAGTCTATGAGTTTTGATATTTTTAAAAGGCATGTTTTAAGGGCTGAAAGATTCCGGGGTACCAAGTTAAAAGCCATACGTACTGACAATGATACTGAATTTGAAAATGACTGTTTTAGGGCTTTTTGTAATGAAACAGGTGTAACCAATGAGTTGACAAATACCTTTACGCCAGAGGAGAATGGGGTATGTGAGAGATTTAACCAGACTATCATGAACTGTGTTCGGGCAATACTGAAATCCAGTGGATTGTCTAACGATTTTTGGCCTGCATTTTAATTATACACTGGTTCTCATAATTATAAGGACACCCGTTTTTCTATATTAACTAAACACTATTATTTAAACAAATATATTTTTTATTAATTTGAATTTCATTAACAGACTATATTGAAAAAGTTTTATAAATTTTCTATCTTAAAAAACTTTAAATACGGTCAAAAAGATGATTTTTTTGGTGTTCAAATTATAAGGACAGCTCGAATCTTAGTAATTTTTTTTCAGTTATTCTTTAAATTAATATTTTATGGGGGCTCTTTTTAGGATGAAACAGTCAGACATTCTCTTTGGTATATATATATATACAGTGAAATACATTTAACAAGAAAACGCTTAACATGAAAAATCAGTTAACATGAAATGATATAGCGGTCCGGATAGTGTACTATGCTATTTAATACATTTTTGTTTCTTTTAACATGAAACAAAAATCGTTTAACACAAAAAAAACTCACTTTCGATCTTCAGTGACATATTTGCTACAACAGAGATGCCAACATTTTAATTTATTCTGGAGCATTTTTAACTCCACCTTTATTTCCATACCACATTTTTCTTAAGAGTAATATTTCCTTATATTAACGTAGTTATATATTGAAGGAAAATAGTCTGTAAATAAAGTGGTGCGACCAATAATGAGATTTTTGACATTGTTCATAATTAAAATGATTCTGCTTATATAAATTTTGATGACGAATCTGACAACTGAGTCAATGATGCAGTTTCTGTCCTCTCTGCTTCAAAAATGAAGAAAGTAATGAGTATCCACAGTTATTTAGATGCGCATTCGAATTGAGAGATGAATAAAACAATGGATGATCTCAATCAATTTTTGAAAAATATGGTGCTGAGAAAGGCACTTCAGTAAAAGATATCTGAATTTTTTTTCCAAAAAACAATAATATTTATACTTAATTTTTATCCTAATGGATGCAAGTTAGTAGTAGTTTTACAGGAAATGAAAATAAAAATTGACGACATGGAAACATTGGCGGATTTTGTACTTTTTCTATAAATCTTTTTACACGAAAAAATATTTCGGTCCCCTTAGTTTTGTGTTAAACGTTTTTCACTGTATATATATACATTTTCGTTTTTTTTTAAATATTCAGTTTCAATAACATTTCATACAGCATAGATGATATCCTGAATACATTTAAACTAATTTAAAATTAGATAAAAGGTAAATTCTAAAACTATAGTAAAACCTTTTTTAATTACCCGCACAAGTGCTTTCAGCCACTAAAACCGCAGCCTTCTTCAGGTGCATCTTGGTGAACTGGATCGTTGGGCGGTCTTGTCATTTGTCTTCCTCCTCCTCTCTCTTCCAGCATGGTGCGCCACCTGGCGTCGATCTCCATTGGATCACTGTTGCACAAGTCGTGATTCGCTAAAATTTCGACATTTTCTCTTTTTGTTGCATAGAAATAATTATTGTAAAGGGCTATTTTGCTGAAATTTTTGAAATCTATTTTAATATTTTCTTTTTGGTTTATTTTTGTTAAGGCTGTTGTTATTTTATTATATCTTATATCACTTTTAAGTTCTTTATCAGTGTTTTTATTTTCCGTTTTGTCATGCCTATATAGCATCCAGTTGTTAATCCATAAAATTAATTTCACCAATGAAAATAAAACAACTGGATACTATATAGGCATGACAAAATGGAAAATAAAAACACGAATAAAAGAACATGAAAGTGATATAAGATATAATAAAATAACAACAGCCTTAACAAAAATAAAATATTAAAATAGATTTCAAAAACTTCAGCAAAATAGCCCATTACAATAATTATTTCTATGCAACAAAAAGAGAAAATGTCGAAATTTTAGCGAATCACGACTCATGCAACAGTGATCCAATGGAGATCGATGCCGGGTGGCACACCATGCTCGAGGAGAGAGGAGGAGGAAGACAAATGACAAGACCGCCCGACGATCGAGTTCACCAAGATGCACCTGAAGAAAGCTGCGGTTTTAGCGGGTGAAAGCGCTTGTGTGGGTAATTCAAAAAGGTTTTTAATGTTTTAATATACATTTAAACTATTTAAAATTGCTTTCCACTTGCATGCACTTTCTAATATGATAAATTAAGGTTTTTTCAACTTTTAGGCAATGGGAAAGGAAATAATACAGAAATTTCTTTCTTCGAACTATATTTCCTATTGCTCTAGAAGTAGATGCATTTAAAAATTAAATAAATTTTTGTATGATAAAAAGAGGCATATCAATTTAGCGATTACTTATGTTAATTGTATAGTGTACAAATGTAAATGATAATTTAAATGTTTGTTATAATTAGTGTTAGTTATTTATGATGAATTTTGTGGTCATACAAGGAAAAAGAAGTGGTTCAAAAATTGAGCTTTAATATTTTGATTGTTTTGTAATCATGGTCTGGAGGTAAAAAAAAAGGAGTATTTTTTGTAAAAGTTGTAAAAATATTTAGAGTTAGTTCCCCAATTCTTCTTGAAGGCGGCGCTGTAGGACTAGCGATCGCTGATTCGCCCGGCTGAAGATCTCGTAGCTTACCGAATCTTCGAGAATCCATTTGTTCACAGTTGATCATCATATGCAAATCCATTGTGGAATTGTCTGGATCTTTCGCTATCATTCTCTGATAGAAATATTAATTAGGTGAAAGAAGATATAAATAGACAACTGTAGATTTAAATGTGGCTTTTTTTATTTTTGTTTTTCTCCAGTGTTTCGTTTTTCATGTTAGGTTTAATGGGGGATTGAGTACCTGTTGGCCTAACATGATAGTATATTTTTAAGTTTTACCTATTTTAGTGAAATAAAAGATTTCAAGTAGGTAAAAGATATGATATGGAATTTTTATTCAATTTTTTTAAAAAGAACTTTATAATTTTATGACTGCTCAGAACAAACAAACTTTTACTATCAGGTCATTAAGCCATTTATGACATTTTTGATATCTTTGCTATTTATCATTTGCAATCAAGATGTAAAAGGTTAAGTAACTATAATTACATTTTTCTTCTGAATTAATTCAAATAATAAGACTTATTATGTTATAAGTTAACAGATAACTATTGCTTTATTATACTTTGTTAAATTTTTGTTTACATATGTTTTATTAAACTTATTTGGTTAATTAAAAACTTTGTTATTATTTGACTTCCTGCATTCATATTTTAATTTAAGTTAAATATAACTATAATTAAAAAATTAAACTCTGCAGAATAATTCTTTCATTTTACATAAACTCCAAAACTCCAGCTACGCCTCTCTGCTTATAATTTGCACTCTGCTAAAGTAAATTAAATTTGTAATAGAGTGTTTATGGATATGAAATCCTTCATATCCAACACAACACGACGTATGCTTTCTATAGCGAAACAGTGGAAATTTTGAGTAATTCCAATTCATGTAATGGCAATGAGCCCCGCGCAGACATAGACCAAATTTGGCGCCACCTATTCGAGGATCAGCCAACTAAAACCAAGAGCAACGGTACAGCTCACTTGCAGCTTGGCATGCTACCGCATAAGGTCGCCTTTAAGAATGCCGGGGGCCACCAGTGAAAATGACTCAGGATGAAGCCTGAAGTAAGGTTTTTCTAGTTATTTTAAATATGTTAGTAGGCTTCATTGGTTGAAAATTTAAGTAAATCCCAAAGTAAGTCATTTATTTGTAGAAAAAAAAAAAAAAAAAAAAAAATGTGCATGCTAATTTTATGTTTAAAGATTTATAAAACTTACTGCTAAAGTTGATGTAGGCACTGTATTACTCACAGATAAATCATGCTCAATAGGTTTTGAAAAAGTAAAACCAGAGGGCTTAGATCCAAAATTAATAGTAGGTAATGATGTTATGGGCAGAGGTATACTTTTTAATGGAGGAGTATCCATTACCTGAAAAATAAATAAATAAATAAATAAATAAACATTTATATATAATGATATTTTCTATTCCTCATGAAAATGAGACAGATTCGAACAACACAAAAGCATTATTCTATTTTTATTCTTGCTGATTTACACAAACTCTTGGTTATGATTTGAGTATCTGATCATTAATTAGGTCAAAAAATAAACTATCACTAAAATTTACTATTAAAATAATAATAATAATAATTAACAATAACAATAAAAATATATAATAATATATATGAGGGATTAAAATTGGAAATTTACAACCGTAAAAGACAACCTAGTATTTAACACAATTTTCACTAAAAAATAACAATCATACTCAATGATACATTTGATTCAGTATTTTAAAGCCAATCAAACAATACATATATTAATACACTGACACATTAGATTATCCAACATATTCTATTTTTGATATTCCCTCCATCTTTCTTAATTTGGATAGTGAGAACAAAGTCTACCTATGACCCTTCAAAATTCTAGACAATTCTTAATTAAAAAAAAAAAAATCCTAAATAAAATATTTATAAACCTGCAATGAATTTCAAAGAACACATGTCTGTGAAATTGTACTTTACATTTTATTTTATTTATTCCTATCATGCAAAGGTTTTCTCCAAAGTAAAGATGAAGATCTGAAGAATTCACAAAGAGGCTACACAGAATAAAAATTTTTAATATATAAAATACACTAAAATAGTCAATTATCAGCACATCATCTTTCGAATGTCTCCGCTTCTTTACATCAAAACTCTGTTCAAGAGCTTTTTCTCTTGTGCACAACTTGAAGGCACTATATGCAACATCAGTAATAATCTGCTGACATGTTAACATTGACACATTGGATTATCCATCATATTCTCTTTTTGATATTCTACCAGGGCCGTGCTTGGGGGGGGGGGGGGGAGGGGGACGAGAGCGAGTGACTGGGGCGGTCGCCCAGGGTGGCAAAAAATTACAAAATTTCAGCTGAAAATTTAGGTCTACTAAAATTGTTAGATTTTTTAAAAAAATCAAATTAAAAGAAGAAAAAAAAAAAAAGAGAAAAAACAAACTTGATAACTTTTCATCTGTGGCAACCTGGCAGATTTTGGCTTTAATGGATAGTTTTCAGAAGCAGAAAGAGAGAAATAATTTTAGTATTGCATTTTTTCCCCTTGTGGCTTTATTTGCTTTTTAATAATCATGTGTTTTTCGCAGTGTTCTTAATGATAGAGCATCATCTATTGCAGTGGTAGCCGTCTCACGCTCACTGGGCTAAAATTGACCCGTCCAACAAAGTTTTGTGATTCATAATGGAATTCAGAAATTTATGCAATGCTAAGAAAACTCGTTCTTGCTCTTCTATATGAAAATTATATTAGATGATATGATATTTGTGGGATATATTTATTACTTGAAGTAAGATCAGTTATATATATATATATTAGGGTTTCCTCGATCCCACATTCTTCAAGAAATATTTCACTACTTTTTTTTTTTTTTTTTTTTTTAAATATACTTCTTACAAACATATGGTTATTTAGTGACACGTCTATTTAAAATTTTGTTAATGCAAAATTAAGGGCATCGGCAACCTAGTATGTGTATGTATATATACATTATACATACAGTAACAGTATAATGTATATATACAGTGGAACCTGTAAAAGTGACCACCTTGGTAAAGTGACCACCTGACTAAAGTGATCATTTTCTTGACTAAAGCGACCCTTTTCCAGTTTTAAAGACCCTTTATAAAGTGACCACCTGCGTATAGTGACCATTTTAGCCGGTCCCTAGGGTGGTCACTTTAGACAGGTTCCACTGTATATACACACATTATACATGCAGAATGCGACCTACCTAAATGAAATGCATTTATAATGCGGCCCTCGAGGTCTTTTGGGTTTGATAGGCCTCATTCTATCGCATACTTTTAAAATTTATTAATTTTGAAACAGGATGTTTGAATTAGTCATTTAAAAAAATTTTTGTCGTTAATTAAATTTTCGAACATCTATGATATAGCTTTATTTTAGGGGTGGGAATCGATTAAGAGTTTTAACTGGGTTAATTGTAGTTCATTAATCGATTAATCGGATTTTTAATCGGTTTTAATTTTTCTTTATATAATTTTATTTCAATGATGAATAAATCTCTCATATTGTGTATATATATATATCATTCATAAGTTTGACTGAGAAAAAAAATTTTTTTTTTTTTTTTTTTTTTTTCAAAATTTTTTGTCTAATCAATTATATCTGTTTCATAGCTGAAATTTAAATCAATTTTCAGAGTAATAATTGGTGACTTCAAGTTGTTTTATATAAATATTTTCACTTATTCATTTTTTTTTTCTTATAAATTAATTTTTCAATTTATTTTGAAAGAAACATTAAATGAATTTACAAACATTTTAGTCTTATATTTGCAGGCCTTGTCCATTTCGCTTGTCACTATTTTAAAATGAATTCTCAAAATTCCATATCATTATCATAAAAATCTCAAATTCTTATATTTTAGTACTTCTTTGTCACTTCGGACTACAACACAGAATGTTATTTTCTGTTTCTACTTCAATAGTTACTATCAGCAATTTTAAACAGACAATAAACGCTTGAAGATATTGTGAAACTCTGTTGACATTTCCCCCATCAGAGGGATAGTGGAAATCTCAATTCCTTCTTTTATTTTTTTATTTTTAGCATTTCTATTTTTAGAAGGCTACAGAGAGGTGGTGTTGCTCCAGCATGCACATGGAGCGGCATTTTGTTTAATAACTGTCCTCTCCCTTTTCTCTATCAACAAAAGTGGAACAACTTCTTTTGAGAGGTTTTATTTATTTTTATTTATTTTATTTAAATTATTATTATTATTATTATTATTATTTTTTTTTTGCTTTTTCATTATTTGATGGATGTTTCTTAACATATTTGTTAGCAAAATATACAAAAAAATATTTTGTAGGCAAAACAGCATTTTTACTTTAATTTGTAGTTTAAAAATTTTAATCGGATTTTGAAAGTTTTTAATCGAATTAATGGATCAGATTAGCTCGATTAAAAAAATTGATCGAGACTAAGCATTGATCGATTAACCAAACCGATTAATCGGCACAGCCCTATTTTATTTGTTTAATTTTTAAACATTACTTATTTTATATAATATTTTTATAATTCAAACTTTCAGTTGTAAATTTTTTCATATCCTTTAACAGCTGTATACTTTCTACCTCCCATTCACTTTTTTTTTTTTTTTTTTTTTTTTTTTTTAATGTATATTATTATTATTATTCTGATACAAGTTTTAATTTATTTTTTACTTTGCTGATTCTCAAAAAAGATCTAATAAAAGTAGAAGATAAAAATGGGGGGGAAATGACAAGGTATCTACCATTGTCTGAAATTTCTGATTTGCCAGAAATGAATAACTCAGCCCTGACAACGCAGAATAAATATGTTAATGCCAAAATAAATAATAAACAAAATTGTATTAAAAATTTATTCTTCCCACAGCATAAAAAAAAGAAAAAACATCTAGGGTAATTTTATTTCTCCCGCACATGATTTGTTATACACAAGACATATAATAATATATGTGTATCAGGATGTCTACTGACTTGACAGAAGAAAAATTCATGACCTCAAAAAAATTTTCATGACCTTCTTTATCGACATAGCCAACCTTTCTTTTTGACCAGTAACTGGGGGGCGTCGGTCTCAGAGACCGCTTCAAAATTCTTTTCTATCACCCCTATTCTATTTTTAGCTCGATTGGAAATTCGTTCAGTAGCTTCTTTTTTTTTTGTGACACTGACTTAGATTTCTCATTGGCTAGAAATTTTTGCACCTGCTTCCTTTTGAAAATCTTTTATTTTTTTACAGTCGGTCTGAGAGACCCCGTGTCCCTCAGTGCATTACAATTTCGAGCAAAGGGAAAAAACATGGCTGACTGGGGCCGCAAAACATTATTCAGCCTTTTGATCCCCGTGCTCCCAGGCCCGGACTGGCCAGGTCGGCTGGTCAGCGATCGCCGAGGGCCCCCGCCGCAAGGGGCCCCATAAAACCCCTAAAAAAATATATACTATTTTATATTTAGTTACATTAGAGTAATTTGTCTATTTATTTTCCAGTAATCTTTGCCTTTTTCAATCAATTTTGACTCATCGCAAGTTGCACAGTTTAAGTTTAAGACAAGTCCCACGCAGTTTAAGATAAGTTCGTGATCAAAGAACTTAAATGCAAACAAATATTGAGGGGAAAATATGCCCTTTTTGGATTGATTTCATCGAGAATGCTCGCAGCTCAAGTCGACAATGTTTCAATCGCTGCTTCATGTTTCATCCTCTATCTTTGCTCTCTCCTATCTTAAGCTGTTATGAGAAGAAAGAACATATAGCCTGAAGTACAATCTATTACATCTCAAAGCTACGGAACGACTTTCTTGAGCTCAATCTAGGATTATATTTAAGCATAAATGAAATCCGCAAATGTAAACAACAAGCGCAACATTTGGCGATAATTCCTCTCATAGATTTGAAAGTTATGAGGATAGAGAAAACTCTGGAATTGCGATTCTCTGATTGGGAGACATCATGCTAAAAACTATTGCATGCGATTCTCAGTCAAGAGTGCGTGATTGAAGAATATACTGAGGCAAAAGTATCAAACGGTAGTATTTCACTGGTTTCACCTCATGAGAAACCTGTTTATAAGTTAGTATATGCCTTTCATATGGAACTTCGTCTGATAGCGGCTTACGAAATCAGCCAGCCACGAACTTCAAAAGAACTAAATTTTTAAGAATTTTAATTTGTCTCTTCGGAGTTGCAATTCTTGTTCTTGTCCGCCAATTAAAATCAGGATTAAAATAGTAAATTTTGATCCGTGTTCTTATCTAATATAACTAAGTTTTTTGTTGTGTGCTTGCTCCCTAATCAGTCTTGTAGTAGGGTTGTTGTTAAGGACCCTCTTCACTCACCGCCGCCGTAAGTCAAAGCTAATGTTATTCCATGGGAAATTTTTCTTTACAAATAACTTATTAACAAATACATATTTTTAAATTCTGTTTTCACATTCTAAAAATTCCCAGCTGTTAAATTGACGGACTTTTTTTTTTTTTTTTTTTTTTTTTTTTTTAATTTTTTAAAATTTTTTATATTTTATTTTGAAGTTTAAAATACGAATTTTCAATATATGAAATTTTTTCATTTTGCAATTTCAAAATAAAATATTAAAAATTGAAAAAATACATTTTTAAAAAAGGTTCGTCAATTTAACAGTTGGAAATTTTCTGAATGTGAAAACAGAATTTAAAAATATGTATTAGTTAATAAGTTATTTGTAAAGAAAATTTCTCCATAGAATAACATTGGCTCGGGCATCTGGCGACGGTAAGTGAAGAGGGCCTTTAAAGAAGTGTCACAGCTGTGTCAACATAAAACGTGTCTATTAAAATAGTGCTTCAAAAAGAAAAGAAAAGAAGAGAAAATCTTGAGATGTTGGAAAATTCTCCAAACGTTTAAAAACATGATTATCTAGTTCCACTAAGTCACAAAATCGGCCTTTAAGGGACAATAATCAATAATGATACAATTAACCCTCTGACTGCCTTTGAAAAGGGCAAAATTGTAATTTTTTTACTGTACAGTTTTTTAATGTACCAAAATAAAACTTATTTCAACATAAGATTAAAAATGAAAATGTGCACATGACAATGATCCTCTTAACTATTACTTTCAAACTAAAAAACAAAGCTAAAATTTCGTAATTATATAATTTTGAATTATAAGTGTCATGTGGAAAAAACAACAGCTCAGTAACCAGATATATCTGTCAGCGATTGTCAGATGGTAAATACAGGTAACTCGAATTAGTTTATTAGCTTATAAATTCAAGCAAAACAATTCTATTATTTAAGTTTATAAAATTAATTTTTAAAATTAGAGGTTCTTAATTTCACATGAACATGTTTCAGCCAACGCTTTATTTTTGTTTTTTGCTATGTTTTGTTTTTGCCCCAAAAATCATTATAATAAAAGTCCAAACCCAGACAGCACATCGCTTCCCCAGGATATCTTCAAGATGTCTTCTGGATGAAATGACATCCCAGAAACGTCCTTAAGATGTACTGTGGATAAGTTAAGCCTAACTGTGCTGTTAGGGAATCAAGTGACTGTTATGAGTGCTTCACTTTTCATATGCCTGGGGGCCATTTATAATCAAAAAATTTTTTTTCAAATAAAATTGCACTAAAGAGTGGAATTTTTTTGTTATTGTTTTAGAATATAATGTAGGAAATTAAGATATTACACTCATTTAGTTTTCATTTATATACCGGGTGGGGGAGGGAGGGGGGGGGGAGAGGTAGCAAAACAGTTTTATTATTTAATTTTCTAAAACTAATTTTTAAAATTAGAGGTTCTTAATTTCGGGTGAAAATTAGACATTTCATATAAAAGCTAGCTGAACCTCCTCAGGCTTTGCTGTGATTTTAGTAGGCTTTACCAGCTTTGCTATTCGTTTGTCATTATATTTAAATGGCTTTTTAAAATTTTGTATCAGTTATCTATGTAAAATCCCCCCCCCTCCCCTCCCAAAATAAATATATATATATATATATATATATATATATATATATTAAAGGCGAAATTTAGTTTAGTACAGAAGACTGTTAATTTCAATATGTAAAATTTTTATTTTTTAATTTATTTTTTATCTCATTTTTTGACTGTAAAACTGGGCCACGTACTTTTTTAAATGAGTGAAGTAAATTAAAATGCAGTGTTACCACCTAAATTTCATACTTTAGTTAATTAAAAAAAAATCTAATGGTAGAGTCGAAAAACTGTTGGCTTCAGAAAAATCGCCCGTTTCCTTTGGTACCGAATTTATAACAATACTGCAACACGATTTTTTAAAATATGTTTTCTCATTAAAAAAAAGCATGCGGTAACTGATTCACCCCTTAGCAATGGTTATTATATTCCTTTCTGAAAACTTCTTCGGTACAGCTTAAGTATAAAAACCTCCTTGGCGCCTTTTAAACTTTGGATGTCATTTTTGAGATGAATTAAAATGGCTGTCGCAATTGCATACGTAAAGATCTTGGCGAGAGTTATTCAGTTCACTATAACAGTACAGATTGTATTATAGGGACATTTTTATTTTTCTTGTAAAATATTGTATACAATTTATATCAACTAAATCACAATTGAAGGGGAATTTTTTTTTCGATATGCTTAGTGTTTTAGTAATATTGTGTCCCTTTTAAATATTTATTTAGGTATTATAGTAGGAATTAGATTATTATGGCTTTAACAGTGTGACTGGTTTGCCTGAAGCTAAAAATAATTCATAATCTCATTTTTAAATAATGAATCCTTTTTAGTTAATAAGTAAAGATATTTTTTATCTAGCATGGAACTAGTTTATATGTGGTATAAAAAATTATATAAATATTTATTGTGAAAGTAAGTAAACCACATCGGAAAAAGCTTACATTTTTACTCAACTATTTTCCAAGTGGGTTGGTTGGTTTGGTTTTACGTTGAACTAGTGCTACGCAGTGGGCAATTGGCGACGGTCTGGGACTCACCCCAAGAAGTGGTCCCGAGACATGCCATCACAAATTGATCCCCCATGGAAGGAATATTTTCCAAGTGGAAAAAAAGCTGAATGTGTTTTTTAGGCATGTAAGCCTAATTTTCAAAAATTACGTATTTTAATATCCTATTCATTCTAAATTCCTCGGTGAGGGGCCCCTTTTAGATTTTTAGCTGAGGGCCCCCAAAGGAGCTAGTCCGGGCCTGTAGCCTCCGTACGTCTTGCACACATGCTAGCCTTCAAGACAGTAGCACGTGTTTTTTGAACCTGAAGAAGAAAGGCCACGTCCTTTTGAAACTGTTAGTGCTGTCTTATTGTTTATGGTGTGTGGAAGAAGTTCTATAGTTTAAATATTGATTGTGCACTAGTTTTTTAATTTAGTATTGTGCAATTAAATAATATTTTACGCGACAGTCAACCAATGAATTCATGCAAAAGAAAAATAATCTTACTTCATGTTCGGCCATTCCTTGTTTTGAAGAGAAATGGTGTTGATTTAATTTATTTTTCATCTTACCACCAGCACTCCTTTGAGAACTAAAGACAAAATAAAATTTTAAATTATAAATAAGTATATATATGTGTGATTAAAAATCAGTGATGAGATTAGCAATAAAATTATACTTTTAAAAAATAGAACACACTTTTATTGAAATGTGAATTAAAAAGCACAAAATATCTATCTTTATAGTATTAAAATGCAGGGTAAGAAAAAATTGTGTGGGTGACACACCATATTACAGGGTGATTATAAAATAATTTCGAATTAAACAAAAACCATTTTTAAAAAACCTCCCCTGACTGGGCTCGAACGCTAGACCTTTAGGTTCGTAGCCCTGAGCTTTACCTCACAGTCACAGCGTTCACGTAGGAAAAGACTTTTTTTACATTATAGATTTTTTGTTTGCTCCCAGAGCAGTTACAAATATACATACAAACATACATACAGGTGAAGCTAATAAAAGCGTGTTAAAAAGACAAAAAAGTTGAAATTTTACACAAAGACAAGCCATTCAAATGAAACACTGGAATTTTAAAGAAAAAATATATTATATTACAGCAATAAATATGTCTTTTAAACTTCAATCTATATTTAAAAAAAAAAAGAAGAACAAGAAGAAATTATTATGCTTTAGTATTCAATCAAGTTTTACTTAATTAGATGATGTAACAAATGCACATCAAAAACACAAAAATTTCAGAAAAAGTTAAAAAAAAAAAAAAGCTGAAAAATCTCATCTCTGAAAAATTAAAAATTCTACAATAAAGTATTTTCTTAAATATGACAGGCATAAATCAGATCATACTTTACACTACAAAATGTGTCCCTTTGTAATGTTCGATTTTCTATTCAAATGTTCTATTTTTAACCTAATCAGAAATTCATCTACATATTTAATATAAGATGTTTCAACAATTAGCTAATCAATCAACTTTACGAAAATTATGTTCACAATAATAAATTTGCCGTTTCTATTTAATTATCAAAAGATTTATACTTTTACAGAAACACTTCATTTAAATTATATTTTTCCCCATTTATAATTTTTTTTTCTCTTTATAAGCTTTTATTCAAATTCAATAAAATGTAATTCATTCAGACATATTTTTAACTAACATGTTTAATCTATAATAATAAAAGAAAAGATTTTTCTGTCTGTTCATTTATAAGTTCAGACCCCATTGAATGTAGAAAAGTTCACAAACTGATTGATGGGTGCACAGAAGCCTTCAGGAGGGGATCATAGACCTTATATACTAGACAACGCTACCAATACGGCTGACCATTACAGCGAATGTCTTCAACATGAGGGTGTAATCTGATACCTCCATCCTTTGTTCTGAGTCTCGGAAGTCACGTGATCTTGGCCTAGGGGTGATTCCTCTCTCTCTCTCTCTTTTTTCCCGTATGCAAGCATAATCTCATACTTCTCTGACTGAAGTAAGAATTCAAACGCAATTTTTTCGCTTGCAAAATGATTTATCATAATTTTTTTTCTATGTAATTAATCTATGAAAGTTTAGCTTTCCATCCATGTGTAAATCTAAATGCTAAAATAAAAAGTGCGTGCACAATAAAAATATTAAAAAACACAAAATTCGTTCCTACAGAAAAATAACATAGTGATCATTCTCCACTCTTCCTCTAGACCAACATCACGTGACAATTTTGCTGGGGAAGCTCGTTCATGATGCAGTCAAATAACGAGGGGAAATGCGTTGTCTAGTATATAAGGTCTATGGAGGGGATAGTGGGGGGAAAAAAATAATTAAGTTATAGACATATTAATAAAAAAATCAACTTATGTCATTTAATAAACAAGTCAATTCTTAGCACCAAAAGTGTTATAAACTCTAACAAATTAGAAATACTAGCTTAAAATTAATTGCCAAATAAAAGGAGCGATTTTTCTGAATACAGCGGTTAAACCCCCTTACTGATATGACAATTTGAAAATTTTTAATTAGAAATGAAATTTTAGTGGCATCATTTCATTGTTTTATTTATCATTTCCAGACATCTGATACAGATGTCATGATCTTCCATTTGGATAACTGCTTTTCAATTTTTAATGTACCATGTGACAATATACTGAAAATAAAACAAGCAGTTTTGAATTTTAAACCAATTTAAGCAGAAATTGATAGTCGCCAGCTATTATGGCTTATCTGCCTGTAGTTAAAAAAAATCTAGGAAATTGTTTAGAAAATAAAAATTTTAGAGAAATTATATATGTATTTGAAATTTTCTTTCATTTGTTTATGCAAAGAAAGAAACATTCCTTTTACAGAATTTTTTTTATTTTTATTTATTTATTTTGTGGTGGTGGTGGTGGTGGGGGGGGGGGGGGGGGAATTTGGGAGTTAAAAAGGAATTTTGTGAATTTTATACACATTTCAACAGAAATTGGTAATCACCCATGATAGAGTAGCCATTTTAATTTTAAAATTTATTGAAGTTATTCATTAACAAATGCACTTTCTGTCGCTGATATATTGGGTTGTTCGGAAAGTAATTTCGTTTTTTCCTTCGAAAATGAAAGACGATTTTCTTATATTGTATAAATATTTTAATGAATTATATATTCTCCACTTTGATCGGTTTCTTAGCGATCTCACGAGTTATTATTTGGCAGTTTTTCATTAATCAATACTTTATTTTGTCTTCATTAGCACAAACTGGTTTTCTAGAACGTTATGCATCTTCAACTCAAAATTGCCAGAACAAAATTTGGTAAACCAGTTTTGACAATAGCGTTCTTTAAATAAATTTTCTGTGCACACATCGTATACTTTTTTGTCCTTGTTTGAATAGTATTTTCGCATTTTTGATAGCAAAAACAAAATATGCCGAAAATGTCGCTTCTGATTTTCTTTATTTGATAGGGCACCAATCAAAAACTATTGAGCGGAATAAAACGACCTTTTTCACAAGCAAGCCTTGCTATATCAGCTGTCACAATATGTAATGGCAATGAACTTAAATGTGAAGAAGGTGTGAAAAAAATACAATTAAGTCCTCTGCTGAGAAAAACGAAATGACTTTCCGAACAACCCAATATATATTTTTTAATTATTATTGTTGTTATTTTAATGATTTATAACAAACAACCTTTCGCTCAATGTACATACAAATTAAAAAATGGTGCAGTTATCAAAAGAGAAATGGATACATTTTGTTAAGTCTGTAATGTTCTCTAGAAGCTGAGATATAGCCTTTACTAGAATATTCAGAACAATAGCCGTCATGTTCCGAACAATATACAGCCAAGTATGATCAAGATTAATTTATTTTATACACACAAACCCCAAAGCGAGTTTTTTCCCCAAAAACAGTAGGAAAAAGGAGTTAAAAATCGATGAAATAGGAGACAATAGGGAAAAAAATAGGAAAAAAATATTTTTAAAAATAGGAAAAATTAGGATATAAATGTTAAAATTTGACAATAAAAAAATTAACTAAAATAAATTAAAGTGGTGTGCCACTCACACAACTTCCTGTTACCCAGCATTTGAATATTATGATGACATATTGCAAGTTAAAAAGCAAGATAATGAGTATACTCTAAAAACACTTAAGAACAGTTTTGACCACTCCTTGAACCTTACCAATCTTGGTCAAACTTTCTGAGTGGCATCCTCATTTGATCTTCAAAATACTAAATTTGAATTAGTGCAATTTTTTGTTTTTAACTTATGCTGATAACAGATAGGCTGGCAGGTGAATGACTAAAACGTAAATTTTTGTATTTAAGGGACCTCAAAATGCTTAATTATAGTAAAATATCAGTATGGAAAATTAGACTTCAAACAATACTCTATGAGTAAGAGAAAATAATTACCATTCCTAATCCTATGCAGTTTTTGTTCAACTTAAGTTTTGTCATGTCTCTATTGACAGCTCAAAATGTAAATTGCACTGACGATAAAAGTTTCTACATTAGTGGAAAATCATTGAAATAATAATAACAATAATAATAATAATAATAAAATAGAAAAGTTAACAAAATCTATGGAAAATCCTATAGAAAGTCATAAAATACCCCCCAAAAGTTCTTACAAATTCAAAATCCATCCCTAATCTTCAAGAAAACTGCTAAATCCCCCACAGTTGGCAACACTGTTCCTAAGCAGCTTTCTTGAACTCAGTAAAATTTAGTAAATTACTTTAATCAATTATATTCAATAGAAACCAATGTTTGTACTTAATTTTGGGTAGCCCTGATAATTGTCTACAAATTATATACACACCACATAGAATACTTAAATTTAGCTTCATATGAAAAACATAACATGAGATGCACTTCCAACAATAACAATTTCCAAGTGTATATTAATAACGTATTTGAATTCTTTTGTGTGGCCCTGTAAACAAATAGTAAATTATTTTCATAGCATATTCTATAAGAAACATGCTTTTATGAGTATAAAAAATATACTGAATATATTTCATTTTGTTTACTATAGTTTCAAGGGGGAAAAAATCAGAATTAAGCTTGCAATAAATTTTTAATATTAAAAAATCATTTATATATATACTAGAAAAGACCTGGTTCAGGAATGAACCGAATTCCGAATTCGGGAAAAATTTCAGAATCAAACCTGAAATGTACAAAATGCCGCCTGATGCTGTTTGCATGTCAATAGATCAAAGTTTGTTAACAACACCCTTTTTAAATTCATGAAATCAATGAAGGTAGTGAATCAACGAAGGCTTTGCCTGCTTCGCTGGTCAATATATTTAAAGGAAACTCTTTTATATATAACTTTATTAAAAAAAAAAAAAAATCATCAAATTGCTCTCTCTTAGCAGACTCTCGAGAGCCTGACACTACTGCCTGTGACAACAGCTGGCCAGTGGGCTTCTATTCGAGTGCTTATCAAATTTTCAAAACAGACAGTATCAAAAAAAACTGAAGTAGCAATTTTAAATTTGAATCCCAGTTACATATGAACAACATTAAACGTCGTGTACATAATATTTTCTTTCACGTTATTTTCTATATTTATTTGACCAACTGTAAAATGACAACAATTTTCCGCAAAATATAATATTATAATATTACCATCGGCTACGTCTATCGAATGAGACAATTTTTTGTTGTTATAATAGTAATTAAGTTAGTTAATAGTAGTTGGTATATAGAAAAAAACAATAATAATTAATTAAACATGTAAACCTGATCATAGTTCAGTCTTAATACAGTTCCTTTTGGCGACTTTTGAATTTTTATCGCCATTTTACACAAAAATACATAATTTATGTGATTATTTTTCTATTTCGTTCATTTCTTTTTCCTTTCCTTTTCTTTCTTGTCTCTTTTTCAATATTTTATAATTTGTTTATATTTTTGATATGCTACTTGGCTTAAAGTGGCTTCCACAAAAGTAGCTAGCGTCCTTGGCGAAAAATGTCCAATTGATTGCAGCATCAAAATTTTAAAAAATTACCCAAGATTATCAATGAATTTACTTTCATGCCAAGTGTGATTCATCTGTGCCAAAAACATATACTATTTAAACAAAACAAAAAAGAGAAAAATATTAAAAAAGATTATGTTTTTTTTTTTTTTTTTTTTACTCCATTTTCATATTTTCCTTTTCTATATGCATGAGCAAATTTAATATTTTATAATTTTCATGTGAAAACATATTTCATTCATAGATATAGTAATAAGACATAGAATGATCATCGAGTGAGAAAAAGTGATTCCTTTTTACTCTGTGAAAGACAGCCATTTTTACTGGTGAATGGCCATCTTTCGCCAACTGAATACACACGGATAATTTAACAAATAAAATGTATGAATAATTTATGTACTAAAGGTGAATGAAAAACTCTTGAAACAGTTTCAAATTCAATTTTCATTCATTTGTTCTTTCCTTTTTTTACTATATCTATTAGTTTAGCTAATATTTAAAGTTAAATTCTTTTAATATACTAAAACTAACATTCTTTACCTGCGCCACTGCATACTTACATTTAAAAGAATTTTGAAAATTCCTCATTACTTACTAATATAAAATCTTAAAAAATATCAAACTTAAAGCAACTGATTATAAAAATTATATTTTTCCTAAATTAGTCAAATATAACTTACTTATGAAAACCTATTTCCTTTTCTTTCATCTATTTATTAGTACAGTTGAAAGCCGTGTAATACATCGGCATTTTGAAAATTCATAAGCATTCTATTCTATCCCAATTGCTGAGTTTCAATTCCAGTTAATGGCTGATGCAAAAAAAAATATTTTTTCGGCATCAAAAATCTTTGCATGATAACATGAGGATGATAGATCTATATAAATTACTATATCTATGATTTCATTTCATAATTAAAAAAATAAAAAATAAAATAAATAAAAATAACTCGTAAATGTTTTGGCAACAATTAAAAATTTAAAAGTCCATTTTTAAAGCTTTTACCAGGTTATTACTTTCATATTTCAATTAATTTTAAAAAATCTAGATTTTTCTTTCCTCTCAGAGAAACAGTGCATCAATCACTCGAGATGGACAAAGCATTCTCTATTATTCCTACGGGAGTGTCACAACGCCTACTCTCTATTGCGATGATAACGAAATTTTTGCGTTTGGCAGTGCGGAGAACTCTTGGTTTATTTAATGACGACATATAGGCTTTCCTTTTTTTGTGCTGTTCGATATATCTTTCTCGTTCCTTATTCTTTCCAGATTTTAGACGTGTTTGACTGCAAATTCATTTTCAGTAATTTTAATTTTATTTCTTTTATGACTCTAAGATTTAAGGGGGAGCGGTACACTTCATTGAGATTTTTTATAATTTTCGCACATAGTTTTTTAAAATAAATTATTTATTTATTTATTTATTATGCATAGATTTCTCTGTTTCATTTTCTTAATTTTTTTCTTTCATTTCAGTCCTCTGCGTTCCTTAGCAATGGCTGTTTTACTATTTATTTAATTATTACTGTTTAATTAGCTAATTTCGTTAAAAGTTGAAATTTTTTTTCTTTCACATTGTTGTGTTTATCGAAATCAAACTACAATGTAGCAGAAAGGATTAAAATTTATTAAATTTTAAATTTAACTAAGAAATATAACAAATAAATTTATGTAATTTTTTATAATACAATTAATAGTAATAAAATTATAAATTCATTGTAGCTGTAATTTTATTATTACAGAATGAGGACTAGAAAATCCATATTATTTTATGGTTTCAAAACTAAAATATTTAACGGATGCTATGATATCGCCACCTGTTGTCCAATAAATATCTAAAATAACGTGCTCGGGTAGAAGGTTGCAGAAGGCAGTAGGAATCCGGACCTGAAGTAGTGAGGGTGGGGAAGGCGATACAGACATACAGAGGTGATTGTGACTCAAAGATAAAAACCCTGAAAATTAGAGCCTCAAACTAGAAAAAACTCAAAATATCAAATAATACTCAAACTATTTAGGCCAGAAGCCCTCAATCCTTTTATATTTCATTCAGATATCACCTGGATAACAAATGAACAACCAATGAAAGCAAAAAATTACTTTATAGGAAATATGAAAATACAGATGGGTTAGAGTAAAAACCCTGAAATCAGGGGTAAACACTGAACACAAACACCCTGAGACAATAGGTACACAAAACAAAATTCTAAACGATTTCAAAGTTTTTTTTTTTTTTTTTTTTTTTTTTTATTGTTATTATATTATATTTATTATCATTATTATTATTTTTTCAATTTAATAATATATAGTGGGCAATAAAGCTGGTAAAGCCTGCTAGTATAAAATAAAAAAATTGTAATTAAAATATGCAAATTTCATAATTCAATTATAATTTTGATTATGTAATTATTAAGGCAAGCCACTTTACTGCAGAAAGTCTGTATAAACCTAATAATAAATTTAAGAAATTTTTTATTGTGTACAAAATTTCTAACACACGGAAATTTATGTTTTCTTCATGTTAACAGTTGCTGAGAGGTTCTGCTTCCCAAGCGGATAGACAGGAGTTCTCAGGTTCAATACCAGGTCGAGCTCGTCGCCTTAGCTGTTCGGATTTTTCCATGGTTTTCTCTTAAACTTGCTTAAATTGGGCTAGTGCGCTCTAAACATATTCCCAAGACTAGAATCCTACCATCCATAACCCTAAAACCAACACCATTCCCCCCTCCCTTATTTTTACTGAATTTTGTTTTAAATTTCTTTTTCTTTTTTCTTCTTCTTTTTTTTTTTTTTTTTTTTTTTTTTTTTTAATAAATTCTTGAATTTTCTCATTAAATATTTGTTTTTGGGATTGCTTTGATATTATAATGTATTAATATGATTATTATTTTTATTAAAATTTTTAATTATCCATAGAAACTTATTGGGTTGTGCAAGATTAAATGCGAATTATACAAGCAGATCGTAAGATTATTATTGCTTTTTATTTAAGTTGCTTAACTTTCCATTATTAACAGGGTTTAAACTGCCATTAGTTTTTTTAGCATTTTGCTAAAAGGTATCATATTTTGCTAAAACAAGTTGGTCAGAATTTCGCTAAAAAGCTAAAACTGGATAACTGTATAAAAAATCTCTATATAATAACTCGTTTTTTTTTTTTTTTTTTTTTTTTTTTTTGTAATATTTGCAGGCAAAAACTATGAAAGGACTGAAATTTTAGGAAATGATTATTTATATAGTAATTTGGATTTATTTTTAATTTTTAATGATTGAATTTAAATGCAAAAATATTTAAAAGTATGTCAGAATTCAGAATTTGATTCATAGAAGCATTCTTAGTATATTTGTTTTTGGGATTGCTTTGATATTATAATGTATTAATATGATTATTATTTTTATTAAAATTTTTAATTATCCATAGAAACTTCGAAAATACAAATTGGGTTGTGCAAGATTAAATGCAAATTATACAAGCGGATCGTAAGATTATTATTGCTTTTTATTTAAGTTGCTTAACTTTCCATTATTAACAGACATTTATATTATCTCACCTCCATTCTCTTCATATCTAGCATATGTGTATCTTATATAAATTTACCCGCATAAGGAAAAAAAAAAAATTTTTTTGTTAGAAAGAAGAAATTTTTTTAAATGTTTAGTTATTATATAAAATTATTGTCCTTTCAGTACATCTTATGTAACAACTTATAATGAACGCAAGATAGAAGTGCAAATGAATAAATGGTATATGAGGTGAAAAGAAGTTCTTAAAAATAATATTAAAATGATTTAAGTTACGTAAAAATATAGCCGCATCATAAATATTGTTTTACTTTTACCGACTATGCCAAAAAAGATTTATCTCAAAAACTGGTATTATAACTTTTGCGAGGCTCCGCACGTTTGAACAATAGGAGAGAAATTTTCCCGTGCACTTTTGTTTCTAGGAAGGGGAGGGGGGGGGGGGAAATTACGAAAATAAGCACTGTATTCTGGAGTTATACCTTCTCAGATTCGTGCCGGAAGGAAAAGGTTAACAGCGGGGGGAGAGATTAAAAAAATAATAATAATAAAGCATAGCTCAGCTTTAAATAATTTCAGGATCTCAATTTTTTTATGTGTCGGTTAGATATGTGTGAGCAACATGGAATATAAAGTTATTTTGGAAATTTACCCCTTCCTCTTGGGGCAGGCAGGGCAAAAACCACATTTTGAAGCTTAAATCCGTCCAAATTACCTAAGAATGGCGAATTTTTAGTGTGTGGGTGTTAATTAATTGTGCGAAATATGCACTTTAATGAGATTTTGTAAAACATTCAACTTTAACCGTGAGGGAGGGGGAGTAAAAAGCTGGTAAGGGACTGCTGAAGGCATTGGGGCTCCAGACTCGACTGTGACGAGCGGAAATACCGCGACAGAAAGTAGCAGGAAATTAAACTTAGATTTTGACGGATTTCAATATTTATTTTTTTTTAAAGATATTTTATTATTATTAATGATATGCTGTTTTGGGGATTCATTTCAATATCATGACCAACGAAGCGGGCAAAGCCTGCTAGTAAGTTCTAAAGTGAGGATAAGGCACCACCAAGTGGGAATTTTATAAGGAGAGATTTTTCAAGGAATGTGTTTGTGAACCAGCTGGTCGCCGAAGGTGGTTAGTATATGAAATAAATATATGAAAAGCATGCTTATCACAGGCCTGAAATAATGTCTAAATTTTTGGGAATGGTAGCATATAGAACAGAACAATATCAGAAATTAAATAATGATTAAAATTAAATATAATGTTCTAATGAAATAGTTTAAATTACACTTACTGTATTTCAGAGGTATTAGGTTGCAGAACATCATAACTTGGTGCTTTCTGTTCAGAAGGTGTAACAGATCCACCCTAGTAAACAAAATAATAATTTTGGCTGAATGCATTCATGATTTTATATGAATATAAAAAATGTAATAAAATATTTATTTGGCAGAATGATTTGTGTAATTTAAATCATACCTGCCAACATTTGATAATGACAATTAGTAGCACACCAATTTTAAAAATGGATTGGATGGTTGGTTAATTCATTTTTATCATGCAACACACGAATCCTAAACAAATAAATGTATGTATATTACCGTATTGTCTTGTGTATAATCCATGGGGTACTATTTTCAGCCCTGATGAAAAATTTTCCATAGATAATATCAGGGGTGATTGTGACTCAAAGTGACTGAAAATTAGAGCCTCAAAAAAAAAAAAAAAAAAAAAAAAAAAAAAAAAAACCAAAATATCACATAATACTCAAACTGTTTAAAGCCAGAAACCCTCAATCCTTTTACTTTCCATTCACATATCACCTGGATAACAAATGAACAACCAATGAAAGCAAAAAAATAACTTTATAAAAAATATGAAAATACAGATGGGTTGAGTAAAAACCCTGAAATCAGGGTTAACCCTGAACACAAACACCCCTGTAATATGCACTGCCAGATGCCAGACATCCGGCTTTTATTTGCCCCAGCAATCCAGCCACAATATGTTAAATATTTTGTGGCTGCCCCCCCACCCCTCCCCTCAGATTAAATATTTTTAAAGGTATTATTTTCATAAAAATAATTTACATTAATTTTCATATATAATGAAAGACTGCACTGTTTTAGAAACAAACACAATTTGTGAAAGCAGGTGTAAAATAATTTTATTAAAAATTCAGAATTACTCTTTTTGCACAAAATTCAACCAAAACTAAATTCAAAACTGGTGTACAATCAATAGATAGATTTTAAAACTTCTTTACACCATAAATTTTAAGCCAGCACAACCGGTTTCGAAAGGACATAGCCTTTCTTCATCAGGTGCAAAAAAACATGTGCTACTGCCTTGGAGGCAAAAGCAAGACTGAAAGCAGGGTAAAATCCAGAGGGAAAGGAGCAACACAAACAACCTATAGGAAGCATCATGCAGGACCAATCAGAGAGGAACACACATACACACACAAAAAAAAAAGAGGGAGGAAAGGAAGGAATAATCATTTAAATTTCTTTGTTTTATTTGTATAATTAATATTATACTATCTTGAATGCCGTTTACGTGTACATTCTTGGTAGGGCTGTGGGTTTTCTGGAAAATTTTGAAATGGAAAATTTTCAATCTCTAAATTACGAAGCTTTTGTAAATTAAAACTAAATACATTAAAACCTACAAGAAAACAAAACTATTCAAAGAAAAGTATGAATAATTATTCAATTCAAAAAGAAATTAATAAACAAAACACAGAAATTATGATTAAATGGTTCATTAAACATGCATAAAGCTAGAAAGTTATATTTTTTAATGACTGTTTTGCATGTATAATGGT
This sequence comes from Salticus scenicus, assembly GCA_963930645.1. Lineage (NCBI taxonomy): Eukaryota > Metazoa > Arthropoda > Arachnida > Araneae > Salticidae > Salticus > Salticus scenicus. Next base: position 240,834,263 of record OZ005652.1, read on the forward strand.
TGAATAATCTATATAAAAAAGGTGTCTGTGAACGTTCTGTAGCTGTTAGAGGCCCTCACATATCGCTGCCAACAGCTGAACCCCATTTTATTATATAGAGAAAATTTTTATGAGAATTAATGACTTTTTTCTTTTTTAATTCTGTTTATCAAAAAAAAATCTAGAAAAATTAAATTTGCCTTTATTTCTCCCAAAATTTACTTCATACTTAAGTTGCAAAGTGGAAAAAAAACGATCTAAGTTCTTTTTTGCACTTTATAATTTCAAAACAAAACATTAAAAAAAAAAACAAGTTTTTGAAAAACAAGAGCAAATTTAACAATTGTGAATAATCTAAAACTAAACAGAATAATAAAAAAAAAAAAAAAACAGAGGTAATTATCATAACGAATTTCTGTTTAGAATAATATGGGGTTTGGCTGCTAGTGGACACACATCCATATTTTTCTTTTCTTTTTTTTCTTTAGTTTGATCGCTAATTTTTATCATGAACTTCCTTTTTTATAAACAGTATAAGACTAAGATCATGACTCGATAAATATTTACTTAACATAATAGTATTAGGTGCACATCTTTTAAATAGAAATTATTGCTAGCACATCAATAATTTTACTGCCGAATGTACAAGGTAATTAGTAGTAAGGTATGGCTCAGACCATGCAAGGGTTCATTTCATCAAAATTCTTTCGATTTTTACTTTTTTCGATTTATTCTATTTTTAAGCATAGTTTGCAAACACAAAATCATATTTTTTAATAGTTGGTGGTATTGGATAACGGATGTAATTCTCTATTGAAAAAAATTAATCTGGAAGTTTGAGATTTTATTATTATCGTTATTATTTAACTTTAAATGTAACACCTTTATCAGATTTTTCAAGTACAACTCAATTTCGGATATTTTAAGCAAATAAAGAAATATTGAGTTCTTTCAACTAAACCTCCAGTTACAACATATGATGTGATTCATTTTATTTATTTGATTTCCTTAAATTTTAATCAAAATCTTGCTGTTTATTTATTTAGGCAATAAATTCTATTTCCTGTTGCGTGCAAAAAAAAAAAACATCCCCCCCCCCCCACACATTAGAAATTAGTTTTAAAAAGTGATTTTAAAAAATATAATTTTGTTTTTATATAAGATTTTTCTCTAAAACTTTCAACAATACCAATTTTGTAATTAAAGCAATTTTTTTTTTTTTAGTTTTGCTCTTTTTTTTTTTTTTTTAATTGAATATTTAACGAAGATTATGACAATGTCCTAACTTTCTGAGTAACTCTCAGAACCAGAGACCATAAGGTGGCTTAAGTAAGAATTACTGCCTGAGTTTGAAAAACATCCGCGTATTATCATTTATCAAATGAATAATTTGAAAAATAGGTACACATGCTCAGCAGTATAGTAGTGCATTAATTTATCAATATACGTTTTTTTGGTATGTTGTCAAATGCTTCATAATTATATTACTTATTGAATGTACTTTTAAAATTCTGATTAGCAACCATAGGATTTCTTGTATTATAATAGATAACCTCTTTCACAAGCAAGTTGCTCAAAACATACATCTGGTAATTTTCTAAATGATGGCTTTAATCAGACACTTTTGTTTTCCCCACTGTATATAGCATTACTGTGACTAATAAAAGAAAATTTAAATATATCATGCAAAAGATGTACTAAAATAATTGTTCTTTTTTTATTGGAAAAATTTTTCCAGGAAAACATAATAGAAAATTTTCCAAAAAAGAAAATTTTCTGTGGGAAATTTTCCACCCCACATCACTAGCTTCAACTGAAATAAATAAAGATTTTAGGTTTGTGAAGTCTATGGATACCCATGTATAAGCCGACAGCCCCCCCCCCCCCCCTTCAACTTCCAAATGTTGTCAAAAATTCTTCGACTTATACATGAGTATATACGGTAAATGATATTTAAATAAAATGTAAAGACTTGAGTGTCATTAGTTGTAGTTTTGATTTTTCTTTAAGACTAAAAAAATAAAATTACACTTATATAACCTAAACCTTAAATTAAGCTTCAAATAAGAATAAAATATTAATTTAAAAAAAAAAAAAAAAAAAAAAAAAAACTGATAAATATAACTTACTTTAAAGGAAAACAAAAAAAGTTCTCTATTTACATTCTCATAATTACTCTGTCTGTATAAATATTTAGCGATAAAAAATTTACGACAACTGAAGTCGAGCACCCCACACTTTTTTCCCCCATTAACCCTTTGAGTGCTGAATACTCGCAACCTATGCGGTCCAAACAGACGGCGAGCGGTTGACGCTGATGAGTTGTCTCATTCTTATCGCGGACGCGCTTTATGTGAGTGTTGCATAGTACACAGATCATTTTTGCCGGGCGCGTATTTGCGTTCATACTGATAACATCTGCTAAGCGCGTATTTGCGTCCATAGTCTATATTAATGACTTTCGCTGGACACATATGTGCGTCCATAGCACTCAAAGGGTTAAAGAAGTTATACTTATCTGTATTTTTATTCATTTTTTATTCTTATTCGACACTTAATTCAAGGATTACGTTATATCGAGTTGTGCATCATCTTACCATTACCTAATAAAAAACTTTATATTTATAGATTATTTTGTGCTTTTGAATTCTTATTTCAATAAAAATTCAGGTTCATACATCAGCGTCACAAACAGAAAAATTTCTGACAATTTCTTTCAAATTTCTGACTTTAGCAAAATCCTGCTCGGTGGCGACTGTGGCACCTAATTCCCGTTTTATAACTTACACCTTCCTCACTCATTAGAATTTGAAATTTTAAAATATTACAGCGCCATCTGGCGGTAGAAATTTTTGTAATCTACAGTTCAATTCCAAATTAACAAAGCTTTCAAATGATGTATCACTTATGAAATTATTTTAATTAGTAGCGGAGATACAAAAGAAAACCTAATCAGGACACCTTAAAATGTGTAAATCAGGTGAAATCTCGAATTCCACTTTCGACAATATAAAAATACTTTAAAATATCTTTCGAATAATAAATAAAAAATAATTTAATCATAATTAGAATTTGAAATATTGAAATTTTAAAATATTACAGTGCCATCTGGCGGTAGAAATTTCTGTAATCTATGGTTCAATTTCAAATCAACAAAGATTTCAAATGATGTATTACTTATGAAATTATTTTAATTAGCAGCTGAGATACAAAAGAAAACCTAATCAAGATACCTTTAAACATGTAAATCAGGTGAAATCTCGAATTCCACTTTCGATAATATAAAAGTACTTTAAAATATCTCCCGAATGATGTATTAAAAATAATTTAATCATAATTAGAATTTGAAATACGCGTATTAGAATAAAATTAATTTGCAATTAAAATGTAAAATAAAATGTAAATTTTTTGTTTATTGTCCGAAATCGATGAAATTTGAACTGCAACTTAGTTTTGTGATGTTAGGGCTGTAAATTAAGTTTTGTGTGTGACAAAGAAAAATTGAAGAATTTTAAAATTTGCAATTTTTAATCCCACTTAAAGAACATGTGACATTAATGATTTCCAGATGTTTTGTTTTCTTTCCAGACAGCGGAGAAAATCGTCTGCTGATAGAATGTTTCTTTATAAACAATTAGCCATAGAAAACTGTTTTATGATATAGAGAGTTTCTACATAAAATGTTTACATTAATATTGCCAAATAGTTTCTTAAAAATAAATAAATAAATAAATAGAAATGTCGAATAGCTTAAGAAATTGGTTCTACTTTAAAGTTTTTAGCTTCCAAACAGATTTTTTCTAACTCAAATTCATATTCGTGTTTTTGTTTTTCAAATCAAATTTTTATTCTTAAGAAAAGAAAATTTTAAAAAATCATTTCTCATTGGGTAAAAAGTCGGACCGGGTCCCCATTGCCTTCGGCACAAGATAGGGGATATGTGCACAGTGCACGCCTATTTCTTTCCCACCCTTTCAGCCCCTCCTAATTAACCTACATATACCAATTTTAAATGGTCTAACTCAATTAGTTGAGATGCAAAAGAAAACCTAATCAGGAGACCTCAAAATGTGTAAATCGGATGAAATCTCGAATTCAACTTTCGATAATATAAAAGAACTTTAAAATATCTTTCGAATGATGAATTAAAAATAATTTAATCATAATTAAAATTTGAAATATTAAAATATTACAACACCATCTCGTGGTAGAAATTGCTATAACCTAATGTTCGATTCCAAATCTACAAAGCTTTCAAATGATGTATTACTTATGAAATTATTTTAATTAGTAGCTGAGATACAAAAGAAAACTGATTCAGGAAACCTCAAAACGTGTAAATCAGGTGAAATCTCGATATATATATATATGTGAGTAATTCTCTGAAAAGTGGTCATATCATGTCCCAGTAGTCTTAAGGGCATATTTTTAAAATCACAAAAACTAAAAGTTGACAGAACTATCAATATTAATTAGTTATGCATATAAACTGTTATTCTCTGTTTACTGGAATTCAAATATAATTTTAAAATATTTTTTGAAAAGCAAAATATCATTCCTTCACAATAAAATGGTTTCTACGGTATTAAAGTATGTATATTTAGATAATTTGAATTGAAAATTTATTAAACATACTTGAATAAATATTTATCCATTATACTACATTTATATATTATGCAATGAAAGAAATTAGAACACACTTTATTGTTGTCCCTGATAATAGGCATAAAATATTTTATAAAATTGTTAAATAAATATTCAGTATAATTCTTACCAATATGAAAACTTACTTGAAAATGTAGAAATACAATGAAGTGAATTAATAATAATGAAAAAAAAAAAAAAGAATATCTGTAAAAAGATTTTAGAACTTCTTAACACACCATAAATTTTAAGCCAGCACAACCGGTTTCGAAAGGACGTAGCCTTCCGTCATCAGGTGCAAAAAAACTTGGGCTACAGACTTGGAGGCAAAAGCAAGAGTCTTGCTTTTGCCTCCAAGGCTGTAGCACAATCATTAATAGGGTTTTGTTTTATAAATTGAATGATATCTGCGACTTTTTTAAAAACAGAGGAAATTAATTTGTGAAATTCCACGAATTAGGGGGGGGGGGGGGAATCACGGATTTCTGCAAATTTGCGGAAAAATCGCATGTCTCATTAGCGATTACAGTGATTTATTTATTTTTATTTATTTATTTATTTATTTATTTATTTTTTTGATTGCCACTTTTTCAAATTAGGTCGCCATGTGGCCAGTGGCGACTGTGAATCTTGAGCTCTACTAGCATTTAATTTAATTTAATATATATTGTCTTACTTGTGGAGTGCTCCTTAATCTGTTTGTACCATAATTTTTTAAAGTGGCAAGTTTGGCAATAGTATTTATGTTAGCAATAGGTGGGCCTTTAGAAGCCTGTAAAAAAAGCACAATTATTTTAATTTACAAAAACAACGTAAAAACATGAAATGAAATATAATAAATAAAACTACAAAATTTTAGGAATATTTCAACAAAATGTTGCATTTTTAATGGATAATTATAAAACTTGTGAAACACATATAAAACAACACTGCAAATGCAAATTTTTATTTATAGCTTGTAATTCTTATGATGTATTAATTCCGGAGGAGTGTGTGTCAAACCAGCTCATGTGCTTATGGGATTGCGAACCAAGTTTTTCATTATTCCTTTTTTATTTATTTTCTACTTATTTTATTTTAAATTTAAAATGATTAAAACTTTTGTTTTAGTTATGGAATAGTTTTAAATAGAAACAGAAAAATCACAGCAAACAGAAAACCACAGGAATCAATCCAAATCATGAGACCTAATTCAGGCCCACACTGCATTCACAAAAATCCATGTCATTAAATAGTCTTAACAAAATTAAAAAAAAAAAAAATTAAAAAAATGACAGTAGATAAAATTCAGTTTTATAAAATAAACCCCGTTACAGAATTTCATTTCATAAATTATTTAATTACCATTTGCTGAAAAGTCCACCACTTTTCCTCCTCATCCCCAAGCATTATAACATTGTTTTTGGTTTAAAAAAAAAAAAAAAAAAAAAGGATGGAGTGGGGGTGAGGGTGGGGGAGTCTAAGAGAAAAAGAAAAAAAAAAAATTGCTTCAACTTAAACCATAAAATATTTTTTTTTTTTCCATCATTTAAAAAAATTTATTATTATCATCACTATTAACACCTTAACTGCCCCGGGTGTATATATACGTTTTTAAGAAGTACGATCCTTTGTATTGTACTGCTACCAGTGAAACTACTGACACAGCTTGGCAATGCAATGAAATAAACTTGAAAGTGATCTTGACAGTACTTACGAAGAATTTACTCATTTCAGAGTTGTAAGAGAACACTGGCACTGGGGAGCGAATCTCGTAAATAATCCTCGGCAGGTAAAGGACAAAATTAACGGTCGCCACCGGCCACGTGGCGACTAAATAAAAAAAGATGGCGATTAAAAATTATGCATCGATCGCCAAGTCGCCACTTTTTGTTATCATAAAAAGATTTTAAAAATCGAGCGACGATAGGGAATCTAAGCTTTGTGATTTCCAATCTTTTTCCATCCATGGCAAAAATGTCAATGTTCATTTTAAACTTGCTTTATTATATTCTACAACCTATAAAGAAGTACAATTGTTTAATATATCTCACTCATATAATTTTTTGGACACCCCCCCCCCCTAACGATCTGCGATCACACAGTTTATAGAAAGCTTTATAATTTCTAACCATTTTCCATTTGCTGCAAAAATATAAATATATATTTTAAACTTACTTTATTAGATTCTAGAATCTGTAAAGAAGTAGAATTGTTTAATATCTTTTACTCATAATTCTTGTAATCCCCCCCCCCCTCCAATGATTGGCAATCACATGCTCCACTGAAGCCTTGTGATTTACAATCTTTCTCCATCCATAACATAAATGTAAATATTCATTTTAAACTTTCTTGATTAGATTCTAGAACCTATAAAGAAGTATATGGATGTATTCCCCCCCCCACACACACACACACATGTGTGCTCCAGTTCAACCAGCAGTTAATGATTAAATGTCCCGCAAAGCACAGTCTTTTTCCATTATTATCTCCATAGTATTTAGTGTATATTTTACCCATTTAAGATATTTGACAAATGTGTGTATCAAAATTTGGTTTGACTTAAATGTGTATTTTTCAAAAAAATTTTGTAGAAATCTTCCTTTTTCCTTCCCATTTTAAAGTAGAAATCTCCCTATTTTTAAAGCGACAAATTTGGCAGCTAAGTTAATTATTTTTAATGAAGCAGCTAAGTTTCCATATCTATACTTTTTAAGAGGAAATATTTTAACTCTATTGAAATAAAATCATTTAAAAAAGTGTGTCTTTAGAAATAAGAAAAAAATAATAAAACTGCTAACTGTATTTACACATGACCATGTAAAAGGTTGTGATGATGATGAATCCTTCATTTACTTAGAAAATAGCAATGTGAACTGTGAATGATAACAGCTTATTTCACTTAAATAAATTGAAAAAAAAAAAGTACTTCTAAATTATCTGAAATATAAAAACTTTTGCTGTTATTACAGCTCTAAACAGATTTCAATTTAGGATGTGCAATTTAGGATTTTTAAAAAGAGCGTAATTACAATTTCAGTGTCCCTGTGTTAATTTTATTATATGTATTTCTTATTTTCATATTTTTCTTGTGGTAATTATACCACAAAATGGTGACAATGCTTTTTGCAGTCTGAAAGAAATAGTCTTATCACGTGAAAAGTGGCCACTAACTTAAAAAAGTGGCTACTAATGAAACTGACAGTACCGGCCACTGGCCACTAATGAATTTTCCCAGTTTTGCCCTTTATCGGCAGGTAAGGGGTTAATTAAATTTTCAAATTTTGTTCACTTTTATGAAAGACGAATTATACACAAGAACCATAATAATAACTCAATTAAACTAGCATAAGGATTTTTTTCTCCCCACAGTGTTTGATAAGTGATTATTGACTTTATAACAAGAATTCACAACAAAATTTGGCTGAAAAATATTTATTTATATTTAAAAATATTTCTCTTGCATCAAAGAAGTATATCAGTCATAAAGGATCTTCCTATCAAACAAGAAAGTAGACAACAGTTTAATGATGTACGACTGATTATAGTAAAAATAAAGCACTAAAAATTGATAGTAAATGCTGAAATATAAAAAAGGAAGCCTGTGTGCATTGCTGCAATCAATCCTACAATAAGTTACTTTAATATAAAGTAATAACAATACCCTTACATCTTGAAGTTTCGATAAACTTTTAAGTCAGGGCCTTAGCTTTCTTCAGTGCTTCCTCTGCAGCTTGTATGTCTCTTCCTTTGATAACTTTGGGAGGAGAAGGCAGTGCTATTTCTCGTACATGTTTCGATTAGGTTCCACACAATTACACCACCACTCATTGACTAAAATTTCAAATGTTTCCCTGTTTATAGCACATGTGTGGTTTTCATAGTAAGCAAGATCTTTCTATGTTTTTAAAATCTACTTTAATATTTCCTTCTACATGAGGTATTTTTTTAATCAGAAGCTTATAAACATTTTAAAAATAATAAGAAACCTTATTTGAGCTTCTGTTTCACCAAAGTCCTTTCGAGGGAGCTCCACTTCATCATCAGTGGCTAGCTTGTGTGGCTTGTTTGCTCCAACTGTTTACCTTCTGTTTGGCAATTTCTTAGGTGATGCCATGATCAGCACAAACCCATCGTTGTCTTGCTGCCATTTATTAAACCATAATTTGAAAGAATTTCAATTGTTTCTCTATTCAGTGCATACGTGTTATCGTAGTAATTAGCAATTTTCTTAACGTTATCGAAATCAACAAAAATCTCTTGGTAAAGGTACTAATCTCGTTAAAAAATTGCTAAATACAACAATAACACATATGTGCTAAATAGAGAAATGATTGAAATTCTTTCAAATTATGGTTCAATAAATAGCAACGAGCCAACGATGGGTCTGTGCTGATCATGGCGTCACCTAATAACTTGCCAGACGACTGATGATGAGGGGGAGCTCCCTCGAAAGGACGTTGGCAAAGCAGAAGCTTAACTAAGGCTTCATATTATCTTTTAAAATTTCCTTCTATGTTAATTTTAGTTAAGGCTGTTAGGGTTCCGTGTTATTTTATTTCTGTTCTGTGTTATTTAATCCAATTTTTATTTTTTCTTTCTCAGGCATGAGAGTGCAGAAAATAGAAAAAAGAGGATACACACGTGTTCATAAAATTAATTTCCAATGAAAAATAACTAATTAAACTAAAAGAATAACATATCAACATAATAAAACATGTTGGGAAAAAAAAAAAAAAAAAACATTAGCTAGCATTAACATTTAATAACATTGACTGGTGGTGGAAAATGGGAAGGGGGAGGGGGGGGGGGGGGAAGGTAAAAAGCAGTTCATGAGTGAGAAATATTAAACACAATTCTACTTCTTTATTGGTTCTAGAATATCATACAATAAGTTTAAAATTAATATTGACATTTTTGTTGTGGATGGATAAATATTAAAAAATAAAAGGCTTCCCGCAGAATGTTTGATCGGTGATGGTTAGATATGAAAAAGGGGGAGGGGGAGGAGGACAAAAAAAAAATATATGAGTGAGAAATATTGAATAATTCTATATGTTATAGAATCTGATGAAGCACGTTTAAAATGAATATTGACATTTATATTTTGGATGGAAAAAGATTGAGAATCTAAAGTTTTTCATGGAGCATTTGAACACTGATCATTATTGGAGTTTGATTTTAACAAGATAAAAAACCGCAAAATTAACGAAAATCACAAAAAAGCGGAAAATCGTGGATCTGCGGAAAATTCTCATGCCTGATAAAATGCCGGCCGGAAAAAATCTCCTGCCTGCTTTCTGTTATATCTATGTAAAAATAAGTACTATTGTCTTCAGTTTGATACTTTATCTGGTATATTCCTGTAATTTCTAAAGGATTTGTATGGTCTTTGGCACTGTGGTCTTTGGCAATGTTAAAATTTATTTAGTTTTATTGGAATAAGCTATATTTGATTTTAGAGTTTTGTTTTCAAGTTTGTTGAATGCACTTTTATCATATGAAGTTGCTTTAGTGAATATTATTTCAGGCTTCTGTCTATTTTTGATGTGATTTAGTTTTTTAACTCTATTTTTGTATAATTAATAAATTAGATTTTTCCTATAACCTGCTTTCTCTGCAATTTTGTTTAATTCATCTTTTAAAAAACTTTCGTTAGGACATACGATTATTGTGCAATTCACATATGATACGATTGCATTTAATTTATATTTGAAGTGGAAGATGGGATACATTTAAAGATTAGTTTACTATTTCATTACTATTTTTAGGTTTATGATAAAGAGGTTTGAATCTCATTGGGTTATCTTCTGATTATTATGACATCTAAGAAATTAATTCGATTATTATTTCAATTTCGTGAGTAAATTGAATATTGCAATCTATTTTATATAATCTGTTTATGGTTTTTCCTATTTTACTGTCTTTGTCAATAATGGAAAAAAGTTACCAATATTTAATTTTGTTTTTGAGATTTTTAAAAGTTGTTCCTTCTATTATCCTGTTTCAGTTCAGCAATAAATCTGGATATTGGGGATATCATTGAGACTGTTTTATTTTGTTTATAAAATCTATTGCTAAACCAGAAGTTTTTTTCTTTGAGGAAGCATTTACATTAATGATGGAACAATATGTCAACTTAGGTTTACAAAGAGTAATTAACTAATGTAACTTAAAAGAAAATAATTGCCATAACAATAGTGAACACTTATTTTGACAATTTTTATATTTAATTGCAACAGCGAACAATAATGCTAATTTATATTTACATTAATGAAAAAACAATAATTAGGTAGATAATTTCACAGTAATACATTATAAATGGTCTTTCCAACCCAAAACACTTGGCGGGCCACATTGTATGTATAGGTGTGAATCATGTATAACTACAGTGCAGTTATACATGAGACATTTTATATAACAGAAAAATCTATATTTCTACAAAGAAATACCTTTAAAAAATATGACTTTGTCTGTAAATTAAAATTTTTTGGTGCAAACTGATTTATCTGATCTGGGGATTAAATGCAGGATATTATTATTATTTTAGGGGGGAGGTGCAGATGAATATTTCAATGAATACTGTTGTAAAAACTAAGGATGATTCTCATTCTAAATTATTCTCCTTTACTGCCAATTTATTAAGTGGATTGTTGTAGAACCAAACATTATACATAGGTAAAAGTTATATACAACATTAAGCTTAAAACGATAGTTTTAAAGTGTAACAGGGTTTCCACTCAGTTTCAAAAATAAAATTCTCTGACTTTTCCAGATTTTCCAGGTCTATTTTTAGAAAATTCCAGTCACAAAATTTGATTAGTGACATAAAAAATAGCTCACAGAATAAAACATAAAATAGCTCACAACGTAGTAATTAGACTCGTAACATAAATTGAATGCTCAAAACTCAAAAGAATTTTCCAGGTTTATATAATCATTTTTTCAGGTTTTGGGGCAATATTTGCAATTTTCCCTGACTTTTTTAATCATAATCTGTCTGCAAATTTTGTGTGTAATCAGGGGTGAAAATAGCTTAGAGCGCTTTTCCATTTACGACAGCGACTAAATCGGACGATAAAAAAGGGACCGATTCCTACTTTATCGTGTCGGCTAATAAACTGCTTTTCTATTTCTCCGATATCGTTGTTCGAGAACATAAATTTTTCTTCTCATTTCATTCAGAGATTGTGTTGTGCTAGCACACATTCAAACATAGCTGCTCCATATAACAAATTGCATCACTGTAGAAAAAAAAAAAATAAAGGGGGTGGTGGATGAAATTCACAGATTGTGTGTATGATATAAAATGAATATACGTGGAAGGTGATTTTCATATGCCTTTTGAGAAACTACAAAAGATCCTGCAAAATATTTTAATTATTTTTACATACGTGAAGGAACTTTTATTGATAATATAAGCTTTTGATCAAAAATAATTATCTTTACAAATTTACATAACAAGATGAATAAATTAAAGACATAAGAAAATTTGATATTTTACTTCCTCCCCCCCCCCCCCCCTTTTTTTTTTTTTTATATCTAATTTCATGAAAACATTGATTAAATGGGACATCAGGGCCCAAAAATGAGATAAGTTCACACAATTTTATCAACTTATTCAATTTATTATTTTAAAACAGTCTAACACTTTGTGAATTTCAATTATAGGAATGCAACTTTTCTTTTTTAAATGTCAACTCTATTTATGAAACAAATTAATTAGAAAAGTATTTGCACATTTCCATATTGATAACAAACATGTAAAGTTTATTTATTAAATCCGCAAAAATTTTTTTTAAGTCTGATCTTGTTTTTTAAGCAAGAAAGCCGTTTTTTTTTTTTTTTTTTTCTCCTTCTCAAAAAAAAAAAAAAAAAAAAAAAAAAAAAGAGAGAGAGAGAGAGAGAAAGAGAGAGAAACTGTATGTTTTAAGGTAAAACATTAAAATTTTAAACATTTCATTTAACCTACATTTTTACAATGTCAAACATAGATTTTTTTTTTTTTTTTCCTAAATATAATTGATTTATAAACTAATTTAATAGACATTTACCTTACTTAAACATCCTTCTTAAACAAGCAGATATATTCCGTACCCGATCAGGTCCATCTTCAGTACTCAGATCACAACTTCTGTCTTGTTTGTATTTATTCATTTCTCTTATTTTCGGCTCCTTTACTTCAACTTCATTGTCTGGAGATTGTGTTGCCACTCAATTCGTATTACACTGTGTTCTTTTCATTTATGGCATTGTTAGTAGTTAATATTTCGATAGCTTCCCTTTTAAGAGAGTAATGATGTGAGTGGAATTGGGCTATTTTTTGAAATTTAACAGAATTGGTATTAATGGGTTTAGTATTGTTAATTCTGGAAAAAGCAGTAGATTGTTTATTATATTTAATATTGGCAAGGTGTTCGGAGATACGATCTTTTATACTACGTTTGGTCATCCCAATATAACTAGCATTATTGTTATTATGAAATTGAAATTTAATTTTATATATACCGGAGGTGTGTTTGAAGTGAACAGGATCTTTTTCATTATGGATGCATTGGAATACGTTTTTATTTCATTTTATTGGAATACTAATATTTTGTTTTTTAGCTACATTTTTGATTTTAACTGAGACCCCTTTACAATATAAGGTACAGTGGAGGTGAAGTTAGGTTTTATTTTTTGAACAATGCCATAAATAACAAAAAACACAGTGTAATACCTATTGAGTGGCAACAGCATCTCCAAACGACAATTCGAAGTGAAGGAACCGAAAATAGCAACCTTTTTTCTTAAATCTTTTTTTTTTTTTAAACATTCTATATAATATTTGTGATATCTACCTTTAAGAGTTAAAATCACATTGATCTGAAAGTGAATCTTTAAGAAAAAATGGGTAAAGAAAAAATATTCGAAAAAGCATGGAAAAAAAAAGCTAGAAAAGAGACTAATTGAACAAGGTTTATTGGTTGGTTGAATGCCTTTTTTAGCGCAAGGTCCACAGTAGGACATGCTGCACCACACAAACAGGTAAAAGAAAAAGTAGCCATAGAATGTCATTAAAAAATCACAGTAGAAAAAAGAAGCAAAACTACATACAAGATAAAATCCAAAATAATAAAAACGGTGTATACAATAAAAAATAGATGAAAAACAGGATGAATATTGTAAACAATAAAATCAGATGCCGAAGTTAAATAAAAAACCCAGCCTCCTTCAAAAAATTTGTCAAGTGATAAGGAGGATTTGCACCTAAAAGGGTTGTCAGAGTGGGTGAAGATGAATTAAAATAATGTCTATACAGATGACGAAGATAAGGACAGTCAGTGAGCAAATGGCGAATTGTAAGCACACAGAAATGACATTTTGGACAGTCAGGTTCCTGTTGTACAAGTAGTAAGTACAGTGTGTCCTAAAAGTTCCAGTACTCCAACTTAAAGAACTCATTGTGTCCATGATTTTTTAAAAATATTAATTTTATCGTCTGCTTATTATTGCATCAATTCTTTAATTTTCATCGTTTGTTTCTTTTCTCCCTCAAGTTATGTGAGAATAAAGTTTTATGTTCTTTTGTTCTTCATAGTGAAATGAGTTTATCACGCATTCAGAGAATTACACTGTATGAAGCTTATTTTGAATGTAAATCGTATGAAAGATGCAAAGATGTTTGGCAATATAAATGTCCAGATGATGTAATACCAAGTAAAAATATGCTATATCAGATCAGCTCGTTCGACAATTTCGTAATACAGGTTCTGTGCAGGTGTGTACAGGTTTCTCTACAAGAAATCACTCCCAGCATGTTAAAACGCGTTTCTAAACACATGCGCAAATGAGTTCAGCTTTGCCTCCTAGAAAAGGGTGGACATTTTGAACATTTATTATAAATATAAGTTCTGTATTTTTTCCTCCGTTATTTTAAATGTGCCTTTTATCATTAGCATAAAAATAATCGTTTTAAGGTTTGTTGTTTTGTAAATAAAAACTACATCTGCATCAGTACTGGAACTTTTAGGACACTCTGTATTTATGCGTAAGCCTTGAATGCAAATGAGTAATTATGACATCATGTTTTCTAGGACTAAATGTAGGCCAGACTGCAATTTGAGGTTTTATTTCAAGTAATTCATTATTTTGTTGATTATTCCACTCCATTTGCCAATTATTTCTGAAAATGCTTTTTAGTGTGTGCTTAATGTCATCATAAGGTATAGGACAGTTTAAAAGAATAGAAGCCATCTGTGTGGCTTTGTCTGCTGCTTCATTGCCTTTGATGCCAACATGACTAGGAACCCAGCAAAACAAGATGTCAAATCCCATTTTCGGAAGGTCGTTGTTAATTTTTTTAATTGAAGTGAAAGATGGATTACAAGAGGTAGATGAAAGAGAATCAAGAACACTCTTTGAATCTGTATATATAATGAATTTACGATTTGGAAGAGATGAAATAAAATTAAGGGCAACCTCAATAGCTAAAAACTCTGCAGAGAAAATAGAATAAGCATTAGGAAGTTCATAGCTTAGAGTAGTATTGTCAGAGATTATTGCACAACCAACCTTAGTGCTTGTTTTAGAACCGTCAGTAAAAATTAATTGAACAAAAAAGAGACAAATGTGAAAAAAAGAAACAAATAGCTAGAATAGCTAGCCACTCCTAGGTCTGTAATATCTGGATCCGCTATGTAGATGACATTCTTACTATTACCCTCCAAAATATTAAACCCGAAAACTTCTTATCGATCTTAATAAACTTGACCCACATATTAATTTTACGAGTGAAACTGAAATTAATAATAGTATAATTTTTCTCAATGTAAAAATTGTCAAAAATAAAGATAACTCAATTTATCCTACCGTTTACCGAAAACCCACCAACAATAACAAAATTATAAATAACAAATGTCGGACCCCTTTTCCTTATAAATACGCTGCTTTAAGATCCTATATTAATCGTGCTATTCTTATATGTTCATGTTCTAATAAAACTCTTCTCAATACTGAATTAAAATTTATTAGTATAGCAAAAAAAGCCAACTATAACCCTGCAATCAATTGAAAACTCTATAAAAAACATATAAAATCTCTTAATAATATTTCAAATGCTCAAAAAATAAAACCTAACTTCACCTTCGCTATACCTTATTGTAAAGGGGCCTCAGTTAAAATAAAAAAATGAAGCTAAAAAAACAAAATATTAATATTCCAATAAAACTAAATAAAAACATATTCCAACATATCCCTAATGAAAAAGATCCTGTTCACTTCAAACACACCTCCGGTATATATAAAATTAATTTTCAATTTCATGATAACAATAATGCTAGTTATATTGGGATGACCAAACGTAGTATAAAAGATCTTATCTCCGAACACCTTGCCGATATTAAATATAATAAACAATCTGCTGCTTTTTCCAGAATTAACAATACTAAATCCATTAATACCAATTCCATTAAATTTGAAATAACAGCCCAGTTCCACTCACATCATTATGCTCTTAAAAGGGTAGCTATCGAAATATTAACAACTAACAATGTCATAAATGACAAGTGTAATACCAATTGAGTGGCAACAGAATCTCGAGACGACGAATTGAAGTGAAGGAACTGAAAATAAGAGGAATGAATAAATACAAACTGGACAGAAGTTGTCATCTGAGCACTGAAGATGGACCTGATCGGGTCCGAAATATATCTGCTTGTTTAAGAAGGATGTTTAAGTAAGGTAAATGTCTATTGAATTAGTTTATAAATGAATCCTTTAAATAGAAAAATGATGTATAATTGATTTATTTTTTTTAAATACCACTCTTGTTTTATTTTTACAAGCTATTTTTGGAAAGTAGGATAAAGATTGGGTAAAAATATATCTTTTTAATTTTTTTCTAGTTGTTTCTCATAATTCTGATAGAACTTTATACAGACTTACCACTGAATAAGGGACAACTTTAGGACCAGGTATGTTTCCTTTACATAAAGGTGGCCATTATTCAGAGGTCACATTTCTTACAAAGTTTAATTGTAATTAATTAATCGTTTTTACATAATATTCAGTGCCTTAAAAAAGTGTTTCATATTATAAGGTATTAAAACAAAATTAACACCAAACTCTGCTATACTGGCAATAGTTGATTATTTTTATGACAAATCAAAAGATAAAAATATAATTTACATGTTATAAAGTTTTTTTTTTTAATATATATGTACATAATTTTGAAAAGTGTAGTTTAGTTTTGTTTTTTTAAATAAAAAAAGTTTCAAAAAAATTTTATGCAAACTCTTTCTGAATGGTCTTTAAACAATGATTGGAGATGAATCAAGGAAAGAGATTTTCAAATTTTGAGATGACAAACTCAAAAGTAAATTTTATATAGTAGTGAAAAAGAGCATGTAATAATATTTTTGAAGATTTCTTTATTAGAGTATAAATCAAAAATATATAAAACAAAAATTATAAATATTGTGTGCATTATATTCTGTGCTTAATAGATTGTGTTATCTGCCAAATTATTGCTACAAAAATTTGACAAATTGTTCACAGTTATTAACAAAATTAAGAGGTTAATTGTCTAACAATTCGGTGGACGAGATCGAACATAGTATTATTCCACCAGAATGGCAACCCTTGTTTCAGCAAACCAAGCGAAGTGAAGAGGGGGATGAAGAGGAGAAGAGTAAACCATCCAGCAGTAATTTCTTGTCATTTCGAGCTCCCGTCTGGGCGCCGAAATATATAGGCTAAAATTTTCTAAGGATTTTAATAAGGTATTTTTAATTTAATAAGTTTATAACTTGAAATACTTATGAGAATTTAAACTTTACTTGACGACAACTGCAAATGAATATAACTGCTAAAAAACTAGAACTTAAACACTGTTGTTTAAACACTGAAGAAGCTGAAATTGTATTCAACTTTAGCTTCTTCAGAGTTTATACTACTTAAATGCTTTTAGCTACCAATAAGAAGCACTTACATGAATGAGAATGCCATTAGCTTTATAAAACTTTATCTTTAAAGTATGCAAATTACAGCTGATTATTTAGTTCTGTATCCAGATAGATATATAAAAATTACAAATATGACACAATAGTTACATAAATTTAGTACCGTAATTTTCTACGGATGATCTGTGGATTATTTGTTAAAAAACTTAAAAAATTTTAAATGTGGATAATCTACCACTGCATATTATCTACAGATTTTTTTTTTAGCTAAGGTATTTCAAGAATTCAATTTCCATCACACATCATGATGTTGATGGTTATAAACTCGTGTGTTTACTATTCTGTGTTTACTAGCGGTTGAGCACAGATCATGTGTTTGCTCAGAGTCAATGTTGATTGGTGCGTGTATGACGTATACTTGTTAGTAGGAGGGACTACGGGTTTTCCAGCTATATTTCTCTAAGGAATTTGGCAACACTTTTTTATCGTTTCGTTAAAATAGTGCATATGCGTCTAATGTTTTAGTTATCATGTGCTCCATTAAAAAAAAGAATTATTTGTGGGGGAAAAAATATCTAAACGAAAACGTGTTAGCTACACAGCGGAGTTCAAGTTAAATGTGATTAAGAAGGCAGAGGAGGTGGGTAATCGTGAAGCTGGAAGATTTTTTAGCATCGATGAATCAAATATTCATCTATGGTGAAAAAATAAGAAGAAATTTGAAGAAAGTGATCGTTTAAGACGAACATTTTGTCGAGGAATTGAATTTTGGCCTGAATTAGAAAATGAATTGTATAAATGGATTTTACAAGAAAGAGAGAAAGGGACAGCAATATCGACTGTAAGTGTGTGTCAAAAAGCAAAGATTATTGGTTCGGAAATGTGGCTAAAAATTTTCACTGCTTGTCCTATGTGGTGTTATCGCTTTATGCGTCGAAAAAATTTATCAATCCGACAATGTACCACAGTAGAGCAAAAATTACCTGATAACTGGAAGCTAAAACAACAAAAATTTTTGGAATTTACTAAAAACATTATTATCCAGAACAAATTTTCTGAAATTGAAATTTTTAATATGGATGAGATTCCAGTTAGTTTTGATCTTCCCTCAAGTTGTACTACTGATAAAATTGGAAAATCAACAATACCAATAGCTACAACCAGTAATGAGAAAAATTCATTTACTATTTATTTAGCATGCGCTGCAAATGAATACAAGTTACCCCTGATGATAATTTTCAAGCAAAAAACAATAGCTAAAGAAAATTTTCCAAATGGAGTCATCATACGTATCAACCCCAAAGGATGGATGAACGACAATATGATTTCCTGGCTTAACTCTGTGTGGAAAAAAAGGAGAAACTGCTTATTTAAACCTCGTGCACACCTTATTATGGATGCAATGAGAGCCCATTTAAAAGATAATGCGAAAACGGAATGTAAAAGTTCAGGGGCAAAAGTATCTATTATACCAGGAGGATTAACCAAAATCTTACAGCCGCTGGATGTCGGCGTGAATCCTTCCTTTAAATCTAAACTCAGAAGTTTATGGGAGAAATGGATACTTGACGGCGAGCATTCACAAACAAATAGTGGAAAAATGCGTCGCGCATCATATGCGGAAGTAGCGGTATGGGTTCAAAATGCTTGGGAGGCAGTAACTCCATTAACAATACGAAACGCCTTTAAAAGTGTGGAATAGTAGAAAATTCTGAAAATGATCAAACTGAGGATAATGATGATGAAGGTAATGACGATGTTGATTCTCTTCTAAATGAGGACATTTTGAACTTATTCAATTCTGATACTGATGCTCTGACTTTGATGGATTTAGTGAATAATTTGGATGTAAATTACTAACTGCAATTAAATTTTTTCTTATTTAAAGTTAAGTGCTTTAATTTATGAGTTAATAATTTTTCTTCAGTAATGTGCTAACTGATGCTGTAAGTTTAAAACTTTATTACTTTTGCATGTAAATACAAAAATATAAGTATAAAATTACTAATATTATTTTTCGTATTATTATTATATATATATTTTTTATTACATTTTGTATTTTTAATGACATTTAGAGATTTAAATAACATGAAATAACATAATTTTTTAAGCTTTTGATTATTTTTAAGTTGTTTATGATAATTATTTTTATTTTTTATGCATGTGGAGTGTCATGCTAAATAAAAAGCATAATTATTTACAGAAAAAATATAATTTTACAAATATTTATTATTGTATTATATGTGGATAATATGGCAGTGCGTATTATCTGCCGATTTGGTTTGCCTGACTTGGGAAAAAGTACCTGCGGAGTATGTGACGCCATGGATTTTAAGGGCCCGCTTTACTCATCGCCGCCGGAAGCCGAAGCTAATGTTATTCTATGGGAAATTTTTCTTTACAAATAACTTATTAACTAATACATATTTTTAAATTCTGTTTTCACATTCTGAAAATTCTCAGCTGTTAAATTGACGGACCTTTTCTAAAAAATTAATTTTTTAATTTTTTATATTTTATTTTGAAGCTGCAAAATACGAATTTTCAATAGGTGAAATATTTTCATTTTGCAATTTCAAAATAAAATATTAAAAAAAATACATTTTTAAAAAAGGTCCGTCAATTTTACAGTTGGGAATTTTCTGAATGTGAAAACAGAATTTAAAAATATGTATTAGTTAATAAGTTATTTGTAAAGAAATTTCCCCCATAGAATAACATTGGCTTGGGCTTCCGACGACGGTGAGTGAAGAGGGCCGTTAAGCAGAAAAATACGGTAATAAAACTTAGCAATACAAAATCACATATCAAGCAACTTTCATAATTGTGGGAATTTACTTAACAAAGGGAGGGGGGATAAATAAATAAAATATCCTTACACTATGTGAAACTATAGTGGTTTTAACTTTTATTGAGTTGAGAATGAAAACAATGATATTTAAACTATAAAATCTGCACCTAAAGCTTAAGTCTTCAGAGGACTCTCTGGTCTTTTAGCAAATGCAGGGTGATTGTGAGCAGGGGTGATTGTGACTCAGTTAAAATCCCTGAAAATTAGAGCCTCAAAGTAAAAAAACCACAAAATATCAAATAATACTCAAACTATCAGTGAGAAGCACTCAATCTTTTTACATGTCATTCATATATCACCTGGATGACAAATGAACAATCAATGAAAACAAAAAATAACTTTATAGAAAATATGAAAATACAGATGGGTAAGCGTAAAAACCCTGAAATCAGGGATAAACCCTGAACACAAACTACCCTGCAATAGAAATGTCTTGTTAAAAATCTATTTACACATAAATTTGTTATTACAAATATAAAATTTACTTTTAACTATAATGTACTTACTACAGAAGGTGTCAACTGTGAGTTCCAGCGAGATTTAGGGGGCTACAGGAAAAATAAATAAATAAACAAATTGTATGAAACTTTATACAAAATTATTAAAATTTCGAAAATAAATATTAATTTACTTTTTCAAATTAAGAAAGATTAGCTTTAAAGAAACAATCAATATCATATGACTCAAAATTTTCATAAAATTTAACATTTGTAAGTTAAAAAAAAATCAACAGGCAGAAATTTAATTATTAATCATTAGAGATAAATTATAGAGTTCATTCTCAAATATGAGGAAAAAAATTCGCTAAGTTTTCCAGACAAGTTTTATGAAAATCTTACAACACATAAGAAACATTTCTCTAACGAGAAAATACTTCTACTGTCTGACATCATGTTATTGTTGATAATGGTAGAAATTCACATAAAAATCATTGTTTACATAAATATTCCTTCACGATATTTAATCGTTTGAATCTCAATATGAAGCTAAATAAGAAAAATATGTATGAGAGAAAGAAATATTCATTTTTCCAGAATTTTAATGAAAATTTTTATTTTTTCTGTTTTTTTTTTTATTTATTTTTTTTTTTAAAGCAAAATCCAAATTTTCTGATTATTTCAAGTTTTCTCTGAGCGTATCAAATCTGAATTAGCACTATAAACTGCAATAATTTTTTTAATTATTATATAAGCGAGAATAAGATTAGTTTTTAAAAGTAATTCTGTCATTCATTTTCAAAAATTATACTTTCTTTTAAAATTTATGTTTTAGCTAACGGTAATTGATTTATATTATATGATATAAAGATGATGATATGATATAATGATATATCTTTATGATATAATTTAATTAACATTTCATGGTAATACTTTCACACATAAAGTTCTCAAAATAATGGCATTATAACACATAAGATTTACTGTTTATTTTCCCATTGGGGGAAAAAGTCCATTATGTTAGTCAGTGCATAGATGAAGTTATTCCTGTCCTTTTTTTTCATTAAGATTACAGGAGAGACCCATGACTGACAAAAGACCAAAAAATGGAGTTTTTTTTTTTTTTTTTACATGCAAAAATCATTTTTATAAGCAACTGTGTCAACAATAATATTGTGGGAACTTTCATTTTGACATTTTGTTACATCAGCAGCGGAATCTATCTTTATATATATATATAAGGCAATGTTTGTGTGTGTGTGCGGATAGCATAGAGCAAAGACGGTAGCTCGGACAGTCATGTGTTTTAAAACGAAGGTGCCCCCCCCCCGCCCCCCAGAGGGGTCCTTGTGCACCTCAAAGCCCGATTTTCGAATATTGGATTATTTTTCTTTTGATTAATTAAAATGTGAAAATAATAATCTAACAATAGCTTTAAATTAGCCATTGAAATTTTATCCATAATTTAATTCTTGCCAAAAAAAAAAAAAAAAAAAAAAAAAAAAAAAAAATTAGGAGTTCAAATTTTTTTTTATTTTTGCCAGGAAAATAAATGCATTTACTTAAATGTGAACAATAAAAAATTATAAAAAATTAAATTATGCATCTCAATAAAAATGACATCATCATCACTTTGAAAATTTTACACACATTGATAAAGAACTAATTTTTATAATTATAATTTTTTCCTTACAATTTTTTCCTTAACTACTAATTTTTATATTTTTACTGACAAGTTGTTATTTAAAAAAAGCACCCATCATGTCACATTCAACTGTGTAGCATTTCTTTACTACTCAAAACTCCATGAATTATAATTTATTTTATCTGTTTTATATATAGACTAGCCTCCTTCAGCAACCAGCTGGTTTGCGATCCTAGAAAAATACGACTTTACAAAACTCCCGCTCAATGGCGCCTGCGGCACCTTTTTCCCGTTTCAGGTCTTACAACAGCTTATTGACATATAGAGAAAATAGCTTTATTGAAAAATTTAATCGCAGTAAATTTGGTAGCACCTGTGGCACCCTCTTTCTGTTTCAATATCTGAAACTGCCTGTTCGCTCACCATTTTATGATCTTTCAAATTTCTGACTTTAGTAAAGTCCCGCTCGGTGATGCCGCTTCCCCGCTCATTAGAATTTGAAATAATGAAATTTAAAAATATTACAGCGCCATCTGGCAGTAGAAATTTCTCTAATCTGCTGTTCAATTCCAAATCAACAAAGCTTTCAAATGATGTATTACTTATGAAATTATTTTAATCTCAGAGGACACCTTAAAGTGGAGGTGCACAACCTGCGGCCCAGTAGCCATCAATTTGCGGCCTGCGAAAAGACTGGCATTTTAGATCGTATTAATCATCAGCTGGAGGAAAAAAAAAATATATAAAAGAAACAAAGAAAAAGTATTTATTTGTTGCATTCAAAAAACTGCCATTTACAAAAACTTCTTTTATTTTTATTTATTTATTTATTTATTTTGGAGGGGGGGGGAGGGCTGAAAATGTTGATTTTTATACATATTTCTCTTTGAGAAGCTAAATTTTCGATTCAGTTTCTCAATAATGTTCCACAGTATGTTCCTTAATTTTTTATTGTGAAAATCATGGAATAATCTATTGGTAAGTGGTTATATCTTTATCTATCTTAGAAAATTAAAAACTGAAAAATGGAACAATCAGTAAGTAAAAACTCCCCCCCCCCTCTCAGTTTTTTTTTTTTTTTTTTTTTTAATCTGTCTAAAATGAAAAACAATAATTACGTGTGTTAAAATTAATGATGAAGAAGCATCAATTTATAGCAGTAATTAAAGAACTAGTTCTGAAAGATTACGCCGTCTTGGTTTAACAAATATAAGTTGTGAATAATCTCGAAGGAGCGTTTTAACTGATGATTATCAATATTGAAAGTATCTACATTTTCTTCATTTTATCTCAATAATATTTTTGAAAAGTTTCAATAGTTTATTCCAGGGGTGCAGAAAATGTTCAAACCTCGGAAATTTCCCCCAAACACAGTATAAATTTCCCTCAATAATGCAAAATTCTACTTTGCTATACAAAGTCATTTGTTCTATGTAATAAATCTTTAAGAGAATAAGTATACAGTGTAACATAAAAATATCGCTGTTAGTGTATAAGCACTTCAAAGTAGCAAATTGTTATTTTTGATTTGCATTTTTATTTTCTCTTAAAAAAATATTCAAAATTTCCCCAGTCAGTTTAAATTTCCCCCGAACCTCGTTCGGGCGTTTGGACATATTCTGCACCCCTGGTTTATTCATATTTAATATTTCTTCAGGAGTTAATAATTTTGTTTTAAATAAGAGTTTCACAAAGTAATTTATATGATTTATGCAATATATGCGAGATAACTCGGAAGGTTTTATTATAATTTCTTTTTAATAAAGATGTATAATTTAAATAATAACATTGGTGATACTTTACTTCTTTTGCTCAATCTCTCCCTTCTATCTGAGTTTTTAAATGATTATCATCCCTTGATGTTGCTGATTTCTGAAATGATTCACTTGCATTATACGTTAAGCCCTATGAAAGTTTTTCTCTCTTCTTTTTTAAATTATAGTTTTTTTTTTTGAGTATTGTTCTTTTTCGTATATTACACATATAACCGGGAAAATGATAAAAAAAACATACAATGATTTAAACGAAGTGTTTAGACTTCACTGGTACATTTTTTTTTCTTTTTAAGCGCTTTTTAGCTTTTTCAATCTTAGTTTTATCCGTAAAACGCATACAACACTGTCGATGATTATCCAATGTTTAAATATGTATTCAAATTAAACTGATTTAGATTTTTAACCACAATGTGCTCTTTACCATCCAGATTAAGCCATTTTGATTGCGATTGAAGCACTTTTGCAAAACTTTTCCGAAAACTCGATTATTTTCTCATTATTCCCAACGAGATGTATACTATACAACATGGTACGGAAGCCGCCATTTTCTTTGTTTGCATACAGATCGAATTGAATAATTGAATAATGGGTTAAAAAAAGTCAAAAAATAATTAAATTGGAATCAGTTTAATAAATTAATTTTAGTTTATTAAAAAAAAGGAAATAATAATTATTCAGTTTGATGGCTAAACCTTTGTTTTAGTATTAAAAAAAAAAAGTTTTGCTTAACAGCACCATCTCTTGACATTATCATTTAAAACAAACTATCTCGGAACAACAGGAATGCATGTATGTTTTTACGAATAAAAAATTAATGTGCAAATTCTTTTTGGGGAACATTGCAAATTTTTAAAAGAAATATCATGTAAAGCCCATGTGCAAAAATTCACTTAGTTGAGTGATATGGCAAACGAACCAGAATGATATCAGCTTTCACCCCACAGACTAAAACACTTGATTGCCGATCACTAGTTAAGAGATAAATGGGGGGGGGGGGGTAAATAGGAACATGAGCTAGAAATAATTAACAATTCTATTTCTTTATAGGTTCTAGAATCTCATAAAGCAAGTTTGAAATTTGTTTCTGCTACGGTAGCATTTTTCGCGAAATGCTAAAAGACTTATCCAAAACGCCCAAATGAAATAACACGTTTTCGCTTTTTTGCTAAAGCATCTTAATAAACACAAATTGAAAAAAAAAAAAAAAAAAAAAAAAAAAAAAACTTCAATGAAAATATAACGAATCTTTCATGGAAAAAAAATTGCAACGTTGATCAAGAAAAATGCATTGGTTCATGCATATAAGGAAAATCAAACACTGAACTACGCATAAGAATCGCATACAGGAAATCAACTTGTAAATAAACATGAGGCATTTGTAAAGCAGTCTAATGTGAATGAAAGAAAAATTATAAATTGTAAACCGAAAAGCTTTGAATAGTAATAAACGAATTTCACTTATATTACTTACCTTTTTAATTTTTGTAAGTTATGTTTTTATTTTCAGATACAGTATA
Source organism: Salticus scenicus (assembly GCA_963930645.1). Lineage (NCBI taxonomy): Eukaryota > Metazoa > Arthropoda > Arachnida > Araneae > Salticidae > Salticus > Salticus scenicus. Next base: position 240,860,031 of record OZ005652.1, read on the forward strand.
AGCTTAATGTAGTTTTACATGCTATAATCAAGGGCCAATCTAAGATTTCAAACTTAATACCTATTTTTTTTTTTTAAATCTTAACTATATTTTATTTTTGTGAAAAATTGTAGTGCACTCTTTTTCTTTCTCTCTGTGTGTATGCAGGGGGGGGGGGGGTGGAATTCGAACTAAGTAGAATAATAAAATTAACTTTCAGCAGCTAGTGTGAGGCTTATAGCAGAACAGGAACCAAAACTTACTTCACTCTGAAGTAAACAGTTCAGTAGAGATAGCGTAAGTAGAAGTTGTTTTTATTTGTGTTAGTATCACCGCACTATACATGAATTGTACCAGGGAGGATAGCCACATCACCATACAGTCACCAAAATGTTAAACCACCTGACGAATCAGCAAACAGTACAGTATGGCCACAACTTCAGAGCGTGTCTGTACCAATACACACAATTATCGTTTTGTTTACTTATGCTGCACTGTTTCTTGCCCATAACAAACACTTGTGTGTAGATTAAAACCAACATTCTGTATGATTCTTGCTTTGCAAATCGCATCAACAGAAATGCACGAATTACTTTCCTCTGAAAATGTGCTCATTAAAAATGCTAAACTTTGCTGGGAGAACTAAGATTTTTGTGAAAGTACCGATTTTAGCTGTATGATTTTTGTGAAGATACCTTTTTTGCCAGGTCAATTTTTTTAAGGTACCCATAAACGGTAGTGAAATCGACCTGTATTAACCCCTGATAGTGATAATTATATCTCCAGAAAAAGAATATAAGTTGTATCTAAGACGTTCATATTGCTTTAAAAAAGTTTACAATATAAAGTAATAATCTAAAAAGTTTAATGTTTTTCATGTCTGCCAATAAATGGGGTAAAATATATGCTTGTACAATATTCAAATTGATCTGGTTACAGTCTTACTTTTTTGTTTTTTATTTCAAATAAAAAAAATTTTACCTTCTGTGTATAACTCTTTAAAGACCTGATTGAAAACTTTTAAGTTTAAATGACAAATGAAAATCAAACAAACATATCGAGGCGTTTAGAATAATGTGTAAACTGATATTCATATTTTTCTACTATTTCTGGCATTTTAGCATTTTGCTAAAGCTTTTTTTCTGATTTTAGCTTTTTTGCTAAAAATAATTTTTACTCGGCTTAAACCCTGGTTCTGGATGCAGAAAGATTGGGAATCGGGAGCTTTCGTAGAACATTTGAAGAGTTGGCAGCTATGACATAGCAGAAAAGGCAAGTTTTTTAAACCTTAAAATTTAAAATTTCTTTTAGTTTAATTTAGTTCATGAATTCTGGTGGCAGTATAATTTAAATGATCCGAATTGTCTTGCGTCGCAAAGGGTTAATGCATATTTTTAAAGTCCATTTTCCCATTCATAAAATTTACAACTGCTAAAATAGTTACTATTTTCTTCAACTGATTTTTCTTTTTTTTTCTTTTTTTTTTATTTTTTAGCTATAAGTTCTTATATATATAAAATTTAACCAATATATGTATAACAATTAATGAAACTTACTGTTAAGTATACTGATAAATCAACAGGGGATGTATTTAAACTGGGGATTCTTTTAGCATCCTGTAAAGAGAAGTGAATAAAATTCATTAAATGATTTATCAACAACATACAGAGAATATAGAAAAGAAATATAGAAAACTAAAACAAATAAAGAAAATGTGGGGATATAATATATATATATATATATATACATACACACACACTTACAGAAACTGGAGAAGATATTTTGTCTAATGTTAACAGTATTCTTTCAGCAGCTGAACTCATGCGTTTCAAAGTGTCATCTGCACTTTGCTCTCGAACTTTAATCTGATTCCGTAAACTTCTGTCAACCTACAAAGTAAATTAAAATGACACAATTGCAAAATTTGACATTATCAAATTACAAAAGCAAGAATTTTATATTTCTCTCATGGGAAAAAAAAAAAAATAAAATAAATAAAATATATATATATATATATATATATACAGTGAAATACGTTTAACACGAAAATGCTTACGCTTAACATGAAAAATCTGTTAACACGAAATGATATAGTGGTCCGGAGAGTATACTATGCTACTTAATCTATTTTTTTCTTTTTACACGAAACAAAAATCATTTAACACGAAAAAAATTCTCTTTCGATCTTCAGTGGCATGTTTGTTATAACAGTGATGCCAACATTTCAATTTATTCTGGAGCATTTTTAGCCTCGCCTTTATTTCCATACCATTTTGTACTTAACAGTATTATTTTCTTATTTTACGTAGTTATACACTGAAGAAAAATAGTCAATAAATAAAGTGGTGTGGATTAAAGGTGGGGCTGAAAATTCTCCAGAATAAAGTAACATTTTTGCAACTATGCTAAAATATGTTGCCGTCAATGATCATGTCTGTGCAGCACCGACAATGAGATTTTTGACATTGTTCATAATTAAAATGATTCCACTTATGTAAATTTTTATGACGAATCTGACAGCTGAAATAACAATGCACTTCCTGTACCCTCTGCTTCAGAACTTTCTCATGTTTTATAAAATAAATATATTTCATCTACAATGTGTTCGTCACGTGCTTCCTTCATTTCACTCGTTATACGAGACTCTTTATCGCGTTGTATGAATAATAGTCGCAGATTTTTCGACGCATTATACGAAATCGTGTTTTGTGGGAGCGCATTGTACGAGATTCTAATGCATACATTTCTCAAAATTTCTTTTATACAGTATCTTTCAATTTCATTTTTTCATTTCCTTACCCTTCATTTCTGAAGTAGTACTTTACTGCTTAGCCAAGGATTAAAGACAGGTCATGTGATTTGAAGAGGGGAGAAAGTGAATCTATTCTATAAAATAGGATAGGAGGGGAACTACTGCTCGGCCATATGCAATAACAGGAGATCTTTCATTACTGGTTTGGTAAGAGAGTGACTTTTCTCACCCTTTCAATATCTGTTTCCTCCTCTCCAGACTAATCTATTTTCTGGCAGTGTATCAAGTACAGTCCTTAAAAGTCTGACCAAACAGTAGTTCACTTCATGTACTAACATATTTTCGCAAATCTGTTAATTTCATTGAGCATTCAATTTTCCCTCTACAATGTGTTTTCGTCTTCCGTTGGCAAGAGTGGTGCAACTCAGTGAGAGATCTCAGCATGTAACAAAAAATGCTTTTACAGAATTTATAGTGATTTCAATGTGCTGGATGCTCATTTTCATTGACAATGGAAATTGCTCTTTAGCATTCAATAAAAGAATGTGGATCCTACAAAGTTATCCTCATTTCTTCATAACTATGATCTTTCTACCACGTATTTACACTTCCATTTTATTACCCTAATGACTTTTACACTGAGCAAATATAAAGAGTAACAAATCTGCAATGCACAATTTACAATCACAACTTTAGTCTAGAATTCTTGCATGGGACATAAAATTTAACTTAAATAAATTTTTTCAGATCTTTTATAAAATAAAATTTAAAGCTAATATGAGGCTTCCCCTTTCCCCCATATTTTAATATATATATATATATATATATATATATTTTTAATCTAATTAAAAATGAGGTTTTGAGGTGTATCAGGAGAGGTCAAAATACATTTCCAGGCAAAATTCTACAGCTCTATGGTCATCTGTTTGCCAACAATGCAACCTAGACATTTTTTATTATATGTACAGATTTCTCAATGTTGTATGCACTGATTTTTTCTTCCCCCTACTCTTCAGTATAAAAATAATAGCACTAATTATATTTTATGTTTGCATTCAAATTGTAATTTTTGTTAAGCTTTTATTAATTTAGTATTTACTTACATAAACTAATTAAGTATTTATTCTGGTATTACTTTTACTTATCTTTTATACTACATTATATACAGGGTTGTCAACTTTTCAAAAACAGTTTGAGGAGTTTTCAGAGAAGTTTTGAGGAGCATTTTGGCTACTTTGAGGAGCAATTTTAAAAATACATTAAAAAAAAAAAAAAAAAAAAAGAAAGAAATTACTAACAAAAATAAATTATCAATAATCATATGAAATTAAATATTTATTGATAATCAAATATATTTAGCAAAACAGTGAAAAGAGATAAGAATGGGAAATGATTAAGTCTGAATATAAGCTTAATACCCAAAAGTAATTTGTTTTTTGCATAACAGCATATTTTCCATACATAAATAAAGACAATATATGAAAGTACATTATTCAGTTACATTAAAAAAAAAGAAAGAAAGAAAAGAAATCACAAAGGAAAAAAAAATTAATTTCATTTCCAACAATTTTCATGAATGTCAAAATAATTATTGTACTATTACATAAAAATCTAAAAATGAAATCTGCGATATTCATATAAATGTGTAAATGATCTCATCTCTTTGTCAACTCCCTCTAATCTGCAAAGCTTGGGACCATACGTTTTGTAAACTTTAGAATTTTGCAGATTATTGGTCATAATTTGTTTAATTATTATCACAGATAGAAATGAAGATATAATAATAAATCATTAATGCTTTAAGTGAATGATAAAATAAATGCAAAATTATTTCAAATAAATCTTAAATAAAGCGTTGTCAATTGGCCTTAAAGTTTAGTAGCTTTAAATCCATTATTTTTATCGATAAATAATTAAAATAAACAATTTTTTAACAACCTATTAAGCATTAAGATAACTGAAACATTGATATAGTTTAAATGAAAATCAAAACACATCATAATCATAGCATTTGGTTTCTTTCTTCCCCCCTTTCAGCTTGTGGTTTTAATTAAACACACTCTTAGCTAATGTAAACAAATACTTGTTCCCGTTCTGAGTCAGCAATATTTCGATTACGCAATGCCTAGCACTAGAATGTTTTTTTTTTTTTTTTTTTCTTTTTTCTTTACTATTTATTTATGAGTATTGTAGGATGAAGCGTGTGGTTCTTCAGCTAAATTGTAAAAGTTAGTTTTTTTTTTTTTTTTTTTTTTTTCAAGATACATTGAAGCACTTTCATAGATAAAAAATAAAATTCAAAGAATAATGTTTTATACGGCAACTGTTGGAAATGCAAAATCAAAAGTTGATAAGGATTGGATCACAATTTCTGCTCAGATGTGTGCAAGAAATAAAAAATGAAAAATAGTTTTTTTCTTTTTTCAGTGTCTGCTACTATTAAGTTTTATGTATTTAATAAAAAATATTTAGTTAGGTGGTCAAGACTGAATTTGCGGAGCATAAACATTACTTCACGGAATTGCAGAGTTTTTAAAATTTTTTGGAGAAACTCCGCAGAAACCGGAGCAGTTGGCAACCCTGTATATATGATGAAAACGCAACATTTATAGGAAGTATAATTCTTTGTGCTCACTTAGTTTCAGATCTAATATTAGATATAGATTGATTTTGCATGTTATAGCTTTTCATATTTATACCAGTGGCAATACGTGAATGACATTTCTGGTCATCTCTATGTGAATGGCTGGAAACAGTGCATTGTAATGGAATATGTATTTATCTTATTGGTTGATTTGCCTTTTTTTATAGAGCAACGTAGGTATGACAGCATTCCAACAGTCAATCAGATGAATGAACTTTCCATGATAACAGACTGTTTCTAACCACACATATGGAGATGACCAAAACGTCACACACGCGACGCCACTGATTAATATAATATGTTAATAGTATTTTACAAGACAAATATATCTTACTATTTCATTTTAATAAAGCAGGATTATAGTGAAAATGGAGCCAATTCAAGCTCTTTTAATATGTTAGAGTAAATATAAATAAACAACTCAAATAAGCTTTACTTGATAAGGAACAACTGAAGATGGCATTCTCCGCAATGCAGATGCACCTCCAAATGTAGTTTTTCCTTCATAGAATGGTGACGAAGTTTTCTTTTCAGAGGGATCATTTAACTATTAATAAGTAAAATAAATATATATGAATTTGGTTTTTAATAATGCACATTTTGAAACATTCTATTCATACAGGGGTCGATCCAGTTTTTAATTTTTGGGTCCCTTTTTTGTGAAAAACAAAATATTTTTGTGAAACTTTTATTTATTTTTGTGAAATATAAAATATTTTTGTGAAAAAGTAAAATATTATGTAAAATCTTCCGTTTTTACAATCACTTTATGTAATGTTTAATATCAAGTTTATAGAGTTTCGTCGAGCCAAATTAAGGCATTAATTAAAAATAATACTGAAAATATGAAAACATTTAATAAAAGGATCATTTTTATAAAACAAAATCTTGTGAAGGTACTCATTTTATAAATTTGAATTTTGTGAAGGGTCCCTTTTTTACTATGTGGAATTTTGTGAAGGGGCTGCAAAAGGCACCCAAATTTTACCTGGATCGACCTCTGATGTTCAACTTTTCCATTATTAAGAATAAGAATTAAAATTCTTTATAATTTAACAACTTTCGGTTTTAAGAATTTCATCCATAACCACAGACTGCTGCCATTTGTAGCAATCAGAGGTCCATGAAATACTCAGATACTTAAATGCATGAAAAAGACATTTATTAAAGACGAGAAACAGGATGAAATTACGATACACATACACAAAATTAAGAAAAATTATAGGTAAATTAGATATAAATTCCATACACTTTTGTTTTGCATACCACATAGGTTACGGCCGCAAAAGCTAGTGCACATAGCTACATTTTCTTTTCATATCATTTATCAAACTTTAAAATACTTCTATTCCTATTAATTATGAGGGAATTTATTTTTAAATGAATAGCGTTTAGTGCTATGTAGAATTTAAAATTAATTTATAAGTTAAAATATAAACAATACAACATATTATCTTAATTTAATGTGTAAAGATAATAAAATAACTTTATTCAGAGATATATAACTTACATTTATCTATTTTTAAATATTTTTGAAGCTATATCTGTACTGATAAGTATAAAGGATTTAAGTCCAAAAATGTTGATTTTGAGTTAAGTACATAGTAAGACTCAGAAAAAAATTCTCTATCGATTGGTATAAAGGATTTAAGTTTATGTCATTTAGTCTTTGTGAAAATCAGAAATTTAGCATTCATGTATGGTAAAAAATATTTAATTTAATTTTTTCCCGTTATTAAAGGAAGGTTGACAATCACTGAATGGTATAAAGGGTATAAGTCAACAAAATCCCTTTTTCCTAATCAATTCTTCTGATTTGTTTTTAGTTAGTTTAACTTTATTTTTTGTCTCCTGAAAAATCAAGAATATGGACTTAAATCCTTTATACTTATCAGTACAGATACATTTTCATCTAATCTATGAGAAATAAATTCGTAACTTTTGTTTACATTTTTAACGTAGCTCTCGCAACAGTTGATTTCCAATAAAACTCGGGGGTCAAATCAATTCCATAAACTTTTGGGGGGAAAATTAGATCTTAAAATTTTGGTTAAAACGAAGAAATTATTGGGTGTCGAATTTAGCTATGATAATGATGTTCAAATTTATCAGGCGTTATATAGAGACGAAGTCTTTAAAAGGTTTAATTCGTTTAAGATACCTTGTAATTCTTTATCTATTGTAAAAGGACTAAAATATTCAAAAAAGTATCGTCTAAGCAATCAGGCCGAAATGGGAAAAATTGCGAGATTACCATATAGGAATATCTTGGGTTGCCTTTCATTCTTGGTCAGTAGGACATGGCCAGATATCGCATATGCTATGAATACTTTTAGCCAGTTCCAAAATTCTCCGGGTTTAATTCATTTGAACACTTTGCTTAAGTTACTTGGTTACGTTTTGGGTACCAAGGATTTAAAATTAAATTTAAATTCTAAAAGTTCTGATTTAGTAGCTTTCTGTGATGCTGATTTTGTTATGAATAGAGACGACTTTATTTCAATGGGGAGACAGATAATATTTTTAGATAATAGCCCAATTTCATGGCGAACTTTTAAGGGAAAAAGGTTAAGTCTTTCCACAATGGAAAGTGAGTTTATCTCAATGTGTGAAAGAACTTATGTGGTTGAATTGTATTTTAGAGGATTGTATCGAATTTAAATTGATCTCCAAAAAATACTCTTTACTCACCCTTTTTGCCAACAATCAGTCAGCTATAAAATTTACAAAACCACCGATAGAAAATAATAGATCAAAGCATATAAATGTAAAGTTATTTTTCATTCGCAAGTGGCTTTTTGAGGATAAATTTGAATTAAAATACGTTAAATCTAAATCTAACTTGGTGGATCCCTTTACAAAGCCACTTACTAAAAGTGACTTGCTTAATTTTGTAAATAAGATTTTTGTACAGTAAATTTTGTAAAATTATTTGTAAATTTATATAAAGTAAAATTGTAACATGTAAAGTATAAATTTTTGGGATATTTTTCCCTTAAAGTTTTTGAGGTGCTGAATATTTTGGAAGTTTTGTTCTGATCTTCATTGCTTTATCATTGTAAAAATGATTATTTTATTTTAGAGTGAGTGTAAACGTGGCCATGAATGCCTGCGTTATGCGACTGTCATAACAGTTTGTAATTAATCATTTATTGTTTTTTTAGTAATGGAAGAGGAAGAATTCTGTAAATATTTTTAATGCATCATTATGTTATATCATTAATATGCATTTTTTATATTTGCAGTAGAATTATTGCATGCAAAAATGGACTTTATTATGAGTTGAAATGTATTATGGTATGTGCATTCATGGACTGCACCTATATGGAATGATGAAAATAAATATAAGCTTGTTTTGGTTTGTAAACATACCATGCAAAATTGTTGAACAAGAGCAAGTGAAAGAAAGTTTCATTTTTTTTATTTTATCCATTCTAATATGTATTTAAAAAAAAAAAAAAAAAAAAAAAGAACTCTTAAAACTTCCATGAATTTTTATTTGAATGGGGGAAAATTCAGCAAGTTAAATATCGAGTCAATTATTGACTCGCTGTTCTAAAATTTGCAGGTCACTGATCATGCATTTTTAGGAACTCATACATAAATTGCAAATAAACTTGCTCTCGGAATATGTCATTCTGAAGACTTTTTACTACAATAAAATAAAAGTGTAATTTTGTAATTTTATTTTTATAGTTATGTGGAGGGGCTGACAAATATCTTAGGAGCTAGAGATAGTAAATTATTTCTATCACAATACTCACAGCCAAGCGCAGAAAGTTTAGGGGTAATATTTCATAATTAATGTAGGTGGATTTATGTATTATTTTACATTGAATAAATGAAATTCAGTTAAAAATGCAAACTAAGAAAAATTAAAATAAAGTCCATTGACTTTGATGATCATCATACTATTAATGTTTTCCCGCTTTAAGTTCAAACATAGTTTGTTTTAGATAATATTCAGGATGCTGGTAGTGGTACTTTGTTCACACAAAAATGTTGGCATGGGAAGTACTAGTATAATAGTAAGAAGATTTGTCAAGCATGGGGATTTCTGTCATGGAAAAATATCCTTCAAAAACAGAGGTAATTATTAAATTTTTCCCGAAAACATTAAAATTATACCATTCATTCAATATATAAGCTATCTCATCTTTTATAATACCAAGAGGAGAAGGTGGGGGAAAAAGCAAAAATATAGTAAAAAATATAAGGACAGTATGAAGCCGAAAATCCAGACTCAAAAAACCAAAATTTACAAAAATCTGGATAATTTTGGTTGTGTTAATCATCACCATCAACAACAGTAATTTTTTTTTTTTTTTTTTTTAAGTATAAATATATCTTTAAAAAAGAAAAAAAAAAAAAAAAGAACCGGAAAAGTATTTTATTTCTTATTAATCTTCAAAACCAGAATTTGCAAAGTCTGAAAGAGGAGGGGGAAGAAAATTATAACAATAGTAACAATTCTTAAACATTTATCTAATTGAGAGTTAAATTCTACATTCTATTTCTCTTATGCCCAAACTTTTAATTGAAAAGCTGAAGTATTAAAACAGAAATAGAAAAAAAAAAAAAAAAATCACACAAATGTTTTAAAAATGGTGGTTTTTCTTATTTATTTTCTTTTATTGTAACTTGCACTAATTTTTGTATGCAAATATTTCAATAAATCTGTTTTGATTTTCAAGTTTAATTTTTAATTTAATTAATTTTTATTTATTTATTGTTAAAGTTGATAAAAAGAATATTACAGAAAATGTTTAAAAATCATAATGTAATGATTTTTACTTGAATTTGCATATTATCCAAGTACTTAAACCAAAACATTATATTTTTTAGGCATAACCAAAAATCTTGAATTGCCGCAGTCAAGCCGATTCTGGATTTTCGGCTTCAATCTGTACATGATTTTTTTTTTTTTTTTAAATACTATATATTATAAAATTACATTTATGACTTACTCTTGAGGGACCAGCAAAAGAACTCAAATTAAAATTTGGTTGATTTGTATGTGAGACAGTTGGGTATCGTCTTTGAATTTTCAATGGATTGAAACTGCTGGACCACAAACCTCCACTGTTGTTTAAGTCTAAGTAAATAAATAAATAAATAAATATATCTAAAAATAATAATAATAATAATAATAATAATAATAATGATGATGATGATAACTTCTTTTAAAAGACTTTTTATCTTAGACGATAAGTATTTATAATTAGAATAAATGTAACTTAATCTTTTTACATAAAATAAATAGCTGTATGCATAATGCTAAAATGTTAAGGTTGAACATGCACAAAGTTGATAGTTAAGAATAAACTATACAGACAATGAGAGGAGAGAGAGAAGTCCTCTACAGGGTCTAAACTCGTAGAAAACACTGATTAATGAATATTCACTTAAAATTTTATAACTTCTTTTTTTTAACTAAATCAGTAAAAAACTTTTGAATGTCTTTTTTTTTTTTTTTTTTTTAATATTTAAAAAAAATTCTTCAAATTAGTTTTTTAATGCTACTATCAATTAATACATAGAGAAACTCTAGGCTCTCATTTTTGAGTGCAGATTCAGTCATGAATGCTTTTAAGAGATCAAACAAATAAGAAAACAAAAAGATTTGTGATCACCATATACAGGGTTCGCACTAGGGGGAAAAATGAGTGGGATCCTCCCACTCTAGCAAAAAAATTAAGTTGGATTTTCAAAATTTAAGTGAGATTTTTGAAATTTAGTCAGTAATTACATTTTACAGAATTTTCAAGAAATATACAAATATTAACAACTACAAGCTGTAACAATCAAAAAACTGCTAAAGTGGGCGTTTAATATCTTCTATTTATTTTTTATTTTTTTCGTGTTAAAAGATTTTTGCAGCTTCTTCAAATTAAAAACTTTCTACATCTGAGTTTTCTTAGATACGAGTAATAATGCTTAAGTTCTTATTATTCAGTCTGTTTGTAAAAAAAATTGTAATAATTTAGTCATTTATAAATGCAGTAAAAGTTTGATTATCTGGCATGATCAGAAAACACCAGACGCCAGGAAAAAATTTGTTCATGTTATCAGTAGTTCATGCTAGTAACTAATCTTCATTTTGACGGGGATTATGGAAGCAGTTTATGTTAAAAGTAATTCACATTGGTTAATGAGGTTCGACTGTATTATATATTACATACGGAGAGTTGTGAGAGTCGAAATTTAAACAAGATTGAGGAGGGGAGGGGGGGGCAGTCAACAGAGAAATAATATATCAAATTTTCTGCTCTTATTTATTTAATTTAATTTATTTATTTTTTAATTATCATTATTATTATTTTTTTTCTGCTTCAATCATAAAGCCTTTTAAATATTTTTTTGTGTTCTATTTTGTAACATGCAGTATAGTATTATTACTGACACTGAAAGAAAAGTAAAGATATTGATAAAAATATTAGGGAAATTTTTTAATGTTTTGTATTTTTCTTAGTCTTTAAATATTGTTATGACACAGTTAGCATCTTTTTACGATTTAAGTTTAATATCGCTGGTATTGACAGCATGTGGCACCAGAGCCAGGTGTTTTAAAATCTGAGAAAAAAACTGGAAAAAAAAAAAATAGTATATTGTAGCCACCAGAAGACTTTCTCCTATATCAGGGCTGCCATTCAATAAAGACTCCAAAAATATTCGCTTTAGTTGCATTGCATATGAAAAATAGTCTCCTAAATAAGTCTCTTGGGACAGAAAATTGTTTTTTTTTCCTAATCCTCGCCCTCCCTCCCTCTTTTTTTACCTAATATTAATGTTTTGATTATACAGTATAGGACCCATTAATAAGTACACAACTTTAAATAAACACCATAAAATGCAAGAACTCTCAGCAATTGTTTTGGATCGGAAGAAAACATGAGCCTTCGTCAAGCGAACAAAGTACAAGTACTGCAATGCAAACAAGGCTGCTTTTGATTGCATTGCAGCATTTGTGCAGGGTGTCAACAATCAGGAAAAACAAGGAAATCATGGAAAAATCAGGGAACTTTATCAATCTGGAAACATCAGGGAATTTCACAGAAAATACTCAAAAATCATGGAACTTTTCATCTTTGCCTTACAAACATGACTGAAGGGTCACCAAATGGGCGATATCTTAGCACATTCAGGGCTGCTTTTTTATTTTAGTTGAATCTCAAAAAGTCAACATTAAAATAAGAACCCCCCCCCCCCCCAATTAAATATTCTGAATGCAACAACATGAGGAATAATTTTATGTTCTGATGTTAATATATTGTGCACATTTTGAACTTTTAGTTTTCACCACATTTTTCTTTTTCTGACAAAAAAAAAAAAAAAAAAAAAAAAAAAGAGATATTTTTGTCTATCACCAGTATAGTTTTTTGAATTGTAATGGTTTGTGAGCATGTTAACCCTGCTGCTGTGTTCATTACGAATGAACAAAATAGACAATTTTTAAATGTACGAAATGGAGTCCAAATGTTTATAATTTCACTATATAATCGTACTTTCTTTTCCTATTTTTGAATTAAATTTATATAACAATTCATACAATGTTTTTACGGAGTGTGTCTACATAAAATACAAATTTTCAATTTAATTTACCAAAAGCTAAATTATTATTAGACTTAAATTAATACTGTGCAATAGTGAAACCAAAATCATTCAAAGAGAGGTTTCAAAATAAAATTCATGGTTGACGACCCAGTTTTTATACTTCCGCAGACAGTACAGTTTTAGCATAGGACCCCCCTCCCCCCTCCCCACTTCTCCATGATGCCTTTTAAATTTTTGGCATCATGTTGGCAATGACTTTTTATTTAATTATTTTGGTATAATTTTTTTGTTTTAAAAAAGCTGATTTCTATTTTGATTATGCTTTTACCATTGCTTTTTTTAGACAGTTTATGATAATAACTCACATTCTGTATATGTCTTTAAAGTATTGCTATATTTAAAATGATGCTTACAAAAATACTGAAGAAGAAAATTGAAAAATGCATTTTTCCCATAAAAAAATCTCATCAGACAATTGTCGTCATTTTTTCCTTATTAGATCATTGAGCTGAGTCCATGTGCTAAAATATTGCCCATGTATTAACATTTTTTTTTTCCTCGCGTATTTTATTAATTATTATCGTATCATTTCGATAAAATATAATCGTAACCGGAGCACGTTAGAGAAATATTATATAAATTATTGGTGGTTTTTTTTTTTTTTTTTTTTTTTTCACGCGAAAATAAAAATACTAAATGTTAAATTGGTGAATGAGAAAATGAAGTTGTGATGTAAATACATCACCTCTTGTTTAATTCCTATGCCAAAATACATCGTTTTGCAGGCATCTCATCGCAGCCGTTCGTTCCTGGCTCAACGCACCCTGTAAAGTTTGCTTCCCGCGACACTTGTCAACGGGAGAATCGGCGATTGTTTCTCTTGCATGCGCGAACTGTTTAATTGGTTACTTTTGCGGTCCGATTAACGAATCCAAATCGCGTATCCGTGATTTTAGGTGCGGACCTGTTTTTTCTTTAGGAGCGATTTTTGAAATTTAAAAATCAGTGAGTTGGTGTTCCACCTTGGGGTAGAGAAGAATGGCCGGGCACCTACGTCCCTACATTATATTTTACCGTTATTTTTATATATATGGTCACACACGGTTATTATGACTTGAAACGAAATTGTGACAGTGGCCGGAGCTGATTTTTGTTATATAAATATTTTGTTATAAGTATCTTGAATTTATTTTAAAGAAGCATGGCTATGTATTAGAGATTTGAGATTTATAACAGTTGTCCGGATTTCTGCATTCTTGAAGTGGGAAAGCAAATTAATCTTAATAAATACTTTTAAATTGGAATTGAAGACTGCCTTCCTTTTTTTCAAGACCGGGTATGTTTTATTCTAAACTTTAAAATATCTTAAAAAAGTAAAGATTGAATTTATCTTATACTTGGTATGTACCCATGTATGATCAGATCGAAGCCTAGGGTAATTCATCATTATTTCATACGATCACAATTTGTTAACATATTTTATTTTAAATTAAAGGCAACCTCTATCCATTATTAAATAAAATAAAAAAGTACCACCACATATGGTGCCGATCGTAAAAAATTAAAGATTGCATGAGGTACATTGCCAGTTTTGATCTGAAAGTGCTTTATTTAAGAAATTATTAGAAAGATGTATATTTTTGTTATTATTCATATTTTCATAGCCATAAGGGCAGTAATTATTGAAAGTAGTACTGTTTGTATGGGTGAAATTTTATTTTAAGATGCCTATTAGCCATTTCATTAATAATAGTAATAATAATAAAATGAAATGGTTAAATAAGAATTCATATATTTTTTCAAAAACATACTTTTGAAAAGTGGTTTTTCAAAAAAAAATTCCATAGTGGCATATTGAACTAAGTATCATAATCTAGTCTGTTGAATGTATTTAAACAAATAGTTTATCAAGAATAATAATTAAAAGCTTACTTTTGCATTTGAAGTGTAATATATTGGTATGTATTTCTGGATTATATAGGGTATTATTCTTTTGCAAAATAAAAATACTGTTTTGATTTAGAATTAATGCCAAGATAATAGAGAGAGAATATTTTGAAAATAGGCTGTATGATATTTTTGTATTTGAAGGAATAACATGTTATAATTTATTGTGTTTGGGAGTTTGCTATCACTTCTAAAAGATATACCTAATAAGATGTGTCAACTTCAATTAGTATGAAAATTTGTTATGAAATATAATAAGATTAAAGTAGATAAGTATGTCTGCTTGATATTTTGAAAATATATGACTATGCATTAACTTTTTTTGTCTCTGCAAATTTTGACAAATTTTTCTTAAAATCATGAATGCTGAAAAATCTTATTGTTTTAAATTCACAGTAACACCATTTAATGGTGATCCAGATCTTTTGGATTTTTTTATTGAACAGGTGCAAACTAAAATAGATATTTTTAAATGGCATCCTAAACAGGCCCTTATTTTTATTAAATCAAAACTTTGCGATAGGGCTTTAAAATTTTATACATCTTCAATCCCATGCCAAAGAGCCAAGTCTCCTGATGAATTATTTCAGATTTTACGTAAGAATTTTAAAGGTGAAACAGAACAGAGTGTAGCATTACAATATAATGCCATTAAATTTGATGGTTTGGAGAATATCCGAAACTTTGCTAATCGACTCCAACATCTTGTTTATAAGAGGTTTCCAAAATTTCCACAAGAATCAATGGACCAACTACTCATTGCAAAATTAACAGATACTCTCACCCCCGATTATAAATTACATCTTTTAACGAGAAAGTGTAGTAATTTTGAGGAAATGGTTGACAATCTGGCTGCATATCAGGAGGTTGTTCAATCAGGTGAATCTTTGGCTGTTTCCCAGCCATCATTTTCAAATATAAATCATTGCATGACTGCTGAAAATGCACAGCATAATGCCGTGGATGGGGACTCCCAGCTGCATCATCTTGAATTAAATTCAGATTGGCCCTCGCGGTCTGATGGTTATAAACCGACATGTCAGTGGTGTTCTCGGATTGGACACACTGCCCGCTTTTGTTACAAATTAAAAGATTATCAGGGTGGCAGAAGATTTGACACAGATCGACAGGGATTCAAATCATGTCAAAGAAATAAAATTAGATCCAAATATAACCGTAGACATTCTCCTTCGGATGGACACTCCTCTCACACACACCCCTGGTCAGCACAGGCTCAATCGGAGTCAGCAACTTTTGAACATAAGCGTAAAGGGCTCAACTACAAAAATCGTCAGTTTCATAAAGACTGACAAATTTCTGGGAGAGGTCAGTCCTGCACTTCCTCTCCCATTCATAATAAACATTCGAATGGTCTAAAAATTTGTGGTCAGGATATAATCCTAAGATCACCAAGCACTAGATTAAAATTTCCTATCTCATCAAAAAGATTGGTCAGTTCAGTAAGTACTCAAACCATTGTTCCTGCAAATATATCATCTAATGCTACATCCCAAACAGAAAATCAGCCTGATGAGGATGTTATTTTTATTCATTCATTAAGATTTCTATTGTACACTCAAGCTGCCAGTCCTCACTTACCTATTGTTAAGTTAAACATAAATAAGTCATTACAAAACTTTCTTTTGGATTCAGGTGCGAGCATTTCAGTTTTAGCCAAAGGCTATTTCGATAAATTCAGAAATGAATTACACTTTAAAAGAGTCGCTACAAAAGTTAAAATTGCTACTGTCAATTCAGCGGTATTTTGTGCAGGATGTATCAATCTATCATTCAAAATTGGCAAATTTTTTTTCAGACATACATTTTTTCTCATAGATATTCCTACAGACTCTAAATTCATTGGTATATTGGGATTTGATTTTCTGAAAACCCATAGGGTCCTAATTGATTTAAAACAAAATCTTGTACAAATTAACGATTGTCATGTTGACATTTATAGCACAATTCCTGAAGATGAATATGAGATTCCTGAATCCAAAATTAATTGCCTCCAAAATTTACCCGCTATTCCTGAGACCAGTACTTCTACCTCTAATCCTACTTTCGTAAACGATAAAAATTCACAATTTGACTGTCAAGATGAAGTTAATAAATGTACACTCAAAAACAAAGTGATCATTCCACCGTTACAAACAGTTTATGTCTTTGTTATGTGCAAACAAATATATGCTGATAAACAGGTAATCTTTATTCCCACACTGAATAAAAACAAAGGTATAGGTTTGTACACTGCAATTGTCAACCTTGAAGAGGGTTCACATAGTAAAAATATTGAAGTAATGTCATTTTCAGTTCCGTTAACAAATTATTCTAAAGTAGATCAACATTTAAATAAAGGTACCAAGCTTGGAATAATTCACCAAATTGAAGAAATAGAGGAAATTAAACAAGAGCCCAGAGCACAAGTTAATCTGATTCAAGCATCGGATGAGATCATTCAACTCCGAAAATCTGAATTTAGTATTGATAATTTTTCCTTACACCATTTGTCTACTAAAGAAAGATTGACTATCCAGAAATTGCTTATGGAGCATCAAGTGGTTTTTTCCTCATCACTTAAATCACTGGGACACACTGACCATGTGACCCCGCATATACAATTCACAAGTGATGTTCCTGTAAGAACGTTGCCTTATCCAGTTCCTGAAGCTATGCAGGAGGAGATAAAGAAACAAATTGATGCTCTACAAGAGGCTGGCATCATTGAAAGGAGCATTTCTGAATGGGCGTGTCCCATGCTTGCTGTGAAGAAAAAACCCACATCTCCTGATGAAAAGCCATCTTTTCGCCTAGCCCTTGATCTGCGACTCATCAATGCCATGATAAGGAGTTCATCGTATCCATTGCCCCGAATTGATTATATCATTAATAACATTTCAAAGTATAAATACTTCACCACGCTGGACTTCCCGTCTGCATATCATCAAATACATCTCCCAAAGAAGTTCAGAAAAAGGTTATCATTCACAACTCAGTGGGGGACCTATTCATTTAGTCGTTTAATGTTTGGACTAAGATCTGCAGCAAGCAGTTTCCAAATGTTGATTGATGCGATAATTGAAGAAACAAAATGTCTTGGTATCTTTGCATACCAGGACGATATCATTGTAGGTAGCAATTCATTTCCAGAAATGTTAGAAAAACTGACTCAACTTTTCAAAATTTTATTAAAGTATAACATCACCTTATCTCCGAAGAAATCCCAATTTTTTAAGAAGGCTATTGATTACCTTGGATTTCATATACAAGACCATACAATAAGTCCCATATCATCAAACATCACCAAAATAACAGCATTTCCAACTCCCAAAACAAGAAAACATTTAAAGAGATTTTTGGGTTTATGTGGTTTTTACAGAAAAATTCTTCCAAATTATGCAAAACTAGTGGATCAACTAACACAGTTAACTTCAACGAAGATCCCGTTTAAATGGACACATCAACACACAGAAGTTTTTCAGAAAATTCAAAAGATATTTTTTACTAAACCATTTCTAAATTTACCTGATTTTGACAAGCCTTTCTTCCTGAATACCGATGCTAGCAATGTAGCTATAGCTGGGGTTCTGTTGCAAGAACGCAACAATGTATTACAACCAGTTAGCTATTTCAGCAAAACACTTTCTAATTCTGAGAAGCACTATCCGGCACTCAAGAAAGAACTTATGGCAATTGTTAAATCAGTTCAAGCATTCAGGTTCTACTTATATAATAGACAATTTACAATTTTAAGTGATAGCAAACCCATAGAATTCTATCGCAGTACTACTTCACCTGTAGATCTTACTACAAAATGGCTAATAGAGTTGTACACGTATGATTTTACATTCCAATACATTAAAGGTCAATCTAATGTTCTAGCAGATTATTTTTCACGTGATGACTTTTCAGAATCCACCCAAAATTTGACAACAAATCCAGAGTTAATAAATGATGAAAACATCTTACCTGTATCATCCAATTCACCCAGCATACAGTTGCACAATATAAATCACAGCAACCTAAACCTAACTAATAGAGAAAATAATGACCCAGAACTACAAGTTTCACAAGATACTTTATTTATTGAACAAAAACATGATGATAATTTATTGAAAATAATACAAAATATTACGTCTGAAAATCCAAAACAGAAATTCAAAAATTATTTCATTCATCCAGATACGGGTCTATTGATGATAAAAAGAAAATTTAATAGCAAACAAGATAGTAATTCCTCCAAGATTCTTGTACCAAATTCACTAAAACCTAAAATTTTAAAGATAGCTCATATGCCACATTTTGGTATTTATAATACATACCGTAAAATCCTGAAGTCATATTACTGGAGAGGAATATACAGAGATACCAAAAATTATGTGCTTTCTTGTAAACTGTGTATCAGAAATAAGCCTCACAAAATTCCTGCAGCTCCCTTACAGGAAATGTTCATTCCAAATAAACCTGGTGAACTGGTATCTATGGATTTTGTTGGACCATTCTCCAACAAAATGTTTGTACTTACCTGTTTTGATCACTTCTCCAAATTCTTAGAACTTTTTCCAATTAAAAAACCCACGGCACAGTCTGTTGTAGACTCCCTAACAAAATATATCACATCATATGGACGTCCTGCAGCATTAATGTCTGACCTTGGACCTCAGTTTACAGCAGATATTTTCAACCATTTCACCAAAACCATGAAAATAAGCCTTGTTCATGCTTCGTCTGCACATCCACAGACGCAAGGATCTTCCGAAAGAATAAACACTAGTATCAAATCATCTATTGCTTCATTAGCAGGTGAAGGCTTCAACTTCAAACAAGCCTTGATGATACATAAAAGTATATACAACACTTCTATACATTCATCAACGGGGTATTCACCAGCATTTTTACATTTTGGTAGGTCAGTTTCTAATATATTTGATGTATGTGAATTGCATGAAATGTCAAATATGGAATTCCCCTTTGAGTATTATCAATACATGAAGTCGCTAAATAGAGTTTATGAAAAGGTACATAGAAATATGAAGGATGCTCAAAATTACAGAAATCAAAGACAGCACCAGAGAGCTTCCCTCAGAGTGTTCAAGACGGGCGACCTTGTTTACATGAAAACACGAGACACTTTCAAAGCAAGGTTTATCGGGCCTTTTATTGTCACTAAAGTAATTTCTAAGGTGCTGGTTCAAATTAAAGAGTATGAAAGTGTTACAGCAAAACCGTTCCACATTAATATCGACAGACTTTTAATTGTCCCAAAAAGGAAACAATATCTTATACAAGACAATACAAATTCTCTGCTTACAAACAATAAATTACCAGTTCTAGAAAATAGTCAATCTCCTGCTCCTATTGTCAACAAGAAAAATAACACTTGTATACCAGATAGCTCAGCCTCCAGGTACAACCTGAGGCCCAGGAATAAAAAATAGTAATATTTAACCATATATATATATATATAAATATTTTTTTTTTTTTTGCTTTCTGTGTCTTTCCGGGAGTGCTTCAGAATAGGACTGATCAACCTGCTTGGGAGTACTCTTGGGGAGTCACAGCCAGTAAATTATGTTTTATAAAAGAGTTAATTTTTGAAAATATAATATTAATATCTCAAGATTATCATAGTAAAGTATACAAAAAAAAAAAAAAAAGTGTTCAATGTGTTAGATGGTTGGATTTTGCTGTACCACACTTCTGTTAAATAATTCCTCATTCATATATGTATATATATATATATATATTTTTTTTTTTTTTTAGAGTATTATTCAGATATAGATGTATATATGTGAAAATAATTGTGTAATAGTAGCAAGTCAATTGGAAATAGCATTTTTTTTTTTTTTTTGTAAAGTACATTCTTTTATTTTCATTTTAGGGTTATTATTTTAATTGGGTTTTAATTTCGTTTGATATTTTCTTGATCTATTTCCAAGGGGCTTTCTCACATGTAATAATTGGGCCCAAATATATTGCTATTTGTTTTATTAACAATTCTTATGTTACTGGTAACAAATATATTTCTTTCATGACATGTCACTTGTGTAATATGATTTCATGTTTATATTCATACTTATATATATTAATAGATATCTATTTTCATGTGCTGTGTTTACATTTAGGATATTACATTTATATTTTATGTGTATCTTACTTTTCTATAAGAATTGAGATTATTTAATTTTATGAGCCATGTTATTGTCATTCGCATGATTTCCTTTAAAGAGAAAATAAGAGAAAAAAGGAAATTTTTTTTTTTCTCACGTGAGTGTTTTCAAATAACAAAAAATTTTATGTCTTTTGTCAACAAAAACCGTCTCTGGCTCTGTTCACAATTTCACCATATCCGGTTCATGTTTCCAGTGCCATAAAGTTTTTTGTAATTGGTCATGTGGGGATATGTGATGTAAATACATCACCTCTTGTTTAATTCCTATGCCAAAATACATCGTTTTGCAGGCATCTCATCGCAGCCGTTCGTTCCTGGCTCAACGCACCCTGTAAAGTTTGCTTCCCGCGACACTTGTCAACGGGAGAATCGGCGATTGTTTCTCTTGCATGCGCGAACTGTTTAATTGGTTACTTTTGCGGTCCGATTAACGAATCCAAATCGCGTATCCGTGATTTTAGGTGCGGACCTGTTTTTTCTTTAGGAGCGATTTTTGAAATTTAAAAATCAGTGAGTTGGTGTTCCACCTTGGGGTAGAGAAGAATGGCCGGGCACCTACGTCCCTACATTATATTTTACCGTTATTTTTATATATATGGTCACACACGGTTATTATGACTTGAAACGAAATTGTGACAGTGGCCGGAGCTGATTTTTGTTATATAAATATTTTGTTATAAGTATCTTGAATTTATTTTAAAGAAGCATGGCTATGTATTAGAGATTTGAGATTTATAACAGTTGTCCGGATTTCTGCATTCTTGAAGTGGGAAAGCAAATTAATCTTAATAAATACTTTTAAATTGGAATTGAAGACTGCCTTCCTTTTTTTCAAGACCGGGTATGTTTTATTCTAAACTTTAAAATATCTTAAAAAAGTAAAGATTGAATTTATCTTATACTTGGTATGTACCCATGTATGATCAGATCGAAGCCTAGGGTAATTCATCATTATTTCATACGATCACAATTTGTTAACATATTTTATTTTAAATTAAAGGCAACCTCTATCCATTATTAAATAAAATAAAAAAGTACCACCACAGATGTCTTTATAACTTTAAAATAAAATAGTAATAATACAAATCTAGAATGTTTCTTCTGTATTTTATTTCAAAGAATTTTTTTTATATACTTCAACTTTATATATATATATATATATATATATATATACCAACATTATAAATACTAAAGTTTGGATGGATGTTTGTTACTCAATCATGCCACAACAGCTAAACGAATCTGGATGAAATTTGATACAGAGATAGATAATAGTCTGGAATAGGACATAGGCTACTATTTATACCGGAAATTTGATTAGATTTTTTTAAAATGAATTAAAATATAAAAATAATAAACTGGTAATTGATTTAATATAAGCCATTTAAGTTTTTAATTGTTGCCAAAAAAGTTTGCAATGTTTTATTTAATTATTTATTTATTTATTTATTCAGCATAAAATGAAATATGCTTTCACGTGAAAAATAAATTACTAAATGTTAAATTGGTGAATGAGAAAATGACGTCTTTATAACTTTAAAATAAAATATAGTAGAATAAAGTTATATATATTATTACTATAAAATTATAGTAATACAAATCTAACATGTTTCTTCTGAAATTTATTTCACAGTATTTTTTTTATATACACCAACTTTAATTTTTTTTTTTTTAGCACGGATAAATCATGCTTGGCCTAAAAGTGAATTCAGCATTATATTAAAGGTATTTTCGTATTGATAATTCTCATAAATTTTATACCAGTTTCACCACCTAAGGAAATTTTTTATTTCCCTGAAGCCAAATTATTATTAGAATCAAATTAATTTTGTGCGGTAATGAAAACCAACGAGATAATTGAAGGTGAAAACAAAACCATCCAAAGAAAGGTTTTAAAATAAAACTGATGGTTAACAACCCAGTTATTATACTTCCGCAGGCAGTACAGTTTTAGTATAGGACACCCATGACACTTTTTAAATTTTTGCAGTCATATTTGCTGATGACTTTTTATCTATTTATTTTGGCATACATATATATATTTCTTAAATAATTCCTATTCTGATTATACTTTTTATGATTACGATTTTTAGTCAATTTATGATAATAATTCATTCTGTATATGTCTTTAATGTATTGCTAGCGTTAAAATGACGCTTGCAAAGAAACAACTTTTAAAAACAATTTATCCATAAAATAATGCCATCTGACAAATGGTGTAATTTTTTCTTATTAGATCATTGAGCTGAATCAGCATGCCGAAATATTGTCCATTTATAAACATTTTTTATCCTCATGTATTTTATTAATTACATCACTATCGTATTGTTTCGATAAAATTTAGTTGTAACTGGACCACATTAGAGAAATATTATATAGATTTTTATATTTTTGATGTGCTACCTGGATTAAAATTGCTGTTGCTAAATTAAACGTTTTGGAGAAAAATGTTCGGTGTACTTGAATGCAAAAATTTTAAAAATCGCCCAGGAGGATCAATAAATAAAACTGATTTTAGTACAACATATATTTGCATCGTAAACTATATTAGCACTTTATCAATGTGTAAAAAAATTTTTAAGTGATAATGAATTCAGTTTTCGTGAGATGCATAATTTATTTTTTGTATAATTTTTTATTTGTCATGTTTAGATAAATGTATTTTCCTGTCGGGAAAAAAAAAAAAAAAAAGAACTCGTAATTTTTTTTTTTTTTTTTTTTTGGCAACAATTAAATTATGGATAAAATTTAAATGCTAAATTTTTGCTATTATTAGCTTATTATTTTCTTTTTTTTGTCAATTAAAAGAAAACTAATCAATTTATGTTAATTTTTTTTTTGTGTGTGTTAAATTGAAGTGTCAAACATGACAAATATTTTAGTGAAAACCCGAAGTCTTTTTAGGTGGTCTGATTGCTGAGATATAAGCAAAAAGATGTGACACAATCGGACACTGCCGGTGACAAACAGAGCAGGTATAAGAAAAGGTCTTAAAAAAAAAAAAAAAAAAAAAAACTGGAATTCTTATCGAATATTGAAAGTACACAATATTTTTGTTATAACACCACAAATTATTGAATCATGCATGCATACAATGAAAAATATTGCAAATAAAATCTTAGCATTTTCAAATATATTTTATCAAACTTACCATTATAGTCGGATTTTGGTGAAGTTTGCCTTCTTTTACGACTATTCTTTACATCTAATAAACTAACAAAAGGACGTTCACCTAATCTATTACTTTCCTTATGAGATGAAACTAGTGAAGAACACCCACTAGTTGATGCTGATCCTTCACTGTTTTCTGAGTGATCATCACCTAAATTAAGTAGTATTTCAATATCATATATTTCAATAGTTAAAATATTTTTAATAATTCACATAAAAGTATTTAATATAAATGAGTGCCGCAAACTTTGATTTACAAAACACAAACTTTGTTAATAAGTATAAAATTTAGGCACAAATGCTGCAAACAAGAAAATATGTCATGTGTGTATATTACCAATATATTGTGATTTATATTGCACTCAGTTAAAAGCAATATTTATGCTCACTTTTTTTTTAATTCAATTGAACCTCATTAACGTGAATCTCAAGGGGGATAAATAATTTGTTCATCTTATCAGTAGTTTATGATATCAGAAACTAATCTTCATACAACTAAAATGAACTTTATTTTCACGAGGATTGTGGAAATATTTATTCATGTTACAAGTAATTCACGTTAACAAGGTTTGACTGTATAATTTTTTTAATTGCAACTGACAAAGTGGATGATTTTACTTCAAGCCCAGAGTAAAATGGTCCATGGCACGGGATATTATGGACTACAGGTAAAATTAAAAAAGTGTATTAACATAGTGTTTTTTAATAGTGTAAAATGTATTACATTTATTTATTTATGACTTCAATTCATACATATAATGTATCAGGGGTGAAACTATTTAAGGTACAAAAATCCTGAAAACTACTATTTGTAACAGGGTTCCCACTCAATTTCAAAAATAATTTCCAGGCTTTTCAAGTCTATTTTTAGAAAATTCCAGTCATAAAATTTAATTCACATCATAAAAAATAGCTCACGGTATAAAACAGAACATAGTTCGCAACATAAAAGACAACATAGTAACGTGACTCGTGAAATAAATTGAATGCTCAAAAAGCATTTTCCAGGTTTGTATCATCATTTTTCTAGGTTTTTGAGCAATATTTACAATTTTCAATGATATTTCCTGACTTTTTTGAGTAATTTCAAATTCCTTGACATTTCCAGGTTTTCCCTGTTCTCCCTGACCCGTGGGAACCCTGTTGTAATTCAGAAGTGAATGACAAAGGAAGATTTATCACTCATTTATAGCTATAATAAGTGACAATTTAAGAGTTAATACATTATAAGGCAAATAAAACATTCAAAATGTGAAATTTCTATAAAAACAAAACAATTTAACATGAAATTCAGGGACAGCAAATTTTTCAAGAACCCTGAATTCAGGGGTAGCCCCTGAAAAGTTTCACACCTGAAGTATGTAATATTAATAAATATTAAAATTAGCAAATGATAGGGCAGAGTGGGGTAGAATGGGACAATAGCTAGATTTTTATGTTTTGCAAGCACCGGAAACTTGACATTTTTTCTGATATATGGCAGTACTGAGATCATTCATCAAGTGTAGTTTCAGAATTGTGCTATTCATAGAAGGGCAGAAAAAAATTTCTTTTCAGCTGCCAAAGTAAGTTTTTACTGATTCAATTAGGTAGTAGTTAATACATTAACTATTTTCTTACAGTTAATATAACTCTTATGTGGTGAAAAGGCATAATCTTTTATTGTTTTTATGATATTCAAGAATACCGACAATTGTTCATTAAGCCTATTTCCTGTTTTATATGATCATGTGGTGGTTGGGATGAATGAGACATTCCCCACTATGTGCTAATTTAAAATTGTACACAAGAATTATATTAAAACAAATCTTAAATAGATTTTCAATATTTTTATAACCTGTAGTTCAGTAGTTATAACATGCAATTATAAAAGTAGCATGGATTTAGCGAAAAACAGATTGAAATTAACTGTTCTGATTTTTGTTTATAATAATTATGATTAAAAAAAATTATAAGTTAAAATATTAAATGCAACTTACAGCAATATTAAAAAAAATAAATTAATTAATAATAATTTGATTAAAGTCACAATTTCAATCAAGTTAATTAAATATATCCTGGTGATTATTAATGTAATACAGAATAGAATGCTGATTTTTCCCAATCAGTCGGAAACAAAAATTTATCTAGATAATTTGTACTCTATTATAATGATTTATATCTTTCAAGTGTCTTATTACTTATTTATTTATTTTTATATTAGATCTTATTAGATTAAATTACCAATGCCTAGAGCGCTAGGAACTGTGCGAACCAAAGGACTTTTGCCTTTTGGTGTTAATTTGAGTCAATACATCAGTTTATGTTAATTTCATTAAATTCATAGTGTGTAATAAAATCACATAAACCAATTTAACTTTTGGGAACAAAATGTTCTAGAAACCATTGTTTGAAAATTTCTCGATTCATCCATGCACTTTTCTGATTTGTGTAATGTACTGGTAAGGCTTCTTCAGTGATGTTTTTTAAGGCTCTAGGTTTGGCAGATTTCCCAATCACAGTCAGTTTCATTTTATGATTTCCAGATGCATTGGCGCATGCTAAAATGGTTAATCGTTCCTTCCGTTTTTTGTGACCTGGAGCTGAATTTTCCTCTTTTGAAGCAAGGGATTTTGAGGGCAACATCTTAAAGTTCAAACCTGTTTCGTCACAGTTATATAACTGGTCAGGTGTGAGCTTCTCCGTCAATATAATGTCTTCAATCCGTTTTTGAAATGCCTGCACAGCTGACGTATCTGCCAAGAGTATTTCACCGCAAATATTTAGTTGACGTACACCATATCGTTTTTTCCAACGGTCTAACCAACCAACGCTTGCTGCGAAATCTTCTTCTTCTTCTTTGAACTGATTTCTGAAAAACACAGCTTTTTCCTGAAGAATTGGGCCACTTATAGGAGTACCTTTGTTACGCTGTTGAGTAAACCAAAGAAATAAAGCCTTGCTAGCTTTTTCATAGTCTGATGTTCTGATAGATTTTCTTTTTTCTCCTGGAGTCTCATTGCACTTCTGTGAACAAAACTGCTCAATTTTTATTCGATTGCGGCGCCAGTCACCAACTGTTACCTCTCCAACACCCACATCGGTAGCAACACTTTTTATTGTTTCACCTGCATCTAATCTTTTTATAGCGTTCAATTTAGTTATCATAGATACAAATTTTCTCTTATTTTTTCCACTCATTTTCGCAGCAGGCACCTTAACGCAACACTTTCAACAGCAATAAGTTTCCAAAATGATAAGGATCAAGCACGTGTATTGAATTCAAATCAGGGTTCCCACTCTTAAAAAAGAAAAAAATCCAAGGACTTTTCAAGGCCTATTTGAAATTTTTCAAGGACTAGGGAAAAATCACAGAACGCTAGGCATATACACAAAACTTTAGTAACTACTTTCATTAGTAATTTTTTTTTTATTATTAGAATAACTTTGCCTGTTTTCACAATACACTTTTGATGGATTGACCAAATTGACCTTCACAAGAGTCAAAAACGTTTAGTTTAAGATTTGGAATCATTATGATTATTCCAAATCTTTCAGGTTTGAGTCCCGGTCTGATCACTTTCTGCTCAAAATTAATGACCAGTCCATCAAACAGGTATGAGACTGGCAAAAAAAAAAAAAAAAAAAAAAAAAAAATGTTGAAACTATATGTAAAAGCAAGACAATGAAATAAGAATTTTATGACAAAATCATTATATTAGACAATGGCGCGCGTATGTGGAGATGGAGATAGTTTAGCCTTGACAGAGTTTGCGCTGAGCCCGTCTATTTGAGTGGAAAATTCAAGGATTTTCAAGGACTTTGAACAAAATTCAAGTACTTTCAAGGGCCCTTGAAAAAGAAAATGAAATTTAAGTACTTCTTAAGGACTTTCAAGGACAGTGGGAACCCTGTCAAATGAGCAACAGAGCAACTAACAACGCAGCTAGTCCCTAACTAGCATCTAAGCTACTAGTACAATTGAACTTGGAAGAATAAAACTCTTGTAGATCTGGTTTGAAAATTCCTTTCAAACCAACCCCTACCTAGCCACCTTAAAAAACAAAGAGAACAAAAGGTGGTGGGTTACTGAAAATCTTTCCAGGAAGAAACGAAAAGTAAGACCTGCATTCTTTCGGTTGCGAGAGGAAATGGGAAGAGCTTTTGGTTGCTAGGAGGAAAATTTGGCACCTCGAATTAAGCGGAACCTCGGACTTCTGAGACTCGAACTCTCGAGACTCTACTGTACAATAGAGTCTTGCTTATCTGAGGGTATCTCAGATAAGCAAGACTCTGTCATATATCAAAGGGGAAACATATGGTAAAGTTGAATTCGGATGGAAACTAACATAGTCAGTGAAGTAAAAGAATAGGTACATCTATTATTATTCAAATATAACGAATCAAAAATGCAATACAATACATATATACATAAAGCATACCTGCCAACATTCTAATTAATATTCCGTAAAATTGTTAGACCCCTTTTTTTTTTTTTTTTTTTTCAACATCAGTCATTTTTTAAAATACTTTTCTTCTTTTTAATGATGATTACATTTCCAGAAGATTACTCTGAAAGTACAGTGGTATAGAAAAAGGGACGATTGATAAAAATTTTATGGAATACTAATTAGAATGTTGGCAAGTATGATAAAATATAAAATACCATACAATACATATGAACATTCTTATTAGTATTCTGTAGAATTGTTAGTAACCGCCCATTTTCTTACAACACTTTATTTTTGGAGTAATCTTCTCCAAATGTAATACCATTATATAAGAAAAATACTTTAAAAAATGACTAGTGTGAGAAATATAGCACATTAGTAATTTGAATTTGTCAAAGTTAATCGCACCATTTGTATCTGGGGCGTGGCCTTTTCGGACTACGTCAGTTGATCCTGAACTCGGTTACTCAAGGCTCGAATAACTGCAGCTCTACTGTATAATACATAGATAATACTTCAAAAATGTAGATTATATAAATCAATTTATTAAAACCTCATTCCACATACAATTTTCAACTTAAAAAAGCATATAGAACACAAAATCAAGGTAAAAGGTACAATGGTCCATTATACCTCAATTCCTGCTGGTCCATTTTACCCCATGTGGAACTTGGACAACAAATGTTTAAAAAAAAAATAACAAGTCTTTTATGGCAGATCCGCCCCCGTTGTCAGCAACCTCCACTGTGGCTAGTATTAACACAGTCAACACCAACTGCTGTTCTTTCTTTACTTTCACTTGTTCTTCCAAAAGGTGGTGCCATAGCTGATTCAAACCTAGATGCCATTACAAGGGTCACTGTTACTTATAATTTCAACTGTTTCACGGTAAAAGGAATGTTCAGGGTTGTTAAAATTTGCAATTTTCGTAGTTTCATTAAATTTTATGTCAATGCTACTGCTTTGGTGACTTTTAGTTAATGCAGTGGTTATTTTTCCATACTTAATGATGTTCATATGTTCCTTGAGTCTAGTGTTGTTTTTTCTTTTTGAAACCCCGATATAGCAATCGGTGTTGTAGTTAGGGTGGTAAAACGGAATTTTATATACAGTTACTCAAAAAAGTATTCGACCTCAGTTTAGCTCTCTAAACAATCTGTTATTAAAGTGCTTTCAACAATATGTTAGAATTTTTGTTTATGCAGTATTAAATAAGGTAACAAAGATATACCGCTGGTACATTTACAAAGAAATTAGATA
The DNA here is from genome assembly GCA_963930645.1 of Salticus scenicus. Taxonomy (NCBI): domain Eukaryota; kingdom Metazoa; phylum Arthropoda; class Arachnida; order Araneae; family Salticidae; genus Salticus; species Salticus scenicus. Next base: position 240,889,940 of record OZ005652.1, read on the forward strand.
GAGTATAATAAAAAAAACAAAAATAAAATTTTCATTCTCAGTATCATAGGTAAAAAAAGTATTCGACTTTTTTCTAAATCGACCAAAATAAATAAATGAATAAACAAATAAATTATAATTAATATTTTGTGAACACACTTTGTGTACACACTTCTTTCTTGACCAATAATTTCAATTTGGGGCTACTTATCATCGGATCTTTTTTAACGTGTTATAAAAGACATCGTTTATCATATCTGGTAATTTTTTCTGGTCTCCCACTCCTTGCCTTGTTTTAAAATTTGTTGACTCCAAATGCCTTTTTACAATGTATTTTGTAGTTGAAAGAGGTCTTTTAACAGTTTTAGCAGTTTTGTCATATTTTTCTCCAGATTTCCTCATAATAATTATAATTTTTCTTTCTTCTATTGTGGTTTCTTTTCCCTTCCGTGACATTTTTAAATATTCCGTTTAAAATTATAGAAACAGGTTTCATTCAAGTACAGAAGTTTCAAATAACTTTAAGATAATACATTTGTTTTGTAAGGCAGCCTTAAAGCATTAATTTAAATTTGGTAACCCTTTAAAACGGGTATGAATGGTCAGAGTCAAATACTTTTTTGGCGATTAAAATGGGTTGTTGTACCAGAAATTGACGTTTATTGCAATTAAGTTTGTTTAAAAAAATAAGATTTTGCATTAAATGACTAGTAAACACCTTGATAACTTTTTTGACTAACTGTATGCCTGCAGTTTATCGGGCCTTAAAACATAATAATACTAATTTTCAACGCTCTAACCCTTATTCCTATTATTTTCCACCTTCGCCCTCCCCTCCCGTCTATCCTAATAATTTTACACATTCGAAAAAAATCCGCAATCGATTTTTAGGTATCGAAAACCTCTATGTACCAATTTTGAATGATCTAACTCTGTTTTAATTTTTTTGCCCTTCCCCCCTTCCCTGCCCTCCTAATAACTTTACACTTTCAAAAGTATCCCCATTCGACTTGCAGGCCTCTAAAACCTATCTATACCAATTCTGAACGGCCTAACTGTATTTCTATTTGTTTTTGCTCCATAGCCCCCCCCTTATCTCCCGCCCCTCCTCATAACTTTACGCTTTCGAAAATATCCCCATTTGACTTGCAGGCCTCTAAAACCTATCTGTACCAATTTTGAACAACCTAACTGCATTTCTAATTGTTTTTGCCCCATAAACCCCCCTTACCACCCCACCTGGGGGCTGAATTTCTAAAATTCCAGAAATTAGTTTTTAAGTATTTGCATTAGCTATATTTTAGAGCAAAAATTTCACGTATATAGGATCATGTGAAATCACGTTTAACGCACATGAAATTACGTTTTGCCCCCCCCCCCCCTTGGGGACCGGATTTCTAAAATTCCAGAGAACAATTTTTAGTCATTTGTGTTAGCTATATTTTCAGCAAAAATTTTACGGATATCTGTTTTTTTTGTTTGAGATATGAAGGATTTTGATAAATCATGTTTTGCCCCCTCTTCCCCCCCCCTTGGAGGACGAATTTTGTAAAATCGCTTCTTAGTGGATGCCTACATCATAGAAAGAACATTGTCACAAAATTTCATGCTTCTAGGTCCAGGAGTTTGGTCTGGGCAATGATGAATCACCCCCTCACTCACTCAGTCAAGAAGAACGATTTTATATATATAGATATTTATCTGATGATAAAGGGCAAAACTGGGAAAATTCATTAGTGGCCAGTGGCCGGTACTGTCTGTTTCATTAGTGGCCACTTTTTTAAGTTAGTGGCCACTTTTCATGTGATAAGACTAATTCTTTCAGACTGCAAAAAGCATTGTCACCATTTTCTGGTATAATCACCACAAGAAAAATAAGAAATACATATAATCAGAAAATTAACAGATGGACACTGAAATTGTAATTTGTAATTACGTTCTTTTTAAAAATCCTAAATTGCACATCCTAAATAAAAATCTGCTTAGGGCTGTAATAATAACAGCAAAAGTTTTTATCTTTCAGATAATTCAATAGTCCTTTTTTTTTAAATTTATTTAAGTGAAAAAAGCTGTTATCATTCACAGTTCACATTGATATTTTCTAGTAAATGAATCAGCTGATTCATCATCATCACAACCTCTTACATGATCATGTGTAGCATGGTCAGTTAGCAGTTTTATTATTTTTTCTTATTTCTAAAGACATGCTTTTTTAAATGATTTTATTTCAATAGAGTTAAAATATTTCCTCTTAAAAAGTATAGATATGGAAACTTAGCTGCTTCATCTATATAAATAAAGAGAAGTGTCTGCGGGGTTGGGTTTTTGACGTCAAAAAGTGGTTTTTGACATGACAAAGGTTTAAACCGTCAAAAACCTGTCATAAACCTCTATATCATCAAAAACCTGTATTGTCAAAATTCAACATCTATAAATGAGCTAAAATCTGGTTAGAAATAGGATTTAGTAATATTTGCCATATACAAGTGAATATCTAAATATTATGCTGTTTATAAATTAAGAAATTTGAAAACAATTTGTAGATAATTTATAAAAAATTAGGTAAATATACTGGTTTGTAATCTAAGAAATATATACAAAGTATGCATACAGTTATATTTTGTATGTTTATGTTTATTTATATTAATATTTATGAAATTCTAAAATTCCGAAGTTACTTATGAATTTTCACATAAGACATGAAAACACAGGAAGACTGGATTTTTTTTTTTTTTTCTTTAAGTAAAACATAATATATGTGGGCAGTAAATTAATATGAATTTGAAAATAATTATATTTATAATCTACATTTATTATACTTATCATTTATTAATGAATTTTTATCTGTTTATTATTATTATTAATTGTATAAATATTTGTACCTGTTTATAGCTTGGACTATTGGTGTTCGGTGTTTTGGGAGTAAGGCTGATTGACTACTCTAGTATCTTAGGCCTAAGGGTTATTGCCCTCCGTGTGGGTCTGTCTACAGGATCCTAGTCCGTATTTATACAAGTTTCGGAGAAAAACATGAAAAACTCTGAATGGCTAGGCCAACGAGTGCGCCCTGGGATCAAACCCTACACCTCACGTTTACCAGCTTTGAGCATAGTACCACTTGGCTGCTGGTGGGCCCTACAGCTTAGACTAATAATTTTTTTAAAAATCTGTATGGGTAAATATTACATTTATTACAATTTATACATGTCCAGAAAGCATTCATATTTCTCGTGTTTCACGGTAATTATATGAATTTCAGACACAATTCAAGCTTTTTTAACATTCAGAATTATTACTTTTTCTTAAAAACTTGCAATATCAGCAGTCATTAAGAAAAAAAAAAAAAAGTTATATTTTTCTATAAAATATTTAAATACAAAATATTAGGCTATGCATTTTTATTTTACTGGTTAAATACATAATACTAAAAGCACAATACTAAAAAAATTGAACTATACAATGTTGTATTGCAAATAACATGATTTGTCAATCAAAATGATCTATCAATGATATATGAATCATAAATTTTTAGAAGCCTAAAGTTTTGTTTTTATATTAATCAAAATTTTATAATAATGTTTCTCCAAAAACATTAATATGTATTATGTTTACCTTTTAAAACATACTGATAAATAATATCTTATTGAAAACAACTATATTTTTAAAGTATCGCATAACTAAGTTTAACATGTGCTATATCAAGCATAGTTATAAATAAATTTCATAATAATATATAAAAGTATCACAGCATATTTTGAATGAACATAGAAATAATTCATAGTAAAATTTTAAAAGCCTAAAGTTTTGTTTTTTATATTAATCAAAATGTTGTAACAATGTGTTTTTCAAAGAACATCATTCTATTTACTTTTCAAAAAATCCTTATAAACTATATTTTATTAAGCTAATTTTTCATACGACAATTAAATTATAAATATAGGTTTTTGACATTTTTGACAAGGTAGTTTTTGACAATGTTTAATCAAAATGTTGTAACAATGTGTTTTTCAAAGAACATCATTCTATTTACTTTTCAAAAAATCCTTATGAACTATATTTTATTAAGCTAATTTTTCATACGACAATTAAATTATAAATATAGGTTTTTGACATTTTTGACAAGGTGGTTTTTGACAATGCGGTTTTAACCATGGTTTAAACCGTCAAAAACTGTCACGTGTCAAAAACCTGCCAACCCTGAGTGTCTGTGTGTGTGTCTGTCTGCGCTCTGGTGCTCACACTACTGATCGCAGAGCTTCCAAATTTGGCATATAGGTACCTAGGACCCTTCAGGTGTGCACCTCATCGAGATTTTTTCGAATTTGAATTTTTTAAATTAATGTTTTTCCGCTTTTAAATATTGGCTTCTTTGTTTCATTTTTCATAGATTTATTCTTTTGCTTCAATCGTCTGCGTATCTTAGCAACGGCTATTACGCAACTTATTTTTATTTAATACATTCATTTAAAGGCAATTTTTTTTTTTTAATTAGTTTTAAATATAAAAACGTATTTATAGCAGCTATGTTTAATTTTTTATAGTAGAACAACTTCTTATTTTTCATTTTTTAATTAATTCGTTTAAAAGAAAAAAAAAAACTTTTATTTATTACTTTTTTTTTTTTTTTTTTACAGTATTTATCAGGGAAAATGGTAGTATATACATAGTAAAAAGGATTAAATTGATTAAATTTATTTGTTTATGTACATATATATATATATATATAAATCTACTTTTTATTTTATTTTATTACATTGGTCGGAATCAAATCGTAATATAGTGTAAATAGCATGGGCTATTAAAATACATGGTTCAAAACTAAAATATTTAATAGATGCTGGGATACAATCATCTTTAAAATCGTAGTTCTTAAATAGTAGCAGATCCCCCTGTCATCGATAAATATCCAGATTGAAGTGCCCGGGAAAGATCTTTCTGCAGGCATGGGAAACCTAGACCTGATGCAGTGCGGGTGGGAAAAGAGATGCCATAGAGAGCGGGTACCGAAGCGAGGTTTGGGGCAATTTCAGTTTCTTTTTTTTTTTTCTTTCTTTTTAGTTTTTGTCTATAATGTGGTGTAAAAAAATAAATATTAATTCAATTCTTTCGAAAATTCATTTAAATATAGTGACCAGCGAAGCGGGCATAGCCTGCTAGTTAAAAATAAATTACTTAGCTGCCAAATTTGTAGCTTTAAAAATAGGGAGATTTTTACTTTAAAATGGGAAGGAAAAAGGAAGATTTCTACTCAAAAAAAAAAAAAAGCAAATACAAAAATTTTTGAAAAATACACATTTAAGCCAAATCAAATTATGATACACACATTTGTCAAATATCTTAAATGGATTAAATATACACTAAGTACTACAGAGATAATAATGGAAAAAAATTGTGCTTTGCAGGACATTTGTGATCATTAACTGCTAGTTGAAATAGAGCGCACATGTGCGAGGAGGGGGGGGGGGGAGAATGCATCTATATACTTCTTTATAGGTTCTAGAATCTAATCAAGAAAGTTTTAAATGAATATTTACATTTATGTTATGGATGGAGAAAGATTATAAATCACAAGGCTTCAGTGGAGCATGTGATTGCCAATCGTTCGAGGAGGAGGGGGGGGGGGATTACAAGAATTATGAATAAGATATATTAAACAATTCTACTACTTTACAGATTCTAGAATCTAATAAAGCAAGTTTAAAATAGATATTTATATTTTTGCAGCAAATGGAGAATGATTAGAAATTATAAAGCTTTCTATAAGCTCTGTGATCACGGATCGTTAGGGGGAGGGAAAGGGGGGGTCTAAAAAATTATATGAGTGAGATATATTAAACAATTCTACTTCTTTATAGGTTGTAGAATATAATAAAACAAGTTTAAAATGAACATTGACATTTATGCCATGGATGGAAAAAGATTGGAAGTCACAAGGCTTCGATTGCCTATCGTCGCTCGAATTTTAGAGTCTATTAATGATCACAAAAGTGGCGACTTTAGTGGCGATTGATGCATAATTTTTAATCGCCATCTTTTTTTATTTAGTCGCCATGTGGCCGGTGGCGACCGTTAATTTTGCCCTTTATCTGATGAGAAATCGGACTTTGCATACCTTTGTAGAAACGCGATCTGAAATTTTCATAAGAAGTCACTTCTAGGCACAATCTACACGTCATTGGTCTGTATTTTCCCGTGGCCAATGGAAAAAATAACATCAATAACCGCGGTTTCTCCAATGTTTTTGTTCACAGCATTGACCGAAGCCTGCGTATTGGGGATCTTTTCTGCGTATCCAAGAGTAGAAATGATTGTATAAAGAACCACAGAAATTATATTAAAGTATTGAAATTCTCATATGCAGGATTTCAAATATTCTGCATATTTCATATTTTGTGCTTAAGCTAAAATGTTTTGTGTAAAATCGGCATTTTATAATTTTTATTTTCTTAACTTTGCGCTAAAACTAACTTCCTTAAAATAAAACCAGCGACATAAAACAGACCTTTGACAAAATTCTTTTTAAATAATATTTGGCCGAGGAAATTGCATATATTTTGGTAATCGGGCGCAAAAATTATGGAATTTCAGCAAACATATGCCAAATAAAGCATGAATCTTGCTGATTTCTTACTGAATATATATATGTATACATTTGTAATATCAATTTTCTGAAATAGCACGAATTTTGTCGATTATACGTAGCAGCGAAAATATTTGCCTATTTTTTATTTAGTGAAAAAGAGAAACAATCGCTTTTTGAGCAGTTAGCCGTGATAAAAGTAAATTTTGTCAATAATATGTAAAATGATAAATTTCGACAATCCACCGCAAGAATATTATGTTGTTCTGTAGTGAATTGATGGCTTATTTTAGCACTTAATTAAACAACGATTAAAAGTAAATTTTATAGGCGAAACGATCCCGTATTTTAATAGACTTTCGTATCATGTATTTCTGCCATTATGCATAAAAAAAATAATTTAATTATTACATATTTATTTTATTTATTTATTTATTTGTGAAATAATCACGTATTGTGGTATGCATTTTTTTTTTTTTTTTTTAACATACAAAAATTAAAGAAGAATAGCAGTAAAACAATAGCCTATATTAGCAATTAGTTGCGACTACATAAATTTAATTAATATAGAGATAAAACATATTTCAGCACACAATTAGGATTAAAATAACCTTATTAAGTAGTGGCGAAAAGATTACATGTTTCAACAATCAGCCACAAAATATTGAGAATTTCGGAAATCACCTTTGAAAAGAGTGCAAATCTGACTAATTAACACCAAAATAACATTGTATTTTAGTACAGTAGGGAACCAATTATGGGGAATGGATTTTTCAAGACTATTCTGGATAACTAGTTGCTCATCAAAGCAAGCCTCATTAATCAGAATTATTGCATATGGTTCTTATTTAAAATAAATATTTTTTATTAATTTATCAAATTTAAATACTTAATTAACCTCTCTCTCTTTTTTTTAATAAAAGTATTAAAAAAAATTTAATCAAGATAAATTATTAATCAAAATTTAAAATAAGAAAAAAAAAAATCTATGAAACTTAATTTTCTATAAAAATCAAAATCTGCCTAAATCCAAGTATTTTTAAATATGATTAGCCAATGATTTTAAAACATTGCATATTACTAAAGATTAAAAAATTATGACCTGATTTTACAGGCTTATCTTTTTATTTCTTATGAAGATTGCTTTTTTTTTTTTTTTTTAATGTCTATGAAAGTGCAAAATATTCATAATTTTTTAAAAGTTATTTGATTTTAATTATCACCTCCCTCCTCCCATTAATTAAGTGAATAAATAAAATAATAAATTAAATACAGGGCCAAATATTCCCATTTCACTCAACCCTTTCAAAATAAATAAAATTGTCACCTTTATGATATTGCATAGTGGCGCCATCTTTTGACATTTTTTAGAACTAAAAGCTATCTTTTCAGTTTATATTGTCCATTATGACCTTTAACTTACACCCTTTGCCAAATATTTAAATACTACTTTTAAATAAATATAACAAAATAAAATGGAATTATTATTTATTGAATATTTCTTTTACATTTAATTCTTTCAGATTATAATGTCAAACCATTATTAATATTATTTTTTTTTTTTTTTTTTAATGCATTGGAATTTAATTGCTGAAAATATAAATCCGGATAACTGGATTCTAGATAAACAGTTCCATACTGTAATTTGTTGCATTTAAACATAATTTTCTGACAGTTAATAGTGAAATATGATCCTATACTTCCAAATTAGGCCACAAAATTATTGTGCATTTCGGGATTCAACTTTGAAAAAAGCATAAATTTCATCAATTAGTGGTGAAATTTAAAATATTTTAAAACATACAACCTTAATTCTTCATGTCAACTTGCCGACAAGTTTCGCATGGGGCGCCCCAGCTTGTTCTCCGGCGATATGGTATTCGAAGTTTAACGAAACTGACGTTTCACTCCATCTTCTCCTCTTTTAAAGACTTGGCACCACTGCCAGTCGAGTAGTGCCACATCGATGAAATTGCAATTATTAAAATTAGACAATATTTCAACAGATTCCCTAACCATGGCATAATTGTGGTCTTAATAATTTGCTACTTTTCTCACATGCTCAAATTTAATATTAATATTATCGTCCCTATTTATTTGCATTAAAGCAGTGGTTATTTTCCCGGTAGCAATATCATGACTATGTTTTTTTATGCGCATTTTCATTTTTCTTTTAATTCTATCCAATGTAACACATTTCTTTACCATGGCTGTCATTATAAGGGATTTTATAAATACCAGCGGTTTGTAAAGGGTTAATGTGGTCTATGTCGCTCCTAATCAGCTGGAATATGTTAGAATTTGGCTTGATGGGTATGTTTATATTACGTTTAACTGCAACTTATTTATCTGAATATCTGGTGCTTCTTTTTTTAAATTAAGCAATTGTACTTTAATTATCTAAAATTCAGTTTATCTGCCCTTTACAACAAAAATTGGATTTTAATAATTATTTAGTTTTGCTTCATTAATTTTTCTTGTACTAAATAGATTTCCATAAAATAATTTTAATTATTGTTCCTAACACATTACTTAACAGTGTTGCACTTAAAGCTTTTAGAAATTTTTTAAAATTTGACTTTTATATTTTGTATATTCTCAAGTCCCCTAATTTTCTTTATATTGACAAACAACTTTTTTTTCTTGCTCTTATGTTTTTTATGTATAATTTCTTATTGTATTTTAATAAGATAAAATTTTATTTATTTATTTATTTCCATGTGGAATTTTTCAGTTTTTTTTTTTTTTTTTTTTTCTCTTTTAATAAAGCAGTTTAAGAACTTCCTTTCAGAAAATTCTTTGTTCATGTTCTAATAATGTATATAATATCTGCTTTATATTTATATGTTTACTGTAAATGAGATAAAAGAGTAATTTTAAATAAGGATTTTGAAAAAAACAACTTGGGTTTTATCTTGGGTTTTTTTTAAGTGGTTTTATTGAAAAAACCCACCCGGGTTTTTCGAGTCGGGCAAAATCAAGCCAACCATGTCTGAAACTCATGTAAATACGGACTAAGACACCTTAGAAAGTCTCCTACACAAGACACTGCTCCCAGTCCTAGAAATCTCAGCACAGTCATTGGCCACATGTACACTTTACCATTACCGTTAAAATTCAATAGATTTTAATATATTATTTATTTATAATAATTTAAAAGACAGTTATTTTAAGTTTTATTTTTGAAGATTTTTCAGCTATACAACTGAACCTTCAAAAAAAATTTTTAAATGAAAATCAAAACACTGCATAATCATAGCATTCTTTTTCTTTCTGCATTGCTTTCAGCTTTTGATTCTAATTAAACTGAGTTTCAGTTAATATAAACAAATATTTCTTTCCGTCCTGATTCAGTAAATTTCGATTACACACTGCCTTGCACATGGATAATTATTTTTTATTTTATTTTTAGCTATGTATATTGTGCGATGATTTGTGTAGTTTTCAGTTAGATTATAAAAGTAATTAATTGATTTGTTATTTTTTCTATTTTCTAGAGACATTGGGGCAATTTTATAGATAAGGAAGAAAAAATAAACAAATAAAAAATCCAGAAATATGTTTTTTGAAGTATCTGTAAGAAAGATAAAATCAAAAATTCATAACGATCGGACCACGATATCTTTTTAATTGTGTGAAACTAGAAAAAAAAAGGAGGGTGAATTATAGGAATGAATGTTAGAAATTCATTTTAAAAGGAAAGGCAGCTTTCTTTAAATTCAATAACCAACCGCACAGACAGTGGCAGATATAGAACTTGGGGGGGGGCTAAGATTTTTCAAGATGTTATTCCAGATCAATGAAAAGTTTACAATTATAATAATCAATTATGAATATCAGTACTTTTGCCCCCTCCCCCCGCCAGATCTGCCACTGTGCGCGGTTAGTTTGAAACAGAAGAGAAATTGCATCAGAATCAGAGTGGGGCCGACGGGGAAGTCTTTGTTCGAACAACGCGGCAGAGAAACGGCGAATAGACTTCCCGTCGGCCCTCATCAGACCAAGACAGAGGGCAGACAAAGATCATGTGCGTAGAGGGAATATTGCTGCTGTTCTGTGCGCACACAATGTTCGATGTTTTTCTGCCGTTGTTGTATCGCTAGTAATGTAACCCTTTTGTACCTTTCTGCAAAAACAAAACTTATACTGCAGAACAGTTTTATCCAAGTTATTGCACTGATTTTTTTTTTCTTTCAATATTTTTTGTTCATACAAGAAAAACCTTTCTGCAAGGACTCAATGCCGTTCTGCAACAATGTCGCTGCGTTTCTGCCACCGGTGATGTCACCAAATTTTATTCAAACTCAAGCTCTATTTATTTACGCAATTAATTGTATTTCCTGTTGCTTGTATAAAAAGCATATATCTGTACAGTCGGCATTAAAAGTATCCGAGCACTAGCAGAATTATTGGCTAGTGCTTGGATACTTTTGCTGCCGATTGTATATTCTCTTTAGAAATTAGTTTTAAAAAGTTTTTTTTTTTTTAAATAAAGTTGAAATTTTACATGAGATTTTTCTCTAACATTTTCAATAATGCCAATTTTGTGGGCTTATTAAGGCTATTATTATTATAAACTTGGTGTTAAATAAAGATTAAAACCATGAACTTTCCGAGTCTTCCTTAGAACTAGAGTTCATAAGATTACCTAATATCAAAATTACTACCTGAGTTAGAAAAAGATTGCTGTATCATTATTTATACTTATCAAATGAATAATTTAAAAAACAGATTCAAGCTCAGTGGGATAGCAGTGCATTAATTTTTCAATATATTCCTCTTTATATATATGTTGATGTTGCAAATGCTTTATAACTAACTGTATTCACACAAAGTTGTTGTTGAAGGAACAATCAAAATTCTGATTATCAACTATAGATTTCTTGTATTATATTAATTTTCTCCTTCTCAAACGAGTTGCTCAAAACATATTTGACATTACTATAAATAACTATTAACTGTATTGTGACTAATGAAAGATATGCTTAAATATGTTGTGTAAATAATTTACAAAAAAAAAAAAAAAAAAAAAAAAAAATGCATTTTTGGCTTTGAAAAATTTCTGGAAAAATTTCCAGCCCTCATCACTAACTTTTTGTTATACCAGATTTGGGCATCCCTCAGGGTTGGCAAAAACCAGGTTCTTATTAGTATATGTTTCCCAGTCACATTATACATATTTGTAAAATAAAATTGTCACTTTAAAAAGCAATTAATATTCCAATATCAATTAGTACTTCATATAAAAATGATTTAAACTATTGATAATAAATAGGGATGAGATTTTTTCACTTTTTTTTTTTTTTTTTTTTTTTTTTGTAAGTTGATTTTCTTTCTGTAACAATGTATACAAGAAACAAAGTTTGTACTTTCAGACATAAAATTCGCTTATATCTCATCTAATAAGTTTTCACATAGCCATGTTAATAAAACATTTATTTATTACTTTCTTCTATATGTAATATAGAGAAAGTATTGGATTCGCGAAAATTTTTGACCTCCGTCTTTTGACGGATCTACACATTTTGGGATGTCCTGAACACGAATTGATAGTTTTTAGAAAATGTCTGTCTGTGTGTCTGTCTGTCTGTGGTTTCGTGTTTTCACTGTACCTCACGAACCAATGAAGGAAATTCAACCAAACTTGGTATATAGTTGGACCCTGGCGGGGCATTGTGCTGATTAGATTTGGGGATCAATAGCCCAGCAGGTGGCGCTGAGATCGCATTTTATGTAAATTTTTAACATGGCAGTATAGGACAAATTTTCGTATTTTTCACCGTATCTCACGAACCAATGAATGAAATTCAACCAAACTTGGTATATAGTTGGAACCTGATGGGGCATGGTGCTGATTAGATTTGGGGATCAATCGTCCAGCAGGTGGCGCTGTGATTGCAAAATTTCATATTTTTCACCGTATCTCACGAACCAATGAATGAAATTGAACCAAACTTGGTATATAGTTGGACCCTGACATGGAATGGTGCTGATTAGATTTTGGGATCAATCGCCCAGCAGATGGCGCTGTGATCGCATTTTATGTAAACTTTTAACATGGCAGCATAGGACAAAATTTCGTATAAATGTACATAATGAGCGTTATTTTAAACTTGTGATTGTAAAATTAATATGAATTATTGATAATAGTAGTAGTTAACTACGAAAAAAATTTTGTGCATGTGGGGACATCGGTTCCCCCCCCCCTCCCCCAGTTTTCGAAAGGTCTCGTCAATACCTTTAAAACGAATGGTTGAACCATAATTCTGTGATAATTTAAAACAAAGTTATCGATTTTTTTTTTACTTTTAACAAAAAAAGAAAAAAAAATTTTTTTTTTAAATCTTACTTTTTTTTTTTTTAATATTGTTACTGATTGAATATGTATAGGAAAATATAGAAGAAAGTCTTGTGGTGGCCACAACATACTAGTTTTTGTTTAAAAATAAAACAATCAAATAATTTATTTCTGTAACACAGGCTTTTGCTACATGAATTCTTATATTTTGCTTTTATGTTTATCTTTTTCATAAAACTTTATTTAGTTTTTCCAGATCTAAAACTGATCTACATAATCAGGATAGCTGTTATCTTTTCTGTAATAACTATGCAATATATGAGAAAGAATATGTAAAATAGGCTTACATAACAATTTTAAAGAAAATCATTAGAGCCGTTTTTGAAGTACCGACTTTTACTAAAACTTTGCATATTCAATTGTTGATTGAAAAACAACAATTACATAGAAAAGGATATCTAAAAAGGGGTTAATATGGCGAGTTTGAAAAAAAAAAAAAACCATACAGCCGTTTTTGGAGGAATGCACTTGCGAGACCTGAAATTGAGCTACTTATACACAGGGTTGGCAAGTTTTTGACATGTGACAGTTTAAACCATGGTTAAAAGCACCTTGTCAAAAATGTCAAAAACCTATAATTTAATTGTCATATAAAAACTTAGCTTAATAAAATATAGTTCATGAAGATTTTTTGAAAAGTAAATAGATTGATGTTCTTTGAAAAACACATTGTCACAACATTTTGATTAATATAAAAAACAAAACTTTAGGCTTTTAAAATTTTATAATGAATTATTTCTATGTTCATTCAAAATATGCTGTGATACTTTTATATATTATTATGAAATTTATTTATAACTATGCTTAATATAGTATATGTTAAACTTAGTTATGTGATACTTTAAAAATATAGTTGTTTTTAATAAGATATTATTTATAAGTAGGTTTTAAAAGGTAAGCATATTAATTTTTTTTTTTTTTGGAGAAACATTATAGCATTTTGATTAATATAAAAACAAAAATTTATGATTTATATATCATTGATAGATCATTGTGATTGACAAATCATTTTATTTGCAATACAACATTGTATAGTTCAATTTTTTTATTATTGTGCTTTTAGTATTATGTATTTAACCAGTAAAATAAAAATGCATAGCCTAATATTTTGTATTTAAATATTTTATAGAATTTTTTTTTTTTTTTTTTAAATGACTGCTGATATTGCAAGTTTTTAAGAAAAAGCAATAATTCTGAATTAACATTCAGAATTATACAAGCAAAGCTTGAATTGTGAACAAGTTTGAATTGTGTCTGAAATTCTTATAATTACCGTGAGACAGAAGAAATATGAATGCTTTCTGGACATGTATAAATTGTAATACATTTAATATTTACCCGTAGATTTTTAAAAAAATTATTAGTCTAAGCTGTAGGGCCCACCAGCAGCCAAGTGGTACTACGATCAAAGCTGGTAGACATGAGGTGTCGGGTTCGATCCCAGGGCGCGCTCGTTGGCCTAGCCATTCACAAGGAGAGGTCACGACATGGAAAATTCAGATTGGGACGAAACTCTGCAGGGTTGTAGTATACTATGAGGTTAACAACATATTAAAGCAGTAGGACCCACTATCCACAAAATTTCGAGAAAAAAGCATTTAAAGTTTCAGTAATCTTTAAATACAAGTTATTTCGTAAGCGAGCAAGCGCCCCAGTGGTGTGATCCTGTTCTCATGAAGACTAAGTTTAACTGTCTTAACATGTTAAAAAATATATCCAGAGATTGCAGTGGAATATTTGGCTCATACTTTTATGTAACAAGGCATAGTGTGCAGTTTTTAAATAAAACAGAGTTTAACATCCATAACAATATTTATTCAAACTTAACAAGAAGTTTCAAACTTAACAAAAATTTAAAACTTAACAGAAAATATAGACTTTGCTAGTGATAGTTAGAAAAACTTGCCATGAGGGAAAAACTATTTGCCAAAAACTAACTGCTTATAAGTAGAATTAATGCTTTCATTGCTCAGCATTAGCACAAAAAGGATGCTGGCCTTCAAATAACATTAATATATATACTGCAACTTAATTAAACAGAAACATGCCCTCATACTTTGAGGCAAACTAAAAAATAGTTGAAAACGTATTTAAATTTTTCAAATCATCGTAATTACAAACGAAAATTATAAGCAAGAGAGAATAAACCTATGTAAGACATCCTTATATACAATTATCACCGGATTCCAGAACAGCCAATCACCAGGCTACACATTTCTCCCTTCCAGGCGATCCAAAAACACGCCCATCGTACGTAATCCGTTACCGTGACAACGGACGACGCTGAATACGTACGCCATCTATGGGCCACAAAAGTAAGTATCGCCATATTGGAATTCAACTGGCCTGAACGATGTGTTCAAAGAATGTAAACAAAGATTATAATTTTATCCTATATGAATTAAATAAAGAAGTATAATATCAAATGTATTTAAAAATAGAAAAAGATAAGTTATTTGCTTGAATAAAGGATAAAAGTAAGTTATATCTTTAAGTAAAGTTATTTTAATAAAACTTATCCTTAAATATTATACTAAACAATACATTGTATTCTTTATATTTTTCAAATTAAACTTAACTTATACATAGCACTAAACGCTATTCATTTAAAACGAAAATAAGCTCTCCTCATAATTAATAGGCAATATAAATGTTTTTTAAACTTTGAAAAATGATATGAAAAAAGGTTTTTAGGACAACAATGCCCCCCATCATATCATTTTGAAACATTAACCATCACTAGCATTAACAAAAGAAAAAAAAAAATATAAAAAAAACAGTATAACAATATCACATTAATCTTCTTATACAGAGGCAATCCATCAATACCCGCTAAAGTCCACCATAACAGAACAGTTCATCCAAAACACTGAATAAATCTACTATAAAGATAGAAAAAGAATATATATTAATAATATATCAAAATGATGCATTAAGAAATTTTGTTATCTTCATCACCTCATTACTGAAAACAATAAAAGATTAGTTAAACAATTATAACAATCACATAACTCAAACATTCGTGGCCACGTTTACACTCATCCTAAGTAAAAAAAACTTTCTTTACAATGACAAAGCAATGAAGATCAGAAGAAAACATCCAAAAAATTCTGCACCTCAAAAACTTCAAATAAGGATACATATCCAAAATTTATACTTTATAAACTACAATTTTTACTATATATATATATATGAAATTTACAGGTATTTTTCTTACAAATTTACTATACAAATATTTTATTTACAAAATTAAGCAAGTCACTTTTAGTAAGTGGCTTTGTAAAGGGATCCGCCAAGTTAGATTTAGATTTAACATATTTTAATTCAAATTTATCCTCAAAAAGCCACTCGCGAATAAAGAATAATTTCACATTTATGTGCTTCGACCTATTATTCTCTATAGGCGATTTCGTAAATTCAATAGCTGACATATTATCGGCAAAAAGGGTTGGTAAAGAGTATTTTTCGGAGATTAAATTAAATTCAATACAATCCTCCAAAATACGATTGAACCACATAAGTTCTTTCACACATTCACACATTGAAACAAATTCACTTTCCATTGTGGAAAGACTTACCCCTTTTTCCTTAAAAGTTCACCATGAAATTGGACTATTATCTAAAAATATTATTTGACCCCCCATTGAAATAAAGTCGTCTCTGTTCATAGCAAAATCAGCATCAGAGAAAGCGACTAAACTAGAATTTTTACAATTTAAATTTAATTTTAAATTCTTGGTACCCGAAACGTAACCAAGTAATTTAAGCAAACCATTCCAATGGGTTAAACCTGGAGAATTTTGAAACTGGCTAAAAATATTCACAGCATAGGCTATATCTGGTCTAGTCCTACTAGCTAAAAATGAAAGGCAACCCAAGATATTCCTATATGGTAATCTTGCGACTTCTTCCATTTCAGCCTTATTGCTTGGACAATCCCTTTTTGAATATTTTAACCCTTTTATAATAGGTAAAGAAGTATATGGTATTTTAAATGAGTTAAACCTTTTATAAACTTCATCTATGTACAATGCCTGATAAATTTGAACAGCATCGTTATCATAGCTAAACTCAACACCCAATAATTTCTTCGTTTTACCCAAAATTTTAAGATCAAATTTTCCCCCCAAAAGTTCAATTATGGAATCAATTTGAGCCCGAGTTTTTCCAAAAATAACTATGTCGTCGACATAGACTAATAAAACTATAAAGTCCTCAAAATAATATGAACAATTACACCAGTTAAACTTAAGAAAACCTAAACTTAAAAGAACCTTATTTAATTCGAAAAACCACAAACGACCACTCTGATGTAAACCATACAGAGCACGGTCTAATTTGCAAACTAAATTTTCCTCACCAGGAACAATATAACCAAGCGGTTGTGACATATAAATCTCTTCTTTAAGAGGAGCGTATAAATATGCACATTTAATGTCACACTGAATGTTTTGCCACTTAAGACAGGAAACTAAAAGGGAAAAGAAAAAACGAATAACAGAAAAATTTACCACTGGAGAGAATGTTTCGTCGTAGGTATCCCCCCGAATTTGGTAGTACCCCTGAGCGACGAGCCTAGCTTTAAACCTAGCTATATTCCCACTCTCATCCTTTTTAATGGTATAAACCCATCTGTTACCTAGTAAAGATTTCCCATCAGGTAAAGGGACTAAATGCCATACTTTACGCTGACTCATATTTGAAATTTCCTCATCCATAGCTTTAACCCATTCAGAATTTTGAGGTGACTTCATAGCTTGTTTATAAGTTCTAGGTACAGAAAGTTCTAGTCAGGTTTCCTTTTTAACATGGTTAGAAACAGGATCATTTGAATTAACCACCCCTTCAAATTTATTACTACCAGAGAAATCAAACAAGGAAGGTTCGAAAACAATATTATTACGTTCACAATAACTCTTAACCTCATTTAAAGATCTCAACCTAGTAGTTTTATCGTTAGGGTAATAATATATATCTGTCCTATCACCATGAGGTCTCGGTACTGGCTTTCTCCTCCAAACAATTTTAGAACAAGAGTCATTAGTATCAGGTAGTTCAGCGATAGACTCCCCGTCGGAATCATCAGGCCCCCCTCCAAACACAATGTCTACGGGATCGGAACCACCACAATCAACCGGACTATTTGGAGACTGACCCAACTCTTCCAACGAAGGGCCCATCACCGCCCCACTGTGCTGATTAAAAATACGATCGGAGAAAGTTAAATTTACAGTCTCGACGACCCTATCCTCATTTTCTATCCAGACTCTATATCCTTTTGTACGAAGAGCGTAACCGACGATTACTCCCTTTTTTGCCTTTGACATAAGTTTGTGGTCGCGTCTCTGTTTAGGGACTCCGACATACACTACTAAACCAAAAGGCTTCAGGTGTCTAACCGAAGGTTTTCTTCCAGTATAAAGTTCAAGAGGAGTTTTTTTCCTGGTTTTTATGAATCACACGATTCCAAGTGTAACTAAAATAAAGCACAGCCTCTGGCCAAAAAGAAAAAGGAAGTCCACTATCGGACAGAATAGCACGAGTACAATTTAGAACTGTTTGATTGAGCCTCTCACAAACACCATTTTCTTCTGGTGTATAGGTGTTTGTTAGCTCGTGAGCAACCCCCCTTTTATTGCAAAAGTCACGGAAGCTCTCGTTCTCAAACTCAGAACCATTATCTGTCCTAATAGTTTTCAACTTCTTTCCAAGACTAAGCTCAGCTCTGGCAATGTGCCTTTCAAAAATACTAAACACCTGTGACTTATCCTTCATTGGGTATAAAGTCACTTTACGTGAAAAACCATCAATTATTGAAAGAAAAAATTTTTCCCCCCTTTTTCCCAAAATTGGAATTGGACCCCAAACGTCCATGTACACTTTCTCCAAGGGTGATTTAATGCCATGAACAGAATCAACCGACTTAAAAGAAACACGATTTTGTTTACTTACCCGACAAGGTTCACACGAAAACTTTTTAAATTTAAGCTTAGGAAGCCCTTTCACACCATTGTGCTTACTAGTTTTGACTATAAGTTCCGGACTAATATGAGCGAAACGAGAATGCCAGTCCTCTAAGTCAGTTAAATTAGCTACAACAGGTTCATCAGGTAGCCCCCCATTCACTTTTAAACACTTGGCATAGGCATAGTAAAGACCATTTTTAAGTTTGGCATAAAAAAGAGGTTTATCAAACTTGTCGAAAACATTTACTCTACCACCACCTCCAGTGAACTTGGCACCATTAAAGTCCAATTTTGCACCAGAAATTAAATTTTTCCTCAATTCAGGGGAAAACAAAACATCTTTAAGATATACATCATTATTACCAAATTTCAATTTAACTACACCTTTCCCAACAATCGGAAAACTTACTCCATCAATGGCCACCTTCAAATTTTCACCTTCTACAGGACAATATTCAGAAAACAGGTTTTTATTGCGACAACAGTGATGACTCGCGGCCGTATCAAAAATCCAAAGATTATCGCCACCAACATCACTAAAATTAACCTGTGCAATATAATATGAAGGTTCATTGACCGAATTGACAGAGCAAGCAATCTTCCTTTGGGATTTAACATTTTTAGATTTAAACTTAGGATTTACATTTGATTTAACATTAGAATTTCTATTAAAATTTGCATTAAAGTTCTTATTTAAACAGTCTTTCTTAAAGTGACCTGGTTTATTACAATTGAAACATAATAAAGGTTTATAAAACTTTTGTTTACCTTTATATTGAATATTTTGAACTTCTACCAGCTGCTCATCATCTTTCTGTAACTGCAAACGGATTTCCTCAGACGTTAATTCGGACACCAAAGTAGTGAACTTGAACTCATCTGACTTCCATCGCATCATATCTTGAACCACAGAATTAAACTTCTTCGGGAGATGTCGTAGAAGCTGATAGCAACAATATATGTCTTCCATTGGACGACCCATTTCTCTCAACAACTCAATTGTACGACTCAATCTATTTACATAGGCAGTTACAGACTCATTTTGTAGCATGTCACATTTAACAAATTCCGTAAATAATTGAATATGTCTTGCACGTGAATCTGACAAGAAATTTTTCTTTAAAGCCTCCCATGCTTCAACCGGGTCATTACAATTTTCTATAATACATCGAACTTCAGGAGATATATGCAAATATATAGTAGACAGTGCAAGTCTTGACCTATGCTTAAAATCTGTAATAAGCTTAGTAGTTTCCGGTTTTCCATCATCCTCTGGCAAAGTTTCTCTTTTAGCAACCAATTCCCAGCAGTTATCTCTTATAAGAATAAAACGAATATCTTTCTGCCAAGTAATATAATTACTAGCATTTAATTTTTCAATAGAAGGAGTTAAACTCATAGCCATTGTAAAAATATACTGCACATCTAAACTGTAAACAAGGTAAGGCCAAATGACATGCCCATAACCTATGTTCTCATGAAGACTAAGTTTAACTGTCTTAACATGTTAAAAAATATATCCAGAGATTGCAGTGGAATATTTGGCTCATACTTTTATGTAACAAGGCATAGTGTGCAGTTTTTAAATAAAACAGAGTTTAACATCCATAACAATATTTATTCAAACTTAACAAGAAGTTTCAAACTTAACAAAAATTTAAAACTTAACAGAAAATATAGACTTTGCTAGTGATAGTTAGAAAAACTTGCCATGAGGGAAAAACTATTTGCCAAAAACTAACTGCTTATAAGTAGAATTAATGCTTTCATTGCTCAGCATTAGCACAAAAAGGATGCTGGCCTTCAAATAACATTAATATATATACTGCAACTTAATTAAACAGAAACATGCCCTCATACTTTGAGGCAAACTAAAAAATAGTTGAAAACGTATTTAAATTTTTCAAATCATCGTAATTACAAACGAAAATTATAAGCAAGAGAGAATAAACCTATGTAAGACATCCTTATATACAATTATCACCGGATTCCAGAACAGCCAATCACCAGGCTACACATTTCTCCCTTCCAGGCGATCCAAAAACACGCCCATCGTACGTAATCCGTTACCGTGACAACGGACGACGCTGAATACGTACGCCATCTATGGGCCACAAAAGTAAGTATCGCCATATTGGAATTCAACTGGCCTGAACGATGTGTTCAAAGAATGTAAACAAAGATTATAATTTTATCCTATATGAATTAAATAAAGAAGTATAATATCAAATGTATTTAAAAATAGAAAAAGATAAGTTATTTGCTTGAATAAAGGATAAAAGTAAGTTATATCTTTAAGTAAAGTTATTTTAATAAAACTTATCCTTAAATATTATACTAAACAATACATTGTATTCTTTATATTTTTCAAATTAAACTTAACTTATACATAGCACTAAACGCTATTCATTTAAAACGAAAATAAGCTCTCCTCATAATTAATAGGCAATATAAATGTTTTTTAAACTTTGAAAAATGATATGAAAAAAGGTTTTTAGGACAACAGATCCTAAAGCGCGAGTCTGCTAGCCAGACGACTTGGGTTCGAGGCTACCTCGAGACTACTTTTTTTTTTTTTTTTTCTTTAACTTTTTATGTAATCTAAACTTTTTATTTATTTTTACTTTATTTTATAATTCAATTCAAAATTTGAAAATTTTAATAAAATATTATTTAATTTTTTTGAATATAAAATAAAGAAATTTTTCTATTTTTAATATTTATAACTTAAAAAGACAATAAATTCTGTAACTTAAAAAATAAATTTTAGTTTTATTTTCACTGTAAAATAAGGTAAAACTAAAGAAACTGTTTTTGATTATTTATCGAAATATATTTTATTTTATTTTAGGTATGCTTGAAACAATAGTACATTTTGTTTTTTAAATAAAAAAAAATAATAATAATACAGAGAAATGATCATTTTAATTGCATATATAATTACTATCCAAATTAAAGAATTACTTCTCCAATCAATACAGTTTCTTGAAAAATTATAGTATAGGATTACGATGCTATTAAGTTATTACAGGTAAAGAGATGTTATCTTTAAATGTAGATTTTAAATGTTAATGAACATCGTTTCTTTTTCGATAACGACTTCCTTTTTTTTTATCCTTCCTTGCACAATATAAAATTCCACCTGCCCTTTATTATTAACAAGCTAGAAGCGTTTACGTAATTTATACACATTCAAACAAAATCAGGAAGCTCAAACCAAGATTTAAGTAACACCTGCTAACAATTTTACACTTTGTTTACAGCTTGCTTATTTTTTAATTATTTAAATATTTGTCTGTTTTTCTTTATGTTTCTTATTTAGGGTTTTGTAAAACTAACCTTTATTTTTTAAGTTATAGAAATTTATTGTATTTTTAAGTTATAAATATTAAAAATAGAAAAAGTTATTTTATACTCAAGAAAGTTAAATAATTTATTAAAATTTTCAAATTTTGGATTGAATTGTAAAATGAAATAAAAATAAATAAAAAGTTTAGATTACATAAAAAGTTAAAGAAGAAGAAAAAAAAAAAAAAAAGTTGTCTCGAGGTAGCCTCGAACCGGAGTCGTCTGGCTAGCAGACTCGCGCTTTAGGATCACACCACTGGGGCGCTTACTCGCTTACGAAATAACTTGTATTTAAAGATTACTGAAACTTCAAATGCTTTTTTCTCGAAATTTTGTGGATAGTGGGTCCTACTGCTTTAATATGTTGTTACCCTCATAGTGTACTACAATCCTGCGCAATTTCGTCCCTATTTGAATTTTCCATGTCGTGACCTCTCCTTGTCAGAGTTTTTCATGGTTTTCTCTGAAACTTGTATTGTATAAATACAGACTAGAACCCTGTAGACAGACCCACACGGAGGGCACTACCTCTTAGGCCTAATGCCTAAGACACTAGAGTAGTCAATCTGCCTTACTCCCAAAACACCAAACGCCCAAGCTATAAAAAGGTACAAATATTTATACAATAAATAATAATAATAAGCAGATAAAAAATTATTAATAAATGATAAGTATAATAAATGTAGATTATAAATATAATTATTTTCAAATTCATATTAATTTACTGCTCACATATGTTATGTTTTACTTAAAGGGGAAAAAAAAATCCGGTATTCCTGTGTTTTTATGGCTTATGTGAAAGTTCATAAGTAACTTTGGAATTTTAGAATTTCATAAATATTAATAGTATAAATAAACATAAACATACAAAATATATCTATGCATACTTTGTATATATTTCTTAGGTTATAAACCAGTATATTTACTTAAATTTTTATAAATTATTTGCAATTGTTTTCAGATTTGTTAATTTATAAACTGCATAATATTTAGATATTCACTTGTATGTGGCAAATATTACTAAATCAGGGGTTAATCCAGAACGAATTTAGTGCCGCTTTGCGGCACTTTCACAAATTCAATTTTCGGCCATGCGGTACCTTCACAAAGTCAATTTTCGCCGATGCGGTACCTTCACAAAATGAATTTTCAGCGATGCGGTACCTTCACAAAATAAATTTTCGGCAAAACGGCACTTTCAAAAAGTCCATTCTTAGTGATAAAAAAAAAAAAAAAAAAAAAAATCTCACTTGAAACTTATATTTTCTTTATATTTTTGGAACATCTCGCTCTGAAGAAGAAACAACAAAAATCCTTTGTAACCCTTTTCTGCTGTAAAGAAAAAGAATCAATCCTGTACGAAAAACACACTCGAACACGATCGGTCGGCTCGAAAACAAAAACAGTTCCGAGACGCAAAAGCGTAGTTCCGATTCATATACAAAAAGATTACTAGTAAAAAGTGCCGCATAACCGAATCTCATCATTGAATCACATCACTACAAAACGAATCGCCAATGCGTGCCCTGTATCGAAGCTCAGCGCTCAGCCGAAATTTGGAAAATGGTCGAAAAACCACATTCTTTCAAAAAATAAAAAAGTATTTCTCTGCAATATGATAAACATACACAGGCAACTAGTGCCCCCCCCCCCCCCAAAAAAAAAAAAAAAAAAAAAAAAAACTGTTTCTAGACGAGAAAAGAAAGTTCCGATTCAAAAAGGTTATAGTAAAAAGTGCCGATACTCCGAATCGCATCCTCACGTAATGAATCGCCAACAGAAGCTCTGTTTCAAAGCTTAGCCTCTGTCTTTTCTGCTGCGTTCTAAGTTCATTGGAAGAAATAAAATGGTTGAGCAAATGTGATTACAGTAGTCTGTATATGCAATTCAAGAATTTTTATAAAGGGTCTAACTCCATAAAGAATTTCAGTAAGATTTTACTGTTCTATTGCTTTGCGAAAACATAAAATTTAAAATAAATTATCACATTTTCTTTTGGTTAAATAAATATAATTTTACAGATGATTAAAAAAAGTTGGAAAACTGTCTATAATACAATTTTAACCAGTCCTATCTTGTGTGTGTTTAAGTTTTTACTTTTTTTTTTTTAAATGCAATTTATTTATACATTTATTCTATCTTTTAACAATTTGACTTGACATTTTTTGGTGTTAACCTGTCAACATATATGCAATTTCTCAATTTTCTACTGCAATGAAGTTTTACAAATGAGAAATGAGGTATAAAAGAAGTTAGTAAATGGAGTAAATTAATGCCACAGATACGCTATAGCGCGTAAATTACGCAAAAAATATCAAAGGTGCCAGGTGGGAAGCTAAATATACTAATATGGTGCCTAGGGGATGCGCAATAAAATTCATCCTCAAACGAAAGAAAGATTTTTTTTGTGTGTGTGTGTGGGATGAGCGTTCTGTAAAATCGTTCACATGCGTTTAAAAATAGCTTTTGATTTTTACTTTCCGAACACTATAGTGAGGAAAGTATTGTAATCATGTCAAAAATCCGAATTCGAGATTTTGATGTTTCTATACGTTTTGAGGTCCCCTGAGTCCGTTTTCACTATTTTTACGATGATGTATGTATGTGTGTGTGTATGTGTGTATGTTTGTGAACACGCTAGCGTCTAAAGGCTTTGTTCGATTAACCTGAAAGTTGGTACGTATATTGTAAGTCACCATAGTACGAACCCTATAGATTTTGGTGAATCTAGCACTTATAGTTTTTTTACAGGGACACAAAGAAAAATTCTTTATCATTATGGCCTATGGGACCAAAATCTTAAAAGTGCGATAGCATCTAAACGCCTTATTCAATTGAGCAAAAATTTTATACCCATATTATAGGTCACAGATACTCAATCTGTATAGATTTTGGAGAATCTAGCACTTATAGTTTTTTTACAGGGACACAAAGAAAAATTCTTTATCATTAAGGCCAATGGGGCCAAATTTTTAAAAGTGTGATAGCGTCTAAACGCCTTATTAATCTGAGCAAAAAAATTGTACACATGTTATAGGTCGCATTTGCACCAACTGTATAGATTTTGGTGAATCTAGCACTACAGTTTTTTTACAGGGACACAAAGAAAAATTCTTTATCATTATGGCCTATGAGACCAAATTTTTAAAAGTGCGATAGCATCTAAACGCCTTATTCAATTGAGCTGAAAATTTGTATGAATATTATAAATCACTGTTGCACTAACTATAAGCATTTTGGTGAATCTAGCATCTATAGATTTTTACAGGGACAAAACGAAAAATTCTTTATCATTATGATCTAAGGGCTCAAAGTTCAGTAGCGTTAAATAAAACCTCGTGTGATATATGGAGAAAAAAACACTCTATTATGGTTTTCTCTCTTTTGTTTGTTTAGCAATTCCTCTTTCTTTATTTTATCTACAAAACTGTTAGTTACTCAATGTTCGGAAAGTCGAGTGGAGTCACTCCAGATTTTTTTTTTATGTTGTTTCGATTTTGCGATAACAATTACTTAGATTATAAATGATTTCTGCAAGACAGTTGGACATGGACATTCCACGGTGACTTCCGGAAACGCGTGCTCATTTGTCCAATATTTAATCATAGTAAAAGTATCTATTATATTTAATAATAAAATCACTGAATAAAATAAATAAATAACGCTCAATATTCCGTTATCTCTTGACTTGGCTAAATGATAATAAACACACTCCTTCAAGATCCTAACAGAATCGCTGACCTACTTCTACATAACACGTTGCTCTTTGACCTTGAAGCAGGCCGCATGCAGACTAGCGTAACTCTCATCTGTACATCTTTATTTCTTTTGAGAGCTAAGAACTAACTATAAAAGGGATAATATTAAAATTTATTGACATTATACAAAATCATAGAATATTTATCTTTATACTTTTAATAATTCCCCCCACCCCCCAAGAAACTGAAAAATACGGGTTTTTATAAAATTCCGGAGTGCATGTCTCCTATTTTATTATTTAATTCGCCAAATTAATTTGCTTTTAAGGAGTAAAAATAGCATGTGGCATGTTTCTTTTATTATCAAAAATCAGTTTTCACAAATCTGTAAAATTCAAAATTGCCGCGATCCTTGCAATTCCGGATTTAAGAGGACCATGATAAATTATTACTTCAATAATTATTTCGGTAATTATAATCTAATAAGTTTTTACAAAAGGACGAAAATAATATACATTTTTTCATATTAATCGCGCAGGTCGCTGTTAACGTCTGGTTGTTCCAGTGAAATGAAAGGCATGAACATAGCTACCAACTTTCCCGTTTTTTCCGGAAACGCCATACTTCAATTTTTACTTTATTTTGTATTCAATAGAAAAACAAATTGGTTTCATAAATATTTTTTTTACTTGCGGTTTTCGATGGTTTTATACGTTTTGATAGGTCCTGAACAAGATTTGATAATTTTTAGAAAATTCTATTTGTGTGGGACAAGAATTTGTGGCGATTATATTTCAAGAACTAGAGAACACAATTTTATATGAATTTATATGTAGTTGCACTTTGACATAAATTAGTGTCTATCAAATTTTGGTGCAAATCACTCAACAGGTGACGATACGATTTTTTCCATTTAAGGGAAGACTATATCTAAGGTTGTATCATATATACTCGATCAAAACTTGATAAGTGAGAAGGCCATTATGAAAAATTATGCTCATTCAATTTTGGTGCATACCGACCGATAGGGGGCGCTGTTATACTGCAGTTTTTCCCTTGAATGGGAAGACTATATTTCATATTCTATTACCATTTATTGCACAAAACTTGGTATATGAAAGGACTACTGTGAAATACTATGCTGATTCAATTTGGGTTCATATCGGCCGACAGGTGGCGCTGCTGCGCGCGTAAATAGAAAGACTAATTTTCAACTTCTATGGCATATAAATGCGCCAAAACAGTTATTGACTTAATTTGATGT
This sequence comes from Salticus scenicus, assembly GCA_963930645.1. Lineage (NCBI taxonomy): Eukaryota > Metazoa > Arthropoda > Arachnida > Araneae > Salticidae > Salticus > Salticus scenicus. Next base: position 240,917,133 of record OZ005652.1, read on the forward strand.
ATATTGGCCTACAGGTGGCGCTGCTATTACTCACCTTTTGTTATTTTCCACGTGGCTACATTTCAGCATCTGTTGATTAAATCTGCATCAAATTCCACAGATAAATAAAAATATTTACTGTTAGAAGCTATGTTTGAATTTTTGTGCATGTTAAACAGTAAGTGGCCTTGTAATATAGAATGATACAGAAGAAAGTTTTGTGAAGGCCATAACAGACTATTTTTTAAAATAATTTTTAATTAATTTAATCGTTAAATAATAATAATAAAAATAATTTCAGTTTTATTTTAGAAAAGTGGTGAAAAATGTTATTTAAAAATTCAAAATATTGACAATCTTTGTAATCAAACATTAGTTTATTTCAAAATTTTCTTTTCCTTCCTTCCCTTTTTTTTTTTTTTTTTTTTTTTTTTTTTTGTTATCCTAATGCTGATAATTTCAAGGACTTTTTTTTTTTTTTTTAAATGGCATTTTATATCACTGAAAATAAAATGTATTTAGTAAATATATACATGTATAGCTATTATACTGTACTTTCTTTTGTTAATTTTTCCTTTCTGGTTCCAGAACACACTGGGCTAAATATTTCCAGTTGTTTTTAAACAGCAAAAACCGCCTACATAATAGTTTTAAGGAAATCTCAGAAAGAGCTGATGAAAAATTCATAAAAAAATATCTTTTAACTACAATAAGATAATTTTAATTTATATCTTTATAGTATATACGACCCATTTTTTTGAAAGAAGGACCCAGATCTTCGGAACTCATGGGTCCTGAGGACCCAGGATTTTCCCAAATACCCTGAAATTGGACGTTTAGCTTTTCCTTTATTACTGTTTAAAAATTGTCAAAGTGACACAAAATGAGAGGAGGGAGAACGTATATATAATAGCTTTATATTATAGCATTTGATATGATGAATATTATTTGCTTATTAGAGAATAAAGCATTTATCCATTGCTAGTTGAGATCTTTAAAATTTGTGACTTTTGAAACGAGTCTGTTATATGTGATGTCTTAGATGGTTTGAAATGTCACGTAATATGCATACTCAAATATTTTACAAAAAAATTATAAACAGCTTCAATTTAGGTATTTACCCAATCAACATAAATATAACTCTATTTTACAACTTTTATATTTTTATTGGTATTTTAAAACTGTATAAATTACTTTGTGCACTTCGGTTAATTTGTTCACTAGGCATTTTTAATTTTCACAAATTAATAAAAAAAATTTTCACAAATTATTTACAAAATTCACAAATGGGGTACCATTTTCAAAAACCTGGATTAACCCCTGTAAATCCTATTTCTAAGTGGATTCTAGCTCATTTATAGATGTTGAATTTTAACAATACAGGTTTTTGACGGTAGAGGTTTATGATGGGTTTTTGACAGTTTAAACCAGGTTTAAACCTTTATCATGTCAAAAACTCAACCCTTCTTATACAGGACGCCTATCAATTTTCCTGAACTAACCAACTAACTCATACACAGGGTTGGCAAGTTTCTTCCAAGGCATAAAAAAACGCGGAAAAAACCGGCCGGAAGAAATAGGTTTCTTCCAAGTGGAAGAAATGGAAGAAACTGTTTTTCTTAAAAACTTATCCTATAAATTGCAGATTTGTAAGATACAATGGATGCATTTGTCTTATAAACAACTTTAAGTAACTTTAATTATACCTATAAAAATTTAATTACATATTTAATTAATAATTATGAGATTTTTACCGAAGTGATCTTTGGTATCTGATAATCACGTAAAATCCAGTAAAAAAATCAATTTCAATTTAAAAAGCGTAAAGTTTTATAATTTATTATTTAGACAATTTTATTTCTTTAACTGGTAATAAATAATAGTTTGTATCACTTGCTTATACTTTCTGATAAAACAGCTCTTAACAAACATTCAGTTAATTAAAAGAGCCAGTATTCAATAATTACTGTAACACAAAATGTCATCAAAAACTTCATTTTCCTAATACAGTACAGTGAAAAAGAAATTTACATCTCATATTTCAAATAAATTCACATTTTTACTTTTTCTTAATCAAATTTTTAGCTTAATCCTTGCTTTGAAACTCAACTTGGGAGAGGGGGGGGGGGGGGAGAGACATTCTTGTATTTATTATCCTGCAATTCATACAGACTAGTGCTTAAAACAAATCACTATTACATCAACGTTTAACAAAATTAATCAGTGATGAATATTATTTCCGAACTTTCAAAAATATTTAGTTTCATATTTTTTAAATATGTTTGTTTACATTTTATAGGTACCTATTATTTGAATATGCTTAAATTATTTATCATGTATGAATGTGATCGATTAGTTTTATTAATATTGAAGAAATACTTTATTCTAAAATTTATTAGAAATCGTCTTTCCATTCTGATGTCTATTCTCATGAATTAATAATAACTGACTCTGTATCTGCAAAAGAAAACTGTAAACAAAGGCAATGATCTCTAATCTACAAATTCCTATAATCCGCACAGCCTCTACACAAAATTTTTGAGAGTTAGAGGGAGTTAAAAACTGTAAAACAAATGAAATGTTTTTTAGAGTAGTTCAATACTGCACTTTATTTTTCAACTTAAAATAGATAAATACAAACTATGCTTTTTTTTTAAATCCTAGAGAACTTGCAGGAGAGTTTAAAAGTAGGTATATTACTTATTGGATGCAGTTTACCAGCTTCGAGTTTATACAAAAAATTGTATCCTTTAAAAAAAAAGTGCAAATATTATGGTTAATTCCGTAATTATTATCACTTGTACTATCTGAATGTATACTAATATGAGATAGCAGGGGTGCAGAATATGTCCGAACGCCCGAACGAGGTTCGGGGGAAATTTAAACTGACTGGGGAAATTTTGAATATTTTTTAAGAGAAAATAAAAATGTAAATCAAAAATAACAATTTGCTACTTTGAAGTACTTATACACTAACAGCGATATTTTTATGTTACACTGTATACTTATTCTCTTAAAGATTTATTACATAGAACAAATGACTTTGTATAGCAAAGTAGATTTTTGCATTATTGAGGGAAATTTATACTGTGTTTGGGGGAAATTTCTGAGGTTTGAACATTTTCTGCACCCCTGTGAGATAGTATATATGCAAAAAGTTCTAAAAATATCAGCATTGAGAAGTAAAAACCCATCACCTATATATATTTAGTGTTTGTTATAAAATAACTTATTTTTCTAACAATATTTTTAATATTAATTGGATTATAGTTTAGATTTGACATATATTTATGCTTTGAGTTTATATAGTTCATAAATTTTAATTTCGAACATCTGTTTTGTCTTCTGGTTAGTTTCTTCCATTTCTTCCGGTTTTTTCTAGTTTCTTCCACTGCCCTGGAAGAAACTAGTTTCTTCCGGAAGAAACCCAACCCTGCTCATACATGAAAATACATCTAATAGACTGTTTATATAGCAACTTTAACCCTTTCATGGTCATGAACGTGTATACACGGTCAGAGTTTTTTACTTCTGAATCATTTATTCATTGCTACGGATTTGTTAAATAGAAAACAATCAGTTTCTCAGTATTCGTGATAAATTTGTAATATTATTAGTACTTAATGACTTAAAAATATATAAAACACATCCCACTAAAATGGCTTTGAAACGAAAAAATTAAAAATGGCGTGACCATGAATGGGTTAAAGAAAATCGTTGTAGCCATTTTTGAGATATGGACTTATGGTCCTACTTCTGGTTTTCCAAATTTTACCAAAAGTTGGAAAAATCATCTGTACACCAGACCTGTCGCAAATTCTGAATCTTCGTCATTCTATCTTTATTAGTTTTAGAGATAAAATAGTCAGAAGATTCCCAACATACATACGTACACACACACTGCCAATTTCCAATAAACCACTTTTTTGGACTCAGGAGACCTTAACACATGTAAATCAGGATACAATACTTCCACTACCTACGGTAGTCTGGTAATGGAAGTAAAAATTAGTTGTAACTATACTTACCTGGATGTTAATTTATAAAAATTATATTTCTCATTCTGCAATGAAAATAACAACTAACCATTTATAACTGTCATAACTTCCTTATTTTCCAACAAGGAACTCTGTGTAGTAGAAGATGGAGAAGATATAAGAATAGGTTCATATAAGTTTTGAGTTGGCTGATCAGGCCACGTTTGTGTTTCTGAACTTTGAAGAGAAGGTCTATCTTGAAAATTATGTCCATCAAGCCTCAATCTAAGTCTTTTGCTTGTATTTGATACAGATTGGGATATAATGTCATTAGCATTATTAGCACTTTCATTTTCTTCTTCAATATTGTCTGATGAACCTCCAGGTTGTTCTTCAGAATTACCAATCCAGTGTGAAACATTATTTAACCATGATGAAGGATTTAACAAACCTTTGACAGTGGTACAAACTTTGCCGAATATGCTCTAGAAAATATAAAATACACATAAGTTTATATATCAACTTACTAATGCATAATATTACAGTAAACTCTCGATTATCTGCGATCTTTTTTTCCTTGGCTTTTTTTTTCTACTATAAATTATAATGAATATAAAAAATTATAATTTATACAATTAAATTTTACAAAAAATAAAAAAGTTGAGGCAAAATATCTGGGAAAATATTTAATTTTATGTCAGGGATGGGGATAATCGGGAGTGTACTGTACATATGTTTACATTAAACAACTGTTTAAAATATTTCAATGTACAATTGAAAATACAACATAACTATGATACAACATAAGCCATGATTTTCTCTAGATAATTATTACTTTAGATTTTTACAGACATTTCTAATTATAAATTGCAAAATAAAGCATAAGTTTGCAGAGATGTGAACAGATGAAGATTCACCATCTTACACTGATAGTAATTAGGGCTTGATCTAGATTTTAATTCACAAGTCTCACTTTTGTGAAATTTTATTTCTCTTTGCGAAAAAAAAAAAAATTATGCAAAACTATTCATTTTAGCAGTTATTCTATCTAATGTTTAATACTACAAAGTTAATAGCATTTCATTGAACCAAGAATAAATCTTCATTAAAAATAACATATTGTTACAATATTATCATTTTTATAAAATAAAATCTTGTGAAATTTTTCATTTCTAGGTCAAACAATTTGACCTTTAATATCTCAAAAAACATTTTTTTATTTTTATTTTAAAAATTATATGTTATTCTTACGTTTCTTGTCTATAATTACTGTGAGTTTCAACTTGGGACTGCCATGGGATGCTGAGTTATAAATTAATATTGCAACCCCTCCATCAGTATTTTCATACTAACATAAGTTTTACCCATATTTTGTTACCAAATTAACTTAGAGATATAAAATTGGTATCATTAGAATTAAAGGGCAAAATTAACAGTCGCCACCGGCCATGTGGCGACTAAATAAAAAAATCTGATGTGGGCACCACATGACTTCCTTATACACTTTTAGAAATATACATAATGTTAAAAAACATTGACATTGGACCCGAAACAGTTGGATAAAAATATTTAAAAAAAATGAATTATCACCGTGTTCTGAGCTTTTCTGAATGTTAGTTAAAAACCGATTACAAGATTTGTACTGGTAACGCTGACAGAGGCAGCAGGGACCCGAAAAAATTGGCTAAAAGTATTAAAAAAAAGGCATTTTCACTGTGTTCTGAAAGTTTCAAATGTTTACCTAGTCGAGAAGTTAGTTAAATAAATTTTCTGTTGAACCATATAAACGCTGCCGAAGGCAGCAGGGACCTGAAACAGTTGTCTAAAAGTATTAAAAAGATGCATATTCACCGTGTTCTGAACTATTCTGAAAGTTTCAAATGCCTAGCTAGTCGGGAAGTTAGTTAAATAAATTTTCTGTTGAACCATGTAAACGCTGCCGAAGGCAGCAGTGACCCGAAATAATTGGCAAAAAATATTTAAAAAATGCATTGTCACCGTGTTCTGAGCTTTTCCGGAAGTTTTAAATGTCTAGCTAGTCGGGAAGTTAGTTAAAAATCGATTCCAAGATTTGAACTGGTAACGCTGCCGAAGGCAGCAGGGACCCTACACAGTTGGCTAAAAGTATTAAAAAAATGTATTTTCACCGTGTTCTGATCTAGTCTGAAAGTTTCAAATGTGTAGCTAGTCGGAAAGTTAGTTAAATAAATTTTCTGTTGAATCGCATAAACGCTGCTGAAGGCAGCAGGTACAGTACAAAGCTGAAAATCCGGAATCGTCGGGACCGTGGCGATTCCGGATTTTCGAATTTTCCGGATTTTTGGTCATGCCTAAAAAATATAAAATTTTGGTTTCAGTACTTGGATAATATGCAAATTCAGGTGAAAAATAATATATTACGATTTTTACTTTCTTCTATATGTAATATAGAGAAAGTATTGGATTCGTGAAAATTTTCGACCTCCGTTTTTTGATTGATTTACACATTTTGAGATGTCCTGAACACTAATTGATAGTTTTTAGAAAATGTCTGTCTGTGTGTGTGTATCACGAATTTTGTGTCCACTGTATTTCACGAACCAATGAATGAAATTTAACCAAACTTGGTATTTAGTTGCACCCTGACTTAAACTGGTGCTGATTAGACTTGGGGATCAATCTCTCAACAGGTGGCACTGTGATCGTATTTTTTCTAAATCTTTAACATGGCAGTATAGGACAAAATTTCGCATAAATGTACATAATGAGAGTTATTCTTAACTTGTGATTGTAAAATTAATATGAATCACTGATAATAGTAGTAGTTAACAAGGAAAAAAAATTGTGCATGTAGGGTAAATTTTCAAGATGGGTATCTTTCGAAAGGTCTCGTCAATACCTTTAAAACGAATGGTTGAACTATAAATATGTGATAATTTAAAACAAATTTATCGATTTTTTTTTACTTTTAACAAAAAAAAAAAAAAATCGTAATTTTTTTTTTTTTTTTTTAACATTGTTACTGAGTGGATTTGTATAGGAAATTATAGAAGAAAGTCTTGTGGTGGCCACAACATACTAGTTAAATATATTCTATAATATATTTTTTTATCAACTTTAAGAATGAATAAATAAACTGGGAAAAAAAAAAAAAAACATTTATTGTAATATTTGCATACAAAAATTAGTACAAGTTACAATAAAAGAAAGTAAATAAGAAAAACATACCACTTTTAAAACATTTCAGTGATTTTTTTTTTTTTTTTTTAATACTTTAGGTTTTTCAACTAAAAGTTTGAGCATAATTGAAATAGAATATAGAATTTATCGCTCAATTAGAAAAATGTTTAAGAATTGTTACTATTATTATAATCTTCTTCTCCCTCCTCTTTCAGACTTTGCAAATGCCAGTTTTGAAGATTACTAAGAAATAAAATACTTTTTCTGTTTTTTATTTAGATATTTATACTTTAAAAAAAAAAAAAAATGTTGATGATGATGATTAACGCCGCCGAAATTGTCCGGATTTTTGGCGATTCCGGATTTTCGGCTTCGAACTGTATCGGAAACAGTTGGCTAAAAATTTTTAAAAAAAATGCATTGTCAACGTGTTCTGAGCTTTTCTGAAAGTTTCAAATGTCTAGCTAGTCGGAAAGTCAGTTAAATTGCAAGATTTGTCTAAACCGTTTTTGAGTTATTAGCGTTTTTTGATACATTATGGCCAAAACCTATGTATTTTTGTCGTTATGAACCTAATTTTCCTAAATATCTCCAAAACGGAAAATCATAGAAAGTCCAAAAAGGGAGGTGCACAACTAGATGTTATAACAAACCTATGTACCAATTCGCAACTTTCTACGTCCAACCGCTTTTGAGTTATGCGACATACACATACACAGACACACACACACACATACAGACGTCACGAAAAATCGTGTAAAATCCCTTATATCTCTAAAACGAGAGCTCGTGTTAAGACGACACTTGCAGGTGTGCAACTAGACATCATGACAGTCATACGTATAAATTGGCAACATTCAGCGATCATTCGTTTTCGAGCAATGTAAAATACAAAATCCATTTCGCAAATCGGGATTACTATACTTCCTTATACTTTGTATAAGGAAGTAAAAAGATGGCGATTAAAAATTATGCATCGATCGCCACTAAAGTCGCCACTTTTTATGATCATTAAAATAATCTAAAAATCGAGCGACGATAGGCAATCGAAGCCTTGTGATTTCCAATCTTTTTCCATCCATGGCATAAATGTCAATGTTCATTTTAAACTTGCTTTATTATATTCTACAGCCTATAAAGAAGTAGAATTGTTTAATATGTCTCACTCATATAATTTTTTGGACCCCCCCTCCCTTTCCCACCCCCTAACGATCTGTGATCACACAGCTTATAGAAAGCTTTATAATTTCTAATCATTCTCCATTTGCTGCAAAAATATAAATATATATTTTAAACTTACTTTTATTAGATTCTAGAATGTGTAAAGAAGTAGAATTGTTTAATATCTTACTCATAATTCTTGTAATCCCCCCTCCCCCTCCAACGATTGGCAATCACATGCTCCACTGAAGTCTTGTGGTTTACAATCTTTCTCTATCCATAAGAGAAATGTAAATATTCATTTTAAACTTTCTTGATTAGATTCTAGAACCTATAAAGAAGAATATAGATGTACCCTTCCCCCCCCTCCCCCCCCCACACACACATGTGAGTTCCATTTCCACAAGCAGTTAATGATCAAATGTCCTGCAAAGCACAATCTTTTTCCATCTCCATAGTATTTAGTGTATATTTAACCCATTTAAGATAGTTGACAAATGTGTGTATCAAAATTTGATTTGACTTAAATGTGTATTCTTCAAAAATTTTTGTATTTGCTTTCTTTTGTGTAGAAATCTTCCTTTTCCCTTCCCATTTTAAAGTAGAAATCTCCCTATTTTTAAAGCTACAAATTTGGCAGCTAAGTAAATTATTTTTAATGAAGCAGCTAAGTTTACATATCTATACTTTTTAAGAGAAAGTATTTTAACTCTATTGAAATAAAATCATTTAAAAAAGTGTGTCTTTAGAAATAAGAAAAAATAATAAAACTGCTAACTGTATTTACACATGACCATGTAAAACGTTGTGATGATGATGAATCAGCTGATTCATTTACTAGAAAATATCAATGTGAACTGTGAATGATAACAGCTTATTTCACTTAAATAAATTGAAAAAAAAAGTACTACTGAATTATCTGAAAGATAATAACTTTTGCTGTTATTATTACAGCCCTAAGCAGATTTTAATTTAGGATGTGCAATTTAGGATTTTTAAAAAGAGCGTAATTACAAATTACAATTTCAGTGTCCCTGTGTTAATTTTATTATTATATGTATTTCTTATTTTCATATTTTTCTTGTGGTAATTATACAGCAAAATGGTGACAATGCTTTTTGCAGTCTGAAAGAAATAGTCTTATCATGTGAAAAGTGGCCACTAACTTAAAAAAGTGGCTACTAATGAAACTGACAGTACCGGCCACTAATGAATTTTCCCAGTTTTGCCCTTTAATTAGAATGCCAATGCTCATAATACACTCTTTTAAATGATAAGTTATTTGTTTTTATTTCTTTTCCTTCTTTCCTTTTTTTTTTTTTTTTTTTTTAACAATTAAACCGTTCCAATATAATTCGATGCAAATCAAATCCAGTTTTCTATACAAATATAATATATGTATGATTTTTCTGAAAATGACTTTTGTACTTATTTTGTAATGTTTTCTAACAGCAATGTTGAAATAAACATGGATTGTAGATCATTTGCATTATACACTTTCAAGATGTTAAAAGTTTGAATTTGCAGTTGAAACAAGCAAAATAATTAATATATTACATAAAAAATAGCAACGACCGAATAGCAACGGCCTGTTTTTGCCCTAGGGCTTGTCTTTAAGCTTAAATATTTCCAAGGAGTGAGAAACCCAAGTAATTTATTGTGCAGTAATTAGAGCTGTACCGAGTACTTGGTATATACTCGGTCTATTTGCCGAGTACTCGGCCAAATTTAGGCTATGTATTCGGCCAATACCGAGTAGTTGTGGGAATTTCACTATTTTTATGCATTTATTTTTAAAAAAATGTGTTAATGAAAGATATTTATTTTATAACTAAACTAAAAAAAATATGAAAATATAAATACAGAGTCACTATAATTAAAATTATTGCTATAACAGCTTTCTGCAGTTAAAATGGGCTGTTACCAAACTTAGTATACAGATGATTCATGATATGAGCTTTTAATTATAACTATCTTGTATGTATGTACTATGCATTATTTTATAAAAACTTAGTACATAAAATTGTATCTATAAATCAGACAAAAAAAAAAATATTAAAAAAAAAAAAAAAAGAACCTCAATTTAATATTAACACAAAATTTTAGTTATACATTTGTGCAAATAAAAGTAAGACACTTTCAAATCAGTAAGCAGCAGGGTTGGCAAGTTTCTTCCAAGGTGGAAAAAACCGCGGAAAAAACCATGGAAAAAACCGGCCGGAAGAAATAGGTTTCTTCCAAGTGGAAGAAATGGAAGAAACTGTTTTTCTTAAAAATTTATCCTATAAATTTCAGATTTGTAAGATACAATAGATGCATTGATCTTATAAACAACTTTAAGTAACTTTAAATATACCTATACAAATTTAATAACATATTCAGTTAATAATTATGAGTTTTTTTTATCAAAATGAGCTAATGAGCCTCGGTATCTGATGATCACGTTCCAAAATACTCATAATTCAGTAAAACAATCAATTTCAATTTAAACAGTATAAAGTTTTATAATTTAGACAATTTTATTTCTTTAACTGGTAATAAATAATAATTTGGATCACTTGCGTATGCTTTCTAATAAAACAGCTCTTAACGTAATCCAGTTAATTAAAAGAACCAGTATGCAATAATTACTTTTACTGTATTACAAAATGTCATTAAAAACTTTATTTTCCTTATAGTCACATAAAGTACAGTCAACTCCCTTTAATCTGCAGATTTATATTCTGCAAATCCTTCATTTTTTAATCTAAAAGAAATTTACATCTCATATTTAAAAAAAATTCACATTTCTCACATTTTTACTTTTTATTACCATGTTTTTATTAACTCCGATTCTTGTTTGTTTGTCCGGTACAAATCTTGCAATCTATTTTTAACTAATTTCCCTACTAGCTAGACATTTGAAACTTTCACAGTAACTCAGAACCCGGTGACAACACAATACTTCGAAGTCAGATTTTCGAGTAGTTTTCTTTTAATTAATTAAAATATGAAAATAATAAGCTCTTAATAGCAGTAAAATAGCCATTAAAAAATTAGCTATAATTTAATTGTTGCCAAAAAAAAAAAAAAAAAAAAAAAAAAAACACATTTGCGAGTTAATTTTCTTTTGACATAAAAATAAATACATTTAATTCAACATGAATGTGAAAAAAATTATAAAAATAATTATGCATTTCACAAAAATTGACGTCATTATCAATTTTAAAATCACATTGATAAGTGCTAATGTACAATGCTAATATACATTTTTCTAAAAGGAGTAATATTTTATTTTTAAAACCAACTTTTTTTTTTTTTCACTATTATTATTATTATTTCACTGAATCAATTCCACGTGCTTAAATATTATTTTTTAGCCTCGCGTATTTTATTAATAACTCATCAGAAAATTTAAAAACATGGTATATAAAAAGGTTTTTTTTTTTTTTTTTTTTAAATCTCATAATTATTTTTTATCAAACTTTTAGCACAATTCTTACTTTGAAACACAAATGGGGAAAGGGAGGGGGGGGGGTAACATTCTTATATTTATTATCCTTCAATTCATACAGACTAGCGCTGAAAATAAACTACTATTACATGAATGTTTAACAAAATTAATCAGCGAAGAATATTATTTACAGACTTTCAAAAATATTTTGTTTTGTATTTTTTAAATATGTAGTTTGTTTACATTTTATAGGTACTTATTATTTGAATATACTTAAATTATTTACAATCATATATGAATGTGTTAGATTAGTTTTATTAATATTGAAGAAATATTTATTCTAAAATTTATTAAAAATCCTCTTTCCGTTTTGATGTCTATTTAATTAATAATAACTGACTTTGTATCTGCAAAAGAAAACTGTAAACAAAAGCAATGATCTCTAATTTGCAAATTCCTATTATCTGCACAACCTCTGGACAAAACTTCTGAGAGTTGGAGGGAGTTGACTGTAAAACAAATAAAAAGCTTTTTCGTAGTTCAATATTAATACTGCACTTTATTTTTCAACTTAAAATAGATAAATACAAACTATGGATTTTTTTTTTTTTTTTTTTTTTTTATCCTAGAGAGCTTGCAGAACAGTTTAAAAGTAGGTATCTTACTTATTGATACAGTTCATTCGGTACCAGCTTCGAGTTTAAAATTGTATCCTTTAAAAAAAAAAAAAAAAAAAAAAAAAAGCACAAATATGGCAAAAAATTCCATAATTATTATCACTTGTACTGTTTGAACGCATAATAATATTATGAGATAGTATCTATGCAAAAAGTTCTAAAAATATTAACATTGAAAAGTAAAAACCCATCACCTGTATATATTTAGTGTTTGTTATCAAATAACTTATTTTTCTAAAGATATTTTTAATATTAATTGAATTATAGTTTAGATTTGGCATTATATTTATACTCTGAGTTTATATAGTTCATAAATTTTAATTCTGAACATCTGTTTTGTCTTTTGGTTGGTTTCTTCCATTTCTTCCGGTTTCTTCCATTTCTTCCGGTTTTTTCCAGTTTCTTCCACTGTCCTGGAAGAAACTAGTTTCTTCCGGAAGAAACCCAACCCTGGTAAGCAGGGGTCTGTCCAGAGGCAAATCTGGGTCCGTTAAAGGACCCTTCACAAAATTATTTATCCTAAAACAGGATCCTTCACAAAATTATTTATCATAAAACAGGACCCTTCACAAAATATTTATCCTAAAACAGGACCCTTCATAAATTTTTTTATCCTAAAAAATAAACCTTTGATAAATCTATTTCATTTTTAAAACTAATCTTCCATGGAACGATCAGGCTGCCTATGAAAAGTCAGATGTTTTGCTGTATTTCCCCGAAAAGCTGATATTCAATTTCTAATTTATTAAGGGCTTCTATGCATATATTTAAGTTTAGTTCTATAAAAATGAACTGTCATTGTCTAAAATGAAACTTTAATTATAATTTTATTTTGAAAAATTACATTTTTATCATACTTTCACAAAAAGAGGGCCCTAGCCAAAAAGTTCGGAAAAACTTTATTTTCACACTAAATTTAAATTCACAAAAATACGTGTAGAGTTTTTCACAATTTCACAAAAACAGGACCCTGTCCGAAAAGTCTAGACAGACCAGGGTTGGCAAAAACCCGGGTTTTTCTAGAAAAACCCAACCCACTTGGGTTTTTCTGGGTTTTTGCGGGTTTTTCTGGGCATTTGTGGGTTTTTCTGGGCTTTTGTGGGTTTTTGTTTGAATACATTTGCATTGCAATGTTAGATGTATGTTATTTAGCATATTAGTTAAAATACACCTAATTATATATTAAACTACTAATTAATAATTAATCTAATATTTATCTTATAAATAAAAATTGGTTTGATTCTAATATTAAAATAGTGTTAAATTAGTAAGATTAAGTTATATTTTATTTTAATGTATGCTTATTCAAAATAAATATTCTTAATGACAATAACTGACAAAATAAAAGAATTTAAATTCTTAAGTACAATACATATCATTTAAATTTTTTAGTTCCCCATCATGCTATAGATGGAGAACTTAGGTAATCGTGAAAATTTTCGACCTCGTTTTTTTTTTTACTTTTTTACACGTTTTCACGTGTGAGGAATCTGAAAAATGACAAAATTTGTATGGTGTGTGTTAGTTTGTTAGTCCATTAGTCTGTGCACACGATATCTCAAGAACAAATTGTCACAGAGAAGTCAGATAAGTTTTAAAATATTACTTTCGACACTGGCAAGAACCCTACTCATTTGCAACATTTGAATTAAAAAACTTCGTAAGTTATTAAAAATTTATGCTTTTCTTAACATGGGAGAATAGGGCAAAATTTTACTTAAATGTGCATTAAATGGAAAATTTTTACTGAAAAAATGTGAGACCAGTTTTAAAATATGAGTTTTGATGTCGGAATGAACATCAGTAACTAGAAACATGCTACTTTGAAAATTTCGCAAGTTATTGGAAATTTATGAATTCTTAGCATGACAGTATAGGGCAAAATTTCACATAAACGTCAATTTTTAGGGATATTTTCATCGTAAAGATGTCAGACCACTTTTGAAATATTATTCAGGGTACTGGCATGAATATCATAGAGTATAAATTTTCCAATTTAAAAAATTCGCAATTTATTTGGAATTTACGATTTACTTAAAATGATAGATAGGGCAAAATTGAGTATAAATGTCCATTTTGAGGATCATAAATATATCAGACAACTTCAAAATAACATTTATGATACTTGTTTGAACATAATTGACTACAAATATTCTAACAGGAAAATTTTGCAAGTTACTCGTAATTTAAGATTTTATCAACATAGCAAAATGGGTCGATATCCCATATAAATATGCATTTTGAGGATTGTTGCATTGGAAATAGTAGCATGAAAACATAACTACGAAATTGAGCCTAATAAAATAAATTAATAGATTAGAATAAGATAAATATATCCAAGTGAACGGTGGATAGCCTATTAGGTGGGGATTTCACTCTGTCATTGTGTCAAGTGTTTGGTCAGATTCATTTCTCTTAGCATGATAATCATGTTAAGAGAATGTCCTGTACTAGAAATTTATGAGAACATATATATGATGGGGAACTGAGCAGAGTCCACTTATGCCAACTAGTTTTAATTATAAAATAAGTTTCACTGCTTTATCCCTTTTTTTTTTTTTTGTAAGTTTTGTAATAGTTGAAACGGTTATAGAAGAAAATTTTATTTCATTAGATTCATAATTATGTTGGTACTAAAATTAAAATAAAATTATTATAAAGTTTTAAAACTAAACAATTTAATTAGTTAAATATTGATTCTGGACAACATTTATGTCCGCTGTTAAACAAAAATATCATTCGGTTTTACAGGAAAAGGAAAATTGAACCAATTATAGAAAATAAACTTGCTTTTATTATATTTATAACTGTAGTTACGTTTTATGTTTAAGTTTAATACTATTTTCTAGAAAACAAAAATAAGAGTGTTTTCTTTAAAGGTAAGGTGTTTTCTATACTTTATAGATGGGATTTGTAAATTATAAATAATATTTAACAAAAACCCGCTTATTTGCAAAAACCCAGTGGGTTTTTGTTGGTGGGCCCGCCCAGAAAAACCCGGGCGGGTTTTTCTGGGCTGGGCCCAGTTTGCCAACCCTGAGACAGACCCCTGGTAAGAAAAGATTGATTTTGAATTTTATACTTTAAAATAATGTAAAAAACTACCACCTATTCGGGTACAGTCTACCGTATAGCAAAAGGTGTGTTTATTTAAAATTTTAAGAACAAAAAAAAAATTAATGTGAATAAAGCAGGGAGCATTTAACCGAGCATAGGCTTTTATGGCATTTTACGGTATATATAAAAAAGGTAAATACACTAAAACGTTATTTAAAACGTAATTTTCATAAACAAATCTGTTAATTTGCCAATTATGGCCTAAAACCACCTATCATTTTACATTTCTACGATCTGATGATTAATGAAGCCTATCATGTTTGAAATTATAAAATATTTTAATGTTCCCCTTTCATATGTAAATTTCATGTATCTTAAATCAATACAAAAAACCCTTAACGGGTTAAAAGTTTGTGACGCAGCACTGTGTTTCGCAGCACTGTACTTTATGGCTATAAGAATTAGAAATACGCAGGGGTGCAGAAAATGTTCAAACCTCGGAAATTTCCCCCAAACACAGTATAAACTCCCTTCAATAATGCAAAAATCTACTTTGCTATACAAAGTCATTTGTGCTATGTAATAAATCTTTAACAGAATAAGTATACAGTGTAACATAAAAATATCGCTGTTAGTGTATAAGCACTTCAAAGTAGCAAATTGTTATTTTTGATTTACATTTTTATTTTCTCTTAAAAAAAATATTCAAAATTTCCCCAGTCAGTTTAAATTTCCCCCGAACCTTGTTCGGGCGTTCGGACATATTCTGCACCCCTGGAAATACGGGTCTTAAAAATAATGATATCAAATTTTCTGTGACGCTTTGCTATTAATTAAAAATTACATAGATTTTCTTATTTGAATTTGCTTTTTTCTTCTATTTATTTTTACAGTGTAAACGTTATTTTCAACATAAAATAATATATAACATTTACTCACCGATACCTTTTCATTCACATCTCTTATAATATTAAAATATGTGTTTTAAAAGAAATGATATGAAATTCCAGCAACGCAGTGAATTTACACTAAATGATTTGTTTTTAAATTCCACTGCAATTATTTTGTTTTGCATATTAAAGTATATTTGCACATTGAAATATTGCTTTTAATTTTCTAATACCCAGTCAAATATATCACTTTCATTAAGTTTATATTATGTACTGAAATGTATTTATTTCAATGAATTATTTTATCTTTATCGTCCCGCCATCCAAAACCACAATTAAAAATTTCGCAAATGTTTTCTTTGCAGCACACTATCTATTTGCATGCGTTTTCAATTAATTTGGATAAGATGGCACAAAATAAACATTTTCATAAATTTTACTTACAGTTTTGGATAGCGTGACGCAAAAGATAAAATAATTCATTGAAATAAATACATTTCAGTACATAATATAAACTTAATGAAAGTGATATATTTGACTGGGTATTAGAAAATTAAAAGCAATATTTCAATGTGCAAATATACTTTAATATGCAAAACAAAATAATTGCAGTGGAATTTAAAAACAAATCATTTAGTGTAAATTCACTGTGTTGCTGGAATTTCATATCATTTCTTTTAAAACACATATTTTAATATTATAAGAGATGTGAATGAAAAGGTATCGGTGAGTAAATGTTATATATTATTTTATGTTGAAAATAACGTTTACACTGTAAAAATAAATAGAAGAAAAAAGCAAATTCAAATAAGAAAATCTATGTAATTTTTAATTAATAGCAAAGCGTCACAGAAAATTTGATATCATTATTTTTAAGACCCGTATTTCTAATTCTTATAGCCATAAAGTACAGTGCTGCGAAACACAGTGCTGCGTCACAAACTTTTAACCCGTTAAGGGTTTTTTGTATTGATATCATTACTTTTTAGGGGTTAATGATTAAAATGTAAAATTAAAGGAGAATGGCAATGAGTTTATAACCCTGTATAAAAAGTGCAGTTTCATAGGTCACACCATATTACATTTTACTTCGAGCAAAATAAAAAACTAAATGAAATTTTAAAATTTTATGAAAAGTGATAAATAAAAAACTTTAAGAAAGAATATTTCTTGCGTGGTGGAAACACGCAACATTACAAAGGCATAATATAGTATATTTTGAAAATGACAAACAAATCCTACAAAAAAAAAAAAAAAAAAAAAAAAGAGAGAGAGATTTATTTTATTTTACTTAATGTTCAATTTCTTTGGTTCAACGGTTCATCTATTTCCAAACAAAACAATGATTCTTCAAACTCATTAAGCCCTCTCTCCTTTTTTTTTAGGCTTTTAGAATTCCCAAGGTGCTCTCGAGACACGAGGGGGAGGGGGACTTTAAACGAAAAATTTTCTTTCATATTTTTCTAACGAATAATTATAGAGAAAAACATTTTTTGTTAAAATGTTGTTTTGAAAAGGTCTTTCCATCAAACAAACAGAAGATTCCCCCCTCTCCCCAATTTTCACATTTACAAAACTAAAATTTGCCCATGTCTGACTCCTTGTGCCCCCTTCCCCCACCATACACATTTGTTTTCTTCTGAACTAAACAAAGTCCCGTAAAAATTGTCGAAGACGTGTTTTACAGTTTTTAGAAATTCCGAAAATTAGTAGATATAGAAAAACAAACAGAATCTTGAAAAACAGTGTCGAATACGAATTGTATTCGACACTGTTTTTCAAGATTTTGTATTAATTTCGGAAACACACTTTTCTAAAATCAATTCAATTAAATTAATGAAAAAATGAACAACTTGATTAGCTTTTCATATAATACAAAATGAATTTAAATCAGTTTGATTTAATGTTGTTTTCCTAAAAGAATTTGCGATTTTTATAATCTAATGCAAACACAAGTTCCTGTAACAATCTTTGTGTTATCAGTAATTTTAAGCACGGTAAAATCATTTAATTTAGTATAAGTAATAATCATTATTGTTGCTGGTTTGGTTATCAATCGTTGTTATTGTTGGTCGACTTTTAAGTTTTTAAACTGATTAATTGATTAGTTTTGCAAAGTGTAAACAATTACTTACTGTAATTTTACTTAATTTTTTGTGTTTTAGTTAAAAAATTAAAATTACCTCAATTTACGGTCAACAGTTTACCTCGTAACACTTTTAATGTGTTATGGATATTGTGTAGGAATACTATATTTAAAAAAAAAAAAAAAAAATGTGAAAGTTAAAAAAATAAATAATAATAATTAAAGGAAAAAAAATCCTCCTTTGTAATGGAAATAAACATCCTTGAATCCCATTTGAACCTCAATGTCATTTAGTAGTTTGAATAATATAATTCACCAAAAAAATATCCCTGAAAATGTTATGACATATTTTTTAGAGTAGTGTATACAAAATTTACAATGTATTATTAATTTTTAATTTAAAGGTTGCAGATGCATGGTAATTTAATTTTATATCAATATTATATGTAAGAAATAAGTTTATACAAGTTAAGGAGATTTTTTTTTTCCTCTTTCTTCTTCTAGAGTAGCTTCTATTGTTATATTCATGCCTCCTCCCTACTGTTAAATTTAAGAAAGAAAGAAAGAAAGAAAGAAACAATTATTATTATTTAGGTATAGATTTGATTTAAAAGAAAAAAATAAATAAAAATAGAAAAATCTTTAAAATGTGAAACTTTTATACTGGTAAATATTTAAGTAGCATAGTGTTTTAATAGAAATTTAATGAACAGAATAATTTATCAAATAATAGACTATATAATTATTAATTATTTTACCAGTATGTTTTGCAGAAATATATTATTTTGTAAAATTAAGTATTATAATGCGGAGAAAAAAAAAATAATTAATATTTTTAAAAATATATTATGGGTTTAAATTGAAGTCAAATAAAGATGTATTTTACTTTATTTTATTTTAATACTTATTTTACTAATTTTAATTCTGTTTTCAGAGTTTTTCCAATGCATTTAAGTGTTTGGTAACCGAGTTCTTTTTTTTTTTATTTTATTACAATATATAAAGGTAAAAAATAAATAAATAAATAAATAACAGGAAACATGATTGAAATTTTAGATTTGGATTTGATATAATTATAATTATTATAATCTTTGTAAAATATTTCATACTATATTATAGGAATTTAACTTTAAAAAAATCTTAATTTATTCAAATTTTTTTACAGCTCAACATTTTGTAATATGTATATATATATATATTAGAAATTTAATGAGCAAATTAATCAATTAATTATTCCTTTCTTTTTATTTTTTTTCAGGATTTTTTTATTCATACTTTAAGTGATTTATCAATAAGTTTTAAAAAAAATTACATATATTTGCATATGATTATATTATCTATCATTTTTATGAAAGTAAAGAAAAAAGTTTTTGCTGTTGCAATCACTTTTTAAAATAAAACCAATTTTGAAAGTTAATGACGTATCAACTTGAAAACAATGCGAATTGAATGAATATTTTTGATAAAAAAATATTATATAAAACACAAATACCTAACTAAATAACTCATTTAATATATATATTAAAGAAAGAAAAATATTTTATTTTTGTATTAAGTTTATTTTTTACACTAACTGCCGATAGATGGAGCCAAATTACCTATCAGAGATTGAATATTTCAAATGGAGCGAAGTCTGTATTGTATGCATCTGCGAACATTCCAGACCGGATTACATTCTTTTCTTTTGAGTGATGCGAAAGATAAGAGTGTAATCCGCGAGGTAATATAGTTCCATTTTTAAAGTGAAATATATAAAAAACAAGAGTTTTTTGGGAAAAACGGAGCACGTCACGATTCTGAGACAAAAGAAATTAATATCATATAACAATTTCATGAAATTTGTCCGAGCGGTTTTCGAGAAAAAAAAGTTACACAATTACCATTTTTCCTTTCAAGTCTTAAATTGCAATTCCAGATCTCAAAATATATAGAATGTGGAAGTGTGAAACTTTCAGGATAGCATCAGACAGAAGATAAAAGATTATTCTGAAAATATTAGATCAGAATATTTCCAATTTGCTGAGATATTAAGTGTCGGCGTTTCCAAATTCCCTTCATGTTAAATTAGCTGTATATATGGTGTCGCAGGTAAGCTTCGTTTGAGCTTTGCTGCATCACGGAGACACGGCCGTGTCTCATGATTAAGTCTTAGTGCATAGTAACTTTTATATTCTCTAAGAATTATCTGAGAATGATAATTTCGCATCTAAAAAAAATGTTAAGAATAAAGTTATCATCAGTTATGGTTTTAGTAATCCACTATGCTGAAAGTATCAAAATATAGCAATGAATCTAATTATGTATATACACTACAAAAGTTCTGCATGAAATCATGCTGTTTACCATTTAACAGGGTTGGCAAGTTTCTTCCAAGGTGGAAAAAACCGCGGAAAAAACCGGCCGGAAGAAATAGGTTTCTTCCAAGTGGAAGAAATGGAAGAAACTGTTTTTCTTAAAAATTTATCCTATAAATTACAGATTTGTAAGATACAATGGATGCATTGATCTTATAAACAACTTTAAATATACTTATACAAATTTAATAACATATTTAGTTAATAATTATGAGGTTCTTTTTATGAAAATGAGCTAATGAGCCTCGGTATCTGATGATCACATTCCAAAATACTCAAAATCCAGTAAAAAAATCAATTTCAATTTAAACAGTATAAAGTTTTATAATTTAGACAATTTTATTTCTTTAACTGGTAATAAATAATAATTTGGATCACTTGCTTATACTTTCTGATAAAACAGCTCTTAACATAATCCAGTTAATTAAAAGAACCAGTATGCAATAATTACTTTTACTATATTACAAAATGTCATCAAAAACTTTATTTTCCTTATAGTCACATACAGTACAGTCAACTCCCTCTAATCTGCAGATTTATAATCTGCAAATCCTTCTAATCCGTAATTGATTTTTTAATCTAAAAGAAATTTACATCTCATATTTCAAAAGAATTCACATTTTTACTTTTTATTACCATGCTTTTATTAACTTCGATTCTTGTTTGTTTGTTCGGTACAAATCTTGCAATCTATTTTTAATTAATTTCCCTACTAGCTAGACATTTGAAACTTTCACATTAACTCAGAACCCGGTGACAACACAATACTTCGAAGTCAGATTTTCGAATAGTTTTCTTTTAATTAATTAAAATATGAAAATAATAAGCTCTTAACAGCAATAAAATAGTCATTAAAATATCAGCTATAATTTAATTGTTGCAAAAAAAAAAAAAAAAAATTACGGGTTCATTTTCTTTCGACATAAAAATAAATACATTTAAATTTAATTCAACGTGAATGAGAAAAAAATTATAAAAAGTTAAATTATGCATTTCACAAAAGTTGACATCATTATCAATTTTAAAATTTTATACACATTCATAAGTACTAATGTACGATGCTAATATACATTGTTCTAAAAGGAGTAATATTTTATTTTTAAAACCAACTTTTTTTTTTCACTATTATTATTACTATTTCACTGAGCTGATTCCGCGTGCTTAAATATTGCTTAAATATTATTTTTTAGCCTCGCATATTTTATTAATGACTCATCAGAAAATTTTAAAACATGGTATATATATATATATATTTTTTTTTTAAATCTTATAATTATTTTTTATCAAACTTTTAGCATAATCCTTACTTTGAAACACAAATGGGGTGGGGTGGGAGGTAACATTCTTATATTTATTATCCTGCAATTCATACAGATTAGCGCTGAAAATAAACCACTATTACATGAATGTTTAACAAAATTAATCAGCGATGAATATTATTTCCAGACTTTCAAAAATATTTTGTTTCGTATTTTTTAAATATGTTTGTTTACATTTTATAGGTACCTATTATTTGAATATGCTTAAATTATTTACCATCATATATAAATGTGATAGATTAGTTTTATTAATATTGAAGAAATATTTATTCTAAAATTTATTAAAAATCCTCTTTCCGTTTTGATGTCTATTTAATTAATAATAACTGACTTTGTATCTGCAAAAGAAAACTGTAAACAAAGGCAATGATCTCTAATTTGCAAATTCCTATTATCTGCGCAACCTCTGGACAAAACTTTTGAGAGTTAGAGGGAGTTGACTGTAAAACAAATTAAAAGTTTTTCCGTAGTTCAATACTGCACTTTATTTTTCAACTTAAAATAGATAAATACAAACTATGGATTTTTTTTAAATCCTAGAGAGCTTGCAGGACAGAAAAGCAGGTATCTTACCTTATTGATACAGTTCATTGGGTACCAGCTTCGAGTTTATACAAAAAATTGTATCCTTAAAAAAAATGCAAACATTATGGCTAAAAATTCCACAATTATTATCACTTATACTGTGTGAACGTATAATAATATTATGAGATAGTATCTATGCAAAAAGTTCCAAAAATATTAGCATTGAAAAGTAAAAACCCATCATCTGTATATATTTAGTATTTGTTATCAAATAACTTATTTTTCTAAAGATATTTTTAATATTAATTGAATTGTAGTTTAGATTTGGCATTATATTTATATTTTGAGTTTATATAGTTCATAAATTTCAATTTTGAACATCTGTTTTGTCTTTTGGTTGGTTTCTTCCATTTCTTCCGGTTTTTTCCAGTTTCTTCCACTGTCCTGGAAGAAACTAGTTTCTTCCGGAAGAAACCCAACCCTGCCATTTAACTAAATTTTTATGTTCAAAAGCCTTTTTTTTTTAATTTCAAGATGTGCAAATTTCTTCATATATGCTTCAATTATTCTTTCTTACAACTACTTGGTACTCGGCCAAAGTGCTACTCGGTGCAGCACTAGTAGTGATTTATGATGAACACCTGTACTGTACCAGAAAGTGAGTAAACCTTTGGTTTTATTTTCCTTTTTTTTGGAATCGATGTCTCAATTTTAGCAAAATCGGGAAAATAAAATTTTTGTGGTTGCAACTTCTAAGAGTACTGTACCTTAACGATTTTCATTATAAACATTGTAGTATTGTTTTTTTCTGAATGCCTGGAATAACTAGTTTCCATAGACACCTAACACTTTCATATTGCATGAGTACAATTTTTAAGAAAAAAAAATTAAATAACATCAATTTTTTGGTATTTTGAGGGAATGGACAAACTTTGAGGACCTGTACATCTATAAATAAGTGGAGAAAGTAGTTAAAAATTTGGACTTTTTCATGCCTTTATATCATCAATCTGTGTACCAAATTTAAAGAAAATCCGAGTCGGTCATGCCGCCCTCATTAGGCGAGTTGGTATGAAATCACTCATAAACCACTGTTTCTGAATAGTAGTTTTTTATAATATTTTTTGCATAATTATAAAGTAAAATATTACTAAATGTAAATGGTATTACTAAAAAAGTTTTCCATAAATTAGGTGATTAACACCTGAATATAAAAATAAATCAGCCAGCCGAACAGTTAGCATTCGGTATTCAGCCGAATAGTTATCATTCGGTTGGCCGAATATTCGGCATTCGGTATAGGACCAACAGGGGTGAAACTAACATACATGCAAAAACCCTGAAAACTGTTACTTGCAAGCAGATAAGGGAGATTTATCAATGATATATCATACAGCTACCTATAATAAATAATATTTGTGAAGTTCTTAATACATTATAAGGCAAATTAAACATTCAGAATGAGAAATTTCTATAGAAGCAAATTAATTTAACATGAAATTCAGAGACAGCAAAAATTTCAAAACCCCTGAAAAGTTTCACCCCTGGACCAAAACAGGTATTCGGTGCATCCCTAATAATAAATCGTATTTTTTTTTTTTTTTTTTTTTTTCAACAATGAAAAATTTAAATGTCTATTTTTTTTTTCATATTTTAATTAATTTTAAAAAATATAATCAAAACTTCATTACAAATAAGGTTTTCTGAATCCATCGGATTAAGCAGTTTATCAATCGGACAATTATATTTTAGGTTGATTTCTTTAGAAATCGACCTATTGCAATCACTTCGTTTATCTATATATATCTATCTATCTATAATGAAAATTTTGTCATCACGATAACTCCCAAAATAATACTCGAAATCGTACCAAATTTGGACAGTTAACTAATCTTATAAATATCTTGGATGAGTTCGTTAACCAAGTTGTTCCAACTTTTTGTTTTCAAGTGGCAGCCACTTGAAAATTTCAAACCGACATTGTAAAAAGCATATTTAAAGCAAGATTTGCTTGAATTTTGTTGTAAATACAGGTCACATGAGGGTCTCAATGATGTTTATTAATGAAGTTTATCTGCCATTTTCAATAAAGTGGCAGATATTTTAAGTTAAACGGGACCACTTGAAATCAGGCTACCACTTGAAAATTTAAAATCCCTATAACTTCCGAAATAATACTCCAAATCGAACCAAATTTGAACAGTGTCTTAACTTATCTTATACAACCCCTGGCAAAAAGTATCCGATCACTGAAAGATGTGTCTAAGATACGTTACTATAAAAGGCTATTTTTCTAAAAATTTATTACATTTTTTAAAATAAAGTTTTTTATTACAAAAGTATCTTACTTTGTGACATGATAAAAAATAATACCATAAATTGCAATTAATTTTTACAATACAGAGGAAAATTAATATAAAGTATTCAAAGAAAAAAATGTCCGATCATCACATAACCGGGAAAAAAATATTCGATAAATTTCAATTTAAAACTTGGTTGGTCCTCCTTTTGCTCTAATAACTGCCTTTAAACGGCGGGGCATGGATTCAACAACCTTTTCACATAAATGTGATGGAATTTCCTTCCAGCTTTCCTTGATGGCTAGACGAAGTGCATTCATATTGGTCGGTCTTCTCTTTTCTATATTATTTTTCCAAACATTCCAAATATTTTCGATCGGATTAAGATCAGGACTATTTGCAGGCCAGTTCAGAGTCTTTATTGGAGAATTTCCGTTTTTATTTAAGAAATCCTTGACCCGTTTACCTCTATGGCAGGACGCATTATCATCTTGAAATAGGAAATCGGAGGAGTCACCAAACGCTTCCTCGATGCTAGGTATCAAATAATGCTCTAAAATGTTAACATATACTTCTGAATTGATTGTTTGCAACACTATACACAATTTACCAACTCCTTGAGATGTCATGCAACTCCACACCATAAATGAAGGCTGATATTTAGCTTTAGTTTTTAGGCAATCTTCTTTGAACTTTTCATCAGCTCTCCTCCACACAAACATTCCAGGGTTATCCCCAGTTCCTAGACAAACACGAGATTCGTCACTGAAAATAACCTTCTTCCAATCATCAGAAGACCAGCATTTGTATTTCTTGCACCATTGAAGACGATTTTTCTTGTGTTTCTTAGTCATATATGGCTTGGTTTTGGCTTTGCAGAAGTGATATCCTTTATTATTTAAACGATTTCGCACTGTACGTGCACATACCTTTACTCCATACTTTGACCACTCGGCATTCAGTTGTTTAGACGTACACCTTCGCATAGATTTGGCAAGATCAACTAATTTCCTGTCTTGTCTACTTGATGTTACTCGTGGTCGACCGCTTCGAGGCAGATTTCTTACATCATTTCTTAAGCGATATTTCTTCCAAATTTCGCAAACAGTACTTTGAGCACATCCAAATGTCTTAGCAACCTTTCTTTGGGAAATTCCGCTTTTTAAGCGTTTAACAATCAAAAGTTTTACATCATTAGATAATTCTCTCTTTCGAGCCATACTTCAGCAGATGCGAAACTAACTTGTAACTTTCAAACTACAATTTGACCTTTTATACCGTCTTCTTCGAACTTGAACGCATGCGCCGAGTAAAAAAAATTTGCATATATCATTTAACTGTGTTGCTTTTGTTTGCGATCAAATACTTTTTTCTCCACACAATGATGATCGGAAATATTTTTCCTTTGTGATTCAACGTATTTTCTCGTGTAAACTCTTAACTGATATTGTAATTTCTATTACTATTTAATAGAATTTGACAAAATTAGTCATATTTCACAAAAGCATACTCATAGGTTTGAAAAAAGTTTGAATTTGTGAAAAAATAACCTTATGTTTTAACGTATCATAAGCACTGTTTTCGGTGATCGGATACTTTTTGCCAGGGGTTGTAAATATCTTAGAAGAGTTTGTTAACCAAGTTGCTCCGCCATTTTGTTTTCAAGTGGAGACCACTTGAAAATTTCAAATTCAAATTGTAAAAAGCGTATTCCGAATTTTTTTAAAAAATGATGTATACATAGATTACACAAGTGTCTCAAATAACTTTATTAATGAACTTTATCTACCGTTTTTAATAAAGTGGCGGATATCTTAAGTTAAGCGGGACCACTTGAAATTAGGCCACCACTTGAAAATTTAAAACCATGATAACTTCCGAAATAATACTCCAAATGGAACCAAATTTGAACAGTGTCTTAACTTATGTTATAAATATCTTAGATGAGTTTGTTAACCAAGTTGCTCCGCCATTTTGTTTTCAAGTGGAGACTACTTGAAATTTTCAAATTTAAATTGTAAAAAGCGTATTCCGAAATTGTTTGAATTTTGATGTAAATACAGACCACATAAGGATCTCAATGAAGTTTATTAATAAACTATATCCGCCATTTTTAATAAAGTGGCAGATATCTTAAGTTAAGCGGGACCACTTGAAAATTTTAAATCCCTATAACTTCCGAAAGAATACTCCAAATCGAACCAAATTTGAATAGTGTGTTAGCTTATCTTATAAATATCTTGGATGAGTTTGTTAACCAAGTTGCTCCACCATTTTGTTTTCAAGTGGAGACCACTTGAAAATTTCAAATTCAAATTGTAAAAAGCGTATTGCAAATTTCTTTTAATTTTGATGTATACATAGATTACACAAGTGTCTCAAATAACTTTATTAATGAACTTTATCCGCCATTTTTAATAAAGTGGTGGATATCTTAAGTTAAGCAGGACCACTTGAAATCAGGCCACCACTTGAAAATTTAAAACCATGATAACTTCCGAAATAATACTCCAAATGGAACCAAATTTGAACAGTGTCTTAACTTATCTTATAAATATCTTAGATGTGATTATATCGAGATTACCACTAATTATAATACCGTTAATGACAGAGAGCATTATATCATACCCACCGCATGGCAACAGCTACTGGAAGAACACGAAGTGAAGCGAAGTGGCAACCACTGCATACACCGGCAAAGTAAACATCAAAAGAAGAACGACGGCGTTTAGCGTTTCGACTCTAAGGATGAACACGGAGTGTTCGAAATTAATCAGTCAAACATAATGGAAAAGTTTTATGTAAGGTATTTAAATTCTAGCAAAAGTATTGTGCTTTTCCTTAAAAATAAAATTACAGTATCTTAGATGAGTTTGTTAACCAAGTTGCTCCGCCATTTTGTTTTCAAGTGGAGACAACTTGAAAATTTCAAATTTAAATTGTAAAAAGCCGAAATTGTTTGGATTGTGATGTAAATACAGACCACATAAGGATCTCAATGAAGTTTATTAATAAACTATATCCGCCACTTTTAATAAAGTGGCAGATATCTTAAGTTAAGCGCGGTCACTTGAAATCAGGCTCATACTTGAAAATTTAAAATCACAATAACTTTTGAAATAATACTTCAAATCGAACCAAATTTTGACAGTGATATTATCATATAATTATCTTGAATGTTTTCACTAGGCAACTTGTCCCGACATCTTGTGTCTAAGTTCCAGTCACTTGAAATCACACTGCCACTTGAAAATATGCCATCACGATAACTTTTAAAATACTAAACTGATTCAAATAAAAGCTGGTTAGTGAACTTTTGGTTCAAATATCTAGGATAAGTTCTCTTGATGACTTGATCCGCAATTTTATTTTCAAGTGGCGGCCACTTGAAAATTTGTCATTATGGTAACTTTAGTAAGACAGAATCAATTCGCTTCAAGTTTGGGTAGTGGATTTATCATTCAAATATCTCAGATAAGTTCGCTAGGCATCTCACTCCACTTTTTTTTACAAGTGGTGCCACCTGAAAATTTCTTATGATTATAATTTTTGAAATTCTGATTTAATTTAAACTAGAACTGGACAATGAACTTATCGTACAAATTTACTGGATGATTTCGATGGGCAAGTTGTTTTGCTATTTTGTTTTACAAGTCGCAGCCACTTAGACTGCCACTTGAAAATTTGCCATAATAATAACTTTTGAAACACGGCACTGATTTAAACCACAGTTGGACAGTAACCTATGCTTCAAATATCTTCGATGTGTTTGCTGGAACTTTAGAAATACTTAATCAATTCAAATCAAAGGTGAAAAATGGATTTATCATTCAAACAACAAAAATTTAGAAAATTCACGTAACTCATGAACCAATCACGTTATTGCGTCCATCTTTGGTATATCGATAATAAGTATTTTCTCGCCAAAAGTCGCCAAATCCATTACATGCGTTACTGGATCTTTTTAATTCGTTTTTAAGGTAAAATTAGACTATTTTAATGCTAAAACAAACTAGAAATGCAGGAAACTAACATTTTATCAACTTACTAAGCGCTTTGAAAGAATTTCTACAAAAAAAAAAAAAAAAAAAAAATTATTTTCAAATTTGCAACGATATCTTAGACGAGCAACTTTCTCTGCCATTTTTATCGAAGTGGGAGCCACTTAATTTTTCAACACAATGACTTTTGAGATTTTGAATTAATTCGAACTATGTGTGTACTGTGTACAGTAGACTTATCTCACAAACGCATTTCATATATTTGTCAACTTAACCCACCATTTTTTTTCCTAGCGCCGGCCACTTGAAAATTTTAAATTCACATAAAAGTGTATTTATGAACCGATTTGCTTAAAACTCCATATGTGCATAGCCTACATCAATATTTCTACCAAGTGCATTAATAATTTGTAGCCGCCATTTTGAAACAAAATGACGGCTACTTGATAAGAAAAAAGAAATCAACCTACCCTTCTGAAAAAGCCAGAAGGTCTTGTTTTTAAATTAACTAAAGTATGAAAATTTGGTGACAACTTGCATCAACACACAGACAAACAGAGTCCAAGGAAATCTCTTAGCCGTTTATATATATGTAGATTATATTACATATTTATTATATCAGGGGTCGATCCAGGTTTTAATTTTTGGGTCCCTTTTTTGTGAAAAACAAACTATTTTTGTGAAATTTTTATTTATTTTTGTGAAATATAAAATATTTTTGTGAAAAAGTAAAATATTGTGTAAAATCTTCAGTTTTTACAATCACTTTATGTAATGTTTAATATCAAGTTAATAGAGTTTCGTTGAGCCAAATTAAGGCATAAATTAAAAATAATACTGAAAATATGAAAACATTTAATAAAAGGATCATTTTTATAAAAAAAAAATCTTGTGAAGGGACTCATTTTATAAATTTGAATTTTGTGAAGGGTCCCTTTGTATGGATTTGAATTTTGTGAAGGGTCCCTTTTTATGAATTTGAATTTTGTGAAGGGTCCCTTTTTATGAATTTGAATTTTGTGAAAGGTCCCTTTTTCTGAATTTGAATTTTGTGAAGGGTCCCTTTTTACTATGTGGATTTTTGTGAAGGGGCCGCAAAAGGGACCCAAATTTTGCCTGGATCGACCCCTGTATATATAATATAATAATGTATATATGTATAATACATAATATGTATTATCAAGTAAAAAAATATAAGTAAACTAAGTTATTTTTAAAAAAGTGAAAATTTTTTTATTAGATTTTTAAAAAAAACCACTTCAGAGAGATTTTACTGGATTTTTAAGAGATAATAATAAAAAAAAAAAAAAAAACAGGCAGCTTTTTTCGAGTATGTGGGCGAGTCTAAAACCCTGGTTGTCAAGTGCTAATAAACAAATTTTTCAATACTTTCACATTAACTGCATGTCATATGACATAAGTTTAACAAAGATGACCCTAAAGTTAACATAGATTACGATAAAATAAATATAATTTGAAATGATAAAAATAATATATTAGTCACTTAATTTCAGTTCATAATGTCAATTAATAACAGGCATGGAGTTAATACTAAAGTATCATTTTTGCCAATGGCAATAGTGGTGGCAAAAAGTATTTTTGTCAGGATGGTTATTTCTCTCCTGGAAAAAAGTGGCAATCCCTTATTCATAGCGAAATATTTTTAATTACTAATTATAATCTTACAACAAATCTGGGGGATTAATGTGGAATTTCATTAAAGTATTGTCATATTTTTGGACATTGAAAATCACCTGACCTGCCTATAACAAGTTTAATACAAACTAAACTCCAACCCTGATCAGGTGGAAAAATTTCCTAGCAATGAAATTAATTTACAATAAAATCTATTAATGTTTCGAAGCTAAAAAAAAAAATCTAGCTAGTTAGAATGGTAATATTTAAAGATGTAATTAAAGCATATAAATATGTATAACAGGAACAAATAAAGTTAAAATTACTAATGCAACTTCACATTATTCAACAGTAATTTTGTTGAACCTTTTTTTTTCTCTCTCTTAAGAATGAAACTTTGAATAAAGCTAATTATAAGAAAGGGATGTATAACGGGACTTAGATAAAGTGATCTACTGATTACTTTACTAATAAATAATACTTAAATTTATATATATATATCTTAAATCAATAAGATCATTAAGAATGTAAAAATTTATTATTAAAAATTGAGGAATATATCGCTCAGCCAAAACAACCATTAAAAAAATGTATAAATAATGTTTCATTTAGATTCTGATAAAATCCTCGGGACTAGAAATTTGAAGTTAAGTTAGGTATTGTAAACAATGCTGATTTTCCTGCAAGTTACAAAACTGATCATTTTCCACGTAAAAAATATTTAAAAAGCGGATGTCAATATACAAGTTAAATAAATAAAACATTAATAAATACAGATATAATGAATACACAGATTATGTAAATATCACTACTAAACAAAATTCAAAATAAATTTTAAATATTATCCATTATAAAAAATTAGTCTTATATGGAATCAGATTTACTCATTGTTAATCCTAAATTAATCATCACAAAATGTATCTCATAATTATGATACCCCCAAATGAGAAATACAAAGAGTTAATGCTTACCTGATTTTGACGATCGTATGGCCTAGCATTGCGAGATTTACCTTTCTTGCGTAATGATCTTTTATCCATCGTGTACCAAACAAAGCACTCAGAAAAGCATATTTAAATTTTTGTTTCTGGACATTTTGGTTTACAACAAGTTGTTTTCAAAATATTTACTTTTTCTTCTTACTCACGTTTACTACACTATACCAGATTACACCACGATCACCAGTAAACATGGCGGTACGATAAGTTGAATGTGATTGGACATTGAAACGGGGATTGAAATTATAGTGCGACATCTATGACTGCATTCACCGAAGTTCGCTATCAGACTGGTCAGAAGAGATATGAGAAGTGCTCTAATCGGTCGAAAGTTTTACTGATCGATTGTATTCTTGTGTGTGATTTAAAGACAACGATTAGAGTAACTTCTCCCTCTCGCTGATCACCTCTGGGGGGAGAGGATCAAAATTGTGAAGGCATGTCTCCGGACCACCTCTAGGGGTCCCTAACAGCACACCTTCTCCAAATGACATCCTAAAGATGTCCTATGGATGAAAAGACACCCTATGGACATCTTCAGGATGTATTATGGACAAGTGTGTTGTTAGGGGTGTGTCCCAGACCGTCGCCAAAAGAGTTCTTACAGATGACGTCACGAGCATGTTTGCTGAAGGACAGTTGACCCCACTGACCCATTTTATCATTGCGGAATAGTGTTACAAATTTACTGTAACACAGTGTTGTAAATGTATTTGTAAAAGCATAAAAAAATTCGACTGCTACGCTTCTAAAGGCATGGAAAATTAGCGCTATCCTTCAGCAAAGTACGGTTGCTAAGAAGAAAGTCACGTGGTTGTTAGAACTCTATTGTCCATCTGCGCAGCACTAGTGTGACTTAAAACCCAACCATCCTCTCGCTGATCCACAGATTATCATACAGATAGGACAGTGAAGCTAAAATGCGAACCGGAAATATAGTAGCACCACTCCACTAGTGTCAACAGAGGGGAACTACATGTGTTAAGTCTACATGAATAGCATCTTTGATCGAAAATTGTTTTTCTATTTCGCGAGTAGTTAGTAGCCGGTTAGTATCCGCGAATGTAATGAAATGCTCGCCCTCTGGTGGGCTAAGGTGAAATTATCACACCACTGCATATCATCATATTATGCAATCGATTTTCCATGATGTAATGGCGGAGAAAGAACAATAATAAAACACGTGGCTATTATATTTACTAACAACTGCAGTTCAGAGAGCGCCATCTATCGATCATTACAAACGCGGATGGGAAGTTTTCATTTTCTTCACTTTCTATTGTTTTTGAATTCACAAAATTATCCTCAAAAGATTCACAGCTATTCTTCTAAGAAATAAAAATTAATTTTTATAATGTTTAAAATTATGCTTTGTCAAAGATATTCATATTCAAGTACAAATTAAAATTACAAACTGTAATTCTGAAATAGCAGCATGAAATCATTAAATATTTAACGTTGCTTGATTTAAATAATACAAAATGCTTTAAAATGAAAAAAATATTTCTGGTTTATGTATATTTTCGAAATTTATTTGCTTAATATTTAGTACTTGATCCTTAAAATAAATTGCTTTCAACAATCAAGTTCGTGAACAATAGGGCAGTTCCTTGTTTGTAAACAAACATCTCAACTTTCATGAGTGGTTGGCAAAAAGGCTTAGGAAAAGCCACAGAGTAATATTAATAGGAGTTGAAGGTCCAATGGGAGAAAGCTACGAAACTGTGATCTAAATTTTTCGTAAATATTGAGGGCGCCACTTGTCATTCCTCCCTACTTCGGCGCGGATATACTGTTGTTTTCAATAGAATTTTGCTGAAGTACATTTAAAATTTTTTATTTTAAGCAATTTAATTTCTTTGTAAGTTCTTAAAACTGCATAATTCAGATGTTTCAAATAAATGCTTCGTTCCTAGTTGTAAAAAAGGCTATGATAGTGATAAGAAAAACAAAAAAAAAAGCCCTAGGAGAAAAATAAAGTCTGAGTTCGTGTTTTCTGCACCTAAGGTAAGTTTATTTTTTTTCTTTACAAGATTTCATCCATTCCCCTTCCTCCCAATTGTCTGTTTTAGCTAGCTTCGGTTCATAAAAATCGTCATTTTTTAAAAGCTTTCTTTCAAAGTAAAATTAGTATAAAATGGCTCTTAAAAAAAAACATGTTGGTTAGAATACTCTATTTAATGAAATTTGCTTTCAATCGAAATTTTTTCAGCTTGATATTATTTTTAAAAAAATAATTAAAACGAGACATTTCCCCATTGAATAACATTGCGGAAGCTGGAGAGAAGGAAGGATTGCACGCTGGCGCCATCTGTAAACATTAGAAAACAACATCACAAAATTTCAGCGTTACCTTCTTCTCCTGTCTTTTTACTCCGTGGGAAAAGCATAGCGATGGCGATTACTTGATTACTACCAACGGAAAATCAATGGTAGGCGGGGCGCGGGAAAGTCGAGTGCGCTTTTTTGCCAACCACCAGACGTCACGAGGAAATGCTCTATAACAAAGTTGCCAATGCCCACGGATTAGGATACAGGATGACAAACTAGATAGGGCGGTCAGCGTGGGGAACGGAGCTTCATTTTCCGCATTAATTCAGCCGAACAGAGTAAGCGATCTGATCGCCGCCTGGTGTAGTACCTTTGAAACTCATCGGAAGAAAGGGAAAGCCCGCCCCTTCGGCTTCAGTCATCCAACGAAGGAACAGCCAGAAATGTAAAAACGCGCTGATTGGTGTATTTTCGAGATTTGGTCGCCCTCTATCTGTAAGATGAAAATTACTACCTTTCCGTAACATTAGTAATACATCCTTCTCTTTTAATCCGTGCCAATGCCAAACGTAGTTGGTTGGATGTTGGATTTAGGCTGGGATTGCAGTGCCTCGTTCTTAAGTCTTATCTTAAATGTCACGAACTTTCGTAGATGGGCGTGGTTAAGAACAATCTTAACTTAGTATTGCGTAAGACTACTATATAACAGGCTGAATCATTCGCCGCCATTTGTCCGTCAAGTCCGTCATTGCTTAACCTAAAACTACTCTATATAGGTGCCTTCACACTGGACGTTCCGTTCCGCTGTCCGTCGTCCGCAGAGATTCCGTCAGTGAACTCCGTTACATTCCGCAGGAGTTTACTGGCGTCAGAAGAATCCCGAGGGCAGGGAGAGTACAAAGAAATGAACCAATCACGTTGCAGGGCAGTAACAGGCAATAGCCAGCCTTTTAAAAAACATTTGTTTTGTGTTTTGATTTTCTTTAGAATTCAGCGAGCAACATTACATACATTTATTCAAAGCGAATTTGGAAATAGAAAATTAAAGAATTTGAATTATAATAGACATCGATATATACATAATATTTCTCGAAATAGTCATACTTTAATTTCTTTCTTACTTTTCCAAATTATATTTAATGTAAATTTCAGCTATTTCTTTTCATTTTTCAATTTATAAATGCTTCCATATTTGTTTTTGTTTTTTAATTACTTCTTTAGAATGTAAGAGCTTTAAATCCATAAAATGAAATTTTAGAAATGTGTAAAATATATGAAATACAATTTATTTACTGGGATGAAGAAACAAAATTCCTAACAAAATAAGTATTATAATAATAATATATTACTTTCTAATTTCATTTACTTCCCCCTTCCCCCCAAGCTAATTATTTTTATACAACTAAGCTGAGGATCGCGATATTGGATCGAACATGGCACTTACTAGTTATTTTGAAGAAATAAATTTAACTAATGAAATGTATATCTATATTTTATGTAAAGCGAATTTGCATTATTTCTATGTTAGGATTAATTTTCCTGGTCATTTCATCTTTAATTAAAAAATTTCTACTATTAATTTTAAATAATGACAACAATTTTAATCAAAAGGTAAAATGAGGCTTTTTTAATCACTATTCAGAAAAAAAAAAATAAATAACGTTTCAAATGTAAAAAAATAATAAATAAATAATTTTGTAAAAAATAAATGTATGAATTGAAAACCTGAGAAATTTTTGTGCATAGGCTGAAGATAAAAATCTCCTTACAGAGTAACAAAGACATCTATTTTGCACTCCTCCCCCCTTTTCATGCTTATGATGTTTTATTTGCACTTGGGTCCTACGCCTAGGTAGATTACTTCCCTATTAATCTTTTTGAAGGAACCTAGCCTGTTTTTAAGCAAATTTTGAAGAAAACCACAGAAAACTCTGAACAGCTAAGTAGCAAGTGCAACCTGGAATTGAACCAGGCAATCCCTGTCTACTAGTTTCGAGAGCAGAACCTCTTGGCCATTGTTGGAACATGTTTTAATTCAAAGAAAAAAATTAATTGTTGAAATGTGTGCTATATATGTGATTGAAAAACATTTTCAAATTTTATTTAAAATAAGCTTGCAGTATTTCTATGCATTTTTTTTTTTTTTTTCTCAGTCATTCATTCCAACTTTAATTAAAAAATTTCCATCATTATTATTTTTTTTTATGTTGGCAATTTTAATCAAAAGACAGAAAGTCAATACTTAAATAACATTCTAATATTCTTTTAATTCGTATATTGAAAAGATTTAGATTAGTTTTTAGAATGGAAAATAAATAAATAATAAAATGTTCAAAAATTCTCTGTGTTTTCTAAAATAACTATACTTTTTTTTTTTTTTTCTAATTTTCATCTTTTAAAAATATGTAATTTCAGATTATTTGGATTAATTACACCTATTTCTTGTACAACATTTCCATATTTCTAAATGTTCCTTCTTCTTTTTATTATTATTATTTTCAGATTGTAAGTTATTTAAATCCACGAACTGAAAGCTGAAGAAATTTGTAAAATATATTAAATACGATACACTAATCGAGATAAAGAAAATATTCTCTTTACCAAATAATAAAAGCATTTATTTTTGTCCCCCATTCTAATTATGTTTTATTTTTAAGTGGAATTGTAGAGTTAATTGCCTCCATCATGATTTTTTAAAGATATTTTAGCCCAAATTTACGTGAGTTGTGAAGAAAACCATGGAAAACTACAAATGGCTAGACAGGCGTGACGCAAGATCAAACCCGGCACTGCCAATCTACCAGTTTCGAGAGCAGAACTATTTGACCACTATTGAGACATGCTTTATTTGGAAGAAAAAAATTAAATGATGAAATGGATGTATTTATTGTATTTGATATAAGAATGACTTCTTTAATTTTAAAAATTATTTGGATAAAATGAAGCTATTTCTTACACAATATTTAAATTCTATGCAGAGTGAATTCCATGCGGATCTTTCTAAATGATCCTAGCTAGCACTTATGCACGATCCAAAGAAAACAATGGAAAACTCCAAGCAACTAGTCTGACCAAAAGCACTAACATTCCCAATTGGATGTTACAATTGTAAATTTTTCATTGGTCTGGAATAACATCTTGAAAACTCTTAGCCCCCCCAAAAGTTAAGTTCTGGATCCGCCACTGAGTCTGACAAATGGAACTTTGGTTTGAACACGGCAGGTCCTATCTACCAGCTTTGGTGGAATGGTGTAGGTGTTAAAGCCGATTGATTACATGAGGTTCCGTGTCCTAGGTAAAGTACCATTAATGGAAATCTTTATAAGCAATCCAAGCTGGTATGTATTAGAGCTTTGAAGAAAACTACGGAAAACTCTGAACAGCTAGGCGGACTGATATGTCCTGTCCTGGGTAGATTTGTGGGATGTTTAAATACCCTCTGGGTGAATAGGTAAATATTTTTGGGTATCTAGCCGAGGCCTGGGAACCCAAAAACTGGGTATTTTGAAAAAACAAGTATTTGTGAATGGGTGATAATTTTCTTATCTCAAAATGAAACGCAATACACATATACAGAATTTTTTGTATACAATAATTCAACTAATGACACTGAAGGATGTTGATTATTGTATTGCATTCTTTTTCTTTATGATTTTTTTTTTTTTTTTTTTTTTTTTTTTAATAATTCAAAGAGACTTTTTTAAACAGTAATATAGAAATATTGGATTGATTTTTGATTCCTGCAATATATTTGAAAAGTGGCAGATTTAAGGTGGGGGGGCTAGGGGGCTGACACCCCCCCCCCTCAAAGTACTGACATTCCCAACTGAACAGTACAATTGCAAACTTTTCATTAATCTGGAATTACATCTTGAAAAATCTTAGCCTCCCCCTCCCCCCCAAAAGTTAAGTTCTGGATCTGCCACTGTATTTGAACAGGTTTTCATATGTATGACATAATTTACAATATTTTTTTAAAAAAAATTTAATCAGCATTCATGATAAAATATATTCTAAAACTTAAGTGCAATAGCAGTGTAATTTTTCTAGTGTAAAGCAATGTCACTAATAATAAAATAATTTTTAACTATGTTTATGCTATAGTATAGATGATGCGAGAGAAGCTTGAATTCTTAATTTTCTTACAGATACCATGCTACAAGTCAGTTTTGATTTCATGAACAGTTAGTCACTCCCTTTGTACACATGTTAATGTTACTTTAAATTTTATGCTAAAAGGTGAAAAATAAAGATAGGAATGAAAAAGGACTTGTTTTTATTTTTTTTAAATGTTAACGGGACTCTCTCTACTTATCGTCGCCAGAAGCCAAAGCCAGGATTATTCTATGTGGAATTTTGTCCTATCATAACTCATGAACTTAACACATATTTTTAAATTCCATTTTTGTATTCAGAAAATTCATAAATATTAAACAGTTTATTTTCTTTCTTTCTTAAAAAAAAAAAAGCTCTAAAACACAAAACATTGCTTTACCAAATACCAAAGTCCACAATATACTTGTAATATTTTATTTTTGAAGTTATTACAAAACTTTTAGTATACTTTGTTACATTAAAAGAAATGACTATAAACATTAAAAGTTTAGACCCAATTTTTGTTTTATTTTAGGATTATTTTAACAGGTTTACAAACAGGTTTTTTATGATTAAATCTTTTGGTTTTATAAAATTAAAAAATTTTTTAAAAAGGCTCAAATGCTTTTAACTTTACATATATTTCCTCTCTCTATCTCTTTTTGTACTTAGCAATATCATATTATACATAAATACAAATGTTTTATTCTAACAGAGTTCTTTGAAAAATAAATACTCAGGTATTTTACATTACTAGCCCAGTCCACCAGTAGCCAAGTGGTTCTGTGCTCAAAGGGAGTAGACATGAGGTGTTGGATTTAGTCCCAAATTGCACTTGCCATTCTAGCCGCTAGTAGTTTTCCATGATTTTCTCCTAAACATGTATAAATACGGACTAGATCCCCTCAGAAAGACCTCCACAGAGAGGACTCCTCCTTCAGAGCCTAAGACCCTAATGCAGTCCGTCGGCTTTACTTCCAAACATACATTAGTATTCCTGGGTTCAAACCTTGTGTGTCCTGTCTATCAGCTTCGGTGTTGTGGTGTACATGTTAAGGTTTAATGACCACATGATTTGGGTGAATTACCCTTCGAGGGGCTCTACTAAATTGTCTTAGCATATTCTTGTGCTAGTTTTTGGAGAAAATCACAGAAAATTCTAAGTGGCTAAGACGAAAAGCATAACTGGAGACCTGGGATTGAACCTGATACTGTCTGATTGTCAGCTTAGTGAGCAGAACCTCTCGGCCACTGATGGGACGCCAGTGGTTAAAAGATAAAAAAAATCTTGTAACATTATCAAGACAATGTGAAGTAAAAATAACCTGAAAAATTTTAACTTAGAAATTTGAATTATTTCTATGATAAAATTAATTTTTACAGTCTTCCTAAATATATTTCAAAAATTTATGCAATTAAGAATTTCGATGAATTTAATGAAATAATAAAAAGCAGTGATTTAAACCATAAAAGTGTCGAATAATAGTTTACTAGCTTAATTCCCTAAACTTGACCGTGCATAAAAAGTACACAAATTTCTGTATTGCAGCAATCACTAATACACATGTACGTATGTGTATACATCGGGAAAAAATACACATATATATAATTTGATACCAATCCTACACACTGTGCATTTGAAATTATAACAATTTTAACACAGTGTTAAGAACTTTATGTAAATAAATAATTAAAAAAAAAAAAAAAAAAAAAAAAAATGCTTAAGCTGATGAAGGATTAAAATTTAAGAAGAATTACAATTTACCTAAACTTTACCATAAGGATCCTTTAGCAGTCAGCTTCGGCACATCTTCAGATGTATGTGTTATCTTAGATTTCTTCTTCCTTTACACCTGGATTTTAGCATACCGCTTCATTTGGCATCTAGGCACATACGCTAACAAGATTACATAAATAGACACAGTATAAAAATTGTGCCTATAAATGTAATCCAGCTGGCAATCAAAAGTGGAAGACTGTTTCAAGTAAACCTGCCATATACATATGCTTCATCTTCATCAAACTGGAAAAAACATGCTTACATATACTGTTGAAAATTTAAACATGAAATAATAAAATATACATATATTCTCTAAAACTTCTACAGCGACCAAATTCTTAATTTATTAGAATTAACTGGCTTTGTGTAGTGCTGTGTGTTATCTGAAAACTGCATATTAAAGTATTGTACTAAAAAATTTATTATGACAATTTGAAATCATAAGTAAAATTTATCATAAAAAATAAAAATGATAAGCATGGACAAAAATACATGACGATTTAGTTTTATTTTATCCTGAACATTACACTTAACAGTCTTAAAAAGTAAGAAAGTAGCAAGATAGTGCTTCAAAATTTGTTTAAAGGAAATTCATAAGTGACAATCATTCGTGTAAGAGGAAATTAAAATTCAACAATGTTTTACCAACCTTGTGCTAATAATGCTTATCATAAGCTACAAGGTTGGTGCCCCTCTTTTAAGATTGGTTATAGAATATGAATTAAGGCTAATTGACTGCACTAGAGCCAGAGGGGTCTTTATAAGGGGTCCTAACCCATATCTAGACCCTCTTTAAAGAAAAATAAATAAATAAACAGATTTTCTGCTATATATTACAATCTTGCTTTTATCTTAAGTAACATCCACTGTTATCAACAATCACAGTAAAATTTCTATATTTTACAACAAGTGCATGGAATTAGTTTAACTAGAAAAAATACATATAAAAATTCAAAGAGAAAATTATTCACTACAATCTATTCATCATATTTCAGCAAAATTAAAAAAAAAAAAAAAATTACATAAATTTTGCATAAAAAATAATTAATTCAAAAGCATCCACATTATTTTTTTAAATTACAATACATATTAAAAGCATGTTTCAAACTGCAATTCAATAATAATAAATAAAATCTACAAAATTAAATTTTTGAAATACTCAGAGAAACTGAGCAATAAAAACTATAAAAAAAAAAAAAGAAAAAAGAAAAGAAAAAAAAAAAAATCGTTATTTTTCATAACATAACATTAAAGTTTCAAAATACATTCGAAAATATGAAGAAAGAAAAATCGTCGTTTTAATAACATTTTGTTTGTTTTTTGTTGATTAACTTACAGTTTTATTGTTACTAAGTCTGGTTAATTCTCAAAATTTCAAGTGAAATACGAATCATGATAGCGGTATACATCAATAATATCTGAAAAATTAGGATCACTTATTAGTGAAGGGAAAAAAAAAAAGCAGAAATTTGTGAAGGAAAACTGATTATTTTACACAAAAGCATACTTTTCCTATTTCAAACAAAGTAAAACGAGTATATAATAATAGTAATTAAATACTTATTTAATAATATAAGAGATAGTAGGCACTTTCCAAAGTGAAACAATTAGTAAATAATAAAGCATAAGCAACTCGCATAAGTTTAAAAAGTCTTTAAATATGAACGAATTATTAGTATTTATCGAAAACAAACTTTAAATGCTAAAATAAATATACAATTAACCTGATACGTTATTAAGGTCAGAATTTATATTTACCTTTCATGTACTATTTTTCCTCTCTATGTAATCTTTTAGCTGACTCAAATCAAACAAATGTTTGTATCTTGAGATATTTCAGTGATAGAAATCATGTATTTTCTTATTCAAAATTCAAAACATCATATCAAATGCTGAAGCAAACATAAACAATCCAAAGTTACACGCGAGGCAATCATGAAGGAAGTGAGTTTCTCATTCAACAATCTGATTGGTTCACTGCTTGCGGTCGACGGCGGCGAGAACGTTCATTTCTAGCACAAACAGAAGTCAACGTTTTCCGCAAGAGAGCTTTGCGTTCATCCGTTGCGTTGACAAAATTCATCATTGCGCATGCGCTAGTTTCGCGGAGCGGTGCGGAACAGCCAGTGTGAAGCCCGCTTTAGTCCTCCGCGTGTCCTCGTAAGAGAAAGCCAGCCAGCCAATGGGAGACGCAGAGCGAGCTATTTTGTGATTGCGCGCGCATCCATTTACGATTCGACTTAAGATAGCTCTGAGGTTTTCGCAAGATAGTGACGCACTGCAATACGACTTGAGTTTTGTTTACATCTTAAGACAGAGTTGGTGCGTTAGATAGTGTTGAGCGAGGCACCGCAATCCCAGCCTTAACGTTGCACTAATATTACGATATGAACATAGATACAATAAAAATAAGACGAGTGATTGCGTAAGCTGGAGAGCTCGAGAAACTTACAGCCGTTGACAATAGGGTCGTTGCAGTCAAAATCTGGTTACCGAAGAAAATATACGGGAGTGTCCTATCTGTATAATAATCTGTGCGCTGATCAAGCTTTGTCTTATTTCTAAGGGGACTATCCGTCCTCAAAATTCGAGAACTGTCCCCAAATTTTGAATTTTGTCAAAATGTTGAAAACGAGGGGGGGGGGGATTAAAACCCCGTAGAAATAGCATGAGACGAAAACAAA
This sequence comes from Salticus scenicus, assembly GCA_963930645.1. Classification (NCBI taxonomy): domain Eukaryota; kingdom Metazoa; phylum Arthropoda; class Arachnida; order Araneae; family Salticidae; genus Salticus; species Salticus scenicus. Next base: position 240,959,514 of record OZ005652.1, read on the forward strand.
AAAATCTCACAATGGGTGGGTAGGGCTGGGGCATTAGACCTAAGGCGGCTCCTATATATACGAGCTGGCGCATCAGGCATTTTGTTGCCTTAGGATCGCCACGCGTACCCAGCACGTTTCTCTGATAAACAAACGATAAACATTTTTTTTTTTTATCGTCTTACGTTACTTTAAAGTAACTTGTTTTATTATATTTCATAATTTTAGCTAAGTAAACTATGATATGGAAGTTTGTTTAGTGATAAACTGCAATAATCATTCAAGAAGTGAATATAAAGTGTTCGCAGACCTTCTATTACTGTGTATTTGAGTTTTGGCGACATTTTGTAAAAGAAACAAAAACCGCCTTAACAACACATCTTACCCCAGTACATCCATAGGATATCCTCAGAATAAAATGGCATCCTGAGAATGTACTGTGAAAAAAATGTGTTTTTAGGAATATAATTTTTGCTTATTGCTCTTATCTTGACCGGATTAGCTTCAGATCAATATTTCTTAAAATCATTAGGGAAGCGATAAGGACGCCAAGCGGAAATGCTGTCCTATTCGGAGGCAAAAAAATGGCGGTGATGCACCGGTCTATTATTTTATTTAAGGGGCTCTAATTAGACCTATCGTCCAAGATTAATACGTCTCGCCTATTATGTGTCTGTATGTAACCACCGCACTTTAGAATGTTGAAAATGAGAGGGGGGGAAACTAAAAACCCACAGAAATAGCATGGGACGGAAACCAAAAAAACTCACAATGTCAAGTGTGTTTAAAAAAAAAAAAAAAGCTCGCACCGGAAGTAATAAAAGGACAAATTGACTAGAAAAAGACATCGAGGAGCGATAGGGTAGGGCTGGGGCATTAATGATGTAATCGATTAACTATCGATATTTTTGTAAAGTGTTTATGTTTTGTGTATGGCAACACGATAGTTGATGTTTGGGTTCGTGTTGCAAGCATCACGGAGTAAGAAATAGCTGGAGGGGAAACTCCAATGGCCGAAACCTTGGAAAACTGCAATATACTTTTAGGTAATATAGATGGCAGCACTCGTCGGTAGATGTCCGATTATCTTCGTTCCGTAATTCTTTCCAATTGAAAAAATGTTCATTTAATAACTTTCTTTAACGAAAATAATGATTTTTCAGAAAGTCAACGAAAAATGAATTCGATTACACAGATACACAGAGTTTTTTTAACAACATATACTTTTTACAAGAAGTACGTGATACTTATAATTTTAAAAAAGCCAGTTTTGTATAAGCTGTCATGAAAAGGAAAATTAATTAAAAGGGACATTTAATTTCAAAGAATTAATAAATATTTTTTAAAAAGTTTTTTTTATAATTTTTATTATATTATATAATTATTTTTTTTAATCCCAGTAAAATATGAAATTAATTCCATTAAAAAGAAACACGTAAAAGTAATAAATATTTTTGATTGTCAAATGCAATTTTACTATATGTAAACTGTTTGAAAAAATAAATTTTAGACCTCATTCGTGGTGTGATGTTGGGATTATAAGGCCAATTGACAGCACTTGGATTTTAGGCCTGAGTAGAATGCCCTCAGTGTGTCTCCTTATGGGATCCTAGCCAGTAGTTATGCAAGTTGCAGAGAAAATCACGGAAAACTCCGATCGGCTAGATCCGCGAGCGCGACTTGGAATTAAACTCGACATTTCCCGTCTATCAGCTTGAAAATAATACCATATTGTTGTGTACTTGGGGGTTCGTGAGTTGTCCGAGAATGAAAGGCCAAACTTACAAAAATTCAGTAATTTATTCACAGAAAGTTCCAGAAAAATACAGGTCAATAAACCAATTATCAGCTTCAATTCAAGCAGTAACCACAGCATAAACAACAGCTGTCAATAGCAAATCCACAGTACAAACTGTATAGCAATAACACTTGAAGCAAGTCTCTCTCAAAGAGGCTCAGAGCAATACAAGTACTAGCGAAGCTGGCTGAAAACTGAATTGAACTGACTGCCTTGGCGAGGAAGCGCTCCTTATATACTGTTCCATGGAACCCAGATTTTTCGAGAAAACTCTAGAAAGTGGTTAACCAATCAACTTACAGCTTTCATATTTGGTATATCCCATATAAGGATTTTCTCGCCAAGGTCGCCAAAAAAATCGCCAAGATGGGAGAAAGTCGTCAAATTTGGCGCCAAATCCATTACCTGCCTTATTGGGGCTTTTTAATGTGTTTTTAAGGGAAAATAAGGTTATTTTAACGCTAAAACGACTAGAAATGCACAAAATTAGCACTTTATCAATTTACTAATTCTCTTTGAAAGAATTTATACAAAAATAAACACAATTATTTACAATTTTGTAACACTGCCCCCCTCCCAAGGACTGCACGTCCCGGGCAGTGCAACCCTTGGTCAAGAGGCTAAACTAAACAAATTTACACAATCTAAAATACAAAAACTAAGTTGCACATAAAGATAACATAGAAATATAAATTAAGTGAGAAATATTTACAAAATTCACAAATATGTACAAATATTTATATACAAATATTTACAGTGCGCATGCGCAAATTTTACCAGTATTTACATTTTAAATTTTAATATTACCGTTAATTGTGGTACTTGGCTAGCCTGTTATAGTGCACCACCTTCGGTTTTGATGAAGGTGTTTTAGTGATCCGCACCACTACATCATTCAGCCTTTTTAAGACTGTGTATGGTCCGTCCCAGTTGCACTGTAACTTGGGAGAGAGTCCTTTGCGTCGAACAGGATTCCAACACCAGACCTTCTCTCCTTCCTGGAACTCATGTTGTGTAGCCTTTAGATCGTACCTTGTCTTCATTTTCTCCGTTGCCATTTTAATCCGCTCCCGAGCAAAGTTGTGTACGTCCTCCAATCGTGCCTGGAGATCTTGGATGTACTCGTCGGGCGATGAAGGCGCATCGGGTGGACAACCAAACAGGAGATCACATGGGAGACGAAGTTCACGTCCGAACAGCATCTGGGCTGGAGTATAGCCGGTGGTTTCATGGACAGCACTTCGATAAGCCAGCAGGAACAATGGCAACTTCAAGTCCCAATCTTGCTGGTTCCTTGATACTAGAAGTGAGAGGTTATTCAGGATGATACGATTGAACCTCTCGACCATGCCGTCCGACTGGGGATGTAAGGGTGTTGTCCGGGTTTTGTCTATGCCGAGTAGTTGACACAGTCCTTTGAAAACATCAGAGGTAAAGTTCCTACCTTGGTCGGTATGAAGTTGTAGGGGCGTGCCGTACCTTGACACCCATTGCTGCACTAGGACATCTGCGACTGTGCATGCCTCTTGATTGGGAATGGGATGTGCCTCAGGCCACTTGGTGAAATAGTCCATCACGACGAGGATGTATTTATTTCCACTGGAGGTCCGTGGCAAAGGACCCAAGATGTCGATTGCAATCCGTTCAAATGGTGCTCCCACGTTATACCGTTGCAGTCTTCCTCGACTTCGTTTCTGCGGGCCTTTACGTGCCGCACAAGCATCACAGGATTTACACCATTTCTCCACATCCTCCTTTGCCTTGCACCAGTAGAAGCGTTCCCGAACTTTCTGCAGAGTCTTCATTACCCCAAAATGGCCTCCGGTAGAGCTACTATGCAGTTGTTCTAAAACAGCTGGAATTTTTTATCTTGGTAATACAGTCTGCCATCTGAAGCTTTTCCCATCATCAGATTCCCACTTTCTGTATAATACGCCGTTTCTGATACGAAGAGAGTCCCAAAGTGCCCAATAACTTTTTGTAATGGGACTGAATCTGGAAATGTCCCGCCAGGTAGGTCTGTTGCTGGTCGTCTCCTTCAGCTGTAATATTGGCTTTATATCAGGATCTTCCATCTGGGCTTGTCTAAGTTCTTCGTCACTCCAGGGATCGGGATCTTGTTCTGATGGTGTTGAGACAGTAACCTGGCAGGCAACCGGATTTATCGGCAGGTATTTCTGTTCGGCTCTAGAGCAGTACTTGCAGCTTTCCGAGCAGGGCTTCCATGATAAGGCATCTGCATTACCATGTAGAGTTCCTTTACGATGACGTATCTCGAAGTCATATTCCTGGAGGCGTTGTAGCCACCTGGCAATCTGTCCTTCCGGGTTCTTGAACTGGAGCAACCACGTTAAAGATGCATGGTCAGTCCGGAGCAGGAATCTTCTGCCATAGAGGTAATGATGGAAATGTTCCATGGCTTTTACGATAGCGAGTAGCTCTTTCCTGGTGGTACAGTAATTTCGCTCTGGTTTAGACAAGCATTTACTCCAATAGGCAATGACATGTTCTTGACCATCAATTTCCTGCGACAGAACAGCACCGACACTCTCATGGCTGGCATCTGTATCAAGTATGAACTGTCTGTCGGGCTGTGGATACGTCAAGATAGGCGATGATGTTAAGGCCTCTTTAAGTCGCTTGAACGCATTTTCACATTCATCTGTCCACAGGAACTTCTGTTTGGCTTCCGTCAGCTTGTGGAGTGGTCTGGCAATATTTGAGAAACCCTTGACAAACTTCCTGTAGTAAGTGCATAACCCCAGGAAACTTCGTAGTTGGTGTACATTTTCAGGGCGACTCCAGTTCTCGACTGCAGAGGTCTTCTCAGGATCAGTTCTCACACCTTCGGCAGAGATGATATGGCCGAGGTAGCTCACTTCACGACGGAACAAGTTACACTTGCCTGGATTCAATTTTAGGTTAGCCATTCTGAGTTTCTCCAGCACCTTTCGGATGTTTCGTAGATGGTCTTCAAAGGTGCGCCCCACAATGATAATATCATCCAAATACACCAGACAGGCTTCATAGGAAAGTCCTTTTAGCACTGTCTCCATCAGGCGTTCGAAGGTGGCAGGTGCATTACATAATCCGAACGGCATAACTTTAAATTGCCACAGTCCTTGTCCCGTGGTGAATGCAGTCTTCTCACGATCATCAGGATGTAATTCTACTTGCCAGTAACCGCTCTTCAGATCCAAAGTCGAGAACCATTTATTGCCAGCAAGTGTGTCTAATGTGTCGTCAATTCTGGGAAGAGGGTAACTGTCTTTCTTCGTGATGTCATTCAAACGACGATAATCGACGCAAAATCTTGTTGAACCATCCTTTTTTCGCACCAGTACTATGGGAGAGGCCCAAGGACCCGTTGATGGCTCGATGACATCATTGTGCTGCATTTCACTTAGAAGTTCAGTGACCTCTTCCTGTTTAGCAAATGGAAGTCTTCTTGGATGTTGTTTGATTGGAGAATGATTTCCTGTATCAATTCTGTGCTGGGTGATGTTCGTTCTCCCGACGTCTTCAGGTGTTCGAGAAAAAAGGTCTTTAAATTCTTGGAGTAGCTTCTCCGCAGCACATCTCTGTTCCTTTCCTAACTCTGCATTCTTGAGTAATTCCGTTATTAATTGTCTTGAAGACTTGGATGCGGTTGATTGCGTGGGACGGTTGATGCATGTAACAGGAGTGCAGGTTGCTAACACCTCATCCTTCTTCACTGTCCGGACCTTATCGCTGATGTTTGCGACTCTCACAGGAATAGTACTCTTTGAGAGATCAACTAGAGATGAAGCTACCAGAACTCCTCTTGAGCTATTGTCTGTATTCGGGTATTCAATCAGTCCATAGCGGAAGTATTGCTTGGTAGGAGGTGTTCCTGAAACTATTGTCTCTGTATGTGGAGGGATGGAAATTTCCGACTTGGCTGTTATCTGGCATATTGGCTGAATGTCTTGATTTTCAGTGTTGAACACAGCTATGTCTTCCGAACTCGAATGCAGATCATTATTCTTGAAGTCCAATTTAAAGTTAAATTTTCTCAGGAAATCAATTCCAATGATTACAGGATCTCTTATATCTGCCACATATGCCATATGATGGTAACTGGCATTCCCAAAAGTGATGATCAAGTTCATTTTTCCATATATTTTGATTTCGTGTCCGGTCACAGTCTGGAGTTTAACGCAGGGTGGAGTCCAGATGATCTTCTCTTTTAGTTCTTGAGCCAAATCCGTTCTAATGATGGTCACGTTGGCTCCTGTGTCCAGAATCATCCGGCAGGTGGTGTTGTTAATTTGGCCATAGACGGGAAGTCCATTGTCGCCGCCATTCATCGATGAAACATGAAATACTGTAAATTGGGGCTCTTTAATTTCAGGCGACCTCCGCCCCGCGAGATGGCCTCCTTTTAGTTTCCCTGTAGTGATGGTGAAGACGGATGATTTCCTATAGTTGGTCGTACAGGGCAGTTCCTCTTCACGTGACCATCCCCTCCACAGCCCCAGCACTTTATCTTCCGGTCCTTTATTTCCTTATTATTCTCCAGGCTGCGCAATCTCTTTAAGATCTCTTCGATACTTCGCTTCATTTCATTTTCACCAGCAGGCGTATCGTTTAATGAGACTGCTCTTATGGTATGGCGGTCTTTACGGGAGGCTTGTTGGGCTGCCTCTATCCTAAGTGCATAGCCTAAAGCTGATTCTACGTCTCTGATGTTGGAGAGTCTCAGCGCTTTTTGAATTTCTGGATCACGAACAGCATCGATAAAGTACTGAAGAGCTAAGTCGTTTCGAGTATTAGCATGACAGTCTAAGAATGCTAGGTGTGACAGTCTCTGAATGTCTGCTGCCAGCTCTAGTAAACTTTCGCCCGTTTTCTGGTAACGAGATTTTAGCTGAAGGCGACTATAGTCCTTAGAACACTTCTCTCCGAACCGTAGCTCCAGTGCTCTAGTCAGGGCCTCGAAGTCGTTCCTTTCTTCTTTAGAAACATTTCTCAGGATCTCGGCTGCATCACCCCGTAATGCTGCTGCTAAGTGGACTGACTTGGCGGTAGAGTCCCAGCCGTTAGCTTCAGCAACGATGGAAAACTGCGTCTTATATACATGCCAGAAGGAACTGCCGTCGTAGGTGAATAGCTTAATAAATTCGTGATTCTGGCTTCTTCTCTCTTTCTTTTCAGTTTCCTGCGGCATGGATTCTAACTTTTCTTCGAGATTCCGAATCTTGCTCTGGAGTTCATTCCCAATTACCTCTCTGTTCCACTCTTCACTCTTCTTTCATTTTTCTTTCAAGATCTTCCTCCATTCTCTTAAACTTGCTTTCTATCTCTGAAAACCTTCCTTTCAGCTCTTGATCAAAGTTTTCTTTAATTTTCTCCTCTACACTCCGTTCAATCCTCGTAACACTCTCTTAAACCTTCATAACATTTTCTTCTATCTTCATAGCTTTTTCTTCAAAACTTTCTTCTATTTTCAAAACTTTCTCTTCTATTCCATCTACTCTGCTTTCCATATCCGATAATTTACTTTCAATCATTTCCTTTACTGCTGAAAGTTCTCCCTCCATCTCCTCTTGATTGCATTCAACTTTTTCTTGAATTGACTTAATTTCTCCTTGAACTTCACCCAAACTGTCTTTCAACTCTTTTTGTCCTTCTTTCATTTTCTTTGTCCTGTTTCTATTTTCTCTATCAATCCGGTTTCCATCTTTTCCTGTCCGGATTCCATTTCCTCTATCAATCCAGATCTTAACTCATTCATCTGAGCAGTGAGTCCTTCTAGAAATTTCTTCATTTCTTGTTCCATAGCTCTCGTTATCACCATTCACAGACAACCCCGCTCCTGACACCAGAAATGTTGCGTACTTGGGGGTTCGTGAGTTGCCCGAGAATGAAAGGCCAAACTTACAAAAATTCAGTAATTTATTCACAGAAAGTTTCAGAAAAATACAGGTCAATAAACCAATTATCAGCTTCAATTCAAGCAGTAACCACAGCTTAAACAACAGCTGTCAATAGCAAATCCACAGTACAAACTGTATAGCAATAACACTTGAAGCAAGTCTCTCTCAAAGAGGCTCAGAGCAATACAAGTACTAGCGAAGCTGGCTGAAAACTGAACTGAACTGACTGCCTTGGCGAGGAAGCGCTCCTTATATACTGTTCCATGGAACCCAGATTTTTCGAGAAAACTCTAGAAAGTGGTCAACCAATCAACTTACAGCTTCCATATTTGGTATATCCCATATAAGGATTTTCTCACCAAGGTCGCCAAAAAAATCGCCAAGGTGGGAGAAAGTCGCCAAATTTGGCGCCAAATCCATTACCTGCCTTATTGGGGCTTTTTAATTCGTTTTTAAGGGAAAATAAGGTTATTTTAACGCTAAAACGACTAGAAATGCACAAAATTAGCACTTTATCAATTTACTAAGCCTCTTTGAAAGAATTTATACAAAAATAAACACAATTATTTACAATTTTGTAACAATATTAAAGAAAAACACTCTGTTTACGGTGCCCTATTGTTTTCGTTCTATAATGCTTTTCACTTGCAAAAATGTCCATATAAAAAAGTTTTTTAACAAAAAGAATGATTTTTGAGAAATTCACGAAAAATGAATTTGATTATACTGGGTTTACTTAACAACATACATTGTTTTACAAGAAGTATGCGAGGCTTGTTATATTAAAAAAGCTAGTTTTGTGTAAGCTGTCCTCAAAATGAAAATTAATCAAAGGGATATTCAATTTCAAATAATTTATATAAGCAATTTTTTTTTTCAAATATATTTTATAATTTTTTTTACATTATATTATTAGTATTATTTAATCCCAATGAAATACGAAATGCATTCTATCAAAAAAAAAAAAAAAAAAAAAAGTGTACATAAAAGCAATGAATATTTAAATTTAAGATGGAATGCAATTTTAGAGTCTTAAAAGGGAACTCTTTGAAGTGGTAATCGCCGATTTTCTTGAAAAAAATACTGGCATAAGATTTAATCATAAATGGTATTTTCCTAAAATATTAGCTGCTGAGTCGCAATAGATAATCTAGAAAAAATTATTAAAAATGAGAACATGTCTGCAATATTTCCAAAAAAGCGCTTGTTTGGCGACTGCATTCTCGAAAATTTCATTGCTATAAAGATTAAATAGATGTAAATGTTCTACTTTCTCTTTGATAGCCAAACGAAGTCCATACGCAGTCGAGCACTTGAAAATTAAGAAGAGATTAACAAAAACCTGATAATTTACCAGATTTCGACATACTTAGTTGAAATTCTAAATAACATTTAACATTTCAAGTATGTAAGCTGTTTCAATGACAATTGCGAGTTCCATTAACGCCAAGTTTTAATAACAACATTTAAAAAAAGTTAATGATCAGGGTTTTTATATAAACTGAAATAAAACAGAACATTATATATTAAAGCACAGTGCTGTTTATTTCAAACCAAAATGAGAGAATTTCAAATCAGAACACATTTTTTTTATAAGACATTAAGCAATACGAAACTTCGACGAACAAACAGCTCCACAGAAAATGAGTTGTGGAGGTTCAACATCTCATTAGAGCTACGCATGGGAAATTGGAGACGGTGTACTATTCTGCAGTCGGTAACAAAAGTGTCCGAACACTAGCAAAAATTCCTATGTAAAAAAAGTACACTTCATACGGTTCTGTTAAATAAATCCTTATCGAATCATGTTCTTAGACTGACTAAGAACAGAATTCGACAAGGATTTATCTAACAAAACCGTATGAAGTGTACTATTTTTACATAGGAATTTTTGCTAGTGTTCGGACACTTTTGTTACCGACTGTACCTTAACTTTTGTCCGACGTTAAGCAAAGAATTAGCAAAGTGCGAACATAAAATGATTTGCTCTCAGCTCGGTTAACGTTGAGGTTGAATCGATTCAATATTACATTGGAGCTAAGGGTTACATGCAAACGGAACGCTTGCAGTTTCGAGGGTGTAAATTTTGCAAGTTTTTTGCAAATACAGTCGGCAGCAAAAGTATCCGAGCACTAGCGAAAATTCCTATGTAAAAAAGTACACTTAATGCAGTTTTGTTAAATAAATCCTTGTCGAATCCTGTTCTTAGTCAGTCTAAGAACAGGATTCGACAAGGATTTATTTAACAAAACAGTGTTAAATGTGCTTTTTTTATATAGGAATTTTTGCTAGTGCTCGGATACTTTTGCTGCCGACTCTAGTCATACATTTAGAACGCTTGCAAACGGCTTTGCAACCGGAGGTGTTTCATTTGTATGTACCCCTAACTAGTAGGAAATTGACGACTGTCTAGGACTCACCCCTAGGAGTGGTCTGGAGCACAGATTATTATACAGATAGGACACTCCCGTATATTCTTCGGTAACTGGAATTTAACTGCAACTACCCGATTGTTAACGGCTGTAAGTAAGTTTCTCGAGCTCTCCAGCTTACGCAATCGCTCGTCTTAGTTTTATTGTATCTATGTTCATATCGTAATATTAGTGAAACGTTAAACCCAACATCCAACCGACTAACCATTTATTGATGTTTACGTTTGGACTTTGTTATTGTTTACGAATTTGATTGTCGAAAGCAATTTATGATTCCATCAAATTCTAAACGGCGGTTGCGTGGCTAGCGGTGCCGGCTCGGTGACATTATTGCTAAGTGTTTCCTCTTTATATTTAGTTTTGAAACTCGGGTAGAGTAATTTTAGTTTCTTTACTGAGTTATTGTTCGGTGAACAAGTTTATTTATTTTGACAGTTTTAATTAAAGAAAGTTTTTTTTTTTTAACTTTTGTGTTACGAAGTGTGTGAACCGCCCTACACGTGGTGGTACAAGAGTGTTTGTTATCGCCGAATTAGGACTGAACTTGTTTGTTGACCTTTGCGGTAAGGTCAGTTGTTAAAACTACTGAAGCTGGCGGTAAACCCAACGGCAAATAGTGTGAATAATGGAAATGTAAGCATGCAAGGACTGGACATGGCTCAAAACATGGATACTTCACAAGGTATGACTTTGAATCCTAATTTCTATGTTAATAATAATCTTCCCGACTGTTTACAAGCAGCAGTAAATGATGGAGTAGATGAAATTGCCACTTTAATCGCTGCTAAAGAGGGTTCGCTGCCTGCATCCAACCCTAAGAAACTGAAGGTTGAAATTTTAAAAATAGTGGAAGAAACAAATGTTATAGAAACGCTAAAAATGACCCGTCAGGGTAAGGTTCTTGTGATTATTAAGGCGGTAGAAGCAGCTCAAAGACTTTTGCAAGTTAAAACACTGTTTGACGTTGTGGTGGAGCCGTATGTAATTAAAGAAACAATATCCACAAGGTTCCTCTTGCACAATATTGACTCAACTGTCTCATGCCAGGATATTGCTGAAGAATTAGAATTGCAGGGAATAATCCCGCTTGAAATTAGACGTTTCATAAGAAAAAGTAACGACAGTCAAATACCTTTGATAACTGTCTTAGTCACGAAGCTGGGAACCCAGCTACCTAGACATGTCAAATTATGGTATCAAAACCATAGAATTACCCTATTTTGGGACAATCCACGGCCATGCCGGAATTGTTACAAATTCAATCACAGCACACAGTCTTGCAAACAGTCGCCGGTCTGTGTAAAATGTAGCGAGAGTCATACTGGGGTCTGTACCGCGTCGTCACTGAAATGTGTCAATTGTAAGGGGGGGCACGAGGCTCTCGACAAAACTTGCCCGTTGTACGTACGTGAAGTCAAAATTCAAAAATTCCGCAGCGCTAATCACCTGACCATAGCTGAGGCTAGAAGGAGGTTTTCTGAGACTGAGGGCGTTAAAACCCAATCTTATGCAAAAGTTGCAACCAGTAGCCCAACATTGCCAGACTTCGTCACCAAATCTGATCTAGAAGCTTCCTTGAAAGCTTTGTCATCATCTATGATAGAAATGGTGCAACAACTTATGGCTGCCCAACTTCAAACATTTCAACAAATGCTGGGATCCCTGACCCAGGCTAAGGTCGACCTTAGCCTTATCCCTCCGTCCGCCGGCTCACGGTGCGACTTCTTCCTCATCTACAGAAACAGACAGTTCGGAATCTCAAGCAAAAAGGTTACTAAAAAAGAAGAAACTTGAACTCGCCCTGCACTCACCTACTCTAAATGCCATGGATACTTCGGGTCTACCTACAGACAATAGTCAAATAAGAACTCCTGCTCCCCGCGAGATACCTTCATTTGGTAATGGGCCTGGGTAAAAAAAAAAAAAACTTGTTTGGCCGGAGGTCTCTTTTCTTTTCTTTATTTTTGTTTCTCTTCTAATGGGAGTCTCATTAGTTCATTGGAACATCCGTGGAGTTCGAGCAAAACCTGCTTGGCTCCATCATTCGTTCTTTTCTCGTTCTGATTTTATTTGCCTCCAGGAAACTTTCCTGAGTTCTTCAAATGATTTTCTCTTCCTGGGAAGGTTGTCTATCGGGCTGATAGGCACCTTCAACACGGTGGTGGTCTTATTACTGCTGTCAATCGCAAATTTTCCTCTCGTCATCTTTCACTCCCTAGCTCTTCCCATGGCAACGAGGTCCTGGGTGTTGAAGTTAAGTTGTCATCTAGTTTTAGGCTTCAAATCCTTAACGTTTATTCTCCTCCCGGCAGGTTTAACCAGGTTCTTTACCTTTGCAATAGTTCTTTCATAATAGTTGGTGACTTCAACAGTTATCATACGAGTTTTAGTGGCCGTCGGGATTCTCCTCAGGGCTCGAGGGTCATCGACTGGATCATAAACAACAATATCTGTCTTGTTAATACTTCCGTTCCTACCCATGTTTCCCCGGGGGGATCTTCTACCTTAATTGATCTCTCTCTTGTTTCACCTGACCTGTTTTCGAATACCTGTGTCCAGGTCCACTCTGATACGTTTGATAGTGACCATTGCCCAATCAAACTTACTTTCGATAGGCTGCCCGGCTCTCGTCCGTGTCATAGTGTCAGGTTAAGGTGTGACTGGGGGTCCGCTACCGTTAAGCTTAACAAGAAGTTACAGGATTGTAACTCTCCGTCCTATAAGGACGTGGTAAATATTTGCCAAAGGTCGCTGTGAGTAGTCGAAGGATTAGGATCTTGGATCGTGTCGGCACTCCCTGGTGGGATAGCCGCTGCAGTTATCTTCTTGGGCAGAAACGCAAGTTCCTTCGCCTGGCGAGAAAGCACCTAAGCTCGGCTTACTGGATGCAGCACAAGCATTTCGCTGCTCGTCTTAAGAAAAAAATCAAGGACGCTAAACATATGTACTGGTCCGAGGTCTGTAAAAGGAGTGGGCAGTCTAGTGATATCTTCAAACTTCTCAACGCTCTCCAAAACCGGAAGAACCCTCCCCAGGAGTCCTATAATTACATTAGTACCTCAAATGACAGTAGGCTGGCTGCTGCTAATATTTTTGCTCATACGTTTGTCCGCCCCCCTATTGACTGTTACATCCCGCTGGACTTCAGTGCCAACGTGGATAGCAACATAAGGAAGCCTTTTGCTCTCTCGGATCTTCAACACGACTTGCACAAGTCTTCCCATCGCACACCTGGAAATGATGGTATTTCCCTCCGACTTTTCAAGTGCCTCGACAATTGCAGTCTGGTCAAACTTCTCGATTGCTTTAATAATCTCTGGTTGGAGGGTCTAGTTCCCAAGTCCTGGAAGGAAGCCATTGTCGTTCCTATCTTGAAACCGGGTAAGAATTCCAGTTCCTCGTCTTCCTATCGCCCAATCTCCCTCACCCCTGTTCTCTCGAAGGTTTTTGAGCGGATGGTTCTTCGGCGGATGATTCCTTGGGTGCTTAAGAATGATGTTTTCCATGTGAACCACTATGGGTTTATTCCTTTTAGGGACTGTGCACCTGCTTTGACGAAAACCTATGCCGATCTGGTATCGGCTCGGCGGCAGAAGTGGTTTAGTGTCTTGTTCTCGGTGGATATTGCCTCTGCTTACGACTCCGTTTGGCCGGACGGCCTGGCTTTTAAGATGCTGTCAGCGGGCGTTGACGGCCATCTCACGAAATGGTGCCATTCCTTCATGCAACGTGCTATCCAGGTTAGGTGGTCGGGAACTTTGTCTGCGCCAGTCTCGTCTTTCGTGGGGGTCCCGCAAGGGGATGTTCTGTCTCCTTTACTCTTCTCTTTCTATATGAGTGATATCTTTGAAGCAATTGGTCCTTGGGTTAATGCTGTTGTATATGCGGATGATACCTTCCTTTACGCGTCTGGCCCCTGCCTCAAAGATATTGTGCATGATATTCAGGACACCCTTCATAATCTGGTTCGCTGGTGCAATTACTGGAAGTTGAGTCTCAGCCCTCATAAAAGTGCTGCGATTGTTTTTTCCAGGAGGAAAATCTCGCCTGATCCTAACCGTCGGCTGCAGGGGGAAGATATTCCCTGGGTGGTCTCCCTTCGTATCCTTGGCCTGTTGTTCGATCGGGGTTTGACGTGGGGCAATCACGTCTCTCGTCTCCGTGAGAAAACTTTGAAGAAACTTAACGTTCTGAAGAGCATTAGTCATACTTCTCGGGGTGTTGGCACCAAAAACCTTCTCAGAATCGCGAATGCTACTGTTGTCAGCTCCCTGTATTTTGGTAACAATGTGTATTCTTTTGCTTGTCCCTCCACTCGGAAGAGGTTAGAGCCCCTTTTGAATGCTGTGCTTAGGGTGGCTACGGGCCTCCCTCGGTGGACGCCTATCCCCGTTCTTCGCCGGGAAGCTAACTCGCTTACTGTGGCTAGCCTTCAAGACCTCCATAGGGAACTTTTTTCATCCGCCACTTTGGTTTAGGTACGAGTTCACCCATTCACTCCTTGGTGGATCCCTCCAATTTTGACTCTGGCTCTCCTGGTTCCCTCGTGAGGGTTATTCTTAGTCCGCTTGGTCTGAGTTCTCAGGATTTGTTGCTTTGGATTCAGCCCCCCTATCCTTTGTGTGACAACATTTCTTTTCTAATTGATACTTTAGACTTCCAGAGCAGGTCTCTCCATCCGGAGCTTGTTCACCAGACTTTCACTGAATATGCTTCTCTACATAGTGAGTGGCATCAAATGGCTACTGATGCCTCCAAAACTAGCTCTTGCACTGGCATCGCTGTTTGGGACATGTCTTTGCGCTGTGGACATTCAAAGCAAGTAGACAATATAAATTCTATCTTTACTGATGAAACGCTTGCGATTGGTCTGGCCTTGGACCATGCCCCTCTTAAGGGGAAGCTTATCATCTTCTCCGACAGCAAGTCTGTGATCACCAGCCTCCAGGCTATCAACTATCGCTCGCCAGTGGTGATTACTTGGGTTTACCGCAAGCTGGCCATGGTAGCCAGCCGTCTGGACAAGGTTCAGGTGGTTTGGGTGCCCGGTCATATGGGTATCCATGGGAATGAAATGGCCGACATGCTTGCTCGGTCCACCGTTTCTGCACCATCCTCGTTCAGCAAGGTGTCTCCAGAGGACATCTGTCGATACCTTCACACCATTCATAAAAGGGATGATGTCCAAGAGTGGCTCTTAGGGAAATACAGTGTGGACTTCCCCCACCTCACCAAAAGAAGCTGGGAGCATCGTAAACTTTGTCTGCCCAGGAGAAGTGAAGTCCTCCTCAGCCGCCTGCGGACTCGAACCCTCCCCACCCGGGCTCTCCTCTACAAGCTTCATATGAGTGACTCTCCTCTCTGTCCAACCTGTCAGGTTCCAGAAACCTGTGACCATTACCTCCTTGCATGTCGCCGCTACGCCTCAGCTCGGCATGATTTGTATAGCAATCTCAATCTCCTTGGTTCTTCGCCTTCCTTCAGCGATTTATGCGATTTAGCCGTCTCGGGAGTTACTCAAGCTCGCCAGTTGGTGTCTTTTATTCTGAAGTCTGACAGATTCTGACTTTGGCTCCTTCGTCTTATCCACACGTCCTTAACTGACGATGCAACCATGTACTGTGTGATTCCTCACAATTAAGAGCTCCATCGAACTTGTTTAGGATTATTAGGGGTGTAAAGCCTTGCAGCTATAAACCCCATGCTCTGAGGGTCTCTCCCGTCAAAACAACAACAACAACAACAACAACAAAGCAATTTATTTTAAGAAGCATGAACTAAATATTAAGCAAATAAATTTCGAAAATATACATAAACCAGAAATATTTTTTTCATTTTAAAGCATTTTGTATTATTTACACCAAGCAATGTTAAATATTTAAGATTTCATACCATACTGCTATTTCAGCATTACAGTTTGTTATATTAATTTGTACTCTTGAACACGAATGTGTTTGGAAAAATTTATTTTCAAACATAATAAAAATTAATTTTATTTCTTAGAAAATAGCTGTGAATGTTATGATTTTGTAAATTTAAAAGTAGTAGAAAAAGTGAAAGAAAGAAAACTGCACATACGTTTTCGTTGGTAACTTTATTATTGTTTACAAACTTGATTGTCAAAAGCAATTTATTTTAAGAAGCGAATGCTAAATATTAAGAAAATAAACTTTGAAAATATACATAAAATAAAAACATTTTTTTTTCATTTTAAGGCATTTTGTATTATTTAAACCAAGCAACGTTAAATATTTAATGATTTCATACTGCTATTTCAGAATTACAGTTTGTAATTTTAATTTGTACTTGAATATGAATATGTTTCACAAAGCATATTTTTAAACATTATAAAAAATAATTTTTATTTCTTAGAAGAATAGCTGTGAATGTTTTGAGGATAATTTTGTGAATTCAAAAACGATAGAAAGTGAAGAAAAAGAAAACTTCCCATACTAACCTGCTACTAATTACTTGCGAAATAGAAAAACAATTTTCGATCAAAGATGCTATTCATGTAGACTTAACACATGTAGTTCCCCTCTGTTGACACTAGTGGTGCTACTATATTTCCGGTTCGCGTTTTAGCTTCACTGTCCTATCTGTATGATAAGCTGTGGTCTGGAGACAAAATGTACAATTTTGATCTCCGTGATTAAGGAAGGCACATCCGCTTCGCTTCGGTATCCCCTATTGTGTTATTTTATGGAGTGTAGAGGACATGGAACCCCCGGCGGATTGAACGTACCCTCTACCATTAACGTGCACGACGATATTTTATCATTTACAATATAAAATTTGCAATTCTCGAACTTTAAGTTCGTTGCTTTGCGAATTGAGCTACCTCGTCTCATTTGAGAAAGATGCAGCCAGGAAAAATTTTAGCCAACTAAACGCTATTTAAACTTAAGATAAACGTACTTAACCGTAATATTGAAGTTGAGTAAGTTTTACAAATCACTGATGCTACACAGAGGGCAATTGGCGACGACCTGGCACTCACCCCTAAATATCCGGCATGTCTAACAGAAAATATTGCTTCTTTAAAATATCATTAAATATTTCTTTTTTTTCTTTCGTTGAAAAAGAATACCAGATACCTCTCGAAGTCTTATAAACTTATGTACAGTCGGTAACAAAAGTGTCCGAACACTAGCAAAAATTCTTATGTAAAAAAAAGTGCATACGATTTTCTTAAATAAATCCTTGTCGAATCCTGTTCTTAGTCAGTGTAAGGACATGATTCGACAAGGATTTATTTAACAAAACCGTATGAAGTGTACTTTTTTTACATAGGAATTTTTGCTAGTGTTCGGACACTTTTGTTACCGACTGTACATCCGATTTGACTCGACATCCCCCTGTAAATTTCGTCTGGTGAGGACAAATATTACACAACAGGATTACAATACAAAAAAAAAAAAAAAGAAAAAGAAACACTCAGTGCCAGGGGGAGAATCGAACCCCTTTTTCTACCCTCGAAAGTTATTAGCGAGGGCTACATACTTACAGTCGGCTGCAAAATTATTCGAGCACTAGCCAATAATTCCTATATTTCAAAAGTACACTTAAGACTGTTTTGCTAAGTAAATCCTTGTCGAATCATGTTCTTAGACTGATTAAGAACATGACTCGACAAGGATTTATTTAACAAAGCTGTATTAAGTGTGCTTTTTTTTGGCAAGGATTATTGCTAGTGCTCGAATAATTTTGCAGCCGACTGTATTCAGCCACTGAATACACGCATTCAGCGTAACAATTATTTTTGAAACTACAAGATTTCGCAGTTAATTCTATAAGATTCTACTGCATATTTTTACAATTTTTTATAATATTATTCTTAAACTTATACATATATAGAAACTGCCAGAAGTGTAATAAACCATGAAGTAGTAGTAATGCACATGCTTTTTCAATTTTAAATAATCCCCTCCGCGAAGGATCAAAATTGTGATACCGCGTCTACGGATCATCCCTAGGAATGTATCCCAGACTGTCACCAACTGCCCGCTTCATAACTCTAGTGAGAATTAAAACCTACTCAATTTCAAAATATTTTAAATATTTTATTTTTGATTTATTTATTTCAGTATTAATTAAATCAAATATACTAAAAATCAAATGTTCAATCAAATATTCAATAATCATATATTTTAATTCAGATTAAATTTTGAATCGCCAGCAAATTTATATAGATGCATATGCCGAGTATTCCAGACATTCAATGACTTTAGATTACATGTAAATATTATCTGAAGTAATGTAAAATTAAATCTGAATTTGTAATTGCATTATTTTACATATATGCAATATTGAAACATCACATAAAATAATGGTAAACATTATACCTAACACAAAACATAATGTCACTTTTTCTAAATAGAAACTTCTAGATTTCAGAAAATATATTGAGTGTTGAGTGGGTTTTAACATCGCACTATAGTTACGCATTGGGAAATTGGAGATGGCCTTGTATTCACTCATAGGGATATTCTGGAGACATGCCATCATAATTTTGATCCTCCGCGGAGGGGACGGATTCCTTGCTTCAGTAACCCCAGAGCGATAGAAAGCACAACCCTCCTTTACTGAAGTTCCTTGACATCCCTGACGGAAGGTTAATGTAATTTGGCGATGACTTTTTTCGTATTTGGCGTTCAAAACGTAAAGTTTAATAATTTTTTACAGCTTTCCTGTTGCGATTCAGCAGTTAATTTTTCACAAGTGAATTAAGTATAGTGTAAACTATTTTCTGTAATTTTTTTTTAAGAAAATCGGTGATTACCACTTGGAAGAATTCCCTTGTTAGTCTTATATCTGAGTAAATACTCTGCCCTCCATAGTAGTTTTTTTTTTTTTTTTTTTAAGTATATTTATATTGTATTCCTGCGAGCTTCGCAGAAAACCACAGAAAACACCGTGCGATAGGTTGGTGAATGCGACTTGGTATCAAACCCAGTACTTCCCGTCAAACAACTTTGAGAACATAGCCATTCGGTGAATCGTGGGGAAGGTAAAAAACAAAATTCTTTAAAAATATATGTTTAGACGAAATAATATGTTGGTATTAAGGCAATTAACTACACAAGGCTTTTGTGACTCAGTTATGTGTCCTCAACACATAACCCAAAGAGTGAAAAGTGGGGGACTTTCTAAGGGATCCCAGCACATATTTACCCGAGTTTCAGAGAAAACCACGGAAAACTTTGAGCGTTTGCACAACCTAAGATCGAACCCAGCACTTCCAATCTACCAACTTCAAAAGCAGTATCACGCAACTCAGAAATGTGTGAAGATTGATATATTATAAGGTGAAAAATAAATTATTATTTTATAAATATTAATAATATTTATAAACTAAATTAATCATATATATTATTTTAAAATAATTAGTTATATTTATAAATTAATTTTATAGAAACTAAATCATATATTATATTAAAAAAAAAAATCCACTTTGTACAGCTAAATGTAATAATGACAAATCATATTCATAAAATGCATTTATACTATTAAGATATTTAAATAATGTATAGAATCATCCGCAACTGAGAAGTATAATAACAATAAGAAAATAATAATAATGTTAAATAAAATATTTTTTTTCTTCTACTTCGTTATAAATTGCTCATAAAATAAAATTGTAATTTATGATTAAATATATATATGTGCGACGAAAATTTATTATATACGATACATTTCTTTTCAATCTACATTTTTCTTCATTACAGATATCATTTCCCTCCCTAGTCCTTTTAAATGTACCTGTGTCCCTTTAATTCGTTATGATATCGACGAAAGCCTATAAAAATTGGCTCTTTTAAAATAACAAGTGTCCTATGCCGCTTGTAAAAATTTTATGCTGTTAAGAAAAATCTATATATTCAAATTCATTTTTCGCCTATTTTCTCAAAAATCATTCTTTTCGTTAAAAAAATAAAATAAATGAGCGTTTTTCCCATTGAAAAGCATTACGGAATGGGGAGTGGCGTCATCTTTTACTCAAATAATTGGATAACACACATTTTACGCTAGTTTCCCCTCCAGTTATTTCTTACTCTGTGGCAAGCATGGTGCACAGACAGTGATGCCAGATGGTCGAAAATTATTTCCCCAAATAGGTCTTAAAATTTGCCCAAATCAGGGTTTTTTTTTTCAAAAAAATCCCCAACTTAATTTCTACTAAAAAGGGAAAATAAAAAATTTTTCATAAAGAAATATCAAGCAGATTTGAATGGACTTAAGCGCAGATTTTTCCCCAAATGAAGGCAATTTTTGAAAAAAATCCCCAAATAACAATAAAGCTATTGAAAATCCCTGATCGTAAGGATAAATCATTACGTTGCCAACATTGACAGAAAGTTGAAGAATTCCCCAGATTTGTCCCCAAAAATTTTAGAATTCCCCAAAAAAGTCCCCACAAACATTCGGTCCCCAAAATTGTCCCCAGAAGCCTCAAAAATCCCCCAAAATGGGGACAAAATCCCCAATCTGGCATCACTGTGCACAGATTATCATACAGATAGGACAGTGAAGCTAAAACGCGAACCGGAAATATAGTAGCACCACTAGTGTCAACAGAGGGGAACTACGTGTGTTAAATCTACATGAATAGCATCTTGATCGAAAATTGTTTTTCTATTTCGCGAGTAGTTAGTAGCAGGTTAGTATTATGGGAAGTTTTCTTTTTCTTCACTTTCTATTGTTTTTGAACAGTGGCGGCTCGTGGCAGGAGCTGCAGCCCCCCAGAAATATTCGAAGTCATTTGTTTTATCAACTTATAAAATATTTTGAAAATAAATACTATTATATTTATATAGCATCATGCATATAGAAGAGCAGATTACTTCGCTATCATGAAAAAATATCAAAAAGTTGAGAAAAATTAGCCAGTTTTAAGCGTAATAGTGTCTCCAATGTTCGTAAAGGGGCTGCTGGTTAATGCAGCTCCCGAAAAAAGGGATTTCTTTAGGGAAAGGACAGTTGAAACCTCCCCTACTCGTTTCCCTACCAGATTCGACCATATTAAATTAATCACGGTGGAGCTGCATTTGATGCAGGTACGATCAAATTAGGGATTTTGGTAATGCTAGGAAAGAACGATTTTCCTTTGAAATCTACGGTTTTTCTTCACAGTTTTTGAGGCGATAATCGCTGTGTTTGAATATTATCTATGCATGAGAGGTAGAAAATTTAACATAAATTATATGAGGAAAAAAAAAGTCGTTTTTATTTATGTTTTCCAACAGATTTTTATTTTATAGTACATGGAAATTTTACACGTTTTTCCGGTTTCTTGCTTTCTCAATGGCAGAAACGTTGAATAGACAGAATCACAAATCTTGCCTTTTATTAAATATAGTATTTAAAATTTATGAATTGCTTTGTTGACGAAGATTATTATTATTAATTTTCACTTTCACTTTAATGACTGTTTTTTTTTTTTTAGTGAATGTCCAATAATATAAAATTTTTAATCTATACTGTATCCTGTATTACTTTGCTTTTTTGCTCAGTATGTGCATATAAATCTCAATCCCCCCGATTAAAAGAGATTCAAAGATTCAACAGAAAATCACTTTTGCTTTTTTCTCAAATCGTACTTAAATGTGCAGTGATCATGGTAATGGAATATCTCAGGTATAATCACTGCGTGTTGAATTTTTGGCACACGGAACTAGCTCGGTCGTACATCAACCGGAATTTACGCCATCTATCGCGTATATTAGAAAACGCTTGCTTGTTAATTTCATTAAAAGTATTTTAGCAGTATATTTTTTAAAGTACTGTAATTTTCTCTATCTCTTTTATTTATTTATGTTTTCAAATTTAAAAAGATATAAATATATATTATTTATTTATTTATTTATTTTTTATTTTTTTTCAAATTAAAAAAAAAATGATTTAATATACATTTTATTTTATTTTATTATTTATTTATTTTTTATTTTAAAAGGTGTAAAATAAATAAATAAATTTAATTTAAAATTTTTAAAATATTTGTAATAAAAATTAAAAATTGTATTAATAACTAATAAACATAATTTAATTTTTTAAAAAGTCCAAAAAGACAAAAATTATTTATTCTTTGTTAGGATAAATATCGAAATTCACTAAAATTTCAGATTTTTAAATTTTCTTTGGACAAATTATTTAAAATAAGTGAACTTTAACTTAAAGATGAAAATAAAAATTATTACTTTTAATTAGAAATATTTGTACTTGTATCTCAATATCTATTTAAATATTAAGAAAAGAAAGGAAATGGTAATTATATTTTTGTTGTTTTTAACAAAATGCCAAAAATAAAATCAACTTTTTCCTGGAAAATCAATTTTTACAGATTTTCTTCTTATTCTTATTCTTCTTCTTCTTTTTTTTTTTTTTTTTTTTTTTTTGAATTACTATATCATTTTTTCATCAAATTTCTTTCTGGGTCAAAACCTAACTTTTATTTCCTTAAAAATGCGGAATTTTCCTGTTTATTGTTAAATTTTGTTAAATATAAATTATAAAATTATTTTTACTATGGAAATTAAATAAACCTCTTTCCTCAAAATAAATAAATAAATAAATAAACAAACAAAAATAAAATAAATAAAAAATAATAAGTTATAAATGTGCGGGTTAAAACCGATTGACTACTAATTATGGTACTATACTTATACGGAATGTTTTTCGTGGGTTTATTTTTTAGAAGATCCAAGCATGTGTTCACGTGAGTTTCGGAGAAAACCACGGAAAAGTCAGAACAGCTAAGGCAACGAATTGTGATATTGGATCCCAATAGGGGGGAAAAATAATAATAAATAAGTAAATAGATACACACTGGAAATCGCGAATTTAGAACTAATTCTGACGAAAATTAAAATTTTGTTAAAAACAAGCGATTATGGGTTTAGTCTAAAAATCGCTAAATTTGATAGATGTTTTTAAGGATTATGGTCAATTAACTATGTTAGGATCCTAGTCCTGGTTAAAATACTTTTCACGGAGATCTAAAGAGATCTAAGTATAAATTCACGCGAATTTCTAAGAAAACCACGGAAAACTCATAAAGGCTCAGACGAAGAATTGTGACATTAGATCGCATTACGTAATACACACACACACACACGCATATATATATAAATTATGACGTATTGTAAATCGCGAAATTTATAACCAATTTTGACAAAAAATATTATTATTATTATTTTCTTTTCTTTTTACTTCCTTATACAAAGTATAAGGAAGTATAGTAATCCCGATTTGCGAAATGGATTTTGTATTTTACATTGCTCGAAAACGAATGATCGCTGAATGTTGCCAATTTATACGTATGACTGTCATGATGTCTAGTTGCACACCTGCAAGTGTCGTCTTAACACGAGCTCTCGTTTTAGAGATATAAGGGATTTTACACGATTTTTCGTGACGTCTGTATGTGTGTGTGTCTGTGTGTGTGTGTGTATGTCGCATAACTCAAAAGCGGTTGGACGTAGCAAGTTGCGAATTGGTACATAGGTTTGTTATAACATCTAGTTGTGCACCTCCCTTTTTGGACTTTCTATGATTTTCCGTTTTGGAGATATTTAGGAAAATTAGGTTCATAACGACAAAAATACATAGGTTTTGGCCATAATGTATCAAAAAACGCTAATAACTCAAAAACGGTTTAGACAAATCTTGCAATTTAACTGACTTTCCGACTAGCTAGACATTTGAAACTTTCAGAAAAGCTCAGAACACGTTGACAATGCATTTTTTTTTTAATTTTTAGCCAACTGTTTCCGATACCTGCTGCCTTCAGCAGCGTTTATGCGATTCAACAGAAAATTTATTTAACTAACTTTCCGACTAGCTACACATTTGAAACTTTCAGACTAGATCAGAACACGGTGAAAATACATTTTTTTAATACTTTTAGCCAACTGTGTAGGGTCCCTGCTGCCTTCGGCAGCGTTACCAGTTCAAATCTTGGAATCGATTTTTAACTAACTTCCCGACTAGCTAGACATTTAAAACTTCCGGAAAAGCTCAGAACACGGTGACAATGCATTTTTTAAATATTTTTTGCCAATTATTTCGGGTCACTGCTGCCTTCGGCAGCGTTTACATGGTTCAACAGAAAATTTATTTAACTAACTTCCCGACTAGCTAGACATTTGAAACTTTCAGAATAGTTCAGAACACGGTGAATATGCATCTTTTTAATACTTTTAGACAACTGTTTCAGGTCCCTTCTGCCTTCGGCAGCGTTTATATGGTTCAACAGAAAATTTATTTAACTAACTTCTCGACTAGGTAAACATTTGAAACTTTCAGAACACGGTGAAAATGCCTTTTTTTTAATACTTTTAGCCAATTTTTTCGGGTCCCTGCTGCCTCCGTCAGCGTTACCAGTACAAATCTTGTAATCGGTTTTTAACTAACATTCAGAAAAGCTCAGAACACGGTGATAATTCATTTTTTTTAAATATTTTTAGCCAACTGTTTCGGGTCCAATGTCAATGTTTTTTAACATTATGTATATTTCTAAAAGTGTATAAGGAAGTCATGTGGTGCCCACATCAGATTTTTTTAAATAGCGATTATGAATTCACTCAGAAAATTGCTTTTAAGTTTATATTTTAAGTGTTTAAAATCGATTGACTGCGCTAGAGAGCATCTATTCATGCGAGTTTCGGAGGAAACCACGGAAAACTCAAAATGACGGATTGCGACATTGAATCGCATTAGTAAAAATATAAATAAATTGTGATATATATATTGTAAATCCGGAATTTAAGAATTTTTATAAAAAAATATAATTTATTTTAAGATAGACATTTAATTTAGCCTAAAAAATCATTACATTAGGTTGATTTACTGCGTTAGGATCCTTGGCCTGGGTGGATTGCCTCCTGTAGGTGGATTTTCTAATGAAATCTTATTCGTATTTACGCGAGTTTCGCAGAAAACCGCGGAAAACTCACAACGGCTAAGACGAATAGCTGTGACATTAGTATTGCGATATAGAAAAAAAATATACATATAAATAAGTTGTTACATATTGTAAATCGCGATTTTACAACGAATTTTGGCAAAAATTAAAATTTTGTTGCAAATAGTGATTTTGAACTGAGTCTAAAAATAGCTAAATTAGGTTAATGATTTGTGGGAGCTGCGGTCGATAAACTACATAAAGATCCTAGGTCACGGTGAAATGCCCTCTGTAGGTGAATTTTCTAAAGAAGTCTAATTCGTATTTACACGAGTTCCGGAGAAAACTACGGAAGACTCAGATCAGCTAAGGTGAGGAGTTGTGACATTGGTTTGAGAAAAAAAATATATATATAATGATAAATTCTGAGATATCCTAAATTGCGAATTTATAGCCAATTTTGCGGGAAAAAAAAAAATATATATATATATATATTATAAATTTAGAGTCTAAATTAGGCCGATAGTTTTTTTTTTTTTTTTTGGGGGGGTGGGGGAGGGGTTATAGCTAAGATTCTCGGCCAGATTTAAATGCCTTTCATGGATGTTTTTCTAAGGTGATCGAAGCATGTTTCACGCGAGTTTCGAAGAAAACCACAGAAAATTCAGAACAGCTAAGATGACAAATTGTGATATTGGATCGCACTAGAAATTAAGAAAATAAAAATAATAAATTGTAACACACTATAATTCGCGAAGTTACAACCAATTCTGAGAAAAGTTAAAATCTCATTAAAAACAGCGATTATAGGTTTAGTCTAAAAATCGCCAAATTAGGCTGATGCTTTTAAGAATTACGGCCGATTAACTTGTTATTATCCCAATCTTTAGAAAAACGCCCTTATATCGGTGTTTTTCTAAGAATATCTAAATATGTATTCACTCGAATTTTGGAGAAAACCTCAGAAAACTGATAAAGGCTAAGATGATGAATTGTGACATTAGATCGCATATGGGGAAAAAAAAGATAAAGAAAAAAGATATATATATATATTTGTAGTGTACTATAAATCGCGAAATTTATAACCAATTTTGACAAAAATTAAATTTTTAACTATTATGAGTTCAGTCAAAAAAATCGCTATTAAGTTGATGTTTTAATAGTTTAAGGTCCATTGACTGCGCTGGGATCCTAGGCCTGGTTATAATGCTTTTCATGGGCGTTTTTTTAAGGAGATCCAAGTATGTATTCACGCGATTTTCGGAGAAAACCACGGAAAACTCAAAACGGCTAAGACGACGAGCTGTGACATTCGAGTATTGTGATATAAAAAAAAAATGCATCAATAAGTTGTTACCTATTGTAAATCAGGAATTTATAAGGAATTTTGGCAAAAATTAAAATTTTGTTAAAAATAAAGATTGTGAGTTGACTCTAAAAATCGCTAAATTTGGTTAATGGTTTGTGGGGGTTGCGGTCGATAAACTACATAAAGGTACAGTGGGCCTGGATCGAATGCCCCCCCCCCCCCCCCCGAGGGTGGATTTTCTAAACTATCTATTTCGTATTTATGAGAGTTTCGGAGAAAACTACGGAAAACTCAGAACGGGTAAGATGATGAGTTGTGACATTTGATTGCAATCAATAAAAATGTATATAATACTAAATTCTGAGGTATTGTAAACTGCGAATTTATAGTCAATTTTGACAAATAATAATAAAAATAGAAATTGTGAATTCAGTCTAAAAATAGCTGAATTACATAGTTTTTTTTTTTTTTTTTTTTTTTGGGGGGGGGGGGGGTGTTACGGTTGTTTGATATAGTTAAGATTCTCGGCCAGATTTAAATGCTTTTCATGCCTGTTTTTCTAAGGTTATCGAAACATGTATTCACGCGAGCTTCGAGGAAAATCTCGGAAAACTCAGACCGGCTAAGATAACTAATTGCACTGGAAAATAATAATAATAATAATAAAATAAACAAATTGGGATACATTGTAATCGCGAATTCGTAATGAATTTTCACAAAAAGTTTAATTTGGTTAAAAGGAGAGATTATGTGTTCAGTCTAAAAATTGCTGAATTAGATTGATGGATTGGTTTGAAGGGATTACTGTCGTTTGATCACGTCAGGATCCTAGATTTTTAGTGAATGCCCTCTGTGTGTGGGGGGGGGGGGGGATTTTCTGAGGAAAACTAGTTCGTATTTATGTAAGTTTCGAGGAAAACGGAAAACTCAGAACGTCTAAAACGTCGAACATGACCTGGGAATAAACACAGCATCTCTCATCTTCTAGTTTCTGCAGCAGAACCTCTCGGCTTCTTGTAGGTTAAATTCGGGTGAAAATTTAGAAATATTAAAGAAAATAATGTTTAATTAAATTAAATTATCCGATGAAATTTTATAATTTTTGAACTAACATTTCTCTAACTGAAAATCCCAAAACTCATAAAAAAATAATATTTAATTAAATTTCAGGTCAAAGAGCTGATTAAAAAGCTAGATTTTACACTTGTTAATAACATTTCAATGACGTTGCTTATCCCTGATTTAAATTGCATCACTTTCTTAGATGTACGTCTTAAGATTTGCTAATTGTAAAGTTTTAATTTTCTTTCTTTACATATATATATCATGCATATTATATATATATATATATATATATATATATATATATATATATATATACAGTCGGTAACAAGTGTCCGAACACTAGCAAGAATTCCTCTGTAAAAAATGTACACTTCATACGGTTTTGTTAAATAAATCCTTGTCGAATCCTGTTCTTAGTCAGTGTAAGAACATGATTCGATAAGGATTTATTTAACAAAACAATATGAAGTGTACTTTTTTTACATAGAAATTTTTGCTAGTGTTCGGACACTTTTGTTACCGACTGTATATATTACAAATGAAATAGTGAAGCCTGTTATTCCGACAAACTCAATAATATTTAATAAAACGCTTATAAAAAAAAAAAAAAAAGAGGCTGATGTTGAAGTTTTGTCCTTCATAATTACTAAGAAAAACTTAATTTTAAATATAAATTATTTAAATGTTAAATGAACAACGTATCATGAAGCATATGCACCTTGACAGCAGAAAACAATGCCGGAATTCTTGAAAACAGGTCTTTATTTTGTTTATTAGCTATTGCATAACCCGAGTCACATCCAAATACAAAACGGCATCGAGATTTAGACATATTCATCATAAAATAAAACAATAATTAGAAAAATAATGATGCGCGCTCACTGTACTCAGTGTTAACGTGGTACATCAACTACAGTCAGCGCCACTCTGCGGCCAGTTCAGCGTGAGGTCCACTTTTGAAGGAGGAATCCCGTAGAGGAAGTTCCTCCTTTCTACAGCTTCATGGCAGTGATGCAGCCTCCCTCAAAAGGAATCGCACGAGCTGCCACTGTTTTTTAATTCACAAAATTGTCCTCAAAACATTCACGGCTATTCTTCTAACCCCCACATTCAGATGTCCGCTGTTAAGGATTCTTAACTAAAGATCTTTAACACAAAGTTAAAGAT
Source organism: Salticus scenicus (assembly GCA_963930645.1). Taxonomy (NCBI): domain Eukaryota; kingdom Metazoa; phylum Arthropoda; class Arachnida; order Araneae; family Salticidae; genus Salticus; species Salticus scenicus. The sequence goes on from OZ005652.1 coordinate 240,988,066, forward strand.
TTTTCCTTAAAAAGCAATTCAGACCGGCCAAGAATAAGGATCCTTAACGCCTACGTCACGATTTCGGACTATTTCGGCTTTCTTTACTTCCGATTTTATCTTCGGTAATCTTCGGGCTCTAATATCGATTATATGACTGATAAGCCAATCAGAATACAGAATCGCATAAAAATATCGAATAATACGAATAAATCTCAAATTCGAATAATAGTTTGTTGTTATTTTGTACTCGCCGTAATTATAGACGAAAATTGTAGAAAAAGAAAAGTTTTCATCTTACTTCTATTATAATTACATTTTTACCTATAATATACAATTAATATTTTATTCAGATGCACTTAATTTAAAATAAAGCCTTATACTTTAATAAATAGTTATAAAAAAAAAAATAATAATAATCCAGTGTGTTGTTGAAATTGAAAGGTTGAAGTTTTAATAAGTATTCAGAAATGATTTCATTTAAATTTTCCTTATTTAAAAAATAGCTTTATATTTTAACTGAATAATGCTGGATATTTACTTTATTCAGTTGTCTTTTATGTGTTTTAATTTACTAATTTGCATATTAAATTTATTTTTGCCAAAATTCAAAATTTGTAATGATTTTCATTTATTTGCTTATTATTGTATATAGTTTTAAATAAAATTACAGTCGTACAGTCGGTTTACAATTTTCTTTGCAATGAAAACAAAAGATATTGCAACTTAATGTAAAGTTTTGCAGAAAGAAAAAAAAAGTTATCAATTTTTCCAAGCTCATTTATTAAATTAACAAAGTATGATAGTGTCGAAATGTCCACCTTCTAAAATTTAACTTTTAGGTATTTGATTAATAAGCATAAAATTTAAATATAGCATTCACTTCAACAATCTACACTATTGCTCATGTTATATTTCACATAGCTGTTTCAATGGGCAAATGAAAAAGCTGAATTTGCAACTTAAGTTAAAATTTTATCTTTTTTAATGATTCAAATAAGACAGGTTATATAAATATATATGAACAAATTTCTGCATGGTAGGAATAAATATTATGCATACATAAATTCTATGTTTGCATGAAAACAAAACTGAATACTATCACCTTGCTATGCATAATTTCAAAATGTATAAAATTTCATATCGGAGCAATCACTATTACACACGTATCAGTAGCGTCTCATGAATGACATTTTGGATATGCTCCACTCGGGTAGTTAGAAGCAATACATTAAAATCGGTATTTAATCATTTTTTTGCTTATTTCGAGAAACAATGCAGATATGATGACATTTCAGAGACTTTAAATTAAATGAAAATCTGCCGTTTCACTGAGGATAATTGTTTTAGGTGGCTTTTATTTTCGTTTCTGTTTCTTTTTTGAAACCGTCATCATAGTATCTGTAAATAAGATTAATTCTAGATTTTAGTGTTTTAAATGTTTTTTTCAGGTTTAAAACTCAATTTTTTCAGTGTATTTTATATGTTTTTAAATTATTTTAGAAAGAAAAAAAGGGGGGGGGGAGGGAAACATGATAGTCATTGCTACAGTATAGATTTTTCATGAATTTTCTGCACTTCATATTATATGTAAGATTTTTTTAATCATGAACCATGATTTTAGGTGCATTCAGTGATTATTGTTATTAATAGCGAGCTTCGCCCGCTAGCGGGTCAGTATTTTTAAATGAAATACTACGTTGCATGCGCGTATTCTTTCACCATCCTTATGATTTCTCAAAATTCCATGTTATTATTCATAAACTTCCATTCTTAAAAAAAGGAATTAAAAAAGAAATCATTTAGAATCGGGTAAAAACACACCGGGTCCCTACTGCCTTCGGCAGTGCAGACCCATGTGCGCTATACGCACACATGTGAAGATATACGTGCGCTGCGCGCACATATTCCTTCTTAAGTCAAACTTTTATTCTTAAGAAAAGAAAAATTTAAAAATCCTTTATCATCGGGTAAAAATTTGGACCAGGTCCCCACTGCCTTCGACAGCACAGTGCCGTGTGTGCTGCGCATGCACAGGTTAGTGGATATGTGCGCGCCTATTCCTTCCCCACCCTTCCAGCCCCTCCTAATTAACCTACATATATCAATTTTGAATGGTCTAACTCAGTTAGATGAGATACAAAAGAAAACCTAATCAGGAAACCTCAAAACGTGTAAATGGGGTGAAATCTCGAATTCTACTTTCGATAATATGAAAGTACTTTAAAATGTCTTTTGAATGATGCATTAAAAAAAATTTAATCATAATTAGAATCTGAAATATTGAAATTTTAAAATATTACAGCGCCATCTGGCAGTAGAAATTTCTGTAATCTACTGTTCGATTCCAAATAAACAAAGCTTTCAAATGATGAACTACTTATGAAATTATTTTAATTAGTAGCTGAGATACGAAAGAAAACCGATTCAGGACACCTCAAAACGTGTAAATCAGGTGAAATCTCGAATTCCACTTTCGATAATATAAAAGTACTTTAAAATATGTTTCGAATGACGTATTAAAAAAAAATGTAATCATGATTAGAATTTGAAATATTGAAATTTTAAAATATTATAGCGCCATCTGGTGGAGGAAATTTCTGTAATGTACTGTTCGATTCCAAGTCAACAAAGCTTTCAAATGATGTATTACTTATGAAATTATTTTAAGTAGTAGTTGAGATACAAAAGGAAACCTAATCAGGAGACCTCAAAACGTGTAAGTCTGGTGAAATCTCAAATTCAACATTCTATAATATAAAAGTACTTTAAAATATCTTTCGAATGATGTATAAAAAAAAAATTAATCATAATTAGAATCTGAAATATTGAAATTTTTAAATATTACAACATTATCTGGCGGTAGAAATTTCTGTATCTACTGTTCAATTCAAAATCAACAAAGCTTTCAAATGATGTATTATGAAATTATTTTAATTAGTAGCTGAGATACAAAAGAAAACCTAATCAGGACACCTTAAAACATGTAAATCACGTGAAATCTCAAATTCCATTGCATATGGTAGTCGATTAATTTAAGGCGATAGAGATTTGTGGCTTCTACTCTTGAAATTCAATTCAAATAAGTTTTAAAATGACATATTACTTTTGAAATTATGCGAATTAGAAGCTGAGATATAAAAATGATAAAAGATAAAACAATTTATGTCTGACTTTTTCATGGTTTTCCCCAAAACTTATGTAATTCTGGGCTAAATACTGTTAAAAATCCATAGTATGAAATGTGAATGGAGTATCAGAATTCGAAACTCTGCAAAATATAAAAGAATAAAAGCATTCTGGATTTTCCGCCATTTTCTCTGAAACAACCGTTCCTTTTATATATTTTTGCCTCCCCGCGCACATTCCGTTCCTTCTAATAATTTTACACTTGAAAATATCCGCAATCGATTTATCTTGCCTTAAAACGTAATAATACCAATTTCAAGCGCTGTAACTCATTTTTCTTTTTTTTCCCCTTCGCCTCCTCAAGCCCTTCCTAATAATTCTACATTTTCAAAAATATTCATAATTGAATTATCGGGTGTTAAAACCAAATATTATGAAATTTCAACAGCATATCTCAATTTAAAATACTGCAAAGTCTAAAACAAAACTTAATCTTACATTGTGATTTGGTCACATGAGACGTGATAAATATAATTCCCAATAAAAATGTAATTTTTTTGTTTATTCACATATTTTCAAGAAAATTGAACAGTAGCTTTATAATATGCTCTCTGGGCCGAATATTAATTCAAATGTAACGTGAATAAAAATTTGAAAATTGCAATTTTCTCCTCCTTCACTATAAAACACGTGACATCTTAATCGGTTATAATCATTTTCTTTTTCATCTCAGACAGTAGTCTGGCATCTGAAATGATGTTGCCACAAAAAATTCATACTTTAGTTAATTTTAAAAAATCTAATTGTTGTACCGATAAGCCGCTTGCACTCTTAGATTCAGAAAAATTGCCCCTTTCATTTGATACTAAATTCGTAACGATAAGACTAATATTTCTAATTTATTTTTCACGTTTCCTTTTGATTAGACATGAGTCAACATTTTAATTAATATCGACAAACCTTTCCTTTTATTATAATAGATTATTGCTGATCGATGGTTCAACCATTTGTTTTAAAGGTATTGGCGAGCTCTTTTGAAAGATACCCATCATGAAAATTTACTCTCCTCAAGGAAGGGGGGGGGGAGAGTCGAGGCTCCTACATACACAAAATTTTTACCCCAGTTGAATATCTCAATAACAAAAAATATATATTCGTTTCATTTGGTTTAGTGCAGTCTATAGATGTTAAACTCTACTTACCTGCAATTTCCTCCATAGACGTAATGTATTTGAATACTTTTAAGTGTCCCTGTACATAAACCATTTGCTTCATCTAGACGAAAAGCTTACTGTAGTATCCCTATATGATACACATTTAGAATACCAAGTTTGGAATTTCTGCTACTATTTATTCTTGAGATATGCTGATAACAGACCATTCGCTAAAAACATGATTTTCGTATTCAGGGTACCTCAGAACATGTAAATATAACAAAAATTCACATTCGAAAATTTGACCCTAAAACAATACTTTCTCGACCCTATGGGTAAGACAAAGTAAAAATATGTTAAAATACTCACTTTTAACCTTTTATGAAAAATAGCTTTAGAATTAATAATAATAATGTAGTACATACATATACATATGCGTATATATATTTATATTTTCTTTATCAAAGGTTTTACCGAATATTTTAAAATCTTTATCTGTTGTTTAGTATTTTTGTTTGGATGTAGCATTATGTTTGTACAGAGGAGAAATTCTTCACAATCGACAACAAAACAAAATCATGAATAAATATATATATATATATTCTTCCTTTTACAATTATATTCTTTTGTAATTGCAATACATGACACACCTGTTAAATATATATATCTGTGCTGATAAGTATAAAGGATTTAAGTCCATATTCTTGATTTTTCAGGAGACGAAAAATAAAGTTTTACTAGCTAAAAACAAATCAGAAGAATCGATTAGGAAAAAGGTATTTCGTTGATTTATACCCTTTATACCATTCAGTGGTTGTCAACCTTCATTTAATAACGGGAAAAATTGAATTAAATATTTTATACCATACATGAATGGTAAATTTCTGAATTGGTCCTTTTTTTACCAATGGATTTTCTCAAAGACTAAATGACATAGAATTAAATACTTTATACCAATCGATAGAGAATTTTTTCCTGAGTCTGACTATGTACTTAACTCAAAATCGACATTTTTGGACTTAAATCCTTTATACTTATCAGTACAGATATATACACACATTAATTTTAAATTGAAATAACTAATACACAGAGTAAGTTATATTTTAAATATGCAAAGCAAAAATAAAAAAGAATAATTCAGAACACGTGAGCCAACTTTTATAATTACATAATTTAAAAAAAATGCAGAATACATATCATCATATCTTTATTTATTTACTTTGATTTTAATCAACATCGAATTATAAACATTCTTCTTTTAAATGCCTGCAAGTAGTCATCTTGGATGGCATGGTAGTAAAACATTACATGCCTTCCAAAATTATACTAGCTAGCATGAATGTCCAAGTTGAATAACGCTTATTCCACGTATGAAAGTTATTCAGATATTCATACATACAGTAATTACAAAATTTAAAATAGAAAGTATACTAGGTAATAGAGAGACTTTAAGTATGCAAACAGATCCCTAAATAAATCTATGAATACTAAAATTAAAAAGCACAACTCAGAATATGTGAGCAAATTTATATAATTAATTACACATTTTAAAAATGCCGAATGGAATACATACCTTAATTAGCTCTTGATTACCGTCTCTGTTTTAAGGCCAGCACATTCTTCATTTTAAAGCCAGCAAGCAGTCATCTTGCAAGGCATAGAGTAATAAAATTTAATACCTTGCAAAATTCTACCAGCTAGCGTGACTGATGATATTCTCAACAACTTCCTCTGGCTCAGGTTGGTTGGTTGGTTGATTAACTTTTATTGGCGCAAGGTCCATATTTGGACATGCTGCGCCACACAAAAATGTAAAAAGATAAAAAGCAGCTTCTGGATGGGTTCACCCATCCAGATTGTCATTAAAAAAACACATTAAAAATAAGAAACAAAAATACATACAAGATAAAATCAAAAATAATAAAAACAGTGTATACAATAACAAACAGATGTAAAATAGGATGAACATTGTAAACAATAAAATCAGATGTCAAAGTAAAAACCAGCCTCCTTCAAAAAATTTGTCAAGTGATAATGAGGATTTGCACCTAAAAGGCTTGTCAGACCTCTGGCTCAGGTAGCATCTTCTTCTATTCTAATCAGTTTCTTTTCCATACCGCCATATGTGATTTAATGAATATTATTTAAAAAAATTCTATTTATTTCTTCTGAGAATGTCTTAAATAAGTGTTAGTATAAACTTTTATTATTAACTATACAAATTAAATTATGCTTAATAATTTTTACAGTCATGAAATTCATAGTATAATAAAAATATTTATCATAGATAACTACATAAAAATATATTTATGTATCTCTTACAAACTTATAATAAATCTTATTAATAAGTGTTTTCATAAAAGATATCAAATTTTCGTATCTGTAATTTAATAACCCTCACTTCACTTATTTTGGAATTAGAAACATATTAAACAGATGAAAATTGCATTTATTTACATTCTTGTTCAATATGAACATAACAAAATTTTGAATATTTGTATATATATAAATTCAAAAATTTTAAGTGAAAATCTACATAGTGTGGGAAAGTATACTTCTTTTAACAAATATAAACTTACCACCATTATCATGATAGTTAAAAAGTGATATGTTTTCAGGTCTTTTCTCAAAAAAAAACCTGTTCAAGTGGTTATTCACTGCAGAAATAACACTCAATAAAATCAATCACACATTAAATTTATACATTACAAAAGATGGAAGATTAAACGTAAACAATAATAATATTATTGTATCATAGGATCTTAACTGAAGCAATACCTTATAATAATGATCATGTTATGAAACTGACTATTTAAATAACCATGCTCTTTAATAATAATAAGTAAACAGTAGCTACAGTCAAATGGATACTTTCTATATTTGATACTTCCATGAAACAGATTAAACGTAAACAATAATAAGCTTTTTGCATCATAGGATCTTAACTGAAGCAATATCTTATAATAATGAGCATGTTATTATGAAAATGACTATTTAAATAACCATGCTCCTTAATAATAATAAGTAAACGATACCTACAGTCAAATGAATACTTTCTATATTTCATACTTTCATGAAACCGATTAAACGTAAACAATAATGTTATTGCCTGAAGCAATATCTTATAATAATGAGAATGTTATTACGAAATTGACTATTTAAATAACCATGCGGTTTCATCCTATTATACGGTACCGGTAGCCCATCGAAAGAAATTAAAAATGAAATTGTTTTTGAACGGAATGACAAGTATTTAAACTACAGATGAACCTTTTAACTATAGATAAGCCTCATTCGCGTTCACAGTGTATACGAAAAAATCAAAATTATTTTATTAAGGCAGTACAAATGCATGTATAATAACTCATACAGAAGGACAGTATAAGTAAGGACTTGAGAAAAATACTTTATTACTTACTTTATACGAAAAAAAAAAAAAAGCAATGAAAAAAATAATGAAAAATCACCACAAACAGAAAAACAAGATGGCTGCCGATCGTTAAGTTTAAGGAGAGGTGTAGAGCTATCCTTAAGAATTTAAGGATCCTTAAAGTTAAAGATCTTTAAACGGACATCTGAATTTCTATTTTAAGGAAAGTCGGAAATAAAGATTGTTTACATTTCGATTGACCAATGAAAATGCATCTTTTTAAAGATCTTTAGTTAAGGATCCTTAACAGCGGACATCTGAATGTGGGGGTAAGAAATAAAAATTAATTTTTATAATGTTTAAAAATATGCTTTGTCAAACATATTCATATTCAAGTACAAATTAAAATTACAGACTGCAATTCTGAAATAGCAGTATGAAATCATTAAATATTTAACGATGCTTGGTTTAAATAATACAAAATGCTTTAAAATGAAAAAATGTTTTTATTTTATGTATATTTTTAGAGTTTATTTTCTTAATAGTTAGCACTTGCTTCTTAAAATAAATTGCTTTCGTCAATCAAGTTTGTAAACAATAATAAAGTTGCCAAACGAAAACGTATGTGCAGTTTTCTTTCCTTTACTTTTTCTACTACTTTTAAATTCACAAAATCATAACATTCACAGCTATTTTCTAAGAAATAAAACTAATTTTTATTATGTTTGAAAATAAATTTTGACAAACACATTCGTATTCAAGTGTACAAATTAATATAACAAACTGTAATGCTGAAATAGGTGTATGGTATGAAATCGTAACTATTTCACATTGCTTGGTTTAAATAATACAAAATACTTTAAAATGAAAAAAATATTTCTGGTTTATGTATATTTTCGAAATTTATTTGCTTAATATTTAGTAAGGTAAAGACACCAGTGCTCGTCACCCCTAAAATCTGCACCAGTAGTCGTCACCCTCTTAAAAGAAGTGTTAAAATAACCGTTTTATAACCTGTATGAATTTGAATCTACCCGCATAAGATTCTCCAAAGCCTTCTGCTTCTTATGACATAAAAAGTTCGATTTCAACTATTGGGGAAGAGTAGGGAGAAACAAAATAAGGGAAGTATACGTTAAATTACAATTGAATTGAGTCAACGTAAAGCAAATGATTAAGGGAATAGATATGCATTTCTTGATATATTTTGTTGTTTGCTGCATTTGACATTGCTCATAAAGCATTGTATGTAATGCTTATGAAATGCAGAATACGATTTATGTGCAACTTTTTAAAATTTGACATAATATAAAGATTTTTGAGGTATGACGACTACTGGTGCATATTTTGAACGTTTTACCAGTGCTCGTCACCCCTGACGACCACTGGTGTTTTAACATTTTTAATAACTGGGTAACTTTTTTGATGAAAAATACTATATTTTCGTTTAGAATTATGATGGTATAATTTTTACTTTAATTTGTCTATCGGCACCAGTAGTCGTCAGGGGTATTCGTAAATGTAAACAAATGTATTTTAACCTCAAGAATGTGAACTTTATTGAACTTGTAACTTTTGTATAGCTTGTTTAAATAAAGTCAGTCATGGTACCTTTAATTCACTATGACTGACTTTAAACCACCTAAAATTTTCCATATTATTTTGCTGGAAAAATTAAACAATTCCACATAAACATATTTAGTTATAAAGAGCTTTTTCTAGATTTCTGTTATATATTTTAGAAAAACAGTCATGATTACTCCATACATCTGTCTAATCTATTTAAGTGATATTTACGTTTTGTATTGACCGTGATAATTTAATTTTAATTCCTATATATTTAAAAAATGATAAAATACAAAGGCTTAATTTCATAGTTAGCATGACTGTGAGTCGGTTCAAAATTATGTTAAGGCTTTTTTGTTATGTTAGATGCAGGTGAATAAAAATTTATATAGAAAATATTAAACATTAAAAGCATTTCTTAAGCAAGTTTTCTGTTTATACATTATATTAATTATGTAAGATAAACAAATAGTTAAAATGTTGATCAAAATTACCCTGTTGACTGTTGTTTTTAAATAATTAAAATTGTAAGATAATATTTGATAACATTAATTAACATTAACATTTGATAACATTAATATCCATAATATTTTATAACATTAGCTTGATGTGTAGAATAATACTAGCAAGCTTTGCCACCTTCGCTGGTGCCTATATTTAAATAAAATAGGAAAAAATCCCTATCACTATCAAAAAAAAAAAAAAAAAAAAAAAAAACTTTGAAATCAGTCGAAACCGCAGTTAATGTTCCCGCTGGTTTCTGTAATAGCTTTTCGTCCCGCAATATGATGATTGGCTTCTACTGCCTTCGGCATAGACTTAACCGCTTGCGCTTTTTATCCCCCCCCCCTCCTCTCCCACGGGTAAATTTAGAATTTTAACGAAATATTATCAAATTACATATTGCGTACTTTTAACCAATACCCACGCATCAAAACTCGCCTTTCTGAGTTAATTTGGAGTAGAGATAAGGTTAAAAACGTGTTTTTTGTCCGCCCGGCCGTGGGAAGAGGGGGAAGGGTAATTTTGCAAAATCGCCTAATGCGTGTAAGGTACACACACACACACAACCAACCAACGCATAATATATATATATATATATTTTTTTTTTTTTTGCCACCCTCGCATAGACGAAAGATCTTCGCAAAATCTCTTTATACTAGGTGTTGTATGCATATGACCAACTCAAACATCAGAAATTGCCTTTGTAAGATTATTTAGAGCAGAATTATTCGTAGAAATACGTTTTTGCCACCCTTTCTCAAAATTTCGTCGGAAAGAATTACGCAAAATACCTTTACAGTATTTTTGGGTACGCATAACCAATCAACGCATCAAAAAATTGCTTTCCTGATATAATTTGGAGAATAATTACTCTTGAAAACGTGTTTTTGCATCCACCCCACACTTAATGAGGAAGGAGAGGCGAAGGGTTTCTCAAAATTCCTTTATAGTATGTATTAGGTACGCATAATCAACCCATACATTTAAAAAAAAAATAATTGCAATACAAAAAGAATTTTTTATATGCCGTGTTTTAAAATTTTCTGTTGAATCATATAAATGCTATTGAAGGCAGTGAGAACCCGAAACAATTGGCTACAAGTAATTTAAAAATGCATAGTCACTGTGTTCTGAACTATTCTGAAAATTTCAAAAGTCTAGATAGTCGGAAAGATTGATGATCTGGAAGAGTATATGATTGATGAATCATATAAACGCTACTGAAGGCAGCGAGGACCCGAAACAATTGGCTAAAAGTATTAAAAAATGCATTGTTATCGTGTTTTGAGCTATTCTAAAAGTTTCAAATGTCTAGCTAGTCGAGAAGTTAGTTAAATAAATTTTCTGTTGAATCATGTGAACGCTACCGAAGGCAGCGAGGACCCGAAACAATTGGCTAAAAGTATTAAAAAATGCATTGTTATCGTGTTTTGAGCTATTCTGAAAGTTTCAAATATCTAGCTAGTCGGGAAAAAAGTTAAATAAATTTTCTGTTGAACCATATAAACGCTGCCGAAGGCAGCAGTGACCCGAAGCAATTGGCTAAAAAATTTTAAAAATCCATTGTTACCGTCTTCTGAGCTTTTCTGAAAGTTTCAAAGGTCTAGCTAGTCGAGAAGTTAGTTAAAAATCGATTGCAATATTTGTACTGATAACGCTGCCGAAGGCTGCAGGGACCCGGAGCAGTTGGCTAAAAGTATTTAAAAAATGCATTTTCATCGTGTTCTGAACTATTCTGAAAGTTTCAAATGTCTAGGTGGTCGAGAAGTTAGTTAAAAATCAATTGTAAGATTTGTACTAGACAAACAAACAAGAATACGCGTTAATAAAAAGCATGTTAAAATCAATCTTACTGCGATAATTTGGAACAAAGTCACTCTTAAAAACGAGATTATTACCCCCTCCTCTGCTACTTACCCTCTGCTTTAAGTAAAGATAGTTTTCAAATTATTTCACATATGAATTTGTTTTATTCGCAATATTTTGAATTTTACCATTTAATGTTTTGTGTTTTAAGCCCTAAGAATAGATTTGGGTTCTAAATATGCTCCAAAGATATTCTGTTTCACTTAATTTTGCAAAAACGCAATTAAAATCAAACTATTGAGCAAATTGTTGCGTTTTATTTACATGACGACCACTGGTGCAAATACCTGACGACTACTGGTGAACCGCAGTTTTCAAGTGACGAGCACTGGTGCATTTTTATAGGTTTAATTTTTATTTTTTCAAAAAAATTGGCTTAACGTATTGAAAAATTGAAAGTGTCTAACAACAACTAGAAGAATCAGTGTATAAAATAGACCAAAGTATGATATTGATACATAAATTCCACATAAATGCCACGCGAAAAAAAACAAACATTTTAAAAATAAGGCCTTAAGAGTGACGAGCACTGGTGTCGTTACCTTACTTGCTGCTTAAAATAAATTGCTTTCGACAATGAAGTTCGTTTGGTTTGGTTTGGTTTGGTTTGATGAGTACTGAGATTTTTTGCTTGCCTCGAAGGCCGCTTATATCTCGAAATATCCACACCACAAGGGTTTACAAGTTTTTATTTAATACACAGGAACAAGTACACAATATTTTGAAGACATAAGACAACACAAACATCCATGCCCGCATGAAGTTCGTAAACAATAACAAAGTTGCCAAATGTAAACATTATACAATGGTTAGTTGGTTGGATGTTGGGTATAACGTTGCACTAATATTACGATATGAACATAGATAGTAAAAATGAGACGAGCGATTGCGTAAGCTGGAGAGCTCGAGAAACTTACAGCCGTTGACAATAGGGTCGCTGCAGTCAAATTTTGGTTACCGAAGAATATACGGGAGTGTCGTATCTGTATAATAATCTGTGGCATGGTATTAGAGGAAGCGTATTTGAATGTAGGAAACTTTTACCGGACGTGATTTACTCATCAGTATTTCTGGTTCGTTTCTTGTTTGACGAATTATTCTGTGACGACGTCAGCTTGGCGTGATCGATTTCGATATCAGGCAGAGGCAGTGATGCCAGATTATGCATTTTGCCCCCATTTTGGGGGGATTTTTAAGGCTTCTCGGGACAATTTTGGGGACCAAATATTTGTGGGGACTTTCTGGGGACAAATCTGGGGAGTTCAACTTTCGGTCAATGTTGGCAACGTAAGGATTTATCCCTACGACCAGAGATTTTCAATAGCTTTATTGTTATTTTGGGATTTTTGTCAAAAATTGTCTTCATTTGGGGAAAATCTGAGCTTAAATCGATTTAATATATGTATATATATATATATGTTTTTGAAATTTTTTTTATTTTCCATTTTTAGTGGAAATCAAGTTGGGGATTTTGTCGAAAAAAAAAAAAACCTGATTTGGAGAAATTTGAAGACCTGTTTGGAGAAATAATTTTCGACCATCTAGCATCCCTGTGAGCACTGCTGGCAGCACTGACTGCACTGCACTGCGACACAGTGTTGCCAATCTGGCGATTTTTCCGCCAGATTTGGCTTATTTTTCCGAGCTTTGGCGGAAAAAAATTCTGTTTGGCGGATGGCGGGTAATTTAGCCTTTTTCTAAAAAAATTTGGCGGATTTTCGATGAAATTCATATTAAAAAAAAAAAAAAAAAAAAGCATTGACTTTTTTTTTTCTCGCATCAGTAGTTGTTTTACACCTTGGTAAAAAGATACAGTTAATATCATACTTCTCTTCTTCGACATTAGAGGAATTGTTTAAGAACTAATCTGTTAATTGCAAGTAATCGTTTATTTCCTTAAGTAAAGGGGAGGAAGAGGTTAATAATTAGTTTTAGTTTGCTTAGAATATATTGGGTTGTTCGGAAAGTAATTTCGTTTTTTTCAGCTGAGGACATAATTGTATTTTTTTCACACCATCTTCACAATTAAACTTCATTACCGTTATATAGTGTGACAGCTGATATAGCAAGGCTTGTTCGTGAAAAAGTTCATTTTATTTTGCTCAATAGGTTTTGATTGGCGCCCTATCAAATAAAGAAAATCGGATGTGACATTTTCGGCACATTTTGTTTTTACTACCAAAAAGGCGAAAATACTGTTCAAACAAGGAAACAAGTATACGATGTGTATACAGGAAATTTATTTCAAGAATACCACTGTCAAAACTGGTTTACCAAATTTTGTTTCGGCAATTTTGACGTTGAAGATTCTTAATTCCCGTTCTGGGAAACCAGTTTATGCTAATGAAGACAAAATAAAGTATTGGTTTATGAAAACTGCCAAATAACAACTTGTGAGATCACTAAGAAACCGATTAAAGTTGAGAGTATATAATTCAATAAAATATATATACAATATAAGAAAATCGTCTTTCATTTTCAAAAGAAAAAACGAAATTATTTTCCGAACAACCCAATAGTTTCTGCTTTTATTTGTTCTTAGTAATACTCCAGGATCTTACCAAATTCCAAACACAAAGTTTGTAATGATCGATAGATAGCGCTTTTTCAGCTTTCGTTGTCAGTAAATATTATAGCCACGTGTATTATTATTGTTCTTTTTGTTATTCTACTTAATATTCGTACTATAATTTCTCCGCCATTACATCATGGAAAATTGATTGCTTTTGGAAAAAAATATTTCAGTTTATTCAAAGTTCGATCGGAAGTAGATTTTTAACTGAAGTTGAACAAATATTAGCTTCAAATCATCTGATTAATTCTTTACTTCCATTAGCCGAAGCAACTGAAATTTTAAATTTGTCATTTGGAAATAAATGGAAGCTTAATTCTGGATTTCTCGATCCTTTGGAGTTACACTGTAGCACACAACAGTATGTGTTATCATTTTTACCGGATTTATTAATTTTTATTCAATAAATATATGTGAAACTAAACATCGGCATGCAATGACGGCCTAATCAAAGCCGAATTAAAGCATGTTTATTGTAATTTCACCTTAGCCCACCAGAGGGCGAGCATTTCATTACAATCGCGGATTGCATGCATATATTTATAAAGCCTGCTTAATTCTAAAACAATTATACAGTTATTTACCAAAAAAAAAAATGCTTGCATGCATATTCGTGTTTTTAATGACCGATAGATGGCGTAACCAGAGCAATAACTATTGTCCAATCATAGCAATGGATTTGTAAATGGATCAAATAACTCGGATGGATGGGTTTTACGTCGCACTAATGCTGCGCAGATGGGCAATTGGCGACGGTCTGGGACACACCCTTAAAATATTTCAATGTACAATTGAAAATACAACATAACTATGATACAACATAAGCCATGATTTTCTCTAGATAATTATTACTTTAGATTTTTACAGACATTTCTAATTATAAATTGCAAAATAAAGCATAAGTTTGCAGAGATGTGAACAGATGAAGATTCACCATCTTACACTGATAGTAATTAGGGCTTGATCTACATTTTAATTCACAAGTCTCACTTTTGTGAAATTTTATTTCTCTTTGCGAAAAAAAAAAAAATAATTATGCAAAACTATTCATTTTAGCAGTTATTCTATCTAATGTTTAATACTACAAAGTTAATAGCATTTCATTGAACCAAGAATAAATCTTCATTAAAAATAACATATTGTTACAATATTATCATTTTTATAAAATAAAATCTTGTGAAATTTTTCATTTCAAGGTCAAACAATTTGACCTTTAATATCTCAAAAAACATTTTTTTATTTTTATTTTAAAAATTATATGTTATTCTTACGTTTCTTGTCTATAATTACTGTGAGTTTCAACTTGGGACTGCCATGGGATGCTGAGTTATAAATTAATATTGCAACCCCTCCATCAGTATTTTCATACTAACATAAGTTTTACCCATATTTTGTTACCAAATTAACTTAGAGATATAAAATTGGTATCATTAGAATTAAAGGGCAAAATTAACGGTCGCCACCGGCCACGTGGCGACTAAATAAAAAAATCTGATGTGGGCACCACATGACTTCCTTATACACTTTTAAAAATATACATAATGTTAAAAAACATTGACATTGGACCCGAAACAGTTGGCTAAAAATATTTTAAAAAAATGAATTATCACCGTGTTCTGAGCTTTTCTGAATGTTAGTTAAAAACCGATTACAAGATTTGTACTGGTAACGCTGACGGAGGCAGCAGGGACCCGAAAAAATTGGCTAAAAGTATTAAAAAAAAGGCATTTTCACCGTGTTCTGAAAGTTTCAAATGTTTACCTAGTCGAGAAGTTAGTTAAATAAATTTTCTGTTGAACCATATAAACGCTGCCGAAGGCAGCAGGGACCTGAAACAGTTGTCTAAAAGTATTAAAAAGATGCATATTCACCGTGTTCTGAACTATTCTGAAAGTTTCAAATGTCTAGCTAGTCGGGAAGTTAGTTAAATAAATTTTCTGTTGAACCATGTAAACGCTGCCGAAGGCAGCAGTGACCCGAAATAATTGGCAAAAAATATTTAAAAAATGCATTGTCACCGTGTTCTGAGCTTTTCCGGAAGTTTTAAATGTCTAGCTAGTCGGGAAGTTAGTTAAAAATCGATTCCAAGATTTGAACTGGTAACGCTGCCGAAGGCAGCAGGGACCCTACACAGTTGGCTAAAAGTATTAAAAAAATGTATTTTCACCGTGTTCTGATCTAGTCTGAAAGTTTCAAATGTGTAGCTAGTCGGAAAGTTAGTTAAATAAATTTTCTGTTGAATCGCATAAACGCTGCTGAAGGCAGCAGGTATCGGAAACAGTTGGCTAAAAATTAAAAAAAAATGCATTGTCAACGTGTTCTGAGCTTTTCTGAAAGTTTCAAATGTCTAGCTAGTCGGAAAGTCAGTTAAATTGCAAGATTTGTCTAAACCGTTTTTGAGTTATTAGCGTTTTTTGATACATTATGGCCAAAACCTATGTATTTTTGTCGTTATGAACCTAATTTTCCTAAATATCTCCAAAACGGAAAATCATAGAAAGTCCAAAAAGGGAGGTGCACAACTAGATGTTATAACAAACCTATGTACCAATTCGCAACTTTCTACGTCCAACCGCTTTTGAGTTATGCGACATACACACACACACACAGACACACACACACACATACAGACGTCACGAAAAATCGTGTAAAATCCCTTATATCTCTAAAACGAGAGCTCGTGTTAAGACGACACTTGCAGGTGTGCAACTAGACATCATGACAGTCATACGTATAAATTGGCAACATTCAGCGATCATTCGTTTTCGAGCAATGTAAAATACAAAATCCATTTCGCAAATCGGGATTACTATACTTCCTTATACTTTGTATAAGGAAGTAAAAAGATGGCGATTAAAAATTATGCATCGATCGCCACTAAAGTCGCCACTTTTTATGATCATTAAAATAATCTAAAAATCGAGCGACGATAGGCAATCGAAGCCTTGTGATTTCCAATCTTTTTCCATCCATGGCATAAATGTCAATCACGGAGTAATAAGACAGGAGAAGAAGGTAACGCTGAAATTTTGTGATGTTGTTTTCTAATGTTTACAGATGGCGCCAGCGTGCAATCCTTCCTTCTCTCCAGCTTCCGCAATGTTATTCAATGGGGAAATGTCTCGTTTTAATTATTTTTTTTTTAAATAATATCAAGCTGAAAAAATTTCGGTTGAAAGCAAATTTCATTAAATAGAGTATTCTAACCAACATGTTTTTTTAAAGAGCCATTTTATACTCATTTTACTTTGAAAGAAAGCTTTTAAAAAATGACGATCCTTATGAACCGAAGCTAGCTAAAACAGACAATTGGGAGGAAGGAGAATGGATGAAATTTTGTAAAGAAAAAAAATAAACTTACTTTAGGTGCAGAAAACACGAACTCGGACTTTATTTTTCTCCTACGGCCTTTTTTTTTCTTTTCTTATCACTATCATAGCCTGTTTTACAACTAGGAACGAGGTATTTATTTGAAACATCTGAATTATGCAGTTTTAAGAACTTACAAAGAAATTAAATTGCTTAAAATAAAAAATTTTAAATGTATTCCAGCAAAATTCTATTGAAAACAACAGTATATCCGCGCCGAGGTAGGGAGGAATGACAAGTGGCGCCCTCAATATTTACCAAAAATTTAGATCACAGTTTCGTAGCTTTCTCACATTGGACCTTCAACTCCTATTAATATTACTCCGTGAATACGGCTCCTGGTCTTTGAAAAAATTCTCGGGCGAATTGATCCACGACCGGTCCATGGAACACATTACACTGGACGACTTTGATCCAGACCGGTCGGTGAGACTGGAAGCATTGTTTCACGACCAATCCGCGATTGTAATGAAATGCTCGCCCTCTGGTGGGCTAAGGTGAAATTATCACACCACTGATAGCTTTCACGCTCAAGCAATGATAGAACAACAAGAAAGAACAATAATAAATACACGTGTGGCTATTATATTTACTAACAACTGCAGTTGAGGAAGCGCCATCTATCGATCATTACAAACGCGGATTGGATCGATCCTGGATCAGTCGAGAGCCTGCTGCGTAAACATCAAGACTCCGGAAACGTCGCGCCCTTCTTTCAGCCAATCAGCATTCTTCATACAAAGGACGCTGATATGAAAATAACAACAAACCTCCGTGCAACAAACACATGGAAATTTAATATTGCAAGTGAGGATAGAAAGAAATGGAGATATGTCAGTCATTATGATAAAAATATGTTCCTTACCTAGTTCTGAAAAATTTTTCATTTTTCCTATGAACTCTTAAAACGCATATTATGAAAAACTGCCATGAATTTAGTTTGTGAAAAGCGATTTTCAGGATTAAGAGATTCATGGAGATGGGGAATTAAGAGAGAAAGGAATTAAATTATTCAAATTATATATATATACTTAAATAACCTTTTCTTTTGATAATGTGTATTCCATACATAGTACATATTATTGGCGTTTTGGTTAAGAGATAAAAATTAAGTTTTAGACTCTCTTTATTTAACACATTTTCAAACATTTTAATGGATGATATTTATTAAAATATCTTTTATTGAGATTTCACTGGTACTGGTTATAAAATTTTCATTAAACATAAAATGCAATCCGGGCACTTATTACTACTTATTATTATTGTATCAAATCAATTGTTTTATAGTTATATTTTTTTATGATCACATTTACCACAGCAAGGTTAATTGATAGCTTTAAATAGGCCTATAGAGTCATGCAATGTTATATATTTTAAAAATTTATTCATTAAATAAAGAAGTTTTTATTTGTTTATTTTTTTCTCTTAGATAAATACAAATATTTTTAACAGGATTCATACATCATCAGGTAAAATTGATCATAAAACCTGGAAAAACGTCAATTTCCTTTTTCTCATAATATAATTTCCTTGTTTAGCCTTCATATTAAATCAAATAATTAAGTATTGTGAAAATACGCATGTGAGCAATGATTTCCATGTAAATTTGTCATGATCGGCAGTAATACGGCAGTGGCGGATTTAAGGGGGGGGGGCTAGGGGGCTGAAGCCCCCCCCAAAACACTGACATTCACAATTGAATATTGCATTTGTAAATTTTTTATTGGTCTAGAACAACCTTTTGAAAAATCTTAGCCCCCCCCAAAAGTCAAGTTCTGGATCCGCCACTGTAATACGGCATCATACAATGGAATTAGAAGTATTTTCACCTCTCTAGAGGAGTATTTCTCGTAATATATTGCTAATATTTTCTTTAAAATTGTCTGGAAAACTCAGGGAAATTTTTTCTCATATTTGATTATGAACCCTGTATAATCAAATTTAACAACAAAATGTCTTTATATAATAAAAGAATCTGTATGTTATATACTTACAGCTACATAATTTTTTAAATAGGTATGGATCAGTTTTATGCATGTACACAAGACAATGGCTAAATACTTTCATTACATTGTCACAATATTTACGTTAACATGCATTGGCACTGAAGCATGCACCACCACCGAAAATATTCAGGGGGTGTGTCGCCCCTCCAAAAATTTCTCTTTTTTTCCCTTATACAAATAAAACTTAACACACATTTTTTTATGTTTATATACTTTTATGGTGTATTGAGTGAAAGTTTATTTTTTTAACTTCCCAATGCAGTTGAAATATGTTCATCAGTTTAATTTGTTTGCCATTGCTCATACTTTTATTTCCAAATATGCAGGGTTGCCACCACCTGTATATTTTCTACCACTATTTTTATGTAGAAATGTATGCTTTTTTGTTTTTTTTAATTGCTTAAACATATTGCAAAAAATGCTGCTTATGAATAATGGCAAAAAAAAAAAAGTATGCTCGGCAATTCTGAATTGTCACGAATTTTTAATAAAATATACTAAGAAGATTGACTATAAAACACTGGTAGTAAATTATCAGTAATGCAGCTTATAGCTAACTAAACCATATTAAATCAAATAAACAGTTCTCGCTGACTCTACCTAAATATGTTTTTGTTTGTTTCACAATTTATAAATACTTAAATACAAAGTTCAAGTATAATTTTGAATTGATATCTTTTTTCCCTATTCGCTGAAGTTCACACACAGAAAGAATGTGTTCTCAAATTAAAAAATCTTATGATGAAATATCATAAAATTTGACTTAATGTGAAGTGAAAACCAAAGACGAGGGGTTTTTATGAGTAAGAAATCAAACTGGCAAATTTTTATTTTGAGTAAAATTAATTTTCGTTGATAGCCTACTTTTTTTTAACCGGTAAAACATATCAGCAAAAACAAATAGCTTTTATCATTTCAATGAAATACATGTACAGTCGGTAACAAAAGTGTCCGAACACTAGCGAAAATTCCTATATAAAACTAGTATGTTGTGGCCACCACATGACTTTCTTCTATATTTTCCTATACAAATTCACTCAGTAAAAATAACTTATTAAAATTATTATTTAAAAAAATTATCTTCCACGATAATGCAGACTATTTCCATATTAGAGAAGTAGTATAACACTAAATATAAAAAAAAGTCCTCAATATTAAAAAGAAAAAATTACGATTTCTTTTTCTAAGTTTTTTTTTTTTGTTGTTGTTGTTAAAAGTAAAAAAAAATCGATAACTTTGTTTTAAATTATCACGGATTTATAGTTCAACCATTTGTTTTAAAGGTATTGACGAGACCTTTTGAAAGATGCCCATCTTGAAAATTTACTCCCCTCGAGGGGGGACTTCCCCCCCAGGGGGGGGGGGGTGAGGCTCCTACACATACAAAAATATTTTCCTAGTCGACTATCTCTATTATAAATAATTCTTGTAAATTTCATAATGATTACTAAAAAATAATTCTCTTTATGCACATTTATACAAAATTTTGTCCTACATCACCATGTTAAAAATTTAGAAAAAGCAGGACGGCAACACAACCTGTAAGACAATTTTTCACCAAAAGTTGATAGGCACTAATTTATGTCAAGGTGCATTTACATACCAATTTGTATGAAATTCTGTGCAGTAGTTCCTGAGATACAGTTCCCACAAAATTTTGTCACACACACACACAAACATTTTCTAAAAAGGGTCAAATCGTGTTAGTTGCAAATCATATATCCCTGCTACCCAAATTATAATAAACATTCACGTCGAACAAAAGCAATAAATAAAGATATGTATATACATTTTTACTTTCTTCTATATGTAATATAGAGAAAGTATTGGATTCGCGAAAATTTTCGAAGTCCACTTTTTGATGGATTTACATGTTTTGGGATATGGAGAACACGAATTAATAGTTTTTAGAAAATGTCTGTCTGTCTGTATCATTTTTTTGTGGACGCTGTATCTCACGAACCAATGAATGAAATTTAACCAAACTTGGTATTTAGTTGCACCCTGACATAAACTGGTGCTGATTAGATTTTGGGATCAATCGCTCAATAGGTGGCGTTGTGATCGCATTTTATGCAAATTTTTAACATGGCAGCATAGGACAAAATTCCGTATAAATGGGCATAAAGAGAGTTATTTTACACTTGTGATTGTAAAATTAATATGAATTATTGATAATAGTAGTAGTTAGCTAGGAAAAAAATTTTGTGCATGGGGGGGCATCGGTTCCCCCCCCCGGGGAAGTAAATTTTCAAGATGGGTATATTTCGAAAGGTCTCGTTGATAATAGTAATAGTTAACTTGGAAAAAATTTTTGTGCATGTGGGGGCATCGGTTGCCCCCCCCCACCGGGGGGGGGGAAGTTCCCACCCGGGGGGGCAAAGTTTCAAGATGGGTATCTTTCGAAAGATCTCATCAATACCTTTAAAACGAATGGTTGAACGATAAATCTGTGATAATTTAAACCAAAGTTATCGATTTTTTTTACTTTTAACAAAAAAAAAACAGAAAAATATCGCAATTTTTTTTAAACGAAATTTAACCAAACTTGGTATTTAGTTGGTCCCCGACATAAACTGGTGCTGATTATGTTTGGGGATCAATAGCTCAACAGGTGGCGCTGTGATAGCATTTTATCTAAATTTTTAACATGGCAGCATAGGACAAAAATTCGTATAAATGTGCATAATTAGAGTTGTTTTAAACTTGTGATTGTAAAATTAATATGAATTATTGATAATAGTAGTATGTAACTAGGAAAAAAAATTTCTGCATGGGGGGGCATCGCTTCCCCCCCTGGGGGGGAAGTACCCCCCCGGGGGGGATAAATTTTCAAGATGGGTATCTTTCGAAAGGTCTCGTCAATACCTTTAAAACGAATGGTTGAACTATAAATCTGTGATAATTTAAAACAAAGTTATCGATTTTTTTCACTTTTAACAAAAAAAAAAAAAAAAAAAAATCGAACTTTTTTTTTTTTTTTTAAATATTGTTACTGATTGAATATGTATAGGTAAATATAGAAGAAAGTCTTGTGGTGGCCACAACATACTAGTTTTTTTTTTTTTTTTTACGAAAAAAAACTGAAAAAAAAAATCTTTTTTTTTTTTTTTTTTTTAAATATTGTTACTGCGTGAATTTGTATAGGAAAATATAGAAGAAAGTCTTGTGGTGGCCACAGCATACTAGTTTAATCTTGTTTCTAACAACCACATGACTTCCACCTTCCAGTATCGACTATTATCAGGTGCGGTCCAAGGGGTGTGCGGTCGCACGGGGCTCTCGCTCGATGCACAAATGAAAGGGCGCTAAAAGGACGAAAATTTTCTCGGGACTTTTTCATTTACAATTTTTACTTTTTTATTTACAATTCCACTGCAAAGAGAAGATGAAACCGAAACACCCACTATCCACCTCCCACCCCCAATTCCTTATATTCCTGTCTTCGAAACACTCATGGATTTTCTCTTTGACAGTTTTATGATTTCTTCCGAGTATCTCATACTCACCCCGAGGTGACTATCATCAATTGCAGGCGTGCAGACTAGGACTAGCATAATTTTTCTGTGTCTTTTATTGTCGTGCTGAATCTTCATAGAAGAGAGAGCATTTTCAAAGTGCTGTCCATCAATTACACGCCCCTGTTTTCGAGTTGGCGTATATGGCTTGCCAGGATAATACGTAAGCAGCAAGTTTGAAAATAGGTTCATTTGGAAATAATGACTGCTAAGGGGGGTGAAGGCTGTCTGGTTTAATAGAAAATGTTGAAAATATCTGAATTTAGGATTGGAAATTTCATATCACCCGATTTTTTAACAACTTTAACCTTCTTATTTGTATACATAAGTTTTTGGTTGGTACGTTTACTCAAAGAATAAAAAGAAAAAAAGAAATTTTTTTTTCACTTTTCTATAAAGTCACTAGTACTTTAAGAAAAAATATCTCAAGACGGCAGCTTTCAGCTGATTTATGCTGTTTTTACAAATAAAACTCGAAACTTTAAAATGCATTTCTTAAATAATTTTACTAGGTAAACACTAGAGATTGAAAAGCTGTCTTATCATATTCTATAAAAATAAATATATATTTTTGAAGTGAAAACTTCTTTAGGCGCGTTGAGGACTTTTGGTGAACAAAAATCATGAAACTCGTGTCATCGTCAGCGAAGGTTTTCCAATTGAAGTGAAAACTTCTTTAGGTGCATTGAGCACTTTTAGGTAAACAAAAATCATGAAACTCGCGTCATCGTCATCTAAGGCTTTCCATGAGAAGAAACATATTTTTTACCAATTTATATTATCGAAAGTGGAATTCGAGATTTCAGCTGATTTACACGTTTTGAGGTCTCTTGAATCAGTTTTCTTTTGTATCTCAGCTACTAATTAAAATAATTTCATAAGTAATACATCATTAGAAAGCTTTGTTGATTTGGAATCGAACAGTAGATTACAGAAATTTATACCACCAGATGGCGCTGTAATATTTTAAAATTTCAAATTCTAATTATGATTAAATTATTTTTAATACATCATTCGAAAGATATTTTAAAGTTATTTTATATTATCGAAAGAGGAATTAGATTTCACCCGATTTACACGTTTTGAGGTGTCCTGAATTGGTTTTCTTTTGTATCTCAGCTACTAATTAAAATAATTTCATAAGTAATACATCATTAGAAAGCTTTGTTGATTTGGAATCGAACAGTAGATTACATACATTTATACCGCCAGATGGCGCTGTAATATTTTAAAATTTCAAATTCTAATTATGATTAAATTATTTTTAATACATCATTTGAAAGATATTTTAAAGTTATTTTATATTATCGAAAGAGGAATTCGATTTCACCCGATTTACACGTTTTGAGGTGTCCTGAATCGGTTTTCTTTTGTATCTCAACTACTAATTAAAATAATTTCATAAGTAATCAATATTTTTACTTAATATAAGGCTTAGTTCATTTAATATGGGTAGCTACAAATATTGTGCCGAATCATATAATACAGATCATAAACACTTCTTTACAAACCAAAAATAATAATCTAATAGCTTGACGATACAATTCACAAGTTACTTAGTTTTCACTTCTATCAGCAGTCCCCAAAGACTGCTTTTAGTTTTTTTTTCCTATGAATACACGAGATTTTTGAGAAGAAAGTATAATATATCTGCATAATTTATGACCACTAAATTGCAGCCACCTTTTTTCGAGATTGGGGGTGGGCTGATATGGATACTTGCACAGGTGTCAAAATTCCGTCGGACCACCCCTGACTATTATAAAATATTTTGGAAGTAATATGGTCAGAAAACATAAATGACACCACCAAGGCTATAAAATTAATGCAGAACTCATAGCAGCTAATCATTTAAAATATTTCTCTATCTATTAAATAATTGGTTTAATAAAAAGAAAATTCTGTTTCATTTACTTGTGGTATGAATTCTGTACCAATTTTCCAGCCTTGTAATCAATCACTTGCCTAACAATTTTTCTGTGATAGAAAAATAATACATATGTCTTAAGGCATACAAAAGATAATTTATGCAGCAAGTTTAAAGAAAATTAGAAGAGCAAATTTTTTGGGAACAATAATTTCTGATATCTAATACTGACCAATCTTATGCTACTTATAAATTTTTCTGTGGTAACCAAGTAATGCAGGCAAAACAAGGTTCACATTAGAGAGTGGGATTGCGAGAATCCCATTATCAGGGGCGTAGCGAGCGGGGGAGGGTGGGGGGGCAGGCTATCCCCCCAATGTTGAAGATAGATAATCTAGTCGGCCTAGAGGCAGATGTACAGATTGAAGGTTTTTTTTTTTCAGTCGGCTTTTATTTCTAAGGAAATTTTTCAAGCGGGAAGCATATCGATAAAAAAGTATTTGACCGTCAGATGAATCTCTTTTACAATATAGCTCTAACATTCACGACGAACCTTCCTGTCAACTTTTCAACAGATAATCCGATTAATCGTCTTCTAATTAGCTTTTATTTCAAGTTCATTTTTTTAAACTTCGTACAAGTCGAATTTTCTAGTCTATTCCAGGTTAGAAACTCAATGAAATTTGTTTTGCTTTTGGCTTCGAAGTTCAATAAAAGTACTCCAGTCGTCTTGTTGGCAGATAACTCGACGAAATTCAATAAAATATTTTAGTCGGCCTGTTATTCACAGATGACCCGATTAAAGTGTTTTTACTGTCAGCTTCGAAGTTCAATAAAAATATTCCAGTCGGCCTATTGACAGATAATTCGATTAAATTGGTTTGCTTTCGACTTCGAAGTTCAATAAAATTATTTTAGTTGGCCAAAAATAAATAAATACAACATTTATTTTATCATATCCATAATTACAGATGTAAATTAACTTTAAATTAAAAAATAAATAAACCTAGGTTACAAATTAAATAATAATCCATTAGTGCATCACTGTCGCCAATAAAGTTTTGCTTGGCTAGATTTGCACCAGCAAAATGGAAAAGCACACACACACAAAAAAAAAAAAAAAAAAAACTGGGTAGTAGATGTTTAATATATTAATTTAAATAAACTTTATCTTTTATCTTGCACTTCTTCCTAAAAAAAAAAGTAAAAATAAATAAAAAGTTTCCGATTCTGTACAAACTTGATATGAAAAACTAAGACATACTGCACTTAGTTTTACTTTAATAATGCATGCACTTTTTACTCAGATAAGTTACACTTACTATTATAACAGTCATACACTTATTCCAATTAAGCCATTCACTAAGACAAAAATCAAATATATATATATATATATTAAAAAAAAATCGCCAACGTCTACGAACGTATTTTGTCTCCAATATTTAATTTTATAACATCTATGCTGTACTAAACTAAATACTCAGGTAATTTCTAGAACCACAGCATAATCAAGGTTTAGGGTATTAAATTTAAGATAAACATACACAAATATAAGAAAATAAACGAAGCTTCTCGTGACAAAAATAGATAGTATTTTGAAGCATGTATTTGAGAAGTTTTAAAGTACCATATTATCAAGAATAAATTATCAAAACGAAATCTTAAATATATTTGTGTTATTTTTTGTTTGTTTATTTCGTTTATTTTTAACATCAGACTTGGATTAGATTACTTCTAACGATAGTCTAACTTGTGGTTGGAGATGTCTTTTTGAGAATAGAATAGACTAGGATAAATTACATTATCTTACTGACGATGTTTGTTTACATTTTACACATCGCAGCGCGATAGGGATTCGTTGATCAAAATCCAAGACGCATGCGTGAAATGACGAAATTTGCGTCAGTTCTACGTAATTTGAAGAACCAATCAGAGAAAAAAAGTTCCCCTGTTACTGTTCTAAGTTTAATCGCCTGTCGGAATCTGGGGGCGGGTTCAGGCTCTCGATCGATAATTGGTCGTGGAACAATGCGTCCAGTCTCATCGACCGGTCTGGATCAAAGTCGTCCAGTGTAATGTGTTCCATGGACCGGTCGTGGATCAAATCGCCCAAGAAATTTTTCCGAGTCATTTGATCCATTTACAAATCCGTTGCTATGATTGGACGTTGGTTATTGCTCTGGTTACGCCATCTATCGGTCCTTACAAACGCTAATATGCATGCAAGTATTTTATTTGGTAAATAACTGTATAATTGTTTTAGAATTATAAATATATACATGAATGGATTGAAATGTACAATAATGCAAATTAAAATTCATCGAATATTATTTAAATAAAATAAAATAAAATTTTAAAATGCTCCCTGCTAACAATTTATCGATCAGTTAATTTTTATGAAACATTTTTATGTTTTAATACTAAATATTTGCATTAAATTTCAACATTCAAACATAAAAACAATTAACAATATTTAAAAATCAACATTTAATTTGTATTTAAATAATAATAATATTAATAAAAAATCATAAATATATTAAACATTAAAAATATTATTGATTCAAATCAGAATTAACTGAATTTAACAAACCAATTTAATGAAGATTTGTATCAAGTGAATGATAATTTAAAAAACTGTTATAAAAATCTTTTTTTTTTTTTTTTTTTTTTTAATCATTGATTTAAATTTATTTTTTGCAATGTGTAATAGTTTTATATTTCTTACCTTAGATCATAATAAAATTTGAACCTACTTCTTATTTACATCGATTATTTGAATGCTAAATATTTGTTTTAAATTTCAGCATTCCAACTTAAAAATATTTAACAAAAATTAGCTTGATAATCTGCGTTAATATTATGAACTTTCAATTAACTCTTTACTCCATGTACCTGCTCGTGTTCGTAAAGCTTTTACATGTAACCTTTTCTTTGTGCAGATGGCAAATTCTCTTTCCTATTCGGTTTATTGATGTTGTAGCATTCGTATGGCGTTTGGTTTATATCCTATGTAACTACAACAAAATTTGTCGTTTTCTGTAACTACGTTAATTAAAACTCAAGATCTAATCTCTGCTACTTAATTTTGTTAAAGTGTCAACAGGTTAGGGGCCCAGATTCGCGTCCTACTGCGCCAGAGTTAAGTGAAAAGTATCGAAGTAAGCCTATTCAAGGTGATCGAGATTCACGGTGTAAAACTGATCTTGGCGATATAATTAATAGCTAATTATGGAAATATTTACGACAGATAAACTTCTTGGCTCAGAAAATTGGGTAAGGTGGAAATGGATGGTAGAAGGCCTGCTTATGGAAAAGGAAAACGCATACGAGGTGTGTATTGGCAAAATCGTAAAGCCAGAACCGGTTCCCGGAGATGCTACAGCAGATATTCGAAATGCATACAACAGTGTATTAACAAAGTTTGATAAAGGTAATAGAGCTGCTCGAGGAATCTTTTCCCGGACACTTGATTCTAGAATATGTGATCTTGTAGCGATGTGTAAAACTGCCAGGGAAATATGGGTAAAATTGCATGAATTGTTTGAACAGAAAAACACGCAAGCACAATATGCATGTCAGTTGTAATTTTCATCATTTACACGAGATCCTACAAGTACAATGGCTGTGCATATAGCGCAATTGGAGCGCCTAGTTTCACGTATGTCTGATTTAGATATTAAACCCAATGACTTTGTAATAATGAGTAAACTTTTGGAAACTTTATCTAGTGACTTTGAACCCCTGAAAATGTCTTGGTGTACAAGGCCTGAAGAGCAACAAACACTAACAGAATTGAAAAAACTGTTGGTTGCAGAAGAGCAGAGAAGACTGACAGAATCTTCTTCTCGAGAAACTGAACTTACTGCTTTACATGCCAAATTCAATTTGGGGAAAGTTCGAGGTAGCACAGCCAAATTTGAAAGGCCTGCAAATAAACAGGGAAAGCAATATAAATGCTTCAAATGTGGAAAATGAGGCCACATGAAAAATAATTGTAACTATAAGAAAAATACTGTGCATGATAAAAGGTCTAAAGAAGAAGAGGTTTTTATAAGTGAATGTCTTGCAGCTGGTAGTGATGACACATGGGTAATTGACACAGGGGCCACACAACATATCACAAACAGAAATGATTGCTTTCAAAGTTTTACAAAATATAAATGCCCAATAGAAGTGAGAGTTGGAAATAGCTCAACAATGAAAGCATATGGTCATGGCAAGATATGTGTGAAAATGCTTGTACATGGTAGCTGGAAAGACAGTGTAATGGAAAATGTACTATATGCTCCAGATTCTTCAAGAAATTTATTTTCTGTAAGTCAAGCATTAGATCATGGGTCAAAGTTCAACATGTCAAATGACAAATGTGAATTTATAAAGCCGAAAGGTGTCGTTGCTGTTGGAATACGCAATGGAAATTTATTCAGACTTTTATGTAAAATGGTTGTACCTCAAGTAAGTGTGCTCAGCACTATTACAACGTCCTCTTCGGAAGTTCAATTGAATGAAGTGAACTCTCTCCAAATCTGGCATGAGAGACTAGGACATTTGAATAAGCAACATGTGAAAAAATTTCTTCAATCTCAAGGTATTGATGTGCAAAATGATAATGAATTCTGTGAAGCATGCGTATTAGGTAAGCAACATAGATTACCATTTCGAAAACGACAGCAACGTTCTAAGGATATTGGTGAGGTTATACATACTGACGTCTGTGGACCTATGGAGGAAAAATCAGTAGGTGGTTCTAATTATTTTGTTTGTTTTACTGATGATTATTCTAAGTACAGAAAAGTGTATTTTCTTAAACATAAATCAGAAGTTGTGAAAAAATTTGAAGAATTTTGTGTTTTCTTTAAAAATCAAACGCAGAAACCTATCAAGGCAATACTCAGTGATGGTGGATTAGAATATAATAACAAAAATCTCAAAGGTTTGCTGCAGAAAATGGGAACTCAGTTTCGCTATACTACACCCTATACACCTCAACAAAATGGATCAGCTGAGCGAAATAACAGAACTGTTGTTGATCTAGCTCGATCAATCATGATTGCTAAGGATTTGCCAAAATCATTGTGGGCTGAAATAGTCAACGCTGTAGTGCACATATTGAATCGTGCTGGAACATCAGCAATTGAAGGAAAATCTCCTTATGAAGTTTTTTGGGGTACAACTCCAAGACTAGACCACTTTAGAATTATTGGCACAGAGTGTTTTGTCCATACTCCTAAGCAGAAACATAAGAAATGGGATCCAAAAGGTCAAAAAGGAATCTTAGTTGGCTATTTAGATGAAGTTGATGGTTATCGTGTATGGTTAAAAGACAAAAGAAAGATAGAACGAACAAGAGATGTAGTATTTTCTCCTGAATCAGCATCAGCGTCAGCCATTGTCAGAGTTGAACCAGAATCTAATGTTGAACCACCAGATATTACACCCACTACTGAAACTGAATTTGATTCAGATGACACTCCTGATTGATCAAAACAGAACATTCTTTCGTAGCGATAAACAGAAGCATTCCGGTAGCACTCGCTTCAACTGGAGAGGAGTTGAGTTGTACTGCTGAGTTCTGCAGTTATTGCTGGCCTTGGGGAAGGAACTATTTTAGCTGCTCTAGTTTCCCAACATCCTCCCCACTTGAGCGTTCTGCAAAAATGCTCAACAGAAATATGACACTGAAAAATACTAATAGAAAGGTTAACAAATGACAATATATATATGAATTACATTAAACATCTAATAATAAAAAAAAAGAAAAATACCAAAAAAAAAAATATTTAGAGTTCACTTTTTAAAGAAAAAAAATGTTTTTATAGTTTTTGAGCAGTCTTATGTTAAAATTACACATCAAGTCTTTTTACTGGCCTCACTACCCTGCCAAAACGTGTCTTAAGTAGCTCTCCATCATTAGGCTTCTCACTACTGTTATTTGTTTTTGGTGCAGGATTTGGCACATGCTGTTCAAGTCTTTGTGTGATTTCAAGAGGATAGAGTCTCTGGATTGGTCGTAGTAAAACTCCTTTCGATGTTCTAAGCTTAACCAGCCTAATAATTCCATCTTTACTAGGAAAGAGTTCGATGACCTTTGCCAAGGGCCAACATAAGCGTTTCTTATCGTCGCTGCCAATCAAGACTATATCACCCACTTGAACTGTGTCGTGACTTTTGGGGATCGACGAACGTAGAAAACCAAGATATTCTCTTCTGAATCTTTGCTTTAAAGATTCTCTTACTCTCTGAATATATCTGTATCTTTCAACAACGTCAGTTTTCTCAATTTCGTCCAAGTCAGGTACATCACTTGTTCGTAATTCTTGAAGGAACAGTGAAGGCGTTAGAACATTTAGTTCTTGATCTTCAGATATGTACGTTAACGGTCTAGTGTTCATAATAGATTCGCATTCACATACAAGCGTATGTAGTTCTTCTTGTGTCAGAGAGGCTCTACCTAAGTTTTTTCGAAGCAAATCTTTGAGAATTCTTATAAGTCTTTCCCAGAACCCTCCCCACCATGGGGCTGATGGTGGGTTAAATTTCCATCTAATTTCCTTTACTTCAAACGTTCGTTGATTCTCAGTCCAATCCAAACTCTTCAATGCATTATTTAATCCAGTGAAGTTTGTACCGTTGTCGGAGTATAACACAGAAATCCGTCCTCTTCTCGCTATAAATCTTCGTAAAGCCTGAATGAAAGCATTCGTACTAAGTGATGGAATCAATTCTAAATGTACAGCCCTAAACACCGCACAAGAAAATAGTACGATCCAAACTTTTTCTTTGGACTTGGTGAGCAGAGGACCTGCTAAATCAACTCCTGAGACTTTGAAAACTGCTGTTAATTTCGTGCGATCTTCTGGAAGAGGAGGAAATGGTACTTCTAGATGTTTAACCTTTTGCTTCTTACAGAAATTACACTCATGTATGACACTTCGAATAATTCTTTTTCCCTTTAAAATCCAAAATCGTTCTCTCAAAATAACAAGTAGAGCAGACGCTCCAGCATGCTTGTTGACAATGTGCTCTTGCTCGATAAGTCTTTTCACTACTGGATGTTTGGACGGAAGAACCAAAGGAAAAATAAAATCAGAATTTTCATTTTCGTTTGTAAGTCTTGATTTCAGTTTTAGTATTCCCTCATCATCTGTATAAGTTTGGAAATTTACGAGAGATCTTTTGCCTTCTTTATCTGTAAAGCATTCAGTCTGTACACAACGAAAAAGTGTCTTTTGAGCATTTTCAGTTTCTTCAGATGTAATATTTGGATATTTTCTTAAGTCTTTAGATTTCGGTTGAAAACGTAATATCCAAGCTATGATTTTAACAATCTTGGAAAATTTTGAAACTCTGTTCGCTAATCGGGATACAACAGATTCAAACTCAATATTATTAGCAGAAACTACAGTTCTTCTTTTTTCTTGAGCAATCTCTTCTTCAATGATATTTATGACTGACTTAGGCCATTGCTCTCTTGGATTCTTCAACCAGACTGGTCCTAGCCACCACTGAGATTTTAACAACTGTTTAGCTCCACATCCTCTGGATGCAAGATCAGCAGGGTTCAATTCACTGGAAACATGGAACCAATTCTCAGCATCAGTAAGTTTCCTAATTTCATTTATGCGATTATTCACAAAAACTAACCACTGTTCTTGCCGCTTAATCCAACTGAGTACTGTAGATGAATCAGTCCAAAAATAGGATTCTATTTTTTCCATTTTCAGAGCATCTTTAACTGATTTGAACAATCTTGCTCCTATTGTAGCTCCCATGAGCTCTAAACGTGGAATTGTTATCTTTTTCAGTGGAGTTATTCGAGATTTAGCTTGCAATAAGTGAATGTTCACTACACCATTAGTGGACTCAGATCTTAGAAAAACGCATGCGGCATAGGCATCTTTGCTCGCATCTACGAATGTATGCAAACTTAGAAGTGACGATTCAGTCACACCAGTCCATCTAGGTATTTTTATGTCTTTTAAAAAATGCAAATTTTTGACCCAACCAAGAAACTTCTTTTTAATTTCATCACTAACTTCCGCATCCCAATGTTCTTTAGTTTTCCATATGGCCTGAAGCAAAATTTTGGGTTGTATTAAAGCTGCGGCAATATAAACTGTCGGATCGAAAATTTTACTAATAAATGACAAAATTTTTCGTTTCGATAGTTTTTCTGTCTTATCAAATTTTAACACTTCTGTTAAATATTTACTGTTTTAATATACTAATAAAGATGTAATAATTTGAAATATCGAAGACACGGAACCCTGCGTATTCGTTTCATGTTTGTTTATTGAACAAAGCGTAGTAGTAGAAGTAGGAGTAGTTAATATATAGTATAGTAAAAGTAGAAGTAGAAGTATATACACAACAATTCTCCGACACTTAATTAAAACATTAAATATTTACATATATACAATTTAGTGAAACAATTTGAAATAAAGATTGAATTAATTTGAAATTAAAGTAGAATAGTTTTTTTTTTTTTTTTTTTTAAGTTCTATGAATATTGTTACGAAATTGTAAATAATTGTGTTTATTTTTGTATAAATTCTTTCAAAGAGGCTTAGTAAGTTCATAAAGTGCTAATTTTGTGCATTTCTAGTCGTTTTAGCGTTGAAATAGCCTTATTTTCCCTTAAAAACGCATTAGAAAGCCCCAGTAATGCACGTAATGGATTTGGCGCCAAATTTGGCGACTTTTTCCCACCTTGGCGATTTTTTTGGCGACCTTGGCGAGAAAATCCTTATATGGGATATACCAAATATGGAAGCTGTAAGTTGATTGGTTGACCACTTTCTAGAGTTTTCTCGAAAAATCTGGGCTCCATGGAACAGCATATAAGGAGCGCTTCCTCGCCAAGGGCAGTTCAGTTCAGTTCAGATCTCCGCTAGCTTCGCTAGTGCTTGCATTGCTCTTAAGCCTCTTTGAGAGAGACTTGCTTCAAGTGTTATTGGTATACAGTTTGTACTGTGGATTTGCTATTGACAGCTGTTGTTTAAGCTGTGTTTACTGTTTGAATTGAAGCTGATACTTGGTTTATAGACCTGTATTTTTCTGGAACTTTCAGTGAATAAATTACTGAATTTTTGTACGTTTGGCCTTTCATTCTCAGACAACTCACGAACCCCCAAGTACGCAACATTTCTGGTGTCAGGAGTGGGGTTGTCTGTGAATGGTGATAACGAGGGC
Organism: Salticus scenicus; assembly: GCA_963930645.1. Taxonomy (NCBI): domain Eukaryota; kingdom Metazoa; phylum Arthropoda; class Arachnida; order Araneae; family Salticidae; genus Salticus; species Salticus scenicus. The sequence goes on from OZ005652.1 coordinate 241,022,158, forward strand.
TATGGAGCAAGAGATGAAAAAACTTCTAGAAGCCTTAGCTACCCAGATAAATGAAATGAAAGCCGGACAGGAAAAGATGGAAACCGGATTGACAGAGAAAATGGAAACAGGACAGGAAAAGATGGAAGCATCGCAAAGAGAGATGAAAGAAAGTATGGAAGCATCGCAGAGAGAGATGAAAGATAGCCTGAGTCAAGAGATGAAAGAAATGAAGGTAGCACAAGAGGAAATGAAAGCAGTTCAGGAAAAGATGGAAGCCAGTTTGACCGAAGAAATTAAAGCTAATCAAGATGAGATGAAGAGAGAGCTTTCAACGGCGAAAGAATCAATAGAGAGTAAATTAACGGTGATGGAAAATAGAATGGATGGAATAGAAGATAAAGTTATAAAGATAGAAGAAAGTTTTGAAGAGAAAGTTATAAAGATAGAAGAAAATTTTGAAGAGAAAGTTTTGAAAGTGGAAAAGAATTTTGAAGAGAGATTTATGAAGATAGAAGAGAATTTTGAGGAGAAATTTAAAGAAAACTTTGATCAGGAGCTGAAAGGAAAGGTTTCAGAGATAGAAAGCAAGTTTAAGAGAATGGAGGAAGATCTTGAGAGGAAAATGAGAGAAGAGTGGAGCGGAGAGGTAATAGGGAATGATTTGCAGAGCAAGATTCGGAATCTCGAAGAAAAGTTAGAATCCAAGCCCCAGGAAACTGAAAGGAAAGAGAGAAGAAACCAGAATCACGAATTTATTAAGCTATCTACCTACGACGGCAGTTCCTCCTGGCATGTATATAAGACGCAGTTTTCCATCGTAGCTGAAGCTAACGGCTGGGACTCTACCGCCAAGTCGGTCCACTTAGCAGCAGCATTACGGGGAGATGCAGCCGAGATCCTGAGAAATGTTTCTAAAGAAGAAAGGAACGACTTCGAGGCCTTGACTAGAGCACTGGAGCTACGGTTCGGAGAGAAGTGTTCTAAGGACTATAGTCGCCTCCAGCTAAAGTCCCGTTACCAGAAAACGGGCGAAAGTTTGCAAGAGCTGGCAGCGGACATTCAGAGATTGTCACACCTAGCATTCTCAGACTGTCAAGCTGACACTCGAAACGACTTAGCTCTTCAGTACTTTATCGATGCTGTTCGGGATCCAGAAATTCAAAAAGCGCTGAGACTCTCCAACATCAGAGACGTAGAATCAGCTTTAGGCTATGCACTTAGGATAGAGGCAGCCCAACAAGCCTCCCGTAAAGACCGCCATACCATAAGAGCAGTCTCATTAAATGATACGCCTGCTGATGAGAATGAAATGAAGAGAAGTTTCGCAGAGATCTTAAAGAGATTGCGCAGCCTGGAAAATAATATGGAAAAAAAGGATCGGAAGATAAAGTGCTGGGGCTGTGGAGGGGATGGTCATGTGAAGAGGAACTGCCCCGTACGACCAACTATAGGAAATCACCCGGCTTCACCATCACTGCAGGGAAACTAAGAGGAGGCCATCTCGCGGGGCGGAGGTTGCCTAAAATTAAAGAGCCCCAATTTACAGTATTTCATGTTTCATCGATGAGTGGCGGCGATAATGGACTTCACGTCTATGGCCAAGTCAACAACGCCACCTGCCGGATGATTCTGGACACGGGAGCCAACGTGACCATCATTAGAACGGATTTGGCTCAAGAACTAAAAGAGAAGATCATCTGGACTCCGCCCTGCGTTAAACTCCAGACTGTGACCGGAGACGAAATCAAAATATATGGAAAAATGAACTTGGCCATCACTTTTGGGAATGCCAGTTACCATCATATGGCATATGTGGCTGATATAAGAGATCCTTTAATCATTGGAATTGATTTCCTGAGAAAATTTAATTTTCAGTTGGACTTCAAGAATAATGAACTGCATTCGAGTTCGGAAGACATCGCTGTGTTCAACACTGAAAATCAAGACATTCAGACAATCTGCCAGATAACAGCCAAGTCTGAAATCTCCATCCCCCCACACACAGAGACAATAGTTTCAGGAACACCACCTACAAAGCAATACTTCCGCTATGGACTGATTGAATACCCGAATACCGACAATAGCCCAAGAGGAGTTCTGGTAGCTTCATCTCTAGTTGATCTCTCAAAGAGTACTATACCTGTGAGAGTCGCAAACATCAGCGATAAGGTCCGAACAGTGAAGAAGGATGAAGTGTTAGCAGCCTGCACTCCTGTAACATGCATAAACCGCCCCATGCAATCAACCGAATCCAAGTCTTCTGAGCAATTAACAACGGAACTACTCAAGAATGCAGAGTTAGGAAAGGAACAGAGATGCGCTGCGGAGAAGCTACTCCAAGAATTTAAAGACCTTTTTTCTCGAACACCTGAAGACGTCGGGCGAACGAACATCACCCAGCACAGAATTGATACAGGAAATCATCCTCCAATCAAACAACATCCAAGAAGACTTCCTTTTGCTAAACAGGAAGAGGTCACTGAACTTCTAAATGAAATGCAGCACAATGACGTCATCGAGCCATCAACGAGTCCTTGGGCCTCTCCCATAGTACTGGTGCGAAAAAAGGATGGTTCAACAAGATTTTGTGTGGATTATCGTCGTTTGAATGACATCACGAAGAAAGACAGTTACCCTCTTCCCAGAATTGACGACACATTAGACACACTTGCTGGCAATAAATGGTTCTCGACGTTGGATCTGAAGAGCGGTTACTGGCAAGTAGAATTACATCCTGATGATCGTGAGAAGACTGCATTCACCACGGGACAAGGACTGTGGCAATTTAAAGTTATGCCATTCGGATTATGTAATGCACCTGCCACCTTCGAACGCCTGATGGAGACAGTGCTAAAAGGACTTTCCTATGAAGCCTGTCTGGTGTATTTGGATGATATTATCATTGTGGGGCGCACCTTTGAAGACCATCTACGAAACATCCGAAAGGTGCTGGAGAAACTCAGAATGGCTAACCTCAAATTGAATCCAGGCAAGTGTAACTTGTTCCGTCGTGAAGTGAGCTACCTCGGCCATATCATCTCTGCCGAAGGTGTGAGAACTGATCCTGAGAAGATCTCTGCAGTCGAGAACTGGAGTCGCCCTGAAAATGTACACCAACTACGAAGTTTCCTGGGGTTATGCACTTACTACAGGAAGTTTGTCAAGGGTTTCTCAAATATTGCCAGACCATTGCACAAGCTGACGGAAGCCAAACAGAAGTTCCTGTGGACAGATGAATGTGAAAAAGCGTTCAAGCGACTTAAAGAGGCCTTAACATCATCGCCTATCTTGACATATCCACAGCCCGACAGACAGTTCATACTTGATACAGATGCCAGCCATGAGAGTGTCGGTGCTGTTCTGTCGCAGGAAATTGATGGTCAAGAACATGTCATTGCCTATTGGAGTAAATGCCTGTCTAAACCGGAGCGAAATTACTGTACCACCAGGAAAGAGCTACTCGCCATCGTAAAAGCCATAGAACATTTCCATCATTACCTCTATGGCAGAAGATTCCTGCTCCGGACTGACCATGCATCTTTAACGTGGTTGCTCCAGTTCAAGAACCCGGAAGGACAGATTGCCAGGTGGATACAACGCCTCCAGGAATATGACTTCGAGATACGTCATCGTAAAGGGACTCTACATGGTAATGCAGATGCCTTGTCACGGAAGCCCTGCTCGGAAAGCTGCAAGTATTGCTCTAGAGCCGAACAGAAATACCTGCCGATAAATCCGGTTGCCTGCCAAGTTACTGTCTCAACACCATCAGATCAAGATCCCGATCCATGGAGTGACGAAGAACTTAGAAAATCCCAGTTGGAAGATCCTGACATAAAGCCAATATTACAGCTGAAGGAGACGACCAGCAACAGACCTACCTGGCAGGGCATTTCCAGATTTAGTCCCATTACGAAAAGTTATTGGGCACTTTGGGACTCTCTTCATATCAGAAACGGCGTATTATGCAGAAAGTGGGAATCTGATGATGGGAAAAGCTTCAGATGGCAGATTTTATTACCAAGATCAAAAATTCCAGCTGTTTTAGAACAACTGCATAGTAGCTCTACCGGAGGCCATTTTGGGGTAATGAAGACTCTGCAGAAAGTTCGGGAGCGCTTCTACTGGTGCAAGGCAAAGGAGGATGTGGAGAAATGGTGTAAATCCTGTGATGCTTGTGCGGCACGTAAAGGCCCGCAGAAACGAAGTCGAGGGAGACTGCAACGGTATAACGTGGGAGCACCATTTGAACGAATTGCAATCGACATCTTGGGTCCTTTGCCACGGACCTCCAGTGGAAATAAATACATCCTCGTCGTGATGGACTATTTCACCAAGTGGCCTGAGGCATATCCCATTCCCAATCAAGAGGCATGCACAGTCGCAGAGGTCGTAGTGCAGCAATGGGTGTCAAGGTACGGCACGCCCCTACAACTTCATACCGACCAAGGTAGGAACTTTACCTCTGATGTTTTCAAAGGACTGTGTCAACTACTCGGCATAGACAAAACCCGGACAACACCCTTACATCCCCAGTCGGACGGCATGGTCGAGAGGTTCAATCGTACCATCCTGAATAACCTCTCCCTTCTAGTATCAAGGAACCAGCAAGATTGGGACTTGAAGTTGCCATTGTTCCTGCTGGCTTATCGAAGTGCTGTCCATGAAACCACCGGCTATACTCCAGCCCAGATGCTGTTCGGACGTGAACTTCGTCTCCCTTGTGATCTCCTGTTTGGTTGTCCACCCGATGCGCCTTCATCGCCCGAGGAGTACATCCAAGATCTCCAGGCACGATTTGAGGACGTACACAACTTTGCTCGGGAGCGGATTAACATGGCAACGGAGAAAATGAAGACAAGGTACGATCTAAAGGCTACGCAACATGAGTTTCAGGAAGGAGAGAAGGTCTGGTTGTGGAATCCTGTTCGACGCAAAGGACTCTCTCCCAAGTTACAGTGCAGCTGGGACGGACCATACACAGTCTTAAAAAGGCTGAATGATGTAGTGGTGCGGATCACTAAAACACCTTCATCAAAACCGAAGGTGGTGCACTATAATAGGCTAGCCAAGTACCACAAGTAACGGTAAAATTAAAATTTAAAATGTAAATACTTGTAAAATTTGCGCATGCGCACTGTAAATATTTGTATATAAATATTTGTACATATTTGTGAATTTTGTAAATATTTCCCACTTAATTTATATTTCTATGTTATCTTTATGTGCAACTTAGTTTTTGTGTTTTAGATTGTGTAAATTTGTTTAGTTTCGCCTCTTGACCAAGGGTTGCACTGCCCGGGACGTGCAGTCCTTGGGAGGGGGGCAGTGTTACGAAATTGTAAATAATTGTGTTTATTTTTGTATAAATTCTTTCAAAGAGGCTTAGTAAGTTCATAAAGTGCTAATTTTGTGCATTTCTAGTCGTTTTAGCGTTGAAATAGCCTTATTTTCCCTTAAAAACGCATTAGAAAGCCCCAGTAATGCACGTAATGGATTTGGCGCCAAATTTGGCGACTTTTTCCCACCTTGGCGATTTTTTTGGCGACCTTGGCGAGAAAATCCTTATATGGGATATACCAAATATGGAAGCTGTAAGTTGATTGGTTGACCACTTTCTAGAGTTTTCTCGAAAAATCTGGGCTCCATGGAACAGCATATAAGGAGCGCTTCCTCGCCAAGGGCAGTTCAGTTCAGTTCAGATCTCCGCTAGCTTCGCTAGTGCTTGCATTGCTCTTAAGCCTCTTTGAGAGAGACTTGCTTCAAGTGTTATTGGTATACAGTTTGTACTGTGGATTTGCTATTGACGAATAGTTTTTTTTTTTTTTTTTTTTAAGTTCTATGAATATGTAAAATAGCTTTTAATGTTCTGTGAATAGTTTCAATATTATTATTATTAGAGATTTAATTTTATAACTGGTTTTCGTTGACGAGTTGATCTTCTTAATGGAACTAGTTGATCTGTTTCGCTGGAACTAGAAAATTTTGGGAGTTTAGTCTTTTGTGGTTCCGTTGAGCTTGCAGGAGATTGAGGTAAAGAATTTGAATCACTAATGTTTGCACTTTGAGGAGTCACTTTCATTGGTGGTTGATGTGAAGAATCCTGATTTTGTGAGGCTAGCTTATCTTGATGTCTGGGAATTGAGAAGTGAACTCTCCTTGGCCAGGAAAAATCTAAAGAGGGTAATACTTTTTCAACTTGACAGGATCTTAGTTGGTTGAAGTGTCGTTTGATTACATAGCCATCATCTAATTCTATTAGATAATGAAGTCGTCCAAGTTTCTCAACGACAGTGCCATATTTCCATTTGTTGGATGATGTGTAATTTCGAGATTGAACTCTTTCTCCCAATTTGTAACTTTTGTAAAAATCTGGCTGTGGAGCATTATTCTTGAGTCTTGGTGTTGGTTTGATTAGATCAAGTTCTGATCTTAAATTTCTTCCAAATAACAGTTCAGATGGAGTTTGTCCATTGTTGAGAGGAGTTATTCGAAATCGAAAAAGAAGTTTACACAACTTACTATGAATTGTGCCCGGATAAAATTTCATGCATTTTAATTTTGTTTTGAGAATCTGTACATACCTTTCTGCTTGTCCGTTTGTGGCAGGATATCCTGGAGCAGTAAGACGTTGCTGGATGCCGTTAGTTTTGCAATAATCTCGAAACTCTTCAGACTTAAATAATGAAGCATTGTCAGACACTAAAATTTCAGGTAGTCCATGTCGGCTGAAAATTTCTTCGAGGAAAGAAATTGTGCTTGCAGTAGTTGGAGATTTCTTTGTTGCAAAAATTTCAGGCCATTTTGAAAGTGCATCCACCACAATTAAAAAATGGTGTTCCATGAATGGGCCGGCGTAGTCAATATGCACTCTTTGCCAGTTCTTTTCTGGTGGTTCCCAGATGTGAAGAGGTGCCTTGTCTGGATTCTTTTTTATATTACAACATTCTCGGCAACTTTTAACAGTATTCTCAATATCGGAATCTATGTTCTTCCAATAGCAATAATTTCTAGAAAGGGCTTTCATTTTGACAATTCCTACATGTGTTGAATGTAATTGCTTGAGCATATCAGGTTGAAGGGATTTTGGAATGATCACTCGATTTCCTCTGAACAGGATTCCATCTTGAAGAGTTATAGTAGGGTCAAATACCTTCCCAAGAACAATGTCATATTTTATTTTTCTCAGTTCTGGGTCAAGCTCTGTTTCTTCTCTAATTTTCTGTGCTGTTAAGTTTTCTGCTGAAATGTAGTTGATAACGAATTGTTGGTAAGCTTGTGATTCATCAATGCAATTTATCTGATTAACTGATATTGGTAAAGGAAATCTTGAAAGATAATCTGCGTTTGAATGTTTCTCAGATTTTCTGTGTATAATTTTATAATCAAAGCTAGAAAGGAAATTAGCGTACCGTAACAATCTTGATGCAGACATGACCGGAAGGCTTTTCTCTGGATGGAAGATGGTGCAAATAGCCTTGTTATCAAGAATTAAAGTAAATTTTCTTCCAAATATGTAATCATAGAATTTTTTTACAGGCCCACACTACAGCAGTTGCCTCTCGATCGAGTTGACTATAATTTTTCTCAGCAGCAGTCAAACTCCTGGATGCGAAAGCAATTGGGCGTTCAGTTCCATCAGGCATTGTATGAGATAAAACTCCTGAGAGTCCGAAGGGACTGGCATCAGTAGCTAAAGTAACTGGGAGGTCAGGATTATATGGCACAAGGACTTGGTTACTGGTAATAACTGATTTCGCATTTAGGAAAGCAGCTTCACATTGAGCTGTCCATTTGAAACGTCTGTTTTTACATAAGAGGTTATTTAATGGATGAAGAACACTGGAAGCATCTGGAATAAATTTTGAATAATACATTACTAGACCAATAAATTTACGGACATCATCAATGTTTTTAGGTCGAGGTGTTTCAGAGATGGCTTTGATTTTGTCTGGTGATTTCTGGAGTCCAGTAGCGCTGATAATGTGTCCTAAATACTGAACTTTTTCTTCAAAAAATTTGCATTTTGCAAGATTGAGATGTAATTTAAATTCTCTTAATTTATTTAATACATTGAATAGACGTTGTTGGCATTCCTGTCTGTCTTTACCTTGAATAATAATATCATCAAAATATGCAACAGTACCATCTAAATCTTGAACAAACTGATCTATAAATTTGTGGAATTCATTAGGAGCAGTTTTAATACCAAAGAATAGCCTTTTTGCTAAATATGTACCACGATGGGTTGAAAGGGTTTGAATTTTGGCACTTTCATTATCGACTTTCATGTGTAAGTATGCTTTATGAATGTCTAGAGTACAGAAAAATTTTCCGTCACGCAATTTATTAAAAATGTCCTCAATTCTAGGAATTGGGTGTCGTGCATTTTGAAGTTGATTATTAACTGTAACTTTAAAATCTGCACAAATACGTACAGAGCCATCTGGTTTTGATACAACTACAAGGGGTGTTCCCCATTCGGAAAAGTCAGTTTTTTCGATTATGTCTTCTGCCTCTAATTTATCAAGTTCTTGTTCAACTTTTTGTTTTAAAGCATATGGAACTGTACGAGCTTTAATAAAAACTGGCTTAGCATCTGGCTCTAATTTTAATGAACATGTATAATCAGGAATACAACCAATCTTAGATTCAAACACATCAGAGTATAAATCAATAATTTTTGAAACAGAAATGTCAACATATGTGTCATTTGAAATTTGATTAAGATCATGTAAATTTATATTCAGATTCCGTATCCAATCACGTCCTAGAATGGAACTTTTTTGATTTGACACAACATATAAATCTTCATAACTAGACTTATTTTGATATGAAACATTTAATTTAACAATACCAAGTGGATTGAAAATTTGACCTGTATAACTGCGAAAAGACACATTTGTTCTCTGAATTGGAACTTTAAGCTTTAATTTTTTGAATTCATCAGCATTTATTATGCTTACTTTGCTTCCTGAATCACATTCAAACCGTTGTTCAACCCCATTTAATTTAACTGTAGCATACATCTTATCATCATTTGCATAATCATTAGAAAACACATCATAAATCTGATTTACAATTAAATTATCCGAATCATGCATTATGTTGTTGACAGTTTGATTGTTTACTTTATTTTTTATTAAGCTTGAAATACAAACTGAAGCCAAATGACCTTGTTTTTTGCAAGATTTGCAATGTAATTTATTGGTTAGAAAACATTTTTGAGTTTTATGATTAGATTTACCACAATGTAAACACAATCCTTCCAATCCAAGCTCTTTTAAATTAACACTTTTAGATTTCATGGGTGATTTTGATCTACTTTTGGTTTTGGAATTTTCATTTCTGGTTTGAGGAAGGCGTTTATTTTTATTAATGTTGGATATTTTATTAACAGAAGTTGAAAAGCACTCTTGTACACTTCTTTGTTTTCAATTTTTGCAGCTTCAATGGCCAAAGCGATTTCTATTGTTTTTTCAAATGTTATATCACCTTGTTGTAATAATTTTTCTCGTATATCAGAATCGGATAAACCTCGAATAAATTGAGAACATAATAACAAATTTAGCATCGATTTAGAACAATCATTTGAATGGCATGCAGATACGAATTCAGCATTTTTTGTTAGATCTTTAAGTGAAGAAATGAAATTTGATATTGACTCACCGGAATTCTGAAGTCTTGAAAAAAATTTATGTTGTTCTGTTAAAACATTTGGTTTTGGTGATAAATGCTGTTTGAGCAATGACAGAAGTTCATTGAATGTTTTCGTTGAAGGTAAATCAGGAGCAGTGAGACTTGAAAGTAGTTGATATTGTCTTGATCCAAGACAATTTATTAACACGAGAACTTTTAGTTCTTCGGTTTCGGCATCGTCGGCCGATAATCCTTTTAATTTGAAATAATTTTCCAGTCTCTGTGCATAACAGTCAAAAGTTTCAGATGATTCATCAAATTGATCAAAAGATAAATTTTGTGTAGCGAGAACATCTTTAGTACTACGTTTCGATTCTGGAGTACTTTTGATTTTATCGACGAATTCTTGAAGAGTTGCTATTAACTGCGTAAGTTCGGCCATTTCATTCTCCTATCGTCGCCAAATTGTTAAATATTTACTGTTTTAATATACTAATAAAGATGTAATAATTTGAAATATCGAAGACACGGAACCCTGCGTATTCGTTTCATGTTTGTTTATTGAACAAAGCGTAGTAGTAGAAGTAGGAGTAGTTAATATATAGTATAGTAAAAGTAGAAGTAGAAGTATATACACAACAACTTCATAATCTATTTCTAAGGTATCAGAGTATTTGTCCCATATTAAGCCTAACACTTGTGTTTTAGAATCTTGAGAAGGGATTTCAGGACAAGCTGTACTTTCCCAGCCCCTAAGATCAAATTTCCCTTCTTTCATAATATCTGTGGCATACTTCACAAAGTTATCTAACTCTGAAATGTTTTGTACACTGGCCACACAATTATCCACGTAAAAACTGTCACGCAATCTTTCCAGCAATTTTTCAGAATACTTTATTTTCAACGATTCAGCTGACAAATGGTGATGAATAACTGCCATGAGTAAAAAAGGGCTGCTGGTTACCCCAAAAACACAACGTGTATGACGGAAAACCTTTATGTCATCTTTGTCATCATACCAGAGGAATCTTAAGAAATCTCGATCTTTTTCGTGCAGAGCTATCTGTAAAAACGCTCTTTTAATGTCAGAAATAACCCCAATTTTGTATAAGCGAAATCTTGTTAAAATCGAAGGAATGGTTTCAATAAAGTTAATACCAGTCTCTAAGCAATCATTTAGGGATGGATAATCAGGCTTCTTAGCTGAGGCGTCAAAAACGGGCCTAATTTTCATAGAGGTCATTGATGATGTTTCCTTAATTACTGGACGATGGGGAAGGTAATAAGAATTAGCAAGTGCCAATTCTTCAACGGGAACTTCTTCAATAATTCTATCATCAATCCACTCTTTAAAAGCTTCATGGTATTTTTTACGATATCTAGTTTTTTCTAACTTTTTAACAGTAGATTCTAATCTTTGTACTGCAACTTCGTAATTGCTCGGTAAGCAAGAATGATCCTTTTTCCACGGTAAATGGACCTCATATCTTCCATCTTGCTTTTGTTTGACTGTTTCTTTAAAATGTATTATAACAGCCTTTTCAATATCTTCCCTATTACTTTGTTCTATAGGATCTCTAATGCCAAGGAGTTCTAAATCCCATAATTTCGAAACCGATATGTCTTCTTGTGAAAGCATACTAATGACGGACATATTTATATCTCTACAACTACTGGACTGAGGGACTTTTCCCATCAAAGTCCATCCTAATTTCGATTCCATGGCGACTAAGCCTGATTTAAGTTGTTCTCGTCTACCAGTAAATAATTTACCCACGACGTCTGCTCCCAAAAGAACTTCGATAGGCCCAGAATTGTCAATGTCAGTTAAATTGATTCCTTTATTTTTTAACTCACGTATCCGATTTCCTTGAGTTATCGCAGAAATATCATTACAAATAACATTTTGATCTAGAGCATCTAAGCTACAAATATAATCATTATGAAGATTGCTCAAATAAATTTTGTAACATATGTGTTTATTTATATCTGTTTTCTCTCCACCGAATAATGAATGACAAAATTCTTCTTCTCTTACAAAATCGAAATTTAATTCTTCTGCAGTGGATTTCAATATATATGACTTTTGAGACCCTGTATCTAGGACAACTCTCGCTTTGCGCTTCGCATTTTTTCCATGCAGCATTACAACTAAAGTTTGTAAAAATACATTATTAGTGGCATGCGTTTTGATTTAGTTTCTTTTTGTGTAAACAGTGTGTCAACACACTTTTCTTTTATTTCATCGTGATTCGAAAGTGACCTAGAACCTTCATTATTTTTATTAGATTCCAACGTGGGACACATAAATTTTAAATGTTTTTTACTACAAATCTGACACCTAATGTTTGATTTGCATGAATTGGCTACGTGGCCCTTAACTAAACAGATTCGACATAATCCCTTATTTTTAATAACTGAAAGTTTCTCGCTTAAAGGAATATAAAATGCTTTCTTACAAAATCGCATTTCATGATCTTTTGAACAAAATGAACATAAATTACTTTTTGAATCATGTGTAATTAGTTCCATTGCGGATGGATAATTATCTTTTACATTTTTATAAGATGTTAAACCTTTATGTTCGCGCTCAGGAAGCGTATTACAAAGATCGGTTCTGCTCAATTTAATCTTTTCTTCGGACTGTACTTCATTTCTTAAAAACAGAAGTATGGCATCAAGACTCGATATTTTATTTTCAGTTTCTAGAATTTTTCTCTGTCGTTCAAATGAACGTAATATATTTATGGGTAATGAACTTTCAACTAAGGGATATAAAATTAGGCCACACATTTCACTAGTAACACCCAAAGTGCCTAGCGCTCGTAACTGAGTAGATAATTTATTATATAAACCGCTCAAAGAACCATTTTTCTTATTATTAGAATTAAGAACGAGTTTTAATAACACCCTAACATAAAAATCGATCAAAAGGTCTTCTCGACCATGCCTTTCTTTTAAGCTCTGTATAGCCAAATCATAATTTTCTTCAGTTACGGGATATGACTGACAATTTCTCTTGCTTCTGATTTAATTTCAGTTGACTGAATCAAATAGTGAAATTTATCTGCTTTACTTAAATTTTTATTCTCATGAATATTCTTAAATTGATTCCAAAATGTGAGCCAATCTTTTAAATCTCCCCCGAACGTGTAAAGTTCAACTTCAGGGAGACGCTGACATAATGTTTTACCCAATTTGTTACTCTCTAATTGATTATCATAATCAACAATATTACTTTCTTTTACATTTAATTTTTTGTGATTTTCTAAAAAGCGTTGAGCTCTTACTTGAATTCTCAGTGATTTTTCCCTATATTCTTCTACAGAATCAAATTCTGTTTCAAATTCTTGTTCTTTTAAAGTATCTAAATATGTATTATGTGTCAGTTCTAATGTATTAGATTTTTGTTTAAATAAAACTAAACTGATCTCTACTTCTTCGAACGAAGAATTTTCGTCTGCTAGTATATTTTCTAGCTTATTATAGGCCCTCGTAAAGGAAGCTCTGTGTGCAGTTTTATTTCTTTCGATTATTTCCATTTTTACTATCAAATAATATAATACAATATTCACTCAATATTTATTTTACTAAATTATTTTTAGTAAATTTCGTTTTCATAAATTTGAAATCACCACAAGATAAACTTCAAAACCAAAATATTTTCGTTTTACAAACTTTCAATTGACAATCATAAACTTCAAAATATTTCTATTTTCATTATATCAATAAGTAATACACTTTGTATTACTATCTAATACTATCTAAATGATATAATATATTCATTAATAAAATGCATTCATTTATGAAATATTCTTCGTAAGTTTCGTTTTAATATTTCTTTTTTTTAGATCATCAATGAAAAACTTCAAAATGGAAAAAATCTAATCTTCTTACCTCTTAATTATTAATCATTCTATTTTAAAAGACGCCAGGCCCACCCGGGGGCGCCAGATATTGGTTTCACAATCAATTTTTAAAGAATAAAGCAGGCTGGAGTCTTGAAATAGAACATAGAATAATTTCAATATTTTCTTTTAATCAAACTGCACACACTTCCATAAACAGATATTGTTGAACACAAACATTACTATTTACAAACTATTATACAACAATTATATATACAGAGGGCCCGGAAATTAAAGTAATATTATATTCGAATAATATTCGCACCATAGCGACATATTGATCAAAACAGAACATTCTTTCGTAGCGATAAACAGAATCATTCCGGTAGCACTCGCTTCAACTGGAGAGGAGTTGAGTTGTACTACTGAGTTCTGCAGTTATTGCTGGCCTTGGGGAAGGAACTATTACAGCTGCTCTAGTTTCCCAACACCTGAGGATGTAAACTGTGTTCGAGAACTAAGGGATAGAAAAGGACTGAAAGCACCTGTACGTCTTATTGAATGTTGTATTGCAGAACAGCTTGAGCCAGAACATTACTATCAAGCAATAAAATCTGAAAATGCCAATGAATGGCAGATTGCAATGGATGAAGAAATTAAATCGTTATCTGAGAATAAAACATGGTATTTAACAGACCTACCAGAAGGAAGACGAGCCATTGCAAATAAATGGGTGTATAAAGTGAAGTATCATGCCAGTGGTGAAATCGATAGATTCAAAGCTAGGTTGGTGGTAAAAGGTTTTTCACAAAGGAAAGGAGTAGATTATTTTGAAACGTTTAGTCCGGTGGCACGTTTTGAAAGTATCCGTGCTTTGATCAGTGTGGCTGCAAATGAGGGCTTGGAGCTGACACAGTTTGATGTGAAAACTGCCTTTTTGTATGGGACATTAGAAGAAGAAATCTACATGAAACAACCAGAAGGTTATGATGACAACTCAGGTTGAGTATGTCGATTAGTAAAAAGTCTCTATGGACTAAAACAATCACCGAGATGTTGGAATAAGCGATTCAAAGAATTTCTAGAAAAGTATGGTTTAAAGGCAAGTAATGCTGATCCATGTCTGTTTTCCAACAATGACAAACAACAGAAGTTATTATTAGCATTATATGTTGATGATGGACTTGTTGCCACGACTCCACAAATAAAGAATAATTTCCTTCGGGAATTGCAGCATGAGTTTAAAGTGACGCATAAAGATCCCTAACAGCACAGTTAGGCTTAACGTATCCACAGTACATCTTAAGGACGTTTCTGGGATGCCTTTTCATCCAGAAGACATCTTGAAGATATCCTGGGGAAGCGATGTGCTGTCTGGGATGCTGAATACTACCTTGGCTTAGAAATAAAAAAGCTGAAAAGTGGTCATATTGCAATCAGTCAGAAAAATTATGCTTACAAGGTTTTGGAAAAGTTCAACATGAAAGATGCCAACCCTGTTTCTACACCCATGGAAAGACTGCAGGCCCCGACTTACGGCAGGGCATACGGGGCAAATGCCCTGGGCCCCCCTTCTGGAAGGGGCCCCCCTACAGGCGAATACAGAAATTCTGCAACCTAAAGACCTCTTATGCCACTGCAAGGGGGCGCCCCAGAATAGGCTTGCCCCGGGGCTGCAGGTAGTCTAAGTCGGGCCCTGGGAAAGAGGCAATCTTTCAGGGGAAGATTCTTTAAAAGTTGATTTGGAGAAAATCCCTTACAGACAGGCTGTTGGAAGCTTGATGTACATGGCAGTTGCTAGTCGCCCTGATATTGCCTTTGCTGTATCATATTGTTCGCAATTTTTAGATAAAGCTGAACAAAGACATTGGTCAATGGTTAAAAGAATTCTGAAGTACATCAAAGGAACATATAAGATAGCATTGATATTCACATCTGGTTACCAGCCTGGAACCTTGGAGGCATATAGTAATGCAGATTACGCAAGTGAGATAACAACGAGAAAAAGTGTCTCTGGTATTGGTTTAAATATAGTGGAGCAGCCATTGGCTGGGCTAGTCGTCGACAGCAATGTGTGTCATTAAGTACCACAGAAGCGGAATATGTAGCTGCATGTGAGGCAACCAAAGAAATAGTTTGGTTGACACGTCTCTTTGATGACATTGCCCCACTAGCAACTATACCTACCCTGAAATTGGATAATGCAAGTGCAGTTCGTTTGGTGAAAAATCCAGAATTTCACCAACGAACCAAGCATATTGACATCAAGTTTCATTTTGTACGTGAAAAATATTTATCTGGTAAACTCAATATTCAACATATTGATGGTGAACATCAACTTGCAGATATTTTTACAAAAGCGCTGCCAAAAGTACGTTTTGAACGATTAAGAAATGCTCTTGGTATGGTGAAAATAACAGAATTGTAAGTTCAAGGGGAAGTGTTAATATTATGAACTTTCAATTAACTCTTTACTCCATGTACCTGCTCGTGTTCGTAAAGCTTTTACATGTAACCTTTTCTTTGTGCAGATGGCAAGTTCTCTTTCCTGTTCGGTTTATTGATGTTGTAGCATTCGTATGGCGTTTGGTTTATATCCTATGTAACTACTACAAAATTTGTCGTTTTCTGTAACTACGTTAATTAAAACTCAAGATCTAATCTCTGCTACTTAATTTTGTTAAAGTGTCAACAGTAATGATCGATAGATAACGCTTTCTCAACTGCAGTTGTTAGTAAATATTGCCACGCGTAATAATTGCCACGTGTATTTATTATTGTGCTTTCTTGTTGTTCTATCATTGTTTCAGCGTGAAAGCTATCAGTGGTATGATAATTTCACCTTAGCTCACCAGAGGGCGAGATTTTCATTACAATCGCGGATAAATCCATAAATTAAAACTTATAATTGTTTACAGTATATCATTAAAATACAATAATACATAACTGAGGGAAGTAATTAAAAAAAATTTTTTGCTGAAAAAATTCCTAAAATTAAAATTTTATTGTTATTATTTTTTTATTTAAATAGTTTTCAAAAAAGAATTATATAATTAATATTACAGTATTTCAGTGTATATGTGCCCAACAATGCAGAATAAAAAAAAAAAAAATTTATGCATCTATCTTTTTTTTATTATTCATAGTTAAATTACATTTTTAAATAATGAATTAAATTTTTCTTTAATTAATTTAATTTTAAAATATTCTATAGCTAATTTCAAACTAAGCCTACAGATGGCAGCACTGATTTTGATCCAATAAAAGGATCGGAATCGTCCAGCCTCAGCTTTCGACCGGTCGTGGATCAAATGACTCAGGGCCCAGTTGGATCGGTCGAAGTGTTCCAGAGGCTGGACTCGCCCTGGCTCTTTTTTAAAACCTAGGGCGGGTTCAGGCTCTCGACCGATCCAGGATCGATCCAATTGGTCGTGGAACAATGCGTCCAGTCTCATCGACCGGTCTGGATCAAAGTCGTCCAGTGTAATGTGTTCCATGGACTGGTCGTGGATCAAATCGCCCACGGATTAGGAGACCAGGATAGAACACTAGATAGGGCAGCGAGCGCGAAAATAGAAGCTTTCCTTTCCGCATTAATTCAGCTGACCAGAGTAAGCGATCCGATCGCCGCCTGGTGTAGTATCTTTGAAACTTATCGGAAGAAAGGGAAAGCCCGCCCCTTAGGCTTCAGTCATCCAACGAACGAACAGCCAGAAATGTAAAAACGCGCTGATTGGTGGATTCTCGAGATTGGTCGCCCTCTATATGAAAGATGAAAATTACTACCTTCCCGTAACGTTAGTAATATATCCTGTAGAATCTCCTAATCCGTGAAATCGCCCAAGAACTTTTTCCGAGTCATTTGATCCATTTACAAATCCATTGCTCTGATTGGTCGTTGGTCATTGCTCTGGTTCCGCCATCTATCGGTCTTTACAAACGCGAATATGCATACAAGCTTTTTTTTTTTTTTTTTTTTTTTTTTTTTTTGGTAAAGAACTGTGTAATTGTTTTAGAATTATAAATATATTCATGCAATGGATTGAAATACAATAATGAAAAAAAAAAAAAAAAAAAAAAAAATCGAATATTATTTAAATTTAATAAAATAAAATTTTAAAATGCTCCCTGCTAACAATTTTTAAATTTTCAGTTTAACAAAATTTTCAAATATGTTTTGTACTGCTTTGTTAATATATTTGCATTAAATTTTAGCATTCAAACATAAAAGTAATTAACAATATTTAAAAATCAATATTTAATTTGTATTTAAATTAAATTAAAAAAAAAAAATAAATAAATAAATATATTAAACATTTAAAATATTATTGATTGAAATCATAATTAATTGAATTTACAAACCAATCAATGAAGTGATAATTTATTTATTTATTTATTTATTTTATTTTTATTTATTTATTTATTTATTTATTTATTTATTTTTTTTTTTTGTAATCATTGATTTAAATCAAAATTTAAATTATATATTTTTTTTGGCAATGTGTAATAGTTTCATATTTCTTACTTTAGATCATAATAATAAAACTTGAACCTACTTCTTATATTTACATCAAATATTTAATTGCTAAATATTTGCTTTAAGTTTCAACATTCCAACTTAAAAATATTTAACAAAAATTAGCTTGATAATAAATCCATAAAATATTACCTAAAATTGTTTACAATTTATCGTTAAAATACAAAAATGCATAATCGAGGGAAATAATTAAAAAAAATCTGCTGGAAAATTTTCTAAAATTAAAATTTTATTGTTATTATTATTTTTTAAATAATTTTAGAAAAAGAATTATATAATTAATATTATTGTATCTCATTGCATATGTACCCAACTATGCAGAATAGAAAAAAATATATATGCAGCTATCTTTTTTTATTCATAGTTAAATTACATTTTTGATAAATGAATTACATTTTTCTTTAACTAATTTAATTCTAATATTTTAGAGCTAATTTCAAACTAAGCCTACAGATGGCAGCACTGATTTTGATCCAATAGTGGGATCGGAGTCGTCCAGCCTTTTCTTTCGACCGGTCGTGGATCAAATGTCTCAGGGCCCAGTTGGATCGGTCGAAGTGTTCCAGAGGCTGGACTCGCCCCTATTTTGGCGGATTTGAGTGTTGCCAGACTTGGGGATTTCTCCCCATTTTGGGGAGTTTTGAAGCTTCAGGGGAAATATTTGGGGACAGAGATTTAGTGGGGAACAGTTTGGGGAAAAGAAAAATTTTGGGGAAATACACGGGGATTTTCTTTAAAATTAGCAAAAGATGACATTTTCCTAAAATTCAATAAAAACAAAAAAATGGGCCATTCTGGATGCTATTTGTATTTCAAAAATAGAAAAGCAACTTTTTCATCTTTTTAATTATAAAATTTATTCTGTTTTTTCCCCCCACTTGTAATCTCTGATTCCAGGAATTATTTGGTTTATATGTGTTGTAGCAAGTATAGTGAATGCTAAATACTTATTGATTACTACTTCGCTTGAATAATCAAACTTATAGTAAGCTAGACTAGCATAAATTTGGATGCTTTGTCTTAGCTAGCTTGAATTAAACTTGCAGGGATAGAATATTCAGTTTGACGAAATCTCTTTAAGCTCCCTGGGTATACCTTGTTTTTTTATGCATTAAAAAAAAAAAAAAAATCTGTTTTTATATACTTATGGGTTAAGTACAAATAATTATAGAGAGATGAGAAAAATAAGAAAGTTAGACAAATAGACAAAAGTTACACAAATTTAAAATTTTCCAAAAACTAGCGTAACTAAATCTAGTTTTGAAAATGGGGATTTTTATCGATAAAGAGCTTCATTTGGGGAAAAATGAGAGCTTAAATTTATTAAATATTTTTTTACTTTTTCCAAAAAAATTACATTTTTAGTATAAATTGAGTTGGGGATTTTTTTGGAAAAAAAACCCTTGTTTTGGGGAAATTTGAGAACTGTTTGGGGAAATTCACTTTGGACCATCTGGCAACACTGGCGGATTTTTTCCTTAGCCATCTGGCAACATTGCTGCGGCAACGTTGCTGTTATCGGTATTTTGTTGCGTCAAGGAAAGGAAGTTTATTATTAAAATTAATTTCTAAATTTGGTTGTTGTTGAAGTCTATTCATATAAAAAATGTAAGTAATAAATGTTTTAGATTTTTTCTGATTATTTGGTTGTTTTTTATTAATCTTTGATAATTATCACGTGTAGTTATTAGGCTTAATATAACTCATTATTTATATGTTGTTTAAACATTGTAATTTACAATATTAATTTTACTAAATTTTTGTTTTGTAAAAGAATTTCTCTTTGTTAAATTAGATGCCTAGAACCAGTGTGAAAGACGTCAATCAGCATGAATTCGTAATAGCACTAGCAGCCCATTTAAAAAAGTATGTCCACTTAGTTCAGAAATTTTATAGGCTTATTGTTACATAAAAAGTTTGCATTTCCCCCCTATATCTATTAATTGATGTTTATTTAGGTCTGGAAAGCTGAAAGTTCCAGAGTGGGTTGATGTGGTCAAGACTGGCTTACACAAAGAATTAGCTCCTTATGATGAAGATTGGTTTTATACTCGATGCGGTATGTTAAAATATGATCATTGTATATAAAATTTTTTGGGGTTAGCAACACACAACCCAAACTCAACATTCTGTTTTCATGTTCCGTGTTACCTTTTGAAATTTCATTTATTTGCAATTAATTACTGTAGTCGTTTATGTAGTACTACTCATTGTAAAGATGAATTGTCGTGCAAATAAATAAATGTGCCGTTGCTATTCGGACCATCGGTGTGATTAGTGTGGAGGCTAATTCGGACCGCTTCTTTGTGTTGGTTATAATAATGATTTTGCTTGTTTGATCTTGAATTTTCTCTGTAATGTACTAATGATTTTGCTTGTTTCAACTACAAATTCTAACTTTCAACATTTTGAAAGTGGATAATGCGCTTGATCTACAATCCATGTTTATTTGAACATTGCTCGGAACAGCTTTACTATACGGCACCCATTGCTTGTCGCCGTTGCCGATGTTTTGACCACGTGGTATGATGGTGTTTTGATTCGGTTTGTGAGTCAGTACTGCGAATCGTTTCACAACGTCGTGAATCGAATCTAAATGTCATGAAACAATACTTTTCATTATTATGAAATTTTTTTTTTATGTTTTACTATGTTTTCTGCTGTTTGCTCGCTTCGCGAGCATTAAAACCAAATAAAGCATCACTGGAAGCGTTTAATTCGTGGAGCATGAATCAGTAAAAGCATGAAAATTCATGGAGCCGCGGTCACTATGTTTTCTGCTGTTTGCTCGCTTCACGAGCATTAAAACCAAAAAAACATCACTGGACGCCCCTAATTCGGGGAGCATGAATCAGTAAAAGCATGAAGATTCATGGAGCAGTGGTCACTATGTTTTCTGCTGTTTGTTCGCTTCGCGAGCATTAAAACCAAAAAAAAAAAAAACATCACTGGACACCCCTAATTCGTGGAGCATGAATCAGTAAAAGCATGAAAATTCATGGAGCCGCGGTCACTATGTTTTCTGCTGTTTGTTCGCTTCGCGAGCATTAAAACCAAAAGAAAACATCACTGGATACCCCTAATTAGTGATGCATGAATCGGTAAATGCTACGTTTCGTTACAACAGAAAAAAGTATCGATACTTTGATTCGAGTTTCGAATCACCATCATATCACGCGATCAAAACATCGGCAACGGCAATAAGCAATGGGTGCCGTATAGTAAAGCTTAGCCCATTGCTCTTAGAAAACATTACAAAACAAGTGCAAAAGTTATTTTCAGAAATATCATACATATATTTGTATAGAAAATTGGGTTGGGTTTGGATCGAATTATATTGAAACAGTTTATTTTATTTTTTTTAAAAGAAGGAAAAGAAATAAAAACTAAATGACATCTATGTAGTTGAATATGTAGATTTATTCATATGTTATACGTTTATTCATATTGATAGATAATCATAAACAAACATATTGCGAAGATTTTTTCAAAGATTAAAAATGCTCATTTACTAAGATCTGTTTTCATGTTGCATTTTTTATTTTTATTACTCAATTTTCGAAATCTTTATTATTGCCCTTATATGAAGAATTTTAGCATCATTTAGATCATAAAATTTCTGTGAAAATAATTAATCTCTACCCCACTCCCACACTCAAAAAAAAAAAAGTAAAAAAGCTAATTTTTCATGCATGGGGACGAGATATTATTTCTAAATTTTACTCTTTTATCAGTGCTAACTTATTCTCCTTCGAAAAGATGGTCTGAATAGCGTGTACACTAATCGCACCGACTGTCCGATTAGCCACTTCGAAATAAATGTTATTTAAGATAATATTGTACTGCTTTACTGACTAAAGTTATAAGAAATCGGTTTTCGTATTTTTCAATTTTTGACTATTTCCATGTTATTGAGTTAAATACATACAGGGGTAGTACTTGTCCTGATTTTCTTGAAAACTAAAAAAAAAGTAATATGATAAGTTGTTCTAAAATTACTAAGATTTTAAGCTATTATGCTATATATTGACATTTAAACTAGGGATGCAATGAATCTTTAAGTAATTAAGAAATAGATTATATTTAAATGAAAATAATCGTTTTCTCTAGTTTCAAGTAACATTAAAGAAAATTAATTGTTAGTTACATTAATCATAACAATTAATAATATCTAACAAAAGTTGAGTTAAGAAAGATCGTATATAATTTAAATAACGTTGCCATCTAGGGAAATTCAACAGATCAAGTAAAGATCACATCCAAATCTGGCTAGAAAAATGACACAATCTCTATGACTGTGAATTCAGAATTATGCAACTACTTATGTATTGTAATATTTCCTAATATATTTCTGTATTTATCAGGGATGAGATTTTTCAGCTTTTTTGTACATTTAGCTTTTCAACTTTTTTTTAGTTTTTTTCAGCTTTTTTTTATGTTTCTGATGTGCATTTGTTCTTTTTTTATATATTGAAGATTAAAATAAAAATTTATTACTCAAGTATGATAGTTTGTCATCAATATTCTAGTATTTAATTTCAATGTTTTGCTTTTGCGTATAGTTTCAACTTTTTTGTATCTTTGTTAATCTCATCCCTGATTTATATAAACCACTGTTTATAAATAGTAGTTTTTTATAATATTTTTTTACAATTAAAAAAATAAAATAGTACTAAATGTAAATGGTATTACTGGAAAAGTTCGCAAAAGATTAGGTGATTGATACCTACATGTAAAAGTAAATCAGCCAGCCAAATATTCAGTATTCAGCCAAAACTGATATTCTGTGCATCTTTAATTTAAAACATCCATATTAAGTGATCAAAACCTGAACTGTCTTTGTACCAATGCGCTTTGCTATAATTATTAAATAAATAATAAATTAAACACTTTGATTATTTTTTTACCTGATGATAATTTAGACTATTATTATTGGGTACGAAACAATTGGTGTGATTTTTTTCACAATTTATGGTGCTTGCTTACAAAATTTATTACTTTTTAGCGCCTGTTTTTTAGTGCATTTTACTGTCATTGCATTGAAGGGATAATGTTTACATTCTGACGCACATAGCACGAAAGAATGAATGAACTAGGCCATAATTTTAGAACCCAGTTAAAGGTTGTCCCTATTCTCTGGAAATAGTAGACGTTTTGTTTTCTTATTTCATTGGAAACATTTTAAAGTCTTCTGAAAGTTGGTTTCTAAGTCGAAATTACAAGGAAGATACGCTTTTGATGTAAAGTTCTCTGTGAAAACATGAGTAAGAAAGTGTTTGAAATGAGTACTGTTAAAAAAAAAATCTACTTTAGTACACTGTCAAAAAGAAAGTCCGGTTTGCTGCCAGAAATTTTCTGTAATTTAGATAGATATGTTCTATCAACGTAATTTTTTCGTTGATAGAATGTATTTTCCTGAATTACAGGAAATTTCTGGCAGCAAACAGGATTTTTTTTTGACATTGTAGCATTTCAACTATTCTAATTCAGGGTTGGGTTTCTTCCAGAAGAAACTAGTTTCTTCTAGGAGAGTGGAAAAAACCGGAAGAAACCAACCAAAAGACAAAACAGATGTTCAGAATTAAAATTTATGAACTATATAAACTCAAAGCATAAATATAATGCCAAATCTAAACTATAATTCAATTAATGTTAAAAATATCTTTAAAAATTAGATATTTTTATTATTTAATTACTTATTTTTCAAAAATAAGTTATTTGATAACAAACACTAAATATATACAGGTGATGGGTTTTCAGTGCTAATATTTTTAGAACTTTTTGCATAGATACTATTTCATAATATTATTATACGTTCAAACAGTACAAGTGATAATAATTATAGAATTTTTATCCATAATATTTGCACTTCTTTTTTTTTTTTTTTTTTTAAGATACAATTTTTTGTATAAACTCGAAGCTGGTACCCAGTGAACTGTATCAAGTAAGATACCTACTTTTAAACTGTCCTGCAAGCTCTCGAGGATAAAAAAAAAAAAAAAATCCATAGTTTGTATTTATCTATTTTAAACTGAAAAATAAAGTACAGTATTGAACTACTAAAAAATTTTTCATTTGTTTTACAGTCGAACTCCCTCTAACTCTCATAAGTTTTGTCCAGAGGTTGTGCAGATAATAGAAATTTGCAAATTAGAGATCATTGCCTTTGTTTACAGTTTTCTTTTGCAGATACAAAATCAGTTATAGATATAGTTAATAATTAGACATCAAAATGGAAAAAGGATTTTTAATAAATTTTAGAATAAATATTTCTTCAATATTAATAATCTATCACATTCATATATGATGGTAAATAATTTAAACATATTCAAATAATAGGTACCCATATAAAATGTAAACAAACATATTTAAAAAATACGAAATAAATATTTTTGAAAGTCTGGAAATAATATTCATCGCTGATTAATTTTGTTAAACATTGCTGTAATAGTGGTTTATTTAAAGCGCTAGTCTGTATGAATTGCAGGATAATAAATATATGAATGTTACTCTTCCCCCCCCCCCCCTCCCATTTGTGTTTCAAAGTAAGGATTGTGCTAAAAGTTTGATAAAAAATAATTATAAGATTAAAAAAAAAACTTTTTATATACCATGTTTTTAAATTTTCTGATGAGTCATTAATAAAATACGCGAGGCTAAAAAGTAATATTTAAGCACACAGAATCAGTTCAGTGAAATAATAATAGTGAAAAAAAAAAAAAAAGTTGGTTTTAAAAATAAAATATTACTCCTTTTAAAACAACGTATATTAGCATCGTGACAAAAGCGACATTAGCACTTATCAATGTGTATAAAATTTTAAAATTGATAATGATGTCAATTTTTGTGAAATGCATAATTTAACTTTTTATAATTTTTTCACATTCACGTTGAATTCAGTGTATTTTTATGTCGAAAGAAAATGAACTCGTAATTTTTTTTTTTTTTTTTGGCTACAATTAAATTATAGCTAATTTTTTATTGCTATTAAGAGCTTATTATTTTCATATTTAATTAATTAAAAGAAAACTATTCAAAAATCTGACTTCAAAGTATCGTGTTGGCACCGGGTTCTAAGTTACTGTGAAAGTTTCAAATGTCTAGCTAGTAGAGAAATTAGAAATAGATTGCAAGATTTGTACCGGACAAACATACAAACAAAGAAGAATCAAAGTTAATAAAAGACATGGTAATAAAAAGTAAAAATGTGAGAAATGGGAATGTTTTTGAAATACGAGATGTAAATTTCTTAAAAAATAAAAAATCAATTACGGATTAGAAGGATTTGCAGATTATAAATCTGCAGATTTGAGGGAGTTGACTGTACTGTATGTGACTACGAGGAAAATAAAGTTTTTGATAACATTTTGTAATACAGTACTTTTAATTAACTGGATTGTTAAGAGCGGTTTTATCAGAAAGTATAAGAAAGTGATCCAAATTATTAATTACCAGTTAAAGAAATAAAATTGTCTAAATTATAAAACTTTATACTGTTTAAATTGAAATTGATTTTTTTACTGGATTTTGAGTATTCTGGAACGTGATTATCAGATACTGAGGCTCATTAGCTCATTTTGATAGAACTCATTATTAACTAAATGTTATTAAATTTGTATAAGTATATTTAAAGTTACTTAAAGTTTTTTATAAGATCAATGCATCCATTGTATCTTACAAATCTGCAATTTATAGGATAAATTTTTAAGAAAAACAGTTTCTTCCACTTGGAAGAAACCTATTTCTTCCGGCCGGTTTTTTCCACCTTGGAAGAAACTTGCCAACCCTGTTCTAATTAAAGTTATTTTGGACTTTTTAAGCTCTAAAATAGTGAGCCAAATGTTTAATTTTTGTGTCATTTTAAATTTTCTTGTATGTGTTAAAATATACTAGTTAATTTTCCATTTGTGCTTGCCATTTTGTTATATATTTTACAGGCGGTAAAACTTTCCAAGGGCTACTACCTGAATTAAGGGTTTTTGAACATATTAATGATGGTCTTTGAAATTTGTTAAATTATTTTATTTTATAGAAAATTCTCATTTTGAATGTTTATTTTGCCTTATAATGAATTAAGAACCCTCCAATTATCATTTAATATAGATATAAATAAATACATTCAATCATAACCATAGGATATGTAAATAATAAGTCTTACGTTACCATTCATTCTGTATGCGAGTAGCAGTTTTCATGGATTTTGCATATTGGGTAGTTTCACCTCTGATTTTAAGTATATAAGTAAAATCTTGAGCTGTCATCAAAAAGCAATATGATATAAGCACTTTCAAAAATTCAATGTTTTTCTCTTTTTAAATTTTTTCCGTGCATGCACAGTAGGATTCAGATGCTATATAATCCACTGTCACCAAGTGTTGTTTTCTCGCCAAGCCGCTGAGCGATTTTTTACTGAGTGTGACATATTTATTTTTGTGGCAACCTTTTAGGGATGAGACGGGCTCAGCCCGAGCCCGATGGGTTCAAATCTTACGCAAGTCTTCGGGCTCCGGGCGGGCTCGGATTCAAGCTAAAAGTTCAGTTTATTTTATTCTTCATTAACTGGAAAATGTCAAAAAAAAAAAAAAAAAGAAATTTTATTCATTTTGAGAGCACCTTTAGTAATGTCATAATAGCCAATGATAGGTTATAAATCACAAAATAATCTTGCAAACCTTAGTAGCTTTGACTTTTCTTTTTCTAAATAGAACTCTTTTTTCAACGGGATGCATATTATGTCATAGTGTTATACAGTAATCCTTCCTCCTTCGTTATATCGGGCCTCATTATATCACTCATTCGGATAATTTTTTTCCCCCGATAGGCGTGTTATAAACAATGGGCTGCACTATAAATATCTATTATATAAATATATACATGTATACAGAGACACAGACGTTATAAATTGTTATAATAACATTTATAGTTATTTAAATTGAGGACTGATAATAAGAAAATTAATTTGAAAATGAAAACGGTATTTAATTTTACTATTGTGTATGCGTTGCATAGCGTACCACTTTCAATATCGGGCTCGGGCAAGCTCAGTTCAAAAATGTTTCGGGCCCGGGCGGGCTCGGATTGCCAAAATAGAGCCCGAACTCACCTCTACAACCTTTGTGTCTGGTGCAGCTTTTGTTTAGAGTCAAGTTGTATTATCTATCTTAAATATTTATAGCATAATGTTCTCAAAATATGTCTCTTTTATGCGAAATCCATAATTTTTTTTTTTTTTTATTGCAAAAGCACTTGATTTTTACATCATAGGCTCCCACGTATCTTATAGGTCGAATAGTTAGCTTTTAAAACAAGTTTCCCTTTTGTTTGTAATTAAAATAATTAAGATCTGACATATGTTCTTTTTCACGTTCTTTTATGGGTCTTTTAGTCATTCCTATGTAGCAAGCTTGTGATCTGTCCTCAAAGTTAAAGTCTATTTTGTAGATGCCAGAGGTAAAGGTGTCTTTAAACGGTAAAGACACCTCTGGCATCTACAAAAGACTTTTAATTACTTTTTTATAAACAGTATAAGACTAATATTTACTTAACAAAATAGTATCAGATGCTCATCTTTTAAATAGGAGTTATAGCTAGTGCTTTTCAGCAATTTTGCTGCCAACTGTATCTTTTTTTTTTTTTTTTTAATGTAAATGTGAAGTATGCATGGATGTCACATTTGTCGATAGTAGGGTTGCTACGGTACCTGGAAAACTCAGGGAATTTGAAACTCTTTGGGTCATTCCATGCCAAATCAACCACTCACTCAACCTGACCCCCTCAGATTTCTATGAAACTTGCAGGAATCATTCTCCTTGATGATATAAATGAGAATATATTTTTAAAAAAAATTTATCTTGTTCGATTTTTTTAAAATAATTTTTTTTTAATTTCAAAAAATCAGCATTTTTTAGCTTGTATAATCATTTTTAATCTCACATTTCTCAAGTTCTATAAGGGATAGCGAAGTTTATGACCCCTCATTTTAAAGAGTATTTAACAAGGTTTAATTTGATATGCAACATCATTATGTTGGGTAAAAATTTTAAAATTTTTGAAATTTAAAAATTTTAAATTTTAAAAAATTCAAAGATAGTGTTTTTTAAAAAATCTGAAAAAAATATATGTTTTTGGTTATACTAAAAGCTATATAACCTGAAACTTTTAGAGTGGGATCTCAATGGGATCAGGAGTTATGACAAAATACCTAGCTACTCTACATGGTAAATTGTATTACAATTATCATATAATATGCTTACTTTATAAAATACCTGTTAATTAAAATTCACTCATACAGTATTGCATGCTAATATACAATTAAACATGGGGGGGATTAATATTCAATGTAATTGTGCTTAATAAAAAATAAACAATTTTTTTTTGATAAAATTTTGTTAGATTATTAATAAAAAAAAAAAAAAATATTATTGTTAGTTTTATAGCTGGAATGTTTTTGAGTAGGTTCTTATTGTGATTAGAAATGATAATAAAGAAACAAAGGTACGTACATATAAATACATTGTTCAGTTAAAATTACTGGAAGCTTTAATATAGCTTTACGACATCCAGTACATGTTTATACAAATTTGGACTATATCTCAAAATGTTTTCATTTATTATAAATGAAAACATATATAAATATAAATTTTTTCATTATTACAAATCACAAACTTTTTTTATAATAATCATGGCCACTTTTCTTGAATGGGTTATCGCAATATATAGAAAAATGTTTTGATGTGTTAGGTTTACTCATCTTTACACAAAGTCTTAATGATCATACAAATTTAATCATACATTTAATCATAAAAATCATACTAATTTAAAGTCAGGTTGTAAGAAGAAATAAAATTTCTTACATCACAAAAGTAAAAACTAAATAGAATTGATTAAATTTTTTATCTGAAGAGGGTACTCATTGTTTAAAATAAATATGCCAAAAATGTTTCATTAAAAAAAAAATAAAATGCTTATTTTACTTCTACTTAAAAGAGTATGGTAGGGTTCCCATGGGTCAGGGAGAATCTGGGAAAGTCAGGGAATTTGAAATTATTGAAAAAAGTCAAGGAAATGTCAGGGAAAAATCACAAATATTGTCTAAAAAGCTGGAAAAATGATGATATAAACCTGGAAAATGCTTTTTGAGCATTCAGTGTATGTTGCGGGTCACATGACTATGCTGTCTTTTATGTTGCAAGCTGTTTTATGTTTTACGCTGTGAGCTTACCTTTTATGTTGCAAACCAAATTTCATTGCTTGAATTTTCTAAAAATAGACCTGGAAAAGTCAGGGAAATTTATTTTTGAAATTGAGTTGGAACCCTGGTATGAACCTAAAATCACAACTAACTTTTTCTACATTGAGATCTCAGAAGAGATATAAAAAATTAAACTACAGTGGAGATGCAGATGAGCCATATGCCAGCAACAACATAAATAAAACAATCTTTAAATAAAGACAATTTTGAACCAGAACATCTCTAATTAGCAAATGAATTGATTATTATTTACTTACTTATGATTTATGCTGTCATTAATTTGTAAGTGTAGTAATTTATTATCTGAATGGCTTCTGATATAAATTTATAACCTTATATTGTAATCATTTTGTAATCTGTCTTTAAAAAACTGCGTAAGTTTTAAAACCATCACTAATGATTATAATCTTAAAAATTTGAAACTTGTAGAATTACTCACACATTTAAAAAAGAAATCAAATAATCAAATTTTTAATGATCTTAGAAATTTTCCTGAAGAAAACTTTTTTTTACTATTTTACTAGTCATAAATATGAACTTTCAAAATAATGACTTTTATCAAGTAAGCATATTATATGGTACAATTGAACCTCGAAAATCCAGACATCCAAAAATCTCTAAAATCCAGACGATTTTTCAATTTTAATTTTAAAATAAGACTTAGCTGTATCTTATTTTCATATTTCTTGTGCAATGCAGTTTAAAATTCGTTTAATTGAACACTGAATACATAAATTTGAACATAATCTGACATATTTTTATATTGTTTGATTGTGAATTAAAGATTTTCTTACAAAAAAAGGTAGGTTATAAAATGGAAAAAAAAAAAAAATAAAATAAAATAAGTAAATAAATAAAATCATAGTGAAAAATAATTACTGAAATGTTAAAAAAAAATTGTTTCCTTAGTTTATTAGCAGTTATTTAGGAGGCATTATCAGTTGTTTATATTTTAGTGTAATATATCTGTTTTAATTTAACATAAGTCTTTTATTATATTTATATTAACCAATTTGATTTGTTGTTTATTTTCATTAACATAAAATTGCAGTTTGTATGTTATTATAATATCACAAAAAATTAGTTTTCAATAAATCTCTAAAATCTGGAATCGCCGTGGTCCTGCCAAATCCAGATTTTCGAGATTCAACTGTAATTATAATACAATTTAACATGTAGAGTAACTACGTTTTTTGTAATAACTTCTGATCCCATAGAGATCCCACTCTAAAAGTTTCAGGTTATATAGCTTTTAGTATAACCAAAAACATATATTTTTTTCAAATTTTTTAAAAAACACTATCTTTGAAATTTTTTAAATTTAAAATTTTAAAATTTAATAATTTTTAAAATTTTTACCCAACATAATGATGTTGCATATCAAATTAAACCTTGGAAAATACTCTTTAAAATGAGGGGTCATAAACTTCTCTATCCCTTATAGAACTTGAGAAATTTGAGATTGAAAATCCTTACACAAGCTAAAAAATGCTGATTTTTTGAAATTTAAAAAATTAATTTTAAAAAAATCGAAAGAGATAAAAATTTTCTAAAAACATATTCTCATTCATATCATCAAAGAGAATGATTCTTGCAAGTTTCATAGAAATCTGAGGTGGTCAGGTTGAAAATTGAAATTTTTTGGTTGATTTGGCATGGAATGACCCTATTAAAAAAAAACAGGGAAAACTCGGGAATTTTCAAAATTTATTGCAAAAACGGAAAATTCAGTGAATTTTGAAATTTTTTGGAAAAACATTGGAAAATTTTTTCATATCAAATATATTTTTTTAAATTTTAGTGGTTTATAATGAATAAATTTTTTTTTCCCTCCAACTACAGTAAATTAATAATATTTATAAACCCTAAATATGTTCAGTTGACTTGTAAACATGTTAGATTCTAATGCTGCATGATTACGTGTCATCTATTTTACTTCTAAAAGAGACAGGGAGAGCTCAGGGAATTTTTTCTCGTGAATTGTGTAGCAACCCTGGATGGATAAATTAAATACTAGTGGTAGTATAAATAGGCAAGAACTTATCAACATAAATTCATTTTAAATATTAAGTGTAATAAAAAAAACTTCTGAATAAATTATAACATCTGATTGTGATTACTTTAGAATAAAAAATAATAGAAATAGTATTTGGAAATGAGTAATATTTTAGAATTTGTATTAAACACTTGACATACATAAAGTGATATTTCAACTAAACATTCATAAGTGATTTCGGTAGATAGTACACATTGAAAATTTTCAGAATTTTCTTTAATCATATTTCACGTATAGGTGCAGATTTCAACTGAACATTTCGAAATAAAAATTTTAATCATTTCTAAGCACTGTTCCACCAGTTTTATGTAAACATGTAGAATTCCGATACATACAAATTGCAGAATTTTCATGTAATATTAGACAGATAAATACATACTTTGATTAAACAAATGCAGAGTTCAATTAAACATTTTGATATGCAGATTTCAAATTAAGAGTATCCATTTCAATTTCATATCTAGATACACATTTCAGTTATACAGACTTCAACTGAACATTTTGATATACACATTTCAGTTAAAGAATTTTCATTAGAATTTCCCATTAAGTTACAGATTTCAATTAAACATTTCAAACATATTTCAATTTAATTTTTAAAAGAATTTTTTTTTAGAAGTTTCACATTCAGTTACAGATTTCAATTTAAGAATTTCAATCAAACATTTGACATACAAATACATATTTTCATTATATAGACACAGATTTCAACTATGTATTTCAATATACAGATTTTAATTTAAAAATTTCCTTAAACATTTGACACACAGATACTAATTTCAGTTATACAGATTTCAAATAAGTATTTAGATACATAGATTTCAATTTAATAATTTTCATTAAACGTTTGACATACAGATATAAGTTTAAATTATACAGATGCAGATTTTAATTAAACACTTCTATATATAGGTTTCAATTACAGATATACAAAAGTTTGATTCATCCTGTATCTACCCTTAATTTTGATATTTAATTATGTACATATTAATGAATTTCTAAACTTCGCTAAAATAATAATAATTTATTGTTAGACACAATATTGTCATTGTTTCTTCTTATAAATAAAAAAAGAAAGAAAGAAAAATTCCTGTGATTCATATAGTTAAAAAAAAAAAAAAAAATGTTTTTGTTTCCCGTTACATCATTTAATCTTAAATCCTTTTTATATTCATGACACCTTATAAAATATATTTTTTATTTAATTATAATGGAAGAAATCTCTCAGGAACTTTAAAGCTTTACATTTAAAAGTATTTTGAGGTGTTTTTATTGTACTTATATTGCGTAATATATATATTTAATTTTTTAAAAATCTCACTATATTCTAGAAGTAACATGCATTGGAATAATGCATATTAATTACGATAAGTATTGTGGAGTATAAAAAGATTATAATGCTTTAAAGTAATACCTCTCATAGATCACAATGTCCCAGTGAGAAACCAGTTATATTTAACTTATTTTAACCCTTTCAGGGGCGGTGGCTAGAGGCTCTATCCACCTACTTTAGAAATTTTTCTCTAGGTGTGCAGTGACTACTTTTTCTATCCACTTTTATGAAAAGTTAATACAGTAGAAGATCTTTATAATGCAATTCTCTATATAACGCAAAATTTCTTGGATATGAACAATAAATTTTGCAGTTAAGAAATACTTTCTAAAAAACTGTTACTTTGTTGAGAAGTAAGTGTGATACATTTGTTTTTCTTTATCTGGTTAATTCAGGGATTTTTAATGAAAAAATTGCTATCATTAATTTTTTTTTTAAGTGAGCAATATAATGAATGATTTTGTACAGGCATATATGGACTATCTTTATAAAGTAAATTTTAGAATGAAAGTTATTATCCATCCAATTTTTTGTTCCAAGAAATGTAACTTTAAAATGTCCTACTCTGTTTTGATATGTTTCAGACATATTTGGCCATGTTTACAAGGTAAGTTTGACAATGTGTGAAATGTGATCTATATAATGCAAAATTCTATATAATGCTAAACCTTGTGTTTTTAGCTTTGTGTTATAAAGATCTTCTACTGTATGTACTTCTAAAATTGAAATAGAGATGACAGCTCTACAGTAACTTTAAGCAGGATGTGCCTGTGACTTTTTTAAATGGACAAGTTGCAGGAAAAAATTTTGAAGTTTCTATTATATATTTTTATGAAAAATAATTTTTCATTCAAAAGTATTTGGTAGTGTAAATATACTGTAATGCACTTTTTAAATACAACAGATTTATATATTATCTTAGATCATTAATTTTAGTTTGATTTTTAGGAGCATGTTTTAGGTGGATAGACCCTCTAGCCACCACCACGCACATATGTCAGGGGAGATACCATGAGACAGGCTCTGCTGGGGAAAAGAATCTCAATTTCTTTTCCTTTGAGATAAACAAAGAGGGTCTTTTGGGGTTAGTGAACTGTGATAAATATAAACAGTAAGGGATAGCAGAATGTAAATACAGATGTAAATAAGCATGGGAGGGTTCTTAGAAAAAAGCTATACAGAATATATGTTTACAGTATAGAGAGAGGCTGCTTTTTTCGATTGCTCTTATATCGTGATTTTTAAAAATAAATTTTTATTTCCATAGCTTTTAAATTTAGTTAATTTCTCTAAATCTTAAATTCAATTTATATATCTTAATTTTTATCACAATAATGCATAGAAAAGGCTTATCTTGGGATGAACTATTGCTCTGTTTGAAGAGCTACACTCAGATGATGATTCTGCAGTATCTGGATCAGGAACAAGTGATAATGAGGAATATGTTCCAGATTTACCTGAAGAAGAAATTGTTTCAAGTTTGGAAGATGAACAATCCAGTGAAATAGAAGGTCCTTCTAGCTCAAGAGAACGAGTAAATTGGAGCAAAAATTTTCAAGTTTGCCAATCTGTTCCAGAATTTATGGAAGAAAGTGGTCCTGCACCTGAGGTCCTTGATATTGATAATCCAACACCACTTGGAATATTTTTTATGTTTATGGCAATGACATTTTGGGAAGATTTAGTTTTTCAAACAAACTTGTGTGCTACCCAGTTAGGAAAATCTTTTACTCCAATAGATATAGAAGAAGTTTTAAGATTTATTGCTATAAATCTTTTATGGGAATAAAACGCTTGCCCAGCTATAGATATAATTGAATTACTATAACTTTTATTCCTTAAATAGTGAGTAATTTTTTCTTATTACTAATGCATAAAGGTTTCTAAACAAATTTTAAACAGCCCATATATCTGTGTATATGTATATATATATATATATATATATATATATAAAATAAATCATTAAAAAAGGATAAAGAAGCATTATAATTTAAGTAATAATTAATTATTGTTACATTGTATTATTATAATTACATTTTCAAGTCATAGTTTCAATTTTTATTCCTTAAATATACAAATATTTATTTCCATTCAAAAATTAAGGTACATGACGTATGTGCGCAGTAGCTAGAACGTCTGGCCACCACCCACAAAAAAAATCAACACATGCTGAATTTTTTTCTTCATCAAATATGACTTGTAGGGGATGTTTACTTTATGATATATATATTTAAAAGGAAATTCAATCATTTTTACTTAGTGCCCCTGAAAGGGTAATTGGAAATCCTGAAATATTTTCCATAAATAAGAGCACGAAGAAACAGACTGATAAACAAATGATACCAAATCGCCAACTATTTAAAATTGTAAGTTGAGTTTTAGTTAAAATTATCTTTGATTTTTGCATCGGGTTTTAAAGCTACAAGCCTCTTTAAAATACTTAAACAATAAAAATAGCCATCTTTGATTATTACCTCATACCAGGACCATCTGGCATAGTAATTTAAAAAGCAATACTAGGCTGACCAGGCGGAAATGACCTTGACAGGCACATTCAGTTTGTACATGCTACAATATCTCATGGCTGCATTTCTTTTTGCGATAAGTTATTTTAATACTTTCTATAAATGTTTGAGAGTGAGTATGATTTGTACATGTTGCAAGTATATTTATTTAAAAAATAATTTAGGCAGCTGCTTAAGGTGTAATGTTTGATATTTTTCAGAAAATTGGGGAGGGGGATATTAAAGTATTTTGTTGAATTTTAATCATGGATTAATGAATAGTATCTTTGTACAGCTTCTGTGGCAAGACATTTATACCTGAGATCTCCAGTTGGTGTTGGTGCATTAACTAAAATATTTGGCGGAAGATATCGCCGAGGAACAAGACCTTCTAGATACTGTCGAGGATCGTCTAGTATTGCTAGAAAAGCTCTCCAAGCATTAGAGAACTTAAAACTTGTCGAGGTTGATTCAGGAAGCGGGTAAGTAATTATCAAACATTAGTATATACTGTTGCTATATTCTAGTAAAGGATGAAATGCATATCTGATAAATATCATACTTGCCAATTTTAACAGAGGCTCCCTTATTGTGGGAGTGTCTTTCATTCTCCCTTATTCTGGATATTTTAAAGTTATACCTATAATTTATTCAAAACTTAAATTTTTGAGCAAGATTTTTGCTGCACAAATAGCATAGCTGCCAACACTCCCGAAAAATTCGGGAGACTCCTGAATTTTGAGGCAATCTCCCGAACACCCAAAAATCATTAATATCTCCTGAGTTTTTCAAAATTTTCATCACGCACCACCTAATTTTCAAATGAAAGTTCTCGATTCCCAATCTTTCTCCATCTACAACATAAATTTCAATATTATTTTCAAACTTGCTTTATGATATTCTAGAACCGAAAAAGAAATAAATTGTTAAATATTTCTTGCTCATGTTGTAATTTTTTGCCCCCCCCCCCTCCCTAGCAGAAAATGCGAGACGCGCGACGTACGTCGCAGATTTTTTTGTTAGTCTGCAGATTATTTCCAAATCAGCACTATGCAGAAATTCTAAATCTCCCGATTTTTGCAGGAAAAATCGCGATTTTCAATCCACAACATAAATGTCAATATTCATTTTAAACATGCTTTATTAAATTCTAGAACATATAAAGAGTTAGAACTGTTCAATATTTCCCACTAATGCAATTTTTTCTTGCCCCCCCTTCCTTACCCCTGTTGACGATCGGCAACATAGAATCCTTAAGATTTTCATTTTTTTTTTTTTTTTTTTTTTCCCATCAGCAACATAAATGTGAATATTATTTTTTTAAACTTATTTAATTAGATTCCAAAACATATAAATAAGTAGGATCGTTTAATATCTCACCTTATATTTGTCCCCCCCCCCCCCCCACACACACACACACACACACACACTAATGATCGGTGATTGAACGTTCCACAAAAGCGTTGTAATTTTTAAGCTTTCTGCATCCACAGTATAAAAGT
Organism: Salticus scenicus; assembly: GCA_963930645.1. Taxonomy (NCBI): domain Eukaryota; kingdom Metazoa; phylum Arthropoda; class Arachnida; order Araneae; family Salticidae; genus Salticus; species Salticus scenicus. The sequence continues at coordinate 241,058,810 of OZ005652.1, forward strand.
CAATATTCATTTGAAACGTGCTTTATTAGATTCTAGAACCTATAAAGAAGTAAAATTGTTCAATATCTCTCACTCATGTAATTTTCTGTGCCCCCCCCCCCTCCCCTCAGAGTCAGTACGAACAAAATCATAAACAAAATAGTAGTTCTTATATAATATAGTTGCTAATGCCAACTCTTTACATAGCTATATGTAATTAAAATTCTATAACTACAATGCTTTGACATATCTAACAGTTTAATAACATTTAGATGAATGCAAACTTGTGATAAAAATATGCTTACTGAATTCAGTAACTTCTTTTTTTCCCATAACTCATTGTGAAATCATGCTGCAGATTATTTTCTAATGCAAAAATAACTGTCGCAGACTGACAGAAATAAATCTGCTACTGCCCCCCCCCCCTCCTTTATCTCTTAACTAGCGATCAGCAATCGAATGTTCTGCAGAAATCTTTTATCTCCCAATCCATCAATCTGCAACATAAATGATAATAATTATTTTAAATTTGCTTTATTAGATTCTAGAAGTAGAGTTGAAAGAGTTTAATATTTCTTACTCTGTAATAATTTTTTTACCCCCTCCCCCTTTCCCCCATCTCTGGATAGTGATCAATGGTCAAGTCTAGAAACAATAAAACAATATAAGTACTCAATATTTTTCACGTACGTAATTATTTTTAGGCTTTATTGCTGAACTTAATGAATCTATTTTTCCTCAATTAAATTAAGCATTTATGTCATATCTATACCAAATTTGTAAACTTAGGGGGAAAATGAAGAATAGACTTTCAGGTAGGAAAATTTTTTCCAAGTCTTATGTACGTATATATGTTAGCAGCCTTCGCCCGCTTCGCTGAGCACTATATTTAAAACATTTCTTTTAAATTGAATAATTGAGATGTTTAAATAAATATATTTCGATTGACGTCTGTTTTCCCCATAGTTCCAGTATGGGATCTCCTTGATAATATCAAGCATTTTTTTAACCTCTCGAATCCGTGCAACAAAATTGTTGTTACAACGAATATTCTCGAAAACATTAAAATAGAAATGTTAATTCTTCGAATATTCTGGAAACAGTTGAAACTGTTGCTCGTACAGTAAAAGTCACTATTTGATAAATGGTCTGTATCAGTCCTAAAAATAGTCACGTGTTCCACAGGAGTAAAGCAAATAACATCAAATACTCCAGAGCAGAAATTTTTGCTCGCTTACGAAAAATATCCAGTCGCTTAGAGCTCAATCTCTAAAGTGCAATCACTCAGAATAGGTCTCTGAATTGCAGTAACTACATTCACTTTTACGATGACTCCATTAAGAATCCCATGGTAAGCTCGAAATTTCTGTTCCAGTGTGTCGGAGAGCTTCGAAACTTCGGGAACCCTAAACTACCATTCCTCACCAAATTTGGTCGCCCACTCGCTAAGTTTGTCACCAAGACTGGCTCATCTGGAAGTGAATGAACTTATCACTTTTATTTTCACTTTGGCTGTGTTTAAGAAAGTGACTTTTATTTTCACTTTCCCTGTAAAACTACTCTCGTTGCAACAGTACAATTAATGCAGGAAAAATAATTAATCCCTTGTATCAATATACTATGAGTACTATTTCTGCTGTATTTTAGACAACTAATGTTTCTATGTTTATATATATTTCCCATTAAATATATTATTTTTAAATATTCATAAAACAAGAAGCAAAACTATAATTCAATTAAGTAAAGAAACCTTACATACTTCTTGAGAAAAGCCTTGGTACTTGCGGGAAGGGGCCTCTCCCATCGTCCGAGGCAGCACGGTGGTGGCTTGCTTAGTTGTGTTGACTTGATCTTTTGCAGTCTTCATAGTTCTGCACCAGTTACGTTTGATTTCTTACGCTGGGTCGTTGCCATTACAGGTAAGTGGATTAAATAAAATTTCGACCATTTCATGATTTGCGGCGTATATTGCGTTGTTGTAATCGGCTAGTTTGCAAGTTTCGTTAAAATTTATATTGATGAGTTCGGTAGCGTTTACTTTGGTGAGTGCGGTGGTTATTTTCCCAAATTTGATATCTGCTGAATGTTCTTTAATACGGTTTTTGCTGAAAAACCGTATTAAAGAACATTCAGCTGTTCAGAGTGCCAGGAATACAAACATGAAGTAATCGAGACGTGTATCCAATGGGAACCCATAATAGCATTGCAAATGATGGACAGTATGATGATGTCGAATCCCAGCTGGCAATGTGCATTTTTCATAATGTCGTTAAATACGGATAAGGCAATCTTGATGCTGTAAACAGGAATGTGATTTGTCTGAAAAGGGACTTCACGCCATTCTTGCTTTCATGTTCATCGTTGATCACACATTAATAGCGCCCATGGCTTAATGGGCTCGAGTCCCCCAGAGTGCCCCCCTGGATACGTCCCTGGGAGATAACATAGCAATTGGTAAGATGCAAAAATTTCTGTCAGTTCCCTTATAGATTTTTCTATTTGTGTAAATATCTTGGCAATATTTTGCAGTCGGACAGCTCAGAAACAAACTCACGAGTACCTGGGACAAAATTTTTGTTAATTAAAAGACCAAGCTTTTATGGGATCATCTTCATTTTCAATAATTTGTCGATACTCAGTTTCTATATTTTAAGTATAAAACAGCTGAAGCTGCATTAGGTCTAGACTTAAATTTATTAACGGCAGAAGCAATGCTTCTGTTCTCAGCCAAAACTGGGAGTGTTTCAGTACCAATAACAATGTCCCAGAGTCCCCGATCAAGAAGAGCAAACTTAATATCACTCCACTCTCCCATTCCTCGAAATTAATCACATTCAATTTTGGAATAGAATTTAAATTATATTATTCACAGCCATTTTGAGAAAAAAAGAATTTGTATAATTACAGTTCAAAACAACTCAACAGTACATCTAAAGATATATCTTCTTATAAAAAGCTTACCCCCCCCCCCCCATCCCATCCTCAAAAAAAAAAAAAAAGTGTAAATTTCTTTATTACTGAACAATTTACAATTCAAACGATTCAGCTTATATATATATATTTTTTTATTATTATTTATTTATTTATTTATTTATTTTTTTTTTTTTTTGGCTTAATATTGTACTTGACAAAGTGGTACATTTCTTTTTTTCACCAGTTCTTATTTAAAAATGACTGACAGTGTTGGCCAATATTCTGTTTTGATTTTGACCACTTACTGTTTGTGATTGGTCAGTATTCGATGCTGACAAAATTTGTCTCAACATTTGGCTTCTGGTATGGGATTCTGTTATGTTCGTTGTAGAGCAAAAAAGTGCCGAGATCTTGTAAATTTAATATCAGAAAGCTTCCATCTCGGGAAATATTTTGACTTGTTCCTTGTAGAACTCCTGGTCACCCTAACACCACACACACTTACAATAAAACTGAAATTGATTGTAATGTTTCGAATGTGACACTTAAACACAGTTTCTGGACTCTGTAAATTTATGCATTTCTTGTGCTGATCTACCTGGCTTAATAAACAAATACATCATTTATGTTAAATCATTCAACAAAACTGCCACTTTAAAAACTTCATAATCTATTCAGAATTTGATTTTCTTAATGAGGCATAATATAATAAAAATTTCCATTTGCATCCTTTATGAGGAATTTTTCATCATAAAGATATTGGTCCACTTTTAAAATATCATTTGTGATGCTGGCTTGAAGTTTAAAATTTTTATAATATAGCAGAATAGAGAAATATTTCACATGAACTTGCATCATGAGGTTAATTGGATTGTAAATTGTATTGAATTGCGTGAAAACTAGAATCGGTAACTGTATCAAATTAAATGGTGGCCTGCAAGGCTACATAAATTGTAAATGATCAACAAAATTAATTTTAACATTAATATAATTCGACCTGTGGGAACAGGACTTTCTTTTAAGGAATGAATAATTACAAGATAAAAAGAACTTTTATATACCATGTTTTTAAATTTTCTGTTGAATCATATAAACACTACTAAAGGCAGCAGGAACCCGAAACAGTTGGCTAAAAGTATTTAAAAAATACATTGTCACCGTTAATATCAGAAGACTTGGCGTTGGAATATTAAAACAGGAATAAACTACTACGTCAGAAACGCCAAAGAAAAATTATTGAGGTGCATACAGCTGTTTCGGTAGCCTAAAGCGTACCGTCATCAGTGCAAAAAAATAATTCTGAATCTGGAGAAGTACTCGTATATATAGGAGAGGGGCCGGATTTAGTTCAACCAATAGGATTACGGAAGAGGTGGGGAGTGTGGCCAATAGGAATTAAGGAATGTGTAGCTGTGTAAACAGTAGAAAAATTAAGGAAATGTGGACTGAATGTAAAATTTCCAACAATCAGACAAATAGGGAACAGCGAAATCACAATTTACAAGGTTTTTAAAATTTTTATAAATATGAAAAGCTTCAAAGAAATCGAGTTCATGAATGGATTTAGGTCTGCAAATTATTTTAGCTGAATTAAATTTAAAATTATGATTTTCCTCCCAGCAATGTTTAGAAATAGCCGATTTATTGGTTTCTTGTTTGCGGACGTAATTCATATGTTCTTTTAGACGAAATTTAAGACTGCGTTTAGTTTGGCCAATATATGATAAACCACACTGACAGGATATACTATAAATGCCCCAAGAATTATGCATATCAATAGGATCTTTTAACTGAGAAAAGGTGAGTTTATTGGAAGGCGAAAATATTATTTTAAAATCATATTGTTTGAGAATTTTAGCTATGGTTTGACTGGTTTTAGAAAAATAGGGTAAAACAATACTGATATTAGAAGTGACTGATTTAGTAGACGAAATACGAGGGAGTTGTAATTTTTGGATAGCTTTGTCTATAATGGAAGGGTCATAACCTCTGTCAATTGCGATGGCTTTCAGGTATTTAATTTCAGATTTAAATAAAATAGGATTTGAACAAATATTAAGGGCACGGTTTACAAAAGTATAGAAAGCAGCCATTTTTTGGTTAGGTGGGTGACATGAACGCGCATGGGGAGGAAGGGAGACTGCAAAATTTTTACGATAGACAGTGGTTGAAAATCCATTTACAGTGCGAGAGACGAGGGTGTCAAGAAATGGAAGGGAGCCATTGTTTTCTATTTCATATGTAAACTGGATATTACTGTCAATTGAATTTAAGGTTTCTAAGACATGGTCAATATTGTGAAGAGATGTGTCAATAAGCGTGAAGGTGTCGTCAACATAACGGGTCCAAAAAGGAAAAGATATTTTCTTAAAAAGCTTGCTTTCGAAATAGTGCATGTAAATGTCTGCGAGAATTGGGGAGAGAGGGGAACCCATGGCTAAACCTTCAGACTGACGATAGAATTTATTTTGGAAAGAAAAAGTGGTTTGTGATAAACAAATGCGGGTAAGAGAAATTAATTCTTGTATTTCAAAAGAGGTGAAATGAAACTCTTTTAATCTATTTTCGAGACAACAGAGGGCGCCACTTATTGGAACATTAGTGAAAAGAGATTTTACATCAAAAGAAACCATAGTGAGATTAGTGTGAGGGCAATTTTGAATATTTTTTGCAAAATTTATGGAATTCTTAACAGTATAACTATTAGCAGCAAGAAGTGGAGCAAAAATTGTGGTGAGAAATTTAGCTAGATTATAGGAAGCAGTACCGATATTAGAGACTATTGGACGAAATGGAATATTGGGTTTGTGAACTTTTGGTAAAGCATAAAATCTGGCACAATTAGCAATAGAAGGGATAAGATGGGATTTAGTCGAGTTCAATAATAAGGGGCAAGATTTTATAGCAGATTTAATTTTATTTAATTCTTGGGGAGAGGGGTCACGGGGCAGAGGAATGTATGGGCCATCATTAATTAGTTCGGTAACACTTTCGATGTATTGTTTTTTATCCAATATAACAATCTGACCACCTTTATCAGCTTTAGTAATGATGATATTTTCATTAGATTTTAATTCCTTCAAGGCGTGTTTTTCTGCAGGGCTGAGATTTGATTTAAAATTTTTAGAGTTGAAATTGGCATTATTAAGGATTAAATGACGAAGATTTTCTTTCTGTTGGTCAGTCAGTCGAGAATTTTTGAAAGCTTTTTCAACCGGTGCAATTAACTGAGGAAAAGAAGGAGGTTTAGAAATGGCAAAATTTGAATTGAGTTTGAGAACAGAATATTGACTATTGGAAATATCAGTACTGGAAAGATTAACGATTGCAATTGTCAATAAATCTGTTGTCAATAAAAATGCAATCGTTAATCTTTCCAGTACTGATATTTCCAATAGTCAATATTCTGTTCTCAAACTCAATTCAAATTTTGCCATTTCTAAACCTCCTTCTTTTCCTCAGTTAATTGCACCGGTTGAAAAAGCTTTCAAAAATTCTCGACTGACTGACCAACAGAAAGAAAATCTTCGTCATTTAATCCTTAATAATGCCAATTTCAACTCTAAAAATTTTAAATCAAATCTCAGCCCTGCAGAAAAACACGCCTTGAAGGAATTAAAATCTAATGAAAATATCATCATTACTAAAGCTGATAAAGGTGGTCAGATTGTTATATTGGATAAAAAACAATACATCGAAAGTGTTACCGAACTAATTAATGATGGCCCATACATTCCTCTGCCCCGTGACCCCTCTCCCCAAGAATTAAATAAAATTAAATCTGCTATAAAATCTTGCCCCTTATTATTGAACTCGACTAAATCCCATCTTATCCCTTCTATTGCTAATTGTGCCAGATTTTATGCTTTACCAAAAGTTCACAAACCCAATATTCCATTTCGTCCAATAGTCTCTAATATCGGTACTGCTTCCTATAATCTAGCTAAATTTCTCACCACAATTTTTGCTCCACTTCTTGCTGCTAATAGTTATACTGTTAAGAATTCCATAAATTTTGCAAAAAATATTCAAAATTGCCCTCACACTAATCTCACTATGGTTTCTTTTGATGTAAAATCTCTTTTCACTAATGTTCCAATAAGTGGCGCCCTCTGTTGTCTCGAAAATAGATTAAAAGAGTTTCATTTCACCTCTTTTGAAATACAAGAATTAATTTCTCTTACCCGCATTTGTTTATCACAAACCACTTTTTCTTTCCAAAATAAATTCTATCGTCAGTCTGAAGGTTTAGCCATGGGTTCCCCTCTCTCCCCAATTCTCGCAGACATTTACATGCACTATTTCGAAAGCAAGCTTTTTAAGAAAATATCTTTTCCTTTTTGGACCCGTTATGTTGACGACACCTTCACGCTTATTGACACATCTCTTCACAATATTGACCATGTCTTAGAAACCTTAAATTCAATTGACAGTAATATCCAGTTTACATATGAAATAGAAAACAATGGCTCCCTTCCATTTCTTGACACCCTCGTCTCTCGCACTGTAAATGGATTTTCAACCACTGTCTATCATAAAAATTTTGCAGTCTCCCTTCCTCCCCATGCGCGTTCATGTCACCCACCTAACCAAAAAATGGCTGCTTTCTATACTTTTGTAAACCGTGCCCTTAATATTTGTTCAAATCCTATTTTATTTAAATCTGAAATTAAATACCTGAAAGCCATCGCAATTGACAGAGGTTATGACCCTTCCATTATAGACAAAGCTATCCAAAAATTACAACTCCCTCGTATTTCGTCTACTAAATCAGTCACTTCTAATATCAGTATTGTTTTACCCTATTTTTCTAAAACCAGTCAAACCATAGCTAAAATTCTCAAACAATATGATTTTAAAATAATATTTTCGCCTTCCAATAAACTCACCTTTTCTCAGTTAAAAGATCCTATTGATATGCATAATTCTTGGGGCATTTATAGTATATCCTGTCAGTGTGGTTTATCATATATTGGCCAAACTAAACGCAGTCTTAAATTTCGTCTAAAAGAACATATGAATTACGTCCGCAAACAAGAAACCAATAAATCGGCTATTTCTAAACATTGCTGGGAGGAAAATCATAATTTTAAATTTAATTCAGCTAAAATAATTTGCAGACCTAAATCCATTCATGAACTCGATTTCTTTGAAGCTTTTCATATTTATAAAAATTTTAAAAACCTTGTAAATTGTGATTTCGCTGTTCCCTATTTGTCTGATTGTTGGAAATTTTACATTCAGTCCACATTTCCTTAATTCCTATTGGCCACACTCCCCACCTCTTCCGTAATCCTATTGGTTGAACTAAATCCGGCCCCTCTCCTATATATACGAGTACTTCTCCAGATTCAGAATTATTTTTTTGCACTGATGACGGTACGCTTTAGGCTACCGAAACAGCTGTATGCACCTCAATAATTTTTCTTTGGCGTTTCTGACGTAGTAGTTTATTCCTGTTTTAACATTGTCACCGTGTTTTAAGCTATTCTGAAATTTTCAAATGTCTATCTAGTCAGGAAGTTAGTTAAATAAAATTTCCGATGAATCAAAATGTCGCATGGAATTGAAATAGTTGGCTAAGAGTATTGCATTGTCACTGTATTCTGAGCTATTCTGAAAGTTTCAAATGTCTAGCTAGTCGGGAAGTTACATGATTGTTGAACCGTTATAATAAACGCTGTCAAAGGCAGCAGGGACCCGAAAAAGTTTCAAATGTCTAGCTAATTGGAAAGTTACATGACTGTTGAAATATATACTAAACGCTGCTGAATGTAGCAGGGACCCGAAACAGTTAGCTAAACGTATTTAAAAAATGCGTTGTCACTGTGTTCTGAGCTATTCTGAAAGTTTCAATTGTCTAGCAAGTCAGGAAGTTACATGATTGTTGAACCACATAATAAACGCTACCGAAGGCAGTAGAGACCCAAAACAGTTGGCTAAAAGTATTTAAAAAATGCATCGGTATCATGTTTTGAGCTATTCTGAAAGTTTCAAATGTCTAGCTAGTTGGGAAGTTAGTTAAAAATAGATTGCAACATTTGTACTGGACAAACAGACAATCGAAGTTAATAAAAACATGGTAAAATAGCATGTGGCATGTTTCTTATCAATTCTATATAATGTTGTCTATACAACGCATGTTTTCTGAGCCATAAACAATGAATTTCACAGTTGAGAAACATATTGTAAAGAAAGTTACTCTGTAGCAAGGTTCACTCTAGAAAAAAATATTGAGTTGGATTCTCCCACTCTGGCAAAAGTGGGACCTTTCAAATTTAAGTGGGAAATTACACAATTTTCATTTTAAAAATTTCTTTTTCGAGAATTACAATTGAGAATAAACAATTAAAAAACAAATCAAGTAAATGTTAAAAATGTAAATTTATTTTTATTTTTTTCCCTTTTTGTGGCTAAAGAAAGATACTGCTTCCATACTTGCCAACTTTTCCGGTTTTCCCGGAAGACTTCCGGTTTTTTAACGTGTCTTCCGGACAGATGATGAAATCTTCAGTTTTTGAAAAAGTCGCGTATATCGTTCGTTTTAAAAAGAAAACCCAAATGTTCTACGAAAACTCCTAATTCCCAATCTTTCTCCATCCATAACATAAATGTCAATACTCATTTCAAACTTGCTTTATGTGATTCTAGAACATGTAAAGAAATAGAATTGTTAAATATTTCTTTCTGGTGTAATTATTTTTTGCCCTCCCCCCTCCCCTTTCATTTATTTCCAACTAGGGATCAGTGATCAAATGTTCTGCAGAAATCTTTTGTTTCCTAATCTTTATTCATCTGCAACATAAATAATATTAATTTTAAACTTCTTTCATTATATTCTGGAGGTATAGTTGAAAGAGTTTAATATTTCTTACTCTGTAATTATTTTTGTATCCCCCCCCCTTCCCCGGATTGTGATCAATGATCAATTCTAGAAACAATAAAGCAATGGAAGTGCTCAATATTTCTCACGTATGTAATTATTTTTAGATCTTTATTGCTGAATTTAATGAATCTGTTTATTTTTCCTCAATTAAATTAAATATTTGTATGTCATATTTATACCAAATGTGTAAACATGGGGAAAAAATGAAGAATAATTTTTTCCAAATAAATTTAAGAAAATTAATACTCAGTTGGTTTTATGCATGTTTGAAACTGATAATTAGCTACTGCTACTTTTTTTTTATATGTATGATTAATGTACATACACAAAAATCATATTCTATTTGTTTGAAAAATTAGTTATACTTTAACTTAACTAAGTTTTTTGTCTATTGTTAAGTAAATTTCTTACAGATTCTGCGTTGTAGATATTTATATGTTGAAGAGGAATAACTTCATTTGAAACTTTTAAATATTTAGTATAATCAATCTATCGTAAAACATTTTTATAGATTGCTTCTAAATATTAAAATTGTAAAACTGTATTGTTTATTACGTCAATTAAAAAAAAAAAAAAAAAAAAAAAAAAATCTTCCCTTTTTTTATGAAGTCTTCTGGTTTTTCAACATAAATCTTCCCTTTTTTTTATTAAAATTGGTTGGCAAGTATGTGCTTCAATATTCTAATCTAAATTTTCATCAGAAATACTGAAGAAATTGGTCAAGTTATTACTTAATCTGTTTCAAAATTTATTTTGCTTGGTTTTTGGTACAGAAAGAGTGCTTGACAGAAGGGCAGCAACTGGAATAACATAAATTATTTACTATGTAATTATTCAGTTTTTAGCCTTCACACTTTGTAGTTTGTTAATAAAATAAACACTTCATGTATCTTAACAAATATTTACAATTAAGAAGTATTTTGAAATAACTACATAATATTTCCATTTTTTTTTATATATATATATCAAGAAATTCTCGAAGTTAAAAAGATAACTACATGTTTCAAGGCAATTAATACGTTACCCACCCCACCAGAGCTAAAAAATTGATGAAAATGTGAAAAAATTGGAAGAAACCCCCCTTTATGATATATTTTTAAATGGAATTTTTCAAAATATTTTGAGATTCTTGCAATCCCTCCCTCTAATGCAATCTTTTGTAGAGAACTAAGGGCGGGTTCAGGCTCTCGACCGAACGAGGATCGATCCAATTGGTCGTGGAACAATGCGTCCAGTCTCTTGGACCGGTCTGGATCAAAGTCGTCCAGTGTAATGTGTTCCATGGACCGGTCATGGATCAAATCGACCAATAATTTTTTCAGAGTCATTTGATCCATTTAATGATCCATTGCTCTGATTGGCCTTTGGTTATTGCTCTGGTTCCGCCATCTATCAGTCCTTACAAACGTGAATATGCATACAAGCATTTTTTTTTTTTTGTAAAGAACTGTATAATTGTTTTAGAATTATAAATATATTCATGCAATGGATTAAAATATAATACAATAATTAAAATTAAAATTCATCAAATATTATTTAAATTTAATAAAGTAAAATTTTAAAATGCTCCCTGCTAACAATTTTTTAATTTTCAGTTTAACAGGGTTCCCACTGTCCTTGAAAGTCCTTAAGAAGTACTTGAATTTCATTTTCTTTTTCAAGGGCCCTTGAAAGTACTTGAATTTTGTGCAAAGTCCTTGAAAATCCTTGAATTTTCCACTCCAATAGACGGGCTTAGTGCGAATTCTGTCAAGGCAAAACTATCTCCATCTCCACATGCGTGCGCGATTGTCTAATATAATGATTTTGTCATAAAATTCTTATTTCATTGTCTTGTTTTTGCATATAGTTTCAACTTATTTGTTTTTTTTTTGCCAGTCTCATACCTCTTTGATGGACTGGTCATTAATTTTGAGCAGAAAGTGATCAGACCAGTACTCAAACCTAAAAACTTTGGAATACTCATAATGATTCCAAATCTTAAACTAATCGTTTTTTGACTCTTGTAAAAGTTAATTTGGTCAATCCATCAAAAGTGTATTGTGAAAACAGTCAAAGTTATTCAAATTGTAAAAAAAATATTACTAATGAAAGTAGTTACTAAAGTTTTGTGTATAGGCCTAGCGTTCTGTGATTTTTCCCTAGTCCTTGAAAAATTTCAAATAGGCCTTGAAAAGTACTTGAAAAGTCCTTGAATTTTTTTCTTTTTTAAGAGTGGGAACCCTGTTTAACAAAATATTTTAAATGTTTTGTTTTGTACTGCTTTGTTAATATATTTGCATTAAATTTTAGCATTCAAACATAAAAGTAATTAACAATATTTAAAAATCAATATTTAATTTGTATTTGAATTTTTTTTTAAAATCATAAATATATTAAACATTTAAAATATTATTGATTGAAATCATAATTAATTGAATTTACAAACCAATCAATGAAGTAATAATTTAAAAAACTTTTTTTTTTTTTTTTTTTTTTTTTTGTAATCATTGATTTAAATCAAAATTTAAATTATATATTTTTTTGGCAATGTGTAATAGTTTCATATTTCTTACCTTAGATAATAATAATAAAACTTGAACCTACTTCTTATTTACATCAAATATTTGAATGCTAAATATTTGCTTTAAATTTCAACATTCCAACTTAAAAATATTTAACAAAAATTAGCTTGATAATAAATCCAAAAAATATTACCTAAAATTGTAGCCCCAATATAGCGTTAAAATACAAAAATGCATAATTGAGGGAGATAATTTTAAAAAAAATTTGCTAGAAAATTTTCTAAAATTAAAATTTTATTGTTATTATTTTCTTAAATAATTTTCAAAAAAGAATTATATAATTAATATTATTGTATCTCAGTGCATATGTACCCAACTATGCAGAATATGAAAAAAATAGATATTCATTTTTTTTTTTTTTAATTCATAGTTAAATTACATTTTCAATTAATGAATTAAATTTTTCTTTAACTAATTTAATTCTAATATTTTAGAGCTAATTTTAAACTAAGCCTACAGATGGCAGCACTGATTTTGATCCAGTAGAGGGATCGGAATCGTCCAGTCTCTTTCGACCGGTCATGGATTAAATGTCTCAGGGCCCAGTTGGATCGGTCGAAGTGTTCCAGAGGCTGGACTCACTCCAAGTGTGATACATTTTCTTTAATCTGTTGCGTTTTAATGAAAAAAGTTGCTATCATTACACTTCCTTTTTTTTTTTTTTTTTTTTTTTTTTTTGAAAATGAGTAATACAATGAATGATTTTATATAGACATATATGGGTTATGTTCAGGATTTAAGCTGAGTAAAAATTCTCTTTAGCAAAAAAAGCTAAAATCAGAAGAAAAAAAAAAGCTTTAGCAAAACGCAAAAATGCCAGAAGCAGTAGAAAAAGATGATTATCAGTTTACACATTATTCTAAATGACTCTACATGTTTGATTTTCATTTGTAAATTAAACTTAGAAGTTTTTAATCAGGTCTTTAAAGAGTTATAAGCAGAAGATATAAAATTTTTTAATTTGAAATAAAAAACAAAAAAGTAATTAATAATTAAACTTATCACTGTAACCAGATCAATTCGAATATAGTACAAGCATAAACTTTTTAGATTACTTTATTTTGTGAACTTTTTTAAAGCAATAGGAACATCTTATATACAAATTATATTTTTTTGGGGGGGGATATAATTATCACTATGGCACGTAAAACTACATTAACCTTTTCCTTACGGGTGGGATTACCGCAATCCCAAGCAAAAAGCGCCCCATGCTTCAGGGGAAGAAATGTTTGGGTCGACGGTAATACCAACCCCGTATTCTTAAACACATTTTTGCTTGGGATTGTGGTAATCCCGCCCGTAAAGAAAAGGTTAAGCTTATACTGTATCTGAAAATAAAAACATAACTTACAAAAAAAAAAAAATAATAATAATAATAAGTGAAATTTGTTTATTACTATTGAAAGCTTTTTGGTTTATAATTTATAATTTTTCTTTCTTTCATATTAGACCACTTTGCAAATGCCTCATGCTTATTTACAAATTGATTTTCTCTATGCGATTCTTATGCATAGTTCGGCATTTGATTTTCCTTATATGCATGAAACGATGGATTTTTCTTGATCAGTTTTGCAATTTTTTTCCCGGTGAAAGACATCGTTATAATATTTTCGAAGATTTTTTTTTTTTCAATTTGTCTTTAGTAAGATGCTTTAGCAAAAAAGTGAAAACATGTTATTTCATTTTCGCATTTTGGATAAGTCTTTTAGCATTTCGCGAAAAATGCTAACGTAGCGAAAACACTGGTTATGTTCTGTTTAACAATGAAGATATGCTCTACCTAAATTCTGTTCCAAGGAATGTAACTTAAAATATCCTACTCTTTGATATGTTTCATACATATTTAGCCATGTTTAAAAGGTACATTTAATGATCAGTGAAACATGATCAATATAATGTAAAATTGCATATAACGCACAACCTTGTGTTTTTAGGTTTTCTATAAAGATCTACTGTATTATAATTTAAAAAAAAAAAAAAAAAAAAAAAAACCTCTAAAATTTAGAATTGTCGTGATCCTGAGATTCCAGATATTTGAGATTAAACCATGATAAATTACTTCAGTAGACATTTGTTATTTTATTAGTAATTATAGTCTAGTAATGTTTTTACTAAATGATGAAAATTATATTTAAAATATTAATTGTGTGGATCGCCGTTAATGTCCGTTCCAGTGAAAGGCATGGATATAGTTACCAACTTTCTTCTTCTTATTATTTTTTTTCTGGGGATTTCATAACTGAACTTTTTCTTCTATATTCAATAGAAGGAAGTATTGGTTTTGTAAATTTTTTCTGTCTCTGGTTTTTGATGGGGTATCATTCTGGAAATCCAATTTTACCTAAAGATGTTCAAATTTTTCAGCTGCATGACATTTAACCCTTTCATTTCCAATTTTTTCCCTCCATAAAATAATAAATCTTATATTTAGTCATAAATTTATTTCAAAGGTAATATGTGTAATTTTTTTAAATTTTTTTTAAAATAGGAGTAATAGCAGAGTATGAATTAATATAGCTAACAAAGCAACTGAGAGGTGTTATTTATGTTTAATATAACCACTGATGCCATTAAAAATCATAACTTTTCAATAAATAAATGTATCAAAATTTTGGAAGAAATACATATTGTAATTAATTAAAATACAAATTATATACAGTTAATTTACTTAACCCTTTATATGTCCCAAATTACCTTATTTTTGTAAAAATAGTTCGAAACTTTTTTTATAACATTTCTTTTCTGCATGTGAAACATCTCATATTAAATTTACCTTAAACTATAGTTTTAAATATAGGGAAAGCTTAAAAACTATAGGGACTTTGAAGTTCCAATGAAATCCTGTAGTAAATTTAGGCTATATTGAGGAATTTTTTTTTTTTTTTTTTGTGTGACTTTAAAGTCCTGATGGGGGGGATACAAAGGGTTAAAAAGAACGGTTGGTAATCAAACGCCTTGCAGTTTTCGGTCTTTCTCCCTCCACAGCATAAATGTCAATGTTCATTTTAAATTTGCTTTATTATTGTAGATTTTGTAAGAGTTAGAATTGTTTAATATTTCTCATGCATGTAATTGTTATGTTAAAAAATATGAAAATAATTATTTTCTAAAATTTGATGAAATTTAATAATAATAATCATTATATTTATAATAAATGAAAAATGTGAAACCATATAATAGATGGCACCACTACGCCCTGCCAAATAGTCACCATTCAATGCAAAAATTCTCCCAAATATATTTATGAAATTTTGAGCATATTTTTTCAACACAAAAAGATAATTTTTAATTTCTTTAAGAAAATGTACCTTTCAAGTATATTTTCTTTCTATGAGAATAAAGTATATAGTAATATTTTAATGACGACAAATAATGCTCATCATGTTCTGTATTTGATGTATCATAGTAACTGTTATGCAAATTAAAACTTTCTATCATAATTCAGTCATTACTGTTAGGAATTGCAACAATTACTGTATTTTTAGTCATATAAATGTTTTGTCTGTATTCAGCTAGTTCTTTATTGCATTTTATTCTATATTTTTATAAATATTTATTTGTTTAAGTTATATCTAACTTCTGAGTTACTTTTAATGAAATTACAAATTTAAGTCTTTTTTTTTTTTTTTTTTTTTTTTATGCAGTGGAAGAAAACTAACCAATCAAGGACGAAGAGATTTGGATAGAATTGCCAGTCAGATTAGAAAATCTTAAAGATATGTGTAAATAAAAAAATAATTTAAAGAAAAATTGTCTTTTCTTTATTTTTCTGTTTTTAAATTTTCAAAATAAGCAAAGTCAGGGATCTGTCCAGAGGCAAACCTGGGATGGCCCCACTACGCCATCCCAGACCCTTACAAAAAGACGTTAAAGGACCCTTTACAAAATTTTATATCTTAAAACTTTACCCTTCACAAAATTATCCTAAAACAGAACTCTTCACAAAATTTTTCTCTTTAAAACAAACCTTTGATAAATCTTTCATTTTCAAAACTAATCTACAATGGAACGGACAGACTGCCTTGAATAATCATATGTGTTTTGTTGTATTTCTCCCAAAAAGCTGATATTCAATTTTTAATTTATAAAGGGCTTCTATGCGAGTTTAGTTCTGTAAAATTGAACTGTCACTCTCTAAAATGAAACCTTAATTGTAAAAGTTCAGAACTTTATTTTCATACTATATTTATATTCACAAAAACAGGACCCTGTGTGAAAAGTCTGGACAGATCCCTGAAAGTGTATGTTGTGTGTGCAAAGGAATCGTTTAAATCTGAATGCCTGAGTTTAGTGATGTGGGGTGCAAAATTTTCTTTTTGGAAAATTTTCCAACCAAAAAAGCAATTTTTTTAGTGAATCTTTTGCATTATATATTTAAATTTTTAACATATACAGTGTGAAAAACAAAAGTTTCTGATTAAAACCATCATTTAGAAAGTTACCAAAAATCAGGCAGCAATTCTGACTTAGGTCACCTTCTGGTGACCTTCTGAGAGTGACTCAGAAAGTTAGGACATTGTCATAATCTTTGTTAAATATTAAATTAAAAAATATATATATATATATATATGCAAGCAACAGGAAATACAATTAATTGCCTAAATAAATAAACAGCAAGATTTTGATTAAAATTTAAGGAAATCAAATAGATAAAATGATTCACATATCTTGTAACTGGAGGTTTAGTTGAAAGAACTCAATATTTCTTTATTTGCTTAAAATATCCGAAAATGAATTGTACCTGAAAAATCTCATAGTGTGTGTTACATTTAAAGTTAAATAACAACAAGAATAATAAAAATCTCAAACTTCCAGATTAATTTCTTTGAATAGAGGATTACATCTATTATGCAATACCACCAACTATTAAAAAATATAATTTTGTGTTCGCAAACTATGCTTACAAATAGAACAAATCGAAAAAATAATGAAATTAACCCTTATTAATTACCTTGCACAGTCGGCAGCAAAATTATTGATGCACTAGCAATAATTTATATTTAAAAGATGTGCACCTAATACTATTTTGTTAAGTAAATATTTATCGATCCATGATCTTAGTCTTATACTGTTAATAAAAAAGTAAGTTCATGATAAAAATTAGTGATCAAACTAAAGAAAAATAAAAGAAAGAAAAAGAAAAATATGGGTGTTTTCAATAATTTTGCTACCACTAGCAGCCAAACCCCATATTATTTTAAACTGAAATTCGTTATGATAATTACCTCTGTTTCTTTTTTTTTTTTTTTTCTTTTTAATCCTGTTTAGTTTCAGAATATTCACAATTGTTAAAATTGTTCTTGTGTTTCAAAAAAAGTTTTTTTTTTTTTTTTTTTTTTCCACTTTGTAACTTCAGTATGAAGTATTAAAAATTAAATAAATACATTTTGGGAAAAACAAATTTAATTTTTCTAATTTTTTTTTTTTTTTTAATATAATGAAAACAGAAAAAAAAAAAAAAAAATCATTAATTCTCATAAAAATTTTCCCTATATAATAAAATGGGGTTCAGCTGTTGGCAGTGATATGTGAGGGTCAATGACAGCTACACTGAGAAAAAATTCTGGAACTGACATCTAGAATCTTAAGTTGTGGCTCTAGAAAAAATAGTTCCATGTCATCCTTATAAATCCTATTGGAATTCTAGAGCGTTTGTCTATATTCTCAAGAGCAAAGTTATTTAAAAATCTCTGCAAATAAATGAGACTACAAGAGGCAGGTTTCAGCAACTATAATCTTGGTTTATTGCCAAATTCTAGAAAAGCAAGCAAGAATTTCTTGCAATACAAATGATTCAGAATATTTAAAGTATTCAGAATATTGTTTCACCATCTAGAAATGTGTACACTAGAAGTTCTCGAGAATTTCGTCTCTTCAGTTTATTGGCGTGCCTTACGCGCATAGCTCGGAAATCTATATTTCTAGTTAAGGCATTTAGAAAATGGCCCCTTGTTCATTCTAGAGGAAGGCGGTATATTTTATTTCTCAGTGTACAGAACGTTCAGACACCTTTTTACTTTCTCTTACCCGTAGGGTCGAGAAAGTATTGTTTTAGGGTCAAATTTTCGAACATAGATTTTGTTATATTACATGTTCTGAGTAGTGCTGCACAGAGTAGCACTTTAGTCAAGTAGCCGAATACAGTCCCCTCACACACAACTAATTATCATATAAACCTCTTCCTAAGCCTAATTTGAATTGTTTAACATCAGTTTACATAACAGTACTCGTTATCTTACCTCTTAATCTCTAACCTGTATTTATAGTTTTAAATTTCACGGTAAGAGAAAGTAGTGTGAGTGACACACCAGATTATTTATATAGATTAATTCAACCATTATACATGCAAAACAGTCATTAAAAATTATAACTTTCTAGCTTTATACATGTTTAATAAACTATTAAATCATAATTTCTGTGTTTTGTTTATTAATTTCTTTTTGAATTGAATAATTATTCATACTTTTCTTTGAATAGTTTTGTTTACTTGTAGCTTTTAATGTATTTAGTTTTATTTTACAAAACCTTTGTAATTTAAAGATTGAAAATTTTTCGGTAAGTTTTTCGGAAAACCCACATCCCTACTTGAGTTAGAGATGACAAGTTACAGAAATAGAACATCGAATTTCATACTATATTAAGAAATAGTAATGTTTGTCATATTTAATTGCATATAAATTAATACAAAAGAATATAAAGTTAGTGTATGAATGTTAAGGACAGTTCGCAATAAGAACCCCTGTAATTATATAGTAAACAAAACTGCTATTCAGCATTTCAACTAACTGGAAATCTCTTTTTTTTTTCTTCCCATTAAATGGTGAGTAGTTGATAAACCTTCTCTCCCTACATCTCTAGAACAAGTAGATAATCAGCTTTTTTTTTCTTTGTTTATTTATCTTCAATGTGTACATTCATTTTCAATCTACCACTGCGAAATGTAAATGCAGTCTACTATCTAGAATTCTTTTTAATTATCACAGCTATCGAACTAGAGTTGAATCAGACTGCAGCAAAGATAATTTTTTTTCTCTGCTGTGATTGCAATACTTCACCTAATCCGATGGGCTGTTTAACCCTGGGTTATTCTATGGAGAATTTTGTTTTATAAATTACTCATTACCTAATGTATTGACATTGTTTTAAATTCTCTTTTTCACATTTAACTTTTTGCACTTTACAATCTTAAAATGAGTTATTAAAAATTAAGGAATAATTTTTTTGTGGGGGGAAAAAAAAAAAAAAAATACACTGAATTTTCTAAATGTGAAAATAGAATTTAAAAAAAAAAAAAAAAAAATGCATTAGGTATGAGTAATTTTTAAAACAAATTTCTTTATAGAATAACATAGTATTAGGTCCCTTAAAGCAACTTTGGCAGTCTGGTTGAAGTGAGAAAAAAGAGAAATCGATAAGCAAATAAAATCTCTTCACTACCTCCCCTACTATTGTTTTGTTTTTGACATAATTCTACTTTCTTTGGAGAATTGGACATTAGCAAAGATAAAGATGGGAAGTTATTGATAAAACATTACAATGCTCTTTTTATTTATTTTCTCTCTTCTTCTACCTCTTCCTCCCCAAGTAAACAAGATTTAAACAATCAGTTTCAAATTATAGTATGTATTTAATTACTTTTTTCTTTTTTGGGGGGTAGTGGGTGCAGAATGTCCGAATGCGCAAATTATGTTGGGGGGAAATTTTGAATATTTATTTTCTTTGAATAAAATAAGAATGAAAACAAAAATTTAAAAAATATACTGAAAAATCAAACTTTCTAATGTTAAACAACTGACAGCAGTATTCTTCTGTTAAAAGTGCAGGGATAAAAGTTGGTCAGCAAAAGTCAGTATATTTCAGATTAGTCAGTATTTTAGGAATTTAGTCAGTAAAGTCAGTATTTTTGGCCAAATTATTTCTAAACTCAGTTTTTAATATAAATTTTTTGTTTCTTTTTTCTTATCCAAAATAAGGCCAAATAAAACTTTCATCGGTAATATTGAACTCCTAAATTTTGCCAGCAAAAAAACATTTAGAAGTTTTATTCATTAATTTACCAACTGTGAAAATTCATTTTAAATAGTTTGGAGTGTAAAGTTGATTTTTTTTTTTTTTATCAACTGCGTGAAAAGTTTAAATATAATAACTAAGAACGAAGTACAAACTAATTAAAATAAATATAAAAAACCTTTTACTAACTTCGTGTTGTGTCATTAAATTTTTCTGCCGATCACTGTGCTGTATCTTCTGTCCCCATAAGGTGGCGCCATAAGTGATCGGGTGCCACTGTCGTTGCAGGCGCCTCTGTTGGTTGTGATTCCAATGGATTTGCGGAACATCGCATAGTGATAACCTTTAGTTGACTATTTCAGTAGTTTTGTCAAAATCGATTTTAATATCTTGTTTACTTAAATGTTTTGGCTAAGGATGTGTTGAATTTTCCTGTTTTTATATCATTTATGTGTTCGTTAATTCTTGTTTTAATTTTTCTTTTGGTAACCCCATAAAATCCTGGTTGATTGTTTTGATTAGTAAAAGGAATTTTATAAATCCCTGCGGTCTCTAAAGGTGGAATGAGGTCTTTGTCACTTCTAATCAACTGAAAAATATTTTTATTGGGTTTGATAGGGATGTTAACACCATACTTACTTGCTATATTTACAATTCTATTGGAGGCTCTGCGATCATATGGGATGGATGAAGTAAACTTTAAGGGGGGGGTTTGAAAACTGGGTATTTTATCAAGATTTTTTTATTTTATTACTAATTAGTTTATTGATGATTTTGTTTGGGTATCCTGCTCTTCTTGTAAAAACTTTAATTAAATTTAATTCATTATTGAGATCTTCAGATTCATTACAAAATAGGAAAGTGAGATGAATTCATACATTAATCGCGCTTTCCTAATTTGTATGGTTAAATAATGGAATTTTCCCAAAATAGTCAGTACTTTATCTAACTTTAGCTTTGCTTTCTCAGAAAAAATTTCAATTTCAGTATAAAAATTTGAAACTGAAATTCGATAGTTTTTAGGCAATTTGGGGGCCCCTCTTAAATTGTGGAGCGGAAGCTTGTGCTTCCTGATTCTTTTTGGCAGTACACCACGCATTTTTGTTTGGGGGGGGGGTTAACTTTGTGCAGGGGTGATTGTGTTCAGGTATTTTACCTGATTTCAGGTAATTTTTTTTCAAATTTAATATCAAAATTTAAATTTTTTCTGGTAGTTAAATTAGTAAAATAAGAAGCCAGTTTGTACCATAACAGTTTGTGTTGTTATGCATCAATTTGTGCAATTTCAGGGTTGCTACGGTACCTCGAAAACTCAGGGAATTTGAAAATCTATTAAAAAACAGAAAATTTATTCATAATCAAATGTTTTTTTTTAAATTTTAGTGCTTTATGATGAATCAGTTATGTTTTTTTTTTTCTCCAACTATAGTAAGTTGATAAAATTAATAAACCTTAAATATGTTCAATTGACTTGTAAACATGTTAGATTCTAATGCTGCATGATTGCGTGTCATCTAGGAGTATTTTACTTCTAATAGACACAGGGGAAACTCAGGGAAATTTTTTCTCCTGATTTTGTGTAGCAACCCTGGAATGCAATATCTCAGGAACTACTGCACAGAATTGCATATAAAATTATATGTAGATACACCTTAACATAAATTAGTTTGTCAAGTTTTTATGCTAATCACTTAACAGGTAGCACTGCTATACAGCGATTTTTGCAACTTAAAGGAAACCTATATCTCAGGTTCTCTTGCGTATAATCGAACAAAACTTAAAATATGAAAAAGCGATTTTGAAGCATTATTTTATTAAATTTGGTGTATATATGGGATAGGTGGCACTGTTTCCTTATACTGCAATTTTCCACGAAAAGGATATCATCTGCACAGTAAAAAGTCACTTTCGTTGCGCATTTAGATTAATGCCTCTCCAAGATGAAAATTATCTGCATTAATAATGGATAAAAAAATAAGTAATTTCTATTGTGTGAAATTGTAGGAAAATATAGAAAGTTAGTTTTCTGCTGGCCTCAACATGTTTCTTTTTTTTTCCTCCCTAGATTGGGGGAAGGCAGGGCTAGACACTCTTTTTTTTTTTTTTTTTTTTTTTGTAATGATGCACAACAACAAATGTCTTAATTAGCTACTGATTCTGTTATTCAAAATTTGATAGCACTATTTTCTAAGACTATCGCTCGTATGCTCAAGGTTAAAATTTCCCCATGTTTTGTACATGTTGTACGGTATTCTTAATTTTCAGAGACATTCAAAGTAGCATTATATATATAGCAACATTTAACAATAAGTAAGTTCATTAATTATATTAACTTTAAAAAACATAGTACAAGTTGATTTTTATATTTACCTTTCAATATGATGAATACAATTCACATGACTTGATCACTTATCATAAACTTCTTGAAAAACATTTACCCCGCCCCCCCCCCCCCCCCCCCCAAAAAAAAAAAATAAATAAATAAATAAAATTACTGGATATCTCTCACCTAGCAATAGTTGAATCTTAAAAAATATATGCAACTCCGTATTACAGCAATCACCATAGTGCACCTAAAAAGAAAATGACTAGATGTAGATACAGTTACCTTGCAGTGCACAAATCTCAAAATGCAAAAAATTACATATTATACTCTTAAGATATATATATTTGTAGGATAATATGTAATCTTTTCGACAGCCAAAGCCCATATAATAACAGGAGACTTGACGTTGGAATATTAAAACCCGAATAAACTACTATGTTAGAAACGGCAAAGAAGAATATTGCAAATGCATACAGCTGTTTCGGTAGCCTAACGTGTACCGTCTTCAGTGCAGAAAGGATTCTGAATCAGGAGAGGGGCCAGATTTTGTTCAACCAATAGGATTACGGGAAAGGTGGGAAGAGTGGCCAATAGGAATTTTGGAAAGTTAGCTGTGTAAATAGTAGAAAAATTAAGAAAATGTGGACTGAATATAAAATTTCCAACAGACAAATAGGGAACAGCAAAATCACAATTTACAAGGTTTTTAAAATTTTTATAAATATGAAAAGCTTCAAAGAAATAGAGTTCATGAATGGATTTAGGTCTGCAGCAAATTATTTTAGCTGAATTAAATTTAAAATTATGATTTTCCTCCCAGCAATGTTTAGAAATAGCCGATTTATTGGTTTCTTGTTTGCAGACGTAATTCATATGTTCTTTTAGACAAAATTTAAGACTGTGTTTAGTTTGGCCAATATATGATAAACCACACTGACAGGCAATACTATAAATGCCCCAAGAATTATGCATATCAATGGAATCTTTTAACTGAGAAAAGGTGAGTTTATTGGAAGGTGGAAATATTATTTTAAAATCATATTGTTTGAGAATTTTAGCTATGGTTTGACTGGATTGTCTGCAAATAATTTGCAGACCTAAATCCATTAATGATCTCTATTTCTTTGAAGCTTTTCATATTTATAAAAATTTTAAAAACCTTGTAAATTGTGATTTCGCTGTTCCCTATTTGTCTGACTGTTGGAAATTTTATATTCAGTCCACATTTTCTTAATTTTTCTACTGTTTACACAGCTAACTTTCCTAAATTTCTATTGGCCACTCTTCCCACCTTTCCCGTAATCCTATTGGTTGAACAAAATCCGGCCCCTCTCCTATATATATCAGCACTTCTCCTGATTCAGAATCCTTTCTGCTCTGAAGACGGTACACTTTAGGCTACCGAAACAGCTGTATGCATTTGCAATATTTTTCTTTGGCATTTCTAACGTAGTAGTTTATTCGGGTTTTAATATTCCAACGTCAAGTCTCCTGTTATATGGGCTTTGGCTGTCGAAAAGATGACATATTATCCTATAAATATATATATCTTAAGAGCTCATGCTTCCTTTGTTGTATTCTTCCTTTTCTGATTTACTAAAAGAGCTTTCTTTTATAATTTTGTTACTGTTTCTTACATGAAATCAGGATGAGGAAGGACACAGGAGTGTACTAGTAGTCAATTGCAATAAGTAAATTGGCCAGCTTAATAGCTGCATTTGTTACGTCTGGTGCAATTCTACATTCTCATTGCATATTTCACCTGCTTCAAGATCAACATCAGTGATATGCCATACTTCAAGGTGGTAAAAAAAATAAAGGGTGAAAAGTTTAAGATATGGAATTACAGTGGAACCTGTAAAAGTGACCACCTTGGTAAAGTGACCATTTTCCAATTTTAAAGAGACTTTATAAAGTGACCACCTGCGTAGAAGTGACCATTTTAGCCGGTCCCTAGGGTGGTCACTTTAGAAAGGTTCCACTGTACTTATAAAATGAATAGAAAATACTTCTTTCTGAAAGATTTTCCAGATATTTCTGGAAGAATTTTGCAAAAGGTGAGAAATAGTCTCCCAATAGTTGCCTTTTTTGTGAAAATAGTTGCTCTTTCAATCTTTTTAGGCAAAAAAAGTAGCCGTTGTCTCCTCAGGCTGAAAATAATTGCCTTTTAGTAGCCTGTGGCAACCTTGCTACACTGATTAAATATTTTTTTTAAAGCATCCTTTATAAAAAATTTTGAAAACATTAGTTTTATAAAAAAAAAAAAAAAAATCTATGTGACCTACACATCAAAATCTATAGAAATCATGTGATGGTGACCTTTAACATAGCTGCCTTCCATCTAAATCAAATAAGGTGATTAGAAACCATCAGACGTAATTTTAGTCTGTAGACCATAATGATAAAGAATTTTTCTTAAGAGTCCCAATAAAAAAAAGTATGTCATACATTTATCAAAATCTATACAATTTGTATGATCATGATCTGAATCCCAGTAAAAATGGTAGACTGAAAAAACGGTAAGTGGAAAATTAGTATTCTGAAACATCTGTACTATGAATCCATGTTACATTGTCACCGAAAATGAGTATCTTAAAAAATATCTGTAATGATGATCTGAAATTTGTATCATTAATTCCATGTTTAATGTCCTTTCGTCAGGGGTAAAACTACTTAACATGCAATAGTCCTAAAAATTGCAACATGCATGCGAAATGAATGGTTATTATTAAAAATATTATTTATACCTTAAAAAAAAAAAAAAAAAGACAGATATTGGAGTTCCTGATATATTATGAGACAAATAAAAGATTCAAAATAAGAAATTAATGTACAAACAAATTATTTAGCACAAAATTCAGAGACAGCAAAATTCTTAAATCCCATAAAAGTTACAAATTTCCTTCATATGCACTAATAAATGAAAATTAATAAAAATCCATATTAGATAGGCTTTTTATATATTGTAATCCATGTTAATTCTAAACACAAAATCTGTAATAAATAATAATTATAATAAAATATTTTTATGAATGTTTCTTTTTACTTTCTCTTACCCATAAAGTAGAGAAAGTATTGTTTTTGGGTCAAATTTTCAAACGCGAGATTTTGTTATATTTACACATTTTGAGGTCCCCTGAATACGAAAATCATGTTTTTAGAAAATGGTCTGTGTGTGTGTGTCTGTCTGTTATCAGCATATCTCAAAAACAAATTATGGCAGAAAGTTCAAACTTTGTATTCTAAATGTGTATCATATAGGGATGCTACAGTAAGCTTTTCGTTAAGATCAAGCAAATGGTTCGTGCACAGGGACAATCAAGAGAATTCTAATACATTACGTCTATGGGGGAAATTGCAGGTAAGTAGAGTTTAACGTATATAGACTGCACTAAACCAAATGAAACGAATATATATTTTTCGTACTAGAGATAGTTAACTGGGAAATTTTTTTTTTTTTTTTTGTGTATGTAGGAGCCTCGCCTCCCCCCCCCCTCGAGAGGAGTAAATTTTCATGATGGGTATCTTTCAAAATGCTCGCCAATACCTTTAAAACGAATGGTTGAACCATCGATCTGCGATAATTTAAAACAAAGTTATCGATTTTTTTTACTTTTAACAAAAAAAAAAAAACCTATTTATTTTTTAATAACTGAATTAAATTCTATATAAATGTAGGTGCATTAATGAAACGGGGGGTTGAGGTGGGCGCCCCCCCCCCTCACACAGAACTAATTATCATATAAAACTCTCCCGAAGCCTAATTTGAATTGTTTAACATAGGTTTACATAACAGTACTCATTATCTTACCTCCTAATCTCCAATTTCTAATTTATTTTCCACTTTTTCCGTAAAAATGTCGCTTTTTAAGCATTTAATCATGAATTTTCGGTCATTTTTCGGTAGACATGGGTCGACGTTTTAATTAATATCTCCGCTAATTAGGGTCGCATCGCTTAGCGAATTATCGCGATGTCGAGATGAAGAAATTCTGCGTCTGTCGACACCGGTTTCGATGCGATGCGACCATTAGCGCCGGAGCTTTAGTGGTCACAATGCATTTCTCACAGACAGACAAATGCGCACAGATTTTAATAATATAAGGAGATTCTATAACTATCACTTACTTTTTATGACGATCACAATGAATGTATTATATACATGGAGGGGGGGGGCAAGTGGGCGCAGATGGAAGTGAAATATATTATTCTTTAAACAACCCTATAATCGATTAAAACAAAATCTTTGTGTGTATACAACGTGCAGTTTAAGAAAAATTACAGAGAGTGTTACACATATCTGGATGGTTTAGTAAGGGGGGGGGAGGGCTCACAGTGAAGAAAATGGTTGTTTTTTATATCACCATGCTACTTATTTATATGAAACTTTGTACTATCACAAACATTTTATTAAAATTATAATGAAAGTTACCTGTAGTTGATAAGGGGGAGTGTAAGGGGAGGGGGCAGATGAAAAAATCACTTATTGTTAATATTAATATTAATGAAAAATCAGTAAGATTACATTTGGGGGGGGGATGCACAGATGGAAACAAAGTGAATGTTTGTATCACTATATTTTGCATTTAAATAAATTTTATAAATATCATTGAATATTTTTAAAAAATTACGCTGATTGTTATATATATCTTGGGGCAAAGGAGAAGAATTATTGTATAAATATCACAATATTACCAATTTTAATTAAAATTTCAAAAACTATCACCTACATTTAATAAAAACTTTCAAAGAGTGTTATATATATCTAGGAGGAGGGGAGGACTGAGGGGAAAAAATATTGTTTTTAAATCACTTTGCTTTACATTTATAGAAAATTTTGCATAAATATCTCTTATTTTAATAAAATTAAACATAATTTATACGTCTCATTGATATATTAAAACCAATGTAACATTTAAAATGAGATAAGAAATACAAAAATTTAAAACTTTAAAAATACATTTTAATTAAAAACATTAAAACATAAGACAGACGTTTCGGCTAGAACACTCAGGGACCGATTTACTCATTTGGAGGCCCAGGGCACTCATGTTCAATGGGCCCTTTTCCTCATACTTTAATAAAAAAACAAAACAAAACGCATATTTTTTATTCACGCGTCTAAAAATTCTCTCCACTTTTCATTTTATCGGTGCGTGTCTCGGAATTAGTTAGCTGTAAAAGTTTGGAATGCAATATCAGTACATCAGTAGTATGCAATTTTATTTGCGTTCAGCGAAAATATTGAAAAATTTTCAAGGAACTGATAGTTTCCTTGAAAGATCATACCACTGATTTATATAACAGTGCAGTAATACCTTCATCCATTGACGACGAAAGCAAAAAACAACGATCGCTATAGCAAAATTTGAAAATTTTTCATTTTAAGTATTTTTCTTTTTAAATGTATGATGGAATTTCTTGGAGGCCCCCCTCAGTGTCAGGGCCCAGGGCACATGCCCCTAATGCCCTGCCTTAAATCAGGCACTGAGAACACTAGCCCTCCTCAGTGTCAAACATACAAGCACAAACAACATTTACAAAAATTCATAATACATCATAGCAAGATTAAATATTCAGGAGGAATAGCTTTAGCCTCGTTCAAGGCAGAATGTTGCATTTTGGTAAAAGCGCCCTCTAGAAAAATACGGGATTCATAGATATTTATATTAGAAGCTAAAATTTTAAAGTTTTCAAAATCTGGAATATGATCACTATTGAGAGAATGGATTACGAGTTTTGATTTTAAATCTCCTGTTTTAAATGAGCGTTTATGTTCTTTTAATCTAATTTCACCTGTTCTGCCAGTTTCACCGATATATGTAGAATCACAATTTTTACAAGGAATACTATAGATTACACCTAGACGTTTAAGAGGGGGGATAGCGGGTTTAAAGTTTGAGAGAAAGTTACTAATACGGAGTTGAGGTTTAAAGCTAGTACAGATATTAACTGTTCTAAAAAAATTTCCAATTATCGTACGACTATCCCTTATTATAAAGGTATTTCTGAAAATATCTCTAAATTACTTAGAACAGTTAATATCTGTACTAGCTTTAAACCTCAACTCCGTATTAGTAACTTTCTCTCAAACTTTAAACCCGCTGTCCCCCCTCCTAAACGTCTAGGTGTAATCTATAGTATTCCTTGTAAAAATTGTGATTCTACATATATCGGTGAAACTGGCAGAACAGGTGAAATTAGATTAAAAGAACATAAACGCTCATTTAAAACAGGAGATTTAAAATCAAAACTCGTAATCCATTCTCTCAATAGTGATCATATTCCAGATTTTGAAAACTTTAAAATTTTAGCTTCTAATATAAATATCTATGAATCCCGTATTTTTCTAGAGGGCGCTTTTACCAAAATGCAACATTCTGCCTTGAACGAGGCTAAAGCTATTCCTCCTGAATATTTAATCTTGCTATGATGTATTATGAATTTTTGTAAATGTTGTTTGTGCTTGTATGTTTGACACTGAGGAGGGCTAGTGTTCTAGCCGAAACGTCTGTCTTATGTTTTAATGTTTTTAATTAAAATATATTTTTAAAGTTTTAAATTTTTGTGTTTTTTATGTCGTTTTAAATGTTACATTGGTTTTAATATCTCTGGTTGTTTATCAAAAATTGAAGAGAGGGTTACACTACCTAGTGAGAGCTAGGGGCCCACATGGAAAGAATATATTTTATACCATCTTATTGCCGATTTAATGAAACTTTGTAGAAATATTACTTAGCATGTATAAGACATTACAGTGAGGTATATCAGTTTTATTCTCTTCCTAAGTTTGTACCCAAAAATTCAATGTATGATTTAAATCTGAAAAAAGTTACACAAAAATAAAATTTCTTCTTTTTATATATGAATACCTAGAGATATGAAAACAAGTTGTGTACAAAAACTGAGAATGGAAATACTGTCACAATGTTGTAAGGAGATCCCGGAAAAAAAGGGAACTTTTCCAATTCGCAAAATAATATTAAATAAAGATTTAAAGAATGATTTTCAGATAACATTTTTAGAAATTTTATTGACTTGGTACAACATTCAATTAGTGTATACCCGAAGGAAGGGGGGGGGGGGTGGAGGACTAGGAGCAGATCAAAGCAAAGCAAATGTTTTAATATCACATTCCTACCGATTTTAATGAAACTTTGTATAATCGCATACAATTTGTGAAACAATTACAGACATACTTGGGGAGGAGGGAGGACTGTAGAAGGAAATAAAATTTATTCTTATTTAAACTACCCTATTATCGACTAAAAAAAAAAAAAAAATGTATAATCACGTACAATTTGTGAAAAAATTACAGTAATTTTCAGACACACTTGGGGGTGGGTTAAAGAGAGGGGGAGGGCAGAGGCAAACAAAATGATTTTTTATATCACCATTTTACATATTTTATTAATATACTAACGGTCTTCGCCCGCTAGCGGGTCAGTATTATCAAATGAATCACTATCAGTAACTTTGAGTGTTAAGAAAAGAAATTTAAAAAAAATCATTCCTGATTGGGCAAAAAGGCGCCCCGGGTCCCCACTGCCTTCGGCGCGCACACAACTTAAGGGATACACGCGCTGCGCGCGTTATTCCTTCCCTGGCCATTCGTGCCCCCTGAATAAAATCAATTATGATCGGGTAAAAATTAAACCGGATCCCCACTGCCTTCGGCAGCGCAGACCCATGCGTGCTGCGCGCGCACGTGTGAAGGTATACTTGCGCTGCGCACACATATTCCTTCTCAAGTCAAATTTTTAGTCTTAAGAAAAGAAAATTTAAAAAATCATTTCTCATCGGGTACAAAGTAGGGATGAAACGGATAGTGATTTTGCCGGATATCGGATATCCGGAGCTCTTGTGCCTGCCGGATACGGATATCCGGCATTAGTTTTGTTTTTTGTATATTTCTTTTCTTTTCTTTCTTTCTTTTTTTTTAACAATAAAATATAAACAGATTTCATGTACTATTCTTTTAAAAACATTTTAAATATAATTTACTTAAACATATTTAATATTTTATTTATTTGTGCAATATCACCATGGATATTAAAACTTTAAGCCTAACATACTCATTCCTATACTTGCAGCTTGTCATGAAAAGTATTGTCACAAAAAGATAGGTTTTGTTCAGAATTACAAAACTAAAACTTATTATTTACATATTTTTTACATTACTAGTATTAAAAAAGTGAAATAAAATATTTTACTAATATAATCATAGTTGAAGGGTTATTTTCATAGGAAAACTATAATATATTGTGGCAATCGCAAAACTTTATGTTATATCATTCTATATAACAGTGCCACTTACTGCTTACGTTTTACAAAAGTTTAACCATAGCTTCTCACAATAAATATTTTGCATATGGAGTTCGGTGCAATTTTAATAAACAGATGCTGAGATACAGGCTTTCAAAAAATCATAATAGCAGCTCCACCTATCGACTGATATGTACCTAAATAAGGTTGACATTCATTTTCATAATGGTTATCTTACATATCAAGTTTTATGCACTTATGTCATAGAAGTTGAAACTTAGCCCATTTATGAGGTAAATTGCAGCGCAGTATTGCCATCTGTTGACTGATATATACTAAAAATAAATCACAATAGTGTTTCATAATGGCTGTCTCACTCACATACCAAGTTTTGTGCAATTATACACAATAGAATCTGAGGTATAGCCTTCTCGTTTTTGGGAGAAATTTCCGTATAGCAGCATTACCTATTGGCCAACATGCACCCAGATT
Organism: Salticus scenicus; assembly: GCA_963930645.1. Classification (NCBI taxonomy): domain Eukaryota; kingdom Metazoa; phylum Arthropoda; class Arachnida; order Araneae; family Salticidae; genus Salticus; species Salticus scenicus. The sequence continues at coordinate 241,090,245 of OZ005652.1, forward strand.
GAATCAGCATAATTTCTCATAATGCCCTTCTAACATAAAGTTTTGTGTAATTATATGCAATAGAACCTAAGATATGGCCTTCTCTGAAATTGCAAAAAGTGCTGTACAACAGCACCACCTGCTGAATGATTGGCACCAAAATTCGATAGGCACATTATATGCCAAGGTGCATGTACCTATATATTTCTATGAAATTCTGTGCAGTAGTTCCTAAGATATAGCCTTTCTTTAAGTTGCATAAATCACAGTAAGGTAGCATCACCTGTTGAGCCATATGCACCAAAAGTTGATAGGCAGTGATTTATGTCATGTTTCAACTACATATAAATTCATATATAATTATATGCAGTAATTTCAGAGGTACAGTTGGACAGAATTTTTGTCATGTATACACAAACAGATATTTTTTTTAATTGATCAAACCAGGTTCTGGACTTCTTACAATGTGTAAATCCATCGAAAACCAGAAGTTGAAAATTTTTATGAATTCAATAATTTCTTTTGAGACATTTATAAGAAAACATAAAAGAAAGAAGTAAAAAAAAAAAAAAAAAAAAAAAAAAGAAGCTTTAAACTAGTATGTTATGGCCCTCACAAAACTTTCTTCTATATCACTATATATAACAATGCTACATGCTGTTTAACATGCACAGAAAAAACTTAATCATAGCTTCTCATAATAAAGATTTTAGATATAGAATTTAGTGCGATTTTAATCAAAAGATTTTGAGATGTAGCCCTGTGGAGAATCATAGAAGGTGAGGAACAGCTGCACCACCTGTTGGTCTATATACACCAAAATTAAGCCAGCTTTCGGTCTCATATTATTTATCTTGCATATCAAGTTAAGTGCAGTTAAATATTATAAATGTTGAAATTTAGCCTTCCTATTCAGAGTAAATTGCAGCATAGTATAGCCACCTATTGATCGGTATGCACCAAATTTTGTGCAATTATACACAAATGAATCTGAGATATAACTTCCCCAATCACAGAAAAACTGAAGCATAGCAGCACCACCTATTGGCCGATATGCACAGAAATTAAATAAACGTGTTTCATAATAGCCCTGTGACATAGTTTTTTTTTTTTTAATTATACACAGTAGAAGCTGAGATATAGTCTTCCTTTAAATAGAAGAAATCACAGTGTAGCAGCACCACCTGTTGAGTGATTTGCACCAAAAGTTCATGGACACTTTTTTTTTGTTAAGGTGTTACTATGTATAAATTTATATGAAATTCTGTGCATTAACTCTTGAGCTAGAGCTACTACACAACATTTTTGTCACACAGACATTTTCTAAAAATGGTCAAATTGTGTTCTGGTTACCCCAAAATGTGTAAATCCACTGAAAACTGGAAGTTGAAAATTTTTAGGAATCTAATATTTCTTCTATAAATAGAAGAAAATAATAATTCAAAATGAATTTCTGTTTTTTTCTTTGTATAAATTTGACATATTTTATATTTTTATAATCTGTACAGATAAGAAGGAAAAGTTTAGATTATTTATTAAAATTCTTTAATTAAATGTTAAGTTTTTGTAATGTACAAAATCAAAAACTTTAAATAATTGAACATTTAAAAAAATATTTTTTTCTTCTCCTTTAACAATCTGAAAGTCAAAGTACAGACTTTCTGAAAATTTAAATATATACTATTATTTGAAGTAATTTTAATTTTGGGGAATATATCTATGCAATGTAATGGGAATTCTTAATTTTGGTGCTTTAGCAGGATATTCTATTAAAAGCAAAAATTTATATATATATATATTATAATACAAATCGAATAGGTAGATGGCGCAGGCGATGTAGATGCTCTGCTAGTATAAATATATTGTCACAAAAACAAGATCTTTCTTATGTATGAAAAAGAATTGTAAATAAACAAGCAGGTTCTAGTCAATAAATGAGCATTATTTGACTCATTTTCGAAACAATCTAACTAATTTCCAATACTAACAATATTACTAAACAATCTAACAAGATGTTAAACAAAAGTCATAAAAACAGAGTTATATGCACTGCACAGATTGACTATCATTTGTAGTTATAGGAACAGCTCTTTTTATTGTTATGGGGAAGATTAGGGGGAAAGATATAGATCACTCTGGAAAAACCTAGCGAACTCTGTATAAAATTAAAATAGGGCTTCTATATTTCTTAGACCTGAAGCTACTTTTGACTAAATTTGTTTGCTAAAGAGGCTAATTTCAAATTTCACAAAGGCTTACTTAAAGACAAAAAAAAAAAAAAAAAAAAAAAAAAACTTTATGCTTCAACTGATTTTTAAAAAAATAATTGTCGCAAAATTTTCATTTGATGGGAGTTTAAGCCTAAATTTTCTGCTTCGGATATCCGGCTTGAAATTGCCGGATATCCGTATCCGGAGTGCTGATATCCGGTACCCCGTCGGATATTTAAAACTCAGCCGGATACCGGATAGTTACCGGATATCCGTTTCATCCCTAGTACAAAGTAGGACCGGGACCCCCTGCGCGCGCACGTGTGAAGGTATACGCACGCTGCGCGCATATATTCCTTCTCAAATTTTTGTTCTTCAGAAAAAAAAATTAAAAAAATCATTTCTCATCGGTTAAAAAGTCGGACCGGGTCCCCACTGTCTTCGGTAGCGTACGCGCGCACAAAATAGGGGATACGCGCACGATGCACGCCTAATTCTTCCCCACACTTTCAGCCCTTCCTAATTAACCTACATATACCAATTTTGAACGGTATAACTCAATTAGCTGAGATGCAAAAGAAAACCTAATCAGGACACCTCAAAACGTGCAAATCTGGTGAAAACATTCGATAATATAAAGGAATTTTAAAATAGCTTTCGAATGATGTATTAAAAATAATTTAATCATAATTCGAGATTGAAATATTGAAATTTTAAATTATTACTGCGCCATCTGGCAGTAGAAATTTCTTTAATCTGCTGTTCGATTCCAAACCAACAAAGCTTTCTAATGATGTATTACTTATGAAATTATTTTAATTAGTAGCTGAGATACAAAAGAAACCTGATTCAGGACACCTCAAAACGTGTAAATCAGGTGAAAACTTTCGATAATATAAAAGAACTTTAAAATATCTTTCGAATGATATATTAAAAATAATTTAATCATAATTAGAAATTGAAATATTGAAAATATTACAGCGCCATCTGGCGGTAGAAATTTCTGTAATCTATTGTTCGATTCCAACTCAACAAAGCTTTCAAATGATGCATTATTTATGAAATTATTTTAATTAGTAGCTGAGATACAAAAGAAAACCGATTCAGGAGACCTTAAAATGTGTACATGAAGCGAAATCTTGAATCCCACTTTCGATAATATAAAAGTACTTTAAAATATCTTTCGAATGATGTATTAAAAATAATTTAATCCTTGTTAGAATTTGAAATACGCGTATTAGAATAAAATTAAATTGTACATTTTTTATTTATTCTCGAAACCCGATGAAATTTGAACTGCAACTTCGTCTTGTGATGTTAACAGTGTGTAGCAAGTTTGAAATAATTTTGAAGAAAATTGAAGCATTTTGAAATTTGCAATTTTTATTCCCAGTACAAAAGCAGGAAGTAAAACCTATTTATTTTTTCGCCCTGCGCCATGGTAACCGAAATACGTCTAGAAGCTCGCTAGTCTGCGAAATTAATAAAACTCTTGTGATTTGTTGCCACCTTTTTTTCATACTTTAGTTGATTTTAAAAAATCTAATTGTCCGATCGATAAACCGTTTAAACCAACGGATTAAGAAAAAAAAGCCCTTTCCAATGGTATCTTGTTTGTAACAATACGAGTGATATTTCTAATTTATTTTCCACTTTTTCCGTAAAAATGTCGCTTTTTAAGCATTTAATCATGAATTTCCGGCCATTTTTCGGTAGACATGGGTCGACGTTTTAATTAATATTTCCGCTAATTAGGGTCGCATCGCTTAGCGAATTATCGCGATGTCGAGATGAAGAAATTCTGCGTCTGTCGACACCGGTTTCGATGCGATGCGACCATTAGCGCCGGAGCTTTAGTGGTCACAAGGCATTTCTCACAGACAGACAAATGCGCACAGATTTTAATAATATAAGGAGATTCTATAACTATCACTTACTTTTTATGACGATCACAATGAATGTATTATATACATGGAGAAGGGGGGCAAGTGGGCGCAGATAGAAGTGAAATATATTATTCTTTAAACAACCCTATAATCGATTAAAACAAAACCTTTGTGTGTATACAACAATACAACGTACAGTTTAAGAAAAATTACAGAGAGTGTTACACATATCTGGATGGTTTAGTAAGGGGGGGGAGGGCTCACAGTGAAGAAAATGGTTGTTTTTTATATCACCATGCTACTTATTTATATGAAACTTTGTACTATCACAAACATTTTATTAAAATTATAATGAAAGTTACCTGTAGTTGATTAGGGGGAGTGTAAGGGGAGGGGGCAGATGAAAAAATCACTTATTGTTAATATTAATGAAAAATCAGTAAGATTACATTTGGGGGGGGAGGGGGGTGCACAGAAGGAAACAAAGTGAATGTTTGTATCACTATATTTTGCATTTTAATAAAATTTATCATAAATATCATTGAATATTTTAAAAAATTTACGCTGATTGTTATTATATATCTTGGGGCAAAGGAGAAGAATTATTGTATAAATATCACAATATTACCAATTTTAATTAAAATTTCAAAAACTATCACCTACATTTAATAAAAACTTTCAAAGAGTGTTATATATATCTAGGAGGAGGGGAGGACTGAGGAGAAAAAATATTGTTTTTAAATCACTTTGCTTTACATTTATAGAAAATTTTGCATAAATATCTCTTATTTTAATAAAATTAAACATAATTTATACGTCTCATTGATATATTAAAACCAATGTAACATTTAAAATGAGATAAGAAATACAAAAATTTAAAACTTTAAAAATACATTTTAATTAAAAACATTAAAACATAAGACAGACGTTTCGGCTAGAACACTAGCCCTCCTCAGTGTCAAACATACAAGCACAAACAACATTTACAAAAATTCATAATACATCATAGCAAGATTAAATATTCAGGAGGAATAGCTTTAGCCTCGTTCAAGGCAGAATGTTGCATTTTGGTAAAAGCGCCCTCTAGAAAAATACGGGATTCATAGATATTTATATTAGAAGCTAAAATTTTAAAGTTTTCAAAATCTGGAATATGATCACTATTGAGAGAATGGATTACGAGTTTTGATTTTAAATCTCCTGTTTTAAATGAGCGTTTATGTTCTTTTAATCTAATTTCACCTGTTCTGCCAGTTTCACCGATATATGTAGAATCACAATTTTTACAAGGAATACTATAGATTACACCTAGACGTTTAAGAGGGGGGACAGCGGGTTTAAAGTTTGAGAGAAAGTTACTAATACGGAGTTGAAGTTTAAAGCAAAGCAATTGTTTTAATATCACATTCCTACCGATTTTAATGAAACTTTGTATAATCGCATACAATTTGTAAAACAATTACAGACATATTTGGGGAGGAGGGAGGACTGTAGAAGGAAATAAAATTTATTCTAATTTAAACTACCCAATTATCGACTAAAAAAAAAAAAAATGTATAATCACGTACAATTTGTGAAAAAATTACAGTAATTTTCAGACACACTTGGGGGTGGGTTAAAGAGAGGGGGAGGGCAGAGGCAAACAAAATGATTTTTTATATCACCATTTTACATATTTTATTAATATACTAACGGTCTTCGCCCGCTAGCGGGTCAGTATTATCAAATGAATCACAAAAATTAATGAATCACTATCAGTAACTTTGAGTGTTAAGAAAAGAAATTAAAAAAAAATCATTCCTGATTGGGCAAAAAGGCGCCCCGGGTCCCCACTGCCTTCGGCGCGCACACAACTTAAGGGATACACGAGCTGCGCGCGTTATTCCTTCCCTGGCCATTCGTGCCCCCTAAATAAAATCAATTCTGATCGGGTAAAAATTAAACCGGATCCCCACTGCCTTCGGCAGCGCAGACCCATGCGTGCTGCGCGCGCACGTGTGAAGGTATACTTGCGCTGCGCACACATATTCCTTCTCAAGTCAAATTTTTAGTCTTAAGAAAAGAAAATTTAAAAAATCATTTCTCATCGGGTACAAAGTAGGACCGGGACCCCCTGCGCGCGCACGTGTGAAGGTATACGCACGCTGCGCGCATATATTCCTTCTCAAATTTTTGTTCTTCAGAAAAAAAAAATATAAAAAATCATTTCTCATCGGTTAAAAAGTCGGACCGGGTCCCCACTGTCTTCGGTAGCGTGCGCGCGCACAAAATAGGGGATACGCGCACGGTGCACGCCTAATTCTTCCCCACACTTTAAGTCCTTCCAAATTAACCTACATATACCAATTTTGAACGGTATAACTCAATTAGCTGAGATGCAAAAGAAAACCTAATCAGGACACCTCAAAACGTGCAAATCTGGTGAAAACTTTCGATAATATAAAGGAATTTTAAAATAGCTTTCGAATGATGTATTAAAAATAATTTAATCATAATTCGAGATTGAAATATTGAAATTTTAAATTATTACTGCGCCATCTGGCAGTAGAAATTTCTTTAATCTGCTGTTCGATTCCAAACCAACAAAGCTTTCTAATGATGTATTACTTATGAAATTATTTTAATTAGTAGCTGAGATACAAAAGAAACCTGATTCAGGACACCTCAAAACGTGTAAATCAGGTGAAAACTTTCGATAATATAAAAGAACTTTAAAATATCTTTCGAATGATATATTAAAAATAATTTAATCATAATTAGAAATTGAAATATTGAAAATATTACAGCGCCATCTGGCGGTAGAAATTTCTGTAACCTATTGTTCGATTCCAACTCAACAAAGCTTTCAAATGATGCATTATTTATGAAATTATTTTAATTAGTAGCTGAAATACAAAAGAAAACCGATTCAGGAGACCTTAAAATGTGTACATGAAGCGAAATCTTGAATCCCACTTTCGATAATATAAAAGTACTTTAAAATATCTTTCGAATGATGTATTAAAAATAATTTAATCATAATTAGAAATTGAAATACGCGTATTAGAAAAAAATTTAATTTGCAATTAAAATGTAATTTTTATCCAAAATCGATGAAATTGGAACTGCAACTATCCCCTGTGCTGTTAATGGCATGCAGAAAGTTTCAAAGAATTTAAAGGAAAATTGAAGCATTCCGAAATTTGTAATTTTTATTCCTAGTGGAAAAACCACGTGATGTCAATTGGTAAAAGACATTTCTGTTCCCAACAAACCAAACATCGTTTCCTGTGTGAGTGGGTTGTCATGGAAACGGGAAGAAACTGATTATACAATTTCAAATGAAGGTCGCCGTATTTAATTAAATGGTTTAATGCCTAAAATTAAAATTATAACTCATTCAGTATTTGAAAAAATCTCTCAATCGTTTGGGGAAGTAAATTGTGGAATCGAGATGTATATATAATAAAAAAAGAAAATAAAATGATTTATGTCTAAATGATTTTGAGTTATAAAATGTTTTGTGAAAAAATCGATGTTTCTTAAAATCTAAAAATATGGATCGCTAATCCGTATTTTGTAAAAATGTTTATATGGTTCAAAAGAGGATTAAATGACCTTTCCAAATATACCAGTTGTTAAGAAATCGGTCTGTTATTCTTTCATACAGGGCGTTTCAAAAAAGACGATCGAGAAAAAGAGAAATTTTCGACCCTTTTTAAAATTATAAAAAAAAAAAAAAAGACCGTAAGAATCGGTATTAAATGCTGTTTTCAGTGGTACAGGTATAATTTCGATATCTTGAACCGTTCTAGCAGGATCGCTTTACAAAAATTCACAAAATTTTCTCTCTTTGCTTTTTCTTTTCAGGTACGCTGTTCCGGAGCAAAATGACGGTCGCCTGCGATTTTGAATCGATTTTTGATTTCCGACGAAATGATTTCTGTCCGAAGTCCGTGCGACCATTAGCGGGCGAGCTTTAGCTGCTTCAAGCCGTTTCTCACAGACACACACACACGCGTACACATTTTAATAATATAGGAGACTAGCGAGCTTAGCCCGCTAGCGGATCACTATTTTCAAATGAATCACTAACAGTAACATTTAGTGTTAAGAAAAGAAATTAAAAAAAAAATCATTTCTGATTGGGTAAAAAGTCGGCCCGTGTCCCCACAGCCTTCGGCAGCGCAGTCCCGTGCGCTGCGCGCGCGCACAACTTAAGGGATACACGCGCTGCGCGCACGTATTCGTTCTCTGATCCTTCGTGCCCCCTAAAAAAAATCATTTCTGATCGGGTAAAAACTCACACTGGGTCCCTATTGTCTTCGGCAGCGCAGACCCATACGCGCACGTAAGAAGGTATACGTGCGCTGCGCGCACATATTCCTTCTCAAGTCAAATTTTTATTCTTAAAAGAAAATAAAAAAAATCATTTCTCATCGGGTACAAAGTCGGACCGGGTCCCCACTGCCTTCGGCATCGCAGTCCCGTGCGCGCTGCACGCGCAGAAATTAAAGTATACACGCACTGCGCGCGCCTACTCCTTCCCTGACCTTTCGTGCCCCCTAAAAAAATCATTTCTGATCGGGTAAAAACTCATACCGGGTCCCCACTTTCTTCCGAAGCGCAGACCCATGCGCGCGCACGTGTGAAGGTTGTTGTAAAATTTATACCCTTTCCGTGTTGATTCTCAAATTTAAATTTAAATTCATTCACTACTTAAATATAATTTAAATTCACTTTATAACCTTTAAAGTTTAAGTTATTAATTAAATGAATTATAGCGTTTAGTGCTATTTTCTCTTTTGATGCTGCCATTTGAGTTAAAGATATATTAAAATTAAAAAAAAAACTTGATGATAATTACTTTTAGTTAAAAATTATATTCCTTATTAATAAATTTATGTTTAAGTCTTTTGAAATAACTTTAATTACTTACCTCATATTTAAAAGCATATTTTATTAAAATTAACTCAAAGAAAAATATGTTTAAATCCTTTTACGGATTGTTCATTTCGCTACTTAGCGAGGAGATGTAATATTTTTTCAACTGCAGAGTCTCTTTACTAAGCCCATAGATGGCGGCTGACTCGCAGCGTCGTGTTGCTATAGTTATGGGAGGCGTTCCTATTCTACAGCATCTAGTAGCTGTTACTTTGAATCCGTTTCGTGACTATAAAAAGGAGGTAGGAAATATGTAATCAGTCTCTTAAGCTCTGAAGCCCTTAATCTTTTAAGCTTTTATGTTTTTTCAGTTTAGCTCAAAGTCATGAGCTGGTATTTCGATATAATTATAAACTGTTTAGTTTTCTTATGATTGTAAATTACATTTTTGTGACTTGTTCGTTTAGTGTGAAAAGTAGCTTTCTATTTGAACTCAGTATGGCAGTACTTTTAAGGGTATTTAACCTTTCGTCAGCAACCTTTCTAAAATTGTTTTAGCTGATTTAATGTTATTCATCATTTTGTTTCAACTTTAATAAACTGTTTTAATCGAACTTTTGTCTTCAATGAATGCCACATATATTTATCTTCTTTATAGCTTTTTAGAGCTGAGCAACTATCATTTCACTGCACTGCTAACTCTGCTAATTTGATATATGTGGAAATTGTTTTTTTCACAATAAGCGGTTATGGGCGATTTGGCTCGTTGTCAGCTCATAGCATTAAAATTTTGATAATAGTTTTTATGGCATTCTAAGTGTTTGAAGATAAGAAATTGAAATGGCAGTAAGTTTAAACCCCACGATTGAAAAATTACGGATGAATAATTATACTACGTGGGTCAAGGACATTAAATTTATTTTAATTGAAAGAAACTGCTGGAATATAATATGTAAAAAAGAAAAACTGCCTGTTGAAGATGCTGAGGCCGGAATAACTTCAAAACAAGTGGAGGATTTTAAATCTCGTAGTCGAGTTGCATTATCAACAATATATCTGAATACATCGCCTGAAGTCAGAAGCATTATTGAAAATTGTGATTGTGCTATTGATGCCTGGGAGACTTTGAAGAAGACCTTTATATCAGACTCAAGAGCTCATCATATGGGACTGTTTACAGAGTTCATTAATTGTAGAATGTCTGAGAATGAAACGGTGAATTCTTTTGTAACCCGGTTATCAAGAATACTGGACCAGCTGCGTGAAATTGGTCATGCTATGGAGGATGTGTACTGCTGTTTTCAGCTCTTGCAACACCTACCATCCAAGTTTGAATCTGCAGTGCAATATTTGTTGCGTTGGAAGAACGACCAGTTCAAGTTCCAGAATATTGTGTCCGAGTTAACAGCGGAGGAATCGCGTCTACAGCTTCGTGAGGGTGATATTAAGAAAGATGCCAGTAACAGTGTTCAGATACAGAACATCCAGCAAAAAGGTAAAAAGCCTTTAACTTGTTTTAAGTGTGGCCGTATTGGCCACTTTAAGAAAAACTGTTTTTTGAATAGTAATGTTAAATTTAAACCTAGAAATTTAAAGTATAACTCCAACGGTCGTGACAAATGCAAATCTCCCCCCTCCTACTACATAGCTCAAGCTAACTTTAGTAATTTAAGTGATGATGACAGCTTTATTTTTGATACTGCTGCTTCAAATCATTTTCTAAGAAATTTAGATCTTTTTGAGCATTATACTCCTGTGGAGGGAGAGGAGCTTTTTGTCGCGATCGATGGTATTAGTTTTCCTATTACTGCTAAAGGAACTGTTAAGTTGGATTTTGGTAAAAATGTATTGTATTTAAAAGATGTGTTATATTCCCCAAAGTTACGGAAAAATTTAATATCGGGTCCTAAATTAGATGTGAACGGTGCCACATACACTGGCGGTAAGGGCCGAGTGTCGGTGTTCGGTAGAGATAAAAGACATATTTTTACTGCTAAAATTAAAGACGGTGTTTACTATTTATATCCAAATGTTTCTAAAGTTAAAAAGGGGAGTAAAGTGAATGGGGGGCACCCAGAAAATCCTTCAGCTTCTCTTGCAAAAGTTAATGAAATTGGGTATTGGCATGCTCGTTTTGGGCATGTAAGTCCTGATACTATTGTAAATACTAGCAAGAAGAACGGGGTGAGGGGCCTTCCTAAACTTAAGTTTAAGAAATTTTTTTGTGAACCTTGTAGGATTAGTAAACAAAACCGTGTGTCTTTTAAATCATCCGATGTTCATGGCGTTAAATCACCGTTAGAGAAAGTATTTATGGACGTCTGGGGCCCAATTAAGGTAACTGGTAAAAATGGGGAAAGGTTCTTTTTGTCCATTATTGATGGATTTTCTAAAAGGGTTGCTGTTTATCCTTTAAAGGATAAGTCTCAGGTTTTTGGTGTATTCGAGAGACACATTGCACGGGCAGAACGTAGTTTGAATAAGAAATTAAAAGCTATTCGTACGGATAATGGTTCCGAATTTGTAAATGACAATTTCAAATCATTTTGTAGTAAAAATGGAGTTGTTCATGAGTTAACTAACACGTTCACACCTGAGCAAAATGGGTTAAGTGAGCGGTTTAATCAAACTTCTTTAAATTGTGTTAGAGCTATTATCACGGATAGTGGTTTGCCTTTTTCTTTCTGGCCCGATGCAATGTTGTATTTCGCGTACACTTGGAACCGTTTAATCCATAGGGGACAAACTAAGACTCCTTTTGAGTTATATACTGGGTTTAAACCATCCGTAAGACACCTAAAGCCGTTTGGATTAATTTCGTATGTAGGGATTCCAAAACAGCATAGAGACCATAAGCTTGAACCTAAGGCTAAAAAGGGAGTACTAATAGGTTATTCATTAAAGACTAAGGGGTATAAAATTTGGTTGGAGGATGAGGATAAAATAGTTGAAACTATAAACGTAACGTTCTCTGATCAGCTATTTAGTAAATGCAGTGGAGCGGTGATGGGCACCTCACTGGAGGAATTGGACTTACTTCCGGAAAGTACAGTTGATTGTCAAGCTTCCGATCCTGTTGACATTGTTTTCGGGGGTGAGCCCGATGATTCTAGTGACGAGCCCGTCGATGAAACTCCTGTAGATAAATCTTCTCTTAAACCTCTTTCTTCAATTACTTGGAATAGAAAACCCGTACCCAGAAAAATGAGTGACAGAGTTGACATCTTCTATTACCCGGACAACACTAAAACTAGATTGAGATCAATGAACGATGTCAAGCAATATTGTGATAAAAATAATTTAATTTTTGACTCTAATTTTTTTGATTTCTCTAGTAGTAATAAGTTCGAGGGGGTGGTTGATCAGCAAAACTCAGATAACCCAACTTCAAGTTTAACTCATAAAAAATCATGACTAGTTATCCCTATACCTAAAACATATAATCAGGCCGTTAAATCTTCAGAATGTGTTGAATGGAAAAATGCCATGGATGATGAGATAAATAATATGGAAACCCGTAAAGTTTGGCATCTGGTTAATTTACCGGAGGGGAAAAAAGTTTTGGGAAATAGATGGGTATACGCCGTTAAAAGAGATGAGCTAGGAAACGTTGCCCGCTTTAAAGCGAGGCTCGTGGCCCAGGGCTTTCATCAGATAAAGGGGGACACTTATGACGAGACGTTTTCACCCGTCGTTAATTTCTCAGTAATACGTTTCTTTTTTTCATTATTGGTCTCATGTTATAAATGGCATAATGTTCAATGCGATATAAAATGTGCTTATCTTTATGCACCTTTAAAAGAAGAAATTTATATGTCTCAGCCAAAAGGATATGTTGTAAAGGGAGGGGAAAATCTTGTTTGTAAACTAGACAAAGCATTATATGGCCTTCATCAAAGTGGTCGGCTCTGGTATTATGAGTTAAATAAAGTACTATTAGATTTAGGGTTTAATAAATTTAACTGGTGTAATTGTTCATATTATTTTGAAAATTATATTGTTTTATTAGTTTATGTAGATGATTTAGTTTTATTTGGTAAAAATCAATTTCAAATAGATAAAATGATTCAGTACAAATTTTTCAGGAATTATATATTAATGAAGTGTATGACAGGTTTAAGTCGTTTAACATCCCTTTCTGCTCATTACCTATTGTAAAAGGCATTAAGTATTCGAAAAAAGATTGTCCTACTAATCAAAATGAAATTGATGAAATGTCTAAATTTCCATATCGGAATATCTTAGGATGTTTATCTTTCATTGCAAACAGGACACGACCTGATATTGCCTACGCAGTTAATATATTCAGTCAATTTCAAAATTCACCGGGGTTTAATCATTGGAATGGGTTAATTAAATTACTTGGGTATGTTTCGTGTACTCGAGATTTGAAATTAAATTTGAATTGTTTTAATCCATGTTTAACTGCTTTCTCTGACGCTGATTTCGCGATGAATAGAGATGACTTCGTATCAATGGGGGGACAAATTTTATTTTTGGATAATAGCCCTATTTCTTGGAAAACCTTTAAGCAAAAAAGTGTTTGCCTTTCAACCATGGAAAGTGAATTTGTATCCATGTGTGACGGGGTTAAAGAATTAATGTGGTTTGATAATATATTACGAGATTGTATTGATTTTAAATTAATTGCTATTTCATATGAACCACCAATACTTTTTGCTGATAACCAAGCAGCTATTAATTTTACGAGGTCTCCTATAGAGAATAACAAATCTAAACATATTAATGTAAAATTATTTTTCATCCGTGAATGGCTATTTGAGGAACGGTTTGATTTAAAATATGTAAATACTAAAAATAACTTTGCCGATCCCTTCACAAAGCCCCTTACTAAAGGTGATATGTCTAGGTTTGTAAATAAGGTATTTATTAAGTAAATGTATATAGAGTAAATTTAAATTTTTTGAACGTATAATATATATTTGAATTTTTTGAAACTGAAAAAATGGTTTATTAGAGGGATATGTATGCATTTTCTTGGTGGATTTTTCCTACGTTTTCCATTGTGTAGTGATGTATGGTTTAGTTTAACTTTTGTATGAGAGAAATTCGTAGCGCTACGTGTAATTGGTTATGTGTATGTTATGTAAATGTTTCATATATTTGTGAATATCATCGTTTTCTTATTTTGACAATGGGGAATGGGGGGAAAAAAAGGTTTCCTTGAAATGCTGTGCATATTTGCTCTGTATTAATATCTTGTTCTTTCTTTTAGTAGATATGTATAGAATATTGATAGTGCTACTTTTTTTTTGATTGTGAGTTGGACTTGTGGACTCTTGATCTTATAACTGACAAGCCTTCTAGCTTTGTGTGAAGTATATTCTGTAGAAGACATATGTGAATCTCTCAAGTCACTAAATATTCAAGGAATTTTTTTTATTTCTTTTCTAATAAAGTTTATATTGTAATTGCTGACGTTTGTGTTTGTCGAATCAACACGGTGGGGGGCCTTGTTGTAAAATTTATACCCTTTCCGTGTTGATTCTCAAATTTAAATTTAAATTCATTCACTACTTAAATATAATTTAAATTCACTTTATAACCTTTAAAGTTTAAGTTATTAATTAAATGAATTATAGCGTTTAGTGCTATTTTCTCTTTTGATGCTGCCATTTGAGTTAAAGATATATTAAAATTAAAAAAAAAACTTGATGATAATTACTTTTAGTTAAAAATTATATTCCTTATTAATAAATTTATGTTTAAGTCTTTTGAAATAACTTTAATTACTTACCTCATATTTAAAAGCATATTTTATTAAAATTAACTCAAAGAAAAATATGTTTAAATCCTTTTACGGATTGTTCATTTCGCTACTTAGCGAGGAGATGTAATATTTTTTCAACTGCAGAGTCTCTTTACTAAGCCCATAGATGGCGGCTGACTCGCAGCGTCGTGTTGCTATAGTTATGGGAGGCGTTCCTATTCTACAGCATCTAGTAGCTGTTACTTTGAATCCGTTTCGTGACTATAAAAAGGAGGTAGGAAATATGTAATCAGTCTCTTAAGCTCTGAAGCCCTTAATCTTTTAAGCTTTTATGTTTTTTCAGTTTAGCTCAAAGTCATGAGCTGGTATTTCGATATAATTATAAACTGTTTAGTTTTCTTATGATTGTAAATTACATTTTTGTGACTTGTTCGTTTAGTGTGAAAAGTAGCTTTCTATTTGAACTCAGTATGGCAGTACTTTTAAGGGTATTTAACCTTTCGTCAGCAACCTTTCTAAAATTGTTTTAGCTGATTTAATGTTATTCATCATTTTGTTTCAACTTTAATAAACTGTTTTAATCGAACTTTTGTCTTCAATGAATGCCACATATATTTATCTTCTTTATAGCTTTTTAGAGCTGAGCAACTATCATTTCACTGCACTGCTAACTCTGCTAATTTGATATATGTGGAAATTGTTTTTTTCACAATAAAGGTATACGCGCGGTGCGCGCACATATTCCTCCTCAAATCAAATTTTTATTCTTAAGAGAAGAAAATGAAAAAAATCAATTCTCATTTGTTAAAAAGTCGGGACGGGTTCCCACTGCCTTCGGCAGCGCAGTCCCGTGCGCGCCGCGTGCAAATAAAGTGGTTGTTTTTATAACTAGTTATATGAAACTTTGTATGAGTATCATTTGTTTTTTATTAAAATTATAATTAAAGTTATCTGTAGTTAAAAAGGGGGCCAGTGTGTGAGTGGGGAGGGGCGGCAGATATAAAACAAATATGTCTAAACAACACTTATTATAGTTTTTTTACTATGTCATTTACTATTAATGAAAAATTACAGTGAGTGTTGCATATGTCTGGGTGAGGGCGCTGGAAACAGAAGGATACAAATGATGTTTTGTATCATTATGCTTTGCACTTTGATAAAATTTATTATAAATATCACTTAATTTTTAGGAAAATTTACGCTGATTGTTATGTATATCTTGGGGGGCTATGGAGCCAGAGGCAAAAAAGGATTGTATAAATATCACAATGTTACCAATTTTAATTAAAATTTTAACAACTATCACCTACTCTTAATGAAGAAATATACGGTCAGTGTTACCTATACCTGGCGGACAAGGTGGGGGCAGAGGAAAAAAAATACGATTGTTTTTAAATCACACTGCTTCATATTTACAGGAAATTTTGTATAAGAGTAATTCTCTGAAAAGTGGTCATTTCATGTCCCAGTAATCTTGAGGGCATATTTTTAAAATCACAAAAACAAAAAACTGTCAGAACTATCAATATTAATTAGTTATGCATATAAACTGTAATTCTTTGGTTACTGGAATTTAAATATAGTTTTAAAATATTTTTTGAAATGCAAAATATCATTCCCTCACTGTGTACCCATTCACACATGTAAGTAAATAAAATGGTTTCTACGGTATTAAAGCACGTATATTTAGATTATTTTAATTGAAAATTTATTAAACATACTTTAATAAATATTTATCCATTATACTACATTTATATATTATGCAATGAAAGAAATTAGAACACACTTTATTGTTGTCCCTGGTATTAGATAACATTCCCTCATCAAACTGTAATCACACCCCTACTTACTCCATTAATGGCAGCACGTGTTTTATATAAGTCAAACTTAATTTGTATAGCAGCAAAGTAAAAAGCCATTTTGAGTTCTGTTCGAAACTTTTTACAATGAGTTGCATAAGGTTCTCAAACGTCAGATTAAAATACAGTATTTTTATTATACGTCATTCCCTCATTCATTATAAAGTTAACTAAAAAAAATCAAATTTGCTTTTTTATGTTATTATAGTAATAAAAATATGTTTTAATAAATATTTAGTGTTTGAAAATACAACTAAACCTAATCATATTTTTATAAAGTAGTTTTTAGAAGAAATTTGTCATTCCCTCATAATCATTCCCTCATTTTTCTAATTAATAAAAATAATACTATTTCAAAAAATTATCAGATGCAGATTGGTTTATATTATTTTTTATTAACTGTAACGTATGTGTACATGCACAAAATTAAAAAATAAATAAAAATAAAAACATAATGGAGCAATTTTATTTGGGCTAACTTAAAAAAAAAAAAAAAAAAAAAGCCCACTTTTCAGAGAATGTCCCATAAATATCCTTTATTGTTTATGAAAATTTTTAGAGAGGGCTACGTATCGCAGAATCTTTCATTTTCTAAGTTAGCATGCAAAAATTCAATGCATTGTTCGCATAAGACATTAATTAAAATTTAATATCAAACATTGGTAAAAGATTACTCTGAAACAGAATTTTTTTGTTTCATCTGTCCCATTTCTCCCCCTTCCCCTCGTAGAAATAAAATATTTTTGCTATCTTCCGTATTTGGACGTATTTTACAATTAAGAAAAGTGCCCTTTTTCCGCGATCCGGAAAAAGGGCACTTTTCTTAATTTCTCCTTGTAAAACTCATGCTAAACATCAACGAGAGCGTAAGTTTTTTATTTCTACGTTGGGGGAGGGAGGGGGACAAAAGAGACAGATATTTATAATTTCAGCAATAATTAAAAATACATTTTTTTTTTTTAATCAGACTTATAAATGTTAATCATATAAGTAAATTAATGTTTTAAAACACATTTTAAAATATAATAATATTTCCTGTATTATCTTTTTATTAAATAAATTAAAAAAGGCTAATCCTCTGAGTCAGTTTTTAAACCCAACCTGAAAAAATTATAATTTGTGTTTGTTTTTGGTTTCTTTTCTTATAAGGCAGATTTGTGAAACCTAAAACATTTGGTGGGCCAAAAAGAAAATCACTTTTTTTTTTTTTTTTTTTTTTTTACAAAAACAAACAAGCACCTTGAAAACTGTTAACGAATTGACCGGTTCCAGTGGGTATAATCGGATCCGTATAATCGCGACCAAACTTGTTCTTCCTTTATGGAGAGAGCGGAGTTAGGCCGAAATAGAATGTTCCGGAATGATTAGCACTCTCCCTTCAATAATACAAGTTAAAAAATGACCTTGACATTATAAGTTAAAAAACTTCACTTCTTCCATTGAAAACGAATCAGGAACAGCAGGAACTATTATACTTATAGCGATCCAAAACTCTTCTGACCACTTCAGTTTTGAGCCACTCAATAGCTGTGTAAAATCGCTTTCATCATGATATGATAATGGTATTATTGCAATTTGATTTTACTAATTTCCCGCATTACCATTTTTTTTCCGTTACCGTTTTTTCTGTTTACCATTTTTTCCGTTTACCATTTTCTCCGGTACCATTTTTACCGGTTACCTGATGATCTATAGCATAGTAGGCTACCAACTTTCAACTAATTCAAGGAAAGCAATTATATGTTATTCTGTTTACTCATATGCACGCATACATCACCATAAGAAAAATGAATTTGGTAGGTCATGAAACATATTATATACACAATAGATGCCAAAATAAAACCTCATAGTTGTTTTGTTTTTTTCCTTTTTCGCAATTACTTTTCTTACTTAATATATATGTTGAAAAAGTTAAAAGGGCAGGAAAAGGGATATAACTTTTATATTTTTATTAATTAACTAGCTGTACTCTGCGCGCGTTGCTACGCCACTAACTAAAATAAATTTGAAGGAAAGACATTACACAAATATTCAATTTATTTTGAGTCATTTTATTAATTTTTTCCATATCGAAAAAATTGTTACATTGCAGCGTTTCTTTTCAATTCGACATTTATTGAAGTGCTGTGGGATACACAATATTTCTTGTTTTTCCATTTGGTGCATAAACGAATAAATCAGAAGGTCTTCCGACGCGTGAGCAGGCCACATAGAGCTGCCCATGTGAGAAGCATGGATTCTCCAAATTTAATCCACACACTTCCAACGATTGTCCTTGTGCTTTTTTGATAGTCATTGCGAAACCGAGTCGCACTGGGAACTGCAAAAGTTTGAATTCGAATGGCATATCTGTCGGGATCATTGGGATACGTGGCAACAGTCCTTCTTCACCTTTGAATTTACCAGTCAAAATTGTTGCCTTGATAACATTGTTCATCATTTTCTTGACTGAGAGTCTGGTTCCGTTGCAAAGTCTTTGTGGATTTATGTTTCGAAGAAGAATGATGGGTACGCCAATTTTCAATGTAAGAACGTGCGGTGGCATGCCTGGCAAATCAAGCGAATTCAAGAATTCAGTTGGATAGTTGACGACTTCGTCTTGATTCACCACAGTATCGATGGACTTATATGTTGTCGTTTCGCCGAGTATTCCATTCTGAATGGTGAAGTTGATGATATTGACATCGATGTTTTTTGCCGCTAATATAGCACGCGTACTGAGCCACTGATGATTTTTATAGTTCAGTGCAATGTTTGGGATAACTTTTTCCACCAATTCGTCTATGCTTTCTGTGATCTGACAGAAATTCTCTGGCAAGGTGATACATTGCGTAGAATCATCAATTTGCATTCGGCCATTTCCAATATCCATTAATTGTTTTGCAAAATTTTCAGCTGATGCATCCCGTTGTAGTTGTACACGCATGTTGGTTTTTAAAGTCAATTTCTGTAAATGACGCCATAAAACTGATGATTTGAGACATGCATTAAGTTCATCAGCGGGTGTTGAACGTGGTATAACCGGCAGTGTTTGTCGAAAATCACCAGACAATAAAATGAGTGCTCCACCGAAGATCCGTGCGTTTCCTCTCAAATCTCGCAGTGTACGATCAAGCGCTTCCAATGCTTTCTTGTGAGACATTGTACATTCGTCCCATATGATAATTTGACACGTTTGGAGTAATTTTCCCATTCCAGAATTTTTGCTGATATTGCATATTGGTACCTCAGTGATTTGCAAATTCAATGGTAGTTTCAATGCCGAATGCGCTGTTCGGCCACCATCCAAAAGAGTTGCCGCAATTCCAGATGATGCAATGGCCAGTGCAATATTATTTTGTGATCGTATTGTTGCCAAAATGAGTGAAAGAAGAAAAGTCTTTCCCGTACCACCGGGCGCATCTATGAAAAACAGTTCACCGCTTTGTTCTGTGATTGCACGCATAATTCTGTCATACGCAATGCGTTGTTCTGAAACCAACTGCGGAAGATTTCTCTGAACAAATGTCCCCAGTTCTTCAGAATCAAAGTGTGTTTCTCGGTGCAAATCACAATCGAAAAGGTCGTTTGCTGGTCGGTTCGGAGCAGGCATTCCCAGTTGCACCAGTGCCTTGTTAGCGATTGAGAAACATATGTCTTCAATCAAAATTAATGCCTCATTATGCACGTTTGCTGTGAATAGAATGTCCGGATTTTGATTCGCAGCGCGCAAACGATGTAGAATATCATCACTCATGTAGTCCTTGTATTTTACCCAAAGATAGTTTGGATTAGATGGGAAGCAGGTTGTCAATATTATGGCAAATAACGTGCGTATTTGCTGTGGTCGAGCAGTATTCGATGCATCAGCGAGTGCAGTGTCCCAATGTGCATTATTCTGAAGAAGATTTAATTCCTGGCAAGCTTGACGATAAGTGGCGCACAGTTGACCGTTCTTAAATCTTGGAAGGATGTCGGTCCACGTACATTGATTAACAACAATCGCAGATAGAAGCATTCTGTATTATTCGGGTGAACAGTGTACAGACGACCCAATGCGTCACTGGAATACAAATTGGGATGTCCTTCAACTGCTTTACCTTGTTTGCGACGTTGAAACTTTTTAGCCGATACATTCCATGTGTAGAATTTCGGTACCTCAGAATAAAGTAGAGTCTTTGCAAAAAGATCATCTTGGCACAATGAGTAAAATGCAGTTAAAGTTGTTGCCGGTGGAACCAATGCTCTTGCATGTACATTATCTGCTTTGAAGTACACGCGCTGCCCATTCTCGAGATGCACCGCCAAGTGTACTACTGTTGGATGTCGTTCATGGATTGGAAATGATAAGATGCGCCATACTGCTTCATTACTGCAAATGTAGCGTCCGAGTTGGTATTGGTTGATTTCATCGAGCGGTGCGATCACATTCCCTACTCCGAAGACTGCCATGTCGCTTCCTTTATTGACATATTTGCAAATGTATTTGATCGACTTCACTGAATTGCAATAATCAACATTAATGTGTGCTTTGAATGTCTTTGAAAGCAACGGTGAATATGGCTTAACCCAACGATTATCGACTTCGACATCAACGTTTCGTACTTTCAGAACGATGGATTTTCCGCCATCCTCAACTGATCGTCGACGATACTGTGGGTATCCGTCATTGCCAGTGATGGTATCAGAAACCAAGTTTCTTAGGTATCGTTTCGTGCATTTTCCATCAGACATACATGGTGAATTATTGTTGAATGCGCCATATGGACCATGAATCATATTTTTGGTAACGTCATCGAATAAGTCTGGATCAATGTCCTTATCTGGTATTTCTGCTGAGATGATTTGGTCTATTTGATCTGGCGTAATTTTATTGATTAACCAAACCAAAATATGTGCATGTGGCAATCCTCTTTTCTGCCATTCAATGGAATACATCCAGCAGCGTGTCTCTCCAAAAACGTGATGCTTGATAATAAAATTCATTAAAGTTTTCAACTTTTGTTTAAATACGCGTGCGGTAATGTCATGGCGGTCCGAAGATGATTGTCCAGCTAACAGAAGTTCTTTAATTTCATTCCATGTTGGATTACATGTAAATGTAATGAACAAATCTGGACGACCATATGCGCGAACGTATGTCATCGCATCTTGTGCGTATTCGTGCATGTGCCGTGGACTCCCCGTGAATGTAGACGGTAATATGACCATTCTTCCCAATTCGTTTGGATTCACGTTACCATCATTAACGATTGCGTCTCGTAAATGGATGTACTCTTCAGAACGCAACTCGGTTTGATTAGTCGAATATATAGGAGTCGTTTGGTTTCAATCTTCGCGTAAATATCGACAATGTACTGATGAAACAATTGTCGACATTTCAAAATGTAGTTCTGAGCGTTTTGACGAATCATCAATCGATACGAATAATAATTCATTGCACTGACTTTCTTATTCGTTTCCTCGTTTGTTTGTGGATTTCTCATTTTGATGTTGAAATGATATCCATCTTCTCCTCGCCAAAACAGAATCGGATACTGCAATCCGTCATATGAGCGATGAGTTTCAGAGACTCGCTGAACGCCATCTCTTCTGCGATGAAGAATTATGTCGCGCGATTCGAATTCTTCTCCAACTATCACGATCGCCACTTCATCGATTGTTGGTGCATTGAACTGTCTTTCGTGTTGGCCAACGGGTCTTTTGTCTGCTCGAATTACAACTGCGTAGTCATCGTCTGGCATTCGTTGAATGGCGGTTTTAAACAATTGAACTAATTCATTGTGCTGATCGAAAAGGGCTTGTAACGCAGCCACGATTTCTCGTCTAGTGCCCGCATTGTAATGACATCGTTGTTCAATTTGTTCATCACTGTTTGCTATGAAATAAATTTGAAGAAACTTATGATCTGCGTCCGGCAATGGTAGAAGCGATCCGGCACGATAATAAATTTGTCCTTGGACTCTGAATGTTGGCATGTAATTTTCTCGCACGATGTTCGTTGCACCGAATGATGTCATTTGAAAACATGAATTGTATATACGAATGTTTTCCAAGAAATGCTTCGAATCTCGTGTAACACCTGATAGCAACGTTGATAGTGGTTCGGGTGGTGGATGTAATTCTGGCAGTTTAACTTTTCCACTGGCGCAACACATTCCTGGCATTTTGTTCTTAAATTTGAGGGCGCTACAATACATAAAAATTTTATCCATTTTTCCAATGACGACACTTGGATAAAGACTGTAATCATTATTACTGTTATAATGGAATGCACCAAGATTTAAAACAGCGTGCAGTGTTTGTCTTGATCGAGCGGTGCTTATTCGAACATTTTGCAGCCTTCTTTCCCGTTGTTCAGTTTTCTCAGACGAACGTGCCTGAGTAGTACGTATTCGATCATTTTCTAACCTCATTTCTCGTTGTTCAGATGATTCAGACGAACGGGTCTCAGCGTCATGCACTCTAAGATTTTCCAGCCTTAATGCTCGTTGCTCGTCTAATTCTGAGGTTCGTAATGCTCTTTTCTTCCGTGCTTGAGGTGTAGATCGGCCAATTGCTTGTCGCTTTAGAGGCATAATTGTACGTAAACTTCGCGAAAAAGGCGTTTGAATAAAGATTGGTCTCACCAACTCAGAAACCTTCGTAGACTCATGCACAACAATTTGCTGAAAATCATCACATGAGATAAGATAGAAGAAGATTCCGATTTTCAAATTACCTTGGCGAGAAACGTCCGAGGTACTTCGGTGCCAAATTAACTAAAGCTGTTTCATACCAAAAAAAAAAAAAAAAAACTTTTATGATATATACAAAATAAAAAAATCTAATAAATTCGAAATTATTACTATTTACAATCAAGGTGAAAACATAAAAGAACCTTTATAAGTTACATATAAATTATCAATTAAAAAGAAGAATTTTGTTTTACTGTAGAAAAGAAAAGTAAGTACTACTCAATTAAATAAAAAATTTTAAGCTAATACCAAGTATCTCTATGAAAATATTTATTTACACGCGAATATTTTCATAGTATATTAATTTTTTTTTTCTAATTTTTATTATTTATCACGCGAAATAAAAAATATTTTATTTTCGGAAAAAAATAAATAAGCGTGAATTTTGTTTATTTTGGCATCAAATCTATTTTTCTTTTTTTCATTTTAAAGTTAAAATGGAGTTTTTATTTAATATCTTCTTTCAAATTTTTGATTTTTTCAATTTTTTTTTTCCTAAACTATTCCTGACCTATAAGGAAAAACAAAAAACAAAAAAAGAATGATCGAAATCGGTCAAGCCGTTTACGATTTTATAAAGGACATGGAGACAAACATTTATTTTTATATATATAGATGAATATAAGATCTTACTTAAAGTTAATTCATACCAATGATGTCAGCTCATCTTCATAAAGAAAAAAAGATTTGTATCCAAGAAAATTGTTCAACTGTGTAGCAATATATATGTATAAAGCTAAACACTAAAAGAACAATTCACTTGATATTTCCTTCAGAATAGCAGCAATATCATCTTCTCAGATGTCATTCAGCACAAATACCTAAATAAAATAAAAAAGAAATGTTGGTATTAAATATTTAACATATAAACATTTAATATTTATTGACATCTTATGTAAAAGTTACTACTTTGAAAAGTAAAAGATATCTTTTTCATAGCATATTGTTAATCACATGTAGCAGATGATAAATTAAATATTTTCAAAATTGAGCCAACATATTTGTAAAAATTCTATATACATGCTTGATAATAAATTAGCTATAATCTCTTATGACACTCTTATCTATATTACCCAAAGCCATAAAATATATGTAAGTATTATACTGACAATAAAAAGTAATCTAAATGTTATTAAATTAAAAGGACAGCATTTGTAATCTTATTTTGGAGAATGATCAATATTAATAAATTTCTAGCATCCAATAATAATAATAAAATCTATAGACAGTAATACTCTCCAACAGTACTTCTTTTATGTTCAATTACAAAGTAAATAATAACAAATTTCTACAATTTTTATATACGTAAAAAAAAAAAAAAAAAAAAAAAATGAA
Source organism: Salticus scenicus (assembly GCA_963930645.1). NCBI lineage: Eukaryota > Metazoa > Arthropoda > Arachnida > Araneae > Salticidae > Salticus > Salticus scenicus. The sequence continues at coordinate 241,114,824 of OZ005652.1, forward strand.
AGTGAATTTATGCATAAACGGTAATAAATAAATAAATATACAAAATATCTTTAACTTATACAACTGAAAACTATAAGTAATTAGAAACATACCATTCAATCCGCGATTGTAATGAAATGCTCGCCCTCTGGTAGGCTAAGGTGAAATTACAATTAACATGAATAGCTTTCGGCTTTCGTCGAGACGCCATTGCTTGCCGATGTTTAGTTTCACATATATTTATTGAATAAAAATGAATAAATCCGGTAAAAATGATACACATACTGTTGTGTGCTACAGTGTAACTCCAAAGGATCGAGAAATCCAGAATTAAGTTTCCATTTATTTCCAAATGACAAATTTAAAATTTCAGTTGCTTCGGCTAATGGAAGTAAAGAATTAATCAGATGATTTGAAACTAATATTTGTTCAGCTTCAGTTAAAACTCTACTTCCAATCGAACTTTGAATAAACTGAAATATTTTTTTCAAAAGCAATCAATTTTCCATGATGTAATGGCGAAGAAATTATAGCACGAATATTAAGTAGTAACAGAAATAGAACAATAATAAATACACGTAGCTATTATATTTACTAACAACAAAAGCTGAAAAAGTGCCGTCTATCGATCATTACAAACGCGGATCGGCTCAGATCGGATCCATTATGAATGATGCGACTAGAGATCAGTGATGCCAGATGGTCGAAAATTATTTCCCCAAACAGGTCTTCAAATTTCCCCAAATCAGGGGGTTTTTTCGAAAAAATCCCCAACTTGATTTCTACTAAAAAGGGAAAATATATTTTTTTTTTTTCAAAAGAAAATATCAAGCAGATTTTTCTATGATTTAAGCTCAGACTTTTCCCCAAATGAAGGCAATTTTTGAAAAAAATCCCCAAATAACAATAAATCTATTGAAAGTCTCTAGTCGTAGGGATAAATCATTACGGGTGTATTCACCAATAACTTCGACTCCCAGTAAAACACGAAAACTTGAAGAGCGCGTAAAGTCAGGGTAAACTTTTCAGCAATAGCTGATGCGTTGCTTAATGCCATCTAACGGCATTGTTACTTTTAGACTTTTTATCGTAAAATAACCAATCAAAGATTGTGTAAAATCTTCGTCGCTAGATGGCAGAAGAAGCCGGTCTGATTATTTTAGATAGTTGAACCCTGCCTTTAGACGCTTTTCAAATTTTTGCGTTGAACCGGGAGTTACAGTCAGTGGTGAATATAGTCGTAAGTTCCGAACATTGACAGAAAGTTGAACTCTCCACATTTGTCCCCAAAAATTATAGACGTCCCAACGAACATTTGGTCCCCAAAATTACCCCCAGAAGCCTCAAAAATCCCCCCAAATGGGGACAAAATCCCCAATCTGGTATCACTATGCGACAGTCTAGGGATAGGAACAGTATTTTCAGCATACACTGTAATTTTTAAAACTTCTTTTTTTCTTCTTACGCTTTTCATCAAACACAGTCTTACTCTTATTCTGAATTTAAAAAGAGGTCTTCATCATCCATTACACTATCGCTTAAGAAAAATATTAAAAAATGTTTTCCAATGTTGTTTCACACACTTATGATCATTATACTAGCAATGAATGTGAATATAATACATCTCAAGCTCAAGACTATAATACATCTCAAGACTATAATACATCAAGACTATAATACATCTCAAGCTCAAAAAAAATTATCTTCCATGATAATGCAGACGATTTCCATATTAGAGAAGTAGTATAACACTAAATAAAAAAAAAGTCCATTTTATTCTCAATAAAAAAAATACAGTTTTCTTTTCTAAGTAAAAAAAATCGATAACTTTGTCTTAAATTATCATAGATCTATAGTTCAACCATTCGTTTTAAAGGTATTGACGAGACCTTTCGAAAGATACCCATCTTGAAAATTTACTCCCCCCAGGGGTGGGGAAGCGATGCCCCCCCTGTGATGTAAATACATCACCTCTTGTTTAACTTCTATGCCAAAATACATCGTTTTGCAGGCATCTCATCGCAACCGTTCGTTCCTGGCTCAACGCACCCTGTAAAGTTTGCTTCCCGCGACACTTGTCAACGGGAGAATCGGCGATTGTTTCTCTTGCGTGCACGTACTGTTTAATTGGTTACTTTTGAAGTCCGATTAACGAATCCAAATCGCGTATCCGTGATTTTAGGTGTGCGGACCTGTTTTTTCTTTAGGAGCGATTTTTGAAATTTAAAAATCAGTGAGTTGGTGTTCCACCTTGGGGTAGAGAAGAATGGCCGGGCACCTACGTCCCTACATTATATTTTACCGTTATTTTTATATATGTGGTCACACACTGTTATTATGACTTGAAACGAAATTGTGACAGTGACCGGAGCTGATTTTTGTTATATAAATATTTTGTTATAAGTATCTTGAATTTATTTTAAAGAAGCATGGCTATGTATTAGAGATTTGAGATTTATAACAGTTGTCCGGATTTCTGCATTCTTGAAGTGGGAAAGCAAATTAATCTTAATAAATACTTTTAAATTGGAATTGAAGACTGCCTTTCCTTTTTTTCAAGACCGGGTATGTTTTATTCTAAACTTTAAAATATCTTAAAAAGGTAAAGATTGAATTTATCTTATACTTGGTATGTACCCATGTATGATCAGATCGAAGCCTAGGGTAATTCATCATTATTTCATACGATCACAATTTGTTAACATATTTTGTTTTAAATTAAAGGCAACCTCTATCCATTATTAAATAAAATAAAAAGTACCACCACATATGGTGCCGATCGTAAAAAATTAAAGATTGCATGAGGTACATTGCCAGTTTTGATCTGAAAGTGCTTTATTTAAGAAATTATTAGAAAGATGTATATTTTTGTTATTATTCATATTTTCATAGCCATAAGGGCAGTAATTATTGAAAGTAGTACTGTTTGTATGGGTGAAATTTTATTTTAAGATGCCTATTAGCCATTTCATTAATAATAGTAATAATAATAAAATGAAATAGTTAAATAAGAATTCATATATTTTTTCAAAAACATACTTTTGAAAAGTGGTTTTTCAAAAAAAATTCCATAGTGGCATATTGAACTAAGTATCATAATCTAGTCTGTTGAATGTATTTAAACAAATAGTTTATCAAGAATAATAATTAAAAGCTTACTTTCGCATTTGAAGTGTAATATATTGGTATGTATTTCTGGATTATATAGGGTATTATTCTTTTGCAAAATAAAAATACTGTTTTGATTTAGAATTAATGCCAAGATAATAGAGAGAGAATATTTTGAAAATAGGCTGTATGATATTTTTGTATTTGAAGGAATAACATGTTATAATTTATTGTGTTTGGGAGTTTGCTATCACTTCTAAAAGATATACCTAATAAGATGTGTCAACTTCAATTAGTATGAAAATTTGTTATGAAATATAATAAGATTAAAGTAGATAAGTATGTCTGCTTGATATTTTGAAAATATATGACTATGCATTAACCTTTTTTGTCTCTACAAATTTTGACAAATTTTTCTTAAAATCATGAATGCTGAAAAATCTTATTGTCTTAAATTCACAGTAACACCATTTAATGGTGATCCAGATCTTTTGGATTTTTTTATTGAACAGGTGCAAACTAAAATAGATATTTTTAAATGGCATCCTAAACAGGCCCTTATTTTTATTAAATCAAAACTTTGCGATAGGGCTTTAAAATTTTATACATCGTCAATCCCATGCCAAAGAGCCAAGTCTCCTGATGAATTATTTCAGATTTTACGTAAGAATTTTAAAGGTGAAACAGAACAGAGTGTAGCATTACAATATAATGCCATTAAATTTGATGGTTTGGAGAATATCCGAAACTTTGCTAATCGGCTCCAACATCTTGTTTATAAGAGGTTTCCAAAATTTCCACAAGAATCAATGGACCAACTACTCATTGCAAAATTAACAGATACTCTCACCCCCGATTATAAGTTACATCTTTTAACGAGAAAGTGTAGTAATTTTGAGGAAATGGTTGACAATCTGGCTGCATATCAGGAGGTTGTTCAATCAGGTGAATCTTTGGCTGTTTCCCAGCCATCATTTTCAAATATAAATCATTACATGACTGCTGAAAATGCACAGCATAATGCCGCGGATCGGGACTCCCAGCTGCATCATCTTGAATTAAATTCAGATCGGCCCTCGCGGTCTGATGGTCATAAACCGACATGTCAGTGGTGTTCTCGGGTTGGACACACTGCCCGATTTTGTTACAAATTAAAAGATTATCAGGGTGGCAGAAGATTTGACACAGATCGACAGGGATTCAAATCATGTCAAAGAAATAAAATTAGATCCAAATATAACCGTAGACATTCTCCTTCGGATGGACACTCCTCTCACACACATCCCCGGTCAGCACAGGCTCAATCGGAGTCAGCAACTTTTGAACATAAGCGTAAAGGGCTCAACTACAAAAATCGTCAGTTTCATAAAGACTGACAAATTTCTGGGAGAGGTCAGTCCTGCACTTCCTCTCCCATTCATAATAAACATTCGAATGGTCTAAAAATTTGTGGTCAGGATATAATCCTAAGATCACCAAGCACTAGATTAAAATTTCCTATCTCATCAAAAAGATTGGTCAGTTCAGTAAGTACTCAAACCATTGTTCCTGCAAATATATCATCTAATGCTACATCCCAAACAGAAAATCAGCCTGATGAGGATGTTATTTTTATTCATTCATTAAGATTTCTATTGTACACTCAAGCTGCCAGTCCTCACTTACCTATTGTTAAGTTAAACATAAATAAGTCATTACAAAACTTTCTTTTGGATTCAGGTGCGAGCATTTCAGTTTTAGCCAAAGGCTATTTCGATAAATTCAGAAATGAATTACACTTTAAAAGAGTCGCTACAAAAGTTAAAATTGCTACTGTCAATTCAGCGGTATTTTGTGCGGGATGTATCAATCTCTCATTCAAAATTGGCAAATTTTTTTTCAGACATACATTTTTTCTCATAGATATTCCTACAGACTCAAAATTCATTGGTATATTGGGATTTGATTTTCTGAAAACCCATAGGGTCCTAATTGATTTAAAACAAAATCTCGTACAAATTAACGATTGTCATGTTGACATTTATAGCACAATTCCTGAAGATGAGTATGAGATTCCTGAATCCAAAATTAATTGCCTCCAAAATTTACCCGCTGTTCCTGAGACCAGTAGTTCTACCTCTAATCCTACTTTCGTAAACGATAAAAATTCTCAATTTGACTCTCAAGATGAAGTTAATAAATGTACACTCAAAAACAAAGTGATCATTCCACCGCTACAAACAGTTTATGTCTTTGTTATGTGCAAACAAATATATGCTGATAAACAGGTAATCTTTATTCCCACACTGAATAAAAACAAAGGTATAGGTTTGTACACTGCAATTGTCAACCTTGAAGAGGGTTCACATAGTAAAAATATTGAAGTAATATCATTTTCAGTTCCGTTAACAAATTATTCTAAAGTAGATCAACATTTAAATAAAGGTACCAAGCTTGGAATAATTCACCAAATTGAAGAAATAGAGGAAATTAAACAAGAGCCCAGAGCACAAGTTAATCTGATTCAAGCATCGGATGAGATCATTCAACTCCGAAAATCTGAATTTAGTATTGATAATTTTTCCTTACACCATTTGTCTACCAAAGAAAGATTGACTATCCAGAAATTGCTTATGGAGCATCAAGTGGTTTTTTCCTCATCACTTAAATCACTGGGACACACTGACCATGTGACCCCGCATATACAATTCACAAGTGATGTTCCTGTAAGAACGTTGCCTTATCCAGTTCCTGAAGCTATGCAGGAGGAGATAAAGAAACAGATTGATGCTCTACAAGAGGCTGGCATCATTGAAAGGAGCATTTCTGAATGGGCGTGTCCCATGCTTGCTGTTAAGAAAAAACCCACATCTCCTGATGAAAAGCCATCTTTTCGCCTAGCTCTTGATCTGCGACTCATCAATGCCATGATAAGGAGTTCATCGTATCCATTGCCCCGAATTGATTATATCATTAATAACATTTCAAAGTATAAATACTTCACCACGCTGGACTTCCCGTCTGCATATCATCAAATACATCTCCCAAAGAAGTTCAGAAAAAGGTTATCATTCACAACTCAGTGGGGGACCTATTCATTTAGTCGTTTAATGTTTGGACTAAGATCTGCAGCAAGCAGTTTCCAAATGTTGATTGATGCGATAATTGAAGAAACAAAATGTCTTGGTATCTTTGCATACCAGGACGATATTATTGTATGTAGCAACTCATTTCCAGAAATGTTAGAAAAACTGACTCAACTTTTCAAAATTTTATTAAAGTATAACATCACCTTATCTCCGAAGAAATCCCAATTTTTTAAGAAGGCTATTGATTACCTTGGATTTCATATACAAGACCATACAATAAGTCCCATATCATCAAACATCACCAAAATAACAGCATTTCCAACTCCCAAAACAAGAAAACATTTAAAGAGATTTTTGGGTTTATGTGGTTTTTACAGAAAAATTCTTCCAAATTATGCAAAACTAGTGGATCAACTAACACACTTAACTTCAACGAAGATCCCGTTTAAATGGACACATCAACACACAGAAGTTTTTCAGAAAATTCAAAAGATATTTTTTACTAAACCATTTCTAAATTTACCTGATTTTGACAAGCCTTTCTTCCTGAATACCGATGCTAGCAATGTAGCTATAGCTGGGGTTCTGTTGCAAGAACGCAACAATGTATTACAACCAGTTAGCTATTTCAGCAAAACACTTTCTAATTCTGAGAAGCACTATCCGGCACTCAAGAAAGAACTTATGGCAATTGTTAAATCAGTTCAAGCATTCAGGTTCTACTTATATAATAGACAATTTACAATTTTAAGTGATAGCAAACCCATAGAATTCTATCGCAGTACTACTTCACCTGTAGATCTTACTACAAAATGGCTAATAGAGTTGTACACATATGATTTTACATTTCAATACATTAAAGGTCAATCTAATGTTTTAGCAGATTATTTTTCCCGTGATGACTTTTCAGAATCCACCCAAAATTTGACAACAAATCCAGAGTTAATAAATGATGAAAACATCTTACCTGTATCATCCAATTCACCCAGCATACAGTTGCACAATATAAATCACAGCAACCTAAACCTAACTAATAGAAAAAATAATGACCCAGAACTACAAGTTTCACAAGATACTTTATTTATTGAACAAAAACATGATGATAATTTATTGAAAATAGTACAAAATATTACGTCTGAAAATCCAAAACAGAAATTCAAAAATTATTTCATTCATCCAGATACAGGTCTATTGATGATAAAAAGAAAATTTAATAGCAAACAAGATAGTAATTCCTCCAAGATTCTTGTACCAAATTCACTAAAACCTAAAATTTTAAAGATAGCTCATATGCCACATTTTGGTATTTATAATACATACCGTAAAATCCTGAAGTCATATTACTGGAGAGGAATATACAGAGATACCAAAAATTACGTGCTTTCTTGTAAACTGTGTATCAGAAATAAGCCTCACAAAATTCCTGCAGCTCCTTTACAGGAAATGTTCATTCCAAATAAACCTGGTGAACTGGTATCTATGGATTTTGTTGGACCATTCTCCAACAAAATGTTTGTACTTACCTGTTTTGATCACTTCTCCAAATTCTTAGAACTTTTTCCAATTAAAAAACCCACGGCACAGTCTGTTGTAGACTCCCTAACAAAATATATCACATCATATGGACGTCCTGCAGCATTAATGTCTGACCTTGGACCTCAGTTTACAGCAGATATTTTCAACCATTTCACCAAAACCATGAAAATAAGCCTTGTTCATGCTTCGTCTGCACATCCACAGACGCAAGGATCTTCCGAAAGAATAAACACTAGTATCAAATCATCTATTGCTTCATTAGCAGGTGAAGGCTTCAACTTCAAACAAGCCTTGATGATACATAAAAGTATATACAACACTTCTATACATTCATCAACGGGGTATTCACCAGCATTTTTACATTTTGGTAGGTCAGTTTCTAATATATTTGATGTATGTGAATTGCATGAAATGTCAAATATGGAATTCCCCTTTGAGTATTATCAATACATGAAGTCGCTAAATAGAGTTTATGAAAAGGTACATAGAAATATGAAGGATGCTCAAAATTACAGAAATCAAAGACAGCACCAGAGAGCTTCCCTCAGAGTGTTCAAGACGGGCGACCTTGCTTACATGAAAACACGAGACACTTTCAAAGCAAGGTTTATCGGGCCTTTTATTGTCACTAAAGTAATTTCTAAGGTGCTGGTTCAAATTAAAGAGTATGAAAGTGTTACAGCAAAACCGTTCCACATTAATATCGATAGACTTTTAATTGTCCCAAAAAGGAAACAATATCTTATACAAGACAATACAAATTCTCTGCTTACAAACAATAAATTACCAGTTCTAGAAAATAGTCAATCTCCTGCTCCTATTGTCAACAAGAAAAATAACACTTGTATACCAGATAGCTCGGCCTCCAGGTACAACCTGAGGCCCAGGAATAAAAAATAGTAATCGTTAACAATATATAATATAAATATTTTTTTTTTTTTTGCTTTCTGTGTCTTTCCGGGAGTGCTTCGGAATAGGACTGATCAACCTGCTTGGGAGCTCGGCCTCCAGGTACAACCTGAGGCCCAGGAATAAAAAATAGTAATCGTTAACAATATATAATATAAATATTTTTTTTTTTTTTGCTTTCTGTGTCTTTCCGGGAGTGCTTCGGAATAGGACTGATCAACCTGCTCTTAGAGAGTCACAGCCAGTAAATTATGTTTTATAAAAGAGTTAATTTTTGAAAATATAATATTAATATCTCAAGATTATCATAGTAAAGTATACAAAAAAAAAAAAAAAAGTGTTCAATGTGTTAGATGGTTGGATTTTGCTGTACCACACTTCTGTTAAATAATTCCTCATTCATATGTGTATATATATATATATTTTTTTTTAGAGTATTATTCAGATATACATATATGTGTGTGAAAATAATTGTGTAATAGTAGCAAGTCAATTGGAAATAGCAATTTTTTTTTTTTTTTTTTTTGTAAAGTACATTCTTTTATTTTCATTTTAGGGTTATTATTTTAATTGGGTTTTAATTTTGTTTGATATTTTCTTGGTCTATTTCCAAGGGGCTTTCTCACATGTAATAATTGGGCCCAAATATATTGCTATTTATTTTATAAACAATTCTTATGTTACTGGTAACAAATATAATATTTCTTTCATGACATGTCACTTGTGTAATATGATTTCATGTTTATATTCATACTTATATATATTAATAGATATCTATTTTCATGTGCTGTGTTTACATTTAAGATATTACATTTATATTTTATGTGTATCTTATTTTTCTATAACAATTGAGATTATTTAATTTTATGAGCCATGTTATTGTCATTCGCATGATTTCCTTTAAGAAGAAATTGAAAAAAAAAAAAAAAAAGAAATTTTTTTTTCTCACGTGAGTGTTTTCAAATAACAAGCTCATGTGTTCAGTGATTTTTTTTTTTTTGTTGATATTATGATTATATTATTTCTTCTTATAACAAGTTCGTATGTGTAATAACGATAAGTTTCTTTTAGTTGTAAAGTAATTGATATATATGTTATATTTAGTAATGTTTCTGAATTTTTTTTTTTATATTATTCTTTTATACAATTTATTCACAAAAAATTTTATGTCTTTTGTCAACAAAAACCGTCTCTGGCTCTGTTCACAATTTCACCATATACGGTTCATGTTTCCAGTGCCATAAAATTTTTTGTAATTGGTCATGTGGGGATATGTGATGTAAATACATCACCTCTTGTTTAACTTCTATGCCAAAATACATCGTTTTGCAGGCATCTCATCGCAACCGTTCGTTCCTGGCTCAACGCACCCTGTAAAGTTTGCTTCCCGCGACACTTGTCAACGGGAGAATCGGCGATTGTTTCTCTTGCGTGCACGTACTGTTTAATTGGTTACTTTTGAAGTCCGATTAACGAATCCAAATCGCGTATCCGTGATTTTAGGTGTGCGGACCTGTTTTTTCTTTAGGAGCGATTTTTGAAATTTAAAAATCAGTGAGTTGGTGTTCCACCTTGGGGTAGAGAAGAATGGCCGGGCACCTACGTCCCTACATTATATTTTACCGTTATTTTTATATATGTGGTCACACACTGTTATTATGACTTGAAACGAAATTGTGACAGTGACCGGAGCTGATTTTTGTTATATAAATATTTTGTTATAAGTATCTTGAATTTATTTTAAAGAAGCATGGCTATGTATTAGAGATTTGAGATTTATAACAGTTGTCCGGATTTCTGCATTCTTGAAGTGGGAAAGCAAATTAATCTTAATAAATACTTTTAAATTGGAATTGAAGACTGCCTTTCCTTTTTTTCAAGACCGGGTATGTTTTATTCTAAACTTTAAAATATCTTAAAAAGGTAAAGATTGAATTTATCTTATACTTGGTATGTACCCATGTATGATCAGATCGAAGCCTAGGGTAATTCATCATTATTTCATACGATCACAATTTGTTAACATATTTTGTTTTAAATTAAAGGCAACCTCTATCCATTATTAAATAAAATAAAAAGTACCACCACACCCCCACATGCACAAAATTTTTTCCTAGTTAACTACTACTGTTATCAATAATTCATATTAATTTTACAATCACAAGTTAAAAATAACTCTCATTATGTACATTCATACGAAATTTTGTCCTATACTGCCATGTTAAAAATGAAAAAATGCGATTACAGCGCCACATGTTGAGCGATTGATCCCAAAATCTAATCAGCACCAGCTTATGTCAGGGTCCAACTAAATACCAAGTTTGGTCAAATTTCGTTCATTAGTTCGTGAGATACAGCGCCCACAAAATTCGTGATACACACACACACACAGAGACAGACATTTTCTAAAAACTATCAAATCGTGTTCAGGACATCCCAAAACGTGTAAATCCATCGAAAACCGGAGTTCGAATATTTTAACGAATCCATTACTTTCTCTGTGTTACATATAGAAGAAAGTAAAAAATCATTCTGAAAAACTCCTATTTTCTTTTGTCTCGATTTTGCTTTAATTTTATTTAAAGAATTAGTTTAAGTTATATTTTATTTAAAAGCACGTACGTAAACAATGTAAAAATGCCTTCTTGCACTCTTGCTACTTGCAATAATACGCATAGAAATAAAGAAGAGAATGTACTATTTTATCGATTTCCTCAAGATTTAGAATTGCAAAGAGAATGGATTCGCAGATGCCAAAGAAAAGATCCGAAAAACGCACGAATTTGTTTTCTAGCAAACGATTATGTTGATGATATCCAAAATAGATTATTAGGTTTACCGGTTCAAAGAAAATTGTAGAATTCTTCGGTTCCAAATGCAAATTTACCTTTTACAGAATCCGAAGAACAAGTAACCCTTCGATCGGAAAGACAGAAAAAAAGAAAAATTTTGAAAAATGCCCCAGCTAGACTGGATGATTTGGACAATATAAAAATATGCGGCAGAGAAATAATTAATGGTAAAAATAATACAAATGTGGATGAAGTTGAAGATTTAGAGACAGAAAATTGCCAAAAATGTGAGGTGTTATTAAAAATCAAGAGAGTTTAAATATTCAGTTAAGATGTATAAAAAGTCAAATATTTAATTAGGTGAATTACCTTATTATTTGGATATGTATTACTTTGTTAAATCAGTTAATGCATATCTATATTCAATAAAAATGGCTAGATTTTTATAAAATAAATGCTGACACGATTTATTTGACATTATAAGAGATTGAAATTATCTTTCATGCAAATTCTTAGAATTAGTAAATGTATTGTGTTGTAGGATTTGAAAGCCAAATGTCTATACTTGAGATCTAGGCCTCTGTGAGATGCTCTTCATGGTGAGTCTTTCTAAAGAGATCTATTTTGTATTCACGCGAGTTTCGGAGAAAACCATAGAAAACTCCGAACGGTCAGACCATTAAGTGCTACATTAGTTCGAACCAGGTACCCTCCGTGTACTAGCTTTGAGAACAGTACTTCTCGGGACCAATAATTAAAAGATATAATAACAGGAGACTTGGCGTTGGAATATTAAAACTCGAATAAACTACTACGTCAGAAACGCCAAAAGAAAAATTTTTGCGATGCATACAGCTGTTTCGGTAGCTTTAAGCGTACCGTCTTCAGTGCAAAAAGAATTCTAAATCTGGAGAAGTGCTCGTATATATAGGAGAGGAACCGAATTTAGGTCAACCAATAGGATTACGGGAAAGGTGGAGTGTGTGGCCAATAGGAATTTAGGAATGTTAGCTGTGTACAAAGTTAAGAAAATGTGGACAATGTAAAATTTCCAACAATCAGACAAATAGGGAACAGCGAAATCCCAATTTACAAGGTTTTTAAATTTTTTATAAATATGAAAAGTTACAAAGAAATCGAGTTCATGAATGGGTTCATGAATGGGTTCAGGTCTGCAAATTATTTTAGCAGAATTAAATTTAAAATTATGATTTTTCTCCCAGCAATGTTTAGAAATAGCCGATTTATTGGTTTCTTGTTTGCGGACGTAATTCATACATTCTTTTAGACGAAATTTAAGACTGCGTTTAGTTTGGCCAATATATGATAAACCACACTGACAGGAAATACCATAAATACCCCAAGAATTATGCATATCAATGGGATCTTTTAACTGAGAAAAGGTGAGTTTATTGGAAGGCGAAAATATTATTTTAAAATCATATTATTTGAGAATTTTAGCTATGGTTTGACTAGATTTAGGAAAATAGGGTAAAACAATACTGATATTAGAAGAGACTGATTTAGTAGACTAAATACGAGGGAGCTGTAATTTTTGGATGGCTTTGTCTATAATGGAAGGGTCATAACCTCTGTCAATTGCAATAGCTTTCAGGTATTTAATTTCAGATTTTAATAAAATAGGATTTGTACAAATATTAAGGACATGGTTTACAAAAGTATAGAAAGCAGCCATTTTTTGGTTAGGTGGGTGACATGAACGCACATGGGGAGGAAGGGAGACAGCAAAATTTTTACGATAGACGGTGGTTGAAAATCCAGTTGGACAGTTGGAGAGACGAGGGTATCAAGAAATGGAAGGGAGCCATTATTTTCTATTTCATATGTAAACTGGATATTAATGTCAGTTGAATTTAAAGTTTCAGACATAGTCAATATTGTGACGAGATATGTCGATAAGCGTGAAGGTGTCGTCAACGTAACGGGTCCAAAAAGGAAAAGATATTATCTTAAAAAGCTTGCTTTCGAAATAGTGCATGTAAATACAGTCGGCTGCAAAATTATTCGAGCACTAGCCAATAATTCCTATATTAAAAAAGTACACTTAAGACTGTTTTGTTAAATAAATCCTTGTCGAATCATGTTCTTAAACTGACTAAGAACATCACTCGATAAGGATTTATTTAACAAAGCAGTATTAAGTGTACTATTTTTAGACAGGGATTATTGCTAGTGCTCGAATAATTTTGCAGCCGACTGTAACTGCGAGAATTGGGGAGAGAGAGGAACCCATGACTAAAATTTCAGACTGACGATAGAATTTATTTTGGAAAGAAAAAGTGGTTTGTGATAAACAAATGCGGGTAAGAGAAATTAATTCTTGTATTTCAAAAGATGTAAAATGAAACTCTTGTAATCTATTTTCGAGACAGCAGTGTCTGTGCAAAAACCGGTCTAGCATTTCCTCCACCTACAGTAATTACGTCTGACCAATCCGCGATTGTAATGAAATGCTCGCCTTCTGGTGGGCTAAGGTGAAATTAAGACTACCACTGAACGGATAGCTTTCACGCTTTCGTCGAGACGCCATTGCTTGCTGCTGCTGTATAGGATGAATAAATCCGGCAAAAAAGATAACACTAACACATGCTGCTGTGTGCCACAGTGTAACTCCAATGGATCAAGAAATCTGGAATTCAGCTTCCATTTGTTTCCAAATAACAAATTTAAAACTCCATTTGCCTCCGCTAATGTAACTAAAGCTTTAGTTAATAGAAAGTCTGAATGGATTAGACGTTTACGAACTGGAAAAGAAGTATCGTCAAGAATGACTGTTTGTTCAAAACATTTCGCACCTGAGGATTTCACAAGTAATAATACGTTTAATTTAGTTTTAATTATAAAATATTTTAGATAAAGCTGATCGTTTCCTTCGCTAACGAGCAAAAGCAAAACGATCACATTTCATGGACGTCATGGAACAACTATAGTATTGATCCACAAGTGCATTTGGTGATTTTTCTTTGGTGATTATGGCGAAATGCCATTTTTGCAAATGGTTGCGATGGATTCCAAGCGTAAACAAAAGCGTACTGTATTGCAAAGAATCCAGAAAGTCATCGTTATCGTTCAAAACGGTGCCAAAGAAAAATCGCCAAATCCAGTTATGGACCAACTCTATAGTTTTACCTTTATTTTTATTTATTTATTTTAATGTACCTTTGTTGTAAGATAACATATAGATGCAGTTAAAATACAGTGGAATTATTAAATAATAAAACGCAATAATTTTCATTGCATCCATGCAATCGAATTTCCATGATGTAATGGGGGAGAAAGAACAATAATAAAAACACGTGGCTATTATGTTTACTAACAACTTCAGTTGAGAAAGCGCCATCTATTGATCATTACAAACGCGGATTGCTGCTCTCTATTTGCGTTTCATAAATCGCAGCACAGCTCAGTGATTTTGGAGTCTGCTACATTACAGGAAACTTGGGGTAAATCACATTGGCAACCCTAACGCAGGGTTATAAAAGATAGTGATGTATCTTTATTTGGTGTAAAAAGTAATCCGTATAGATTGAACAAAATCTTCAGTTATCAGTTGACCTGAACCTGATTGACTAGAAGAAACTGAGAGATAATAATACCGGTTTGTGCTGTAGTTTAAGTGATAACGATAAAGGTGGATAAAAGCAATAAAATTTCTCTTCTTGATCTATTGTAGTAGTCTCCAAAAATACACAAGATATGTTTATTTATCATTATTATTACTATTCCTGCAATTAAATATCAAGCTACTTTTTAAGAAATATTACATATTATTAATATATATATATATATATATATATATATATGATATTATAAAAGAACACAAATAAGACTAATTTGACTTTTTCTTTTAATAAACTTTTTTTTTCTTTTACTTTAAAAAAAGTTAAACTTTTTTATGTTTTTCAGCTTACATTGGGGGTAAAGTAATTAATTCACAAGAATTTACTAATTTCTTTTTAATTTTCTTATTTGTATTTTTACATTTATATAATTGTAACAAATCATCGTTTTAAACATATATTGGTTTGTGTTTAAATAATTATAGATTTGTTAAATAATAATATGCAGTACAAAGTGTTTTAAATGTAGTAATTCTCAAATGGGGGAAATAAAAAAAATTAAATTAAA
The DNA here is from genome assembly GCA_963930645.1 of Salticus scenicus. NCBI lineage: Eukaryota > Metazoa > Arthropoda > Arachnida > Araneae > Salticidae > Salticus > Salticus scenicus. Next base: position 241,130,365 of record OZ005652.1, read on the forward strand.
TTAAAGGGAGCATGCATATTTATTTATTTAATCATTTTTAACTGTTTAATTAAACATCAACCTCAATTAATATACTGATATTTCTAACTCATTTCATGTTCTTGAATTAACAAAGAATATGTATTTATATATTTAAATTCTTTACCTCCCAACACACATACAATTATATGTGTGTGTGTGTGTGTTTATATATACTGTAAAATAAATATGATGCTCAATAACATATAATCCTAATTGCTGATTTTTATTTACTGTACTTTGAGGTAAAAGAAGAAAAAAAAAAAAAAAACAGCATTATTCACAAGTAATTAATTCACAAGAATTTACTAATTTCTTTTTAATTTTCTTATTTGTATTTTTACATTTATATAATTGTAACAAATCATCGTTTTAAACATATATTGGTTTGTGTTTAAATAATTATAGATTTGTTAAATAATAATATGCAGTACAAAGTGTTTTAAATGTAGTAATTCTCAAATGGGGGAAATAAAAAAAATTAAATTAAATTAAAGGGAGCATGCATATTTATTTATTTAATCATTTTTAACTGTTTAATTAAACATCAACCTCAATTAATATACTGATATTTCTAACTCATTTCATGTTCTTGAATTAACAAAGAATATGTATTTATATATTTAAATTCTTTACCTCCCAACACACATACAATTATATGTGTGTGTGTGTGTGTTTATATATACTGTAAAATAAATATGATGCTCAATAACATATAATCCTAATTGCTGATTTTTATTTACTGTACTTTGAGGTAAAAGAAAAAAAAAAAAAAAAAAAAAACAGCATTATTCACAAGTAATTAATTCACAAGAATTTACTAATTTCTTTTTAATTTTCTTATTTGTATTTTTACATTTATATAATTGTAACAAATCATCGTTTTAAACATATATTGGTTTGTGTTTAAATAATTATAGATTTGTTAAATAATAATATGCAGTACAAAGTGTTTTAAATGTAGTAATTCTCAAATGGGGGAAATAAAAAAAATTAAATTAAATTAAAGGGAGCATGCATATTTATTTATTTAATCATTTTTAACTGTTTAATTAAACATCAACCTCAATTAATATACTGATATTTCTAACTCATTTCATGTTCTTGAATTAACAAAGAATATGTATTTATATATTTAAATTCTTTACCTCCCAACACACATACAATTATATGTGTGTGTGTGTGTGTGTTTATATATACTGTAAAATAAATATGATGCTCAATAACATATAATCCTAATTGCTGATTTTTATTTACTGTACTTTGAGGTAAAAGAAAAAAAAAAAAAAAAAAAACAGCATTATTATTGTATTATTAGAACGTGAGGTCTATTTATTTCAATAGAAAAAGATAATACCAAATGAAAACAATTTTTGTTTTTACTGAGGTTCTTGATTTTATTTTACTTTTTATCAAGTTTATATATATATATATATATATATATATTAAAAATAAAATTGAACAAAAACTTGTGAAAGGAACTTTGAGATTAATGGAATAACCGTTGCTAAGGAGCGCAATTTCATATTTTAAAGGAAAGAGTCAGTTATTTATTTTTGGCAGTGCAAATTCTCGAGAGGTTTTGCTATCGAAGTTGTTAGACGAGAAGTGACGGGTTCGATTCGCGGTCGTACTTATCGGTCTAGTCATTAGGAATTTCCCGTGGTTATCTTCAAAATCGCTGGATTTCGGACTGGGATTCCTTAGAAAGATTCCCCACGGATGATATTGGTAGACTCGCAAAAATATAAGCCTTGTTGGCAAACTTGCTAAACTTTTTTTACATAAACTATTATGTATTTTCAAATCATAATAAACTGCAAAATTGGAAACCCAATTGGCAAAATTATATATATATATATATATATATATATTTTTTTTTTTTTTTTTCAAGAAAAGGGAAAAAATTACATTTTCTAATTACGATAGACTTATTCATATTATAAAACTACTTGGCGAGCTTTTTTTAAAAATGAAAACTAGAATACATGTTTATATATTATTTAAAAAAAAAACTAGTTAGCATAGGTGGACTCTGCTGAGTTCCCCATTATATGTATGTTCTCATAAATTTCTAGTACAAAACATATTATATTCATGTTAAGAGAAATGAATTTGACCAATAGCTTGACACAGTGACAGAATAAAATGTCCGCCTAATAGGCTACCCACCGTTCAGTTCGATATATTTATCTTATTCTAATCTATTAATTTATTTGATTGGGGTCAATTTCGTAGTTTATTTTCTTGCTACTATTTTAAATGCAATAATCCCCAAAATGCATATTTATATGGAATATCGCCCCATTTTACTATGTTGATAAAATCTTAAATTTCGAATAACTTACGAAATTTTCCTGTTAGAATATTTGCAGTCAATTATATTCAAACAGGTGTCATAAATGTTATTTTGAAGTTGTCTGACACTGGCGTAGCTAGACCGCACTGGAGGGGGGGGGGGACATTTTTTTTTTTTTTTTTTATCTCTTTTGTGAAACTGTTTGATATTTACAATATACGATTATTTCTACTCTCTTGTATATTCAATAAAATAAAGTATTGTATTCGTAAAAATTTTCGGTTTTCGACGGATTTACACGTTTTGACAGGTCCGGAACAATTTAACCATTTTTAGAAAATGTGTGTCTGTGCGTGGGACAAAAAGTTTTATGGCAACTGTATTTCAGGAACTAGTGCACAGAATTTCATTTAAATTCATATGTAGTTGCACCTTGACATAAATTAATGCCTATCAACTTTTGGTGCAGATCACTCGACAGGTGGTGCTGCTAGACTGCAATTTGTTCGATTTAAGGGAAGGCTACATCTCAAGGTCTGTTATATATATAACCGAACAAAACACAGAATATGAGAAGGTCTTTATGAAACATCAAACTAAATGAATTTTGGTGCAGATCCGCTGATAGATGGAGCTGCTGTACTGCAGTTTTCCTCGTTAACGGGAAGGCTATATCTCAGACTTTATTGCATATAATTGCACAAAACTTGGATTATAAAAAAAAAAAAAAAAACATGAAACAGTTTGCTGATTGTATTCGGGTGCATATCGGCCGGCAGGTGACGCTAATGTGCTGGAAGTAACGCTCTTGAATAGGGAGGCTAAATTATAACTTCTATTGCATATTAATGCACCAAATTTGATATGCGTGATAACCATTATGAAAACTATCCTGACTTAATTTGGGAGCATATCAGCCAATAGGTGGCAGTGCTATTACTGACCTATGATTTTCCATATGACTACATCTCAGCATCTGTTGATTAAAAATGCGTAAACCTGTATACTTAAAATAGTTATTGTGAAAAGGTATAGTTGAACTTTTATGCATGTCAAAATGGTAAAAAGTTATAAGTGACGCGCTTATAAAAAAAAAAAAAAAAGATATTGAAGAAAGTTTTGAGATGACTGCAATATACTAGTTTTTAAAGAAACACCTTTTTAGACAGCATTGGCAATTTTTTTGACACCAGAAATTTGGTCAACATTTTAAGAATCTTAAATCAGGCCCTGATTACTAATAGGCACGAGAAGCATGTGCTTCCACTGGAAATTTTTGAAAAGGCCCCAAATTAAGCAAAAAAATGGGCCCCGAATTGTAAGCTTGTGGTCTAAAAGCATTATCAGATTATAAAACGTCACAGTCCTACCTGACTGCACAACTATCATTTCTAGATTATATAGGATCATCATATATCATCTAACGAATAAATAAATAAATAAATAATCTATATGAAGAATCGAATTCGATATATGTATAAATATTAAACAACATTATAATTTTCAAAAACTATGTGGGTTGGCACTTTCATATTGCATTCGTACACCTACTTTACTTCTCCTGATGAACAGTTATGTTCAATTATTTTGATTTGAAACAATTTTTGTGAGATTTTGCGATTTATAATATTGTTTACAAAGTTTGTATTCATTACATTTCTGTTTTATGCCCGTTCCACATTACAGAAGATTTACTGTATGCATGCATATGAAATAAAAAATTAGTATGTTGTGTCCACACAATACTTTCTTCTATATATTATCTTATAAAAATTTAAGCAGCACCAAAATATTTATTAAATTATTATTTATTAAAATTACTTTCCATGATGAATGCAAACGATTTTTATATCAGAGAAGCAAAACATTAAATTCCGAATGAAAGTCAACTTGTGCTGACATCAAAAGAAAAGTTTTTTTTTTCATTCCATTAAAAATGAAAAATGCGACTATTTTGTTTCAAATTATCCCAAATCTATAGTTTGACTATTTGTTTTAAAGGTGTTGCCGATTTCTTTTGAATGTTACCCATATTAAAAATGTAGCAGCCCCTGGGGAGGGGGGGGGGGAATTCCCTCCAGAAGGAAAGCGATGTTCCTACACGCACGCAAACTTTTATCTAGTTTACTACTATTATCAATAATTAATTTTACAATCATTCATTAAAAATAACTCTCATTTTGTACATTATAGGAAATTTCGTCCTATACTGCCATCTTAAAAATTATAAGAAAATGAAACCATAGTGCGACCTCACCACGAACAGTTATTTGGTTTTTGTTTACATTGTTTTTTCAGCATTAAAATTCTGTATGCTTTCGTCAGTGACTCTGAAGAATTGTAAAAATTGGAGATGTTTCAGAAGAATGATATACACCTTTTAAATGTTTGAAGAAATATATGTTGTGCAGCTATGAAACTAGAAAAGAAGTTCGAAATTTTTCGGAAGGGGGGGCATATCTACGCCACTGTATGTCTGACACATTTATGATCCTCAAAATGGACGTTTATGCTCAATTTTACCCTATTCTGCCTTGTTAAGTAAATTGTAAATTCCAAATAACTTACGAAATTTTTAAATTAAAAAAATTATAGTCAGGGATGTCTATGCCAGTATATTAAATGATATTTTAAAAGTGTTCTGACAACTTTACGGTGAAAATATCCCTCAAAGTGAGCGTTTATGCGAAATTTTGCCCTATTCCGCCTTATTAAGTAAATCGTAAATTTCCAGTGACTTACGAAATTTTTAAATTGGAAAATTCCAAGTCAAGGATGTTTATACCAGCATCTTCTATAATATTTTAAAAGTAGTCTGACAACTTTAGTATGAAAATATACCTCAAAAGTGATAATTATGCGAAATTTTGCCCTATTCTGCCATGTTAAGAAATTCGTAAATTACGAATAATTTGCGAAAATTTCAAAGTAGCATATTTTTAGTTAATGATGTTCATCCCGGCATTAAAACTGATATTTAAAAGTTTGTTCTTACATCTTTACGATAAAAATATTTCATTTCATGCACGTTTAAGTGAACTTTGCCCTATTCTCCCATGTTAAGATAATCGTAAATTTCGAATAACTTCTGAAGATTTTTAATTACAATGTTGCGAAAGAATAGGGTTCTTGCCAGTGCCGTACCAAATACGTTAAACTTGTCCGATCTCTCTGCGATCATTTGTTCGTGAGATATCGTGTACACAGACTAACATACTAACACAATAACGGACTAACAAACTAACAGACACCCTACAGACGGACAGCATACAAATTTTGTCAATTTCGAATTCCTCACACCTGAAAACGTGTAAAAAAGTCAAAAAACCGAGGTCGAAAATTTTCACGATTACCTAAGTTTCCCATACCTATAGTATGATGGGGAACTAAAAAAGATATTTTGTCAAAGAACACAATATGGTCAATTTGACTTATTTACTTTCTCTTACCCATATATATATGGCAGAGAAAGTACTGGCTTTTAGGTTAAATTTTCGAGTTTTTGTTATATTTACTCGTTTTAAGGTCCCATGAATCCGAAAAACAGGTTTTTAGCGGTTGGTCTGTGTGTATATTATCATCATTTATCAAGAAAAAAAAAAAAAAAAAACAGCATCAGGAAGTCCAAACTCGGTATTCTAAATCTGTGTCATATAGAGATGCTACACTAAACTTTTCGTTCAGAAAAAAAAAAAAAAAAAAAAAAAAAAAAAATGGTTCGTGTACAGGGAAACACACAAAAAAAAAAAAAAAAAAAAAAAAAAAAAAATTCAAATACATTACGTCTATGGGAGAAATTGCAATTAAGTAGAGTTTAACATCTATAGGCTGCACCCAAATTAAATGAATATATATATTTTATAGTCATAAAAGCATGTTTCATGTAGAATATGGTACGAAAATCATTACCCATTCATTTACAGGGCCACGCAAAGAAACTAGAATATTGTGCTATATGCTATTAATACAGGATTATATTTCAGTGCACAATGTGGTTTGTACATAACTTTTAGAAGATGTACAGGGCTACCAATAGTTAATCGAAAACATTCTCTATTATTGAATGTAATTAGTGGAAGTGCTTTGCTATAATATTTTGCCATATTCAGGAAAACTGATCAGAAATAAAAATCAATTCCTCATACCCATGTGGTAAATAAAGTATTTTTAAAACTAAATATTTAGCGTTCTTTTTACTTCCATTACCCTACTATCGTAGGTAATGGAAGTATTGTATTCGGTCCAAAAAGTTCGATATCGAGTTTTCACCTGATTTACAGGTTTTAAGGCCTCATCGGTCGAAAAAAGTAGTTTTTGAAATTGGTCAGTATGTGGCTGTCATCTGGCTATCATATCTCCGAAATTAATAAAAATAGAACTACGAAACTACACAATTGATATAGGTCCGGTGTACAGATGAATTTTCCAAATTTTGGTGAAAATTGGAAAACCAGAATTGGGTTATCGGAAACCGGAAATGGGACCGTAAGTCCGTATCTCAAAAACGGCTCCAGCGATTTTCTTCAAAGTTGCTATATAAAAACTCTATTAGAGGCTCTTTCGAATGATATAGTTTGTAAATTCATGAAAATTGATAGGCGTCCTGCATAAATAACTCAATTTCAGGTATCGCAAGTGCGTTAATTAAAAAAGGGCTTTACGTTTTTTTTTTTTAACTCGCCATATTAACTCCCTTTTAAATATCCTTTTGTATGTAATTATTGTTTTCCGGTCAATAATTGAGAATACCAAGTTTTGGTAAAGTTGGTATCTCAAAAAAAACGGCTCTAACGATTTTCTTGAAAATTGTTTCATTAATCCATTTTAGATACCCTTCCTCATGTATTACGTGGTTATTACAAGAATATTAACGATCATTCTGATTAGGTAGTTCAGTTTTAGATCTCGGAAGTTGATGTTTAAAAAAAATAACTGCTTTTTTTTTCTTTTTGTTAACACGCTTATATTAGCTTCAACTGTATGTATGTATGAATGTTTGTTTGTAACTTCTCTGGGAGCAAAACGTGATTGCACAAAATCCTTCATATCTCAAACAAAAAAACAGATATCCGTGAAATTTTTGCTTTGAAATATAGCTAATACAAATGTCTCAAAATCGGTTTCTCGAATTTTTGAAATTTGGTCCCCAAGGGGGGCGGGGGGGAGGGGTGGTAAAACGTGATTTCACATGCGTAACACGTGATTTCGCATAATCCGATATATCCCAAACAAAAAAAAAATAGATATACGTAAAATTTTTGCTCTAAAATATAGCTAAGGCAACTATCTAAAAACCAATTTCTGGAATTTTAGAAATTCAGCCCCCAGGTGGGGCAGCAAGGGGGGGGGGGCTATGGAGCAAAAACAAATAGAAATACAGTTAGGCCGTTGAAAATTGGTACAGATAGGTTTTAAAGTTCTGCAAGTCGAATGGGGATATTTTCGATTGTGTAAAGTTATTAGGAGGGGCAACAGGGGGGGGAGGGGGGGGGGCAAAAAAATAAAAATAGTGTCAGATCGTTCAAAATTGGTACATAGAGGTTTTCGATACTTACAAATCGATTGCGGATATTTTTGAATTTGTAAAATTATTAGGAGGGGCGGGTAGGGGGATGAGGGGGTAAGGGGGGGGCTATGGGGCAAAAACAAATAGAAATACAGTTAGGCCGTTCAAAATTGGTACAGATAGATTTAAGAGGCCTGCAAGTCGAATGGGGATATTTTCGATTGTGTAAAGTTATTAGGAGGGGCAAGAAGTGGGGGAGGGGAGGGGGGAGGCATAAAAATAAAAATAGTGTCAGATCGTTCAAAATTGGTACATAGAGGTTTTTGATACTTACAAATCGATTGCGGATATTTTTGAATTTGTAAAATTATTAGGAGGGGCGGGTAGGGGGGGGGAAGTCATGTGGTTGTTTCACAACAGATTTTTTTAAAATACTAACACGTTTTGAGACTCCCTCAATATTGAAGACATGTTTTTAACGTTTAATCTTTGTCCATTACTTTTATCAGAATAACTTAAATAATTTCAGCCAATTCAAATGTTGTACTATTTTGAAGTCAATATAAGGTTGTTCCCCACGAAATTAGCTGTATATTTTTGGGTATGTATTCCGTTTGTAGTTCGTGTACAGGGACACCCCAAATTTTTTTTTATTATTACGGCATATGGGAAGAATTTGTATGTACCGCGATAGCGGCCGTAAAAGTCACGCTATTGACTTGCAATTTGGTACACATATTTATGAACCACACAGAATTTTTGCTGTATAGTTTTGGGTGAGTATTTCATTTGTAGTTCGTGTACAGGGACACACAAAATATTTTTTTTTTATTATTACGGCCTATGGGAAGAATTTGTATGTACCGCGATAGCGGCCGTAAAAGTCACGCTATTGACTTGCAAATTGATACACACATTCAGACTCGGTATAGAAATAGCAATATAATTTTTTCTGTCTATAATTTTTATGGATTGTGCACAGGGACACGCCAAAATACTTAACATTACGGCGTATGGGGTGAATTTCGTTTAAACGCATTTTAACATCATTACTTTGCAACCAAGAAAATGAAACTAGCGTACACGTGAGTAACATGCTTAAACTTATGTTCTTTGAAGAAAATATGTGCTCTTAAGCTTTCGAATTAATGTACAGGATCTTACAAAAGTGTTCTGACAATGTCACGTAGTCATCCAAACTATGTTAAATTTGGAACAATTATTAATTTTATACGCAAAATAAGCTGAATAGTTTTTACTGGTGTATACAATGTTTATGGTTCGTTTACAGAGACACATAAAAGAGTTTCGTAACATTAGAGCCTATGGACAAATTTTTAGCTAAGCGCGCACTTTAATACGTTTATGCTGCATTGAACTTAAACAAAATTAACATACATTATAAAGATGCTTAAAATCATGTTTACTCTTAAAAAAGTGTATGTATAGACTAAATAATTTATGGGACCACACAAATTAATTCCGAGGAAATACTGTAATCATCCAAATGATGTCAAATCAATTTGAAAAATTAATGAGTTATAATTAATTAGGTGTATTCTTATTATTGGCGTTTATAATTACTGTGGCTACGTTTCCAGGATACATAACAGAATTTCGTACTATTACGATCTATAGTCGGTATTTCTTAAAAGTATATTTTAACATGGTTACACGCTCTTAAATATAATGAAATTTTATTAGAATTTTAAATGAATGTTTTTCTGTTGAAAATTGTAGGCATATAATTTGTAATTAGTTTACAGGGTTACGCAAAATATTTCCGATATGCTATGTATTTTATTTTATTTTTATTATTATTTTTTTTTTCATGAAATTTGGTATTTATGAAATTTGGTATTTATGAATTTCAGGAAAATAATACAAGACCGTCGTTTATTAAGAATACATATATATGATATACAGATAGGTATACAAAGAGAGATACAGCGGGGGGTTAAGGGAGGCGGCAGTCCCCTCAGGAATGTATCTGATTATGGTAACATGTCGATCGAATCAATATATATTATATAATAATGAATAAATAAAAATGACTTATTGAATAATGTCTGATGCAAATAGGACGTTGAGGCTCCTGATCTACAGATCCACTAGTTTTATTTATTAAACTATTGAGGTATTGTTTTGATATAGTCAATGTCATTTGTTATTGAAGAGAAATTCATACACATCTCTTGATTGTCCCTGTATACGAACCATTTGCTTGATCTTAACGAAAAGCTTACTGTAGCATCCATATATGATACACATTTAGAATACCAAGTTTGGAATGTCTGCTACTATTTGTTCTTGAGATATGCTGATAACAGACAGACACACAGACATACACACAGACATGCACACAGACCATTTGCTAAAAACATGATTTTCGTATTCAGGGAACCTCAAAACGTGTACATATAACAAAACCTCGCGTTCGAAAATTTGACCCAAAAACAATACTTTCTCTACCTTATGGTAAGAGAAAGTAAAAAACAATACTTTCTCTAACTTATGGTAAGAGAAAGTAAATAATCTGGTGTGTCACTCACACGACTTTCTCTTACCCTGAAATTTAATACAATAAATACAGGTTGCAGATTAATAGGTAAGATAACGAGTACTGTTATATAAACCTATGTTAAACAATTCATATTAGGCTTCTGAAGAGTTTTATATGATAATTAGTTCTGTGTGAGGGGGCGGTAGCCCCCCTCAACCGCCCGTTTTATTAATGCACCTACATTTATATAGAATTTAATTCGGTTATTAAAAAATAATTTATTAAAATTATTATTTAAAAAAATTATCTTTCATGATAATGCAGACGATTTCCATATTAGAGAAGTAGTATAACACCAAATATCCAAAAAAAAAGTCCATTTTATTCTCAAAATTAAAAAAAAAAAAAAAAAAAAAAGTACGGATTTTTTTTTTTTTTTTCGTTAAAAGTTAAAAAAAAATCGATAACTTTGTTTTAAATTATCACAGATCGATGGTTCAACCATTCGTTTTAAAGGTGTTGGCGAGCTCTTTTGAAAGATACCCATCATGAAAATTTACTCCCCTCGAAGGGGGACTTCCCCCCCCCCCCAGGGGAGGAGGTGAGGCTCCTACATACACCAAAAAATTTTCCCAGTTAACTATCTCTATTACAAAAAATATATATTCGTTTATTTGGTTTAGTGCAGTCTATAGACGTTAAACTCTACTTTCCTGCTATTTCCCCCATAGACGTAATGTATTAGAATTCTCTTGATTGTCCCTGTACACAAACCATTAGCTTGATCTTAACGAAAAGCTTACTGTAGCATCCCTATATGATACACATTTAGAATACCAAGTTTGAACTTTCTGCCATAATTTGTTTTTGAGATATGCTGATAACAGACAGACACACAGATACACACAGACCATTTGCTAAAAACATAATTTTCGTACTCAGGGGACCTCAAAACGTGTAAATACAACAAAATCTCGCGTTCGAAAATGTGACCCAAAAACAATACTTTCTCTACCTTCTGGGTAAGAGAAAGTAAAAAAAAAGCTTGAATTAAATTAAATATTATTACCTTCTCTTATTCATATAACAGTAGATAAACTTTTGTTTTCGCGTCAAATTTTTGAAATGGAGTTTTAATTACACGTTTTGAGATACCATAAATTCGAAAATCACGTTTTTGACGGATGGTTTGTGCTTTTTTTAAGATTAAGTAATGAAATAAATATACACATTAGTCTGAACATATTTAAAATTTTAAATAGTTAAAAAAAAAAAAAATCAAATAATAGCAAACACTTTCATTAAGAGGTTAAAATAGATAAAATGAATAAATATATAGTTCGAAAATAAATAAATAAATAAATAAAAATCTTGAATTAAATTAAATATTATTGGGATTAAATAATTAAATTAAATATTATTAAATTAAATATTATATTATTTAAATATTATATAATATTAAATTAAATATTATAAATAAATTAAAATTGGGGCATATAGGTTTTCGGAACCTACAAACAGGATGAGAATATTTTCGAAAGTCTAAAATTATTAGAAAGGGTGAATGGGGGGGACGAAGGGGCAAAAATTAGAAATTGAGTTAGATCGTTCAAAATAGGAATATAACTGTTTTGGGGGTTTACAAATCGAATGAGAATATTTTAATATTGGAATGTTTTATAATAATGAAAATAGACACACACAGACAAAATTTGTTGAAATAATTTTCGGCTTTCAAGGTGTGTGAAACATGTATATTTATGCATGTATGAAAACGCATTCATAATACATATATAAATATGTATATATAAGAGAAAGCATTAAACAGATTACTTTTTATGTCGAATATATATCGTGTAAACTGTACATGCACACCATATGATGTACTAAAAAAAATTCGTACAACACTGAAAATTAATATTAAGTAGTTTTCCCACTTATATACTTCACATTGAATCAGAAATACTTTGTGACACCCTGTTAGTCAATCAATTACGCTAATCATATCTTATTTCACAGATATTTGTATTGGTATTGGGAGTAAAGGCGAAAGATTGCACTAAGGTCCTAGACCTGAAGGGGAGTGCCTTCCGTGTGGGTCTTTCTAAGGGGTCCTAGCGCGCATTTACACAAGTTTTGGTGAAAACCACGGAAAGCACCGAACGGCTCGGTCGACGAGAGCGACCTGTGATCGAACTCGTAATCTCACGTCTACCAGTTTACAGGACAGGACCTCTCGAGTGCTAGCGGGCCCTTATTTTACAGGAAAAATTATTTTGTATACATCAAATATATGTATATTAATTTTGTTACATCGTATTTAGTATAAAGGTACCAAATTGTGCTTTAAATATGTACTTCGCATAGAATATAAGAATTATTTTAATTAGTTCCTTTTTCGATAATTATTAGTAGGAAACATTTTTATATTATTATTTTTTTTTTTCTGTTAAATCCAAACAGTAATATTATATATAATACAATATTGAATTATCTTAAATAATTCAATAATTAAAAAAAAAAAAAAAAAATCTATTTTTAATAATTAAATTACGTATTATCAATTAAAGTATTTTATTTAATGAATTTTAACCTTAAAAAAAAGAAAAAGAAAAAAAAAAAAAAAAAAAAGAAAGAAAGATATAAGCATTCTTTTTTCTTTAAAATTTTTTTTATTAAAAATATTTTACAATAAGATTCACAATTAAAATTTGAAACATTATTAATCAATCAATGTCTTTATTATTATTATTATTATTGAAATGTATATTTTTAATAATTAAAATAGTTTTTCAATTTGGTCTTTTAAATTAAATAATTTTAATTGGCTCCTTATTTCTATGATCAATAATAGTAAAAAATCTTTTGATGTTTAAGAACATTTTGAAATAGCATTTTTATTTAAACGACCAAACAACAGTATTAAGCAATCTCAACTAATTAAATTATTAATATATATATATATATATAATAATTAAATTAATTTTTAATTAAAATATATTACTATAAATTATGTATATATACATATATATATATATATATACATATAATCATTTATAGTAAAAGAATCATTTTATATTAAAAAAAAAAAAATCTTCGTGGTGATTCTGGTAGTTTTAAAGCCGGTTGATAACTTGAGTGCCCTACACCTGCGTGAAATGCTCTCCGGGGTGGGAATAGAGGGCGGGAGCCTTAGCCTATACTTGCGAAAGTTTCGAAGAAAACCACAGGAAACTCTCAACGGCTTGGTCGACGAACGCGACTTGGGATCAAACTTAACACTTCCCTTCTACTAGCATCGATTACCGCTCGGATGTTTAAATAAACTTTTTAACTGAAAGTCCAAACAACAGTATTAAACAATCTCACTTAATTGAAATCTTAAAAATTTTATTTTTAATTAATAAATTAGTTTTTACTTAGAATATTTCATTAAATATTTTTAAAACTAGGTTTTCCTTATCATTCATATATATATATATATACATAAAATCTTTTATTATTAAAAGTATTTTAAAACAGATTTTTTAAAATTAATATTAAAACCCAAAACAATAGCATTAAATAATCTCGACTAATTTATTATATGTATATATTATATGTATATTAGTTAAATTAGTTTTCTAAAATTTTTAGTTAATTTTTTAAAACTTATATATATATTTTATTTTACTTTTTAATCATTCATAGAAAATAAAAATATTATTTAAAAAAAAAAAAAAAAAAAAAAAAAAATAGGTTTTCCATTTAAAAGCTCAAATAGTTCTATTAAACCAATTAATTTAAACATTAAAAATTTTCACTTTTATTAAATAAAGATGTTTTTAATATATATTTTATTTTTTAATTTTTTTTCTATAATCTTTCACATAATATTATATATATACACACAAAGTATTTTGACAGAAATTAAAAGCATCCATATACATTCATCTACACATACAATGAGTAGTAATGATGGCTAAATTTTAGCAGAAGTTTAAAAGATCATAAAAAATTTAGAGATTGCCTAAAAGCTATTCGCTTACTCCCGCCATCTGTTTACCTTCAACAAAAGAGGGGGGCATATTTATTAGGTCTTTGCATAAATTCGTGCGGTTTTTTATTGCTTCATTTCATAAAAATACATCAAATCAAATGACAATTTTTAATCAAAATACTCTCCATTACTTTCTACAACCTTTGCCCACTTTTCGGGTAACAAATGTATACCACGGCGATAGAAGCTCTCGTCTTTGGAGGCAATAAAATGATCCGCGTCCGCACGAACTTTTGCAACGACCTAATAAATAAAACTGACAATGACAGACTTTCACAGTCCGACTTAATATTTTTTCTTACTGACAGCTTTAAAAAAAAGCAGTTAATCGATTAGGGAATCGATTAAAATATTAATTTAATTTATTTAATTAAAGTAGATCTCTTGATCGATTAGGGAACGGGGACGTGCTGTCTGGGACGATACCTCCCATATCTTCAAATGGGGAAGGAATGAGCTACCAAGTGTAAGATGTGTTCGCAAATAGCACTGTTCGGAAGTAACACGTAACGAAAAGAAATCTACTTTTTTTTTTTCATACACCTCCCCCCCCCCCTCCAAGGTGTCGACAACCACAACCCTCACTATCTTTCTCTAAAGTGTAAGTGTATACAAAATGACATGGTAATCTGTAGAAGTTTTCAACACTTTTCTTTTCAGTCTGTCCCCTAGCCTCCTCCCCAAATATGCATGTAACTCTGAAAGAATAAAATAAAATAAATAAATAAATAAATACACACACACACACACACACACACACATATATATATATATATATATAATATGAATAAAAAGAAGGTAAACTATGTGAAACAAGGACAAAATCCAAACAAATAAAACAGAAATAACAAGAAGGAGCAGAGACCGCCACGGTTTAAGATGGGTGGAGCGGATTAAACCACTTTGTTGGGCGTCCAACCTTTCCGAAATCCTTTTCAAGAAAAGAAAAGAAAAAAGTAGAAATGAACATAACTACATCTATATTTAATATATATGCATATTAGAGTGAGTGATAATTAAAGAAAAGTTCATTAAAATTTGTTTAAAAAAAAAAAAAGTATTTTCTACTTTTTATAATCTGTAGAAATTTGATATAAAAAAACTGCATTTTTTTTTCTCTGTCTCCTACCCCCCTCCCCCTCCTTCGGTTCCATTCTGATATATGTAATTCTAATTATACTATTCAAAATTCTAATGGATAATTAAACAAAGCTTCAAAAATTCTGTAAATGATTTTCGTCTGAAAAAAATAAATTTGTGTTTTGCTTGGGCCTATAATACCGTGTCTCATAGATCATTTGAATGGACGAAACTTTTGAAATCAATGTGTTTGCGAAACTGTTTTCCTTTCAATCTATTTTGGTATATCCAGACTTTTGAAACACCCTGTATAAATAAAACTAAATAATAATAAGAAGCAACAGAGGCCACCACGGCTTATGACGGGTAGAGAGATTCAAACAAGTATTACATGAGCCCAATTTTTTCCATATGCTCTGCAAGACCATAAAAAGAAAATACAAGAAAAAATTTTGAAAAGTGAAGATTTTTATACTATTATTAAGAGAAAAAAATTATTATTTTATAATTATTCATAGTTTTTGAAATCACATTTTTATGAACTAAATAAATGATATATACTATATATTAAAATATTAACTATTTTGTACAGCTATACTTAACATAATATACATATTACAGTGAAAACATTTCATTGAAATTTGTAGAAAAAAAAAAAAACTCATATGCCCCTCTAGCCCGCAGTAATTTGTTCAAATTTGCTTTAAAAAACTACATTTTTTAATCCTAAACCCCTCCCTATCAGATATATGTAACTCTCAGTATATATTACTTAAAACTCTAATGATAATTAAACAAAGTTTCATTAATATCTTCAAAAAAATATATATATATACACTGGTCAAAAAATTTTAAGGATCAGCCCGTTTTCTCTTTCTCTTCTTTTGCACATAATTTTTAAACAAATAAACATATGAACATAAAATTTGGATGGCCTGTTCATTATCATATTATTAACCGAATCTTATGTAATTTTAGCATAAGAATAATTTTTAAGCTAATAAATATTCATTTTTCTCGCAAAAGTAAGCTTTGGAAAAAATGAAAAATTGCAACAAATTTAGAAAAGAACACATAATGAAAAGTGGTGTTAAGGATGCATTAGAGATAGGTAAAGACGCTCATACCTTGAAATGTTAAACTAAATCTCGATTTTTCTTTTTGTATTAACTTTTCTTTTACTTTTATAATGAACTTTTTAAAAATATATAATTACTAATTTGTAAGCTATACTCAGCACTAGAATAATAATGATGTCGAAAAATAATTGTATAATGAACATCTTATCCAATTTTCATGTTTGTATGCATATTTTTTAAAAAGTTATTCACATGCGAAAAGAAGAAGAAAAAAGAAGAAACAGAAAATGAATGCAGGTAGAAAGATTTGGTTGTAATCTAACATAGAAACGCGTGTGCGTCTTTACCTATCTGTAAGGCATCCTTATGACCATTTTTCATTAAGTGTTCTTTCCTAAAATTATTGAAATTTTTCATTTTTTTAAAGCTTACTTTTGAGAGAAAACTGAATATTTATTAGCTTAAAAATTATTCTTATGCTAAAATTACATAAGATTCGGTTAATAATATGATAATGAACAGGCCATCCAAATTTTATGTCCATATGTTTATTTGTTTAAAAATTATGTGCAAAAGAAGAGAAAGAGAAAACGGGCTGATCCTTAAATTTTTTTGACCAGTGTATATATATATATTTATCTTGCTATACTCATTGTGGTCCACTTTAGCCCCCCCCCCCCCATGTATATTTGAGCTTTAGTGGGGGTTTTGTCCGGTGGGGATTTTGTCCGATGGGGCTTTTGTCCGGCGGAGATTTTGTCCGGTGGGATTTTGTCCGGTGGGGCTTTTGTCCGGAACTCCCACTGCAGATATTTTCTTCTACTATAAGCGGCATTTCTCAAAGCATCGTTTGTTTTCAAAGCAACAATACCAACTTTGACACGTCGAAAAAGTTCCTGAAAACACTGCTTGAGGCACAGATGACAGAACACAGAACCGGTGGAGTAGATGAGATTTCTAGTAAAAAACCTTCATTTTTAGATAATAGAATGGCTAAATCCTGAAAGAAGATAAGGGGGGGGGGGGGGGAACACGCGCTTTGCAAAGATTATAAATGTTTTCCAAGTGCATCCCATTGCATCATTTAATATTCCATGGTATTTGCTTGCATGATAACACTTCAAATAGATTTTGTTTCTAATAGGAAAAAAATAGAAAAATCGCAAAAATTATTTTTGTACCTTTATTTTTGTATGTATTGTATAAAAGCAACAAGCCTACAAAACTACTTTTTTTTAACATTTTCCAACAAGGTTGAAAAGTGTTAATGACTTCGTTTTGTCTGTCTGTCCGTGCTCTAACACCCGTAAATATGTTTGGAATTTCTTGAAAATGATGTATGTTATTCATGTTCACAATCGGATGTTCCCTATTGAAAATGGAGTTAATATCTCTATTGGTTTGTGTACAGGGACGCCCAAAAGTATCCCAAAGCATTGTGTTCTATGAGAGGCTTCTATAAACCATACTTTAATACCTTTACTGTACACAAATCGTAATGAAATTGAAATATGTTATTCATGTTTACTATCGGATGTTTCATATATAAAACAGAGTAAATATCACCATTGGTTTGTGTACAGGGTCACTCGAAAGTATTCCAAAGCATTGCGTTCTATGAGAGGTATTTCTATAAACCAAATATTAATAACTTTACTTCCTAACAAAGCTTAATGAAATTGAAATATGTTATTCATATGCACAAAATAAAGTTTTCTATAAAATATAGTATTATCAACATTAGATTTACAGGGCCACACAAAAATATTCAGTTACATTAAGAATGCATCAAGAGCTATTAATATAAATTTGCTGGAATTGCCCTTTCGTTTACATTAAGCGGTTTAACACTTTATAACAATTTTTAATTGTGAATATGATTTCAATTTGTGTATCTGTCTGTTTGTCTGTCCATCGTCGTTCTGTCCGTGCTATAACAACTCCCGCAAATATGTATGGAATGTCTTGAAACTGATTTATGTTATTCAAGTTCGCTATCGGATGTTCCCTATCTAAAATGGAGTGAATACCTCTACTAGTTTGTGTGTACAGGGGCACGAGTATAGTGAGAATTACGTACGTCTGAAAAAATGTTGTTTTTTTATAAAATTTCTACAGATTATGTAAACTGGTGCGCATATGAGTTTTTTTTTTTTTTTTTTAATATAAATTTTAGTGAAATTTTGTTTCATTATCACTCACTCTAATATGTATATAAATTAAATAAAGCTGTAATTATGTTCATTTTTACTTTTTCTTTGTTGACTTTGAAAAAGATTTTGGAAATTGGGTGCCAGGCAAACTGGTTTGATTGGCGGAAAAAAAGTCACTAGAAAAAAAGTTGCCGAAAAAACAAACAAACAAAAAAAAAAAATCACGCGGAAAAAAAATCACCGGAAAAAAAGTCACCAGAAAGAAATTTATTAAAAAATAAATAAATAAAAATACGTTTTTAGTTTTGAAATGCGTTTTAAAAGCTTCTAAGAATGTTTTATAGTTAGAGTGAATAGGACTTCATTTTGTCTTTCATTTTGTCTACCTGTTAACTTCTATGATCACGGTCTAATTTCCGCTAATATTTATTGAATTTAATAATATTAGAGATGGCTTGAAACTGGTATATGTTATTCAAGTTTTCTATGACATATTCTGTGTTCAAAATTGTATAATTAGCGTAACTAATGGATATAGACGAACTTGCAAAATATTTCTGATGCATTAAAGTCCATGATCGGTATTTTTAAAAGCATACTTTAACATTTTATACTGAAACACTTTGTGTTCTTTGCAGGCGTTAAGAAAAGAGCCTGTGTCTTTTTATTCTAGGAAAACTCGGCAAAAGGATGTTTATATGCATATAAAAAGATAACATTTAGAAAATTAAGATAAATAAGAATAACACGAAATATTTCTTTAATAATATAATATATGCATCTTCCATCGGCCTGACATAAAGGGCATTTAGAGGAGAAGACGTATAATAGAAATTTTAATAAACAATTTTGAATCTTACAAGTTTTATTTCATACGAATGGAATTTTATGAGGATCTATTATATAAATTTACAATTAATATTTTAATGTTATTCATTTTTAAAATTTCAAAAGTAGTTTTAGTTTATAATTTAATAGTAGTCTAAAATAAAATGTCGTATGCTTATCATCTATTGAAAATAATTAAAGCATTTTAAAATAGCGCATGGATAGAAAAGTCAGAAGAATCACATATTGAATGCGTTTCTAATTTATTTTTTTTTAGAAATTACATTGAGATAATATATATATATATATAATCTAGAACGAATAAGTTGTCATTTTATAAACCCCTAAACTAGAAATTTAAATTTCTGAGCTAGGCGTATAAGGTAAACGATGGAACTGAATAAACGAAATGATCGAGAATTTCTAGCTTATACTTTTCAAGATGGTGAAACGATACATTATATTATGAATTCTTTTTATTGCTAGAAATTCTCACTTTGATTTCTATAATTGATTTATAAACTTGAATTACAGTTTCTAAAATTTGCCTGTACTGTTCGCATTTATTTGCAAAGATTTTTAAATAAATTTGACTATGATCATATAGAAAAAATGCTCTAGAATTTTAAAATGGCTCTGTAGAACTTGCTAGCAAAGTAAACTAGAAATGATATGAATGACATGGAACTATCGGAATTCATTTTCTAGATGTCAGTCGTATTTATTATTATTACTTATTTTTTTTTTTTTATTTATTTTTTTTTTTTAAGTGTAAGCTATAATAACACTTTTGTGAGCTTCCTACCTCCATAGTAGAATGTTTTGTGGTGGCTACAATTCCCCCCCCCCCCCTTTTTTTTTAAGGTAATTAAAATTTAAAATGCAAAGGTTAAGCGGGTTAAAAAAGTGTTATCTGTGCCCAGCTTTACCTAAAATTTTTGCAAGACCATATTAAAAGAAAGAAAAGGTTAAGATGCAATTATTTTTATTGTTAAATGAAAGAAAATATTTTTTAATTACTAATACTTATAAATAAAATTTATAAGAGCTAAATCAGTCATATATATTATGAGTTAAAATGATAATTTCTGATTTATATATATATATATTCAATTATAAAAATTTAAGTTTTTTAAAGCTTTATTTAAAATTAAAATTAATTAAAAACAATAATAAAAATGTGTTAGTTTTTAATTACTTAACATGTAAGAAGTTTTTAATTTCTTCAAAATTTTTATTGTTCTTGTGATGTTGTGTATACATACTAATAAACTAACACACAAACGAACTAACAAACTGAAACCATATCAGTTTTATGATTTTTATATTCATCACACCTCAAAACGTGTAGAAGTGTTAAAAAGTCCAGGATGAAAATTTTTATGACTGTCTAAGATCCTCATACCTATAATATGATGAGTAATGAAAAATATGCACATACGGATAAATATTTATTTCATTTCATTTTATTTTTTAAATAGAGATTGCTTTAAGAAATGCAATACGACAAAAATTAAAAAATACATTTGATTTATTTATACAATAAAATTATGTATTATTATAAAAGACAACTTTTTCTCGATATCACCTATTAAAAATATGAAAGTAATAAACTATCTGTGTTTTAGGCAGTTTTTAGTTGTTATTTATTTATTTATTTATTTTCATATTTTATCCTGATTCATTTGATATGATACAAGATAAAATATATTAATTGATTGAAAATAAATAAATAAATAAATAAATTAGGCATAATGCTTAATATTAAAGTCAACTTTTGTAGCTATTACGTATTAAGAATATTAAAGTAATAAAATATTTTTTCCTTTTCAAAGTATATAATAATAATATATATATAATATATGTCATATTTCGTTTAGAGGGTGGTAGGGGACAATTATGGGGTCGTCCGATTTGGTCCAAATTCTCCCCTAATGACCACATCCAACTTTATACAAGTTAATATATTTCTTCGTTTGAATGTTATATTTTCTTTAAATTGTGAATACATATATATATATATATATATATATATATAAATTGTAAAATAATACTTTGTTTGTTTTAATTAGTTGAGAAAAGTTAAATTTATTCTCACTAATTTGTATTTAATTGAATAATTTTTAAGAATTGCGAAATTAATAAGAAAGCAAGTTTAATACTTGAGAAAATGAATGATTGTTATTTCCAATTCAAAGATTTACAAATCGATCCAAAAGTAGGTTAGTCTGAAAAAAAAAATGTGGCATATAAATAATACCTGTCTTTTATTTTTTATTTAGTGTTAAGATTGCCGTAACTTTTTGTCGAGCCTTTTTTTTTTCTTTTTTTTCTTTTTTTTTTTTTTTAGAAATATTTTCAATTTATTTTGATGATATCACATTGCGAAGGAATTAAAAAAAAAGAGAGAGAGAGAGAGAGAGAGAGAAATGCATTTATTTATCTTCAGCGTAAAAAAAATATATATTTATTTATTTTATGTATGTAAACCTGTATCATCAAACGTTACAATACATTTAAATTTTTTATTTAGATTTATTTATTTTTTAAATATTAATTTCACTTAGATATTATTATTTAGATCAGAATGTTAATAATAAATTTTAATAATAATATTAAATTTATTAATATTTATTATTAATAATTATAATATTATCAATTATTTGTTAAATATTAATATAATTATAATTAATTATATTAATAATTAATATTTAAAAATATAAAAAAAATTATGTATTTTTTAAATATTCATTTCATTTAGAATATTATTATTATTATTATTATTTATATTTATATTTATTTATTTTTTAAATGTTAATTTCCGTTCGAATACTTTTATATCATTTTTAACTTCCGAAAGACTAGACAGAAGACAGAATACAATGAAATCTAGCAAAGACTTTAGATTAGTGCTAAACTTAAAATTACATCAATCGAACATTTAAAAAATTTGATTCGATATAATAGATCAACGCCCTTTCATTAACATATCGGATTCCGGGAAAAGGGCACCGCTAAAAGGGACGCCGGAAAAAAGGGCACTTTTCCAATTCACAAAACAATAAATAGCAAATAATGAATTCAAAAAATGACTTTCAAATTACATTTTTAGAGATTTCAATTGATTTGGTACAACATTCATGAAGTATATACATGGTGGAAGTGGGGGAGGGGGAACTAGCAGCAGATCGAAAGAAAACAATTGTGTTTATATCAACTCTTACCCATTTTAACTAAACTTTGTATAATCTCGCACAATTTATAAAAAATTTGCAGTAAGTGTTAGACATACATTGGGGGGGGGGGGGGGGGCAGAGGAAAATAAATTAATTTTTTATACCACCATTTTACCGAATTTTAGCGATTTTAATGTGATATTCTATAACTACACGTATTTTTTATAAAAGCAAAGCAAAAATTTTGTTTCTACGAGGGGAAGGGGGAAATGGGTCAGATTAGAAAGGAAAAAAAAGATATTTATACAATCCTTTTCCTCCTCCTCTGCCTCTGCCACCATAGACCCCCACCGCCCCCCCCCCACCACCACCAAGATATATGTATAACAATCAGCGTAAATTTTCCTAAAAATTAAGTGATATTTATAATACATTTTATTAAAGTGCAAAACATAATGATATAAAACATCATTTGTACCTTTCTGCTTCCCCCCTCACCCAAAAGTATGTAACACTCACTGTAACTTTTCATTAACAATAAGCAACATCTGCACAAAGTGTTAATAAAAAACATCGATAATAAATATTGCTTAAATAGATTTTGTTTTTCATCTGCTTCCTCCCCCCCCCCCCATACACACACAAACTTGCCCCCTTTTTTAACTACAGGTAACTTTCATTATAATTTTAATAAAAAGTAAGTGATAGTCATACAAAGTTTCATATAAATAGCTAGCATAGTGATAAAAAAAAAAAAAAAACACTTTTTTTACTCTCCCCTTCTTAGCAACTCCCCCCTCCTCCCAGATATGTGAAAATTTTCTTAAATAGTATGTAGTATATACACAAAGATTTATTTAAGTCAATACCAGGCTAGTTAAAAAAAAAAAAAAAAAAAAAAATGTTTCCATCTGCAACCCCCCCCCCCCCCAAGGCAGTGGCGGATTTAACAAAAAAAAAAAAAAAAAAAAAAACCTTCACTATTGAATATTGCAATTGTAAATTTTTTATCGGTCTAGAATAACACTTTGAAAAATCTTAGCCCCCACCCAAAAGTCAAGTTCTGGATCCGCCACTGCCCCAAGGTATATAATATACTCATTTTGATTTTTATAAAAAGTAAGTGATAGTTAGAGAATATAGCATCAAAAACGGTAAAATGGTGATATAAAAAATCCGAAGCTCGCGCAGAAATGTTGTAGCAGATTTTGAAAATTGTTCATCCCCACTCACGATTTCCCCGTCTCTGGTCACCAAATCCTATGTACATCTACGCCGAAATTTATTTATAGAAATTTATCATAAATTAATTGCTGTTTTTAAGTTTCGTTTTAGCATTCAGAAAATTCACAACCGTTACATTACTACTCGTTTTTCAAAAATTGAATTTTTTTTTTTTAATTTTAATAATGCATTTTGCAGCTATAAATGAGAAAAATGCATTTAGTTAATTTTTCATATTTTTCAATTAAAAATTAAAATTTTAAAAATCTCAAAATAGAAATTTTATGTGCGCGTGATTTTATTTATTTATTTATTTTTTCCCAACATTTTAGTCATCGGATTAAAAGATATAATTTACACAAGTTTGAAAAGAGAAATTCCATTTATATGGATAAAATGATACTGTTCAGTCCAGCTGTACCAAAGATCTTTCCTACACTGTTCTTTGGCTGTACCCTTTGCCTTGCCTTGAGGGCATGTAGAGCTGAGGAGGGAAAATAAATGGCCTTGACTTTTATTCTTGATTGAAGGTCATAAACGCAAACGCATTATATTCTTTTCTGGACTGTAGCGGTATATATACTTCTCAATGTACAATTTCAGTTTTTTTTTTTTTTTTTTTTTTTAGATGGGCGAAAGAGCGATAGGAAACTTCGGGCAAAAGAAAATTTAGACGAATGTTTATAATTGGAGTTTTAAATACCTACAACTTTTGTTGAAAATGATGTAACTATAGTACAGAAAATTTATCCTTCAGATCATATTTTGTATGATAAAGGGTACTAGTTATCCGCGTAGATCTAAGCATTATTAATTTATCTAAGTCCTGGAAATTTCAGTTTAAATAAAATACAAGGTTTATAATATAAAACACTGTAATGCAGCTCTTAATTATCACATTAAAATTTAGAGTGTTCGAATGCAAAATTTGTTGAAAATCGATGCTTTATCCAAACATTCTAAATGTTAGAGTTTAATGTTTAATAGTAAAAGAAGATACGTGGAACCTAAATAATGATCTCGGGATTTAATTTGTACAGATCAGCTAAACTTAACTCATTGTCTTCTCTGTCAATCCGGATGTGTTTGTCAAACACAGAAAAAAGTTATACATCACACAGAATTGGAAAAACATATTTTTTTTTCTCCATTATAATTCCTTACAATATTGCTTAAGAAAATTTCGGTTATAAGCCCCTTGACTCCCCTCCCTTTTTTCCTAATGCGCTAAAAGAAAACAGTGAAATTCCTTTTTACTGTCTGTGGGGTAAAACCCAAGGTGCTACAGAGATTTCAGTATGAGCATTGTTTTTAGTCATGCAACCCTTTTTCTCTTCTGCCCTGCATAGCTCTCTAAGAGATATATATATATAACAATCAGCGTAAAATTTCCTAAAATTTAAGTGATAATTATCATAAATTTTGTTAAAATGCAAAGTATGGTGATATAAAACATTCATTTTCTTTCCTTCTGTCTCCAGTCCCTCCCTCCCCGCACCCAGACATATGTAACCCTCACTGTAATTTTTCATTAACAGTAAGTGATATTTGCACAAAATTTCAATAAAATATGATCATAAGTGCTTTAAAAAGTTTTTATTCCATCTCACTTCCCCCACTCCCCTCCCTTTTATAACTACAGGTAACTCATTATAATTATAAAAAAAAAAAGTAATTGATACTAGTCATACAAAGTTTCATATAAAGTCGTACAAAGTTATAGAAAGTTTCACTCCCTACACCTCACTTAGGAATCCACCCCCAAGATATAGTTAACACGCAACACTCACGCTTTTTTTTTTTTTTTTTGACGGTAAGCGGTATATGTACAAAGTTTTATTTAAATCGGTACTAGAGTAGTTTTAAAAAAATATTTTTTATTTCCATCTGCAACCCCTTGCCCCCTCCAGGTATATACAACAGTCATTGTTATCTTGATAAAAAAAAAAAAAAAAAAAAATGGTAGTTATAGAATATATCAATAAATTCGGTAAAATGGTCAAATAAAAAAAATCATTTTATTTTCCTCTACCCCTTTCTCCTTTACCCCTCCCCCTCCCCCCAATTATGTCTGACACTTACTGTAATGTTTTCACAAACTGTATGTGATTATACAAAGTTTTATTAAAATCGGTAAGAAATTGATATAAAAACTATTTTTTTTCAATCTGGTGCTACCCCCACCTTGCTCTAGTAAAGTGAATATTGTACCAAATCAATTGAAATTTCTAAAAATATAATCCGAAAAATTCATTATTTGATATTTATTTATTTGCGATTTTCGAAAGGGCCCTTTTTTTTTCCGTAATCCCTTCTTTTTACACTACGAAATGATACTAGATTGAATAATCTCTTTCGCTATAAAGAATATTTCGTAGTAAACTAAACTCTTGTTAAATCCTTTTTAAATCTCAAGTAAACTGACATTAATGTTTATTCGGAAGTTATATAAATAAAGTAAATTTAAATATATATTGAATTTATAGAATTAATTTTGAATTTATAGAATTTATTGCTTGATATAGAATTTTCCTGAATGACCTCCATCTATGTATTACATTCTTACGAAGATTTCACTATGAGTGCATATAGATGTTATACTATAGCGTAATCGTAGAATGCAACAAAAACTTTTACTAACAGGAATATGAATGGCGGAAAAAAAGTCCCCGGAAAAAAAATCCCCAGGAAAGAAAGTCCCCCGGAAAAAAAGTCACCCGGAAAAAAAGTCCCCAGAAAAAATCCATTAAAAAAATTAATAAAAATACGTTTTAAAGCATCTAAGAATATCTAATAATGAGTTGGCTTCGTTTTGTCTTTTTGTTTGTCTGTTAACCTCTGTGATCAAGATTTTTTTTTTTCTCCCGATAATATTTATTGAAGGGCTTGGAGATGGTATACCTGATTCAAGTTTTCTATGGCATATCGATATTTTCTGTTGAAAATTGTATAATTTTCGCAACTAATGTGTGTAGAGGGACTTGCAAAAAAAATTTCTGATGCATTAAAGTTCATGATCGGTATTTTGAAAAGAATTTTATTTTATACTGAACATAACATAGGAAGCGCCTTTACGTTTTCTGCAGGTGGTAAAAAAGAGAGTGTGTCTTTTTATTCTATGAAAACTCGGCACTAAGATGTTTAAATGCATATAAAAAGGTAATATTTAAAAGACAAAAATAAAATGAAATATTTTTTACTGATATAGGATATACCTCTTCTATTGGACTGATTTAATTTTCTCTCACAAAGCTTCTAATTATTTTTTCACAATATATATGAAAGGTTAATTGATGCTTTATTATTATAAATATTTTTTTTTTATATACTGAAAAGAGATTAAATGTTATAGTCATAAAAAATGAAAATTATACATATTTACCTTCTAAAAAGTTGAAATGCACTGTTGCTTTTCGTTTTTCCGTTTGAAATACGGTATTCCCTAATATTAAAGACAACTTTTTATCATTATATTTTAATAATTAAAACTTAATTTAAAAGAAATCCGATTTGCGATTTTCATGAAAAGTAAGTAATAGTTATAAATAATGAAAAATGTTCTAGAAGTGATGGTGATAATTTGTAAAATCAGTTTAAATATTACTCGGCTGAACAGAACTTCGCATATAAATCTTTTTTTTTTTTTTTTTTTTTTTAACTTTAATTATCTCTTTTAGATGACGATTTTTTTTTTTATAGGAATCTTATGATAAAAGATATAAATTATTAGAATAATATAATGACAATTACTTGTGAAATCAGCAGCTTTATTATTATTGATATTATTGTTATTATTATTTATTAACTAACAAAATATTTAGCGTAAAGCACTGTTTTAATTAAACCTTAATGTACAGCATTTTAATAACCTGTACCAGGTTTTTCTCTTTTTATATTCAGTCCCTGATTGACTGTTTACTTAGTTCCGTTGTAAAAATTATTCGTAGCGTAATATAGGGATTCGTTTTCGAAAATGTGATAATAAAGTCCATGTGATATATATATATATATATATATATATATATATATATATATATATTCTCTCGGATGGAGTGCGGGGCTACCAGTGAAATCTAATTTTCCTGGAGATAAAACAAATTCAAAACGAATTATCATCTCAAATCCCTAAATCTAGCAATTTCCTAGAAAACAGGGTTTCTGCTAGGTTTTGTTCCATGAAAAGCACCGGACACCAGTGACTGCTAATATTTAAATCGGGGCCGTGCCCTTAGCGACCGTGCCCTTAGCGGAAATCTATTAACCCGTGTCCTTAGCGGAAATGTTATCTCCCCACGGTGGCGTGCTTTTAGCATACGTGCCTTTAGCGGAAATGTATAATAAATTAAAAAATAAATAAATAAATAAATAATGAGCTCTTCAATTTTTCTCTACACTTTATCAACATTTAGCACTGACTACAGTCCTTCTCATAATTATAAGGACACCCGTTTTTCTATATTAACTAAACACTGAACACTATTATTTAAACAAATATATTTTTAATTAATTTGAATTTCATTAATAGACTATATTTAAAAAGTTTTATCGTTTTTCTATCTTAAAAAACTTTAAATATGGTAAAAAGATGATTTTTCAGGTGTTCACAATTATAAGGACAGCTCGAATTTTTTTCAGTTTTTCTTTAAATTAATATTTTATGGGGTCTCTTTTTAGGGTTAAACAGTCAGACATTCTCTCTGGTATATATATATACATTTTTTTTTAATATTCAATTTCAATACCATTTCATATAGCATATATGATATTTTAAATACATTTAAACTATTTAAAATTGCTTTCCACTTGCATGCACATTTCTAATATCATAAATTAAGGTTTTTTCAACTATTAGACCATGGGAAAGGCAATAATACAGACGTTTCTTTCTTCAAACTATTTCCTATTGCTCTAAAAGTAGAGAAAAAATGTAAGTCTTATTGAAAAAAAATATTATTACCCCCCAAAATCTAACAAAAATCTAATAATTCGACGTTTAAAATTTGCGGATATTCTCTTGATGTTCATAATAATTGAAAAAAATACTAAATTCATTCTGCCTTCAGTAGAAGCAGCTTCCCAGAGCACGATAGATCCAACTTTTAAATGCCCGATTCATATCTGCCTTTAAAAAATCTGCTCTGTCTTTCGCTATCTTCAGATCGTGCCAGTAACTGTTAAATCCATTTGGTTAATCAAGAACAAAATGTTTTTCATCCAAAAATGCAACATTTTACCATTTAATATTGTCTTTATTCAACTTTAACGCAGACGTTCTTCCCCCCATTAAATGCTGATTGATTATTGCAGGTTTTTTATTCATTTTAACATATTATTAATTATTTTAAACATGCATAAATGTGGAACCTAACCTTTCGTTAAAAAATACGAGCAAATTTAGCAGCAGTCATTATGAGTAGAACAGTAAGAGGAATTATGAGTCTTCGATCTCTGTAAAACAACTCTGATTTTGCATCAGATCTCTCTCCTATCGAACCAGCAGTTCAACATTTGATCACATTTCCTTCAACAATTTTAGATCTTCGAATTTCATTAGAAATTCGGCGGATTAAAATTATCCTTCCACTTAAAAAACACATTTATCATACTTCAGTACTTGAACGTTCTTTTTTTCGAGGAATTATCAGTAATGTCCGTCCAAGAAAAATTGAAGGCTTATATATGAATTAATCTAGCCCAGTAGTTAACGAATTCGCATGTCAACTGTAATTTATCCGCTAGTAATTTAAATAAAACGAAAAAATCTGGATTGTCCCTATAATTATGAACATCTAAAAACGTGGAGAAAAACACATTTTGCATTATTTTTTATTAATTTTGTTTCATATTAAAAAATTATAGCAATTTTGGTTTTAAGAATACTAGATATATTCACTGCACTTCGTTAATCTTGTTCACGAGTACTTTTACATTAGTTATTTCAAAATATAAAGTGTCCTTATAAATATGAGAAGGAGTGTATATTTTGCTTCAGAAGTAACCTGTCGGAAAAATAGGTATGCGTACTGTTACTGTAGAATATCCGTTATTTGAGGGAACGGTGATATGTAACCCTATAAAGTTTAATGAATCTCAGTACTCCATACGAAAACGTACATTATTGCCATTTTATGATTTTATTTAAGTTTTTGAAAATATAATTAAGCATTACACCTTTTAAAACTAAAATAAAAATAAAAAATCATGAGGTACACATTGATTATCAACACTTTCCAACTGTATGTATTCGTTGTATCGTATCATTCTTTGTCTATATTATAACACAATCAACAGACAGAAAGATTTAAATATAGACTAATTGAATTCATAATCACTCTGAAACATTGTTGGAAAGGGTTAAAAATGCTTAACATAAACAGATATGCTGCTCTTAATTTCCTATTTGCACCCTTTAATGTATCGAAACATTTTTACGTAGCCCTGTAAATCTGGAGGTTAAGCGTATTATAGTTTATACAAAACATTTTCTTAACATATAAACAATAAATGCGAAATTCTTTATGATTTTTTGATGAAGTTATTTAAATGTGATTTATAAAAATGTCTCCCCTAAAGCGCAAAGCATTGGCATTTTTTGAATGTCCCTGTACACAAACCAGTGGCTTAGGTTCTATTAGAGCCATTTTAAGTAGGGAATAATCAATAATGAATTTGAATGACACATATCATAAAAAATAAATAAATAAAAATAAAACAAAATAAAAACTAGTATGTTGTGCCCACCACAAAACTTTCTTCTATATTTTCCTATACAAATTCACTAAGTGCAAATTATAAATTTTTATCTTAGAGAAAACTAACATTAAATATCCAAAGAAATACAGATTTATTGTCTATAAGTGACATCTTAAAAAATGCATTTTTATAATAGTTATCTCGCATATCAAGTTTCGTACAGTTATATGCCATTGAAGTTGAGATATAACTTTCTCGTTATCGAGAATATTTGCAGTATAGCAGAGCCACCTATTGGCCGATAAGCATCCAAATTGAATCAGCACAATGTCTCATAATGGCCTTTACATATATCATGTTTTGTTTGATTATACGCAATAGAACCTGAGGTATAGCCTCCCCTTAAATTGCGGAAATCGCTGTATAGCAGCGCCACCTGTTGAGAGGTTGACACTAAAAGTTTATAGACACTCATTTAGGTTAGAGTGCATCAGTATATAAATTTATATGTAATTCTATGCAGCAGTTCCTGAGATATAGCTTTCCCTTAAATTGCAGAAATATCTGTATAGCAGCGCCACCTGTCAGTCCATAAGCAATCAAATTGAATCAGCATAATGTCTTACAATGGCCTTCTCTTATATCAAGTTTTGATTGGTTATACACAATAGAACCTGAGATGTAGCTTCCCCTTAAATTGTTGAAATCGCTGTATATCAGAGCAACCATTTGAGCGGTTGGCATCAAAAGTTGACAGGCACTAATATAGCTCTACATCTAAATTTTTATGTAATTCTGAGCAGTAGTTTCAGAGATATAGTTGCCAAAAATCCCCCCCCCCACACACACACAAGTTCTAAGTTATTAAAATTTGGTTTGTAGAAATACTACCTCTCTTAGAATGAAATGCTTTGGAATACTTTCGGCTGTTTCTGTACATAAACCAATAACAATATTTACTCCATTTTCCATAGAGAACACTCGATAATGAACATATATCAGTTCGAGAAGGAACATAACTTCTTATTGCCGCTAAGGGCACGGCTTCTTCTATTCCTTCTTCTTCCCTTTGACCCCATTCCGCTAAGGGCACGTTCCGCTAAGGGCACGGTCGCTAAGGGCACGATACCTTTAAATCTATTCTAATAATCAGATTTTTTTCATCTAAAAAAAAAAACTCTAACACTATATTTATACATGTATATAAATCATTACAGCGATTTTCAAGAAAACCGAATTTCTGCCGTAATCTTACCAGATTTATTGCGAATTACCAGTGAAAGATAATTTTTCCTGAAGATCCTTCCACTAACATTTACAATAATATATATATATATATATATATGCATGTTTTAAGACAAGGGGAAGGTGCCAAATGCGAATCCAGATCACCTTCGTTTTCAGACATGACCTGGCTTAGTATGAGAAGAGTTCAATCCATTTATTGCATGGGTTCGATCCTAGTCGCGCTTGTTGTCCTAGCCGTTCGGAGTTTTCCGTGATTTTCTCCGAAACTTGCGTGAATATGAGCTAGGATCCCTTAGAAAAAGCCCACAGAGAGAACTCCTCCTCAGGCCTAGAAACCTAGTGCAGTCAATCGGCCTTATTCGATACAACAACAACAACAACAATCCATATATTTACTTGTTTGCATATGTATACCATGCCGCGATTAACAAAGAATAAAAATAGAAGAAGCTACATTTATCTAAATGCTATCCCACAATTAAAATTCCTCTTAGAAATATTGCATACATTTCTTTGAAGGATTTTTAGGAATAAGGCCGATTAACTGCTGTAGGTCCTAGGCCTGAGGGGGAGTGCCCTCAGTGGGGGGTCTTTCTAAGGGATTCTAGCCCGTATTTCGCAAGTTTCGGAGAATTCCGAACGACTAGGCCGACGAGCACAACCTGGGATAGAACCCGGCACCTCACGTCTACCAGCTTTGAGCGCAGAACCGCTCAGCCACTGGTGGACCAATTTCTTTGAAGTATTTCTGCTTATGGTACTTTACAAATCTCTATAGTTTTAGAAGTCGCATATGGAATTAAAAATTTTACTCATCACTTAGACATGCAAATGGAAATTCATTAAGGATTGATACGGTTTAAAATAATAATAGTAATAAAAAATAATAATATATGGCTTAATGTTACAAATATCTTAAAAAGAAAAAAAAAAAGAGGGGGGGGGTATTCTTAAAAATATAATAGTAAGTATAAATTTATCTGATTATTATTATTTTACTTTATGGTCAATCACACACACATTATCTTTTTTTCACTAACATATTTTCAATAAAAAATATGTAAATATACATATATATTATTCTGCGTATTTTAGGAGAGGCAGGAGGTGCCAAATGAAAATCCAGGTCGTCCTCGTCGGCTTAGCCGCTCGGAGCTTATCGCTTGAATACTAGGACATTTTAGAAAGACCTCCCCAGGTTTATCGTGTAGACAGTCGGCCTTAATTCGTACATCACACATAAATTTTTAATAAAGTGTTGGTGCTTGATTTAAAGCCAAATAGCTACACTTGGGACATCGTGAGGGTTTTTCGAAGGGTTTCCTAGCCCATATTTACGGAATTTTCGGCGAAAAAACACAAAAAATACGAATGACTTCGACAGGCGTAACCTGGATTCAAACCTGGCACTTCCCGTCTACCAGATTTGAGCGCAGAACCGTTCGGCCACTGTTAATAAAGTGGAGGTTGGTGATGCTGGTGTGAAGATTTAGGTTGATTAACTATACGAGGGTCCTATGTCTGGGTGATGTGCCCTCTGCAGGGTCTTTCTGAGGGGTCCTAGCCCGTGTTTATGCGAGTTTCAGCGAAAACCACGGGAAAATTCTAGCAATTAAATCGACGAGCGCGACCTGGTATCTAGTCCGGCACTTCCCGTCTACCAGTTTTGCATGCAAAACCTTTCGGCCACTGTTTAATAAGATGGTGGTCCTGCTGGGGTGAAGATTAAGGCCGATTGACTGCAAGAGGTGATGTGCCCTCCATGTTGGTCTTTATTACGGTCATAGCTCGTACTTACGCGAGTTTTGGAGAATACCGCGGAGACCTTCGAGCAGCTAGGTCGACGAGCGAACCCGGCACTTTCCGTCTATCACATTTTAATCGCAGAATCACTTGGCCGCTGGTGGGCGTTTAATAAGGAGATATATGTAAATTAAAATATTTTTAAATTTTTAACATTAAGAAACTGTTGATAACTCAGGCCGATATTTACAAACAAATACACATTCGTTAAAGATGAATGTGTTTCAAAGTTTTTTTTTTTTTTTACTTAAGGGGGGGGGGGAATAATAATCTTCCTCCCTGATCTCCAGCTACTTCTAAATAAAATTTGACCACTCTGTGCTGTTGCTGTATCTAATTTTCAAACTACGTTCTACTCTACTCGAGAAATAATTGTAGGTAGTTCGTTAAAACCATCATGCAGTTAAATCTTTAACAATAAAAAAGACATTAGAAAGGATATAAATATCTTACTTTTTTTATTTGGTCACAAAAGGTTAAAAAAAAAAAAAAAAAAAAAGAAAAGAAAAAGAAGAAGAAAACTTTCTGACTAAAATAAAAAATAATTAAAGTTATTAAAGTTTTATCATATTGTATAGTATAGCGAATACTTCTTATTAAAAAAAAAAAAAAAAAAAATTATCACTTTTGACAGGTGAGTGAAAGGAAACTGAAATGCTTGGTTTCTGCCAATAATAAAATCTTTTTGTCTTTTTATGCATGTTTCGTAATTCGTAAGTGCCCCCTCTTTTTTTTTTCGATATGTATATATCACTTTGATTACAAAAGAATTTCGGACGTCCAGTTATTAAAAATTACGTTTGCATTTAAATATTATTTTGAGTTAGATTTCATTCTCAGGTTTCATAGTTTTTTTTTTTACTAAATAATGACGAGTTAATTTATCTATATTTGCATATACAATAGATCAACTTATGATCCTGATGAAGTATACATTATTTTTGCACTTAACACTTAACAAAGTTGAAAAGTATTAATGACTTCGGTTTGTCTATTTGTCTACCCGAGCTCTACTCCAGGAAATATTTATGGAATTTCTTGAAACTGATATATGTTATTCGAGTTTACTATCAGATATTCTTATTGAAAATGGAATAAACACCATCACTTGTTTGTATACAGGTACACCCAAAAGTATTCCAAAGTATTGTGTTCTATGAGAGGTATTTCTATGAAATAGTATATTTAAATACCTTTAAATATGGTTGAATAAATCTTATTCCTTTTTGCATAAATCTTAATGAAATTAAATATGTTATTCATACGCACAAAAGAATGCCTTTTGGTGAATACAGTATTAGTAGCGTTAAGATTTCTAGGGTCTCAGAAAAATATTCAGTTACATAAGGGCTATAATTGGAAATTTGTTAAATGCATTATCGTTCATTGAGTGTTTTTGACACTTTCTAACAATTTTTAAGTGTAAATATGATTTGAATTATTCTAACTGTTTGTCCGACTGTCCCTCTGTCAGCGCCCGTAAATATTTGCAGAATTTCTTAAAAATGAATGATTCTATTAAAGTTAAGTATGGAATATTTTCTATTTGAAATGGATTTCATGGGCTTTGCACAACTGGTTTGTGTACAGGGACATCCACAAAAATGTCAATGCACTGCGTTTTATGAGCGACATTTTTTATCACATTCAGATAAATTTCTACTGCAAAAATAATAATGAAGTTGGTATTTGTTGATAATATGCTAAAAAAATGTTTTGTATAGAACACATTATGATTCGCAATCAGACTTACAGAACTACACAAAAAATATACAGAAATATTACGGCTGCATTTTCTTTTAAGTCAAGATTTTTTAACATTTTCCAAAAACGTTTAAGAGCGATTACGAATTCAGTTAGTCTATCTCTCTGACTTTCTGTTCTTCTGTCTGCTCGTTGTGTGATTAGATATGCAAAGAACATTTAAAGGTGTATCAAACAACGATCATCTACAGTTGAAAAATGTAAATAATTAATGAGTACCGCATAATTTTTCATTCTTGTCTTTTATTGTCTTTTGTTTATCTTTTCTTTTCTTTACTAACGGAACTTATACTTCTTACGGATCCCGGAAAAAAGGGCACCAGAAAAAAGGGCACGGAAAAAAGGGCACCGGAAAAAAGGGCACCGGAAAAAAGGGCACCCGGAAAAAAGGGCACCGGAAAAAAGGGCACCCGGAAAAAAGGGCACCGGAAAAAAGGGCACCCGGAAAAAAGGGCACTTTTGCGATTTGCGAATCGTAAGATGCAATAAACACGAAAATCCAAATCAGAGTCTACAGATGACTCTCATATTGAATTAAAAATATTTAGGGATAACTTTTGAGTGAAAATTCAGTAATTGCTTAATATAACTAGGGGTGGGGGGGGGGGTGGAGCTAGATGGGAAATGAAAAAGAAAATAATGGTTTTTATGTAACCATGTAATTAATATTAATGAAACTGTGATAGAAATATAGATTATTAATTTTTTCAGCGAAGGCTAAGTATAACAGAGCAGTTTTTTTTTTTTTTTTTTTTTTTTTTTTTTTTGAGGGGGGGGGATTCAAGAAAAATATTTTTTTTTTTTTTTTATTGTTATCTGTTATTGATTGCAATAAAGATTTCTATGATTTAGACATGAGGCATGATCAATATATCTAATATGTAAAAAAAAGGGGGGGGAGGGGGCTATGTGAGCAGAAAATAATAATACTTTTTTGTGAGTTTATGTCTGATTTTAAATACAATTTGTGTATCACTGATTATTTATGAATATTTTTAGTGAGTGTTACTAATAATGGGGTGGGGGGCTTAGAGGGCAGAGAAAAAGAAAACGAATGTTTTTATAACACATGGTATAAGACTGTACTAAATTTGTGTCATTTACTCATTGTTAAGAAAAATTTCATTGAGTATGGCATGCAACGTTGGAGGGGAGGTGGGGGGGAGTACCAGTTCTCCAAAGAAAATGAACATTATGGTTTTTATACAACCAATGTTATTGAAACAATACGCTAATAAAACTTATAGTTTATAAAGGTTTTCAATTAGGGTTACTTGTAAAAGAGGGGCTACTGTTGGGGGGGGGGGGTTAAAAGAAAAGAAATTGATGATATTTAAATCTGCCTGTTCTGGATTGTAATGAAAATTTATGAATTTTTATGAGAGTCATTTAATGTTTAAGAACATTTTTACAGCAAGGGGGGGGCGAGCAGAAAATTATAATGGTTTTAATGAGTCTGTGGCTGAATTTAATGAAAAAAAAAAAAAAAAAAAAAAAAAAAAAAACATTATTCATTATTCATGAAGATTATCTGCTGTAAATGTTACGTATAACGGGGGGGGGAGGTTAGGGATCGAAAAAAAAGAAAATGAATATTTTTATATCATCCAGTTAAAGATTGTAAAAAGAAAAAGAAAAAAAGTGCCATGTATTTATTTAAGAAAAACATCAGTTAGCGACGCAAGTAGCTACTGAGGGAGGACGGGGTCGTTGGATAAAGAAAAGCAAAATTATGGTTTGTATGTAACCAATATTATTGAAACAATAAATTATTATAAAATCATAGTTTAGTATTATATACAGTTTATTATAGTTTATTATTTAAATTATAGTTTTTAAATGAGAAAAGAAAAATCCGAAAGAGAAACAAAATGTTTAAAAGAATGCGCTTTTTTTTTTCGAGGGGGAGGGGGCAGAGGAAAAGAAATTGACTATATTTAAATCACCCTGTTCCGGATTGTAATGAAAATTTATAATTTTCATTAAGTGTTACTAAATGTTTAAGAAATTTTTCACTGGAGAGGAAGGGTGGAAGGGGGGAGAGGTAAGTGAGCAGAAAATAATAATGTTTTTATATGAGACTGTGAACGATTTTAATGAAACTTTGAATGAATACCATTCATTATTTATGAATATTTTCAGTGAGTGTTACCTATAAGGGGGAGATATTAGGGGGCAGAGAAAAAGAAAATGAATTTTTTTTAGTACTCAGTTAAAAATTAAAAAAAAAAAAAAAAAACCTCATGTATTGTTTAAGAAAAATTGGGGGGAGAGGGGTGGTTCGTAGGGTAAAGTAAAATAAAACTATGATTTATATGCAACCAATTTTATTGAACCAATAAATTAATAAAAATAGTTTATAAAGGTTACCAATAATGGTTGCTTGTAAAAGAATACTGTTGAGGGGAGAAAGGTAGAGGAACAGAAATTCATTATGTTTTAATCACCCTGTTCCGGATTGTAATGAAAATTTATAAATATTTATAAGTGTCATTTAATGTTTAAACATTATTTTACAGGAAGGGAGAAAGGAGCTATGCGAGCAGAAAATAATATAGATTTTTTTATGATTCTGTGGTTGATTTTATTGAAAATTTGAATAAATATCATTCATTATTTATCAAGATTTTCTGTGAGTAATACGTATAAGGACGGGGGGTGGATGGGGGGAGTTAGGGGGCAGAGAAAAAGAAAATGAATGTATTTATATCACCCCATTCAGGATTGTAGTAAAACTAGTCCCACTGACTCATTAGGAAAAATTTTATTGAGTATTGCATGTAACTGTTTTGTGTGTGTGTGTGTGGGGGGGGGGAAGTACCAGGTAGGCAAACACAAAAAGAACGTAATGGTTTTTATGGAACCAGTTTTATTGTAACGATAAATTTAACTTATAGTTTATGAAGTTTTTTAGTAAGAGTTAGGTATAACAAAGTAGGCTGGTGGAGCGAGCAGAGGAAAAGAAATTGACTATTTTTTAATCACCCTTTGACGAGCTGCAATGAGAGTTTTTATAAATGTCATTTACTGTTTGAGAAATGTTCTCTAAGTGATATATATATATATATACCTCGAAAGGAAGATTTGCAATGGGTGTCTACGTGAGCTGAAAATAATAACTGTGCTTATATGAATCTGTCATTGATTTTAATGAAAATTTGAATTAATATGACTTATTATATAGTAGTAATTATTAGGAAAGTGCCCTTTTTTCCGCATACTGAAAAAAGGGCACTTTTTAAAATTTATTTTTATAAAATACATATTAAGCACTAACGAATGCGAAAACATCGAAATTTGAATGGTGGGCGTGTTGGGGGGGGGGGGGGGGGGTAAGATGACAAATTTAATATTTATTTCTTAATTACCTTTTTACAATAATTTTAACCCACCCCCTCTCCTTACAATGAGTCTTTAATTATTACTCATTCGTTTATTTATATTTTTCAGCTTCAATTTTATTTTAAACTTCATAAAATTATTATTATTATTATTATTATTTATTTATTTATTTATTTATTTATTTTTATTTTTATTTTTATTTTTATTTTTTTTGTCGGATCCACGTACGG
Organism: Salticus scenicus; assembly: GCA_963930645.1. Classification (NCBI taxonomy): domain Eukaryota; kingdom Metazoa; phylum Arthropoda; class Arachnida; order Araneae; family Salticidae; genus Salticus; species Salticus scenicus. The sequence goes on from OZ005652.1 coordinate 241,169,350, forward strand.
AAAAAAGGGCACTTTTTTTAATGCTATTTCAATAATGCAGGCTGAACATCAACGAATGCGCAAGCATTTATAATTTTGAATGGTTTGCTGGGAGAGGTTGAGCTGATAAAATTAACAGTAGATATATATATATATTTTAAATCAGTCTTTTCACAAATTTTAATTTTTCCTGCCGTTTTAATGTAACTGTAATGAATACTCATCGGTTACAAATTATATTTCTATTTTGAATGTAGTTCAATAAAGTAAAAAATAGATGTATATATCTATATATATATTAATAATGTATATATATATAGTTTCTTTTGTAACAACCTCTTAGATACACCAAATGTAATTTTGACGGCATCCTGCTGTTCATTTTGTATTTAGGTAAAGTAGTTATTGGGAAAGTGCCCTTTTTTCCGCATGCGGAAAAAAGGGCACAGGAAAAAAGGGCACTTCTTAAATATTTGTTTTGTAAAATACATGTTAAACAACAGAGAGTGCACAAACATCGGCATTTTATTGGTGGGTGACAAAATTACCAAATGTTTATAAATTTAAATTATTAATAATTTACTCCCTCCCTCTTTTTTCTTAATTATTGGAAGACCAATTAATTAGTGGAGAAGTGCCCTTTTTTCCGCATGCGGAAAAAAGGGCACCGGAAAAAAGGGCACTTTTTTAATCCCTTTTTATAAAATACTCGTTAAATACTAACGAATGCGCAATCATCGAAATTTAAATGGGGGCTAAGATGACAAAATTAACAATATTTTCTTAATTAGCTTTTTATAAATTTTAGCCCCCCCCTCCACGCCTTACAATGGAACTTTAATTATTACTCATTCGTTTATTCATATTTTTCAGTTTCAGTTTGATTTTGAACTTCCTAAAGTTTTTCAATGAGAAAAGAAAAATGCGCAAAAAGAAACGAAATGTTTAAAAGAATGCGTTTTTTTTTTTTTTTTTTTTTTTTTTTGGGGGGGGGGGGGTTGTTGTTGGTAAAAATCATCTTTCTAATGATTATAAAAATCCTCGAACCTAACGATGAAAATGATGTCATACCTAAAACAATGAAATGGAATAAATAATGTACAATTTTATTTTTGCACTTCCACTGATTGATGTAATGAAAAAGGATAATTTAATGGAAAAACTTACATCACAGACCCTATAATGTATTGAAATAAAGAAAAGGAAATTTTTATCCATGGTCGGTATTTTTCTGGAAGATTCGTTCATTGATTCGATTAATACATTAAACGTGAGAAATTCATTAGTCTATCTGCAGAGATTCAAACACTTTGAGTCTAAAATATTCTAAGCTATTCATTAATATATGTACTCTTTGTTACTGATGATAATTGTATTAACTTTACAATTATTATTTTATTATTATTATTATTTTACCTACAGTAAGGAATTTTTTTAAATTTTTTTTTTAAAGATTTAAAAAGAAAAAAAATCCCTTAGTATATAAGCAAAATTAAAAATAAGGTAGTTATAGAGATTTTGAGATATAGCACATGAGATTTTGAGCTATAGCTTTTTAAAAGAAAATGAATATCACAACATATTACCGCTACCTTTTGGCCGATATACAGAAACATGAGTAAAGGAAAACTAGTATGTTGTGGCCACCACAAGACTTTCTTCTATATTTTCCTATACAAATTCACTCAATAACAATAAAAAAAAAAAAAAAAAAAAAAAGATTTTTTTTCTAAGTTTTTTTTTCGTTAAAAGTAAAAAAAATCGATAACTTTGTTTTAAATTATCACAGATTTATAGTTCAACCATTCGTTTTAAAGGTACTGACGAGACCTTTCGAAAGATTCCCATCTTGCAAATTTACTTCCCTCCAGGGGGGACTTCCCCCCCAGGGGGGGTGGCGAGGCTCCTACACATACAAAAAAAATTTCCCAGTTGACTATCTCTATTATAAATAATTCTTGTAAATTTCATAATGATTACTAAAAAAGAATTCACTTTATGCACATTTATGCAAAATTTTGTCCTATATCACCATGTTAAAAATTTAGAAAAAGCGGGATGGCAACGCAACCTGTAAGACAATTTTTACCAAAAGTTGATAGGCACTAATTTATGTCAAGGTGCAACTACATACCAACTTGTATGAAATTCTGTGCAGTAGTTCCTGAGATACAGTTGCCACAAAATTTTGTCACACACACACACACAGACTGACAGACAGACAGACAGACAGACAGACATTTTCTAAAAATGGTCAAATCGTGTTCTACAGCTCTCAAAACGTGTAAATCCATCAAAAACCCGAGGTCGAAAATTTTTACGAATCCAATACTTTCTTCTATTGAATATAGAAGAAAGTAAAAATAGTGTAGTTATAGACATTAGAATTTGAGACATAATTTTTTATAAACAAGTAGTAAAATTAAAGAAAATTTATAACATAATAGCACCCCTTTCAGCTGATAACAAACAACATTCCGTTTAATCTACACTCAAATTGAAAAATTGCGTAGTTATGCACATTAGATTTTGAAATAAGCTTTTTCATAAACATAATTCAGCATATCAGCGCTACTTTTCGGCCAGTATACACACATATTAAAACAAAATTTACAACGTAACAGCAGCACTTTTCTGTCGACATGTTCAGAATTTTAAACATTAATAAGAAATACAATAAATGTTGCTATGCACATTAGATTTTGTGGTATGGCTTTTCAGAAACAAAACAAATTACAGCACAACAGCGCCACCTTTCAGCCGATATACGCAAATTTTAACACGAGTAATAAAAATTTAGTGACAGATATATTTTGTTAAGTCCGTTATGTACAATAGAAGCTGAGCTATAGTTTCAAACCTAAATAGTGAAATAGACGGAAGAGTAGCGCTACCATCCGAACGATGAACACCCAAATATGATCAAGATTAATATATTTTGTACACACAAAGTTTATACAGCTGCGGATCATTTTTATTTATTTATTTATTTATTTTTTTTTTTTTTTTCGTTATTAAAATTGCGCAAGATTAAACTGTTTCAGCGGAGCATAACAGCGCTACCTGCCATCCGATATACACATAAAGTTTAAGCTGTTGTTCATGATGATTATTATTATTAATATTGTTTTGAAATAAAATTACACATGTTTAATTTATTTTTTATTTTATTATCAAAGTGTAAAATTATTAGGACGATAGATTAAGGAATTATAGACGCCACCATGTGAGAGTTTGCTATGACCGGTATTTTCAAAGGTCGTTTTCTAGGTGAGCTAACAGATTATTTGAAGGAAAAGCGCATATGAATGCACCGGAATCCCCATCAAGGGAGGGTTTTCTGTTAAGAAATAAAAGTATTTTTAAAGACCTTAATAGCATTTATGAGGACCATTAATAATCTTGACTCAGTAAATAAATAATTGTATGTCATTTCCATAAAAAGACTACGGCTACTATAGTTTGCAACTTTTACATGCTCATAACTTTGTCAGTCGTGACACTACATGTATAAAAGAAAATAGATGAATTTTTATAAGAGTATTTCTCTTCAAGTTTATCATATGGATACAACCCCTTAGTGTTACAAACAAAAAATACAGCGAGACAAGTTTGTATTTAAGTACCACTAGATTTTTCGAAAACACATCTGTAATATTTGAAACACCTGGACTTACACGCAATTGTCATTAATTTCAGCTTGTACGGAAATGTCTTGTACACATCTGCCATATAATCATTTTCACGGTGAGCGAACAGGTTGTTTTAAAGAAAGAGGGAGTTACAGGCGCCACAGAGCGGGAGTTTGCTACGGTCAGAATTTTAAAAAATTGCTAGCATGATGAGCGAACAGGTTGTTTCAGATCATGAATCAAATTTTAATTAACTTCCTATCGTTTGTTTGAGTTGAAATCATACACCTAAAATTCTGAAGGCAATACGTGCTTAAGCAGTAACAGGAGAGGGAGGGGTTTAAAATTCGAAAATTTCCTTTCGAATTTTAAACCACTTATGATCATCAAAATGAGCTGAATTTCTATATAGACAATATATTATTTACATCTGCTTATTTGGAGTTTTTAGTACAATTAAAAATAAAGATATATCTTTATTTTATTTATTTTTATTTATTTTATTTTATTTTTTTATTTACGTAGTACTTAAAATAATTTCAAGTTTATTCATTCATAAGTTATTGCTTTCAATTTCATTGTTGTCATTTTTTGCAGTAACAGGAGAGGGGGGTGGGGTATTCGAAAATTTCTTTTCTAATTTTAAACCACTTTTTGTCATCCAAATGAGCTGAAATTTGTTTACATATTATTTACATCTGATGATTTGGAGTTTTTAGTACAATATAAATAAAAACGTCATTATTTTATTTATTTATTTATTTACTTTTTGCATACTATTTTAAATAATTTCAAGTCCACTAATTCAGGAGTTATTGCTTTCAATTTTACCATTGAGATTTTTCCGGTGCTTTTTTTACCGAGCACCGCTAGTCTACATAAATAAAGAGGAGTACCTTTTTGTGTATTGTGTATCTTTGTGTGTATGTCTAAAAAAAATTCTTTCATTTCATTTGTGTGCATGTCTTAGTAAAGGCTATTAAGCTATTTATTTATTATTTATTTAACCCGTAACTGGGGACTAAAATTTGACTAAATTACATTAAAAAAAAAAAAAAAAAAAAAAAAAAAAAAAACAGAATTTGAGAGGGCAGTCTGTTAGATCTATATCTTACAGGGCAAGTGTAGAAGGTGAAGCAGCATAACATTTAAATGATAAATTTATTTTTAATTACTGTAAACTTTTTTTTTTTTCTTTTTCGTGAAATTTTAATTATATTTTAGGCCGTATATTTGAAAATAATGTCTGTTATAAGTACAAAAATTTGAATAAATACCATAAAATGCAAGATTATGCAACAAATGTTTCGGGTTAAAATAAGACAAGATTCTTCGTCAGACCAACAAAGTAGGCACGAGTACTGCAAATAAAATGCGTTGCCGCTTTGTTTGAAATTCTGGGTCATTTAATCTATTCAGTTTATTTCTTTACCTTATACGCATAACTAAGAAATCTATACACCCAGTTTAGGGATTCAGAAAATAGCTATTCGGTCTGGATGAAGGTAGAATATATATATATATATATATAGTGCAATTTTAGAATGAATTTTTCATTTTCAATAAATAGTAAGCATATGCTATTTCATTAAAAATAAATATTAAATAAAAAACTAAGACTACCTTTGAAAAATATAAAACTAATAACATTACATTATTAATTCTGATTTTGCATATAGTAATGTTATATATAATTCCATTTGTATAAAATAAAAATTGTAAGTTTCTAAATTGTTTACTAAAATTCCGTTTATACGTCGTCTTATCAAAATATTCTTTTATGACAGTTCAATGAAAGGGGTATATCTTATATTAGTAAACAAAATTTTCATGTAATTATTACTTGTCTTAATCTTTTAAATGTTACCTTATTATATGCACTTAAACATTTTTGTGCCGAGTTTTCATAGAATAAAAAGCTTTTTTTTTACCACCTGAAAGAAATATAAAGGTGTTTTCTATGTTATGTTCAGTATAAAATAAAGATTCTTTTAAAAATACTGATCATGAACTTTAATGCATCAGAAATATTTTTGCAAGTCCCTTTACACACATTACTTGCGATAATTATATCATTTTCAATAGAGAATATCGATATGCCACAGAAAACTTAAATCAGGTATATCAGCTCCAAGCCCTTCAGTAAATAATATAGAAAAAAAGATCTTGATCGTAGAGGTTAAAAGACAAACAGAAAGACAAAACGAAGCCATATTCATTCTTAAGTATTCTTAGAAGCTTTTAAAATGCATATTTATTTATTTTTTTAATGGACTCTTTTCGGCTGATTTTTTTTTTTTTTCGGGTACTATTTTTCCTGGTGACTTCTTTCCGGGGACTTTCTTTCCCGGTGACATTTTTTCTGTCATTCCTGACAGCCATGTCTAATGTTATTCTATGCGGGGGGGGGGGGGGGGACAATGTCCACAAGTACACATTACTTAATGTATATTTTTATATTCTGTTTTCACAATCAGAAAATTCTTAACGGTAAAATGAGTAATCATATTTAAAAAACTAATTCTTTTAAATTTTGAGCTTTGAGTTCAAAAATGCAATTTTTCACAAGTTGCTTTCTTCTTATTTTCAAGTTGAACAATAAAATAACCAAAAATTTAAGCAATCAATTTTTGAAAAACAAGTACAAAATTAACACTTATGGATTTTCTAAATGTGAAAATGCAATTTAAAAATATTCATTAGGTAATGCATCATTATGGAAACAAATTATTCCATAAAATAACATGGGTCACGACTCTCGGCTATGAAAACTATTGTCCGATATTAATTAAGAAAAATGACTATGTTTATTTTGAAATTTCGTCTTGCTGGTAAATACAATTTTAATCAAATGAATAAAAATGTTAATAAGCAATATATTTTTAATTAACGAAAACTATCTTTACTTTTTTTTTTATTTTTTAGGATTAGAAGTGGTTGTTATTTTTTTTAATTAATGTTTTAAGATCTGTCAATAAAAACATTCCCTTCTGAAAATTGTTGAAGAATAAAAATAATTCGGAAACATGTATTTGAAAAGGAACTATGCAGAGAAATTTTTTTCATTCTCCTTTTAAGAAAGGCAATAACTATTTGAGTGCATTTTTATAAGCAACTTAGTTCAGATACAGAGGAAAACCTTACTTACGCAATTTTCACGTATTACTTTGAAAGTTGTGTAGAAGTACATAATTTAACAGTACATGAGTTTTCAAAGGTCTTTTAGACAGGGCGGTAACCAAAGGGGTGTCAAAGGAGACTTAGCGCCTTCCACCTGGTATTGCTCTTAATTTAATTTTAAATTCACTAGTTTGTTGAATTAGGTTTTCGTTGACAAGTATAGTTTAAAATCAAATAATTTTTCTCAATCCTTTTCGCAAAATATAAAGTCATTTAATGTTTAAAGTATTTTATGGTGATAAAACATCCACTTCTTTGTTGGAGATTACGGCGATATTCAGAAGCGTCACGATTAATTATGGATTGCGTTTTGGAAACTGTGACACAGCGGGTCAAACCTTTTTCCCAGAAGTAAAAGAATCCGAAGAAAGCTTTATTGGTTCCTTTTGAGTACATGTGTCTAGGGTGCCTACAATTTAGACACTCTACATGTGTCCATCGTCTGCAACTGCTTAATTAGTGTCATAAGGCATGAGGGACATCACAAAGAAGATACTTGTGTCCCTGCCGTCGGGACCTTAGCGCATTCCTCCTCAAAATGTGCACCCATTGTCTTTTTTGAAACGCACCTGTTAGAAATTTGAGATGTAACGCTCTTCCCATCTTTTACAGAGTGGTCTGTCGTGATAATTTAAATTTAAACGTTTTTCAAATCCATTGATCTCGCCGCAAAATAGAGCAAGAGACCGACTTCTAAAAATGCGTCTTCTATTGTTAGTTCCAGTTAAATAAAACTAAACAATAACATATGAAACTTGTAGACAAGAATAATATATCCGATAGGCGTCAGCTATTTTTTCCTTTTGTTAAGTTTTCGTACATTTTCTTTTGTTAACGTTAACGTTATGACTCTGGGTAACTATGGTTATACCTTTCTCCTATCCCTAACTCAAATGAACAACAATCCTATTCCGTTCCTGGAAGAAGGGGAATGTTTTGCTATTATTACTTTCTTCTATCTTCAATAGAAGAAAGTATTGGATTCGTAAAAATTTTCGATTTCGGGTTTTTGATGGACTTACACGTTTCGAGAGCTGTAGAACATGATTTTACCATTTTTAGAAAATGTCTGTCTGTCTGTCTGTCTGTGTATGTGTGACAAAATTTTGTGGCAACTGTATCTCTGGAACTATTGCACAGAATTTCATACAAATTGGTATGTAGTTGCACCTTGACATAAATTAGTGCCTATCAACTTTTGGTAAAAATCGTCTTACAGGTTGCGTTGCCATCCCGCTTTTTCTAAACTTTTAACAGGGTGATATAGGGCAAAAATTTTCAAGATGGGTATCTTTCGAAAGGTCTCGTCAGTACCTTTAAAACGAATGGTTGAACTATAAATCTGTGATAATTTAAAACAATGTCATTTTTTTTTTTTACTTTTTACGAAAAAAAAAATAGAAAAAAAAAATCTTTTTTTTTTTTTTTTCTCCCCTTAATTTTATCAAACTCCCACGGTTTCCGTGTTCTGACAAACTTAAACTAATTTTTGCTTTTTCCCCTAATTTTGTCAAAGTCCTACGGCTTCCGTGTCTTGACAAACTTTAACATATTTTTGCATTTATCCCCCAATTTTGTCAAAGTCCCACGGTTTCCGTGTTTTGACAAACTTAGAATAATTTTCACATTTTACCCAAAATTTTGTCAAAGTCCCATTTTTTTTTTTTTTTTTTTTTTTTTTTTTTAAATTATTGTTACTGAGTGAATTTGTATAGGAAAATATAGAAGAATGTCTCGTGGTGGCCACAACATTCTAGTTTGTTAATTTGTAAATAGGGATGCTATAAAACGAAACACGTTTATTGGAAGATTTAACAATTAAAAATACAATACATAAAGATTATTGAAATATAATCCTACCCCTCCCCTCTATTTTAAGCTTAGCAACAATTTATTTTTAATAAGTATAGAAATAAAACACAAGTGCTTTCTTTCTTTCTTTTTTTTTTTTTTAATATTATTATTTAAGCGTATTTTCAAAGTTATTAATTCGAATTGACACTCATAATCTCCGCAATTTGTGTGAGTAATTTAAAATAATGAGACTTGTAAAAAGCAACAAGTTATTAATTCATTTTTATTCTTTAAATATTTATATTTTGAACATAATAATAATATGTATAAATATATATATTATAAGTATAATTTTTTGATTTTTCTATATTTGAAAATGTACATGTTAAAAATTAGTGTTTAAATTAGAGTTTGAATAAACTGTTTTATTTAATATTTATCACACGTTGAAAATAAAATAAAAATGGCAAATTTATTAGAGCGAAGGAATATTGCTTTCAGACAAAATACATCATTTGAAAATGGTTTTATTTTCCTTTTATTGATTTTTTACATTTTAAGAACAACTTAAATAATCTGGTCTGCCACTGACAAAACTTTCTCTTACCCTGCATTTCAAAAATAAATAAATAAATAAATAAATAAAATAAAATAAAATATTGCACATCAAAGGGTAAGATAACAAGTACTCAATATAAACCTACGTTAAAAAAAATTCAAACTAGGATTAGGAACAGTTTCATTTGACAAATAAATCTATGTGATGGGCCGTTTCAATACATTGCCTATATTTATGTAGACTTCAATGCTGTTGTTAAATTTAAAACTTTACTCAAAATTATTCATACCACTTTCACCAGCGTCAACACATAAAACTTATCAATCGTAATCAAAGATTTCAAACGGCAATCTCATATGAATTTTAAAATGCAATATTTAAATTAGCTGAAATTATTATTATTGTTATAAAGTTACACCGACATACACAAAAATGAAAACTTAAAAATTTTACTTTATTATTCAGGGAACCTCGAAAACGTGTAATTATACAAAAACAAGCATTTAAAATTTAACTTAAAAAAAAAAAAAAAAAAAAAAAAAACTTTATTTAGCGTCTGCGTAAGTGGAATTAATTTTCATTCCTGAACAGTTTTTCTGCAACTTCCAAATATAGTTATATTCTAGTTCTTTTAGGTAACATTGTAAACGAACAGTGAATGATTTTCATGCCGCATTCCACACGAAATATGTTTTTACGCATATAAAAATATTAATTTTGTTTTTGTTTTGTAAATCGTATGGGATTAAACTGTACCTATTAAAATTTCCGCTCATAGACATAATGCATTTGCATTTTTTTTTTTTTTTTTTTTTTTTTTTTTGATATCCCTGTGCACGAAAAATTTACTTGATTTCGGCGAAAAATTTAATTTAGCATTTCTATATGATACAGATTTTGAATAATAAGTTTGTACATTCTGCTACTATGTTTGTTTTTGGGATATGCCGATAACAAACACATATACATACAAACAGACCAACAGCTAAAAACCTGATTTTTGGAATGAGTGGGCTTCAAAACGCGAAAAAAAAAAAAAAAATCTCAATTTCGAAAATTTAATTTCTTTCATATATGCTACTACTTGCTTTTGAAATGCACTTATAACATACAAACACACATACAGACAGATATACAAAACCAACTATTAAAATTCTGATTTTGGGATTCATGGACCTTAAAACGTTTAAATATAAGAAGAACTCACCTTAAAAATTTGACCCCAAAATAATACTTTCTCTATCGTACAAATATGGGTAAGAGATAAAAATGTTAAAAATAAGTTTAAAAAATATAATAAAAAGTTAAATTGTGGAAATAACAAGAAAGTTTTTCTTCTTTTCTTTTTTTTTTTTTTTTTTTGAGAAATGAATTTAATAACCATTGCTAAGACGACTTCGTATTTTAAGGCAAGTAATCTTTTTTTTTTTAATGTTGTTTGTGCATTAAAAATTTAAATCAACTATTTTTTTTTTCTTTTGTTCTTTAGCATGAAGTAAAAAAAAAAAAAAAAAAAATCAGGTTTAAGAAAACACGAAAAAGAAATTTTAAGAAACGGATACAGTAACCGTTGCTAAGGAACGCAACACAGTTATTACATGTCGTTATGTGAAAGAATGTACTAAAAAAATTTGTTTCGAACGAATTTTATATCGATTATTATTTTTATGCCTGTAAAACACGATCGAAATTTTTTCATGTGTTTTTTAATGAATATTGTATAAATTATGCAACGGTTTGTATACTGAGATTCATTAATCATTTACGATGCATTGGGATTTGTGAGAGATATGTTTAAATTAACATACATTAGCAAAATACACAAACCTATTTCTAATGTAGAATAAGGTATGATTAGAAATAATTTACCGTTTAGTTGTTTAGATATATTGTGAAATATAACTGGAAAATGTTCGAAGTACACTGTGCAGTGCATATGAAAACTTGAAACGTTACGTACAGGATTGCACCTAAAACAATCTCTAGTGCGGTTTGCTTTAAAATTAAAGATATAAAGATAATTTTTCGAGATGTCTTCCTCCATAATTAAAAATTAAATTCTTTTTTAAGTTTCACCAGTGAGGTTAAACATGAAAAAAAAAACATTAAACTGTGTAATGGATAAAAGCAGTTGAAGCGTTGCGCGTTGCGGAATAAGGCCGATTGACTACTCTTGTGTCATAGGTCTGAGGGGGAGTGCATTTCGTGGAGGTCTTTCTAAGAGGTCCTAGTCCGTACTCACGCAAGTTTAGGAGAAAACCACGGGAAATTTCGAACGGCTAGGCCGACGAGAAAAAATGAGATCGATCTCGGAACCTCACGTCTGCCATCTTTGAGCGCAGAACCGCTGGTGGGCTAAATACATTTGAAAAAAGTGTATTATATTCAAGTCAAATGACATTTTCTTCCTTTTTTAAATATTGTATTTAAAAAAGTCTTTTTTAAGTTTCACCAGTGAGGTTAAATATAAAAATTAAACATTAAACTATTTAATGGATAAATAGAGTTGAAAAATGTTTATATTCTGTGCAAGTTTCTAAAAACCTAATTAAAAATTTGTTAATTTCAACCCACCATTAAAATGTCGATATTTGCGAACTCGTTGGTGTTTAGCATGTATTTTACAAAAAAAAAAAAAAAAAAAAAAAAAAACACAATTAAAAAAGTGCCCTTTTTCCGCATGCGGAAAAAAGGGCACTTTTCCACTAATTATTTAGTCAACCAATAATTACGAAAAATGGGGGGGGGGGGGGTGTAATTTAAAAAAAAAATGTTAATTTTGTCACTTCAAGCCACCAATAAAACGTCGATGATTGTGCACTCATTGGTGCTTCTTAAAAACAATTGAAGAAGTGCCTTTTTTGCCGGTGCACTTTCCTACTAATTATCTGGTCTTCCAATAATTAAGAAAAGGTGTGTGTGTGTGGGGGGGGGGGTTAAACTGTTAAATATTTAAATTAAAAAAATTGTTAATTTTGTCACTTCAAGCCACCAATAAAATGTCGATGTTTGTGCACTCTTTGGTGTTTAACATGTATTTTACAAAAAAACAATTTAAGAAGTGCCCTTTTTTCCGGTGCCCTTTTTTCCGCATGCGGAAAAAAGGGCACTTCCCCACTAATTATTTGGTCTTCCAATAATTAAGAAAAAAGAGGGAGGGAGTAAATTATTAAAAATTTAAATTTATAAACATTTGTTAATTTTGTCACCCACCAATAAAATGCCGATGTTTGTGCACTCTCTCTTGTTTCACATGTATTTTACAAAACAAATATTTAAGAAGTGCCCTTTTTTCCGGTGCCCTTTTTTCCGCATGCGGAAAAAAGGGCACTTTCCCAAAACTACTTTACCTAAATACAGTAAAACCTCTCTATGTTGGACACCTACGGTTCCAGGAAAAAGTGTCCAACTTAGAGAGGTGTCCAACTTATAGGGGTGCTTACATTTTTCGATTTAATAAAATTGTATCTATGCATGCCTATTAACTTTTAATCATGTCTAAATATAACATAATTAAGTATTCATAACTTATATACAAAAAACATATAATTTGCCAATTTAAAATCTAAATTTAAACTGGTACATTGTGACCATAATAACACTTTCTATATATATATTAACTGCGCCATCCACCAGTTAATATGCACGGAAATTCAATCAATATAACTTCTCACAATAAAGATTTTATATATGCAATTTGGTGCAATTTTATTCAATAAACGCTGTGATAGTCATATAGAAAATCGGGGAATGTGATTAAAAGTAGCACCACTTTGTCTACCGATATACACCCAAATTAAGATAACATTCATTTTCATAATAGCCATCTCACTTGTGAAGTTCGGTAAATTTATTCGCTCTAGAAACTGAGATATAGTTTTCCCGTGAACGGGAAAAACTGCAGCATAGCAGCGACACCTGTCGATTGATATGCACCGAAATTGAATCAAAATGAATCAGTATATTTTTTCACCATAGATATATAGTGATCACCATCACATATTAAGTTTAGTGCAATTATATACTCAAGTAAAACTTCGTAGGAAAAATAAAAGGACAAATGTCGATGAACCCTAACAACCAAAATGTATTGTCTGATGCTCATTTTAAAATAGTATAAGTCAAGACATGCTTGTAGGCTCTCTACTGGATATTTCCTGGAGAAAGGGACAAAAACAATTCCCGCAAATCCATAAAAAGAAAGACTCTTTCATTATGCGCCAAAATTGAGCAATTTGTGAAGTTTTGGAAGAAAAAAAAAAAAAAAATATAGATATATATATATATATATTTTTTTTTTTTTTTTTTTTTTTTTTTTTTACAAGATGAGACAGAGGTGCATATATTGTGACAAGAAACATTGTTTTGTAGATATTACAACTATTTCTACAAGGAATAAGTAAGATTTCTAAAAAAAAGTGAGAAAATGGAATTTTAATAACTTTTTTCTCTGTCTCATTGGGTAAAAGTGTCCAACTTAGGACAGTTTTTGAATGCCCAACTTCCAAGTTAGAAGGGTGTCCAACTTATAGAGGTTGGACATAATGTTAATCCTATGGATACATTCCGTTCCGAGAAAAAGTGTCCAACTTAGAGGGGTGTCCAACTTAAAGGGGTGTCCAACTTCAGAGGTTTCATTGTACAAAATGAACAGCAGGATGCCGTCAAAATTACATTTGGTGTATCTAAGAGGTTGTTACAAAAGAAACTATATATATATACATTATTAATATATATATAGATATATACATCTATTTTTTACTTTATTGAACTACATTCAAAATAGAAATATAATTTGTAACCGATGAGTATTCATTACAGTTACATTAAAACGGCAGGAAAAATTAAAATTTGTGAAAAGACTGATTTAAAATATATATATATATCTACTGTTAATTTTATCAGCTCAACCTCTCCCAGCAAACCATTCAAAATTATAAATGCTTGCGCATTCGTTGATGTTCAGCCTACATTATTGAAATAGCATTAAAAAAAGTGCTCTTTTTTCCGTACGTGGATCCGACAAAAAAAAAAAAAAAAAAAAAAAAAAAAAATAATAATAATAATAATAATAATTTTATGAAGTTTAAAATAAAATTGAAGCTGAAAAATATAAATAAACGAATGAGTAATAATTAAAGACTCATTCTAAGGAGAGGGGGTGGGTTAAAATTATTGTAAAAAGGTAATTAAGAAATAAATATTAAATTTGTCATCTTACCCCCCCCCCCAAACTCACCCACCATTCAAATTTCGATGTTTTCGCATTCGTTAGTGCTTAATGTGTATTTTATAAAAATAAATTTTAAAAAGTGCCCTTTTTTCAGTATGCGGAAAAAAGGGCACTTTCCTAATAATTACTACTAAATAATAAGTCATATTAATTCAAATTTTCATTAAAATCAATGACAGATTCATATAAGGACAATTATTATTTTCAGCTCACGTAGACACCAATTGCAAATCTTCCTTTCGAGGGATATATATAACACTTAGAGAACATTTCTCAAACAGTAAATGACATTTATAAAAACTCTCATTACAGCTCGTCAAAGGGTGATTAAAAATAGTCAATTTCTTTTCCTCTGCTCCCTCCACCAGCCTACTTTGTTATACCTAACTCTTACTAAAAAACTTCATAAACTATAAGTTAAATTTATCGTTACAATAAAACTGGTTCCATCCATTATGTTCTTTTCGTGTTTCCTACCTGGTACCCCCCCCCCCCCCCACCCTAAAAGTTACATGCAATACTCAATAAAATTTTTCCTAATGAGTAAGTGGGACTAGTTTTACTACAATCCTGAACGGGGTGGTATAAAAACACTCATTTTCTTTTTCTCTGCCCCCTAACTCCCCTCCCCTCCCCTCGTCCTTATACGTATTAGTCACAGAAAATCTTGATAAATAATGAATGATATTTATTCAAATTTTCATTAAAATCATCCACAGAATCATAAAAATGTTTGTGTCATAAAGAAAAATCATAAAGATGTTTGTGTACTCTTTGGTGTTAAACATGTATTTTACAAAAAACAATTTAAGAAGTGCCCTTTTTTCCGGTGCCCTTTTTTCCGCATGCGGAAAAAAGGGCACTTCCCCACTAATTATTTGGTCTTCCAATAATTAAGAAAAAAGAGGGGGGGGGGGGTACATTATTAAAAATTTAAATTGAAAAAAAAAATGTTAATTTTGTCACCCACTAATAAAATGTCGATGTTTGTGCACTTTTAACATGTATTTTACAAAACAAATATTTAAGAAGTGCCCTTTTTTCCGATGCCCTTTTTTCCGCATGCGGAAAAAAGGGCACTTTTCCAATAACTACTTTACCTAAATACAAAATGAACATCAGGATGCCCTTAAAATTACATTTGGTGTGTCTAAGAGGTTGTTACAAAAGAAACTATATATATATATATTATATATATATTATATATATATATTATATATATATACATCAATTTTTACTTTATTGAACTACATTGAAAATAGAAATATAATTTGTAACCGATGTGTATTCATTACAGTTACATTGAAAAGGCAGGAAAAATTAAAATTTGTGGAAAGACTGATTTAAAATAGATATATGTCTACTGTTAATTTTGTCAGCTCAACCTCTCCCAGTAAACCATTCAAAATTATAAATGCTTGCGCATTCGTTAATGTTCAGCCTGCAATATTGAAATAGCATTAAAAAAAAAAGTGCCCTTTTTTCCGTACGTGGATCCGAAAAAAAAAAAAAAAAAACGCACTTTTGCAATCATTACTGGACATCAATAAAAACTAAACTGCAGGATGCATCAACATTTATTTTTGGTTATAAAGTGCAAAGGTAGTAGATAAAGGAAGGAAGGAGGGTAGGAAGTAAGGCGGTAGAGAAAAAAACAAAAATAATAATTTTAGGAAGTTTAAAATAAAATTGAAGCTGAAAAATATAAATAAACGAATGAGTAATAATTAAAGACTCATTGTAAGAAGAAGGGGGGAGGGGTTAAAATTGTTGTAAAAAGGTAATTAAGAAATAAATATTAAATTTGTCATCTCACCTCCCCCCCCACCCCACCCTCCCCAACACACCCACCATTTAAATTTCGATGTTTTCGCATTCGTTACTGCTTAACATGCATTTTATAAAAATAAATTTTAAAAAGTGCCCTTTTTTCAGTTTGCGGAAAAAAGGGCACTTTCCTAATAATTAATACTAAATAATAAGTCATATTAATTCAAATTTTCATTAAAATTAACGACAGATTCATATAAGGACAATTATTATTTTCAGCTCTCGTACACACCCATTGCAAATCTTCCTTACGAGGTATATATATTATATGTCACTTAGAGAACATTATTTTCTGCTCACTTACCTCCCCCCCTTTCCCTCCAGTGAAAAATTTCTTAAACATTCAGTAACACTTAATAAAAATTATAAATTTTCATTACAATTCGGAACAGGGTGATTTAAATATCGTGAATTTCTTTTCTTTCGCCCCCCCCCCCCCCCCAACAGTAACTTTACAAGTAACCCTAATTGAAAACCTTTATAAACTATAGGTTTTATTTGCTTATTGTTTCAATAACATTGGTTGTATAAAAACCATAATGTTTCTTTTCTTTGGAGAACTGGTCCCCCCCCCCTCCCCTTCAATGTTGCATGCCATACTCAATGAAATTTTTCTTAGCAATGAGTAAATGACACAAATTTAGTACAATCTTATACCGTGTGTTACAAAAACATTCTTTTTCTTTTTCTCTGCTCTCTAACCCCACCCCCCCATTATTAGTAACACTCATTAAAAATATTCATAAATAATCAGTGATGCACAAATTTTCTTTAAAATCAGACATGGACTCACATAAAAAGTATTATTATTTTCTGCTCACGTAGCCCCCCCCCCTTTTTTTACTTATTAGATATATATAACACTTAGTGAAAATTTTCTTGAGAAGACATTCATAGAAATCTTTATTGCAATCAATAACAGATAACAATAAAAAAAAAAAATATTTTTCTTGAATCCCCCCCCACTCAAAAAAAAAAAAAAAAAAAAAAACTGCTCTGTTATACTTAGCCTTCGCTGAAAAAATTAATAATCTATATTTCTATCACAGTTTCATTAATATTAATTACATGGTTACATAAAAACCATTATTTTCTTTTTCATTTCCCATCTAGCTCCACCCCCCCACCCCCACCCCTAGTTATATTAAGCAATTACTGAATTTTCACTCAAAAGTTATCCCTAAATATTTTTAATTCAATATGAGAGTCATCTGTAGACTCTGATTTGGATTTTCGTGTTTATTGCATCTTACGATTCGCAAATCGCAAAAGTGCCCTTTTTTCCGGGTGCCCTTTCTTCCGGTGCCCTTTTTTCCGGGTGCCCTTTTTTCCGGTGCCCTTTTTTCCGAGTGCCCTTTTTTCCGGTGCCCTTTTTTCCGTGCCCTTTTTTCCGGTGCCCTTTTTTCCGGGATCCACTTCTTACATATAGTAGAATACTGAATTTTTCATTTTTCCCTGCGGTATGTTTGAAAAGGATCTATATATACATAATTAAATAGAAAAAGAATTAATTAAAAGAAAAAAAAAAACAGTTTTAAAAATAAAAGAAACATAATGTCACTAAAAGTTATTAAAAAGTTGTATTTCATTTATGAAGACGACCGAAATTAATTTCCGGGGACTTTTTTTCCTGGGGACTTTTTTTCCGGGGACTTTTTTTCCGCTTACCCAGGAATATGGATCACAAAATTTGATAATTCGTAATGTGTGTGTGAGGAAACACGTGGATGTGTCCCTTTTCCTTCTTATTCATGGATGATTAAGTTCTAGAATAAAAGTAAAGAAAATTGAATCGATTTCAATTTCAAATCCAGTTACTAATATTCATCATTCAAAACCCAATTTTAGTTTAATTCGAATGTAACATTAAAAATATTTTTTAAGTAAACAAGCAGATAGAGAGGAGATAATATTTATCGATAAATTTCAATTAGTTCTTGTCTTTTCATTATTTCAGCCAAATGGTCTTTGCTACAGTGACAGGAAAAGGAGACACTTTCAATGAAAATTAATGGATATTGGTAGCTAAGAGGGTAATGTAGGGGTTAGAAATATCTCAGTTTTTTTCAAGGACGTTCCAGTCATGACCACGAGGTCATATTGAGAATGAAATTTGTGTTCTATAACAATTTTATTTTTTTGCATAATTATTCTATCAATTGTGCAAAATGCCTAAATAAAATTTGGTAGCTACAATAATTTATATATATATATATACATATTATTCTGAAATGTTTAATATTTTGTAACGTTTCTATAATATTATTTTTCACTTTTTGCATGCCATTATATCAATTATTACACAAAATACTAAAAACTGACACTGTATAGAGTAACATTTATATAGCTGTTTTATGTTTGTTAATATAATATAATATCGAAGAAGTGTATAATTTTAACAAGCCCGAGATGCAAGTTAATTTATATAAAACAATAGGAGATTTGTATTTCTGAGCTTTTGTCAGAGACTTTTGAAATAAAAGTGAAAAGGAAGAAAAAAAAAAAAAGAAGAAAAAGAAATGTAGGATTTTTTCTAAATTGTGTTGAAAAGTTTATACACACTATGAAGTGCAAAATATAAATTTTAAAGAAGATAATTATAAAGGTGTAATTTAATTATAAGTTTATTAAATAAAATATTTAATTAATTTTTAAAAATAAATCTTGTGAAAGGGCTGTTGTTATGAATCTGAATTTTGTGAAGGGACCCATATTATAGATTTTAATCTTATGAATGGGCCCAATTTAGAGATTTGAATTTTGTGAAGGGACAGCAAATGGGTCCCAATTTTTATCTGGATCGACCCATGATTCCCTTTGTAAAACATTTTATTTCGCTTTCACATATGAAATTTACAAAAAGGATTTTTTTCGAAGTCATCTTTCATATTTTTTTTTTTATTTATTTTTTTCTTTTAACTGTTTAAGCAAAATTTCCGACCCCTCTATGTCAATGGCCCGTGCGCTAGTTAGGCCCTGATTATTGCTTAAGAAAAAAAGTATTAGCTATAGGCGATAATTGTGTAACTTGTCAAAAAGAATTAAATTTTATATGCATTATATTCTGTAGAAAGCAGGTTTTAGTAGCATATTTCAATAATCTACATTAAATTGCCAATCCATAATCCGAACCGAAGTCTCAAATGAACGGAAATTAAAAATATATTTAAGAACAAACATTTCTAATATTATTTCATATAAGCGAAATAAAAATGAAAAAATTATTTTTAAGAATAGTTATTTCAACTATTATTTTATATAATCTAAACGGAAATACTTGTAATATGCTGATTTTCAAGGTGTTTTACTAAATTTGTACAATAATTTATTAATATAAATTTCTTCTAACCAGAATTACTTTTTTTATTACAATTTCTTTTTCTTTCTTCTGTTACTTTTTTTTTTTTTTTTTTTTTTTTTAGTTCGTTTAATTCTGTGTAGGGTGAGAAAAATGCGATGGTTTAAATTTCCATAATACGTTCTCCATAATAAGTTCTTTCTTCCGCTTCCTTTCCGTATGAATAAAATATATTTTCGTTTGCATTTGTTTTTATGTGAGTACAAATATTCATGCTTTATAAATTAATTACATATATATTTAAAAATTTTTCACATATAAAGATAGTAATTATGATCTTGTTTAATTAGTCACTGCAAATAAGAGCAGTTTCTTTTGCAAACTGGACACAAAATGACATACATACAGGTTTTGATGGAATCAAGCACCAATTCATCATTATCGTCGATCCTATGTGCAACTGGTACTTCAGTGACTTCAAATACCCTTAATAGGGGGGTATTTGAAGGGAGCTCAACCCCAGTGGGGTTGAGCTCAGTCCCCGGATCTCTCTTCGATTGAGAACGTTTGGAGCATCATAAAAAGGGTCCTACAACCAGCTCGGGATTTTACCAATCTAACGCAACAATTGGACAGAATTTGGCACGATACTTCACAGGAGCACATCTGCCAACTCTATCAATTAATACCAAGCCAAATAACTGCGTACATAAGGGCCAGAAAAGGATCAACGCGTTATTGACTTGTTTACTTTGTGAGGCCTTTTCTCTTGATTAAATCATTCAAATTTTATGAAGCTGTAATCAATTGTTTTTCTCCACATGTACATCACATCTACCATTTTTTGTCCCATTCGGACCCCCCCCCCCCCCCTTCCACCTCATCTACCAATTTTTGTCCCCACTTCATCTTGGTGTGTCTTTTTTTTTTTTTTTCTCTTTGGGGTAACATGAAATTAAAAAACTCTTTATTAATTTTATTAACCTTTTTCAAATTGATGCTATTATTTTAATTTAGTCAAAATACGATTCAAAAGAGAACACATGATAAATCACTTAGTTAAAATATATTATAATCATTTTAAAAGTAAATTTAGCTCTTTGTGTATATAAATAGGAAATAAAGTGCATACAATTTGTAATTAAGCGTATTGTAGTGAATCTCAGTAATATCTGTATAGTAAACTTAATTTAGTTTTTTTTTTTTTTTTTTTTTGTGTGTGTGTGTGTGTGTGTGTGGTATCAATAAAAGAAGGTGAAACGTAACTTTTATACGAGGCCTTTCTAAAGGATTCTGATCCATAGTCACGTGAGATTCAGGGGAAACCACAGAAAATTACATAAGCAGCTAAACCAGCAAGTATGGCTGACCTGGTTTCGAATCCCACCTTTCCTGTTTACCAGCTTCAACTTCACAGCTTTTGGTGGTACCACTTCAATTAACAACCGCACATAAACCGTAGTGTATCCAAATACTTTTATATGCCCCTGTAAATGAATTATAAGTGCAGCACGTACGACTTTTCACAGAGAACATATTATTTTACACGTCATAAAATTTTAGTTTTATTGGACGATCAATTTATATTTAAATAATTTACAGCACAGACAGACTTACAGACAAACCGAAATCATAAACATTTTGTTTTCTTTCGAACAATCATGAAAGTATTGAAACAAATTTCAACTTTTATTTTGCAAAATTTTTTAACATGATTTTAAGGGTTTGTAAAATACAGAGGGCTTCAAAATATAATTATAATGAAATATCGCATAAAACACGTTTCCAACAAAAAATATTTCATTGTTTGATTTTAAGATTTACTATGATAACAAAAACAATAAACTACAGAAGATCCATACAAACGAAATTATAAAATTTGTTCCACTGTTTACACATTTTGGATTATATATATATTTCCTGTTTTAACTTATGCTTCAGAAACTTAATTATTAATGAGTAAAATTATACAAAAGCTTCAAACAACACAGAGAAGCATGGAGATATGCATGTTAGGATTCACCTGAAGACAGGGCCCGACTTAGACTACCTGGAGCCCCGGGGCAAGCTTATTCGGGGGGGGGGGGGCTTGCAGTGGCATAAGAGGTCTTTAGGTTGCAATATTTCTGCTTATGCCTGTTGGGGGCCCTTCCAGAAGGGGGGCCCAGGGCAACTGCCCCGCATGACCTGGCGTTAATCAGGGCCTGCCTGAAGAGACAGAAAGCGAAACACATGGATTAGGGAGCAAACCAAAGTTACTGATGCCTTTCGTAGAGTTAAGAAGTTAAAATGCAGCTAGAATGAGCACCTTGCCAGAAGAAACGGTGATAGATTGGATCATCGAAGTCCTATTTTGGATTCCGAGAGATAAGAAAAGATCAATGAAAAAAAAAAAAAAAAATGTGTCGTTCGAAAAATGAGATTGTGAAGTTAGGAAAAGCGGAATGAAGAAAAATTTCAGGAAACAGGGTAGATTGGGATCATCTAGGGAAGACCTTCATCTTGCAGTGGATTTACAAAAGCTGATATTGATAACATGTTATGTATATAAATATTTTATAAAAAAAAATTGGTCGGGAGATAAAGATAGCGTTTGTTGTTTCACGGCATTTCGTCGAAATGCTTTTGCCAGGTTCGATCCCAGGTGCGCTCGTCGGCCTAACCGTTCAGAGTTTTCCGTGGTTTTCTCCGAAACTTGCGTAAATACTGGCTAAGACCCTTTAGAAAGACCCCTCACGGAGGGCACTTCCCCTCAGGCCTAGGATCCTGGCCTTACTTCCCAAACACCGTAGTGCTTGGACAAAGTGTTAATCGGTAGTGCACTAATTGAAATTTACGAAAAAGAAAAAAAAATTCTGTCAGAGCCAGAATTTAATCTAGTACGACAGGACTTTTTTGTATATTAGACTTTTTTGTATATTTTGTCAAATTTTCCATGTAAAGGCCTGTGATTTGTGATAACTGTGCAGGTGCACACTCGTATCAATCCCCGATCACATACCTTTATTGGAAGAGATAGCGTCTATTGTCTCAAATCAACGAGGTGCTTCGGAGTACCCGCATTTTGTCACGGGCATCTACACAGTGTTGCTAGATTGGGGACGTTTTTTATTCAGCTACCACCAATAATTTTGAGAAGTGATATTTGATATATGTAAAAGATGATTAATCTTCGAAGCGATTAGGCAACAGTTACAATTACAAATTATTGGTGGATATTGAATTAAAAAAGTCCCCAATCTGGCAACACTGCCTCTACAGTGGTTTTAAGTTTGGATTAGATCCCAAATGAAAAATAATAATTTTTAATTTTTCGATGAATTCTCTTCCGCTTTTTGAATTAAAATCTACATTAAAAGCCCCGTCAAGAAATAAACCAAATACATTAAACTCAAATTTATTTATTTATTTAACTGTAAGAACGTGTGAAAAATAGTTTAAACCATAATTTTGAATCCGATTGTCTACAAAAGATTCAATTAATAAAAATGACGCGAAAGTAATATTGAATTATATTCATGATGCTGACGCATGTAAGAAAAATTGCTAAAAATAATTCGAACTCTCTCTCTCTCTAAATCTAACTTTTGAACGGTTTGAACTTTTTCTCAGAAATTGGTGACTTTTGTTTAACTTAATCTTTTTACTAATTATTAATCCAACACATTAAAGTCGATTTTTAAATATTAAAGTTTTTACAATTACATACAATAATTATCTTCTCCCTCAATTTAAATAAAAGAAAATTGTTACAGGTTTATTTTTTACGACATATAAAGAAATATATATTTATTATTCGTATGCAAATAAATTTCTTGTCATGGGATTATTTTGAGAACTAGCCTTTTTTTCCGCAAGCTTCGGAGAAAACCATAAAAAACCCCCAACGGCTAGATGGATGAAGGCGACTTGGGATTAAACCCGACATCTCCAGCCTACCAGCATCGAGAACAGAACCGCTCGACCACTGAAATAGGCTTTTTTATTGAAAGTCCAAAAAATAGTATTAAGCACTCTCAAATAATTTGTTAAAAATTATTTTGTTAATAAATAAGTTAATTTATTTTTTCTTTTCACTAAATATTTTAAACTAGTTTTTATATATAAAACCTTTTTACTTTCTCTTACCCATAGGGCCGAGAAAGTATTGTTTTAGGGTAAAATTTTCGAACGTGAGTTTTTGTTATGTTTACATGTTCTGTCTGAGGTCCCCTGAATACAAAAATCATGTTTTTAGCGAATGGTCTGTGTGTCTGTCTGTTATCAGCATATCTCAAGAACAAATAATTGCAGAAATCCCAAACTCGGTATTCTAAATGTGTATCATATAGGGATGCTACCCTAAGCTTTTCGTTGAGATGAAGCAAATGGTTCGTGTACAGGGACACTCAAAAGTATTCAAATACATTACGTCTATGGGAGAAATTGAGGGTAAGTAGAGTTTATTATCTATAGACTGCACTAAACCAAATGAAACGAATATATATCTTGTGTAATAGAGATAGTGAACTGGTTAAAAAAAATAAAAAATGTGTATGTAGGAGCCTCATCTCCCCGTGGGGGGGGGGGGGGAAGTCCCCCCTCGAGGGGAGTAAATTTTCATGATAGGTATATTTCAAAAGAGCTCGCCAATACCTTTAAAACGAATGGTTGAACCATCGATCTGCGATAATTTAAAATAAAGTTATAATTTTTTTTTTTTTTTTTTTCATTTTTAACAAAAGAAAAAAAAAAAATTGTAATATTGAGAATAAATTTAAATTTTTTGGGGGGTATTTAGTGTTATATTACTTCTCTAATATGGAAACTGTGTGCATTATCATGGGAGATAATTTTTTTAAATAATAATTTTAATAAATTATTTTTACTGAGTGAATTTGTATAGAAAAATATAGAAGAAGTCGTGTGGTGGCCACAACACACTAGTTATTTGTTGATAGTGGATGTGCTTTACTAATAATATTTTACCACTTCCAGGAAAGCTGTTCGGGAATTGAAATAAATTCTATAGAGATATGGTAAATAATGTATGTTTTAAGCTAAATATACATCACTTGTTTTTTGTACATTAATGAAACGAGGGGTTGAGGGGGGCTGTAGCCCCCTCACACAGAACTAATTATCATATAAAACTCTTCCTAAGCCTAATTTGAGATGTTTAACATAGGTTATCATAACAGTACTCGTTATCTTACTTCTTAATCTCCAACCTGTATTTATAGTATTAAATTCCAGGGTAAGAGAAAGTAGTGTGAGTCTGTGAGTGACACACCAGATTATTTATACTAAATGTATTTTAAAACAGATTTTTTTAATAAAGACCCGAAACAATAGTACGAGTATTTAGTAATCTCAACTATTTTATTAGAAATACATATATATTTTATAAATCACATCAGTTTTCTATTTACTTATTTATTTTATTTGTAATCATTCATAGAATTTTTTTTTTTTTTTTAAATAAAAGTATTTAGTTTAAGTATTAAAAATTCTCACTTGTGATAAATAAAGTAGTTTTTAATTAGATTTATTTTTATTAAACTAGAGGGTTCTACCCCAAGCTCTCTCCGATCACCAGTCCTCGAGGGAGGTTTCGCTCCTCTCGCGGGGCTTTTCCCACATAATTGCCGCTTGGCTTTTCATTGAATATGAATATTGATAACACATAACATAAGACAAAAGCAGAACAATATTATAGAAATCTCCATATTTGCCATCACGCTGAAATACATAATCTATATAAATAAAAAGAAGAATCTGTGTGTGTGTCTATGTCTGTTTGCGCTCGGGTGTTCACACTACTGATTGCAGAGCTACAAAACTTGGCAGATGGATACCTGAGCCCCTACAGGTATGCACCTCACCGAAAATCTTTCGAATTTGAATATTATTAATTTTTTTTTCCTATTTTCATTTTAATCATCTGCATATCTTAGCGGCGAAATTATCATCATTATTATTATTATTTAAAATTTATAGTATTTATCAGGAAAAATAGTTATTTATAGAAGAAAGGATTAAAATAATTAAAATTTGTTTTTTTATTCATTTAATTATTTTTAAAAGAAAATCTACTTTTTATTTTATTTATTATGTTCATCAGAATCATATGGTAATATTGTGTAAAGAGCAAGCAATAAACTGTATGCTTCCCAAACTAAAATATTTAATAGATGCTGAGATATAGTCATTTTTTAAATAATAGTTCTTAAATAATAGCAGATCCACCTGTCATCAATAAATACCCAAATTGAAGTGCTCAAGAAAGATCTTTCTGTAGGCAATAGGAACATGGACCCGATGCAGTGTGGGCGAAAAAAGAACTGCTGTAGGCAGTGGGTACCGTACCCGAACTTATGAAGTAAAGTAAAGTTAGCGCGATTTCAATGTAGGTATTTTTTTTTTTTTTTTCTCTTTTGTTGAAAATTCATTTAAATATAGTGACCAGTGAAGCGGGCGTAGCCTGCTATTCTATGGAAATAAAGAGAAGTGCCTGTGTATTTGTCTGTACTCTGGTGCTCACACTACTATTTGCAGAGCTATAAAACTTGACAGATGGGTAGCTGGAACTCTGCAGGTGTGCACCTGATAGAGAATTTTCCAAGTTTCAAATATGAATTTTTATAATAATAATAATAATAATTATTATTATTATTATTATTTTTTTTTTTTTTTTTTTGTTTCAGTTTTAAACATTGCCTTCTCTATTTTTTAATTTTTTCATTTCAATCACGCTATTTATTTTTTATTTATTTAATTTAATTCATTCATTTAAAGACAAAATCTTTTTTTTTTTTTTTTTTCCCTTCTTTTTTTTATTTATTATATTTATTGCAAATCAAATGGTAATGCAGTAGAAAAATTAAGTATATTAACTTTTAAATTTAAAAACTTATTTATAACAGTTGTGTCTGTGTATAATTTTTATAGTATAACAAATTCTTATTTTTCCTTTATATATACATATATTAAGACAAAAGACAAAAAGAAAATAGAAAAAAGATTTATTATTTTACAATGTTGAAATTTTGTACTTCAACTTATTATGGTATAGGGATATTTAACTGATTGTAAAGGGATTTTTTGTATAACGACCATATAAATGCATATATACATATACACATACAATTCTTAAAACCAAATCGAATAAAATATTTGAGGGATTTGATAAATATTTTTACCTTTCTAATGCACTTTTATAGTTTCCTATAATGTCTGATATTCGTTTGTGTATGTATAAATAAGTTATATGTGTGTAAATATTTATTAATTGCAATAACATCAGTTTTCTTTTTTGTAATTCTTAGTTTTGGTTAACATTCTAATTGAAACTTACTCATTGCTTTGAAGGCTTGATTTTTAAATAAAGAAGAAATAGCACATTTTTTTTTTAAATTTAGCAAAGAATTTAAATGTAAGATTTATGCATTTGTGTTAGTCAACTGTCATGTAATTTAGTAAATGATATTCGACAATAGATATATTTTGTTAAATATGATGAATTATTATTATATAACAAAAGATTTATTTTTCCCAGATGAGTGTATAAGATGAATAAAATCTGAAATTTTGCACCACCTCCTTAAATAAGTAAACTTTTGTATTTAAAAAAAAAAAAAAAAAAAAAAAGTGAAACATATGCAAGATGAGTATATCTTGATTTTTAATACAAGCTTATTGCTATAGAAATTAGAAGCAAGCAATTTTCAATAAAATATAAAACACAAGGATTTTTATTTCTTTTTCTGGACTTCCCCCCCCCCCCCCCCCCAAGCAAATAACTATATTCAGGGGTAACTGTGAATACATAAAATCTGAAATTTAAAATCAAATATCGGAAATACGGTAAATTACTTGAATGCAATCACCTTTGTATATTTAAAAATAAATAAATAAATAAAATAAAATAAATTGTACAAGACCCTAAATAAATTTATTAGTAAAATAAATAAAAATTTAATGTTAATATAAAAAGGGAAGAGAAATATACAGGATGGATGACATCTACATTCATATATTTTCGACATTTGATGTACATCTTATGTGTAAGTGAAAAAATACATTCAAAAGATGCTTACTTACTCTCCTTGAAAATTTTTGATCAATGAACTAATCAGAAGCAGAAAATATAACCAACAAAGACACACCAACAGACAGAAAATATTTTATAAATTTCTGTCT
The DNA here is from genome assembly GCA_963930645.1 of Salticus scenicus. NCBI lineage: Eukaryota > Metazoa > Arthropoda > Arachnida > Araneae > Salticidae > Salticus > Salticus scenicus. The sequence goes on from OZ005652.1 coordinate 241,197,036, forward strand.
GAAGACATGTTTAGCTAGCATTCATTCTTCTTAAATTTTCCCCAGGGACAGGCATCAAACTTCACATCATATTCAGCTTCAGATAGTAGACACGTAGACAGTTTATAATAGAGAAAAAATACTTACAATGATCTATAAATTTTATCAATTTCAAAATACTAGAACATTATATTAAAGTATAAATACTACTGGAATTTTTCTCGGATGAGAGTGGAAAATAAATAAAAGCTGAAAATTTGCACAACTCCCTAAATAAACTTATCAATAAATAAAAACTGAATTTTAAAATAAAAGGTAAGAGACACATATACACAATGCATGTACATCAAATATTGAAAATATATTATGTAGATCTCATGTATAAGGAAAAAAATACATTCAAAAGATGCTTACTTACTCTCCTTGAAAATTCTTGAACATAGGAACCGGAAGCAGAAAATATAACCAGCAAAGACGCACCAACAGACAGAAAATATTTTATAAATTTTTGTCTGAAGATGTATTTAGCTAGCATTTATTCTTAAATTTTCCAGGAACAGGCATCAATCTTCACATCATATTCAGCTTCAGATAGTAGATAATTTATAATACAGAAATAGTACTTACAATGATCTGATTAGATAGGTACTAACTCAAAAAGAAAATAAAAGGCAAAAAGTGGAAAAATTCATATTAGCAGCCAATGGTTAGCAATAACTATGTCATTATTTCATTAGTGGCTAACTTTGTTTTTAAAGGTAAAATTTCTAAATAAAGGTCGGTAGGTAATATTAAGAGAAAATAAAAACAAAGTAAAATTATTTAGTCAGTAATAAACAAATCAATTGTGTACAAAATATGGAATAACTGTCTTTTATAGTTAAATTAAGATTGTATACAGAGTAAAGGGGGGGGGGGCTTTAAAATATATTTTATAACCCTCTTAAGTGGCCTTGTGGCTACTGAAAATTTCTGTTACTAAGTTAGGGCAGCAATTACATGAAAAGGAGGCAAAAGATTCACATCATTTAAAAAAATTTCTGTCAAGCATACAATTACAAGTTATCAATGGTGATTCTGATTAAATCAATTTAGTGAACTACATATACAATTTTCTGAAACACTTTCATACTTACATAAATCCTTATTTTTAATACACGCTTATAGATATTGATAAATCTATTTCATTAGAAATTAGAAGCAAGCTATTTTCATTAATATACATATATATATATATATTTATTTTTTCCCCCGATAAAAATCACCCCTGCAATTAACTTTAACATGCTCTTTTCAATGTGGAAAAAAAAAAAAAAAAAAAAAAAAAACATAACAATTACATGCTACAACCACAAATGAAAATTATAACTTAATTTAATTCAAAATATTTAAAGTTAATTCTATACAACAATCGCATATATGCCATTAATAAAAATAAAACCAAAGTAGTTTTACCACATGCTTCATTAATGTGAAATAAAATTTTTAATGATTAAGATTATTCTTATGCATAATTACAGATAATATGCAACAAGTAACTGTATTCATAGTATTATTATAAAAAAGAATATGCAACGAGTAATTATGTTTCAGAGTAATTATAATAAAAGCAGGCTTCTTTAATGTTAAAATCATGTTTACTTTAGCAACACAACATACGAATAAAGTTTTAATAGCAGGAGACTTGGCGTTGGAATATTAAAACAGGAATAAACTACTACGTCAGAAACGCCAAAGAAAAATTATTGAGGTGCATACAGCTGTTTCGGTAGCCTAAAGCGTACCGTCATCAGTGCAAAAAGAATTCTGAATCTTGAGAAGTGCTCGTATATATAGGAGAGGGACCGGATTTAGTTCAACCAATAGGAATACGGAAGAGGTGGGGAGTGTGGCCAATAGGAATTAATGAATGTGTAGCTGTGTAAACAGTAGAAAAATTAAGGAAATGTGGACTGAATGTAAAATTTCCAACAATCAGACAAATAGGGAACAGCGAAATCACAATTTACAAGGTTTTTAAAATTTTTATAAATATGAAAAGCTTCAAAGAAATCGAGTTCATGAATGGATTTAGGTCTGCAAATTATTTTAGCTGAATTAAATTTAAAATTATGATTTTCCTCCCAGCAATGTTTAGAAATAGCCGATTTATTGGTTTCTTGTTTGCGGACGTAATTCATATGTTCTTTTAGACGAAATTTAAGACTGCGTTTAGTTTGGCCAATATATGATAAACCACACTGACAGGAAATACTATAAATGCCCCAAGAATTATGCATATCAATAGGATCTTTTAACTGAGAAAAGGTGAGTTTATTGGAAGGCGAAAATATTATTTTAAAATCATATTGTTTGAGGATTTTAGCTATGGTTTGACTAGTTTTAGAAAAATAGGGTAAATATCAGTATTGTTTTACCCTTCTACCTTCATGGATACACAGCACGGAGTAATATTTAATAGGAGACGAAGGTCCAATGGGAGAAAACTTGAAAACTGTGATCTAAATTTTTGGTAAATATTGAGGGCGCCACTTGTCATTATTCCCTATCTCGGGGCGGATATACTGTTATTTTCAATAGAATTTTGCTGGAGTGCATTTTAAAATTTTAATTTTAAGCAATTTAATTTTTTTGTAAGTGCTTAAAACTTCAAAATTGAGATGTTTCAAATAAATGCTTCGTTCCTAGTTGTAAAACAGGCTATGATAGTGATAAGAAAAAAAAAAAAAGCCCTAGGAGAGAAATAATGTCCGAGTTCGTTTTCTGCACCTAAAGTAAGTTTATTTTTTTTCTTTACAAAATTTCATCAGTAAAATCTTTGGTTTTTCCTGCATATGAACTTTATTTACGCATGTAATGCCCGCTTTTCTCAGGATAAATAATGCTGTTCACAATAATAAAGGTTACAACACTGGCATAATTTTTTTCATTATTGAGTGCTATATCGATTTCAGGCCATTCTGTCGTGTATGATAAAAATGAATGGCGTTTTTAATTAAATTTTGGTAATTTTTCATTAATTTATAAGATGCAATCTAATGTGGTGCAGCATTTAAATAAAAAATGATTTACTCAGATATGTATTAAGTATTATATAAAAGTGGAATTTAAAAACTAACTTTGCGAGATAACATCGACCCGCTAATCATAAATGATTTTTAAGCTATTTTAGTACTTTATAACTTATATATCAAATTACGAGAATAAAAGTTTCTTGTAATCTAATATTTAAACTTTCTCTTCTCATTGCAACTATGCAGTTCCCTCCTTGCATATATCTGAAAACTTTTTTGCATTTCTTTATTTTATGTCATGAGTGACTTCATAAAATTTTTACTGAAGTTTTTAATGTGCACTAAACATAAATATTAGAATTTAATGGACTCCCCCCCCCCCCCCCCAAAAAAAAAAAGTACCAATTGTTTTCTTAAATTTCTATTATACAGTATACTGCAGTAATGTTAAAAGAAATGAAATGTATTGTTAACCTGGCATGATCTCAGAATGAAATGCCTCACTGACTAGGCTACCCTTTCTCTTTCCATTTTGAAATATTTTATTAGATACAGTTTCATATTTGTTTTGACACAACTCCATATGTATACTATTTGCATAAATTCTCATAATACTGCATTATTGTGCAAAATTTTGACTTATTTTCCTATGTTAAAAAAATCTGAAATTTTAACATCTTATGAAATTTTCAATTAAAATATTCAGAGACAATGACTTCTATACAACTGTCATGAATTGTATTTAAAACTAGTTTAATATCATTATGATTAAGATATTCCTCATAATTCCTGTTTATGTGGAATTTTTTTCTTATTTTTCCATGTTTAAAAAAATTATACATTACAAATAACTAATGAAGTTTTTGAAGTATAATGTGTTCATAGTTATTAATTCCAGCATCAAACATGATTTTTTAAAAATTCAATATGACTGTTTGTTTTTTCTCAGATTCATTATACTTCTCATTATTGAGCTTAATTTTTTACAGATGGGTCCAAGACAAGTGTCTTGTTTGTGACTTTGCCTCTAGTAAAACTGTTTTTAGTTCTCAACTTCCCAACTTTTTATATTTTCTCAACGAAGTTTTTTTTTTTTTAACATTAAAGTTCCACCCAATTTTTTTTCACCTCACCCTAACAGGAAATTTATCTTCAGAGACTCTGAGAATTCTGGATTCATTTTAAACTATGGAATTTTAATAGTGGGAAATCAAACCATAGCACTGCCCTTATATGATTACATAACTTGTTACTAATAATGTCTTGAAAATTATCTAGAAAACTTGGAACATTTTCAGAGTACCACCGATCGGGTTAATGACTCTGCTAATTGAGATCAGGGAAGGGGCTGGCACCTGGGATAACAACAAAAACCCTGATCAGTGAAATTGCAGATGAAGCCTCCAGGTGTCAGGCAAAAAATGCCGGCAAAAGCCCAATTAAGTATATATGTACGAAAAAATTAAGAAGATAATCCATTATTTAGAGCTTTCTTTCTATATAATCTGCAACATTAGATGATGTGTGATAGTGATATTCAAATTTTATTATATTTCTCCTTAGATTCATGGTATATTAAATATTAATAGTGCTTGGCGTGGGATTATAAAAATAAGACAAACAACAACGCCAAATAAAAATAATAGTAGAGCAGACCGCTGTTTCAGTAGCGGTTAGCGTACAGTCTTCATGCTAAATGCTACTGAAATAACTGGCTGTTCTACTAATATTTTTATTTGGTGTTTTAGACATTGTTGTTTGTCTTATTTTTATACTCATTGTATACTACTTTAACATAAATTACCAGACATTTAGTGAAATATTTAAAAAATACTGGCTGAATAATATCGAAATATTAAGAGTGTAAAGAAAGCACTACATCTCCTTTTGCATTGAAAGTTTTGCCACGAAAGCAAAAACGAGACCAGTAAGAAAATAAAATTGTTTAGGATTATCCTGTTAAAAGGTACACCTGAAGGCAAAATTATTAAATATCTAATCAGTGAAATATGAGCATTTTTACAAAATATTGAATTATGCATGTGCAAGCTTCAACAAAATTTCTTTTGTATAATTGAATAGCCCAATGTATTGAACTAGGAACTAATATGAAAACCCCAAATAAATATTGTGTAAATTCAAACAGTTAGTATTCAAAAGAATTACCTGAATTTCAATTCCTTAAAAAAAAGAAAATGGTGAGTGTTTTATCAATATTTATTCACATAACTACCTTACAATACATCTTTTTTTTTTTTTTTTTTTCCCCAGAGGAACTGTATATGATTTTCGTATTATTGCTTAAAACTTACACGATATTTGTTCATCATTTTCAAATAAGTTGCTCAATACATTTGGCTATTAAATTATGAAAATAGATTTTGTTAATTTTTTGTGCATGCAAAATTAAAGCTTATTTAGGAAAAATGCTTATTATTTCATAAAATGTAGATCTTAACACAATTCTATAATAATGCAAAAGTTTTCAGACATAAACAATAAATTTTCGCAGTTAAGATGCACTTTATTTACGTTGTGAAAAACTGTTAGCTCAGAAGACAAAATCTGATGTATTAATTTTTCTTTATCAACTTAATTCAGAGGTTTTAAATGAAAAAGTTGCTAGTATTACAATAATTACAAAAATAAGTGATAAAGTAAATAATTTGGTCCAGGTATATACAGGCTATGTTTATAAAGTAAATTTAACAATGAAATTTAAAATCTGCCCAAATTCCTGAAGAATTTAAAGATACTCTATTTTGATATGTGTAAGAGAGATTTGATGATGTTTATATTACTTTAAAGCAGGGTTGGGTTTCTTCCAGGACAGTGGAAGAAACTGGAAAAAACCGGAAGAAACCAACCAAAAGACAAAACCAAATGTTCAATATTAAAATTTATGAACTATATAAACTCAAAGTATAAATATAATGCCAAATCTAAACTATAATTCAATTAATATTAAAAATATCTTTAGAAAAATAAGTTATTTGATAACAAACACTAAGTATATACAGGTGATGGGTTTTTTCTTTTCAATGTTAATATTATTATACATTCAAACAGTACAAGTGATAATAATTATGGAATTTTTAGCCATAATATTTGCACTTTTTTTTTTTTTTTTAAAGGATACAACTTTTTGTATAAACTCGAAGCTGGTACCCAATGAACTGTATCAATAAGTAAGATACCTACTTTTAAACTGTCCTGCAAGCTCTCTAGGATAAAAAAAAAAAAAAAAATCCATAGTTTGTATTTATCTATTTTAAGTTGAAAAATAAAAGTGCAATATTGAACTACGAAAAAACTTTTCGTTTGTTTTACAGTCAACTCCCTCTAACTCTCAAAAGTTTTGTCCAGAGGTTGTGCAGATAATAGGAATTTGCAAATTAGAGATCATTGCCTTTGTTTACAGTTTTCTTTTACAGATGCAAAGTCAGTTATTATTAATTAGACATCAAAACGGAAAGACGATTTTTAATAAATTTTAGAATAAACATTTCTTTAATATTTAATAAAACTAATCTATCACATTCATATATGATGGTAAATAATTTAAGCATATTCAAATAATAGGTACCTATAAAATGTAAACAAACATATTTAGAAAATACGAAACAAAATATATTTGAAAGTCTGGAAATAATATTTATCGCTGATTAATTTTGTTAAACATTCATGTAATAGTGGTTTATTTTCAGCGTCAGTCTGTATGAATTGCAGGATAATAAATAGAATGTTACTCTCCCCCCTTCTCCATTTGTGTTTCAAAGTAAGGGTTATGCTAAAAGTTTGATAAAAAATAATTATAAGATTAAAAAAAAAACTTTTTATATACCATGTTTTTAAATTTTCTGATGAGTCATTAATAAAATACGTGAGGCTAAAAAATAATATTTAAGCACGTGAAATCAGTTCAGTGAAATAATAGTGAAAAAAAAGTTGGTTTTAAAAATAAAATATTACTCCTTTTAGAACAATGTATATTAGCCACGTACATTAGCACTTATCAATGTGTATAAAATTTTAAAACTGATAATGGCATCAATTTTTGTGAAATGCATAATTTAACTTTTTATCATTTTTCCACATTCACGTTGAATTAAAAGTATTTATTTTTATGTCGAAAGAAAATGAACTCGTAATTTTTTTTTTTTTTGGCAACAATTAAATTATAGCTAATTTTTTAATGGCTATTTTATTGCTATTAAGAGCTTATTATTTTCATATTTTAATTAATTAAAAGAAAACTATTCGAAAATCTGACTTTGAAGTCAGAACCGTGTTGTCACCGGGTTCTGAGTTACTGTGAACGATGAAATGAATGGTTCACATATCTTTCATGGCATTTTTTACTTTCTGAAAACACATAGGTAAGGAAAGTATTGTAATCATGACAAAAATTTGACTTTGTTATGTTAGTGTATCTATATGTTTTCAGGTCCCAAAAGTTCATTTTTGCTATTTTTACAATGATGTATGTATGTCTGAGTAGAGTGAACACAATATTGTCTAAATGCTTTGATCAAATGAACTAAAAATTAGTACATATGTTATAGGTTATCGCAGCACAAACTGTATACATCTTGGAGAATCCAGAACAATTTTTTTTTTTCCTTTACCAGAACACAAAGATAAATTCTTTATCATTATAGCCTATGGGCTCAGATAATCTAAAGTGTGATAGCATCTAAATTCCTTAATCAAATCAGCTGAAACTTCATATACATGTTAGAGGTCACTGTCGAATGAATTGTATTGATTTATTTTGGTGAATCTAGTATTTATAGCTTTTTTTTTTAAGGGGAATAATGAAAAATTCTGTAATATTATATAGTCTGAAAATTATTAAAAACATGATGGTGCCAGAATGCCTCATTTGATTGAACTTTAATTTCATATACAAGTTATATGTCACACAAACTGTATACATTTTGGTGAATCTAACACTATTAGTTCTTTTACAGAGATGCACAAAAGAATTTGTGTACATACCATTTCATTAAACAATATACTATTTGGGAACAGATAATCAAACACTTATTATAATTTTCTCGTTTGTTTATTTAATGACTTCTCTTACTTCATTTTATTTAAACAACAGTGAATTACTTAATGTTCAGAAATTCGATTGGAGTCACTCAACATTTCTATTATTTCTCTTAAAGCTTCTGCATATATTGTTAAAGACATTACTTTTCTTGTGAAAAAATAAATAAGTTTTCTATGTGGAAGTAAAATTTAATTTTGTATATTTTTCATTTGGAATTTCTATTACCAAGTAATATTTTTTTTACAAAATTAAAATAAGAATATAAAATTATCAAATGATTAAGTATGTAAATTTGATCTTTTAAATTCTTGGATAAAAAAAATGGCATAATGCAAATGAAATGTTATATAGAAATGAAAGCTTAGCTTTGAAAGGACATGAAGACATAAATTGATAAAAACATTCTATCTACATTTATGAGATTTTTTTTTTTAACCAAGTATAGAAGTATTAAATCAGACATTTCCATGTTAAGTACAAAAATAACAAAGAAACAAATTATTTTTAAGATTATAATCGTCTATGTATTGATCAATCATGTCGTTTGTGAAAAACTTTAATATTGAAAATAATCTCTTTCATGGGGGGGGGGGGGATTAAGTTATTTTTTTTTTTATTGTCAACATTATGTACTGAAGATAACTCAACATTATGCATAAATTCTTTTTCTGGCTTGTTTTTAAAGATTTAAATATAGCATTAAATAACTTTTTTTTTTCCCTTTTATATCCAGTATGATAATATTATAATAGTCCACCACAACATATTTACTTTGTTACATCTACAAACTGTACATAACCAATGTAATTAGCATTTTCTTCATTTTTTTAATTACACTTTTTATTAATTAAATTATTAATTTTTAAAAAACTATTTCTATTGCTAAAAGTGGTAATTTAAAGTTAAAACTGCAATTTATTGTTTTAACAGAATACTTTTATGCACTAAACATGTACAGTTCAATGGATTTTATTTTGTCCAGTTCTGTGTGGTTTTTTCCAGTTTTGTCCGGTGTCCCAGACTTTTGACAAAAAAGTGGACAAAATAACAACCCTGCAATTGAGAACTACAAAATCTGCACAACTCAAATTTTGTTAATTTCAGTTCATAAAATAAATATTATATTTAAGCCAGAAAAATTGGATAAATCTAACAAAATGAAGAAAGTGCACTACAGCAGCATTTCACTGTAGTAGTACATGTAAGAAATCTCTGCTTCTTTTTTTTTTTTTTTTTTTTTTTTTTTGGGGGGGGGGGGGGGGGGAGGAATATTACTATGTTTAAGTACAATTTAATTTTTCTCTTTCTACATTCTTGTGCCACATTAAGATGTATATAATAAAGGAATAAACTAAAACGAGTACTGATCTGAGGCTAAAAAATTTTCTGTGTTTTTCAGGAAAATTTCCAAAGCAATTATTTTAGTAAATTTTTTACACTAATCACAGTACAGTTAAGTTTCAGTAATGTTAGATATAGTATGAAAAACAAAAGTTTTTAATTAGATATTTAAAATATTACTAGATATATGTTTTGAGCAACTTGCTCCAGAAGGAGAAGGTTAATTTAATACAAGTTATCTATAGTTGCTAATTAGAGTTTTGAATGTCCTTACAACATCTTTGTGTGAATGCAGTTATAAAGCATTTGGCGACATAATAAAATATAATATTGAAATATTAGTCACTGCGGTACTGCTGAGTTTCTATTTTTCAAGATATTCATTTGATAAATGATGATACAGCAATGCTTTTCAAACTATGGCAGCAATTCTGATTTAGGTCATTTCATGGTCTCTGCTTCTGAAAATGTCTCAGCCAGTTGAAATTTAGTTATGATCTTGGTCAAATTTTCAATTAAAAAGAAAACTTAAAAAAATAAAATCCATAATCACAAAATATGCATGTTGAAAATTTTAGAGAAAAATCTTATAAAATTACATTTTTTTTTTTTTTTTTTAAATCTCTTTTTAAAACTAATTTCTAAAATGGGAGAAAAAATTAAAAAACCAATTGTGCTTTTTATGCAAGCAACAGGAAATACAATTGCCTAAATAAGGTAAAGATACCAGTGTTCACCATCCTTAAAATTTGTCTCAGAGTTTACCACCCTTACATGACATGTTGAAATAAACTTTTAATAGCATCTATGAATTTGAATCTGCTCGCGCTAGATTCCCTAGAACTGGAGAATCTAGCTTGAGCTGATTCAAATTCTAGATGTTAATTAACGGTTATTTTAACATGTCTTTTGTGAGGGTGGTGACCATTGGTGTCTTTACCTTAAATAAAAAAGCTTAAGTTTAAATAAAATTTGGTCTAATATATTAAATGAATGTCACCATAATTTATAACTAGAAATTTGGAAATCTACCTGAAAGAAAGTAGCACTTCATTTATTTAAAATACCTAAAATTGAGTAATACTTGAAAAACTCATACTGAGTTTCACATTTAAAGGTTTTTAAAAATTAACAATAAAAAAGTAGAAACAAAATCTTAAAATTTCCTTCCTTTTTTTATGGAGGGGGGGGGGATAGAAAATTAGATCCATTATCCAATACTAGTAGAACTTGGATTTTGTGTTTGCAAGTTATGCTTAAAAATAAAACAAATAAATTAAAAATCAAAAGAATTTTGATGAAATGCACTATTACATGGTCTCTATCCTTTGCCAATCACCTTGTACAATTTCTCTGCCAATGGCAGCTAAAACTCATGTTATTCTATGAAGAAATTTGTTATGAAAATTACTCATTATTCAATTTTTTTATTTTTTTTTTAAATTTAAATTCAAAATTTTATAACTGTTATATTTTTTCTTGTTTTTCTAAAACAGTTTTTTGTTTTTAATTTTTTATGTTTCTTTTTGAAGTTATAAAGTGCAAAAAAAGGAATTTTGTTTAATTTTTTTTTGCACTTCATAGCTTCAAAATGAATTATAAAAAATTAAGCAAATTTTGGGAAAAGCAAAAACCAAATTCAATTCTGGAATTTTTAGCTTAAAACGGGGCAGCCATCCCCTCTGTAGAGGATCAAAATTGTGATGGCATGTCTACAGACCACTCTTAGGGTGTCATTCACCGATAGCATAGCACTAGTGTCACATGAATACTTCTCAACCTCTAGATTTTTTTTTATTATTATTAGAAAAACAGAATAATAATAAAAAAAAAAAAAACACTGGCAAGGGAACATTCAAAAGGTGTCGTCTTCAAAAAATATATGTGATGCTACTCTTTATAAAACACCAGAAAGTGAAAAATTATCGGCTGAAATGAATTACAGTGACCACAAAAAATTATCAAAATTATGCATTTTTGGCGATTTAGCACTCTTAAGCTGTAAGTTTGCTAGCACCGAGGTTGCCGTGTATGAACAGAACTGTGTTTTGCTTCTGTGCCAAGTACTCAAAATGTCAAAATCAATCGCCTAACAGTGTGAAATCGCCAAATATGTTTAATTTTGATAATTTTTTGTGCTCGCTCTATTGTGCTCATTTCAGCCAATAAAATTTTCACTTTCTGGTGTTTTATGAAGAGTAGTATCACATATATTTTTTTCAATATTTTTTGAAGATGACACCTTTTGAATGTTTCCTTGTGAGCAATTCTTAAAACTATTTTCTCTGATATAATTAAATGGGATTGAGCTACTGTCAATGATATGTGGCGAGTCTTTGAGAGCTACAGAATGCACAGACACACCATATTTATGTCGATTACTCAACCATCCTACATATATAACAGTCATTAAAAATTACCATAGTTTTCTAGCTTAATGCATGCTTTAAACCATTAAATCATAATTTTTATGTTTTGTTTATTAATTACTTTTTGAATTGATTAATTATTTATATTTTTCTTTGAATATTTTTGTTTACTTCAATGTATTAGTTTTATTTTACAAAACCCACATATTTAGAAAAAACTGTAAATATTCTTGGAAATCCACAATCCTAAAAATAAATAGTATGCATTTTTCCAATGCATAATATATATATGTATGTGCATACATACATACATAAATAATGTTCATCTTGCTTTTGAATATGAGCTTACTGCTGTAAATTAAAATGTTTTATTACACAATAGAAGCGAGCTATTTTCAATAATGTATTGAAAATAATAATTCCTTTTTTATTCTCTGAACAAACAGCTTTAAAATTTTTAAACAGAATAGCCCTTGCTTTAAATCACAAGATGGTTGATGCTGGACAAGCTTATGATTTATTCAACATAAACTAATTTTACTAACAAATTGAAATATGCTAATGAGTTATTTCATGACAATGTGCTTCAACGACTGTCCCTGTGACAGAAAATTTTTATGCTTTCTGTGATAAGCCTCGTTCGTGCAACCTTTTCTGCAAGACAATATTGACATATTTTCTAATTTACACATAATATGTACCCACATAGGTGTCAACTTTTTAAAAAATCTGGGGGGGCGAGTTTCAGTGGAGCTATGTTCAAATAAGATTTAAAAAACTTTAGAATTTATATATATTGCATGTGATACCCCTCATGTGGGCCCCTCGCATGTGATACCAACAATACGGCTATTAAAATGCGTTCTTTGTAAAAATTTTAACTTTCTATAAAGGGAAAAACACAACTGATTTAATTGTGAAGCAATGAACAAAATAATGAAACAAATCAGTAGGCAAGAAAAAGAAAAACTGATCTAATTGTGAAGTAATGAACAAAATAATGAAACAAATCTGTAGGCAAGAAAAAGAAAAATTTAATCCGAACTGATATCAATCTTATCAAAAAGTAATAAGGAGAAATACAATTTTCCTAACTTTAAATTAAAAAAATTCTAAAGGTGATAAATGACTGGATTGAACCTGGCTACTGAACTAATAAGTTCATTAATGAAAATAGAGACTAATTTCTTTTCATACATACATATGAAACTAGTATGTTGTGGCCACCACAAGACTTTCTTCTATATTTTCCTATATACATATTCAATCAGTAACAATATTAAAAAAAAAAAAAAAAAAAAAAAAAAAATACGATTTTTTTTCTAAGTTTTTTTTTTTGGTAAAAGTAATACATATTCAATCAGTAACAATATTTAAAGAAATTTTTTTTTTTTGCTAAAAGTAATACATATTCAATCAGTAACAATATTTAAAGAATTTTTTTTTTTTTTGCTAAAAGTAAAAAAAATCGATAACTTTGTTTCAAATTATCACAGATTTATAGTTCAACCATTCATTTTAAAGGTATTGACGAGATCTTTCGAAAGATACCCATCTTCAAAATTTACCCCCCCCCTGTGGGGGGGTACTTCCCCCCCAGGGGGGAAGCGATGCCCCCACATGCACAGAAATTTTTTCCTAGTTAACTATTACTATTATCAATAACTCATATTAATTTTACAATCACAAGTTAAAAATAACTCTCATTATGTACATTTATACGAAATTTCGTCCTATACTGCCATGTTAAAAATTTAGAAAACATGAGATCACAGCGCCACCTGTTGAGCGATTGATCCCCAAATGTAATCAGCACCAGTTTATGTCAGGGACCAACTAAATACCAAGTTTGGTTAAATTTTGTTTAAAAAAAAAAAAAAAAAAAAGATTTTTTCTAATTTTTTTTTTCATTAAAAGTAAAAAAAATCGATAACTTTGTTTTAAATTATCACAGATTTATGGTTCGACCATTCGTTTCAAAGGTATTGATGAGACCTTTCGAAAGATACCCATCTTGAAACTTTGCCCCCCGGGGGGGGGGGTACTCCCCCCCCCCCAGTTGGGGGGTAACCGATGCCCCCACATGCACAAATTTTTTTTCCTAGTTAACTATTACTATTATCAACGAGACCTTTCGAAAGTTACCCATCTTGAAAATTTACTTCCCGGGGAGGCCGCCCCCCGAAGATTTAAAAGTGGGGGGGCCAGCCCCCCCCGTAGTTTACGCCTATGTGTACCCATAAATATAAAGATATCAGCATTATTAATAGACTGTTGAAGAATCTTTAAATAGAAGACACGAGTTTCTATATTTTACTGAAATTTAGGAGTATCTTTAATTTTTATGTGCAAGTGATAATTTCTTTACTGCAACAATGTCGCTGTGTCACCTAAATTCTACTACAAGGATGAGTGCTAATCAAAAATTGTAACTATGAATAAATATAATTTGATATTTTAATTTATTTCATACGAACAAATAATCTTGAATGTTTCTGCTGTATGATTCGCCATGTTTATTCTAATTATCTGATGCAATGACACAATCTTATATAATAAGTGTTTCAAAGAAATAGGAAATAAAACTACAAAAAAAAAAAAAAAAAAAAAAAAAATTGCTCTTTAGCTTCTGCTCAATTTTATATTTGTGAAATTACCATGCTAATTTCATAACAACACAATACTTACTGCTTTATTTAATTCTGAATTTGTCATGGCAGAAAATTCAATGTTTAAGTTAAAGGCAATTGATACAACATAAATAAAGAAAAGCACTACAAATTATGTGATAAATATCTGAGAAGCATTTATTTACTTTATTACATTAGGTTGAAACTATGTACTCAAATATAAAAAATGCATAAGCTTAAGTTATTTACATTTTAGGAAAAAAGTTTGAAATGGGTAATAAAGGAATGATTTATTTAGATATAAATAATATATATATATATTTTTTTTTTTTTTTTTTGGGGGGGGGGAACATGTTATTTCTTTTAGTAGTTCACAATTGGCAGAAAATATAAACTGCTTTAAGCATCTTCAGATACTTCTCCTGCATTGTGGTTTTTAAATGCATAGTTACATTATCTTATAAATAAGCTGAAACTTCATTTCATATTACTAAATTATTCCAGATAAACTATGCCAGTTACTTCATACAATATTTAGTAAAAAAGTATATATATAAATAATTAAAAATTATACAATAACAATTTTTTATTAATATTCAACTTTAAGAAAATAAAAATCAGAAGTAAATTTGCTTTTTTAAAGTTATAAGAAACTGCAATAATGAGAGTGAGCTTTTAAGAATCTGTTAATAACTTAAAACTTAAAGGACAATTGTCAGGAAAGTTTAATTTTTATACAAATAAATTAAATTCTACAAGTATTATTGAAATCTGTATAATGTGTGTAGCTATTAAAATATTGATAGCCTTAAAGATCCCAATTTTGAAGAGCTTTCAAAAAATAAATGGGCTTTCAGATATGTCTAGTTAAATTTCTTGACATGATTTTTAACACCTGATCTAAACTGCATTTTGAATTCTCACACTAGTGTTAAATTCTAACGGTAAACCAAAATATTGTTTTTCTTTTACAAAATAATACAATGCCAACACTAGCAAATTTATGAAAATCGTATGTAATTTTAACAGAAAATAGGTTATGAAAAAAAAAACTTGCTCAACAAAGAATTATCCCAAGCTTGATGTTGGTAAAAGGAAATTAATGCAAAAATCAAATCGCTAGAAACTTATTTACTACATTTTTTTATACGTCAAATATACTAGTAATGAAAAATTATAATCATCCATAATAATCTACATTTTCAAACGACACATACAAACGATCTCCATTCTCTTTTCTCCCAATTGTCTGTTTTCGCTAGCTTCGGTTCATAAAGATCGTCATTTTTTAAAAGCTCTCTTTCAAAGTAAAATTAGCATAAAATCGCTCTTAAAAAAAACATGTTGCGTAGAATACTCTATTTAATGAAATTTGCTTTCAATCGAAATTTTTTCAGCTTGATATTATTTTTAAAAAAATAATTAAAACGAGACATTTCCCCATTGAATAACATTGCGGAAGCTGGAGAGAAGGAAGGATTGCACGCTGGCGCCCTCTGTAAACATTAGAAAACAACATCACAAAATTTCAGCATTACCTTCTTCTCCTATTAAATATTACTCCGTGATACACAGAGGATACACACGTGAATGCTGCGTCAAATTTTATTTGTTGAATTTTGTAAGTGAATTATTCATGCAAATTTTGTACAAATTACTCTTTTCTTAAAAATATCCCTTTTCCTTTGTACTTTTAAAAATTTTCATTTGTAAGTTATACTATTTTACCATATTTTTATAAACTTCTATTCTTGTTCGGTACAAATCTTGCAGTCGATTTTTAACTAACTTCCGTACTAGCTAGACACTTGAAACTTTCAGAATAGCTCAGAAACCGATGACAACACAATAGTTCGAAGCCCGATTTTCGAATTTTTGATTAGTTTTCTTTTAATTGATTAAAATATCAAAATAGTAAACTCCTAATAGCTTTAAAAATAGCCATTATTAAAATATTAGCTATAATTTAATTTGTTGCCAAAAAAAAAAAAAAAAAAAAAAAACTTATTTCGAAATAAAAATAAATAAATTTAATTAAACGCGAACGTTAAATATTGTGAAATATTAGGCTAAGTTTTACTTTAGGGCACCCATTGACAATTTGTGACGATGTGATCGTAATGAGATCCAGTATATATCATATATCGATACTTTTTCATAGTAACCTTTTTGTATCGAAACTTCGTTTAACTATCTCAGAACTTTGTTTTGCTTTTTGCGCTGACCATTCGTGTATGTATATCATAATGCGGCCCAGCTGAATGATTTTTTTAAAAATGTGTTTTTGAGATTTAAAATTTAATTTTTCGACTGTATTTTATTATTATTATTTTTTAAATAAGTGGAATTATTTAGAGAAAAATTAGTGCATGGTAGTAATTGATGCATTACAGATTTTCATGCATTTTCTGATGCATGTGTCACGAATTAGGGGTATCCAGTAATGTTTTTTTGGTTTTAATATCGGGATACTGACCGCTGCAATACAAATTTTTATGTATTTTCTGATTCATGTGCTTCGAATTAGGAGTATCTGGTGACACGTTTTTGGTTTTAATATTGGGGTACTGACTGCTGCAGTACAGATTTTTATATATTTTCCGATTCATGCACTATGAATTATAGAGGTATCAAGTGATGTTTTTTTGGTTTTAATATCGGGATATTGATTGCTGCAGTGTACAGTTTTTTATGCATTTTCAGATTCGTGCACAACGAACGTGCATCCAACGATTTTATTTATAGTTTTTTTTTGTGATTGCTTCTGTACAGATTCTCAGGCATCTTTTGATTCATGCAAGGTGTAATTTTGAAAATTTGTGGAAAATTTTCAAGTTATACGTAATTTACAACACTGAATTTTATGTGCTAAAGCGTGAAAGCCCTCCAAAAAGTTTTTTTGTGATGAAGTAGCTAAAATTTCTATTACTGTTTTAAATGTTTCTTTTATTAATCTTAAATATGCTTAATTTATTTCAGTGAATTTCAAAACAAGCACCCAGTGGCGTAACAAGGGTGGGGCGGAGGGGGCGGTCCGCCCCGGGCGGCACGATTTTGGGGGCGGCATTTTGGCAATTTCCATTAAAAGTATACCTGAAAATCGAACTTCAATACAATCTCAAACATATAACTTGAATTTGAAAAATATTTTTCTATGAAATTATAAAGATTCTATAAAACTTTCTCATATATTTTTATAGAAAATATTTTCTATAAAAATATTTTTATTATCTTATTATTTCACAAAACTTTGATTTGGATTTTTTTTTTTTTTTTCTCAAAGTATATTACAGAGTTTGCTATTGAAAACTTATTGAAAGAGGTATTAAATAATCATGTCCGATAAAGTAACTCCAATATAACTGAAACTCCACGAAGCCGACTTTTAGGAGGGAAAGCAGGGGAGTAATTCAGACGTTTACCTGCTCCTTGACTTGTTAATTAACAGTTAAAAAGGGATAAACCTACCAGAAAACAAGAGACATTTTTTAAAAACTTTATAATCACAAATATTAGGTCTATATGTGATAATAAATATTCTTCTCTCACGTATGCAACTGGTAATATATGTTAGCAAAAATTACCAATTCTTTAAAAACTAAATAATTGGTAATTTTTGCTAACATATAATTTTACAATATTGGTTTAATATATACCTTTTTTTGATTGAAAATATTAATTTTTCCTGTGGGTAGTAGGCAATATGCTCGTCAGTAGTAAGAAAAATAAGAGGGCTGAAGAATGTCTCGCTCGGGGCGAGTCATTTTTCATGATTATCGAATGATTAAGGAACATTCCTTATGATTTTCGAATAAGCAAACTGAGTGAATTTTTAAGGAGCACCTAAAGCTTAAAATATTTAGCATTCGCAATACTTTTACTTATATACCTTCTATATATTAGTTGACATTGCAGCTGAAAACATTCCATTAGAAGATGATTCAAAATGTAACTTTGTCTTGAAAATTGAGACCTAAGCTCAAGTGTTCCTGGCTTCGAAAATGCGGTTCTAACGTTATATCGGCTTAATATATCAATAATAATGTATCGACAAAAAACTTAAAGAAATAATAAAATATATTCGATTGCTGGTATATCATTAAATGGATGGGAGGAGTGGAAGGTTGAATATCCCCATCACCCTGAAATTACATTATGATTTAAAAGTTAAATTTTGAAAAGTTATTCCTATTATTTGTAATAGATTCTTCGCAAAATAAAAATTTTGGGGAAACTTTTTTTTTTTTTATTATTATTACAAGTTGTCGGCAACCGAAAAATTTTCACCTATTCTTCCACCAGTATATTTATATAATAATTTTTACTTAGTTGATCGTGCAAACGTACTACTAAATTTTTCGACAGAAACATCCTGGTGGAAAAATCAGGGGGAAAATTTCGATTGTCGACACTCTATTTCAAAACATTCCTAAATTTAAAATTTTATTATTAATTTAAAACTTTAGCATATTTAATATTTTTTGTTTTAAAATTCGAATATCTAAACATGTTACGATTGCGGAAGTAATAGATTTTATACATTTTGCTGTTAAAATCAAATTTAAGATATCATGACAGAAATAATGTTAGCTCTCTCGCAAAAAAAAAAAAAAAAAGTGTATGTGGTGCTCCCACGGAAGAAAATCAAACGCAATGAAGAACTAATAATTGAAAATTAGATGTAGTCGGCCAGACATATTTATTCATTAAATTAAATCCTCTTCGTGGATTTAAACATATTGCAAACAAAATATTTTCTAATATTATTTATTTTCTGCTCTACATATAAAATTTCTATTTATATGACTAATGGAATGCCATAGTACAACAGTAATGTCAATTTTTGAAATGAGAAAATTCACAAAATTTTTTATTTAATTCAAAATTTAAAATTTATCATTCAGTCCTTTGCATTTTTCTTTGCCGTACACATAAAGAAACACTACTAGTGACATAACATGAACATCACTTCTTAGAACACCCATGTGCTTAGGCAACAGTAAAAAAGACAAAACAGCAAGTGATGCATTGAATTATTTAACCAAAAATTGTTTTAATATAATAATCAAAACAGATTATTATATTAAATAATCGTTAGCTTATTTAGAGCGTTATGTTTCCAAAAAGAAAAGGAATGAGCAATGAAGAATTTGTTGATACCGCTTTATCTTAAAAAATTGAGCTAAGAAGATAAAAGGATTCATTGACAGATAGACTGGTTGAAGAAATCGACCCTAGATTCTAAAGACAGTAGGATTAACTAAAAAAAAAAACACTTTTAGGTTGATTTCTTTAGAAATCGACCTATTGCAATCACTTCGTTTATCTATCTATCTATATATATATATATATACTAGCAGGCAACGCCCGCTTCGCTGGTCCCTATTTTTAAATGAATCACTATAATGAATTCTCAAAATTCCATTAATTTTTATCACATGAAAAAAAAGAGAAACAAAATCTGAGTAGGAAAAATGTCGCACCGGGTTCTCACTGCCTTCGGAAAAAATTCCCAAAATGCTCTAACTCTTATTTCTATTATTTTCCCACTTCGCCCCCCCCCCCTCCTGTCTATCCTAATAATTTTACAAATTTGAAAATATCCGCAATCGATTTGTAAGTATCAAAAATCTCTATGCACCAGTTTTGAACGATATATCTCTATTTTTATTTTTTTACCGCTCTACTCCCCCCCCCTTCCCGCCCTCCCAATAATTTTAAAAATTCGAAAATATCCGCAATCAATTTGTAGGTATTGGAAACCTCTATGTACCAATTTTGAATGATCTAACTCTATTTTCTTTTTTTTTGCCCCTCTGCCCCCCCTTCCCGGCCCTCCTAATAACTTTACACTTTCGAAAAAATCCCCATTCGACTTGCAGGCCTCTAAAATCTATCTGTACCGATTTTGAACGGCCTAACTGTATTTCTATTTGTTTTTGACCATAGCCCCCCCCCTTCCCGCCCCACCTAATAATTTTAAAAATTCGAAAGTATCCGCAATCGATTTGTAAGTATCGAAAACATCTATATACCAATTTTGAACGATCTAACTCTATTTTTATTTTTTTGCCCCCCCCCTTCTCCCCTCCCCCTTTCCCGGCCCTCCTAATAACTTTACACTTTCGAAAATGTCCCCATTCGACTTGCAGGCATCTAAAACCTAACTGTACCAATTTTGAACGGCCTAACTGTATTTCTATTTGTTTTTGCCCCATAGCCCCCCCCCTTGCCGCCCCCCTTCCCGCCCCTCCTAATAATTTTACAAATTCGAAAATATCCGAAATCGATTTGTAGGTATCGAAAACCTCTATATACCAATTTTGAACGATCTACCTCTCTTTTTATTTTTTGCCCCCCCCCTCCCCCCCCTGCTGCCCCACCTGGGGGCTAAATTTCTAAAATTCCAGAAATTGGTTTTTAGATATTTGCATTAGCTATATTTTAGAGCAAAAACTTCACGCATATCTATTTTTTTGTTTGAGATATATAGGATTATGCGAAATCACGTTTTTACGCATGTGAAATCACGTTTTGCCCCCCCGCCCCCCTTGGGGACCGAATTTTGAAAATTCCAGAAATTGGTTTTTTGACATTTGTATTAGCTATATTTTAAAGCAAAAATTTTACGGATATCTGTTTTTTTTGTTTGAGATATGAAGGATTTTGTGAAATCACGTTTTGCCCCCCCCCTCCCCCCCTTGGGGGGCGAATTTTGTAAAATTGCTTCTTAGTGGATGCCTACGTCATAGAAAGAGCATTGTCACAAAATTTCATGCTTGTAGGTCCAGGGGTTTGGTCTGGGCGTTGATAGATCACCCCCTCACTCACTAACTCACTCAGGAAGTGTTCTTTTATATATATAGACTAGCAGGCAACGCCCGCTTCGCTGGTCCCTATTTTTAAATGAATCACTATAATGAATTCTCAAAATTGCATTAATTTTTATCACATGAAAAAAAAGAGAAACAAAATCTGAGTAGGAAAAATGTCGCACCGGGTTCTCACTGCCTTCGGAAAAAATTCCCAAAATGCTCTAACTCTTATTTCTATTATTTTCCCACTTCGCCCCCCCCCCCTCCTGTCTATCCTAATAATTTTACAAATTTGAAAATATCCGCAATCGATTTGTAAGTATCAAAAATCTCTATGCACCAGTTTTGAACGTTATATCTCTATTTTTATTTTTTTACCGCTCTACTCCCTCCCCCCCCCCCTTCCCGCCCTCCCAATAATTTTAAAAATTCGAAAATATCCGCAATCGAATTGTAGGTATTGGAAACCTCTATGTACCAATTTTGAATGATCTAACTCTATTTTCTTTTTTTTTGCCCCTCTGCCCCCCCTTCCCGGCCCTCCTAATAACTTTATACTTTCAAAAAAATCCCCATTCGACTTGCAGGCCTCTAAAACCTATCTGTACCGATTTTGAACGGCCTAACTGTATTTCTATTTGTTTTTTACCATAGCCCCCCCCTTCCCGCCCCACCTAATAATTTTAAAAATTCGAAAGTATCCGCAATCGATTTGTAAGTATCGAAAACATCTATATACCAATTTTGAGCGATCTAACTCTATTTTTATTTTTTTGCCCCCCTCCTCCCCCTCCCCTCCCCCTTTCCCGGCCCTCCTAATAACTTTACACTTTCGAAAATATCCCCATTCGACTTGCAGGCATCTAAAACCTAACTGTACCAATTTTGAACGGCCTAACTGTATTTCTATTTGTTTTTGACCATAGCCCCCCCCCCTTACCGCCCCACCTAATAATTTTAAAAATTCGAAAGTATCCGCAATCGATTTGTAAGTATCGAAAACATCTATATACCAGTTTTGAACGATCTAACTCTATTTTTATTTTTTTTTTATAGGATCTCAGTGAAGTTTATTAGTATATATCCGCCATTTTTAATAAAGTGGCAGATATCTTAAGTTAAGCGGGACCACTTGAAATCAGGCTCCCACTTGAAAATTTAAAATCACGGTAACTTCTGAAATAATATTCCAAATCGAACCAAATTTGGACAGTGATATTATCATATAATTATCTTGAATGTTTTCACTGGACAACTTGTCCCGACATCTTATTAAGTTCCAGCCACTTGAAATCACACTGCCATTTGAAAATATGCCATCACGATAACTTTTAAAATACTAAACTGATTCAAATAAAAGTTGAATAGTGAACTTACGGTTCAAATATCTAGGATAAGTTCACTTGGTGACTTGATCCTCAATTTTATGTCCAAGTGGCTGCCACTTGAAAATTTGTCAATATAGTAACTTTAGTAATACAGAATCAATTCGCATCAAATTTCGGCAGTGGATTTATCCTTCAAATATCCCAGATAAGTTCGCTGAGCATCTCACTCCGCTTTTTTTTTTCCAAGTGGTGCCACCTGAAAACTTCTTATGACGATAATTTTTGAAATATTGATTTAATTTGAACTAGAACTGGACAAGGAACTTATACAACAAGTATACTGGATGATTTCGCTGGGCCTGTTGTTTTGCCATTTTGTTTCCAAGTTGCAACCACTTAGACTGCCACTTGAAAATTTGCCATAAAATTAACTTTTGAAACACGGCACTGATTTAAACCACAGTTGGACAGTGAACTTATGCTTCAAATATCTTGGATATGTTTGCTGGGCAACTTGTTCCACTGTACTGTTTTCATCTGGAGGCCACTGGAAAATTTGTTATCACGGT
Source organism: Salticus scenicus (assembly GCA_963930645.1). Classification (NCBI taxonomy): domain Eukaryota; kingdom Metazoa; phylum Arthropoda; class Arachnida; order Araneae; family Salticidae; genus Salticus; species Salticus scenicus. The sequence goes on from OZ005652.1 coordinate 241,220,140, forward strand.
AACTTTAGAAATACTTAATCTATTCAAATCAAAGTTGAAAAATAGATTTATCATTCAAACAACAAAAATCAAGAAAATTCACGTAACTCGTGAACCAATCACGTTATTGCGTCCATCTTTGATATATCGAGAATATTTATTTTCTCGCCAAAAGTCACCAAAAAAGTCGCCATAGGGGGAAAATTGCCAAATTTGGCGCCAAATCCATTACCTGCGTTGCTGGATCTTTTTAATGCGTTTTTAAGGAAAAATTAGGCTATTTTAATGCTAAAACAAGCTAGAAATGCAGAAAACTAACATTTTATCAACTTACTAAGCCCCTTTGAAAGAATTTCTACAAAAAAAAAAAAATATTTTCAAATTTGAAACGATATTTTAGATGAGGAACTTTCTCTGCCATTTTGATCGAAGTGCCAGCCACTTAATTTTTCAACACGATGATTTTTGAGATTTTGAATTAATTCGAACTATATGCGTACAGTAGACTTATCTCACAAATACATTTCATATATTTGTCAACTTAACTCACCATTTTGTTTCCAAGCGCCGGACACTTGAAAATTTTAAATTCACATAAAAAGGTATTTATGAACCGATTTGCTTAAAAATCCATATGTCCATTGCCTACATCAATATTTCTACCAAGTGCATTAATAATTTCCAGCCGCCATTTTGAAACAAAATGACGGCTACTTGATATGGAAAAAGAAATCAACCTACCCTTCCGAATAAGCCGGAAGGACTTGTTTTAATTTTGTCCAATTTGTCAGATAAAGATTATAATTGTTGATGTAGATGCCTTTGATGAAAATATTAAAAGCGAGCTACAAAAAATTATTTAATTACTGATAATGCTGAAGATATAAAAGAGTTTTTTCAAGTTCTTTAGTTTATCCAGCACTTTAGTTTTACTGATTCATTGTCGAATATTGTAATGCTTTTAAAAGTCTTCATAGTTCATGCAATTAGTGTTGATTGGTTCAACAATCCTTTTCAGAATTAAAGCTCATCAAAATCTACCTATGGTCTAGATCTGGAATTAGCCGAAAAAGGTTGACTAATATATTTATATTACCTATAGAGCAATATTTTATACTTTATGGGTAAAAATGATTCTGGTCTATTGATTCAACAGTTCACGAAGAGAAATGCACGTAAATTCCAGTCGCAAATAAATAGTTTTTACACACATCTTTTCGTTAATACGTTCGCATTACTATTGCAAAATAAATCTGGGCAAATGATTGTTCACACATTTTATTTTCTCTTGCACTAATCGCTTTCGGCAACCAACTATTTCGCAACGCCTGAAAATTCTGACTGTAGCAAATCTCTATTTACTTTAGACTGCTTCGCTTTCAATTTAATGTTTTTCTTTAAACAATTCTGACTGTAGTAACCATTTTGTAAGCGATCCTTCAAAATTTTGATCGGAGCAAATTCCCACTTGCAGTCGCCCGTGGTGCCTTCAATGTGAGCAAACATTTAGAAATTATTCATTCACCCACCATACAAACAAACACTTATTGGCATCCGTAACTCATTACATTAAACACCAGCTTTATATACTACTAGAAAAAAAAAAGTTGTATCAGTAAAATTATTTACTGTAGATAAAAACAAAAGTAGGAGCTTCAAATTCTCTAAACAGTTCTGATCATGGCAAAAATCATCCAGCTATTCGTGACCCCTAAAATTGCAAAATGCGGAAAACTCCCGCTTACCGAAACTTGCAGAACTTTTTACCCGAATCAGACATATACAATCTGTTCGGTGGCAGAGCGGACACCCGTTTGCTGTTGCGCCCAACTGACCGTGTTGCATTAAACATCAGCCATAATGTAATGTATTGGATACATTCAAAATTTTTGCCAATGCTTTGATGAAAATATTTTAAAATGTATTTCGTTAAAATGTCTGTAATACGTGAATGATTGAATTGCATTTAAAAATATTTTAAATATAATAGAGGTTTCTGAAATTTGAAACATATGTCGTACAGAAGTCTAGCAAACAGGCATCAAATGTGAAAATTACAAAGTTTGCATTAAACATTTAACAAAGTTATAATTTTTCTTTTTATGTTGCATTCCCCACTATTCTCCGATATACCCGATTGCCAAATTTTATTGTTCTACGATGTCTGGATGTTTACATACACCATAGTTGCACAGGTAGATGCACTAATGGAAAGACATATTATTTTATTAGTATAAATACCGACATATATACCTGCATTATCTAGTTTTTGGTATTTTAAAGTATTTTTAGACTTTTTATTGGGCGGCAAATTAAACATCCGCCCCGGGCGGCACTTTGTCTAGTTACGCCACTGCAAGCACCAGAGTGAAACAATTTATTTTATTAAAATGTGTTTTTGATGTTTTTGTAATGATTCAGAGTATCGATCCGCGATGTGATTCGCAGTATCGACTCATCCAGTGAACTGTACATTGGCAATAGCAATGGGTGCCTTATAGTAAAGCTGTTCCAAAAGTTATGCATCTCACAATAATTGATGTCATTATCACTTTAAAAATTCTATACACATTGATAAAGTGCTAGTGTAGTTCTATACGCAAGTGAAGTGATGACATCCCTGACCATCCGTGGATGCAAGAAAAAGATTTCCTATGTTAATCGCTCATTGGATGTTTTGTAAAAAATTGTTAAAAATCAAGGAAAATTATTTCCCGATTTTAATCCCCGTATTTGGGTATAGATATGTATTAGTTTTCGTGTGCATGTGTTACATTGATTTATTTTGCTGTCAAATTGACTTAATTTTAAATTTCATGCCTCTGTTGTCCTTGGTGTTTTTTGTATTTGGCGATCAAAAAAATAATACGAAAATATACATGACAGATGTATATTTTCGTAATATGTATTGTATGAAATATTGTTTCATATTATTGATTATTTTCTTAATATACGTTGTTAAAATAACCATGATTTTTTGAAAGAGGATGACAGACATGAAATCTATTCCACTACAACATATTAGTATCTTATATTAGACACTTTATTTAGACATTTGAAAACAAATTTGACTTCAAATTATGATAGAATATTTATCATTTTCTGTAAATATCATCCTTTGAAATGAAATGTTTATGTGTTTTCAATCGAATATGGAAGTTTACCATTTTTTTCTAGAGTTTTGAAATTTAAAATTCAAATTTCATCAATTTTACAGCAAAAATGACTTAATTCAACACATGCACACAATAGCTAATAGACATCTATACCTAAATATGGGGATTGAAATCGGGAAATATTTTCTCTCTATTTTTAGTAATTTTTTACAAAAAATCCAATGGGCAATTAACATAGGAAATATTTTTCTTGCATCCACGGACGGTTAGTGACATCACACTTCGCTTGCGTATAGCTATGATTCAACAGAAAATTTAAAAAGATGGTACCTACATAAGTTTTTTATCTTATAATTATTTCCTTTTAATGGAATATTCTGGATGAAATTAAAAGGAAAAATATATTCTTTAAAAAAAAAAAAAAAGGTATTTACAGGGCTTTTAAAAATATTCAGGTTTATTTTTAAAAAGTCCAACTCTTTCTTTCTTTTTTTTTTTTTTTTTTTAGGGGTGGGTGTGGAGAGGCTATTTAATTGGTTTTTGGGTTTAATTTTTAAAAAAATATTTTATCAGAATCACTAGTAGGTTTAAACTTTAATTTTATTTTTAAAGAAAATAGTCTTTAGTCTAAAAGAAAACTTATCTATATACACTGCTCGGCATTAAAAATGCAACACCAAGAAGGAATGATAATAATGGAATGAAATTTGCTGGACACATACATTATAGTAGGAAGAACAATTGATTAAAATTTCAGGAAATTTGGAGTAATATGTACTGAGAAAACAGTACATAAAGCAGTGACCTCTGGGAGCAATAACAGCACATATCTGCCTAGGCATTGAATCGAACAGCAGTTGGATGACATGTGCGGGTAGAGCACTTCATGAAGTTTTTACACGATGCCACAATTCATCGATTGAAGTTACTGGTGAGTGGGGGGGGGGCAGTCGCTTTTTAATGATTAAACAGTCATTTTCATTGGTGCGAGATCAGGAGAACGCGCTGGCCAGAGTAACAGTCGAACACATTCGGCATCGATGAAGGTCCAGACAGTATGGACAACTTGCGGTCGTGCATTATTCTGCTTAAATGTTGCACTTCGGAGCAGGGTTGGCAAATTGGGCCCAGCCCAGAAAAACCCGCCCGGGTTTTTCTGGGCGGGCCCACCAACAAAAACCCACTTGGTTTTTGCAAATAAGTGGGTTTTTGTTAAAAAATTATTTATAATTTACAAATTATGTCTGTAAAGTATGGGAAACACCTTACCTTTAAAGAAAAAACTCTTAATTTTTATTTTCTAGAAAATAGTATTAAACATAAAAAGTAACTACAGTTATAAATAAAATAAAAGCAAGTTTATCTTCTAAATTGGTTCAATTTTCCTTTTCCTGTAAAACCGAACAATATTTTTGTTTAACAGCGGACATAAATGTTGTCCAGAATCAATATTTAACTAATTAAATTGTTTAGTTTTAAAACTTTATAATAATTCTATTTTAATTTTAGTAGCAACATAATTATAAATATAATAAAATAAAATTTTCTTCTATAACCGTTTCAACTATTAAAAAACTTAAAAAAAAAAAAAAAAAAAGGATAAAGCAGTGCAATTTATTTTTATAATTAAAACTAGTTGGCATAAGTAGACTCTGCTCAGTTCCCAATCATATATATGTTCTCATAAATTTCTAGTACAGGACATTCTCTTAACATGATTATCATGTTACGTGAAATGAATCTGACCAAACACTTGACACAGTGACAGAATGAAATCCCCACATAATAGCCTATTCACCGTTCACTTTGATATATTTATCTTATTCTAATCTATTATTTTATTAGGATCAATTTTGTAGTTTCGTTTTCATACTACCATTTCCAATGCAACAATCCTCAAAATGCATATTTATATGGGATATCGCCCCATTTTGCTATGTTGATAAAATCTTAAATTACAAGTAACTTGCGAAATTTTCCTATTAGAATATTTATAGTCAATTATGTTCAAACAAGTATCATAAATGTTATTTTGAAGTTGTCTGATATATTTATGATCCTCAAAATGGTCATTTATGCTCAATTTTGCCCTATTCTGCCATTTTAAGTAAATCGTAAATTCCAAATAATTTATGAATTTTTTAAATTGAAAAATTTATACTCTATGATATTCATGCCAGTACCCTAAATAATATTTCAAAAGTGGTCTGACATCTTTACGATGAAAATATCCCTAAAAATTAACTTTTATGTGAAATTTTGCCCTATACTGTCATGTTAGAAATTCGTAAATTTCCAATAACTTGCGCAATTTTCAAAGTAGCATGTCTCTAGTTACTAATGTTCATTCGGACATCAAAACTCATATTTTAAAACTGGTCTCACATTTTTTCAGTAGAAATTTTCCACTTAATGAACGTTTAAGTAAAATTGTGCTCTATTGTCCCATTTTAAGAAAAGCATAAATTTTTAATAACTTACGAAGTTTTTTAATTTGAATGTTGCAAATGAATAGCGTTCTTGCCAGTGTCGAGAGTAATATTTTAAAACTGATCTGACGTCTCTGTGACAATTGTTCTTGAGATATCGTGTACACAGACTAACGGACTAACAAACTAACACACACCATACACATTTTGTCATTTTTCGTATTCCTCATACCTGAAAATATGTAAAAAAGTAAAAAAACTGAAGTCGAAAATTTTCACGATTACCTAAGTTCTCCATCTATAGCATGATGGGGAACTAAAAAATTTAAATGATATGTATTGTACTTAAGAATTTAAATTCTTTTATTTTGTCAGTTATTGTCATTAAGAATATTTAATTTGAATAAGCATACATTAAAATAAAATATAGCTTAATCTTACTAATTAACACTATTTTAATATTATAATCAAATTTTTATTTCTAAGAAAAAATATTAGATTAATTATTAATTAGTAGTTTAATATAATTAGGTGTATTACAACTAATATGCTAAATAACATATATCTAACATTGCAGTGCAAATGTATTCAAACAAAAACCCACAAATGCCCCAGAAAAACCCAAGTGGGTTGGGTTTTTGTAGAAAAACCCGGGTTTTTGCTAACCCTGCTTCGGAGGCCTTGAACATAGGGCAGAGCTATAGGCCTTAACTCGTCAGAAATGTAATGGCTGGTATTCAGAGTGGCGGGAATGAAAACAAGAGGTGACCGGGACGTGTATCCAATGGTACAACATACCATCAATCCAGGTGGTGACTCAGTATGCGGCTACCAAAATTCTGATTACCCTCAAAACTGCATCACTGATATGGGCGCTATTAATGTGTGATCAACGATGAACCTGGACGCAGGAATGGCGTGAAGTCACTTTTCAGACAAATCACAATCCTGTTTACAGCGTCAAGATTACCTTATCCGTATTTAACGGCATTATGAATAATGCACATTGCCAGCTGGGATTCGACATCATCATACTGTCCATCATTAGCAATGATGTTATGGGTTCCCATTGGATACACGTTTTGATTACTTCATGTTCGTATTCCTGGCACTCTGAACAGCGGCCATTAAATTTCTGATGAGTTAAGGACTGCCTCTCTGTCCTGTATTCGAGGCCTCCGTAGCACAAAATTTAAGCAAGATAATGCACGACCGCAAGTTGTTTGAGCTGTCCGGACCTTCTTTGATACAGAATGTGTTCGACTATTGCTCTGGCCAGCACGTTCTCCTGATCTCACACCAATGAAAATGACTGTTTAATCGTTGAAAAGTAACTGGCCTCCCACCACTCACCAGTAACTTCGATCGATGAATTGTGGCATCGTGTTAAAACTTCATGAAGTGCTCTACCCGCACATGTCATCCAATCGCTGTTCGATTCAATGCCTAGGCAAATATGTGCTGCTATTGCTCACAGAGGTCACTGCTTTATGTACTGTTTTCTCAGTACATATTACTTCAAATTTCCTGAAATTTTAACCAATTGTTCTTCCTACTATAATGTATGTGTCCAACAAATTTCATTCCGTTATTATCATTCCTTCTTGGTGTTGCATTTTCAATGTCGAGCAGTGTATATAAAATCGTTCTTCCTGACTGACTGAGTGAGGGGGTAATTCATCATCGCCCAGACCAAACCCCTGGACCTAGAAGCATGAAATTTTGTGACAATATTTTTTCTATGACTTAGGCATCCACCAAGAAGCGATTTTACAAAATTCGCCCCCAAGGGGGGGGGGGGGGGGGGCAAAACGTAATTTCACAAAATACTTCATATCTCAAACAAAAAAAAACAGATATCCGTAAAATTTTTGCTTTAAAATATATCTAATACAAATGTCCATCTTCTTAGGTTTAAAAGGGAATAAAGTTTCATTTCTATTATTTCAGTGATCATTTCATGGGGTTTTTGTAGCTTCATTCCTAAATTTGGATGCTTTGTACTCTCATAAATTAAAATATAAACAATTCATTAAGTTATTTTGATTTTATATTTTATTTTTTAGTTGTCATTTAACATATTAATTTAACTTATTTTTAAAAACTGATTCTATAAAAAACTGTTTATGAACTATTCCCCCCCCCCCCCCCCCCCCCCCCCCCAGTAAAAACAAATTTTAACTTTATTCCAATTTGCAGTTTATTTTTAGAATACAATGAATTAATATTTTGGATTAAACTCAAGTGATTTTACGAATATGGGAATGAAAATTCAGAATCGAAACTATTATTTTACACTTAAAATGCACATATTATTTTCTTGACAAATTAGAATTGATTATATAATTTACAAGTATTTCACAAGTGAATAAAATCTTTGTCTTTCATGTATGTCTTTTATTAAAAAATTGTGAACTGTTATCTTGATAGTAAGTTAATATAATCATGTAGAAATCTTTGTATTCTTTCATTTCACATGAAAAGCAACAAATAAATTGTGCAGTAAACATAAAACGAGTGTAGTTCTATAGATTATTGGTCGATTTGGTGAGACAGAGAGGAATTCTACTGTGGAATTAATTTACACGTATGATGATTTGGTAAGTATTATCACAAATATTGATACCATCTTATTAAGAAATATTGATTCTTTTGCTAATTTATATAAATTCTGTCTTTCTTTTAATTACTCCTAACATTCTTTTGGTCATATTTAGAATAAAATTAAGCAAACTTTGGGATTTTGTTTTTATTATGTGGAGTATGCTTAGATTTTGTATATTGAAATTTCATAAAATTATCCCTCCTCCTCCAACCAAAAGATAATTGATTAAAACAGTGCATTTTAAACTGGTTAAGAGTAATGCAAAATATTAAAGCAAGGGTGTTTTAAACTTTATGCCATGAAAAGATTTCAGTTGAACATCATCTGTCAAATTTTTACGGGTATTAACTAGTAATGAATTTAAGTTAGGCGCACAATATTGTGAATTATTTTGATTTCAAAGCTCTGTTTTAAAGTGTCAGCAGTGCAGTGTCTGTAGGAGACCATTAAGCAGCCAGATTTTTTGTTTGAATTGACAATTAAGTTTATAGTTTTTAAGATAACATTTTAAGTAACAGTGAAGTGACAAAATATACTCATAGCTGCCAGGTTTTACTCCCCGGGAGTAAAATTTACTCTTTTTGACATTTTTTACTCTTTTACTCCTAGATCACTATTTTTACTCTTTTTCTACTATTTCAACATTTTTCTACCGATTTTTACTTTCTTATATATGTAATATAGAGAAAGTATTGGATTCATGAAAATTTTCGACCTCCGTTTTTTGATGGATTTACATGCTTTGGGATGTCCAGAACATGAATTGATAGTTTTTAGAAAATGTCTGTCTGTCTGTATCACTTTTTTGTGGACGCTGTATGTATCTCACGAACCAATGAATGAAATTTAACCAAACTTAGTATTTAATTGCACCCTGACATAAACTGGTGCTGATCAGATTTGGGGATCCATCGCTCAACAGGTGGTGCTGTAATCGCATTTTTTTGTAAACTTGCACCATGGCAGTATAGGACAAAATTTCGTATAAATGTGCATAATGAGAGTTATTTTAAACTTGTGATTGTAAAATTAATATGAATTATTCATAATAGTAGTAGTTAACTAGGAAAATATTTTGTGGGGGAGTAAATTTTCAAGATGGGTATCTTTCGAAAGGTTTCATTGATAATAGTAGTAGTTAACTAGGAAAAAAAATTTGTGCATGTGAGGGCATCATTTCAAGATGGGTATCTTTCGAAAGGTCTCATCAATACCTTTAAAACGAATGGTTGAACTATAAATCTGTGATAATTTAAAACAAAGTTATAGATTTTTTTTACTGTTAACGAAAAAAAAAAAAAAAAAACGGGGGGGGGGGGGGGGGGAGGAGTCTGTAAATTTTTTTGTTTGTGCGCTGTTTTACTCCTTGGAATTCTTGCAGGTTGGCAGGTATGTATACTGCTCTTTGAGCATTTAATTTTTTATATGTTTTAAAATATTTTTTTCTCTCTCTTTTTTGGACTTTTAGTTTTACGAATATTTTATTTGTGCGATTTCATTTTAATAATACATTCATGTACATTTTTATAGGTAAATAGTAATTATGGCAGCACCAGGAAAACTTACAGTAAAGAAAAAGAACTTTAAACACATTAAAATAAATCAAGATAAGGATGGAAGCATAAAAGGTAATTTATTTTTAAATTCAATATTTTGTGATGGTTAGGTTTGAGAGAGACTGAAAAAATTATTTTCATAAGCTAAAGAACTGTTTTATTTATTTATTTTTTTATAAGCATTTTCTCTTTCTGGCAATCTATTAATTGCTTGGGAAGATCAAATTTAAACTATATACTTTAAAAATATTTTGCCGAGATACAAAACGTACATTGCGTCAAAGAAAACATACTCTTTTAAATAACACTAAGTCTAATTTCTCTTGAACTATAGAATATTTTATTGAAATTTATTTTTAAAACCAACAATATTATTATTATAGAATTAAAGGCAATAACACAGAATTCTAAATTTTGATGGAAACCTTTATAAATTAGCAGGAGAGAGAGCTAAGCGATTACATCTTTAACAGTCGGTGATCATCGTCAAAGTCTTCCGGAATCAAATCCGACAGCCCACTTATTAACTGCCAGATTGTGGTAACATCACCACATTTTAAAGCCAAGGGCGCCAACACATTTTTCTTTGTGTTAATGCTATTTTAATGGGAATTTTTTTAAATGAAAAGATGGTTATAAACATGGCAACCCTACCCTGGCATATATCACTTGTGCCAAAAGACCGTTGGAAACACCTGCAAGTAATCATTGAAATATTAGGAAATTCTTGCGACATGATGGCTAAATTATGGGTCATTAATTTATTTATAGCTGCTATTAAATACATTATCTGTATATAAAATAAAACAAAACAAATAAAAATTATAATGGAAATTTTCTAATAGAACATTTACAGCTATAAATATAAATAGATTTATTGAGAAACACAGTGATATAGAAATAAAAAAATAATTACTTTCAGGGAGAATAAAATTAAATTATGTATAGATCCCTACATATATATTGCATTATGCTAAAAAGGAGATCAATGGATTTAATACTGAATTTGTTCTTAAAAACTAGAAAAGGTTATGTATTTTAATTTCCAATAAAGAATTTAATAAATTTGAAATAAGTTTGACATATCTAAAGAGGATTATTAAAAGTTAATAAATTTAATTGTGAATAAATAAATATTTAATTAGAATAGAATAAATTTGATGAAATAAAAGGATATGTGAGCAACTCCCTCACAATAAGGTTTATATATAAGGTCAAAATGTTTGACCTTAAATTGAAAATTTTTAAAAATATACATGTGATATTGTGTAAGACACAAGCATATTGTTCTCTGAGTAAAATAAAGCAATTTTTATATTGGGGTTTTTGAAGAGTAATTTTGTTTATACTTCTTCCCCGAAAGAATTAAAGCATTTTCGCTATAATTATTTATTTGAGAATGTATTTCAAAATTCATTACCAGCTTATTTCTAGCGTATGACTATATTAATAAAACAAAAAAATAGGAATTTCTGTTAGCAATTATGATGCTTCTGTTTACATAAAAAGCTATTATTACTTTTCGAGCAGATCATTATTGTTCTAAAAATAGATTTTTAATGAATTATTGCCGACTGTCTGGCACACAGCTTCGAACCGACTTCATCCGTTGCTTTGATTGACACGTGGCATATTTTTTTTATGCCGAATTGGTTTAAGTTTTAGTAACGACAAATTAGATTAAAAGAATTTTGTATTAAAATGTACTAAAGATAAAGAAACAGCTTGGCATTCTTTTTGGCTTGATTTTTACGATGCCAACTTATTCGGTTGGCACTTTTTGACTCTGAGACTGGTAGATCTCTTCAAGATTTCGCTTTTTTGACTCTGCTTGCAAAAGACGTGATTTTATCGGTCTACTCCTCTCCCTCTCTGTCTAAATAACTGCAGTGGAACTTTGTTGTCATCTTTGCATATACAGAGTGATGAAGAATAAAATTATTATTTTGTGCTAAAGAACATAAATAAAGCGATACATAAATAAAACTCAGTAAATATAGATTCTGTGTTGTTTATTCAGACGTAAGTTCCTCTACATTCTTCTTCTTCCTATGTACTACGATCCGGCTTTTTAGAAAACAGAACCTGGCTTTAATTATCTCTGTTATAGATATATCATTTAAAAGCCTGTATTATAAACTTTCTAATGATACCAATCTTATATCTCTAAGTTAATTAGGGAACAAAATATGGGTAAAACTTACGTCATGTTAGTATGAAAATACTGATTTAGGGTTGCATATTAATTTATAATTTAACATCCCATGGTAGTCCCATCTTAAAATTCACAGTAATTATAGGCAATAACCATAAGAATAACTTATAATTTTTAAAGTTAAAATAAATTTTTTTTTTTTTGAGATATTAAAGATCAAAGGTCAAAATGTTTGCCCTTGAAATGAAAAATTTTAGAATATGTGCATGTGATATATCATTTGAAAGCCTGCATTGAATGCTTTCTAACGATACCAATCTTTTATCTCTGCAACAATTAGAGGGAACAAGATATAAAAACATTTGTAATACAAGAATTTTGTAAATTTGCACTTTTTATCCACTTTTGCAGCCTGAACATAAAAAACTAAAAGGGATAAGGACTTATTAATAGGTATACATTTATTTCTCTGTAAGACAAATAAATGAGCCCAATTTCATAAATATCTGAGGGGGTCAGGTTAAAAATGTCACTTTTTTGTGTTGATTTGACATGGAATGACTCTTGGTCAAAAAATAGGTACTTGGTGCACTGATGAGATCAGAGGTTCAAAACATTAGAATCCACCAAGAAAATTTTTGAATAATGAAATACAAATTTTGATTTTTGATTTCATTTGGTATGTTATGTTTAATTATGCTCTAAAAAAGCTTTCTCTGCTAGGTCCTAGAATTTATTAGTGTATTTTAATATTTCTTTTAACCTTTAAATTTGTTTAATATTTTTCAACGTTGGTCTGATTTTTCTTTCTTTCTTTCTTTTTTTCTGTAATTAATTTTGTTATATTACCCAGGGATGATTGTTTTCAGGTATTTATTTTATCTTCTGTATCAGAATTCCACTTTTTCCTGATAGTTAAATTCATAAAATAAGTCTAAAATATGAATTTCATATGACTGCTAAACCTAATTAAAATTAATAATACTTTTCATAATGAGAGGATTCACTGCACTAAATTATATGTCCTTTCCCCATATAAAAACATTTTTACTTTCTTCTATATTCAATAGAAGAAAGTATTGGATTCGTAAAAATTTTCAACCTCGGGTTTTTGATGGATTTACACGTTTTGAGAGCTGTAGAACACGATTTGACCATTTATAGGAAATGTCTGTCTGTCTGTGCGTGTGTGTGACAAATTTTTGTGGCAACTGTATCACAGGAACTACTGCACAGAATTTCATACAAGTTGGTATGTACTTGCACCTTGACATAAATTAGTGCCTATCAACTTTTGGTAAAAATTGTCTTACAGGTTGCGTTGCCATCCCGCTTTTTCTAATTTTTAACATGGTGATATAGGACAAAATTTTGTATAAATGTGCATAAAGAGAATTATTTTTTAGTAATGATTATGAAATTTACAAGAATTATTTATAATAGAGATATTCAACTGGGAGAAAATTTTGTATGTGTAGGAGCCTCGCCACCCCCCCCCCCCCCCCCCCCCCCCCCCCGAGATGAGTAAATTTTCAAGATGGGTATCTTTCGAAAGGTCTCGTCAATGTCTTTAAAACGAATGGTTGAACTATAAATCTGTGATAATTTAAAACAAAGTTATCGAATTTTTATTTTTAACGAAAAAAAAAACTTAGAAAAAAAAAAAATTGTAATTTTTTTTTTTTTTTTTCGAAATTTAACCAAACTTGGTATTTAGTTAGCCTCTGACATAAACTGGTGCTGATTAGATTTGGGGATCAATCGCTCAACAGGTGGCGCTGTGATCATATTTTTTCTAAATTTTTAACATGGCCTTATAGGACAAAATTCTGTATAAATGTACATAATGAGAGTTATTCTTAACCTGTAATTGTAAAATTAATATGAATTATTATAGTTAGTATAATAGTAGTAGTTAATTAGTAAAAAAATTTTGTGCATGTGGGGGCATCGCTTCCCCCCCTGGGGGAAGTAACCCCGAGGGGGGGGGGTAAATTTTCAAGATGGGTATCTTTCGAAAGGTCTCGTCAATACCTTTAAAATGAATGGTTGAACTATAAATATGTGATAATTTAAAACAAAGTTATCAATTTTTTTTTTACTTTTAACGAAAAAAAAAAAAAGTCGGAAAATGTTTTTTTTTTATTATTTTTTTATTGTTATTGAGTGAATTTGTATAGGAAAATATAGAAGAAAGTCTTGTGGTGGCCACAACATACTAGTTTTACTAAAATGTCAGGTATTTTTTCATAAATTTTCAATCATCCCTGAATATTATTGAATATATAATAATTTTCCAAAAGCAGTAACAAGCCTTAACTGGGGAAAGACTAGTGGTACCATATGGTATCAAAAATAATGGTTTAAAATATTACTATTATCTTCATCATAATGCAAATGTTGTTTGTTTGTTTGAAGACAGTATTATTGGGAAAAAGAAAAAGGTTTTTTTCTACTGAAATAGCATTTTAATAAACAATATGCTAAAAAGAAATTGATATTGGAAAAAAATAATTTAATTCTGACTTTGTTGGGTTAGAGAATACATAAATTTTAGTGTTATTTTACCTAGAATTGTGGAATTTTAACAATGTAATTTAAAAATTTTGAAAACTTGTGATCAATCAAGGTGATGGATCTTGTGATCAATAAAAAAAAACTTACTTTTTTTTTTTTTTTTTTTTTTTTTTTCCACATACACTCTGGCATACTTAAGTAAATCCTGTTGCAATTTTTTTATTTATTATTTATTTATATCAAAATTAATTAAAAAAATTTCGGGTCTTTTTCTTTTCAGATAAAAATAAAGGTATGAAATTGAGCCGACTTAAGAAAAAACGCTTAATTATCCGGAATCTGTCATTTAAGGTATTTATTCTTAAGTCTTCTTGCATTTGGTAATTTAACTTTGATAACTCAACTAATATTTATGAAATATAATATAAGCATTTTATTTAAAAACAATTCTTAAGATCTCAATTTTTGTTTTATAGCTCAGGCTTGATTTATCTCTTTCTTTCTCTGTGTGTTAGCGATTCTCAACCCCTTCTTTAACACTTTTCAACAAAGTTGAAAAGTGTTTATGACTTCTGTTTGTCTGCATTCTAAATCATTCATGGAAATTTTCGAAATTGATATATGTTGTTTATGTTTATTATGGGATGTTCCGATTTGAAAATGGACTAAATACCACCAATGATTTGCCTACAGGGGTACCCGAAACAATTCCAAAGCATTGCGTTCTATTAGAGGTATTTTATTACTTTATTACACAAATCGTAATGAAATTTATATTAATAATAAATATGTACAAGAAAATGCTTTCTAAAAAATGTAAGAATAATTAGCATTAAGATTTACAGGGCCACACAAAAATATTCAATTACATGATATTGTGAAACAAGAACGAAAAATCACATGCGGTTCCTATAGATTATTAATTTTCTAACTACATGTATCTCCCGTTGCATCATTTAACCGTCAATGCACTTTCGCTACTTGGTCACACAGCGTTCAGACGGAATGGAAGAAAGACAGACACATAGACTAATTGAACTGATATTCACCCTTAAATATTGTTGTAAAGTGTTAAAAACGCTTAACACAAAGGAAAAATGAAACACCAGCAGTATCCTGTTGTATAACGTATCTGAATATTTTAGTGTTAAATCTTATCGACAAACATTTCATATTCTGCCAAAAAAAAACAACCTCTTTTAGCATCTTAATAACAACTTTCAATTAAATTATAATTTGCGCAGTAAAAATCCCTCTCATAAAACGCAAGGCATTGACATTCTTTTGAGTGTTCCTGTACACAAACCAGCTGCGCTACTAATCTCATTTTAAATGGTGAACAACCCATAGTGAACTCGAAAAGATTTTTTTAAGAGTAATCATTTTAAAGAAATTCTAAAGATATTACCGGACGGGGACGCTGGAGGCGGTTAAAGGGACAGACAGATAGACTAATTCAAATCATAATCACTCTTAAGTGTTGATTAAAGTGCAAAACGCTTAAACAATGCGAAACTGCAATTGTAGCAAATTTCAATCATAATCCTTAATTTATCTGAATATTTTTGTGTGGTCTTGAATTTTTGTTATATTTACATGTTTTGAGGTCCCCTGAATATGAAAATCGTGTTTTTAGCGGTTGGTCTCTCTCTGTGTGTGTGTGTGTGTGTGTGTGTCTGTTATCAGCATATCTCAAGAACAAATAGAAGCAGAGATTCCAAACTTGGTATTCTAAATGTGTATCATATAGAGATGCTACACTAAGCTTTTTGAGATGAAGCAAATCGTTCGTGTACAGGGACACTCAAGAGTATTAAAAAAAATTACATCTCTGGAGGAAATTGCAGTTATTTCTGTCTGTTATCAGCATATCTCAAGCACAAATAGCAACAGAGATTCCAAACTTGGTATTCTAAATGTGTATTATATAGAGATGCTACACTAAGCTTTTTG
Organism: Salticus scenicus; assembly: GCA_963930645.1. NCBI lineage: Eukaryota > Metazoa > Arthropoda > Arachnida > Araneae > Salticidae > Salticus > Salticus scenicus. Next base: position 241,236,450 of record OZ005652.1, read on the forward strand.
TTGAGATGAAGCGAATCGTTCGTGTAGAGGGACATTCAAGAGTATTCAAATACATTACGTCTGTTATCAGCATGTCTCAAGAACAAACAGCAGCAGAGATTCCGAACTTGGTATTCAAAATGTGTATTATATAGAGATGCTACACGAAGCTTTTCGTTGAGATGAAGCAAATCGTTCGTGTACAGGGACACTCAAGAGTATTCAAATACATTACGTCTATGGGGGAAATTGCAGTTATTACTTTCTCTTACCCATAAGGTAGAGAAAGTATTGTTTTAGGGTCAAATTTTCAAACGTGAGTTTTTGTTATATTTACACGTTTCAAGGTCCCTTGGATACGAAAATCGTGTTTTTAGCGGTAGGTCTGTGTGTGTGTCTGTCTGTTATCAGTATATCTAAAAAAAATAGCAGCAGATATTCCAAACTTGAATTCTAAATGTGTATCATATAGAGATGCTACACTAAGCTTTTTGTTGAGATGAAGTAAATCATTCGTGTACAGGGACACTCAAGAGTATTCAAATACATTGCGTCTGTGGGGAAAATTGCAGGTAAGGAGAGTTTAACACTATAGATGTCACTAAACCAAAGGAAACGAATACATATTTTTTTATATGCATAAAAACATGTTTCATGTAGAATATGGTATAGAAATCATTCACTGTTTGTTTACAGGGCTACACAAAAGAACTAGATTATAATGCGACAATCATGAAAATTCATGGAAGTATATTTCAGGTTGTGCCGCGTGTTATTAATATAGGATTATATTTATGTGCACCATGTGATGCGTACATAACTTTTAGGAGATATACAGGGCTGCCAATATTTAAGCCATAACATTCTTCTTTATTTGTTAGTGGAAGTGTTTTACTATAATATACTATAACATATAGTATTTTACCATCTGCAGGAAAGCTGCTCAAGAACTGAAATTAATTCCTTAAAGTTATATGGCAAATAATGTATTTTTTAAGCTAAATATTCATCGATTGTTTTCTTGTATATTTACACTTTTGAGGCTTCCTGAATACCGAAGTCAAGTTTTATACTTTGATCTTTGCATGTGTCTGTTAGAGTAAATTAAAATAAAATAATTTCAGGTGATCCAAATGATGTATTTTGAAGTGAATACGTTTGTTACAAGAATATAGTGTGTATGTGTATATGTGTATGTGCTTGTCTGCACAAGTGAACATGTGCGTGCTTGCTTTGCTGTGTATTGCACGTGCTTCAGTTCAGTTACAATTATATCCCATAATATTGGAGAAGTATTTTATCTACTTTATTTTAGATTGTAGATGATAATGGTTTTCCTACAATATTATATATGTATTTAAAATTACTGAATTTTTTTTTTTACGATTCTTATAGTCCCTATTTGCAGATTTAAAATGGTATAGACATTGCTATTGCTATGAAATAATTAGAAGAATCTATTTATTATTTTATTGTCAATAACTGTCCTATATGTTCTATTGTCCTTTTCAATGTTAGTGATCAACTTCAAAAGTCTAAGGTGAAGCTGGGCTTTAACTGAAATAAGCTGTCGGATGATTTATGACACAATGTATGATGTGTAATCCATTTAGTCGCTTAACCATTTCCTCATTAATCCACCTATCAATATTATTACATCTCTAATCTCTATTGCAAGTATATATTACGTACATTCAGTCATGAAAAAATAAAAGAAACAAAAACTGATATGTCATGACCATCACAAATCTTTTTTCTGTATCATTTTATATATCACTTTCACTTAGATGTACTACATTTTATTCCTAGTACCTCACGATAAAGGTTTAACATATGGAATTTGATGCAATTTTAATCAACATATGCTGAAATGTCGAAATACATAAAATTAAAGAAAGTGAATAATAGCAGTGCCACTTGTCTACCGATATACACCCAAATTAATTTGGTATCCGTTTTCATAATGGTTATCTCATACATTAAGTTTGATGCATGTCTTAAAAGTTGAGATTTAACCTTCCTATTTTTGAGATAAATTACAGCACATAAGCATTACCTATCAGGTGATACGTACCCAAACTGAACTAATAAACAGTTTCACAATCTTCATTTCTTACATACTAAGTTTTGTGCATTTATATGCAGTAAAATCTAAACTATAGCCTCTCCTTGAAAAAAAAATTGTAAGGCAGCACCACCTATTAGTCAATATGCACCCAAATTGAATCAGTATAATGTGTTATAATGACCATCTTACCAAGTTTTGTTTAATTACTCACTACAGAACTTGAGATATAGCCTTCCCTTAATTGGGCAAAATCGCAGTATAGCAGCACCATCTGTTGAGCGATTTGCACCAAAAGTTGATAGGCATTAATTTATGTAAGGTGCAACTACATATAAATTTACATTAAATTTTGCTCTGTAGTTTCTGCGATATAGTTGTAACAAATTTTTGTCACATGTACTGGCAGACGGACAGACAAAGATTTTCTAAAAAAGATTTAACCATGTTCTGGATCTCATAAAACGTGTAAATACATCGAAAAAATGAAGTCTAAAATGTTTACAAAAACAAAACTTTTTTCGATTGAATATGAAGAAAGTAATAAAAAAACCTATGTTGTGGTCATCACAAAAAATGTTCTATGTCATTGTTTATAACAGGGTATCTCACCGATTGATATGCACAAAAATGTAATCAGCATAACTTCTCACAATTCATACTTTGTTTTGCATGTTGGTGCAGTTTTAAACTACTAGATGGTGACATGGCTATCTGAAAATATGCAAAAAATTATAGTAGCACCATCTGTGGACCGATATGCATTCAAATCGAATTAGCGTAATTTTTTATAATATGTAGCTCACATAGGTCCTTTTATGTAACATAGAAACTGAAATATAGCCTGCCTGTGAATAGAAAATATGATAGCAGCATAAGAGTGTCACCTGTTCGACCCCTACACACCTAAAGTGAATCAAAATAATTTTACCTAATATACGTGATATTAAGTTTAGTCCAATTATATATCATAGATGTTGAGATATTGCCAGCCCTTAAATGGGATTAAATTGCACCATAATCACACCATCTATCGGCCCATTTGCATTTAAATCGAATCAGCATTATTTTACATAATATCCATCCCACATGCCAAGTTTAGTGCATTTATACCCCTATAGAAGCTGAGATATAAATTTTTCTTAAAAGAGGGAAAATTACAGCATAGCAGTGCCATCTGTTGGCACCCCAATATCTAACCAAAATTAAGTCAAGGTCTACCAAGTATCAAGGTTGGTTAAATTTTACTAATTACTTCAATCGATACAGCGTCTACAAAATTTTAGAAGTACACAGACATTTTCTAAAGGTGACTTTTAAAAACTATTCAAGATATCTCAAAACGTGTAGATCTATTGAAAACTTGTGATGGAAAGTTTTCATTATTCCTATACTTTCTTTAAATATATATATTTACATATATATATATATATATATATATATAGCTGAAATTAAAACTTTTTTATGTTTACAGAAGCATGTAATAAAAAAGAAAGATGCTAAAAATAGTGTCGTCATGACATAAAAAATCAATTTGACATTTATATTTAATCTTTAAATTGTAGTTGAACAAAAAAAAAAAAAAAAAATTTCCTTCTAATGTTTAGTCTATTCAATAGTTATTTAAAAAAAAAAAAACGCTTTGTTTTCTATTGGCTATGTTATTGTCGAGGCGATGTTATTGACTAGGCGACATTTTCCCCAGCAATGTTTTGACGTAGACCCGTGGTTGACAGTGTAAAATATGATATAAATCTAAAAATATTACGTTGTTTTAAGCAATTATTGAAAATTTATTTAAAATTTACTTAATTTTAATTATTACAGGAGGAATCATTATAGAATTTTAATGTATTTTATTAACACGCTGAGTATCATGACAGCCAATGGTGGCCGACAGTGTCAAATATGATATAAAGCCATGTCAACCTTTGGTGGTTGACAGTGTAAAATATGATATAAAACTGAAAATATTACATTGTTTTAAGTAATTATTGAAAATCTATTTAAAATTTATTTAATTTTTATTTATTACAGGAGGAATCTTAATGGAATTTTAATGAATTTTATTAAGAATTCATGTGGTGCTCAACGTGTTAAACTTTTCATTTTGCCTTTTTTTTTTTTTTTTTTTTTTTAGTCACCACAGGTCAAGTGGATATTTCTAGTTCTATGAATGGGTCTCTATGTGTTTAATGATTCAATTTTATACTACATACACATTGTAAAATAATTCTCGGTTCAGTGGTTTTTGAAATCTAAGAAAAAAGGAACAAAATCGAAATGCCGGATTTCTTTAAGCAAGAGAATGAAAAAGGGACAACGATGCATAATTCTTCTTTTAAATTTAATGATTATAATAAAATAAAAGATCTATTTACACTTTATACATTATATACGAAAAATAAATACTTAATGGAACATAGTTCCGAATCTAATTAATTCTCATAGTGAGAGATCGAAAAATTCTATCTTCGAATGCAGTCGAAGAATCCAAAAATCTAAAACTAAACTTACTGGCTGTTGCCAAAATCTATTAACAAAATATAGGTTATATCTTTTTTCTTTCATTGGCGATGCAGCGCCGTCTAAAGGGAATTGATTTTACTACACAACTTCCCGCCGTGAACGCTTACAGAGTTCACAAATCAAAAATCTCGTTAAATCAAAAATAAATCATAAATTGTACAAATTTCTAAATATTCTATTAATGCTAAATCACATAATCATTTTTTTTTTCTCTTTTTTTTTTTTTTTTTAAATATCAACATTATCTAATATTAAATACAAATGTAAACAATATTTACTAAAGTACTATAACTAAATCAATAAAAGATCAAATCAAAATATTAAATTGAAATATCAATATTAAACATATGCAAACACATTATTAATTAAGCAATTAACTCTTAGTTATCAAATATAAACAAAGTTATCAAATATAAGCAAACTTAAATATAAAGATAATAACACATGCAAAATTTTAATATTTTCAATTATCAAATAAAATTCACTAAATTATTCAAAAAAGGATATCAAATATTCTGAAAATTAAAGAAAAAGTGTTCATTAAAATGAAGGATTTGAAAGTTCAAATTTTTCTCAAAAGTTTGTTATTTTATCAGTTCGTAGCATTAAAGTTTTTAGTTAAGTCAATTCCAGTGGGTATAAATGCTGAGCAGTTCGTTTTAAAACACCATTGGCAGTCTTAACCTCATAAGATCGGATGTTGTGATCTCTGCCGACGATTGTTTTCTGGATTATACCAAGTTTCCACAGAAGTTTGTTTTTTGAATCATCACCAATTAACACTACATCTCCTACTTTCAGTTCAGGTTGTGCTGTAGGATTCTTTAAAGTATGTGCTGTTTTTAAATCCAATAGGTATTGACTTTTCCACCTATTCCACAATTGCTTTAACAACAGTGATTGGTATCTTTTACGTCTTAAGGCAGATATTTTGTTTGAAGCACCTTCAATAATGTCAGCAAAATTCACCGGGTAGGTGATTTCTTTACCAAAATTTAAAAAGTGCATAGGAGTTAAGGGGTTCGGTTCTCCAGATTCACTAGACACGTAAGTTAAGGGGCGTAAGTTAAGCACTGTTTCTACTTCTATAAGGAGAGTAGACATTTCATCATAATTCAAGAGGGCTTTGCCGATGACTTTACGCAGACAGTCTTTGACGGATCTAACTAATCGTTCTTAGAACCCGCCCCACCAGGGGGCCCTTTCTATTATATTTTTCCATATGATTCTTTCATTTGCAAAAAACTTTAAAAGTGAATCATCAGAAAGAATTTGATACAAATTTTCTAGCTCTTTTTTCGAACGCTTGAACGTTTTGGCGTTATCCGAATATATAACTTTACAGTTTCCTCTTCTCGCTAAGAAACGTCTGAAGGCCAACAAAAAAGAATCTGTTGACATGTTGTGTACAAGTTCTAAGTGTAACGCTCTGGTTACTGCACAAGTGAACAACACTATATAAGATTTTTCAATTTCTTTAGCATTTTTAATGTAGAGAGGCCCAGCAAAGTCAATGCCACATATGGAGAAAGGGGGGCGACTCTGTTATTCTGTCACGGGGTAGTGGAGCAGTGATCTGATCTGTTGGTCTGGAAAGGTATTTTTTACATATAATACACTTTTAACTAACTGGCGACCTTTGGGAATCCAATATTTAGACCGTATTTTTGACAATGTTCCAGATACTCCTCCATGCATTATTTTTTCATGTTCATTTCTTATAATCAAGGTAGTCAACCACGACTGTTTGGGGAGAATGATGGGATGTTTTTCTTCTAGCTGTAAATCACTAAACTCTAATCTCCCACCGAGCCGCATCATTTTTTCATCATCTAGATAAGGAGTTAAGTTGCTAAGGGGAGAATTTTTATCAATAATTTCTTCATTTATTAGCGAGTGAAATTCATTTTTAAAATAGAACTTCTGTTCATTCAATATCAAATGTTTCTCAGCTTCTATTAGTTCTTCGGTTGCCAATGTACTGTGAAGTTCTAGAATTTTTTTGATCCTCTTAATAAATCTTTTTACCCAAGCTGTAACTCTGATTAATTTTTCTAAACTGCTGTATTTTCTGATATCAATGGGGTTTTCTAGTTGTTCTGTCATGCAATTGAAAAGGAGTGTTTCTTTTATCTTTTTTCTATATTCTAAGCTTTCTACATCTAGCTTTTGTTTATCATCAGGCTTAGGCCAAAGTTCGGGAGGTGAACTGAGCCATTCAGGCCCATGTAACCACAATCTATCGTTAATTAATTTTATGATCTTTGCACCTCTGGATACAAGGTCGGCAGGATTAGACGAACCGGGACAGTGCCTCCAATTTGAAGGAGATGTCAATTCACGAATATCTTGTACTCTATTCTGCACAAACGGCTTAAACTTTTCTGGAGATCCTCTAATCCAAAAAAAAGCGATCATTGAGTCTGTCCAGTAAAACGTGGGTATATCTAATTTCAGAGCTCTCAAAATATTATGACCTAGTTTAGCTGCCAACAATGCAGCTGTGAGTTCAAGTTTAGGTAGCGTGAGATTTTTCAAAGGCGCTACTCTATTTTTGGAAGCAACGAATATCGTTTTGCATTTTTCATTCGAGATTTCTTTAATTCTAAAATAGGCAACAGTGCCAAATGCTTTGATACTAGCATCTGAGAAAACATGTAGTTGCAAATTACCGATGTTAAATTCTGGAAAATCGGAAAAATAATATCTCGGCACAGAAAATTTAGAAAGATGAGTTACTTCATTACACAAGTCTTTCCATATTTTTTTCAAATCTTCAGGTAATGTGTTATCCCAATCAAGACCAGTCTTCCAGATCATCTGCATAAGGCATTTAACTCTTAAAGTGTAGGGTCCTAGGAAACCAATAGGGTCATAAATTTTGCCTAGTACTTGTAAAACAAACCTTTTAGTATTTATCTGTTTAGAAATGAGGTTTATTAAATCCCTACAATCAAAATAGAGAGTGTCTTTCAAGTTATTCCACCCTAAACCCAAAACTTTATTAGGGGGATTATTTTCTTCAAATATTTTAGAATCCTTGCTAACAACATTTTTTTGTACCCAAAATTCATGTAATGGTGTCGAATTTGTATGAAATTTGTGAAATTGCATACTCGCGTCTTTAAAGATACTAAGTGACTCTAGACTTGTAGTTAAAGCCTTCTCTACTGATGGGTGGCTTCCTATTATGTCATCTACATAGATGTTTTCATTTAAAAAACTAACAGTCTCCCTATGTGTGTCGGTAAAATTTTTCAAATGATGTTTTATCGTCGCAGCTAATAAGAAAGGACTACAATTAAGTCCAAACAAAACTCTAGTGAATCTAAAAATCTGAAGGGGAGAGGTGCCTTCGTGAGGACTTTCTGTAAACAAAAATCGTGTTACGTCTCTATCTTCCTCGTCTATCAAAATTTGTAAAAAAGCTTGTTTCATGTCCGCAGCAAAGGCTACGGGATGAAATCTAAATCTAGACAAAATGTCAAAAATATCTTCATAAAGATTAGGTCCTATATGTAGACAATTATTAAGAGAAAGATTATTGTAATCATGTGAAGACGCATCAAACACGATTCGTAATTTATTTGTTGTACGATCTGTTTTTATTACCGCTCTATGTGGTAAATAAAAGGTTGTAGAATTTTCCTCCAAATCCGTAACGGGTTCTATAATCCCCTCTCTCAAATAATCCTGTAAAACATTGTTGTATTCAAAAAATAAATTTGGGTTTCTACAAAATTTGTACAAAATTTTTCAAGGGAATTTAACTTTATATCATTTATTTTCATACTTAATTTCCGATTCGAAATTTTTCATAATTTTATTTTCGGAAAGGTCAAATTTTTCTTTCGGATTAATAAGATCCGAATTTTCCAAATTCCAAAAATTTTCTATTTGTTTTGACAACAAATTTTCTTCTACTATGATACTCATGGTTAATGATTCAAGAGAATCGCTTTTAATTCCCTGTAAAACCCAACCGAACACAGTTTTTACTGCTACTAAATTTTTATTAATGCGCCTAATATTACCTAACACAATATCATAATAATAATCGACTCCTATCAAAAGTGTGATGCTTTCTTTACTATTAGGTATATCAGCTAATTCTAAATTCTGAAAATTATCATTTTTCGTGATTTTTTCCAATTCAGGGGGAGGGTGAATGAACGATCCAGAAATTTCATCCGTAACTAACGCTTCAATTTGAATATTATGATCAGAGTTATTTTTATTCACAAGCTTTAATTTAACTATGCCATAGGTTTTTTCTATCGGTGTTTTACTTCCAAATGCGTATACTTTTAATTTTTCATTTCTAATCACTTTTAAATTTAGTTCATTAGCAATGGAACGACATAAAAATGTTCTACTAGAAGCTGAATCGAGAAGCAAGCGGATCGTTTTCTCTTTCGTTTTATTTTTTGTAGATAATGTTCTTTCCCGCGAAATTATTTCCGTTTGTATGAAATCTAATAGCTCTTGAATTTTAATTCCATGTAAGTTAGATGCGTGTTTTCTATTGAATTCTAAATTTAAATTGGACGGTAGTGACTTTAGAATTACTGCGATTAACATAGCACTATAATTATTTTAATCAACTTCTAACGAGGATAATGATCTAATATTTATCTCGATTTCTTCATGTAATTTTTTTAATCTAAAAATATCTGTGGATTTATAAACGGGTGCTAAATTTAACAAATTGTTCATATGGTGGTTAATTATCATATCGCGTTGACCGAATCTTTGTTTAAGAATTTCTACGGCTTTATCATAATTTTGTTCTGAAATTTCTAACCCGTGTATGGAATTTTAAGCTGTCGAAGTTAAATAACTTTTTAAATAATTAAATTTCTCTACCTTTGACAAAGCTTCATTGTCATGAATAGTAACTTGAAAAGTATTCCAAAAACTCATAAATTGGGACAATTCACCTCCAAATCTTTGAATGACCAATTTAGGTAATTTAACAAATTTGTTATTCTCACTTAACGGTGTACTTCTATTCTGTAATGTACTTGAAACATTTGAATTTACACCACTATTTTCGACTGAATTTACTTTTATTTTCTTTTTTGCTCTAAAAATAGCGTTCGCGATTTTGTCTTGGTATTCATAACACACGTTTTTTTCATTTTCATATTCCGTTAAAGGAATTATTTTTTCTTTTTCCGATATTTTTTATAGTCAGTTGATTAACAGCTTCCTCTAAATCTTCAACATTTAAATGTTCTTTTAAATTTAAATCTATACTGTTCACTAACTTCGTAACACTTGTTCGAAGAATTTTTCTAATAATTTTGTGTTTGTCATCCATTGTAAATTTCCATAAATATTTCTTACCTTGAGCAGTCTTAACTCTTTAAAAGCTAATCCAATATTATGAAACACAAAAGGGAATTTTATCGATCTAATTTAACACAAGCATCGTTACTTTCAAAAACAACATTCTCTTCCCGGCACTGATGCACCAAAATGTAAAATAATTCTCGGTTCAGTGGTTTTTGAAATCTAAGAAAAAAGGAACAAAATCGAAATGCCGGATTTCTTTAAGCAAGAGAATGAAAAAGGGACAACAATGCATAATTCTTCTTTTAAATTTAATGATTATAATAAAATAAAAGATCTATTTACACTTTATACATTATATACGAAAAAGAAATACTTAAAGGAACATAGTTCCGAATCTAATTAATTCTCATAGTGAGAGATCGAAAAATTCTATCTTCGAACGCAGTCGAAGAATCCAAAAATCTAAAACTAAACTTACTGGCTGTTGCCAAAATCTATTAACAAAATATAGGTTATATCTTTTTTCTTTCATTGGCGACGCAGCGCCGTCTAAAGGGAATTGATTTTACTACACAACATATTTCTATTTGTGTTTTTTCAAAAAAAAATATTTCTTAAGCTATATGTGCTTTCCTTTATTTTTTGTTTATCCATATATTCAGTGCCAAGGTTTCACTGGGTACGGTGCCAGTCATCAAACATTTTACTTTTTAAGCTTACATGTTACTTTTTAAGCTTACATGTTACTTTTTAAGCTTGAAAATTATTATTCTTGGGATCAATGCAAATCCGCATTAAAACTTTTTGGACATGTGTAAGGGGGGGGGGGAGCCTGAATTTGTGCAATATAATATTAGCAATTTCTATGTGATTAGCTTTCAAGAAATGTCAAATTCAAACTTGGAGAAAATGAAAAAGAAATAGCACTTCAACTGCATTTTCCTAATGAACTTGAACTACATTATTTTGCTAATCAATTGCCTCCAGCAAACAATGCTTCTACAGAATAAACTTACTTTCAAGTATATGTAATAAGTTTTGTCTGTTTTTTAAGCACTTACAACTATTTTAATTATAATTAATATGATATTCAATATAAGATTTAATAATCCAATTTTGTTTATTGTGTGTACATGTATGCAATCAGATTTAACATTATTTTTATTATTGAAAAATTTATATTGTGTCAGTTGCCTGATATCACTTTTGAGAGGGGGGGGGGGTCATGAAAAGTTCAGCCTTTTTTTCTGTAAGCTTGTATCATGTCTGAGTCATCTAATGTGGCAATTCATGATACCACCTCATTGAGATCTATTTTTTTGTGTTAACTTTTATTTATTTATTTTCTTTTTTGCATATCTCTTGCAAAAGTACAAATTGTAAAACATGAAAAAAATCTGAACTTTTTTTAGAGGATTTTTAAATAAATGTAAGAGTAAACTGCAGAAATTTTCACTTAACATATTTTCAGTTTAAAGAATGTTTAATTACCTTACCAAAATATCCTTTATTTTTGTGCATGTATATTTCGGCTGCAGTTGCAGCCATCAATCAGTGCACTTGTGGTGATCTGTGTCTTCATCGGCTGTGTCCTCAGATCTCACACTGATCACCACAAGTGCACTGATGATGGCTGTGATTGCAGACAAAATATATATGCACAAAAAAAAAAGGATATTTTTGTAAGGTAATTAAACATTCTTAAAAATGTTAATATATCCTTTCTTTAAAAGTAAATACAAATTTTCTGTTTTTCCAGATCATTGGTGTTATTTTTATACCTTCTTTTGCCTCTCCCAATTTTCTGAGTGACACAAAGGACTTGGTAATCCACGGACTAGTATTTAAAAAAAAAAAAAAAAAAATGATCAATAAAGTTTTGCCTACTTCTTAAAGAATGTTTGCTATCACTGCCCTATTGTGTAAATGAATACGATCAAGAGGACTGTAAAATATTTACTGACCACATGGCAACTAAACAAAATTAAGTGGTGTCTTAAAAAAACTGAACAACTTGCTACTTTTTTTTTGTCCTTGTAATTTTCATAAACATGTAGTTTATTAAACAACTTCCTATCAAACAGCATTAAAATAATAAAACATTTTGAGAATTGGGCTTAAAAATCTGGTATATTTGAGAAATTGCACCAAAAAAAGTAAGACTTTTTCATGTGAAATAATCATGTATTTTGAAAATCAGCTTTGAAAAAAGTGTGAATTTTGATGATTGCTGATGAAATAATTGCCTGTTTTAGTTGTTAACTAAAATTAAACGGTAATTTTTTCAATTAAGATACTAAAAATTCCTGACCAAGAGAAATGTGTTGCTCAGATTATTTTGTAGGTGTTAGTATTCCTTGCAATGCTGAGGATCTTTTTTTTTTTTTTTTTTTTTTTTTGTGAGGAAATAGAGCTGTAGACACACAAAATAAACAGTGGTGGCAGGTTTTTTTTTTTTTTTTTTTTTTTTTTAAAGAGAGATAATAGATGATCATGATTCACTGATTTTATATCTAAATAGTTTTCACTTTTTAAACAGCATTACATTCTGAATTTTACATAAACTACTTTTAAGTTTTTTTTTTTTTTTTTAACATAAAAAACACAAAGTTTTGCCTTATTTCATGTTTAATGCTATTGCTAAGTAAAAGCATTCTTATTTTTGTATGAATTCTTATTTGTATTTTTGTATGAATTCTTATTTTATTTTTGTATGATTCTTATATTTTCTTTTATTCGTATTTAATTCTTATTTTTGTATCTAAAAGAATTCTTATTTTTGAATCTTTATTTGTTGTAGGTTAATGAGGAAGAACTAAAGAAAATATTTTCTAAATTTGGAGAAATATTGGAAGTTAAGATACCTTTAAAATCAGGTATGTAAAATAGTGGCAGATGCTGAACTTACCTTTTAGGGGGGGGGTGGGGCTTCTGCCCCCCCTAGCCCCCCTCCTCCCCTAAATCCGCCACTGATGTAAAACTAGACATTTTCCTAGAAAGGAACAGGAAGGTAGGGGTGGCTAAGGCTGGGATTGCGGTGCCTCGTTTAACACTATCTTACGCACAAACTCTGTCTTAAGATGTAAACAAAACGCAAGTCGTATCGCAGTGCCTCACCATCTTACGACAACCTCAGAGCTGTCTTAAGTCAAATCGTAACTGGATGCGCGCGCAATCACAACTTAGCTCGCTTTGCGTCTCCCATTGGCTAGCTGGCTTTCTCTTATGAGGACACGCGGAGGACTTACGCTTGAGGCACTGCAATACAAGTTAAGATCGTTCTTAACCACGCCCATCTACGAAAGTTCATAACATTTAAGATAAGACTTAAGAACGAGGCACCGCAATCCCAGCCTTAATTTTTACAAAATATGCATATTAATTTTCAGTTCAGAAATTTCAGTATTTGATACAAGTTGCCAATGATTTTTATTATATGATTATAACAACTACACATTTTATAATCTTTGAAAAGGAATAATGAAAATGGCTTATAGCTATATTCATTAAAATTGTACATTCATATAAAGAAAGAGAAGTGTCTAGATTATGGATTACAGACCTACATAACTTTTCAGACCATGCAGAGGTGCACTTCATCAAATATTTTTTAAAATTTGAATTTTTAAAATTATTATATATTTCCATTTTATTCTCTTAAATTTATTCAAACTGAATACCCTTTTATTTCAGTTATCTGCATTCCTTAGCAACAGTTACTATGCTGTTTATTTTTTATTTATATAAACTATACAGTGGTGGACATTATTATACTTATAAGACACCTATCTAATTTGACAAATAGTGAAAAAAAAGATTCAGAGCTTAAAAATGTTTTACCAAATACATCAAAAACATAAATTTATTCTTTTAAAATATTTAAAAATCATTACGTCTCGTAATTAAATTAAATTTTAATCACACTAAAAACTGAGACAGATAATATACACTAAAAATATACATTTTAAAATATTAAAAACACAAAAATATAAATTTAAACGTTTCGAGCCTTTCACAGGCTCCTCATCAGTAAAAAACATCAAGTGCAAATGATGAGATTAACAACAGACTTCATTATGAGGCATGCGCAGTTCCTGTTGAATACGTAGTACTCACATAATGAAGTCTGTTGTTCATCTCATCATTTGCACTTGATGTTTTTTTACTGATGAGGAGCCTGTAAAAGGCTCGAAACGTTTAAATTTATGTTTTTGTGTTTTTAATATTTTAAAATGTATATTTTTAGTGTATATTATCTGTATCAGTTTTTAGTGTGATTAAAAAATAAATTTATTCTGTTATCACATGTAATTGTTTTACTGAAATGTTATTTTTATAGAGTTTAATAAAAAAAAAATACAATTTACAAAATTATAAGACACCCTAACATTTCAATTAAAACACCTGCTTTTTTTTTTTTTTTTTTTTTTTAAATAATGTGCAATATGCAAATTTTCTGCACGCTGTTATGACGTCAGCAGTTAACTAAAGCAGACGATAATCGACTTCACACATTTATAACCATGCCACGAGGTACAGAATTAAAAGAAAGTGAAATTCGTGAAATTAGGAGATTAAATGAAACTGGTGCTTCAATTAATAATATTTCAAAAGTTATTAAACGCTCTAGATGTGCAATTGGAAATGTTTTTAAAAGAGGAATTAATGGATCAGTGATTAAAAGATCTGGACATACTCCTTGCTTGCCCTCGAGAGACAGACGCCATGTGCTTTCGCTTGCTACACAGAATATGATGACCACTACAGGCATTAAAAATGTTTTGAAACTGAATTGTTCAAGGAGAACCATTTGCAGGGTGTTGCATAATGCTTCCTATGTGAAATATAAAAAATTGAAGAAAAAACCACCGTTTTCAAGCCGGCACAAAATGGTGCATCTAAACTTCGCTAAACAAACTATGGCCTGGACCTCCAAATCATACTCTGTGTTATTTTCTGATGAAAAAAAGTTTAACCTGGATGGTCCTGACGGGTTTCAATATTATTGGCATGATTTATGGAAGTCTCCTCCTGTACTAATGAGCCGCCAAATGGGTGGAGGCTCAGTAATGGTTTGGGCTGGTTTTTCAGCTCAATGGAAAACGGATATTGTTTTTGTGCATTCAAGAATGAGTTCTGAAAAGTATAAGAATCTTCTTGAAGATCAACTAGCCATATACGGTGAACTTCTTTGTGGCAAAAACTACACTTTCCAGCACGATAATGCGCCGATTCATGCATCACATGAAACAGAAAAGTGGGTTTCAGAGCAAAGTATCAATGTTCTTCTGTGGCCTTCTCGCTTCCCAGACTCATCAAAAACTTGTGAGGGATCTTAGCTCATGCGATTTACCTAAATGGGAGGCAGTTCATGTGTGTCGAAGACCTAAAGAATGCTATAAAATATGCTTGGGAAGAACTGTATTGCAATATTTTGTTAGAATTGATAGATTCGATGCCAAATCGCATCTTTCATGTTATAAAAAACAATGGCCGTTTCCACCAAATATTGAATAATCATGTTTGAGGATTTTCTTTTAGACCATTATTGTCTGCTAATTATGTTGACCACTGTATTTGGAAAAAACAGTTGGTGTCTTATAATTTTGTCCATTATGTTTTTGCATTTTTTCAATAAATTGTATGAAAATATCATTATTATAAAATAATTATATACGATAACAGAATAAATTTATGTTTTTGACGTATTTGATAAAACATTTTTAAGCTTTGAATCTTTTCTTTCACTATTTGTCAAATTAGATAGGTGTCTTATAATTATGTGCACCACTTTATCTCATATACTGAAGAGTCAATATCACTAAACTGAAAAGTTCCAAAAGTTCATGATGCAAAGGCAGTTCATATCATTTTAAAAGAAATTCTTCACTTCCACACACAAACAACGGTTTGAATGAGCAGCTGGGCCTATAACTCTGTTATCCTCTCATTAAATGAAAGGATTAGCATAATGTAAGTGAAAGACTTCAGAAACTACACAAGCTCAGAACATTAATACTTTATTAATTTACACACATATAATGAAATATCCAGCAACACTTGGCAGGAAAAACTTAAAAGTTAATACTATATGTGCTGCCAGCAACAAATGCAAAAGCAAGATAAACATAGCAAAAAGCTTCTCTTATAGTTCCATATTCATACTGTATCAGACAAATATCTACATATTGCATGTTGCCACACCTAGAAAAATACAGCAGGAAGAATGAACTCCAAACGCCATTGGCTACTGACGAATTGTGCCAGAGTTTCAAAAGTGACAATGTGACTGGCGAAAGAACAGTAATATAATCACAGCTACTTAATGTTAATAAATTACTTGTTTACTTAATTGTTGATATCAATGGTAGTTCATAGCATCGTCAACATGCATTATCCTGGAGATGTTACAAAAACACTCCCAGATTGGAGGTAAAAGTAATTTAATGAAATAATAATTTTAGCACGTTTATTAAGTTAATTGATTACTTTAAAATTATCAACATGTTCATTAGTATATGGAATGACATAAAATCGTCCTGCTTGAAGAGCTGTCTAAAAGTAAATGAACCATTGTTTCTTTCATTTTATTCTTAAAATATCACCAAGCGTAGAGCTAGTGGAAACGAGTTTTCGGCACCAAAACATGGCTGCCATTTTTAAAAAATAAAAAATGATGAATTAAAAAGTAAAAAATATGTACATATGTTATACTTTTTAGAAAGAACTTTCAAAACTATTAATTTTTTGTGTGAACACTGTGTTTATTTAATCATTAGTTTTTAAGATATTTGATGAGTTCACGAGTGACGAGAGATGTTATCCCTTTTGTCAGGTACACTATTAACAGAAACAGTTGAATATTGAAGACTAAAGAATAACTTTTTAAATTTAATTAGTTTTTAAGTACTCAGAGCTATGAATTCTAAGCTAAATTATGTAAATTCATCATTCATAATGAAATAAGATGCTAATTTAATGATAGTACAGTTGGTTCTCCATTTAACGTCTTTCAAGGGACCGTAAAAAATCGTCGTTAAGTACAGAACGTCCTTAAACAGAATATGTGAAAATATTATATGCATAGCATTTTCCTTCACACTTTACAGGCTTAGGACTGTCAATATATTTCTCTATATATTGGCGTGTTTAAAAATGCTATTAATATATATATTTTAACAATTACTGTATTTTATTTCCAAAATTTACATTTTAAATTACATTAAAAATGGGTACAAAAAATACAATAAATTAACTTTTAAAAAAATCAAAAAGTGTTGATTACTTCAACTGTGGCCTGGTTTTCATTATTCTTTTTTCAAGATTGTCTAAAATGTTAAATGTGTTGTCTTCCACATTCGATGAGACAATATAACGTCAGAGAACATCTAGAGCTGAAGTTGCCTCTTTGTAAGATGGTGGCGGTATCTCATTTTCCGTTTCTTCAACTTCACTTTCTTCGTCTGACACTGTAGTTTCATTTACTAAATCCTCATAAATTTGTTCTACATTTCTATAGTCTGTTGTTAAAACTGATTCATCACATTGGAAGAAATCTTCAATTGAAATGTCCTCACCTTGAACAACACTTCTCCATTCTTCATGGGTAATGTCATCTTCATTGATTTCTACATCCATACATGGCAGCTCTACGCCAAGTTCTTTGGGAATGCCGGCATTGCGAAAGCAGTTTTTTATTGTGGATGAAGAAACTTCTTTCCAAGCTGATGTTATCATGTGCATTGCTTCCAAGATCGTAAATTTTCTAATTTTCATACTGTCAGTTGAATTATTTATCAACTTCCTAATTAAAGACTTTCTATAAAGTGCTTTCACGCTGTGAATGATACCCAAGTCTAATGGCTGAAACCTGCTAGTGCAATTAGTTGGTAAGAAATGAATAGTCAAATTTGTAATTCCAGGTATATTTGGAGGGTGTGCAGTGCAACGGTCTAGTATAAGTAAAACTTTTCTGTTTTCTTTGTGCATTTTTGCATTGAATTTCCTGAGCCAATTAATAAAAATTTCTGATGTCATCCAGGATTTTTTGTTATTCTGGTACTCACAAGGTTTTTTGCAATATTCTTAAAACATCGTGGCTGCCTCGATTTTCCAATAACTAGTGGTGGAAATTTTTCTGAGCCATCCGAATTAGTGCAGAGTAAAACAGTCGATCGTTCTTTACTGTGTTTTCCACCAAAGCACTTTTTGGCCTTGTATGTTAAAGTTTTACTAGGCAACATATTGTAGAATAGGCCTGTCTAGTTAGCATTAAATATGTCCTCCTCATTATATCCAGCTAATATCCCCTATAGCTGTAATTTATATTCTTCTACAATTTTTTCATCTACAGAGGCACTTTCACCGCATATGCTTTTAAATGCAAGCCCATATCTTTCTTTAAATTTGGTTTAAATTTTATAAATATATTTTAATGTTAAATATTATAATTTTTAATATTAAATTTTTTCAACCACTTGAAGCTTGAAAATTTTTCAATCCAAATTTTTCAGCAAGAATAACAGCATTTTCTTTAAAAATTATGCCAGAAATTGGAATATTAGATGATCTCGTTTCGTGAAACCACTGCAGCAGTGCCTTATCAAACTCTTCCGATCGACCACATTGAATTTTCTTACGTTTGGATGTGAATCCGAAACAGAATTTTTGTGCTGATTCAACATTTTTTTCCCTGCTTGCTAAAATGCCTTTGAGAGTAGACTCAGGTAATTCAATTTTTTTTTTGCAAATTCCACTTTCGTCATTCCAATGCTTTTTTCCCATTTTTCAATAATTTTCACCTTTTCGTGTAGACTGAGATGCTTTCGCTTTGATGCCATAATGTTTGGCTCACTTCATATTTCAACACAACACACTTGCTAAGTCTCTAAACATAAACACACACATAAGCAAAGGCCGCCTTATCAGAAGGAATGGGAGACAACTGCTACACTGTCACATGACAAGGGGTTTGGGACAATAGAGTGATTGCACTCCCTCACAGCTCCATTATTCGATATTCCAAGAAACAGTACCCCCCACCCCTTTTTCTTGTAAACCCTGCAACACTTTTATGATTGCAGCAGTGCATGTATGAAAGAAACTTTCTGTGTTTGTTGAAAGTTATTTTTTTTTCTCCTACAGGAAATTTCTCTATTACAGATAAGAGTTTCAAGGGGGGAAAAAAAGAAAAAAAAAAAGTCGTTAAATAGAAACATCGTCGTCTTTAAATAGAAAATTTTTGCGGCAAATGGGGTAGGGACTGTGAAATATCGTCTTTAAATAGAAATCGTCGTTAAACAGAGAACCAACTGTATATTTTAATAAATTAGATACAAAATGTTACGCCGTCAGTAGCTCGATTGCAGAGTACTTGATTGCAGACTAAAAGTGCCCGGGTTCAATCCCTGAACAGTTCAATGTTTTTTTTTTTTTTTTTTTTTTTTAATAAAAGGGGGGAAAAAAAGGCAAACAATTATTTTAAATATTTTTTTTCTTTTACTTAAAAAAAAAAAAAAAAG
Source organism: Salticus scenicus (assembly GCA_963930645.1). NCBI lineage: Eukaryota > Metazoa > Arthropoda > Arachnida > Araneae > Salticidae > Salticus > Salticus scenicus. The sequence continues at coordinate 241,255,842 of OZ005652.1, forward strand.
AAGAGTACTTTAAATATTAGAATTTTCCTAATATATGTATATTACTAACAAGGAAAGTATGATTACTTAATTTATTAATTATAAAATAATAAATATGTATATATATATTTCAATTGCAAAAAAATAATTTAAAAATAAACTGCTTGATCATTTTATTTTACTGCTGATTGTTATCATTACTAATCAGAAATAAATAAATTATTTTTCGTTTTTATTCTTTGCTGATGAGTGCATAATTCTAATTTGTTTTAATAATTATTTTCTCATAAATTATTAATTAAATTTAACACACACACAAAAAGAAAAAAAGTTTCTTTTCATTTGAAATAAAATAGTCAAAGCTTACAAAGGCATAGATTTATATATATATATATTTTTTTAAACACAATATTGAACATATATGTAATTCTTAATTTTCCTTCTTTCTCTCCTCCCCCCTTCTTTTTTAGTATTACTAACAAATAGGATAAGAATAATTAATTTAATAATTAGAAAAAATAAATAGAAACAACCTTCCCCCCCCTCTCACTTAAAAAAAAAAATTGTAATAAAATATTTACAGTATGAGATACTTTCCTTTCGATAATATTTCTACTTTTATAGTCATTATTAATCAAAAAATGATTCTAATTAATTTAATAATTAGAAAAAATAAATACCCACCCCTCCCTCTTTTTTTTTTTTTTTATTGCAATAAAATATTTAAAATATGAGATACTTACCCTTCAATAATATTTCTACTTTTATAGTCATTATTAATCAGAAAATAAATTGTAACATTTTAATTTTGAAAATACAATTTCTTAAATTTCTTTGTAATATTTTGTTAAAATATTACAAAGAAAATATTATAAATACATACACACACACATATGTATTTCGAGTTGATGCTAAATCATTTTCTGGTAAATTATTAATTGAACTCAACCACCCTCCCCTAGAAAAAATAAAAATTAAAAATTCCAGTCTAAATAAATTATTTTATAAATGCTTCATTATTCTTCTGTTTTTAAGTAAAAAATCATTATTAATCAAAGATTAAACTTTTTACCTTAAAAATTTTTCTTCTGTATAAATAATTTATTTTTTATTCCTTGCTGAATATTTGCGTAGTTCCTGATTAGATTTAGTAATTATTTTCTATTTTATAATTAAATAAATTTAACTTTTTTTTTTTTTTAGTTAAATAAAAATTATAAAAATATTTACAAAATAAATTAAATGTTTTAAAAGTAAACATTTAAATTTTGATGACAAACTATTTGTTTTTAGTAAATAAGAAAAAATGGACTTATCGGGGATCGAACTGGGGAACTGTCAGGTAGCAGAAATTTACGCTACCACTGCATTACTGGCTACCTGTTGCGATTTTCCTTGGGTTTGAAATTACTACATTTTACAATCCTTAAATAGAATTTTCACTATACTTTCATTATGAACTATGAATTTACATAGTTTAGCTTAAAATTTATAGCTCTGAATACTTCAAAATTGATTATTTTTTAGAAAATTATTCTTTAGCCTTTAATTTAAGACCGTTTCTTTCGCTTAATAATGCAGTTGAGAAAGTGATATACCTTTTGTCACTTATGAACTTTCTAATTGAATATCTTTAAAATAGGGTTGGTTTTTTGACATCAAAAACTGGTTTTTTATGTGACAAGTGTCAAAAACTGGTTTAAACTGCCAAAAACTGGTTTAAACCATCAAAAACTGTCAAAAACCATATGTCATGTGAAAATTGGAAATTGTAATGTAAAATAATTTAATTGTATTCATATTTTTAAGTTGCAATGTACTAAGTATATAAGTTAACATTGGTTATATATATATCATGAAAAACGGCAGTTTTTCGAGTGACGCAAGCGGAAGGACAAACGGACGGAAAGCTGCGAACTCATATATACGCCTAGTCTGACATCAAAGAGATTTGTAAAAGCCGACACTTAATATCTCAGCAAATATGCCTTATTTTGTTCTGATATTTTCAAAATAATCTTTTATCGTCGGTCTTAATCTATCCTGAAAATTTTACGTTCCTACATGCAGTATGTTTTAAGATCTGAATCTCAATTTAAAGCCAAAAAGGAAAAACGTGAGGTGTAAGGATGTAATGAACTAAATTCATGAAAAAATATCTCTAAAACCGCACGAACGATTTTAATTTAATTAATATATGTTGTTAATGGGATCTTTCTGAATCGAGTAACGTTTTTGTTTTTTTCAGGAAAACTCTTGTTTTTTGTAAAAGTTGCTTTGAAAATAGAACTATATTACTCCGCCAAAATGCATGCTTTTATTCGGCAAAAATGTCGTAATTCGGTTCTTACTTTCAAGACACGTTGGTTGGCTGACCAACGTGAATGCAGTCAATAAATTTTTGTTATGAAGAATATAATTTTAATTTTAAGATTTCCCATTTCGTCAAAAAAGTATTTAGATAATATTTAAAATAAATGAAGAATTTTTTAATTATAGATATTCTATGTCATCATTATTCATAATGAATTAAAAATATTTTTAAAGCGAAAACGTTTAATAAATCCCTCATGCACACAAATTTATACCATGGTCCATGGTCTTTGGAGCGCATGCGTACATCATACGGATGCGTACATCCTGTAGACGCTAAGCTAATTGCTTTCCCTGTATTCGTCCGCGCCGCGGTGTTTTTGTTTAATTTGTTGATTGGAAATTGGAATTAATACGAAATTTTGCATGATTTAGACAAATATTGGTAGTGCTCGGATACTTTTGCTGTGACCCACCGGTGTACCACGCCGGCGTGAACGTGTTAATCATAATTTTTATTAAATTAAAATAACACTGAGATATGAGAGCGAGAGTGTGAGCAGTGATTTTTACATTATTATTTTCAATGGGGAATTAAAATATTTATTCAAAAATTCCACCTACTTGCATGATTTAGTGGTAAGTGTTTTATAATTTTATATTCTTAAAACTTGCTTATAATTTTACGTATATGTAATTATAGGCTTCGTCTGATTGCACGGAAGTATTGTTATTTGTAAACAAACCATTGTTTACATTTTTTATAGTCGCTTTTTTCGCAAAATGTTACTCAGTTTTCTGTAATATGATAATTAAACAAGTTTTCGAATTCTTTATTATGTTTATTATTACTTTAATTATGTTGTTATTATTCGTAATATGTCACATTTTAGCTTAGCAATTTTTGGAAAAATAAATTTAAATGTTTTGATTAGAGATCCTAACTAATCGAGATACTAAGAGATACTTCGATTACAGTCCAAAATTTATTTATTGGAATAAAATAGCTGTATTATTCTTTTCAAAAAACAGATTACGAAAAACTTTATTTTTGAATGATACAGCCTTGTAAAACGAAACAACAAAAATCCTATATATATATGATAACATGGGAAGGGAGAAAGGGAGCTATCTGACTGATTTACAGCCTTAATTAGATACATCACAAGTCTAGTGTAATGGGTAATTGGGAAATGTTGTATGTACTGTATTAATACATTATTGTATTAATACTGTATTGATACAATATATACTGTATTAATACAATATTGTTAAATTTTAAATGAATTTGAATGTCTTAGTTGTGTATCATAATAATCATTTATAATGCTTTTGACGGATATAGCTAAGGTAGTATGAAAACTACTTTATATCAACAGGGTTGCCACGCTACCTGGAGAACCTGGAATAGTCAGGAAATTTGAAAATTGACTATAAAAGTCAGTGAAAAGAAAAATCTGCCAATGCACGGTCATTTCCCCTCCCCCCCCCCTTTTTTTTTTTCTCCATTAGCTTCTGCTATTTTTTTTAAACACCCCCACCCTTCTCTTTTGCTCATGTAAGGAATTTCTTATCTCGCTTATAAGCGACAAATGCTATCATTATATGCAACTTTTGTCATATGTAAATTTTGTGTTTACAAGTGGGACGTTAATTATTTTGCCCTCAACACAGTCAATGCTCAATATACGGTTAGACTGAAATTTTTTTAGAATATACCTGGAAAACCTTTTAAAAGTCAGGGAATTTCATTCTCCTGTTTGAGTGGCAACCCTGTATCAAGCTTATACTGTACTCTACTCTAAATATAATAATGCAGCACAAGCAGTATAAAGAAAATAAGGCTAAGCTTTACTATAGGGTACCTGTTGGCGATTCATGATGCTGTGATGAGATTCAGTGTATCGACACTTTTTAATAGTAACTTTTTTGTATTGGTACTTCATTTAACTGTCTTGGAACTTTGTTTTTCTTTTTGTGCCAGCCGCGCGCGTGTGTTTATTGTAATGCGGCCCAGCTGAATGATTTTTCTTTTTAATGCGTTTTTGAGGTATAAAAATTAATTTTTTGAGTGTATTTTATTATTTTATTTTACTTTTTAATAAATGGAATTATTTAGGGGAAAAAAGTGTATTCTAGTAATTGATGCAGTATAGATTTTCATGCATTTTCTTATTCATGTGCCATGAATTAGGAGTATCCAGTGATGTTTTTTTTTGTTTTAATATCGGGATAGTGACCACTGTAGTACAGATTTTTTATGCATTTTCTGATTCATGTGCTATGACTTAGGGGTATCCAGTGATATTGTTTTAGTCTTAATATTGGGATACTGACCGCTGTAGCATGAATTTTCAGATTCGTGCATGACAAATTAGCTGCATCCAGTGATTTTATTTATTTTTTGTTTGTTTTGTGATTGCTTCTGTACAGATTTTCATGCATTTTCAGATTCATGCAAGGCTGTAATTTTGAAATTTTGGGGCAAATCTTCAAGTTATTTTAGATTATACATCATTTATAATGCTGAATTTTATGTGTTAAAGCTTGAAAGCTCTCTGAATTTTTTTTTTTTTTTTTTTGTGGTGAAATAGCTCAAATTTCTATTACTGTTTTAAATATTTTATTAATCTTTAAAATATGCTTAATTTATTTCAGTGAATTTCAAAACAAGCACCAGAGTGAAACAGTAATTTATTTTCTTGAAATGTATTTTTGATGTTTTGTAATGATTCAGAATATCGATTTGCAGTAATCGACTCATTCAGTGAGATGTACATCAGCAACAGCGATGGGCACCTTATAGTAAAGCTATTCCAAAAATAAGCTAAATAAAACTTATCAAAAGCTTTCTTACTTAGTTTTCTTTTTCTTCTTCTTTTTTTCCCCCATAGCAGTTAATTGTACAAATGCATCTTAAAAATTAAACCCACTTTCAAGGCCTGCATTATTTATCATTAATAGATTGCTCACACTGTTTAGTGACAGTTTGTTTATAATTTCATTTCTTACCAAATTTATGCAACTGAAAACTATTTTCACAATTTGTCCGAAATCACAATGAAAAAAGTTCATCCTGAATGAGGAATTTGCACACATGGGGGATTTGAACAAAATCCTATTCTTATGGTAGTTTTAGGCCCATAAATTTCAAAAAGTTTATTAAAAATGCAAAAAAAGTTCTCATTAATTTAAAAAATAATTTTAAAATTAACCAAAAATCACGTGACTTCAAAAGGCTGCCTGACGTCACAGTTTATGATGCTTCAATGTTTACATTCTGTTAGCCTGGTTAGTAAGCAGCAATTTGTTTTAACTTTCGTGATTATTAATCGTTTATGTGATTTCTGAGCATTTCTTTTTCATCTTAGAATCATTCAATATCATTATCATCATTTTCAAATGTTTTCTTTTCATGGCGGTTGTCCAATGTTTTCGTTTCATAGGATCCTGTGGAACGCTAAAAAATAACTTTTGAGAAGCGTTAGCTGTTGTGTGTTGTATTAGTGCAAAATGGTACAATACAAATAATACAATATTTATACTACAATTTTTTAATATCAGTCATTATTATATCATAGAAAACCTATTTCACTGATTCAAGAAGCAAAGCAAAGCATGAAATCAAATGTAAACAACGATTACTTTAGTTTGTTGTCATAAAGAGTGACGTCACGATATATTATACTGCGTTTTCTCTGTACAGTAAATAGTGCGATGTTAAAATTGTTATAAATCAGACATTAGATTTCAAATAAAGAAAATGTATGTATTTATTGTGTATTTATTATTATTCATGTAATGAATATGTATGTATTTATTTTCTTACCTTTTCATTTTCTATTAGAATAAAATCCGAAAACGTGCAAATTGTCTATTGTGACTTTTTTGTGAAAGATTTTTTTTATTATTATTATTATAGAATTTAATGTAATTTTTTAGTATAAATGTGTGATCATATTTTGGATAACTGTATAGCATTTTGCATAAAAAGCGACTGTAGTGGAAACACTGGTTTGTTTATATTTGACAACATTTTTGTTCTTCATAACAGACGAAACATGTAATTACATTTTATGAAAAACTAATTGTAAGTTTTAAGAAAATAAAACTATATAGATATACCTTACCGCTAAGTCATGGAAGGAGGTGGAATATCCGTAGACATTAAATATAAACAACTCCTGCTACCAGGGATCACTCTAGAGCGTTTTAGCGGTACAAGTTGCCACAGGGTTGGCATAATACTTACTGTGCAATGGTGTAACGGGTTTTATCAGTTTTTACCGCCTTCATTTATCTCAAACACTTTAAGGATATATTTTAAAGTTTTTAGTTCTCAATTTCCCAATGTATTATTTAATATTTACTATGAAATTCCTACTTCTGCAATTTCTAAAAACATTTAAAAAAGAAAATATTTCCTTATTTATTTAGCTCTTATACCAGTTTATGTCATTTAGCATTGGCTCATATGATATTTAAAAAATAATAGCATTGTTTACATTGTACTGTTTAAAAAGCCCTGCAGGCTCCAAAAAGTTTTTAAAAAATAATAACATTTTAATTTAACTACATATAATCAATTAAATACAATTCGAGGCTGCTGTCACTGCTTGTTTTAATGAATTGTACCCACTAAATGTAAAAAAAAAGATTAAAAAAAAAAAGTGAAAGTATTAAAATGGTAATGAAAATATGAATATTGTTAATGGGTAAAGTGTGAAAAAATTTTCTTGATTCAAATGATATTTGTTAAACCTAAGTAAAAATTTTTTAGGATATCTTTTTTTTTTTTTTTTTATCTTCCCTAATTCCTTATTTTTTTTAAAATTTTGATTAGAAACTATGAGTAAAGATTTTTTTCTCTTAATACATTGCTTCAGTTATATGTCATATTTCCTACTAAATTATCCTTTTCCAAAATTATTTTATGTGTTCAATAGTGTGAGTAAAATTTTGCTTTATTTCAATACATTATTGTAGCTACAAAGTCAAAGTCTGAAGTTGAGTGGCTCATACTACCGCATTTATGATTGTTATACAATTACTTCTTATTATGAAGATATTATGTTGAATAAAAATGTTGGTAATAAATGCCTACATGGATTTTTTCTATAGAAATAGAATATTATTTATATTTTTATAATTTAAGTAAAATGATTGATAGTGTGGATATTGTGCATATATATACACATAATAAAAAACAAATGTTGTACAATAATGTATGAATACATAATAAAAATCAATTAAATCTTGATTTAAATAAAAAAAATCGATTTTTTTGAAAAAAATAAAAAAAATCAACAACCCTGTTTGGAAGTCAGATTTTCGAATAGTGTGCAACGATGTTAAAATTTATATTTCCAACGAATACACAATTTTGACTTTTAGATCCTGGAGAAAATTTTACAACTGGATACTAAATTTGAAGTAATTTAGTCAATATGCTTAGCAATTATACTTATTGGGACTTTTGAGTTTTTTAATGTTTTTTTTTTTTTTCAATCTTAAATCTCTTGGTGATATTAGTTTTTTAGTGTAGCTCAAAATCTACTGACCAAAAGAACTGAAATTTCATAAAAGTATAATTAAAATAATTAGGAGCCAGTGAAATATTTGTTGCAAAATACTTCTAATTTGCAATTTAAGAATTTTTACTTAAATAATTTCTAAATATTTATTTTTTAGATAATTTTATTTAAAAATTTTTAAATTGTAATCTACAATAATATTTTTAAGTTGTTGCAGGCTTTAAATATGTAGATTCCCTAAGAATTTTCCCCCATAAATAATTAAATTACACATTCTATAAGGAATGGTAGGTATCTATTTTTCTCTCTCGATATTTGTTCAATCTGGTACATATAGGTAATATCTTTTTTTTTTTTTTTTTTTTTTAAGGTCTATACATTATTATTAAAAAAAAAAAAAAAAAAACTGCACAGCATGTGCAAAAATAAATGTGAAATTAACAATATTTATACATATAGTCACAACCACTTGTTAAAATATGCTATAATTTCACCAGTTATCGATAAAATTCACATATTTCAAGACTGATTTCCAAAATTCGCGATAATTTTACAATTGATTGCTAAAATGCATAATTTTTTTCATCGCTAATTAATAAAGTTTCTGCGTTTTTTAAGTTAAATGTCCCAAATACTCAATTATTTCGTCGATAATAGACGTAATTTGCACTTTGTTCTCAAAGCTGAATGCTGAAATACACAATAATTTTGCAGCTGATTTCGAAAATACGGGATTATTTTCACCGCTAACTATGGTGTCAATTTTTATAGTTAAAATTTACATTTAATTCCCAAATACCGCTATTATATCTCTGCTAACTAATAAAATTCACTGTATTATTTTGCGCCTAATTGATGAAATTCGTATTCTTTATAAAGTTTAATCTCCAAATACTCAATTATTTCGCCGCTAATCTATGAAATTTATGCTTTTCTCAAAGCTGAATCCCGAAATATGCAATAATTTTGCAGCCTAATTCGGAAATACGGGATCATTTTACTATTAACTGTCAAAAATTTATGCTTAAGTGCAACTAATTGCTAAAATACGATATTAATTCGGCGTTAATCGATAAAATTTGAAATCTTTTCAAAGGTGATTTCTGAAATTCACGATGTTTTGTGGCTGATTATTGAAACACGCAATCATTTCGCCGTTGCTTAATAAGGTTATTTTAATCCTAATTGTTTGCTGAAATAGGCTTTATCTCTATGTTAATCAATGAAATTCGCCCTTTTTTGCAAAGACAATATCCGATGTATGCAATAAATTTGCTGAAATATGGAATCAATCATTTTACCGCTTATTTTTTAAAATTATGCAAGAGCAACTAATTGCTAATATAGACTATTATTTCACCCCAGTGGCAGAAACACCGTGACACGGTGACATAGTCGCGGACACAGAATAAATGCTTGCAGACAGTTTTTGTCTGCACTAATAAAACAATTAGTCCGTAACTTTCGAACACTCTTTGTCTGTCTCTGTACTAATAAAAAAAATTGCCCACAACTTTCAGACAGTCTTTGTCTGCAATTTACGGACATTTTTCGCCTGCGACAATGCGCTACCCATGTATGACGTCTTAGATGCTCTTTGGTAGGAACTCTAGAGCCCCCATATAGGTGCCTTGGTAGGAACACACAAAACAGTACTTAACAACGGCGACCTAAGCAGCCTATATCTCCCTTGATAGACAGCATATGCGTATTCTTTTCCCCTGTTACTAAGATTCTACGGGGACATAGAAAAGTGCTAATTTCTTTTAAAACTGCTCCAAAACTTCTCCTCCACTTCATAATTCACTTATAAAAATTTCTGTATCAAAACTAATACTTTTGTTATTTATACTGTGTTGTGTCAAACATTGCTATAAATATTTAATTGAATGAGTTCAACTTATTATTTTATAATTGTTTATTACTATAGTTCTGTAGTAAAATTGTATTTGTGTATTGTTGCACGAGATCACCACTATTGTTAAGCTCTCTCCCCCAAAGATTGCTGCTATCAGCTTCAGGCTTTTTGAGTGTAAGCCGTTCTCATCCCTGATTACAGGCAAATTTCGCAGACAGATTTTGAAATTTTAAAAGCCTGTCGCACACAGCTACAAAACTTTCTGCCACTGGAATTTCACTGCTAATTATTAAATTTTGTATGTTTTTAAAAAATGATTGCTGAGATATGAGATTATTTCACAAAACAATAATGAAATTACTTTTTTTATTATTTATACATTGCAGAAATACGCAACACAAAAGTCTATCTACAATACGGGATCGTTTAACCGATAACATTTACTTTTAATCTTTCAAAGTACGAAATAAGCTGTTAATTCATTACAAAACAACATAATATTTTTGCAGTGAATTATCGAAATCCCCAGTGGCAGAAAGTTTCGTAGCTGTCTGTGACAGGCTTTTAAAATTTCATAATCTGTCTGCAAAATTTGTGTTAATCAGTGGTGAAAATGGCTTACACTCAAAAAGCCTGAAAGGTGATTGGGGGGGGGGGGGGGTAACATCAGGTGATATCGTGCAACAATACACGAATACAATTTTACTGCAGGACAATATAGTATAAACAATTGTGTGTACTCATTCAATTCATCTCATTCAATTAAATATTTTATAGCAATGTTTGACACAACACAATATAGATAATTATAAATAATAAAAGTATTAGTTTTAGTTTTTATACAGAAGTTTTTTTTAAGTGAATTGTTATTCGAAAGTTGCAGACAAAAACTGTCTGCAAGCCGCTTTTCTGTGTCCGTAACTATGTCGCGGTGTTTCTGCCACTGGGTCGAAATCCATCGTTTCATGTCTTATTAACAAAATTTACCTTTATCATGGCTAATTGCTCAAATAGCGATTGTTTCTCTTTTTCACTAAATAAAGATAGGCAAATATTTTCGCTGCTATAATGGACGAAATTCGTGCTATTTCTGAAAAGTGATATCACAGATGTTAAATACATATATTGAGTCAAAAATCAGCGAGATTTATGCCTTTTTTTGGCGTATGTTTTCTGATTACATAATTTTTGCATCTGATTACCGAAATATATGCAATTTTCTCATCTTTTGAAATACTGAATCAATTTAAGTTGGACATTGAACTTATCACACAAATATCTTGGATGAATTTTGTTCCAACATTTATCTAGTTTCCAAGTTGCAGCCACTTGAAATCAGGCTGCTACTTGAAAATATGCCACAACGATAACTTTTAGAATACTAAACTGGTTCAGACAGCAGCGCCGACTTTGAAAAATTTCTGGGGGGGCTCGAACCAAGGCCGTAGCCAAGATTATTTTTTGAGGGTGGGGGGCATCACATTTCTAATACAAGGTCATCAAATATGGTGTAATAATGTACACACGCTTACCCAAGGAAAAGAACATATGCACACACAAACAACGGCCTGATTAACACAGGGGCACGTGCCAGGGGCTCTGAGTAGCAAAGGGCCCCAAAACTGGACCTGAAAATGCCATCATAATCTTTGCCATTTAGTTTATGTAAATCGAATTTATATGGCAGTAACTTTTGTAAAAATAGTTATATTACTTTGCATCGATGTTTCTGAAAACTTTTGCTCCTCATGCACAAACTATAAGTGTAGCACAGTAAAGGGAATCATCTTCCTCTGAACTCACCCCGCGCCCCATACAGAGACTTTCAGCCTCTCTTGTTTTTCTTTCTTTTTTTCTTAGTCGATTTATGTCCATTTTCAATTGCAACAACCTTATTTTACAGCTATGATTTTGGTAAGAAACTAAATAAGAAATAGAGGAAAGAATTTCTTGTTTAATAGAGAATCAGTATTCAAAATTTCTGGGGGGGCTGATCCCTTACAGAAAATTTTCTGGGGGGGCTCAAGCCCCCACATAATCGGCGCCACTGGGTTCAGATCAAAGTTGGGGAGTGAATTTAATACAGTTTAAATATCTTGGAAAAGTTTGCTAGGCAACTTGCTCCACCATTTTGTTTCCAAGTGGCGGCCACTTAAAAATTTTTTATTACAATAACTTTTGTAATATGGAATCAGTTTGAATCGCATTTGCACAGTTGACATATTCAAATATCTTTGATAAGTTCACTGGGCATCTCAGTCACTCTGTCCTTTGTTTCTAAATGGTGGCCACTTGAAAATTATCACAATAACTTTTGAACCGATTTGCTTAAAACTCCATATGTAAATAGACCTCTTTAATAAATCTACCAAGTTCATTAATAAATTGTAGCTGTCATTTTGAAAAAAGATGGTGGCATCTTCATAAGAAAAGATAAATCAACCTAACCTTCCTATGAGCCGGAACGACTCGTTTTAATTTTTTGATCAATAACCTCTAAAAAGTAATGATATCAGAACAAAAACCCTTAACGGGTTAAAAGTTTGTGACGCAGCTACTTTATCACTATAAGAATTTGAAATATGGGTCTTAAAAATAATGATATCAAGTTTTAAGTGACGCTCTTCTATTAGTTAAAATATACATAGATTTTCTTATTTGATCATTCGCTTTTTTCTTTTATTTATATTTACAATGCAAACATAATATTTTTAACTTCAAGATAAGACAAATATATAAAATATACTCACTGATGCTTTTTCATTTTCATTTCAATTTCAAAATAACAGTTTTAAAAGGAATGATATAAAAATTCCAGTCACGCCTCGGTGTCATTTTAAAAGATTTGTTTTTAGATTCCATTAAAATTACCTTTGTTTTGTCTGATAAAGTATATTTACACATTCAAACAGTGCTTTTAATTTTTAAATATGCTGTCAAATAATCACACTTTCACTGAGTTTGCATTATAAATAAAAATTATTTATTTCAATAAATCGATTTGTCTTTTGCGTCACGCTATCCAAAACTGCAAGTAAAATTTGTGCAAATGTTTTCTTTGCATCACACTGTCTCTTTGCAGAAATTCTCACTTAGTTGGATACTATGATACAAAATAACATTTACATATATTTTACTCACAGTTTTGGATAGCGTGACGCAAAAGACAAATCGATTTATTGAAATAAATAATTTTTATTTATAATGCAAACTCAGTGAAAGTGTGATTATTTGACAGCATATTTAAAAATTAAAAGCACTGTTTGAATGTGTAAATATACTTTATCAGACAAAACAAAGGTAATTTTAATGGAATCTAAAAACAAATCTTTTAAAATGACACCGAGGCGTGACTGGAATTTTTATATCATTCCTTTTAAAACTGTTATTTTGAAATTGAAATGAAAATGAAAAAGCATCAGTGAGTATATTTTATATATTTGTCTTATCTTGAAGTTAAAAATATTATGTTTGCATTGTAAATATAAATAAAAGAAAAAAGCGAATGATCAAATAAGAAAATCTATGTATATTTTAACTAATAGAAGAGCGTCACTTAAAACTTGATATCATTATTTTTAAGACCCATATTTCAAATTCTTATAGTGATAAAGTAGCTGCGTCACAAACTTTTAACCCGTTAAGGGTTTTTGTTCTGATATATATACAGAAAAAGATAAATGTTTATGTTAGGAAACATATTTATGCATTATCTTAAGAGGAGAGTGAATGTTTATATATATATATATATATATATATATATGTATATTTTTTCGTAAATTGCCATAGAGCTACGAAAAATTGCATATGTATATGGTAAATTCTCCCAATAGCTAACTCTCAACTACTTCCTAAATTGATCAAGAAAACTGATTTAGAAGGCAAGGAGAGAAAATGAATAGAGAAACAAAGAAATTACAACAGTCACCAATGGACAAGAATTCTATCAGAACTTGAGAAAGGGCAGGGAGTATGGGTTACGGACAAAAGAGTGACAGGAAAAATGTTACAGAAAACTTCATTTCCGAGATCATATCTTGTACAATCCGGAAAGAGAATTTATAGAAAAAATAGGAAACATCTAGTAAAGCATGTCCGCGATAAGAATGAGACAACTTGATTCTCATTTATTTTCAACAAAACATTACTTACATAAATGCAACTTGCATGAAATTGACAAACAAACATTTTTAATCACTTTTGATACTTTAAATTGAAGAATATACACCTTTAAGTCCCATTTTGCGAAGATTGCTTCTAGCCGTCGTCATGGTGTTTTGTACAGTTTCTTTGATTACTGATTTAAGGAGACGATGCGATGATAAACCGTCTTGAATTGGGCCAAGTTTTTGGGCTCCTTTTTCTCGTAGGAATATTTACATTTCATAATTCCCCAGAATTGTTCCATCCCTCTTGCTTGTGGAACGTTAGACACATTTTCCGATTTGGGTATGAAATCGATCTTCTGGTCCCTTAGATATTCGATCACTTCTTTTGTGTAATGACTGGTTGCCATATCAGGCCAGAACAAACTATCTTCCTTCCGATGATGCTAGAGGATGAAGGGTATCAGTACTCTTTATACATTGTTGCAAGTAAATTCTACCATTCACAGTTCCCTCAAAGAACACCGGTTTGGACACATTCCCATCCTCATCCATGGCGTGCCACACCATCACTTTTCTGGCGAATTTCTCCTTAGGTTTGATTCTCTATTCTACGGGAACAGAATCTGGTGAGGCAGAATGGTAGTACTTACTACAACCAGCAGCATTGGGATCATACATGAAATAAGACTCGTCATCAATGACGAGTTTCAGTCCTGATCCAGATGGAACCAATTTCCGATAAATTTTTAAGCAGTTCTTCTTTGCTCATTGTTTTTTATCTTTTATATATTTTGGAACCGCTTTTTTCTTAAAAGCTTTTAAATTCAAATTCTTTTTTAAGATTTCGTGCACATAAGATTTAGATATCTTCAATTTCCGGGCGATTTGGCACACTGAAATATCAGGTTTCTTTTCCACGATTTTCTTAACCTTCATTACAAGAGTTGGGTTCTTCTTCCGGATTCCTTTTCCGAAATTTGGAGAAACTTCAATGTTTCCTTGTTTGTCGTGCTGTTTTAAAAGACGATATATCGTTGCTTTTGAAATTTTCTGCTTTTTAAAATGTTTAAAGACTACATTCTTGCATTTTCCAGCATCGAAATTATAGAATTGTACAATTTCTTTTCGAACAGCGTTTGATAAATGAGCTGGCATGGTGAACCTTGCAGCAGCAACAATCAAAGTCTTATCTTATTTTAAAGTGTGCGTGACCTACTTTCTGCTGATAGTGTGAAAATTTGCATGTTACAAATTTCTCGCATTAGCTTAGCCACTCGAATTGTCTCATTCTTATTGCGGACGTGCTTTGCCATCGCCAGATTTCGAGCCAGAATCTGAATCAGATAAAGGATTAGATATTCCCGAGAATAATCATTCAAATGATATTATGGGATCTGGAATAAAGTCTCCGCTAACCAACAAATATTCTGGGAATATATCACCAAAATGTACCTCTCCCACAAGACCTATGACCTATGCCTTATAGTACCAGAAGTGGTAGGACTATTCGACCACCCCAGAGACTTGACTTGTAACTTTGAAAGAAAGGGAGATGTGTTATAATGTAACTCCATGATTTTAGTCATGCGAGCGCGTGTTCTGTGTTAAAATTGTTATTAGTTTAGAGTTTGAAAGTGGTTGTTGTTCTACATTTTTCAATAAATCAGAAATGATAAAGACCCCATTAACCCATTGGAAACAGCCGGTATATATAAAATCCCCTACACAGACAGTAACAGTAAAGACATGTGTTATATCAGTAAAACAAAAAGAAAAATAAAAACACACATAAAAGAGCATAGTCATGATATCGCTACCAGAAAAATAACCACTGCTTTAACAAGTAAATAAAAATGACAATATAAATATAAAATTCGAGGATGTAAGAAAAATCGCAAATTATCAAAGTCATAGTTATGCCACATTCAGAGAATCAATAGAAATTTTATCTCATCATAATTCTTGTAATGGCAACGATGGGGCACTACTCGATCGTCAGTGGCGCCGAGTGTTTAAAGATGATGAAGACCAGCAGAAAGAACAGTTTCGTGAAACTTCATATACCGTACCTGCCTGTGAAAAAGCTGGGGCGCTCCATGCGAAACTAGTTCGGCAGTAAAAGCAACATGAAGAATTAAAGGTTGTATGTTTTAAATATGTTTATAGCCCTTTTAATTCTTTTTACCTTACACCTTAAATTGTAATAACCTATTTTTATAGATTTTCAGGATAAAACAAAATAAAGTGAGTGCCAAAGTTTTCTTTCTTTCTTTTCTTTTTTTACTTCCTTATACTTGGTATAAGAAAGTATTGTAATTCCAATTTGTGAAATGGATTTTATATCTCGCATAGTTCAAAAACGAATCATTGTAGAGTGACACAAATTTATATGTGTAAGTGTCATGATGTCTAGTTGTACACCTACAAGTTTTGTTTTAATATGCTCTCTCATTTTAGAGATATCAGTGACTTTACACGATTTTTCGTGATGTCTGTATGTGTGTGTGTATGTAGGTATATATCTTGCATCTTGCATAAATCAAAAACGGTTGGACGTAGAACGTTGCAAATTGGTATATAGGGGCACCTTCCCTTTTGGTCTTTCTGTGACTTTCAGTTTTGAAGATATTTATGAAAATTTATTTTGATCAAGTATTAATGATGTAAAATTTAGAATTTCTTTAAATTATTCCTTCATTTTTTTTTATTTTGTTCAATTCACAGACCAACCCCCTCTCCCTTGTCTATCAATATTAATCATATTTAATGTTATGAAAACTGATTATTTAAAAAATTATTTTATGCTTTTTAGATGGTAAAAAGAAAGGTTTTGCCTTTGTTGAATTCAGTGATACTAAATCTATGATTAAAGCAATGAAAAAATTAAATTTCCAAAAAATTCATGGTATGTAGATTTATTATTATTGTTGTTCTTTTTAAATATATATATTTAAATACTAATTAAAAATAAAACCTCTTACTTGCTCTATGTAATAGCCATAATATATTTTCGCCAGGGTCCCCGGTGTGTTCACCAGCATCGACGGTGCTGAAAGTAGGACTGTGATCTTCTGCTTTCCGTTAGCTCTGTTGAGCATATGGCAGAATTGTTTGTCTAACCCTGCTGCATCGTTGCCATTGCACAAATTAGAAAAAGGAATTATTTTGACTGCTTCGAGGTAAATAGCGTATTTATGGTTTTGGTAAATTGCAGTTTTCACAACGTTATCAAAATGGATGCTTGTCTTCTTCTTGGTTCGCTTTGGTTAATGCCATGGGGATTTTTCCTGTCTTGGCTGTGTTATTTTATTCTATTTTTTATTTTTATTTTTGATTTACTTATAACATTTTTTGTTACCTTTGTTTACTATCTCAAAAGAGGATTTTATAAATGCCAGCAGTTTCCAGTGAGTGGACGAGATCTTTATCACTTCTGATAATTTGAATAATGTTGGGATTGAGTTTTACAGGAATATTTATTTTTAAAAAACTAAATATCAACAAAGTATTTTTAAACATCTACTATATATATAAAATCGTTCTTCCTGACTGACTGACTGACTGACTGACTGAGGGGGTGATTCATCATCGCCCAGACCAAACCCCTGAACCTAGAAGCATGAAATTTTGTGACAATGTTCTTTCTATGACGTAGGCATCCACTAAGAAGCGATTTTACAGAATTCGCCCCCTCCAAGGGGGGGGGGGAGAGGGGCAAAACGTGATTTCACAAAATCTTGCATATCTCAAACAAAAAACAGATATCCGTAAAATTTTTGCTTTAAAATATAGCTAACACAAATATCTAAAAATTGATTTCTGGAATTTTAGAAATTCGGTCCCCAAGGGGGGGAGGGGTCAAAACATGATTTCACATACGTTAAACGGGATTTCACATAATCCTATAATATCTCAAACAAAAAAACAAATATACGTGAAATTTTTGCTCTAAAATATAGCTAATGAAAGTATCTAAAAACCAATTTCTGGAATTTTAGAAATTCAGTCCCCAGTGGGGGCAGCAAGGGAGGGGCTATGGGGCAAAAACAAATAGAAATGCAGTTAGGCCGTACAAAATTGGTACATATAGGTTTTAAAGGCCTGCAAGTCGAATGGGGATATTTTCGAAAGTGTAAAGTTATTAGGAGGGCTGGGAAGGGGGGGTGGTGGAGGGGCAAAAAAAAAAAAAAAATTAGAGTTAGATCATTCAAAATTGGTACATAGAGGTTTTCAATACCTACAAATCGATTGCGGATATTTTCGAATTTTTAAAATTATTGGGAGGGGCGAGAAGGGGGGGGGGGTAGCAGAGGGGCAAAAAAATAAAAAATAGAGATACAGAGGTGAAACTTTTCAGGGGCTACCCCTGAATTCAGGGTTTTTGGAAATTTTGCGGTCCTTGAATTTCATGTTAAATTACTTTGTTTTTGCAGAAATTTTTCATTTTGAATGTTTAATTTGCCTTATAAATGTGTTACAAACTCTGCAAATATCATTTAATATAGGTAGCTATATGATATATCATTAATAAATCTCCCTATCTATATGCAAGGAACAGTTTTCAGGGTTTTTTTAAGTTAGGTAGTTTCACCCCTGGAGATAGATCGTTCAAAACTGGTGCATAGAGGTTTTTGATACTTACAAATCAATTGCGGATATTTTCGAATTTGTAAAATTATTAGGATAGATGGGAGGGGGGAAGCGGAGGGGAAAATAATAGAAATAAGAGTTAGAGCATTTTGGGAATTTTTTCTGAAGGCAGTGAGAACTCGGTGCGACATTTTTCCTAATCAGATTTTGTTTCTCTTTTTTTTTCACGTGATAAAAATTAATGCAATTTTGAGAATTCAGTATTTATAGTGATTCATTTAAAAATAGGGACCAGCGAAGCGGGCGTTGGCTGCTATTAATTAAATAAATAGAAAAAACCTTTATTATACTTCATGCTCAGTCAGAATATTTTCGGCTGGGCACCCAGCTTTTTTCAACGACTTCTTCTGTACTGGAGCTCTTGGAATGTTGATCTTGTATAGTTGATGCCATAAGGCGGCGCCACATTTGATCTGGTGCCATTGTGCCGCTGTCATTGCACACATCTGAGTTTGTCGCAGTTTCAATGGCTTATCTGTACATTGCATAATTCTAATTATAATAATTCGCTAGTTTTATAGATTTTTCAAAATCTATTTTAATCTCTTCATTATTAAATGTTTTGGCTAATGCTGTATTAATTTTCCCGGTTTTTATATTCTTTAATTCTGGTTTTAATTTTTCTTTTTGTTACACCAATGCACGAACTTGGTCTATTGTTTTGATTAGTGAAAAGTATTTTGTAAGTTCAAGTGGTTTCTAAAGGGGGATAGGAGATATCATTAGGTATTAATTGAAAGATATTTGGGTTAGGTTTAATAGGGATATTTATACCAATTTTACTTGCTGTATTTTTAATTTTGTTTTAGGCTCCGTGATCGAACGGGATGAAAGAGATAAACTTTGAAGGAGGTTTTTGAAAATTGGGTGTATTGTTAATAGCTTTTAATCTATTTTTAATTAGTTTTTTAACTATTTTATTGGGGTAACCTGCTTTTTTGGTAAGTTCTTTGATTAAATTTAATTCAATATTTAGGTCAACAGGATAATTACATATTAGTATAAGCTTGATTTATATAGGAACTAATTGCATTAATTTCATAACGGAAAAGGATTTTAGAATTATAATGGATAATTTCGTTGTTATTAGTTAGTTTACACGTTTACAGTAAACTGTAGTCTTAATTATATATTTGGCCCGAAAATATAGTTAAAACTATTCCATTCGATCGCAGAGCCTCAAAAAAAAAAAAATAAATAAAAAAAAAAATAAAAAATAAATAAATAAATAAAAAAAATACAGCTAGTAAAATTGGTATAAATATCCCTATTAAACCTAACCTAAATATCTTTCAATTAATGCGTAATGATAAAGACTCCATCCCCCCTTTAGAAACTGCTGGAATCTACAAAATACCTTTCACAAATCAAAACAATAGACCAGCTTCGTACATAGGTATAACAAAAAAAAAAAAAAAAAAAAAAAAAAAATTAAAACCAGAATGAAAGAATATAAAAACCGGAAAAATTAATACAGCATTAGCCAAAACAGTTATAATTAAGAGATTAAAATAGATTAAAAAAAAAAAAAAAAACTATAAAACTAGCAATTATAATAATTACAATTATGCAATGTGCAGAGAAGCCATTCAAATTGCGAGAAACTTGGACGTGTGCAACGACAACGGCGCAATGGCACCAGATCGAATATGGTATCGCCAGGATCAACATTCCAAGAGCTCCAGTACAGAAGAAGTCGTTGAAAAGAGCTGGGCGCCCGTTTGAAAATATTCCGACTGAGCATGAAGTACAATAAGGTTTTTTTCTATTTATTTAATTAGGAATATTTATGTTATGCTTGGTGGTGATATTTTTTATTTTAATAGACACACCACGGTCATACAGACAGAGCAGTGCCTACACTTTTAGCTGCCCTGGGCAAAAGATTTTAACCGCCATACTAGGCAAGATTTTAGCCAATAAACAGCTAGCGTACACCCTACAATTTCAAAAAGCACTGCACAATCACGGAGAGTGAAAAACTTGATCTATAGCACAGCCGTTGCAACCTTTTTGATTTCACAGACCACCAAATTCACAACTAAAAATCCATCGGACCACTAAATTCATAATGTAAAGTCCCGCAGATCTCTAACATTATCAAGAAACATTAATATATTTCTAGAATAATAAACAGATAATACCCATTTTTTCTATGTGAAATATGCCTATTTAATATAAAACAGTACAAATGCTTATTTTATTGCAAGGGAAATAAATACTTATTTAATCATAGCAATGAGGATTAAATGTTGTTTCATTGTAATAAATTTATTATAGGGAAAGAACATGGACATATTTTTATTGCTTCCATATTATAAGAGATGAGGCTAAATTACACTGATAAATTGCTATTTCTATATATATATATATATATACACCGTGACCAATAAGTTCTCATACACTTTCAAATTTTTATTACAATAACACAAAATAAATTATACAAAAACTTTTTACATCAGATTAAAGTAGCAATCATAGAGTATCTTTACAATAAATTCTTTGGAATAATTCCGCCTTTTAGTTTCTTAACGAGCTTAAGTCTCTTTTCAAATCCATCGCATGCGGCACGCACGACTTCCATTGACATTTCCTACCATATCTATTTAATTACATTTTTGAATTTACTCAAATCGGTGATTTATAGTTATTCAGTTGGGAGAGCATATATGACCACGAAAAATAATGAAGCGGGTTCAGATCGGGGGATCTGGGGGCCATTCGTTCTTTGGCGAAAAGTCAGCTAAATTTTGACTGCACCACTCCTGAACCACACGTGTGGTATGAGAAGGGGCACCATATTCTTGGAAGCAGAAATATTCCGCTCCATACATACTCTGGATATTTGGGAGTAAAACGTTTTCCAAAACCTCAGTTTTATAATATTGGGCATTGATTTTTAACCCCTTATCAACGTAGACTAACGGGAGTTTTCCTCTTTTGGAAATAGCGGCCCAAACCATCAGAAACGAATCATTTTGATAACGTGGAACGTAATGTTGGCTCTCAGTGATGTTATCAATAGAAACTGACCATACTCTGTCATTTTTGGTCTGTCAAACTTTCCTGTAAACTAAATAGTTTCTCGTCTGAAAAGACAAATTCATCCCCAGCGTGCCATGCAAGAATTTCTTCCACCCTTTGCTTCCCTTTCATCTTAGCAGACTCTAAAACTCCGTGAATTTTACGTTTTCTATAAACCTTGCACCCAAGGTTCTTTTTCAGACTGTTTAACATTGACCCCTTCGATATTTTGAGCTCTCGTGCTAGTTTTCTAGCAGATCTTTGTCCGTTTCGTCATATCTTTAACCTGACCCTTTTCGGAGACAATTTTCTCCGAATGGACCTCGGTCTGCCAGATCTTTTTCTGTCATCGACAGAGAACATCTTATTATACCTTCTGATAGTCCTGTAAATGAAATATCTCTTCACCACCAGGTCTTTCAAGTCTCTGAAAATTTCACCGGCTGCTTTTCTTTGATGAATTTATTTATCACAATTTCTCTCAATTTCTTCATTCTACCTAATTAAAGAAAAATTATAATTAGTACAACATTTACACTTGCAATAGCTTTATACCTTACACTAAATTGCCTGAAAAATAATTGGGACTATAGTAACACATATGTACAACTTTTTAACGTGCTTCAAAAGTTGTATGAGAACTTATTGGTCACGGTGTATATAATAAAGATGATCTATTAAGCATAGTAGAAGCCAAGCAACAGATACAAGATCACTGAAGCACCAATGACCAATAAGATAAAAAAAAAAAAATCATCAGTGGATGAAATACACTAATGTAAAGAAACCAGATCTATTAATTATCAGTCTGCAAAACAAACGAATCAATAAAGTAAAACAACAAATCTTAACTTAAAACCATAAACTTATCAAAATTAATGAAAAAACAACCCAAGAAACACAAGATAGGAAGAAGGAGGCAGGCGGCAAGACTTGTGACTTGCCTGTGGGGTTACACTAGTTTTACGCCGGCAACACTCCCCCAGCCTGCCACAACCAGAACAGGAACCATATGGATTTAAAAATGCAAAATTTCAAAGCAGATGAACAACAATGAAACCACGAAGCCACAATGAAATTCACCGATTGATCACATTGTGTTTAACAGTATAATTAGAACATTAAATATAGTTGACAACTCAAAAAGGAAAAATCTGAAATTTTATTGGAAAATGAAAGTTTGCATAGTAATACAAAGCAAATGCAACAAGCCTTCTACTTTTTTTTTTTTTTTAATTTAATTTCACAAACCCACCCAACCATCCAGCCTTACAACACCACCCCACCTCCGTAATCAAACATCTGCCCACCCAACCGCCACCTTTTTTATTGTCTTTTATTATTTTATAATTTTTTTTTTTTTTTTTTTTTTTTTTATATATATATAATTTTTTTGTTGATATACACAAGAGTGTACACAGCTTTTTTTTTTTTTTTTTTTTTTTTTTTTTGTACTGAAAGAGCCATGGTTAAGGATATAAAGAGAAAATACAAAGTTTTTAGGAAAACCCATTTTAGCAGTGGCTGTGATCAGTTTATTAATATTCTTGTTTTTAAACTTTGCAGAGCATAAATTATTAATTCGAAATAAATGGTTAATCATGATGTTTCTAAATACCGAAAGATATATATATATTTATATATATATATATATATATATATATATATATATATACACTGTACTCCCGATTACCCGTGATAATTAATGCACGGGTGTACACGGATAATCCGAAAATGACCAAACACGCAGAAAAGTGTGTATATTTGGAGGCTATAAGTAAAGTACACGGTGGTATATAAAATACTTTAATTACGATACTCTACTAATACAAAAAGTAATACATTAAGTACTAGTAATGAAATATGTAATAAAATTTGGCATAACTTTAAAACTTACATAATTACTGTCAGTTGTTCTTCTGGAAGAAGTCTGTTATATTTGTTTGTCTGCGAGCCAACGTGGCATTTTTCCTTAAAATTTGGTGAACGTTGCGCACAGATATGACATCATTGAACTCGAAATTATTTTGATGACTCATGTAGTCTAACAGTTGATCTACGCACTGCAATGCTGTTTCGTGACTCACACTTGTTGCATCATGTTCATCTTCACTCTGTTCCCGTTCTTCGCCTTCGCTTTGCTTGCATGAAACTGCATCCACTATTCTTTGATCTGAAAGATTTTATAGCCTTTTTCGTTTTTATCTTTGTTCATCCAATCTTCTACATTTTCTTCATCAATATTTTGAAATCCATCAACATCAGAAATAATTTCAACAATTTCAGAAGCTTGTACTTTGTTTTTGTTTGCAGAATGACCCCAGGCATCAATTTTTTCCAAGCATGAAGCAACGTCGAGTTTTGAATTTCATCCCAAGCTTCAGCAATAAGCTGCACTGCATCAAAGATCGTGAGCTTTTTCCAAAATTTAACGAGATTTTCATCTTCTTTCAATAGCAGTCTCAAAAGATTTCTTCTGTAGATGCGCTTAATTGCTGAGATAACTCCTTGGTCCATTGGCTGGATAAGTGAAGTTACATTTGGAGGAAAGAACTTTACAAAAATATCTCCATCACATGACGAAATATCATCCGGATGGCATGGCGCATTGTCAATTAAAAGAACTGCTTTTTTAGGTAGACCTTTTTTTCGTAGCCACTCGCTCACTTGTGGCACAAATTTCTTATGAAACCACCTTCTACACAAGTCGGTATCCATCCAAGATGATGATTGAGAATAATAATAAACAGGTATTTTGTTTTCAAAATTCTTCCCGAAAGATCTAGGATTTTTAGACTTTCCTATAACAAGGGGTTTTTGCCCCTGAATGAGAACAGGAAAAAATGAGAAAATTTAAATTTTTGGGCTGCACGGATAATCTGCAAAACAGTTAATCCACACACGGATAATCGGGAGTACAGTTAGCTATCTTCTTAACTAAATATAGTAATCTGTATACTGTATTGTTAGATTATTATAAATCCTATGAAAAATTTTATTTTTTGCATACATTACATACAAAAATTAAAAGCAGTAACTATGTATGAAAGATTATTCCATTTATAAGGTCTCTTATCCAGGAAATTCTGAAGTTTAGTGTTGTGAAATATAGGCATTCAGGAAATTCTGATGTTAAAAATTAACATTAGAATAACTTCTAATAAAACATTAAAAAATGCAAATAATGTCAAAATTTTTCTTTGGACCACCAAAATTTTGTCATTGACTACTTGAAGTCCATGGACTATAGGTTTGATTGAAAATCTTGTTTTCTAACTGCATTGTGAGTAAAAATTTCAATCCTTGTATAAAGAAATGACAGTGAAAGTATTTTAAATCCTGAAACTTACACATATACAGTGAAACTTGAATAATTCGAACTTGTTTAATTCGAAATTTTGGATAATTTGAGTATTTTACATGATCCCTTGAATTTTGTATTAAAATAATGTTAAAAAATCATGAATAATTCGAATTCTATTTTGGATAATTTGAATTTTTCATACGATTACCTTTAAAATATTACAGTAAAATTTGTTCCCGAGATTTTACTCATCTGAAGTGCATTATCTATTTTTATAGTCTTTCAAAAGAAGAATAAGGAAATACAATAGAAGCCCCTAGCTAGTGCACCAGAAGATATGGTGCATATGTATGAACTTCGAGGTTTTTGTGAATTGAAAGTCATGTGTAATGTAGAAGATTATATTTTTGTATCAGGTCATATGCTATGACACAAAGATTCTACTTAAAAAATAAATAAATAATATTTGACTATTTTTTAAAAAGCGTTGAATAATTAAGCTTGTAAAAAATATTGATTTAATGGGGGGGGGGGGGGTGAAAGGGGTAATATAGCGGTATTCTTAGATATAAAGTTTATGTGTTAAATCTCTGATCGTAGAGTTTTAATTTTTTAATTTATCACTTTTTTTGACAAAATAGTATATGTAATTCGAACTTTTGGATATTTCGAATTTTTTTCTGGTCCCTTCAACTTCGAATTATCCAAGTTCTACTGTATTATTATATATCATGTATATAACAAATCATGTGCATGACAAATAAAATTACCCTAGATGTTTTTTCATTTTTTTTTTTTTTTTTATGTTGTGGGAGGAATAAATTTTTAATACCATTTTGTTTATCTATTATTTATTTAGGCATTAGCATATTTATTCCACGTTGTCAGGGCTAAAGCAGTGTTTATACTGTTTAAGAAGAGTTATTAACATTTCTGGCAATTTCAGACAATGGAACTCTTTCAATGGGACAGCATATCTCAGGGATTTTCTCTGCCGCTTTTGCACATTACAATTTACAGAAACATTTACCAGTTTGCCTGCTATGGTAACAATACTTTGAAAAGCATAATCAAAAGTAGGATGATCGAAAAATTCACATAGGATTCAATTGGCAGCATTCAGTGCTCGATAAATATCTGTATGATATCTGGCATCAGCTTCAATTCAAATATGAAGTTGCTCTTCAATTTCTTATCTTCCAGTCGCTGTCCGTTAAATAGTACACATAACCTGGCATCTTGTTGCTCAATTTCTTCTAGCCATTGATAAGCGTATTTTTTTCAGCATGTCCCTGATATATCTGGCTTGTACCTGATCTCTGATTTATTTTTGTCTTCATGCCACTGCGTATTGAGCATCTACACGAAACATCGCTTATCGCTGTTTGTAAGTTTCTTTTAGTCTTCGAACAGCTTTCCTTTCAGCCTGTTCTTGATGCCTCGTTATTCCTGTTCAGATTCATCTTATTGTCTAACCACTGTCTGTTGTGTGTCTGCATTGTATGTGTCTTTCGTTGTTTGTTACTTTCTTCTTGTCTTTTATTAACTTTCTTTCAGTATGTTTCTGACGCTTTGTTTATACTTGTTCTTAAGTTTCTTCATGTATTCTATCCGAAGTCCAATTAACCTTTTAACTGAGGGGAAGCACAGATCAATTTAAGGGCCCCCACTGACTGCGTGGTGTAAAGACTAATACAAACCCCTCGAATAATATACAAAATTTTCATTAAACTTTGTAGTTAGCTGGAATTGGAGGAATTGTACACAAGTAAATTCCCTTAATTTAAGTGCCAAAATATAAACTAGCCTGCATTCACCACAATATATGAAATTATTCAATTATAAATGCATGTGTAAAAGCTTCATTAACATATTTTCTATATATTCTAGAAATGATAGCTGTGCAGTCAGGTCTACTGTGATTTTTTATAAATCAGTCAATGTTTTCACACAACAACCTTACAATTTGAGGACCTTATTTTGCTTAATTTAGAGCATTTTCATAATTTTCCAAAGCAAGCACATGCTTCTTATTGGGTACCCTATTGGGTAATCAAGACAGATTCTAGCCACTGACTTTTGAGCATCTGCAAGATACCTTGTCACTGTTCCCCCATTTTTTGTCTTTTATTAGATCTTTTTTGAGAATCAGCAAAGTAAAAAATAATTTAAAATTTGTATCAGAATAATAATAATAATAAAAAAAAAGAAAACATGAATGTGAGGTAGAAAAGTATACGACTGCAAAAGGACATGAAAAGATTTACGACAGAAAATTTGAATTATAAAAATGTTATATAAAAGGAGTAATGTTTAAAAATTATAAAACAATATCATAAACGTTCAAAAATTAAATTAATGACAAAAAATTTGTTTAAAATGACTAACTCAAGCAACCTGTTTTAAAATTCATAAATTTTAAAAGTATGCGATAAAATGAGGCCTGTTAAACCCAAAAGACCTCGATGGCCACATTACCAGAGATGCCAAGTATTACGATTTGTCCGTAATTATTATGGATTTACGACAATAATTACAGCATTACGGACAACATATAAAAATTACGCATTATACTCTTTTAAAAAAGTCGCGGATATCGTTCGTTAAAAAAAAAGAAACCCCAATAACAATCGACGATCAAACGCACAATGGAAGCATTCTGATTCTCATCTTTCTCCATCCACAACATAAATGTCAATATTCATTTTAAACATGTTTTATAATATTCTAGAAACTATAAAGAAATAGAATCATACAATATTTCTTACTGATGTAATTCTTTTTTGACTCCCCCACCCCCTCCTTCTTTTCTTATCTCCAACTAGCTAAATCAATTAAAAGCTCTGCAGAAGCCTTTAGTTTCCCAATTTTTCTCCATCAGCAACATAAATGTCAATATTCATTTTAAACTTGCTTTATTAGATTCTAGAACCTATAAAGAAGTAGAATTGTTTCATTTCTCATTTATTATTTATATTTTGACTGCCCCTCCCGCTTTCCAGCTAGTGATCAAGGATTGCTTCTAGAACCAAAAAAGTTATAGAAGTGCTCAATATTTCTCACATGTAATTATTTGTAGGCTTTATTACTGAGCTTGATGAATCTATTTGTTTTTCCTTACTAAATTTAAAATACATGTTATACCATCAAACAAAAGATATGTTAGATTTTTTGCAAGGTACTAAAGAAAAGAAAAATAATAATAATAAAAATGTTTTATTAAAAAAAGAACTATGTAATTTTAATAAACTTAATTTTAGGACGATAATTATACTTATCAAACTTATTAATACCATAAAACTTGTCCTTTTTAAGAACTGTGTTTTAGTTGTTTATGAAAAAGTTACTTTAAAATAATAATAATAAATAAAATAAATTTTTGTAACCCCCCCATCCCCTCAAAAAAAAAAAAAAAAAGTCATTTTGTAAGAAGGTAAAGAAATAATATTTATTTACATTTTTTTTAGAAATTTTTTAATTAATATATTATATTTGTTTACAAAAACAGTCCATTTAAATATCATATGTGGGCTTGTGCATAAAAATTATTCCGTGACGCAGTTCACATCTCCACATTGTCTAAGTGCACAACACTGATTACTGATAGCTCTTATTGAAACTTGGCATTGCTGCATTACAAGTGCATTTCATTTTGGTAGGCCGCATTATGTATGTATAATGTGTGTATATATATATATATATATATATATATATAATTATACTGTATGTATAATGTATATATACATACACATACTAGGTTACAGATGCCCATAATTTTGCATTAACTAGTTTTAAATAGACATTTGATCATAAAATGTTGGTGCAGTTTTATTAAAAGCTTAGGATTCTGCAAGTACTTACAGTTAAACCAATCATAATTGTTTATTTCATAGTCTGCCAATGAAATTTTTCTCTGTTTAATCGCTTCGTGATTGGTTGTTTTTCAATCCGTTCTAAACTATGTATATGTCTGTTTTTCTATATTTGTGTAGTTGAATGTTGTCTTGTCTAATAAAACCACGTTCAATCCAACCTCTGTTTCGTCATTTAGTTCTGCGCTTGTTTATATTTAACAGCAGAGCGTGGTTTTGGCAGCGGTCCAGTATTGCATTTCATTTTCTCATCTCGCCAGTAAGAATTACGAAGTGAAATACGGCATTGAGCAGTTTGACGGCTTGAACTTCAATTTGTGGATCCAAAGAATAGATTTGGTGTTCGCTGCAAAGAACTTGGATGATTATTTATCGCGAGAAGCAGATGTAATGAAAACGGATGAAGTTGTGGCAAGTAAAAAGACTTATGCCTTGATGTTATCTTTCTTATTGTACTCGTGCTATGATTATTGCTAAATTAAAATCTACATACGTTCGAGAAGGTGTTGTCAGTCAAATATTAGTGAGAAAGAAACTTGCTATGCTGAAAAAGAAAAAATCCATGCAAGATCATATAGATGAAGTTAACAGACTTGTGACGCAGTTGAAATTGTGTGGTGTTAAAATAAATGACATGGATGTTATTGTTTATCTTCTAATGTCACTTCCTATGGAATATGATTCAGTGAAGTCAGCAATAGAAAATCAACCATCGAATAACTTAACTTGAGAGTTTGTATGTGGGTGACTTCTGGATGCCGAAGCGATGTTAAGGGATCGTCGGCAATCTGAATCGAAAGTGGTGAAGACTGAGTCACTGAGTAATGCCGTATTTTCTACGAATCATAAAAACATTGTTTGCTACAGATGTCATAAAATTGGGCATGTTGCAAAATTTTGTAAGAATAATATAGTGTGTGGCCAGTGCGGCCGAAAAGGACATGTGAAACGAAATTGTCGATCTCAAACGGGAAAGAACATTTCTTTGAGAGAAGATTCAGCTGCAGTCAGTGGCGTCGCCAGAAAAATTTTCAGGAGGGGGCAAACTTTAAATTGCAAAATTTCAACATTTTTTTAAAAATTCAGTTTAAATGATTGGCTCGTTAATTAAGGTGATTGTGTAGAAATGATACAGCTTATTCTAAAGCCACACTAATCCAAAAAAACATACTGTGAAGTCGATTTTGCAGGGAAATGTTAGAGACAACCTATAAATTCAGGTCGAGTCGGTTTAACTCTTAATTGGTTCTGTGACATAAATTTTATTTGGTCATTTGAATTCTAATGACACAGCTTTAAAGCTTTAATTGTAACTTCTTAAAATATTTTTTTAATTATAAAATTTTCCAGGAGGGGGCAAGTGCCCCCCCTTGCCCTTATGTGCCGACGCCCATGCTGCAGCTGTAACTTTTGTTGCCAATGAAACAGAAACAAGAAAATTTATTGTGGATAGTGGCGCGACAGCGCATATGTGTTCAAATAGAGACTGGTTTGAAGAATTAAAGCCCTCTGCCCTAAAAAAAAATTATTTTATTTTATTTTTGTTAAAAATGAAAAAAAAAATCGATAACTTTATGTTAAAGGTATTGGCGTGCTCTTTTGAAAGATACCCATCATGAAAATTTATTCCCCTCCTTGGGGGGAGGCGATGCTCCTACCTATACAAAAAAAATTTCTCAGTTGACTATGTCTGTTTTAAATAATTCTTGTAAATTTCATAATGATTATTAAAAACTAATTCTCTTTAAGCACGTTTATACTAAATTTTGTCCTATTCCACCATGTTAAAAATTTTGAAAAAGTGGCATGACAACGCAACCTGTTAGACAATTATTACCAAAAGTTGATAGGCACTAATTTATGTGAAGGTGTAACTACATACCAATTTGTATGAAATTCTGTGCAGTAGTTCCTGAGATACAGTTGCGACAAAATTTTGTCTCTCATGCACACACAGACAGACATTTTCTAAAAATGGTCAAATTGTGTTCTACAGCTCTCAAGACATGTAAATCCATCAAAAACCCAAGATCGAAAATTTTTACGAATCCAATACTTTCTTCTATTGAATATAGAAGAAAGTAACTAGAATAAAAGAGGACAGCCATGGCATGACAACCGGGAAAACCAAGAGGAAGACATAAACATCCATTTTGATAACGGGAAAATTGCAAATTACTAAAACCACAAATATGCTACTTACCACGAAGTAGTCAAAATATTTCATTTTTCTAATTTGTGCAATGGCAACAATGCGGCAGGGCTGGACAAGCAATGGCGCCACATGCTGGAGATAGCTAGCAGGAAAGCAGAAGATCACAGTCCTACTTCCAGCACCACCGATGCTGGTGAACTGGTGAACATACCGTGGAGCCCTGGTGAAAATATTCTACGGCTATTTCATAGAGCAAGTAAAAGGCTTTATTTTTAATTAGTATTTAGCTTAAAGGCTTAGTGTTTTCTGTAATTATTTAAAATAATATATTTGCTGATGTGTGTTGAAGTAATTATTAATTTATTACTATATAATTTATTAATTGTGTCTTTTGAATTTCAAACTTAATGATTAATATCAATAATTTTGTTCCTCTTCATAAAACTAATTTATATACTTATATTTAATTTCATAAAGAAATAGGGTCAATCTAGGTTTTAATTTTAGGGCCCATTTTTGTGAAAAACAAAATATTTTTTATGAAATTTTTATCTTTTTTGTGAAATATATATATGTAGTGTAAAACCTTCCTTTTTAAGTCATTCTGTGTAATGTTTAAAATCAAGTTAACAGAGTTTTGTTGAAACAAATATAGATATTAATTGAAATATATATATATATATATATATATATATATCATTTTTATAAAACACTTGGGGACTCTGCCCCCTGCTCGCTCTGCTCACCAACCCCCGAGGGAGGCTTCGCCTCCCCCCGACTCACTTTTCTTATTAACAAATGCAAAGCTCTGCCCTCCTAGTCGCTGCTTTCTTTCACTGAAAAAGAATATTAATAGTGCAAATTACAAGACGAAAGCAGAAAATTGTTATAGAAATCCTCATATTCAATGTCAAATTGAAATAGGTAATATTTATATATTTTTTTAATAGAAAGAAATTCGTAATATCTAGACCATTTTGCATTACAGCTTTAGTATATGATCCTTTTTATTTTTTTTCACAACCTCAGATCCGGACTGTGGTATCCCAGTCTGCAGAGTGCCGAGCTCGTAATTGGAAGATTGCGGGTTCGGTCCTTGAGCCGGCCAAAGATCATCGTGTACACTAATGGTGGCTGGTGCACGTAAAATATGACTTGGCCACCATATCTTCAATTTTCCCATGAAAATCTCCCGCCACCAAAGCTGGGGAGCCATCCCCTTCATGTAGGATCAAAACTGTGGTGGCACGTCTCCGGAACATCTGTAGGGGTTCATCCCAGGCCGTCACCAATTATCTATAGCGCAGTAATGGCGCGACGTCAAACTTAACCTACCTAGATATCTACCTACCTACAATCATGGATCATATTTTAATTTTCCCATGTAAAATGGCTTCATGACAGAAGAACAACGTCACTGGGAGAAACTTTTTTCAAAATGGCAAATAGAGTACCTTCATAAACTTGTCGTTTTTAGTTAATAACTTTTTTAATAAAAATGATAGAAATTTCTAAGCAACTGAAATGTCTTCCTTGGGGCATTCGAAACACATTGATACCTCTGATGACGCAAAGGACCGTGCTCTCCGCTAGAAGATGCTGTCGCAGCCAAAAAAAAAATTGACGCCGGTGACAGTAACTTTTTTTAATGTATAGAGAAATACTTGTGAAAGGGTCATTTTTTTTAAGTTTGAATTTTACAGGTATGAGAATTTTTCGCGGATCTGCGATTTTCTGCTTTTTTTAAATTTCTGTTAATTCTGCGTTTCCTTTTTTTTTTTTTTTTATTGAACTTCAATAATGATCAGTGTTCAAACGCTCCACAAAAGACTTTAGATTCTCAATCTTTCTCCATCCAAGATATAAATGTCAATATTCATTTTAAACATGCTGTATCAGATTCTATAACGTATAAAAGAACAGAATTATTCAATATTTCACACTCTTGTGATTTTTTTTTGTCCTGCACCCCCCCCCCCCCCTTTCTTTTTTCCCCATTTCTAACCATCACCGATCAAACATTCTATGGGGAGCCATTTATTCTTGAATATTTATCCATCCACAACAAAAATGTCAGTATTAATTTCAAACTTACTTTATGATATTCTAGAACCCATAAAGAAGTAGAATTGTGTTTAATATTTCTCACTCATGAACTAAATTTTTACCCCCGCTTTCCCATTTTCCACCACCAGTCAATGATTAAATGTTGATTGCTAGCTAATGTTTTTATTTTTATTTTTTTAACATGTTTTATTGTGTTGATATGCATTATTCTTTTAGTTTAATTTGTCACTTTTAAAATATTTTGTATAATTTTTCCCTGGGAGCATTATTTTTCATTTGAAATACATTTTAGGAACATATTAATTTGTATAGTTTTCCTCGCCCACATTATTTTTAATTTAAAATTTATTTTATGAACATATATGTTTCCTCTTTTTTTTAATTTTCTGCACTCTCCTGCCTGATTTTGTGAAGAGGACCATTTTATAGATTTTAATTTTGTAAAGGAGCCTTTTTATGATGTGGAATCTTATGAAGGGATAACAAAAAGGACCCAATTTTTATTTGGATTGATCCTTGAGAAAATTCTCTTTTTCTGGAGTAGTTATAAGCATTTGATTTAGCTTGAACCTTTTTATGTATCCTTTATTTCTTATAGTTTTAATATCAAATAATATTTCCAAAATTAGAAAACTTGTTTGTAGCTGATTTTCACTTCCCACTTTCAATAGTAGAGTTAAAAAAAAAAAAAAAAAAAAAAAAAAAAATTCTTTCTTAGTAAGTGAAGTTGTTTGCCTGCAACAGAAGTTAATAAATATATATGTACAGAAAGCATAAAAAGTGGTACTAATTTACTGGTTAATTATCGGCATATAAACCACAGGTCAAATAATCCTGTTTTGCATAAAAAATTTACAGTAAGTCAAATTTTTGTCATTGTTCTGCTCTATTAAGAATGATTTATGGATATTAACTTACTATAATTTAAATATTTCAATTGACACATAATTTATATTATTTATATATTAAAATGTAATTATTTAATGTTAATTTCTCTTGTCTCATATTTTCAGGACGACCTGTTGCGATTGATTTTGCTATGAATAAAGATACTTATGTGTCTCGTTTAAACAGTTTTAATTCTGATTCAAAAAGAAATAGTTTAAAACAAGAAATAAAATCTGAAATAGAATCGGATGATGATGATGATGATGAAAGCATTACAGACTCAAATAATTTGAAACAAGAAATAAAATCAGAGGTAGAATCTGAAGACAGTGATGATGAAAGCAAAGCCCAAGAAATTTGTGATGTTGATCAAAATGAAAGTGGTGATGATAAAGTGAAAGCATTTTTCAGAGAATTCGATGTAGATGATAAAGAGCAAGAAGATTATGAAAGTGAAGCAAGTGAAGAATCTTCTGAAGGTTATGTCCTGCAAATTTTATTTTTGTGCCTTTTTTATATTCTATTATTCACTAGTAATGTGCATTTAAAAATCAGTTTTAATCATGTATCTTTAGATTCTGCATTAGAAAATGCTTTAATTTAATACAGTTGCTTATTTTGCATATAAATTTTTATCATTTTTGAACAGAAAATATAATGTGTCTTATTTCAGAAATATTTCTGCCCCCCCCCCCCTCTATTTGGATAAGTAATTAAAGTTAAATAAAGCATGGTAAAATTTGTTATTTCTAAGTACAAACTATTTTCAGAATTTTCTTTGTTTTAACATAAATTAAGGAAACTGCTAATTTTGATATAAAATATAGTAATCAGCTAAAACCACTAAGCTATTATCTATTTCTTACTTTATAATGCAAGTCAAAAAATTCTATATTACATTTTTTCTTTTCTTTTTTGTAAAGATTTAATATGTTATCTCTTTATAGTAAACTACCAGTTCTACTCATTCTTCGCACGTGAAAAAAAAAAAAAGAAAGCAAATCTAATTAATTTGATCCATTGGCATGAGATCCTTTTCATCCGTTTAGGAAATAAATTTCTGAAGATCTTCATATTGTACCTTAAATAAAGCCTAAAAAGAAATATTTTGCTAAATGTAATCTTCTACAGGAGGAAACCACTGGAGATATACTGTAATAAGGATTAAAAAAAAAAAAAAAAAAAGAAAGAAAGAAATTCACCCTTTTTACAAGTTAAATTTCAGAAAAATCTCATCTTTTGCCATGATTAGGATCTAAAAGGAGACATTTCGCTAAATTTCAAACTTTTACTGGAAACTATTGTAGAGATATAGTGAAAAAAGAAAAAAAAAAAAAAAAAAAAAGACAGGCTCTTTTAATCCTGTAATGTAGTTTCTTTGTTTTAATCAGCCCAGGTTCTTATTTTTTTAAGAAGAAAGCATTCATAAGCACCAAATAGAAATGTATGCATGGCAATGTTGACAGAAAAAATCCTTTTATTAGTCAATCATTTCCAGTTATAGCAAAAAAATTGGTTTTTCAATTTTAACAGTTTATCATAGAGTAATTTAAACAAATTATACTTATTGTTAGAATTAAATAAGATTTGATACTCAAAGTTGTTTAAAAGTGAAAGAATAAAAAGTGTTAAATGTTGATTATTGCTGGTATAAAATATAAATTAAAATTAAATCAAATTTGATTTTTATAAACGATATAATTTTATCAAATAAAATGTTTTTAACTGAAATTATATATAATTTAAATTAGATTTTACTTATTAAGTGCATGAATTAATTTTTGTAACTATTCTTGTTAAACTGACTTTTTTTTTTTTTTTTTTTGTTTGTTTTAAAATAAAAATTACATTATTCAGAAATAAAATTAAATATGTGAAAACAATATGTGTGAAACTTGCTAACAAATCCCTTAAGGGTTAAATTTTATCAGATCCACTCTTAGTGAACCCCTTTGTCATAAGAAAGGAATCTACTGTCCAAATATCATATTTTCAGCTTCAACACTAACTACTCGGTGTTGATAGATGAATCAATCAATGATTCAGTGGTATTTGACATTAACTAGCAGTTTATTATGCACTTTTGGTTGAGGTAGTACTTGTAAAATTTTTGAATTAAAGAAAGAACAAAGTAAAGAAAGTGTGAAATTGAATTGCTTATATTTTAGATATAAGCTTTATTTTATAAATTTGTCATTTGTGTTATTAAATATGAGTTTAAATTGGTTAATTTAAGCCCTGATATAGTTAATTTAATTCTAATATATAGTTATTTTAATATAGATGACGAAGATGAATTAAGCAATCCAAAAGAAGAGGATAATCACAATGACAACTGTAGTACTGAAAATAAATATAAGAAAAAACACTCTGAAGATGTATCTGAAGGAAAAACTGTGTTTATTCGAAATATATCTTTCAGAAACACTGAAGAAGATTTGCAGGAAGTAGTAGAGGAGTTTGGAAAAACTGTATATTGTTTATTTTGTAATGATTCTGTCACGGGTCATTTCCGAGGGACTGCATTTGTCAAGTTTAAAGAAAAAGAAAGTGCTGAAAAATTAATTGAAGAGTCATCTAAAGTAAATGCTAAAAATATGTTAAACCATAATATAAAATATATGTTAAACCAAAATATTCTTTTCAAAAATAATACGATGAAGCACAATTATAAAATATTTAAAATTTTATACAACCTTTTATAACTTCATGTCTTTATGGCTGTACAAGTTTCGCTGGGGCACCCACAGCTTTTTCACCGGCAATAGTGCTTGAAGTTTAACGAAACTGACATTTCTTCTGGACACCACTAGCTTTAAGCATTTGGCGCCACTGTCGATTCAGCCCTGCCCCATCATTGCCATTACAAGAATTTGAAAAAGACAAAATTTCTATAGACTCCCTGAACGTGGCATATCCATGATTTTGATAATTTGCTAATTTTCTTACGTCATTAAACCTAATATTTATATTCTCATTTCTATTTACCTGGGTTAAGGCTGTAGTTATTTTACCAGTAACAATATCATGACTATGTTCTTTAATACACATTTTTATTTTTATTTTAGTTTTACCGATATAACACATTTCATTACCATCATTGTCAGTATAGGGGACTTTATAAATTCCAGCAGTTTCCAATGGATGGATAGGGCCTTTATCACTTCTAATTAATTGAAAAATAGTAGGGTTTGGCTTAATCGGGATATTGATGTTATGTTTAGCTGCTTCTTTTTTAATTTTACTTGATGCACCATAACATCTAAAAATTTATATATGGCCAACTATTTTCAGTGGGGGATTAATGTTACTTTTATTTATCCAAAATTTCAACTTCTTATTCTGTTTTTTAATAACTGAATTTCTTTCAATTTCATTAAACTGATTGATTTTCATTGAAAAAATAGTCCATTCTTTTTCATTAAAAATTTTCCTTAGGGTATTATAAATTTTCTTTAAGGTAAACAGAATTTTGAAGAACTATATAATACCCTAAAGAAAGACTATTTTTTCAATGAAAATCAATCAGTTTAATGAAATTGAAAGAAATTCAGTTATAAAAAACAGAATAAGAAGTTGAAATTTTGGATAAATAAAAGTAACATTAACCCCCTCCCCCTTTCCCCCAATGAAAATGGTTGGCTGTATATAAATTTTTAAGATGTTAAAATTAATAGCCATCAAGATAGTTTGCTAAAATTAGGTCAAAAATATATTATGGATCAACCAGTAAACTTAAATGACAGTGTTGCCAGAATTGAGTCAGCCATTAGTAATATCTCAGAAGAAGCCCAAACAAACATTAGGAGTATTGCTGCTCAAGAAATTAAAAAGACTGCTAAAAATCATAAAATTAATTATGAAGACCTTAAAGCTCTTAAAAATCTCAAGAAAAATAATAACTTTGTGCACACCTTAACTGATAAAACTAGAAAAATTGCCATATTAAACCGTCAGGATTACATTAATAAAATGGAAGAAACAATAAAAGAAATAGGTGCTTCTGAAGTAAAGAAAGACCCCCATTAATAAATTGATTGATAAAACTCGTAAAATAATAAAAGAAGGCATCTGGCCTGACAATAAACCTCCACATTTTGATAATTTTGCTGCTAACACCCCGCGTATTTTCAGTCACTTAAAGACCATAAGGATCCTCCCAAAATTAGGCCTGTTGTCAGAAAAGTGAAGGTCCCACTTATTCTTTAGATAAATATATGGCTGATATTTATAAAAATTTGCTTCCCCCCCCTCACCCCATAGTTTAAGCTCCACTGAAGACTTTATCTGCAAAATTTATGACATTAACATTACTGATAATCACTGTTTTGTT
Organism: Salticus scenicus; assembly: GCA_963930645.1. Classification (NCBI taxonomy): domain Eukaryota; kingdom Metazoa; phylum Arthropoda; class Arachnida; order Araneae; family Salticidae; genus Salticus; species Salticus scenicus. The sequence goes on from OZ005652.1 coordinate 241,293,928, forward strand.
AGTTTTGATGTGGTGAACCTTTATCCTTCTATTGACATTAAAGAAATAGCTAATTCAATTAATAATGAAATAAATGATCTTTATGAAATCCACAAATTGCACAGACACTTACCATTGCCACCAATTTTCTTTTGCATGAAAATTATTTTACTTTTAACAACAAATATTATAAACAGATTAAAAGAGTCCCGATGGGCTCCCCAATCTCAGGTTTCTTAGCTGATTATAAATTACGTAAATTAGAAAATATTATCGGTGAAAAACTTAAAAACAAAATTTTTTATTGGTTCCATTATGTCGAGGATGTATTTCCAATCGTTGATGAAAAAGTTGATCCTAATGAAATTTTATATACTTTAAATAGTCTTGACAATAACATTAAGTTCACCCTCGAAAATGAAAATAATAACCAATTAAATTTCTTAGATGTTTCAATTACCCGCCATAAAAATAAAGTGGCAACCAAAGTTTACAGAAAACCTAACAGTAGCAATGAAATAATCCATAAGAATAGTAAAACCCCATTTAAATATAAAGTTAATGACATTCAGGCTTATATTAACTGTGCTATAATTGTTTGTAAAGACCCTAAAGACCTAAATAAAGAATTGGCTATTATAAAAAATTTTACTAAAAATGCGGGTTATTCCGATAAATTAATAGATAAATTATATAAAAAGCGTTTAAAACATTAAAATTTAATTAACAATTTTCAGAAACTGTCACTTAGATTTACAACTTCAATCCATTACGATTATGGGGCATCAAGTAAAACTAAAAAAGAAGCAGCTAAACATAACGTCAATATCCTGGTCAAGCCGAATCCTAATATTTTTCAATTAATTAGAAGTGATAAAGACCCTATCCATCTGTTGGAAATTGCTGGAATTTATAAAGTCCCCTATACTGAAAATGATGGTAATGAAATGTGTTATATCAGTAAAGCTAAAATAAAAATAAAAATGTGTATTAAAGAACATTGCCGTGATATTGTTATTGGTAAAATAACTACAGCCTTAACCCAAGTAAATAGAAACGAGAATATAAATATTAGGTATAATGATGTAAGAAAATTAGCAAATTATCAAAACCATGGCTATGCCGCATTTAGGGAGTCTATAGAAATTTTGTCTTTTTCAAATTCTTGTAATGGCAACGATGGGGCAGGGCTGAATCGACAGTGGTGCTTGAAGCACTATTGTGGGTGAAAAAGCTGTGGGTGCCCCAGTGAAACTTGTATGGCCATAAAGACATGAAGTTATAAAAGGTTGTATAAATTTTAAATATGTTCAAAATATTCTTGTTAAACCAAAATGTAAAATTTACTTTTACCTTATAATATAATATGCATCAATTTTTAGTGTTCATTGTAATATTATAGTGGTGTGCTTAGATGATGTTACATGATTCCACTAGACCCTTTATTTATTTATTTATTTATTTTGTAGGGGGATGAGGGAGGGACTGATCTGCTTTTTTTTTTTTTTGCTTCAAACCTGTTATAAATTTCTTTCTCTCTTTTCTTTTTCTCCCCCCCCCCCTCTTTTTTTTTTTTTTTTTTTTTTTTACTGACTAAAAATTGACAAATTTTTTCAGTTATGTGCTGAAAAGTAGTAGGATTTTATTTTTCTTTCTTTCTTTCTTTTTAAGCCATCTGACAACAAGACTTAATTTGGTTCAGACAAAGAACCTGTACTGTGTGATCTAGGATTTACTTTTTTAACTTAGAAGAGTCAAAAGCATAGTTTGAAAAATTTAGAGTAAATTATGAAATTCCCGTTGGATGTATCACAGTCCTAATTTGGATATCCCTCTTCTTTGAGGAATTCTTAAAAACTAGGTTCCTTAGCATTTCTCCTGTTTGTGGTTAAATTACCTCTTTGAAACTATAAATTTCTTAGAGATGAAATTTTGTAGGATGATTAATCTTATAAGAAATAATAATAAAAAATAATAATAATAAAGAATGATTAAAAATGTAAAATATTTCCTTGCTAAATCATTCAAAAAATTTTCACCTCTTTTTTTTCTATTTTAGTCAAAATGATATCTTGAAATTTATGAAGATCTCAAGAGATGAAATTTTGCACATAATGCAAATCAGTAAATAATTAAGGAATACTAAAATGTTATTTCAAAGTCCATCTTGTGTAAGGAGTTATTCGTAAACTAAAAGTACATGTCTTGGAGTAAGGGGTGCAGAAAAAAGATTGTCATAGTCTATCAATGTTTTATAGATGTAATCTTTTCTGCTACTGCAGTTTGTAAATAACCAAAGAATGATAAAGGATTAATTGAAAATTATTCTGTCATAGGCCTGTCTAACCCAAAACACTTGGCGGGCCATGTTGGAATTCCATTTTATTCAGGCGGGCCACATTTGGAATTCCACTTTATTCAGGCGGGCCACATTTGGAATTCCATTTCATTCAGGTGGGCTGCATTAGTATGAATATTGTTTTATATTATTTTTAGGAAAAGGAAATTGAAGAATAGGAAAATAGTAAAAAATATATGACTAAACATTAAAAGAATTATAATCTAATAATATTTTATCAACACTAACCAGTACAATATTTGCTTTTCTAGCTACTATAACAAGTATTTTCACACTGAAGAGTCAGAATGAACTTATTAATTTTTAATGTTTTAATCAAAAAAGTCAAATTATAAATTTCAAAGATTTTGTTACAGACTGCAAAATAGTACACAGGCTGCATGTGGCCCGAGGGCCGCAGGGTGGCCAGCCATTGTTTCATAACATTAGAATTAAAATTTTCCTTGCTGATTAATAAACAGAATTATTTAGAAAACTAGTGAGGAAAGTGTTGTAATCATGTCAAAAATCTGAGTTTGAGATTTTGGTGTTTCTACACGTTTCGAGGTCCCCTGAATTTATATGTTTTTGTATGTGTGTGAGTAAACACGATAGCATCTAAATGCTTTGTTTAAATGAGTTGAAATTTGGTACGTATGTTATAGGTCCCTGTAGCACAAATCCTATTGATTTTGGTGAATCTATCACTTATAGTTTTTTTACAGGGTCTCAAAGAAAAATTCTTTATCATTATGGTCTATGGGCCTAAATTTTGTAATGTACAATAGTGTGTAAAGGCTTCATTCATTTGAAAGGAAAATTTATATACATGTTATGATTCACCATCACATGAACTGAATAAATTTTGGTGAATTTAGCATTTATAGTTTTTTTACAGGGATATAAAGAATAATTCTTTATGATTATGGTCTATGTGAGTCAAAAATTTTTAACTGTGATAGCGTCAAAATGCTTTTTTCAGTTTACACATATGCTATGAGTCATTGTTGCACAAAGTGCATAAATTTCGGTGAATCTAGCACATATTGTTTTTTAGAGGGACACAACAAAAAATTCTTTACCATTATGGCCTATGGGCTGAAATTATTCGAAGTGCGATAGCATCTAAATGCCTTATCAGAATGAGATGAAAATTTATATATGTGTTGAAGGTCACCTTTGCTCAAACTGTATAGCTCTTGGTGAATCTAGTACTTATGATTTTTTTACAGGGACACAATAAAAAAATCTTTATCATTATGCCCTATGGACTGAAATCATTAGTATCTAAATCCCTTATCCGATTGAGTTGAAAATTTATATACGTACTGTAGGTCACCGTTGCATGAAGCATAAAGATTTTGGTGAATCTAGCACTTATAGGTTTTTACAGAAAAAAAAAAAAAAAATCTTTATCATTATGCCCTATGTGCTCAAATTATTTAAAGTGGATTGCATCTAAACTCCTTATTTGAACAAACTGAAAATTCATACACATGTCACAGTCACAAATACTATATAGATTTTGGTGAATCAAATTCTTATAGTTTTTTTACAAGGACACAAAGAAAAAAAACTTTGTCATTGTGGCTTATGGGCTCGAATTATATAAAATGCAATAGTGTCTAAATGCCTCATCAGATTAATCTGAAAATTTATATGCATATTATAGGTAACCATTGTATGGACATGATAGATTTTGGTGTGTATAGCGTGTATAGGTTTTTACAGGGACACAACAGAAATTTATCATTATGATTAGGGATGGACCGTATATCCAGAAAATATCTGGTATTCGGCATATCCGGTTTTTGAATATCCGTTTTTTTTTTTCTTGTTTTTTTTTCAATGAAATATGGTGGGAAATGCGTGAAACAAATATTGCCCCTCTGTTTGGGGGGGGGGGGGGGGAAACTTCAAAAAATAACTTCTTAAATCACATCACTAAAGAAATAATCTCATAAAATTCCACATCTGTATCTCCATTCGTTTGAGTGGTCATAGCTGAGTGAGCAAGCAAGTCAGTCAGGAGATTTGCCTTTATAGATGTAGATTCCTGCAATTTATTTATTTTAATTGAACTAGTATGTTGTGGCCACCACAAGACTTTCTCCAATATTTTCCTACACAAATTCACCAACGGCAAACAATTTATTAAAACTATTATTTATTAAAATTCTTTAACATGATGAATGCAATTGATTTTCATCTTAGGGAAAACTAACACTAAAGAACTGTCAAAGGAAAGACAGTTTTATTGTCTATAATAACATCTTTAAAAATGCGTTTTTATAATGGTTATCTTACATATCAAATTTCGCACAGTTACATGAGAGTTGAGATGTAACCTTTCCATTATCAGAGAAATTTACAGTGTAGCAACGCCATCTATTGGCCTAAAACCATCCAACTTGAATCAGTACAATATCTCATAATAGTCTTCTCAAATACCAAGTTTTGTTTGATTATATGCAACAGAACCTGAGATAAAGCCTTTCCTTAAATTACAGAAATCGTGGTGTTACAGCGCCATCTGTTGAGCGGGTGAAAAAGCTGATAAATACTAATTTATGTCAAGGTTTATCTACTTATAAATTTATATACAATTCTGTGCTGTAGTTCCTGAGATATAGCCTTCCTTTAAATTGCAGAACCTGTTGGCCGATAAGCATTCAAATCAAATCAGCGTAATGTCTCATAATGACATTCTTACACATCAAGTTTTGTTTGATTATACCAGGGATGAGATTTTTCAGCTTTTCAACTGCTTTCAGCTTTTTTGTACATTTAGCATTTCAGCTTTTTTTATGTTTCTGATGTGCATTTGTTCTTTTTTTATACATTTAAGATTAAAATAAATATTTATTACTCTAATATAATAGATTTTGTCTTAAAAATTCTGGTATTTAATTTCAATGTCTTGCCTTTGCATACAGTTTCAGCTTTTTCGTATTTTTGCTTCTCATCCCTGTTATACGCTACAGAACCCGAGATATAGCCCCCTCCTAAATTGTGGATATCGCTGCATAGCAGCGCCACCTGTTGTGTGTTTGATATCAAAAGTTGATAGCCACTAATTTACATCAAGGTGCATCTACATGTAAATTTATATACAATTGTGAGCAGTAGTTCTGGAGATATAATTGCTGAAAAATTTTTGTCACACACATACACACACAGACAGACTGACAGTGGCGAGGCGTGAGATTTTGTCGGGGTCATCGCTAATTCTAATTCCCCCCAATCCCCCCAATGCACACAACATCTAAGTCATACCTACATTCTCTTTATTATATGACGCATTTTTTAAGGAATTCTAAATTAAAAAAATAATTGAAAAAAAAAACATTAATATTTATTTATTTATTTATTTTTTAAATTTTAAACTTAAATCTGAAAACATTATTAGTTCCCCATCATACTATAGGTATGGGGAATTTAGGTAATCGTGAAAATTTTCGACCTCAGTTTTTACACGTTTACAGGTCTGATGAATCCGAAGATGGCAAAATTTGTATGGTGTCCGTCTGTAGGGTGTCTGTTATGTTTGTTAGTCCGTTAGTATGTTAGTCTGTGTACGGGATATCTCAAGAACAAATTGTCGCAGAGAAGTCAGATCAGTTTTAAAATATTACTTTCGACACTGGCAAGAACCCTATTTATTTGCAACATTCGAATTAAAAAACTTCGTAAATTATTAGAGATTAAAGATTTTTTTAACGTGGGAGAATAGGGAAAAATTTCACTTAAACGTACATTAAATAGAAAATTTTTACTGTAAAAATGACAGACCAGTTTTAAAATATCAGTCTTGATGCAAGAATGAACATCAGTAACTATAAACACGTTACTTTGAAAATTTCGCAAGTTATTGGAAATTTACGAATTTCTTAATATGTCAGAATAGAGCAAAATTTTACATAAATGTCAATCTTGAGGGATATTTTCATTGTAAAGATGTCAGACCCTTTTTGAAATATTATTTAAGATACCGGTATGAATATCATAAACTATGAATTTTCCAATTTAAAAAAATCGTAAGTTATTTGGAATTTATTATTTACTTAAAATTGCAGAATAGGACAAAATTGAGCATAAACTTTCACTTTGAGAATTATAAATATATCAGACAACTTCAAAATAATATTTATGGTACTTGTTTAAACATGATCTAGTATAAATATTCTAATGGAAAAATTCATAAGTTATTCTTAATTTAAGATTTTATTAACATAGCAAAATTGAAATTTTCTATATAAATATCTATATAAATTTGAAAGGTTTGGGCAGCATTAGAAAGCCCAAATGGGATAAAAACAAATTCAAATAGACCAAATGTGGTCATAATGGCTCTTTTGAGAATATCACTGGGGTTAACAGGGATATGATGAAAAGCTCTAACAATATCTATTTTAGAGAAAAATTTAGCACTGTGCAAATTGTATATGAAATCTTGCGTATGTGAGATAGGATACTTATCTGGTTGTGTTATTTTATTAAGTGGTCTGTAGTCACTTATTGGCCTCCATTCACCAGAACTCTTATGGACATGATGCAAAGGGGATGCCCAGTTAGATTTAGAAGGTCAGCAAATGCTTTGCTCTAGCATGTACTGAAACTCTTTTTTGGCAGCCATGAATTGTGCAGAGTGAAGTCTTCTCTGTTTACAAAATACAGGTGGTTCAGTAGTTTTAATGAAATGATATGTATTGTGGGGAATCTTTCCATTAAAGGGCCAAGGACATGTAAGGTTTGGAAATTGGCTTAAAATTTTATGAGCAACTGAAACATTAGAGATACTTTTAATTGATGTAAATATACCCTTAATATAGTGGCCTTTACTAGTTTAGTTTGTTAGAGGGTCAATGAGACAATGATTTTTAAGGTCTATCAGTAACCCCAAATGAGCCAAAAAATCTGATAAATGATAGGGTGTTTAACATCAGCCAAAGTGAATTCCTATTTGGAACTACACTGAAGACTCAGTTCTACTTCAACCAATTTCTGTCCATAAGTAGCTATTTTAGTATTATTTGCAGCAAAAAGATAAAAGGTTGAGGGTGTTAATATGGCGTTATTGGGTATTACAGAAGCATCTGCACCGGAATCAATCAAGGAATTTGTCTTTGTAGGTGGGTCGTAAATAGATTCGCTACTATGGGGGGAAATTTGATTACGATCACATGCCGCTACTGTGTCGTTTCCTGTATGGGATAAAGAACAAGGTTTCTTACATTTACGGGTACAAGAGCCAAAACATGAATGTTAATAACAAATATCAGAATCATGCCAGTGGCCTTTAGAGTGACAGTGATTTCTAGAACTACCTTCTCTGTGGCATTATGGGTTTCCTATTTTTTTTTTTTTTTTTTAAGAAAAATATGAAACCCCAATAGCTAATACACTAATAGCCACCAGTAATCTAATTTTGCAGGAAAGTTATTTTAAATTTAAAGATATTATATATAAACAAAATATGGGCGTCCCTATGGGTTCACCCATATCAGGAATCTTCACAGAATTTAAATTAAGATTAATGGAAGAAAAAATTATGAATTTAATGAAAAATAAAATTAAATTTTGGGTTAGATACATAGACGACATCTTTGCCGTAATCCTGGGCAACCATGATATAAAAGAAATTCTTAATGAACTAAACCATTTAGACCGAAAATATAAAATTTACTTTTGAGGGTGAAAATAAATGATGAAATAAACTATTTAGACTTAAAAATTAAACAAGAAAATAATCACATTAAAACAACCATATATCATAAACCTATGGCAAGCAACGAAATAATTAAAAATAAAAGTACAACCCCATATCGCTACAAAATTAATGCTATACGCAGTTATATTAATCGTGTTATCCTCATATGTTCTGATAAATCCGATTTAAAAAAAGAATTGAAATTCATCAATAAATTGACTATCAAAGCAGGATATCCTAAAAATCTTGTAGAAAAACTGTTTAAAAAAAGAATTAAACAACTAGATAAAATTCCAAATAGACCAACCCATATAACGAAAGAACATCAAATAAAATTAAAAGTGCTGCTAGAAAATTAAATATAAATATACCAATAAAACCCAATCCTAGTATATTTCAAATAATAAGAAGCGATAAAGATTCAATTCCCCCCACTGAAACAGCTGGTATCTATAAAATTCCGCTTAAAACCAAAATAATGATGATTATTGTTATATAGGTGTAACCCAAAGAAAAATGAAAACTCGAATAAAGAAACATCAAAATGATATTAAATACAATAGAAACACTACTGCTTTGGCCAGAAATTATCACAAAAATAATATCAACATCAACTTTAATGTTACAAAAATCGCAAATTACTGAATTACGCATTTTTTAGAGAAACAATTGAAATTGCACATAACTGTAATGTAATTAATGACCACAAATCAGCTGAAATTGACATGATGTGGCGCCATCTTTTCGAAAACAGAGATCAAGGTCAAGAACTAAGTAGTTGCCGTTCACTGCAAGCGGGAGGCACCGAGGACGCGGAGGGCCCTCCGGCGAAAAAGTTTTCTGCTTTTAGAAATGAAGCAAGATGACAGGTTTTTATGTTTTATTAAGTAGTAAATGCTTCATTTTAAAAAGTTTAAATTATGTTGTTATTTGAAACAGCTATTTCCGAATAACTTTTCTTGATAAGACTCCTTGCTTACTACATCATTGGAAGCATAAATCTTTGGCATTTTAGTAAAAAAAACTAGGAAAATATTGACTGTTTTTCTCTCATTATTTAACAAAATAAACATGGCAGTATCTGGTAAAGCAGTCAGGCTTATTCTCATTTCATCCCATGCTAGCTTGAACGATGCACCAATAACTCATGTGCAATTTTTCATATATTTCTTCTGTTGGATGGCGGGAGGGACATAGGTAGAGTGCCATGCAATCAGCAAAGATGCTCTCTGTTCTTTTTTTCCTCTCACTGTTTGGAAAAACTGAACTGCAGAAGATATTAGAACTTTTATGCATGTGCTAAACATTCATAATTTTGCCTCTCCATGTGTTGTGAGGCAGAAAAAGAGGCTGTGGCACTGAGTAGTGCACACATAGTCTCAACGCTCCAGGAAGTGAAAAAGGAGAGGTTAAACATGATATTATTGCCGAAGATAAGCAAGATTTTACTGTTTTAAAATCTATTTTTAAAAAATCTTTTAGTACCAACGTATAGTATAAGAATTCCATCTACAACTAGACCGAAATTTTACGCACCACAAAAAAATTCTGGGGAGAGAATATTCATGCCCTGACTTAAACACTGTCAGCAAATAAAAAAATCTGGAGTGACTCCACTCGACTTTCCGAACATTGAGTAATTAACAGTTTTGTAGATAAAGTAAAGAAACAGGAGTTGTTAAACAAACAAAAAAGAGAAAACCATAATAGAGTGTTTGAGTATTTTTCTGCATATATTACACGATGTTTTATTTAACGCTACTGAACTTTGAACCCATAGATCATAATGACAAAGAATTTTTCGCTGTGTCCCTGTAAAAACCTACAAATGTTAGATTCACCAAAATGCTTATAGTTAGTGCAACAGTGATTTATAATACTCATATAAATTTTCAGCTCAATTGAATAAGGCGTTTAGATGCTATCGTACTTTTAAAAATTTGGTCCCATAGGCCATAATGATAAAGAATTTTTCTTTGTGTCCCTGTAAAAAAACTGTAAGTGCTAGATTCACCAAAATCTATACAGTTGGTGCAACTGTGACCTATAATACGTATACAAATTTTTTACTCAGATTAATAAGGCGTTTAGACGCTATCACACTTTCAAAAATTTGCCCCATAGGCATAATGATAAAGAATTTTTCTTTGTGTCCCTGTAAAAAAAACTATAAGTGATAGATTCTCCAAAATCTATACAGATTGAGTATTTGTGACCTATAATATGTGTATAAATTTTTTGCTCAATTGAATAAGGCGTTTAGATGCTATCGCACTTTTAAGATTTTGCTCCCATAGGCCATAATGATAAAGAATTTTTCTTTGTGTCCCTGTAAAAAAACTACAAGTGCTAGATTCACCAAAATCTATAGGGTTTGTACTATGGTGACTTACAATATACGTACCAAATTTCAGCGTATTCGAACAAAGCGTTTAGACGCTAGCGTGTTCACTCACAGACATACACACATACATACACACATACACACACACATACATATATCATCGCAAAAATAGCGAAAACGGACTCATTGGACCTCGAAACGTATAGAAACATCAAAATCTTCAATTCGGATTTTTGACATGATTACAATACTTTCCTCACTATAGTGTTCGGAAAGTAAAAACAATAGACTACAACTCCTAGCATTGACAGCGTGAGTGTTAAAAGGAAAAGGACTATAAAGCTACAATTTCAAAATAGTTTAAAATTTTTAGATATAATTAGTGCTAAAAGAATTATAAAAAAATACTTAAACAATAAATTCAAGCTATAGCGAAAAAAATAATGTATTTTTAAGCATAGAGAATTGGGTAAAATTGCCATGCAAACTAAAAAATTTCAAATTTCAGTCTTTACTGTATGTAATATTTACATTTTTAATTATGTACGTGTATATGCATTTGCATTCTAAAGAAAAATTCCGAATATTGTTCATATTTGTGCTTTTTCCTTTAATTAAACATTTTTTTTTAAATTTTTTATAAGGAACCTGGAATATCATTAGATGGCCGTAAGCTTTTATGTACTGCTGCAATCAGTCGAGAGGCATTGTCAAAGCAAAGAGAGAGTTTTGATAAAACTAAAGACAAAAGGAATCTTAGGCTTCTCAAATGTGGTCTAATTGCTTATGGTTCCAAAGAATCTGAAGGTGTGTCCCAAACAGATATGACCAAGAGAGCTCAGGTTTATTTATTATTATTATTTCTTTTGATATATTAACTCTTGTTTATATAACAGTGTTCACAGTATCAGTGTTTATTTTGCATAGTTTGTTTGAAGGACCTTGATTTTGGATTTAATTACTTAAATATTAATTTTAATCACATATGAGAAATTACAAAGATGTATAAAATAAAAGATACTAAATTTCATAAAATTGATAAAAGTAATTTTCAGAGATTCAATTTCAAGAATTAATATTTTAAATTTTTATACAGCTCCCATATGAACAAATTTTCAGTGAGTAAAAGTACCTTAATACAAAAATATGCAATATTTCAGCATTATTTGAATTTATTTTTAAATACTATATAGAACTGAAACTTTAATGGTGATAATTTAATTTATTCATATTCAGGATTATCATGATGCATTAGCAGTTTTGATAGTGCATATTTGCCAGCTCTCTCTTTTTTCAAAAGAAACTCCCTTTCTCTATGTCTATCTTCCATTCTCCCTTATCTTTATATGTTTTCCCAGTTTTTTAAATTTATGCTTATAATTTATCAAAATCTTCTACAAATCTTCAGTTTTTAAGCAAGATTTTTGCTTTTGGCAAAAAAAATTCTTTTACATCTCAATAGATAGAACTATTTTTTATTAATAATTACTGCATTTTTACAATTTAATTTCTCTAATGCGTATATGCATTTGACAATTTAAACTATGGATTAGACTCTCAAAAACTGGCATATGTCAAAACCTTGTCAATATTCTCTAGGCTTAAAAATGCCATTTGTAAAATTTCACTTATTTTCATCTTTCCATGTTATCAGGTTTTGCCACAGTCAAAATTGTTTAAAGGAACATATCCATTTGAGAGCATTCCAAGTACGACTAAGTGTGAATTTAATACGGCCAGAATTTTCAGAGATCGCAACACAGTTGATTGCTGAAGGCAATTAGTTTATCATATATCTTCATGTTGTAACTAATGTATATGAAAATTCAACAAGTTTTTTGAAATAAATCTTAAACTAATTCTAAATATACTAAATAAAAGAACTGGTGTACGATCAATTTCAAACTAAAAACTTCTTCACACACCATAAAACTAATGAAAACACTACGGGTTTCGAAAAGACATAGCCTTCCTTCCTCAGGTGCAAACATATGCCTTGGTGGCAAAAGCAAGCTTGCTTTTAAATAAAAAATTCAAATTATAATGCAAATATCAAAGACATAAATCTTTTTTTATTTGGAAGGGGGGAGGGGAAGAGGGAAAAAAATTGAAAATTTCCTGTGATTTTGTTTATGAGATTTTTCTAATAATCATATTAGATATGTATGTACTATCACTAGTGATGTGGGGTGGAAAATTTTCCAGAAAATTTTCTACTATGTTTTTCCAGAAAATTTTCCAACCAAAAAAAAACAATTTTTTTAGTAAATCTTTTGCATGATATATTTAAATTTTCTTTTATTAGTCATAGTAATGCTATATACATTGTGAAAAACAAAAGTTTTTGATTAAAGTCATCATTTAAAAAGTTACCAGATATATGTTTTGAGCAACTTGCTCGAGAAAGAGGTTATTTATTATAATACAAGAGATCTATGGTTGCTAATTAGAATTTCAAATATCCATTCAATAAGTTTGTAAGAACATAATTATAAAGCATTTGGCAACATAACAAAAAAAGAATATATTGATAAATTATTTCACTACTATACTGCTGAGCATGTGTATCTATTTTTCAAAATATTCATTTGATAAATGATGATACGCCGATGGTTTTCAAACTCAGACAACAATTCTCTTAGGTCACCTTATGGTCTCTGATTCTGAGAGAGACTCAGAAAGTTAGGACATTGTCATAATCTTCGTTAAATATTCAAAAAAAAAAAAGAGCATAATTTAGAAGAAAAAAAATTGCTTTAATTACAAAATTGGCATTGCTGAAAATTTTAGAGAATTTTTTTTTTTTTTTTAAACATTATATATTTTTAAATAACTTTTTAAAACTAATTTCTAATGTGAAAAAAAAAAAAAAAATATGCAAGCAACAGGAAATACAATTAATTGCCTAAATAAATAAATAGCAAGATTTTGATTAAAATTTAAGAAAATCAAATATAGATAAAATGAATCACACCATATCTTGTAACTGGAGGTTTAGTTGAAATAACTCAATATTTCTTTATCTGCTTAAAATATCCGAAGTTGAATTGTACTTGAAAAATCTCATAAAGGTGTTACATTTAAAGTTAAATAACAACAACAATAATAATAATAAAAATCTCAAACTTCCAGATTAATTTTTTTGAATAGAAGATTACATCCATTTTCCAATAACATCAACTAATAAAAAATATGATTTTGTGTTCACAAATTATGCTTAAAAATAGAAGAAATCGAAAAAAGTAAAAATCAAAAGAATTTTGATGAAACGAACCCTTGCATGGTCTGAGCTATACCTTACTAATTACCTAGTACACAATGAACTTTTTTTTTTTTTTTTTTTTTTTGGGGGGGGGGGGGGGCTAAGATTTTTCAATATATTATTCCAGATCAATGAAAATTTTACAATTATAATATTCAGTTATGAATGTCAGTCCTTTTTGTTTTGTGGGGGGGCTTCAGTCACCCCCCCTTAGATCTGCCTCTGCTTGTACAGTCGGCAGCAAAATCATTGATGCGCTAGCAATAATTTCTATTTAAAAGATGCACACCTGATACAATTGTGTTAAGTAAATATTTATTGAGTCATGATCTTAGTCTTATACTGTTTATAAAAAATTAAGTTCATGATAAAAATTAGTGACTAAACTAAAGAAAGAAAAAGAAAAATATGGATGTGTGTTTCAATACTTTTGCTGCCACTAGCAGCCAAACCCGATATTATTCTAAACAAAAATTCGTTATAATAATTACCTCTCTTTTTTTTTTTTTTATTCTGTTTAGTTTTAGAATATTCACAATTGTTAAAATTGTTCTTGTTTTCAAAAACAGTTTTTTTTTTTTTTTTTTTTTTTTTTTTATAAAGTGCGAAGAACTTTGATCATTTTTTTCCATTTTGTAACTTCAGTATGAAGTATTAAAAATTAAATAAATAAATTTTGGGAAAAACAACATCAAATTTAATTTTTCTAGATTTTTTTTGATAATGAAAACAGAATAATAAAAAAAAAATCCTTAATTCCCATTAAAATTTTCCCTATATAATAAAATGGGGTTCAGCTGTTGGCAGCAATATGTGAGGGTCTCTGACAGCTACAGAACGTTCACTGACACCTTTTTTATATAGATTATTTAACCATTATACATGCAAAACAGTCATTAAAAATTATAACTTTCTAATGTTATACGTGTTTAAATAATCATTAAATCAGAATTTCTGTGTTTTGTTCATTAATTTCTTTTTGAATTGAATAATTATTCATACTTTTCTTTGAATAATTTTGTTTACTTGTAGCTTTTAATGTATTTAGTTTTATTTTACAAAACCTTCATAATTTAGAGATTGAAAATTTTCCGTTTCAAAATTTTCCAGAAAACCCACATCCCTAACTATCACACAGATGTTCTGCACAGTATAGGCTAGAGTCCTGCATCGGGTCGGGTTGACAGAATTTTTTCTCTTGCGGATCGGGTTGACTGATCTTTTTTTCTTGCGGGTCGGGTTCGGGTCGGGTTGACTGCATTTTTTTTCTTGCGGGTCGGGTTCGGGTTCGGGTCGGGTTTGGTTTTCAACAAGTCGGGTCGACTTCAGGAACACCTTTCAAAATAATTTTTACAATTACAAACATAAATTTATAGGCATGTTCACAACAACTATGTAACTAATTTAAACATTCTGCACATACTATACATGTATCGGTTGGTTGTTTGGTTAGAAGATTTAAGGCCGATTGACTCCAGATGTATTCTAGGCTATAGGGGGAATGCCCTCCGTTTGAGTCTTTCTAAGGGGTCCTAGCCCGTATTTACGCGTGTTTTGGAGGAAACCAAGGAAAACTCTGAACGGTTAGGTCGATGAGCGAGACCAGGAAACGAAACCGACACCTCCCATCTACCAGCTTCGAGCGCAGTACCGGACCTCCCTATACGTATCTGCAGATATCCACCAGATAAATAGATCCGTATTTGTATCTGGATCTGTTTTCTTTTCTTCAACGAAACTAATATGTATCTTTTGTAGAAATTGTATGAAAATTAGAAATGTATTATAAATCTTTCTCGACTGTTGTTAATATATAAACTAAAGAAATACAAATACAGCATAACCTCGCATTTACATTCTTGAAACTGAAAGTATTTCGCAGTTTACAAGTTTTTTTTTTTTTTTTTTTTTACTTTCTTCTATATTTAGTTGAAGAAAGTATTCGATTCTATCAACATTTGGTGTCAACCGCTCGACGGGTGGCACTGCTATACAGCGATTTCTGCAATTTCAGAGGAGGCTATCTCAGGTTTTGTTGCGTATAATCCAACAAAACTTGATATGTGAAAAGACCAATATGAGATATTATGCTGATTCAATTTGAATGCCTATCAGCCTACAGGTGGCGCTGCTACACAGCGATTCCCGCAATTTAAGGAAAGGCTATATCTCAAGAACTACTGCACAGAATTTCATATAAATTTGTATGTAGGTGCCATTTAATATATATTAGCGCCTGTCAACTTTTGGTGTAAACCGCTCAACAGGTGGCACTGCTACACAGCGATATCCACAATTACACGGAAAGCTATATCTCATGTTCTATTGTGTATCATCAAACAAAACTTAATATGTGAGAAGGCGAGATTATGAGACATTATGCTGACTCAGTTTGAATGCTTGTCGGCCAATAGATGGCGTTGTTATACTGCAAAAAATCATCGATAACAGGATGGCTATATCTCAACTTCTATGCCATATAACTGTACGAACCATGATAAGTGAGATAACCATTATAAAAACGCATTGTTTAAGAAGTTATTTATAGACGATAAAACTGTCTCTCTTTGGATATTTAGTGTTAGATTTCCCTAAGATGAAAATTATTTGCATTCATCACGTTAAACTTTTTAATAATAGTTTTAATAAGTTATTCGCACTTAGTGAATTTGACAGAAAAATATAGAAGAATGTCTTATGGTGGCCACAACATACTAGTTTTTTTTATAATTTACCAACTGTGTGACAATGAAAATTTACTTTATTTTTATATCATGTTGTATCATTTTACCTTGATTTGCATGAATTTTAGATGAATAAGTAATGTTGATTTATTTTTCGGGTTTCGGGTCGGGTTCGGGTCAGTTTTCGGGTTGATGGAAAATTTTTTGTCGGGTTCGGGTCGGGTTTCGGGTTGATGAAATTTTTTTTGTCGGGTTCGGGTCGGGTTTCGGGTTGATTTAAAATTCATCTGTCGGGTTCGGGTCGGGCAAAACCCGACCCGCGCAGGACTCTGGTATAGGCTAGTGCTAAGTTAATTCCATATAGATATGAGTTATACGTCATTTAATACTGGAGTCGATCCAGGTTTTTAGTTTGGGGCTCATTTTTATGAAAAAATTATTACTGTTTTAAGTCTTCCATTTTAGCAATTAATTTATATATTTAATATCAAGTTAACAGCGTTTAATTGAACCATTATCATTCAAAATAATACTTGAAAACATGGAAAAATTTTGTGAAAAGGCCATTTTTATGAATTTGAATGCTGTTAAGGAGTAGCAAAAGAGTCCCAATTTTTCTATGGATTGGTTATTGAAATAGCTCATAAATATTTAATAAGACAACATTTTTGAGGTAATATGGTAATAAACTAGTTGGTACGAGTCAAGATTTGACGGCTTAATAACGTTTAAAAGTGCACAACTGAAATCGTCTTATAGCACACCAGCTGAGAACCACCATTTTAAACCAACTCCTTTAAATGAAACGTAAAAAGGGTGTGTTGTTTTCTTTCAGAGTTGTCGCTCTATGACTAATTCAACACAGTCACTCTTTTGAATATAATTATTATATTATATTATTCAATCGAAGAAAAATAAGGTGAACATTTATGAAATATTTATTTTAAAAAAATCTGATATGTAACAACCATATGAATTCCATTACCCTCTATAAACATAATGTAAACCAGGAGTGAAACTAACAAATATGTACAAACCTGAAAACTGCTACTTGCATGCAGATTTAATAGCAAGTGGATACTTTATAATGATATATTATATGTTTATTTATCTAAGTTAAAGTTTAAACTTTTCTTTATAGCTTCATATTTGGAGTTGGTGTAGCTGTTTTTGCGAGGGGATGCACTCTGCCATCTGTACCCTCCTCAGTGGTCGGTGATGCTGGAGCCAAGTGAAGTTTTCCTCTACCTTTTAATTTTTCTTCCAGTAGGTGGCATTAAAGTCAGTCTTTGATTTATTGCCATTGCAGAAATTGCTATTATTAACTATTTCCACCATTTTACAAAAGAATGTGTAATCAGGGTTATTGTAATTCGTAATTCTTTTAGTTTCATTAAATTTAATATCAGTATTACAATTGTCTTGGTATGTTTTATTTAGGGAGTTGGTGGTTTTTCTGTATCTTATATCGTTTTTATGCTTCTTAAGTCTGGTGTTCATCTTTCACTTGGATATTCGGATGTAGCAACTTTCTTAGTTGTTAGAATATGTAAATAGGATTTTGTAGATACCTGTAGTTTGGGGGGGGGGGCAGATCTTTATTGCAACTAATTATTCAATAGATATTGGGGTTATGTTCAACATCTATATTTACGTTGTATTTCCTAATTGCATTTCTGATTTCAATTGAAACTTCTATCCAATAAATTGTAATGACAAATATCTTCCCCCTCTTGACACCTTAAATCCCATTTACATACCCTAACAATAAAGAAGGTTGCTATATTGGAATGTCTAAGCAAAAGATTGACACCAGAAATAAGGAGCAAAAAAACATACATATATATATATATATATATATATATAAAAGATACAGAAAAATTATCGCTGCCCTAACTAAAACATACCTAGACAGTAATATTGATATTAAATTAAATGAAACTACAAAAATCGCAAATTACAATAACCTTGACTGCACATTTTTTCGTGAAGGGGTAAAAAATTTAGTTAATAATTGCAATTTCTACAATGACAATTACTTGGAAGCTGGCTTGGATAGAAATCCTTTTTTCTAGCTGAGACTGATTGTCACGCCATCTATTGGAGACAGAAAAAAAACATCATTTTGCTCGAATGTCACCGACCACTAAGGATAGTACTGAAAATGGAGGAGTTCTCCTCGTGAAAGTGGCTACACCGACTCCAAACATGAAGTTATAAAAGTAAGGTTTCAACTTTATTTAGTTAAAATATGCTTCAATTAAAAATTGTAAAAAAGTGTTTATTCATACCAATAATAAATGATACTTAGGGAGTTCTTAATACATTATAAGGCAAATTAAACCTGTAGAATAAAAATTTTAATAAAAACTAATCAATTTATCCTAATTCAGAAGCAGCAAAATTTTCAAAAATTCTGAATTCAGGTATAGGAAACAGAGCCAATGTGTTGGTGTGTCAGTACATCATTATAGCCAAGATGTCCAACACCTCTCATTACTCTGTGCAAAGTTCGATACAATATTGAAGTTTGTCATACTGGTTTCATTCTCCTCTGTAATATTTATCTATACATATATATACATAGAGTGATCCGAGGAATATTTTCAACTGCCAATCAACTGATTTACTGAAAGTGTGTTGATGCGTCGACACAGTAAAATGCATTGAAATGCTTATCACTAAGATATAGCCCCTGAAAAGTTTCTCTCCTGTCTTTTTTGGAAATAAAGTGATCAGAAACGTAAAAAGTTTGACACCAACTTACCTGTGATAACCAACTATGACTGTCGTAAAGACATCTAAAGACTTTATATAGCAAATAAAAAAAAAAATTGTAGAGTTGTTTTTTGAAACACCCATTTGAGAAATATATAAAAACTGATCTAAATAATCAGAAACATATCGTTTTTTTTTTTTTTTTTTTTTTGCTAACCAATTAATTCAGACAAAAAGATATTTAGGATCCGTTTACAACCTTGCTTAAAATCAACCCACATTTTAACGATGCTTCTTTTAATCACCCTTTCTGTTTTATCTGTTTACAACTATCTATCTGGGAGTTAAGGGCGGAGGCGGCGACAACCGGTTTTCAGTGGGGAAACAGTGTGAAGTAAGGTTCCTTTAACTGAGATGCCCCTTTAATTCACAAACCAAAACATTCGCATAAATTCTATTGCCGTTAGTTATAGATGTACAAAAAAAAAAAAAAAAAAAAAGATACAGTTGGCAGCAAAAGTATCCGAGCACTAGCAAAAATTCCTATGTAAAAAAAGTACACTTTATACATATTATATTACTTTGCTGTGGAATCTCGAATCTCGAGAAGGCATGAGCCAAATTCGTATTCTGATTGGTTCAGGTTTCTAAATTTGCTCGCTCTAGATATCCAAAGAGGCTCTCAGCGATTGGTCACCGTTTCGTCTAAAGACAGAAACAGCCTTCAGCGCATGCCCAGATCGTGCGATTTTGGTGTTACAGAAAGTCGCTTGTGTTTTAATATAATAGGTTGTTTTTACGATTTTTTAAATAAGGTTAACCAGTAAAAAAAAAAAAAAAGTAAGGCTGCATTTTAATTAGATATACTTGTATAAAATTAGAAAATACAAGCACACTCAATCAAAATTTACAAAAATTACCTTCAAGCTCAGTGATGTAAAAAAAAAAAAAAAAAAAAAAAAAAACATCCATGAAAGAAAGAGCCGAATTACATTTCATAAGTTTATTCATCACTGATTTTAATACTGTCCCATTCTTATTATTATGAATGTATTATATGTGATATCAGTATCTCACCAATTATTACAATTAAATAAATAAATAAAATAATAAAATAAATAAATAATAAATAAATAAAAATACTCGAATGTTTCTGCTAAAAAGTTAAAAGTAACTGTGCATGCTGTGTGTGTATGTGTGTCTACATTATACAACACTGTTATCCCCATTGTTAAACAATTTTCAGTATCAAATATTGTTAAATAAAACTGTTTAATTTAAGGATTATTAAGATCTAGAAATTTCTGCTTTTAATTGTAAAATGCAATATAATATTTTATGCGCTATGAGCCATGGTTACACATAAGTCCTGAAAAATGAAAAGGTTTTTTTATGTTTTGTATGTTAATAACATTTTTATTGAAACATTAAAAAATATACATGTTTCTTTTCAGTTAGAAGCTGTAAAAAAACAAAAATTGAGAAATGTTAATTTCTTTGTTTCCGATAAAAGGCTTGTTTGTCACAACATTCCAAAAAATATAAATGACAAAGATTTATATCAAATGTTTAAAAAAGCTGCTGGTCCAGGTGCAATTATTAAAGAGGTAAGTCATTTCTTCATAGAAACTTTCTTTATATATTATGACTGAGCAATGTTGAAATTCTTATATCACAATATTTTGTCTGGATCATGTAATGTAATTAGGCGACAAGAGAGCACGTGTTATATTTCAATGTAAGGTTAAAAGAAACCGAATTAATTATTATCTGGGTTCACAAAACAAAAGGAAGTAATAAGTCATAATAATATCATTTACAGAGCGAAAGGAATTTTCATTAGGTTAGAATTGTTAAATGAATACTGGGAATCAATCAAAGATTTTGTTTCAGTTACATTGAAAAAGATATGAAAGGGAACATATAAAAATTAGATAAAGTATCTTACAAATTTATTATTTATAGGTTAAAAATGGTTATTTTGGTTATAGTTTAAAAAAATGTTCAAACAAAAAACTTATAATTCTTATTACATTTTAAGATGTTGCAACTTGCAAATGCATATATATAGAACACCAATATGTTAATATAAAATCCAAATGCAGCTTTCAAAGAAAACTTAAAATTGCAATTTGTTCATAATGAATATTTTCTCAAAATCCCATACACATGTTTAAAAAATGTGTACAGTTTCCAATAGTACATGAAAAATATATTAAATTACTAACAACAGTTTTTCCCATATTTATATAATGTCTTTAGCACAAAGAAATATGCAATACACATTCTTAAACAATTATAAAAATGCTAACACTAATAATTGTAAAAATTTTACAACCTATTTACGAGAAACTAGACTAATCACTCTCTTTTTAGTAATCGTCAGTTTCAATATACCATTTTGGTATAAAATAAAACTTACCGTATATTTCCGTGTATAAGCTGAGAATATTTGGAAATTTTTCGGAAGTTGAAGTACAGGGGTCGGCTTATATACGAGTTCACAAATTCTAGCAAAAAACGTACATTAGAAACAATGATTGAATGCATATATTTTAAGCTTAAAAACTATATATAAAGTAAAATAGTGATATTAAACCTAATTTTTAAATAATTATCACATATAAAACTTAAATTAGCAATTTTAAATTTATTTCTAGAGCAGCTCGATGTAATCACGTGTGTTTACATTTCTTTTTTTTTTTTTTTTTGACCTGGCGATAGCTTACGTCATCAGCAGATTGCACGAATGGACTAACTTCTCTGTCTGATTCAGAAATTGTATAAGAGAAACTTTTAAAAACAGGACTCCCAATCATATTTTTAATTTATACAATTAAATTCTCTCTGTTTCAGACCTAGGAGTCTTTTTTTCACATTTGTCTCTTTTAGTCTCTTTTTTGTTCAATTAGTCTCTTTTCTAACTTTTTTTCATGCTTTTTCCAATGATATTTTTTCTTTACCCATTTTTCCTCAGATTCACTTTCAGATCAAATTGATATTATTTTACTTGTGTCACTTTTCTTGTCATGGTGCGATAAGTTTATTCCTTCACCAGATGCAAAGGGCAATGAAGTAATCACAAAATTTAAGTTTGTTTTCTTCATTCAGAATATAGGTAAATCAATTTAATGGTTTAAAAAGAAATGCTAAGCTTAAAACATATTTTATGTTACTAAATTACTATAATACTTTTTTTTTTTTTTTTTTTTTTTTTTTTTGTAAATACAAATTTTGCTTATTTTACGAGTTTTTGTTACCTATTAAAGTAGCAAACTTGGACAAACATTTTTAGGTCACAATTAAATTTCATTTTACTGGAGGTTGGTATTGAAAATTTTGTTATTGGGCATATCATGTAGTACATGTAATGTAACTGTTATTCTCTCTTAAGTTTTTAATTTTATATTGCTGGCTGGTAAGATTTTTGGTGAATTCCCCACCTCGTTATGTATGTACCAGTACCTTTTGTGTTATTAAAAATTATTTTACATATAAATAACATACATGCTATTCTTATTTCAGTATTCAGGAATTAGAATTTAGCAGCATCTGTGATGTATTTTAATTTAGAACTTCCATAGAACAATTCTGTAAACATTTGGATTCTGTAAGATTTAGCAAGTACTAATAATTCTGGTATTACTATGAATTTTGTTACAAAGACAATTTTTCTTACATACAATGCAAGCTGACATTCAGTTTTTTAAACAATATATTGTACACATCTTTTTTTTTCATGTAAAATATTTAAAAAAAAAAAAAAAAAAAGTATATCAGTGACAGACTTACAACTGTAGAAGCCAAGGACGAAATTCTCACTGGTGGCCTCATTTGCCCTGCCTTATTTAGGATTTGCAGAAATATAAATGAGTTTTCTTTTGGTTTTGGAGTTGTCGCTCTATGGTCACATTTTGCACTTTAAAGCTCCTTAGACAGGAACCTACAACTTAAAATGGAATTGCAGGGAAGAAAATAATAGCACGACAGCTTCACTAGATATATATACTTAAAGATCAAGTTTCTTAGGAGACCCCCCTCATGATCAAAGGCCCAGGGTGCCTATTCCCTCCACCTTCCCCATGGTATGCCACTGTACATTAATTTTACATCTTTGTTCATAATATTCATTTATTAGGAAAAAATTTGTCTCTTTTCAGTCTCTTTTTTAAATATTTTAGTCTAAAAAGGAGACTAATACAGTCTCCTTTTTTTAGTCCGTTTTCTCTCTTTTTCAAGAGTGTTTTACCACTCTTAGGCCTGCTGTTTAAAATGTTTCTAGGCTTACACTATCAAAAGAAGTGGCAAATCTTCATTTTTTGTATAGAAGTATTTTTTTTGTTGAAGATTGCAAAAGTAGAAATAATTTAGATACGTCATTTAAAAAAATCGACGCAATCAGTCTTTAAATGGCTTATTTATGCAAACATCCAGTGGCTGCAGCATCAACGTTAGGCCTTCCAGTATTACGGCGACTATCGTTTTCAGCTGCCACACTTGTCCTTCATTGTGATCTCGTCTGGTTGATGCCTGTGCTAGCCTCCCTTCTGATAGGGTTGCCAGAGTTAAAACTATTGTCATTGGCAAACACACAGCAGTCGTTTTACGTCATAGCTAAGCAAGGTAAGGCATTCTATTGGATAAGCACGCATTTTGCGCGATTTCATTGGACAGATTATCTTGAAAGTTTTATAGATTGGCAATATTTTTGCCATTTTGGTGATATACTCGAACTTTAAAAAATTGGTTTTTTTTTCAATTCAGCTTATAGACGGGTTTGCAATTTTGGGGAAATTTCTGAAGGGAATAACATACTCTCGGCTTTACAGATCAACTTATATACGGTAATCAAAATAATAATTGTATTTTGAATTTAGTGACTCTTGAAACTCTGTAAAGTTAAGCTTTTCCAAAAAAGAAAAGAAAAAGGGGGGGGGGGAAAGTGATTTGTGGTAAATGTGAAACTATGAGCATGAGCAAACAGATTGCTATCAGCAAGGGGGTTTCAGAGTGGAGGACCCTCATTTATTGATTTTGGCTTAAGTAGATTTGTAAGTTATATGTTAGAACCAAAAAGTTCTTTAACTAAAAGGGGTATGGTTATGGGCATGTATGTGCTGCTGAGTCAAGAAAAGGATCTCTCTCAATGTCTCGTTAATTCCTTGACTTAGTGGGCCCTCATCCAACGCCTATTGGGAGATAGAAAAGCAAAAAACTGTTTTAAAAATGGAGTCTATCCCTAAAATAAAGTATTTATGACTTAATTAAAAATTTTTTAGATCATTATGATATCTTAATTTATATTAATGGACTATTTCTGAATTTTTCTTAAAATGGAGATTAGGTATATAAATTTCATAGATATTTTAAAATTTTATATGGGTCTGAATAAGGTAAATTTAGTTTATGTGTGTTTGAATATTGAAATTCTTCATAAATTACATCATAAACAATTTTAAAATTAACAAAGAGAAATTATGCATCATATCGTCGTAATGTTCGTAATGAAGAGATTTCCAAGTCTTCTATTGCTTCCCACTGCTGGGCTCATGGTCATCGTTTTGATTTTTCTAAAACTAACATAATTTCATTTCCTGTCTCTTCTTCCCATTTAGATATCCATGAAGCTTTTTATATATTTAAAAATTCAAAAAATCTTGTTAATGATATTTCTTCTTCTACTCCGTCCTTGTCTGATGCTTGGAAATTACTCACATGAGTTCGTTTTTCATTTAATTTTGTTATATTTTAGATTTTGTTACATGTTTTAATGTTATTTATTTATGTTCTTCTTTTATTTGATAACTTTGCTCACACCAGCATTTGTATTCACAATCATTTTTATATATTTTTGCTCTTCCTTTAAAACAATTTTGTGCGTTGCTGCTCTGACTGAAGCACTCGTGCCTACTTTGTTCAGCTGACGAAGGGTTGTGTATTCTTTCAACCCGAAACAATTGTTGTGAGTTTCTTGCATTTTATGGTGTTTATCCAAAGTTCTGTAATTATTAATTATTATGATTATGTGATTTCTGCATTTCTGTCTGTCAACAATTTTTTAGGCAGTTGAATTTGAAATATTTGTTTTAAAAAGTCTGTATAAGCTTCAGTAACACTTTTTGATGGAAATCGCCATGCATAATGAGCTGCATCTTCCATGACCAATTACAAGTATTTCTTTGTAGAATTATATAGCAATTAAATCCACCAACAGTGTCTGAACTGAAGATAAACATTTGAAAAGTTTATCTGTTGGAGGCACCATCTGTAACATGCCAAAGTGCTTTTCTTTACATTTTTTATTTAATTGGCATGTATGACAATAGTTTACAAAATTTATAATACCTTTTTGTTAATATGAGGCCAATAATATTGGGGGAATTAACCTTTTTGTAAAATCGTAGATGTCCAAATTGAGTATGGGATATCTCTAATAGGAATAATGCCATAGGCACTATTATCTTAAATAAACTATTCATTTTAATTACAGTAACATAACCAATTTCAATAATTTTCATGTCATTAATTGTTATATTTACCTTTTTCTGAGTTTCTTTAATTTTATCCATGTCAAGGAGATGTGCATGATGTGAAAAATTTTTCCAAACTCATAACCTGGATAATATATTCACTTCAATATTAGTGGAGTTTATTTCACATTGAATTTGATTGTCAAGTATACTAAGTTTAAGGGACCAGCAGAATAAGCATCCTCTTAAATTTTTAACATTTTTTAACCAAGTATGTAGTTTATGATCTGTATGAAGCTCACATTTTTAACCATGAAAGTAATGATAAAAATTATCCAAGCACATAGAAGTATAACACTTCATGTCCAAAGAAAATCAGTTTTATGATATACAAAAAAATCTTAAAAAAAAAAAAAAAAAAAAAGAAAAGAAAAGAAAAGAAAAATCCTCCTCCTAAATTTTATTTGTTTATTTATTTTTGTTAAAAATGGGGGGGGGGGAGTTAATTTTGTTTCAGATTTACAGGTCTAGTGTTCAACTATTTGCTTTTAAATTAAAGGCACTGATGTTGTGTTTGTGTTAAGATTCGGGAATAATGATTTTCTTATATTTTATGAACATAATTGCACAAAGAATCATGTTAATCATGTATTTTCTGATCGTTCAAATGCTCTTTTCTATTACTTTCAGGCTAGAATTATGAAAGATTTTAAGAAGACAGATGCCCAGGGTAATCCTGTGTCAAGAGGTTTTGCATTTGTAACTTTCACAGAACATCAACATGCATTAAGAGCATTGAATGAATTAAACAATAATCCAAATATATTCACTGCCAATAAAGTATGTATAATTTGTTCTAAAACAATAGAAAAATTGTCTATACTTAAGCTTGTTAATTTTCTTTTTTATATAAATTCAAATCTTGCAAAAATAGAACTATCTTTTAAAAAAGTTCTCATTAAAAATTAATGTATGATGAATGATGTGAAAGTTTCTTGTAATTTTTTAAAAGTCTGTTTGATTTTTCCTATGCCACTTGCCTTCATGAATTACTGCAATTTATTTATTTATTTATTTTATTTTATTATAAGTTTCTACATGGAATTCTGTGATTAGTTAAGATCAGTATCCTGTGAATTTTGGAGCAAACAAATGGCTGCTATAAAAGATGCTATACAAGGAACGGTTTGCAGGGTTTAAACTGCCATTGATTAGTTTTTTTAGCATTTAGTTAAAGCTGTCCTGTTTTGCTAAAGTATATTACTGAAAATTTTACTAAAACGCAAAAACTAGATAATTTCCTAAAATATCTCTGTATAGTAACCTCTAATTTTTATTCAAATATTCGATGGCAAAAATTATAAAATCCCTGAAAATATAGAAATTATTATTAAGGTTGATGAATAAAGAATTTCTAAACTAGAATTTCGTGGTCTAGTGAAGTTGTGCCACAATTAATATTGTCACTTGATATAGCTGTGTTTGCAGACTCGGTGACCTTGCCAATGAATATTATGTGAAAAATGCCTAGCTGGTTATCACCCAGGGTAGCTCAGGGGTAGAGCATCTGCACGTTAAGTGGAAGGCCTGGGTTCGATTCCTGGCTCTGGTATTTTTCACATAGTTGGTATAAAAATCAGCCTTCCACTCCATAATTTTCTGAAATGAAGGTTGATGAATAAAGAATTTCTAAATTATTATTATTATTATTATTATTATTATTATTTTAAGTATATTTAGATTTAGTTTCAATATTCAATCATTGAATTTACCAGTTGAATCAACCATTGAATTTCTGTTGTATAATTCGCAGATTATCTCATGCTTTTTTTTTTTTTTTTTTAAGCAGCTGTCTCATCACAGATATCGGAAATTTGCGTCAACAAGATATAAACAAATATTTTCAGGTCTTGTATTTACTTGGTTGATCGTGGAGTCGATAGTGATTAATTCATGTATGATGTATTTGTGCTAGTAAGAAAGGGTGGCATCTGCTTTCAGGATATACTTTTCAAGCCTAATGGCAACATGCTTCTGTTTGTTTACTTATTATTAAAACAGCATTGTCTTTGTATGAAGGGTTTCTTTTAAACTGTAGAGGGACAATTATTTTTATTATTATAAGATGTAATCTTTTATATTTACATTATAATTATCTTGTAAATAAATAGCTATGATGAATAAAGATCATGGCAGTTTATCAATAATTTCCATGCTGATTACGATTTGTATCCATGAATTATATGGCATTGCGTAATATTGGATGAAAATTTTTTGTCAGGGCTAAAAATAACACTTCACAGATTATATATCACTGTGCACTATAGGCAGGAAAATATGGTAAATGCAAAAATATTTAAAAATATCTGTCAGAATTCAGAATTTGCTTCATAAAAGCATTCTAAAAATTAATGCTGTACAATGATCTACCCCTACCCATTAGTCTACTTTTTTATTTTGAACATGTGGTATAGCTACCTCTTTCTATTGATGAAACTGAAATAAGTTTTACAGATTCATGTTTCCTAAATCACAAGTATAGGTGCTTGGGTAAATCATCGCTATAAACAAAAGAAATCAAAAAAAAAAAAAAAAAAGTAATTAAAGACATTTAAATAAAAACCTAACATTACTTTGTGCATCGTTTTAGATCTTTCAAACCGGGTACCCGGTCCTCTTCAGAAACGGCAAACTTCTGTGTTGAAAACCTGAGATTGAGTGATCTTCTCTTGACTCTGCCAGCAGGTGGCTGCATGCTCTGTCTGGGGCTACTGCGCCGCAGTCGTTGCATACATCATTATTAGTCAAAATTTCAATGGATTCTCTGTACATCGTGTAATTGTAATCTATCTCGTGTAATGTACAGAGAATCCATTGAAATTTCGACTAATAATGACGTATGCAACGACTGCAGCGCAGTAGCCCCAGACAGAGCATGCAGCCACCTGCTGGCAGAGTCAAGAGAAGATCACTCAGTCTCAAGTTTTCAACACAGAAGTTTGCCGTTTCTGAAGAGGACCGAGTACCCGGCTTGAAAGATCTAAAACGATGCATGAAGTAATGTTAGGTTTTTATTTAAATGTCTTTAATTATAAGTATACTTCGTTTTATCTATTTATTATAAAAAAAAAGTATCCAAAAAATTAAATTAACATTCAGAAAAACTAAAGTACTGCTAAAATACCAAATACATCAATCAGTTTTTTTTTTTTTTGGAGGGGGGGGGGGGGGGGGTAAGAGTATTGTGCTGATAATTGTTCTTAATTTCTTCTTTTTAATTCCCCATCATACTATTGGTATGAGGAACTTAGGTAATTGTGAAAATTTTCATCCTCAGTTTTTTTTACTTTTTTACACGTTTTCAGGTGTGAGGAATCCGAAAATTTGTATGGTGTCTGTTAGTGTGTTAGTCTGTTAGTTTGTTAGTCTGTTTACACAATATCTCATGAACAAATGATCGCAGAGAGGTCAGACCAGTTTTAAAATATTACTTTTGACACTGGCAAGAAGCTTGCCCATCAAAGACAGGAAAATTTTTTTATTTCTTCGTGTAATTATATTGAATATTATTCCAAAAATCCTAGTACAATTGCACCACTTGAGTTAACCTTTTACAGGCCAATGTTCCCAATTGGGAACATCAAATTAAAACTTATTTAAAAAATTAAATTGCACTAATATTGACTTGAAAAAAATTAGCGGACATACTTAAAAGATGACTTGATTTTTTAAAACAGAAGCAACATTCCTATCATTAGTTGGTAACTGTACAAAAAATCCCCAAAATGATCATTTTCATATTTCTTCCCACAGAGCACAAATAAAAAAATGCATAAAAATTTGAAAGTATCCAATGACTCTGAAAATCAGTTGGTTTATTTTAAACAGCTCTTATTATCAAAAAGGACATCAAACTTGATAATATTAATCAGATTATATTAATAATCTATAATATTAATCTTAATAATTTAAGAATATTAATAATTATTATTAATGGCAATTAATATTTATGTATGTATTTTTTTCCATTTAAATGATTAACATCCCTTAACTAAAGTATCATAAAGTAAAATATGCAAATAACTAATGAAAAATATACCTGGATCTAAATTCGGCCTATAAAAGGTTAATTGGTGGATTCATCCTTAATCATTTTTGTTTGAAAAAGCATAATGATTCTTGTCTTCTCAAAATGTCGTCTACGAAGTTACAACTGCAGAAAAATCCTATAAACATCAATAAAATGAAAGACCTTAAAATTCTAAAACAGTTCATTCTCGAAGAGAAAGTACTGACCTTTTAAATATAACATTATGAATGGCCAATTCATTAAGAATTTTACCAACCACTGTAATTAAGTGTTTTTTTTATGTTTATTCTACTTATACCATGTTGTATAAAGCAGTACATAGATTTTCAATGAAGAGATTGGAAGTGAAGCAATGATTTTTGAGAATTACTGGAACACATGAAGAAAAAATGAGTGATTAGTACAAAAAGGAGACATGTCCACAATGTAAAAATGATCGCTATGGACGTATATATTATTGAATTTTGATTAAAATGTAGTATTTGTGATAGGACTAGCAATAAAAATACTATGTAATTTTATCAGAATTTTAAATTTACGCACAATTTGTAAAAACAGTTTTTTGTGTCTCCTGTAAAATTAGATTTTTGTGACATGTCTCGTTTCTGCAATCAGTGATTCGTATAAATTTATAAGAAATTTTGTAGGTTAGTACTTAAGCAGGGCCGTCGCAAGGTGCTCTACCGCCCTCAGGCAAGCTTCAATTTGCCGCCCCTTCATACGCTGAAATTTTGCTTAGACGAATTTTTATAACTTGAGATTTTCCGTCAGTCAAAATTTTTATAATGGTAACTCCATTTTCCTTTCTTAGTCACTAAGACTTTGGTTTAACGAAATTAAGTGTATGTAAGACCGTAACAAAACAAAATGTTGAAAAAAAATTACGGTCTTCTTTAAGTTTTATTCTAAAAATTTCAGCATTTCCCTCTCACTTTCGCGTGTGTCACTTTTTTAAAATCCGCAGTTTTAAGTTGACTAATCAAACATTGCATAAAAAATGGATTTAATATAAATTAATTTAGTCCCACAAAACTTTACACAGGTTCATAAAACAAATAGAAAATACTTTGTCAAATCTAATGTAGGGTGACCAGACGTCCTCATTTTTGAGGACTGTTCTCATTTTTAGACATTCATCTCAGTTTTGAAAATTTCTAATGAGGACCACATTCCACATCTGTCCTCATTTTCTGAAAATTGCTAGCAATTTGTGTATTTTGATAAATTAGATTTTCCTTTTACCAATTCTAAGCAATTAATGCTTTTTATCTTTTAGTGTTGTATCTAGATTGTTGAAAATTTTCTTTAGACCTGGGAATAGAATGAAATTTTTTGAATAAAATAATATTATTATGCAGATAAAACCATTATCTAATTTCATTTGTATATATAAACATGTATTGCTTAAATAGTATACATTCTTCAATTTTAAAGTTAATTTTTTATTATAACTGAAAATTTAATGAATTTGAAAATTTCAGATTCATTTTATCTCTGAAACTAAATCTAATTTGGGTTAGTTTGTGGGGATTAAAGCCGACTGACTGCACCAGGGTCGTAGGTCTGAAGGGGGGTGCCCTCCGTGTGGGTCTTTCTAAGGGGTCCTAGTACGTATTTATGCAATTTTCGGAGAAAACCATGGAAAACTCCGAACGGATGGGTCGACGAGTGCGACCTGGGGTTGAACTAGGCACCTCACGCCTACCAACTTTGAGCGCAGATTCGCTCTGCTGCTGGTGGGCTAATATCCAATTTGTATAAATTTTAAACATACTTTTAATTAAATTAATGTGAAATTGCCTTTTATTCTTTTTTTTTTTTTTTTTTTTTTGTTAAGATTAAAATTTTAGATTTTTTTAGATAATGCATAAAAAAATCTGGTGTGACACCACTCGACTTTCCAAACGTTAAATAATTAACAGTTGTATAAATAAATTAAAGCAAGACAAATCCTTAAATAAACAAAAGTGAAAATTTTCAGCCCATAGATCATAATGATAAAGAATATTTCTTTGTGTTCCTTCCCTGTAAAAAATCTATAAGTATTAAACTCACCAAAATCTATGCAGTTTGTGTGACTGTGACATATAGTATGAGTTTAAATTTTCAGCTCAATCGGGTAAGGCATTTAGACACTATCGAACTTTAAAAAAAATTGGGCCCATAGACCATAATGATAAGGAATTTTTCCTTGTGTCCCTATAAAAAGTCTTTAAGTACTAGATTCACGAAAATTTACACAGTTTGTGCGTAATGACTTATAGCATGTGTATAAATTTTCAGATCAGACGAATGAGTCGTTTGAGCGCTATCGCACTTTAAAAAAATTGTGATTTATATTCCATAGTGATAAAGAATTCTTTTATTTGTGTCTCTGTAAAAAAAACTATAAGTACTAAAATTAATAGGGTTCGTATTACAGGGATTTACAAAGCGTTTAGGCGCTACCGAATTCACTCACACACACATACACACATTATCGTAAAAATAGTAAACTAGTTGGCATAGGTGGACTTTGCTCAGTTCCCCATATGTTTTCATAAATTTCCAGTGCGAGATATATTATAATCATGTTAAAAGAAATGAATTTGACCAAAGCTTGAAACAGTGACCGAATGAAATCCCCGCCTAATAGGCTATTCACCGTTAACTTCAATATATTTATCTTATTCTAACCTATTAATTTATTTTATCAGGGTCGATTCCGTTGTTTAGTTTTCATGCTACTGTTTCCAATGCAATAATCCTCAAAATTCATATTTATATGAAAAATTTACAATTTTGCTATGTTGATAAAATCGTAAATTACGAATAATTTACGAAATTTTCCTATTAGAATATTTGTATTGAATCATGTACAAACAAATATCATGAATGTAATTTTGAAGTTGTCTGATGTATTTATGATCCTCAAAATGGAAGTTTATGCTCAATTTTGCCTTACTCTCACATGTTAAGTAAATCGTAAATTCCAAATAACTTACGAATTTTTTTAATTGGAAAAATCATAGTCTATGATATTCATTCCAGTATCCTAAATAATATTTCGAAAGTGGTTTGACATCTTTACGATGAAAATATCCCTCAAGATTGACGTTTATGTGAAATTTTGCTGTATTCTGCCATGTTAAGTAATTCGTAAATTTCTAATAACTTACGAAATTTTTATATTGGAAAATTCATAGTCATTAATATTCATGCCAGTGTCCTAAATAATATTTCAAAAGTAGTCCGACATCTTTACGATGAAAATATCACTCCAAATTGACGTTTATGTGAAACTTTGCCCTATACTGACATGTTAAGAAATTCGTAAATTTCCAATAACTTGCGAAATTTTAAAAGTAGCATATTTATAGTTACTGATGTTCATTCCGGCATCAAAACTGATATTTTAAAACTGGTCTGACATTTTTACAGTAAAAAGTTTCCATTTAATGCATGTTTAAGTGAATTTTTGTCCTATTCTCCCACGTTAAGAAAATCGTAAATTTCTAATAACTTACGAAGTTTTTTAATTAGATTATTTCCAGTATCGAAAGTAATATTTTAAAACTAATCTGACCTCTCTGCGATTATTTGTTCATGAGATATCGTGTAAACAGACTAACAAACTAACAGACTAACACACTAACAGACTGACCCACTAACAGACACCCTACAGGCAGACACCATACAAATTTTGTGATTTTCGGATTCCTCACACCTGAAAACGTATAAAAAACTAAAAAAAACGAGGTCGAAATTTTTCACGATTACCTAAGTTCCCCATAACTACAGTATGATGGGGAACTAAAATTTTTAACGATTACCTAAGTTCCCCATACCTATAGTATGATGAGGAACTAAAATGAACTCAGGAGACCGTAAAACGTATATAAACACCAAAATCTCATAGTCAGATTTTTGACATGATTATAGTACTTTCCTTACACAATATGTTAGGAAAGTATAAAGGGCTTAGTTTAAACTTAATATTTCCCTTAAAATGCTGTATCTCAAATTCAGTGTGTTATTTTTCTTTCACACTCGTGGATTCTAAATAATTTTGTCTTTTTCTTAAGGCCGCCCATGTAGAACTCCATATACTACATATTTCCCTCGTTTCTGTTTAAATTAACAATATCCGGTCAGTAATAGCTTTTCTGTTGCATACCGACAGGACTGGGTCCTAAACGTGCTCATCTGTAGTCTCCCAATTAAAGCTTTCTCAGAATGTATCTGTCTATAAAAACTAGGCTAGCCGGAACCAGACATCGGACCCATGCAAAGACAGTTTCTTATTCTAAGCGGAAAGCTATGTGCTTTCACATTTCTCATACTGTCCTTTTCAGACATCTTGTTCGATTTATAGACGAATTTTACTAGCAGCAGTTTTCTGAACAATTTAGATTCTTTCATGAGGATGGGGGGTAAGGTGTCTTTTTAGTTCTCCATCATACTATAGGTATGGGGAACTTAAGTAATCCTGAAAATTTTCGACCTAGGTTTTTTGACTTTTTTATACGTTTTCAGGTGTGAGGCATCTGAAAATGAGAAAATTTGTATGATGTCTGTCTGTAGGGTGTCTGTTAGTGTGTTAGTCAGTTAGTGTGTTAGTCCATCAGTGTGTCAGTCCGTTAGTGTGTTAGTCCGTTAGTTTGTTAGTCTGTTAACACGATATCTCACGAACAAATAATCGCAGAGAGGTCAGATCAGTTTTAAAATATTACTTTCGATACTGGCAAGAACCCTATTCATTTGCAACATTTGAATTAAAAAACTCCGTAAGTTATGAGAAATTTACGATTTTCTTAACATGGGAGAATAGGACAAAAATTTACTTAAACGTGCAAAAATTTACTTAAACATCAGTAACTATAAATATGCTACTTTGAAAATTTTGCATGTTATTGGAAATTTACGAATTTCTTAACATGGCAGTATAGTGCAAAATTTCACATAAACGTCAATTTTGACAGATATTTTCTTCGTAAAGATGTCAGAATACTTTTTAAATATTATTTAGGACACTGGCATGAATATTAATGACTATGAATTTTCCAATATAAAAATTTCGTAAGTTATTGGAAAATTACGAATTTCTTAACATGGCAGAATAGAGCAAAATTTCACATAAATGTCAATCTTGAGGAATATTTTCATCGTAAAGATGTCAAACCACTTTTTAAATATTATTTTGGATACTGGCATGAATATCATAGACTATGAGTTTTCCAATTTAAAAAAATTCATAAATTATTTGGAATTTACGATTTACTTAACATGTCGGAAAAAGGCAAAATTGAGCATAAATTTCCATTAATAAAACAATTAAGATATATAACCTTTTACTTATCTTCACGTTACATCTTTGGTATACTAGTTTCATCTGGGGCGCCCCAGCTTGGTCACTACCTTGCTTTGGTGTTCGAAACTGTGGTCTTCTTGTTTTCTTGTTCTTTTAAAGACTTTTCGCCATTGGCGGTTAAGGATAGCACCTTCGTTGCCATTACAACTGTCAGAATTAGCTAAAATTTCTATAGACTCCCTGATCGCTGCATATCCGTGGTTGTTATAGTTGGCCAACTTTTTTACTTCATCAAATTTGATATTAATTTCTTCGTTTTTGTTTACTTGGGTTAAGGCTGTGGTTAATTTACCTGTTTTTATATCGTGTTTATGCTCTTTGATGCGAGTTTTTATTTTTCTCTTTGTTTTTCCTATATAACATTTTTCTTTATTTTGTTCGTTATTGTATGGTATTTTATAAATTCCTGCTGTTTCTAGAGGTTTAGTTTTATCTTTGTCACTTCTTATTAATTGAAAAATGTTAGGGTTAGGTTTTATGGGTATATTTATATTATGTTTTGCTGCAGTTTTCTTGATTTTATTAGATATTCCACGGTCATAAGGTATAGAGGTAGTATATTTAAGCTTTGGTTTTTGAAAATTATTGATTTCATTAAGAGTTTTTAATCTTTTTCTAAATAATTTATCTATTAATTTGTTAGAGTATCCTGCTTTTTGTGTGAATTGTTTTATATTTTTTATTTCATTTTTTAAAATTTTATTGTCTTTACAAATTACTATTGCACGGTTGATATGGGATTGTATAGCATTAATTTTATATTTAAAAGGGGTTTTACTATTTTTATGGATTATTTCATTACTGCTGTTAGGTTTTCTATGTTCTTTTAAAGACTTTTCGCCATTGGCGGTTAAGGATAGCACCTTCGTTGCCATTACAACTGTCAGAATTAGCTAAAATTTCTATAGACTCCCTGATCGCTGCATATCCGTGGTTGTTATAGTTGGCCAACTTTTTTACTTCATCAAATTTGATATTAATTTCTTCGTTTTTGTTTACTTGGGTTAAGGCTGTGGTTAATTTACCTGTTTTTATATCGTGTTTATGCTCTTTGATGCGAGTTTTTATTTTTCTCTTTGTTTTTCCTATATAACATTTTTCTTTATTTTGTTCGTTATTGTATGGTATTTTATAAATTCCTGCTGTTTCTAGAGGTTTAGTTTTATCTTTGTCACTTCTTATTAATTGAAAAATGTTAGGGTTAGGTTTTATGGGTATATTTATATTATGTTTTGCTGCAGTTTTCTTGATTTTATTAGATATTCCACGGTCATAAGGTATAGAGGTAGTATATTTAAGCTTTGGTTTTTGAAAATTATTGATTTCATTAAGAGTTTTTAATCTTTTTCTAAATAATTTATCTATTAATTTGTTAGAGTATCCTGCTTTTTGTGTGAATTGTTTTATATTTTTTATTTCATTTTTTAAAATTTTATTGTCTTTACAAATTACTATTGCACGGTTGATATGGGATTGTATAGCATTAATTTTATATTTAAAAGGGGTTTTACTATTTTTATGGATTATTTCATTACTGCTGTTAGGTTTTCTAGAAAACCTAACAGCAGTAATGAAATAATCCATAAAAATAGTAAAACCCCTTTTAAATATAAAATTAATGCTATACAATCCCATATCAACCGTGCAATAGTAATTTGTAAAGACAATAAAATTTTAAAAAATGAAATAAAAAATATAAAACAATTCACACAAAAAGCAGGATACTCTAACAAATTAATAGATAAATTATTTAGAAAAAGATTAAAAACTCTTAATGAAATCAATAATTTTCAAAAACCAAAGCTTAAATATACTACCTCTATACCTTATGACCGTGGAATATCTAATAAAATCAAGAAAACTGCAGCAAAACATAATATAAATATACCCATAAAACCTAACCCTAACATTTTTCAATTAATAAGAAGTGGCAAAGATAAAACTAAACCTCTAGAAACAGCAGGAATTTATAAAATACCATACAATAACGAACAAAATAAAGAAAAATGTTATATAGGAAAAACAAAGAGAAAAATAAAAACTCGCATCAAAGAGCATAAACACGATATAAAAACAGGTAAATTAACCACAGCCTTAACCCAAGTAAACAAAAACGAAGAAATTAATATCAAATTTGATGAAGTAAAAAAGTTGGCCAACTATAACAACCACGGATATGCAGTGATCAGGGAGTCTATAGAAATTTTAGCTAATTCTGACAGTTGTAATGGCAACGAAGGTGCTATCCTTAACCGCCAATGGCGAAAAGTCTTTAAAAGAACAAGAAAACAAGAAGACCACAGTTTCGAACACCAAAGCAAGGTAGTGACCAAGCTGGGGCGCCCCAGATGAAACTAGTATACCAAAGATGTAACGTGAAGATAAGTAAAAGGTTATATATCTTAATTGTTTTATTAATTTAATTGCTTCATGGATAAAATGTTTCAAGTATAAATTTCCATTTTGAGGATCATAAATACATTAGACAACTTCAAAATTATATTTATGATATTTGTTTGAACATGATTGAATACAAATATTCTAATAGGCAAATTTCGTAAATTATTTGTAATTTATGATTTTATCAACATAGCGAAATTATAAATTTTTCATTTAAATATGAATTTTAAGGATTATTGCATTGGAAATAGTAGCATGAAAACTAAACAACAGAATTGACCCTGATAAAATAAATTAATAGATTAGAATAAGATCAATATATCGAAGTGAACGGTGGATAGCCTATTAGGCGGGGATTTCATTCTGTCACTGTATCAAGCTTTGGTCAAATTCATTTCTTTTAACATGATTATAATATGCCTCCCACTAGAAATTTATGAGAACATAAATATGATGGGGAACTGAGCAGAGTTCACCTATGCCAACTAGTTTACAAAAGTTTTTGTAAAAATAATTTTTTTTCAATCTTGCTTTTTTTTTTTTTTTTTTGCACTTCGTTTTAATGATTCGAGTGCCACCTTTAGGCATTGCCTGAGTTGCTTAATGCCCAGCGGCGGCCCTGTACTTAAGTTAGAGCTACCTCAAAATTTTTGTTATACCCACACGCAGGCAGACAGATATTTTCTAAATATTGTCGAATCATATTCTGAATACCTCATAAATATATCAAAAACTTTAAGTCAAAAATTTTTAGAAATATTTATGAAAGTATAAAACTTTTTATGCATATTAGTAATGTATGTTTATTTTAATTGAATATTATTCAAAAACTATTAGTATTTCCTTTGTTTAGTTGGCTTTTACTCCTTGAGGGTTTTTTTTTTTAAAGTTAATTAATGCGAGTTGATACAAGTTTTGCAGTTATGATTCCTTACTTTGTCTTTACAGAATGCTTTTTTAGTGCCTCCTGGAGGTACCAAAAAATAAGTAAATAATATAAATAGAATAAATAACAAAAAAAAAAAAGAAAAGAAAAGAAAATCAAAGTCATCATTATGTGCATTGACAGGTCTTTATTTATGTCTTTGTAGGATAGCAAGAACATGATTGTAAGGGAATACATACTCACAACTATTTACATGACTTATGGTCATAGGTCATTGCAGGAGCGGACTGGGTCCTCTGGAAGGGCGCATACCTTGAATTTTCAGAGGGCGCAAGTCGCTATTAGTTAGTTATATATAATGGAAAAGGGATGGTTCAGGCATTTTACAGATAAATAGTAATATTTTACATAATAATCTGCTAAAGTTGAGTGTTTGTGTGTTTGTTTGTGCCACATTCCTGTATCTTTTGAGCTATCGGTTCCAAATTTTGCACACACATTATTTAACAGGAGGGGGGGGGGCACATAATGATGTATTTTTAGTTATTAAATTTCAGTTAGCTTTTTAATTTTTTCTATATTCAATGGAAGAGAGAATTGGATTCGTAAAAATTTTGAACTTCTAGTTTTCAATGGATTTACATGTTTTGGGAGGTCCAGAACACGATTTGACCATATTTAAAAAATATATTTGAGTGTGTGTCACAAGAATTTGTGGCGACTGTATCTTAAGAGCTACTGCTCAGAATTGCATTTAAATTTATATGCAGATGCACCTTGACATAAATTAGTGTATCAATTCCTGGTGCTAATCGCTCAATAGGTAGCGCTGCTATACAGCGATTTCAGCAGTTTCGGGGAAGGGTATACCTCAAGAACTATTGCACAGAAATGCATATAAATTTATATGTAGATGACCTTGGCATAAATTAATGTCTATCAACTTTTGGTGCCAATCGCTCAACTTGTCGCACTGCTATACTGCAATTTCCTCAATTTCAGGGAAGGCTATATTTCAGGAACTACTGCATATAAATGCATATGTAGATGCACCTTGACATAAATTAATGTCTATTAACTTTTGGTGCCAATCGCTTAACAGGTAGCGCTGCTATACAGCTATTTCTGCAATTTCAGGGAAGGCAATATATTTCAGGAATTACTGCAGAGAAATGCATATAAATTTATATGTAAATGCACCTTGACATAAATTAGGTTATGTCAACTTTTGGTGCCAATCATTTGACAGGTGATCCGCTATACAGCGATTTCCACAATATGAGGGAAGGCTATATCTTTGGTTCTATTGCATATAATAGAACAAAACTTGATATATGTAAAGGCCATTATGAGACATTATGCTGACTAAATTGAGTGAATATCCGCCATAGGTGTCGCGGCTATATTGCAGTTTTTCCGGAGAACGTGATGGATGCTATCTGCACGGTAAAATGTCACTTTTATTGGTTATTTAGTGTAATAATCAGCATATATAGTTACGCTCATCAGTGCCTGGTTCTGTCACGCTTTAGGCTTAAGAGATTTCCTTGGACTCTGACTCCTAATTTTCATACTTTAATTAATTTAAAAAAATCTAATTGTCTGATCGATTAACTGTATAATCCGACGGATTCAGGAAAATTCCCCCTTTCACTTGGTACAATTTGTAACGAATTTATGATTAGATTTTTTAAAATTAATTAAAATATGAAAATAAAAGCTTAAAATACATTTAAAATTTTAATTGTTGCCATTTTTTTTTTTTTTTTCAGCATAAAATGAAATATGCTTTCCCGTAAAAATAAATAAATGAATAAGCAAATAAAAATAAACAAATAAATAAATAAAATAAAATAAAAATAAATAAAAATAAATTTGCTCATGCATATGAAAAAATGACGTCTATAAAATAATAATTTTAAAGTTGACGAAGAGATAAACAAAGTGAGAAAAATTCGCACGGGCTTGCTAGCAAACGAATTATTTAAAGTGAGAAATAAATAAAATAAAACGATCATTTTTCAACGGGCGCCTTAGTCGCCATACAACAAACTAGTAAAGAATAAGTACTGAGAGGAAATTCGTTTTCATTCATAATGAATAAAAAATAACAAATAATTTGCATTGCGTGAATTTGTTTGAGAAAATATAGAAGAAAGCTTTGTGATGGCCACTGCATACCAGTTTTTAATTAATTTTTAAGAATTTAAACATTAGCTCTATGGGAAGTTTTTATTCTTTTTCATTGTTGCAGTGTTTCTGATATTCATATGAAATAGAGGCAATAATGCAAAATATAAAATAAATGTCAACAGTGCGTAACTTTCATTTGTTTACTTACGTAATATTGCAATTACAGAAACACTACCATCTGTTACAATATGACTTATACATAAGACTCAAAATACTGTTACGAAAAACTTGTCGACTTTCTTATGTGAGAAAGTAGTTCGTAAAAAACAGGCAAGTTCTGGTCGACGAATGCACTTTATTTTGCGTAACTTCTTGAATCTTTACAACAAAACTGCTATTACAACGAAAAAAGTCCAATAGTACTATTAAATTTTTTATTGTTTTGCAAGAAATCCAATGAAACTGCCACTCGTACCGCAAAAGTCACTATTCGACGAATGCTCTGGAATAGTCCCCACTGTAAAAAAATGTGTGAAATCACGGGGTTTAAGCATTTAATTTTACGGGAAATGACTGTTTTGCTATCTAAACGGCTAAAGCCCATAATTTGATGTCATGAAAGCATAATTTTAGAATACTGGCATTTTTTTACAGGCAAAAGTTGTTAATCTTTACTCAAATCTGCCATCAAACTGTATTTTTACGGTCAAATCCCTTCAAAATGTAAAGTGCTAGCTTTTCAGTGACGTCATATAAGAATCACATCGTATTTGAAACTGAAAATATAATTGTAGTTTTATTGGTTGAGAGAGTTTATTTTAAACATTCATGGAAATAGCGATTGATACATTCAAAGTTGTATGTTTGTCAAAACGTAAAATTACAGGTGAATACATTATTTGTGGTCCAAATGTTTTTTTACGGGCTTTGCCTGGAATCTCTGCTGCTGGGCATTGCCCATAATTTGGCTTGAATTTTTTTTACTGTACAAGAAAGCAGTCACTTGCTCTTGTTCCACAGGAATAAAGCAAATAACATCAAATACTCCAAAGCATAAATTATCGCTAGCTAACGAACAAAGTTCTGTCTCTTAGAGCACAATTTCCAATGTGCAATCGCTCAGAATAACTCTGAATCGTAGTGACTGCACACTCATTCGCAGAAGTCAACTCACTCTTATTTATAACTTTTGACGATGGGATTTCGAGGTACTTCAATCCAGAAACCCATGAAAAGTTCTAGAACTCGGCTCCCGTGCATAGTACCGATTCGAAACTTCGGGAACCCTAAACTACTATTTTTGTCAAATTATATAGCTAAATTCGTCGCCAAGTTTTTTGCCAAGGGGGATTTCATTGAAAGTGAATGAACTTCCTCTTTGCCTGTAAATCTAATTTCACTGCAACAGGAGACAATTGAGACAGGAGAAGAGATTTAATCCGTTGTAACAAAACTAAAAGTGTTTCAGAGCTTTGATAACAGAATTTGCTTATTATTAAATCATTATCGATTGCTGCAAATTTTACCATTTAGGTCTGCATCACAAGAAGAGCCTCAAGATTTGACTGACATAATATTGATCTTAGTCTGATTTGAATAAACTTTAGGGTAGAAAAAACCCTTTCACAGTTGACTTGTGCCAAAAGGCTGATTTACGTCAAAAGGAGACGTTTCTTCTTTTAATACAACACTTCATTTTTTGATTACAACAACGAAAACGAAGAAAAATTTCCCATATATCTAATATTAAAATCATTTTAAAAAAATTAACTAAAAAAAAGCTAATTCAATTTTAAGAACTAAAAATACATCATTCTCTGTCTTACCTGTTAAGTAGTGTGTGTGCCATATTTGGAACCGATATCTCAAAGGATCAGCAAATTAAATATTAAGATAAGATCCCCAATTTCTAACTTGGGAGGATGTGCTAAACATGCCAGCGCTGAATGTGTTGTTAGTTTCAATTCAGTTATTTCATTTAATTATACTAGGGCATCTCCGAAATTCATTTGTATTTAGGATTTAAATTAGTTCAATCTCTCACCCCAATCTCCCGTTAAAAATTGTCTTATTTCCATATTTCCAATGATGCTGTTTATAAAAATTTTATTTGATTGATGCCATGGGTTTGACACTCAGATATAAACTTTTGTGCACTCCACCCTTCTTTACTTATGGGATAGAAATCGTGCTAAGTTTAAAGGCATATCTATAAGGCTTGTGTATTGCACCCCCGCTCTGCCTCAAAATCTCTTTTCGGGGGTTTAAACGACCCCACACGCTAAATAAGCAATGTTTCCTTTTCTAGCCATGTAGTTTTCATGGAACAAAGTATGTATTACGGTTGTTTGCATAAAGGCTCGGATTTGCCACTCATATACAATGATAAAATCCCCCCCCCCTCAATTTTTTTTTTTTTTTTTTCACAATACGATTCTTTGAACGATTGTGGTTGATTGTTCGTAGTTGATCTATCGAGTGTCTGATTTCTGAAAAATTGCCACGCCCCAAAAAGTGCTACTTTACCTATGCATAAATCCAGGCATGGTTTTTCCGCCAACAAGGAGAATTGAGTTATTAAAAAGCATGAAATTAAAAATTATTACAAAGCGAAAAACAAACAAACTCTGTTTCTTTATATATATGTAAAGATTTCTACTCTACAGTTTGTATTTACGGCCATGGTAGCCCAGTTGGTAGAGCGCCGAGCTTGTAATTGGAAGATTATGGGCTTGGGACTCGAGCCGGCCAAAGACCGTTATGTACACTAATAGTGGCTGGTGCATGTAAAATCTGTCGTGGCTACAATGTCCTCCATGTTCCCATCAAAATTATACCTCTGGGGGTTACCCAAGTGGAGGAGCTATCCTCTCCGTGCAGGATCAAAATTGTGATGGCATGCCTTCGGACCACCTCTAGGGGTGAGTTCTGATATCTATCAATTGTCCTCACACATAAAAAAAATTGTTAATTTTATAAATATAAATGCTTATGTTTCATTATATAACTGTTAACTTACCTTTTATTTAAATTTAAAAGTTTTCTTTACTTAAATTTCGGTCAGCCATCTTTGCCTGCATCACGATTTAACGATCGATGTTTTGTTTACGTCGTTGCCGTTGCCAATCTTGCTCTACATAACTTTTCTTTTTTTTACTGTTGCCACTTCTATTAAAATAGTTATAGTAAATTGTATTTTCGGCTGTGACCGTTGAGTGGCAATAGTAATGTATTGTTTATATGTAGATTTTGACTTTTCAGTCAGTATAAAAAGATCGCGGCAGGCGTGTTAAAACGCAGTTGTCAGCAGTTGTCAGCAATGGCCAGCTAGTCTTCAATTACAAATGAAGTAGTAGTTTTGTGAATAGTTGAGCAGCTTTAAGCTGTTGTTGGCTAAGCACTGGAGTATGTGCTTTTAGTGTTATTACAGCTAAGCTAGTTATGCTCTTTTGGCTATTGCATTTTTTTTTTTTAAGAAACGATGGCTGCCGTTGTTGAAAGTTTACATAAGTTTTTGTTTGACTTTTGTTCCTTTTTAAAGGATAAAGTTTTTTCGTCATTCGCGGGTGATGAGAATTCTCGAAATAAAAATTGATAATCGAAGTTTTTGAAATGAGGTTGTTAAATTTGATTTTTAATTAATGTTATATATTGTTTAGCTACTTTTTAAGTAGCACTTGTTAAGTTTAAAAAGTCTGAAGTTGATTAAAAAGTTAAATTAAAGTCTTCTAAATTAAATCATATAATTAATAGTGTATGAGCATAATCTTCATCATTGCTACTTTGTGTTAATACATCTCGTCTCACTTTTGCTGATCAACCTGGCGATCGCGGAGGCTTTGTGATTGTTCTTAAAGTGCATTGTCATCAATATTTGATTGTGCTTATTGCTATATCTGGTTCAGCACCTGAAAAAGGTAATCATGTTCTTGTTATATTTTTGAAAGTTTAATATATATTTATACCTTGTTAAATAAGATTGTTTTTTTTTGTTAAAACTTTCGTCTTTGATGTGTTATAACAGTTGAACACTGGTCAGGTTATTTTTATTGAAACCCTTAAAACTTAAAAGATTAATGTTTCCACTGTATGTGATTTGCTTAATAAAATTAATTGAAAGATAGACCTTTAGTCTATATCATTTGGTTATGGGCGAGTTTTTTTGAGGGTGTCATCTTTTAAACTTGACCAGTTGTTTTTTT
The DNA here is from genome assembly GCA_963930645.1 of Salticus scenicus. Lineage (NCBI taxonomy): Eukaryota > Metazoa > Arthropoda > Arachnida > Araneae > Salticidae > Salticus > Salticus scenicus. Next base: position 241,338,494 of record OZ005652.1, read on the forward strand.
TGTTTTCCGTATAATTGATAATTAGTAACTATTTAAAATGGCTTATAATATTGTACCTCAAATCACCAAGTTAAATGCAACTAACTATTCTGGTTGGAAGTGTGACATTAAATTTTTACTTATGGAAAAAAATGCTTATGATATCGTCACTGGTGACGAAACTAAACCCAAAGTTAGTGAAACTGTGACTGAGGAGGCAGTGCAAGACTTTAAAAGAAGGCAGAATGCTACCATGTCAATTTTATATTTAAATATTGATAGTGAATTTAGAAGTTTAATAAGTGAATGTACTGACCCCTCAGAAGCGTGGAAAATCTTAAAGGTTAACTTCCAGCCAGATAGTAGAAGTCATCATATGAAATTATTTTCTGAAATTATGACATGTTTTTTAGAACCTGGCGAATCTATTGGTGTTTTTGCAGCTAGAATATCTAAAATTGCTGATCAGTTAAAATCCATTAATAAACCTATCGCAGATGAATATATATGTTTCCAAGTTTTGAGATACTTGCCTGATAAATTCGATCAGGTTGTTCAACAAATTCTTCGTTGGCCTGATAAGGACTTTACTTTTAAGAAAATTATTATTGAGCTTTGTGCCGAGGAAACGCGTCTTCAACTTAGAAACTTTGATAAAAGTAGAACGGAATGTTCTATTGAGGCCCAAAATGTAAAATTTAAACGTAGGCCTGTTTTTACTTGTTGGAGATGTGGAAAAAAAGGCCATGTAATTAAAGATTGTAAAGTTAAATTAAATTATGATCTAGCTGCAAAAGAAAAGGAAAAACCACTCAGAAGTAATTTTTCTAGGGTGGCTCCGGTCAACAGTCAAAACGTGATAAAACTCCTAAAGCTCAAAATTTCATTGCAGAAGCAAATTTAAGTAGTTTTGATAGAGAGGGAAGCTGGGCTTATGATACAGCGGCCTCTCATCATTTCTGCAAAGATAAATCTTTTTTCTGTAATTTTTCTGAAATTTCTGGTGATGAGTTACACGTGGCTGTTGATGGTGTCACTTTTCCCATTACTGGCAAAGGCGAAGTGGAGTTGAATTTTAATGGGACTGTTATTAAACTCTGGAATGTTTTATACTCGTCGAACTTGAGGAAAAATCTTTTGAGTGGTTCTAGATTCGACCAGGGTGGTGCAAAATTTATTGGTGAGGCTGGCAAAATAAACGTGGTCGACAAGTATGGTGATTTTCTTTTCTCTGCTAAGCTCCATGACGGGATTTATTATACATTTCCTAAAGTACTTAAAAACAAGCACAGTGTTAAATTGAATGGGGGGCAGAATTCTAATAAAAATCTAAATGATAATGCTGAAATTTCAGCTTTTCCTGTAATAAAACCTGTTAATATAAAAGACTTTGATACCTGGCATCTTCGTTTTGATCATCTAAGCCCTGATTTAATTTTTAATACTATCCGTAATTCTGCTGTTAAAGGTCTGCCCAATTTAAAATCAGTTGATAATTTTTTTTGTGATCCCTGTCATGTGAGTAAGCAAAATCGTATTTCTTTTAAACCTTTAAGTCATTCTTCTTCCAAAAAACCTTTAGATCGACTTTTCATGGATACTTGGGGTCCAATTAAAATTCCTGGCAAAATAGGTGAACGTTTTTTCTTATCTATAATAGATGATTTCTCTGGTAGATCATCCGTTTACCCCCTCCAGGAAAAATGTATGTGTTTTGAGGTCTTTAAGAGACATGTTTTGAGGGCCGAAAGGTTTTTGGGAACCAAGTTGAAGTCGATCAGAACTGACAATGGTAAGGAGTTTGATAATGATTCTTTTAAGGTTTTTTGTAGAGAAAATGGAATAAATCATGAATTGACCAACTTTTACACACCAGAAGAAAATGGAGTTTGTGAGAGGTTCAACCAGACAATCATGAACTGTGTTCGAACAATGTTAAAGTCCAGTGGTTTATCTGATGATTTTTGGCCTGAAGCATGTTTACATTTTAACTATACATGGAACAGGGTTTGTCACGGTGGGAACTCTAAAACTCCATTTGAACTCTATTCAGGAAATAAGCCTTCTGTTCGACATTTAAGACCATTCGGTACTTTGACATATGTGGGTGTCCCAAAGGTCAGACGTAAGCACAAGTTAGACTCCAAATCAAAACATGGTGTCCTTGTGGGCTATGCATTACGTACTCGTGGTTACAGGGTCTGGTTGGAAGACGAGAAGAAAGTTGTGGAAACTATAAATGTATCTTTTGTTGAAAGCGGTGATGTTCTACGCAGTGGAGCGGTGATGGGCGACTCTTCTTTTGAGTTGGTGCTTGTCCCAGAGGAACAACCACGGCCCGTTGACCGGTACCTTCTTCCTGGTCCGGAGCCTGGTACCTCTGGGGTCTTGCCCAGCAAGACTGAAGTTGTCGTCCCAGCCGTCTCTCCTGTTACTCCCCATACTACTTCTCCTAACTGGATGACCAATCCCATATGGTACCGGAAGGTTGTACCTCGTCCTAAGGGGAAAAAGGTCGATATTTACTATTATCCTGATGGAGAGGGTAAAAAGTGTTGTCTAAGGTAACCTAATGATGTCGAAAATTTTTGTAATTCAAATAGTATTGATTTTAACCCTGCTGATTTTGATTTTTCTAAGTTTAATAATTTTTCTGGTGTTGTTAATCCTAGTGTTATACCTTCCGCGTCCAGCACGACTAGTTGACTAGATGTGGTGGTCCCGAGAACGTATAAACAGGCTTTAAAATCCGCACAGTCTGATGAGTGGCATGGGGCTATGTTGGAGGAATTGGAATGTATGGCCACGAGAGGTGTCTGGCATCTTGTGAAACTCCCTGAGGACAAAACTGCGTTGGGAAACCGCTGGGTTTACACAGTCAAGCGTGACGAGTCGGGCAACATTGTCAGATACAAGGCTAGATTAGTTGCGCAAGGTTTCAGCCAGGTCCAGGGTGAATCCTATGATGAGACCTTTTCGCCTGTAATAAATTTTTCTGTTGTTAGATTCTTTTTCTCCCTTTTCGTCTCATGTTACGGTTGGTTTAATGTACAGTGTGATGTCAAGTGTGCCTATCTGTACGCTCCCTTAGGGGATGAGATTTACATGAGGCAACCAGTTGGCTTTGCTGAAAAAGGTAGAGAGGACTGGGTTTGTAAACTGGATAGAGCACTGTACGGATTACATCAATCAGGCAGGTTGTGGTTTTATGAATTAAATAAAGTGTTGTTGGAACTTGGTTTTAATAAATTTGAAAATTGTAACTGTTGAATCCCGAACTAATAACTTTCATTGGAATTCGAATAACTCAGAAGAAAATAGATACTTTATATCTGACTAAAAGGTTTAACTCTCATATTATTTAACTCTCAACATAAATTGACGCATTACTAAAATAACTCAAAAGAAGAATACGCCAAAACATAATGACACTAATAACACAGCAACTTTTATTCCAAAACCAAAACACAAAGACAATATCTAGCTGTTGCCAGATTACTAAATCATAACTAAAAGTTTATATCAGTCCTTTCCTAACATCCTCCCACCTTGAGTTGTGGGGGAGGCACGACTCAAAACAAACTAAAACACTACAAGTCCAATCTCAGAGGAACATTAATTGTCCGTCCACATCTTGTTCTCTTAATTTCTCGTTCAGACACTACAGGGGTTGTTACACGTTGTTCAGACATCTTTGGTCTTGGCGCATGATTTCTTACTACTTGTTTCTGAATAATTTTGGCTTCGGACGCTGTTATTTCTAGCGGATATAGACGCTGAATAGGCCTAATTAACTCTCTGTCTGCCGTCTGGAGCTTCACCAATCTCACGACTCCTTCGGCTCCAGGAAGGAGTTCTGTGACCCGTCCAAGAGGCCATTCAATACGTCTTCTGTTGTCACATCCAATAATAACCACATCACCTACGGCTATAGTTGACCACCTTTTAGACTTGGGTTTTTGAACAAGTGCACCTAAATATTCTGATCTGAATCTCTTCCTCAGTTCTGTTTGTAGAGCCAGTCTGTACTTCACCCTTTTGTTAAGGCTGTTGTGATCCGCAGCATCACAATCTGGAACACCAAATTCCTTTATGTCCTGCAGAAATAATGATGGAGTCAGAGGAACAAGTTCAGAATCCTTTTCTGAGACATATGTGAGAGGTCGGGAATTTATGATGGACTCACAATCACATAATACTGTGATCAGCTCTTCATATTTTAAACATACTCGACCTAAGATTCTTTTCAATAGATCTTTCATTATTCTTATCAATCTTTCCCACCAGCCACCCCACGACGAGGCAGTTGGAGGGTTGAATTTCCATTGAATACGATTAACTGCACTATATTTGCTTATGCGATTCCAGTCTAAGGACTGCAGCACGTTTGCAGCTCCAACGAAGTTGGTTCCATTGTCGCAATAAATTACAGAGCATCTTCCTCTTCTTGCTATGAATCTACGCAATGCCAACAAAAAAGCATCAGTTGTCATTTCTGAAACCAATTCTAGGTGGACGGCCCTATAAATTGCACAAGTAAAAAGACAAACCCAAACCTTCTCATGTCCTTTTAAAATTAAAGGTCCAGCACAGTCAACACCGGTGATTTCAAATACTGCAGCATCTCGAACACGATTTTCTGGAAGAGGAGCTGTAATGGCATCTAGATTCCTACCAGAATACCTTTTGCACCTAACGCATTTAGAAATAACGGATCTCACCGTTCTTCTGCCGTTTAGTATCCAAAAATGTTCTCTCAAAATATTTAACAAAATCTGAGTACCTGCATGGCCATTTTTTACATGATGATGAAATATCAAAAGCCTCACTACTTCGTGTTGTGAAGGAAGAATTGCAGGTTTCCTAAAATCCTCACAGTCTTCTCTATAAACAATCTTAGTTCTAAGTCTGAGAATGCCCTCTGGATCTTTAAATACTTCTAAGGACTTTAGTTTTTCATCTTTTTCGTTTATAAATGTCTCCCTTTGTATCATCATCAATATTCTTTTTTCAGCTTCCACAAACTCTTCAGAATCAAGGCTGCCACGTTTTCTTGCTTCCTCTGAAAGACGACAGTTTCTTACGAATCTCAATATCCATCCAATCAAATAAACAATCTTCTCGTATTGGGAAAAATAGCGATAATACCAATCAGTTTCAAGATTTTCATTATTGGCGATCAGGACAATATCCGAGGAGGAACGAATACTCTTTTTCCGTTCTTTAAGAACTTCATTTTCATCAGCAACATACTCAGTAGAGGGCCACATATCAGGTTCTAAATACAGCCATTTGGGTCCCTCCCACCATTTCGACTTCAGTAGTTGATGACCAGAACAACCTCTACTAGGCAGGTCAGCAGGATTAAAAGGTCCAGGCACATGCCTCCATTTTTCCTTGGAAGTCAAAACTCTAATTTCTTGGACTCTGTTGTTTACGAAAGTGTTCCAGGGTTCTTCTCTTTTTATCCAGGTGAGCACAGTGGTAGAATCTGTCCAAAAGTAAATTTCTTCATGCGGAATCTCACTCAATATTGTAGGTGCAAGTCGAGATGAAATAGTGGCCGCAAGCAATTCTAATCTCGCAATTGTTGTTGCCCTCTTGCCACTCGGAGAAACTCTAGTTCGTGCTTGTAATAATTGTACTCCGACAGATTCACTCGTTTCTATTCTGATAAAAACTGCAGCAGCATAAGCATATTTGCTTGCGTCGGAGAAAAAATGCAAAGAACATTTCTCATTGATGTCACCACTTCTTAAATATCGAGGAATACGAACATTTTCTAAGGGTGAAATATTCTTTAGCCACTTTAAAAATTCATTCTTGATTAATGAGTCTACTTCTTCTTCCCAGTTTACCTTCATGCTCCAAAGTTTCTGCAAAAGCAGCTTAGGGAATAATGAAACTGGACAAGCCACTCCAATTGGATCAAAAATCCGATGGGCTGCAGACAATATAACTTTCTTTGTAACTTTCTCGAAACATAGCTCTTTTAAGCTAGCTAAATTAATACCCAATGTATCTGCCTCTTTATTCCATAATATCCCTAGCACATTTGTTTCAGGTTTAGCTTCATCGGTGAGGTTCGTGTATTCCCATCCTCTCAATTCAAACTTCCTTTGGGCCATAACGTTTGTGGCCATTTTCATGAATAACTCCAATTCGTCTTTGTTTCGCACACTTGTAACACAGTTATCAACATAAAAACTGTTCATAAGTAATTTAATCATATTCTCAGGATATTCATCATTTTTACTTTTCAAAACATTTTGAAGATGATATTGAATCACAATACCCAAAAGAAAAGGGCTGCATGATACCCCAAAAACCACACGACAGTGACGATAGTGCTTCAGCTCGCCGTTTTCTCCAAACCACAAAAAACGTAAATAATTCTTGTCAGAAGGCGAGATACTGATTTGTAGAAAAGCCTTTCTTATATCCGCTGTTACACCTATTCTTTCTAGCCGAAAACGATATAACACAGTCGGTATCAGTTCAATGAGGTTTATGCCACTCTCTAAGCAATCGTTGAGACTAGGTGAGCCCTTCTGCTTTGCTGAAGCATCGAAGACTGGTCGGACTCTGGTAGTGCTGTTTTCCTTTATCACAGGGCGATGAGGTAGATAGTGTGCAGATAGTTCCAATTCATCTTGAGGCACTAACTCGATTATTCCTTCATCTAACCAATCTTTAAATACGTTTCCATAGAGCTCATAAAGTCCTTCCTTTCTCAAATTATTCTTGACTCTGTCAAGCCTTTTCAGACACAAATCAAAATTGTCGGGAAGTGGAAGGTGGGATTCTATCCAAGGCATATGTACTACAAAACGATCATTCTCAACTTTAACTGTATTTAAAAAATGTTGCTTTGCTGCCTCTTGTAATTCAATAGCTGTTTTCTTTTCCGATGGGTCAGTTATGCCCAGTGAATCAAGAGCCCACAATTGAGAAATGCAAGCATTAGTAGTAAGCATAGAAGTAACTGTCACAGCTATGCTATCATTGTTAGTACGGCCAATAATTGTCCAACCTAATTTTGTTTCCAGAGCAGTGACTCCAGACTTTAATTGTTTACAGTTTCCAGTAGATAGCTTACCCGCAATATCTGCTCCTATAAGTACCTCAATGGGTCCATCAATATCATCTGTAAGGCGTATACCATACTTGGAAAGTTCTTGCATGTATGGTTCCCGTGTCACAGCAGAAATTGTTTCACAAATTACTGTTTGACTCAAAGCATTAAAGTGACAGTTATAAGTTTCTGACGAATTGGATAAATACACTGTAAAAACATCATGTTGACAAACTGCTGTATTAGAACCTCCAAACAGCGAATGTTGTAGGTACTCTTTTCCATTAGACTGGTACTTCATTTCTTCAGCAGTAGACCGTAAAACATATGACCTTTGTGATCCAGTATCTATGATGGCCCTAACTTTACGTTTCATTCCTTGTCCTCTCATGACTACCGCAAATGTCTGTAAGATAACGTTCGGAGTTTTTGACAAACTTGCCAAAGCTTCATCTTGTTGTATCATCTTTGTTTCCGCTTCGTTCTTTTGAGACGTTGGAGTAGATTCCCCGGAAATACTTTTACATAATAGCAAGTTGTGCTTTTTCCCACATAGTTGGCAGTTGAACTTTGACTTACAATTCTTAACAGCATGTCCTTCTTTCAAGCAAAGGAAACAACAACGTGCATTTTCTACAGCTGTCTGTTTTTCTTCCAAGGTCATTTTTTGAGCTTTTCTGCAATTCCATGATTTGTGATCAGCAGAACAAAATATGCAAAATTTCTTGTTATTCTGTGAAGAATATAAAAGCTCAGTTGCTGTGGAAATACGGGGTTGGCCCTTTCTTTGGCGAGTCTCTTGGCGATCCTCAAAGTTGGTTACTTTTACCGAACGATTAAAGCTTTGTGCTGCTATCAAAATTCTCTCTTCACTCTCTACTTCATCTTGCAAAAAGTTAGAAGACGGTCTAAATTACTTATGGCCTTTGTTGAACCATCGGACTGCCCTTCCTGTGACAACTCTTCTTTAGATCGACGGTTAGCAGATCTAAATCTCTCCCATGCCCGCAATGTTTCATTAGGGATAGCGGATTCAACAAGCGGATAAAGCATAGCAGCATACTTATCTTTTGTTACTCCCAAAGTCTCTAAAGCTCTTAATTTTGATTCTAATTGATCATACAACTTGCGTAGAACAATTTTCTCTGACTTTTGTCTTGACATGATTATTGACAGCAGATCTCGCACGTAGACTTCTATCAGCAGTTCATCCCTGCCATAGCGAACCTGTAACTGCTTCAAAGCTTTCTCGTAACTTTCTCCACCAGGCGGGAAACTTTTTATTAACTCTTCAGCCGACGAGTTTTTCTCCATGGCTTGTGCTAAATATGCAAATTTATCATGATTATCCAAATTTGGATCCTTATCTATTTTTTGAAATTGTCCCCAAAAGCCTAGCCAGTTCTTTATATCACCATCAAATGAGGGTAGTTTAATTTTCGGATAATGCAGTAAAGTATTTGGCGAATTATTAAAACTATTGGCAACTAAAACTTCCTGTTTCTCATTCAAAAGGTCATTTAATTTATTTTCTAAAATTCTCCATTTATCAATATAACATTCTGATTCATCAATTTCTTTATCGATTTGATCATCTTTTTCCTTAGAATCTAATAAAGCCTCTCTATATTCATATTCACATGCTAGCATCAGTTTAGCTTTTGATTCTATTAATTTTAACTTTGAAATTTTCTCATCATTAGGTATTGTATTTTCACTTTCACAAAAGTCATTGCACGCAATGGTAAATAATCGTCTATTCTGCTTACGAGATGCTTTTAATTTATCCATGTTACACAATAAAGTTAAACCAGCTTACTTGCAGATGTCTTTGTCTTGTCGAACGGACGCCAGATGTTGAATCCCGAACTAATAACTTTCATTGGAATTCGAATAACTCAGAAGAAAATAGATACTTTATATCTGACTAAAAGGTTTAACTCTCATATTATTTAACTCTCAACATAAATTGACGCATTACTAAAATAACTCAAAAGAAGAATACGCCAAAACATAATGACACTAATAACACAGCAACTTTTATTCCAAAACCAAAACACAAAGACAATATCTAGCTGTTGCCAGATTACTAAATCATAACTAAAAGTTTATATCAGTCCTTTCCTAACAGTAACTGTGCATATTCGTATTATGATTTCTCTGTTTTACTGGTTTATGTTGATGACATCGTTGTTTTTGCCAGGACTGAATCTCAAGCTAATGATATTTTAAGTTTATTGAAATCAAAGTTTGATTGGAAAATTTTGGGTGTCAAACGCAAGTTGTTAGGTGTGGAGTTTGAATATACAGATACAGGTGTTTTGATTCATCAAAATCAATATATTGATGAAGTTAGTACAAGATTTCAAAATCACCGAGTACCTATCTCCTCCTTGCCTATCGTTAAAGGTATCCAGTTTTCAAAGAGTGATTGTCCTGTTATTCAAGCAGACATCGATGAAGCTTCTCATTTACCTTATAGAAATCTTTTGGGTTGTATTTCTTTTATTTCAAATCGCACAAGACCTGATATCGCATATGCTACTAACATTTTCTCACAGTTCCAACAAAATCCAGGTATTAAACATTGGCAGGGCTTACTTAAACTCCTAGGATATATAAAATACACCAGTCAATATAAGCTCCATCTTAAATGCACACAAGTTAAATTAATTTCTTATTCTGATGCTGATTTTGCTGCTAATAGGGACGATTATGTTTCTATGGGTGGCCAGTTAATTCTTTTGGATAGTGCTGCTGTTTCTTGGCGTACTAATAAACAAAAGGGAATTACCATTTCTACAATGGAGTCAGAATTTGTTTCTATGTGTGATTGTGTTCGTGAGCAGGATTGGTTTTAAAATATTCTATGTGAGTGTTCTGGTTTAAATCTTATAGAAAATAATTTTGATATACCCACCTTATATGCTGATAATCAAGCTGCCATACGTTTTACAAAGTCCAGGATTGAGAATTTCCATACACGTCATGTTAATATTAAACTGTTTTTTATAAGGGATTGGTTTGATGAGGGCAAATTTCGCATTGATTATATTTCCTCTAAATTAAATCTTGCCGACCCGTTTACGAAGCCGTTGACAAAAAATGATTTGTTAAAATTTATAAAAGTGATTTTTATATAAAACTTTTGTACTTGAATTGGTTTCTTTGCTTGGTATTTCTTCGCTTTGCAGATGTTTTTCATAATTGTTATGTTATGTCATCATGGTGTGAATGTGTGTGTGTGAAATCGTGAGGCGCCTTGCGTATTTGTTCATTTTGTATATATATTCATTTTCATAATTTTTCATATACTGTATATATATCCATTATATTTATTCTTGTACATAAAATTGAATTGCATAATATAACTGTATATAATTGTTATCAGAAATTAATATTGTATATAATGTATATTTTCATATCACCTTTTTCTTTAGTATATCTGCGGGGTGGAGAGTTGTACTTCATCACTTGAAAATCGGAGTTTTTGTCAATGGTTATCTTCGTAGTAACTAGTTTATTGTATCACTAGTGATACTTCTTTATGGACTGTGGGAATTTCATGATGGTATTTTGTTAACTAAATTTATTTTTTATATGCTGCGGTGGGGGGCATTGATATCTATCAATTGTCCTCACACATAAAAAAAATTGTTAATTTTATAAAGATAAATGCTTATGTTTCATTATATAACTGTTAACTTGCCTTTTATTTAAATTTAAAAGTTTTCTTTACTTAAATTTCGGTCAGCCATCTTTGCCTGCATCACGATTTAACGATCGATGTTTTGTTTACGTCGTTGCCGTTGCCAATCTTGCTCTACATAACTTTTCTTTTTTTTACTGTTGCCACTTCTATTAAAATAGTTATAGTAAATTGTATTTTCGGCTGTGACCGTTGAGTGGCAATAGTAATGTATTGTTTATATGTAGATTTTGACTTTTCAGTCAGTATAAAAAGATCGCGGCAGGCGTGTTAAAACGCAGTTGTCAGCAGTTGTCAGCAATGGCCAGCTAGTCTTCAATTACAAATGAAGTAGTAGTTTTGTGAATAGTTGAGCAGCTTTAAGCTGTTGTTGGCTAAGCACTGGAGTATGTGCTTTTAGTGTTATTACAGCTAAGCTAGTTATGCTCTTTTGGCTATTGCATTTTTTTTTTTAAGAAACGATGGCTGCCGTTGTTGAAAATTTACATAAGTTTTTGTTTGACTTTTGTTCCTTTTTAAAGGATAAAGTTTTTTCGTCATTCGCGGGTGATGAGAATTCTTGAAATAAAAATTGATAATCGAAGTTTTTGAAATGAGGTTGTTAAATTTGATTTTTAATTAATGTTATATATTGTTTAGCTACTTTTTAAGTAGCACTTGTTAAGTTTAAAAAGTCTGAAATTGATTAAAAAGTTAAATTAAAGTCTTCTAAATTAAATCATATAATTAATAGTGTATGAGCATAATCTTCATCATTGCTACTTTGTGTTAATACATCTCGTCTCACTTTTGCTGATCAACCTGGCGATCGCGGAGGCTTTGTGATTGTTCTTAAAGTGCATTGTCATCAATATTTGATTGTGCTTATTGCTATATCTGGTTCAGCACCTGAAAAAGGTAATCATGTTCTTGTTATATTTTTGAAAGTTTAATATATATTTATACCTTGTTAAATAAAATTGTTTTTTTTTGTTAAAACTTTCGTCTTTGATGTGTTATAACAGTTGAACACTGGTCAGGTTATTTTTATTGAAACCCTTAAAACTTAAAAGATTAATGTTTCCACTGTATGTGATTTGCTTAATAAAATTAATTGAAAGATAGACCTTTAGTCTATATCATTTGGTTATGGGCGAGTTTTTTTGAGGGTGTCATCTTTTAAACTTGACCAGTTGTTTTTTTTGTTTTCCGTATAATTGATAATTAGTAACTATTTAAAATGGCTTATAATATTGTACCTCAAATCACCAAGTTAAATGCAACTAACTATTCTGGTTGGAAGTGTGACATTAAATTTTTACTTATGGAAAAAAATGCTTATGATATCGTCACTGGTGACGAAACTAAACCCAAAGTTAGTGAAACTGTGACTGAGGAGGCAGTGCAAGACTTTAAAAGAAGGCAGAATGCTACCATGTCAATTTTATATTTAAATATTGATAGTGAATTTAGAAGTTTAATAAGTGAATGTACTGACCCCTCAGAAGCGTGGAAAATCTTAAAGGTTAACTTCCAGCCAGATAGTAGAAGTCATCATATGAAATTATTTTCTGAAATTATGACATGTTTTTTAGAACCTGGCGAATCTATTGGTGTTTTTGCAGCTAGAATATCTAAAATTGCTGATCAGTTAAAATCCATTAATAAACCTATCGCAGATGAATATATATGTTTCCAAGTTTTGAGATACTTGCCTGATAAATTCGATCAGGTTGTTCAACAAATTCTTCGTTGGCCTGATAAGGACTTTACTTTTAAGAAAATTATTATTGAGCTTTGTGCCGAGGAAACGCGTCTTCAACTTAGAAACTTTGATAAAAGTAGAACGGAATGTTCTATTGAGGCCCAAAATGTAAAATTTAAACGTAGGCCTGTTTTTACTTGTTGGAGATGTGGAAAAAAAGGCCATGTAATTAAAGATTGTAAAGTTAAATTAAATTATGATCTAGCTGCAAAAGAAAAGGAAAAACCACTCAGAAGTAATTTTTCTAGGGTGGCTCCGGTCAACAGTCAAAACGTGATAAAACTCCTAAAGCTCAAAATTTCATTGCAGAAGCAAATTTAAGTAGTTTTGATAGAGAGGGAAGCTGGGCTTATGATACAGCGGCCTCTCATCATTTCTGCAAAGATAAATCTTTTTTCTGTAATTTTTCTGAAATTTCTGGTGATGAGTTACACGTGGCTGTTGATGGTGTCACTTTTCCCATTACTGGCAAAGGCGAAGTGGAGTTGAATTTTAATGGGACTGTTATTAAACTCTGGAATGTTTTATACTCGTCGAACTTGAGGAAAAATCTTTTGAGTGGTTCTAGATTCGACCAGGGTGGTGCAAAATTTATTGGTGAGGCTGGCAAAATAAACGTGGTCGACAAGTATGGTGATTTTCTTTTCTCTGCTAAGCTCCATGACGGGATTTATTATACATTTCCTAAAGTACTTAAAAACAAGCACAGTGTTAAATTGAATGGGGGGCAGAATTCTAATAAAAATCTAAATGATAATGCTGAAATTTCAGCTTTTCCTGTAATAAAACCTGTTAATATAAAAGACTTTGATACCTGGCATCTTCGTTTTGATCATCTAAGCCCTGATTTAATTTTTAATACTATCCGTAATTCTGCTGTTAAAGGTCTGCCCAATTTAAAATCAGTTGATAATTTTTTTTGTGATCCCTGTCATGTGAGTAAGCAAAATCGTATTTCTTTTAAACCTTTAAGTCATTCTTCTTCCAAAAAACCTTTAGATCGACTTTTCATGGATACTTGGGGTCCAATTAAAATTCCTGGCAAAAAAGGTGAACGTTTTTTCTTATCTATAATAGATGATTTCTCTGGTAGATCATCCGTTTACCCCCTCCAGGAAAAATGTATGTGTTTTGAGGTCTTTAAGAGACATGTTTTGAGGGCCGAAAGGTTTTTGGGAACCAAGTTGAAGTCGATCAGAACTGACAATGGTAAGGAGTTTGATAATGATTCTTTTAAGGTTTTTTGTAGAGAAAATGGAATAAATCATGAATTGACCAACTTTTACACACCAGAAGAAAATGGAGTTTGTGAGCGGTTCAACCAAACAATCATGAACTGTGTTCGGGCTATGCTAAAATCCAGTGGTTTATCTGATGATTTTTGGCCTGAAGCATGTTTACATTTTAACTATACATGGAACAGGGTTTGTCACGGTGGGAACTCTAAAACTCCATTTGAACTCTATTCAGGAAATAAGCCTTCTGTTCGACATTTAAGACCATTCGGTACTTTGACATATGTGGGTGTCCCAAAGGTCAGACGTAAGCACAAGTTAGACTCCAAATCAAAACATGGTGTCCTTGTGGGCTATGCATTACGTACTCGTGGTTACAGGGTCTGGTTGGAAGACGAGAAGAAAGTTGTGGAAACTATAAATGTATCTTTTGTTGAAAGCGGTGATGTTCATTGTCATCAATATTTGATTGTGCTTATTGCTATATCTGGTTCAGCACCTGAAAAAGGTAATCATGTTCTTGTTATATTTTTGAAAGTTTAATATATATTTATACCTTGTTAAATAAAATTATTTTTTTTGTTAAAACTTTCGTCTTTGATGTGTTATAACAGTTGAACACTGGTCAGGATATTTTTATTGAAACCCTTAAAACTTAAAAGATTAATGTTTCCACTGTATGTGATTTGCTTAATAAAATTAATTGAAAGATAGACCTTTAGTCTATATCAAGTTCCAGACCATCGCCAATTGCCCACTGTGCAGCACTTGTGCGACGTAAAACCCAATCAACCAACCAACCAACAATTTGTATTTACCTCTGAAAAATAACTCAAGATGAAAGCTTTTCTGCAATTTTCTTAAACGAAAAATTATTATTAGGTTAATAAAGCGAAATTGTTTTAAATCACGCACTGAAACAATGAGATTAGACAGCTATAAAGGAATCGTGTGTACGGATCCTGCGGAAGGCATTAGTAGGGGTCATTCCAGTCATACATCAGCCACGGGAAGCAGGCAAATAACGCCTTTTGAATTTGTCACTCTCATCCATTTATTTTTATCACAAAATCTCTATTCTAATAAATGGCAACTCTGATCTCGCTAAACTATCTTTTTTTTTTTTTTTTTTTTTTTAGATGTTAAAAATGACAAACTCTGGCATTAAGAACAACAATAAAACAGATGTCATGGCTTTGTTTATTTTTTGCATTTAAAAAAAATAATAATTAATTGACAAGTGAAACTCTGAGTAATACAAAGAGGGTGCTGACTAATCCAGCCATTTTTACAAGACCCGTCGTGTTACCCATATTTCTATTGACTTCATAAAATAATGTCTTTATTATTTGTACTAACATTTTCTTTTATCAATAAATCAGAACATCATTGCATTGTAAGACTAACAAAGGGCATTTACTTGGCAATAGGTTAGCACATGGTGTATGGTGTATAACCAGGGCGCATTGAATACTCATTCATCTTCACTTAAAGCGTAAAAATGGCCTCTAATAAAAAAAAATCAATAAAAAATTTCCCGACTATCGTCCATGAGGGCGCACCAACCTATTGCCTAAGAGGGCGCATCGGCCCGAGGGCCGGTGGGCCGGCGGCCCAGTCCGCCCCTGGGTCATTGTCAGAAATGACCAAAATACCATAGGATGTAAGCAGCATACGTCATAGAACTCAAGAGGTTGTAAACGAAATATTTAGAACATTAATTTAAACATTTTATCTTAATTTCATGTTTTTTATATGTAAATATAAAATTTTCATGGCTGACATGTGCTTTTTGTTAAAAATATTTTTATTCATAAGTAATTTAATGTTTTATTCAAAAGTATTATTCATAAACAATAAATTTATACAAAGAAATTATTGTAAATTTCAGAATTAATTTTTTTTTCTTGTGAATTTATCTTTTTAGAGGCCTATTGTAGAATTTTCTGTGGAGAATAAAGTTGCTCTATTATCTCAGGAAAGGAGACGAGAAAAAATAAAAATGTTAAATAAGGTTAGATTATTTTTACCTTCTTGTTATATTATTAAATTAAATTAAATTAAGAGAAATATTTTAAAATGCTTTGTTGAAACCTAAAAATTCCTTAAATTGAAATTTAATAGCTGTGTATATTTTATTTAATTTCAAATATTCATATTTTTCTTAAGAAAATGTATCGTTCTTATGTTTCTTTTTCTTAACACATTCCAAGAAAGTTGAAAAGTGTTTGACTTTAGTTTGTTTGTCTGTCCATCTGTCTGCACTCTTATTTTCTGTAAATGTCCATAAATTCTTTTAAATTGATATATGTTATTCAAGTTCCCTATTGAAAATGGAGTGATTATCACTACTGATTTGTGTACAGTGACACATGAAAAAATACCTAAGCATTGCATTCTATGAGGTATTTCTGTAAACCATATTTAAATACTTTTGTTTTACACAGTGCATAGTGAAATTGACATTTATTATTCATATATACAAAAACTATAGAATATGGTATAATTCAGGGCCCGAAATTTCGACTCAGATTACACTCGCCGAAAAAATTTTCTACACGCCAGAAAATAGAGTTGTCATTTTTACTTTCTCTTACCCATAAGGTAGAGAAAGTATTGTTTTTGGGTCAAATTTTCGAACGCGAGTTTTTGTTATATTTACATGTTCTGAGTTCCCCTGAATACAAAAATCATGTTTTTAACAAATGGTCTCTGTGTGTGTCTGTATGTCTGTCTGTTATCAGCATATCTCAAGAACAAATAGTAGCAGACATTCCAGACTTGGTATTCTAAATGTGTATCATATAGGGATGCTACATTAAGCTTTTCATTAAGATCAAGCAAATGGTTCGTGTACAGGGACAATCAAGAGAATTTTAATACATTACGCCTATGGGGGAAATTGCAGGTAAGTAGAGTTTAACGTCTATAGACTGCACTAAACCAAACGAAACGAATATATATTTTTTGTAATAGAGATAGTCAACTGGGAAAAAAAAAATTGTGTATGTAGGAGCCTCTCCTCCCCCCTGGGGGGGGGGGGGGAAGTCCCCTCTCGAATGGAGTAAATTTTCATACATTCGTTTTTTTTTTTTTTTTTTGTTTTTATTGAGAATAAAATGAACTTTTTTTGGATATTTGGTGTTATACTACTTCTTTAATATGGAAATCGTCTGCATTATCATAAAAGATAATTTTTTTAAATAATAATTTTAATAAATTATTTTTGAAAAACAGAACTATTTTTTGATAACTGAATTAAATTCTATATAAATGTAGGTGCATTAATGAAATGGGGGGCTGAGGGGGGTGGTATATATTATTATATATATACATATGTTTGCCAATTTGGCTTATCATAAATATTTTAAAAGTTTACATGCACTTTGATTATAGCTGCAATGGCACTTTATCTGATGTGTATTATTTCAATTGTTAATTATATACCTTGTTTGGCTGTTTGTGGATCTATGCATTTAATGGCTCTTTGATGTGGAACTGTTTTTTCTTAGTTCAAAATTGGGATTATCCTTTTATGAGTTTTGACTTTTAGTTTTTCATGTTACTATCGTAACTCATTGGTTCTTAATCTATATCGCAACTTTTTGTGTAATTCTTTCCTCTATGTTAAATTCAGTTCTATATTTTAGTGTGCTGTTATTGTTTTAGTTCTATTAATTGCTAAATTTTAAGATTAAAATTTATTACGATATCTATTATTCATATATATATATATATATATATATATATATAACTAATAATGTTGTTAAACAATAATTTGAAAAAATCATCTTGTTTTTTTTTTTTTTTTTTTTTTTTAAGTGGTATATTAGTAAAAATAAATAAAGTATTGAATTTGTCAATTAAAAAAGAAAGGTTTGAATATGTTGATAAAAAAGGTCACAATTTTTTTTTTTTTTTAAAGTCATGAATTTTTTTCTGTCAAATCAGTAGACACCCTGTAATCTGATTATTTCATCTATATATATAAATGGCTTCCTCAAACTTTGTCTGTGTGTGTGAACGCACCAAGAACAACAATTGATTTTTAACTAACTTCCCAAGTAGTGAATGCAATATTTGAAAATTTCAGAATAGCTCAGAACACAGTGACAATGCTTTTTTTAAACACTTTTAGCCAACTGTTTCAGGTCCCCGATGCCCTGCCTTCAGTAACTTTTATATGATTCAACAAAAAATATATTTAACTTTCCCGACTAGCTAGACATTTGGAAATTATAGAGTAGCTGAAAGCACAATAGCAATGCATATTTTTAATACTTTTAGCCAATTTTTTCGGGTCTCCGCTGCGTTTGGTAGTGTTTATATGATTCAACAATCATAAAACTTCCTGACTAGCTAGACACTTGAAAATTTTAGAATAGATCAGAACACGATGACAATGTGTTTTTTTTTAATACTTTTAGCCAATTGTTTGTGGTCCCCGCTACCATTGGTAGCGTTTACAGTATTCAACAATCATATAAACACCAATCGATACAAACACATTCCTCTAAAGCTACGACTGACACCACTTTCTTCTTCTTCATTTAAATGCGTTTAGGTCTGGGTGTAATACTAAACTTGACTGCGCTGTCACACCACGACCAAATAATTGACTGAGAGTTGAGGTGTAATACAACACACCACAGTGATCTCATGCCACAAGAAACAAATATGCCTAATTAAGAAACGCGAAAATATCTTCACCAAAAACATTCTGTATAAGGAAATTTTCGGCTAAACTTTTGTATGGATAAATTTGATTAAATAAAGTCTTTATTAGTTCTTTGTATTATAAAAAATTGGTCTGAAATCTTCATTTATTTCTGTTCGGAGATCTTTTTAGTGATAAGATCTACACTACTTTCATTGATTTTATGAATTTAAAAATATTTTCATTAAAAAACTTTAATTTATTGGCACACAAACAGCATCAGGCCGAGTTTTGTACATTTCGAGTTTGATTTTGAAATTTCACCCACATTTGGGATTTGGTTTGTTAATGAACCGGAGCTTTTCTTGTATTTAAGAAATGCATAACAGTAATTATGACCAAGAATAACCTTATTTAAGTATTAGATTAATTGAATGGTAATTTCTCATTATCTCCACCTGACTGTGTATTTAACTTCAATATCTGCAGTTTCTAATTCATTTAGAGTGGTTCAGAGTTTTAAATAATATTTCCTGTAGTGAGTTATGCATGTTTTGTAAATTTTGTAACGGAAATATTTCATTAGAATATTTTTAAAAATGTAAGTAAATACTTAATAAATGTTATTTATATGATACATTTTGTTCTTTTTACAGAAAAGAATGGAGCAAAGTAATAATGAAAGTTCTCAAGCAACTGATAATCAACAATCAGCAGAAATTCCAAAGGTATGGAAGTTAAATTTCAAATATTTTTAGGAGTAATTTGAATCCAAAAATTTGTATTTAGTTTTAGAGTCCACTTGAGCATGGCAGTAAGTGTCACCCAAATGTTAGCAATTATTGCCAAAATCACAGCCATGGGCAACAAATTTGTCACCTAAAATATTTTTATAAACTTTACAATTTTCTATTTCTGTTTAATAAATATATATATATATATATATATATTGATATTACAAAATGTTAGTAAAAAAATTATTTTTAGCAATCATATTCGCAATCAAAAACTGCAAGTAAAATTTGTGTAAATGTTTTCTTTACGTCATACTACCTCTTTACGCAAATTTTCACTTAGTTGGATACTATGTTTTGGATAGTGTGACGCAAAAGATAAATTAATTTATTGAAATAAATAATTTTACTTTACTACAAACTCAGTGAAAGTATAATTATTTGACAGTATATTTGAAAATTAAAAGCACTGTTTCAATGTGTAAATATACTTTATTAGACAAAACAAAAGTAATTTTAATGAAATCTAAAAACAAATCTTTTAAAATAACACTGAGGCGCCACTGGAATTTTTATATCATTCCTTTTAAAACTGTTATTTTGAATCTGAAATGCGAATGAAAAAGCATCAGTGAGTGTATTTTATATATCTTTTTGATCTTGAAGTTAAAAATATTACGTTTGCATTATAAATATAAACAAAAGAAAAAAGTAAATGATCAAATAAGAAAATCTATGTATATTTTAACTAATTGCAAAGCATCACTTAAAATTTGATATGATTATTTTTAAGACTCATATTTCAAATTCTTATAGCCATAAAGTAGCAGTGTTGCAAACTTTTAAGCCGTTAACGGCCCTCTTCACTCACCGTCACCGGAAGCCCGAGCCAATGTTATTCTATGGGGAAATTTTCGTTACAAATAACTTATTAACTAATACATATTCTTAAATTCTGTTTTCACATTCAGAAAATTCCCAGCTGTTAAATTGACGGACCTTTTTTAAAAATGTATTTTTTTAATTTTGAATATTTTATTTTGAAATTGTAAAATGAAAAAAATTCACATATTGAAAATTCGTATTTTTAAGCTTCAAAATAAAATATAAAAAATTTAAAAAATAATTTTTTAGAAAGGGTGTGTCAATTTAACAGCTGGGAAGTTTCAGAATGTGAAAACAGAATTTAAAAATATGTATTAGTTAATAAGTTATTTGTAAAGAAAAATTTCCCATAGAATAACATTAGGTTCGGCATCCGAAGGCAGTGAGTGAAGAGGGCCCTTAAGGGTTTTTTGTACTGATTTATTTTCACAAGTTAGAATCGATTTTTTTTATATTGTAGTGTAACTGTTACATTAACTGATTTAGCAAAAAATAGTGGAATGTTTATGGATTATAACATATTAATTTAAAATGTTTTAAATTTAAACGAGTAAAGGTGTTACAACAAGTTAATTTACTTAGCTACTCGTCGAAATGGATTTACACCATACGATGTTGCACTGCTAATGATATAAGTACCAAAAATCAGATTACTTAACATGTTCTCCATCACATTAATAACAAATCTATATACAGTAGCCGCCGCTTTATAAAATCACGTTTGTTTTCATCAAAATGATTTTATTAAGTGACTATTTTTATATCCGGCGAACATGCCCAAAGTAAAAAAAAGAGTATTCGTTACCTAAATATGGAAAGAAATTCTTCTTCGTACTTCCATCTATCAACTAGCCATCCTTAGGAATGGAGATTTTGCTACTTATCATTCATGTAAAATTTTCAGCTTTTAAAGATAAAATTACATAAAAGATTGAAATTTTCTTTCATTTGGCATCCTTGCACTTATCTAGAACTGCTGCGCTGATGATTTCTGCTCTCCCTATTCATTTTCGCTAGTGGTTCACTCTTCCGTTTGGTACATTTTTGGCACTAATATCATCTTTATTATTATGTTTACATGAAGCAAACTGAGAAATTTCAAGCTTCAATGTCACCTTCCTTTGACTATACATTTGAAGAAAACCATATCATACTTTAACAAATTTTTACGCTTTTCCTTCAAAATAAAAATTTCCCGCTAACATATCTGTAAGTTGCTTCAAAATAAGAACTAGAAACTCTATTTGAATATTTTAAGACAGAAAAAATACTCATTGGCCAATCACTTGAAGAATTAGTTCCTTGAATTCATAACTACAACACATGGCAGGGCGTGTTTTTCTTTTCTTTTCTCCTTTTTTTTCTCTTTTTTTGAGGCGTAAAATTTTCGACAAAGAATAATAATGTGGTGGCTTGCTATGTTTTGTTTCTTTTTTTCTTTTCAAAAATCCGGTAAAAAAAATATATAATTCGTTGTTTAACTTACATACGTGATAATTTTTACTGTTGAAGAGATTTTGAGTTTATTAACAGGCGATGCTGATTTTATTAAGCGGCGGTTTGGATTGATTTGATTCCGGATCCAGCAATTTGATCAGATTAAGCGGCTGATTTTATTAACCAATGATTTTATAAAGCGGCGGTTACTGTATATATAAACGGTTAAGAGATTTCCTTGGACTCTGTCAGTGTGTTGATGCAAGTTGCCACCAAATTTTCATACTTTAGTTAATTTTAAAAAATCTGATTGTCTAAACGATAAGCTAATTAATCTGACGGATTCAGAAAAATCGCCCCTTTCATTTTGTACCTTATTTGTAGGGATGGACCGGATATGGATTTTACCGGATGACCGGATCCGGATATCCGGCATTCCGGATATTTTTTTTACTTTGCCGGATCCGGATATCCGGCCGGATATATCATCGGATATCCGGCAGTCCCCTTCCCCAGTTCACATGAAATTTTCAGTTTTTTAAGAGCACACAATAATTAAACTAGTATATTGTGGCCACCACAATACTTTCTTCTATATTTTCCTGTACAAATTTAATATGGACAAATAATTTATTAAAACTATTATTCATTAAAATTATCTAACATGAAGAATGCAAATGATTTTTATCTTGGAGAAAACTAAAACCAAATTTCCAAATAAGAACAGTTTTATTGCCTATAAATAAATCTTAAAAAATGCGTATTTATAATGGTTATCTCATATCTCATACAAGTTTAGATATAGTCTTCCCGTTATCGAGGAAATTTTCAGTATAGAAGCGCCATCCATAAGCATCCAACTTGAATCAGCGTAATGTCTCATAATGTCCTTCTCACATATCAAGTTTTGTTTGATTATACGCCATAGAACCTGAGATATAGTCTTTTCTTAAATTGCAGAAATCTCTGTGTGGCAGCGGCAGCTGTTGAGCGGCTGACATAAAAAATTGATAGAAACTAATTTATGTGAAGATTCAACTACAGATAAATTTTAATGCAATTCTGTGCATTAGTTCCTGAGATATAGCCTTCCCTTAAATTGCAGAAATCGCTTTTTTAA
Source organism: Salticus scenicus (assembly GCA_963930645.1). Classification (NCBI taxonomy): domain Eukaryota; kingdom Metazoa; phylum Arthropoda; class Arachnida; order Araneae; family Salticidae; genus Salticus; species Salticus scenicus. The sequence continues at coordinate 241,361,069 of OZ005652.1, forward strand.
CAGCGCCACCTGTTGGCCGATTAGCATTATTTATTAAAATTACCCACCACTATAAACGCAGGTGATTTTCATCTTACAGCAATCTAAAAAACTGCACAATAGCAGCGTAACCTATTGGTAGATATACATCCAAATTGAATCGGCATAATGTCTCATAATGGTCTTCTCACGTATCAAGTTTTGTTTAATTATACCCAATAAAACCTGAGATATAGCCTTTTCTTAAATTGCAGAAATCGCTGCGTGTGCATCACCTGTTGAGCGGTTGACACCAAAAGTTGACAGATACTAATATATGTCAATGTACATCTACATATAAATTTATATTCAAATCTGTACAGTAATTCCTGAGATATAGCCTTCGTTATATTGCTGTATAGCAGCGCCATCTGTTGGACGATAAGCATTTAACTTGAATCAGCATAATGCATCATAATGACCTTCTTACATATGAAGTTTTGTTTGAACATACGCAATAAAACCTGTGATATAGCCTCCCCTTAATTTGAGGAAATCACTGTATTGCAGCGCCACCTGTTGAGCCGTGACACCAAAAGTTGATAGGCCCTAATTTAGGTCAAGGTACATCTACATACGAATTTATATACAATTCTGAGTAGTGGTTTCGGAGATAAAGTTGCCACAAAATTTTTGTCTCTCTCTCTCTCACACACACACATTTTCTAAAAATTTTAAATTCATGTTCTTAGACCTCTTAAAACGTATAAATCCTTCGAAAACCGGAAGTCGAAAATTTTTACGAATCCCATGCTTTCTTCTATTGCATATAGAAGAAAGTAAAAAAGATATTTGCATTTCGTTTTTATACAACTGAATTCCATTCTCATAACTAGTATATGATGTGGCCACCACATGAATTTCTTCTATATAATTTTACACAACATTCATTGAACAGAATTTTTTTATTAAATTATTTTTTATTATAAATGCAGATGATTTTTATCTGAAAGAATTATATCACTACATGGTGAAAGAAAGTAAATTTTTTTTGCCAATATCAAAAGAAATAAGATTTTTTTCTAATTTTTTTTCGTTAAAAGATAAAAAAATCTATAACTTTGTTTTAATTTATCACAGATCTATACTTAAACCATTTATTTTAAAGGTAATGACGAAGTCTTTCGAAACAAAACACCCATATTGAAAATTTACTCCCCCCCGGGGGGGGGGGGGGGGGTGTTAACTCCCCTTCCAGAGGGTGAAGCTATGCTGCAAAATGCACATTTTTTTTTTCATGTTAACTATTACTATTATAAATAATTCATATTATTTTACAATCACATGTTTAAAATAACTCTCATTAAGTACATTTATACAAGATTTTGTCCCATACTGGCATGTTAAAAATTTAGAAAAAATGCGATCACAGCACCACCTATTCAGCAATCTAATCAGCACCAGTTTATGTCAAGGTTCAACTAAATACCAAGTTTGGTTAAATTTCGTTTATTGACTTGTGAGTTACAGCGTCCACAAAATTTGTGATACACACACACAAACTGACATTCAGACAGACATTTTCTAAAAACAGTCAAATCGTGTTCAGGACATCCCAAAACGTGTAAATCCATCGAAAACTGGAGTTCGAAAATTTTCACGAATCCAATACTTTGGTAAAAAATGTAAAATTGTAAATGTCATTGGGATAATAAAGCCATAACAGAGTTATTTTATTACGTTATTCTCTATTCAATAGAAGAAAGTATTAGATTCGTAAACATTTTTTACTTCCGTTTTCGATGGATTTACACGTTTTGAAAGACCTAGAATACGATTTGATCATTTTTAGAAAATGTTTGTCCGTCTGTGTGTGTGTGCGTGTGTGAGAGAGAGAGAGAACAAAAATTTTGTGGCAACTGTATCTCCGGAACTACTGCTTAAAATCACATATAAATTTATATGCAGATGCAACTTGGCCTAATTTAGTGTCAATCAATATTTGGTGTCAACTGCTCAAAAGGTGGCACTGCTATACAACGATTTCCTCAATTTAATTGGAGGCTATATATCTCAGGATCTATTTCGTATAAGCAAACAAAACTAATATGTAAGAAGGCCATTGTAAGTCATTATGCTGGTGCAATTTGAATGCTTATCAGCTAACAGGTTGCGCTGCTATAAAGGAAGCAATTTAAAGGAAGGTTATATCTCAGGAACTACTGAACATAAATGCAGATAGTTTCATACGCAGATGCAACTTGACCTAAATTAGTGCCTGCCAACTTTTGTTGTCAACCGCTCAACAGGTGGCGCTGCTATACAGTGATTTCCGCAATTTAAGGGGAAGGCTATATCTTAGGTTCCATTGCGTACAATAAAATAAAATTTAATATGTAAGAAAGCCATTATGAGTCCTAATACCAGTTCAATTTGAATACTTATCGTCCAACAGGTGGTGCTGCTGTACAGCGATTTCCGTAATTTAAGGGAAGGCTGTAGCTAAGGATCTACTGCACAGAATTGCATATAAATTTACATGTAGATGCACCTTGACGAAAATTAGCACATACTTAATTTCCCCCATAGACGCAATGTATTTGAATTTTCTTGGGTGTCCCTGTATACGAATCATTTGTTTGATCTTGATGAAAGATTTAGTGTAGCATCCCTATGTCATAAAAATTTATAATACCATGTTTGAACTTTCTGCTATTATTTGTTCTTGAGATTTTCTGATGATAGACACACGCACAGACACACAGACCAACCGTTAAAAATAGGATTTTTGGATTCAGGGGACCTTAAATCGTGTAAAAAAAAAAAAAAAAAAAAAAAAAAAACTCAAAAAATTTGACCCAAAAACATTACTTCTCTACCATTTACATGGGTAAGAGAAAGTAAAACTAGTATGTTGTGACCACCACAAAACTTTCTTCTATATTTTCCTATATAAATTCACTCAGTTAAAATAAACTACAAATACTATTATTTATTAAAATTATCTACCATGATGAATGCAGGCGATTTTTTATCTTGAAGAAAACTAATACTAAATATTCAAAGAAACGCAGTTTAACTAACACCTTAAAAAATAAGTTTTCATACTGGTTATCTCATGTATGAAGTTTCATACAGCTAAATGCCATAAAAGTTGAAGCATGCATTCCCGTTCTCTGGAAAAAACTGCACTATAGCAGCGCAAAATATTGGTAGATATACATCCAGATTGAATCGGTGTAATGTCTCATAAAGGCTTTCTCACATATCAAGTATTGTTTGATTATACACATTAGAACCTGAAATTTAATCTTCCCTTAAGCTGAGGAAATCGCCGTATAGGAGCGCCGCCTATTGAGCAACTAGTTCCAAAAGTTGATCCGCTGTAACTTATGTCAAGGTGCATCCACATGTAAATTTTTAAGCAATTTTGCACAGTAGTTCCTCAGATATTGCCTTTTTTCAAATTGTGGAAGTTGCTGCATAGCAGCGCCACCTGTTGATTGGTTGACACCAACTGTTGATAGGCACTAATTTATGTCAACCTGGCAGCGGGAACACAAGAAGAGCTTTTGAGCGATTTCAGTATTTTTTAATTCTTTTTTTAATAAAGCGATATAGAAAAGAGTTTCTTTAAATATATAATGACCAGCGAAGCGGGCAAAGCCTTCTAGTACACAAAAAAACTGTCTTTCTTTGAATATTTAATGTCAGTTTTTTCTAGGATGAAAATTATTTGTATTCATCATGTTAGATAATTTTAATAAATTATTTGCCCTTAGTGAATTTATATATGAAAATATAGAAGAAAGTCTTGTGATTTCCACAACATACCGTAATTTTCTGCGTATAATCCGCAGGTCAGGTAAGTCAGTTCTGCACCAGAAATTTTAATTAGCAAACGACGTTCTATTTATACGAGCTGCTTCTTCAAAATAATATAGATTTTTGTGTTAAACAAAATTTCTGGTGGAAAAATGACATATTTTATCTGCGGATTATACGCAGAAAATTACGGTACTTGTTTTTAATTAAAAGAAATGAATTGCAGGAATCTACATCTATAAAGGCAGATCTCCTGACTGACATGCTTGCTCGCTCAGCAATGCCGAGTCAAACTAACGGAGACACAAATGTGTAATTTTATGATATTATTGATTTAGTGACGTGATTTAAGAATCTATTTTTTTAAGTTTCCCCGCAAACGGAGGGAGAAAAGTTGCTTCTCGCATTTCTCACCATATCTTAATGAAAGAAAGAAAAAAAAAAAGCAAATATTAAAAAACCGGATATCCGGCATATTAACCGGATATCCGGTGATTTTGATCCGGATATCCGATGATATTTCGGATATTGAAAAATCAGCCGGATATGCCGGATACCGGATATTTTCCGGATATCCGGTCCATCCCTACTTATTTGTAACGAAATTTAGTTTTTTAAAGTTAATTAAAATATGAAAATAATAAACTGATAATAGCTTAAAAACTGGACATGTGTGAAGAGCTAAAACAAAGTCAAATGTAAATAAAAATGCTGGTGTGACAAGAATTAAAAACATGAATTAAAAAAAGAAAGTAAGATTTAAAAATCCTAAAAAATTCAAAGTAATGTAAAAAATGAAGTTATGCGAGTAATTTCTAAGCACCAGACAAGAACAAAGTGGAAGAAATATCATTAACAAGAATTTTTGAATTTTTAAATATGTAAAAAGCCTCTTGGATATCCAAAAGGGACAAGGATATAGGAGAAGAAATTATGTTAGTTTTAGAAAAATCAAAACAATGACCATAAGCCCAGCAGTGAGAAACAATAAAAGATTTTGGAAATCTCTTCATTTCAAACGCCTCCTAGTTTGACCAATTCAACCTAAATTGCATGACGAACACGGGATTAAATAAATGCCAGAATGGTTTTCAGTAGGAATGGGATCTTTAAGAGAAGATAATTTAATTTTGTTAATGGGTTTGTAAATTACTTTAAAACCAAATGGTGAAAGAATTTTAGAAATTTTAAAAGAAAGGGATGAATAAAAAGGTAAAACTACAAGGATGAGACTGTGATCATGCAATTTGGAAACAGAAGATTTAGGATTTTTGAAATTATAAAAGCTTTATTAATAAGAGAGGGATTATAGCTTCAAGAAAGAAGAAGAGATTTTAAATAAATAATTTCTTTCAAAAGACTATAAGTGTAGAAAGCAGACATTTTCTGTTGAGGGTAAAGCTCTAGACTAGCATTTATGAATGGTAGCCACTGGCAACCAAAGTCATGAAAAATGGTTGCCACTTTTGCACTTTTGGTAGCCATTTTTAGATAAAAGTGTACTGGCAACACAGAAAGTAAGTAACTTGTACTCTCTGAGTAATATTAACAAGTAAAAATAGAAATATGTGATACTTCACAAAACAAATTATGAAATATTTAATAGAATTATAGAAAAAGCAAACTTCATACTCGAACAGGGTTCATACTCATCAGGGAAATCCTGGAAAACAGGGAATACTCAGGGAATTTAGAATTTGTTAAAAAAAATCAGGAAAAACAAATGTTTTTTTCTCTCAAGTTATGTTTTTCTTGTTTAGCTTTGTATCAAAATTTAAATGAGTAAGTATTGTGAAAATACTCATGTAAATAATGATTTCTATCGTGATTGGTAGTAATATGACATCATACAGTGGAAGTAGCTGCATTTTGTCCTGTCTAGAGGAGCGTTTCTAGTAATATATCACTAATATTTTCTTGAAAATTGTCTGGGAACTCAGGGAAAACACAGGGAATTTTTTTCCCTTATTTGAGTATGAACCCTGTTTAAACAGTTTTAGACCATAGACCACAAATTATAAAACTTCTACTGTGTATACCCTTTTTCAATTTGGCTTATACACGGGTTTGCAATTTTGGACAAATTTTTGCAGGGAAAAACGTACTCTCAGCTTATATACGGATCGGCTTATATTCGGAAATATACGGTATATACTGCTAAAAAGGATAAGTTTATATACTTAAAATAAAGATTTAATTTTATCATTAAGTTCAACTTAAATATTTATATGTTTTAAACTAAACAACTTTAAATTTATTATGCTATTAAACATTATAAACTCTCTCCATAATTTAATGGCATGATAAAACTAAGTTTAAATATGAAAAATGATATAGAAAAACATTTTACTCCAACAATTATTCAAGTTTCAACTAACAAACATATTACGGCACCCAGTTTTCTGTTTTTACGTGTGTATGGCAGGACTCTAAACTTAAGGAACTAGTCAGTCCAAGGATAGTTTTGTTTACATTCATCTAACAATTTCAAGGAATTGAGATGTTTTAGAACAGAAAGCAAAAAAAAAAAAAAAATTTCAAAGACTATCATTAATATATGTATTGAACTTTTACTCATATTTACAGTTATTTTTCACTGTTTATTGTATTTCTCATAATTAAATAGGGTGAAATTGGCGCTTTTGTTATTTAAAAATGTTTATATTTTTAATTTTTTTTTTCTTCAACGCTTTTCCAAATTAATTAAAACTGTCACATAAAATCAAAATAATGAGAGACGCTTCTTTAATGAAGGATTTTTTATAATACAATATACTAAGGAATACTAATATACAGTGTACAATAACAGGGGTGAAACTTTTCAGGGGCTATCCCTGAATTCAGGGTTTTTGAAAATTTTGCTGTCTTTGAATTTCATGTTAAATTACTTTGTTTTTACATTAATTTTTCATTTTCAATGTTTAATTTGCCTTATAATGTATTACAAAATCTGCAAATGTAACTTAATATAGGTAGACATGTAATATATCATTAATAAATGCCCCCTATCTGCATGTAAGGAACAGTTTTCAGGGTTTTTGCAAGCTAGGTAGTTTAACCCCTGCAATAATAATATACAATATTATAAATTAAATTAAAACATACAACCTTTATTCTTCATGTTGATTGCCAGACTAGTTTCGTATGGGGCGCCCCAGCTTTTTCACCGGCTAAATGGTGTTCGAAGTTTGACGAAACTGACGTTCTCTTTTAGCTTCTCCACTTTTAAAGACTCAGTGCCACTGACGATCGAGAAGTGCCCCATCATTGCCATTGTAATTATTAAGAAGAGATAAAATTTCTACAGACTCCCTAACCGCGGCATAATTGTGGTTTTCATAATTTGCTATTTTTCTTACATGTTCAAATTTAATATATATAATCAAATTTGATATATATATTAGGGTGGTCCTTAAAGATTAACATTTAAATTTTTGTATGGGGCACCTACTTATTTTGTTCTATGTATAAAATAATGCCTTCCACAAAAATTTCAAAATTTTAGAACAAGTTTTAAGGGTGGCTACCGAGGTTTAAAAAAATTAGTTTGACATATTTTGTAGTTTCATTATAAATTATTATATTTTAATTACATTAAAAATTGAAACAATATATATTAAAATACAACATAAATTTAAACATTTCGAGCCTTATTTTAGGCTCCTCATCAATAAAACACATCAAAAGTAACAGTAAACGCTGAGAAGAACAATACATTTTCTTTACAAAAGTACAGCATATTCAGCAGGGTCTGCCCATGCCTCATTAAGCGGTGAAATATGCTGTTTCAGAAAATTCTTGAGTGATACAATTGTTTCTTGATTTGTACAGTTATTATTTTAGTATTGTTAAAATCAAGTAGATGGTCGGTTTCTATGGCATGCTGCACTATTTTAGAATAATTATCACGATTTTTGAAATTTCTTTTACGTTCGAGAATTCGAGTATGAAGGGAATAACCAGTTTCACCAATATAGAGCTGCAACATTTACAAGGGATATTATAAATAACTCCTATATGGGAAAGGGGGGGGGGTATAACAGGTTTAAAATTAGGAAGGAAATTACAAATCGGAAATTGAGTTTTATAGGATGCAGATATATTAACAGTGTGTAAAACTGTAGCTATATATTCAGAAATTTTTCTATAGTATGAAATAGTAATGAAAGATGTAGGTAATTTGGAGGAATTAATATCATGATTATCAATGTTAAAGTCATATTCATTTAGTTTTCTTTTAAGCCAGCGAGGGGGATAGTTATTGTGTTTTAAGTCCAAAAAAATTCTTTTTAATTCTAACTGGAAAAGCTCTTCAGTACAGCAATATGATTTAGCATGAAGTTAAGTATGGAAAACAGCAGACTTATGTGAAGAAGGGTTCACTGAATTACACGTAATAATTATCCATTACGCAATGTACCGGGAAGCCATTGAAATAGCAACCAATAATGAGGCATGTAACAACAGCGGCACAGTGGCACCCGACAAAGTGTGACGCCACCTTATGGCTAAAGGTACTCAAGACCGTCACTCAAGATCTCCACAACAGAAGTCGTCGTCTGATGAGAGCTGGGCGCCCAGCTAAAAAATGTAATGACAGTAAAGTTAAGGTTTTATTTATTTTTTAATTAATTAATTGTTTTAAAATGTAGAAATTTTTGAGGAAGTCTTTATTTTATACATAGAACAAAATAAGTGGGTACCCCATACAAAAATTTAAATGTTAATTTTTAAGGACCACCTATACTATTTACTTGATTAACTTTTACTTTCTCTTTATGCATATGAAAATTTGCTTTACCTTGTATGCATTCTTTGTGTTGTGTTATTTAATTTTCAAAATTTTTATAGTTAAAAAAACAAAGGAATAAAAAGAAAGGGAAACGTATTCATAATTTCCCTGATGAACCAAGAAATTCTAAGAAGCTAAAACAAGTGAAGGATGTCAGAAGTCTATCAGATGAAAAAGATTCCTTAAAGGAAAAGGTATTTATTTTTATTTTTCTAATTCTTATTTCCCCTCATTTAAATTTATATTCAGTTTTCTTCCATTTATTTATTTTATTTTTATTTATTTATTTATTTATTTATTTTTGGTAAAATTTGTTTCTTAAATTCTAATGAAACTGTATACACCTTAAAACCACATGAAAAACGTTTTTTTTTTTTTGTTTTTTTTTTTGTTTTGTGACATATTTGGAAAGTTGTCTTGAAAATTATTGATATATTTTTTAATTCATTGTATAACTTTTATAAAAGTATTGTATTAATTTCAGCTAGAATGAAAGTCAGTAGATCTGATGTGGTCAGTGCAATACATTTAATGAAAATGCAAGATTTTCTTTAATTTGTTTGTATGCCTAACAGATTTTTAAAAATATAAAAGTAACAATACAAAGATTAAATATATAAATATATAATGATGGCCTTAACCATCATTTTGAAAAATGCAGTCTTGACTTTAATACAGTTCAATATTTTTATTTGAAAACTATAATATTTAATGCAATTCCAGCATAGGAGGGTGGTAACAATTTAACATTTTTTTTATAAGATATGTTCCATAGTTTAACTAGATAAGACATTGAAGAAGAAAGCCATCAATTTAGGGGTGTATGCATTTTTATACAAGGGAACTTGAAAAGAGAGCTTGGGAATTTTCCCCTACATGACGATTTACCTCGTTTTTTTCTGAGCTCAATTCTGCTATTTCAAAGCATGGGATGAAATATCGATTCTAACAGGCAAAAATCTAGCAAAATCCTCCCAAAATTGTCTTTTAGAAGTAATCCGTGTGAAAGAAAAACACACGAAGTACTAAAAATTAGAATGTAATACTTTTAGTTAATGTTTAACTTTGTGGTCTTAAAGTTTTTCCCCACCCTTTTATGTTGTGAAAAAAAAATTACTTGCATATAATATATAGTTACAACCATTCCTGTATAAAACTATGTAAAGATTTATTATTTTTTATTCTGTTTATACTATTTGATGTTTCTTTTATTCAGTAAAATTAAAATTTTTGCAATTTCACACCTGTCCAAAATCTAAAATCCAAACATTGTTACATACAAAATTCTCAAGAGAAGCACTGAACACAGAGTTACTTTTTTTTTTTTTTTGAATAATCACGACCACTATTTTTCTTATCTCTATATCCGATGAGGCACTACCAACCAGTTCCTTGAATACTATTTTTATAGAAACAATCCTTGGTTATATGATTTGGACGTCTACATGTGTAACAAAACTTCATGCTCTGGTTTTTCTTTTTCACATAGAAGGCTTCCACTTTATTTCCTTCCTCCCAGGACAAGGGCGTGATAATTAAAAAATCATGGGAGGGGCTCGAAAAATTTCATTTTAAAAATGGCTTAAAATTATCAAGAAAATCAATAAGTAAATGTCAATTAATATTCTCTAATTATTAGTATTAATTACAAAATATCATTTATAAACCTTTATAAGATTTTAATTTGGTTTTTAAATGGGTGATTCTTTCATTTGCCATAAAAAGGAAATTTTGTAATAATAGGGAGGGGGGACTTGAGACCTCTGAGCCCCTCTCTTTCCATCACCCATGTCCCAGAAACTTGGGGAATTCATTTCTTCTCATAAAATTTCAAAGATTTCTTCCATTATTTTCTCCCATTGCATTTTAAGAAATTCTCTAATTTTCATGAAATTACCTTATAATCCTCGTACTAGATAATACACCAGTTTTCTAGTAGATAGCAATCAAGTACAACCAGCATTTGTTTTAGTTCCCCATCATACTATAGGTATGGGGAACTTAGGTAATTGTGAAAAATTTTGACCTTGTTTTTTTACTTTTTTATATGTTTTCAGGTGTGAGGAATCCGAAAATGACAAAATTTGTATGGTGTCCGTCTGTAGGGTGTCTGTTAGTGTGTTAGTCCATTAGTTTGTTAGTCTGTTTACAAGATATCTCACAAACAAATGATCGCAGAGAGGTCAGACCAGTTTTAACCCTTTCAGGGGCGCTAAGTAAAAATGATTAATTTTCCTTTTAAATATATATATATCATAAAGTAAACATCCCCTACAAGTCATATTTGATGAAGAAAAAAATTCAGCATGCGGGGATATTTTTGTGGGTGGTGGCTAGACGTTCTAGCCACTGCGCACATACATCATGTACCTTAATTTTCGTATGGAAATAAATATTTATATATTTAAGGAATAAAAATTGAAACTATGCCTTGAAAATGTAATTATAATAATACAATGTAACAATAATTAATTATTACTTAAATTATAATGCTTCTTTATCCTTTCTTAATGATTTATTATATATATATATACACACACACATATATGGGCTGTTTAAAATTTGTTTAGAAACCTTTATGCATTAGTAATAAGAAAAAAATATTCACTATTTAAGGAATAAAAATTATAGTTATTCAATTATATTGTAAGTACAATAAATTTTGAAACTGATTCAGTACATAAATTAAAAGACATAATTTCTTGCCTTCATATTGTAATGAAATAATCAATTCACAAATTGCATACACAGAAATATGAAAACTTTAAAAATATTAATGTTCTTTAAAATTTGTTTGTTCCTGATCCAGATACTGCAGAATCATCATCTGAGGGTAGCTCTTCAAACAGAGCAATAGCTCCATCCAAAGATAAGCCTTTTCTAGGCATTATTGTGATAAAAATTAAGATATATAAATTTAATTTAAGATTATTTAGAGAAATTAACTAAATTTAAAAGCTATGGAAATAAAAATTTATTTTTAAAAATCACGATATAAGAGCAATAGAAAAAAGCAGCCTCTCTATATACTGTAAACAGAAATACTGAATAGCTTTTTTGTAAGAACCCTCCCACGCTTGTTTACACCTGTACTTACATTCTGCTATCCCTTACTGTTTATATTTATCACAGTTCACTAACCCCAAAAGACCCTCTTTGTTTATCTCAAAGGAAAAGAAATTGAGATTCTTTTCCCCAGCAGAGCCTGTCTTATGGTATCTCCCCTGACATATGTGCGTGGTGGCTAGAACGTCTATCCACCTAAAAGAGGCTCCTAAAAATCAAACTAAAATTAATGATCTAAGATAATATGTAAATCTGTTGTATTTAAAAGGTGCATTATAGTATATTTACACTACCAAATACTTTTGAATAAAAAAATTTTTTTCATAAAAATATATAAAAGAAACTTCAAAAAATATTCCTGCAACTTGTCCATTTAAAAAAGTCACAGGCACATCCTGCTTAAAGTTACTGAAGTGCTACCATCTCTATTTCAATTTTAGAAGTACACATTAACTTTTCATAAAAGTGGATAGAAAAAGTAGCCACTGCACACCTAGAGAAAAATTTCTAAAGTAGGTGGATAAACTCTCTAGCCACCGCCCCTGAAAGGGTTAAAATATTATTTATGACACTGGCAAGAACCCTATTTATTTGCAATATTCTAATTAAAAAACTTCAGAAGTTATTCAAAATTTATGATTTTCTTAACATGGTTAATTAGTTTTTCATTGGAACATATTAAGATTGCGCGATTAATATATTAAACAAAATTGATTAATTAATTAATTAAACAAAATTGACCAAAATATCCAATTTACATATGAAATAGAAAGCAACCATTGTTTAAATTATTTACATGTTACAATTATAAGAAACGAACATGATGATGAAATAGAAACTACCGTTTATCGCAAACGGAATAATAGTGATGAAATAATTAGTAATAAATGTAAAACACCATACAGATATAAAATTAATACAATCCAAGCACATATTAATTGCGCAATCTTAATATGTTCAAATAAAAAACTAATAAAGAACTTGAAAAAATCGCGACAATAGCAACAAAGGCAGGTTACCAACGAAAATTAATTTATCATCTGTATAAAAAACGCATTAAAAAATTAAACTGCATCGAAAATGCTCAAAAAACAAAACCAAAGTTCACTACCATGATCCCATATAACAAAGGCATAGCCAATAAAATTAAAAATGAAGCATCCAAAATAAATATTAATATCCCTATTAAGCCGAACCCAAATATATTTCAAAGAGTTAGAAATGACAATGATAAAATTGACCAAATGGAAACTGCAGGTACTTATCAAATAACTTATGAAACCGATGACAATAACAGAGGGTATTACATAGGCATGACTAAAATAAAAATAAAAACTCGCATTAAAGAACATAAAACTGATATGAAATTCAATAGAACTACAACCGCATTAACCAAAATTTTTCAAAACAATGTTAAAATTGATTTTAATGATATTAAGAAATTGGGGAATTACGAAAATCATCATTATGCCATGAACTGCGAAGCCGTGGAAATTATGAGCAATGAGCGCAGTTGCAACAAAAATGAGATACCGGACATAGACAAGTGGATACACCTATTCAAGTGAGAGAAGAGGGAGAATATTTAGTGTTCGCAGTCAAGCAAGCACACACCAATAGCAGAGTTTGCACTCAGGATGGCACGGGCCCATGCCGAAAATATTATGCAAGCATTCCAAGTACGGCCATTTATTTATATATAATCAAATTATAATTTTTCACTAAAAAACGAGCTAACAGTGGCAAATCAGAAAGATAGTCTAGTTACTTTGATTATGCTATCATGGAAACATTACCTTCTCACCTTATTTCATTAATGGAATCATCTGAAACCACATGGCTTACACACCAATTTTTCACAGTCAAGCAATGTTGTTTATTTCTATAGAGAACTAATATATATGTACATATAAATACTACATTTCATAATTTTGTATTTAACATTAAATGATGTATGATTTTGAAGAATGAACAGTTCAAGCTTCATATAATTTTACAGATAAATAGATCCAAATTTAAGAACCTTTTATTCAAAATACAACTTAACAACAAATAAGGAAAATACATAACTACTGACTATGCTGGGCGATGTGAAATAGATGCTACGATGATTATCTTACACTCTAGCAATCACTGCAACTAAATATCCAGAATATATTTAGCACCATATTTATACCGATGGTTTTGTTCAGGAGGATTTTTCTGTCGATGCTGGGTATTATTGTATGAATCTTTCTGAGGGCTCTTGTGCTGTAGGTTTAAATGCTACAAACTTTGAGGCTGAAATTGAGGCCATTAGTCAAGCAATTTCTTGTTTAATCCTTTTAACTGCTATTTACAGACATGTTATTTGTTGATTCACTGTTTGCAATTCTTTCCCTCTATTCTTTTCACAACTCAGATTCAGCACAAATAGAAGAGAACAAACAAAAACTATAAACCCAAATATGCTGGTTTTAAAATTGCCTTTCAATGAATACCCAGTCCAGTCACTGTGACATTTTTGGTAATGAGAAAGTTGACTCACTTCTAAACATGGTTGTAACCTTCCACAGCCTCTTAAGATTTGCCCTATAATCAAGCTTCTTATTGGAAGGCACAAGATTAATTTTAAACTAGTTGCCATTGGTGGACTCTGCGCAGTTCCCCATCACGCATTTGTTTCCACACATTTTAATTATTGTTAAAAACCATCAAAGTAAAATTGACATATCGTATCCCAGCAAGAAAAATGACACAACTTAAAAATGCAGTATTTTAGAAGAATCAACTTAAATATGGTATAAAGAATGAACTTGGCTATAATAAAACTAACATGAATGCCTGTCAGGTGGATGAATTGAGAGTTATAGATGCGACATTTTCCGCTCTCATTGGAGGCATTTTATACGTATTTTTCAATAACATAAACCCAAATTTCCCAGTTTTTGCAATATATTGCAACTGGGCGATAAAGGTTTAGCTGCGAATGTGAATTTTTCTGAAGATGAGGATAAGTCCAATCGTCCCAAATATATTTCAAAGAGACAGAAATGACAAAAATCAAATGGAAACTGCAGGTATTTATCAAATAACTTATGAAACCGATGACAATAACAAAGGGTATTACATAGGCGTGACTAAAATAAAAATAAAAACTCGCATTAAAGAACATAAAACTGATATTAAATTCAATAGAACTACAACCGCATTAACCAAAATTATTCAAAACAATAATGTTAAAATTGATTTTAATGATATTAAGAAATTGGCGAATTACGAAAATCATCATTATGAGCAATGAGCACAGTTGCAACAAAAATGAGATACTTTACATAGACAAGTGGAGACACTTATTCAAGAGAGAGAAGAGGGAAAATATTTAGTGTTGGCAGTCAAGCAAGCACACACCGATAGCAGTTTGCAATCAGGATGGCAGGGGCCCGTGCCGAAAATATTATGCAAGCATTCCAAGTACGGTCATTTATTTATTTATAATTGAATTAGTATAGGAAATGTTTAATTTATATCTTTAAGTATTATAATTTGAATTTTTTTATTTATTTTTAATTTTTTTAAGTTTTAGCTGCCTAATAAAATTTAAAAGCAAATTTGATTAAAAAAAAAAAAAATCTTAATTGCTTTAAGAATGTAAAGGAAAAGGAGGGGGGGGAGAGAGAGAAAGAAATAATACAATGAATTAAAAAAAAAAAAAAAAAAAAAAAAAACTATTTCTATCTGTGTAAAATTGAAGAAACTATTATTAATACCATTGCAGTTTTTAGAATGTGAGCATATAATTGTCATTAATTAATATAGTATAATCATTTGTCAGCTGACTTGCAATCCCTTTTTGTCAAATATTACAACAAACTTTCCAGTTTTGACGAATACAACAAAATTTCAACATATTTAAATAACTGGAGAACTTATCAAATATTTAAGAAAAACTTTCCTTTTAGTGAAATTATGTCTCAGCACCTACTACTTTCTGCTAATATAGAGCCAAATTCTCTTCACTCCTCTCCGAGTGCACCGGAAAAATTTCCCAGGGTTCACTTTACTACAACCTTTTTGTTCCTGTCGATAAGAAGGAATTGTAAGACCATCTCTGAGAATTTCCCTTTGAAATCATTAATAAAATCTCTAAAAATGACATCAAGATATTCACTGATAGCAGCAAAATCACTGATCTTGTTGGAAGTGACATCTACATTGAAACTCCCCAGGATAAAATTTCTCTTTGTCAATGTAATCTAGACTTCTTTTTTTTTTTTTTTTTCAGAAGCAGGTTATTTGCAATCATTGTAGGTCTTGATACTATTATGAGTAAAAATAACTATGGCGACCTCTGGAACAGCCACAACTCAATGCAACATCTCAATAACTTATTTAAAAATTACTAAATAAACCTTACTTCAGACCTCATCCTGTGTCACTTTTGCTGGGGGGCCCCAGCATTTTCAAAGGCAACCTTCTTTGGTAGCATTCCAAACTGCAAGTTTTTGGCTTCAGTTGGCTGTTCCTTCAGTAGGTAGTGCCAGATTTGGTCTACTTCTACACGGGGCTCGTTGCCATTGCAAGATTTAGAATTACTCAAAATTTCTATTGTTTCACAATAGAAGGCATACGTCGGGTTCTCATAATCCGCAGTTTTTGTTATCTCATTGATTTAGATACTGATTTTTCATTTTGTGTGGTTTTTGCTTAAACAGTGTTTTTTTTTTTTTTTTTTTTTTGTTGAACTTAGTGTCCGAAATGTGTCCTTTCATACGATTTTTTATTTATAACAGCGAAAATATCGTCAACATAACAATACCAGCAGTAGAATTTATTGGGCAAAGTTTTTTGGATTTTTTCTTCAAGGATCCTAAGTGTTAACTATCCACATATCTCAATAACTGAATCCACATAGGTGATCTAATATCTCTCTCCTTCAAAAGCTGAAGCTCATTTCAATTCAACATAATATTCATCTCCAGATTCCATTTCATGTAGATCTTCATGGCAATGGATTGGCAGACAACCTTACAAAGGAGAATTTTAATCACCCAAACATCTCTTCTTCAGAATTTACTTACCTAAAGCTCTTCTCTCAGAAAAAATCTCAAATTAAGAAGAATTGGCTTGTGCCCTTCACTTACCACTGGTTTAAGGGTCGTAAGCTGGGTCTATATTTATACCTTCCATGTGACAGGAAATCCTGTACCAGCCTCCTGCACCTTGCCATCAGCTACCTAAAAATGGTTTTCATTTTCTAAAGGTAAGAAACCTACCCTCTTTGCCCAAAATGCCACCATCACCAGTCCAACAAAATCACATGTTGGACTCTTTGAGTTTTCTTTGGGAGGAAATTTATTCTTCTCTCTCTTGTTGTCATCGACTTTCTGAGTGTTAGTGGATTCTTGGATGTGGTCTGACTTTGTCTGACTAGGTTGGAGATTAGAAACAACAAACAGCATAATTATTAATATAATATATTAATAATTATTACATTTTTAATAAAAGAAAAAATTTAACTCACAATATTTAAAAAAAAAAAAAAAATATTTATTGAAAAAATATGGGTTATAATTCTGTATGGGTCCAAATAATAAAAAATCAATTACAAATACTGTTAAGCTTTAACTTTAATAAATATTAAATGTGATTATTATCCTTAATTTAACCTTCTTCATTCCTTGAAATGAACTGCTGTACCTCTTCCAGACTTTTATTTTTTTAATCTTGTTTTACACACACTTCATAAAGTATAATAAATTAAGCAAAAAAAAAAAAAAAAAAAAAATTAAGGATTCACAGAAAAGGAATATTAGAAAAAAACACTCTTTAAATACAAAATTATAAGCAATATTTAAAGCGACTATGGTTCTGAATTATTAACAATAGACTACCCATATTAGTGGCCAAGAGGTGAATAGGTCAAAAAAATCATTTTGCAAAAAATCTTCTTGCTAAACAGCTAAACATCATCTGCATTTAGCATTGATTCAGTAGCCCCTACTTAGAAGTGAAGAGTTCCAAGGTCATATGCTGCTTCTCACTGTTGGATTTTTTTTTTTTTTTTTAATAAATAATCAAAATTTATTTATTTGAATTATAATAGCAATTAAAAGTTTAATTCTGTGTTAATGAAGCATCATTTTAATTCGTTATTGACCTACAGTTTATTTATTGACAGTTAATCAAATAGTGAGGAGAGTCTCTTTCATTTCTTGGAATGATTTTTTTTTTTTTTTTTTCCTTCTTCTTCTTTTTATTAGGTCGTTGCAAAAGTTTGTGCGGTTTTTTATTGCTTCATTTCATAAAAACACATCAAATCAAATGACAATTTTTAATCAAAATACTCTCCATTACTTTCTACAACCTTTGCCCATTTTTCGGGTAACAAATGTAACCACGGCGATAGAAGCTCTCGCCTTTGGAGGCAATAAAATGATCCGCGTCCGCACGAACTTTTGCAACGACCTAATAGTAATAGTTGATTTGAGCACTAAAAACTATCCCACAAATTTTCATATGTCATCTATTATAATTTCAAACATGGATTTATAACTGTTCATTTTTTTCGTGCATGCATTTGCTTGCTGCACTAGCTTACTAATTATCAAGGTGAATAATAATATCTATTATAATAGTCTACTTTAAATGTCTTAGTTAACATTTAAGAAATTTGTTTGTTATCTTAAAATTTTCCTATCTTTAAGTATTTTCACTAGAATGCTCAGTGTTCATAAATGAAGAATAACTGTAAATTTAAAACTTAATACAAAAGTTTTTGAATTTAATAATCATTATTCTTCTAATAATCTTGTAATTTTGCTGCTATAATATTGTAATCACGATCACAAATGAATATTGTAAAAAAGTGCAACTTTTTTTACACTGTAAACAATTCTGATAACAGAAATTTTTTGTTGGTAGAAATGTCATTATTAAAAACTAATTGACATAAGTGGACTCATATTTGTCATTCACAGAGCTTAATTTGAAATATTAAATAATATTATCAAAAATTTCAGAAGTTATAGTGTCTCTTTGTTGATATGTTCTTCAGTGTCAAGTGCTCAACTTTGTGAAAGTTTGTTGGACTCTCAAAGTAGAATAACAACATTTACATATATTTAAGCTCCTTAGCAACCGCATGCAAAATTTGCAATGATAGAATCACCAAACTGAGTGCTGTTTAGAGATATTGCAGACATGAATTCACTTTTAGTAATTTTTTACAGCTTTTCTGTTACGATTCAACAGTTAATATCTTAAGATAAATGTTTTTCATGATTAAATCTTATGCCAGTAATTTTTTCAAGAAAATCTGTGATTATTAGTATTTGAAAGAGTTTTCTTGTCAAGTAGTACATATTAATTTACATTTGAAATATTTATCAAAATATATTAATCAGAATTAATTTGGCCATTAATGGGTGAGGGGATTTTTAACTTAAAAACAAGAAATTGTCTACTATAATTCTCTATCTGCTCATTTCCCTTTTATTAGCATGTTGATTCTTAGATCTTGATGTTTAAAAATGGCATCTTTGAAGATTTATATGCAAAGCTTTTTTTTTTTTTTTTTTTTCAAATGCTTATTTATTTATTTATTATTTTTATTTTAGAAAAAACAGAAAAAATACAGGCAAAAACAGAAACAAGAGACTCAAAGGAGAAATGAAGTATCTGCATTGACACAAATGTATAAGGAAAAATTGCTTAATAAAATGTCTTAGTTTGAACTGTTGTTGTAAATGATTATTGTACAGCACGAATATTTTATTGATTCATTTATGTATCTTATTCATTTGAAATAAAAATACTGTAGAATATTAACATTTGCTTCATTTTAAGGAATTGTACATGAATGTAAATTTTATGATTCCTCATTAATATAATTTATTTTTTGTTAAAAGTGGTTATTGTGTCTCAGTAATATACAGTATGTTTTAAAATTGTTGACCTCAGCTTTTATATACATTTATTTATATACAGTGAAAAACGTTTAACACGAAACTAAGGGGACCGAAATATTTTTTCGTGTAAAAAGATTCGTAGAAAAAGTACAAAATTCACCAATGTTTTCCATGTTGTCAATTTTTATTTCCATTTCCTGTAAAGCTATTACTAACTTGCATCCATTAGGATAAAAGTCAAGTTTAAATATTATTGTTTTTTGGAAAAAAAATTCAGGTATCTTTTACTGAAGTGTCTTTTTCAGCACCATATTTTTCAAAAATTGATTGAGATCATCCATTGTTTTATTCATCTTGCAATTCGAATGCACATCTAAATAACTGTGGATACTCATTACTTTCTTCATTCCTGAAGCAGAGGGGACCGGAACTGCATCGTTGATTCAGTTGTCAGATTTGTCATCAAAACTTACATAAGCAGAATCATTTTAATTATGAACGATGTCAAAAGTCTTATTATCGGTGCTGTACACACATGATCATCAACGGCAACATATCATAGCATAGTTGCCAACATTATAATTTATTCCGGAGCATTTTTATCTCTGCTTTTAATCCACACCACTTTATTTACGGGCTATTTTCCTTCAATATATAAGTATGATAAAATAAGGAAATATTACTCTTAAGAAAAATGTGGTATGGAAATAAAGGCAGAGTTAAAAATGCTCCGGAATAAATTAAAATGTTGGCATCTCTGTTGTAGCAACCATGTCACTGAAGATCGAAAGCGTGTTCTTTTCGTGTTAAACGATTTTTGTTTCGTGTTAAAAGAAACAAAAATGTATTAAATAGCATAGTACACTATCTGGACCACTATATCATTTCATGTTAACCGATTTTTCATGTTAAGCGTTTTTGTGTTAAGCGTATTTTATTGTACATTGCTTTTGTGGCTGTATAACAAGAGAGATTAAGTGTCAAGTAAAATTAACAGGCCACCAAGTGATATTCTATCATCTCAATTTGATGCAAAATCTGCCTCAGAAAAGGCAATAAGATGTGGTTTGTTACAAGTTAGATTTAATTTCAGTTCTTTTGTAAGCACAATATAACCAAGTAATTTTAACAATCCATCCCAATGGATTGGAATTTGGATTTAATTACTTCAATTAATTTGGATTTAATCATCCCAATGGATCCTAAACCTAAGTTGCTCTGGAATTGGTTTAAGATATTTATTGCATACGCAATATCTGAACATGTTCTATTTACTAAGATACACCCATCGCTAGGATAGAAAGACAGCCAAGAACACTCCAATATGGATAAACTGACATCTCTTTAATTTTAGGTTCTGTTTTAGGGCAAGACTGTTTACTATACACAGTACCTTTCAGGGCTCGAAATTCACAGTCGATAGTCGTATTTTGCAACTATAAATTTCGTTTTGATGACTGTGATTTTACACCCAGTCGTCATTTTTGAGCCTAACTTTCTGTTATTTCATTATTTTTAATGAAGCATGTGACATCTCAAAAGTTTCATTTTTAGTATTTCAACTTATTCTGTGATCTTCTCAAGGTCATAAATCTTTCTTTCTTTCAGAAGGGATTCACTGATTTAATCAATGTGTTACTTCGTAATATATCTATTGACAAAGAGGCGATTATTGAAGAGTTTGAATATTACAAACTTTGGGCAAAAGAAAAATTAAATATCCCATATCTGCCTGCTTGGCAGCATCTGTTGGCTAACTCAATTTCATCTTCTTCCTTTCCTAATTTAAGGAAAGTAATAAATTTCATTATTATTGTTCCCTTAAGTACAGCTGAGTGTGAAAGGGGATTCAGCCATTTTAATCAAAAGAAAAAAAAACAGTCTATTAACCATAGATGATTTACTATTTATTCAGCTATAGGGACCAAGTTTAGAAGAACTTAATCCACAATCTGCTACTGATTTATGGTGGAATGATGTTAAGCAGAGATATGTAAGACATCCAGAGTTTAAAAAATAATTTTGTATTTTTAATAAATTTTCTTTCTTATTTTCAAGGTATTTGTGTGTTGTTTATTTCTAAGCATTGTGAATCATTAGATGTATATATATGCACATTTATGAGCAAACAAATCATTTCAAAATGGCAACCAAGTAGAACATTATGGCAACTAAAAAAAAAATTGTTAGGTGCCATTGACACTTGACTTACCGACTCTAGTTTCGAGCCCTGGTACCTTTACTAACTGGCAAAGAACAAATAGAAGTTTTAAATTTCTGAAATCTTTTGTACACTTCACCAATTGGTAAATTAACAAGTTTCTATTTTCTTCCTCAAATTCTACTTCTAATAGCTTTCTGGTACACCTCAGAACTTTAATATCAAAATGGTTTCTTTGGAGAGATAAAACTTTATCTATTAACATTGGCGTCAGCACATAGGGGCAAGGGGAGGCACTTGCCCCCTCCTGGAAAATTCTAATAAATAAATAATTATTTAAAAAAATTACAATTAAAGCTTTAAAGCTGTGTCATTAGAATTCAAATAACCAAATAAAATTTATGTCACAGAGCCAATTAGAGTCGAACCCACTCGACTTGCATTTATAGGTTGTCTCTAACTTTTTCCTGCAAACAGATTTTAAACCGACTTGACAGTATGTATTCTGGATTAGTGTTGGTTTAGAATAAGTTGTATAATTTCTATATGCAAAAGGTTGTAGCTTAAATTGCATGTATAAAAAATTGTTGTAGTAAATGCTTATACACTGGCTTACTTAGTCACTTCAATCAACTAACCAATCATTTGAATCTAATTGAATTTGCAAAAACATGCTGAAATTTTGAAGTTTGCCCACTCCTGAAAATTTTTCTGGTGATGCCACTGTCTATTAAACTTTGAGTCTTGCAAAAAACAACAAATCATGAACATATAAAACTAATACAATTTTATTGTCAAAAACATATGTACAATTACACCAAGCAAATTTTGTAAAACCAATTTCAACTTATTCATCTGGTAATACCATTGCTGACTGCTCTGGTGCAAGT
The DNA here is from genome assembly GCA_963930645.1 of Salticus scenicus. Classification (NCBI taxonomy): domain Eukaryota; kingdom Metazoa; phylum Arthropoda; class Arachnida; order Araneae; family Salticidae; genus Salticus; species Salticus scenicus. The sequence continues at coordinate 241,383,650 of OZ005652.1, forward strand.
CATAAAAGCACGGTCTAACTTACAATATTTATCTTCAGATCCTTGTATTACAAATCCAGGTGGCTGAGTCATGTAGATGTTTTCATCAAGTGGAGCATAAAAGTATCAGGTGTACTGCTAATTACTCAAAAAAGTGGGTCCTAGAGACTCACTATGTTTTAAAAATTGGGTCCTTTTTCAAAATTATGAGTCCCCTAAAGATTTTTTTTTTTTTTTTTTTTTTTTTGGCAGCATTAATAATTTTCAGTGTAGATATCCATAATAAAGATGCACCAGAGGATCCAATATTTAAAAGTAATAAGTAAAAATATTTGAATGAACACCATAAAATGTTGTTTATGGTGTTTATTCAAAGATTTTTGTTTATTACAGGTACAAAATAGCAAAATAAATATATGATTGAATAACATAATGTAGCTGAATATAATCCAATTTAAAGTTTATCAAAAACAAACATAAAAATGATAAATTAAAATTTTGTAGCAAATATGAGGCTGCAATAAAAATGTAAATATTTCTAGAAACACCAGCGCAAAGAATAATATCTTCAGTCAGTATCAAATTTTTGTAGCACTTTTTTTTTTCAAATATAGATCAGTAAAAATGTGTAATAATAATATTAACATAATATTATGCAAAAACGGAACAAATGTATTAATAAAAGTTATTATTCTTCATATGGTACAGTTAAAAATTATTGTAAAGGAAATAAGCAAATCCACCCCCATTGTTTTGTTACAGTAAAGTCTCATACAACATGGTCTCAGAGATAACAAGTAAATAAAATAGTTTTATTTTTTGAACGCAACTAAATTTTTAGAGTACTAATCTATTGGCTCATACACTTGATTTAGGTTTTGTATAAAGCAGTTGCTTTGATAAAAAATTAGTGGTGTTAAAAAATAAAATTGTAATATCCATGAGGCAAACTTGCACCCGCGTTGTACGAGACTTTACTGTAAATTGTTTGAAAAATGAATTTCTTAAATTGAATATCTGAAATTGTAAAATTATTATCAGATGGATTATATAGAGAAAAGGAACATTTTTCATAAATTTTATTGGTATTTAAACATCCCAGCAAAAACCTGGGATGATGGCCAACGCGAGGCCAAGTATTTGCAACCAACAGTAACAGCTGCTGGCTCGTTAGTGGCAAAAGTTAGTGCCGAAGGGAATATGTTACGTCGGCCATCATGTGGCTACATTCGACCATTGCTGGCAGCTATCTGTTGGTTGAAAATAGGTTGTGGGTCACTGTTGGCAACCGACATTAGGTTAGAAATTGTTAGTGGGCCAGTGTTGGGCCACCTGATGGCAAACATAATTTTTCCATGTTGTTGCTGGCAGCCTACAAAGGGCCAGCTGTGGCAAACATAAAAAATTATATTACTGCAGACAGTCTTAATTGGCCCTTTATATTTTCTCATTAATGGGCGAGCAGTGATTTGGTTATAACTGAGTGATTCTACGGAAAACAGGACAATTATGTCCTGCACGTGACAGTTATAATTTCATTAAAAAAATTATAATTAAAAAATACAATGGAAAAAAAATTGTGGTTAAAAAATCATATAAACTTATATGATTTTTTAAGCACAAATTTTTTTCCATTGTATTTTTTAATTATAACTTTTTAATGAAATTATGGCTGTCACGTGTTGTACATGAAATTATATCCGACACATGGCAGCTATAATTTTATTAAAAAAAATTATAATTAAAAAATACAATGGGAAAAAATGTGCTTAAAAAATCAGATAAGTTTATATGATTTTTTAAGCACACATTTTTTTTCATTATAATTTTTTTAATGAAATTATAACTGTCACGTGCCGGACATAATTGTCGTGTTTTCCGTGGAATCACCCAGCTAGTATATTTGTTTTACTGGTGGTACCTCTAGTTTTATTAGGGCATTTCTTCTTCTTTTTTTCCTTTTTCTTTCTTTTTTTTTCTCTTTTTTTCTGATGAGGCAGCAGCAAGTTTTTTCTATGCATCCAATATTTAATTTGATTTTGTACATATTAATTTTTAAATACTATGTACAAGTATTTGATTCAGAAACTGTGGTTATAAATTCAGGATTTCTAGTACAGCATATAGGATATTCAGTTGATCCATTTTTCCTTAACCCTTTGCCGCTCGGGGTAATTCGGATCATTTAAATTCTACTGCCACCGGAATTCACGAATCAAAATAAAATAAAAGAATTTTTCAATTTTAAGGTTGAAAAACAGGGCCTTTTCTACTATGTTATAAACATAAATTTTTGCTAAAAATTTTCCGGGATGAGTTTTTGCACGTGAGACATATAATTAGGTGTTCCATCAGCGGGAACACTGAAGCTGAAAGGGTTAAATGCAACTTTATGATAAGTTTATTTTTTTTGTTTTCAGTGCAAATATTTCTTTATATTATTATTATTTTTTTTTTTTTTTGGAATGTAGGGGATTATCTTTTCTTTTAAAGTGTTCAAATTTCAATACGTTTAACTTTGTTATGTTATTTGATATAAATAAATGTAAATTTACAAGTGAAAATTATAAAATATTGAAACAGAAATTGTTACATTCAAGTATGTAATAAAGAGAACATTGTAAAAAACACCATTAAAGAAAATAAAAAAATTGGCAACAATTGTTTCTGGTCGAAATAGCACAAAGACCCTTCATCAGACGAAACAAAGTGGGCATAAGTGTAGCAAAAGTAATTTGCTGCATTCGTGGTTATTGTTAAACTGACAAAGGGATGTGGTATAATTTCAGTCGCTGAAAGAATTGATGCAATTATTTTGCAATTATGTTTATTCATAAGGTTTTCTGTTTATTACTATTAGGCTTTGTCCGCTTTGCTATACCTACATTTAAATAAATAAAAAAAAAAAAAGAAAGAAAATGAATAAATAATTGTATATTTTTTTTATATTATTTTTAAATTAACAACTAAAGCAAAGTCTACTGAAATTACAGAAAACCAAGTTTCGATTCTCCGCTGCATCTGGTAGCTTTTCTGTTTTTCACGCAACCCAGCCCCCAGTGCCTTTGTCAGAGTCTTATCAGAGAGGTTTAATTTGTGTATTTATCGGTAGACAGATGGTGCCACTATTACTCAAGAACTACAGTTTTACTATATGTCAGCATCTATTAAACATTTTAGTTTTGGTCAGAGAATTTAATTACACGAAACAGTTTTCCTTACCTTCACTCTGTTATATTAAATGTATACTTAAAATAAATTTATAATATGATTAATATAATTAAAATATTTAATAATATTAATATAATATAATTATTCCATATTTATGTGTTCATTTCTCAAAAATTCTGTCAACAATTCGCCAAATTTAGTATTAATCCTTTCCGGTGCAGTGTTCCCGCTGATGGAACACGTAATTTTAATTCTCAAGTTCAAAAACTCTTCCTCGAAATTTTTTAGCAAAAATTTAGATTTATAAAATAGCAGAAAAAGCCCTTTTTTAAAACCTAAAAATTTTTAATTTTTCTTATTTTAATTTTGTTCGTGAATTCCTGTGGCAGTATAATTTAAATGATCCAATTTACCTTGCACCGCAAAGGATTAAGATATGTCATTGCACTACTTCAATCCTATCAGGCAATTATGTTTTTGAAGTGCTTAATATCACTCCCAATTTTTAATATTTTATTTTGATTTGGTTACTTTAAAAATAAATAGTAAGGCATATTTTCAAATGTATGAAAGAGCAATACTTCGCTATTTATAACTACTTCACTCGTGCCTACTTTATTCACCTAATTAATAATCGTGGAATCATTTCAACCTTAAATTTTTTTTTTTTGTTGTTGTTATTTTTTTTGTTATTTTATTTATTTATTTAATTTTTTTTTTTTTTTGTAATTTTGTAAATTAAATTTTCAAAGTTCTTTATTTACTTTTTTCAACACCTGTTCTTCATTGCTATAATAATTATATGTTTTAAAATCTCTCTCCCTCCGCTCCCCCTTTTGTCTCTCTCTCTCTCTCTCTCTCGTTTGTTTTAGATAAGTTTTTTTTTTTTTTTTTTTTTTTTTCCCCAATTTATTAAAATAATAAATTATGATAGAAAGGTTTTAGATAACATTTAGTAAAATGACAGGAGAATTAGAATTGAAGGATGAAGAATGTAAGTAAACATTATATTAGGAAAAAATACACCAGTTGTTTCTACTCAAAATAACACATCATCAGGAAAATATACGTTGACTACAAGTTCAGCATATCATCGACGAAATGTAGTAGCGTGAAAACAGTATTTCAGTAAATTCTTGAAGACGACAACGGAGTTAAAAACTATGTTTGTCATACAGCGAAGATTAGATATAGAAGTTTGTTTGAAATGCAAGAATTTCAATTTTTAAAAAGTGTCGTTCCTTCTGTCATTTTGTTAATATCAAAATTCCTCTGTTCATATATGCTTTTTAATATACAAAAAATAGAATAAATGGATGTATAAGAATATGTTAGGCTACAAAATTTCTTTTCGATAGTAGGGTTTCCCGGTTATCAAGAAAATTATTAGAAAATAAAGTTTGAATAATTTCGACAACAGTAAAATAAATTCAAACAACCGGGCTCACATTAAAATAATAATCTGCAAGATTTTATCAGTTATTACTACACATATTTTACTCTTATTATTATTATTTTAAATAAAGTGGCCAGAAAACATAAAATTGCTTAATAAATTTACACATCTAATTATTTTCCTGTTAAAGCAAACTTATACATACGTCGTCAAGATATGACAAAGAGAGTTTACATAGCGAATTAAGAAAAAAAAAAATCGTTAGAGCAGTTTTTTGAAACACTCATTTCCAAGATTTGTAATTGCTTCCACCTAATCAGAACTCTTGGCAATTTTACTGTGGTAAGCAAGTATTACATGCTAAAGTGCAAGTAAAAAGAGGTTTATGTAGCAAATTTGAAAAAAGTTGGAGCCGTGTTTGAGATATCAGCTGTCGGTCCCACAGTCAATTTTCATCAAAACTTAGTCAACTCATCTGTTCACCATGAACTAACAATTACACACGAAATAATATTTTTAAATGAATTAATTTAGCGAATTCGAAGAAATTCTATAAAGCTGTTTTTAAAAGAAAGCACTTGTGATACATAAAATTTACATATTTTTATAGGACATTTATTGATTTCCCTGAACTAACACATACAAAAGGACACCCGAAACAAAGTTTCTATAACTTTGAAGGAAATCGCCAGTTTTTGAGATATAGATTTGAGATATAATTTCAAATTTCCAGTTTCAACAAAAGTTGGAAAAAATCATCTGTACACTATACCTGTCTTAATTTAGAAGTTTGTCGTTCTTTATTAGTTTTATAGATATAAATAATAGTGAGAAAATTGCCAAAAACTACTTTTCTGACTCAAGAGATCTTAAAATATATAAATCAGGTGAAAACTCTATCAAAATTTTTGACCAAATACAATGCTTTCATTACCTACGGCATTCGAATTATGGAAATTAATAATAATATTAATATTAATAATTAGTTGACACAAATCCTAGCATAATTTCAGATAGCTATCATTAATTTACTGAAAAATTTATTTAATAGCGTACTTCAAATAATTTGAATCTATAAGCTTTTAATAAATAATTAAATATACTTCTTTATAGTCCCGTAAGAAATAGAAGTTGCACTCCATGAATCTTTATACAATTCATGCGACGATGACATATATTACACCTATAAACTTTTAGCTGTATATTTACAATAATTTTCATTTAAAAATAATTGATGAATTGACTTTTTTCCCCCTTTATTTTGCAAACACTGTTCCTCGTGAACTTGGATAAACAAATCGCCTTCCTGCCCAAAACGCTGAGGCAGCGACTATCAGTTACATTTTGTTGTTTTTATGAAAGAAGTACAGATGGCTTTCTGATTTAATGTGTAGTCCTCAGAGATATAAGTGTTTGTGTGTAACATTTCTTATGCATGCAAAAATTCAAGAATAACAATTTCACTTGTTAATATAATTTATAATTTTACTTTAAAAATATATTTTGGATTGTGTTTATCTACATTTTTCAAAATAATATAAAATTGTTTAGACTTCTTTTCATTTATCCGCCAATTTCCTTTTTTTTAAATATTTTTTAGAATTCCATAAAACTCATATATGTTATACAAGTTTTCCAGATTTATTATAGCATGCATGTCATAAAAAGTTGTACAAGTAACAGACATGGTTTGGGTACAAAAATTCATAAAATAATTTGGATACATTACAGTCTAAGAGACATTTCTTATCAGTGCACGTAAAAATCTTTATACAAAGCTAAACATACAGATCAACATAGATTGTATAGATGCAATAAAAAAGTGTTTCCAATCAAAAATAATAAAATAAATATTTATGGTTAATTTATTAGTGATGCACAAAAGTATTTTTATCTGTTATGGGAAATTGCTGGGGAACTTTCCAGTTTCGTAAAAGTGAAATTATTTTTTGTACTTTCATTAAAATAGTAATAATTATAATAATAATAATAAATAATAATAATAAATAAATAAAACAAAATAGTTTATTAGGGATACCATTTTTTTTTCTATAATAGTTTATAGAAATTACATATTAAAATTATTATTTATTTAAATTGTTTTCTATGATGGAGGCAGGCGATTTTCATTTCAAAGAAGTTTAATACACTAAATTTCGATAGAAATTAATTTCATACCAATATCTTAGAAAACAATTTTTTTAATTTTCTGAAAGTGTGTATAAAAAAATTGTGGACGCTGTATCTCACAAACCCAAAGGATGAAATTTAACCAAACTTGATATGGTCAGGCCTTTATTAAAATCTTTCCCGATTACATTTATGTGTCATTCACTCAACACATGGCTCTATATTTCTACATCTTCGTAATTTTCAATATGACACAGTATAGGAGGTGAATTCATATAAATGTACTAATGATAATTATTCTTTAATTTTTAATATGAAATAAAAAATAAATATTTAAGTAACTAACAACCAACGAAGATTTTTTTTTTTTTTTTTTTTTTTTTTTTTATAAAGATGAGGTATCACTTGCCCTGCCCCATGAGGGGGTAAATTTTGAATGCTGGTATTTTTCAAAAGAAACTCGTCAATACCTTTCAAGTAAATCACTGAACCTTTGTGGTAAATTAAAACAAAGTTATAAATTATTTTCAATAAAAAAAAAAAAAAAAAAAGAAGAAGAAGAAGAAAGCATTTTTTGAGAAGTTGGCACAAAATTGATTTTTTTTTTTTTTTTTTTTTTTGAGAAACTCTGTTCTAAGATGAAAATCATTTGCATGTATTCAGGAAAATAATCTTATCAAATTATTTGCACTACGTGAATTTGCATAATAAAAAGTACAGAATAAAGTTTTGTGATACCACAAGATACTAATTTTTGTCAAAAATTAAAAAATCAATAAATATTCTTTAAAATATCACAGATATATAGTTCAACCATTCATTTTAAAGATAACTGACAAATTCTTTTCAAGGGTACCCATACTGAAAATTTACTCTACCTGGGTATACTTCTCCCTCAGGCATGGGCATAGGCAGAATGGGGCAAGGGGGGGCATTTGCCCCCTCCTGGAAAATTCTAATAAGCATTTTTTTCTTTAACTTTAAAACTATGCTATCAGAATTTTATTTTTAAAAAATATTTTTTCATGTTGCGCCACCCCCTGAAAATTTTTTTCGCGACGCCACTGCCCTCAGGTTGGAGGAAGCGATGTTTGCACATTTACTAATAAATAAATAAAAAGTAGCAGAAGTAAACGTTTTGGACTTTCATTTGGATCACTTTCATAATTTTTTCAGCACACACAGAAAGGCAGACAGACATTTTTTCAGAACAACCCAAAACGTGTAAAATCTATCGAAAACCGGACCTCAAAAATTTTCCCGAATCTAACACTTTCTTCTTAAATATACTGAAGGAAAAAGAAAAAATAAATAAATAAAACATAAACGTAATATAAAAATTAAAACATATTTATAATTACTCTAATAACTTTCTGCCGTCCATATAATATAAATATATAAATTAAGATCCATAATATTTATTTGATTAAATCAATTAAAATAATAACAATAATAAAAATACAACTAGAAAGTTAACGATTATCATAATTTACTTAAAACAGATCAACTGGATATTTGCTGTACATTTCTAGAAATCCTTTTGTTTATAGTAATGGCTTAAGTCAAACACTTTAAGAAATAGTATTTAAAATATAACACAAAATCAAATTAATAATTGAATTACTCATATATTCTTTTTACTGCATGCAACACCTTTCAATCTCGCAGCCTCACCCGCAGACTGCAATAAAGAACAACAAACTTCGTATCGTATGAAATGGCATGGCGGACAGCGAGGAAATTTCAAATCAACAGAAAAGGAATCACAATGCCCTCTATGCATACAAATTGGTTATGGCATAATAATTTGTGGCCACAACAGGAAAAACATGATGTTGGACTGATCGCCTGCATAAGGCCAACTGTGTTTATGCCACTTCTGGGCCACCGACCATTTTTCATTAGGCTTCCATAACTGCTGGCAGCCATAAACAACCCACTGCTGGAGTTATATGGGGCAACCGGCAACTGGTGGCAAGTGCAGGATGCCAGCTGTAGGCCACAACGAGCCCACCAGTATAAGTTTTGCTGGGATATTATTTAAAAAGAAAAAAATAATACTTTAAAGTATTGATAACATAATAGCTAGTGTTTAACTAGGAAAAATTTGTTTTTAGCATTTAAGGCTAAAATTTAAGTAGAAAATTAAATCTTAGTCTGAAATCTAAAATTTAGATTCACTGCAACTGTTTAAAAAATAATAATAATAATAATAATAACCGCTCCAATTCCCGATGTAGCCTTAATGTGTCACGGTCATTTCATCCAATTCCCTGCAGTTTATGGTATGACTTAGCGTGTTTTTAATAAATCAATAATTTGGCACAATTTTGCTATTATCCTTGGAATTTACAAAACTTTAGGAAAGGAAAGTTTATCAAAGAATGCCATACTCAAAATGGCAGAAAATGAAATTGCATCAAAATGCATTTTTAAAAAAATTAAATGCAAAAAATGTATAAAGTACAATTAAAAAAAAAACAGTTGAAAAGCTCAAAATTATAAATAATCACAGTTTAAAGAAGATCGAAGAGAAATGAAGGAACAGTGTTTCTTGGAAAGTTCTCTAGTTATGAAGTTTATTCTATGCCAGCTGGACCATAGCTTCAGTGCACGAAATTGATTTTGTGCCTGTAGACGTGGGCTTGCTAGCGATTTTTATTAATATCGACATCAGATAGAAGGAGAAAGAGGAGGATAAACTTATTGAAGGCACGGTTCCTTGTGACATGCTGTAAATAAATCTAAAAATAGATCAGCATTGAAATTTGACATTTGATTTTCTTGTATCCTTTTTAGTTGTTTGCCATTCGAACTTTTGTATGTTTTTTTAATTTTATGGTGTTTGTTTATAAAAATTTTGTTATAGTTCATTTATTTATTTATTATTAGTTTTTTTTTATTTGTAGATAGGCATAGGGTAAGTGCACCAGTGATTGACACTTTTAGAGCAATCTCTGATGTTTTTAATGTTCTAGTCATCAGAAAATATTTTAAGAAATCTTAAGTTAGTACATATGGCATGAAAGACATTCAGAACCACATATATGTTAAAATATATGCATTTTATAACAATTATTTTTTTTATGAATTTTTATTTGACACCCACTCAATGTTCCAGTAATTGACACTGCCAGTTTTTCATTTTATCAGTAATTGGAGCCCTATGTTTCATTGTTTGACACTGCTAGTTATTCATTTTATCAGTTATTAGCACCCTATGCTCCAGTGTTTGACAAAAAATGTTAAAATTCTTATACGTAAAATATGATTTTATTATTTTTCTTATTTATTAATTATTTTGGGATAGATGTCAATTAGTGGAGCATGCCAATCACTGGAGCACCTACCCTATAGCTTTATCTGACGAATTTGAAGTAAGCAATTTCAGTGTATAAATCTATAGTTCCAAAAAATTGCACATTATCCTTAAATATTAAAATATGTATTTATATAGTTACTGTTCAAAAAAGACTGAAGAAGAAAAGAAAGAGCAGTTTTCCTCAGAAAGTTCTCCATTTGTGAAGTCTTTGCATCCTACGCCAGATGGAACATATCTATAGTGCACAAAATTGTTTTCGTGTCTGTAGATGTGGGCTTGCTAGCTCATTTCATTAACACTGATGTCAGATGGAAGAAAAGGGAGGAAAAGCTTATTGAAGAAAGAAAGTTCATCATGACATGCAGTAAATAAATCTTTTCTTAAAATAGATAAACATTTATTTAATTTTCTTGCATTCTTTTGAATTGTTCGCCATTTGAACTTTTGTATGTTTTTTAATTTTATGGTGTTATTTATTTTGCTATTACTTATTTTTTATGGTAATATTCAATTGTTCCATTCAAATCGAACATAGTTTGATCAATTAGCAACAATTCAGCTTTAGTCCAAAGAAAAAACACATTTTTCATTAATTGGCAACTTTTCGCTTACACTCCCTGACTCAGAATTTTACATATTACATATAAATTTAATAAGATAAAATTTTTAAAAATGCTCCATGCAAAATAATTTTTAATTCTTCTGCTGAGATCTTAATCATGAGGGACTTGGAGATTTAATCACCACACACCCAAAATTTTACAAATTTCATGAAAATTTTTAAGTTATACTTCATTTTTAACAAATTGTTTTTGAAGACTTAGCCTCATCTAGTAAATTTAAAAATTACAATTTACGTATAAGTTTATTATTACCGCCAAGAGAGAAAGAAAAAATAAGAAAGAACTGGCGTTTTAAAGTAATAAGTACACAACTTTGAATAAACACCATAAAATGCTATAAATTCACAATAATTGTTTTGGATCGAAAGAATACATGACCCTTCATCAGGCGAACAAAGGAAGCACGAGTGCTGCAAGCAAAGTGGCAACACACGCACACGCTGCCGCTTTGATATCAGCATTTGTGCTTACCGACAGTGACACGATCTAATTAAAGAGAAAGCAAGAGACAGAAGAAAACATCCACTACCGATGGCATGGACCACGAGGAAGTAAGCTGATGAAGGAGGAAACCCCCTCACAAAAGCAGCTATTCAGACTTCCATAAAGCTGTAATGTAAGGTTTTATTCTTTACAAAAATTTTCAGCAAATCGCTAAAATTGATGCCAAGATCAACATTTGCGTCGGCTACAAACTTGGCAGCCTGACGAGATTAGTAATCGAATTTGGTGACAAATATTGCTTCAGGAGAGCCAGAATTTGTAAACCTTTTCTCAATTTTAACAGAATTATTTGTTTTGGTAAAATGTATCATTTCTCACCACTAATTTTTGCCTACAAGAATAAAAGTAGGTAATTTATACTGAAATGATTTTCATTGAACACTAAGCTGTGTTTAATATTTAAACTTAAAAACTTGTTCACATACCATAAAATTAATAAAACCACTACCAGTTTCAAAAGGACATGGTCTTTCTTTTTCAGGTGCAAAGCACTTGCTATTACCTTGGAGAAAAAAGCAAGACTGGTGGGTTTTGTACCTGAAGAAGAAAGGCCATGTCTTTTCGAAACTGGTAATGCTTTCATAATTTTATGGTGTATGAAAAAGTTTTTTTAATTTAAATATTCATTGTACACCAGTTTTTTTATTTCTGTACTGTCTAAGCTGAGTATTTGCCAATGGTATTTTCTGTAATAAGCCATAGAAAATTCCTGAAAAATTTACAATTGGTGGTATATATAATCTTATCATCAGGATTGTTGTGGTTGGAGTAGCTTTTTTTTTTTTTTTTTGCTTGTTTTCAGGAATGTTCATGGACTAGAACCTGCCTGTTTAGTTACAAATCAATTACCTCACACAAAAATATCAATGTTTCCATAACCATATGTGTTTGAACGTAGCTTCTGGTTTCGATTCATTCTACCCCCCGACTGGTAGTTTTGGCTCTTTGCCAAATGAGAGGTGAATTTTTCTCTCTCTGAAAAATGTTACTTTTTTAGTTTGTTTTTCGGCCTGTCTAAAACAGGAAGTATCTTTTTCTTGAACATGGAACAGTTTATTATTTACATCTTGGTCTTGGCTCCTTTATGGAGAAACAATATTTTTCCTGAATAACTCCTGAATTTAATTATAAATTGCGAATTCATCCTTAAAATTCTGCAAATAGTAAATTTATTTATGTGTAATTTTTAAAATAAATAAGTGAAGCTCTCCCAACTTGACTAGGCTTTATGACTGAAACTGAACACTTGATTACTGATTTCTAGAGTGACAAATTATGAAGTGTTTTTATGATTACATAATTCTGCATTTTTTTTTCATGAATTGCATGAAACCCGGGATAAGTGAAATCCCGTGAAATTGGAATTACATTTAGAAATTAATTCATTTGGATTAACAGATTTAAAAAGTCTAAGAATTTTGAAAACAGAACTTGGAAATAATAATGATTGGAATTTCGGATGCATCATATTGGAAAGCTGCCTGGATATTGAACCAGGTAAGCAAAATTTTATTATTATTTATAACATTGATTAAATCAAATTAAAATTTTGATTTATTTACAATATTGTTTTCTTTTTTACTTGATTATTTGCTCGCTATGAACATAGATAAATTAAAAGCTAAGCGTTCTACGGAACGCTCTAGTGTTACAAAACTAATTACAAAGTTAGAAAATCTACTGGCAGATGATATAGAAAATACAAAATCAGACGAAATTATTGAAATTAAAGAAATGTTGTGTGAAAGAGAAATGTCATTAAAAAGTTTAAATGAAAAAATTGAAAATTTAATAGAAGACATAAAAGAGTACGAAAAAGATATCGCAGCAACCGATAAATACAGCGAGCAAATAATTTCTGCCAAATGTAAAATAAAATTAAAATTAAAAAGGTGTAATAATATAGATGAGAATAATTCAAATTGTTCTGTCAGTGAAACCCAAACAAAAACTTGTTCTGCAATAAGATTGCCGAAAATGTCATTACCGAAATTCAGTGGGCAAATTGAGAAATGAAATGAATTTTTCGATTGTTTCGAGAACGCTATTCATCTAAATGAAAATCTTACAAAAATTGAAAAATTTACTTACCTGAAAACGCTTTTAACTGACAAAGCGTACAATGTTATTGAAGGGTTTTCACTTACGGAGGAAAATTATGATAATTGCATAGAGATGCTAAAGAATCGGTTTGGGCAAAAAGATATTATTATAAATGCTAAAATGCTCACATGAATAAATTATTGAATTTAGAATCTGTGAAAAGTTCATCAAATATAAGTGCGTTGCAAAAACTGTTCGACGTTTGTGAAGTAAATATTCGCAGTTTATCTAATTTAGGGGTGACAAAAGGCCAATATGGTCATTTACTGAATCCAATTTTATTAAAATTATTGCCAAACGATCTAGTAGTTGAATATTACAGGCAAAGTGATAAAATAAAGGATGAGTCTGATGTGACTGACTTAATTAATTTTCTTAAAGTAGAACTAGAATCACGTGAAAAATCCCTTAGTATGATTAATTATAAAAATGCTTCGGTGATTGTAAATAAAAATAAGTCCGAAATTAGTGACAGAAAATTTTCAAATAAAATGAATTCATTAAATGTAAATGTAAAAAACATATGCATATTTTGCAAGAATTATGATCATCCTTCTCTTGAATGTACTAATTTAACTGATGTTGAGAAAAGGTTAAAATTAAAGAAGGATGGCAGGTGTTATAAATGCTTTCTAAAATCTCATCTGTCATCACAGTGCAGAGTGAAATCGCAGCCTTGCGAAAAATGTAAAGCACGGATTAAAAGAGAAGGATGTATTACGAATGTTACGGAAAGGTAGTAATTTTCATCTTACAGATAGAGGGCGACCAAATCTCGAAAATACACCAATCAGCGCGTTTTTACATTTCTGGCTGTTCGTTCGTTGGATGACTGAAGCCGAAGGGGCGGGCTTTCCCTTTCTTCCGATAAGTTTCAAAGATACTACACCAGGCGGCGATCGAATCGCTTTCGTGGACTCGGCTGAATTAATGCGGAAAGAAAAGCTTCTGTTCCCGCGCTCGCTGCCCTATCTCGTTTTAATTCCTATACTCTTCTTCCGTGATGTAAAGCGACAGATCATAATAAATTATTTTGTTTTTCAAAAAACTTGAAACCAGAAGTAGTAGAGAACACTATAGTATCGAATTCGCATTTGAAAAATAGTAATCAGGCAGCGTTATTGCAAACATGTTGCGTAATAGCACAATCTAATTCTAGATCAAAAACTGTCAGACTCTTATTGGATTCCGGAAGTGAAAAAAGTTTTATTACTAAAGAATTGGCTCACGAATTAAAATTAACCGGTGTAAGAAAAGAAAAGCTAACTGTTTTTGCCTTTGGCATAAATAAAGGTAAAGAAGAGGAATTCGAAGTTTTTAATATTGAACTGCGTAGCAAAATAAATCCTTGTCGGCTCATTCATGTTCGTTAGCTACAGACTTAATAACCGCGACTCCCTTGAAAAGCCCAAGGGGCGAACCAGAAATTGAAAGTTATATTAAAAATAAAAACTGGAAATTGGCAGACAATTCATTAAGTGATTCCAAAATTAATATTTTGCTAGGAGCGGATTATTTTTGGAAAATACAGAGAGGTATCATTGAAGAAATCGGTGATAATTTATATGTTGCTAACAATATTTTCGGATATACTGTAGTGGGGAAATTAAATAATAATAGTACAGAGGTAATTAATTCGCATTTTGTATCTGTGAATAAATTTGACAGTTTTGATTTGCAGCGTTTTTGGGATTTAGAATCACTTGGAATATGTGACAGTAAGAATGATTCTCTGTCACAGAGAGATACAGAAATTATTAATTATTTCAATGAAAATTAAAATTGTGTTAAGGGAAGATATGAAATTCAATTTTTGTGGAAGGAAAATAAAAATGAATTAAAATCCAATATAGAAATAGCCAAAAATAGACTTTGGGGTTTGAGAACAAAACTGACTAAAAATGAATGGCTTAAAAACGAATATGAAAAAAATCTTGAGGAACAGAAGAAAACGGGAATAATAGAGGAGTGTGAATTAAACAAAAATGAAACTGATGTATATTATATGCCCCACAGACCGGTGATAAGAACAGATAAGTCCACCACGAAGGTCAGAATAGTGTTTGATGCTTCTTCCAAAGAAAAAGAAGCAAAATCTTTAAATGAATGTTTATATTCTGGCCCCAATTTAAATCTTAATATTTTGGATATTATCTTGAAATTCCGCCTTCATAAAATTGCCTTTGTTTGTGACATCGAAAAAGCTTTTCTGCAAATACAGGTTGCAGAAAATGATAGAAACTTTTTACGGTTTCTATGGTTTGAGGATATAAATAGTAAAAATCCTCTATTAAAGGTTTTCCGCATGACCCGTGTAACTTTTGGTGTTACAACATCACCCTTTTTGCTCTCAGCTACCATTAAACATCATATAAAGGGATATAAAGACTTGTTTGAGAAAGTTGTTAATATGCTTGATACTTCCTTATATGTTGACGATCTCTTTCATGGCGCTAATTCTGTAAATGAAGCATTTATTTTATCGTCTGGTGCTGTGAAAATACTTAAAGATGCCAATATGACATTAAGAAAGTTCAAAAGTAATTCTTACGAATTAAGTGAATTGTGGGAAAAGCATGGAATAAACATTGATGAAGAAATAAATGAGGGAAATATCACTAAGGTATTGGGAATAATGTGGTCAACTAATAATGACACGTTAAAAATAGACTTTCAATCTCTGTTAGAAGGGTTTGATAATGAAATTATCACTAAGAGAATTGTTTTACAAACTGTAGCAAAGGTGTATAACCCTGTAGGGTTTATTTCCCCTTTTATAATAAGAGTTAAATTTCTAATGCAAGAATTATGGGAGCAGGGTGTTGATTGGGATTTTGCTTTACCCAATGCTTTAACACAAAAATTTAAGAAATGGCACAGTGAAATACAGGACTTAGAAAATTTTGAAGTGCCTAGAAAATATTTTACGAATTTTGAAAAATTAACTCCTGAAGCTATTCAAATTTGTGTTTTCTGCGATGCCAGTTTGAAGGGATATGGTGCAGTAGCTTATTTTCGTGATCCTTGTTCCCGTGAAACTTCATTTATTATGTCAAAGACAAGAGTAGCTCCTCTCAAAAAACTTACTTTGCCTCGACTTGAATTGATGGGAGCCTTAACAGCTGCTCGATTAGTTCATTATCTTGGGCGGCTATTTTTAATTCCCGTCAAGAACATACTATGCTTCTGTGATTCCCAAATTACCCTTTATTGGATCAAAGGAAGTGCTAGTAACTGGAAGCCCTTTGTAGAGAACAGAGTGCGTGAAATTCAACGATTAGTAGCACCGTCTCAGTGGAGATTTTGTCCAGGGGTTAAGAATCCCGCTAATGTATTATCTCGTGGTTGCACAGCGGCTGAATTGTTGAAGAATGGTTGAAGGGACCAATTTGGTTGAAAGAAGAACACTTACCGACACCACTACCTGAAAATGAAGCGAAAATACCTGAAGAAGAGATTTTGAGAGAACAACGGAAAACTATTGTTTGCTCTTTAACTCATGGCAATAATGAATTTGAATTATTATATAAGTTTTCATCTTGGTCTAAATTAAGACGTGTTACAGCTTGGTGTCTTACATTTATAAAAAATACTAAATGTCGATCTGTGCGAAATACTGGCTTTTTAACTATACAAGAACTTGATGAGGCAACTAAAATTATTGTGAAGTTGGTTGTTGGTTCAAAGACATGAATTTGGAGAGGAAATAAAGACTTTAAAATCTGGAAGAAACCTGAATGCTAGTAACAAACTCCTTTCTTTAAATCCTTCTCTAGACAAAAATGAAATTCTTCGTGTTGGTGGAAGATTAAGACACGCAAACCTACCTGAGAGTCATAAACACCAAATGATACTTCCCAGAACGCATCACATTACAGATTTAATTATAAAGTACTTTCATGAAAAACATCTTCACAGTGGAACTCAGTTAACAATTTCAGTCCTGCGACAACAATATTGGATAATTAATGCAAGAGACGCTGTGAAAAGGAATCTGCGGAACTGTATGAAGTGTTTCAGAACCACATCGAACTTAGCCTCTCAATTGATGGGTGATCTTCCAGCTGCTTGTGTAGTGCCATCGCGAGTGTTTTCGAAAGGTTGATCTTGCAGGCCCCTTTCTCATCAAACCTCGTAAGGGCCGAGGTGTTAAATCTTATAAAAGTTATATTTGTTTATATATCTGTTTTTCCACAAAGGCAATTCATTTGGAAATACTCGGTGATCTCACCTCTGAAACATTCCTCGCATCTTTGAAGAGGTTTGTTGCTCGACGAGGAAAACCTGAAGAATTGTTTTCAGACAGAGGAACGAACTTTGTAGGTGCCGACAATGAAATGAAAAAAATGATGTCCTTGATCTCTTCTGACTTCTGAGGAAAAAATCCACAGATATTTGTCTGAAGAAACAACCAAATGGAATTGCAATCCCCCATCGGCCCCATTTTGGAGGCCTTTGGGAGGCTGGAATAAAACAGATGAAAGGTCATTTAAAAAGAACTATTGGCGAACAAATATTAACTTATGAAAAGTTCCTTACTTTAATTACTCAAATTGAATCGTGCTTGAACTCCAGACCTCTTGTTGCGCTCTCGAATGATCCAAGCGACTTAAATGCTCTAACTCCAGGACATTTTATCATAGGCACTGCCTTGACTTCAATACCAGAACCTGACTGTTCTTCAGTTAACCTAACCCCGCTAGAAAGATGGAAACTTCTGCAAAATTTTTTTCAAAGTTTCTGGAAGAGATGGTCCTCAGATTACCTATCAGACTTGCAAAGGCGATCAAAATGGCTAATAAATAAACCAAATTTCAAGAAAGACGATTTGGTTTTAATAAAAGATGATAATCAGCCCCCTTTGAAGTGGAAACTGAGTCGCATAATCAAATTAATTCCTGGAGCAGATGGCAAGATTCGTGTTGTTCTACTGAAAACTGTTTATGGAGAGTTGAAGCCAGTGTTGCCAGATTTGGGGACTTTTTTATTCAACATCCACCGTTAAATTTTTATTGCAACAGTTGCCTAATCACATCGACGATTAATCGTCTATTACGTATGTCAAATTTTACTTCTCAAAATTATTGGTGGTAGTTGAATAAAAAAGTCCCCAAGTCTGGCAACACTGGTTGAAGCGTCCGATCGCCAAACTATCTCCTCTGCCATTTTAAAAACTTTGAACTTAGAACTGTTGAACATTAGCTCATTTTTATTTTTATTTATTTTTTATTTTATTTTATTTTGTTCCTGTATTTTATCCACTTATGTTAATAATCTAGTTACAATGTTTCATTATGTATATTAATCTCTTTTTTTCTTATCTATTTGCAGTTTCAAGACAGAAAATGAAAAACCTGTAACAACACTAATGTTGTTATTGTACTTTTTAGGATATTTTTATGAACCTTCGTTCATGGGGGCGGAGCATGTTTGAACGTAGCTTCTGGTTTCGATTCATTCTTCCCCCGACTGGTAGTTTTGGCTCTTTGCCAAATGAGAGGTGAATTTTTCTCTCTCTGATAAATGTTACTTTTTTAGTTTGTTTTTCGGCCTGTCTAAAACAAGAAGTATCTTTTTCTTGAACATGGAACAGTTTATTATTTACATCTTGATCTTGGCTCCTTTATGGAGAAACAATATTTTTCCTGAATAACTCCTGAATTTAATTATAAATTGTGAATTCATCCTTAAAATTCTGCAAATAGTAAATTTATTTATGTGTAATTTTTTAAATAAATAAGTGAAGCTCTCCCAACTTGACTACACTCTATGAATGAAACTGAACACTTGATTACTGATTTCTAGAGTGACAAATTATGAAGTGTTTTTATGATTACATAATTCTGCATTTTTTCACGGTGCAGTTTTTTCAATATGTATATTCGAATAGATGTATAAGGAAATCGTGGTGTCCACGTCAGATTCTTTTTTTTTTTTTTTAATGCTAGCTAAGCAAGCATTAAAACCGTGACCACTGCTATACAGATTTTCATGCAAAATGTGTAAGTTGTATCCAGTGATGTTTTTTTCTCTTTTGGTTTTAATGTTTGCAAAGTGAGTTCACATGCATGGAAGTGATCGCTAATATACAGATTTCTATGCATAGTGAAATAGCTCAATTTTAATTATTTGTTTTTTTAACCTTAAAAATAGGCTTCCATATTAAGGAAGTATTAATAAAAAATATGTACAACTGTATTAAAATATAGCTATAATTTATTAAAATGTATGTACGTGTAACATCGTTAAGACAATTAATTCGTCATTTAATAAAGATTTTCTTTTTAAAGTTTAAATTATTAAAATAAATATGGCTGCAATATTGACAAGTAAGTTATACTAGGGTGCCTTGATAGAAAGAATGACAACATACGAAGGACTGTCATTGGCCAAAATTTCTATTTTATCAAATCTATGGGAAAAGAATGATCAGGTGTACTTTGAAAATTAAGTGACTAACAGTAAATTTTACTCTTTATTTTTTTTTTTTTTAATAGGAAAATGTATTATTTATTACTAAGTACAAAACTTTGAATAAACACCATGGAAGCAAACACTCGCAACAATTGTTTCAGGTAAAAAAAAAACCCTTCATCAGGCAAAAAAGTACACACGAGTGCTGTAAAAGAAGCAACAACACACTGTTGCAAGTTGCACTGTGTTGCCGCTTTGTTACAGCACTTGTGCCTACTTTATTCACTTAACGAAGGGCTAGGTTTTCTTTTGACCCGAAACAACTGTTGGAAGTTCTTGCTTTTATGGTGTTTATTCAAAGTTTTGTAATTATTACTTTTAAACGCCAGTTCTTTGATGCTCTTTTATAATGTACTAGCAGGCTTTGCCTGCTTCGCTGGTCATTATATTGAAATGAATTTTCAAAACGCTATACCATTAATAATTTTAAAAAATCATTAAAATCAGTCAAAATCTAAGTTAAAGTTCTCGCTACCTTCGGTAAAGGTTTTTTCACTTGCCACACTTCACAAAATCCCTTTATAATACATGTTGCATACACATACCTAACCAACACATTAAAAATCAGGATCCTGAGTTTATTTGAAGCAGCACTATATTTTAAAACGTGTTTTTACCCCCTCCCCGCTCTTAAATGGAAGAAGGAGGAGGGAATTTTGTAAATAATTTTATATTATGAGTTCGATATATATAACTGACCCACACATCGAAAATCTCCTTCTTAAGATAATTTACTGCAGAGTTTACCCCCACCCCTAAGGGGCGGTAGTGTGGAATTTCACAAAATCACTTTGTAGTGTGTGTGGAATATGCATAAGCAGTCCACACATCAAAAATTGCCATTCTAAGATTATTTGGAACAGAGTTACGCATGCAAACATGTTTTTTAATCTCCCCCCCCCCAACCCTCAAGAGGGGAGATGGCACGGAATTTCAAATAATCCCTTTGTAGTTTGTGTGTGTTGAATACGCATAACCAATCGACATATCAAAAAATCACTTTCATGAGATAATTTCATAGCTGCTGTTTTTAATCTTTTAAATCAAAATTCACATTAGTATTTTTGAATGGAATATGTTATATATATTTTCGACGATTAGTATTACTAAAATCAGCTATAAAATTTTTCCAGTTTAAGTCCCCGCCAAAAACAGTAGACTTGGTATCTATGTAATTTGGAGCAGTTACACTTTAAAAGGTGCTTTTGCCCCCTACTCAACTCAACACCCTTAAAGGGAGGAAAGGAGAAATTTCACAAAATACCTTCATAGTGCGTGTTGGAAACTCATGACCAGCCCGCACATAAAAAATCACCTAAGATAGTTCAGAACAGATTTGCACTTGGAAACATGTTTTCTCCTCTCCAACCCCCAAGGGGGAAAAGGTGGAATTTTACAAAATCTCTTTGTAGTATATGTCTTGAAAAAGCATAACCAATCGACATGTTAAAAAATCACTATCCTGAGATAATTTGGAGCGGAGTTACTCTTATAAACACATTTTTGCCTCCCTATCCACCTGCAAAGGAGGGAGGAAGAAATTGCGTAAAAATACCTTTACAGTGCGTGTTGGGAAGGCATAAACAACCGGCACATAAAATTAATCTTGCTGAGATAATTTGAAGCAAAGTTATGCTTGGAAACAGGTTTATTGCCCCCCCCCCCCCCAATTGGGAACTTTCGCAAAATCCCGTTACAATAAGTGTCAGGCATACATATATAAGCCACACACTAAAATTTGTGATTCTATATATTTCCCCGGACAAATTTAGTGCTAAAAGGGGGACTTGAATTTGCCCACTCGTAACTCCTCCCCAAAATCGAAAATTGCAGAAAACCAATAATGATTTTTTGGAAATATCCTCAAGTTGATTCTTAGTGGTTTTCTATATCTTTGTGCTATTATTGGTAGAGTTTAACCCTCGCTTTCCCAAGATGGGATCATTTTGACCCCATTTTGAAGTGAAATTTAGTTAAGCCCGCCTCATTCAAGAAGTGCGCTAATTCGTCAGAGATAGCAAACATAACCAGTGGAATGTTGCAACTTCTAAATTGTACAAAAAGGTGCTGTGCTGGTGATTTTTGCCAAACATGCCAAGCAGCACCTGAAAGCGATTTTTCTGCAGTAACGCCTTGATGTTGGGAAAGCGAGGCTTAATTAAAAAATGCGTATTTTCTAAATTTGCCTCCAAAAATCATTTTTACCCCCTTAAAAATCCGGAATTCCAAAATTGGAGAAAATAATTTTTTTTTTGTACTCAAGTCTAGTCTTTCCCTCTGAAATTTTTTCACCTTGAAGCAATTTGGAGCAGAGTTAAGTTTCTAAAAATGTTTTTGCTCTCTGATTTTGCAAAATCCCGTCCTAGTTGTCATCAAGGTCCTAAAACCAACGTGCTCACCAAAATTTTCACCTGTATCTCCCATAGAATCGCCACGACTGTGTTGAGTCAGTAATCAGTGAGTTTACTCTTTTATATATATAGATTATTTATTGTTAAAATTATTGAATTTAGAAGTTAAACAAACTAATTAAGCATATATCAGCAACTAATCCATATTTATTAGAAACATCGTACACTCGCAGCGACAGGTAAACAGAATAACAGCTCGACTGAGCTTGCTTCTCGAAGTAGAAGTTGAAGTAGTAAAAAAGTGTTGCCAATACGAAAATAAAAACAAAATGTTACATACCCATTACATAGTTGTTGTTTTTCTTCTCTTAACATTATTTTTACATTATACAAAGATATAACTGCAATACTTCCCCTTGTTAAAAGAGAAAAATAAATAAACACTTTCAAGTTAGAGTTCTAAATTGGCACTTTCAAATTAAGAGTTCTAGATGTATAAACAAGAATTTAAAGTCTATACAAGTCCCATCTTCTCACAAAGCATCAACAGTCTTGGTTTGTGCAAGGGTTTTGTCATCAGGTCTGCTATCTGCATTTCCGTGGAAATCTGCTGCACATTAATTTCTTCTTCTAATACTTTTTCACGGATGAAGAAATGTTTCAAACTTATGTGTTTAGTTCTGCGATGATATTCAGGGTTTTGAGCCAGTCTAACAGCAGCACTGTTGTCAACACAGACTGTTGGAACTTCTTTTAAAGGAGAAACTCCACTGATCAGTCTTTTCAGCCAAATCAGTTCTTTAGCAGCTTCATTTGCTGCAACTATCTCTGCTTCTGTTGTTGACGTTGCTACCATGGCCTGACGCTGACTCAACCAAGATATCGCTCCACTAGCATACAGACACACTACTCCACTAGTTGATCTGACTGTCTGAGGACATCCACCAAAGTCAGCATCACTGAAGCATTCTAAAACTCCTGGTTTGTAGCTTGATTTGTAGATGATGCATTTTTCCTTGGAGCCAGCAATATACCTGAAAACACGCTTCACTCTGATCCAGTCTTCTTTAGAGGGATTTTCTAATTTGCGTGACAAAACACTAACAGAGTATGCAAGGTCAGGCCTTGTCCCCATCATCAAATACATTAACGCTCCCACAGCTTCACGATAAGGGACATCTTTTTCATGCACCTCTTCTTTATAAATTTCTTTGTCCTTCAAAATGGGTGTATAAACTGGCCTGCAATCACTCATGCCAAACCGCTGAAGAATTTTTGTGGCATATGCTTCTTGTCCTATTTTGATGGTTCCATCCTCAAAACGCTTTATTTCCAATCCTAGAAAATATGATGCTGGCTTGCTGGTAATTTTGAACTTTGACTTCAGCTGGTTTATGAAATTCCTGGAATCTTCTTCATCAGTGGCAGCAATCAGACCATCATCCACATAGAGTGCTACGAGTAACTTCTTGCAGTTCTCTTCTCGAATAAACAGACATGGATCTGCTTCACTGATAGTAAAGCCAAGGTCTGATAAGAATTTTCCAAAACATTTATGCCAACATCGAGGAGCTTGTTTTAGCCCATACAAACTTTTCTTGAGTTTGCATACTTTACTGGTGCCATCATTATAGCCTTCAGGCTGATATATATAAATGGTTTCATCTAGATCACCATATAAGAATGCGGTTGATACGTCAAATTGCATAAGATGCATACTTTCATTGGCTGCAATGCTTATGAGTGAACGCACAGTTCCATGCTTTGTGACTGGACTAAAGGTCTGATCATAATCGATACCTTGTCTTTGCTTGAAGCCTTTAATTACAAGTCTTGCTTTGTACTTGTCTACAGTTCCATCTGGATTTTTCTTGACTCTAAAGACCCATCTGCAAGGAAGAGCTTTTACATTGTTTGGAAGAGTTTCCAGTGTCCATGTTTTATTTTCCTTCAAGGAACTTATTTCTGATTCCATGGCCTTTATCCAGAAATTTTTCTCTTTAGAATTAATGGCTTCTTCATATGACTGTGGCTCATTCACTTCATGTATAAATGCTTGGGATGCCATTACATAATCTTCAAAACATTTAGGCTTCTTTAACTCACTGCGCTTTCTTAAGTTCATTGAAGGGGATTCTTTCTCATCTTCATTTTCAGAACTAGTCTCATCAGAAACTTCTAGATCTTGCTTCCCCTCATTTTCAACTTCTGGTATCTCAGGTTCAGGCAAAGGAAATTCTGCTGGATCTTGAATTTCTTCTTTTACATTTTCTTTAACCTGGTCTTTGTGATTTGACTCTTCTTTCTCGTCTTGTAGTGTCAACTCAGTTCTGTCTTCACATTTACTAGCTTTTTCTTCAAAGATCACATCTCTTGATAGAATTACACAGTGATTTTTCTTGTCATAGATTCTGTAGCGCTCATCACCATCATATCCCACAAGGTAGCCTTTCACAGCTTTGCTGTCCATCTTTCTTCTTCTTTGAGCAGGTGTATGTGCATAGCATGTACATCCTATTATACGTAGGTGTTTAATTCGGGGTTTCTTTTTAAACCATAGCTCATAGGGACTCGTATCTTCTACAGATGACTTGCCTGTCCTGTTAAGGATATAGATAGCTGAACTAACTAATTCTGCCCAGATTGCTGCAGGGAATTCGGCTTCAGGATTAGAATATCTAAATGTTCTGGCCATTTCAACAATAGTGCGAATTTCACGCTCACTGCTTCCATTTTGTTGTGGAGTGTAGGGTGCTGTCAGTCTTGGGGTGATTCCTTTCAACTTCAGGCTCTCTCGAATATCTTCATTGTCAAATTCACCACCATTGTCACTCAGGAATTCTTTTATGGAATGTCCCAATACTTTAGCATGTGTTTCATCACATTTTTCACTTCTGACTTCTCTTTAATAATATAGCCATAACGAAACTTGGTAAAACTATCTTTGAAGAGAACAAAGTATCTTTTCTTCTGAAAGGAATAGTCAAAAGGTCCACACACATCAGCAGTAATTAATTCACCGGGCTCAGATGCTTTCTTCCTGGTGCCAAATAATAACCTGTGTGCTTTGCCATAAATGCATGGTTCACATAATTCTTTATCTAAATTTACACTAATGCCTAATTCTTTTTCAAGCATATTTCTTATGTGACGTTTGTCCTGATGACCCCATCTTTCATGGTACAGCTGTAACAAGGAGCTTTCAGCTTCAGCAGTATGCACTTCTGTCACTTCTTCAAGTTGAATGGGCTCAATATCTGCTTTGAATAATGTTCCATTTACAGTGCGAGATCCATGCAACACTGCTTCACCATTGATCTTCAGCCAGCACTCTGTAGGTGTTGAAACAAATTCACTATTTGGATTTCTGTCTTGAGCAGCAAGTACAGAAAATAAATTTCTACTTATTTTTGGCACATACCAGACTTCTTTCAGGAAAATTTCTTGGCTTCTTCCACGAATGGTTGCTCTAACTTTAATAGTGCCTTTACCTAGTGCTTCTAGCATTTCGTTACCGGCAGCCTTAATGCCACAAGGATTACTGAATTTCGTAAAATCAATGAAGTATGTGGAACAGTTTGTGACGTGCTTTGTTGCTCCATTGTCGATCCAGTATGCTGAACTGCTATCCACTGCACAGACCTCTTCACATATGGACATCAATGCTATGTTTGCTGATGCTGCATTTGAAGTCTTCTTTGGAGGTCTTCCATCAGCAATCCACTTTCGACAGAACTTGACCCAATGTCCACTCTGGTGACAGTAATTGCATTTTCCTATCTGTTTTTTATTTTTCGCATTTCCTTTTACTTTAAATGCTTTAGCTTCTAATGCATGTTGACTCTGTACATCATTCTTTGAACCTTCTTCTTTATATTCTCTTTCTTGAGAGCATAATTGTGTAGTCAGTTCATCAATGGTCCTCTTTTCTTCATTCAAAAGTAGCCAGCTTGACTTGAAAGAACGATACTCTTGAGGTAGTGTATCCAGAATTTTGCATATCAATAACATCTGAGGCAACTGAGATTCTTGTTTTCTTTGAAGACCTAAGTTCAATTCATTCCAAAGATTTTTTTAACTTCGATAAATGTGCTGCCATGTTATCATTCACTGTCCACTTACACTGGAAAAATTGTAGACAAATGTTATATAACTGGTTGTCAGATGTTGCTTCAAAAAGCTTGTGAAGTTCCAGCCAAACTTCTCTAGCGGTATCAAACCTCATTATTTTTTGCATTGTTTCTTCAGTCATGGAATTAGTTAACACCATCATAGCACATGTGTTACCCTTTTTATACTTCGCGAGATCAATATCGTATTTCTTCAATGTTGCTTCATCAGCTCCTGTAGGTGGCTGATCTGGTTTTATTATTTTTCCTTCAACGATCTCTAAAGCGTCGGCATAATAGTTCAAAGCAAATTTAATACGATATTTCCACATCGGCCAATCCGATTCTCCACTGAGTGGTTTCAACTGCAATTTTCCTACCTCCATAATTCACTAAGTGCTGTTCTTCGCTGTTAACGGTAAACAAAAAAAAGGCTGGTGAACACTTGAATATTAAATCCACTTCAATCAATCTAGAGCTTTCTTTAAACAAAACTTGATTTTAGGACTTAAACATGAGGAGAAAAAACTTTGCCGTTCTTGCCGACCGCGTGGTTAGGGTTACTGCTGATTCGCAAAGATTCTAAAACTTCTACATTTTAAAAACAAACTTTTCTATCACTGCAGCGCATTACAGCGTGCATAAACCCATAACCTATTGAATTTAGAAGTTAAACAAACTAATTAAGCATATATCAGCAACTAATCCATATTTATTAGAAACATCGTACACTCGCAGCGACAGGTAAACAGAATAACAGCTCGACTGAGCTTGCTTCTCAAAGTAGAAGTTGAAGTAGTAAAAAAGTGTTGCCAATACGAAAATAAAAACAAAATGTTACATACCCATTACATAGTTGTTGTTTTTCTTCTTTTAACATTATTTTTACATTATACAAAGATATAACTGCAATAAAAATAAGTTATTTTAGTGGATACATCTCAAATACTTATATCAACATTTTTATTAGAGTATATGAGGTATACTTCGAAAATTAAGTGGATATCAGTAGAGAAGAAATAAGAGTACTGCACCAGTGGAGGGACGGAGGGATCGGAAGTGAGGATCCCTCCACCGTAGATAAGAGCCTCCACCGTAGATAAGAGAACCTTCACCGTAGATAAGAGAACCTCCACCGCAAATAAGGAAGTTGTTATGATAAAGAATTTAATGAATCTTTAATTATGATTTTAAAAGAATTATGGTAATTTGAAATAGTTAGAAATATTTTAAACTTAGAAAAAAAATTATGATTTTAAGAATTTCTTATGTTTGATCAGATCTTTTTTTTTAATTTGTCAACACATTTTTCTTATACTTAAAAAAGAAAGAGATATACTCACCTTGGAATCGAACCCGGCACTTTCCCTCGGCGGTGCTGCCATCTGTTAGTCGATTCAAGAGAATTTATTTTTAAATAAAGATAATTTTATTTGTTTTTTTAGCAAGACCTGGAATTGAACCCGAGACAAAAAATTCCCGCGGGATGGTAGTTTACAAGCGATTTAACCACTATCCCACAGGAATATAACTGAATGGGCTGATTTAATATATAAATAGGTGTTTTTAAGTGGATTTCATTTAGTATTCAACATGATGCCTTCACGTGAGGAAGGAACAGTTGTTGTCTGTTTATATTTTTTAATGTGTATTTTTTTCACCGTTCTTTATATTTTTAGTGAGGGTTCAAAATTTAATGTAGATTTTATATTAAATTTAAACGAAACGGGAAATTTATCCTTTTCGATATGATGCGTTTTCGAATTTATGTGAATAACAATCAATTTAATTGCTGCAATGGAACAGACTCATCAAAATCCAGCTCATGTTGCAAGTTTTGGTGGTGTAAATGCTTTATACCGTGCTGTAAAAGTAAAAATAGCCAAGAAGAGGATTCAGGAATGGTTAGAAGGTGTAGATGCGTACAGCCTTCACAAACCGATTCGGAGAAAATTTCCAACGAATCGAGTCATAGTGTACACAATCGATCAGCAGTGGCAGACAGATTTAGTCGATTTAAGCAGTTTGCAGAAGTACAATCAAGGGTACCGCTACATTTTAACCTGTATCGACGTTCTATCTAAATTTGCTTGGGCGATACCATTAAAAACTAAAAAAGGGGAAGAGATTAAGAAAGCTTTTCAAAAAATGTTTATGTCACGAAAGCCTAAATTACTTCAAAGTGACAGTGGTACCGAGTTCGTCAACAGGGTGTTTCAAAAGTTTTTAAAGGATGAAGGTGTTAGGTTTTTCAAAACTTTTAACAATACGAAAGCATCTGTAGTAGAGCGATTTAATCGTACTTTGAAAACTAAAATGTGGAAATATTTCACTAGTCGACACACTTACTGTTACGTAGACGTGTTAGATCAATTTTTGCATAGTTATAATCATACTTATCATTCGAGTATTAAAAGGGCACCGATCGAAGTGACGTCGGAAAACGAAAGTGACGTATGGTTTACATTATACGGGGATATGGAAACTGAAAAGAGAAAGCCTTGTACGCGTTTCAACCGGGGGATACTGTACGCGTGTCTAAACAAAAATTAACCTTTGAAAAAGGTTATGAAACCAACTGGACGGAAGAGTTATTTGTAGTGACCGAATGCGTACCGCGAAACCCGCCTGTCTATCGGATCAAGGACCTTATGAACGAACCGATTCAAGGAACGTTTTATGCCCAAGAGCTTCAAAAAGTACAACCTAAAAAGGACTATACTATCGAAAAAATATTGAAAAAGCGAATGAGAAAAGGACAATTTGAATATAAAGTGAAATATAAAGGTTATCCTTCCAAATTCGACCAATGGATACCGGCTTCTAATTTATTCGTTTTATAAATTGCGACGACGTAGATTTTAAGAATCATTTGTCATCATGTCGTTCTACGTGACGTTACCCTCGGACAGTTCTTTAAATTATTACCCGGAAAATAAAATTTCACATTTTATTACGAGATTACCCGCTCCCCGCGACTTAAAAGGGGAATGGGAAGTAGGGATTGTGGAATTGATTTATCCACATATATGGAAAAATATAATGGAGAACGGAAATGAATATGATACAGGTGCAGGCGTGATGAAAAAAGCGAGAATACCTCCTGGACTTTACGAAAAGCCAAATGAGATTATTAAATGGATTAATTATCAAAATTTAATGGTAATATTGCGTTTAACTATAACAAGTATACTAGAAAAGTAGATATTACTTTAAACTCGAAAGCAAGAATAATTTTATATTCAGGACTTGCAGAATGTTTAGGATTTCTACCGGGAGAGGTAGGTGAAAACGAAATACCCACATCCGATACTAGGGTTATAGTAAGTCCTTATGTTGCCGACCCGAATGTCGATTTTAAGTTATTATATATATACAGTGATATAGTGGAACCGCAAATTGTAGGTCATACGGTTGCTCCCCTGTTACGTGTGATTACCGTGAAAGGACAAGATGGTGATATGATTCATGAAATGTTTGATAGACCGCATTACTTACCGGTCTCGCGAAAGAATTTTCAAACTATTGAAACCGTTATAAGGACACACACAGGACGTTTAGTGTCATTTGAACGTGGACAGTTGATCGTGAAACTTCATTTTAGACAAAAGTATCTCTCATAATGTTTGTTCCCTACAAGTGCTGTGCAAAATCTTTTGAAAATTATTACTGTCACCAGTCGGGCAGCGGTTTGAACTATTACCAAGGTGCTGCTTTACAAAAAGGATATGGGTTAGGGGGATTGTTTAGATCCCTTTTTCGTGCAGCGATACCCCTTTTTAAATCGGGTGCGAAAGCGGTTGGTAAACAATTATTTCATACTGGGGTGGATGTGCTGAATGACTTGCCACGTGGTGCGGATATTAAAGACGCTGCCAAACGACGATTCAAAGAAGCAGGTCAAAATTTGACCGACAAAGCTGCAACTAAAATGAAAACAATGATTGGTTCAGGACAACGCTATAAAAAGAGAAAGCGTTCTAATAAAACCGTCATTCGTCTCAAAGTGAAGAAAGTGAAAACACACGATATTTTTGCTTCATAATGTCGGGACTGATTCATAAAGATTCCCCTGCCTGTGTCAAATCCGAATTAGACTTGTTTTTGATTCCACCCACGCAGACAGCTATTGAAAAAGGACATTTTGTTGAATTTCACCCTCTAGCAAATATTCGCGATGGGGGACCCGTGGAATTTAACATCACGGGTAATGGGGAAGAATATATTGATTTATCCTCCTCGCACATGTACCTAAAAGTGAAAATTGTGAATGCTGACGGAACTGCTCTGGCTGATAATGAACCTGTTGCACCTGTTAATTTATTTTTTCACGCATTGTTTTCCCAGATCGATGTGAGTTTGAATGAAAGATTAATATCCTCTTCGAGTAACACTTATCCCTATCGTGCCTATATCGAAACTTTATTGAATTATGGCGAAGATGCTAAGAAAAGTTTATTAACCTGTGAATGTTTCTACAAAGATAAGAATTTAACTGTATCAGATCCTATACCACAAGCCCCACCTGAAAACTCGGTGTGAACTGACTAAAAACAGTAAAATCTTAGATATGATTAGACCTCTACACTGTGATATTTTTCAGCAGAATCGCCTGTTATTGAATATGGTTGATTTGAAAATTAAAATGATTCGAAGCCCTCCTCAGTTTTGTTTAATGACTAGACAAGTCGCTGGTCAGGATAAGAAGTTTAACGTTGTATTGGAACATGCTTCTTTATTTATTCGTAAAGTGAAAGTAAATCCTGGAGTTTTATTGGGACATGCAAAAGCTTTGGAGAAAAATTCTGCGAAATACCCGATCGACCGAGTTTTATACTAGACTTATACTATTCCTTCAGGAAGTATGTGTTTTATGCAGGATAATGTGTTTCTGGGAGCTATGCCAAAACGCATAATTATTGGATTGTTAGATAATACAGCCATGAGTGGTAGATATGAGTTAAACCCCTTTTATTTTAATCATTATAATGTAAACTTTTTAAGTGTGTATGTAGATGGTCAACCTGTACCTAGTAAACCTTTAGAACTGAATTTTCGAGACAAAAACTATATAAGAGCTTATCATCGATTATTCTCTGGTTTTAATCGCGATGCTGGGAATTTTATATCCCGTGAAGATTTCGCTGATGGACACACTTTGTTTGCTTTTGATCTAAGTCCCGATTTGTGTGACGGACCTCACCTGAATTTACAACAACAAGGAAATTTAAGAATTGAGATTAAATTTTCTAATGCTTTAACATCTACTATCTCCGTGTTTGTATATGGTGAATTTGAAAACATTATAGAAATTACTAAGTCCCGACACGTTTTATGTGACTTTGCTAATTAATGAAAATGAACTCTTTGCAAATCAAGAATATTTTATCACGTGACAAAGTAACGAAAAAATATTTTTTGGATGTGTTCCCAATTGACCAATTACCCGAGGAGATTGTGCATTATCCTACCTGTTTCATATGTAACACGGATGATTCATCCGAACCTGGAATGCATTGGTTAGCATTCTTTATACAATCTGATGATGAAGTGGAATTCTTCGATTCATATGGAAACGAGCCGAGTTTTTTTAAAGGACCTATAAACAACTTTGTATCCCGTTTTGCTTATATGAACTATAACCCTCTTATGCTGCAGAGTACTACAACTGCCGTGTGTGGACAATATTGTGTTTATTATTTGTACTGTAGATGCAGGGGAAAAACCCTTAAAGATTTTTTTATCAATGTTTGTAACCAAGAATGTGTTTAACGACCAAAGAGTCTATAATTTTGTTGCTAAAAGATTTCGTGTGTATGCTAATTTTTATCAATAAATACTTATTTAAACTGTATGTATTTTGTGTCTGTGTTCATTCATCATGGAGTTTCCGCAGTTACAACACCCTTTTACTATGATTCTGGCAGGTCCTACCGGATGCGGTAAATCATTTTTTATGAGAGATTTGTTACATTATAAAAAACAAATGTTTCATCCTCCAATCGATAAAGTGGTATGGTTTTATGGTATTTATCAAACTTTATACGACGAAATACCTGACGTGACTTTTGTAGAAGGGTTTCCCTCTAATTTTAAGGAATATCTAAGTGGTAACACTTTGTTTGTGATAGACGATTTAATGGCGGAATGTAGTAACGATAAACGATTGACTTCGTTATTTACGAAAGGCAGTCATCATTTAAATCTAAGTGTTGTATTTTTAACACAAATTTTTTTTCAAAAAGGAAGTGAAATTAGAACAGTTTCCTTAAATGCCCAATACATTTTCCTGTTTAAAAATCGTCGCGATTTAAGTCAAATCATGCATTTAGGTAGACAGTTGTATCCTAAATAATCAAAATTTTTTCAAGAAGTGTATGAGGATGCCACAAAGAAACCCTTTTCCTACCTGTTTATAGATTTGAAAAATGAAACAGATGAAGAGATGAGATTATGAACTGAAATCCTACCCAATCAAATTCAATTTTTGTATAAATATAAATAAACGATTTGCAATCGTGAAACATCAGTTGCTAACATGACTTTGTCAAAGCAACAACTAAGAGATTTAGAATTGATTCGAACGTGTCCCCAGAGATTACGAAAATATTTTTTAAAAAAATTACCTAATCGTACTGTTAAAGCTATTTGCGAGTGTGCTCTGAACGTTTTGAAAGGTAACGTACCTCTCACTACTTGTCAGAAACGATCGTTAGCGAAATATAAGACGACTCTTAGAAAAATTGGGACAAAAAAAAAGTTCTTTATTCACTAAAAAGAAACTGATTGTGCAACAAGGTGGATTTTTAAACGTTTTAATTCCTGCAGCTATAACTGCACTCAGCACACTCATTCATGGAATTCGCTAAAAAATATGCTTTAGTACCCGAAGAGGTGTTGAACAAACATACTCCTTCGCAAAGACAATTGAGTGAACTGGATAAAGCATTGCTAAAAATATTAAACAGTTCGTTACCAGATTATGAAAAAGTACGACGTTATTATGAGTTATTACAAAGAAAAATGAATTTACAAGAAAACAATCTCCCATGGGTTCATCGCGAGAATGAAGAGTCTTCAGTGAAACCCGAAACCGAATCTGCGAAACCCGAACCTGTGAAACTTGCTTCTGTGAAACCCGAACCCGTGCAAGACTATGAACAACTTGCTTTAACTAGAGTGCCTAAAAGAATGAAGAATCAAGCTATGAATTTACTTGGATTTTTTAAAACAAGCCCCCACAAATTGGAATGGGACGAAACAGGCGAAGTGACTTATAAAAACCGTAAAATAAAGAACTCTAATATTGCTGATTTATTAAATTTAATATTTTCTACGAATAAGAGAGTACCTATCAATGCACAGGGCGAATTGTTACAAGCCCTTAATGATATGCATATGCCTAAAACTTTTATTAAAAACAAATTTTTGTTATCTTCTGTACCCAAGGAACGAAAACGTTCAAATGTAACCTCCTATTGGTTAAATTATTAATAAAAAGTATTTTTTAATATAAAACACTGGTCTCTTTATTTATGTTTAAATATATAGTATATAAAAATTGAGCTTACCTCTACACTTAGCGTCCTCTTCTTCCAGTCGCACGAGGTGAAATGAACGATAACGCTATTTCTTATCAAAATCACGTGCTCTTATCAAGACCACGTGGTCTTATCTACTACTACGTCACTTGACATTGCCCACTGTATTAGTGGAAGGTTTGTGCTATCTGTCACGTAGCTCACTACGTCATACTAAGATACAATCAGTATAAAAGACCTCATTTCGCTTGTTGTTTCTGCTTGTGTTAGACGTGTTTTTAAACATGGCTACTTCTTTCTTCGAAAACGGATTAAATGTGAGTTATTATGCAAATTTTATTGAGAAGACGAAAACTGATGTCTTTTTTGAACAGTTAAAAATTCTGCCGTTTTACACCTCTACTTTTAAAATTTGGGGTAAGGATGTTGTACCTAAGCGACAAGTGTTAGCCTATGGCGATGCTGGACATTCCTATGCTTTCAGCGGTACCCAAGTAGCTGCCCAGCCATGGACTCCCTTAATGACGGAACTGCGAAATCTTGTGGAAAAACATATTGGGTGTTATGACGGAGATTTTCGTCAACGCAGTAACCCAGTTTCATGTTTAAATTTGCCTTGACGAAGTTGCTAAAAAATCTGTTGACTTAAACAATCCTTTGCAGATCAAAGAAGAAGAAACAATTAACTAAACTGGTATTTATTGACAAGTTTGTAAAAACAATCTTCTTCAAACATGAATTACATCTTTTCTTGAAGCACAGATGAACATACCAATCTCTAACGGAAATTGGGATGGGGAGGAGAGGAGGAACACAAAAACTTTACGTGTTACACTGACCGAGTCTCAATCGAAAAGCTTACCTAAATCTGCCAGCCACAGAGAGCTTAAAATTGCAACCCCAAAAATTGGCATCCTTAATATTCAGCCAAAAGAATGCCAAGCAGTTTCTTTGTCCTTCTAACATATTAATACAAAATTTTTGAATATCAAAAAGTCGTTATAAAGTTAGATCGCTTTGACATTGAGAAGCAACGCCAAATGAACTTCAACTCTCAACGTACATAAAAGGGCGACGCTTAGGCCGCAAAAATCCATTATAAATCTATTTTTAGAATTATAATGACCCACTTGAAATAATAATAGGTTTTTAACGTAAACATACAAGGGTAATAAACATGAAATGAAATGATTATTTTATTTTATTAATAGCTGTATATGCTAGAAACAGGTTGATAACGACTTTTTAAATTACCCTCTGAAAATAAATAATTATAGCTAAATTGATTTAATGTAAACACTAGATTAATAAACATGAATTGAAATGACTGTTATTATTTTATTAATAGCTACTTGTGCTAGAAGTAGGCTGATACGAATTTTTAAATTACCCTCTCAAAATAAATAATAATAGCTTAATTGATTTAATCCATTCGGGGAAATGTATAAACAAAACTACTTTTCAAAAACCCCGATATAAAAATTGCTTTATTTTATTATGAGAGTAATGCGTTTGTAACAAAACAGACAAAGAACACAAATTTTGATTTCTAAATAAAACGGGAAATTCTATATAATTAATTAATTGAATTAGATAAATTTAAAAAGATTTTTTTTTATTTTATTAATCCCTCCTTCTTGTTATATATTAAATTTGAATAAATAAATAAACTTTTAAAGGACATATGTGTGAGAACACTCACACAGGTGTGCTTATAATTATGTATTACTAAATATGTATTGCGATGGTCAAAGTTATATTTCGCAGCACAAGGACAATGAAAACAGCTTGGATGATACTTTTCCTATCACTGTGTTAAGCTTTGGTGCGTCAAGAAAAATAGAATTCAAAAAACCGAATGCACCGTCTACAGTCATTAACTTGGAGCATGGTTCTCTATATACTATGAGCAAGCCCACCAATGAACTTTTTACCCACGGAATTGCTCCTGACCCGTCCATTAAAAATTCAAGAATAAGTTTAACGTTTCGTCATTTGATTTGCGTATCTCCACCCCTGAAAAAAATCTAGATTGAACATCGAACCACAGTTTGAAAAACTCTACTTCCTGAACCACAAATGGAAAAAACTGTGCTTCCTAAAAACAACAACAACGATTTTCCTCAGAACAACAACGATTGGCTTGAAAAATATTACCAAGAGAAAGACAAGCCTAATCCTCTCCTCGCCGAATGGGATATTGGTTGGCTTACCTTTATCCAAGTAATGTTAGAAAATGACGTTTTTCTGCGATTGCATGTACGGAGTTTCAAAGAAACTCATGATGGGAAACGGTACCCGACAAATAATGGCGTTATTCTAACATCGGCAACCTGGGATCATTTTCAAAGTAAGATAAACTCTTTTAATTTTTCTTCAGTAACAGATACTTTTATTAGCAATAACCAGTTATTAACTGCATTTTGGGATGAGGATAACTGTTATTTACAGCAAATTTTTAAAACTAAAGACAATGGTTTTTATTTCACGCCGAATGGCATTAAACTTGGTAGAAGTCATTTAATAAGGACTAATGAAATAAAATCCCAAATTAGTGATTGTCTTATTGAAGGAATTTTAACAAAACAGATTCCTGCCATAGTGTTGAATAAATCTGACATGTAATTCGCACATTGATATTCATGAAACAAAAGAACATAATATTAATTGCATTTGTGAAGAGGTGAAATCTAATATTGAAAAATTATATGTATGTGAAGCTTGCTTAATCTCCCATCCTTCTCGATTTCGGCATAATTGTATCATGTTAAATGCACAGAAAAAATTCAATGTGATGAAAGAAACTGTGTTACTGAATTTAAATTGTTACAAAATTGCTAAAAATATTTTTTCGAAGTGTTTCTGCAATTACAGTTTATCTTTTTTGAGGAATACACTGTAGAATATTTTGATAAATTGTTTGAAGACTGCTTTTGTAAAACATAATTGGCGAAAATATCTTTACAAAAAAAAAATGTATTTGTAATAATACACTATATAATATTTTGCTAAATTGTTTGAAGAGTGTTTTGTGAAACATAATGTGTATATATGTAGAATCTTTAATAAATAATTTTTGTGTTTAAAAAATTGTCTGTCTTTAAAAAAATATATATATATATATATATTATTATGTTTTTCTTAGAATTTTGAATATCTATAAATCAGCTTGAATCATTAGTTTTGATAATGTAAGGAACAACAAACTATTATCTTTTCTAGAAAATTACCAATTGTTTCTCTAAAGAATTGCAAACTCAGTTTATCTATTTACATGAGATTGTTTTTAGAAAACAAAATAAACCTATCTTTTGTTAGACTAAATAGTGATGAGAACACGAATTATCAGAGAAAAGTTAGTAAGTATTGTTTACTATCTGCTGGAGTCAAATAATGAAACATTGCATTTGTTTAGATAGTACTAAGATTCTTAAAATTAAGCGTCATGATAAGAGAGTACATTCTCTTTAAAACAAATAACTGCCTTTAAAATACTCGACTTTGATAAAAAGAAGTTAAAGTCTAACTAAATATAAAGAATGCTTTTTATCAGGATATCTTAAAATTAAAACTGATTTGTAATTAAGTCTCATTTGATAAGAGAGTATACTGTCTAACTAAATATATTTATCGATTCCGTTCGCAGACTAACTTATCTGAATTTTCCCATACTGAATACAAAGTTCTAGAATATGATGTCATGATAACGAAGATTCGGGATGTATCGTCATCCTCATGTGAGACGTGCAGAGATATCTAAAAAATTATTACGACATTCGTAGATACGAAAAAGGGTTTAAATACTGTTACCTAAAGTCATTTCTTATCAGTTCTATTCCAACTGTACTGCCATCACCTTGCCGTTAGCTTATTAAAGATTTTCACTATCATGGATTTTCCTCCAAGCGATAATGAAGTAAGTGTTTTGGTTTATCTTTTATAATTTTGAATGTATGAATAGGAAATTAAATATTCTTATATTTAATATGTGTGAATGGATGTAAATACTATTTTAAGTTCATATTAGGTTTAATTTTTTTTAAGCAGTCATTAATATTTTTTAACTTAACGTATATTATCCATTGCAATTTAATAAACGATACTTTGTTATTATGTGTGAATGCATGCAAATACTATTTTAAGTATTAGAAAATTTTTAATTCTTCCCTTTATTGATAAATAAGCGACTTATTACATAGTAATCTATATTTATTTTTAAAAATATGTGTAAAATTTTTGAGAATTTAGAAAATAGATTCCTACATTTATATTTTTAAACTTAGACTATATTATCCATTGCAATTTAATAAACGATACTTTGTTATTATGTGTGAATGCATGCAAATACTATTTTAAGTATTAGAAAATTTTTAATTCTTCCCTTTATTGATAAATAAGCGACTTATTACATAGTAATCTATATTTATTTTTAAAAATATGTGTAAAATTTTTGAGAATTTAGAAAATAGATTCCTACATTTATATTTTTAAACTTAGACTATATTATCCATTGCAATTTAATAAACGATATTTTGTTATTATGTGTGAATGCATGCAAATACTATTTTAAGTATTAGAAAATTTTTAATTCTTCCCTTTATTGATAAATAAGCGACTTATTACATACTAATCTATATATGAATTTTTTCGATTTATGTATATTTATTTTTAAAAATATGTGTAAAATTTTTGAGAATTTAGAAAATAGATTCCTACATTTATATTTTTAAACTTAGACTATATTATCCATTGCAATTTAATAAATGATACTTTGTTATTATGTGTGAATGCATGCAAATACTATTTTAAGTATTAGAAAATTTTTAATTCTTCCCTTTATTGATAAATAAGCGACTTATTACATAGTAATCTATATATGAATTTTTTCGATATACGTATATTTATTAAATATTCTTATTAAAAAAAAAAAAAAAAAAAAAAAAAAAAAAATGTGTAAAATTTTAGAAAATAGATTCCTACATTTATACTTTTAAACTTAGACTATATTATCCATTGCAATTTGTAAGCAGACATTATATTTTTAAGTTAGTTTATATAGGATAGTCTATATTATCCCTTTATTTTAAAATATACTTCACATGGTTGTATGAAACAAAAAAAAAACTATATTCCTTTTTTATTTTTACTTTTTATACAGTTCTCGTTCTTTACCGATGGTGAACTGTATGAGATTCTAGGAGCCAATGATATCGACTGGGATATTTCCTTTGATGATTTGGTACGGGTCTTTCATTAATATTTTTACATCTTAATTTATTTCAATTAAATATTGTTTTAATTAAAAAATAATAATAATATTTTTAGATGGATGCATCGCCATCGGCTCCTGGATTTGAGCATGTAGATACCTCTAAGGCTACTCAAAATTTTAATGAAGCTTTGAACACGGTAATAATTATTTTATATAAACTTTTTTTTCTACAATTGTAAAATTATTTATTAACTATTTTTGTTTCTTTTTTTTTATTAATATATTTATGTATATGTTTTTTTTTTCAGGTGTCCCGATACCAGGATCCTGGTGAAGGAACCTCAACAGGCCCACCCGTTGTCAATGCTGTACCAATTTTAAATCCTTTGTTATTCTGTGGGATTTGTGAAAAAGAGTTCGGTGAAAGTGCTGCACTGATACGTCACTTAAAAACACATGCAAGTATCACTTCGACCATACTAATTAAAACCTATTTTTGTAAATATATTTGTGAAAATCATATATATATATATATATATATTAAAAAATCATGTTTAATTAAAAAAATTGTTTTATTTCTTTTTATAGTCAACTGCTGCTGCCCCCGTGCCTGATGTTGACATCATGCCTGTATCTGATGTTGGCCCCGTACCTAATGTTGTCGTCATGCCTGTATCTGATGTTGCCCCCGTAGCTGCTAACTCTACCGCTCTCGTGCCTACCGATGCCTCTTCTCAGCCTCCATCATCTAAAAACAAGGTATGTGATATTTTTTATTGTTAGATTTTCATAATAGAGTTAAGTAAAATTTTCATTGGGGTAGAATTACATTTTCGTTGGGTAAATTTTAACTTTGTTAGGTTTACATTTTTAAAAAATATACTTTTTAAGTCAGGTCTATATTTTTAAAAGACACTTTATTTAATTTTTAAATAATAAGGTTAAAAACACTTTATTTTTAAATATTTATTTAATTTTTAAAAATGAGAGGTTTATACATTCAAACAATTAAATATTAAGGTTAAAAACACTTTATTTTTAAATATTTAAAAAACACTTTATTTTAACATAATTAAAAAATAATAAAAAAATAAATAAATAAAATAATGTTAGGTTTATGCATTCAAATAATTAAAAAAAAATATATATATATTACGTTTGAACACATTGAAATAAATTTTTTACTTTAAAGCTGGGTTTCTAAAACACACTATTTCTTAATTTTCAGGTTTGTCCTACATGCGGTAAAGAATTTAATAATAGAACAAAACTTAACCGACATATGAACACTCACAAAAATCAAAAATTATTTATATGTCTTCACTGCCATAAAGAATTTTCCCGAAAGGATAATTTGAATAGACATTTAAAATTTCATAATGAAAGTGTGCTTAATGAAGAAAAACATACCTGTACAGTTTGTAACAAACAGTTTTCGAGAAAAGACAGTCTTCTAAGACACATGCCAATTCATCAGAAGTCGCATTATACCTGTCGTGAATGTCCACATAAATTCTCTTCAAAAAACAAACTTATGGAACATGAACGTATCCACCATTCAAAGCCATTCGTCTCATTAAAGAAACCGAAACCAACAAAACCTCGTCCCCAAACTGAGGCGCTTGACACGTTTAAAACAATTTTCATTCATCCTGATGAAAGCAATCAATACGATTTAAAAGTATTTTTTGATTCAATTCATGGTGAACTGTACCAAAAAATTGAGAATGAAATGTATCAAAAGGGTGGTATAAAGTGGTACATGATATTAAAAACCGTAATGGAAAGAGAAACACCAAATCAAGGTACTTGTGGTGCATTCCATTCGAGCTTACCCCATGGACTGTGAACTGTTTGCGCACCTTTCTGCGCATGTAAAGACTGGACTTTAGTATAAACACCTCAATCTATTATTTTATGGATTGGCAACACGGCATTCATGGAGATCACTGTTTTCATTCACCAAGTTTGTTGCTTGGCTGTATTTTTGCAAGCAGATATTTTCAATAACGATGTTTTATTTTGCATTAAAGTTTGTTTGTTAAATTTAATTGATAGGCGAGTTTAATTAACTTTATTTTTACTATCAAATTATGGTACAAAACGACCATAATGGTGACCTTAGTTTTAGTGCACGAAACCATCTGATGTCGTCTATCTTTCATCTTTCAACATCGTGTTAAATAATTACTCTGGAGCTAAGGAAACGCAGCAATATTATTTTAATATGGGTATAAAATTCAATTAAGCCTATATTTTGTGAAAATGAATCATGTGTGATTTGCAACACGTCGACAAGATTACCCACTTCCTACATCGTGCTACTCTGAGCAATATTTCTTCAGTATAGGAAAATTTTCATTATTTTTGTGTATTTTTTCTACTTCGAAGGTAAGCACCTGTTTTATTTCATTTTCTGAAATTGTCAGGGTTATGGAGTGCCTTTTAAAGTCCGTTTTATTGCACATGGTTAGTTTCACCGCTAAATATGATATTTATTAACGGTTCAGTATTATTATTTGTGTTAATTCCTGTATATATTTTTCTTTTCCTCACATTCTGTTGTAACTTACTGTAATTTTTATTTCTCTTCATTGTGTACTGTATTTTTTTTCCACCTTGCCATTATGCCATCTGAGTTGGATAATACCATATCTAAAGTGGCTGTTAAACCACCCCCTTTTTGGAAAGCCTATCCA
Source organism: Salticus scenicus (assembly GCA_963930645.1). NCBI lineage: Eukaryota > Metazoa > Arthropoda > Arachnida > Araneae > Salticidae > Salticus > Salticus scenicus. Next base: position 241,425,264 of record OZ005652.1, read on the forward strand.
ACGCTTTGGTTTGCCCAATTAGAAGTGCAATTTGCGATTTCTTCCATCACACAGGATGAAACAAAATTTTATTGTGTAACTTCCGCGATAGAACCTGAAATTTTGCATGCTGTTCGGGATATAATTTTAAACCCTCCTTCTAGTGATAAATATGCCACCTTAAAAAAACGACTCATTGAGCAACATGCTGAAAGTGAGGAGTCTCAGATTAGAAGGCTTTTGCAGGGCATCGAGCTTGGCGACCAACGCCCATCGCAATTGCTGAATCGTATGCGCAGCTTGGCTGGCGCATTAGTTGGCGATACCTTGCTTAAATCCCTCTGGTTAGCCCGACTGCCTACGCAAGTTCAAAGTATACTGGCGCTCTAAATGAAAATTTAACTCAGTTAGCCACCACTGCAGACAAAATACATGAATTGACACCATTACTTCCATGCAACCGGTTAGTGTTTCCCAGTCACCTCTTGAGCTGCAGATTTCTGCTTTGACAAAACAGGTGGAGGAATTAGCAAAAATTGTCAATGATCGTTCACGTTCTCGTGATCGCTACGAAAATTCTCGTAATCGCGTTCGTAGTCATTCTCGGGGTAGACGCTTCAAAGAGCTTTAGGATGGCATGTGCTTTTACCACACAAACTTTGGTTCAAAAGCTAAAAAATGCAAGACTGGCTGTAAGTATTTTACGGAAAACTAGATCGGCGATCGCTCACTGGCCATGATGACGACCGCCGCAACGTAAATCGCATTTTATTGGCCGACCGTTCTTCTAAAATTCAATTCTTGATTGACACTGGGGCTGACGTGTCGGTTCTGCCAAAAAACAAAGTTTTGTCTCCTAGAGTTCAGGAAAATTTAGTGTTATATGCAGCGAATGGTTCAAAAATTCACACATATGGCACTAAACGCTTAACTTTAGATTTAAATCTGAGACGTTCCTTCACTTGGTCATTTGTTATTGCATATGTTCAACAACCCATTATTGGTGTTGATTTCCTGAAGCATTTCAATCTGTTTATTGATGTAAAAAACAATTGCCTAATTGATTCCCAAACTAAATTGTCATCTCGAGGAAAATTTCCTAATATTTGTTCCCTAGATACAACAATTTCCATTTTGTTGGGCGATACTAAATACAATAAGTTACTTAGCCAGTACCCAGAACTTATCAGTCCTTCCCAAATTGTACACAATCCTGTAAATAATACTTCATCATTTAATGTTTTTCTTCATATCGAGACAAAAGGTCCCCCTGTTTACTGTAAACCTCGACGTTTATCTCCTGAATTATTAAAAGCTGCACGTCAGGAATTTGAATTTCTTATGTCCCAAGGGATTATTAGACCTTCAAAAAGCCCTTGGGCCAGTCCTTTGCACATGGTGCGTAAATCTAATGGTGATTGGCGTCCTTGTGGGGATTACCGTCGGTTGAATGCAGTTACAATTCCCGATCGGTATCCTGTGCCACACATTCAAGATTGCACGCAAATTTTCTCAGAAAAAAAATATTTTTTCAACATTAGACTTGACCCGAGCTTATCATCAAATTCCTGTGAACCCGGATGATGTTCCAAAAACAGCTGTAACCACTCCATTTGGACTTTTTGAATTCGTATCAATGCCATTCGGTTTGCGAAATGCTGGTCAGACATTTCAAAGGTTTATACACAGAGTCCTGTCTGGCCTAGATTTCTGCATCCCATATTATGATGACATCCTCGTTGCTTCCCACGATGAAGATGAGCATTTACTACATCTTCGTGAAGTATTTGATAGACTTCAGCAATATGGCCTTAAACTTAACCCATCAAAATGCCTTTTAGGAAAATCATCCGTCCCATTCCTAGGTTGTCCAATCACACCTGATGGCGTCAAGCCGCTACCTGAAAAAACTAAAGCTATTGTAGATTTCCCGAAACCCGCAACTGTCTCTGAGCTTAGACGTTTTTTACCAAACGCTGCCCATACTCAAGCTCCACTTCATGAATTTTTGAAGGACTCTAAAAAAAATGATAAACGTCCTGTACCATGGACTGATGATTCCTTTAGCGCTTTTGAAAATTGCAAAACTGATTTGACAAACGCAGCAACCCTTTGCTACCATGCTTCTGGCCAACAGCTGTCTTTGATGACAGATGCTTCCGACATTGCTCTCGGAGCTGTTCTAAATGCAGACACTCCCACAGGTCCTCGACCGTTAGGATTTTTCTCCCGTAAGCTCTCTGTGGCCGAACAAAAATACAGTACTTATGATAGAGAACTTCTTGCTATATATTGTTCAGTTAAATATTTTCGGTATAGTTTAGAAGGTACAAATTTTACAATATTCACCGACCATCGTCCTCTCACATTTTTGTTCGAAAAAAATTCAAATTCTGCTTCTCCTAGGCAAATAAGGCACTCCAGTTACATTGCTCAGTTTAGCACAGATATACGTCATACACCAGGCAACAGGAATGTTGTTGCTGATGCTCTTTCTCGTATCAGTGAAATCAAAGATAATCCACCTATTGACTTCCTCGCTTTGGCTGAAGCCCAAAAAGATGATAGTGAACTTAAATTGCTTCTTAAAGATCCAAACTGTTCTTTGAATTTTCAACCATTACAACTAAGTGATGACTTCCATATCATGTGTGATTCCAGTAACAATAAGATTCGACCATATGTACCAGCAGAGTTTAGGAAACAAATTTTCCACTCATTGCATGGACTTTCTCACCCTGGAATACGTGCTTCCAAAAAACTCATCCTAGACCGTTTTGTTTGGCCATCAGCTGCCAAAGATATTGTTGAGTGGACACGATCCTGTATAGACTGTCAGAAATCTAAAATATCTCGTCATACCCTGAGTGCACCTCAACAGTTCAATCTACCTTCTGCAAGATTTGAACATGTCCATGTCGACCTTGTAGGTCCTGTACCTCCATCCCATGGATACACATATATATGTACCTTTATTGACAGGTACACTAGATGGCCTGAAGCAATTCCAATCCATGACTCCACTGCAGAAACTGTATCGCATGTATTTGTGGAACATTGGGTTTCACGCTTTGGTGTGCCATCATTCATTACAACTTATCAGGGTCCTCAGTTTCAGTCTACCCTTTTCACATCTTTAACAGCTCTTCTTGGCACCAAGCGAATTCGCACGACCCCATACCATCCTAAGAGTAATGGATTAGTAGAGCGATTCCACAGATCTTTGAAACAAGCTCTTATGTGCCACAATGATCCACGATGGTCTGACACTCTTCCCCTAGTTCTTTTAGGCCTTAGAACTTCTTTCAAAGAAGATTTAGGTTGTACAGTTGCTGAATTGGTGTACGGGTGCACATTAAAGTTACCTAATGAATTCATTGCACCTTCACAATCTTTTACAGAGCACCCATCCGAAATGTTACAACGCTTGCGTAACAACATGCACAACTTGTCTCCTGTGCCAACGTCTGCACATTGCAACCCCAAAACACCATTTATACACCCAGCTCTAGAGACTTGTACTCATGTTTTCATTCGTCGGGATAGTGGAAAGCGACCCCTTCAACCACCCTATACTGGTCCTTGGACAGTCTTGGAGAGGAACCCCAAATTTTACAAACTCCTAGTGAACTCCAGAGAGACTACCATTAGCATTGACAGGTTGAAGCCTGCATTTTTTGACTTGTCTGATGCTCCAACCAGTGCTCCTTCCTCTGTGCTTCCTGTTCCAGCTCACCGTCCAGATGCAACAAGAAATCCCACAGATTCTCCAACATGTCAGACACCTCCTGTTTCTGTTCCACCCAGTACGACAACTCGTTCGGGACGGCGTGTGAAATTCAATCCACGCTATCTTTAATTTCAGTACCTTCGGTACTTGGGGTGGAATACTGTGGTGCATTCCATTCGAGCTTACCCCATGGACTGTGAACTGTTTGCGCACCTTTCTGCGCATGTAAAGACTGGACTTTAGTATAAACACCTCAATCTATTATTTTATGGATTGGCAACACGGCATTCATGGAGATCACTGTTTTCATTCACCAAGTTTGTTGCTTGGCTGTATTTTTGCAAGCAGATATTTTCAATAACGATGTTTTATTTTGCATTAAAGTTTGTTTGTTAAATTTAATTGATAGGCGAGTTTAATTAACTTTATTTTTACTATCAAATTATGGTACAAAACGACCATATACTGAATTGCTGACTACTTATTTTCATAGTCACCGTTATATACAATTAACTTCTGATAATTTACAAGAACAATTAAACGATGGTTTTTCAACGATTACTCAACGGTTAGAAGACTTTTTAGAACGTGGATCTGGGTGGAAATTAAGAAACATAGAATTATTAGAATTAAAAATGATGGTGTATGATCCACTGCGAGGAAGTAGTTTCATTAATCTCCCACCAAAACTTGCTTTAAAAAAAGCAATTTTAAACATACAAAATAATGATGAAAAATGTTTACTGTGGTGTCTTTTGGCACACAAACTTAATTTACCTCGAACTCAAAATCCACAACGAGTATCACATTACATCCCCCATGAACAGGAACTGAATATGAGAGGTATTAATTATCCCGTATCATTAAATCAAATTTGTAAAATTGAAAATCAAAATAATCTTAGAATAAACGTTTACGGATATGAAAATGAAAAAATTACTATTTTAAAAATCTCAGATAAAGAGAACTTACCAGCAATCAATTTGTTGTTATTAACTGATGAAGAAAAGCAACATTATTGTCTCATTAGAAACTTTTCCAGATTAATGAATCACCGAACCAGATATAATGGAGCTGAATTTTATTGTTTCAGATGCTTGCACGCCTTTAGTAGAGAGGACTTGTTACAAAAACATATCCCAAATTGCAAAATTCATACTGCTCAAGCTATTCATATGCCCGATGAGAAAAATAATATTTTGAAATTTACCGGAATTCATTTACAACATCCTATAAATTATATCATTTACGCTGATTTCGAAAGTTTAATATTACCTATAGATTCGTCAACGCCTTCTAACCAACATTCCTTCATTCAACATACGGCTCGTCATGTTGCATCTGGGTATGCCTACATCATTACAAATTCAAAAGGAAAAGCTGAAAAGCCTATACAAGTGTACAGGGGTGAAGACGCCATAGACCACTTTCTTTAAAAAATGATCGAAGAAAAAGAAATTCTCGGTAAAAAACTAATGAAAATTACCCCTGTGAGGCTAAGTAAACAACAAGAAGAAAGTTTTAAAAATGCAGTTGTTTGCAGCATCTGTAAGCAACCTTTGTTGCCTGGTTGTGTAAAAGTTAGAGACCATAATCACGAAACAGATGCTTATAGAGGAGCTGCGCATGCATCATGCAATTTAAATTTTAAACAGTGTATGACTATTCCGGTTGTATTTCATAATCTGAAAAATTACGACGGACATTTAATCATGTCGAAACTAGGAAAGTATAAAGATTATCAGATAGAGGTTATCGCCTCAACTTTAGAAAAATATATTACTTTTAAGTTAAAAAAACCCCAGCATCCAATTCAATTAGCATTTATTGATTCTTTTCAATTTCTTCTGACATCCTTAGAAAAACTTGTAAAAAACCTCGATTCCACGCAGTTTAATATTTTAAAAGAAAATTTTCCAGTTGGCACAGCCTTAGATTTACTAACACGAAAAGGTGTCTATCCGTATGACTACTTTAACTGTTTTAGTAAATTTGAAGAAACTCAATTACCACCCCCTTCTGCATTTTATAATAGCTTGACTGAGGAAACAATTTCAGATGAAGACTATATAATCATGCTAAAACTATATGGAACCAGTTCAATATGCAAACTTTAGGGGATTACCACAATCTTTATGTGAAAACAGATGTGTTGCTACTGGCAGACATTTTTGAAAATTTTAGAAAATTATGCCTTCAATATTACAACATTGACTGTGCACATCTTTTCACAACACCTGGTCTAGCCTGGCAAGCTTGCCTGAAAATGTGCAACACTGAATTGGATTTACTAACAGACATAGACATGCTTTTGATGATTGAGAAGGGTGTACGTGGAGGAGTATCCCAAATTTCCCACAGATTTGCAACAGCCAACAACCCTGCCGTCCCAAATTATAACAAAGAGGTGCCAAACACTTACATAATGTACTGGGACGCAAATAATTTGTATGCTTGGTCCATGGCTCAGTATTTGCCCTGTGGAAAGTTTGAGTGGATTGATGTTGAAAACATTAACGATCAATTCATCCTTTCACTATCTGACGAAGCCTAGCATCGGATATATTTTCGAAGTTGATCTGGCATATCCGTCAAATCTTCACGACCAACATAACGATTTCCCTTTGGCGCCGGAAAGACTTATAGTGCAAGAAAGTATGTTGTCACCCTATGCTAAGTCACTATTAAAAGACAACACGTTCAAGGGTACTCCCAAACTTATCCCAAACCTTCACGACAAAGAAAACTATGTGATTCATTATCGTAACTTAAAGTTGTATTTACAGCTTGGAATGAAACTTAAAAAAATTCATAGAGGATTAAAATTTCATCAAGCTCCATGGATGCAAAAATATATAAATTTCAATACAGAGAAAAGGAAAAATGCACGAACATCGTTCGAAAAAGATTTTTTTAAACTATTAAATAATTCAGTTTATGGAAAAACCATCGAAAATCTCCGTAAAAGAAAAAACATTGAATCATGTAATAATGTAAACAGAGCCCGAAAGTTAGCAGCCTCTCCTAATTGCCATGACTTTAAGGAGTTTGATAATGAACTAGTTGCTGTCGAGAGATTAAAACCTTCGATTTTGATGAATCGTCCAATTTATGTGGGATTTGTAATCCTCGAACTTTCAAAACTATGGATGTATAATTTTCATTATAACTTTGTTAAAAAGACATACAAAAATAAGGCCACCCTTTTGTTTACAGATACAGACTCATTCACGTATATAATTCAAACACCAAATATTTATCAAGATATGAAACTATATTCGTCTTATTTTGATTTTTCCGAGTACCCGCAAGATCATCCTCTACATTCAAATCAAAATAAAAAGGTGATTGGAAAATTTAAGGATGAACTCAATAGCGACATTGCCTTAGAATTTGTGGGACTCAAAGCGAAAATGTACTCGCTTAAATCAGCTGCTAGTGAAAAAAAAAGGGCAAAAGGTATTTCCACACGAATTGTGCGAACAAAACTGCAACATGAAGATCACGTTTCCTGTTTAAAAAAACAACAAGTTACCCACGAGATGCAAATTAGAATAGCACGAGAAAAGCATCGTTTATTTACAATAAAACAAAACAAAAAATGTTTAAGTCCGTTTGATGATAAACGATTTCTCTTAAGTGACGGCATCACCAGTCTGGCGTACGGACATTATAAAATACCCCAGCACATGGATCAAGAATTCTAAAAAAAGCTTGTAAATATAAAATTTGTATATAGAAATTTGTATAGAAATTTGAAGAAAAAATTAATTTATATCTTGAAGGAAAAAAAAATCTAGAAGAAAATTATTAATTTATATCTTGAAGAAAAAAAAAATCTAGAAGAAAGTGTGTAAATGGTGTGTGAAAGGTGCATGTTAACCCGCCTATGGGGGAGTCTACAGCCTCCCCATGTGAGAAGAGGGATAGGCATACACCTAATTTCTTTCTTTTCAGATATCCAGCGATAGGAGTTTGATGAAAAACAAATTGGGGCGTCACATTTTTCTATAAATGTGGCGGGTGGGGTGGGACCCCTTTTAATAAAACTACATCCGAGACCAAAGGTTCCTAGTTCGATTTCACGTTAGACTGAACGTTAGTATACCTCATTTTTAAATTTTTTAAAGCCCTCTGGTTCGGCTTGAAGAGGTAAAGTTCCTGGTTCGATTCCAAGATGAGTATATCTCTTTCTTTTTTAAGTATAAGAAAAATGTGTTGACAGATTAAAAAAAAAATCTGATCAAACATAAGAAATTCTTAAAATCATAATTTTTTTTTTCTAAGTTTAAAATATTTCTAATTATTTCAAATTACCATAATTCTTTTAAAATCATAATTAAAGATTCATTAAATCCTTTATCATAACAACTTCCTTATTTGCGGTGGAGGTTCTCTTATCTACGGTGAAGGTTCTCTTATCGACGGTGGAGGCTCTTATCTACAGTGGAGGCTCTTATCTACGGAGAAGGGATCCTCACTTCCGGTCCCTCCGTCCCTCCACTGGTGCAGTACTCTTATTTCTTCTCTACTGATATCCTTAATTACTGTAAATTTTACTTTTTAATTTCATGTTTTCAGATAGCAAAATGTAGCCTTTAGAAGTTATTTTGAGGAATCCATCTAAATTATCACAGATATCAATGTTTTTCTTACAGTGAATTATGATTAAGCTTTTAATGAATAACATATATTTCTAAATTAAATATATTTTTATATTTCTTTTATTTTGCAACATTTTCATTAAAAATATTCATTTCATCATTATCATGCGATTATCAGGGGAAAAATACTATGCGCATAAAATGATGAGCAACTAGTGAGTAATGTCAACTTCTAGTGCCAATCTTTGTAATGGCAACACCATATGTGCTGAGAAAATGGCTGTGATACTATTTAATCACTTGTATAGTATATTAACTATATCAAAGTATCCTAAATTATATGACTAGTTGGCACCAGGGATGCAGAATATGTCCGAACGCCCGAACAAGGTTCGGGGAAATTTAAACTGACTGGGGAAATTTTGAATATTTTTTTAAGAGAAAATAAAAATGCAAATCAAAAATAACAATTTGCTACTTTGAAGTGCTTATACACTAACAGCGATATTTTTATGTTACACTGTATTTTTATTCTCTTAAAGATTTATTACATAGAACAAATGACTTTGTATAGCAAAGTAGATTTTTGCATTATTGAGGGAAATTTATACTGTGTTTGGGGGAAATTTCCGAGGTTTGAACATTTTCTGCACCCCTGGTTGGCACAGTCTACTGCATCAACATAACTAAAAATTTCTCAATAATAAAAATTTAATTTTCAAATATCTTTTTTTTTTTTTTTTTTGTCTCCATTCAAGTTGTAACAATATAAAAGGCTACAAAAAAGGCCTCTGAATGGAGAATTGTTTGCATGAATATTTAAAAATGAAAGGTTATATATATATAGAAAAAATATTTAGATTATATAAATACTTTTAAATGTTTGGACATAGTTCATTTTTACTAAAGGAAGATTATTAATGAAATAAATTGAGTTAAAAATCATTTACATAAAAATAATTAGAAATTTCATTCAAAGGAAGAGATTATAATACATGCAATTAATCATATTATCAATGTAATTAATCTATCTATACCTGCAAAAACATTTGAATTAGTTCAATTTTTAGAAAGTGAGCCTCATTTATTTATTAATCTAAATAAGTAAATAGAAGAAAATCAATGTGTTGCTATTTTAAAAATTAATCGAGCTTAATAAATAAAACTGTGCATGCTACAAGCTATACTTAATTTCAGAGTTAGGCAAAGAAAAAAAAAACTGCATTAATCAAAATTAACATTACCTAACAAACATTTTACTTAATTACTTATGTTTGTAATTACTTAAGTACATCATTACTTTACCAAGGATTAATTTTTTTTCCCTTAACGAAAACGAGACAGAAAGAAAGAATACTTCAGAAGAAATATGTAAAAGTATAAATTAATTTATTTGAATAAAAATAATTTATATTGAATAAAGAAAATTATTGAATGATAAAGTTAATAAATTGTGGAGAAATTTACTATGATACGTTTACATATTGGTAAAAAAAGTTATCTGTAATAAATTTGTATTTTTATTTAGCACATTTTAAACATAAAAGAAAAAAAAAATGTCTTCTGTAAAATAATCGCCTTTCATTCAATTAAATGTGAAGAAAATTATTTTTTTTTTTATAAAACAAAATGTTTTATTTTTATACTACGATAAGAACGCAAGTACGGTGGATGTGACAAGACGTTAATAAATCGCGCCCATCACAAATGCTCCAGCTCGTTCCTTCTTCTAATGAGCATGCGCGGGGACTTGCTCAAGTTGCCGGCCAAATTCATGAAGGTCTAACAAGGAGAGGTCACGACATGGAAAATTCAAATCGGGACGAAATTACGCAGGATTGTAGTATACTATGAGGGTAACAACATATTAAAGCAGTAGGACCCACTATCCACAAAATTTCGAGAAAAAAGCATTTAAAGTTTCAGTAATCTTTAAATACAAGTTATTTCGTAAGCTAGCAAGCGCCCCAGTGGTGTGATCCTAAAGCGCGAGTTTGCTAGCCGGACGACTTGGGTTCGAGACTACTTTCTCTCTTTTTTTTTTATGTAATCTAAACTTTTTATTTATTTTTATTTTATTTTACAATTCAATTCAAAATCTGAAAATTTTAATGAATTATTTAATTTTCTTGAGTATAAAATAACTTTTTCTATTTTTAATATTTATAACTTAAAAATACAATAAATTTCTATAACTTAAAAAATAAAGTTTAGTTTTACAAAACCCTAAATAAGAAACATAAAGAAAAACAGACAAATATTTAAATAATTAAAAAATAAGCAAGCTGTAAACAAAGTGTAAAATAGTTAGCAGGTGTTACTTAAATCTTGGTTTGAGCTTCCTGATTTTGTTTGAATGTGTATAAATTACGTAAACACGCTTCTAGCTTGTTAATAATAAAGGGCAGGTGGAATTTTATTTTGTGCAAGGAAGGATAAAAAAAAAAAAAAAAAAGGAAGTCGTTATCGAAAAAGAAATGATGTTCATTAACATTTTAAATCTACATTTAAAGATAACATTTCTTTACTTGTAATAATTTAACAGCATCGTAATCCTATACTATAATTTTTCAAGAAACTGTATTGATGGGAGAAGTAATTATTTAATTTGGATAGTAATTATATATGCAATTAAAAGGATCATTTCTCTGTATTATTATTATTATTTTAATTTAAAAAACAAAATTTAGTATTGTTTCAAGCATACCTAAAATAAAATAAAATATTTCGATAAATAATCAAAAACGGTTTCTTTAGTTTTACCTTATTTTACAGTTAAAATAAAACGAAAATTTATTTTTTAAGTTATAGAAATTTATTGTATTTTTAAGTTATAAATATTAAAAATAGAAAAATTTATTTATTTTATATTCAAAAAAATTAAATAATATTTCATTAAATTTTTCAAATTTTGAATTGAGTTATAAAATAAAGTGAAAATAAATAAACAGTTTAGATTGCATGAAAAGTAAAAAAAAATAAAAGTAGTCTCGAGGTAGCCTCGAACCCAAGTCGTCTGGCTAGCAGAATCGCGCTTTAAGATCACACCACGGAGCCGCTTGCTCGCTTGCGAAATAACTTGTATTTAAAGATTACTGAAACTTTAAATGCTTTTTTCTCGAAATTTTGTGGATAGTGGGTCCTACTGCTTTAATATGTTGTTACCCTCATAGTATACTAAAATCTTGCGGAATTTCGTCCCGATCTGAATTTTCCATGTCGTGACCTCTCCTTGTAAGAAAGATATTGATTCGCCGCCGGTGCTACCCTCTATTACCGATTAATTTAACCAAACATTTTCACTTTCAGGAATTTTATTTTACTTTCCCTTAAAACCTTTTTTTAAATAATAAAAATCTCAGACTCTGAATTTTTTTTATTTTATATTAAATTTTATTTTCCACCAATTAAAAAAAAGAAAGAAAGTAGGGTTTAGAAAAAAATTCAAATTAATATTTGAAAGTGCAGTAGGCTCTTCATTTATGAAAATATTCATAGATAATTTGAGAAAAAAAAATCAACAATATTTTAAAATTTAATAAAATAACAACAGAATTGTATGAGATATAATAATTCCAAATCAAGTTTATTAGTGTTTTATGATTGTGTTTATATTAATTTTTCACATCAAATACTTTGTATGAAAGTTTTAAACTGATACAAATGATGTAGAAAATTGATTTTAAATTAAATTATGTATAATTTCCTATCCTTCATATAATATTGCTTATTAATATTTCCAAATAATTTATAACATTAAGAAAAAATATATAAAATATTTCAGTTTTAAATTGCATTATATTATTATCAGTAAATTATAAAGAAAGCAAATTTGAATTAATTTAAATCCTTTATATTCAACTCTAAATATAAGCGACTCCTCTATTAGCGATTAATTTAATCAAACATTTTCACTTTCAGAAATTTTATTTTATTTTCCCTTTCAACCTTTTTTAAAATAAAAAAAATCTAAGACTCAGAATCTTTTATTTTATTTCAAATTTTATTTTCCACCAATTAAAACAAAAAAAATGATAATAATAAATAGGGTTTAGAAAAAGATACAAATATATATTTGAAAGTATAGGAGGCTCTTCATTTATGAAAATATTTATAGATAATAACCCAGCAAAACTTATACTGATGGGCTCGTTATGGCCTACAGCCGGCATCCTGTACTTGCCATCAGTTGCTGGTTGCCCCACTTAACTCCAGCAGTGGGCCGTTTATGGCTGCCAGCAGTATTGAAGGCCTAAAGAAAAATGGTCGGTGGCCCAGAAGTGGCATAAACACAGTTGGCCTTATGCAGGCTATCACTATAAGGCCAACATCATGTTTTTCATGTTGTGGCCACAAATTATTAGGCCATAATCAATTTGTATGCCTAGAGGGCGCTGTGATTTATTTTCTGTTGATTTGAAATTCGCTCGCCGTCTGCCATTTCATACGAAGTTTGTTCGTTATTGTAGTCTGCGGGTGTAGCTGCGAGCCTCAAAGATATTAAATCATGAAAAAAGAATATATGAGTAAGTAATTCAATTATTAATTTGATTTTCTATTATTTTTTAAATACTATTTGTTAAAAGTGTTTGAATCTAAAGCCATTTTTATAATAAAAGGATTTCTAGAAAGTTAATATTCAGTTGATCCGTTTTAAGTAAGTTATGATAGTCGTTAACTTTCTTGTTACATTTTAATTATTTTAATTTTTAATTTAATAAAAATAATAAAATAAAAATCATGGTCTTAATTTATATATTTATATTAAATGGGCGGTAGAAAGTTATAATAATAATAATAAATATTTATAATTAATGTTTATTTTTATTTTTTCTTCCTTAAGTGTATTTAAGAAGAAAGCATTAGATTCGGGAAAATTTTCGGCATCCGGTTTTCGATAGATTTTACACGTTTTGTATTGTTCTGATAAACTTAATTTGAAAAATTGTCTATCTGTCTCTCGGTGTGTGCACAGAAATTTATGAAAGTGCTAGTAGTCCAAAAATTTTACTTCTTCTATTTTTTTTTTTTTTTTTTTTTTTTTAATGTACAAACATTGCTTCCTCCACCCTGAGGGAGAAGTATACCATATTAAGTAAATTTCCAATATGGGTATCCTTGAAAAGAATTTGTCAATATCTTTGAAACGAACGGTTGAATTATATATCTGTGATATTCTTAAGCAAATTTATTGATTTTTTTTTTTTTTCGACAGAAACTAGTATGTTGCAGCACCACAAAACTTTCTTTTATATTTTTTATTATGGAAATTCGCGTTGTGAAGATAATTTGATAAGATTATTTTCTCGAATGCATGCAAACGATTTTCATCTTAGAACAATGTTTCTCAATATCGGAAAAAAAAAAAAAAAAATTGTGCCAACATCTTAAAAAATGCCTTTTTTTATTTAATTGAATATAATTTATAACTTTGTTTTAATTTACTACAAATTTGGTTCAGTTATTTATTTAAAAGGTACTGACGAGTTCTTTTGAAAAATACAAGCATTGGAAATTTAGTCCCTCGCGGGAAAAGCCGAGCGATTCCTCAACTTCTACAAAAAGAAAAAAAAATCCTGGTTGGTTGTTCATTACTTAAATATTTATTTTTTAATTCATTTTAAAAATTAAAAGAAATAATTATCATTAGTACATTTATATGAAATTTCCTCCTACCCGCGTTTGTAATGATCGATAGATGGCGCTTTCCCAACTGCAGTTGTTAGTAAATATAATAACCACACGTGTATTTATTATTATTATTCCTTGTTGTTCTATCATTGTTTCAGCGTGAAAGCTATCAGTGGTGTGATAATTTCACCTTAGCCCACCAGAGGGCGAGCATTTCATTACAATCGCGGATACTGCGTCCTACTGAAAATTTACGAAGAAGTAGAAATATAGAGCTATGTATTGAGTGAATGATCCACAAATGTAATCGGGAAAGATTTTAATCATGGCCTGACCATATTAAGTTTGGTTAAATTTCGTCCATTGGTTCGTGAGATACAGCGTCTACAATTTTTTTTTTATGCACCTTCACAGAGAGAAACTTTCTAAAAATAGTCAGATTATGTTCTGGAATCTCAAAACATGAAAATACATCGAAAACCGGAAGTCGAAATTTTTCTTCCTATATATATAAGAAAGTAAAATACTTAAAAATGTAAATAAAATTATTTTCTCAAATTTTGGTATAAAATTGATTTTCTTTCGAAATTTAGTACAGTATGCTTCTTTGAAATGAAAATCAAATCGACTGCCTTCATCGCCGGAAATAATTTTAATAATATGTAATTTCTATAAACCATCATAAACAGAAAAAAAAGTGGTAACCATAACAAACTATTTATTTATAATAATGATAATAATAATTATTATTATTTTAATTCAAGTAAGAAAAATAATTTCACTTTTACGAAACTGAAATAGTTCTCCCATCAATTTTCCGTAACGGATAAGAATATTTTTATGCACCGCTAATAAATGAATCACAAATATTTATTTTATTATTTTTAATTGGAAACATTTTTTACTGCATCTTTAAAATCTATGTTATATTTTTAACGTTGTATAAAAAATTTTACTTGCGCTGATAAGAAATTTCTCCTACACTGTAATGTATCAATTTTTATTTTTTATGAATTTTTATACTCAAACCATTTGTGCTACCTGTACAACTTTTAATGACAAGCGTCCTACAATAAATCTGGAAAACCTGTAATAACATATATGAGTTTTATGGAATTCTAAAAATATTTTTAAAAAGAAAATTAGCGAATACATGAACAGAGGTCTAAGCAATTTTATATTTTGTTGAAAAATGCCCCAAAATATATTTGAAATAAAATTATACATTATATTAACAAGTGAAATTATTTTCCACGCATAAGAAATACTACACACACGTGCACACTTATATCTCTGACAACACGTTAAATCAGAAAACCAGCTGTACTTAAAAACAACATGTAACTGATAGTTGCCGCATCAGCGTTTATTTGGGTTGGCTATTGGGCAGGAAGGAGATTTGTTTATCAAGTTGAAGAGAAACAGCGTTCACAAAATAAAGGAGAAAAAATATAGAAGAAAAGTCAATTCATCAATTATTACTTTCTCTCACCCATAAGGTAGAGAAAGTATTATTTTTGGGTCAAATTTTCGAACGCGAGATTTTGTTATATTTACACGTTTTGAGGTCCCCTGAATACGAAAATCATGTTTTTAGCAAATAGTCTGTGTGTGTGTATGTCTGTGTGTGTGTCTGGCTGTTATCAGTATATCTAAAGAACAATTAGTAGCAGACAACTGCTAAAAGTCGTGCAGATTATTATTATTATTATTATTATTATTTTAAAGTGGGTCGATTTGTCTGAACTTATTTTACTGTTGTCGGAGTTATTCAAATTTTATTTTCTAATAATTTTCTTAATAATTGCGAAATCCCGCAATTGGGAAGAAATTTTCTAGCCTGAAACATTCTTACACATCCATTTATTCTACTTTTTATACATTAAAAAATAGATATGAAAATAGGAATTTGAAAATAATTTATAACTTTGTTTTAATTTTCCACAAATTTAATTCAGTCATTTACTTGTAAGTTATTGATGAGTTTCTTTTGAAAAATACCAGCATTGAAAATTTATCCCCTCATGGGGAAGGGCGAGCGATTCTTCAACTTATACAAAAAAATTTTCCTGGTTTGTTGTTAGTTATTTAAATATTTATTTTTAAATTCATAATAAAAATTAAAAAAATAATTATCATTTATTTGAAATCATTTATGTAAAATTTCTTCCTATACTGTGTCATATTGAAAATTACGAAGAAGTAGATATATAGAGCCATGTGTTGAGTGAATGATCCACAAATGTAATCGGGAACGATTTTAATCAAGTTTGGTTAAATAACAAATTTGGTTAAATTTCGTCCATTGGCTCATGAGATACAGCGTCCACAATTTTTTTTATACACACTTACAGAGTGAAACTTTCTAAAAATGGTCAAATCGTGTTCAGGAATCTCAAAACCCTCCATCACAGAAAATAATTTTCATAAATAATAATTTTAATATGTAATTTCTATAAACTATTATAGGAAAAGAAAAAGAAAAAAAAGTGGTAGCCATAACAAACTGTTTTATTTTATTTATTTATTTATTATTATTATTTAAATGCAAGTGAGAAAAATAATTTCACTTTTACGAAACTGAAATACTTTCCCCCTCAATTTCCTGTAACATATAAGAATATTTTTGAGCATCACTATTAAATGAACCACAAATATTTATTTTATCATTTTTGGTCGGAACCATTTCTTATTTCATCTATAAAATTTATGTTGAACTGTATTTTAGCGTTGTATAGAGATTTTTACATGCGCTGATAAGAAGTTTCTCTCAAACTGAATGTATCCAAATTATTTTATGAATTGTATTCCCTAATGAAAATAAATTGGCACAGGTCAAATGCTGAATATTCGCTTTAAGTTCAAATAACGTCATCTGTATAAAACTGCAAAATCATCTTTAGGTATCGCACGTCGTAAAATTATTCACTCAAGGACATTGAAGAGAGTTGGGGAGGGGGTAAAAATCCCATTGGACTATTAACAACACGAAAAAGTTCTTTGTGGCGGCCTGGTGACAGCTGTGATAATTAATTCTAAATAGCCGATTACATTTCTCAGTGATAATTTCTGTGGTTTCAAATGTGCGACTTTGAAGATAAACACAGAGAGAAAAAAAGAAAGC
Organism: Salticus scenicus; assembly: GCA_963930645.1. Classification (NCBI taxonomy): domain Eukaryota; kingdom Metazoa; phylum Arthropoda; class Arachnida; order Araneae; family Salticidae; genus Salticus; species Salticus scenicus. The sequence continues at coordinate 241,442,332 of OZ005652.1, forward strand.
TGTTTTAAAAAGGAAAAAAAAAAAAAAAAAAAAAAAAGAAATTATCAATTGGGTACCATTTGATGTAGGGGAAAAGAAAAATATTCAAGATTTTCTGGATACTTGAGAGTTATAATAAAAAAGCACCACAGAATTGGTGTTTAAAAGTAATAAGAGTAAACACCATAAAATGTAAGACCTCGCAACAATCGTTTCGGATGGAAAGAAAACATGATCCTTCATCAAGCAAACGAAGTAGGCGCGAGTGCGGCAAACAAAGCGTAAGCGTTGCTGCCTACGTTTTGTTTGCAAAATTTTATGGTGTTTATTCAAAGTATTGTACATGTTACTTGAGAGTATACTCCAATTTCTTAAAAAATCGCACCCTCGGGCGGCGTAAGCTAGTTATTAACTAAAAGGGAGTTCGGAATGGAGATGTCCTTTTTTTTTTTTATTGCCGTAAATCAGAAAGTGACCTAAAATCCGGAAAAGTCCGAAATCCGGAAAGGCCACGGTTCGGACGATTCCGGATTTGAGATTTTGTACTGTAGTAATAAATAGAAAAATTTGTAAATAAACATAATCATTGCCTCCCACCAAAAAATGCATCAATTCTTTTAGGTTGAAATAATAACAGTGAGTTTAACAAAAAGCACGATTGCAGCAAATTACTTTTGCTGCACTCGTGCCCACTTTGTTTCGCCTGATGAAGGGTCTTCGTGCTATTTCAACCGGAAACAATTGCTGCAATTTTTTATTTTTATTTTATTTTATTTTTATTTTATGGTGTTTCTTACAATGCTCTCTTTATAACAATTTTTGTTTCAATATTTTATAATTTTCACATGTAAAGTTACATTTATTTATATCAAATAGTGTAACAAAGTTAAACATATTAAAATTTGAACACTTAAAAAAAAAAAAAAAAAAAAAAAAACATAATCTCCTTTATTCCAAAAAATGTAATATAGAGAAATATTTGCACTGAAAAAAAAATTAAACTTTTATCATAAGGAAAATGGATCAACTGAATATTTCCTATATGCTGCACTAGAAATCCTGAATTTACAACCATGGTGTATGAATCAAATACTTGTAAATAGTATTTAAAAATGAATATGTACAAAATCAAATTAAATATTGGATGCATAGAAAAAAACTGGCTGCTACTTCATCAGAAAAAAGAGAGAGAGAGAGAGAAAAAAAAAAAAAAAAAAAAAAAGGAGAAAGAAAGAAAAAGAAAAAAGCACTAATAAAATTAAAGGTATCACCAATAAAATAAATATACTAGCTATAACTAAATCACTGCTGGCCTATTAACGGCCCTCTTCACTTACCGTCTCCGGAAGTCCGAGGCAATGTTATTCTATGGGAAAATTTCTTTACAAATAACTTATTAACTAATACATATTTTTAAATTCTGTTTTCACATTCAGAAAATTCCCAACTGTTAAATTGATGGACCTTTTTTAAAAATGTATTTTTTTAATTTTTAATATTTTATTTTGAATTTGCAAGATGAAAAATTTCACATATTGAAAAATCGTATTTTGCAGCTTCAAAATAAAATATAAAAAAATAATTTTTAAAAAAAGGTCCATCAATTTAACAGTTGGGAATTTTTAGAATATGAAAACAGAATTTAAAAATATGTATTAGTTAATAAGTTATTTGCAAAGAAAATTTCCCATAGAATAACATTGGCTTCGGCTTCCGGCGACGGTGAGTGAAGCGGGCCTTTAATGGGAAAATATAAAGGACCAATGAAGATTGCCGGCAGTAATATAATTTTTTATGTTTGCCACAGCAGGCCCACTGCAGGCTGCCAGCAATAACATAGAAAAATTATGTTTGCCACCAGGTAGTGCAACACTGGCCCACTAACAATTTCCAACCTAATGTCGGTTACCAACAGTGGCCCATTATCTATTTTCATCATACTGCTAGCTGCCAGCAGCGATCCATTCACTGGCCCACTAACTTATTTTTAACTTACTGCAGGCTGCCAACAGTGGATCGATTGAATATGGCCTACTGACGGCCCAGCTGCAGCTACTGTTGGCAACCAGCACTTGGCCTCGTGTTGGCCGTCATCTGTGGTTTTGCTGGGAATAATAATAATAATAAAATAAAAAATCAACAATATTTTTAAAAGCTTAATAAAATAGCAGAAGTGTATGAGATATAATAATTCAAAATCAAGTTTAATAGTGCTTTATGATTGTGTTTATATTACTTTTTCACATCAAATGCTTTGAATGAAAGCTTTAAATAGAAACAAATGAAGTAGAAAATTGGTTTTAAGTTAAATTATGTATAATTTCCTATTCTTCGTATAATACTGCTTATTAATATTTCCAATTAATTTATAACAATAAGAAAAAAATATATAAAATATTTCAGTTTTAAATTGCATTGTATTATTATCAGTAAATTATAAAGAAAATAAATTTGAATTAATTTAAATCCTATATATTCAACTAAAAATATTATACTATATTATGCATGACATAGAAAAATTACATATGATTTTTTCTAACAAGCATTCGAGATATTCCCATTAATATTAAATAAGAATTTTATTAGATTTAACAAAGTACTTAAAAGTACGTATCTTAAAAACTGAGGAAATGAGAGTTAATTTTTATCAATAACAAACAGTAAGAGGATTAGTAAAGCTGTTTATTTTCTCCCATGCAAACATTTACAATTATTATTATTATTAAATCTAATTTAGAAGCTTTTAGCTATATAGAAATTTAATTTCATGTCAGTATTATTTATAAATATTTTAAATATATAAGTCGTAAAAACATTTTATTTTATTTTATAGCTTTTCTAGTCATAGTCATGCCTCCCACTGTTTAATAAAAAATTAAGTAAAATAAGCAAAAAGCATTAATTTACTTTAAGACATGGGTTTAATATATTCTAATTATTACAGTTTATGGCTCCAACAAAGAATATTCTATATTTTTAAATGAAAAATGATAAATAATATAATCAAATGATAAAAATTTGAAATGTATTCGAAACAGTGATATTTATCAAAGGGGATCAAATTCTTTAACTATATCATATATGAGGTTAGCACTGAAAATAAAATTGAAATTGATGAAATATGTTAAAACTTTTTTATATTGTCTTATGACATTCTGATTCAAACAGGGAGGAAGGGAAGAGGATAAACAGTTTAAATGACCCTCTTAATGTTCGTTAGTGATAAACATTAACTCTCATTTGCTTAGTTTTTGAATATGTCTATTTTTAAGTACTCCAATAAATTTTTGATGTATTATTGATGAGAATACTTCAAATATAGTTAGAAAAAATTTTATGAAATTTTTCTGTGTTATGCATAATATAGTATAATATTTAGAGTTGAATATAAAGATTTAAATTAATTCAAATTTACTTTCTTTATAATTTACTGATAATAATATAATGCAATTTAAAACTGAAATATTTTATATATTTTTTCTTAATGTTATAAATTATTTGGAAATATTAATAAGCAGTATTATATGAAGGATAGGAAATTATACATAATTTAATTTAAAATCAATTTTCTACATCATTTGTATCAGTTTAAAACTTTCATACAAAGTATTTGATGTGAAAAATTAATATAAACACAATCATAAAACACTAATAAACTTGATTTGGAATTATTATATCTCATACAATTCTGTTGTTATTTTATTAAATTTTAAAATATTGTTGATTTTTTTTTCTCAAATTATCCATGAATATTTTCATAAATGAAGAGCCTCCTGCACTTTCAAATATTAATTTGAATCTTTTTCTAAACCCTACTTTCTTTCTTTTTTTTTAATTGGTGGAAAATAAAATTTAATATAAAATAAAAAAAAAATTCTGAGTCTGAGATTTTTATTATTTTAAAAAAGGTTTTAAGGGAAAGTAAAATAAAATACCTGAAAGTGAAAATGTTTGGTTAAATTAATCGGTAATAGAGGGTAGCACAGGCGGCGAATCAATATCTTACTTAGACCCACGGATTAGGAGATAAGGATGAAACACTAGATAGGCCAGCGAGCGCGAAATCTGAAGCTTCCCATTCCGCATTAATTCAGCAGACTAGATGAAAACGATCCGATCGCCGCCTGGTGTAGTATCTTTGAAACTTATCGGAAGAAAGGGAAAGCCCGCCCCTTCGGCTTCAGTCATCCAACGAACGAACAGCCAGAAATGAAAAAACGCGCTGATTGGTGTATTTTCGAGATTTGGTCGCCCTCTATCTGTAAGATGAAAATTACTACCTTTCCGTAACATTAGTAATACATCCTTCTCTTTTAATCCGTGCTTAGACCTTCATGAATTTGGCCGGTAACTTGCGCAAGTCCCCGCGCATGCTCATTAGAAGAAGGAACGAGCTGGAGCATTTGTGATGGGCGCGATCTAACGTCTTGTGTGGATGTGAATCGATGATTCATTCATTCTTGATTCATTCTGACAGGTTTGATTCAATCAAAGATTAGTTTCCACATTTCATATTTATCGTCACAAAATGCCGTTTCGCGCCAAGCATCTGTCGCCAAGGTTCTGAGGAGTAGGCATTTTCCAAATTCGCCATTAGAACTGTGAATTGTTTATCTCACGACGATTCCACTCGGAATTGACCTGTCGAAATTTCAGAAAACGATTCCGCCAGACAATTCCGATAATGAAAGCGATTCGATAAGTTCGTTGTAGTCGAAATTCCGATAACGAGAGCATTTCGATAAAGACCAGTGACGTCACACTTCGATAGCGTATAGCCTTGAACCCAAAGGAGGAATATTGTCCATTCGAATGGACAGTATTCCTGTGACGTCACAGTAGGTAAAATAGCCGACCACGTGTCCGATATCGTCTGCTAAGTGCGTGTCCATGTAAACAGTGTTTTAACAACTTAGGTTTAAGATGCCGTCTTATTGTTGTGCTTTTGGTTGTAAAAATAGTTCAGTGGGGAATAAAAACGTGTCATTTCATTCATTCCCTTTAAATAATACAAATTTATTGAAAGAATGGCTTGCTAGAATTAAAAGAGAGAATTTTCAGCCCAGCAAATACACTAAAATTTGCTCTGAACATTTTGAACCGGACTGTTTTGAAACAGAAATATTTTCTAGCAGGAAACGATTGAAGACTGATGCAGTACCAACTAGATTTTCTTTTATTAAAGAAAATATTAGACCCAGGAATTCAAAGCAGTTGAAGTAAGTAGCCAAGTATTTTTCTGAAATGTCATATTTTAGCATATGATAAATCGAACCTCGTTAACGTGAATCTTAAGGAAGATAAAAAATTTGTTCATATTATCAGTAGTTCATGCTAGCTATCAATAACTGCTCTTCATTTAACTAAACTAATCTTCATTTTGATGGAGATTGTGGAAACAGTTCATGTTAAAAATGAATCACGTTAACGAGGTTCGACTGTATTATCCTTTACCGAAATGAAGGTTATTATTTAACTGATTGATATCACCATATCACAATAATCATTATTTTCTTTTGATGAATTTAATATACTGTCAATAATTTCATTAGCAGAAACTTGGCTCTTGCAGTCTTTCCTATTATTATTATTATTTTGTTTTTCTTTTTTGTAATCATAAAATGAAAACATAAAATCTGTATTCAAGATCTTTTTAAAAAAATACTGATTTGCAGTTTTGTAACTTATTAATAGTGAATTTCATTGTTTGTATCGACAAGCTGTGACGGATTTTAGGTCTGTGGATTTCTGGCTCTCTACTGTATAATATATGGAGTAAATTAATATGAATTTGGAAATAATTATGTTTTATGATCCATATTTATTACACTTTTTATTTATCAATATTTTTTTTATCTATTTAATGTTATTCATTGTGTAAATATTTGTCTGTTTACAGCTTGAACTAATAAATTTAAAACAAATGTGTACAATTAAATATTAAATAATTTATATATGGTGTAGAAAGCATTTTATATTTCTCTTGTCTCACGGTAACTATGAAAATTTAAGAATCAATTCATTAATACTCAGAATTATTGCTTTTTGTGACTTGCAATCTCATCAGTCATAAAATAATATAGAAAAAGGTTTTAAAAAATAATGCTTTTTTATTGGCATTCTAAAAAGGAGTAAATAAGTCAAAATTTTTTGTACTTTAACCAGATCTGCAAAAAAGTTGGCCTTTTTTTAAAAAGATCAAACAATCCGGTTTTTATTGAAAAAGGCCGCTTTTTTTAAACAAAAACTGATCTTTATTTGCTTTCCCCCCTTAAGTATCTTACTATGCATTTAACACATATGCTATATGTTAATTTATGTTATTAATGTCATCTTTTGTAAGAAAAAATAAATAAATCCAATTATTTTATAAAATTTAAAATAATTCTCAATTTTTTGTTATTTTAGCATTTAATAAGTAAACAGTATGATGATAAGGTTTTAATATATAAGAGCATTTATCATTATCATTTGATTAGGGGATAAAAGTTATTACTAATTTATATAGTTATCACTTTTATATTTAAAGCATCAAGTATTCTCTTTCTTTAATTAAATATTTCCTTAATCATAGAAAACTACTTAAAGGCTGATATACATTTTTTTTTTTTTTTTCCGCATTTATATGGAAAGACTGAGAAATTAATTTTGGCTTTTACACATTGGTTACTGATCTAGAAACAAATAAAATCAACCCTCTTTAAAAGAATTTGGAAGTTGGAAATAAAGACTGAGAATTGCTAGTAATTACAGAACTTTGAATAAACACCATAAAATGCAATTAAATTGCAACTATCTTTTGGGCCGGAAGAACACATGACCCTTCGTCAGGCATACAAAATAGGCACAAGTCTTGCAGTCAAGCAGGCACGAGTGCGGCAATTAAAGCGGTGACTGCAGCAATCGTGCCTACTTTGATAGACTGATGAAGGGTCGTGTTTTCTTTCAAGTTGAAACAATTATTGTGAGTTTATTGCATTTTATGGCTTTTATTCAAAGTTCTGTAATTATTACTTTTAACACGAATTCTGTGGTGCTTTATTATTATACTTAGAAGTGCTATATTTTTCTTTTTAATAGTTATTTCAAATAGTGAAAAGTCAATTTCTCTGAAAGAATTATCAAACAATTTTGAGAAAAACAATATAGTCTTGTAAAAGTTATTAAGTTAATTACATAATTGTTCCCCCCCCCCCCCCCCCACCTTACTTATAGGTAGTTCTCAGATCAGAAAAATCAATTTTATACCAGAAAGTTTAATTTACAGACAAGGCTATATTTGTACAAAACAGAATCTCATTTAATAATAGCCTTGTCTGTTAATTAAAATTTCTCGTGTAAAACTAATTTAGCTCACATGTGGATTTTTTGCAGGAAAATAGGGTATTTTGTAAAATTGTACAGCTGCCCTCCACCTTCAACTGAAAGGATATTTTTCTATACAAATTCTATAGAAATTAAGGAATAGTTTGGGTGTTGGAAAAGCTGAAAAGTAGAGCTGTACCGAGTACTCGGTATATACTCGGCCAAATTTGGATTAAGTATTCGGCCAATACAGAGTAGTTGTAAGAATTTCATTATTTTCATGTATTATTGAAAGAAATGTATTCATAAGAGTTGTTTATTAATAACTAAACTAGAAAAATACGAAAATATAAAGTTATAAACATAATCATTAAACTTTTGCTGCAAACAGCTTTCTGCAGTTAAAACGGGCGAGTTGATTGCCGCCAAACTCAGTATAGAGACGATTCATGATATGGGCTTATCCCTTTTAGTTACAAGAATTTAAGTATAACCATCGTGTATGTGTGTAATATGCAGATTGTTTTATATAAACTTAGTACATAAAACTGTATCTATAAAACAGACAAAAATAAAATATTTTAGAAAAAAAGAACCCTTATGTAATACTAATATAGTAGATAAAACTTTAGTTACATATTTGTGCAAATAAAAGTAAGACACTTTTAAAACTGTAAGAAAAGATAATTTAAAAAGTAATAATTATGAAAAAGGTAAATACACTAAAATGTTATTACAAATATATTATCAATTTTGATGTTCTGCAAATTTTGGCCCGAAACCACCTATCTTTTTACTCTTCAAGAATTTGAAGATTAATGAAGTCTATCATGTTTGAAAAGATAAAATATTTATTTTAATGTTCTCATTTCATATGTAAATTTCATGCATCTTAAATTAAGCCTGAGTGTATAGAAACTTTTATATTCTCTAAGAGTTATCTGAGAACGATTCGCATCTGAGAAAGACTATATAATAAAGAATGAAGTTATCAGTTATGATGGTTTTAATAATCCACTAAGCTGAAAGTACCAAATATAACAATGAACCTAATTGTGTATATACACTACAAAAGTTCTGAAACATTTCAAGAAAACATGCTGTTTGCAATTTAACTTAATTTTGTATTCAAAAGGCCTTTTTTAACACGCTTTTATTAGCTTCACCTGTATGTATGTTTGTTACCGCACTGAGAGCAAACAAAAAATCTATATTGTAAAAAGAGACTCCCTACGTGAATGCTGTGTCTGTGAGATAAAGCTCCGGGCTACAAACCTAAAAGTGTAACGTTCGACCCCAGTTAGGGGAGATTTTTAAAAAATGGTTTTTGTTTAATTCTAAATTATTTATTTCTCATTCCTTCATTATGTTATTTTTAACATGCTCAGAGCTGCCAACCAAATCCGGCAAATTGCTAGTACCTGTACCGCCCCTTTTTCTACACCACTTAATTTTTCGAGTAATTCTCGTCAAATGTATTTACGATGAATTAAGAAAACAAATACTCTAAAAATTAAGTGGTGTAGAAAAAGGGGCGGTACAAACAATTTGCCGGATTAGGTTGGCAGCTCTGCATGGTTTTATTAACTTGATATGATGTAACTCTCAATGTATGTAACGCAATCTTGTAATTCAATTTTCGACCACTTCTGTTCATTTGATTATCCTGAAATTTTGCACGACTTCATAGTTGATGACAATACTACATACAAGTGTTTCCAGGCTCCTATCCCACCAGGGGCAAACGAAAAAATCTATCTATATATATATATTAAACTCTATTGTATGTGGCACAGGATTTGGCCGTATTTGTATAACATTGAGTGGCAACAATTAATTAATTTTTTTATTAAAGATGTAAATATTATGGTGTGTCACTCACACGATTTTTTCTTACCCTGCATTTAATTACTATAAATATAGATATTTTGTGCTTTTTAGTTCACATTTCAATAAAAGCGTGTTCTTTAATTTTTTAAAAATATAATGTTTAATTTTAAGATATGCAAAATTTTTCATATGTACGTCAATTATTCTTTCTTACGGCTACTCGGTACTCGGTCAAAGTGCTACTCGGTGCAGCACTACTGAAAAGTTATTCAAAGTGCATTCTTATTTTTAAAAAACTGAAGCAAGTCATTGGTAATTTTTTATTAAAATTACACAATCAACTGATTGGAAGAAAATCATATTTATTGAAATTTTATTTTCACTCAGTCGGAAAAATAAAATTTCAACAAGTCATTGGTAAATTTAATTTCCTTTGGCATTTTTATTGAATGAGAATTTTTTATTAATAAAGTAATACATAAAGTTATTAATAAAGCACAGAAATTCATCATTTGAACCATATTAATTTTTGATATTAGATATATTAGTCTTGAATTATTAAATTTGTAATAATATTTGTACATAACTGTTTGATAGCCTTTTTTTTTCCTTCCTATTTGTAGAAGTATTGAAAATGAAGCTGTCCCCGAAAAAAATGATGAGGCTGTCCCAGAAAAGAGAGATGAATCTACCCAGACACAGTATGACATCATTGGCTGTATTTTAAATGAAAATGAAGATTTAACACAGCAAATAAATGCATTAAAAGAAAAACTGAATATTGTTACATTTCGATATAAAAATATATCGGAGGACGAAATTTTGAAAAATTTAACTGGATTCGATAAAGCACAATTTGAATGTGTTTTTTCATTACTGATATTGGAAAAGGCTCTTCCTCAAAACTGCTCCCTCTCACCAAAAGACCAATTTTTTTTATTTTTAGTGTATTTAAGAACAGGGATTTCCCAAACTATATTGGCTTTTCTATTTCAAAATCATCAATCATACATTTCAAAAATAGTCACCAAGGTATCGGATATTGTTTTCCGAAAGGTTAAAAGTATTCCAATCTGGCCATCTAAGATCCAAGTGCAAGAAAGGATGCCACTGCCCTTTTTTAAATTATACCCTCAGTGCAGAGTTATTATAGACTGCACTGAGTTTAAGATTCAACGGCCAACAAGTCCATCCCTGCAACAAGCTACATTTAGCTTTTATAAAAATTGCAATACATTAAAGGCAATGGTAGGCGCATCACACCTGCCGGCGCAATATCGTTTATATCAGATATGTGGGGTGGGGCCATGTCTGATAAAGAATTGTTTTTACAGTCTGGCTTGTTGGATCTCTTAGAAGAAGGGGATATGGTTTTAGCTGACCGTGGTTTTTTGATCAGCAAAGAGCTTGAACACAAAGGCTGTACTTTAGTCACACCCCACTTTTTGGCTAATAAAATTCAGTTTACATCCACAGAAAAGAATGAAAATAAATGTGTAGCTCACCATCGAGTCCATATTGAAAGAGCGATAGGAAAAATAAAAAATTACAAATATTTTGAAGGGGCAATAGCAAATTGCTCATTATATACTGTTCATAAATTTTTTTATATAATTGCTTTTTTTATAAATTTTGGCAAACCCTTATTTCTTCCTAAATAAGCATAATTTAATTCTGACTATTATTAAAAGTATTTGTACAGTCAGTAACAAAAGTGTCCGAACACTAGCAAAAATTCCTATGTAAAAAATGTACACTTCATACTGCTTTGTTAAATAAATCCTTGTTGTATCCTGTTCTTAGTCAAGAACATGATTTGACAAGGATTTATTTAACAAAACCGTATGAAGTGTACATTTTTTACATAGGAATTTTTGCTAGTGTTCGGACACTTTTGTTACCGACTGTACTTGTAAAAGTTGGTATTTGAATTGTTCATAATACATAAGGCAAGCTTAACATTCAAAATCAGAAATTTCTATAAAATCAAAATAATTCTAATGTAAAATTCTGAGAAAGCAAAAATTTCAAAAACACTGAATTCTACGATAACCTCTAAATTTTTTTTTTATCTTTGTTTAATATATTTTAAACTAAAATAATTTGCAGACCTAAATCCATTCATGAACTCGATTTCTTTGAAGCTTTTCATATTTATAAAAATTTTAAAAACCTTGTAAATTGCGATTTCGCTGTTCCCTATTTGTCTCATTGTTGGAAATTTTACATTCAGTCCACATTTTCTTAATTTTTCTACTGTTTACACAGCTAACATTCCTAAATTCCTATTGGTCATACTCCCCACCTTTCCCGTAATCCTATTGGTTGAACTAAATTCGGTCCCTCTCCTATATGTACAAGCACATCTCCTGTTTCAGAATTCTTTTTGCACTCAAGACGGTACCGCATAAGGCTACCTAAACAGCTGTATGCATCTCGAATATTTCCTTCAGCATTCCTGACGTAGTAGTTTATTCCAGTTTTAATATTACAACGCCAAGTCTCTTGTTATTATGTATTATATTTTAAACTAGTTTTAATTTTGGAAATTAAATGGTCAGATTGGACTTCTTACAAGGAAACATTCAAAAGGTGTCATCTTGAAAAAGTATTGAAAAAAATATATGTGATTCTACTCTTCATAAAACACTAGAAAATGAAAAAGAGTATCGGCTGAAATTAATTCAACGACCACAAAAAATTATCAAAATTAAGCATATTTGGCGATTTCACGCTGCTAAGCGATTCATTTTGAGTACTTGTCGGAAAAGCAAAACACTGTTCTGTTCGTACACGGCAATCTCAGTGTTAGCAAATGAATCACCCTAACAGCGCTAAATCACCAAATATGCTTAATTTTGATAATTTTTTGTGGTCGCTGTAATTAATTTAAGCCGATAATTTTTTCATTTTCTGGTGTTTTATGAAGAGTAGAATCACATATTTTTTTCAATACTTTTTGAAGATGACACCTTTTGAATGTTTCCTTGTTAGATTATTTCTCCATCTCCCCCCCCCCTTTATTATTATTATTTTCACTGAGCAGTTTTTGAGGTTGTAGCCTTTTGCAATTGCAGTAGACTCCCAGCAATCCACACTCCTAAAATCTGCAAATTACAGAAATCTGCATGTCACAACCAATGTAAACAATGAAATTTATAGTAAAGTTTTCAAGATAAAAATCAAGATAGCACTCATTTTAATGGTATTTTTTTAGTAACAGAATATAATAAGATAAGAAGACATAGTTTTAATTGAAGTGTAGATCATTGGAAATAATTTCCTAATTTCATTACTAACCTAACTCATTTGAAATCATATGTCTAATATTTTTTTAATAAAGAAAAATTTAGATAGTATTGCATCAGACTTTGAACACTTCCTGCTAAAAAATATTTTTGTTTTTAACCAGTCTGTTTCAAGATATTCTGAGCAAATTTTTAATGTATTTGCTTGGTTGAAAATTTTGTCTTCTAATTATAGAAAGCCATTCTATCAGTAATTTTGTGTTATTCAAGACTGAATAAAAGATATGACACACTTTTATTACTATCTGAGCTATTTTTACACCAAAAAACTATAATGTGTTTCATGTTATATAATATTTTTAATGTCATTCAAATCTGTAAATTTTTTTAATCTTCTTATAATCAGTTTTATAATGTGTTTCATGTTATATAATATTTTTTATGTCATTCAAATCGGTAAATTTTTTTAATCTTCTTATAATCAGTTTTATAACATGTGTATGCCTACATTGTATACAATATATATTATTATTATTTTCATTCATTAAGGAATTTACAAAAATAAATAATTAATTTTGAAAGTTTCAGTATATTTCTTTGGACTTAGAAGTCACTTCTTTTTTTAATAATCCCTGATGATAAATGAGAAGGTTGCGCAGGGCTGTCGCCCCTCTCACACAGGATTACATATCAAATAAAACTGCTCCTAAATCTATTTATATCTTGTAATGATATTACTCAGAAAGCTCTTGAAATATTTGCTAACTGAACAAAATAAAATTTTAAGTAATATTAGATATTATAATTCATGTTCTAGAATATTAAGAGGTTCTGCACCCTGCTTGCTGTGTTAACTACACCCACAAAGACTACGTCCGACTTGTTTCTGTTAACTGAACCCGGAAGATGCATCATCCCCATACTCCAAATAATTAAGAGGGGACAATACCTAATCTCGCCGGCAGCCTTCGCCCATGTTATTCTATGGGAAAATTTGTTGCGGCAATTACACATCACCTAATGAATATTTTTTAATTCTGTTTTCACTGTCAGAAAATTCATAACCGTTAAATGAGTACTCATTTTTGAAAAATTCATTTTTTTTAAAATTTTTACATTTTAATTTTGAGTTAAAAAATGCGATTTTTCACAAAATGCATTTTTCTCATTTTCTAGTCGCAAAATGAAATACTAAAATTTTAAAAAATCAATTTTTGGAAAAGAAGTACTAATTTAACGCTTATGAATTTTCTAAAGGTGAAAACAGAATTGAAAAATATTCATTAGGTAATGAGTAATTATGTGAACAAATTTTCCCATAGAATATCATGGGCGAAGGCAGCCGGCGAGATTAGGTATTGTCCGCTCTTAAATAAAAATAGCCATGTAAAAATTTTCACTGAAATTTTGTTATAATTCCTACATATCACAACTGTATCTTTTATTTGGCTACAATTATTAAAATTTCTTAGTTACTTACGTGTTACTACATTGCAAAGGAGTATTAAATTTGATCAAATTTTATTTTCAATGAAAATATTGGGGGGGGGGGGGGGCATTTTATTTCGGGCCAATTTTATGTTCACCAGCTTGTCATATTGTACACTTTTACTTTCCGAACACTATAGTGAGGAAAGTATTGTAATCATGTCAAAAATCCGAATTCGAGATTTTGATGTTTCTATACGTTTTGAGGTCCCCTGAGTCCGTTTTCACTATTTTTACGATGATGTGTGTATGTCTGTGAGTGAACACGCTAGCGTCTAAACGCTTTGTTCGATTAACCTGAAAGTTGGTACGCATATTGTAAGTCACCATAGTACGAACCCAATAGAATTTGGTGAATCTATCACTTTTAGTTTTTTTACAGGGACACAAAGAAAAATTCTTTATCATTATGGCCTATGGGAGCAAAACCTTAAAAGTGCGATAGCATCTAAACGCCTTATTCAATTGAGCAAAAATTTTATACACATATTATAGATCACAAATACTCAATCTGTATAGATTTTGGAGAATCTAGCACTTATAGTTTTTTTACAGGGACACCACGGAGTATAAAGACAGGAGAAGAAGGTAACGCTGAAATTTTGTGATGTTGTTTTCTAATGTTTATAGAGGGCACCAGCGTGCAATACTTTCTTCTCTCCAGCTTCTGCAATGTTATTCAATGGGGAAATGTCTCGTTTTAATTATTTTTTTAAAAATAATATCAAGCTGAAAAAATTTCGATTGAAAGCAAATTTCATTAAATAGAATATTCTAAGCAACATGTTTTTTTTAAGAGCCATTTTATACTAATTTTACTTTGAAAGAGAGCTTTTAAAAAATGACGATCCTTATGAACCGAAGCTAGCTAAAACAGACAATTGGGAGGAAGGAGAATGGATGAAATTTTATAAAGAAAAAAAATGAACTTACTTTAGGTGCAGAAAACACGAACTCGGACATTATTTCTCTCCTGGGGCTTTTTTTTTCTTTTCTTATCACTATCATAGCCTGTTTTACAACTAGGAACGAAGCATTTATTTGAAACATCTGAATTATGCAGTTTTAAGAACTTACAAAAAAATTAAATTGCTTAAAATTTACTCCGGCAAAATTCTATTGAAAACAACATTATATCCGCGCCGAGATAGGGAGTAATGACAAGTGGCGCCCTCAATATTTACCAAAAATTTACATCACAGTTTCGTAGATTTCTCCCATTGGACCTTCAACTCCTATTAATATTACTCCGTGAGGGACACAAAGAAAAATTCTTTATCATTATGCCTATGGGGCCAAATTTTTAAAAGTGTGATAGCGTCTAAACGCCTTATTAATCCGAGCAAAAAATTTGTACACATGTTATAGATCACAGTTGAACTAACTGTATAGATTTTGGTGAATCTAGCATTTACAGGTTTTTACAGGGACACAACAAAAATTTCTTTATCATTATGATCTATGGGCTCAAAGTTCAGTAGCGTTAAATAAAACAACGTGTAATAGATGGAGAAAAATACTCAAACACTCTATTATGGTTTTCTCTCTTTTGTTTGTTTAACAACTACTCTTTCTTTGCTTTATCTACAAAACTGTTAATTACTCAATGTTCGGAAAGTCGAGTGGAGTCACTCCAGATTTTTTTTTTTAACATAGATGAACCTACAACTTTATGTTTGCAAGCTTAATGCCAACCCCAACTAACCGAACTACTGTAACTTAGCATGTTTATATACTGATATAAATTCCTAAGTTGCACCATTCAACTTAAATTCAATTTCATTTATTTATTTCAAAGGAGATGTTTAAAGCAGATTCTTTACTATATGTACAGTTGACAGCAAAAGTATCTGAGCACTAGCCAATAATTCCAATATCAAAAAAGCACACTTAATACCGTTTGTTAAATAAATCCTTGTCGATTCATATTCTTAGACTAAGAACATGACTCGACAAGGATTTATTTAACAAAGCAGTATTAAGTGTACTTTTTTTTTAGACAGGAATTTATTGCTAGTGCTCATATACTTTTGCTGCTGATTGTATGCGTGCGTATATGCCCACAAACCTATTTCTATACTACAAGGCCCAAATACAGAGCTGCCAACCTAATACAGCAAATTGTTAGTACCGCCCCTTTTTCTACACATTTTTTTTTTCCCTTAATTCATCGCAAATACATTTGAAGAAAATTACTTTAAAAATTACATGGTGTAGAAAAAGGGACGGTACTAACAGTTTGCCGGTTTAGGTTGGCAGCTCTGCAATTATTCTTCAGCCTACTCCAGATGGAAATTTTGGGTCTGCCACTGCTTCGGCGACCTTTTTCTTTGATAACGTGGACATCCAACACCATGTTGTCTACTGCTGGTTTCACCATCATTCATCCACTTTGCATAAGTACTAACAACTGTAGATCGCGAACAACCCGCGAGTTGTGCAGTTTCGGAAATGCTTGTTCTGAGCCTTTGAACCATTACAATCTGCTCTTTATCAAAGCCGCTTAGATCCACAGCCTTTTCCATCACATAAAAGTAAGCAAAAGAACGATATTTCAGACTCTCCAGCAGCAGTTAAATACAGCTCGCACCTAATCACGTACTTTCCATGTCATCCAGGCGAGTTCATTGCAAAATGTAGGGGTGGTCATAACGTTTTGGCTCTTGAGTGTGTATTGACAAAGTCGATGTTCTCATTTTACTAACATTTTTTTTTTATTCAACTCATTTGATGAATAATTTTAATAAAATAAATAATATCTATTCTTCAACAGACATGGTCATAAAAATATAGATGTTCCACTTTTGCAAGAAATGAAATATTTTAAGCAATCAAAATATTTTAAAAAGCATTCAAGAACAACATTCAACATTCTTTTTATATGTTAGATTTTTGATTTTTTTAATTAAAATATGAAACATTTTTTTATAACAGCTTTAAAATTAGCCATTTAAATATTAATTTTTGCCAGAAAAGTTTTTCAGTTCATCCCCCCCCCCCAAAAAAAAAATATATATATATATATATATATATATAATATGATGATTAATGTAAGTAATAATTTTCTTTAGTGTTATTTAGGAAGCTGTATAAACAAACAAAACAAATTATTTTAATTTAAATCTATTTTTTAATTTTTCAGCTTAATACAATGATAATTAAAAATAGCAGTTAGGCTAGATTTTTTTCTTCAAATTTTATATATTCAACTAACCATCCAATTTTATACTCTGCTAGCTGAATAGTTTCAGATTCATCCAAACCGACTATTCGGTTCATTCTATTTAACACTAGGGAATAGTAGACATGTTTTCCCCTAAATCTGCATAAAAACATCCTAAAAAGCACACTTATTCAACTACGGACACATATACAAAACTTTTCCAATACAGCTTTTTCAGAAAGTAAAAATAAAAACAACTACTGAAAATCTGATTAACTGAGAAATTTTTTTTATTCACTTTAAAATTCAGTAATTATACTTTACAATAAATGAAACACATTTATGAAACACTGGACACACAGGCATTTAGAAATGATATATACAAAATTAACTCAACTGATATATACAAATAACAATAAAAAATTAATAGAAAGATATTTTAGCTTCTGTTATTAGAATCAATTCTTTTATTTAGCTATAAATTCACAAACAGGGATGAGATTAGCGAGAAATCAAAAAAGCTGAAACTGTACGCAAAAGCAAGACATTGAACTGAAATACTTGAATTTTTATGACAAAATCTATTATATAGAGTAATAAATATTTATTTTAATCTTCAATGTATAAAAAAAGAACAAATGCACATCAGACACAAAAACAAAAACTGGAAAGCTAAATGCACAAAAAAGCTGAAAAATTTCATCCGTGCACAATTGATAAAGTTTTTTATACTGCAGAACCCTTATTTTTCAAACGACTTTAGAATAAACAGCATTATGTGAACATGTTAGTACTATGTGCACAACAGATTTGACCATATGTTTCATCTAAATACATGCAAATGCTGACTGTATGTGCAAAGAAAAATATGTTAGTAATATTGAATTTATTGACAACGATGTATTTTATGAAGTATATGCAAAAGTAAATGCAGAGTTGAAAAAGTGGACTATATATAATGTATCTGCAATTATATCCAAGAAAAAATGGGGCAAAGTTTTAAATAATACAAAAAAAAAAATCTTCAGCAATATTGAATTTATAGACAAAGTAGGATATTATGGAAAATCTGTAAAAGTAAAAAGCATAGATGAAGAAGACTATTTATAATATATCTACAACTAATATTGTTAGAGAAGAAAGAAAAATTCTAACATAAATAGTATCATTCACATCTATTACATTATTGAATTAATGCATATATATATATATATAAAGTAGTATGGTTTTCAATTCAGAGTACATGCCATCACAATCGCCACAGAGGAGAGAAAACATTAAAGTAATTGGCGACAGTCTGGGATTCATCCCTAGGAATAATCCAGAGATATGCCATCACAATTTTGATCCTCCACGAAGAATGAAAACAGTAAGGTAATGCAGTATAGGATCCATTATCCAGAAGGCTTGGGGCCTGGAATATTCAGGATAAGGGGTTTTGCCGTAATTCGGAACACTTTATTATACGTATAAAAAAATGGTACAAAAAAATTTCATAAATAGCAGTGATAAACATGAATAATATATATAAACACTTTACCTAAAGATCTGTTCATTTAATAAATTTTTTTCCACAAAATAAAAAACATTCTTAATTAGAATTTCAAACTGTAAATAATTATAGTAATAATAAATGAAAAAAAAAAAAAAATGAATAAACATATATAAAATTTAATTTTGGACATGAGAGTAAAATTCTTTCATTTGGATTTCGCAAACATTTCTATGATATTTTTTTGCTTATACTGTGTCTCTGATACTAATCGTTCATAAATGTTTCAAATATTTTTAGCACATAATACTAAATATTTTATGAAATGAATTCTAAAAATAAGTTACTAATAAAAACTATTTAAAATTTTTATAATAATTGGTACTTAAGTTCAAGGATAAAATTCATCTGCTATTGGGCACTTTAAGAAGTATGTGTTATTAATGTTTATCTATTAAAAAATACCATAAAAATTCATTTTCTAACCTAAATTTGCAAAATTTTCAGCAATTATTAGCATTAAAGAAAGTTGGTTGTAAAACTATAATTCTGACAGCTGCTATTGTATAACTTTAATTCTTAAATTTTATGATAATTAAAAATTTTGGTAGTTGGCATTTTGCATTCTGGTTTTTGGAGCATTCTGGATAACGGATCGTATACTGTATTAAATCTCCCATAAAAATGACTAAGGAAAAAAAAATGTAATTTGACAAAAATACTCAAATTTTGTTTTACAAAAGATTGGTCTTTGTCAATCTACTTTTTCTCCATCTTTGCATATCACTTGATGGCTACTACTATTATTAAAAAAAATTACAAAAAAAGAAAAAGAAACATCAATTAAAAAATTATAAATACCAAAATTAGATTTGCTTATGTACATATACAGTCGGTAACAAAAGTGTCCGAACACTAGCAAAATTTCCTATGTAAAAAAAGTACACTTCATACAGTTTTGTTAAATAAGTCCTTATCGAATCATGTTCTTAAACTGACTAAGAATAGGATTCAACAAGGATTTATTTAACAAAACAGTATTAATTCTACTTTTTTTCATAGGAATTTTTGCTAGTGATCGGATACTTTTGTTACCGACTGTACATACAAAAAAAAAAAAAAAAAAAACACTGAACTTTAATTTTATTTATTTATAATAGATAAATAATTTTGAAAATAAAAATTTGTTAATTTGCTCTTTATAGATAGCCACATTTGATTATCAAATTGAATTTCTTCAATATACAAGGGCATATTTTGCTGATACATCAAAACAAACAAACATTTCGTTAAATTTGATATAGCTAATTGCCCTTGTATTTGATACATATATTTATGGTCCGATCTTAATTTAAAATTTTCATTGTCAAATTTTAAACAAAATTGCTTCCGTCTTTGCACTAACGTAAACAAATCTAAGTTTTGAGGGTTGAAAACACATTTAATTTCAACAAGAAGAGAATCTTCACTATTGTGCAATAACCCATCAGGTGACGCCCCGAGATAGGGAAAAAATGGATTAACAATCAAACCAGTCTTTCGAAAAACAAAATCTGAGTATTTTTGGCGAATTACATTTTGAATTAAGGGTTCATTTATCCTGCCATATTTAATGGCCGGTATATCAGAGATGTCATTTTCATGGGAAATGAAAATTTTATTGGCCAAATTAGTAAAATCTGATTTACAGCTTACAATGTCAAAAAAAAGTGATGAGGTTAATCTTTTAACTCTAGCATTTTTCCATGTAATATTTTTACTCTGTTGGACAGTTTCTTTTTCTAACCAAACAGCATCCTCATAAGAAATCATAATATTTTGATGCAGAAAAATTATGTCATTAAAATCTAATTCATTTGGCATATCATTATAATCTAATTTAGTTACAACAATAGATGGCAAGGGAATACTTTTAGAATACAAGGCTTCTTCTACATTAAAAAGAGGTGTATTTAATACATCAAAAAATGGTGATGTAAAATTAAAATTTGTCTGCGATAAACTTTGATAATCTATTTCAATGGGGTCTTGATTTTCTTGGTCTTCTATGGAAAAGTTTACCGGTGCATGCTTTTTTGGTTTTACTTGGTGCCATCTTTGCAGCTGTTCAGTTGGAGCACTATATAACTCCCTCTGACTGTAACTTTCAATAGTATACAGTAGAGCCAGACTATGTTTGCAAACTGCTGGTTCGGCTCCACCTGGACATTCACAAGCTGCTGTTTCTACCTGTAATTTAGACAAGTTTAAATATTCAATTAGAGTACCATTTTAAAGCATAAATAAAAATTAATATTTACTGCATTCATTCTAGACCTAAGAAAAGAGTAGGGTGATAAAGGCTGAAAAATGCAAAATTTAACCTTAACATTTTTTTTTTTTTTTTTTTTAATGGAAGGTGGCATAAGAAAGCCTTTAAGATACATATTGTTGTGAATTTGTAAATAATTCATTTATTTTTGTTGAAATTCTTTCAAAGAGGCTTAGTAAGTTGATAAAATGTTATTTTTCTGCATTTCTAGTTTGTTTTTGCGTTAAAATAGACTCATTTTCCCTTAAAAGCGTATTAAAAAGTTCCAATAATGCAGGTAATGAATTTAGCGACTTTTGGCGAGAAAATCGTTATTATCCATACACCAAATATGGAAGCTGTAATCTCATTGGCCAATGAGATACTGGAAATTTTTAGATCAGTCTTGATTCGATAGAGGGGTATAGAAGAAGGCTCATTGCGTCAAATCTCAGTCAGTCTCTGATTAGCAGAACCGCATAACAGTGGCGTAGCGTGATATTTGAATCTGGGTATGCTCTGAAGCCAACTGTGAAAAAAGCACTATTTCTAAATTCGTTATCATTTCTTAAAATTTAAAAACGTAAATTTCCAATTTCTCCAAACCAAAAATATAATTTTATACACTAATTTTATCTTGACAGCATATATTTAAAAGCCACTTATTAAAATTTATTGAAGGGCTAGTCGGCTTTGAATACTTCACTGGTTACAATATATAAATGAATTCTCAAGGAAGCTGAATCACTAATTTTTTATATATCACTTTATACATATATATATAAATTCATTAAAATTACGCAAAATATGGCATTGACTTCCTTACAATGTCGGATCTGGGTCCTCACTGCTTGTGATAGCACTTTAACTCGGACCACAAACAGTTCTTATACATGAACTTAATCGTTGAACATTTTAATAAAATTAAAAACGTAATAAGTTTAATATATTCACATTTGATCCCAAAATAAAAAATATAAACATTTTCCTTTCAAAGGAATTTTTATGTCTCCAAATAAAAAATTGTTTTGAAGAGGCAACTATTGAAATAAAATATCATATTTTGTTCAAATAAAATAAAAATATGTCGATAGCTTCGCTTTTTTAAAAGGCATCACCAGATTGACAAAGCGTTGCTATGTAGTAACCATAATAAGCTAGTAACCATTGAAAGGAATGATAACGATTGAAAATGAAAACCAGGCAATTTGAATGAAATTTAAGAAAATGAAACGATGTGGCATAAAATGACAGAGATATTTTTTCAGGAATTTATATAAATTTCATTTTATAATTAAGTCATCATTCATAAATAAATCAATTTTTTTTTTAATTGTGAAAAGTTTTTTTTTTATTACATCTTTGTAAAATAAAGCATTAAATTTTACTTTATCAATAAAATTTTTGAACTGACAGCATCGTCAATCTATTCAGTCATTCTTGTCTTTGAGTAGACGGACAAAATTGAAAAACTAGTTCTCACTGACTATGCGAACACTTCTACGAAAGATAAGAAAATGAAAATCCCGAATACTTTAGCAGTATGGGAAAACTCCAGGACATGCGGTGGATGAATAGCATGACTTGGTTCCTTTAAAGAGCGGAAATCCCCTTATGCGGGAAAGTTAGCACAATGAATATTTCCTCACACAACAAAAATTCCCCATCCAAGGGTATGCTTTAGAAAAGTAGCATGCCTTACGGAAACACCGGTTAGAAGATGCTGTTTTTGCAAGAATTATCTTATGTAACAGAACAGATTTTCTTTCAGAATACTTTTCGAAAATTAAATGACAGCTAATGGATGGATGAAAGCGAGTGATTAACAAAATCAGCTGTTGAATTATTATTTTTTCTTTATTATTTTAATCAAAATATGTATGAAGTTTTGATAGTTTTCAGCGGGTATGCGGCACATGCCTAGCATACCCAAAGAATACGCCACTGCCGCAAAATATACACGAACAGCGTTCACGGAAAATTTTCCGAGCTTACGGAAAAATTTCTGCGACCGCTTTAGGATAACAGGGGGAGGAAAAAAAGCAATCAGCTTTCACTTCTTTAATCACGGGAGGTTTTTAATCAGCGCTCGGTATTTGTTGCACATCACACCGTGCTTGGAATTGAATGGAAAAGCCAGAGTGAGAGAGGGTGACTCATTAGCGGAGATCATCATACTGCATGCTGCCTGCCTTGGGACCCGGGAGAGAAGGATATGCTATGCTGTTTGTTTAGTTTAGTTAGGCTGTAAGTTACATTTGCGTGTCGAAACTTTTGTTGATTTTTTTTTATTTTATGTAGTGTTTTTTGAAACGTTATACTTATTATCTCCTTTATTTTAAACTTAATTTTGTTAGACAGGCAAACATAATTTCTGATCATGATAGATTCCACGATATTGATGAAAGAAAAAAAAAATCTATGCGATTGGTTTTCAAAAAATGTCAAATTACTCATTAGTAAACTTATAAGTTTTAATTCTTATTTTTATAAAACATTTATTTTCTTTTTCTCTGAGTAAAAAATTTTATTATTATTATTATTCAATATTGTTCTGATTTTTTAAAAATGTGTTCTGATTTTTCCAATGTTTTTCCTAAAATGTTCTAATTTTTATCAGTTTTAAGTTGGCAGGTATAAAATAGGAGCATTTTTTTTTTTTTTTTCCCAGAAAATTTTTGCTTTAGATTTTGTGTTCACAGAAAGTTTTTCATTTTATCTGAGTCTGCTGATCAGTTTCTGCCAATGCTTCATTGCTTTTGAAAGAGCCTAAGCCTCTCTGAATTATAGTTAATTGCTTTTTGTGTTATTGCTATACAGTTTGTGGATTTGTTGTTGACAGCTGCTACTTCAGCAGTGGATTTTGGTTGAATTGAAGTTGATACTTGGTTTATAGACCTGTATTTTTCTGGAATTTTCTGTGAATAAGTTACTGAGCTTTTGCAAGTTTCACTTTTCTTTCTCTGACAACTCACGAACCCCCAAGAATGCAACAAAATGTTGAATAATATTAAAATATTGCATTAAAAACAAAGACATCACTATACCAATCTTACTTCTGTTCCCTATAATCTGTAACTGTAACAGGTTTTGCCTGTTCCACTGGTCATCGCTGTATTTATTTATTCTTTTAAATTGAATATTTCAAACATTTGATTATTTTCGACATAGTTTTAGTATGGAACTCCCTTGTCTATTTTAAAATTCTTTTGCTACTTTTGTGATGAATTGAAATCGCCAATGCAAATGACAAAGTAATGACCTTGGTGAGAAACCAACGCTACTTTACAGCAAATTTTAAAATTTTGCCAAGGTAGTCCCATACTAAAGTTGTGCCTTATTTTCAGCAAATCAAAGCCATGACCAAGTACTGTGATGTACAGTCATATAAATAACATTCAATTATTTGAGAATTATTATGTTAAGTTAATAGAAAATAGTTAATAGTAAATACTTGTATTAAACACCTTTAATAAAATATACTATGGTACTTCGTAAATCACACAGCAATACAATTCATAAAATTTTTATAGAATATATGCTTTGGTGCATATGACTACCATATGTTTTATATTTTACACAGTATAGGGATATCAAAATATAATGTAAAACTAAAGTCCTTCATTGAATCAGGTATCTATGGTTACCTGCTTTTAGGATTGAGTGCAGGTGGAGGTGGCATTTTTCAACCCACAGGTCATGGGTCAACCCACAAAATATTTTTCTTCAAAGTTTTTTTTTTTTTTCTTGAATTTAATATTTTGAATGTAGAGATTGGAGACATTCTCTTCCTTTGTAGCAGTTTAAAGTAATATGACTCATAATATGAGTTCGCTTCATAGAGAAGAAATTAATAAATATTATTACTTAAAGTTTAAAACATTATGTGAGAAAATTATTTGCCTTCCAATGTAAATTTGCTTTCTTATTATATACTTTTACATACTATATAAATATTTAAAATAGTAGATCTTTTAAAAGTATGTGTAATATACAAGAAATTTTGCTCTTTTATACACTGAAATTTTGTGTATTATTTGACTAATTATTTTTCATATAACTTTACTTATACATTATTTTTAATGAAATACTTGAAATATTTATGTATTAATTAATTGTCTGAAAGATATGTTCAATCATAGAACTATACAGATTGGTGTTTAGGAATAAGGCCGATTGACTACTCTAGGGTTTTAGGCCTGAGGGGAGGAGTGCTTTCTGTGAAGGTCGTTCTTAGGGGGTCCTAGCCTGTATTAAAAAAGAAAGCTTTACTTTTTAAAAAGATATCACCAGATTGAGAAAATGTTTCTCACAGTTTAAAAAAAAAGAAACAGTACTTCTATATTAATATCTCAATTATATAAACAATTTTTAATCACATAAGTTAATATGAAATAATGAAAAATAAATAGTACTGTAACCACTGCTAAGAAATGCAGATGGTTAAAATACATAAATAATAATAATAGAAACATGCAGTTTGATTAAAATTTAAGAAAATTAAACAGAAAAAAAAAAAAAAAAAAAAGTTCAAAAATTGGAAACGGGGGACAAAAACATCTCAAGGTCCAAGCTACACCAATGTGAAATTTCATAGCTCTGCAATCAATAGCTTCAGAGGAAGGGTACTCACAAAAATGAATTTGAATTTGTTAAAATGTTAACGGAATTATGAACCCCATTAATCTATCAAAGGATATAAATGTTTTTTGTTTTGATGCTTCTCTTACACAGTGGCCCTTAAGGGCTATTTCTAGACACCATGGATATTTTATTTTCCCATACATTGTTGCAACCATGGCATAAAAATTTTTTCAATGTTACTATTTGAGAAGATGATCTTATGAGAACATTCTAATTAAAATTATCACCCACAATTTCATGCATAATTTTTGTTAGTCACAGTTTTTTGATACAAAATAAATAAAAGTCATATTTAAAAACAGAATTTCTATAATAATTTTCAAGATAATTCTAACCACAAAAAAAAAAAAAAAAAAAAAAAGGAAGAAGAAAAAGAAAGTGATGAGTTATTATTTTACATATAATTAAAAACTTTACCTCATTTTTCTTGGATATAGTTGCAGATACTTTATATATGGTCCGCTTACTCTGCTCTGCACTTACTTTTGCATATACTTCATAAAAAACACCCATGTCAATAAATTCAATATTACTAACATATTTTTCTTTGCACATAGAGGCAGCCTTTGCATGCACTTTGGTGAAACCAACAGACAAATCAAGTGCAGTCTCAGAAATAATACGATCACAGTATGACATTATATTGTCAATTCCAAAGTCATACAAATATAATGGTTCTGAAGATATAGAAAATTTGGATGGTTGAGAATTCATAGCTAAAAAGAAATATATAAATACACACATTAAAATAATTATATCTTAAAAAATAGTTAAAAGTGTTTATTAAAAAAATAAAAATTCTGATAATGTTAAAAAAAAAAAAAAAAAAAAAAAAAAATTGAAGTTTAGTTAAGAAAAGTTGCGTATGAATCAATAGTAAGTAAAGGGCGGCACACAAACGGAAAAATAACAAAATAGGTTTTTAAAAATATGTTAGACAAATTTGATGTCTGTTACGTAAGAGGGTTTTGGAGATGACGCGGCGACAATTCAAGCCATGCTTGTTGGTGTAAACACTAGAAAATAGAGGTTAATACATGTATTTAAATAATAATAATAAAATGCATATCATTTCCAAGTCTAAATTTTTCTCCAGTTAAACTTAATAATCAGATATCTGTACAAACAAGGACAAAAGAGAAATGTAAACAACTGAATCGAATGGTACAGTTAAGCCTATCCCAAATCGTAAAATTGCAATATATATATATATATATATTACATAATAAATAAAAAATAATAATAATTAAATTTTTTTTTTTTTTTTTTGTTAAGCATAAAAAGGTAAATCTATCATCGTTTATAAATCATGAAACTATGTCAATGTTAGAAACGAAAATAGCGAAGCCTATTGAGAACAAAATTATTACAAACAAATCTCATTACAAATTAAAAAAAATAGAAAAAGATGCCATTGATTATATTGGACACAGACATCAAAGATTAAAAAATTAGAATTTCAATCCCTTTCATAAAGGAATTTATTAGAAAGAACATGCATTTAAAATTGGTAACATCGCCACAGTTCACATGCCAACTTTTAATATTACATATGTTGATTAATATCAAAGTATATTACAACAACTGGATTAAAACAAAACAAAGGGACCACTATATCACTCTTACTTTAGTTTAATATAATCTGCAACACTTATAAATAATATCGCACGATATAAATTTGCAGGCCACAATGCTTTACTATGGTAGAGTTGAGGGTTGTTTGCCAAAAACAGCTGATTTCCTATAGTCTCGAACCCAAAGGAGGAATAGGGTCATTAAAGAAAATTGAATCGAATGTGAGAAAATTAATCGAAAATTACTGACTCACCATATTGTACTCGATACGGATCGGTTAAGAAAATTTGAAAACAAATAATTCAGTTGTTAAAATTTCTTGTATTTGTATAATTGTTTGTTATTATCTGGAATCTGTGATATGCCAGCAACTGTTTTTACTTTTCGATGCTTCATCATAGTAATATAATTTTTTGATAGCTCTTTTGTTGAAGAGCATTGTTTATGATTTTGTCCGGATGACGATGTCTGCTCAATACAGACCATATCGCAACGAAGATGGCATTGAAGCTGGGCAAGTGACCTGGGGTGATCAAGAGACAAATGACGAAGAGATATATCAAAAAACTACCGAGACTATAGGGTTTTCTCAACGTAAAAGCACTCTTGTAGCAGGCATTGGTGTTGCTTTAATTGGTGCTCTGGTCGGTTTACTTATCGGTTACTTTGCACATTCTGAGCACAGTGAATGTGTACCTTCTTTAGCAGTTGCTTTGCATTCCGTTCAAGCAGCTAATCCATATGTAAGAAAAAAAATTTTACAAATGGTGAGTAGTGATGAAATTGAAAAATTTATTAAGGCATATAGCCTGGAACCTCATGCAGCTGGGAGTTCTACTGATCGTTATTTCGCCAAGAAGATCAAATCAGAATGGCTTAGTCATGGATTGGATTCAGCAGAAATTGTTGAGTATGATGTGTTATTGAGTTATCCTGACAAGGAGAAATTAAATGCCATAAAAGTCGTTGATAATCAAAATACTATTTTATTGGAAATTAAAGCATTTGGCAAAAAGAATCTCAACCCAGCATTTAGTCCATATTCTTGGCCGGGAAACATATCTGGTAATCTTGTATATATCAATTATGGACAGACATCTGATTTACAGTATTTAAGAAAAAAAGGCATTTCTTTAGAGAATAAAATTCTTATTGCTAGACACTGGAAATTGCCTGCGGATGAAATTGTTTGGAATGCTTTGCAAGTAAAAGCAGCCGGGTTGATCTTATATCCTGATCCTGAAAATTATAATCCGCCTATTTTGAAGTCAGAAGCTTATCCAAAAACTTGGTGGCTTCCGCCAAATACTGCTCGAACTGACTCTGTTCTTTGGAATGGGGCAGGGGATCCATTAACCCCTGGTTATCCTGCTAGGCCTGATGCTAATCGCTTAACAATGTCTTCGGCATTACTCCCTCAAATAGTTGTACAACCAATAAGCTATGCTGACGCTTACCAACTTTTAATTTCATTAGCAGGTGAAGATGCCCCTAAAGACTGGCAGGGAGGTTTTAACTTTACATATAAATTAGGACCATCATTTAAAAATCCTTCTTGGAAGATAACAATGGAGGTCTATAATCAGTTTGTAAATACTACAGTTTATAATGTTGTTGGTACTATTCGTGGAAAAACTGAACCTGATAGGTAAATATTTATTATCTACTTTTTTTTTTTTTTTCTTTCATAACCAATTAATAAATATCCTATATTTATAATTATAAATAAGCACTTTCAAAATAGTTTGTTGACTTTTATTTTTTAGGTGCTTTTGTATCTTCTAAAAACTTCAAAAAGACATTACTGCCACCTTGTATGCTTAAAATCTGATTTTAATGCAAAGAAAAACTAGTATGATGTGGCCACCACATGACTTTCTTCGATAGGTACAACTTCAGTATACACCCACAGCTGAATTTTGTGATTTTTCTATGGCGCCGTTTTGAATGATAACGATGTTCTTCTGGACTGTTTGCGATATAATATGGCAGCCTATATGTTGTTTATTTTAGATTTGTGATTTTATGTTTTATGATTTAGCCATAATCGCCAACAAAAAATTGCCAAATATCGTTGTGGGTATATACTGAAGTTGTTCCCTTTGATACAATTTTACACAAAATTTATTCAGTACAAATTATTTATTAAATTATCAAATTATTTTCCATTATAAATGCAGACAATTTTTATCTGACAGAATTATATTATCACTAAATGCCAAAAGATGTCAATTTTTTGCAATTATCAGAAGAAATACGATTTTTTTTGTAAGTTTTTTTTTTTCGTTAAAAGATAAAAAAAAAAAAAAATCGATAACTTTGTTTTAAATTATCACAGGTCTCTAGTTCAACCATTCGTTTTAAAGGTATTGACGTGATCTTTCGAAAGATACCCATATTGAAAATTTACTCCCCCTGGAGAAGTGCTTTCCCCTCAGGGGCTAAGCGATGCTCCCACATGCACAAAACAGTTTTCCTAGTTAACTACTATCTATAATTTTATTATCCAGGGTTGGGTTTTTGACGTCAAAAAGTGGTTTTTGACATGACAATGGTTTAAACTGTCAAAAACCCGTCATAAACCTCTACTGTCAAAAACCTGTATTTTCAAAATCTATAGATGTGCTAGAATCTGGTTAGAAATAAGATTTAGTAATATTTGCCATACACAAGTGAATATCTAAATATTATCAGGCATGAGAATTTTCCACGGATTCGCGATTTCCCCCCTTTTTTTTATTTCCGTTAATTTCGCAGATTTTTTTTTGTTTAAATCAAACTCCAATAATAATCAGTGTTCAAATGCTCCCTGAAAGACTTATATTCTCAATCTTTCTCCATCCAAAATATAAATGTCAATATTCATTTTAAAGGTGCTTTATCAGATTCTATAACATAAAGAAGAACATAATTATTCAATATTTCTCACTCATGTAATTTTTTTTCTGTCCTGCCCCCCCCCCCCCCTCCTTTTTTTTTTCCATCTCTAACCATCACCGATCAAACATTCTGTGGGAAGCCTTTTATTTTTGAATATTTATCCATCCAAAATGTCAATATTAAATTCAAACTTACTTTATGATATTCTGGAACCCATAAAGAAGTAGAATTGTGTTTAATATTTCTCACTCATGAACTACTTTTTAACCCCCACCCCCCTTTTCCCATTTTCCACCACCAGTCAATGTTATTAAATGTTGATTGCTAGCTAATTTTTTTTTTTTTTTAACACATGTTTTATTGTGCTGATGTGTTATTCTTTTAGTTTAATTTGTCACTTTTAAAATATTTTGTATAGTTTTTTTCCTGTGAGCATTATTTTTTTATTTGAAATAAATTTTATGAACACATTTGTATAGTTTTCCCCGCGCACGTTATTTTTCATTTGAAATTAATTTTATGAACACGCGTGTTTCCTCTTTTTTTAATTTTCTGCACTCTCATGCCTGTATTATGATGTTTATAAATTAAGAAATCTTAAAACAATTTGTAGATAATTTATAAAAAATTAGGTAAATTAACTGGTTTTATAACCTAAGAAATATATACAAAGTATGTATAGACATATTTTGTATGTTTATGTTTATTTATATTCATATTTCTGAAATTCTAAAATTCCAAAGTTACTTATGAATTTTCACATAATCCATGAAAACACAGGAATATATGATTTTATTTTTTCTTTAACTAAAACATAATATAATATATGGACAGTAAATTAATATGAATTTGAAAATAATTATATTTATAAAATGTATTATTACACTTTATCATTTATTAATAAATTTTCATGTATTTATTATTATTAATTGTATAAATATTTGTACCTGTTTATAGCTTGGACTATTGGTGTTTGGGGAGTAAGGCTGATTAACTACTCTAGGGTCTTAGGCCTAAGGGGAAGCGCCCTCCGTGGGTGTCTTTCTAAAGGGTCCTAGCCCGTATTTCTGCAAGTTTTGGAGACAACCATAAAAAACTCTGAACGTCTAGGCTGACAAGCGTGCCCTGGGTTCAAACCCAGCACCTCACGTCTACCAGCTTTGAGCGCATAACCACTCGGCCACTGGTGGGCCTTTTTTTTTTTAAACAGATTTAAAAAAAAAAAAAAAAAAAAAAAAAGAGAAAAAACAAACTTGATAACTTTCACCTGTGGCAAACCGGCAGTTTTTGGCTTTAAAGGATAGTTTTCAGAAACAGAAGGAGGGAAATAATTTTAGTGCTGCATTTTTTCCCCCTTGTGGCTTTATTTGCATTTAAATAGTCATGTATTTTTTGCAGTGTTCTTAAATAGTAGAGCATCGTCTACCTCTACAGGGTTGTAATTTTGACCGGTCAAAACTGATTTTGACCCAGACGCTGGTCAAAAATGGTTTTAACCGTCCAAAAGTGGTCAAAAATGGTCAGCACTGTTAAAAATGGTTTTAAACAGCTTTAATTTTATCAATAATTGTTTTTGCAATTAAAAATACCTTAATAAGTAATAAAAACAACAATTCATTAAAAATAATAATACTAATATAATAATAATGTTAGAAATTTAAAAATGAACCATGCAATATAAAGGCAGTCTCGATTTAAAGAAAGTGTTACTCCAGTTCATTTTCTTGAACATATGCTGAATCCTGTTTATATGGGTAAAGGTATTGATGAAGACAAGCAAGAAATAGCAAGACAATGGTTACGCGATAACATTGATCCTACATTTTTGCCACCTGTGATTGCATTTCAAGGAGAGTCTTTACCATATCCGAAATCCTTTTTTTCTGAAAGCATAAAAAATACACTTGGACCTGATGTCTGGTGGGCAGCAATGAAGAAGATAAAAGGCATTGATGTAAAATTTGTTGATTTCGCATTACATCTAATGAAATGTTGTGCCAGCTCGTCTTCAATAGAAAGACTATTTTCAAAGTTTGGACTTATTCAAAACAATTTACGAAACCGTGTAAGTTTAGAGACAACTGCAAAACTTGCGACTTGTAACCATTTTTTAAATTCAATATAAATTCCAAAAAAAGAGTTTGCGTAAAAATTAATTAAAACAGTTGTCTTGTTTCTTGGTGATATTATTTGTGTTACGACAATCCTATGTTATGACATTTTTAACAAATGTTTACTTAGTTTTAACATATGATACTAAGATATATTTCATTGGTAGCAGATTCTAATTTCTGACCTTGATTGGTAGTAAATAAATTCAATAACGAATTTCAGTGGTCAAAACTGATATCGACCAGGACGGTTAAAACCCCTATGGTTAAAACCGATACAACACTTTCGTCTAACACAGTGGTATCCATCTGCCGCTCACTGGACCAAAGTTGCCCCATGTCCTCGGAGTAAACCTGGTACCTCACGTCTACCAGCTTTGCGCTTAGAACCGTTTGGCCACTGGTGGGCCCTATAGCTTAAGACTAATACATTTTTTAAAAATCTGTACAAGTAAATATTAAATTTATTGCAATTTATACATGTCCAGAAAACATTCATATTTTTCTTGTCTCACAATAATTATAAGAATTTCAGACGCAATTCAAGCTTGTTTAACATTCAGAATTATTGCTTTTTCTTATAAACTTGCAATATCAGCAGTCATTAAAAAAAAAAAAAAAAAATGTTATATTTTTCTATAAAATATTTAAATACAAAATATTAGGCTATGCATTTTTATTTTACTGGTTAAATACATAATACTAAAAGTACAATTGTAAAAAAAAGTGAAATATACAATTGTGAAGTCATTCCTTCACATATATGATTTTAATTACAGCTTTAAATAAATGCAATAATTAATTACTATATTTTCAATAAATTAAATGGCTAATAAAAATATCTAACAAATTTCTAAATTACTTTTTATATTTATTCCCATTTGTCTCTCTATATAAATATCTTAATTCTAATAATATTTTATCTGTTAAGCTATTAAATAAATCTTCTGAGAACAAAAACACATTCTTTAAAATTAATAATTTATTTCGGCTAGTCATATGTTTATATGACATCTCTCAGAATTATAATCTCTCCTAAATCATATAATAAATAAAATATAAAAAAAATATTATTTTCATTTATAAACCGTTGTATACATAATTACATTTTCATTCTTTTAAAATTGCACAAGTTCACTTTGTTATAAATAAATTAGGCTATAATTTCTGTTGTAATATCATTAAAGGGTAATTTATATTTTTTTAATGACAGGATGTGCAATAAATCGCAGACTTTATGTCTCTCTTACTCAACGGTTTTCTGGCGATAAAATTTGGCATAGATGATTGGCGTTAATTCTTTAACGGACTTGCTAAATTCAAAATATTTATATTAACTTGATCTATAATTAATGGATTATCTTTGGCTGTAAAATTTGGCGTTATTTCCGAAATCTTGGCGTAATTTAGTGTATGATCTGGATTGCGAGGGAGACAACTTCAGAATTCGCTCGTTAACTACTGCTATAAAAACACGTAATCGCGAAGCCCTCTCTCTCTCTCTCTCTCTCTCTCTCATCTAACCCTCTGTATGTCTTTTAGACTTGATATTATACATTCTAAGATACTTGTAAAAGAAACTTTTTTTATCCCCATGCTTTATTCAAGTAGGATAGGATAAAGAAAGATATTTGCTGCAAAATTATTGGTTTTTATTCTTCACGGCCTGCATTTAATAGTTCCTGGAGTACTGCGGACCTTTGCCCATCTAGCTCAAGTTAACCGAATCTCCCCTATAACAATGTTATATTGCAAATAAAATGATTTATCAATCAAAATGATCTATCAATGTTTTATAAATCAATCATTAATTTTTAGAAGCCTAAAGTTTTGTTTTTATATTAATCAAAATGTTATAATAATGTTTTTCCAAAAACATTAATATGTTTACGATTTAAAACATACTTATAAATAATATCTCATTTAAAACAACTATATTTTTAAAGTATCACATAACTAAGTTTAATATATAGGTACTATATTAAGCATAGTTATAAATAAATTTCGTAATAATATATAAAAGTATCACAGCATATTTTGAATGAACATAGAAATAATCCATAATAAAATTTTCAAAGCCTAAAGTTTTGTTTTTTGTATTAATCAAAATGTTGTAACAATGTGTTTATCAAACAACATCTG
Organism: Salticus scenicus; assembly: GCA_963930645.1. Lineage (NCBI taxonomy): Eukaryota > Metazoa > Arthropoda > Arachnida > Araneae > Salticidae > Salticus > Salticus scenicus. Next base: position 241,476,479 of record OZ005652.1, read on the forward strand.
CTGAGATACACTCAGCCATTTTCAAATTTCTTTAGAGAAAAATTCAAAGATTTGGAATTTCTGCCATTATAATAACAGCGCAGTTGAACAGAGCGGTGTGTTCTTTGAAGTTGAGTAAAGGAACATTGCAGAAGGCATATTTTCCTGAGAAAAGGAATTGTCACACACGGTTTCACATGAAAGTTAAAGGAGGATATTTCACCTATATGCATTCTTAGGTGGACAAAAAAAAAATTATTATTGTGAGGGAAAAATATCGTGTTAGGTAGGAAACGAAAACAATTTTAAGGTCAGGTGCCCGAGACATTTTAAGATTTGGAAACAGGCAGAATGCAGAAAGGATTGTCTACTCAGGTGTACGATAGTAAAAGTCAAAATCATAACAAGAAATAAAGGCAGTGAGTATAAATTTATAGCACAAGGAATATTTTCAGATAGAATACGTTCAAAAGTGAAATGATAAAAGTCAAATTCGGAAACAGTTTCTATAAGAGGAAAGGAAAATTTATGTTACATAGAAGGCGTCGAAAGAACGCCGGCAATTCAGACTGCGAGTAGTTTTGAATAGGCTGGGGCCAGAATAATGCATTTCATTTGAAAACATGAAAGCGCTAGGCATTCGAGTTTACAAAAGGATAAAGATGAAAACAGATCGGGAAATGCGAAAAGCACACGAAAAAAAACAGCTGAGAAAATAAAATAAAATAAGACTAGGCAAAATTTTAAAGGGGGCAAGGAAAAGCCAATGATGGAAAATTTTATTCAATTCCTAAAATCCAATAATATTAAGGTTAACGACGAGCTAACCTGAGATTGGAGAGAAAAGTGGGGAATATGAGAAGAAAGAGGAAGGGGGATGAAATCGGATGGGATATAGAGAGATGACGGCGAGGAAAGAAGAGAGATGTTAGTTTTGGAGTGTAGATTCGGAGTTTAGATTTTGGTGTGTGTATCCACAGAAGTTTTATGATTTGGATTTTACCAAAGTGTTACTTGTAGAGGAAAGTGATCTGGGCCCTGAAAGATGATGGAGCCACAATCAGCGCTGAGGATTTTTGGTAAGCATTTTTATTTATTAGCCTTTCCTCCGAGAGTAAATACAAATGTAAATTAGGAGTTCATACAAATTGTAATTTACTATCATGGTAACATCATTCATATTCAAATTACACCGGCCGTATGGGCCTAATTTGTTTTCTTAATTTATGTAAACTAATTTCCCAAAATAAATGATATTTGTATTTATTTCGTGAGTAATTTCTTATGATTTACTGTTTGAATTTATGCTAGGATATCCCCATAAGAGTTAATTGGGAAAATTAAAAGATAAAATTAAAAACCTGGGTTAATCTTCTTATTTATAAATTTGAATTATGGGGGTGTTACAACACATCAATCTATTTGCTTTTCAAAAAATCTTTATGAACTATATTTTGTTAAACTAAGTTTTTATATGACATATTATAAATATAGGTTTTTGACAAGGAGGTTTTTGACATGACGGTTTTAACCATGGTTTAAACCGTCAAAAACTGTCATGTGTCAAAAACCTGCCAACCCTGATAATCACATGATTAAAATCAAAAACTCTATGTACTTTTATATGAAATTTTATCCTATGCTGCCATGTTAAAAATTTAGAAAAAAAAAAAAAAAAATGTAATAACAGCGCCACCTGTTAAGCAATTGTTCCACAAATCTAATCAGCACCAGTTTATGTCAGGGTCCAACAAAATACCAAGTTTGGTTAAATTTCGTTCATTGGTTCGTGAAATACAGCGTCCACAAAACTTGTGATACACACACACAGACAGACATTTTCTAAAAACAGTCAAATTGTGTTCAGGACATCCCAAAACGTGTAAATCCATCGAAAACTGGAGTTCTAAAATTTTCATGAATCCAATACTTTCTCTATATATACATATAGAAGAAAGTAAAATTAGTATGATGTGGGCACCGCATGACTTTCTTGTATATAATTTTGCACAAAATTTATTCAATACAAATTGTTTATTAAATTATCAAATTATTTTTCATTATAAATGCAGACGATTTTTATCTGAGAGAATTATATCACTAAATGCCGAAAGAAAGTCATTTTTTTGCAATTATCAGAAGAAATGCAATTTTTTTTTTTTTTTTCCCTAGTTTTTATTTATTTTTTTGGTAAAAGTTAAAAAAATCGATAACTTTGTTTTAAATCACAGATCTATAGTTCAACCATTCGTTTTAAAGGTATTGATGAGATCATTCAAAAGGCATCCATATTAAAAATTTACTCTGCCCAGAGGGGGGGGGGAAGCGATGCCCCCACGTGTACAATAGAGGTCAAGACTCACGGTCGCCACTCGCCATGTGGCGACTTAATTTGAAAAAGTGGCGATAAAAAAATTGGTATTATCGCCATTTTTTCCGCGAATTCGCAAAAATATTTCTTCTGCTTTTAAAAAAATCGCAGATATCGTTCGTTTAAAAAAAAAAAAAAAATCCCATTAACGATCGGCGATTGTTAATGGGATTTCGATGATGATCGCGCCTTCCGATTTCCAATCTTTCTCCATCCACAACATAAATGGCAATATTCATTTAAAACTTGCTTTATGAGATTCTAGAATCAAGAAAGAAATAGAATTGTTGAATATTTCTTGTTTGTGTAATTATTTTTTGCCTCTCTCCCCCTTTTCTCATTTCCAACTAGCGATCGCCGATCAAATGTTCTGCAGTTGTTTCTTAGTCTTTCTTCATCCCTAATATAAATGGCAATATTCATTTTAAACTTGCTTTATTAGATTCTAGAAGTAGAATTGAGAATTTAATATTTCTTATTAATGTAATTATTTTTTTAGTCCCCTCCCCCCTCCTTTCCCCATTTCTTGATAGTGATAAATGATCAATCCTAGAAACAATAAAGCAATAGAAGTGCTCAATAACTTGATGAATATATTTATTTTTTCTCAATTAAATTTTTTATTTATATTTCAATATCTATACCAAATGTGTAAACATGGGGGGGGGGATAAAAACAGATTTTCAGGTACAAAAATTTTTTCTAAATCAGTTTAAGAAAATTAATGCTCAGTTGATTTCATATGTGTTTAAAACTGATAAATACTATATATATTAATGTATGATTAATGTACCTACATAAAAATTTTATTCTATATATGTTTGAAAAATTTGTTTTTCTGAATGGTATGAAATTTTTATAAAGCTTTATGTGGATATAAAAGTAACTGCAGTTACATTAAAGAATTTTTTTGTGTTAATGAAATAATCCTGAAAATGTTTAAAGTAGATAAAAGCTATATATAACTGTTTAGGTAGTCAATTTATTGAAAGTGATGCTAATAATGTCCAACCAACCATGTTTACAGCAATTTTTCTAATTTTAGCAATCACATGTCAGTTAATAAAATTAAACCTCTGATAATAGGCTAGTACAGATTCTTTGCCTCCCCACCCCCTCCTCAGACTCAAAATAATTTTGTTTTCCTCTAATTCTGATTAGTGCTGCACCGAGTAGCACTTTGGCTGAGTAGCCGAATACCGAGTACTCGGCCTTTTACTACTCGGCCGAGTACCGAGTAGTTGTAAGAAGAATAATTAATGCATATATGAAGAAATTTGCACATCTTGAAATAAAAAAAAAATATTTTTGAACATAACATTTAGTTAAATGGTAAACAGCATGCTTTCATGCAGAACTTTTGTAGTGTATATACATATTTAGGTTCATTGCTTTATTTTGACACTTTCAGCATAGTGGATCACTAAAACCATAACTGATAACTTTATTCTTAACATATTTTTTAGATGCGAAATTATCATCCTCAGATATTTCTTAGAGAATATAAAAGTTACTATGCACTAAGACTTAATTTAAGATATATGAAATTTACATATGAAAGGGGAACTGGAACATTAAAATATTTTTTAATTTCAAACATGATAGGCTTCATTAATCTTCAGATCGTAGAAATGTAAAATGATATGTGGTTTTGGGCCATAATTGGCAAAACAACAGATTTGATTATGAAAATACATATTAAATAACTTTTTAGATGCATTTACCTTTTTTATATATAGTGTAAAATGCCAAAAAAGCCTTTTACTCTGTTAAATGCCCCCTCCTCTTTTCACATTAATTTTTTTTTCTTAAAATACTAAAAAAACGCACCTTTTTCTCAACGGTAGACTGTATCCGAATAGGTGATTACGTTATTTTATAGTATGACATTCAAAATCGATCTTTTCTTACATGTTTGAAAGTGTCTTACTTTTATTTGCATAAATGTATAACTAAAATTTTGTATTAATATTACACAGAGGTTCTTTTTTTTTTTCTAAAATATTTTATTTTTGTCTGATTTATAGATACAATTTTGTGTACTAAGTTTTTATAAAATAATGCATATTACATGCATACAAGATAGTTATAATTAAAAGCTCATATCATGAATCATCTCTATACTAAGTTTGGTAACAGCCCGTTTTAACTGCAGAAAGCTGTTATAGCAAAAATTTTAATTATAATATGACTCTTATTTATATTTTCATATTTTTTTAGTTTAGTTATAAAATAAATATCTCTCATTAACACATTTCTTTCAATAATGCATAAAAATAGGGAAATTCCCACAACTACTCGGTATTGGCCGAATACACAGCCTAAATTTGGCCGAGTACCGAGTATATACCGAGCACTCGGTACAGCTCTAATTCTGATCATAATTATTTTCCATTTGCAGATGGAAATGCCAGACTAGGTGAAATTTATTAAATGAATCAAATTTTTGTATTTTTTTTGCAATGGGGCATAAAATAAAAATTCCTGTAAAACACAAATTGTGTATGAGAAATCACATTGTCAGATCATATAATCTATTATAGCTTGCTGTTTTCCGTAGCAAAATGCATGTATTAAAATTTATCTATGAAAGTCCATATATTTTTCTTCATTACTAAAACTTTGAATTTTAAAGTCTTCTTTCTAAGTACTATAGTTATTAATAGCATTTTAAAAAAGCTGGATTACATGCTATTATAACTACATGCTTATATGGAACACTAACAAGAATAAAATCATAAGCATTCAGTGGAAGTTCAAATGAGGTCATATCTTCCCTCAAAAGCCGAATCACTTTTCAATGATTCAATTACTCAATCTATTTTATCTTCCTACATCCTTTCATTTCAGATATTGAAAAAATTAAACTAGAGAAGTGCGTAAGTTTTTTAAAATAATATATATTTTTTTCAAATAATACCTTTTTTTTTTTTTTTATTGGTAGAAATACACACATATTATATATATATATACGTTTATTGTATTATTAAATGACTAATAATACAATAGTCATTTAATAATAATGACTATTGTATTATTATTAAAATATCATCCATTAACACCTGAAATATCCCAATGTCAAGAATCATTAAGAACTCTTACTTTAAAGGGGAAACAAATTTTCTTCAGTGGGTGCCCAGCCATTGTGGCCTTTGGGGCAATGAACAAGCAGACTTCCTTGCAAAAAGAGGTGCCACCTTACTACATCTCATTACAGCAATTTCTTACTGGAGGATTAAACTGTTTTTAAAGAATTTATCTGCATCTAATGCCTTATGAGATCTTGAGAATTGTACATCTCTAAAGAAATGGAAGAATTTAAGTCCTTCTCTTATCCCTGATAAACCAAGGCGTAAGGCAGTTGCGATTTTCTGCCTATCTACAGGACATGATTGCCTTGCCGCTCATTTGAAGCGCATAGGTATCTTAAATGACCCTACTTGCCCACTTTGTGATTCTGGAGAAGTAATGGACAGGGACCATCTGTCCCATTGTAGGGCTCTTCGATGTTCTACAGAAGAGTCGAGATATTGGGAGGCAAGATTGCTCCTTAAGCAATGACTTCGGTCTTTTGTTCCATGTTATATTGTCTATAATTTGTTTTGTAACTTTATAGTCCTCTGTAACTTTTGCCTAGCCATTGGAAATAAAAAAAAAAAAAAAAAAATGTTAGCTATGTTTTAGAGCAAAAATCTCATGTATAATTTATTATTATTATTTTTAAATATAAAGGATTATGTGAAATCACACTTTGCCCCTCCCTGGTTGCTTCTTAATGGATGTTTACATCGTAGAAGTAATGTTTTCACCAAATTTCATGCTTCTACATCCAAGGGTTTGGGCTGGGTGATGATGAATCACTTACACACTCACTCACTCAGGACAAGCAATTTTATATACGTAGATTATTAATAAAAGAAAATTAGTCTGCAATCATTTAATTCAATGTTTAATTTTCTACTTTAGTGTGTGTTAACTAGCTGAACTATACGGTTTAAAGAAACTTTTTTTTTTTTTTCATCCCATCTGTTTAAAGGGGCTTTTGAAATGTCATCTCTCTCTCTGTTTTATTATTATTACACATTTCCAGAAGCTGTAAATTGTAATGGGTTGAAATCCATAAAGTTACAATGAAATTTTCCAATTAGTGTGATTCCAGAAATTAAGTTGCGTGATATTTTATTTTGTAGTCTTATCCCCTAAAAGAGATTCACTATAGAAGTTAGTAAAAGTTTTAGGTTTGACCTTGAACTTTGACTTTTTTGTATTAATTTTATTTTTAAGTTACAGCAGTATAACTAAGCATGTGACACTTTTACCTAATATGCTTTAATACTAACATTTAAAATTAGTGCTAATAAATTCAGTTTAAAAAGATTTGTGCCAAAATATGAAGGTCTAATGATCCCATTTTTAACCACGAGAATGACTTTTGATGACTTCTATAAAATCGAGGCTCAGTAGTAGAGAAAAAATACAAGAATTGTTTTGAACATCTTTTATATGTACCTATAAGGGACTAGACACAACTATCAAAAGAAATAAAAATAGTCAAGCACAGCCGCTCCATGAATCTGTATGGATTGACCCTTACAAGTTGAGAAATTTTAAGGATATAAACAATTGTGTAAAGCAACATTTGTATTATTTAAGGACACTCATTAAAATCAATTTCAATTAAATATAATAATTTAGCTATTATCTTAAACACATTCATTAATAACCTTACTTAAAAAAAAAAAAAAAATAGAATTACGGTGATGTTAAATTTGAACTTATGTTACGTATCAATTATATTTATAATCCCCATTTTAAAGCTTAAATAGTTCATTAAACCATAAATGTTACATAGTTACCATATGTTACAAATGTTACCATAATGTTAATCATTAATATTAAAATTTTTATAATATAGTATAATATTCAAATAAATTTGCTGTACGAAACACATAGGATCAAAAATTAATTGTATATTAAAATGCAGTGCTAACCAAGCCAAACAACAGTACCCAAGGAGATATTCTCGAGCATTGCTTTAAAGATAAATAAATATTTAAATATATATATATATATATATTATCTAATATTATTAATTTAAAAATAATTATATTTGGATAGCTTTAATTATTATCAACTTTAAATTCTAGGTATGTTATTATTGGTGGTCACAGAGATGCATGGGCCTATGGAGCCATAGATGGAAGTGGTGGAACAGCAGCTTTGTTAGAACTTACTCGTGTATATGGGCGTCTACTGAAAGAAGGTTGGAGGCCACGGCGTTCTATCCTTTTCTGTAGCTGGGGTGCTGAAGAACATAATCTCATCGGATCAACGGAATGGCTGGAAGAAAATCTGAAATTAATTCAAGGAAGAGCAGTTGCATATATTAATGCTGATATCTTAGTTGCAGGTAATGCATCTATTAGAGTAGTTGCTTCTCCTCTCCTTTACAATGCTGTTTTCAATGCCACTAAAGAGGTCTCAAACCCTAACGAACATGAAAAGTCTGAAGGACTTAAGACTGTATTTGACTCTTGGCTGATGACATTTCCTCTCAAACGAAACATATCAAATTTACTTTATCCGAAGCATTCACACATAGTAACAGTTGAAGATTATGATGAAATGGAGATGAAAGTTCCCCAACATAATACGTCTAGTCTGTTGGAAAGTTATCTAAAAAATGCCATGCAATCTATACGTCCTCGAATTAGAGAAATGGATATGAGAGGAAATTATGCCCCATTCTTTGTGGGTGCTGGTATTCCTGCAGTTGATGTATCTTACGTTCATGACTCAACCATGTCAAGCTCATCCTATCCCCTACACCACACTGAATTTGATAATTTTGATTTTGTTAAAAATTTTATTGATCCATCTTTTAAATATCATGCCACTGTAACAAAAATTTTGGGTGAAATACTCCGTGATTTGGCTGATTCTTTATTTCTACCTTTTAATTTATTTGATTATGCTCAAGTGCTTCAAGATTTTTACATTAATTTGCGTTCAAAATTCAAAACAGACTTGGAGGAGCATGGCATTGATTTACATCACTTAGAAAGAGCGATTCAAAATTTCTCTGATGCTGCAATGAAATTCCATTCAGGTCAGGAGTCTGTTGACTTATCCGATCCTATGACTGTTCGACGTATAAATGATCAGTTATTACTTTTAGAACGAGCATTTTTAGATCCTAATGGTCTACCACGAAATGTTTATAAAAAGCATATTGTTATGTCTCCCAGTGAAATTTATTTATCCAGTCGCGGGGTATTTCCAGGTTTACTTGATGAATTTTCAAACCTTGAACAAGACCCACACAATGCTGAATCATCCAATATACTGAGAGCACATTTTTCAGTTTTAGTGTTCACTATTCATTCAGCAGCTAAAGTAATTCAGGCTGTTTAATGATCTGTGCCATATTGTTTGCATGTTGTTTATATACAGAAGTTCCATTTACTGGCATGGTTGTACGTTATTTATATATTGAAATATGTACACTTCAGGGTTCGATTTAGAAAAAAAATAAATTGTATAACAGTTATTCATATCCAGAAAGTGGTTTGTATAGCAATTGTAAGCTAATTTTAATAGCAGAATACAACATGGAACCTGTTTGGAATCATGTTTTCTATCAACTAACTTCTGATTTTATTATTTTAAAACACTCTTTACTGATTTTGATTAAAGCAAATTTTGGTTTTTATGTAGGGTTATTAAGTTTCCAAGGATCCTTATATATTTCAAATTCAGATTAATGTTTAATCTTGACTAAAAAATGATTTTAAAACTTTTCAGATAGTTAAAAATTTAATTTAATTAATTAATTTTTAATTTAAAACATTTATTTTAAATCAGAAAGACAGGCAGAACCATATATATTCTACAAGTCTGTTTAATCAGTGCTGCTTTTGATGAGTTATCTAGAATCATTTTGTCTCAACCATTCTGAATAAATGGTTCCTTATTGTAGTAATAATGAGAAGTTTTTAGTAATGTCTTTGGAAAAGATGAAATGTACTTCAACTAAACAAATTTTGAAATATTTTTCTTTCTGAAGAAGTGAAGTTTACATAAAAATATATTTATTACAACAAAAACAGGTTTACTATATTCCATATGGGATAGATAAAATGTATCGGTAATTGTGATGCAAAATAAATTTCCATCACAGTTCCGACAGATTCTAATTGCTAATTGCAATGCGATACTACTACTTGTTAACTTGAACCCTGATACACTGTGACAAATCAAATGTATATTTGTTAAGAAGAAATGCAATATTTTGATGAAAAATTTATACTTACTGGTTATCTTTTATATTAATATAATGGTGTTTATTGTAAATCAAATCAAACAATTCTCATTATAAAAATATGCAGGATGATATTTATCAAGACAGGGAAATTATTAACTTAGCCCGAGTTTTATTATTTGGAAAATGCTCTATTTTTAAAATATTACAATTAAAACTTTTATCACAAAAAAGTAGAACAAAATTCATTTATATCTGAAAATAAAAATAAGCTTTTTCATTAATTTGATCTTTCAGAGATTTAAAAAAAAAAAAAAAAGATATTTTAAAATAAAATCTCCCTCTCACCTCCCTAAACAGTATTATTCTGACATTCCATGGAAAGATTTAATTCCTACTCTGATAATTAAGTTATTGTTACTTATTTATTTATTTTTATGCCATATATAGCTATATTTCATGACATTTTTAATAGTTTTTAAGCTCAATAAGACATGTATAGTGATTTAAAATTTAAAGAATTCGTAGAATAAATAAAAATATGTACAAGGATTTGAACTTCAGATCTTTAGTTGAATGTGCTATTATTGTAATTCTTCCAACTGAATTATCCCAGTCTGTATTTGATCTGTAATAATTTGGTCATCTCTAAATTCGAATATATATTTTTTTTTTATCTGTTTTCGAAATATAGATGCAATCTTACAAAATGAAATTCTATTTATTTAATTTTGCTTATACTGGATGGCAATGAATAATTAAGATGATAACTCCAAACATTTATGAACTTCTTTTTTTTTTTTTTAAGTAAATTCCGAATGAATGAAAAAACAGACTAGGTTAATAAACAGCAAGATCAGGAAATTTTATTAATAGCCAGTGGTCAGTAATAATTATTTCATTAGTGGCCAGTTTTTCTTTCTTTCTTTAGTTAAATTTAAATAAATAAAAAGAATATGATGATAAAACAGCAGGGTTGGAAAAGACAGAGTTTTATCAGAGTTTTTTAGAGTATTTTCGGATTTTATCAAAGATTTCTGGAATATTTTCTTTCTTCCTTTTTTTTAACATTAAGTATATCATTCATAGTAAAATAATTAAAAAAAAAAAAAAAAAAAAAAAGATTTATTATTTATTCATTGAAATCAAAATTTTAAAAATTTAATTTTAAAATTTCTAAAGTCTTTTTGTGATTAAGTTATTTAAAAATTAAATAATTGTACTTTAAATATTCTAAAATTCTTTTTATCTGCTCTTTACAACAAAAAATTTGATTTTAATAATTATTTCATGTTGCTTTATGAAATTTTTCATAGCCAACAGATTTTCATAAACAATTATTGTCCCTCTACATTACATAACACAGTGTTGCACTGTTAAAGTTTTCAAAAATTTTTTAAAATATGATCTTTATTTATTTATATTATTCCCTGAGTCCTACAGTTTTCTTTATATTGAGAAACAGGTTTATTTTTTTCTTGCTTTTATTTTTTTTTTTTATATAATTTTTTTATTCTGTTTTAATAAGATAATTGTACATATTTTTCATGGGGAATTTTTCAGGATTTTTTTCTATAGAGCAGTTTGAGCATCTCCAATATTTCTGAAAATTCTTTGTTCATGTTCTAATATGTATATAATATTTGTTTTATATTTGTATGTTTATTGTAAGTTAGACAAAAGTACAATTTTAAACAAGGATTTTGAAAAATCCCACTTGGGCTTTTTCTTGAGTTTTTTAAGTGGGTTTTATTGAAAAAGCCCACCCAGGTTTTTTCGGGTTGGGAAAAATCTAGCCAACCCTGTAAAACAGTGAAATAACTTTTAGAGTGAAATTGATTAGAATTTGAGGGAATGAAAAAGTGGCCATTAAGAAATAATACTAAATCACCATTTTTTTTTTTTTTTTTTTTCCCTTTAGCTGCCCTTTGGCCAGTGGCTACTGTTAATTTTGCCCATTACAGGGCAGTATTTAATCTGGGACTTTTGGGCCAACATCCCAGAGCTCCACAGTTGAGAAAACGTGACCTTGTCATTTTCTGCTCTAGTAGATATCGATCTGGCCAATTTATCTAAAATATGAGCTTGATATAGTTTAGGACTTGATATATTTAGATAGTGTTAAACTATATATTGACATTGAATCTGAGAGATCTCCAGTATATCTATGTTTGGGACTCTTATCTTAAATCTGACTCTTTTTAATTACTATCAAAAGTTGAAATTTTCATGTCTCATCCTTATAGCTTAAAAAGTTTCTTGTTGAGCTTAAAGTTATTGTTAATATGAAATAAATTTTAGAATAGAAGTTGTGGAACTTCTGTACTTTTGCTGTTGTTGCAATGTTTTTAGTGGCATTAATTCCTTGCATTTATAGTTTTTGTTCTGTTGATATTAATTACTTTTATTTCACATTTTTGCATTTTTAATTTTATTTATTTTTTTAGTTGAATTTAAAACTAAAGACGCTAACAAAATGTTTTGTTATACTTTTAGCTATGTATATTTGTGAATCTCTGTGTTGTAAGTAATTGTAGATATAGTGTTTTGTTGCTTTGTTGATATCTATTAACTTATTAATCATTTAATTTTTTGATATCTCGAAAATTACCTTAATTTTTAAATCTCATATTACACACATATATATATTATTTATTTATTTATTATTTCTTTTTTTTTTTAGTTAAATTATTGTTTCATTGTTCACAATTTTGAATCTTATGATATTTTATATTTTATTTTCTCGGTGAATTTTTTGTTTGTTGTATTCTGTGCAGTATTATATATATTTTTCTAGAATTTTTTAAGTGTATTTTTTGTTCAATCAGTTGCAATTATTTTATAATAATAATAATAAAGGTTTATATGTTTTTTTAATTCTGTTATTCTAAAATGTTGAGGATTTTGTTTATGGATCAAGTTCTTAATATGAATTGATTATATTTCAAACCTTTTCTTTCCTTACTAAATATTTTTAAAATAAATCTGATAAAAGAACACTAGGTTTTACCTTAAATTTCAAAACTTGGATAAAGTTCTTTGAGTTTAATTATGTAACGAGATGACTTAAATAAAAAGATTAAAAGTTAGAAAACTAATGTTATATTATAAAGATAATATTAAATTTATTAGCCCTGCTTCTAGTTTAAATTTATAAAGTTAATTTCTATTTTCATGTGATTCCAAGTTCTAAGAAGATGATTTGTGAAAGGATTTTAATCACATTCATTTAGAGGATCCACCTAATTTTTCTTTTTTTACGTGGTCTGATTTGTTTTAATGAAAAAAGAAAAAAAAAAAAGAAAAGAAGAATGCGCAGGGTTCTCACTAAAGAAAAAAGAAATGAGTGGGATTCTCCCATTCTGTCAAAAGAAAGTAAGTGGGATTTTCAAAATTTAAGTGAGACTTTTAAAATTTAAGTCAGTAATTACATTTTGTAGAAAAAATTTATTTTCAAGAAATATGCAAATACAGACAATTAGAAATTAGCTGAAAATTTTTCGCTAATGTGATTGGTTGGTTAATTAGTTCAACATTGATAATGTCACTTTCAATAAATTGACAACATAAACATTTATACATGTAGTTTTTATCTGCATTAAGCATTTTCAGAATTTTTTTCTTAACATTAAAAAAAAAAAAAAAAATCTTCAACAGAATTTTTTTTTTGAGCAAATATAAAATGTGATTTTTATGTGTGTACATTAATCATACATATAAAAAAAAAGTAGCAGTAGCTAATTATTAGTTTCAAACGTTCCTAAAACCAACTGAATGTTAATTTTCTTAAATTGATTTGGGAAAAATACCTGATTAATCTATTCTTCATTTTTCTCCCTATGTTTACAAATTTGGTATAGTTATGGCATATAAATATTTAATTTAATTGAGGAAAAATAAATACATTCCTTAACTTCAGTAACAAAGTCTGAAAATAATTACTGATGTGAGAAATATTGAGCATTTCTATTGTTTTATTGTTTCTAGAATTGATCATTGATCATTATCCAGAGATGGGGTAAGGGGGAATAAAAAAAAAAAAAAGAAATTACAGATTAAGAAATATTAAACTCTTTCAATTCTATTTCTAGAATCTAATAAAACAAGTTTAATATGAGTATTATTATTTATGTTGCAGATAGATAAATATTGGAAAGCAAAAAAACTTCTGTAGCACATTTGATTGCCGATCGCTAGTCGGAGGTTAATAGGGAGGGGGGGGGGGCAAAAAATAACTACATGAGAAGAAATATTTAACAATTCTATTTCTTTATAGGTTCTAGAATATCATAAAGCAAGTTTGAAATGAATATTGATATTTATATTGTGGATGGAGGAAGACTGGGACTTGGGAGCTTTTGTAGAACATTTGATCGTTGATGGTTTCATGAAATTTCTTTTTAAAAAAACAGACCATATCCATGACTTTTTTAAAAATGGAAGAAAAAAAAAATTGCAAAATTTCATGAATTAGACAAAAAAAAAAAAAAAAAAAAAACACAAATTCGCAGAAAAATAACATTTATGCAAATATTAACAATTACAAACTGTAACAATAAAAAAAACTGCTAAAATGGGCATTTAGTATCTTTTTTTTTTTTTGTGTGTTAAAATTTTTGCAGCTTTTTCAAATTCAAAACTTTCTAAATCTGAGTTTTCGTTGGAGATATGGATAATATTGCTAAAGTTCTTGTTATTCAGTCTGTAATAATTTGGTCATTTATAAATACAATAAAAGTTCGATTAATCGGCATGATCGGTAAACACCAATTGCCGGGAAAAATAAATATATACATACATATATATCTGGAGAGTTGTGTGGGTCTAAATTTAAACACGATTAAGGAGGGGGGGGGGGGCAGCCTGCAGAATTAATAGATTTTTCTGCTTTTATTTATTTATTATTTTATTATTATAGATTATTTTTTCTGCTTTAATCATAAAGCCTTTTGAACAATTCTGTGTGTTCTATCTTGTAACATGCAGTATATTATTGTCATGGACAGAAAAGTAAAGAAAAATTAATAAAAATCTTAGTGTACATTTTTAAATGTTTTGTATTTTTCTAAATCTTTGAATATTGTTTTCACATAATTAACATCTCCTTATGATTTAATTTTGATACCATTGGTATTGACAGGCTATTTAAAATTTAAGAAGAAGAGGAAAAAAAAAAAGAGAGAGAGTCAATCCAACCCACAATTTCTTATTTCATTAATAAACTTTTTTAATTTTTAATCAGAAAATGTAATCTAAAATTGATTCTTCATCGCTCTTTGAACCATGTTTCCTTGGGGGAAGGAGAAAGAAAATAAATTAAAAGAGCATTGTGGTTTTCCATCTGTAACTTTCCACCTCTTACAAACGTCCGATTCTCTTCCACCCATGGATTCTCTAAAGAAAGTACCGTTATGTCAAACAGTAGTGAAGGAGGGAGTGAAAGATAATTTATTTGCTTTTAATCTATCCCCCCCTTCCCCCCGGCTTAACCAGACTGCTGCGGCAAAAATTTTTTCTTTGTCACAGTCCGGGTCAGTGCTGAAGACAGCTGTGATAATTAAAAGGAGTTCCAGACTGCATTTTTTAGTGATAGATCGATAGCGTGCATTGAAGATAAATAAACATACAAAAAAAAAAAAAAAAAAAAAAAAAAAGGCTGCTCATCTGCCTGTTGTTTATATAGAAATCAAGTGGGGGGGGGGGAAGTTTTATCAATTAATTATTCACTATAATGGTATTTAAAAAAAATGAAATCTATACTAATTTGTTAATAAACAGTGATAAAATAAGTGCGGGAACAGCACACATATAAAATTTTTTGAAGTGGAATTTTTTTTTAAATATCGCACAATCCCACGCTCTAGCATAAACCCTGATGCATAAAAATTTTATGAAATTGTTTAACTACTTTGCTGTAGTTTCAAATATATGATAGACTGTTGTTTATACATTTTTTTAGCATGACAGGACTATTGCTAGTCATACATTTCATGTCACCATCTTTTTTCTGTTTCACCTTGAATATGTCAGGTCTTTTCCTATACCAAAGCTACACTGTTCAACTGATCTCTATGAAAATTAATACATTTATTAATTAGGACAAAATGTAGATAATGCTGTATTTTTTTTTAGTTCAATTCAATAATTTATTCAAAAGGCATTAGATAAAACCCCATGTTAACTTTAAAAAATATTAAAAAGAAAATACAAGTTAATGCTGGAGGGTGGGAAAAAATACACATATATTTTTTTCTGGTATAAAAGAAAATACATTTATTTGCACATGAATAATCAATACATTTCTTTTTATGTTGGAAAAAAATGATTAAATGAATTTGTCTTTTCCCTCATTAAAAGAAAAAAAACAAAACTACATATATAAAATTGTTTGTCCTGAATGAGTGAGGGAAGGACTGCTTTATCACCGCTCAGCCCAAATCCCTGCACCTAGAGCTATGAAATTGTCTCTGACGGAGATTATTATTTTTTCTTTTTAACCTCTAATTGATAAAATACGTCTCATTTCCTTAGCTAATTAATAGAACTTATTTAATTATTTATTAATCAGTTAAGAAACTATGTACAATAAAATTTTGACTCACTGTGGAAAAAGTGATCATTTTGCCATTAATTGACAAATTTGAGCTGTTTTCAAAACTCATTGGTGAAATTTGTGTTTGTTTCATTACAAAAAAAAAAAAAAAAAAAAGGCATCTAATAACTAAAATATTGTATGTTTAAAATTTGCTTAATCACAATTAACTGATAAAATTTGCACTTTTTCAAAGCTGATTCTCAAAACCATTTGATTATTTAGCCACAAATCAGGAAAAAAAAAAAAAGCTTTTTTTTAGTGTCTGATTGCTGAACATGGCATATTATTTTCGACAGATGGCTGAAATATAAAATATTTTCTTCCAAACTTTAAAAAAAAATTTTTTTTAAATGTTTGATTTTTATAAGAAGTTCTTTTCAAAATTTCAGATTTTTGTGGAGTTAAGTTCATCTTAAGTTCATTAAGTGTTTTTGTAACCAAATTTAAATAGACCCTTGCATGCAATTGTTTTATACTTTATTTACTTCTTTTTTGTAATAAAATTTAAATGTTTTCATAGTAAAAGGCTGTAGTTTATCTTTGAGCTGATTACCTAAATAATAAATGTATAAGGGCTGTTATTTTTAATTATTATTATTATTATTATTTTTTTTTTTTGTAACCTCCAATCATGTTTAAAGTTAGCACAAAATTCATGGGAGTCAGATCTGTACATTGCATGTTTGTCCAATTCTCTTACCACAACCTCTGCTATTGACAACTCCAATACATAAGTTGTAGCCAAGGTATGGTAGTTGAACACGGTCGCTGTGATCAATGCTCCTGCCAAATGTCAGTTAAGAAGTGTAATCCATTTTCTGAAAGACAAGACTGACAAGATTAATAATAATAATAATAATAATAATAATAATAAGATTATTATAATATACCTTTAAAAAAATAAACATTTTTTTTTTTTAAATTTACTAGCATGCTTTTTAAATCTGAACAATTTAGTTTCTTGTATCCCTCCTTTTCTCTCTCTCTCTCTCTTTTTATTTATTTATTTTTTAACAGCTATTAGGCTTTTTGAATCCCTAATTATGCCTCTGACATATAAATAATGCATCCACATATACAAATAATTATATGCATATAATATGCAATTTATATTCATGAATTCATCAACCATGAATATTCATGAAGGTTGATATTTTTATATACCAACTATGTGAAAAATACCAGAGCCGGGAATCGAAGCCGGGCACCTCTGCTTAATGCACAGATGCTCTACCACTGAGCTACCCTGGTTGACAGCCAGCTAGGCATTTCTCACATAATATTCGTTGGCAAAGTCACAGAGTCTGCAAACGCAGATAGAACAGGTGATACAATAATAATCGTAGCACAACTCCATACACCACGAAATTTCAATTTAGAAATTTTTTATTCATGAATTCATCATTTTAAGTAAATTGGAGTGTAAAGGTTGATATTTTTATATACCAACTATGTGAAAAATAAATAGAACTCGGGCACCTCCGCTCAAATGATGAATTCATGAATAAAAAATTTCTAAATTGAATTTTGTGGTCTATGGAGTTGTGTTACGATTATTATTGTCTCATCTGTTCTACCTGCGTTTGAAGACTCGTTGTTTTTGCCAATGAATATTATGTGAGAAATGCCTAGCTGGTTGTCAGCCAGGGTAGCTGTGGTAGAGCATCCTTGCATTAAGCGGAGGTGCCTGGGTTCGATTCCCGGCTCTGGTATTTTTCACATAGTTGGTAAATATCAACCTTTACACTCCAATTTACTTTAAAATATATATATCACTTTAAATTCAGCAATTATCTTTTTAAGAATCTCATTTGTTTATATTTTCTTCCAGGATTTATTCATTTATTTTGTATTTTGATATCGCTAATAATTTGTTTTGCTTTATCGTTTCTTGTTTTGGAAATGTTAATGAGACATCTCTTCATTATATAATAAGGATTTGATATCGTCGACATTACAGAAACTGTAAAATAATATGTTATGTAGTTAATATGTTATTTATTACTCATTTGATTTGTCTTTCATTTAAAAAAATAAATATGGTATTTTTGTTTCTATGTATGTATCAGTTTTGATTGTATCACTTAAAACAGGGTGGCTAGTGACATGGACAGGAAAAAATCAAGAAATTTTGGAAGTATCAGGGAATTTTATACAAATTCCTGAAAAAAAAAAAAAAAAAAAAAAAAATGAAATTTTAGTTGAATCTGGAAAATTTTCAACCAGAAATGCCATTATATAATATGCCAGATTGGAAGAAAATGACATGAAAATGTAAGAGGATTTTACCTGGGGGAGAGAGGGAAAATAGAAAAATTCAAACACTAGCCATCCTGTAAAAATACTCCTGTGATTGCTTGCAAATGACCTAAGATAGTATTATCTAAAAATGTTTTATTTTACTTAGTGAGGTATATAAAGCATTTTACTATAATTTACATCTGTGTATTGGTGATTCAAATGAAAATTTTTTAACGAAAGATTTTTATCATGTCCAAATCATGTAAAATAATTCATTTCATTGTTATGAAATATAATTGTTCTCTTTTAATTTGAAGTTGCTAAAGCTAGTTACAAAATGAAAATTATCAATTAATAGAAACAAAATTTTAAAAGAAAAAAAAAAAAAAAAAAACATTATACTAATGCCATAATATTGGGAATTTTCATTTTATTTGAGTATTTAAAATAGCAAAAATATTTAATATATTGCTTACATTAATAATATATAACTAGACTTGATGCAGAACAGAAATATAAATATTTACACAACACTAAAAACAATGTAAAAAATTGTTAAGTGCAGACTGCAGTTTTAGTAGCGTCGCTTTACACTACCGAAACTGCAGTCTGCACATAACAATTTTTTTACATTGGCATTCTTAACATTGGGTAAATATTGATATTTATTGCTTACATTGCTGATTTTTGTATGTTAATGGTTATGAAAAATTTTCATTTAGCAAAATGTTTTATATTAGTTGCATACATTCACTCTTTATTTTCTCCATACATTTGTGATATCATTTATATATTTTACATGCATTCCTTGGTTTTAACAAGATTAACTAAATGTATCTGTCTATTATGTTGAATTGTGTTATTTTTTATGTAGCTTTCTAATTTCTTTTGAGTAATCAAAATAAAAGTTGTAATTTTTAAAAAAATATATTTTGTTTTTAGTATATGTTTGTTTTGTAAATTATTTTATGCAAAAATTATATGAAATATTGAATTTCACTTTATGTTTATTTCAAGATGCTAAATTCAGGGCACTAAATTTCTTTTAATTGTGGCGAGTAATAAATTTGGCGTAGCTGTAGATAGAATTCTTACACAATACGATGAATTATTATTTTTTTTAAAATCGATTTCAAAACTGAAAATCTTACTGATCTTAGGCAATAATCTAATGTTAAATCTCTTCTCTTTCACTCCGCGTAATGAAGAGTCTCTATGTGTACTGTCCGACGATCCTGCCTCACAACACTAATCTCTTCGGTAGTTTTGTTTCTCCAAGCAGGGTGAGAACAGAAGAACAGAGAGCTTTATTAACACGTTAATCGCCATGTCAGTCATATGTGTCTGACGCATTTTTAACATGCATTTTTAACTAGGAAATAACCCTAAAAGGAATATGATATATGCCAAGTAATTATTAACACGCTAATCGCCATGTCAGTCATATGTGCCTGACGCATTTTTAACACAATTGTCTAATAAAGTTACCATGGCCCATGTGAAAATTTTTCTGATATTATCGTGGCGATCAACGTGTTAATAAGTACAAAACTTTGAAGAAACACCATAAAATGTAATAAACTCACAACAATTGTTTCGGGTTGTGAAGGCGTTCCTTCACATATATAAGTTTTAATTACAGTTTTAAATAAATGTAATAATTAGTTACTATATTTTTAATAAATTAAATATCTAATAAAATATCTAATGAAATTTCTAAATTATTTTTATATTTAATCGCATTTGTCTCTATAAATATCTTAATTCTAATAATATTATATCTGTTAATCAAATAAATCTGCTGAGAACAAAAACATATTCTTTAAAATTAATAATTTATTTCTGCTAGTCATCTTTTTAAATGACGTCTGTCAGAATTCTAATCTCTCCTAAATCATTTAATAAAATAAAATATAAAAAATATTATTTTCATCTCGTAATCCGTTGTATAGTTAAAGATTGCATTTCATTCTTTTAGATTGCGAAAGTTTATTTATTAGAAACTAAATTAAGCAATAAATTTCCGTTGTAACATCATCAAAGGGGTAATTTATAATTTTGGATGACAGGAAGTGCAACAATTCATAACCTTTCCGTCTCCATTAGACAGATGATTTTCTGGCGATAAAATTTGGCATAGGTGTTTGGCATTAATTCTTTAACGGACTTTCTAAATTGAAAATATTTATATTAATTTATTCGAGAGACAATGGATTCTGTTTGGTTGTACAATTGGCGCAATTTTCGAAAACTTGGCGTGATTCAGCAGTTGGATCTTGATTGCGAATTTGAGAACTTCAGAATTCGCTCCCAAATGGCTGCTTAAATAACACGCAATCACGTAGCTCTCTCTCTCACCGCTACCTTTTGCATTCTCGTAACTTACGGTCTATATGTACTTCCACTATTGAGGAACTGTTGAATTACTATGAAACCTCTCCAAAATAAAAATATATTATGCAGCATCAATTAGTCTGTTTTACTTTAACGGCCATCTTTTTTGCGGTATGGACCTGGACAATAAATTGGAACTTTCTACAGTGGAATCCCAGAATTCTACTTAATATATATTGGTGCTAGACCAGTGACCAGTTCGAGATGCATTGGTGAGAGAGAGAGGCAGTTATTTAAATAACTTTATGAGTTAATATAACATCACAGCTGTTTTATTTTTAAAAAGATAGAAACTTCTTTACTGAGATATTTTTTAATCTCAACTAAAAGATATTTTTATTTATATGACTTGTCATCGCTGTATTATTTCAAAATTATGTGAAGAATCATCTGTAAATGTCAGTCATTGGAGGCATCGTGTCGGCAGTTTATCCTCTTCTGACCCTCTTTTCTTGAAATACTGTTTGCTGTGTATGGGACAATACACCGAGAATGGCAGCCTGTGTTTCTAAGTTACGGTCGACTCTACTGCTGTCCGATCTTTTTCTCTGTAACGCAATGTGTTTGAGAGAGCCATACAGTGTTTCTTCTAAACCTTCTTTAATGTATTACCGACGCTGGACACTTTTTTTTAAGTCGGAGACTTTGATCTCATTATCCGGCAGTCCGAGCCGGTTTCTTTTTGCTTTCATCAAAAAGTTTCCAGATGTGCTTCTCCAATTCCCGTCTCTCATTCATGTGAAGTGATTATTTATTATGGCTCCCGAGTTAGTTTCCTCTAATATGGTCAGTTATAATTACTGAACGATATTTTCTTACTTTCCTTGAGATATCATTTTTGTGTTTCCCTCATCTTGAAACAATGCATCAAACAATCTCTGTAAAAAACAAACAAACAAACAAAAAAAAACATGTGAATGCGAGTTTTATATATATATATATATATATAGGGGAAAAGAGAAGAAAATATTTCGTCTAATATGCGTGTGATTTCGTTACGACGTTATTGTACATAAAAATGTGTAAACATGCTTCTTGCCGCTCATTTCGGGAAATGAAAAGAAAAACATTAGTTACTGGTGATCAAGTATTTTACATTATTTTATAGTAATCGTCTTATAATATTCATCGTCCTACAAAAAAGAAAGCCTGAAAGAATTATAATTTGTTGTGTTGTCAATTCCTATTTTCATAAAATAAAATTTCATTTTCAGGTTAAATCCTGTGAAAATATGGTAAGTGATTTGCATATTTTTACTCTAAGTATCCTTGTTAATCAAATACATCATTTTTTTTGGCGCATCATTAATTAAAACTTTTTAGATAATACAGAGTTTTAATTAATGATGCGCCAAGAAAAATTAGCTGAGATACAAAAGAAAACCTAATCAGGACATTCTAAAACATGTAAATCACGTGAAATCTCTAATTCCATTATCTACGGTTGTCAGTTAATGGAAGTAAAAAGAAAAATAAATATTTTTTAGGTCCCCAAAACTTGTATATACCACTGTAGTCGGGTAATCAGGGTGTCTACTAGGTCATGAAAATCAACAATGGGTCATGAATGTCATGAAATTCAGCAATAGGTCATGAAAGTCAAGAACAGGTCATGAAATTTGACCATCGGTTTGAGTCACGTATTGGTTCATGTAACCCAATTTCACCAGTTGGGTCAAATATTTTTTTTTTCTCTTGCAGTTTGGGTTGAGTTGATTGAATTTCTTTTCCTACGAGTCGGGTCAACTTCAGAATAACTTTCAAAATAATTTCTTTAACGGGCAAAACTATAATTCAGCAACGCATTCTTTGGTGCATTGTCGCTTTGCTTGTAGCACTCGTGCTCACTTTGTTCACCTGATGAATGGTCGGGTTTTTTCAACCCAAAGCAATTGTTGTGATTTTATTGCATTTTGTGGTGTTTATTCAAAGTTTTGTACTTATTACTAAACTTAAAGTACATTTTGTACACTTGAAGTACACAACACACCTAAATGGTAAAAATTATATTTATCCATTTTTCAGATTTTAAAACTTTTAACATGATGCATTAGAAATTAAATTTTAAATTATTTTTATTTAGCAGTTGTATAGCAATAAAAATTTACTTTATAACTTAAACTGCAAGATTTTTAGATGAATTATTAATTTTCATTTTAGGTTTTGAGTCGGGTGTAGGTCATTAAAATTCTCTATTGTGAGTTCATGTCGATTTTCAGGTTACTATTATTAAGTAGCATAAGTATATAAGCATGATTATAAACCTAGTATAGTCATTTATATCTTTAAAAAAAATGTCTTCTATGAAAATCTACATGCATTCTAACTGATCCCCCCCCCCCCCCCAAAAAAAAAAAAAAAAAAAAAAAAAAAAAAAAACTTTCAAAAATTTTTTACTTAACATTTAAATTTTCTAAAATATATGTATGCTCAAAATGTTTTTTTAATCAAAACAGTATTAATGTATAACTGAATGAACTACTTTTTTCTAATTCAGAATGTATTCTATTTTAAAGTATAGGAAAGACATCGAAATGCAAAGTTTGAGATGTGTAGTTATATACTTACTTTAGTTTAACAACTCTATTCTTCTATTCTTAGTCTTTTCGTGGGGGGAAAAAAAAAAGTTTGTAGATTTGAAAAAACATTTAATACATGTATTAAAATTTTTAAATTAACTCTCCTTAATGCAAGGAAAATAAATGACAGTTTTCAAATCCCCCCAAAAACTAATATAGTTGAGGATCTATAATCCGCATACCCATAATTCGCAATTGTCTATAATCCACACTCACTTTACAAATGTAAACAAACGATTTTGTTGTATTGAAAATCCAATGTTTTGAATGTATATGAGAAAATATGATGTTAATTCACATGCTAAAATGAAAAAAAAAAAAAGTGTAAAATTTAATTTAGATATACATAATTAATTTAAAAGGAAAAAAATAATTATACTTTTATTGCCTTTATACTTTTTTAGAGAATCTGAACATCATCTGAATAATATTCAATTAGTGATCAAATAAAACACATGCAAGTACAGTTTTCTAACTCCTGCCAGTAACAGCATTGCTCATTGGTTAAAAAAAAAAAAAAAAAAAAGGCATATGCATTGATGGAATTGTGTATTTTCACAGATATTTAAGTACTATTAGTGTAAATGTTCTTTTTAGGGTGGTATTTCAAAAATACACAAAACTATTTAATGAAAAATTTATACCAGCATTTGTTTTGAAGATAAGATCTACAATGCAGTCATTAAAAACTGCATCAAACTAATCACATTGCAAGTATCTGTCTGCATAGACAGATCTGAGACATAGACATACTGTTAATCTGCATAGACATACTGGATGTTATAACTGAGCCATTTTCAATTTCAGTGTATAAATTTGTTTATTATTTATCCTCTATTTTTTGTAAGTTCACGTGCTGAACAATATGTCAAAGAAAAAAAGAGTTAAATGAATTTAATGCTTTTAATTTTTATGTAAAATATGAGCGCGTGCTATCTTCAAAATTTGTTAAAATGTAAAGATTATGTGATGCGTGTGGCATCCATGGTTTTTTGGTTTTTTTTTTTGATTCAAGAAATAGAACAGAATAAAGTTAGCAACGATGTTAGTTGCATTTTTTCATATAGTTTGAATTTTTAATTTTAGTGAACTACTTTTTACCGTAGGAATAATTTTCTTATGTTTAATGTTATAGGGAATTATTATACGAGCATAAGAGATGCTACTTTAATAATTTTAAAGTGTAAATAAGAAGTATTGGCGTCTGCTTTTATACAGTTTAATTTAGTAAGAGAAAAGCTAGGAATTTGCGGTGCTTATTCCGTTGCTTTACATAAAAATACTGGAGTCACTGCGACAGGACCTTTCAAGTGAAGTAAAATTATTTTGATTATATTAAGATTAAAAAGATGTTTAAAACCGTTAAAGGATTTAAAAAAGAAGATTTGAAATGGGTAGCCGAAGAAATTGGAGAGACTTTGCCTTCGACGTTCACAATAGCAAGCTTAAAAGAGCTGATTTTAAATAGTAAAGAGTATGAAAAGGATCCCGAGTTTGTGAAAGATATCTTAGAAAATGCTATAGCGGAAAGAAAATTGAAAGAAGAAAAACAAGAACAAGCTTTGAAAGAAGAAAAACAAGATTTGAAAGAAGAAAAACAAGCTGAAAAAGAAAAAGAACTCGAGAAGTTAAAGCTAGAAAAAGAAGCTGAGGCATTAAAGCTAGAAAAAGAAGCTGAGGCATTAAGGCTGGAAAAAGAAGAACTGGAGAAAGAGAAATTAAGATTGAATCATGATTTAGAATTGGCGAGAATACAATCATCTGGGCAAATTCAAACTGATGCTATTTTAAGTAATTATGAAAATAGTACTATGAGACGAAAATTTACTTTACCTAAGCTGGAATTCAGGAAATTTGGCGGGGAAATTAAGGATTGGTTGCCTTTTTGGAGCCAATTTGAACAAATCGATAAAGATGATGAGATTGCCCCAGAGGACAAGTTGCAGTATTTAGTACGAGCAACAATCGCTGGTTCACGTGCAAGAGAAGTTGTTGAAAGTTTCCCGCCAACTGGCGCCAATTATTCAAAGGCAGTGGAAAGTTTAAAGGCTCATTTTGGCAGGGAAGATATTCTAGTAGAAGTGTATGTACGAGAGTTATTGAAATTGATAATATCTGTGCAAACAAAAGGTAGATTTGCATTAACTTCATTATATGATAAGCTTGAGTCATATTTACGGGCGCTAGAAACATTAGGTGTTACCACTGATAAATATGCCTCCATTTTATACCCTATGGTTGAGTCTTGTTTCCCAGCAGACTTTTTGAAGGCCTGGAATCGCTCGAATCTCTCTTCTTCTAATACGGATGCTAAAGGAAGGTTGAATAATCTGATGCATTTTTTGAAAACGGAAGTAGAAGGTGAAGAGAGAATATCTTTAGCTGTAGCGGGCTTCGGTTTGACAAAGCGTGAAGATAATAAATATTCTAAAAGGAAAAACAGTGCGAGTGCAGACTATATGCGAAATAAGATATCGACAGCTGCAGGTTTATTGACAACGTCTTCTGCTTTAGATTTCAAAAGGGTATGCATTTTTTGCCAAGGCAAACATTTGAGCTCTGAATGCTTTTCAGCTCAAAAATTGAGTTTAACTGAGATACAAAAGATTGTAAAGGATAAAAATTGCTGCTTCGCTTGTTTGTTACCTAATCATACAGTGAAAAAATGTCGAGCAGTTTTAAGATGCATTATCTGTTCTAAGAAGCATGTGCCTTTGATGTGCGATTTGCGTGAGTCTCAAGGTAAAACTGCACAAGAAAAGGTTGAAGAAAATTCAGTCAGTAGTGAAGTAAACATGACAAATTTTAATAAGCAAAGTGCTAAAGTATTCCTTCAAACCTTAAAAGTGAAACTCATCTCCGAAAACAAGCAAAAAACAGTTCGTTTATTGTTAGATTCAGCATCCCAAAAATCTTATATTTTGAAAAGTATAGCAGAAGAGATGAATTATACTCCCATTCGTCAAGAAAAAATGATGCATTCATTGTTTGGCGGAGTTACAACAAAGGAATGCCAACATAATTGTTATAGAATAAAGGTTAAGGATATGAAGGAGAAGTTCACCTGTAATTTTGAAGTGATGGATCAAATTACTATATGTGAAAACATTCAACCGGTCACTAATGGTCCGTGGATTAAAGAGTTGAAAGAATATGGAATCGAATTATCTGATGTAAGTCATTGCCGTAAAGTTATCGAAATATTGATTGGTGCTGATATTATGGGAAAGATGTTAACTGGCAAAAGAAAAGTATTGACATCTGGTCTTGTTGCCATAGAAACATACCTTGGTTGGACATTGATGGGCAAAGTGCCTCACACCGAAGTCTCAACAGATAATTTAGCAATGATGGTGACGTCTTTGTTTGTAAATGAAGCTGATATCTCAAATTTATGGAGATTGGACTTGATCGGAATAACAGATACTATAGAAAAGAAATCTAAAAGTGAGATTGACCGTCAAACAAAGGAACATTTCTTAGAGACAGTAAAAATTAACAAGGATGGTCGTTACGAAATTTGTCTTCCTTGGGCTGACGACACATCTGCATTACCAGATAACTTGAGTTTGGCTGTAAGACGTTTAGAAAATACAACTTCTAAGTTATTAGCTAAGAACATGTACGAAAAATATGAAAATATATTTATGGACTGGTTGAATGAGGGGATCATAGAAGAAGTTTCTGCTACCAAAGTGAACTCTTATGGTAATTACATACCTCATCACCCAGTTATTAAAGAGACCAGTAGTACAACACCTATCCGCCGGTTTTCGATACTTCAGCAAAGTTGGCTAACCATCCATCTTTAAATCAGTGTCTGCAGTGTGGCCCAAATTTGATTGAGCTTATCCCAGATATTCTCCTACGTTTCAGAGAAAGAAAATTCGGTGTAACCGCTGATATTAGAAAAGCGTTTCTTCAAATTAGCATTTGTGAAAAGGATAGAGATTTTCTGCGATTTCTATGGTGGAAAGATCTAAAAGAGAAGGAACTTAAAGTATTTAGGCATGCTCAAGTCGTTTTCGGTGTAAAGTGTAGCCCTTTTCTTTTATCATCAGTAATTGAATATCACATCAAAAATAGTGCAAATTTTGAGGAAAGTTTCAAGCAAAGGCTTTTGCATAGTTTTTATGTAGACAATGTCGCCACTAGTGTGCACAGTGAAGAAGATCTAAAGAAATTTATCTCGGACTCAAAGAAAATAATGGCAAATGGTGGTTTTGATTTAAGACAGTGGGAATACACTGGTGATCACAATGAAACGTCGAACCAGAAGGAAACTCAAGTATTGGGTCTGATTTGGGATAAGGTTTCCGATACATTAAAAGTCAACATGAAATGGCTAAACGATTTCAACACAGAAAGGATTACCAAGCGAAGTATGTTATCGGCAGTTCATAAAATTTTTGATCCTTTTGGTTTTACTGCTCCGGTGATGCTTTATCCTAAATTGATGTTACAGAAAGCTTGGAAATTAGGAATTAATTGGGATGACGAAATAACGTGATTTACAAAAAGAATTCCTATTATGGTTCCAAGAACTTAAATATTTAAATGATGTTAAGATCCCAAGATATATCCAGATCACTCCAGAAAACTTACATGCATGCACAATTCATACTTTCGTTGATGGAAGTAAAGATGCTTACGCAGCAGTAGTATTCTCGAGGATAGAAAAAGAAGATCAAGGGGAAATAATTCTGCTTGCTGCCAAGTTCCGAGTTGCGCCTTTAAAGAATACGACTGTACCAAGGATGGAGCTATTAGCAGCTACTATTGGCGCTCGTTTGGCGAAAACTGTTGTGGATGCTTTGGGTTGGCAGGAAATGAAGAGATATTACTGGAGCGATTCCTCAACAGCGCTTGCTTGGATATCAAGAAATGAGAGCTGGTCTGTGTTTGTCCGAAATCGGGTTCAGGAGATTCAGAAATTAAGCAGTCCTTCATCATGGAAACATATACCAAGTGAGAAGAATCCAGCAGACTTGCCGTCTAGAGGCTGTAAGGCTAAGCAATTAGCTTTAATCAGATGGTGGGAGGGCCCACATTGGATGAAATATTCAGCAGAATTTAGAAACCACATGAACACTTCCGATGAAGATTGGAATGAGGAAGAAATTCAGAAAGAAAGGTCAAAGTCTACTTGTATGTTGACGAAACCTGAATTTCCATCTAACAATAACTGGTATTACCGCTACTTTTCAAGTTATGAAAAAATCATACGTTTAGTTGCTTGGATTCTTCGCTTTAAGCATAATTGTTTAAATCCTGAAAAGAGGAGTAAAGGCGAATTGACGGTTACTGAATTTCGGGAAGCTGAGATAAAAACTCTACGCATGGTTCAAAAAGAATCTGTCTCTTCGGAAAATGATGAAAGATTGAAGACATTACAAACCTGTAAGGATGAGCAACATGTCATTCGTTTGAAAACTAAAATAACTTACAGGAAAGATAGTGAAGATTTTCTCCATCCCATAATTCTCCCTTCAAAGCATGAAGTTGTTAAGCGACTTATTTTTTATATTCATGTAAAGAACTGTCATGCGGGGTTACAAATCCTCTTAAATTTGCTTAGAGAAAGGTATTGGATCCTCAACGGAAGAAAGAGTGTAAAGCTTGTGTTAGCCAGCTGTGTGATTTGTAAAAGGTTTAATTCAAGGGCTTTTTGGACATCTAGTGCTCCTCTACCTGAAAACAGAGTAAAAGATTCTGCCGTATTTCAAGTTACAGGCATGGATATGGCTGGTCCTTTGTATCTTAAGAATGATAAGAAGAGTTGGATTTTGATTTTCACATGTGCTATATATAGAGCTGTTCATCTAGAGCTAGTGACCTCTGCTTCAACAGATGCATTTCTGATGGGTTTGAGAAGGTTTGTGGCTCGCAGAGGAAGATGCTCTGTTATCTACTGAAATAACGGAACAAATTTTGTTGGTGCAGCTAATTTATTGAGAAGCTTAGATTGGCAACGTATACAAAAATATGGGTCTGTCAACTCCATAGACTGGAAGTTTAACCCGCCAATGGCGGCGTGGTGGGGTGGCTTCTGGGAGAGGCTGACTAGGGTAATAAAAGACCTTCTTAAAAGAGTCTTAGGACGCGCCTGTCTTACGTACGAAGAAATGACAACTCTTTTAGCTGATGTTGAAAGTGTAGTGAATTCAAGGCCTCTAACATATCTTTCTGAAGATGCGACTGTAAAGCCTATCTCCCCATCTATGTTTCTTCAAGATGTTCACGAAATTCAGCTTCCAGATGTTGATGCAGTTGAACAAGATTCTTTAGCAAAGAGGCTGAGATACAGGCAGTCCCTACTCAGAGCTTTGAGAGATCGATTCAGATCCGAATATTTGGGTGCTCTCATACAGCGAGCAAATAGAAAACCGCCAGAAAAGGGTATCGCTGTCGGAGATATTGTATTAATTGGATCTGACAACAAGAAACGAATCCACTGGCCACTAGGCGGTATCACAGAGCTTATTCCTGGAAAAGATAAGAAAGTTCGACTTGTAAAGGTTCAAACTTCGCAACATGAACTTTTACGACCTATTCAAAGATTATATCCTTTAGAAGTAACATCATCAAATAATAGTTCAAAACTGAAAGAAGCATACCATTCAAAGGAAACCTCTGCTCAAACTGTTAAACCCGATGTAACTTCAGAAGAGGAACCAGTCAGATATAGCAAAGCGGGAAGGAGAATTAAAGTCCCTGAAAGACTAATGTATTGAGAACTACACCTGCAACATTTGGTTTTGATTATACCCTATAATCAAAAGGTGGGAGGATGTTATAACTGAGCCATTTTCAATTTCAGTGTATAAATTTGTTTATTATTTATCCTCTATTTTTTGTAAGTTCACGTGCTGAACAATATGTCAAAGAAAAAAAGAGTTAAATGAATTTAATGCTTTTAATTTTTATGTAAAATATGAGCGCGTGCTATCTTCAAAATTTGTTAAAATGTAAAGATTATGTGGTGCGTGTGGCATCAATAGTTTGTTTTTTTTTATTCAAGAAATGGAACAGAATAAAGTTAGCAACGATGTTAGTTGCATTTTTTCATATAGTTTGAATTTTTAATTTTAGTGAACTACTTTTTACCGTAGTAATAATTTTCTTATGTTTAATGTTATAGGAAATTATTATACGAGCATAAGAGATGCTACTTTAATAATTTTAAAGTGTAAATAAGAAGTATTGGCGTCTGCTTTTATACAGTTTAATTTAGTAAGAGAAAAGCTAGGAATTTGCGGTGCTTATTCCGTTGCTTTACACTGTTAATCACAGTCTAGAAATAGGAGTACAGTTTTTTAATAACTTACTCATTTAAGGATTTAAATTATACATTGCTTCTACTTTATTAAGCAAATTTTATTGTTTAATATATTTATTAGTATTACCTTTGGTACATTATATAAAAACAAACAATTCTAATTCTAGCTTCATTAAATAAAGTTTATTGTTTAATGTAACTTACACTAATTCATATAGCGAAGAAATGGCATCATTGATCTATAATTTGCAAAAATCTATAATCCGCACAAGTTCTAGAACCAAGGTGTGCGGATTAAAGATCTTCAACTGTAGTTACAATATTATAACATTGCACAAATAGTGTACATATGTATGTAGTTATATGTGTCTGTTTTAGATTGTTTTCCATTACTATTTACTTAGATTGTTAATAAAAAAAAAGTTTTTTAACAGGTAATACAGGGTGGCGACAATCATGGAAAAATCAGGGTACTTTATCAATCTGGAAATATCAGGAAAAAATCAAGGAATTTTGTAAAAACACCCAAAAATAATGGAAATTTTAATTTTTTCCCAGCTAGCATGACTGAAAGGTTGCCAAACAGGTGTTATCTTAACCATGATTGCACAGGATTGGCTGCTTTCTAGTTGAATCTCACCAGGTTAACATTTAAACAAAAAAAAGTGCAACAACTTCAGGAATAATTTTATGTCTTGATGTTAATATGTTGTGCAATTAAAATGAGTCATCTATAATAATAAAAGAAGATGTCTGTCTGTCTGAGCATCTATACGCTCAGCCTCTACTGAATGCAGAAGTATAAAATTTGACATACGGGGGTGCTCAGAAGTCTTCCCGAGGGGATAGTGAAAACAGAATTTAAAAATTTTAATTAGTTGCAGAGATATTAATTAAAATGTCGACCCATGTCGATCGAAAAATGACCGAGAAACTACGGATAATTACTTAAAAAGAAACATTCTATCAGCAGACGATTTTCTAAGCTGTCTCGATCGGAAACAAAACACATGCGAGACAACTGTCTGCGATAAAAAAGGAAATGAATGTAACCAATTAAGATATCACATGTTTCATAGTGGGGATAAAATTCCTTCACATATATGAGTTTTAATTATAGCTTTAAATAAAGGCAATAATTAGTTACTATATTTTCAATAAATTAAATGGCTAATAAAAATAGATAACGAAATTCTAAATTACTTTTATATTTATTCGTTTTTGTCTATAATAGATATCTTAATTCTAATAATACTTTATCCCTTATGCTATTAAATAAATCTTCTGAGAACAAAAACATATTCAAATTAATAATTTATTTCTAATAGGAATCTTTTTAAATGATATCTCTCAGAATAATAATCTCTCCTAAATCATTTAATAAATAAAATATAAAAAATATTATTTTCATTTATAAACCGTTGTATACATAATTACTTTTTCATTCTTTTTTTGTTATAAATAAATTAGGCTATAATTTCCGTTGTAATATCACTAAAGGGGTAATTTATATTTTTAATGACAGGATGTGCAATAAATCACAGACCTTATGTCTCTCTTACGTAACGGTTTTCTGGCGATAATATTTGGCACAAGCATTGGCATAAACTGTTGTAACGAACTTGCTAAATTCAAAATATTTATATTAATTTATTCTACAAGCAAAGGATTATCTTTGGCTGTAAAGTTTGGCGTAATTCAGCAGTCAGATCTGGATAGCGACTCAGTCAACGAGAGAATTCGCTCTACAACTGTTGATAGGATAACATGTGACTTCGTAGCTCTCTCTCTCACCTCTACCTGTTGCATTCTCATAACTTGCGGTCAAGCTGTAATTCCACTATTAAGGTACTGTTGATTTACCTATGAAACCTCTTCAAATAAAATAAATATATTTTTCAGCGAACTAATTGGTTTTCTTTACTTTAACGGCCATCTAATTTCAGCTATATGGACCTGGACAATAAATTGGAACCTGCTACAGTAGAATCCCAGGATTCTACTTGACAAATATTGGTGCGAGACCAGTGACCCAGTTCGAGATGCATTGGTGAGAGAGAAGGGCAGTTGGCAGTTATTTAAAGGACTTTATGAGTTAATATAAAATCATAGCTGTTTTTTTTTAAGAAGATAGAAACTTATTTACTGCGATATTTTTAATCTCAATTGAAGGATATTTTCTATATAAATTGTCATCGCTGTATTACTTTTAAATTGTGAGAAGAATTTTTTTGTAAATATCACTGATTGGAGTACGCTGTGGATTAGACGCATCATGTCAGCAGTTTATCCTCTTCTGATCCTCTCTTCGGAAATACTGTTTGCTGTGTATGGGACAATACGCCGAGAATGGCAGTCTGTGTTTCTAAGTTACGCTCGACCCATCTGCTCTCCGATCCTTCTCTCTGTAACGCAATGTGTTTGCGAGTGCCAGCTGTAGTTTCTTTCTGCTTTCATCAAAAGGTTCCCAGATGCACTTGCCAGCCGTAGTTTCTTTCTTCTTTCATCAAAAGGTTCCCAGATGTGCTTGCCAGCCGTAGTTTCTTTCTGCTTTCATCAAAAGTAGGGATGGACCGGATATGGATTTTACTGGATATGGATATCCGGCATTCCGGATATTTTGTTACTTTGCCGGATCCGGATATCCGGCAGTCCCCTTCCCCAGTTCACATGAAATTTTTAGTTTTTTAAGAGCACACAATAATTAAACTAGTATATTGTGGCCACCACAAGACTTTCTTCTATATTTTCCTATACAAATTTACTAAGGGCAAATAATTTATTAAAACTATTATTCATTAAAAGTATCTAACATGAAGAATGCAAATGATTTTTATCTTGGAGAAAACTAAAACCAAATATCCAAATACGCACAGTTTTATTGCCTATAAATAAATCTTTAAAAATGCGTATTTATAATGGTTATCTCATATCTCATACAAGTTTAGATATAGTCTTCCCGTTATCAAGGAAATTTTCAGTATAGAAGCGCCATCTATTGGTCTATAAGCATCCAACTTGAATCAGCGTAATGTCTCATAATGTCCTTCTCACATATCAAGTTTTGTTTGATTATAGGCCATAGAACCTGAGATATAGTCTTTTCTTAAATTGCAGAAATCTCTGTGTGGCAGCGGCAGCTGTTGAGCGGCTGACATCAAAAATTGATAGAAACTAATTTATGTGAAGATTCAACTACAGATAAATTTTAATGCAATTCTATGCATTAGTTACTGAGATATAGCCTTCCCTTAAATTGCGGAAATCGCTTTTTTAGCAGCACCACCTGTTGGACAATAAGCATTATTTATTAAAATTACCCACCACGGTAAATGCAGGCGATTTTCATCTTACAGCAATCTAAAAAACTGCACTATAGCAGCGTAACCTATTGGTAGATATACATCCAAATTGAATCGGCATAATGTCTCATAATGGTCTTCTCACATATCAAGTTTTGTTTAATTATACCCAATAAAACCTGAGATATAGCCTTTTCTTAAATTGCAGAAATCGCTGCGTGTGCATCACCTGTTTAGCGGTTGACACCAAAAGTTGACAGATACTAATATATGTCAATGTACATCTACATATAACAGGGGCCAATCTAAGATTTCAAACTTAATACCTATTTTTGTGAAAAATCTTAACTATATTTTATTTTTGTGAAAAATTGTAGTGCACTCTTTTTCTTTCTCTCTGTGTGTATGGGGGGGGGGAGGAGTTTGAACTAAGTAGAATAATAAAATTAACTCTCAGCAGCTAGTGTGAGGCTTATAGCAGAACAGGAACCAAAATCCAAAACTTACTTCACTCTGAAGTAAACAGTTCAGTAGAGATAGTGTAAGTAGAAGTTGTTTTTATTTGTGTTAGTATCACTGCAGTATACATGATTTGTACCAGGGAGGATAGACACATCACCATACAGTCACCAAAATGTTAAACCACCTGACGAATCAGCAAACAGTACACTATGGCCACAACTTCAGAGCGTGTCTGTACCGATACACACAAGGATCGTTTTGTTTACATATGCTGCACTGTTTCTCGCCCATAACAAACGCTTGTGTGTAGATTAAAACCAACATTCTGTATGATTCTTGCTTCGCAAATCGCATCAACAGAAATGCACGAATTACTTTCCTTTGAAAATGTGCTAATTAAAAATGTTAGATTTTGCTGGGAGGACTAAGATTTTTGTGAAAGTACCGATTTTAGCTGTATGATTTTTGTGAAGATACCTTTTTTTGCCAGGTCGATTTTTGTGAAGGTACCCATAAACGGTAGTAAACTCGACCTGTATTAACCCCTGTATAAATTTATATTCAAATTTGTACAGTAATTCCTGAGATATAGCCTTCCTTATATTGCAGTATATCTGCGCTATCTGTTGGACGATAAGCATTTAACTTGAATCAGCATAATGTATCATAATGACCTTACATATGAAGTTTTGTTTGAACATACGCAATAAAACCTGCGATATAGCCTCCCCTTAAATTGAGGAAATCACTGTATTGCAGCGCCACCTGTTGAGCAGTGACACCAAAAGTTGATAGGCCCTAATTTAGGTCAAGGCCCAGTAGCAGAAATATTTCTGTCAATCTGCGACAATTATTTACGCATTAGAAAATAATCTGCAGCATAATTTCACAGTGAGTTACGGGGAAAAAAAATTACCGGATTCAGTAAGCATATTTTTATTACAAGTTTGCATTTATCTAATGTTATTAATCTGTTAGATATGTCAAAGCATTGTAGTTATAGAATTTTAATTACATATAACTATTATAGCTAGGTAAAGAGTTGGCATCTTTCATATTGTATAAGAACTACTATTTTCAGTTTGTTTATGATTTTATTCGTACCGACTCATAGTAAAATACTTGTAGGAGACTCTAAACATTGAAATTAATGCAACTTTCTAAAATTCTCTGGTTCCTATGTAACCAGGTGGAGGGACATTAAAACGTTAAACTTTCTTTTAGCAACGGTTACAGTTTGTTCATCATTTTCCCCAACTTTCACAGAAAACTTTTGTTACTGGAATTGAAACTGCGTATTTAATCCAGTAGGCACCAAAGCTCCCGCTGCGAGAACATTTTATTAAGAATTTTTTTCTCTACAATAATTAAGATAAATATATTTTTTTATTTTTTACATTGAACATTGAAGTGCCTAGCTTCGCTGGTAATTTTTTCAAAAAGTTTATAATGCAAATTGTATTTTTTTTTTAATTATTCAAACAAAATGGTCTGTTTCTACTGCATAAGAAAAGAAAATCGCTAAAATAACTTATTATTCAAGTGCAGGGGTTTAAAACGTTGGATATAAATTTAAAAATTCGTTTCTTAAATTATAACAAACAGGGATAAAAAAAATTAATTTAAAAGGGTTATGCAGTTTATCAACATCTATTCTACCTCCATTAGGAGCCAAGACTCCCATTCTGGAACTATATCATACCTTCTAACAAAATAATTGTTTTTTTTCAAATTATTTAAACTACATATCATTAGGGATGCATTTTGTAACCCAAAGCGTATGAAAACACAACATTTTTCAGTAAGATTCACATTGCGGCGTTCAGTGGGTTAAGTAACTTAATAAGTGCAGGTATTTTCTTTGACAGCTTAATTAAAGACTTTCTGAATAATACCTGTGATCCTTTCAGATCCAATTTCTTCTTCTATAGTGCTAGCGATCCATTTAAAAAAATACTGGTATTCAAACAAAAATGTTCAAGATCATCAAATTTGGAAATCGATACAAAATCTAGTATATATTCAAAAATGCAATAACAAAAATTACATGAGTAGTGAGTGATTGAACAATTGTACCTTTAAATAGGTTCTGCAATTTAATGAAGCAAATTTTAACAGAATATTGACAGTTAGGCTGCATATAGAGAAAGAATGGGAATCTCAACGCTTCTGCCGGGAGTTTCATTCCCGATCGGTAGCAAATAGTAAAGGGGGGGGGGCGGTCCCAAAAAATTATATGAATGGGAGATATTGAACAATAAAATGAACATTGACATTTATGCTCTGGATGGAAAAAGATTGGAAATCACAACGCTTCTACGGAGTGTTTGATTGCCGATCGTTAGTGGAAGGTGGAGTGGCGGGAAGTGGGGGGGGGTAAAGCAAATATAGATGAGAGATAGTAAACAATTCTAATTTTTTTTGTAGGTTTTGGAATCTAAGCAAATAAGTTTAAAAAGAACATTGAGATTTATGATGCAGATGGAGAAAGGTCTGAAATCGCAAGAATTCCGCGAGCCGTTTGATTGCCGATCGTGATTGGAGGGGAAGGGGGGGGGGGTGTCACAAGAAATTGCATAAGTGAGAGATATTGAACAATTTCACTTCTTTATAGGTTCTAGAATCTAATAAAGCATGTTTCAAATGAATATTGACATTTTTGCTGTGAATGGAGAAAGCTTAGAAATTACAACGCTTTTCTAGAAAGGTTAATCACCGATTGTTAGGGGGGGGAGGGTAAGTAAAACAAATATAAATGAGATATTGAACAATTCTACTTCTTTATTTGTAGAATCTAATTAAGTAAGTTTTAAAAAATAATATCAACATTTATGTTGCTGATGGGGGAAAAAATTGAAATCTCAAGAATTCTGCGATCTGTTTGATAGCCGATCGTTAACTGAGAGTAAGAGGGGGGGGGGTCACAAAAAAATTACATGAGTGAGAAATATTGAACAGTTCTATCTCTTTATAGGTTCTACAATTTTATAAAGCATGTTTAAAATGAATATTGACATTTATGTTGTGGATGGAAAAAGATTGAAAATCGCTATCTTTCCTACCAAAATCGGGAGATTTGGAATTGCTGCATAATGCTACTTTGGAAATAATCTGCAGACTAAAAAAAAAATCTGCGACGTACGTCGCGCGTCTCGCATTTTCTGCTATGGGGGGTCAAGGTGCATCTATATACGAATTTTTATACAATTCTGAGTAGTGGATTCGGAGATAAAGTTGCCACAAAATTTTTGTCTCTCTCTCTCTCACACACACACATTTTCTAAAAATGGTAAATTCATCTTCTTAGACATCCCAAAACGTATAAATCCTTCGAAAACCGGAAGTCGAAATTTTTTACGAATCCTATACTTTCTTTTATTGCATTTATAGAAGAAAGTAAAAAAGATATTTGCATTTCGTTTTTATACAACTGAATTCCATTCGCATACATAACTAGTATGATGTGGCTACCACATGAATTTCTTCTATATATTTTTACACAACATTCATTGAACATAATTTTTTTACTAAATTATTAAATTATTTTTTATTATAAATGCAGATGATTTTTATCTGAAAGAATTATATCACTATATGTCAAAAGAAAGTAAATTTTTTTGCCAATATCAAAAGAAATAAGTTTTTTTTCATTAAAAGATTAAAAAAATCTATAACTTTGTTTTAATTTATCACAGATCTATACTTAAACCCTTTATTTTAAAGGTAATGACGAAGTCTTTCAAAACAAAACACCCATATTGAAAATTTACTCCCACCCCCCCGGGGGGGGGGGGTTGTTAACTACCCTTCCAGAGGGTGAAGTTATGCTGCAACATGCACAATTTTTTTTTTCATGTTAACTATTACTATTATAAATAATTCATATTAATTTTACAATCACACGTTTAAAATAACTCTCATTATGTACATTTATACAAGATTTTTGTCCCATACTGGCATGTTAAAAATTTAGAAAAAATGCGATCACAGCACCACCTATTGTGCAATTGTTCCACAAATCTTATTAGCACCAGTTTATGTCAGGGTTCAACTAAATACCAAGTTTGGTTAAATTTTGTTTATTGGCTCGTGAGTTACAGCGTCCACAAAATTTGTGATACACACACACAAACTGACAGACAGACAGACATTTTCTAAAAACAGTCAAATCGTGTTCAGGACATCCCAAAACGTGTAAATCCATCGAAAACTGGAGTTCGAAAATTTTCACGAATCCAATACTTTTTCTATATATACATACAGAATAAAATAAAATTGTAAATATCATTGGGATAATAAAGCCATAACAGAATTATTTTATTACGTTATTCTCTATTCAATAGAAGAAAGTATTGGATTCATAAAAATTTTCTACTTCCGTTTTCGATGGATTTACACATTTTGAAAGGCCTAGAATACGATTTGATCATTTTTAGAAAATGTTTGTCCGTCTGTGTGTGTGTGTGAGAGAGAGAGAGAAAACAAAAATTTTGTGGCAACTGTATCTCCTGTACTACTGCTTAAAATCACATATAAATTTGTATGCAGATGCAACATGGCCTAATTTAGTGCCAATCAATATTTGGTGTCAACTGCTCAAAAGGTGGCACTGCTATACAACGATTTCCTGAATTTAAGGGGTGGCTATATATCTCAGGATCTATTTCGTATAAGCAAACAAAACTAATATGTAAGAAGGCCACTGTAAGTCATTATGCTGGTGCAATTTGAATGCTTATCAGCTAACAGGTGGCGCTGCTATACAGCGATATCTGCAATTTAAAGGAAGGTTATATCTCAGGAACTACTGCACATAAATGCAGATAGTTTCATATGCAGATGCAACTTGACCTAAATTAGTGCCTGCCAACTTTTGTTGTCAACCGCTCAACAGGTGGCGCTGCTATATAATGATTTCCGCAATTTAAGGGGAAGGCTATATCTCAGGTTCTATTGCGTACAATCAAATAAAATTTAATATGTAAGAAGGCCATTATGAGACCTAATACCAGTTCATTTTGAATACTTATCGTCCAACAGGTGGTGGTGCTGTACAGCGATTTCCGTAATTTAAGGGAAGGCTGTAGCTAAGGAGCTACTGCACAGAATTGCATATAAATTTACATGTAGATCGTAGATGCACCTTGACGAAAATTAGCGCATATAAACTTTTAATGTTAACTTATCAACAGGTGGTGCTGCTACACCAG
This sequence comes from Salticus scenicus, assembly GCA_963930645.1. NCBI lineage: Eukaryota > Metazoa > Arthropoda > Arachnida > Araneae > Salticidae > Salticus > Salticus scenicus. Next base: position 241,516,152 of record OZ005652.1, read on the forward strand.
TGATTTCTGCAGTTTAAGGAAAGGTTATATCTCAAGTTCTATTGTGTATCGTCAAACAAAACTTGATATATGTGAAGGCCATTATGAGACATTATGCTGATTCAAGTTGGATGCTTATAGGACAATAGATGGCGCTGCAATACTGAAAATTTCCTCGATAACGGAAAGGTTATATCTCAACTTGTGTGGCATATAACTGTACAAAACTTGATGTGTGAAACAACCATTATAAAAATGCATTTTTAAAGATGTTATTTATAAACAGTAAAACGGTCTTCCTTTGGATATTTAGTGATAGTTTTTTTTAAGATAAAAATCATTTGCATTCATAATGCTAGATAATTTTAATAAATAATAGTTTTAATAAATGCTTTGCCCTTTGTGAATTTGTGTAGGAAAATGTAGAAGAAAGTCTTGTGGTGGCCACAACATACTAGTTTTTTAATGTCAATTCTTATGTTTATGTGTCACTTTTAATAGTTAGGTTAACAGAATATAATGTGTTATGCTGAACTATGTGCTTTGTCTGCCTTGCTATGCATATAATTGTCAAAACTTACTTAAATAATCTGGTGTGTCACTCACACGACTTTCTCTTACCCTGGAATTTAATACTATAAATACAGATTGAAATGAAGGGGTAAAAAAAACGTACTTTTATGTAAACCTATGTTAACAATTCAAATTAGGTTTCTGAACAGATTTAATTGACAAATAATGTGTGTTTGTGTGTGGGGGGGGGGGGGGGGGCTACCCCTCCTTTCAACATCCCGTTTAATTCTTATACATACATTTATATAGCATTCAAGCCTGTTATTAAGGGGACTTATTGCATTGAAGAAGATTGTGGAATCCCATGTTAACCTATGGGAGAAAATATAATACTTATATTTCACTCAATTTTCAAAATTTCATCGAAATTTTTTGTTTATCTTCTAGATACACAAATTATCTTTTCATCCCTAGTCTTCAAAAAAATTAAAAATTTTTTAAAATATTTTAAATTCTGTGTTAAAGTTTCAAAAATCTGCGAAAAATATAAAATTTGTTCTTTACTTGCTTCTAATTTCCCTTTGAAAAAAGATATGAAGATTTGAAAACTAGGGAAGTAAAGATAATTTGTGTATCTAGAAGATAAACAAAAAATTTCATTGAAATTTTGAAAATTGAGTGAAATATAAGTGTTATATTTTCTCCCATTGGTTAATATGGGATTCCACAATCTTCTTCTTCAATGCGATAAGTCCCCTTAAATACAAAAGTTCATTTAAAATTATTCAGACAGCTTTCACAATTAACATTTCTTAAAACTTATCAATTTTGATCAAATTTTTCTACTAACAAACATATTAACTTCAAAATACAACATTTGGATCGTCTAAAATTATTTGTTTTTAATTTACTCTAAGTGACTCAGGCAAAGATCAAGCATTAAAACTTGACTTTGGTATTAAGGAAGCCTCAAAACATGTAAATAAATAAAAAAAAAAAAAAAAAAAAAAAAAAAAAAGCAATGAATATTTAGTTTAAAAAAATACGTTATTAACCATATGGCCATGAAGAATTAATTTCAATTCCTAAGAAGCTTTCCTGGACATGGTAAAATATTACACAAAAGCACTTTTACTAACAATAAAAAAGAATATTATGGCTTAAACATTGGCCAGTGTATATATTCTGAAGATTATGTAAACACCACATGATGTACTTAAACATAATCCAATATTAATAACAGACGGTATAACCTGAAATACACTTTCATCAGTTTTCAAGTATTGTCGTACTATAATCTTGTTGTTTTGTGTACTTCTTTAAACGAACAGTGATGGATTTCCATACCATATTCTACATGAAACATGTTTTTACGCATATAAAAAGTATTAATTCATTTCATTTGGTTTACTGCAGTTGTTAAACTCTACTTACTTTTAATTTCCCCCATACACGCAATGTATTTGAATTCTCTTGGGTGTCCCTGTATACGAATCATTTGTTTGATCTTCATGAAAGATTTAGTGTAGTATCCCTATGTCATACAAATTTATAATACCATGTTTGAACTTTCTGCTATTATTTGTTCTTGAGATATGCTGATGATAGACACACAGACCAACCATTAAAAATAGGATTTTTGGATTCAGGGGACCTTAAATCATGTAAATAATAATAATAAAAAAAACTCGACTTAAAAAATTTGACCCAAAAATATTACTTCTCTACCATTTACATGGGTAAGGGAAAGTAAAACTAGTATGTTGTGACCACCACAAAACTTTCTTCTATATTTTCCTATATAAATTCACTCAGTTAAAATAAACTACAAAGACTATTATTTATTAAAATTATCTACCATGATGAATGCAGCCGATTTTTTATCTTGGAGAAAACTAATACTAAATATTCAAAGAAACACAGTTTAACTAACACCTTAAGAAATACGTTTTCATACTGGTTATCTCATGTATGAAGTTTCGTACAGCTAAATGCCATAGAAGTTGAAGCATGCATTCCCGTTCTCTGGAACAAACTGCACTATAGCAGCGCAAAATATTGGTACATATACATCCAGATTGAATCGGTGTAATGTCTCATAAAGGCTTTCTCACATATCAAGTATTCTTAGATTATACGCATTAGAACCTGAATCTACGCATTAGAATCTTCCCTTAAGCTGAGGAAATCGCTGTATAGGAGCGCCGCCTATTGAGCAACTAGTTCCAAAAGTTGATCCGCTGTAACTTATGTCAAGGTGCATCCACATGTAAATTTTTATGGAATTTTGCACAGTAGTTCCCGAGATATTGCCTTTTTTCAAATTGTGGAAGTCGCTGCATAGCAGCGCCACCTGTTGATTGGTTGACACCAACTGTTGATAGGCACTAATTTATGTCAACCTGGCAGCGGAAACACAAGAAGAGCTTTTAAGCGATTTCAGTATTTTTTTATTCTTTTTTTAATAAAGCGATATAGAAAAGAGTTTCCTTAAATATATAATGACCATCGAAGCGGGCAAAGCCTGCTAGTACACAATAAAACTGTCTTTCTTTGAATATTTAATGTGAGTTTTTTCTAAGATGAAAATTATTTGTATTCATCATGTTAGATAATTTTAATAAATAATAATTTTAATAAATTATTTGCCCTTAGTGAATTTATATAGGAAAATATAGAAGAAAATTTTGTGATTTTCACAACATACTTGTTTCTAAATAAAAGAAATGAATTGCAGGAATCTACATCTATAAAGGCAGATCTCCTGATTGACGTGCTTGCTCGCTCAGCAATGCCGAGTCAAACTAACGGAGACACAAATGTGTAATTTTATGATATTGATTTAGTGACATGATTTAAGAAGCTATTTTTTTAAGTTTCCCCGCAAACGGAGGGAGAAAAGTTGCTTCTCGCATTTCTCACCATATCTTAATGAAAGTGAAAGAAAACAAGAAAAAAGCAAATATTAAAAAACCGGATATCTGGCATATTAACCGGATATCCGGTGATTTTGATCCGGATATCCGATGATATTTCGGATATTGAAAAATCAGCCGGATATGCCGGATACCCGGTCCATCCCTAATCAAAAGGTTTCCAGATGCGCTTCTCCAATTCCCGTCTCTGGCTCATGTGAAGTAATTATTTATTATTGCTCCGGAGTTGGTTTCGTTTAATGACGTCAGTTACAAGTACTGAAAGACATTTTCTTACTTTCCTTGAGATATCATTTTTGTGTTTCACTCATCTTGAAACATCGGAGCAAACATTATTCTCTGTAAATAGATAATAAAAAACATGCTTCTTGCCGCGCATTTCGGAAAATGAAGGAAAAAACATTAGTTACGCTGGTGATCAATTATTTTACATTCTTTTATAGTGGTTGTCTTTTAAAGCATTCTACAAAATAAGAAAGCCCGAAAGAATTATAATTTTTACTTTCCGAACACTATAGTGAGGAAAGTATTGTAATCATGTCAAAAATCCGAATTCGAGATTTTGATGTTTCTATACGTTTTGAGGTCCCCTGAGTCCGTTTTCACTATTTTTACGATGATGTATGTATGTGTGTGTGTATGTCTGTGGGTGAACACGCTAGCGTGTAAACGCTTCGTTCGATTAACCTGAAAGTTGGTACACATATTGTAAGTCACCATAGTACGAACCCTATAGATTTTGGTGAATGTAGCACTTATAGTTTTTGTACAGGGACACAAAGAAAAATTCTTTATCATTATGGCCTATGGGAGCAAAATCTTAAAAGTGCGATAGCATCTAAACGCCTTATTCAATTGAGCAAAAATTTTATACACATATTATAGATCACAAATACTCAATCTGTATAGATTTTGGAGAATCTAGCACTTATAGTTTTTTTACAGGGACACAAAGAAAAATTCTTTATCATTATGCCTATGGGGCCAAATTTTTAAAAATGTGATAGTGTCTAAACGCCTTATTAATCCGAGCAAAAAAATTGTACACGTGTTATAGATCACAGTTGAACTAACTGTATAGATTTTGGTGAATCTAGCACTTACAGTTTTTTTACAGGGACACAAAGAAAAATTCTTTATCATTATGGCCTATGGGACTAAATTTTTAAAAGTACGATAGCATCTAAACGCCTTATTGAATTCAGCTGAAAATTTATATGAGTATTATAAATCACTGTTGCACTAACTATAAGCATTTTGGTGAATCTAACATTTATAGGTTTTTACAGGGACACAACGAAAATTTCTTTGTCATTATGATCTATGGGCTCAAAGTTCAGTAGCGTTAAATAAAACAACGTGTAATAGATGGAGAAAAATACTCAAACACTCTATTATGGTTTTCTCTCTTTTGTTTGTTTAACAACTACTCTTTCTTTACTTTATCTACAAAACTGTTAATTACTCAATGTTCGGAAAGTCGAGTGGAGTCACTCCAGATTTTTTTGTGTCTTATTTTCATGGAATAAAATTTCATTTTCAGATTAAAATCTTGCCAAGGTATGGTAAGTGTTTTGCATATTTTTACTCTAAGTATCCTTGTTAATACATAATTTTTCTTGGCGCATCATTAATTAAAACTTTTTAGATAATGCCAGGGGTAGTAGTGGCTTCAAAAAAATTTCAGGACACAATTTTTATAAAATTTCAGGACAATTTCAGGACACACGCGCTAAAAATTGTCCATTTTCAGAATACCTCAGCTATAATTTTACTGAAATTTAATTATGTAAATTACATAATATGGAAAAAATACTAATTTAATAAATTAATTGATAAATTACAAAAAAATACAATTACACTAAATACTTGCTTAAAATATTTATATCAAATTAGAATAACTTATAAATCAATTCTTTACAGAAGTTTTTATTTCCATGTCTGGTGTGAATTTTGAACTGCTTTCATTACTTTATTCTAAATATATATAAGGAGAAAGTATTGGATTCATGAAATTTTTTCAGTTCCTGTCTTTGACATACTTACATGTTTTGAGATGTTCTGAACACTGACTACTTTTTAAAAATCTCCATCTATGTGTGTATAAAAAAATTTGTAGACGCAGTATCTGACAAAAAAAAAATGAACGAAATTCAACGAAAACTTGGTATTTTGTTGACGATGACCTAAACTGCTGCTGATTACATTTGGTGATCAATCGCTCAACAGGTGGTTCTGTCATCCCACCTTTTCACAATTTTTAATACGGCATAAAAGGACAAAATTTCGTATAAATGTACAAAATGAGAGATATTTATAGCAAATGATTGTAAAATTAATATAAATTATTGATAATAGTAGTAGTAAATTAGGAAAAAACTTGCATGATGTAAGAGCATCATCATTCCGCCCTGGGCGGGAAGTATCCTCTCCAGGGGATGTAAATTTTTAATACGGGTATCTTTCAAAAGAACTCGCCAATACCTTTAAAATTAATAGTTGAACCATAGATCTGTGACAATTTAAAACAAAGTCATTGATTTTTTCATTTTTAATGGGAGGAAAAAAAAGCCGCATTTCTTCTGATGTTGTCACAAAATTTAGTTTTGTTCAGCATTTGGAGTTATATTTCTCAGAGATAAAAATCATCTGCATTCAGCATGAAAAATATCTTTAATAAACAATTTTTACTGGGTGAATGTGTCTAAAATAATACAGAAGAAAGTCTTGTGATGACCACAACATACCAGTTATAAATAGTGAAATTTCTCAGGAGTATTTAAAAATCATGATGCATTCTTACGACAAATAATTTTTTAACATAAACTTGAATATACAGTATCAAAGTGACATCAGATTTAGTGCTTTTTATAGCAAAATTTTATATCTAACTAGCAGGCTTTGCCCGCTTCGCTGGTCACTATATTTAAAGGAAACTCTTTTCTATATAGCTTTATGAAAAAAAGAAAATACTGAAATTGCTCAAAAGCTCGCTTTGAGTTCCCGCTGTCTTTGGCATGGAATTGTTCGTCCTCGCAGTCTCCGGTGTCTGTCCCTATTGCCTGCGACAATAGCTTACCCGTGGGCTTCCATTTGGGTGCTTATCATATATGACAGTTTCGATACAGACAGTATCGAAAAATTTGAAGTAGCTTTTTTATATTTGAATACCAATTACATAAGAACAACATTATGCGTGATGTACATAATATTTGCTTTCAAGTTATTTCCTATATTTATTCGATTTAATCCATCAACCATAAAATGACAGCAATTTCAAGCCAAATTTAATATTACAATATACTATGATCAGCTACGTCTATTGCATGAGACAATTGTTATTATTATTATTATTATTATTATTTTGTGGTTATATATACTTCATTCTTAGTTAATAGTAGTTGGTATATAGAAAAATAAATAAATTAATTAATATGTAAACCTCATCATGGTACAAACTTAATATAGCTCCCCTTGATGACATTTGAATTTTTGTCGCCGTTTTAGACCAAAATATAATTTATGTGATTATTGTTCCTATTTCTTTCTCTTTTTCAATACTTTATAATTTAGTTATATTTTTGATGAGCTACTTGGCTTTAAGTGGCTGTCCTTGGCGAAATATGTCCGATCTACTTCAGCATCAAAATTTAAAAATTTGTCCAGTATTATCAATAAGTAAATACCTTTAATATAATTCTGAATTATCTTTTATGCCTAGCGTGATTCATCTGTGCAATATATATAAAGTTGAGGTATATATAAAAAAAAAAATGCTATGAAATAAAATTCAGAAGAAACATGCTAGATTTGTATTATTACTATTTTATTTTAAATTTATAAAGACGTCATTTCTCATTCACCAATTTAACATTTAGTAAATTTTTATTTTTCGAGTGAAAGTATATTTCATTTTATGTTGAAAAAAAAAATAATAATAATAAATAAATAAAAATACCTCGTAAACGTTTTTGGCAACAATTAAAAATTTAATAAGCTAATAAATGGTAGCAATAAAGTTCAAATTGACTCTAGAAAACGTTTGTATGGGAAATAGAAAAGGGCTGTTTTTAGGGTTTTCCCGGAAATTATTCGATTTTTTCTCGCCTTTTAAACCTTCCCTAGACCTCCACGAACATTTCAAGACTAAGATAAGATAAATCCGTTCAGCCGTTCTCGAGTTTTAGTGAGACTAACGAACAGCAATTCATTTTTATATATATAGATTATATTAAGTCTTTAAACAAAGCATATAGTTTAAAAAATATATCCATGTACATAATATAAAAAAGTTTTTATAAAAATTTATATAATTAACACGTTGAGCACTATGCAAATTCTTAAAATCCATTAAAATTCCATAATGATTCCTCCTGTAATAAATAAAAATTAAGCACATTTTTAATAAATTTTCAATCATTAAATGTAATATTTTTAGTTTTATATCCGCCACCGATGGTTGACAGGGCGCGCAACGTGTTAGTTTTTTATTGGTACTGCTTTTACTTTCGGGGTAAAACTTTCACTGAAACGTTTGAAGTAGGTATAACATGTTCTGCACACTCCTAAAGTTTCAAGATGATTCCTTCAGTACTTAAGAGATATATGACAAAATGTCTAGAATCTAGAATGGCTGACATGGCACTCAATGTGTTAATTAATAAAAAATCCTAAGCAAAAAAGGTGGGAATTCAAAAGCTATGTACACAAACGTTTTTAAAAACTTTCGATAAAATTATTTTCATCTTTATTTTTTGGTTAAAAAAACAAATAATTTTTCCCTATAGTCTTAACTGTAGCATTAGCAGTTTTTAGCATCATCTATATCCAACTTTAACAGTTTGAATATCACTGTTTTTTATGCCATACTGCACTTTTATGATGCTTCATTAGACAAAGCATGAGCAGCTTTTCCTTCACACCTTAAATCAGCTTCTTCTAAAATTAATTGTTTAAATTTATCTTGTAATTCTTCCTTTCCTTTCCTTTTTTTTTTTTTTTACTTTGAAAGCAGCAGCATCTTTACCATGCTTTCACTTTTGACCTTGTTGTCTTTATTTATTCTAAATTCAGCATGTGACTGATCTATATATCAAATCATCTCTTTTGATACAAAGAGGAGTAATTGAAGTCTGCTTTCTCAAATAATAACTGGAAAAGCATAAAAAATAAATTACAATTTCTGATATGCTGCTACTCTCTTTTGTGACAATATTACTTATAGAAAATCCTCTCTCAGGCACTGCATTACTGTGAGATACAGTCAAACAAATTTTAATAAACTTGACTAAATAGTAAACTTTGAAATTACCATACTGAGATTACCTTTCTCGTTGAAAAGTGAAGGAGAGATGAAAAGTTTTTGAAATGCACTGAAATTTCAGGAAATTCAGGACATTAAGTGAAAATTCAGGACATTTCAGGACAAAAAAATTTTCTTAAGGAATTTCAGGACAACTACTACCCCTGTAATGCAAACAACAGGGATGCTTAGATATTGTCAGATTTCTGTACATATTTTTATGTTTTCATATATACTAACTTTTTTTTTCAATCTTAAAGATAATGATAGTAATGATATAAAAGAAAAAAAAAAGAAAGGGAATTTTTTAATTGTATGTGTAATATATGTACAGAGTTGCATTACCTTTCGATATATTGTTTTCATTTTCATATTCAGATTTTCCTTTTATGCTAATACTGATATACAATGGGTGTGGATAAATTCTTAAAATTTCTTGATTTTTTTTTCAGTTAAAGAGCAAAAAAAAAAAAAAAAAAAAAAAAAAGATTATTAATTGTATGTTTTATATATACAGTTTATTGCAAAATAATTATTACTCTGTGTATTAATTGAATTTAATTAATTTTTTAATTTAAGAACTAAATTTGAAGTTATTTCTCGTGTTGGCGTTTTTCAGACTGGTTGGAAATACACAAACCATTTTTTTAATATGTACCTTTTTCGAGATGTGTCGCAAAAATTTGTTGTGACACCAGTCGGTATCTGGACACTTGTATCTCCTCTTTTTACACACACATATTTTTTTTGTTCACTTTTTTTAACCTGCTTGGAACTGCCATTGCATAACAAATTAATAAATAAAATAACTAGAGTGATAATTTCAGCTATTCTCATACTTTTGTTCCATAAACTTATGTTTTCATTACTTTTTAAGGTACTATTTTGAAACAAAATTTAGAAATATATTTTAGAAAATTTCATTGATTTTTTTTCTTTTCTCACATTTTTTTTACATAATATTTTACACTTTATAACCTTCACATCTTTACATAAATTATCAATATTCATTTTTTAATTTTAAAGATAATGGGTTTATTATGCTTATCATGGTTATATTAAATCAAATATATTTACAGTTGGTTTCTGGGAAATTAAGGCTGTATGGTTTGTGCATCACTGTGTTTCAAAATCTAACTGTCAAAACACTACACTTTTCTCTAAATACCATTATTTATCCTTTCATTTAAAAATAATTAAAGAAATAAAATAATTTAGATTTATACATCTCATTTAAGTCCTTGAATTAAAAGAGGCACAATTAATATGTTACGATTTAAGTTTATGTAATTCTGTGCCACAATGTGCATTAGTAGAGCTCCTAATTGCACTTGTGTTGTTGACCTTCAATGCTGCCTTCCTTTTTCTTGAATTTGCTGGTCAAATTTTTCTTGGTGAGGGGACCTGCATTGATTGTCTTTGTTTGCATGATTTTGCATTAAACTTCACTTAATTTGAGTATTGCTATACTTAACTTACATTTTTTTGTACTATTTAAATTTTACATAAACACATTTTAGACATACTTTCTAATGCTTTACTTGGATATCACAGGAAAAGTAATAGTCATCCTGATCAGATAGATCATTTTTAGATCTCGGAAATTGGTGTATAAAAAAAATAATACTATTAATAAAAATAAATAAATAAAACTACCAATACTTTTTAATTTCTTTTTCTTAAAAAAATAAATAAATTGCTGTGTAAACTCTGTTTTATGTTTTCACACGTGTATTAACTTTCTCTTACTGGAAAATTATAGGTGTTTATTTCATTAGGTCAATTCTAAATCTTCTGATAGCATTATCTCCAAAAAGTGCAGCTTATAATACGTGTAATAGTGGGTAATGGAAGTTGCGTGGTTGTTTCACACCAGTTTTTTTTTTTTTTTTTTTTTTTTTTTTTTTTTTTTATGAAGAGGAGATGTAATAAGTGAGGGATGGCATGTGCAATTTTGTAAATAGAGTGTATAAATAAAGTGTTATTAAATATGATTGTCTTTCAAGAATTGCTTTAATTTGTGCTTCATGTAAAAATCATTTCGATGAAATCTGACACACACACATCTACAATTTCTTTACATATTTGAAACAATTGGTTAAAAATTCATTTACTGATATATATATTAAAGTTTTACCTGTAGAATTTTTAATTATGAAAAGAATTATTTATTGTGGTATAGCTTTTCTACATTCAGTCTGAAAACAGGAATGTATCCAAATCTTCATTTTAAAAGCCAATACACCTTATCAGCAGGTTATGACATTTCTAAGCACTTTACCTTGTAAATATTAAGGAATCTTAACATTTTGTATATTTTCCTTTTCATCTCAAGTACTTTATATACACTCCTGCTCAATAGTTTAGAAAGATTTGCAAACGATCAGTTTTTTTCGAATTAAAAACTTCTCTCAATGAAATGATTTCAAACATTGGGTATTTAAAGAAATGGGTTTTTCCTCATGTTTTTCAGTGAAGATTGGTTTAAGACAACAATTAGGGGGCTTGTAACAAACTGAGCAAAGTTAATCATGTTTGTGATCATCCTGCATCATTAAGTGAACGAAGTGAACAGTAACTGTAGGATACCGTATATTTCCGTGTATAAGCAGAGAATTTTTGGAAAATTTTCGGAAACTGAAGTACAGGGGCCGGCTTATATACAAGTTCACATTTCTAGCAAAAAAACGTATATTAGAAACAATGATTGAATACATATATTTTAAGCTTAAAAACTATATATAAAGTAAAATAGTGATATTAAACCTCATTTTTAAATAATTATCACATATAAAACTCTTAAATTAGCAATTTTAAATTTATTTCTAGAGCAGCTCGATTTAGTCACTTTTTTTTTTTTTTTTTTTTTTTACGATGAAGCATTTTTCGCCCTAGATTACATTTACGGCATTCAAAAGTAAACATACAAACAATTTAGGACACATCAACCATAAAAAGCATTTTTTTAGTCTAAATAAAAAATATGTATATTACACATTCTAAAAAAATAAAACTGACTTAGTTTTTGCATGTAAAGCATACGTACGCCAAAGCAATAATGCTTCAGAGCTAGTACCCCTGACGGTAGCTGATGTCACTAACATATTGCACGAACGGAGTAATTTCTCTGTCTGATTCGGAAATAGTATAAGAGAAACTTGAGAAAACAGGACTCCCGATCATATTTTTAATTTATAAAATTAAATCATCTCTATTTAAAACGTTTCTAGAGGTCAATTTTTTTATAACAGGCAAAGTGACATCGTTGGCATTTTTTTCATATTTTATTTCACTTTAAAGGCATAAGATTACCACTAAAAACTAGAATTTTGCCGTACATTTAATTTTTTGAAAAAAAAAAAAAAAAAAAAACCTATAAGGTAACGTTTTTAAATCCGAAAATCATAGATCATCAATCAGATGACGTGTTGCCATATGAAAAAAGTAATTTTTAGATGGCTTGATTAAACATTTTCATTTTGTTTACAATGACAAAACCATATTTTACAATAATGAACTCTTAAAAATCACTTTTTATATCTTTTAGAAAGTTTTGAGTCTATTTTTTTCTAAAATAAAAGATTTAAACAGAGAAGAAAAATTGTGTGATTATTATAAAGATTTAAACATGTTGCTGAATTTACCATCAATCAGATGACACTTCGATTCCTAAATTATACAACAGAGGGCGATACCATTGCTTGCCGGGGAATATGAAATTAATTTACAGATTTCATCAGTTTTCTATTAAAGCGAGGCAAAGTTGAAGATACCAGACTTGTTTATTCTAAGCCTGTCCGTAGGATGACAGTCTTACGCTAATTATAATTTGTTAAGATAACTAATAAGAAATTTTATTTGTTTAAGCATGGTGATTTATTTGCTGATTTTAGTTAAAAACATGCCCGTGCTTCGTGTAACGAAACAAAAATGCTTTTTATTTACATTTAGATTATCCTGAAAGTTTTATAGATTGGCAATATTTTTGCCATTTTGGCAATATACTCAAACTTTAAAAGAGTATTTTGCAATTCGGCTTATACACGGGTTAGCAATTTTGAGCAAATTTCTGCAGGGAAAAACGTACTTGGTTTATAAACGGATCGGCTTATATTCGGAAATATACGGTATGTTAATATAGACCCAGTTCAATTTGTGAATGAATTTGTGTGACGATAGCATGTTAAATAACGGAGATATAAGCATTTCTTTTAAAACTCCAAGAAAATCAACATGTTTTTAATTTATAATATACAGAGTTTTTAACGAAAATTATTCCCACTTTCAGATAAGTTGGAAAAACACTTTTAAAACAATATACCGCAATCAGAATACAAATATCTTAAATATATCATGAAATATGAACATTTTTATGAAAATCGTTTTTACCGCGCATGTGCAAAAGTTAAAACATTTTTTATTGCATAGGTTAAAAGCTAGATGTTTTGGGCAACTTTTATCAAAAGTGCATTTGAAAAGAATAAAAATTAAGCGAACTGTACGAAAAAGAACGAGTTAGATTTTAGATATTTTCCAAAAGTTGAAATTTCTTAAGGGGTTTTTCATATGCCGCGTAATTAATTTGAAGATCCAATTATTTCAACCATGCTCCAAATGTACTTTTTTGTGAAAAACCCCTTATAAGCTTGTAACTCTAACGTATTTTTTATTTGCTATGATTTGTGAAATCATAAGTTTTTCCCAAAAAACAACCTTTGGATAGTGGTTGAAATAATTGGATCTTCAAATTAATTATGCGACATGTGAAAACCCCCTTAAGAAATTTCAACTTTTAGAAAATATCTAAAATCTAGCTCGTTCTTTTTTGTACCATTCGCTTAATTTTTATTCTATTCAAATGCACTTTTGATAAAAGTTGCCCAAAACATCTAGCTTTCAACCTATGCAATAAAAAATGTTCATATTTCATGAGATATTTAAGATATTTGTATTCCGATTGAGGTATATTGTTTTAAAAGTGTTTTTCCAACTTATCTGAAAGTGGGAATAATTTTCATTAAAAACTCTGCATATTATAAATAAAAAACATGTTGATTTTGTGAGTTTTAAAATAAATGCTTATATCGCTGTTATTTAACAAGCTATCGTCACACAAATTGAACTGGATCTATATTAACATATCCTACAGTTAACAGTTCATTTCATTTACTTAACGATACAGGGTGATCACAAACATTATTAACTTTGCTCAATTTGTTACAAGCCCCCTAATTGTTGTCTTAACCCTTTGACGGTTAGGGAAATGAGCAGTTTTCGTTTACTTAATTCGTGCAGTATTACCAGTAAACAGCAGTCAAAAGTGGTAGGTGTTTTCCCCCGCCGTTCTTCCAAAAATGTCACCCTTCTCTGGCGATGCCGTAGATAGCTCGCCTCACGGGTTTTAAAAATTTCTTAAAGTATTTGTAGTACATAAATAACAGTGTTTACGTACTTTAAAATAATTAATAAATATGCTTTTGAGCCATTTTACTTTACAAACACCCTAAAAAATGCACAAAAAACACATTAAAAAAAACATTCCCTCTTCATTATGAAAAGAAATTCATGGAATCCGTACTGCCATCTGTAGACAGTAAAACTAACTAAATTTCGCGAGTAGGATTAGTTTGTAACATAACTAATGCAGAATAATAATGGCGAACGAGCTCAGCTCGTCAGCGCGCATTGGGGAAAAACTTCACTACGCGAGTAGTGCTCTTTTCTAACCATTTCGGTCAAAATCTTGCTCCCGAGCGGAACTCGTTTGCGCGCATTATGAAGCACGATTCGATTGCGAGCTGAACTCGTTCATAACCATCAAAGGGTTAAACCAATCTTCACTGGGAAACATGAGGAAAACCCAGTTCTTTAAATACCCAATGTTTGAAATCATTTCATTGAGAGATAAGTTTTTAATTTGAAAAAAACTGATTGTTTGCAAATCTTTCTAAACTTTTGAGCAGGAGTGTATTTTAATAGAGTTCTGATGAGAGCTAAAAAAATATTGTGTATAGGCCATAAAGTAAAGAGATACGATTTTTTCATTATTTTTTAATTGATAACCTAATAAACCAATAAATTGTAATGTACACTTCTAACAGTCATCGTCAATGCATAACAATATCTACATTGCTTCAAAATGCAAAAGACACCACATCACGGTTTGACAAGGCAAGCACATATGTCACAAAAATAGCTGATAAAACAAAAACAGATTATTATTATTATTTTTTTTTTTTTTGACCCAATCCAAAAAGAAAGCACACAGGAACTTTTCAACGAACTTTGACACTGAAGAATCATATAATGAATAAATCACAGACACTGCAACAATATCCTTGGCACTGCTGGATGTTACTTTGTAGATGCAATTCATCAGTATAACTGTACAATAAGAAACATTTACATTCTCTCGCTAAAACTGCCAAAGTGTAAAATTATCTACAATATCAGACTGTACAACCAATCACAATCGTATTATATACATACAAATCAGATCCTAGAGCTTCAACACAAAGAGCAACAGAAAATATATACATATTGTGTATATTTCATGAATTAAAACAAAAATATTTCAATTGAAAAAAGAAATATGCTTACATCTTTTACTTGGTTGTAAAAAAAAATATTCATACGGAGAAAAATTTTGGTCTATTTTTCTGTATGCTACTTGTTATAGTATCCAAAATGTCTTCTGAAAAAGTGATATTTTGTCTGTTTATACAAATTATAAAAAAAATCAATATTTTAATATGACCTGAGATTTTCGATAATTGCTCTTGAACTCTAGTAATTTTTGCATATTTTCTATGCTGTTATAAAAAGGAAAGAAACTTTAATAATTAAGGTGAGTTTAAAGCATGTAGGCAATTATAAAGTCTAATTATTAAATGTTTCTACTCATAATATACAAAATTTATGCAAGTGAGAATATATTACATTATTATATTAATATAATTATTAGCTAGAAATTAGTGATCATTTGATGATATATTGTTTAATAAAGGCCTGAAGAAAATATTTAAAGTGCTTTATTCATAAAATAATAATAAAGACGACACCTTACATTTGAAAACTTTTTAAAATAAATAATTTGTGTACTCTTGTCATGTTTCTTAAGTTTGAGAATTTACTAGGAAAGGAAAAATAATACTCTTACTATCTATGAGAAATAAACATTTCTAAGGTATTATATAAAAAAATGTGATTATGTATTAACATAATAAATTAATAATAACAATTAAAATAAAAAATGTTTTGCTATGATATCAATCCAGTTAAAAACATTAGGAACAAAATGTTATTACACAATTACATTTAAAAGTAGATAAAAAATAATTTTCACTCAGTATTAGTAGAATCTTAATATATATTTATATATAATCCATTTAGAATTTTAATAAAGACTGAAATGGATAACATAAAGCAAGCAAACAAAGTATTGTAAGCTTTTTTAGTTTTTAATTATTATAGTTAAATTATCACAAAAAGCTTAAGCATTACTTTGTTTACAGCACATGCATGCACAAATTTTAACATTTAAATGGTAATATTAAATTTTTATAGTAATGTAATCTGTGATTAATAAATTTAAATATGTTTCACTTTTGATAAATCCTGATTTGATCAAGAATCAATGTACAAAATAATGTTGACTCTTACTTCAAAATACTTGAGAAGTATAACAGTTTGCCAAACAGATATCACCATTTAAGTGTTAAATAGTAACACATATAAAGATTCAAACCATTTGAAGATAATGACAAAAGGAGACCTCATTAATTACAAGTATTAAAACCATTTCAGACACAAAGTAAGTATGGAACATAACCCTTCAAGGATAATCAAGGAACATATTCTTTCACGAATGAGTAATTCAAATTATAAAAGAAAAAAAAAAAATATCATGATGAAAATACATTTTTTAAAAACATGTAAACAAGTACACTGTGAAATCATTATAATACATTTTTTTAAAGAAACATAATTAAACTATAAATATACTAAAAACATAGATAAATGCTTAGAACATGGACATATTGCATTGCAAATTAGAACACAACAAAAACATGAAACTTGCAAAGAATTTAGCAGAAGTTCTAGGTATTTTTATGCATCTGGGATAAAGAAATTTTCAGGGAGGAAACATCCTTATTTATTATTAAATATTTATTTAAAAGTCTACATTTTAAACAGATAATAAGAAACCTGCTACTAAAATATATGCTTTTCCATTGTTCTTGCCGGCTGTAGTTACTGTAAAAAACTCTCTGACATATTTTCTAAGTACGCTCACCTACAGATTTCAGATTTTTGATAAGAAAATAAAACACTTCACTACACTGGTAACATTTAAACATAATATTGTGAAAAAAGATGGCAGTATTGATGATAATGTGAAGATATGGGAAGTAACACCATTTGTATCATAAAAGATCACCCTGCAACATATTGTTCAACAG
The DNA here is from genome assembly GCA_963930645.1 of Salticus scenicus. NCBI lineage: Eukaryota > Metazoa > Arthropoda > Arachnida > Araneae > Salticidae > Salticus > Salticus scenicus. The sequence goes on from OZ005652.1 coordinate 241,533,344, forward strand.
ACTGGGGAAGAAAGAAAACAATTTTATTCTAATCTTTTTTTTTTTTTTAAAGTAATACAATTTTGCAATATATAAAATTGTTCTGGAGCATTTCTGATGGCTTATAGTTAACAAATCAATTAAATCGAAAATTCAAATATTAGAGACAATATTTTATTTATTCAATTTTTTTACAGCTCTACTAGAATTTAATTCAGTTGACTAATATATGGAGTCACTGTAACTCATAAACTAAATTAAAAAGCTTTAATTTGAGAAGTTTTTCTAGAACAAAAAAGAAAACTTGTGTCAAATTCTTTTTAAAATTGTTATAGGAAAATAATTTTTTTTTTTTTTAACCTTGGCACCTTAATAAATTCTGACGAACTTTACTTTATCTTTTCACATCCCCCGCAAAGATGTACTTAGAAAACATAAATTGTTCCAGAAAAGAAGAGAAGGAAAAAAATAAAATAAACATTTTAACACGCTTTAAAAAGAGTGGGATGCTTATTCAAATTATACAATTAAAAAAAAAAAAAAAAAAAACAGTAATTTTGTATTTACTTTAAAATTTATAAAAATACTTTCTTCCCTTTATTATTAATTTCATGAAAATACCAGAGTACTTCTACTAAATACTTAAACAGCCAAATTTTAAATGGATTTTTGTTCACAATAAAAACAGACAAAATATACTCTGCTCCTCAATAGCTATCAAGCAACACATGTAAGTGCAAACTCTTGAACAAGTGCAGAAATTTATCTATAAAAAAAATCAACAAAATATGCATGGTTATTCATTGCAATATACCTTGAAATGCTTTCAAAAAGGTTTAAGAAAAAAAAAAAATATACAGCAATTCCATTGCAGAAATAATGTAATTATAGCCTTTTTTTTTTTTTTTAAAGAAAAAGAACTCTGTATTTTTCTACTCACATATTAAAGATTAAGAAAAAAATATATGTAATACTAAAGCAAGAAAATTACATATATTGAAATTTATGCACATTTACTTATGACACCTTTTTTCTTTTTTTGAGGTAGAAACAGCTTATGAGTATAAATACTATTATCATACCATTCTGTTATGTAACATATTCCCAAAATTCTGTAAAATAAGTAGTTGTAAAACTGATGGGAAAGGGGGTGGGGATTACAAAACAGAGTTTATTCATGTGAACAATTACGGATGGTATTAATTAATGCTGTTATAATATTGACCTAATAAAGTGTTATTAAACAGAATACTTTAGCTCTATTGACATTAACTGCAGTAACTTTATCAAAACATCAAAAGTATGGGGAAATTTATTTCGCAAAAGAAAAGTTCATGATCAGAATTACAAGCCAAACCACAGGGGGAAAAACAATATATATATAATATATAAGCTATTTACAACTAAATACCATGTCTATGTATATTATAAAGGAGTAATTATGGAAGTATTAAAGCAATCTGGTTAAAAATTAATAAATGGGTACATCATTTTATCAATTTGAGTATAGATAATAGTTATACCACTATAAATCCATTATACAAATAAAAAGGAATTATGAAAATTAAAAACTCGCATCATCATTTATTATAAAGCATACACTTTCAAATTAAGATTTAGATTTATCTTATTAAAACTTCATACAACCCATGACTATTTTTTTTTTAATTAAACAATTTTACCAAGGATAACAGTGAAATCTTAGTTGCCTTATAACTTACTAATATTTCAAAATGATTATTATAAAAATATGGCCTTAAAAAGAGTTACCCAAAGAACTCTAATCACCATCTGTACATCTCAAATTTAAACTGATGCTATCTAAATTGTATCAATGTAATGAGTAAATAGCAGTGATCAACATGATCAAATAAGTAAATAAAATTTTAATAAAAGCAATATATTTTTTCCCGCTCTTTCTCCTTTCTCTTAATTAAAGTTTGGATAATCTAAATCATAGTATACTGATGACTAATTAGTAAAAAATCAGAATTAGTTAATAGAAAAAAAAAAAAAAAAAAAAACATTTCCAAGCTAACTACTTTGTTTGAAAAATACAATTTAACTTATTATATGATGGAAAAATAGTTTTAATACTTTTTCACACCAAGATTATATTTTACAATTCATAAAATAGAGCACATACACTAAATTACTCATACTAAGTTTCCTCATATCTACCTGGCTTATACAATATATACTGTATGACTTTTATATGTTACTTATCTTAAAAAACCCATAAACAACAGGAATAATAAACGATTAAAAGTAAGTAATTCTGTACATATTTTGAACAGATGAAACTAAGAAATCAAAATCAGCACCATATACTTTAGATACTAAATAAACTTAACAAATTCCATACTGTTGGGCATTTTATGTGGTAAGTTGCATGAAGCGAGCACATATATAAAAATAAATCCAACATTATTTAAAATGTATCATTTTTTATGCTTACTTGACATTTAATGCTTTACAACAAGTGATGATAAAGTTATGACAACACTAATGCATATACATATTTATTGAAAATATGAGTATTATTAGAAAACAGACTATTTAATAAGTTGAATGAGTTGCATATGTGAAAGAAATTTAGCAATAAATAAAAATAATTTTTCTGGCAAACATTTGCTAAATACTCACAATATTTACCTGATTTAAAAAAAAAAAAAAAAGAAAAGTTTAAGTTTCATAATAAAAGCTGAGTTACAAAGGATTAAAATATAACATAATTGAAATATCAATAAAAATGTCATAATTTATAATATATATATATATATATATATATATCATTCCAAAATTTTAGATATTGATATAACTTGCATTTTAATTTTCCTAAATATTTGTGTCATATGAATATTATTTTCATATTTAAAGGTATTTTATAAGAATAATGCAGAAAACCAATATTTTACTTTTTTTCTTTCTCTCTTTTTCAAGTCACAAAATTTTATTTTATTATTTTTTTTCCATGAAAATAATACACTATATATTTTGATATATTATTTACTTTGATTTTTCAGCCAAATATAATTTTTGTTAACCTAGAGTACATATTGGAAAATTTAATATTTTCTGACAACTATGCTAAAACAGTTAAGTATTACATATAAAGCATAGCATAAAAATGAACAGATCTAAATGTTCAATAAATTAAGACTTTTTAACAGCTCACAAGAATTAGGAATTACTGAAAAACACAAATAAAACGCAACAAATTCTAAATGTAAAAAATAAATAAAAAAAACATGCAAATAAATGAATAGAGGTGTGCATAAGCAAGTTAAAAGTAAAATCATGTAGCTTTCAGACTAAATCCATTTCAAGCACTTAAAAATTTCAATCATGATGATTTTATAACTTTACAAACAAACAAAATATAACAGGAATGCTGACTGAATGGCAATTATTAGAAAATTATTTTATTACTATGGTAAAATGAGTATCACAGTGAACAATGACATCGCTATAAGATATTCTTTAATGATAAAGCTACATGTAAGACATATTGCATTAAGCATTAAATTTTTAATATGACAACTTTTATCATTAATACATTTTATTCATCATAAACATAAAAAGTTTTGTCATAATGTGGTGGAACCTCAGTCAAATAGGTTTCTTTTCCATTTAACACTTTTGATCAAAGTTAAAATATTGATGTTTCCCCCTTTAATTCAAGTTTAAAACTACCTCGTTTTACCAAAATGGAAGAATCTTGCATCTTTGTATTGTAAGTTAAGTGAATCCTGAATAAGATATAGTTTTATAAAGCTATATGACATCCTTAAACTGTTTCTAATTTGTAGTTCAAAAAATTTAAGCAGTATATACACTGCAGAAACTTAGTTGGTTCTAGTTGAGTTCTTACACACATCTCTGCATAGTTAGAAGTTATATAAACGAGACAAGACATAAATGTTTTCAGCGATGTATTTTTCTTTTAAAAGCCATGCTATTTTTTTTTTTTTTGGAAGAGGAGTGAATTGTTGAATTACCAATTTTTTTTGTAGTTTTTCGCCTTGTCAATTTCTGTTGTAATTATCATTTGCAGGCAGGTATATCGGGAAAAAAAAAATAATAATCCAATTTGATATTTGCATACAGATAATCAAGAGCTGGGCACTTTTTTTTTTTTAAATTCAGCACAAAAAAGAATATGTTTTAATGACCATTTTCATATTAAAATGAACATAAAGACAAAATGCTTTTACATGCATAATACATATATATATTCTTGTTACATCATATGCTAATTTTATGAAAAATTGATTAAAACCAACACTAGAATTAAAAAAAATTCTGATTTAGGTATAAGTTTGTCTTCTCTGTGAAAGTAATTTATTTTAAGAATTTTTATTCTTAACCAAATAGAATAGGTTGATTACATAAAAAAAAAAAAAAAAAAAAAAAAAAAAAAAATAATAATAATAATAACATCTAATATAGAATTAAAGTTCCTTTTTACTGGATATATATAAGCAAAACTTTGGTGAACTAGATGTCGAATAATTATAAGATGTTTCACAGTGACAACATTCTTTATTCAGAATTTTGAGATACAAATATAGCTAAGTCAGATTATCAAGTAAGTATTCTAATGACTGAAGAGGTCAGCATCCCCTCTTGATGTGATTTTTAGTAGCAAATATATCTACTAAACTCTCTCCACGGCTAGGGTTATGTGGTTTCATTCTGAAGTTTTGTACCAATCACCACCAGATACCAAGAGCACACCTAATTTGCAGCATTAATTCTTATTGGAAATTTGGAATTCAATGTCTGTACCTCAACATTCCTAACTAAATATAATTCCTGGGTTAATGCTTACTTTGAAACAAGGTCTGCTAAAGACAGCAGTATTGCAGGGTTAGAAATTAGAGTGTGAATGTCAGGCGTCAATGGCACATAACTATTTTTTCTTAGTTGCTATAATTTTCTTCTCAGACATAATTTTAAAAATTTTTATTGGGATCATAAGATAAAACTTAGTTTTTTTTTTTTTTTTTTTAATTTAAATAATAAATACAAAAGTTAAACATGAATATATTTATATATATAACTTAAAATGGAACAAACAGTTAAATTATATATAAAAAATTTATTATTTTTTAAAATCTAGTTAAAAGTAAGGTGTCAAAAATGATGACACTGGGTATGATTTTATGGTTGTCAAACTTAAAATTCTAGGTGCAAAATACACCTAACGACTGCTTATTTCAAACCCTGTAGTATGGTAAACCTACTACCACATGACGCTCTGTCACAAGTTATCAATTTATTGACTACATTGATGTTTACTAAATTCCTTTTCAAGAAAAATAAAATAAATATATATATGGAGAGAAAGAGATTAAATTTAATTATATAAAATAATTTTTATAAATGAAATACTGATTTTTTTCCTTCAAACTACACAGTTAAATATATATATATTTTTTAAAGTTTGAAATACATATCTATTTTGAATACTGCTATATGGTGACAGCATACCTTTATATGCACTTATCTGTGACACAATTTTTATATTCCTTTATTGTGAATAGAAGTTACTTAAAATTTAACTAAATATTTCATCCCCCCCCCCCTGAAAAATGCTTAAACATAAATTTGGGGGGCCCTTTAAAATTTAGAGGGTAAAATTGGGACTATTCATTAAAAAGACATTGCTCCTATATCCTTTAAGATATTACTTTTTTACCTTTTCTTACATCTTTCTTAATGTAAGAAAATTAAGCTTGAGTTTTAAATTAGTAAGTGATCTATATTTTTGAAGGAGGACAGGAAGTTTTAGGCATTAAAAAAAAAAAAAAAAAAAAAAAAAAAAAAGTTACAAGTAGTAGCGTTTGTAAAGTAATTATCATAGAGAAAGTTCCCCCACCTTCCAGAGTGGAGACTGATGATGCTAATTATTTTATAGCAGATTTGTGAGTACATAGAGCAAGTTCAGATGTATCAGAGTGATTGAAATAACAAAATATTTAAAAAAGTCGCATACAAATATGAGCCCTGTTTTATTTCTTATGGGCAGACAATACCGCATCGGACAACTAAAGTGAAATCACGTAAATTTATAATAAAGAAGCAATGAACGAGACACATAGCAAAATGGTGTTGCTGTTTTAAATCGGGCAGAGAGAGTGAGGAAAACCACAATAGAGCAGCAAGCGGCTATCCAATAGCCATTTTATTAATTATTAACGACAAATTTAAGCTGAGAACTACTTGCTAAACTCAAAAATCTTGACAAAATTTCAAGTGAGATGTCTGAAGCTACCTTCTATATAATCCAGGTTAATGACTATTATTCACTTAGAGACTAGTCTTGCTACAAACAAGTAGGTTCTGCACTCAGTTAAATGCTTAAATAGATTTTGTGATTATATGGGAAAGTAGGGTTTAACCTGGCAAAAAAAATACTTTAGCATTTTAGCGAAAACAGGCAAGCACTATTTCAGCTTTTACGAAAGTTAATTAATTCTTTGGATGCCATTGATTTCTTTTACTTAGCTTTGTTATCCTCAGTTTTGTTTTCTATTCCTTTTCTTCATTGATGATTTTAACCAAGCATCCATATTTGTGACTTTAAAAATATGAATCAGGGAAACTATGTTTAGATTTTAACAATAGAAAAAGAGGTATTCATATCATATGTGTAAAATGAAAAAACAATTTAAAAATTAAGTGAAGTGTAGTGGTAGATAATCGTGAAATACTAGTGCCAAGAATGCTTCTATGAAGCAAATTCTGAATTCTGACATACTTTTAAATATTTTTGCATTTAAATTCAATCATTAAAAATAAATCCAAATTACTATATAAATAATGATCCCCAAAAATTTCAGTCCTTTCGTAGTTTTTGCCTGCAAATATTACAAAAAAAAAAAAAAAATCCGAGTTATTATATACAGATATTTTATACAGTTATCCAGTTTTAGCTTTTTAGCGAAATTCTGACCAACGTGTTTTAGCAAAATGCTAAAAAAACTAATGGCAGTTTAAACCCTGGTGATCAGCCAGTTAGTATACCTCTTAATTTTTCATTTTTGTATTTTCTGACTATAGTTAATAACTTATTTAATTATTTATTTATTTATTATCTTTATAAACCCTTTCTTTCTTCTTTTTTTTGGATCCACCTTCTTATTTTATATATTACTGTTTGATAAGCAAATTTAAAAAAGAAATATGACTCAAACAAAAAATAGATTTTTTTTTTTTTTTTTTTTTTATAGAAAGCATTTTAATCTTAATAAAAAGGTAGTAATTTAAAACATATACAATAAACTCAGCATGCTTGTATTTAAATGCAGCTCAAAAATCAGTAACTGGTTTGGCTGAAAAAACAATTAACGTGTGTGTATGAATACATATATGAATTAAATAAAGAACATTTTTTACAATTTGATTTTCACAAGTGTTCAAAATACATTTTAATGTAAAATATACAGAATAATAATGAAAAAGTCTTGCATATCAGACAATGGACAAAAACTCTCAAGAACCAGATTTTAAAATATACATACATGTTAAAATTTAAAACTATAAAAGAGATGAATATATTTTCTAACTTTCTTTCTTATAAAATTATATTACAGACTTGCTACAGAAATCAGTATGAAAGAACTTTATCACAATCTGTAACATAGCTTTATCAGAGATCTTATCTAATGCACTTATATTTGAGTCTACTTTACACAATGAAAGTTTCATTTATCCTTATTTTTTTAAAGACAATGATGAGCACACTGGACAAAGAATGAACTTCACATCCTTAGATCAGTTTTATACATTTCACATGAAATATACATTTGTGACAAAATAAATATTTTAAAATTACCAATAACTAATTTATTCATGTAATTAGAAAGATTTTTTTTCGGCATAATTTTCTGAAGAAAAACATTAAAAAATATGGAAAACTAAATTTTATTTTATGCGACACCTATAATAGTACACATGCATTTGCATAAAATAAATTACAAAAAAACTATTTTAAATACTGCCAATACAAAAACATAATTGTGACCAATTTCATAACATGTCATTTTGTAAATTCTGATTTACATTATTCTGTCTATACGATATTAAATTAAAGAAGTGCAAATTTAATTTCTGTATTAAATATAAAAGAGAAAGAGAGAGAAAAAAAAAAAGCAACAGATTTTATTAACATTATTTAAAAATCACTTTTAGTTAGCAAAATAAAGCAAATAATAATAATAAAATTTGGAACTACACCATGGACTAGTACACTTGGCACAAATCACAAAAACATATTTAATTTTAATAGGAATATAATTTGTGATGCCTTAAGCACAAATTGTAAAGAAAATTTGAAATATAATATGAAAATAAAATAAGCAATTGTAACTATATCATAGGAAATATCACATGATATCCGAAAATAAATATGATTTTAGTCATTTTTTAAAGGAATTTTAAAAGAAAATTTTAACAAATTTCAGAAAAATCAAATATAGAATAAGTAAGAGAAACATAATCAAGGATTATAAAAATGTAAATAGTAACGATCAATAAAATTTAACCCCATTCTAATAACTAGATTTTGACAATTAAAATAGTTAAAACAGTAATAACATAACCATATAATATATACTAAATATAAAATTAAAACATAAAAATTATAAGTGCATCATTCAATTATTTATTTTTTTTAATGATTAAAATTTTGCTAGATAATTTATTATTGCTTATTCAAATGCTGGTTAAGTCTTTAATATTAATGAACCACAAAACATAGGCATAATTTGAGCTTAATTTTCTTTTCATTAATTATATATATAAAATAATTAAATTAAAACAATAGTAATAACTCTAGTAGGAGAATTAAATAGTTACAATTTTAATCCTAAAAGCAATTAACAGAAGGTTAAAAAAAAAAAAAAAAAAAAGTATGTGCTGTTTCATGTTTATTAATTCAAACTGTTTATATTATTTTTTCTTTTTAATTATTATTCTTTTTGAGTGTAAAAAATATTTTGCAATTACATTAAGTTTAAAAAATAATTACAAAATATATTTACATTTCCTAGAATTATTTGTTATAAACATAAAGATAATTATTATTTCTTAATAATGGAATGTTTGTTTGATTAAAAGTACTTATGTTATGAAAGTATATAAACCTACAATATATGAGAAATGCTTTTTGTGATCTAGTTTTGTCAGTTATTCAAATTAAGAAAAAGAAATAAAGCTTCTGAATGAAAAGTCATTATGAAACAACACATAAGATTTGAATATAAAATTTTCATGGGATGTAGATGAGAATGGCAACATTTACTTAAAATTCAATTTTCTAAGTGAATCCTAGAAACTTTTGAAACACTATTACTAATTTGAAAAGTGCAGCAAAATATTGTGTGCACCTAGAATTTAGAAATTTTTCTAAACTACTTAATCCCATATTTAAAAAAAGGAAAACAAAACATTTATACCCTGCTAACTCTAGAAGTTTTTAACTTGCATAGAGTTCCATTATGCCTTTTCCTCGCTTTTGATCACCACGTCACATACATAAATTTCATAAACCTTGGAGGCATTACAAATCAGTATTTTCACCACTTACTGAAGAATTTAACAATAACACCAGAACAATTTTAAAATATTTTAACAATTACCAAAAGCAAAGCTTTCAAACATGATTAAAAAAAAAAAAAAAAAAAAAAAAAAAAAAACAATATATAGGGATTGTATATAGATATACATTTATGATACATAAAAACCATTTCCAAAAATGATAAAACCCTTGTAATTTATTAAAAACATCTCAAATTTTTAAATAGGAACTAAAAGCTTGTTAACATAAGATAAGCAACAGAAACAAGCATACCAAAGCAGCAACAATAAAATATATAACAAATTATTAGAATGCTCAACAAGTTGGATTACACACACCAGTAAATAGTTCATTCATAAAAAAGTCATTTGCATTTCCTTTGTGTAAGTGTAATAAAAACAAATTAACCTTAATTTAGTTAGATGACTTTATAGTAAATATGTCACATAAATATATATATATAGTCTAAAAATTTCTAAATGAATACTTAGAAATTAAGGGCAAGGCACAGGCTAAAAATACACAAACTCATGCATTTTAAGAATATAACAGCAGGACTTAAGTATAACTATGTAGCATAATTATTTAAGATAGTAAAACTTTTTTACAATTAGCTTCATTAATGATAATCAAATAAAAACTTTTAATAAAACAATCTTTCATAAGGCAACAAATAAAATTTTCAAATACTATAAACTTTAGTAAAAGGAGTAAATCAAAGAACTAAGGAAACTGTACATCTTATGACAGTCTGGCTTAAAGTATATATTTGCAGCAACAATAGTTAAGCACAACAAAATTTTATAATATTCTTTAAAAATAACACTTAAAATTAGTTTAATTCTAAAAAAGCTTTTAGAATTGTAAATTTATATGGAAAAATCTTACCTGTTGATGTAAACCTTCAAAACTTATAATTAAGAATTCTTTTAGAAAATATAACACCACAAGGATTGAGAAATGTATAGAAACCCAGGACTGCAAACGCCATTTTAACCCTTTGACAACTGGATGTTTTTGCATGGATATAGAAGTGGCTTTCAAATATTGCTTTTTTTTTTTTTTTTTTTTTTTTTTTAAGATGCTAATCTGTTTATATAAATAAATACTGTTTTTATTGATGTATTTTATCACACTAATTGCATTAATACAAATATTGTTTATGAGTTTGCGAAATAATGGAGCATACAGGATTTTAAAATTTGCATAGTAGGTGGAATTAACATAAACAACATAAGTAACATAACATCTACAGTCTGGTGTAATGGACCACATTCCCACTTTGGGTTCGAGGCTACAAGAATATCAGTTGGTTAGGCAAACAATCCTCAACTCTACCATAGCAAAGCATTGTGGCTTGCAAATTTGTATCTTGCAATCAGAGTATATAAGAGTTACAGATAATATGAAATTGAAGTAAGAGTGATATAGTGATACCTTTGTTTTGTTTTTAATCCAGTTTTAGTAATATACTTTAATATTAATCAACATATGTAGTATTAAAAGTTGCCATGTGAACTGTGGTGATGCTAACAAATTTAAATGGATGTTTCATTTAATAAATTCCTTTATTAAAGTGATTGAAATTCTAAATATTTAAGCTTTGATGTCTATATATATATATATATATGTGTGTGTGTGTGTGTGTGTATAAAATGTTCTTATTAATCTTTTATTCATTATATATATATATGTATGTGTGTGTGTGTGTGTGTGTGTATACATAAAATGTTCTGCAATTTTATGATATAATCTTAACTTTATCATTCGATTCAGTTGTTTACATTTCTCTTTTGTTCTTGTTTGAACAGATATCTGATTATTAAGTTTCACTGGAAAAATATTTAGGAAAATGTTATGCGTAACAATAAAATGGCATCTTGAATCTAATTTGTTTACAAAATATCGGCCACATGTTCCGCGATTTTACCTACTGTGACATCACAGGAATATTGTCCATTGTACACAGTAGCCAAAAACACCCAGTTCTTAAGAGTTAAAATGACTTTTGCAGTCATGGGTTCCTATATAATTCTCAGTCCTTGTGATATTTTCTATCTCTCCTCCAAGTTTGTCCTATCACTATACAATCACACTGTGTGTGTGTGTGTATATATATATATATATATATATATTTGAAATTTTGCTTTTTTAAATCCACATGGTTCCTGTTCTGGTTGTGGCAGGCTGGGGGAGTGTTGCCGGCGTAAAACTAGTGTAACCCCACAGGCAAGTCACAAGTCTTGCCGCCTGCCTCCTTATTCCTATCTTGTGTTTCTTGGGTTGTTTTTTCATTAATTTTGATAAGTTTATGGTTTTAAGTTAAGATTTGTTGTTTTACTTTATTGATTCTTTTGTTTTGCAGGCTGTTAATTAATAGATCTGGTTTTTTTACATTAGTGTATTTCATCCATTGATGATTTTTTTATTTTTTATTTATTTAAATCTTATTGGTCATTGGTGTTTCAGTGATCTTGTATCTGTTGCTTGGCTTCTACTATGCTTAATAGATCATCTTTATTATATATATATATATATATATATATATATATATATATATATAAAAATATTAGCACTTCAGTAAGGAAATATGTTTTCAGGGGAAAAATAAAAAATATTACTAACTAGTCTACTTATTTTTCTTTTTGTAAGAAATTTTAATCCAGCTATATGAATAAACAAATTAAAATAATGTCAGTAGTACTTTCACAAAAATTTAAGGCTTTAACATAGTTCAAGGCAGTCATAATTATTTCTCTTTGGAAATTACATTAACACATTAATATTTCCTAAGAGAAGAAGGAGGAACAGACAAGTAAATAGAGCAATTTTAAGAGAAAGTAAATAAAATATTGCACTGTCAACAGGAATAAGCAAACAAGAGACATCTGAAAGTAATAGGTCAGCAAATGAAGTATATATGCAAACATATGACTTAAGATTATAAACAGTTTTCTAAATTAAATGCTCTAATTTTCCTGTAACTGAAAGTGTAAAACTACAACACAAAAATTTAGATTTATTTTTTAAACTTGCAGTCAGAAATTGTTTCATATTACTGTGAATTAAGAGATGTGCGCGGGCTTGGGCTTAGCCAGAAGCCTGTACCTTTTTTTCCAAAAAACATTAATTTTCAAATAGCTGGGAAAGCCAGCAAAATAGAGATTAATTTTTGAGTAGGCCCAGCTGGCAAAACACAAATCACCTTTGTGTTTTTAGTCTGTGAAATAAAATTAAGACTTTTTAAAACATAAAAGTTATATGTATAATTATTTACAGAAATCTCTCTATCGTTATTTACGTCATGCACAAGGTCCGACAAACTCCAGGTGCCAGGTCGACTACAAGTATCCTATTAGCGACCAGTTATTGCAGACTGAGGAAAAATTTTCGTATATTTACACTATTGACTAAATAGTTCATTTGTTCAATGTAAAATAAAGCATGAATGACCACCATTAATTATAGAATAATGAAATATTGTAGCTAGCCTATCTATGTTTTGTTTTCTGTGTTGAAGTATAAATAGTTGACTATCTTTGGCTCGTAAGATATTGGCAATCACTGGTCATACAAATATTATGATTTTTCCATAATCTAATGAAAATTGTTTTCTTATTTGTAAATTCATATTAAAGTAATAGTTACTTTTACTACATATATAAACAAATGAGTTCTTGAAAGCTCCACAACAAAGAGTTTCGAAGTACCTCAAAGTAAAAATATTGTTATATTAATGGTATAATTGTAAATTTGTAATACATCATGAAAAGAAATATGTGATGTGCAAACAATGGAATACACCCATGCAAGGCCATAACCTTAAATGAAATTAGCACTTTTCTATGTTCCCACAGAATCTCAGTAACAGGTAACAGAAGAAAAGAATAGATGCATAACACTGTCTATCAAGGGAGATCTAGGCTCCCTAGGTCACCGTTGTTAAGCACTGTTTTGTGAGCTCCTACCAAGGCACCTATAGGAGGCCTCTAGAGTTCCTACCAGAGAGCGTCTAAGACATCATACATTGGTAGCACATTGTCGTGGGTGAAAATATTAACATTTTTGCCTTCCAATAAACTCACCTTTTCTCAGTTAAAAGATCCCATTGATATGCATAATTCTTGGGGCATTTATAGTATTTCCTGTCAGTGTCATTTATCATATATTGGCCAAACTAAACACAGTCTTAAATTTCGTCTAAAAGAACATATGAATTACGTCTGCAAACAAGAAACCAATAAATTGGCTATTTCTAAACATTGCTGAGAGGAAAATCATAATTTTAAATTTAATTCAGCTAAAATAATTTACAGACCTAAATCCATTCATGAACTCTATTTCTTTGCAGCTTTTCATATTTATAAAAAATTTAAAAACCTTGTAAATTGAGATTTCGCTGTTTCCTATTTGTCTGATTTTTGGAAATTTTACATTCAGTCCACATTTTCTTAATTTTTCTACTGTTTACACAGCTAACATTCCTAAATTCCTATTGGCCACACTCCCCACCTTTCCCGTTATCCTATTGGTTGAACTAAATTCAATCCCTCTCCTATATATACGAGCACTTCTCCAGATTCAGAATTCTTTTTGCACTGAAGATGGTACGCTTAAGGCTATCGAAACAGCTGTATGCATCTTATATTTTTCTTTGGCGTTTCTGACGTAGTAGTTTATTCGGGTTTTTATATTTCAATGCCAAGTCTCCTGTTATTATTAGTAAATATATTCATGGAGATAAAAGGTTTCTTTTCTTTTCTTTCTTTCTTTTTTGCCATATGTATTGAGCTACTTATACACATATGTATATAAAACTGAATTTCAGTTCCTTTAAAAAAAGTGGGGGTTGGGTGGATAAGGAATTTTATCAATATTTATTTAAAATCAACAACACTATATTATCATTGATTGAATTAAAATTAAAATTTGGGTGTATTATCTGTAAATTATATGCACATCACATTGCAGGGATTAATCCAGGTTTCAATTTTCGGGGCCTATTTTTGTAAAATTTTTATTTCTTTCTGTGAAAAAAATATTTATCATGTAAATCTTTCATTTTAGTAGTTACTCTATCAAATGTTTAAAATCAAATTTCATTGAACCAAGTATAGAGACTCATTATAAAAATTATACTGTAAACATGGAAAATTTTTATAAAATTATCATTTTCATAAAACGAAATCTTGTGAAAGGGCTGCTTTTATGGATTTGAATTTTATGAAAGGGTGCATTTTATGGATTTGAATTTTGTGAAAAGGTCTATTTTAGAGATTTGAATTTTGTGAAGGGGCAGCAAAAGTGTCCTAATTTTTGCTTGCATCAACACCCCTGCATTGTGTATTTTTAATTTAGTTTTATATGAAACATCTAACACATAATGAAATAAACTTCTAGCAATTTCCAAGTATAGCCCCAATATAATTAAATACTTTGGGTTGCCCTGTAAACAACTGATGAATGATTTCCATACCACAATCTACACAAAACATGCCTTTATGCATATAAAAAACACGTTCATTCCATTTCATTTAGGGCAGCCTATGGATGTTACACTGTACTTACCAGAAATTTTCCCTATAAACATAATATCCCTGTACATGAACCATTTGCTTAACCTCAACAACAAGCTTAGTGTACCATCGCTATATGATGAGTTTGAACTTCCCGTTACTATCTGTTCATGAGATAGGGAGATAACAGACACACACAGACCAACTGCTAAAATCATCATTTTAGGATTCTGGGCACCTCATAATGTGTAATTATAACAAAAACTCAATTTCAAAATTTTTACCCCAAAACAATACTTTTTCTACTACATATATGAGTAAAAAAAAAAAAAAAAAAAAAAAAAAGGTTTTTTTTTAAAGAAATCTTTGCATTTCCATAAATATATGTGCTAGTCTCCTACAAATGAACACAGGCAATTAGAAAAATGCTTCAAGCAGAACACATTTCAAGCATTACTTTTTACAGGTTACAAATATTTAGTGTTTAATTTTTTTTTTTTTTTTTTTAAATCAGAGCTTTTATTTATGTGATTCCAAACACTATTTTTTTATTTTATATCTTACTAGTCTGCTTTTCCTTTTCAGGACAAAATTTTTGCTAAAATGTGTGAAGTATAACAATAACATGTTTTTTGTTATATAAAAAGTTTCTGTATAATTCGTCAAGAATTTTTCAACATATCTAACAAAACATCTGAAATGGAAAATGTCTGGTCATTATGGAAAGTTAGTGAATCCTGACTTATCAACCAATTTTGCATCAAAGCTCATTAAAGACAGTTAATAAATGGTTAAAAGAAATATTTGACATTAAATATATAAAATGTTTTTTTGTACTACGGCTTTTATCTTTATGTAATTAACAAGAACATTTCATTAATGCAAATACAATATAGAATAATATTTTAGATATTTTTTTAAACATGAATGTTACTTTTTACCAAATACAAAGATATCAAACACAAATTATGTTTCTACATAAAAACACTATGCCATTTCTCACATGATAACTCTAGAATGTAAATAAAAAATTATGTATAACATAACATATTCATAAAGATAGACAACTTTTTTTTTTTTTTAATGCTAAAAATATGAAGTCAAAATTTAGCAAGAACATTTTTTTAGCATTTGAAATTGCCCTAAATTATAAGTGCATTTAGTAACTTTTGATTTTTATGTAGTATTAAATCTATGTGAAAAACAAAAAATAAAATTCGATCAATATATATTAAAAACAGACAAAAGTAGATAAATCAAATAGAATGCTATATTTAACTTATAAAAAACCAATACTGTACATACACACAGTATTAATATTGCACAGAAATTTTGAATTTTGACAAAACATCATTGCCAAAGGAAAATATCTATATAATAATCAACTACATAGTTAAGTATTTATCAAAAATACTGGGAAAAAAAAAACCTGTGCCAAGACCTTATAAGTATCAAATTGTTATTTTTAATGAAATATATATATTTCATACAGACCAGTGGCACTTCAAACCCTGTAACATAAAAAAAAAAAAAAAAAAAAGATAAAGGGGGGATGTAGAGGGCAAATGAAAACATTTATAATCAACAAATAAAGCATCACAATATTAAAAAATTATATACATGTAAGTTTATAAATGCTAGTAACTTACACTGTACATTGGTAGCTTATTTATTAATTATTTTTAAAACAGAATTTTCAGTCCAATAATTGAGAGAAATCTGGATTTGTAGGGGAATGAAAATGTTCCTGTGAATGCTGTTGAACAGGTTCAGTTTCTTTAGGTTCCATATCATCACCGTTTTCAAGCTGCTGATTATTCTGATTTTGAGAATTGATGGACCCAGATGCAAGTAATGACAATCGTGACAAAGGTGTTGTGTGAGGAGCAATGGAAGTATAGCATCCGAGGCCTGCATGAGACTGAAATCCATCATAATGACGAGCTGATGTATGGGGTAGCCATCTAGACACAGGAGTCATAGGAGCTGGAATAGGTGTTGGTGGGGCAGAATAAAAGGGACGAGAATCACGTTCATGATTCTGTCCAACACCAGGCGTTCCTACAGTCGGTAATGGGCTAGTTATTCTTGACTGCTGAGAGTTCAACATTAAACCACTATTGGGATGCATTTCCTGAATTTGATCATTCATATAGTTTGGACTGTGAATACTATTGGAAGGTTGAAATAATTTGCTATGAATAAATGGGCGATTATTAGGTTCATCTTCCGGAGATGGACTTGACAAATGAGAAGGATGTGGACTAGGAGAATTACTGATTCCAGGAGGCTGGTTGCACGACATTGGTCTTGAAAGAGGAAGGTGACAGTTCAATGGAGGTTTTAAGTCTATAGGAGATTCTGAATATGGATTACCAATACTCTGATGGGGACTACGTATGTCTGGATGATTATTCTGGGTTGGAGTTGGAATAGGCTGAGGAGTAGTAGGTGAGTTCAATGGAGATGTTGTAGATGCTTGAGAAGAAACTGGAGATGGCTGGATAGGAAATGGTGGCATACGAGGCACTGTTGGTTGACCAGCTTTCACCAACTGCCCAACATAAGTTCGATTTGCAAGACGAGAACCAAATTGCCGTTTCGTTGGTATTTGTCCAGCATGGCGAGCCATGTGTGTCTTAAGATTTCCTTTCTGAGAGAATGTTTTTCCGCAAAGTGTACATGGAAATCTATCATCTTTATTGTGTGTTCTTAAATGAGTCTGCATGTTACCCTTTTGAGAAAAACATTTCCCACACAAACCACATGCAAAAGGCTTTTCTTTAGTATGCACGCTTCGGATGTGAGTCTTTAGATTACCTTTTTGAGTGAATCGCTTTCCACATGCTTCACAACCATATTCTCTTTCTCCAGTATGAATTTTCATATGGGTATCAACATTACCTTTCTGGGTGAAACTTTTCCCACATGCTTGACATGCATATGGTTTTTCACCAGTATGTATCATCATATGAGTTTTAAGATTTCCTTTCTGAGTAAAAAGCTTGTGACAAACTGGGCAAGGGAACTGTTTAGTAGGCAATGGTCTTGGTTTCATATTTTGCATGCCAGGAGGTGGTCCAGGATGAACTCCCATAGAAGCATGAATCCCACTTGTAGGGACAACTGCTGAAGGAGCTGCATTTGGCATAAGCGACATGGGTTTTCTTTCACTTGGTGAATTTGGTATACCAGGGCTATTTGTCTGCCGAACAGAGTTGTTTCCAGCTGCCCCATCATTTCGAAGGCTATTGCAGAGATTTAAGTACTGCTGACAAATATCACAAGGGTATGGTTTATCTTTGGCATCAGGATGGGGACATTTTGGAGGTGGGTCATTTATGGTAGACATTTTCTCAATGTAATTTGAAGCAGCTGCTAACTGAGATATTCCAGTTCCAAAATGTAATGGATTTTTCTTTAAAAAGAGATCTGTAAGACTGGCTTGATAGCCAGGAGCCCAGCTCTTTTGTGCCAAAGTGGATGTAGCCATCCAAGGATACGTACCGTTCTGCATATTTGTTGAAATTCTTGATTTGTGCTTAAACGGAAAATAATTTTTTTTATAAGACTGATGTTACCTGTAACAACGGGATTTATTCTTGAGCAGCATATGCAGGTAGTTACCTATGAAAAATAAAAAATCATTTGTAAAATTAAATCAGAACAGAACTGTACATGATTTTTATATGGGCTTTAGTAAAATGATTCATGTTAAATTTATAAAATGTACAACAATAATGTTTAAAAACCACAATTTTTATTACATTATTCAATTAATACATCTATAATTGTAATTACTTCATTCCAAACAGGCTATTCAAGAATGGAAAAATAGTAATATAAAGTGTGTAAAATTCTAGAACTGAGAAAAATACTAACATTTAGTAAAGGGCAAAATTAACGGTCGCCACTGGCCACATGGCGACTAAATAAAAAAAGAGGGCGATTAAAAATTATGCATCAATCGCCACTAAAGTCGCCACTTTTTGTGATCATTAAAAGATTCTAAAAATCGAGCGACGGTAGGCAATCGAAGCCTTGTGATTTCCAATCTTTTTCCATCCATGGCATAAATGTTAGTGTCCATTTTAAACTTGCTTTATTATATTCTACAACCTATAAAGAAGTAGAATTGTTTAATATATCTCACTCATATAATTTTTTGGACCCCTCCCCCTTTCTCTCCCCCTAACGATCTGTGATCACACAGCTTATAGAAAGCTTTATAATTTCTAATCATTCCCCATTTCCTCAAAAATATAAATATCTATTTTAAACTTATTTTATTAGATTCTAGAATCTGTAAAGAAGTAGAATTGTTTAATATCTCTTATTCATAATTCTTGTAATCCCCCCCCCCCCCTCCAACGATTGGCTATCACATGCTCCACTGAAGCCTTGTGATTTACAATCTTTCTCCATCCATAATATAAATGCAAATATTCATTCTAAACTTTCTTGATTAGATTCTAGAACCTATAAAGAAGTATATAGATGTATCCCCCCCCCACACACACACATGTGCGCTCCATTTCAACTACCAGTTAATGATCAAATGCCCTGCAAAGCACAATCTTTTTCCATTATTATCTCCATAGTATTTAGTGTATATTTAACCCATTTAAGATATTTGACAAATGTGTGTATCAAAATTTGATATGGTTTAATGTGTATTTTTCAAAAATATTTTGTATTTGCTTTCTTTTGAGTAGAAATCTTTCTTTTTCCATCCCATTTTAAAGTAGAAATCTCCCTATTTTTAAAGCTACAAATTTGGCAGCTAAGTAAATTATTTTTATTGAAGCAGCTAAGTTTCCATATCTATACTTTTTAAGAGAAAATATTTTAACTCTATTGAAATTATATCATTTAAAAAAGTGTGTCTTCAGAAATAAGAAAAAATAATAAAACTGATAACTGTATTTACACATGACTATGTAAAAGGTTGTGATGATGATGAATCAGCTGATTCATTTACTAGAAAATATCAATGTGAACTGTGAATGATAACAGCTTATTTCACTTAAATAAATTGAAAAAAAAAAAAAAAAAGTACTACTGAATTATCTGAAATATAAAAACTTTTGCTGTTATTATTACAGCCCTAAGCAGATTTTAATTTAGGATGTGCAATTTATGATTTTTAAAAAGAGCGTAATTACAAATTACAATTTCAGTGTCTCTGTATTAATTTTATTATTATATGTATTTCGCATTTTCATATTTTTCTTGTGGTGATTATACCGCAAAATGGTGACAATGCTTTTTGCAGTCTGAAAGAAATAGTCTTATGTGAAAAGTGGCCACTAACTTAAAAAAGTGGCTACTAATGAAACTGACAGTACCGGCCACTGGCCACTAATGAATTTTCCCAGTTTTGCCCTTTAACATTTAGGAAAGAAGAAAGAGTCAATAATTAGAAAAAATAAGTGAAATAAAATAAGAAAAGTTTTTTCTTGCTTACAAGAAACAAATCTGAATAAATATTTATATAAAGTATTCGTTACCAATATTTCATTCAATATGGAAGTATTATATTCAGTCAAAAATTTTGATAAAATTTTCATCTGACTTATATGTTTAAGGTCTTCTAAGTTAATGAAATTAAAACTTTACAATTACAAATTGCTGAACCGTCCGCAAAAGGGACAAATTGTCAAAACTTACTAGTGGTAAATTTAAACCCAGATAAAGAAGTCGATCACATACTAAAAATAATTCTGATGTACCGTAATTTCGCGCGTATAGTCCGCGGACTATGTGTGTTTAAAAAGCAAATTTTTTCACCCACGGACTATACGGTGGTGTGGATTATCTGCTAGTTATTCACAGTTCAAATCCTCAAAATCAGAATTAAACATGCGAATACTACGAACTGCCGATTCTGACGATCAAATATAAACATAAACAAAAGAATAAGACACAAAGAAAACATCGTATCGGTAGCGAACCATGAAGCATAAAGCAAAAGATCACTATTAGGATAGCACGCTGCTGAATATTCCTGTACTGTTATTTTTTAAATTATGTTCGCAAAATATCGTCGAAGTTTTACTGCTGAGCAATACCAATGACAAACTTTGAGATAATCTTCCAAAAAATTTATCTCCTAGTGCTGAATCACATACAATCAGCCATACTGCATTTCTAGTAGGAAAGTAAAACTCACTCAATGACTCAACCGGGAATTCCGATAGAAAATGTAAACATAAACTTTAAAGGTTTCTTTTAATGTATAATTTTAAAAATATGGTTTATTAATAACAAGTACTTCTTTTCTTTATACTATTTATTTTAATAGTGGGAATGCTTTAATATTTTCATATAAAACTACATAATAGTGATTTACTTGCTGTTTTCTTGGGGTTATATTTTTCTCCCGCGGACTATACGGTAGTACGGACAATCTGATGATATTTAAAATAATTTTTGCATAAAACTTCACCTGCGGACTATACGATGGTGCGGACTATGCACACGAAATTACGGTACAGAAAATAAACCATTTTGCTGGTATTTTAAATTTAGAAATAATGCTAAAAAGTGTTAAACCTGCTCTTTTGATTTAAACAAATGGCTCCCTCACTTAATATAGTTTGTATTAAAATAGCATTGTTTAGATTGTTACATTTGGACATAACAAAATGTAAAATACTTCCTTCTGTACAAGTTCTGTTTATTTTCAAAAATGATTAAACCAGTAAATTAAATTAAAATTAAAATGAAGTACTGACACATAATTTAATTAAGAAACCTTTAAATGTACCTCATGTTTCGTGAATATTTTCATCTGGGCGCCCAGACCTTTTCAAACGATCATCTGTGCCGGATCTCTTCAAGTTGCGGTCTTTTATGGATTCTATCAGCTGATTCCACATCCGGTTTGGAGCCATTGCGTCACTATCATTGAACACATCCGGCGTTGTTGCGTTCTCTATTGCTTCTTTAAACATCACATAATTATGGTTATTGTAGTTAGCTATCTTTTTAGTTTTCTTAAAATTTATTATAATTTCTTCATTTTCAAAAGTTTTGGCTAAAGCTGTATTTATTTTTCCTGTTTTGATGTCATTTTTATGTTCTTTGAGTCTAGTTTTAATCTTTCTTTTCGTTACATCGATGTATGAACCTGGTTTATTTTCTTGTTTATTTATGTACGGTATTTGAGAAATTCCGGCAGTTTCCAAAGGGGGGATGGGGTCTTTATCATTACGTATTAGTTGAAAAATATTTGGGTTAGGTTTTATAGGGATATTAACGCCTAATTTATTTGCTGTGCTTTTAATTTTATTCGATGCTCTGCGATCGTAGGGTATGGAACAGGTGAATTGTAAAGGGGTTTTTTGAAAACTAGGTATACAATTACTGGCTTTTAATCTGGTTTTAATTAGTTTTTTTATAATTTTGCTGTGGTAACCTGATTTTCTAGTGAAATCTTTAATTAAATTAAACTCATTATTTAGATCGGTAGGGTCATTACATATTAATATTGCACGATTTATATATGAACTAACGGCGTTGATTTTGTAACGGAAAGTGGTTTTAGATTTATAATGTATAATTTCATTGCTATTGGTTTCTTTACGGTACACAGTGGTTTTAATTTGTTTTTCGGTTCTATCAATTTCAACATCTAAAAAGTTTATTTGTTGTTCCTTTTCTTCTTCATAGGTGAATTTTATGTTGTTATCTAAGCTATTAATTTCATTTAATATGTGTTGGACATCATAATTTTTATTGATGACGGCAAAAACGTCATCTACGTATCTTAACCAAAAAAATATTTTATCATTACATTTATCTAAAATTTCTTTTTCTAGTGATCTTAACTTAAATTCTGCAATAAAGCCCGATATAGGCGACCCCATCAGAACCCCTTTCTTTTGTTGAGAAATGTTATTATTAAACTTAAAATAATTTTCATGAAGTAAGAAATTTGCAGTTGCAGTCAAGGTTTGAGCTATTTTAGGGTCTGTGTATTTTTCTTTAATAACATTATTAACAATCTGATTAGTTTCTTCAATGTCTATGGATGGGTAAAGATTAATAACGTCAAAACTGACAAAATGGTATTCCTTTTTATTTTCTATATCTCTAAGTTTTTTAATAAAATCTTTGGTGGATTCCAATGACTGTTGAGAGGGGGGAATAATTTTACGATATATATCAGCCATATATTTCTCGAGACAATAGGTCGGAGCTTCATTTTTATTTACAACTGGTCTGAATTTTGGAGGGGTTTTGTGATCCTTAAATCTGCCAAAAATACGAGGTGTATTAGGTGCGAGGTTTGTAAATTTAGGAGGGTTATTATCAGGTCATTTTCCATCTTTAATGATATTTTTTGTCTTCTCAGTTAATTTATTGTTGGGGTCTTTATCAATTTTATTAACGCCAATATCTTTTATTGTTGTTTCCATTTTTTCTACATATTGGTTCCTGTCAAAAATAGCTATCTTATGTGTTTTGTCTGTAAGTGCGCAGGTTATGTCACTATTTCTTTTTAGTTTATTCAGTTCACGAATGTCCTCCCTATTGATGTTTCTATTTTGAGCTGATTTTGTAATTTCGGTGATAGCCGTGCTTCTAATTTTATCTTTATTATCTTCCGGGATTTTATTAATAGCGGATTCGATTTTTGCGATACTTTCTTTAATATTTACAGGTTGATCTAAAATGTATTTAGGTCCTAATTTTAAAAGTTCATCTTGATGGTTGTTTATATGGGTTTCAGATAAATTAATATATGGATATTCAGTTTTTTCATTAAGTTGATAGTTGTTTTTCTTAATCCAAAATTTTAGTTTTTTATTGTGCTTGTTCATTATAGTATATTTTTCTGTTTCATAATATTGATTGATTTTATCCCTATATAATTTCAATTCTTCCTCATCGACAATTTTCTCAAAATTTTCAGCGGTTTCGTTCCATATTTTCTTATTTTTAAAGACCTCAGCTTTCCTTTTACGTATAACTTTATTTAATATTTTTTGTTCGAATTCACGAACATCATTTTTAAACTCGTGGAACAGGAATTTATTACTAATTCTCAAAAATTTCGGTGTTAATTTAAAGTGTTTACAATCATTTAAAAAATTGAGTTTTTGTTCGGATCTAATTAGTTTTTTATTTAAAAAGCAGGTTACCCCAGCAAAATTATCAAAAAACTAATTAAAACCAGATTAAAAGCCAGTAATTGTATACCTAGTTTTCAAAAACCCCCTTTAAAATTCACCTCTTCCATACCCTACGATCGCGGAGCATCGAATAAAATTAAAAGCACAGCAAATAAATTAGGCGTTAATATCCCTATAAAACCTAACCCAAATATTTTTCAACTAATACGTAATGTAATGATAAAGACCCCATCCCCCCTTTGGAAACAGCTGGAATTTATCAAATACCGTACATAAATAAACAAGAAAATAAACCAGGTTCACACATCGGTGTAACGAAAAGAAAGATTAAAACTAGACTCAAAGAACATAAAAATGACATCAAAACAGGAAAAATAAATACAGCTTTAGCCAAAACTTTCAAAAATGAAGAAATTACAATAAATTTTGAGAAAACTAAAAAGATAGCTAACTACAATAACCAAAATTACGCGATGTTTAGAGAAGCAATAGAGATCGCAACAACGCCGGATGTGTGCAATGATAGTGAAGCAATGGCTCCAAACCGGATGTGGAATCAGCTGATAGAATCCATAAAAGACCGCAACTTGAAGAGATCTGGCACAGATGATCGTTTGAAAAGGTCTGGGCGCCCAGATGAAAATATTCATGAAACATGAGGTACATTTAAAGGTTTCTTATAAAATTATGATTAAACCAGTATTAAACCAGTAAATTAAATTATGATTAAACCAGTATTAGTTTCTGATGAAAAAATTATCAGACAATCACCCCTTTCCTGTGCTTACTCATTGTTTTCTATTAAAATCAGCTGAAAATAAGTTATAATTATTTCTGGTGTTACATTTTGGATGTAAAAAATTTACCCTTTTAGTTGAAAATAATAAAATTTTAAGGTATTTATACAAATCTTTTACAATAAATTGTATCAATTCTTGTCTTTAAATAGAATTAGAATTACAGTGAAAAAAATTCAAGTCAATGAGAATTATATTTATATTTATTATTAAAGATAAAGTTATGGTGTGTGGTTCTGCATCCACCTTTTGAGAACTGCTCAAATAGGTTATAACTAACTATTACACTTTTAATACTGAATATTACAGTGTGTAAAGAAATTATAAGACCACAAGCGCATTGGTGAATTTCTTAAGAGAGCATAATATGCAAATTTTTAGTTGCGTATTTAAAATCGATCGTGAAATGCATCCTATACTAATTCCAACTTTTAAAATTAAATTAAACTTCGTTAAAACTTATTCATTTTTTATAATATTTAAAAAGGATTATATATAATTAAATTTACCTTATACTACATCCTTTAAAATTCTTTGCATATATATTTCGAGTAACATCATACTCATCTTAAATGCCAAGTCTTGGCATTGAAGATGAGTACGATGTTACTCGAAATACATATGCAAAGAATTTTAAAGAATGTAGTATAAGGTAAACTTATTCATTTTTTTAAAAACTAAAGATAGTGATTGTTAAAAAATTATAAGACCACACGAGAAAATTAGCATATTACACATGAAGTCAAACTCAATATAAAGCACATGCGTTAGTATTTCGTAAAAGCATTACCTAAGAAGCAAAGGCTTAGGTTTTGAATGTGTTATCTACGATTTATTTGACGATGCCTTGAGGTAAAGAATTATCAGAGTGTAAAGTGAGAAAAGTTTTATTACTTTCTTCTATATGTAATATAGAGAAAGTATTGGATTCGCAAAAATTTTCGACCTCCATTTTTTGACGGATCTACATGTTTTGGGATGTCCTGAACACGAATTGATAGTTTTTTTAAAAATGTCTGTCTGTCTGTGGTTTCGTGTTTTCACCGTATCTCACGAACCAATGAATGAAATTCAACCAAACTTGGTATATAGTTGGACCTTGGCGGGGCATTGTGCTGATTAGATTTGGGGATCAATAGCCCAACAGGTGGCGCTGTGATCGCATTTTATGTAAATTTTTAACATGGCAGTATAGGACAAAATTTCGTATTTTTCACCGTATCTTACGAACCAATGAATGAAATTCAACCAAACTTGGTATATAGTTGAAACCTGACGGGGCATGGTGCTGATTAGATTTGGGGATCAATCGTCCAGCAGGTGGCGCTGTGATCGCAAAATTTCGTATTTTTCACCGTATCTCACGAACCAATGAATGAAACTGAACCAAACTTGGCATACAGTTGGACCCTGACATGGAATGGTGCTGATTAGATTTTGGGATCAATCGCCCAGCAGATGGCGCTGTGATCACATTTTATGTAAACTTTTAACAAGGCAGTATAGGACAAAATTTCGTATAAATGTACATAATGAGCGTTATTTTAAACTTGTGATTGTAAAATTAATATGAATTATTGATAATAGTAGTAGTTAACTACGAACAAAAATTTGTGCATGTGGGGGCACTGGTTTCCTCCCTGGGGGGGTAAATTTTCAAGATGGGTATCTTTCGAAAGATCTTGTCAATACCTTTAAAACGAATGGTTGAACTATAAATCTGTGATAATTTAAAACAAAGTTATCGATTTTTTTTTACTTTTAGCAAAAAAATTTTTTTTTTTTTTTTTTTTTTTTTTTTTTTTTTAAATATTGTTACTGATTGAATATGTATTACTTTTAACAAAAAAAGAACTTAGAAAAAAATCGTAATTTTTTTTTTTTATATTGTTACTGATTGAATATGTATATAGGAAAATATAGAAGAAAGTCTTGTGGTGGCCACAACATACTAGTTTTATAAAGGTTCTGGTAAATCTGAAAGAGATATTGCGAGGGTAATGAACCGTTCTAAAACTGCCATTCACAATGCCATAATTAGAAATGATTATTCAAACAAACTAAAATGATCTGGTAGATAAAATATTTTGACAGCATGTGATAATAGACAAACTTTTAGACTAACAACTAACAAAGGTCTTTCAATTCGTTAAATTTTGAAACATTTCAGCAAGAAAACTTCACATGTAACAGTCTGGAAGAGTCTTAAATTAAATATTAATAAGAAATTTATGAAACTGAAGAAAAAACCAAAGTTATTGAAACGTCATCGAGAAGAAAGACTAAAATGGGCTAAAAATGTCAGGTTATGGAACGATGAGTGGAAACAATTTATATTTTCTGATGAAAAGAAATTTAACCTTGATGGTCCCGATGGTTACAAACATTATTGGCATGACTTGAGGAAGGAACCAAAAGAACGCTTCAATCGACAAATAGGTGGAGGATCAGTAATGATTTGGGGAGCTTTCAGTTATAACGGATTGGGTTATTTATCGCGGATTTTGGGTTATATGAACTCTACACAATATCAGTCTATGCTATATGATCATATGATATCGTTTGGACCTTTATTAGGTGGTACTAACTGGATGTTTCAACAGGACAATGCTGCTTGTCATACATTTAAATCCACTCAGGAGTAGTTTAAAAAAGAAACAAGTCCTACTGGCTTATTCTTATGAAGAAAGATTGAGAATTGAAAGGCTTTCGTGGATTGTTAGAACACTGATTGTTATAGGTTTTTTTTTTTTTTTTTTAACGAACTACATCCACGACTTTTTTAAAAACACAAGAAATTAATAAAAAACTGGAAGCTGGAAGACTAACTAAAAAATCAGAAATATTACGCCAAAATCAGAAAAATTGGCACCTATGTAATTGTTTTAAAATATTGACAACTCTGTGTGTTGTTGATACTTTAACTGTTTTAGAGGGTACTTTGCAGTGATTTCATTTTTTTTAAATTGCTAATATGTAGGGCTGTGCCGATTAATCGGTTAATCAATCAATGCTTGTTCCTGATCAATTTTTTTTAATCGAGTTAATCGAATCGATTAATTCGATTAAAAATTTTCAAAATCCGATTAAAATTTTCAAACTACGAATTAAAGTAAAAATGTTGTTCTGCCTACAAAATATTTTTTCACATATTTTGCTAACAAACATTCTACGAAACATCCATCAAATAATGAAAAAGCAAAAAAAATACAATACAATAAATAAAAATAAAACCTCTGAAAAGAAGTTGTTGCACTTTTGTTGATAGAGAAAAGGGGGAGAGGACAGCTATTAAACAAAATGCCGCTTCAAGTGCATGCTGGAGCAACACCACCTGTCTGTAGCCTTCTACAGAAAGTGTTGGCTAAGGTAATAGTATTCTCAGAAACAAGAAGCTTTCAAAAAATAAAAATGCTAAAGATAAAAAAAAAAAAAAAAAGAAAAAAGATTGAGATTTCCATTATTCGTCTGATGGGGGAAATGTCAACAGAGTTTCACAGTATCTTCAAGCGTTTATTGTCTGTTCAGAATTGCTGATAGTAAGTACTGAAGTAGAAACAGAAAATAGCATTCTGTGTTCTAGTCCGAAGTGACAAAGAACTAAAATATAAGAATTTGAGATTTTTATGATTATGATATGGAATTTTGAGAATTGATTTAAAAATAGTGACAAGCGAGATGGACAAGGCCTGCAAATATAAAACTAAAATATGTGTAAATTCATTTAATGTTTCTTTCAAAATGAATCGAAAAATTAAAAAAAAAAAAAAAAATGAATAAGTGAAAATATTTATGTAAATTTAACACTTAAAGTAATTAATTATTACTCTGAAAATTGATTTAAATTTCAGTTATGAAACAGATATAGTTAATTAGACAAAAATTTTTGAAAAAAACATTTTTTTTTTTCAGTCAAACTTATGAATAATACATATCATGAAAAACGGCAGTTTTTCTAGTGACGCAAGCGCAAAAACAAACGAACGCCACGACACTCAGCGGAAACGGAAAAACGAACGAAAACTGCGACACTTATATATACAGGAATTTTAAGATCAAACAAACCGCTGAAAGCCGACACTTAATATCTCAGGAAATATAGGAGGTTATGTTCTGATATTTTCAAAATAGACTTTCACCTTCTGTCTGATCCTACCCTGAAATCTCTACATTTCTGCGTGCAATATATTTCGAGATATGAATTGGCTCATTTAAGTTATAAATGGACGGACTAATGTGTAAGAATTTTTTCTCGAATATGGCTCGAGCGAATTTAGTTTAATTTATATATGATATTAATCGCTTTTATCTGATGTGCCTGACATCTCCCTTTTCCCTAGGAAAACTCTTGTTTTTTTTATAACTCAGTTTAAAAATCGAACTATTTTTTACTCCGAAAATACCGTGATGCGGCAGTTTCGCGGACGAATTTCTTCTCTTCCATCTGAAATACTGAATATCAAATAATCGTTTTGGCTCCATCTATCGGAAAGCGTCAAAAATAAACACACAAAAAAAAATATTTTTCTTTTTTTAATATATATATTAAATGAGTTATTTATTTAGGTACTTGTATTTTATACGACATTTGTTTATCAAAAATATTCTTTGTATTTACATTGTTTTCATGCTGATACGTTGTTAACTTTCAAAATTGGTTCTATTTTAAAAGGTGATTGCAACAACAAAAAATTTTTCCTTTATTTTCATAAAAATGACAAATAATATGATAATCATATGCAAATATTTGTAATTTTTTCAAAATTAGGTGATAAATCACTTAAACTACGGATTGAAAAAATTCTTAAAACAGAATTTGAAAATAATTAATTTGCTCATTAAGTTTCTAGTATATATAATATATAAATTACAAAATGTTAAGCTGTAATAAAATTTTGAATAGATTAAGATTTTTTTTAATTAAATTCATAACAAACTATAGTACTTAAATATTTACCAGTATAAAATTTTCACCTTTTAAAGATTTTTCTATTATTATTTATTTTTCTCTTTTAAATCAAATCTATACCTAAAAAATTTTAATAAGAAATAAATATAAATAAGTAATTTTTGTCATTTTTAAAATGTACTATATTATGCCTTTGTAATGTTGCATGTGTCCATCTTTTTTATCACTTTTTATAAAATTTTAAAATTTTATTTAGTTTGTTATTTTGTTCGAGTATGACCTATAAAACAACACTTTTAATACAGTGTTATAACTCATTACCATGCTCCTTTAATTTTACGTTTTGATCATTAACCCCTAAAAAGTAATGATATCAATACAAAAAACCCTTAAAGGGTTAAAAGTTTGTGACGCAGCACTGTACTTTATGGCTATAAGAATTAGAAATACGGGTCTTAAAAATAATGATATCAAATTTTCAGTGACGCTTTGATATTAATTAAATTATACATAGATTTTCTTATTTGAATTTGCTTTTTCCTTTTATTTATATTTACAGTGTAAACGTTATTTTCAACATAAAATAATATATAGCATTTACTCATTGATACCTTTCCATTCACATCTCTTATACTATGAAAGCATGTGTTTTAAAAGAAATTATATGAAATTCCAGTAACGCAGTGGTGTTACATTAAGTGATTTGTTTTTAAATTTCTCTGCAATTATTTTGTTTTGCATATTAAAGTATATGTGCACATTGAAATATTGCTTTTAATTTTCAAATACGCTGTCAAATATATCACTTTCATTAAGCTTATATTATGTACTGAAATATATTTATTTCAAGGAATTATTCTATCTTTTGCGTCACGCCATCCAAAACTGAAAAAAATTTCACAGTTTTTTTCTTTGCATCACGATATCTATTTGCATGCATTTTCAATTTATTTGGATGAAATGACACAAAGTAAACATTTCCATATATTTTACTTACAGTTTTGGATGGCGTGACGCAAAAGATAGAATAATTCATTGAAATAAATATATTTCAGTACATAATATAAGCTTATTGAAAGTGATATATTTGACAGCGTATTTGAAAATTAAAAGCAATATTTCAATGTGCACATACACTTTAATATGCAAAACAAAATAATTGCAGAGAAATTTAAAAACAAATCACTTAATGTAACACCACTGCGTTACTGGAATTTCATATAATTTCTTTTAAAACACATGCTTTCATAGTATAAGAGATGTGAATGGAAAGGT
Source organism: Salticus scenicus (assembly GCA_963930645.1). NCBI lineage: Eukaryota > Metazoa > Arthropoda > Arachnida > Araneae > Salticidae > Salticus > Salticus scenicus. Next base: position 241,564,546 of record OZ005652.1, read on the forward strand.
ATCAATGAGTAAATGCTATATATTATTTTATGTTGAAAATAACGTTTACACTGTAAATATAAATAAAAGGAAAAAGCAAATTCAAATAAGAAAATCTATGTATAATTTAATTAATATCAAAGCGTCACTGAAAATTTGATATCATTATTTTTAAGACCCGTATTTCTAATTCTTATAGCCATAAAGTACAGTGCTGCGTCACAAACTTTTAACCCTTTAAGGGTTTTTTGTATTGATATATATACACACACTCAATATGAGAGTCTTATTCATCATTGAAATAAAATTATATGAAGAAAAATGAAAACAGATTAAAAATCCAATTAATGGATTAACAAACTACGATTAACCTAGTTAAAACTCTTAATCGATTCCCACCCCTACTAATATGGTATTCCTTCATGGGGTAAAACTAAAACAAGATAGCACCAAATTGGTGAATTATTATAAACATGCCAAGCAGTACCATAAACTGCATTTTAACCTAAAAGATAATACAGTCAACTCATGTTATAATAACCCAACGCGGTGTAGTGACCTTTTGAAAAGTCCTGACTGACTTCTAATTAAAATAACCTTATTTCATATTTGATATAACAACCAGGAAAAGCAGGGGTCGATCCAGGTTTTAATTTTTGGGTCCCCTTTTTGTGAAAAACAAAATATTTTTGTGAAATTTTTATTTATTTTTGTGAAATATAAAATATTTTTGTGAAAAAGTAAAATATTGTGTAAAATCTTCAGTTTCTACAATCACTTTATGTAATGTTTAATATCAAGTTAATAGAGTTTCGTTGAGCCAAATTAAGGCATAAATTAAAAATAATACTGAAAATATGAAAACATTTAATAAAAGGATCATTTTTATAAAACAAAATCTTGTGAAGGGACTCATTTTATAAATTTGAATTTTGTGAAGGGTCCCTTTGTATGGATTTGAATTTTGTGAAGGGTCCCTTTTTATGAATTTGAATTTTGTGAAGGGTCCCTTTTTACTATGTGGAATTTTGTGAAGGGGCCGCAAAAGGGACCCAAATTTTGCCTGGATCGACCCCTGAAAAGACAATACTTTTCATATAATGACCCAGTAAACGACTGTACATCCTTCAATTTATAGTTTTTTAAGATGTGATCTTTATTTAAAAAAAAAGAAAAAGAGAGAGAATCTGACCAATTTTACTTCATCGGGAAAATGAGATGCAGTTTGAGGTTAGCCTTTTAATTGCAATCTAAGAAATTTCCAAAGAAACCATCATAAATCCCTTTGAACAGATTTTTTCAAATTCAGGGAGTGTGAAGAAAATTCATCGAATGTTCCCCTTAAAGATTATTGATAGTGAAAGGGCAAAAGGGATATTAAATGTAGAAAAATGTAGAGAAAACAACTATATTCCATGAATCAGTCAATCCTATAATCAAAAATGAGCTGCAAAAATACATAAACTTTTGGATATTTTTGAAAATCAAAATTATGGAAATGAACAATTTGAAAACACCATTCGTTTAAAAAATGCTTCTTTCCAATTTCAAAATTACATCAAAACTTGGTTATTGCTTTTTTCATAAAATATTACACATGTAATTAGTTGTTTATAAATAGACAGGAGAATTTGATTTTTGTACAGTACGTACACAATTCATACTCCTTTTTTTATGTTATGTAAATTTTATCAAAATAAAATTATTCTCTCATTTAAAATTTTTATGGCACCATTTATACTTTATGGTACACATATACTGAATTAATTCAAATGGTCATCTGAAATCATTAATTTCATTTTCGTCAAATTTGAGAAAATTATGTTTCTCATTGGTTAATATTTTTAATTGATTTTAATTTTTTAATTTTATTTCACTTGTAAATTCTAATACAATTCATATTTTACATGCAGTATATCATTTGCACCCATTATAAAACCAAATTTAATAAAAAAGGCATCACTTGAAAAATTATTTTCAATTTATTTGATATAGCGACCCAAATTGAGTCATCCAAATGGGGTCGTTGTAACATGAGCCGACTGTATAAGAATAAAAGTGAACATTATAAAAAGCATGAACATTAGAAATATGAAAGTATACAAACGATGTATGTATCTCAAAAAAAAAAAAAAAAAAAAAAAAAAAACTCACCCATTATGTATTACACAGTATTCAATTAAACTAATAACAGATAAGCTTCAATTTTCAGTTTAAAGCCTGTTAAAGGTAAAAATAGGTTATTAAAAAAATTAAAACAAATAAATATAAACAGAAATACAAATTAAATACACAATTTCTAAAGTTCCTTTATTTTTATTCATTCAGAGCAAAATAAAATTATAACTGCACAGTATATTTTTTGAAATCATCAAACAAACAAACAAAAAATAAATAAAATTTTTTTTAATTATGCATAACAGATACTGAATTATTTTATAAAAAAAAGAAAGATGATACATTGTTTTTGTCCACAAAACTTCCAAGACCAGTATTTTAGACAAGAGTAGAAATTAAAAAAAATTAAGTCATTGGTCCATAGACCACACTTTTATTGGTCCATTCAACCTGTTTTGTTAGGCTTTTAAAAATATTAAAAAAATTGTCAAACAAAATAAATTGAATTTTGTAAATTAATTTAAAAATACAAAATCTTACATAAATCAAAAATTTATACTTTGTTTTATTATAAAACTACAAGAGGCATTTATAATTAAATGCAAAAATTCATTTTATAAAATCTTTTTGTAAAAAAATAGAACCGACTCCAAAAAGCAATTACTACGCAAACAACTAAAAAAAAAAAAAAAAAAGGTACGAAATGAAACTGTAAATTGCGCCTAAAAGTATAAAATAATTTCCTTCGCCAAACAACCTATAACACTACAATTAATCATAACTTTTTGTTAATAGTAAACCTATAGTTTGCCGTTTTTTTCTTATCGTTATGCTAATTAAATATATTAAAAATTAATCACTCTTAAAATAAAGCTTAAAGAAAAAAAACGTTAGTTGAAAAAATTAAACATTTATTAAAAATCCTAATTTCCTTTTAATATATTTTCTACTTACCAGGAAAATAAATATATCGTTCAATGAAATGCTATATTAAAGAGCTTTCAAATTTAAATCATCCATTTGAATTTTTCAAACGCGAAACGTAAACAATAGCTAACCTTCCGGAAGTTCCGACTGAGCCAAGTTTAAAAAATTTGCATAAAACATCTCTAAGAACGATAGCCGAAGTCTACGCACGCGCCGCGTCGGCACATGCCCCAACGTACATCCGGAAGATCACTTCGTTTCTCCCGCGAAGCTATAAATAGCGAACGCCGATGGTAGTGGGTGTTCGTGGTTGCCTTTGCGGTTGCTCTTGCCCTTGCCTCTGTTCATTTTTCGCCGATGCCGGCTTCATAAGATATCGCCGTAATATGTGGCGTTTATTTTTTATATTCAAATAAAATCTTTTCATTTTTAGTTAGTTATAACTCACGTTAATCCTTTTTTTTGAGAGTTCGAAATTTAAATGAAAGTTATAGGTGTTAATATCGCGACAATAACAAGTGGAACGTCACGCCGTCAACATAAGTTTCACCAGTTCTTTGAAAAAGGAACTTAATTGTCTTTTTCTGCAACCTACATTGGGAAATAAAAATATGTCAAATATTGTCTTCTTACTCACCTTGTTTGTCATCCAGCATCTGCTTTGGTATGTTTGTTCATAAAAATATTTGTCTACTTCAATTATCTTATTGTTATTCATATAAACTTATTGTTATATTTATATAAACTTTTTGTTGAATTTATTGTTTCAATTAAAACACAAATTAAATTAAAATTTGTTATGGTCATTTATTTAACAACTTCTACATATTTATCTTTCAGCATATTTACTTACTCTAGCTTCCATTTTATCAAATTCATTTAATTAACTTTAAATGTTGTTAAGCTGGTGTTTATGTCTAGAGTAGGCTCCTCTGCTAATTCACTTAGCCTTGGATCTACTTCACACCAGCTAACAAGAGAAATAAAAAGTGGTTATGGGCTTTTCCTTTTTCAGCATGTAAATATGCTGGCCCTTTCATAAATTAATGTTTTTCTGTTTTGTTTGAAAAATAAATTGAAAGTTAAATTTTTTTTTGCATTTATAATTTTTGAAACAAGAAATTGTTTGAATTTAGATTAAAAGTTGTTTAATGTTAATAAATGAAAATCTTGAATGTTTTGTTTAATTTAAGTAATGATGACCATTTTTTTTGCATATTGTTGAGGGAATATTGTAAAATTTTTTTTCAGTAAAGTAGAAAAAAAAAACTTTTTGAAATTTCATATATATATATTTGAATAAATTTTCAAGTAATAAATGAATTTACCGAATGTTTAATTCGGGGGGGCAAAGGTTTTTATAAGAAAAATTGTGATATTTTTGATATATTATATTTTTAAATTGTTTGAACCATAATTATACAATTTTTTTTACTCAAAAATGGCTGTCAACAATTTACATTCTATTCCCAAACTGAATGCGATTAATTTCGAGGAATGGAGGAGTGGCATTAAATTTGTTCTTCTTGACCGGGGACTCTGGGACATAGTTGTTGGTACGGAAACAGCCCCAGTTTTGGCTGATGACAGAAGCAATGCTTCTGCTGTTAATAAATTTAAGTCTAGAGCTAATGCTGCTTTGGCTGTCTTATACTTAAATATAGAAACTGAGTATAGGAAAATTGTAGAAAACGAGGATGACCCCATAAAGGCATGGAATTTAATTAACAAAAGTTTTGTTCCAGATACTCGTGCACAGCACATGAGTTTATTTTCTGAGCTGTGTGATTGCAAAATATTGCCTGGTGAGGGTGTAAATGTCTTTGCGTCCCGGGTCATGAGGATATTTAAACAAATAGAAAATTCTAAGGGGGGACTGACGGAAATTTTTGCATCTTATCAATTGTTACGTTATCTCCCATCATATTTCGACGGTATCGTTCAAAACATACTGAGATGGGAAGATGATAAATTTACATTCAATGAAATTGTAACTTGCTTGGTAGCCGAGGAAACTAGGCTAAATTTAAGAAATAAAGATAATGAATTAAGTAAAGCTAAAATTTCTGCTCAGTTTTCTCATCTAAATGATACAGGTAAAAATAAGCTTCTAAAACAAAAATTAATTTGTACATTTTGTCATAAGAATGGCCATGCTAGACAAAATTGTTTTTCTCTCAATAGAAGTAAAAATGTTGACTTTAAACCCTCTTTTCAAAACCAAAACTTACCTTCTCAGAATTTCAGTCCTAAGAAATCCTTCCAATCAAGAGGTAGGCAGAGTCGAAAAAAATCTTCATATCAATCTAGATCAAATTCTAAGACCCGTAATAGTAGTAGGGATTCAAATTCATCTTACTACATTACTGAGGCCAGTTTAGCTCAGCAAACAAATGAATCAGATTGGGTATTCGATTCTGCCGCGTCTCATCATTTTAGTAAAGACCGTGAACTTTTCACATCATTTAAACCTCAACAAAATGAAGAAATGGCTGTAGCCATGGAAGGCATCACTTTGCCAATCGAAGGAAAAGGAGACATTAAATTACGTTTTGGCCAAAGAAATTTTACTTTAAAGGGAGTGATGTATTCATCAAAGCTTAGGAGAAACCTTATATCAGGGCCACAACTTGACAAAGAAGGTCTACAGTTTATTGGGGGAAGAGGCGAAGTCAAAATTATGTCTAATGATAATATAATGTTCAGAGCAAAATTAAAAAGTGGTGTTTATCGTGTCCAAGCAAAAATCCCAAAATCTATAAAGCAACATGTAACTTTCGAAGCCTCCACAACATCTTCAAAAGAACAGGAAGTTCTAAACCTGTGGCATAAGAGATGCGCTCATGTAAATCCTCAAACTTTGACGCATACAAGTAATAAGAGGGGTGCAAAGGGATTACCATTCTTAAAGGGACATACAGAATTTTTTTGTGAAGATTGCAGGTTGAATAAATTTAAACGCACTTCATTTAAATACAGAAACTTTGTTCGATCCAAGAGACCCTTAGAACTGTTATATACAGATGTTTGGGGACTATGTCAAGTAAGAGGCAAACATGGAGAACGATATTTTCTATCAATCATGGACGATTATTCCCGTAAAGTATTCATTTATCCTATAGTCCAAAAATCTGAAGTAGCTGAAACCTTAATTAATCACATCAAAAGGGCAGAAAGATTTATAGGTAAACCTTTAATAGCTATCCGCTCAGATAATGGAACAGAGTTTGTCAACAGGGAATTTTCAACATTTTGTCAGGAAAAAGGCATCAAACATGAACTAACAAACACGTTCACTCCAGAACAAAATGGTGCTATTGAACGTTATAACCAAACTGTTATTAATGGAGCCCGTACATCATTATATGAAAGTGGTTTAGACTTTTGTTTTTGGCCAGAAGCCGTTTCACATTTCAATTATGCCTGGAACAGACTATGCCATAAAGATTTTGAAAAATCACCATTCGAATTGTACGGTGGAAGAAAACCATCAATCAGACATCTTAAACCATTTGGATGTGTAGCTTATGTAGGACTGGCAAAACAAAGAAGACAGAAACTGGATCCAAAAGCTGTGAAAAGGTTATCTAGTTGGATATGCACACCATACAAGAGGATACCGTATTTGGATCCCAGAACAAAATAAAATAGTAGAATCTTTAAATGTGACCTTTAAAGAAGATCGTTTGTTCAAAACAGAAGCAAGTGGAGCAGTGCTGGGCACCATCAACCAGCATTACACAATTCAAGATGTATTTCCAAAGGATAGTGACGATGATTCTGATGAAGAGGCTGTTGACGAAACTCCTGAAATAGAGTCCAGCGTACCGTCTGAATTATCTGACACTGAGGAATCCTCAGATGATGAAAAACCTGCTCAATCATTAAAGAACATAAAGTTTGAAAGAAAACAAGTTTTAAGAAGTGATAAATCCAGAACAGACGTATACTACTATCCCGAAAATACAAGAACAAGATTAAGATCCCATAGAGACGTTAGAAAATATTGCCAAGAAAACAAAATCAAGTATGACCCCACTAAATTTTCATTCACTCCAATAGAAGAATCTGACTCAGACACAAGTGCCAATTTTTGTCATAATTCCTCTTGACTAGAATTAATTATACCAAGAACTTTCAAACAAGCCCAAAAATCAGACCAGTTTCAAGAATGGCTAGAAGCAATGAAAACCGAAATAAAAACCATCCAAGAACGAAAGGTTTGGCATCTTGTAAAACCTCCTCAAAATAAGCAAATAATTGGATGTCGCTGGGTATATGCAATAAAACGAGATGAAGAAGGTCGAATTGCTAAATTCAAGGCAAGGCTTGTAGCTCAAGGTTACGCTCAAGTAAAAGGTGAGAGTTACGAAGAAACTTTTAGTCCTGTTATAAACTTCGATCTGATTCGTTTTTTCTTTTCACTTTTGGTAGTGCAGCACAAGTGGAATCACGTACAATGTGATGTCACTGGCGCATACCTATATGCTCCGCTAGAAGATGAAATATACATGCAGCAACCACCTGGTTTTATTAAACAAGGAGAAGAGAAGTTAGTTTGCAAGCTCGACAAAGCTCTCTATGGCCTTCACCAAAGTGGACGAGCATGGTTTTACGAAATTGACAGAGTTTTATCAAATATCGGTTTTATTAAATTTACTTCTTGCAACTGTGTTTATACATTCAAATTTCAAGTTATCCTATTATTATATGTTGATGACATGGTTTTATTTGGTAAAAGTAAAATGTTTTTAGAGGAAGCCATTAATGTTTTAAAACAAAAATTCAAATTAAAAATTTTGGGAAGGACAAAGAAACTACTTGGAGTAGAATTTGTTGAAATTGACTCAAAGCTATTCATTCATCAAGAAAGCTATATTCAAGAAATATGCAGTCGTTTTAATAGTTTTAACCCTCCAATTTCATCCTTACCAATCAGCAAAGGCTGTATTTACTCAAAATCAAGCTGTCCTCAAACCGAAGAAGAAACCAAAGAAATGACAAAGTATCCATATCGCAATATTCTAGGGTGTTTATCATATTTATCTAACAGAACAAGACCTGATATAGCATATGCCGTCAATATCTATAGCCAATTCCAATCGAATCCAGGAATTCATCACTGGAATGGGTTGATCAAACTACTGGGATATGTAAAGAAAACCAGCCAATTAAAATTAAAACTTTCATGTGCTGATTCACAGATCGTAGCCTACACAGACGCCGACTTTGCTTCAAATCGTGATGATCGGACATCCATAGGTGGACAAATAGTATTTCTAGATAGTAGCCCCATCAGTTGGAGGACCTTTAAAGAGAAGGCTGTTAGTTTATCCACTATGGAATCTGAGTTCATTGCCGCTACAGAAGCAGCAAAAGAAATTGTCTGGCTAGATCGAATTCTAGAAGAATGCCAAAACATGAAGATTATAAAAAATAAGAAAATCTCAAAATTACTAATTGACAATATGGCTGCCATAGACTTTATTAAATCTCCTATAGAGAATAATAGAAGCAAACATATAGAGGTCAAACTATATTTTATTAGAGATCTTGTTATCAAAAATATTTTTGAATTAGTTTTCATTCGTAGCAAATTAAATTTGGCTGACATATTTACTAAGCCACAAACTAAATTTGAATTACAAAAATTTGTGAAAAATCTTTTCTTCGAAAATGTTTCAAAAGTTAATCTTAAATTTTCAATTTCAAATTTTTCTATGAATTTATAAAGTTTAAAAATGTAAATTTTCTAAATTTTTTTTATGAATTCAAATCCTTAATGAATTCAAACTTTTTTTTTAGGAATTCAAAATTTATGAATTCAAAAATTTAAACTTTTCTATGAATTCAAATGTTTCCTTGAATTCGGGAAAAAAAAAAAAATTTCAAATTTTGCAAGTTAAGCAAAATCTTTCCAGGTTTAGGCTGGAAGTTTTTTTTGAGAATTTCAATTCTCATTCTCTTTTGACAGTAAGTCAATTTTTTTTCCAATTGCTCACAGCAATTTTTTGTTAATCTCTCTCTCTCCTCTCCATTCCCGAAATAATCCATTCTGTTCTTTTTGTTAAATATTTGTATGTAATTTATACTTTTATATTGTAAGAAAGAATTGTGTTTATACATATATTTATAATATTGAATGTGATTATACTCATGTTATATTTGTTGTTAAACTTATTATACAAATAATTCATTGTATGAATTTCTTTTCTACAGTTTTTTTTAAAAGAGCATGTTAAAAATCTTTTCAAAACTGGAGAAGAGGTTTGAGTAAACAGGTATATGTTATTTGTGTTTCAAAAACAAATTGTTTTGTAAATCACCTCTATCCAGATATTGATCTCTGTTGCTGTGCAGCTGAAGATTAAACCTAATTGTTTTTTAGTTCTGAAAAAAACTGTTAAACTGATTAGTCACAGTCGTATGATTATGTAATTTGTGCAAAGTTTTGCTGGATGTTTTTTTTATTAACTTTCTTAAGCTTAAAAGTGCAAACGATAAGAGGGGGGGCCTTGTTAATAGTAAACCTATAGTTTGCCGTTTTTTTCTTATCGTTATGCTAATTAAATATATTAAAAATTAATCACTCTTAAAATAAAGCTTAAAGAAAAAAAACGTTAGTTGAAAAAATTAAACATTTATTAAAAATCCTAATTTCCTTTTAATATATTTTCTACTTACCAGGAAAATAAATATATCGTTCAATGAAATGCTATATTAAAGAGCTTTCAAATTTAAATCATCCATTTGAATTTTTCAAACGCGAAACGTAAACAATAGCTAACCTTCCGGAAGTTCCGACTGAGCCAAGTTTAAAAAATTTGCATAAAACATCTCTAAGAACGATAGCCGAAGTCTACGCACGCGCCGCGTCGGCACATGCCCCAACGTACATCCGGAAGATCACTTCGTTTCTCCCGCGAAGCTATAAATAGCGAACGCCGATGGTAGTGGGTGTTCGTGGTTGCCTTTGCGGTTGCTCTTGCCCTTGCCTCTGTTCATTTTTCGCCGATGCCGGCTTCATAAGATATCGCCGTAATATGTGGCGTTTATTTTTTATATTCAAATAAAATCTTTTCATTTTTAGTTAGTTATAACTCACGTTAATCCTTTTTTTTGTGAGTTCGAAATTTAAATGAAAGTATTATCAACTAAAAGTCTATGTTTCAAATCATTTCTATTAAGCAGATTAAATACAGTGGAAACATTAAGATTTAAATTTTAAGGGCTTCAATAGAAATAACCCGACCAGTGTTCAACTATTATAACACATTAAAGACCAAAGTTTTTAACAAATAAAACAACTTTATTCAACAAGATATAATGATATATTAAGATTTCAAATTTATAACAAGAACAAGATTACCTTTTACAGGTGTTGAGCTAGGCATATTGATAAACACAATGAAAAAGCAGATGACAATATACTTCAAGAAACGTCGCAGAGCCTCCGCGATCGCCTGGTTGATCAGAGGGAAAATACGATGAAGAAATATACTTCCGCGATCGCCAGGTTGATCAGCGAAAGTGAAGCAAGACGAAATAACACAAAGTTGAAATGAAGACAATTACGTTCATCCACTATACACTTCAATTTAGAAACTTTCATTTAACTTTTAATTAACTTTTAAAAAGATTTCAAACTTGAACAAATGCCACTTAAAAAGTGGCTAAACAAATTTAACATTATCAAACTATCAAATGTAACGATCTCGCCTCAAAAGGACGTCAATTATCAATTTAATTCAAAAAAAACTTCCATCATCCATGAACGACGGAAAATTTAACCTTTGACAAGGAACAATTTAACAAACAGAAACTTAACCTATGTAAAATATTAACAACTTAACAACGGCAGCCATCACTTCTTAAAAAAAATGCAATAGCAAAAGAGCATTACTAGCTTAGCTGGAACGATACTATAAGCACATACATCGTTACTTGGCCATCAACAGCTTAAAGCTACTCACACTACTCATAAACTACTGCTTCATATCTAATTGAAGACTAGCAGGCCATAGCTAAACACTGCCGATAACTGCACTTTAACACATGCATCGCGATCTTTTTATACTGACTGACAAGTCAAAAAATCTACATATAAACAATGCATTACCATTGCCACTCAACAGTCAAAGTCAAAAATACAATTTATCATAACTATTTTAATAGAAGTGGCAACAGCAAAAATTAAGAAAACTATGCAGAGCAAATTTGGCAACAGCAACAATGTAAACAGAACATCGTTAGTAATGGCGCGATGTAAGTAAAAGATGGCTGACCGAGTTTAAATAGAGAAAACTTTTAAATTCAAATCAAAGGTAAGTTAACAACTATATATATAAAATATAAGCATTTATATTCATAAAATTAATAATTTTTTATGTGCGAGGACAATTGATAGATATCAATTGCCCCCCACCACAGCATATAAAAAAATTTAACAAAATACCATCATGAGATTCCCCATAGTCCATAAGCAGTGTCACAAGTGATATAATAAACTAATTACTAGATAACCATTGACAAAAAATTTCAAGTGATGAAAAAGAACTCCCCACTCCGCAGATATACTAAAGAAAAAGTGATATGAAAAATATACATTATATACAATATTAATTATATGATGCAATATTCAAACATGAAAGAGTAAATATGAGGTATATATACAAGAAATGAATATATATGCAATATATGAAAAATTATGAAAAATGAATATATATATACAATGAACAAATACGCAAGGCGCCTCACGATTTCACACACACATTCACACCATGATAACATAATATAAAAAATTATGAAAAACATCTACAGAGCGAAGAAATTTATTCAAACACGAAAGATTTATATAAAGATCACTTTTATAAATTTTAACAAATCACTTTTTGTCAACGGCTTCGTAAACTGGTCGGCAAGATTCAATTTAGAGGAAATATATTCAATATGGAATTTGCCCTCATCAAACCAATCCCTTATAAAAAATAGTTTAATATTAACGTGACGTGTATGGAAACTCTCAATCCTGGACTTTGTAAAACGTATTGCAGCCTGATTATCAGCATATAAGGTAGGTATTTCAAAATTATTTTCTATCAGATTTAAATTAGAACATTCACATAAAATATTATAAAACCAGTCCTGCTCACGAACACAATCACACATAGAAACAAATTCTGACTCCATCGTTGATATGGTAATCCCTTTCTGTTTATTAGTACGCCAAGAAACGGCAGCACTATCCAAAAGAATCAACTGGCCACCCATAGAAACATAGTCGTCCCTATTAGCGGCGAAGTCAGCGTCAGAATAAGAAATTAATTTAACCTGTGTGCATTTAAGATGGAGCTTATATTGACTGGTGAATTTTATATATCCAAGAAGTTTAAGTAGGCCCTGCCAATGTTTAATACCTGGATTTTGTTGGAACTGTGAGAAAATGTTGGTAGCATATGCGATATCAGGTCTAGTACGGTTTGAAATGAAAGAAATACAACCTAAGAGATTTCTGTAAGGTAAATGAGAAGCTTCATCGATGTCTTCTTGAATAACAGGACAATCACTTTTTGAAAATTTGATACCTTTAACAATAGGTAAGGAGGAGATAGGTACACGGTGATTTTGAAACCTCTTACTGACTTCGTCAATATATTGATTTTGGTGGATCAAAACTCCTGTATCTGTATACTCAAACTCCACACCTAATAACTTGCGTGTGATACCCAAAATTTTCAAATCAAACTTTGATTTCAACAAACTTAAAATATCATTAGCTTGAGATTCAGTCCTGGCAAAAACAACGATGTCGTCAACATAAACCAATAAAACAGAAAAATCATAATATGAATAAGCACAGTTACAATTTTCAAATTTATTAAAACCAAGTTCCAACAATACTTTATTTAATTCATAAAACCATAATCTGCCTGACTGGTGTAATCCGTACAGTGCTCTATCCAGCTTACAGACCCAGTCTTCTTTACCTTTTTCAGTAAAGCCAACTGGTTGCCTCATGTAAATTTCATCCTTTAAGGGAGCGTACAGATAGGCACACTTAACATCACACTGTACATTAAACCAACCGTAACACGAGACTAAAAGGGAGAAAAAAAACCTAACAACAGAAAAATTTATAACAGGCGAAAAGGTCTCATCATAGGATTCACCCTGGACCTGGTTGAAACCTTGCGCGACCAACCTGGCCTTGTATCTGACAATGTTGCCAGACTCGTCACGCTTTACTGTGTAAACCCAGCGGTTTCCCAACGCAGTCTTGTTCTCAGGGAGTCTTACAAGATGCCAGACACCTCTCGTGGCCATACATTCTAACTCTTCCAACATAGCCCCATGCCATTCATCAGATTGTGCAGATTTTAAAGCCTGTTTATACGTTCTCGGGACCACCACATCTAGTCAACTAGCCGTGCTGGACGCGGAAGGTATAACACCAGGATTAACAACACCAGTAAACTTATTAAACTTGGAAAAATCAAAATCAGCAGGGTTAAAAACAATATTATTTAAATTACAAAACTTTTTGACATCATTAGGTGACCTTTGACAACACCTTTTACCCTCTCCATCAGGATAATAGTAAATATCGACCTTTTCTCCCTGAGGTCGAGGCACAACCTTCCTGTACCACACGGGATTGGTCATCCAGTTAGGAGAAGCAGTCTGCGGAGTAACTTGAGGAGCAGGAGAAACAGGAGAGACGGCTGGGACGACAACTTCAGTCTCGCTGGGCAAGACCCCAGAGGTACCAGGCTCCGGACCAGGAAGAAGGTACCGGTCAACGGGCCGTGGTTGTTCCTCTGGGACAAGCACCAACTCAAAAGAAGAGTCGCCCATCACCGCTCCACTGCGTAGAACATCACCGCTTTCAACAAAAGAAACATTAATGGTTTCCACAACCTTCTTCTCGTCTTCTAACCAGACCCTGTAACCACGGGTACGCAAGGCATAGCCCACAAGGACACCACGTTTTGATTTGGAGTCTAACTTGTGCTTACGTCTAACCTTTGGAACACCCACATATGTCAACGTACCGAATGGTCTTAAATGTCGAACAGAAGGTTTATTTCCTGAATAGAGTTCAAATGGAGTTTTAGAGTTCCCACCGTGACAAATCCGGTTCCACGTATAATTAAAGTGTAAACAAGCTTCAGGCCAGAAATCATCAGACAAGCCACTGGATTTTAGCATAGCCCGAACACAGTTCATGATTGTTTGGTTGAACCGCTCACAAACTCCATTTTCTTCTGGTGTGTAAAAGTTGGTCAGCTCATGATTTATTCCATTTTCTCTACAAAAACCCTTAAAAGAATCATTATCAAACTCTTTGCCATTGTCAGTTCTGATCGACTTCAACTTGGTTCCCAAAAACCTTTCGGCCCTCAAAACATGTCTCTTAAAAACATCAAAACACATGGATTTTTCCTGGAGGGGGTAAACGGATGACCTACCAGAAAAATCATCTATTATAGACAAGAAAAAACGTTCACCCTTTTTGCCAGGAATTTTAATTGGACCCCAAGTATCCATAAAAAGTCGATCTAAAGGTTTTTTGGAAGAAGAATGACTTAAGGGTTTGAAAGAAATACGATTTTGCTTACTCACATGACAGGGATCACAAAAAAAATTATCAACTGATTTTAAATTGGGCAGACCTTTTACAGCAGAATTACGGATAGTATTAAAAATTAAGTCAGGACTTAGGTGATCAAAACGAAGGTGCCAGGTATCAAAGTCTTTTATATTAACAGGTTTTATTACAGGAAAAGCTGAAATTTCAGTATTATCATTTAAATTTTCATTAGAATTCTGCCCCCCATTCAATTTAACACTGTGCTTATTTTTAATTACTTTTGGAAATGTATAATAAATCCCGTCATGGAGTTTAGCAGAGAAAAGGAAATTACCATACTTGTCGACCACGTTTATTTTGCCGGCCTCACCAATAAATTTAGCACCACCCTGGTCGAATCTAGAACCACTCAAAAGATTTTTCCGCAAGTTCGGCGAATACAAAACGTTCCAAAGTTTAATAACAGTCCCATTAAAATTCAGTTCTACTTCACCTTTACCAGTAATGGGAAAAGTGACGCCATCAACAGCCACGTGAAGCTCATCACCGGAAATTTCAGAAAAATTACAAAAAAAAGATTTATCTTTACAGAAGTGATGAGAGGCCGCCGTATCATAAGCCCAGCTGCCCTCTCTATCAAAACTACTTAAATTTGCTTCAGCAATGAAATTTTGAGCTTTAGGAGTTTTATCACGTTTTGACTGTTGATTAGAGCCACCCCTCTTAGAAAAATTACTTCTGAGTGGTTTTTCCTTTTCTTTTGCAGCTAGATCATTATTTAACTTAACTTTACAATCTTTAATAACATGGCCTTTTTTTCCGCACCTCCAACAAGTAAAAACAGGCCTGCGTTTAAATTTTACATTTTGGGCCTCAATAGAACATTCCGTTCTACTTTTATCAAAATTTCTAAGTTGAAGGCGCGTTTCCTCGGCACATAACTCAACAATAATATTTTTAAAGTTAAAGTCCTTATCAGGCCAACGAAGAATTTGTTGAACAACCTGATCAAATTTATCAGGTAGGTATCTCAAAACCTGAAAACATAAGTATTCGTCAGCAATAGGTTTATTAATGGATTTTAACTGATCAGCAATTTTAGATATTCTAGCTGCAAAAACACCAATAGATTCGCCAGGTTCTAAAAAACATGTCATAACTTCAGAAAACAATTTCATATGATAACTTCTACTATCTGGCTGGAAGTTAACCTTTAAAATTTTCCACGCTTCTGAGGGGTCAGTACATTCACTTATTAAACTTTTAAACTCACTATCAATATTCAAATATAAAATTGACATGGCAGCATTCTGCCTTCTTTTAAAGTCTTGTACTGCCTCCTCAGACACGGTTTCACTGACTTTGGGCTTAGTTTCGTCACCAGTGACGATTTCATAAGCATTTTTCTCCATAAGTAAAAATTTAATATCACACTTCCAACCAGAGTAGTTAGTGGCATTTAACTTAGTGATTTGAGGTACAATATTATAAGCCATTTTTTTTTTAAATAGTTACTTAATTATCAATTATACAGAAAACAAAAACAGAACAACTGGTCAAGTTTAAAAAATGACACCCTCAAAAAAAACTAGCCCATAACCAAATATTATCAACTAAAAGTCTATGTTTCAAATCATTTCTATTAAGCAGATTAAATACAGTGGAAACATTAAGATTTAAATTTTAAGGGCTTCAATAGAAATAACCCGACCAGTGTTCAACTATTATAACACATTAAAGACCAAAGTTTTTAACAAATAAAACAACTTTATTCAACAAGATATAATGATATATTAAGATTTCAAATTTATAACAAGAACAAGATTACCTTTTACAGGTGTTGAGCTAGGCATATTGATAAACACAATGAAAAAGCAGATGACAATATACTTCAAGAAACGTCGCAGAGCCTCCGCGATCGCCTGGTTGATCAGCGGGAAAATACGATGAAGAAATATACTTCCGCGATCGCCAGGTTGATCAGCGAAAGTGAAGCAAGACGAAATAACACAAAGTTGAAATGAAGACAATTACGTTCATCCACTATACACTTCAATTTAGAAACTTTCATTTAACTTTTAATTAACTTTTAAAAAGATTTCAAACTTGAACAAATGCCACTTAAAAAGTGGCTAAACAAATTTAACATTATCAAACTATCAAATGTAACGATCTCGCCTCAAAAGGACGTCAATTATCAATTTAATTCAAAAAAAACTTCCATCATCCATGAACGACGGAAAATTTAACCTTTGACAAGGAACAATTTAACAAACAGAAACTTAACCTATGTAAAATATTAACAACTTAACAACGGCAGCCATCACTTCTTAAAAAAAATGCAATAGCAAAAGAGCATTACTAGCTTAGCTGGAACGATACTATAAGCACATACATCGTTACTTGGCCATCAACAGCTTAAAGCTACTCACACTACTCATAAACTACTGCTTCATATCTAATTGAAGACTAGCAGGCCATAGCTAAACACTGCCGATAACTGCACTTTAACACATGCATCGCGATCTTTTTATACTGACTGACAAGTCAAAAAATCTACATATAAACAATGCATTACCATTGCCACTCAACAGTCAAAGTCAAAAATACAATTTATCATAACTATTTTAATAGAAGTGGCAACAGCAAAAATTAAGAAAACTATGCAGAGCAAATTTGGCAACAGCAACAATGTAAACAGAACATCGTTAGTAATGGCGCGATGTAAGTAAAAGATGGCTGACCGAGTTTAAATAGAGAAAACTTTTAAATTCAAATCAAAGGTAAGTTAACAACTATATATATAAAATATAAGCATTTATATTCATAAAATTAATAATTTTTTATGTGCGAGGACAATTGATAGATATCAGAAAGTTATAGGTGTTAATATCGCGACAATAACAAGTGGAACGTCACGCCGTCAACATAAGTTTCACCAGTTCTTTGAAAAAGGAACTTAATTGTCTTTTTCTGCAACCTACATTGGGAAATAAAAATATGTCAAATATTGTCTTCTTACTCACCTTGTTTGTCATCCAGCATCTGCTTTGGTATGTTTGTTCATAAAAATATTTGTCTACTTCAATTATCTTATTGTTATTCATATAAACTTATTGTTATATTTATATAAACTTTTTGTTGAATTTATTGTTTCAATTAAAACACAAATTAAATTAAAATTTGTTATGGTCATTTATTTAACAACTTCTACATATTTATCTTTCAGCATATTTACTTACTCTAGCTTCCATTTTATCAAATTCATTTAATTAACTTTAAATGTTGTTAAGCTGGTGTTTATGTCTAGAGTAGGCTCCTCTGCTAATTCACTTAGCCTTGGATCTACTTCACACCAGCTAACACTTTTGAAGTCGGCGCAAAATTAAATACAATTTAATTAGTTTTTAAAGGTTTGTTTTTAGATCGGTAGCAACAAATGCGGTTGTCTCGAATGATCCATTTTCATGTTTCCTTTATTATTTTATCACTGTATACAATTGGTCCATTAGTAGCATCTACATACAAATTGGGATTAACAACATCTACGGGAACCTATAATATACGTGCCAAATTTCAGCTCATTTGAACAATGTGTTTAGATACTATCATGTTCAAACATATACATACACAAATACATCGTTGTAAAAATAGTAAATAGGAATTCAGGGGACCTCAAAACGTGTAGAAACACCAAAACCTCAAACTTGGTTTTTTGACATGATTACAATACTTTCCTCACTATAGTGTTCGGAAAGTAAAAATTAAAGATGATATTCTACAATCTGTAATATTGGTCATTTTTTCAAAGTATCATTTCTCCTTGATTTTTGTAAAAAATTTTAAGGTTTTCCCAAGAAATGTAATCATTGTAATGTTTTTCATGGGTGAGAATTTATTTTCCAGATAATGGCCACTTGTCAAATCGATTTCCCATTTTAAAATACCCTTAACCCCGAATTTGTATCCATTATTAGATCCATTTCTGAGACTATATTTGTGTGTGTATACATACACACATATATATATATATATGTGTGAAAAAAATTATAAAATTTAGCAATAGATACACGATAATACATGCCTATATACATATATATATATATATATACAAGACTGGTTGATTTTAATAATAAGAGAGATTTATAAAGCATTTGTCGATTTATTAATCTCTCTTATAAGCCCCACATTTTTATTTTTATTAAAATTGTCTATGTTTTTCCCAATGATATTTACATTTTTATGTATGTAAATGGAATCCAGTTGTATAAAAGCCAAATGCCTTTTAAACCAAAATACCTTTTCTTAATTATTGTGTACTCTTAAAAAATTGAAAATTTCATGTGTATACTGGGAAAGGGGATTACCGGATAGCCAGCAAAGAAAAAATAATATCCGGAATGCCAGATATCCGGTAAAATCCATATCCTGGCCATCCCTACTTTTAATTAAAGAATTTTAATAAATAATCTAAAATTTTCTTTCTTGTCTGTACACAGAATATAAAAATATAAAATAAGTAAAAAGTATACAAAGAAAGAAATATAAATTCCTTTTAAATTATTATTTTCTACTATATTAAATAGAAGGAAGTATTGGATTCGTAAAAATTTTCAACTTCCAGCTTTCGGTGGATTTACACATTTTGGGGGAACCAGAATGCAATTTGGCCATATTTAGAAAATGTCTGTCTGTGTCTGACAAAAATTTTGTGTAGCAGCTCTCGTTCAAGAATTAATGCACAAATTTCATATAAATTTATACATAGTTGCACCTTAACCAAAAAAAAAAAGTGTCCATTAACTTTTGGTGCAAATAACTCAACAGGTGGCACTGCTATACTGTGATATCTTCCATTTAAAGGAATACTATATCTCAGCTTCTACTGTGTATAATAATAATAATTAAAAAAACTATGTTACAGGTCTATTATGAAACATTTTATGCACGTTAAATCTCTTTGTTGATAAATCGTTTTTAATGTTCCATTAGTAAATTTATAGAATTAATACTTTCTTATATAAATTTTTAAGCATATTTTACCGTTTTACGGTTTTTAAACTTTCTATTTTTTATATAATGTTTATACTTACCATTATTTGGTAATGTCTTTTGGTGTTTTTTAACCCCCATCTTTTTTTTTTTTTTTTTTTTTTTTATATTTCAATTATGACTAATTACCTTTTCAGCAAATGGAAATCCATTAATAAAACTAGTTGGCAAGGTGGACTCTGCTCAGTTCCCCATCATATTTATGTTCTCATAAATTTCTAGTGGGAGACATATAATCATGTTAAAAGAAATGAATTTGACCAAAGCTTGATACAGTGACAGAATGAAATCCCCGCCTAATAAGCTATCCACCGTTCACTTCGATATATTTATCTTATTCTAATCTATTAATTTGTTTTATCAGGGTCAATTCTGTTGTTTAGTTTTCATGCTACTATTTCCAATGCAATAATCCTCAAAATTCATATTCAGATGAAAAATTTACAATTTCACTATGTTGATAAAATTGTAAATTACGAATAATTTAAGAAATTTTCCTATTAGAATATTTGTATTCAATCATGTTCAAACAAATATCATAAATGTAATTTTGAAGTTGTCTAATGTATTTATGATCCTCAAAATGGAAGTTTATGCTCAATTTTGCCTTATTCTGCCATTTTAAGTAAATCGTAAATTCCAAATAACTTACGAATTTTTTAAATTGGAAAAATCATAGGCTATGATATTCATGCCAGTATCTAAAATAGTATTTAAAAAGTGGTTTGACAACTTTACGATGAAAATATCCCTCAAGATTGACGTTTATGTGAAATTTTGCTCTATTCTGCCATGTTAAGAAATTCTTAATTTTCCAATAACTTACGAAATTTTTATATTGGAAAATTCATAGCCATTAATATTCATGCCAGTGTTCTAAATAATATTTCAAAAGTGGTTTGACATCTTTACGATGAAAATATCTCTCAAAATTGACGTTTATCTGAAATTTTGCCCAATACTGCCATGTTAAGAAATTCGTAAATTTCCAATAACTTGCGAAATTTTCAAAGCAGCATATTTATAGTTACTAATGTTCATTCCGGCATCAAAACTGATATTTTAAAACTAGTCCGACATTTTTACAGTAAAAAGTTTCCATTTAATGCACGTTTAAGTGAAATTTTGTCCTATTCTCCAATGTTAAGAAAATCGTAAATTTCTCATAACTTACGAAGTTTTTAATTTGAATGTTGCAAATGAATAGGGTTCTTGCCAGTATCGAAAGTAATATTTTAAAACTGATCTGACCTCTCTGTGATCATTTGTTCGTGAGATATCGTGTTAACAGACTAACAAACTAACGGACTGACACACTAACAGGCACCCCACAGACCGACACCATACAAATTTTGTCATTTTCGGATTCCTCACACCTGAAAACATAAAAAAGTCAAAAAACCGAGGTCAAATTTTTTCACGATTATCTAAGTTCCCCATACCTATAGTATGATGGGGAACTAAAACTAATTACATGAGTAAAAGGTTAATTTCTTAAACGATTGTAAACATTTCAAATTAACACCTAAATTTTAGAGAATTAGTAATAAATTTCTAGCCCAAAAGTTTAAAAATGACGTTCGTAAATTCGAACAAAAAATCTTAAATAAAGTTATACGTAAAAGAAAAGCTGAGGTCTTTAAAAATAAGAAAATATGGAACGAAACTGCCGAAAACCTTGAGAAAGTTACTAATAATGAAGAATGGAAATTAGGGTAGGTGAGGGTAAAGTGAACAGCTGGGGTAAAATGAACATAATGTAAAAAATGAGCTATTTCTGTAATTAAAGTTAATGTTTAATTTTTTTTTTTTTAAATTTTTGTTTGTATGAAAGTGAAAAATATTTTTTCCACTATAAATTATTTATTTTAAATTGCTCTACAAATGTGGCAACACCATTTTGTTTATGTTTTAGCTGAGTGTTTTTACCATCCACAAAACTTCTGCTATTCATTTTGTTATTAACAGTTCCAGCTTATTCAATATTTAGAACACATCTATTAGGGTCTGAGGAACACATTTCTGCAAAAAGTAAGTTTTAATTTTTAATTTTGTATATTTTATAATGTTTTTAGTCAGATGGGGTAAAGTGAATATAGAGTTAGGCTTAACAATTATTTCTTCTAAACCTTTTTGTTTAGCTAATATTTTGTAGTCCAAATTAAATTTCTGTGTTAAATCATGATTTTTAAATGCAAAAATGTAAAAATAAAAAGCAATTTATATAATTAAACTCATTATAGTACTATTCTGTTTATAAATACACAGGGAATTATTCCATTTTTAAAGTTAACTTTACTTTAAATTTAACAATTATTTATAATTTTAGATGCATTTATTTAAAAGTATTCATATATTTTGAGCAATAAAAATAAATATTATGGATATTTTCCTTACACATTTTTTTTTCTCTCTTTTTAACAGCTGCAAAATGCCAAGAACATATGTACGAAAAAAAGAGTCTACTTATTCTGATGCAACTCTCAAACTAGCTATCTTAGCAGTTGAAAAAGGAATATCTATTTATCTTGCAGCACAGGAACATAAAATACCTTATCATACTCTTTGAAGATGGGTAATAAAAAAGCCAAGTCACATGGGTTCAGGTAGAAAACCCTGGCTAACGGAAGATGAAGAATTATGCATTGTTCAAAGCTTAAAATTTTTAGCACAATGTGGTCATCCATTTGATCGCACTGACTTATCAAACTTAATTGAAGGATACTTTAAACTCCCTACAAGCAAAAAGAGCCCGTTTGGTGGAAAAAGTCCTGGTATTGAATATCTACAAAATTTCGAAAAATGTGGGCCCAAGAGTTGACAAAACGGAAACCTGAGTTTCTTACCAAAGGAAGAGCTGCAAGTTTATCCAGAGAAACTGTTGATCTGTTTTTTGAAATGTATGAAAATCAGATTTTAAAAAATAACCTTCAGGACTATCCTAACAGAATTTTCAACCTTGATGAGGCTGGAATGGGTACTGACAGCAGAAGTAAGCCTGTTTTTATTCCAAAGTCTGCTCGTTTTGCTTATATGAAGTCACCTACCTGTGGGAAGACTATGTTTACAGTACTTTTTTGCACATCAGCAAGTGGACCTTTTACTATATATAAGAGTGCACACCTTTATGAATCATGGACAAAGGGTGGCCCCTCCAGGAGCCACATATGCATGTACTAATTCTGGCTGGATGGAAGATTCGGTGTTTGAGAGTTGGTTTAATCACTTTGTAATTTTCACAAAGAATTTACAAAAACCTGTCCTTTTGATATATGACAGACATGGAAGCCATATGACATATGGAACAATTAAGAAGGCTGTTGACAACAATATTATAACATTGTGCATTCCTCCTCATACTAGCCATGCTTTACAGCTTCTAGATGTTGGCATTTTTTCTCTGTTAAAACGAGTATGGAAGAGCATATTGAAAAAATGGTTTAGAGAAAGCCGTCTGCAAAATGTGTCAAAGGCAGTACTTCCCTTCTTATTAAGGCAACTAAACTAATGGAAGCTATCCGACCAGAAAATGCAATTAAAGGTTTCAAGGGTAGTGGGCTTTTCCCAATAAATAAGCCTGAGGTAGAAAAGAAGATTGTATTTACTGGAATGATAGCAAGTGATAAATCTTTTATATCACCATCAGAGGAAGTAAGATCAGAACCATCAACATCTAGTGCAAATAATAATCCAGAGGGAGTAGACGAGCCTGTGATTTCTGATGATATATTAGAATCCCCGTTAAAGGACCTAAAGCGCACCATATTGATCACTTTATCACCACCAATTTCGGATATCAATAAAAAGAGTCAAAAATTCAAAGCGAAAGAGGAAAAGAGTTCAGGCTAAGATAGGTGAAGTTCTAACTGAAGCAGCAGTTGTTCAGAGATTAGAAGGAGAAAATGAAGATAGAATTAAGAAGACAAAGAAAGTGCCTAAAACAAATGAAAGCGATGTTAATTTAACAAATACTTCCATCAGAGATACTAATACTTTAAAGACAGCATCTTTTGGAAGCTGAGTGTTAGTTAATTATGAGGGAAAAAAATCAAGTAAACAATTTGTTGGCCAAATCATTCAAATAAATGAAGACTTGGCTTCAGTAAAATAATCCAAGTTTGGGGATTACTACACTTTTCCCAAAAAGGATGACGTCGATGAAATAGAAACCTCAAATATTTTAAAGATTTTCACCGAGCCAACTTTCAATAGTAGAGGGCATTATAAATTTGAAATGTAAAAAAATTATTATATAATGTGTGTGAATTCTTTAAGTTATGTATTAAATGAGTAAAAAGTTGACAAATTTCTTTTCTTTTGTTTTTGTAGAATATTTTTGACTATGTTCATTTTACCCCAAGAACTGTTCACTTTACCCCCATCCATGGGGTAAAATGACCATAGAGACATGTCAAATTTATTAGGTCATTAAGAGGTGTTTTATTGACTTTTCTTGTTCAATTAACTCTCCATTCTAGTCTAAAGTAATGTAATGTAACAAATCAGCAAAATTATATTCAATACTTTTTAAAAAATTTTAGATATATTGACCTAAACTTGAAACTTGCTGTTTTTATGTTCATTTTACCCCCACCCTATATAAGGATAAAATTAATCAATACTATGAAACAGAAAAATATACTATAATGAACAAGCATAATAAAAAAACTAAAATTTTGGATTAAGAAAAACAACTATCAACCTAATGAAAAAACTGAATATCCATATATTAATTTATCTGAAACCCATATAAATAACCATCAAGATAACTTTTAAAATTAGGACCGAAATACATTCTAGATCAACCTGTAAATATTAAGAAAAGTATCGCGAAAATCTAATCCGCCATTAATAGAATCCCTGAAGAAAGTAAAGTTAAAATTAGAAACACAGCTATCACCGAAATTACAAAATCTGCTCAAAATAGAAATATTAATAGGAAAGACCTACGCGAACTGAATAAACTAAAAAGAAACAATGAAATAACCTGCACACTTACAGATAAAACCCATAAAATAGCTATTTTTGACAGAACTCAATATGCAGAAAAAATGGAAGCAACAATAAATGATATTGGCATTAGAAAAATTGATAAAGACCCCAACAATAGATTAACTGAGAAAACTAAAACAATCTATCATTAAAGATGGTAAATGGCCTGATAATAACCCTCCTAAATTTATAAACCATGCACCTAATACTCCTCGTATTTTTGGCAGATTCAAGGATCATAAAACCCCCCCAAAATTCAGACTAGTTGTAAATAAAAATGAAGCTCCAACGTACTGTATCGAAAAATATATGGCCAATATATATCGCAAAATTATTCCTCTCTCTCAGCATTCATTAGAATCTACAGAAGAATTTATTAAAAAACTTAGAGATATGGAAAATAAAAAAGAATACCATTTTGTCAGTTTTGACGTCATCAACCTTTACCCATCCATCAACATTGAAGAAGCTAGCCAGATAGTTAATAAAGTAATAAAAGAAAAATACACAGATCCTAAAATAGCCCACATCTTGACTGCAACTACAAACTTTTTGCTCCATGAAAAATATTTAATTTCAACAATAGAATATATCAACAAAAGAAGGGGGTCCCGATGGGATCACGTATATCGGGTTTTATTGCAGAATTCAAGTTAAGATCACTGGAAAAGAAATTTTAGAAAAATGTAAAAATAAAATATTTTTTGGTTAAGATACGTCAATGACGTTTTTGCCGTCATCAATAAAAATTACGATGTTAAATAGACACAAATGAAATAAATAGTTTAGATAACATAAAATTCACATATGAAGAAGAAAATGACCGACAGATAAACTTCTTAGATGTTAAAATTAATAGATCCGGAAACCAAATTAAAACCGCTGTGTACCGAAAACAAACAAATAGCAATGAAATTATACATTATAAATCTAAAACCCCTTTCCGTTACAAAATCAACGCAATTAGTTCATATATAAATTGTGCAATATTAATATGTAATGACCATATCGATCTAAATAATGAATTTAATTTAATTAAAGATTTCACTAAAAAAGCGGGCTATCCTAACAAAATCATTAAAAAACTAATTAAAACCAGATTAAAAGCCAGTAACTATATACCTAATTTTCAAAACCCCCCTTTAAAATTCACTTCTTTTATTCTGTACGTTTGCGGAGCATCAAATAAAATAAAAAACGTTGCAAATAAAATCGGCGTAAATATCCCTATAAAACCTAACCCGAACATTTTTCAATTAATACGTAATGATAAATACCCCATCCCCCCCTTTGGAAACCGCCGGAATTTACCAAATACCTTTCGCAAATAATCAAGACAATAAACCAGGTTCATACATTGGTGTAACGAAAAGAAAGATTAAAACCAGAGTCAAAGAACATAAAAACGATATAAAAACAGGAAAAATAAATACAGCTTTAGCTAAAACCTTTGATAATGAAGAAATTAAAATAAATTTTGAAAAACTAAAAAGATAGCGAATTACAATAATTATAATTACACGATGTTTAGAAAAGCCATAGAAATAGCAACAACACCGGATGAGTGCAATGACAGTGGCGCAATGGCTCCTGACCGGATGTGGAACCAACTTATGAAGTCTATAAAAGACCACAACTCTAAGAGATCCAACACAGATGAAGATCGTTTGAAAAGAGCTGGGCGCCCAGCCGAAAATATTAACGATGAAATATGAAGTATTTATTAAGGTTTTTATATTTAATTAATTATATAGTAAAATCATTTTGAGAAAATTTGTCAT
Source organism: Salticus scenicus (assembly GCA_963930645.1). Classification (NCBI taxonomy): domain Eukaryota; kingdom Metazoa; phylum Arthropoda; class Arachnida; order Araneae; family Salticidae; genus Salticus; species Salticus scenicus. The sequence continues at coordinate 241,590,985 of OZ005652.1, forward strand.
TGTGTTCAATATTATTATCAGTTCTTCCGACACCACCAAATTTGCAGTTGTTCAATGAAATATTTGAAATAAAAGTTAAATGCGATGTCGAATAGTTAAGCAAAAGCTGTTTTTCATTCAGGATTTTTCATGCAAAAAATTGCATGAATAAATTATACAATTGAGAGCAGACGATTAACTCTTGCTATTAATGTCGTTGTTAAAAAATAGTAATTAAAAATTTACATAAAACATAATCATTAACAAAATTTTATCTGAATGTAATCATTAACAAAATCTTATCTAAATGTAATATAAAAGTATTTCCCGTTAAATTATTAATTTCTTTAAATTTAATAAATAAATTGGTTAAAATATATATATATATATATATTAAATTGTCGCGCTGAAAAAAAAAAAAAAACTTGTTTTAATATAATTAATATTTTCTATTAAAATAATAATTTAATTTAATTAAAAATGTAAAAAATAAATATTGCAGTTGAAATAAAAAATTAAAATACAAAACGCCCTTGTGGGGACTCGATCCCAGGACCTCTGCATCCAGCGCCGGCCCGAGCAAATTTGGCGCCCTAGGCGAAAAATTTTCGTGGCGCCCCATTAAAACAATTTTTTTTAAATGTAAGACATGCAAACAATTATACACATACAAATACTGTAATAAATAATCAACTATTTATTTTTATTACATATTGCATATTATTGTTTTTTCGGCGCTACTTTTAGCAGTAGTAGAAATGAATGGATTGTGAAATGATCTTCAAATGAATTGTTTTAGCTTCATCTTGATCATGGTGATAGTCCTACAAATCGTTCTCATGTCACTATAGAACGCTGGTAAGTTTTTATTAATTCAATTATATGAAGCTGGGTTCTCCACTGGCCACAGACACAGGAAGTATCAGCAACAATTTTATTGCTGTTACTAAATTCAATACGCAATGTACTAGTTTGTTTTCACAAAAAATATTCAAAACTTCCTGTAGTGTGCTTTCATCAACATCCTTAGAGTCTCCTTGAGTCAGGTAATCTCCTAATCTTCTACATAATTTCAAAATCACTTTGAAAGTTTTTTTTTTACGACTCACAATCGTTAGAAAGGCATCAGAAAACATGATTTATCTCTTTGGTCTGTTTGAATTTCTCATCATTCGAATTTCTTGCTGTATCAAGAAAAGAAATATAAAAATTAATCTTAAAATGATGTTTAGCATCACTTGTTGATTTATCAGCTGACTACATAATTAAACTTCTTTTTCATTTTTCGTAATCGGGCTGGCTCTGACTCCGATGGGAATGATACCGCAATATTAATTTCTTCTGAAAATGCCTCCTGTTTATCATATCCGAAATCACTTTTACAGTTTCCAAGAAAAAAAATTTGTTTTTAGTAGTGCATTAGTAGTGGAGTTTGGGTCACATTTTCACCATTGGCGCGTCGTCTTTTGTTATGTACCGACGAAAACTTTCTTCACTTATATTCTAATAGGAAATTAACATTTTTTATACATGATCTGGCTTGTTTTCGTCGAGAATGGACAACTAGAACAGGGCGGAGCTTTCAATGTTTGTGGGAAAAAGCTGTGCTAAGATAGGCTATACATTCCACTGTTTGTGGGTTAAAAGGAGACTCCTACAGGTTAAATAAAAGAAAATCGTCAGGACTTTGAATGACGTTAAGAGTCATGTCGTCTATTCGCTGCAGATTACCCATAGAATTTTCTCACATTGCAAGGATACATAAACTCAAAGTGAAACCGGAATCATTTTTCATGTTCTGTTTATCAAAGCCTCAATATTTATTTCTTTAATATCAAACTATTGTTTATTTACTAATTATTTTGGAAGATGAAGCAAGATTTTTGCTTATTCAAATTCAGGTGGAAAAATCTTTTGTTTTTTCAAATTATTATCCTGGTAGTGTTTCTTTAGGATTCGGACGAAAATAACTTTTCAAATGAGCCTAATTTGCTTTGCTAATGATATTTTTTCTCTAATTTTCTCTTACAAAATTGTACTCCAAATTTTTTTTCTGTTAACAGCTAGTCTCAAGTATCAACTGTACTGAAAACGAAATTTCACATTTTATTACTAAGTTGAGCTACTAGAAAAAGAAACTATAACATCACTTTGTAAAATTCCAAAAAGCCCCCCACGCATAGCCCCTACAAAGTCACCTAGTCTAAAGAGCTAAAATTTCTTTCTAGTCAGAGCTAGCTTCCTTCAAATCTTATTATTATTATTATTTTCTTTTTATGTCAGTTCAAAATTATAAAATTAATTTATAATTAATACATTCATATTAATTAATTTATAACTTTTTGTATATAAAGTAAATATAAAACAAAAAGTAATAAGATAAATAATAATGTAATACTTATACACATTCTTACTTTTATAATCTTTTTCAATCAATCATCTGCGTCAGACGTGTATACAAAGGTAATCTGAAGTACAGTACAACCACGTTTCCTACGCCTAGCAGTGAGGACGAGTCCAAAATCTTTGAGGGGGGGGGGGAAGTTGACCGACAGGTTGGAATTTAGTAAACATCCAATCATTCGGTTCGCTGTGTTCCCTTATCGCTTATTTTCTCTCAACGAAAAAATTATCTCCCCTATTTTAACAGTGGACTCGTTCAGTCAGCACATGCGCAGAGGCTTCCATGGTCGCAAGAAACGTGGTTAAAGATTAATCCTTTTTTCTTTCGATTGCTATACCCTGGTAAAATCGCTTTTCTATGAGCTGAGCAACTGAGAAAATTCGAATCAAAAAATATCTTTTGCGTGCAAAACACACTCAAAGTTAAAAAAAATAAGGCTGAAGTTTCATCTTTTTTGTTAGTTTTTTTATAATCATTAAACTCAACATTGTGCCAATACATTAAACCTCTTCGCTTCATGAAATGTGCTCTTGCAGCAAAAGCAAATTTACAATTAAACTGGAAACAAAAATGACAGTCTATACATTTTTATTAAGGTTGACCTTGACAAATTGATGAGAATTCAGTAAAAAATGGTAGTTTCGAGTTGCCAAAGTTTCGAAGTTTTAATTTCAATAGAAGCCGAGTTTTGAAATTTCGAGCTACATTTTAGCGCAGAATTAACCCGATATTTTACCATTTCTAGTCAAGAATTTAAAAATAGGCTGATTAACTCCCGAGAAGTCGATTGTATTCAGTAAATTGTTCTGAGCAATTGTCTCATAGAGATTGCGCATTAATCATTTGATTATCATTCCTGATCCTGAATAAATGAAATTCCTGCTCTATAGTGTAATGTAATTAATGCTCTTTACTTTACTTTTGTGATACAAGTGACTGCTTGCCCCAGGATTCAAAACAATCGAAACAGTCCAATAGGACTATTTCGAAAATACTCTTAAAAATCCTAGTTTTATTTGTTTGTTTTGAGAATATTCATTGAATTGACAGTTTTGCTGAACTGTTTCGAGAATGTGAGTTAAATAAAGCTCATTCATCAACCTGAACCTATGTGTGCATTTACGATCTTCTTTTCTTGAACAAGAAAGTCGCTGTTTCGTAACATTTGATTTGGCACCTGATGTAAGGCAGATACACTTAACGATTTTGACTAGAAGTATTGCAAAAGACATAAAAGAACTTGAAGCTTAGACTGTCTAGTTAAAAGAATTGAAAGCTGGACAAAATCATATGGTAGCAGCACGACATGAAGAGATAAAGGATGGATAAAAGAAGATGAAAGCTAGACAACATGAATTGAGAGAATAGCTGAAACCCCGACAAGAGGAGTTAAGGATAAAATAGAAGCCATGTAAGAAGAGATTCGTTGAAAAGTTAAAGTAATTCAAGAGAAAATGCAAGAGCTAGAGAAATTTTTCAGGAAAAAATAAAATTTACGAAAATTAAAGTTGAAAAGACAATTCAAGCAAAGTTTTTAGAAATTAAAGGTTCCAACTGCCCATATGTAGCACTAGTGCGACGTAAAATTCACTTTCCTACCTTCCAGAAATAAAAGAAGGGGAAAGTATTTAAAAATAAGAAAATATGTACAAAGGAAAGATCGAAACATAAAAGATGTGCAAGGGATGATTCATGAGATGAAACATGATGTACAATTTAGACCCTTGAATGGAAAGTCAAAACTTTATAGTTCCAATAAAGTACAGCCCCATTAACTAATGACTCGGTGACTTTTAGATATAGTGTAAAGCTGTTAACAATTAGATGGACAGATTTAATGACGGACTGTTTTCAAAACTCAATTCGACGTTGTAAGTTTTTGAAATAAATAGATCGTTATTATGGTAAAATCAAGTCAGTTGTTTGTGACTCTTTCTCTAGCGCTTCTCATCAGATAAATTAGATTGACTTTGATGCCCTGAAAAGTCAATTCGGGGATTATCCATTTACTTCATTTTTACACGTCCAATTGAAAACACGTCAAGATAAACTCAGTAAATGTTTCCAAGTCATAGCAGCAGCTTTTAGTCCTTTCTAGACAAAGATTGTAAAAGTTTTTAAAAATTTCCCACAACATGAGTGCTGTGTTTCCAAGACTACATTTTATCTATTTTAAAGTGCCGTTAAATAGTAATAAATAAAATAGATCTTGTTGTCTGGATTGTGCCGCCCTCTAGATTTGAGCGCCCTAGGCCATCGCCTAGTTTGCCTATATGGTCGAGCCGGCCCTGTCTGCATCAAAAGTCAAGCACGCTACAACTGCACCATCCGTTCTCACTACGATGTGTGTTTTGTTGGCTTTTATAGAAATAACTAAACTATTAGTGGGTCATATCTAGCTCCCATAGGGGTTGGGTTGTTGCAGCAAATTTGTACTGTAGGTACCTAATGTTTTCGATCATGCTCTTTAATTTAAGCTTGGTTTGGTTTCAATAGCAATTTTACTGATTCATACTTCCCTTGTTAGTAAGACAAAAGATATGATCACCAGTCTGTGCTAGTTTCAATTAATTAGCGCTAATAATTTCTATTAATAACTGCTTATTATTATTCTTCACTTTAAAAAAGTGTGGAGTGATGGGTTAAGCAAGTATTGTCTTCAGAATTATAGATGCATGCAAAATTTCAGCTCAATGGGCTCTTCCCAGCGTTGTCTGCTCAATCACGTGATAGAGGAAAACGAATAATCGAATTCTGAGAATTGAATTCAATTAAATATTGTTCTTAAGAACAAAAATTTTAATATTTAATATAAAATAAAAGTAATATTATGCATTTGTAAACAGTAGAATAGTTGTATTTGTAAATTTAATAATTTTTAAAAAAACATTTTATGTGTTTATTTTTACCTATAAGAATCGATTTTTGTATATTGTAGTGTAACTGTAACATTAACTGATCTAGCAATAAATAATAGCTTCTTGTGGAATGTGTACGGATTATAAATTGAAATTTTAAAATGTTTTCATTTAATTTAATTGCATAAAGGTGTTACAACAAGTTAATTAACTTAGTTACTGATCTAAATGGATTTACATAGTACAATATTGCACTGTCACTGATTTAAGTACCAAAAATCAGAGTATTTAAACATGTCTTCATGAACTTCAATAACAGGTATAAACTAAAAGATGATTGTAAATGTATACAGCAAACAAAAGAGGATGAATAATGATATAAAATGGATTAAAAATGATGATGTGTAAAAAATAACACAGATTAAATACGATTGATCAAAAATAAGAATAGAAAATATTTTATTTTAGCAATCGCTCTAGATAAACAAGACTTCGTCTGCTATTTGTTTTTCCTCTATCATGTGACCTCTGATGTCAGGTGGGAAGAGTCCATTGATCAACAAAAAGTGGGTTAAAATTTAAAATAAACTTTAAACTAGATTTAAGGGCCCAGCTCAGATTCCAACCACTATGTATGTCACTACTTGAGCAAATATATTTTTTGTCAAAAGAACAGCAGTAGTAACAGGCTAGTTGTGGTAAACCTATGATTAAGTACTAATATGATTTTTAGCTTAACATCAAATATTGGTCGATACTTACAACATTTGATTTTAGTTTTCTTTTCCATATAACATCAACTGCTGTTCTTCAAATGGAAGAGGGAACTTACGTATTAACCATATGCCTGATTAATATGATATACATATTGTCTATGTATTTATTTTTTTATCTAAAATTATTCATGACTATTATAGAAAGGATCCTATAAAATGTATACAGTGAAACTTGAATAATTCGAACTTGTTTAATTCGAAATTCTGGATAATTCGGATTTTTTACCCAGTCCCTTGAATTTTATATTAAAATTATGTTAAACAATCGTGGCTAATTCAAATTCTATTTTGGATAATTCGAATTTTTCATACGATTACCTTTAAAATATTACAGTAAAATTTGTTCCCGGGATTTTTTCTCAGCTAAAGTGCATTATATATCTTAACAGACTTTCAAAAGAAGGATAAGGAAATACAAGAGAAGCCCCTAGCTAGTGCATCAGAAGATATGGTGAATATACATAAACTTCGAGGTTTTTTTTTAATTGAAAGTCATTCCCAGAGCTGCCAACCTAATCCAGCAAATTGTTAGTACCACCCCTTTTTCTACATCACATAATTTTTAGAGTATTTTTCTTCTTAATTCATCGTAGCTACATTTTAAGAGAATTACTCTAAAAATTAATTGGTGTAGAAAAAGAGGCGGTACTAACAATTTGCTGGATTAGATTGGCAGCTCTGCATGCCTAATGTAATAAGTAGATTCTATTTTTGTATCAAGTCATATGCTATGACACAAAGATTGTACTTAAAGAAGAAATAAAAAATATCTGACTATTTTTTAAAAAGTGTTGAATAATTAAGCTCTTAAAAAATATTGATTTAATGGGGGAGGGGTGGGATGTAGCAGTATTCTTAGGTATGAAGTTTATGTGTTAAATCTTTGGTCTAGGGTTTTAATTTTTTAATATATCTCTTTTTTTTCACAAAATAGTATATGTAATTTGAATTTTTCTCTGGTCCCTTCAACTTCGAATTATCCAAGTTCTACTGTATTACCATAATTTTCGGAAGATAAGCCGCACCCCTGTACAGGCCGCACCAATGAAAAATTGTCAAAATTAATTAACTTTCATCAGATAAGGCGCAGTGCCGTATAAGCCGTGTTAAAATCTTACATACAGTGTATTGCATGAATATAAACACACCTTAGCTTTAAGAATTAGAATGGTATAGAAGTGTAATAAAAAAATATGAATGTGTGACACTTGACGCAAACTGTATGTGTATGATTCAAGAAATGAAAATACGAGTAGAAACAATGAAAGACCAATATGATTTTTTAGAAAATAATTTTATTGAATTTATGACAAAAATACATGTTGCATGAATTTAAACGCACATTTAAAAAATAAATAACTGAGTAACAAATACTGTATCTAATACTTTGCAAAGCCACTATGGGCTTCTAGAACAGCCAGTAAATGCCTTGGCATTGACTGATATAGTGAAATGAGGTCATCCAAGCTGATTGTCTTCCAAGCTAATAGAATGGCTGATTTTAGTTCATCTTTCGTATTAAACTGCCTTCCGTTTACGTAAACACGGCGAACCAGAATACCCCATATGTTCTCCATTATGTTTAAATGATGGCTTTTTGAGGGCCAATCCATCTGCACTTAATCTACAGAGTTCATAATGTTCTCCACAAATTCTAATTTGAAAGTCCCTTTAAAACCTATGGCTGCAACACCATGACAGACCCTCCTCCAGATTGACGTTTTGAACAATACATTTCTTTGGTTCTCAAATCGTGCCAGTAACTATGAAATCCGTCCGGGCCATCGAGATTAAACTTTTTTTTCATCTGAGAAGATGACATTTTCTCAATTTAGTCGACCTAGAATCCATTTTCTTGCCCATTCCAACCGCATATCTTTGTGCTTTTGAGTGAGGGGTGGTTTCGCCTTCATTTTCTTAAATTTAATGAATGTTGCATGCAGCTTTGATAGTTCTCCATATGGTTGTCCGATGAACTGTTATCGCCAATATGGCTTAATTTAAAATATAGCAAAGTATAATATTAAGCTGTGGAAGCAACTCCATTAGTTAGCTCAAAGATTTTAAGTCAATGTGTATAAGGCAGTTCAAAAGATGACAAAGTCATTGTAAAACAAACTAACAATTTTATTGAATAAACTTAACAAGAAAAATTAAAAACTTAACAATTGAAAAATTAATAAAAAAATTTGAAACAATCATTTAAATTCATCTCAGGCAAGTGATAAAAATTAGTGTCCAGCACTAACTCAATTTTAAACATTATATTCAAAAATAATTAATCTTAAACCTTATATAAATGTAAAAAAAAAAAACGATGTCAACTCTTAAAGTTAACAAACAACATTTCAAAGAACATGGCAGGCATACGACGTTAACCCTAAAGGCCAACGAACAACAGACTCAAATACCTGACTCCATGGTTCAAACTTTTATAATGAACAGCAATACTACATTGAGGGAAAACCGGTGAAAAGGTAAACAAACATGTAAAACTAAAGCCACATCGTATTTCAATTACTTATATCTGAATAGTTCATTTTTAAATGAAGGAAAAACAATTTAATAAATTAACTTTCATGTTTAAAACGTGTAACACCTTCATTAAGGACAGCAAACAGAGCTATAGCTAATGCAACAAACTAAAAACTGACCACCGAATGCAATGAAGTTAGCTCTTATATACTATCCGAAGGATTCCAACATGCATCCAATGACTAGCGATATCAAGTAACGTCACACTTAATTTGCATTTTTCCTTTCGGAAATAATTACGTCGCCATCTATCGAACTTTAACTAAACCTATTAGTTTAATTTAGCGATCGCTGAAAGAACGCGTGAACAAAAAAATGCCGATGATAAACATTGTTTAATTTCCAGGTGTTATAAAAAAAAAAAAAAAAGCATACCTTTCAGAATAAACAGTAAGTGGCACTATTTACATTTACTTTAATTTATATCCATAATTACTTCCATGCAAAAATTACATTAACTTTATTCAAGATAAAAACGTTTTTCTATAATGTAAACAAAACTTATCTGTAAACCTTTTAAAAACTTATCAACTATCCAACTGAATGCAATTTCGCCTAAACGATCTAATAAAAGTGAATTCAATTTATTTTATAGTTTACAGAGAAAACAACATGGAAGCAAGAATAAATTAAATAAATTTTGACAACATGAACACCCAGTTTGTATTGAGCCTTTATTTTCGCGCAGGAAATATTCTTACACTTTGCAGAGTTGTATATTCGACGTTTGTCGTAACTGGTGAGCTTTTCTATTCGTTTCTTATACGTTTTTTCCCCATAATTCGCTCCTTTTTTTTTATATAATTTCGCACAACACTCTCTCTTCTTCCAATTCAGCGCCCAGTTTCACGATTGCTAAAGCCTTTACCCCGCATAAAGTCAATTTTTATGCTCTCGTCTACTTTCAAAGTTTTCCCTCTTGCCATCCTGAACAAACTCCGTAAATTTTGCACTCAAGCATTAAAACTGTTTTTAGAGAACTTTAGCAACACGACTATTTGTATTTTAATTTAATTCCTGTGGCTCTGTTAAATTGTAAACTCAAAATACAGAGTGCGTTTAATTTCGCGCAACAAACGAAAAACAGTGAAAAATAAGAAAATGCTTAAACACTCATTTACATAAGCTTGCATGAGCCTAAACATACGTGCTCAAAGCACCTTATTCAGTTGTTAGTCGTATGTAATAACTGCATTCATATTCCTTCTTTTAAAAATTAAAATATTCTACTTCTGGTTATTGGAAAAGGTGCGTTTATATTCGTGCAACGCACTGTAGTACACAGCCGGAAAAAAAAAAAAGACATTTTCGATGGTATTCATTTTCCTGAACAACATTTTTTTTCTTATTAACTTTTAACTATTTTTAATTAGGTGAAATAAGTTAAGATATTAGATAAAACTTGTCAAAAATAAGCTTTATCTAACATTTCAACTACATTTTCAGATGATTCCACCCCCCATTTTTAATGTTTTAATTCGTAATTATTAATGATTATCAGAACTATTGACATGCTTTCTAAGATTTTGAGATGCTTGCTCTTTTTACCACTTCTAAAAAATTTATATGTAAAAAGATAAAATTATAAACTAGAAAATTTACCAAAACAAATGTTAAAATAAGTTTAAAGATTAATTAGATAAGAAAAGTTTTAATAGAAATCACTTAATATAGTTTTAATAGAAAACTGTTTGGTTTTACACATTCTGTACTTTTGAAATTAAATTATTAAAAATTTTTGCGATCCAGATGTGTATTAAAAAAATTATTACTTAACAGAATAAAATATCAGCTGATGAATTAATGTTATAGACGCTATCAAAATGGCCATGAAAATCAATCATTAAACTTGAACTTTTGATGTTATTGCACAAAATCAAACAAACTTCTGGGTGAAAACTAGAAGCACAGAAAAAAAAAAAAAGTAAATAAACAAATAAAATAAAGCTGTTCTTTCTGATTTAGAAATATATTTTTCTTTTGATAAAGATCGCTAATAAAAATATTTTTGCAAGGAAAATAATTTCCATATTTTTTTTTCAACAGATTGGCTGCAGTTGCCGATTTTAAACTTTTAAACACATATAAGCCGCAGCTTACCTCCCAAAAATTACGGTATTATCTTATATAATTATATATATAAATAGCTTGCCAATAACATGCAGCTAATATGTAAGTACCTGAAAACATACTAATATGACATATCACAAACAAATGATGATAATAATTAAAAAAAAAAAAATGTATATATACCGTAAAATTCCGATAGTAACCCCCCCTTTTTACTTTCCGAACACTATAGTGAGGAAAGTATTGTAATCATGTCAAAAATCCGAATTGGAGATTTTGATGTTTCTATACGTTTCGAGGTCCCCTGAGTCCGTTTCCACTATTTTTGAGATGATGTATGTATGTGTGTGTGTATGTGTGTATGTCTGTGAGTGAACACGCTAGCGTCTAAACGCTTTGTTCGAATAAGCTGAAAGTTGGTACGTATATTGTAAGTCACCATAGTACGAACCCTATAGATTTTGGTGAATCTAGCACTTATAGTTTTTTTACAGGGACACAAAGAAAAATTTTTTATCATTATGGCCTATGGGACCAAAATCTTAAAAGTGCTATAGCATCTAAACGCCTTATTCAATTGAGCAAAAACTTTATACACATATTATAGGTCACAGATACTCAATCTGTATAGATTTTGGAGAATCTAGCACTTATAGTTTTTTTACAGGGACATAAAGAAAAATTCTTTATCATTATGGCCTATGGGGCCAAATTTTTAAAAGTGTGATAGCGTCTAAACGCCATATTAATCTGAACAAAAAATTTGTACACATGTTATAGGTTGCATTTGAACCAACTGTATAGATTTTGGTGAATCTAGCACTTACAATTTTTTTACAGGGACACAAAGAAAAATTCTTTATCATTATGGCCTACGAGACCAAATTTTTAAAAGTGCGATAGCATCTAAACGCCTTATTCAATTGAGCTGAAAATTTGTATGAATATTATAAATCACTGTTGCACTAACTATAAGCATTTTGGTGAATCTAGCATTTATAGATTTTTACAGGGACACAACGAAAAATTCTTTATCATTATGATCTATGGGCTCAAAGTTCAGTAGCGTTAAATAAAACCTCGTATGATATATGGAGAAAAATACTCAAACACTCTATTATGGTTTTCTCTCTTTTGTTTGTTTAGCAACTCCTCTTTCTTTATTTTATCTACAAAACTGTTAGTTACTCAATGTTCGGAAAGTCGAGTGGAGTCACTCCAGATTTTTTTTCAAGGGGAAATTTGTCAAAACTGGGGAAGGGGTTATAATCGGAAGTTTCCAGAAAAGTACGAAGACTTTGGAAAGGATGGGGGATTATAATCTGAAGTTTCACAATCTTTTTTTAAAAATATAAATTTATTAATATTATAAGATATATTAATGGTTACTAAACTGTATTAACAATATAATAACACTGATTATTATTTATTAAATTTTATTAATAATAAACAATTTTCATTAATCAGTTTAAATTTTTATTTCCACAACAAAAAGAAAACATATTTGGAATAAAAGAAACAGACACGAACATGTGATAAACAAATTGCGATCGCGAAGTGAAGCAGTCTAGAAGATTTGCTAGCAGTTAAAAAACCAGTTAATTGCACTGCTATTAACTGATATGAAAGAACAAAACAGGGTGAGCGATAACTATTAAAGTTACATATGCAAGAACTATTACGGAGTTATTACGCTACTTAATGATTTAAAATTAAAAAGAGAATTTAAAATTTAGAAAAGAGTTGTGATTGCAAAAACAGTTGCATAAGCAAGATTGCGAAAGCCACGGTCACTTGCGGATAGCAGTTGACGTTTTGGTGTTTAAAGAATGTAAACAATGCCACATTTTTTTTTATTTGGAGTTATTTTACTTTTAAATGATGAGTAAAAATAACACTTGGATACGTTTATATGCAAATTAAAGTTTCTAAATAAGACTTCAGAAGTAAAAAAAAAAAAAAAAAAAAAAATATATATATATATATATATATATCAGTGGCGTAGCGTGACATTTAAATCTGGGCATGGTTGGATCAATCCCGACACTTCCCATCTACCAACTTTGAGAGCAGAACTACTCGGCTGCTGGTAGGCCTCCAATTTCTCGGAATAGTATATAAAATTTTACATACAAATACTATAATCATAAAGGATTAATGCTTTATTTCAATTCAAATTAAAATATCTTATTTACATCCTTTGGAGAAAAGTGAATATATTTCGGCATGCTAACTTCGCAGCCCTCATCAGCACTAGTACGATGACTTCACTTGCTGGCACATTCAAAGTAAGAAATGAATGTGCTGGCAAGTGAAGTCATCGTACTAGTGCTGATGAGGGCTGCGAAGTTAGCATGCCGAAATATATTCACTTTTCTCCAAAGGATGCGAAAAAATAGTGCTCAAATGTTGAATGACAGAATCAACAGCTAGTTAAGACATTTGTTGATATGTATAAAAAAAAGAAAAAAAAATTATATGAGTTTTAAACCCTGCTTTTTTCTTCCCCAGGGAGAAAAAAAAAAAAAAAAAAAAATCACAAAACTAACTTTTTTCTATAATTTCCTATACAAATTGTTTTTTTTTATCCTTTATTAGTGCAGAGGATTTTCATCTCAGTTAGTCAAAATGTTCAATAGAAGTGAATTTTTACTGTGCAGATATTTTTCCCGTTCTCGAGGAAAATTGCAGTATAGCAGCGCCACCTTTTGCATATATACACCCAATTTAATAAAAATAATGTCTCATAGTGGCCTTTCAATATATTAAGTTTTGTTCGATTGTATGCAATAGACCCTGAGATATAGATTTCTCATAAATTGCGAAAATCGCTGAACAGCGTCACCTGTTGAGCGATTGGCAACAAAAGTTGACATAAACTAATTTATGTTAAGGTGCATCTACATACAGTTTTTATATGCAATTCTGTTCCTGAGATATAGCCTTCCCTGAAATTGCAGAAATCGATGTATAACAGTGCCATCTGTTGTGCAATTGGCACCAAAAGTTGATAGGCACTATGTCAAGGTGCATCTGCATATAAATTAATATGCAATTTCATGCAAAAGTTCCTACGATATAGCCTTTTCTGAAATTTCAGAAATTGTTGTACAGCAGCGCCTCCTATTGAGCAATTGACACCAAAAGTTGATAGACAGTAATTAATGTCAAGGTGTATCTGTATATTAATTTACATGAAAGTCTGTGCAGTAGTTCCCAAGATACAGTTGCTACAAAATTTGTCTCGCACACCCACACATATGGATAGATATTTTCTAAAAATGGTCAAATTGTGTTCTGGATCTCTCAAAACGTGTAAATCCATCAAAAATTTTTATGAATAAAATACTTTCTTCTATTGAATAATATAAGAAACTGAAAAATAGTATGTATGTTACTTTAATGCAAAGTAATTTTAAATTGAGAAAATAATACAAAGAAGCTTAAGCATAATTTTAGATTAATAACAATTAATATGAAATGATTAGGCTCCTTTAAACATCCACAAAAGAACAACAGAAGTTTTAATTAATTGCTAAAATTAAAATTGTTATGTGAAAACTAAACTTTAAGGCACAAAAGAACCAACTCATTCAAAAATTTATGTTTAATCACTCACAGCTAATTGCTCAAACACTTTTTCTGTCTTCAGATTTTTTTTTTGTCTGTGTGTGATTTGACTGGGAGGGGGAGGAAGGGAGGCAATTGGTGAATGCACAATTGAAACTCATAACTTAACTTCTGTAAATGAGACTCAAAACGATTAAAAAAAAAAATGTCTTTCCTACTTCTCTTTCCCCTTCTTCCCTTCCTGTTTTATTGGCTAAAGTAATTATTCTTGTAGCAGTTTGGCTAGACTTAAAAAAAAAAAAAAGTTAGATTTGATATTTTCTCTAGCTTAAATGAATCACCAAATATTTATCATCAAACTTCAAATACTTAATACCAGGGGTGCAGAATATGTCCGAACGCCCGAACGAGGTTCGGGGGAAATTTAAACTAACCGGGGAAATTCTGAATATTTTATTAAGAGAAAATAAAAATGTAAATAAAAAATAAAAATTTGCTGCTTTGAAGTTCTTATAATATACACTAACAGCGATATTTTTATGTTACACTGTATACTTATTAAAGATTTAAAGAAGTATTTAAAGATTTATTACATAGAACAAATAACTGTATAGCAAAGTAGATTTTTGCATTATTTAGGGAAATTTATACTGTGTTTGGGGGAAATTTCCGAGGTCTGAACATTTTCTGCACCCCTGCTTAATACTTTTTTTTTTTTTTTTTTTTTTTTTTTGGGGGGGGGGGGGGGGATGGGTATTTAAAGGGAATGCACTTGTAACAGAAGAATACAGCTGTTAATTTGTAGTTTAATATTAGAAAGTTTACTTTTTCACTAATTTTTTACTTCCGTTTTCATTTTTATTTTTCTCTAAGATAATAAATATTCAAAATTTCCCCCAGACAGCCAGAATTTTGCTCGCGCGTTCGGACGTATTCTGCACCCCTGTACAAAGGTAGCATGACCTAAGCAATAAACGGTGAGCAGGAGAAGAGTGGGACGGCATCTCTGGGATGATACTGGTCAGCAGACGTCTCCTAAACAAAGCAGGAGGGAAGTAACAAAAATAGTAAGAAAAAAAGCACTCAGATTTATCCTGGAATAATGCAACAAAAGAAATTTCTTTTCACTATAAATTTTCAAAACTGAATGACGGATAATGTATAAATGTAAGCAAGTATTTAACAAAATTAGTTGAAATAATTTATTTTTAAATAAATTCTGTTTAAAGTTTAGATAGTTTTTAGTGCATGCCTAGCATACCAGGTAATACACCACTGATATATATCAATTTGTCACTGTTAACACTAAGAAGCTAATTGTGTTTTGGTGTGTTTCAATTCTGAATCTTTTTGATCAATCATACAATGTATTTTAAATATTTTATTAAAAAAGAAAAAAATCCCCTTTAACATTATTCTTTTACAGCTATGAGCTATCACAAATAAAAGTATTTTGAAAAATATGATAACAAAAAATATATATTTCTGTTCTATAATCTTCAATTATACTTGTTAGCTTTAAAAATTTAGTTTGCAATAAATTTATAAACTTGATCTTATCCTAACTTTAAAATAATGATTAATTTAATAAGAAAGTTTCAATGAATGGGATAAAATGAAGCAGATTAAAAATAATTTTCACACACATAAATATAAAATTAGATCATCCCCACATACAATTTTTATAAATGTCAACTACAGTTGGAAATAGGAGGGATGAGCAGAAACTTTAAAATTCCTCTTCATTTACTCTTTCTTTAGTTTATAATTCCCAAAGAAGAAAAGCAAGCAACAGTTACTTATACACATATATTGAAATTTAAACTATTTTACCTCATTCATATAATAAGCAGACAGAATTTAACAAGAATGAAACCATTTTTATATCAGATTTTTCTTTCTTTTTTTTGAGTAATTAAAATCAAATAAATGTAGTTTTTGTATGATTTTCTCAAACTCTTCTCCAACATACAAACTACATTATAAGTCCTACATGTAAATACAGCTATATAATATTCAATCAGAAATTAAATTATTTTAAAAATATCGGTCAGGCAAAATCAAATTTCAAAATAAAAAATTTAACTTTTCATGTACTTTACTGAGCAATTCACTCTGAAGTTTATATACGTATGACGATTATAATAAAATTCCGCGATATGTATAATGAATTAAAAGATTAAAAATATATATATATATATATATATATATATTTCTCTTTTCGGACATGATATTTTTTTATTGACAGAGTTCCAATAAATATGTCTATTTTGCATCAATATAGAAAGTATCAAATACGTAATACCATCAAATAGCATCAAGATTAAATGTAAGCCTAAATTGAAAATATGATTATAACGCTTAACTTATTTAAAGAACATGAAATTTACAACATAATTTAAAAAGGTTTCAAAGACTTTGACTTACTTTTTATTGCGTTCGCACATCATAAACATTTGATCAAAAATTTTCAGAAAATTTCTTCTAATTGATCACGAAATTCCACGGTTCAACTTTAAAATCTCATAAAGAAGCCAAAAAATTTCTTTAAACGATCTAAAGCCGCCATTCTAAAAAGAAAACCTGTCAAACTTTGACAGCGTTACTACAGTAATAACCGTCACAGTCATTCGGAATGCATAAGTCAAACAGCTGTGGTAAAAAAAAAAGGGTCCAGGCAGACATTTAATAAAAAACCGCTGTCTGAATGTAGAGATATCTTGTAATTTTTTTTCATTTAATATGTAACTCATATTTAAAAAAAAATGCCAATTATAAAAATTCTATCTAATGTTGTTTTGGACTTGTATTAAAAAAAAATCACAAATTTGATAAAATAATAATAAACTTTAATTTTTCTGAAAATACGTAGGAAAAAAAAGAGTGAGAAAAAAATGTCCTTGATGGCGGCTTGAAAACTTTGTTTTTGTTTAGTTGACTTTTTCCCACCTAACGGAAAAAACAGGAAACTTTTTTTTTTTCTTTTTTTTTTCGATTTTTTAAAAAAGTTATTTGAAGAACACTGCAACATCATCATGTAATAAATTTGTTTAATAAATTATTTTTAAGGATATTTCTGCGTTTCATTTTATTAATAAACGATTATTAACATTTTAAATGGGAATTTTAAACTGAATCTCCATGTAACAAAAATCAGAAAAAAAAAAGTTTAATAATGACTAAAAAACAAAGAGTTCAATTCGTTAAAATTTTCACATTGATTTTTTTCAAAAAATCCTCACTGTGTTAATTTTAAAGGTCGAAATATTTTTATCTATATTTGAAAGATGAACAAAAATGTATATTATTATATGCGATGAGGAATAAAGCATCTATTGATTTCAAATATTTCATTAAAAACATTTTTATAATTTTATTCGAAACCAGTTTTCTTACTATAATTTAGGAAGGGGGGGGGGGGAGATTTGAAAAAAAAAAAAAAAAAAAAAGTTGAAGAAAAGTTATAAAAAATTCCATTATTATTCTATATGTAAAATTCATATTGGCATCATTTGGATGCTATTATTTATTAAATGTAATGTATGGATCCGTGTGTTAAGGATGTCTAATAAAGGTAAATTGAGATTTTTTTTTTTTCCGACATAAATTTTGTTTACTCTTCTTTAATGGTTTGATTATATACTATCTCTATGACGACATCCCTTTATGATTTTCATAACTTGTAACAAAATTAATGATTTTTCTCATGTAGCTATTTATTTCGATCAGGTCCAGGTATGATGACTAATGTATTGTATTATTGAGAAATGAACTTTTAATACCTTTGTGCATATTTGCGAGTAAATATAAAGATATTTTAATTGCGCTACTTATTTTGTATTACATACTTTTCAGAATCTGAAGAACAGCAGCGTCTACGATTTCAAATCGAGTTGGAGTTCATCCAGTGCCTTGCGAATCCATTGTATTTAAATTGTATGTTCTTTTATAGTATAAATCATTATTGTATTGTAAAACTTATAATTTTTATTTATCGTATTTAAAAATGGTAAAATCCTTTTTGCACTTATTAAGTTTAAGTATCACAAAAATGTTCTTCTCGTACATTTTCTCCTCAAGACATCTTTGAGATTTACAGAGGAGGACAGGATATCCCCAGAATAGGGGGAATTGTGTATAAGAATTTTTCCTTATTTCAGAAATTTTTGCTTAATGTATTTTTGAGTATTTTTTTATTTTATGTAAATTACTAGTAATTTTTTTTTTAGTTTTACAAAAGCTTTGCGTATATTTTATTGGTTAGAATCATGAAAATTTTTAATTATATCCTAGTCTTTTCTCTTTTTATGTAATTTCAGGATTTTTAAAGTAGGGTCACGATATCAGCCCTACAGGACAACTGTAAATATTGTCCCCTCCCCCCCCCCCCACATACACTCAGAATAGTAATAATTGAAAAAAGACTACTAAATTGCATGCATTTTCTTGCATGGCAGCATTATCTATCTATCATCTGTGATCAAATATTAAAATTATCCATACGAACCAAAATAAAGATATCCAGAAAAACTTCAAAATAAAATAATCCACCATAACATTTTGAGGAAGTGTGTCCTTATTAGAGATGGGAATGGTCTAAAAAAAAAAAAAAAAAAAAAAAAAAAAATACAGAAATTTTGGGAGAAAAAAGTTTTTTTTTTCCTGGGGGGGGAGGGGGTATTTTCACTCGGGAAAAATTGAAAATTTTGAAATTTCTAACATAAAGTAACATATGTTGAAATTTATAATATTTGCATTCCGATGCTTTTTTCTTGAAGTATTTTTTCATATACAGTATCCAGGGTGTCTACTGGTTCATGAAAATCAGCAATGGGTTATGAAATTCAGTAATAGGTCATGAAATTCGATCGTCAGTTTGAGTCGTGTATTGATTCAGGTAACCTAATTTCACCGGTTGGGTCGAAAACAATTTCTTTCTTGTGCAGTTTGGGTTGAGTTGATTGAATTCTTTTTCCTATGAGTTGGGTCGACTTGAGAATATCTTTCAAAATTTCTTTAACGGGCGAAAACATAATTCAGCAAAGCATCCTTTGATGCATTGTCGCTTTGCTTGTAGCACTCATGCCCACTTTGTTCGCCTGTTGAATGGTTGTGTTTTTTCAATCTGAAACAATTGTTGCGAGTTTATTGCATTTTATGGTGTTTATTCAAAGTTTTGTACATATTACTAAAATTGAAGCACATTTTGTACACTTGAAGTACACAACACACCTAAATGGTTAATTATTTATCCATTTTTTAGATTTTAAAACTTTTAACTTTATGCATTAGTAATTACATTTTAAATTATTTACCAGTTGTATAGCAATAAAAATTTACTTTATAACTTAAATTGCAAGATTTTTAGATGAATTATTAATTTTCATTTTAGGTTTTGAGTTGAGTGTGGGTCATTAAAATTCTCTATTGTGAGTTCAGGTCGATTTTCAGGTTACTATTATTTAGTAGCATAAATATATAAGCATGATTATAAACCTGGTATAGTCATTTATATCTTTAAAAACAAAATTGTCTTCTGTGAAAATCTACAGGCATTCTAACTTTTGTTGCCCCCCCCCCCCAAAAAAAAAAAAAAAAAAAAAACTTTTTGAATTTTTTTTTACTTAACATTTAAATTTTCTATAATATATGTATGCTCAAAGTATTTTGTTAATCAAAACAGTATTAATGTATAACTGAATGAACTACTTTTTTCTAATTCAGAATGTATTCTATTTTGAAGTATAGGAAAGACATTGAAATACAAAGTTTGAGATGTATAGTTACATTGGTGGACATAATTATAAGACACCTATCTAATTTGAGAAATAGTAAGAGAAAAGATTTAGAGCTTAAAAATGTTTTATCAAAAACATAAATTTATTCTGTTATCACACGTAATTGTTTTACAGAAATGATATTTTTATAGCGTTTAATAAAAGTTAAAAATACCATGGAGACACCCTGAGAGACCCTAAAACACCTGCTTTTTTTTCAAAAATAATGTGCAATATGGAAATTTTCTGCATGCTGTTATGACGTCAGCAGTTAACTAAAGCAAACGATAACCGACCACACATTTACAAACATGCCACGAGGTACAGAATTAAAAGAAAGTGAAATTCACGAAATTTGGAGATTAAATGGAACTGGTGCTTCAATTAATAATGTTTCAAAAGTTATTAAACACTCTAGATGTGCAATTAGAAATGTTTTAAAAAGAGGAATTAATGGATCGGTGATTAAAAGATACTCCTGTGGACATACTCCTTGCTTGTCCTCGAGAGACAGACGCCATGTACTTTCGCTCGCTACACATAAGATGACCACTACAGGCATTAAAAATGCTTTGAAACTGAATTGTTCAAGGAGAACCATTATCAGGGTGTTGCATAATGCTTCCTGTGTCAAATACAAAATATTGAAGAAAAAACTACCGCTTCTAAGCTGGCACAAAATGGAGCGTCTAAACTTCGCTAAACAAACTATGGCCAGAACCTCCAAATGGTACTCTGTGTTATTTTCTGATGAAAAAAAGTTTAACCTGGATGGTCCTGACGGGTTTCAATATTATTGGCATGATTCACGGAAGTCTCCTCATGTACTAATGAGCTGCCAAATGGGTGGAGGCTCAGTAATGGTTTGGGCTGGTTTTTCAGCTCAAGGGAAAACTGATATTGTTTTTGTGCATTCAAGAATGAATTCCGAAAAGTATAAGAATCTTCTTAAAGATCAACTAGCCATATACAGTGAACTTCTTTGTGGCGAAAACTACACTTTCCAGCATGATAACGAGCCGATTCATGCATCACACAAAACAAAAAAGTGGCTTTTAGAACAAAGTATCAGTGTTCTCTTGTTGCCTTCTCGCTCCACAGACTTAAATCCCATCGAAAACTTGTAAGGGATCTTAGCTTGTGCAGTTTACTGAAGTAGGAGGCAGTTTATATGTGTTGAAGACCTAAAGAATGCTATAAAATTAGAGGTCAAGATTCGCGGTTGCCACTCGCTACATAGCGACCTAATTTGAAAATGTGGCGATTCAAAAAAATTGCTGTAATCGCCAATCAGACATGCGATTTTTTCGCGAATTCTCAGAAATCTGCGATTTTTTTCCACGTAATTCGTGGAATTTTGTAAATTAACTTCTTCTATTCAAAAAATCGCGGATATCGTTTGTTTTAAAAAATGAAACCCCATTAACGATCGACGATTTAATTCGTTACGAAAGCTATTTGTTTCCCAATCTTTCTCCATACACAACATAAATGTCAATATTCATTTTAAACTTGCTTAATGAGATTCTAGAACCTATAAAGAAATAGAATTGTTAAATATTTCTTGCTCATGTAATTATTTTTTGCCCCTCCCTCCATTTTCTTATCTCCAACTAGTGATCGGCGATCAGATGTTCTGCAGAATTCTTTTGTTTCCCATTCTTTCCCCATTCACAACATAAATGTCAATATTCATTTTAAATTTGCTTTGTTGGATTCTAGAAGTAGAACTGAAAGTGTTTAATATTTCATACCCATGCATAGCTGCCAACCGTTCCGAATTATTTGGATTCGTTCCTATTTTTTAAGTCTAATACGAAAATCCAAATTAGTATTTTTAAATCTGAATTTTTCTCTTAAAATACAAATTTTTCAAGCATAGTTTATTTTATTTTTTTACACTTCCCGATTGTGTTGTAGTACAATTCAATTCAGTTTTAAAATATAGTGTAAAAATAAAGAGAGCGTGTATGATCATCTGTTTGTTTTTCAATCAGCGAGCCAGTGAAAATCTAACCCAAAAAGGCCTCTCTAGAATCAAACAGCTTCCCCCTCTTTGTCAGCGCGGCCTTGAGAATGAAGTTCCGTGAGTCGAAAAACCAGCGTTTGTTACGCACCGCCCCCACCAGATGCGAGGTGTGAAAAACAAAACAACTTAACAACTTTTAGAAACCCAATGGATATTTCAACTTTACAGTCTATTTTAATTGCTAAATCAAATATAAATAATGCTTGTTATGCTCAAAAATATGATGTTGCTTTTCTTAAAAAAGCTAAATCTGCTACTTATGTAGCATTTAATAATAAAACAAATTAATTTGTATTAATAAGGCATTTATTGAGTGTAAATTGTTGTAAGGCATTTATGGATGATTTTATGTTGTTTTATATTGTACATTATTATAGGTCTTATGCTAATTCTAATTTGTATGATGAATATGCTAGAGGTTAGTACTGGTTATATGTCATGATAGAATTGTTATATTCTTAATTTCAGTTTCTTTTATTTAATGTCACCTTGAGTTTCTTGAAATCTTAAGAACTTAATTATGTTATACATTAAAATTAGACCAAAATTAATTGGTAAATTTTAGTTAATGATGTTTTTCAAACAAAACATAATGCATTATCGAAATATTCAATATATTTCAAACGAAATATAAGCAAATGTTGCTGTTCCTATTTTTGATCATTTGTTCCTAATTTTTCATCTTTATAATCCTAATATTTGATTTTGAGAGTTGGCAGGTATGGTTATGTAATTAATCCCCCCCCCCCCCCTCCAGGGTTGGGTTTCTTCCAGGACAGTGGAAGAAACTGGAAAAAACCAGAAGAAACTGGAAGAAATGGAAGAAACCAACCAAAAGACAAAACAGATGTTCAAAATTAAAATTTATGAACTATATAAACTCAAAGTATAAATATAATGCCAAATCTAAACTATAATTCAATTAATATTAAAAATATCTTTAGAAAAATAAGTTATTTGATATCAAACACTAAGTATATACAGGTGATGGGTTTTTACTTTTCGATGCTAATATTTTTAGAATTTTTTGCATAGATACTATCTCATAATATTATTATACGTTCAAAAACAGTACAAATGATAATAATTATGGAATTTTTAGCCACAATATTTGCACTTTTTCTTTTTTTTTTTAAGGATACAACTTTTTGTATAAACTCGAAGTTGGTACCCAAAGAGGATTTTTAATAAATTTTAGAATAAATATTTCTTCAATATTAATAAAACTAATCTATCACATTCATATATGATGGTAAATAATTTAAACATATTCAAATAATAGGTACCTATAAAATGTAAACAAACATTTAAAAAATACGAAACAAAATATTTTTGAAAGTCTAGAAATTATTTTCATCGCTGATTAATTTTGTTAAACAATCATGTAATAGTGGTTTATTTTCAGCGCTAGTCTGTATGAATTGCAGGATAGTAAATATAAGAATGTTACTCCCCCCCCACCCCCCACCCCTTCTCCATTTGTGTTTCAAAGTAAGGATTATGCTAAAAGTTTGATAAAAAATAATTATAAGATTTAAAAAAAAAAAAAAAAACTTTTTATATACCATGTTTTTAAATTTTCTGATGAGTCATTAATAAAAAAACGTGAAGCTAAAAAATAATATTTAAGCATGCGGAATCAGTTCAATGAAATAATAATAATAGTGAAGAAAAAAGTTGGTTTTAAAAATAAAATATTACTCCTTTTAGAACAACGTATATTAGCATCGTGCATTAGCACTTATCAATGTGTATAAAATTTTTAAATTGATAATGACATCAATTTTTGTGAAATGCTTAATTTAACTTTTTATAATTTTTTCACATTCACATTGAATTAATTGCATTTATTTTTATGTCGAAAGAAAATGAACTCGTAATTTTTTTTGTCGGCAACAATTAAATTATAGCTAAGTTTTTAATGGCTATTTTATTGCTATTAAGAGCTTATTATTTTCATATTTTAATTAATTAAAAGAAAACTATTCGAAAATCTGACTTCGAAGTATTGTGTTGTCGCCGGGTTCTGAGTTACTGTGAATGTTTCAAATGTCTAGCTAGTAGGGAAATTAGTTAAAAATAGATTGCAAGATTTGTACCGGACAAACAAACAAACAAGAATCGAACTTAATAAAAACATTGTAATAAAAAGTAAAAATGTGAATTTTTTTGAAATATGAGATGTAAATTTCTTTTAGATTAAAAAATCAACTACGGATTAGAAGGATTTGCAGATTATAAATCTGCAGATTAGAGGGAGTTGACTGTACTGTATGTGACTATAAGGAAAATAAAGTTTTTATGACATTTTGCAATACAGTAAATAGTAATTATTGCATACTGGTTCTTTTAATTAATTGGATTACGTTAAGAGCTGTTTTATCAGAAAGTATAAGCAAGTGATCCAAATTATTATTTATTACCAGTTAAAGAAATAAAATTGTCTAAATTATGAAACTTTATACTGTTTAAATATAAATTGATTTTTTTACTGGATTTTGAGTATTTTGGAACGTGATCATCAGATACCGAGGCTCATTAGCTCATTTTGATTAAAAAAAAACTCATAATTATTAATCAAATATGTTATTAAATTTTATAGGCATATTTAAAATTACTTAAAGTTGTTTATAAGATCAATGCATCCATTGTATCTTACAAATCTGCAATTTATAGGATAAATTTTTAAGAAAAACAGTTTCTTCCATTTCTTCCGTTTGGAAGAAACCTATTTCTTCCGGCCGGTTTTTTCCATGGTTTTTTCCGCCTTGGAAGAAACTTGCCAACCCTGCCCCCCCCCCCCCCCCCCCAAACCCCGTCCACATCTCCAGATAGCGATCAGTGATTAATTTTAGAAACAATAAACAGATAGATGTACTCAATATTTCTCACATATCTAATTATTTTTAAACTTCATTACTGAACTTGATAAATTAAATCTATTTATTTTTCCTCAATTAAATTAAATGTTTATATTTAATATCTGTTCCAAATGTGTAAACAAGGGAAAAAATGTAGACTAAATTTTTCAGGTAGGAAAATTTTTTCTAAATCAATTCAAGAAAATTAATATTCAGTTGGTTTTATGCATATTAGAAACTGATAATTAGCTACCGTAGCTTTTTAAAATATGTATGATTAATGTATACAAATAAAAATCATATTTTATATTTGTTTGATTTTTTTTTTTTTTCCTTGTTGACATGGAATTTTGATAAGGTTTTATGTGGATATAAAACTTATTGCAATTATATTAAAGAATTTTTTTGTGTTAATGAAAAAATGCTAAAATTTTAATGCAGATAAAAGCTATAAATATATAGATATAACTATTTAGGTAGTCAATTTATTAAAAGTGACATTATCAATGTTCAATCAATTAACCGAACAATCATGTTAGCTAAAGATTTTCAGCTAATTTCTAATTTTAGCAATCACATGTCTGTTAATAAAATTAAATCTTGGATAATATGCCTAAACATTTTTTGCCCCTCTCCCTTTCTCCCAGACTTGAAATAATTTCATTTTCTTCTA
This sequence comes from Salticus scenicus, assembly GCA_963930645.1. Lineage (NCBI taxonomy): Eukaryota > Metazoa > Arthropoda > Arachnida > Araneae > Salticidae > Salticus > Salticus scenicus. Next base: position 241,616,517 of record OZ005652.1, read on the forward strand.
ATGCTAATCACATCTATTTTCCGTATGGAGATGTCACACTAGGTGAAATTTATTAAATGAACCATATTTTTGTATCTTTTTCAATAAGACAAAGTAAATAATCTTGAAAAACAGAAATTGTGTATGAGAAATAACATTATTTTCTTAGTGCGTCTTCATTATACCCTGCTGTTTTCTGTATCAAAATGAAATTAATACTTAACTACGAAAGTCCATTTTAAAGATTTTTTTTTTTTCAATCGGTGAAAGTGCATAATTTTTATTATTATTATTATTATTATTATTATATAATAAAGTCCACTATCTCTTCTTTTCCGGCAGTATCATCTGTGTTTTATGCCTTTATGTGTATATACATATTTTTTAATTATGTGTGTGAATACAAGGTATATATATCGTCGACTCATGAGTGGCCACTGGGTTAATCATGTTCAGTGGCCACTGGCCACTTACAAAAATTGTAAGTCTTGACCTCTATATAAAATGTGCTTGGGAAGAACTGTGTTGTGATATTTTGTTAGAGTTCATAGATTCAATGCCGAATCACATCTTTCATGTTATAAAAAACAATGGTGGCTCCACCAAATATTAAATAACCATGTTAGAGGATTTTCTTTTACACCATTAGTGTCTGGTAATTATGTTGACCACTGTATTTGGAAAAAACGGTTGGTGTCTTATAATTTTGTCCATTATGTTTTTAAGTTTTTTTTATTAAATTCTATGAAAATATCATTATTATAAAATAATTATATATGATAACAGAATAAATTTATGTATTTGACATATTTGATAAACATTTTTAAGCTCTGAATCTTTTCTTTCACTATTTGTCAAATTAGATAGGTGTCTTATAAATATATCCACCACTGTATATACTTTTTAGTTTAATAATTCTATTCTTAGTCTTTTTGTGGGGGGGAAAAAAATGTAGATTAAAAATTAAAAAAATTAAAAAAATTTTAATACATATATTCCTCTCCTTAATGCAAGGAAAATAAATGACTGTTTTCAAATCCCCCAAAAAACTAATAGTTACAATGTTATAACATGCACGAATAGTGTACATACACTGAGCGACAAAAAAAAGCCGCACTTGGATGTTTTCCATTTTTCTTTCTGTAATCGCTAATTTTATTGTTTCAAAAGTAAATTTTTTAACAGATTTTATTACGTTGTGTTCCGCATGCAATTTAGGATTGAGCCAAGTGTTAAAAACAAGATGCAATTGTTCGGAAAATTGTAATTTTAGAAAGTATTTCAAAAATGGCAAAAATAAGGCAGTTAATGATACAGTATAGGATCCATTAACCAGAATGTTCCAAAAACCAGAATGCAAAATGCCAACAACCAAAATTTTTAATTATCATAAAATTTAAGAATTAAAGTTATACAATAGCAGCAGTCAGAATTATAGTTTTACAACCTACTTCCTTTAATGCTACGATGTTATTCTGAGGAAATATGGTGAGCGCAAAATTGTCCAAATAATTACTGAAAATTTTGCAAATTTAGGTTAGAAAATTAATTTTTATTGTATTTTTTAATAGATAAACATTAATAACACATACTTCTTAAAGTGCCCAATAGCAGATGAATTTTATCCTTGAACTCATGTCGCATGCGTGAAATCCCGATTGTTATAAAAATTTTTAAATAGTTATTAATTTCCATTATGTTTAGAATTGATTTCATAAAATATTTAGCGTTATGTGCTAAAAATATTTGAAACATTTATGAATTATTAGTATCAGAGCAGAGACACACTATAAGCAAAAAAATATCATCGAAATTTTTGCAAAATCCAAATGAAAGGATTTTGTTCCAAAATTAAATTTTATATATGTTTATTTATTTTTCATTTTTTATTACTATTATTATTTATAGTTTGAAATTCTAATTAAGAATGTTTTTTTTTATTTTGTGGAAATAATTTATTATATGAACAAAAAAATAGGTAAAGTGTTTACATATATATTATTCATGTTTATCACTGCTATTTATGAAATTATTTTGTACCATATAAATAAAAATACAAAAAAACGAAATTAAACTTTAAAAACATTTAAAATACCTTAAAAATCCTTTAGCTGAGCAGCATAACTTGTTTATATATTTCGACGCGCTAGTCGCTGTCGTCTTCAGATTGTTTACTTGGCTGCTCTGCTGACCGTCTCTTCATCAGCTTCTTTATCATCTTCATCTGTGCTGACGTCATACTGCCGTTGTTTTTTATTGATTATGTGTTGCCATTCATTAGGTATTATGCTGTGTTCCCTTTCATTAATAGCGGTGTTAGAGGTTAAAATTTCTAGTGCTTCTCTTTTTAAGGCGTAATTATGGGAGTTATAAGGTGCAATTTTAGTAGTGTTTATGGTATTAGGATTTACTGGGTTATTAATGTGAGTACAGGAGTTGTGGAACTTCTATTATATTTTAGGTCATTAATGTGTTCGATTTTGCAGTCTTTAATTTTTCTTTTGGTCATTCCAATGTAAGAAGCTGTTGTGTTATTATTTTCAAAATTAAATTCAATCTTATAAATTCCTGAGGTTTCTTTGAGGGTCAATCAAGTCTTTTTCGTTGCGTATCCGTTGTATAATATTTTTATTAGGTTTGATGGGAATCTGTATACCATGCTGTGAGCCTTCATTTTTGATTTTATTTGCTATACCGTTGCAGAATGGTATGGAGGTGGTAAATTTAGATTTGATCTTTTGGGCATCATTAATTGTATTGAGGGATTTCAAGCGTTTTTTAAAGAGTTTTTGAACTAGAGATCTACTGTAACCGGCACGTTGAGCAATGTCTTTCATAAATTTAACTTCGAGGTTTAGGAGATTTTTGTTTGAACATATTAATATAGCGCGATTTATGTAAGAATGTATGGCGGCAATTTTGTATTGGAAGGGGGTTTTACATTTATTATTGATAATTTCGTTATTGTTGGTTGGTTTGCGATATACAGTGGTGTTGAAAGTATTGTCTTTGTTTTTAATGATTTTAACGTCTAAGAAGTTTATGCTATTATTTGTTTCTGTATCTAGGGTAAATTTAATATTTTGATCTAGGTTATTTAATTCGTTTAGGAGGTTTTGAGGGTCGATGCTAGTAGGGATGACGGCGAAAACGTCATCCACATATTGGAGCCAGATTTTACAATTTTTTATTATTAATTCATGTGCGAAATTTTCGAGGTGACAGAGTTTAATTTCGGCAATAACACCTGAAATAGGCGAGCCCATCAGCACACCTCTCGTTTGTCTGTCAATGTTATTATTAAAGGTGAAATATGAGTTGTTTAATAGAAGATTATTGGCTTTGATAAATGTTTCACTTATTTTATTACTACCATATTTTTCAATCATTTGATTTTGTATAAAATTAGTAACTTCGTTTAGGTCTATTGATGGGTATAAATCCTTAACGTCAAAACTAATGAGCGTATCATCAAAATTAATATCTATGTTCTGGATAGTTTTAACAAAAGCTTCAGTTGAATTTAGACTGTGATTTGAGGGGGGGAAGAAGGGTTTTGTAGATATTTTTCATAAAAACTTCAAGATTGTAGGTAGGGCCTTCAGATTTATTTACTATAGGTCTAAGGGTGGGAGGGGTTTTGTGATCTTTATACTTGCCAAATAGGCGGAGGATAATAGGAGCGTGATTATTAAGTTTGGGTGGGTTATCGTTGGGCCAGGAACCGGATTTGATTAGTGATTTTGCTCTATCTGCGAGTTTCTTAAGTGGGTTTATATCAATTTTGTTCATTTGTAGTTTATTAATAGTGTCGGCCATCATTTTGTTATATTGGTTTCTATCAAGTATAGTGATTTTACCAGTTTTGTCAGTCATTAGGCAGGTAATGTCGCGATTATATTTTAGATCATTAAGGCATTGGATATCAGCTTTATCGCTATAAGTGTTATAGTTTGGTTTTTCAAATAATTTAATTGCTGTATTTCTGATATATGAAGGTTTTGGAGGGGGAATATGATCTAAGGCAGTTTCAATATGAGCGATAGTATCTAAGGGGTTGAAAGTATCGTTAAGGATAAATTTTGATCTTATTTTTAAAAGTGTATCTTGATGAGCATTTAATTTGTAGCTTGAGAGATTTAGATAAGGGTATGAATGTGGTGTGTTTTCAAAAATTACATTAGGTTTTTCCCGTTTTGTCCAAAATTTAAGTTTTTTGTTATGACGTTTTTGTAGGTTATAGTTATCTATATCTGTGAAATTTTTTATTTTGCCTATATAGGTCTCATAATTGTGGTTGTCTGTTGAATGTGCTAATTTTGCTGAAAGACTGTGATATTACCCTTTTAATTTATGAATATAACCAGCTTTTTGTCTAATATATTTCTTCAAAAGTGAAAATTCGAATTGGCGGACCATGTTTTTAAATTGGTGTTTGATGAATTTACTCTGTATTTTAAGGAATTTGGGAATAATTTTATAATATAAGCAATCCTCTAAGAAAGACCGATGAGCAATTTCACGGTTTAATTTTTTGGCATTTTTCTGTAGGCCGCGATAAATATCGTAGGGATTCATCCTAGTAGATATCACCAATAAAATTTTACAAACACAATACAGTGTTTAAATAAAATACATCACGCTATAAAAGGTAATTAAAAATTAAAAAATTTTTTTTAATGGTAAGTATATAAAGTTACGCAAAAATTGTCAATGATAAGCAAAAGTTAAAAGATTAAAACGCTAAAAAAGAGACCTATAAGGGTTAAAAATGAACAAAGGTAGAAAATAGTATTGAGATATTATAGTTAAAATGGAAAGAGTTGGTGAGAGCACAGCGTCACTCTTGGTGAAGAAACACAAAAATGAGATGAAAAGTAAGTCCGGATCAAAGACAATGTATTCAGTCATTAATCAAATTCCAATGGAACAAAAGTCCGGTATTAAAACATATTAAAATGGAACAAAAGTCCGGTATTCAGAAAACCTTTGTTTCCAGAAAACATGATTTATCTTTTTGGTCTGTTTGAACTTCTCATCATTCGAATTTCTTGCTGTATCAAGAAAAGAAATATAAAAATTAACCTTAAAATGATGTTTAGCATCACTTGTTGATTTATCAGCTGACTGCATAATTAAACTTCTTTTTCATGTTTCGTAATCGGGCTGGCTCTGACTCCGATGGGAATGATACCGCAATATTAATTTCTTCTGAAAATACCCCCTGTTTATCAAATCCGAAATCACTTTTACAGTTTCCAAGAAAATTTTTTTGTTTTTAGTAGTGCATTAGTAGTGGAGTTTGGGTCACATTTTCACCATTGGCGCGTCGTCCTTTGTTATGTACTGACAAAAACTTTCTTCATTTATTTTCTAATAGGAAATTAATATTTTTATACATGATCTGGCTTGTGTTCGTTGAGAATGGACAACTAGAACGAGGTGGAACTTTCAATGTTTGTGGGGAAAAGCTGTGCTATGATAGGCTACATTCCGCTGTTTGGGGGTTTAAAAGAAGACTCCTACAGAGTAAATTAGAGCTCCTCCAATACAGGCTGGCTCATCAGGCATTTTGTTTCCCACTCAGCGATTGTTGCCCACGCGGTCCAAATTTCAAGTGTTATCAAATCACATAAAATGGAGGTTTTGAAGCCGAAAATTCCTCAAATCATACCAGAACTGCTTTTAGAACGTTTAGATTTCCAACAGATGAAGAAAGGAGAAAAAAATGGTCTATTAATTGTCCAAAAGAAAATTGTACGCTTAGCTATCAATCACAAATATGAAGTGTAATTATGATATGTTTTCTTGCATTTTTTGTGTCAATTATTTGTTTTTATTGCTGTTTGATTATCTAAATGTTGTATTTTACAACCTACACTAATTTTCAACGTTTATAAATATCTAAAATTAACTAATTTAACAGCAACAGTGATGGCTACTTTTTAGAAGGGTTATAAGAAAATTTCGCCAAATATTACCGCCAAACTTATCAAGTACAAACAATAATTCGCTCTTCTGTTTAGGCAAACTCGTCATTTTAGGCGATAAAGACGCCGAGTAATATGTCTGCAACTAAACGTCGCCAAGCTATATTTCCGCTGGGCAACAATGATCAGCTGTGAGCCAGCTCGTGTTATAGGAGTCTTAGGGTAAATAAAAGAAAATCGTCAGGACTTTGAATGATGTCAGAGAGTCATGTCGTCTATGCGCTGCAGATTACCCATAGAATTTTCTCACATTGCAAGGATACATAAACTCAAAGTGAAACCGGAAGCATTTTCCATGTTCTGTTTATCAAAGCCTCAATCTTTATTTCTTTCATATCAAACTATTGTTTATTTACTAATTATTTTGGAAGATGAAGCAAGATTTTTGCTTATTCAGATTCAGGTGGAAAAATCTATTTTTTTTTTTTTTTTCAAATTATTATCCTGATAGTGTTTCTTTAGGATTCGGACGAAAATAACTTTTCAACTGAGCCTAATTTGCTTTGCTAATGATATTTTTTCTCTAATTTTCTCTTACAAAATTATACTCCAAAAATTTTTTTTCTGATAACAGTTAGTGTCAAGTATCAACTGTACTGAAAACGAAATTTCACATTTTATTACTAAGTTGAGCTACTAGAAAAAGAAACTATAACAGAATCACTTTGTAAAATTCCAAAAAGCCCCCACGCATAGCCCCTACAAAGTCACCTAGTCTAAAGAGCTAAAACTTCTTTCTAGTTAGAGCTAGCTTCCTTCAAATCTTATTATTATTATTATTATTATTATTTTCTTTTTAGGTCAGTTCAAAATTATAAAAAACATGATGTACAATTTAGACCCTTGAATGGAAAGTCAAAACTTTATAGTTCCAATAAAGTACAGCCCCATTAAATAATGACTCGGTAACTTTTAGATATAGTGTAAAGCTGTTAACAATTAGATAGACAGATTTAATGATGGACTGTTTTCAAAACTCAATTCGACGTTGTAAGTTTTTTAAATAAATAGATCGTTATTATGGTAAAATCAAGCCAGTTGTTGTCTTTCTCTAGCGCTTCTCATCAGATAAATTAGATTGATTTTGATGCCCTGAAAAGTCAATTCGAGGATTATCCATTTACTTCATTTTTACACGTCCAATTGAAAACGCACCAAGAAAAACTCAGTAAATGTTTCCAAGTCCTTTTAGTCCTTTCTAGACAAAGATTGTAAGTGTTTAAAATTTTCCCACAACATGAGTGCTGTGTTTCCAAGATTATATTTCATCTATTCTAAAGTGCCGTTAGATAGTAATAAATGAAATAGATCTTGTTGTCTGGATTGTGCCGCCCTCTAGATTTGAGTGCCCTAGGCCATCGCCTAGTTTGCCTATATGGTTGAGCCGGCCCTGTTGGTAAGTAGACCCATGCATGACCAAGTCGATACCTCGGGTTCACTCATCACTATTTTCATACAATCACAATTTTTAAAGTTTTTTGTTTTGGATTAAGTGCAGCCTCTAGTCATCTTTATTAAATAAATTTAAGATAACTCTCCATTCAAGAGCAAGTAGAAAAAGTAACACCACAGGTGCCACTAGAAAATTTCGTATCAGGATGATTTTTGAAATACTGAATTAGTTTGAACTAAAATGTGACAGTGAACTTATCATACTTGGATGATTTCGCTGGGCAAGTTACTATGCCATTTTGTTTCCAAGTTGCTGCCACTTAGATTGCCACTTGGAAATTTGTCATAAGAATAACTTTTGAAATACTGCACTGATTCGAACCAAAGTCGGACAGTAAACTTATGTTTCAAATATGTTGGATGAGTTTGCTGGTCAACTTGCTCAGTCATATTGTTTTCAAGTGGTGCTGGCAGACACTTGAAAATTTGTTGTCACGATAAATTTTGAAATACTTAATCAATTCAAACCAAAGTTGAACAATGGATTTATCATTCAAATATCTATGATTTCGGTGGGTAAGTTTCTCTGCAATTTTGTTTCCAAGTTGCGGCCACTTGAACGCTGCCACTTGAGAATTTATTATTGTGATAACTTTTGAAATACTCAATTTATTCAAACCAAAGTTGGACAGTAAACTTATCTTACAAATGTCGTAGATTAGTTCACTGAGCATCTTGTTCCGCCATTTTGATCCAAGTGGCAGCCACTTAATTTTTCAACATAACTTTTGAAATTCTGAATTAATTCAAACTAAATTTGTACAGTGCACTTATCTTTCAAATGCATTTGATAGATTTGTTTGCCAACTTGGCCTGCCATCTTGTTTCCAAGTGCCTCGACCACTTGAAAATTTCAAATTCACATAAAAAGGTATTTATGCTTGAAAATTTGTTTAAAATTCCATATGTACATAACCCACATCCATATTAATACCAAGTGCATTAATAATTTGTAAATGGCGGCTACTTGATAAGAAAAAAGAAATCAATCTACCCTTCTGAATGAGCTGGAAGGATTTGTTAAAACTTAAAATAAATCTCATTTTTAATGTAAACTCTTTGCTTTCTAAATAAATAAGTGAACATAAATTAACTTTCAACTGTTTAGTATTTTACTTTATTTTATCAAAGAAAGTCTTACGAAATTGAAAACCCCCAAAAATGGACAAAATTGTGAATTATTTTTTCATTTTATTATTATTATTATTATTATTATTTAAAAAAAAAAAAAAAAAAAAAAACGATTTAATGTTCATTTTAGCCAATCCTGTTATTAGTAGCATCACTTTAGGTTATCATTGTAATGTTCATAATACTTGTTAAAAGATTTTATTTTTTAATATGTATGTGGGTAAGTATCTTTTTATATATAACTTAAAAAATTTTATAGAAATCAAAGATTAACACAATCTTTTTAATTTTAACGACCTGGAAAATTAGCATTTGAACAATGAGTGATTGTGTTCAGGTATTTATTTTATTTTCAATACTGGAATTCCAGTATTCTGATCATTAAATTTATATAATGTAACTAAAATATAAACTTTATATGAGTACTAAATCTAATTAAAATTAATATTTTTAAGATCAAACCTCCTTGTAATAAATTATGTATTCTCTCCCCTTTGCAATCATTTTTTTCTTGCTAAAATTTCAGGTATTTTTGCATGATTCACAATCACTCCTTGTTTTATGTATTGGATTTTTTTTTTCTTCTTCTTTAAAATAAACACTAAATAAATTACAAAAATTAAATTTTCAATCTATATATATGTAAAAGAACACTTCCTGACTGATTGAGTGAGGGGGGTGATCTATCAACGCCCAGACCAAACCCCTGGACCTAGAAGCATGAAATTTTTGGACAATGTTCTTTCTATGACGTAGGTATCCACTAAGAAGCGATTTTACAAAATTCGCCCCCCAAGGGGGGGAGGGGGGGGCAAAACGGGATTCCACAAAATCCTTCATATCTCAAACAAAAAAACAGATATCCGTAAAATTTTTGCTTTAAAATATAGCTAATACAAATGTCAAAAAACCAATTTCTGGAATTTTCCAAATTTGGTCCCCAAGGGGGGGGGGGGGCAAAACGTGATTTCACATGCGTAAAACTTGATTTTGCATAATCCTATATATCTCAAACAAAAAAATAGATATGCGTGAAATTTTTGCTCTAAAATATTGCTAATGCAAATATCTAAAAACCAATTTCTGGAATTTTAGAAATTCAACCCCCAGGTGGGGCAGCAGGGGGGGGGGGGGGAGGGGGCCAAGGGGCAAAAACAAATAGAAATACAGTTAGGGCATTCAAAATTGATACAGATAGGTTTTAGAGGCCTGCAAGTCGAATGAGGATATTTTCGATTGTGTAAAGTTATTAGGAGGGGCATGAAGGGGGGCAAAAAATAAAAATAGAGTTAGATCATTAAAAATTGGTATATAGAGGTTTTCGATACCTACAAATCGATTGCGTATATTTTCGAAGTTGTAAAATTATTAGGAGGGGCGGGAAGGGGGGGCTATGGGGCAAAAACAAATAGAAATACAGTTAGGCCGTTCAAAATTGGTACAGATAGGTTTTAGAGGCCTGCAAGTCGAATGGGGATATTTTCGAAAGTGTAAAGTTATTAGGAGGGCCAGGAAGGGGGAGGGAGGTACAGGGGCAAAAAAAAAAGAAAATAGAGTTAGATTGTGGTTGAAATTAATATGCTGTCTCCATTTTTAAGGATATTTTTAATGTATTTTTATTGCTAAATATAAGTAGTCCTTAATTTTAAATAATTTATAAATAGAGTTAGATCATTTAAAATTGGTACATAGAGGTTTCCAATACCTACAAATCGATTGTGGATATTTTTGAATTTTTAAAATTATTGGGAGGGCGGGTAGGGGGGGAGAGTAGAGCGGCAAAAAAATAAAAATAGAGATATATCGTTAAAAACTGGTGCATAGAGGTTTTTGATACTTACAAATCGATTGTGGATATTTTCAAATTTGTAAAATTATTAGGATAGACAGGAGGGGGGGGGGGCGAAGTGGGAAAATAATAGAAATAAGGGTTAGAGCATTTTAGGAATTTTTTCCGAAGGCAGTGAGAACCCAGTGCGACATTTTTCCTACTCAGATTTTGTTTCTCTTTTTTTTCACGTGATAAAAATTAATGCAATTTTGAGAATTCATTATAGTGATTCATTTAAAAATAGGGACCAGCGAAGCGGGCGTTGCCTGCTAGTTACTAATAAAAAATGAAAAACACCATACATTTTGAAGTTGCATAAGCTTTACAGCAAGTGCCCTGAGTTTCCTCAGTGCTTCAATGATTCTTTTGTATGGTGTTTGAAGTTTAATTAAAAAAATTTTAACTTTCAGCAAACTTTGGCAGTACATACTAATTATTATTATTATTAAAATTAAAGTTTATGTTAGTGTTGAAAATGCTTATCTCTGTAAGATATATATTTACTAAAATTTAAAAAAAAAAAAAAAAAAAAAAAAACTTGTTTCATTGAGTTTGCTGTAGGATATATCTACGACTGGCGGCAATTTCATGTCTGCATAGGGCATAAGCTTTGCAATCTCATAAAGGGAACTTTTATTTGTTAGTTTTATGTTTGTAAATATCCTGAATAATTTAGTATTTTAAGTAAAATATACTTATTATTTCATTTCTTGATAAACTTTATAATCTTATGCAGAATTGTTTAACTTTTTGGATTTTCATTTCTTTTTTTTACTTTATAGTTCTTGCTCAACGAAACTATTTGAAAGACAAAGCTTTTATTAGCTACTTAAAATACTTACAATATTGGAAACGACCAGAATATGCCAAATTTATAAAGCAAGTATTCCACCTTTTTTATGTGAAATTTTTTTTGTGTGTGTGTTTCATCAATTTTTTTTTAATTGTGTGTGTGTTTCACGAAATGTTTTTTAATTCTGTTAGTTTAAAATAACAGTTTACAACAGGGCGCGAAATTTCCGCTCGCCAGCTCGCCAGTGGCGAGTGCAATTTTTAGTCTGGCGAGTAAAAATTTGGTCTAATCATAGATAGAATTCTTACACGATACAGTGACAGAAAACATTCTTTTTATAGATTTAAGTATGCTAAAATCTTGCAGTCTTATAACCTCATATTTAACCTCTCCTTTTTCTCTTCTCGGAGTGCCGTGTCTGCGTGTGCGCTGCCCGACGATCGGCCCAGCCTTGTAAAGGAAAAATTACAGTACATGCATAAATGTTTTAATCTCTTCGGCAGATTCGTTTCTCCCACAGTGATTTCTCCAAACAGAGTGAGAATAAGCGAGCAGAGAGCCTCTTTGCCCGTCACCCACTATCCCAGAGAAAAGAAATTAGAAAGTTTGCCTGTGCAATATTGGAGCATGCAAATGAGCCCGAGCCTTTTTAAAGATACTGCCTATGTTTATTTTCTTGAATAATGACCAAAAAACAGTTCACATATACCGGTGTTTTACTGAAACGCCAAGGATTTCCACTTGTAATGATTTGTAAGCAACAATTTTATCGAAAACGCTATTCCAAAATGGCTATTTAAAATGACGACAATGAACATGTTATACACATCAACATTCCGTCTTATTACAAAAATAAAACGGACGAAAAAAATTTCTGATTTAAAAAATTAAATAAATAAATAGATAAATATGGAAAATTAATCTTTCATAATAAAAAGATTTTCGCGGGATATTGTTTCTCAGAGGATATTTTCTTCTTCTTCTTCTTTCTTTTTTTAATGACTCTTTCCATTTATGTTATTAGGCATTTTAATCTTTTTCAAATTTCAAATACAGTATACTGTAATGACTTTTAATTATAGATGATTATGAGACATGAGGACATACGATACACTTTTAATATATATATAATTTTAGGCATATTTGTAAAAGCATTTCAAATGGTTAAAAAAAAAAAAAAAAAAAAAAGATATTTTTATTTTGTGGCGAGTAAAACTTTTTTTCGGCGAGTGTCATCTCAGTTGAAATTTCGGGCCCTGGTTTACAAGAGATATTTTATTGAAATTTTTATTTTTCCGACTGAGTGAAAATAATGCCTGGACCGGGACTCGAACCCCGGATCTTTGACTTACAAGGTCAAGGCTCTACCAATTGAGCTATCCAGGCCGACATCCCGGTCAGCATTACTCACTCAGACAACCTTTTTGGCAGAAACAATCTGGTCTATCATTTAGATAGCTCAACAGAAATAAGCCGCAGGAAATGGAAAACATCATTAAACAATGGGAGAAAGAAATACAAATTTTTTAATAAAATCACACAATCAACTGTGGAAGAAAATCATATTTTATTGAAATTTTTATTTTTCCGACTGAGTGAAAATAATGAGTGAAATTTCACTCAGTCGGAAAAATAAAAATTTCAATAAAATATGATTTTCTTCCACAGTTGATTGTGTGATTTTATTAAAAAAATTGTATTTACAAGAGATCCTAAGTGAAATTACAAAAAACAAAAATTTTTGAAATGTAATATTTTGAATATATAGGGGAAAGAAATCAAAAACTGCAAAATCTATAAATTATGTTACAGTAGAAGATCTTTGTAATGCAATTCTATATAATGCAATTCTCTATATAATGCACTACTTCTCAGACATAAACAATGAATTTTGCAGTTGCAAAACTCTCTGTAAAAAAATTGTTACTGTGCAAAAAACTTAATGTGATATATTTTTCATTATCTCTTTAAAATTCAGAACTTTTTAAAGAAAAAATTGCCTTTTTTTTTTTTTTTTTTTTTTTTTTTAATGAGTCATATAATGAATGATTTGGTACAGACATATGTAGGCTATGTTTATAAAATAAATTTAACCTCAAAACTTATAATCCACCTAATTTCTGTTCCAAAGAATGTAACTTAAAAATACCCATTTTGTTTTGATGTGTTCCAACATATTTGGCCATGTTTACAAGATTAGTTTAATGACATGTGAAATGTAATCCATATAATGCAAAATTCTATATAATGTAAAACCTTGTGTTTTTAGGTTTGCATTATAAAGATCTTCTACTGTATTATGTAAACAGTGACAAAAAATTTAATAAATATTAACTTAAGTTTTTATCAGAATAGATCTTTAAAAAAAAAAGATTGGCAAATATCTGTTCATGGTTAATCTTTCATCTTTAGATATTTTGCCAACTGCAATGTTATATAGTACATTTAATTTAGTTCAGCAGAGTATCTATGTATCTAATAAAATTTTTAATAGCATTTTGGACTCTTTAAATAGTATTTTGACATTCATTTCAAAGCATTGCAGCTTTGTTTATCTTTTATGACAATTTTGTACTATTAAATGACTTTTATCCTTGATAATAGAAGATTGCAATGATCTCAATGCACCCAGCTCAGTTATGCAACAAATTTTAATACTTTTTGTTTTTAGTACCAACGAACTTTCTTAATCCTTTCAAGGGCAAAAGATGCAAGGAGTAATATGCGTTTTGTACCAAGTTCCCATCCCTACATTGGCTAGGAGGTCTATTCACCAATTTTAGAAATCTTTCTCTATTAAATTTACATACATCAGTTAATATTTATACAGATTTTATAAGTAATCACAAGTCTTCTGATGTATATGGATTCAGTATATAGCCATTGTATAATATACTTGAGGGCAATTTTGAATTTTTAAGGACACATTTTTACTTTCTTATAGAAAGTATAGTAATCCCGATTTGCAAAATGGATTTTGTATCTTGCATAGCTCAAAAACTAATGATCATCGAATGTTGCAAATTTCTAATTGTGACTCTCCTGACATCTAGTTAAACATCTGCAACTTTCGTCGTAGTATGCGCTCCCGTTTTAGAAATATCTATGACATTACATGATTTTTCGTGATATCTGTTTGTATGTACGTACGTGTGTGTATGTCACATAATTAAAAAACAGTTTGGTGTAGGAAGTTACAAATTCGTATGTAGGTTCGTTATAACATCTAGTTGTGCAACACCCTTTTTGGACTTTCTGTGGCTTTTCTTTTTGGAGATACAGTAACTGCCGCTAAATAAACTCAGTGGTTAATAAAATCAGCCGCTTAATCCGATCAAATTGCCAGGACCGGAATCAAATCAATAAGAACTACAGTCTGTAACAAAAATCTCCGAACACTTGCAAAATTTCCTATATAAAAAAAATACCCTTAATGCAGTTTTGTGAAATAAATCCTTGTCGAATCCTGTTCTTAGTCAGTCTAAAAAACAGGATTCGATAAGGATTTATATAACAAAACTGTATTAAGCATATTTTTTTTAAACAGGAATTTTTGCTAGTGTTCGGAGATTTTTGTTACCGACTGTACTTTTGAAGCCGCTGCTTAATAAAATCAGCATCGCTGTTTAACAAACTCAAAAATATCTTCTCAGCAGCCAAAAATATCATTTATGCACAGTATATATATATATATATATATATGTTATTTACATTTTGATTTTTTTTTTTATAGATATAAAACGAAATTAAAGCACAACAAACCCTCCATTATCACTCATTGTCGAAGATTTTACACTTGCAGCACAGTTACAAATTAAACACGCCCCATAACTTATCTCCATAACAATTTCAAGGAACGTATTCTTCAAAATGCAGTAATAAGTTATAAATTTGATTTGAAATGATATATATATGTATTTTTTTAATTTCTAATTTTTAAAAGGCGATTTCTAGTTCTTATTTTAAGATTACTACAATTCATGAGGTTTAAACGGAAATATTTTAAATTAGAACTTTTGGTAAAGTAATGATTTTCCTCAAAGGACAGTGCATAAGGAACTTGGAATGTGTTTAATTTACTTATATCGAAAGAACAATTAATTATCTATCAAAAACTAGTTGATATTGTTTACTAATACCATTATTCGTTACTTTTTTACTTTCTTCTATATGTAATATAGAGAAAGTATTGGATTCGCGAAAATTTTCGACCTCCGTTTTTTGATGGATTTACACGTTTTGGGATGTCTAGATTACGAATTAATAGTTTTTAGAAAATGTCTGTCTGTCTGTCTGTATCATTTTTTTTGTGGACGCTGTATCTCACGAAACAATGAATGAAAATTCACTAAACTTGGTATTTAGTTGCACCCTGACATGAACTGGTGCTGATTAGATTTGGGGATCAATAGCTCAACAGGTGGCGCTGTGATTGCATTTTATGCAAATTTTTAACATGGCAGCATAGGACAAAATTCCATATAAATGGGCATAATGAGAGTTATTTTAAAAGTTGTGATTGTAAAATTAATATGAATTATTAATAGTAGTAGGTAACTAGGAAAAAAATTTTGTGCATGTGGGGGCATCGGTTTCCCCCCCCCCCCTCCCCCGGGGGGAAGTAAATTTTCAAGATGGGTATCTTTCGAAAGGTCTCGTTGATAATAGTAATAGTTAACTGGGAAAAAAATTTTGTGCATGTGAGGGCATCAGTTCCCCCCCCCCCCCCCCCCCCCCCCCCCCCCCAGTGGGGCGGGTGGGAGGGAAATACCATCCCGGGAGGGCAAAGTTTCAAGATGGGTATCTTTCGAAAGGTCTCGTCAATACCTTTAAAACGAATGGTTGAACCATAAATCTGTGATAATTTAAAACGAAGTTATCGATTTTTTTTTTTACTTTCAACGAAAAAAAACTTTGAAAAAAAAAATATATATTTTTTTTTTTTTACGAAATTTGACCAAACTTGGTATTTAGTTGGTCCCCGACATAAACTGGTGCTGATTACATTTGGGGATCAAAAGCTCAACAGGTGGCGCTGTGATCGCAATTTATCTAAATTTTTAACATGGCAGTATAGGACAAAATTTCGTATAAATGTGCATAATAAGAGTTATTTTAAACTTGTGATTGTAAAATTAATATGAATTATTGATAATAGTAGTATGTAACTAGGAAAAAAATTTTGTGCATGGGGGGCATCGCTTCCCCCCCCCCCCCCCCCCCCGGGTAAATTTTGAAGATGAGTATCAGATCTCGTCAATACCTTTAAAACGAATGGTTGAACTATAAATCTGTGATAATTTAATACAAAGTTATTGATTTTTTTTACTTTTAACAAAAAATAAATAAAAAATAATAAAAAAATCGCTTTTTTTTTTTTTTTAAATATTGTTACTGATTAAATATGTATTACTTTTAACAACAACAACAAAAAAAAAAAATCGTATATATATATATATTTTTAATATTGTTACTGATTGAATATGTATAAGAAAATATAGAAGAAAGTCTTGTGGTGGCCACAACATACTAGTTAAATTTTATCCCAAATTCAGGAAAGTAATTTTTTTTACTTGAGTGCAAGAACGTGCGCCGGATATAAAAATCAGCTGCTTAATAAAATCAATTTCGCACAGAACAAATGTGATTTTAAAAGCGGCGGGAACTGTATTTATGAAAATTATATTCATAATGACCAAAAATACAAAGGTTTTTGCCATTATATATGCAGATCTGCCAACTGCTCTGAATAATTCGTAGTTGCTATGAATTTGGACCATAAACTACGACGCTATGAAAATCGTCTCAAAACTAAGAATTTTTATCTAACACCAAAACTGCAATATTTCTGACAATGTTTTGCCTTGCGATTTTCAATCTTTCTCCATCCATGCCATAAATGTCTATTTTCATTTTAAACTTGCTTTATTAGATTCTAGAATGTAAATATAAAAAGATAGAATTGTTAAATATTTCTCATTCTTGTATTTTTTTGTGCCCTCTTCCTCCTCACACCCCACCCCACCCCCTAACGATCGTCAAATAAACGCTTCGCGAAAACATTGGGATTTCTAAACTTTTTCCATCTGCTACATAAATGTCAATGTTCTTTTACTTTTTTAGATGCTAGAACCTATAAAGAAGTATAATTGTTCAATATTTCTTACTCTTTTTTTTTTTTATACATCCTCCTCCCCCCCTTCCCTAGCCAGGGACGGACTGGCTCAATTTGGTCCACCTGGCTACAAGATATTTTGGCCCACTCACTCCATAATGGGATATAAGGAAGCCTTCCCTATCGGGGCACAAGGTAGAGTCACAGAAACCCAGTTATTTTTTAATAAAGTCATAATTTTATAGTATTTTACTTAACCTTCCACATTAATATAAGTTTTATAAATACAAACATATTTTTTATAAATGTTTGAAATTGTGATTCATTTCTTCTGTCTCATGGATCAGCCCCTAATACAGTATGTTCCAGAAAACTAACGCTAGAGCGTTAATGGGATACATTTCTGATTCTTCAGAAAATATATTTTTAGTACTAAGTTTTGTTCACAACAGTATTAAAATCACAATGCTATCTAAATGATGTTCAATGACAAAAAATTCAATTAGGTTATTTTTAAATAAATTTTTATTTTTAAAAATTATAGGAGTAGTTCTCTGAAGTTACTGCAGGGAAGCGAACAATAACTATATTAAATGGTATGTTAATAAATTATAAAGATAAATTGATGCAGGTGGTAATTTTAAACGAGTTTAATTTTCTTTGTAGGAAATTATTGAGCTCTAAATTAAAAATATCGGAATACATCCAGTTACAAAATATAGCATCAAAGACTATATTATGTTAAAATGTAAAGTAGTATATTTTTTTAATTTCCTTTTATCAAAATAATTTCATAATAATGAGTTTTTTCGGATGATGATGTGTCCCACTAGTGGCTGAGAGGTTTTGCTATATAAAATATATGTTAAACGAGTTTAATTTTCTTTGTAGGTAATTATTGAGCTCTAAATTAAAAATATCAGAATACATTCAGTTATAAAATATAGCATCAAAGAATTATATTATGTTAAAATGTAGAGTAGTATATTTTTTTTATTTGCTTTTATCAGAATAATTTCATATTGAGTTTTTTCGGATAATGTGTGCCCCACCAGTGGCTGAGAGGTTCTGCTCTCAAAGCTGGTAGATGTGACATGTTGGATTCAATCCCATATAGTGCTCACTGATGCTGCCCTTTAAAGTTTTCCATGTTTGTTTTTATTTTTTCCTTCTCGAAACTTGCGTAAATATGGGCTAGGGTCCCGAGAAAGTTCCCCCACAGAGGTTACACCTTGTTTCGGATCCTTAATACACCTACACCTTAGGATGATGGTGATCTTTATGGCGTTTTATACATTTTATCACAAACTTATCCTTTGAAAAATTTCATATTATAATCTAAAGATATATAAAATAAAATATAAATGTAAAAAGCAAAACAAATTTTGTGTTAGTTTTTACTTTCTTTTATATATATAGATATATGAAATTTTGGATTTGTGAAAATTTTAGATTGTTTTACGCATTTTGAGATGTCTAGAACATGATTTGATCATTTTCGGAAAATGTCTGTCAATCTGTCTGCCTGTGTATGTGTTAGAACATGAGTATAATGAATTTTGTGGACACTGTAACTCCCAAACCAATGAACGGAATTTAACCAAACTTGATATTTAATATGAGCTTCACCTAAACTGTTGCTGAATCTCTTTTGGGATCAGTTGTTCAACAGGTAGCGCTGCCATCAAATTTACGTAAAAAATTTTTAACATGGCAGTACAAGACAAAATTTCGTATAAATGTACATGATGAAAATTATTTTTAACAAATGATTTTGAAATTAATATTATTGTTAATAATGGTAATGAACTTGGAAAAAAATCATGTGCATGTATGAGCATCGCTTCTCTCCCCCCCCCCCCCCCCCCCCCCCCCCCCCCCGAGGGGTGTAAATTTTCAACATATGTAGCATTCAAAAGAACTCATCAATACCTTTAAAATGAATGATTGAACCATAGACCTGTGATAATTTTAAACAAAATTATGGTTAAATTTATAAGTTTATTCATCAAACCTGGAAGTTCATTTCAGAAAATTATGGAGTGGAAGGCTGATTTTTTATACCAACTATGTGAAAATTACCAGAGCCGGGAATCGAACCCAGGCCTTCTGCTTTACGTGCAGTGACTTTGCCAATGAATGTTATGTGAGAAATGCCTAGCTGGTAATCAGCCAGGGTAGCTCGATGGTTTGAGCATCCGCACATAAAGCGGAAGGTCCGGGTTCGAATCACGGCTCTGGTATTTTTCACATAATTGGTATAAAAAATCAGCCTTCCACTCCATAATTTTCTGAAATAAAATTATGGTTGTTTCCATTATTAATACAAAAAAGGACTTAAGGAAAAAAAAAAAAAATCCTCAGATATTTTCTGATTTGCTCGAAATTGATTTTCTTTGTGCATTTAGTGTATACTTTTCTGTGATCAAATCTTCTGAATTGATCATGAAAAATAATTTTAATAAACAATTTGTATTGTGTGAATTTGTATAAAAAATATAGAAGAAAGTCTTGTGGTGGCCACAACATACTAGTTTGTTTGATAAATACGAATTGTATATGGTAAAAATAAAATAAAATCATGACAAATGATGAATGTGATTTTATTATTGAAATTGAACTCTTTTACAGTATAATAAAGTTCTATATTTAGAAATACATTTTGGTGGTAAAAATTTAATAATTCTTGACTTACGTCAATAATCTGATGTGGCACTCACATGAGTTTCTCTCACTGCATTTCAATATTTTAAAGATACATTGCAGATTAAGGGGTGAAATAACAAGAACTATATACTAACATAAATCTGTCTGAAAGGGGCTGCCACCTCCCCTCAACCTTCGTTTAAAAATAGTAAATACCTTTATATAGAATTCAAAATTTTTAAGTTACGCTGATAACAAACATACATGATCAAACTAGAGGTCAAGACTCGCGGTCGCCACTCGCTATGTGGCGACCTAATTTGAAAAAGTTGCGATCCAAAAAAATTTCTGTAGCCGCCAATCAGACATGCGGTTTTTTCGCGATTTTGAGGAAATCTGTGATTCCCCTCCCTCCTCCCCCCCTCGCCTAATTCGTGCAATTTTGCGAATTAACTTCTTCTGCTTTAAAAGAAAAAATGCGGATATCGTCCGTTAAAAAAAAAAGAAACCCTATTAACGATCGGACATTAAATTCGCTACGGAAGCCACCCAATTCATAATCTTTCTCCATCCACAACATAAATGTCAATATTCATTTTAAACTTGCTTAATGAGATTCTAGAACCTATAAAGAAATAGAATTGTTAAATATTTCTAGCTCATGTAATTATTTTTCCCCTCCCCCCATTTTCTTCGAACTAGTGATCGGCGATCAGATGTTCTGCAGAATTCTTTTGTTTCCCAGTCTTTCTCCATCCATAACATAAATGTCAATATTCATTTTAAACTTGGTTTGTTAGATTCTAGAAGTAGAACTGAAAGAGTTTAATATTTCTTACCCATGTAATTAATTTTTACTCGCCCCCCCTCCCCCCACACACACATCTCCAGATAGTGATCAGTGATTAATTCTAGAAACAATAAAGAGATAGCAGTGCTCAATATTTCTCATATATGTAATTATTTTTAAACTTCATTACTGAACTTGATAAATCTACTTATTTTTTCTCAATTAATTTAAATATTCATATTTAATATCTATTCCAAAAGTTTAAACATGGGAAAAAATTTAGACTAAATTTTCCAGGTCGGAAATTTTTTTCTAAATCAATTTAAGAAAATTAATACTCAGTTGGTTTTATGCATATTAGAAACAGATAATTAAGTACTGTAGCTTTTTTTAGATATGTATGATTAATGTACATAAATAAAAATCTTGTTTGATTTTTTTTTTTTTTTTTTTTTTTTTTTTTCCCTTGTTGACATGGAATTTTAATAAGGTTTTATGTGGATACAAAACTTATTGCAATAATATTAAAGAATTGTTTTGTGCTGATGAAAAGAATCCTGAAATTTTTAATAAAACTGTTTAGGTAGTTAGGTAGTTAATTTATTAAAAGTGACGTTATCAATGTTCAATCAATTAACTAAACAATCATGTTAGCAAAATATTTTCAGCTAATTTCTAATTTTAACAATCGCATGTCTGTTAATATAATTAAATCTCGGAAAAATACCAAAAAAGTTTTTTTTGCCCCCAGAATGAAAATAATTTTGTTTTCTTCTAATGCTAATCACATCTATTTTCCGTATGGAGATGTCACATTATGTGAAATTTATCAAATGAATAAAATTTTTGTATTTCTCTTTCAATAAGACAAAGTAAATATTCTTGCAAAACACGAATTGTGTATGAGAAATAACATTATTTTGTTAGTGTGTCATCATTATAGCCTGCTGTTTTCTGTATCAAAATGAAATTAATACTTAACTACGAAAGTCCATATATTTTTCCTCATTACTAAAACTTTAAAATTTTCTTTCTAATACTATAGTTATTAATAGCATTTAAAAGTTGCATTATATGCTACTATAACTACCTTATATGTTTATAAAACTCACTCTTAAAATATGAATAAGAATAAAATTATAAACACTCAAAGGAAATTGAAACAAGATCATATCTTCTCTCAAAAATCGAATAATTTTACAATGATTTGATTTCTCAGCTAATTTTGTCTTTCTCCCACCTGCTTTCATTTCAGATATTGAAAATTTTAAACTCGAGAAGTATGAAAGTTTAAAAAATATATATTTTTTTTTCTAACAATATGTAAAGGTTTTTTTTTAAATCTGTGGAAGTGCATAATTTTTTTTTAAATTATTATTAAAATAATACAATAAAGGCCACTATTTCATAATTTTCCGACCACATCATATGTGTTTTATGCCTTTATATGTATATTAGATATATATTTTTTAATTATGTGTGTGAATATCAGGTATAACATCGACTCGCGAGTGGCCACTGAGTTAATCATGTTCAGTGGTCACTGGCCACGTACAAAAATTGTAAGTCTTGACCTCTAGATCAAACGTTATAAAATTTGACATTAGCATTCAAAGAACCTCAAAAAGCATAAATACACAAAAGCAAATACTGAAAATTTAACTTAAAAAAATACTTTATTTATCACGTAGGTAAGATAAATTAATTTTCATTCCTAAGCAGTTTCCTGGATGTAAAACATTTCCACCAATTACATTCAATAGAAAATAATACTTTTGCTTAATTATTGGTAGGCCTGTATGTCGTCTATAAATTATGTACACACCACATTGTGCACATAAAATATGGTCCTACTTTAATCGCACACAGCACAACCTGAAATGCATTTCTAGCAATTTCCTAACATAGTCTCACTATATTCTAAATCTTTTAGGTAGCCCTGTAAACAAATGAATAATTTTTAAAGCTGATTCCACACAAAACATGCTTTCATGTATATAACAAATGTTAAGTGCAGCCTATAGATGTTAAACTGCATACCCATCAAAAATTCCGACCTTATTTGTAATGTACTAGAATTTTTTTAGATGTCTCTGTACATGAACCATTTATTTAATCTCAATGAAAAGTTTAGTGTCCCTATAGGATACAGATTTAAGATAGAGAGTTTTGAATTCCTGCTACTATTTGTTCTTGAGATATGCTGATACCACACACACACACAGTCCAACCGCTTAAAACATTATTTTCGTATTCAGGGGAGCTTAAAACATGTAATTATAACAAAAACTCACTTCTGAAAATTTGACCTAAAAACAGTACTTTCTTTGCCATATATGAGCCGCTCAGTGCACACATCGATTAACTCCATAAAACAAAAAGTTGAGAAACGCGATGATGTAATGTATATTGTTTTTTAAAATTCCTCTGATAATATGAATTCAAATATATAATGTAGAATGCATAATTGCAGATATAGCTTTCATCTAACGGTGTATAAAATTAATAAGAAAGAATAGCCAACAAACAATCGTCAGTAATGTTACAGTTTTTATGTGACTGGTGGAGTTAATCGATTTGGCAACTGAAAAAAGTAATAAAGTTAAATTAAGTCTTTACATTTTTAAGTTTTTTATTACAGAAAAAGTTAGTTATTATACATTTTTATCACAGCTTTTCCATAAGAATGTATGTTGTCAGTTCTGTTATATTATAATTTTTGTAATTAATTCATAGCAGTTTTATGTCAGCGGCATTATTCTTTGGGATGATTCAGCAATATTATAAATAATGTCTTCTTCATCAGCTGTATGCGAGGATTCGTCATTTCGATTTGTTGACAATTGTATATCCGCCCGTCACTCACCTGATAAGTGTCTCTAAAATATTTTTTACAAACGGGAATATCAAGTCTCTCTTTTCGAAAGTAATATGTAAACGAATGTAATCGTCGTTCTTTAGTTTCATTCGTAGGGCGCCTTCTTTTTATTTCGTTAACTTTGATACAACCTCTTAAGAAAATATTTTGGTCAAGTTGACTATGTAAACTATAAAATACTTTCATGGCAGCCTCTCTCTCATCCGAAATAATTTTTTGATTGCAATTTTGACGGCATCTGCATGGTATATCGACAAATGTTTTTGCAGATATTAATTTTCCTCCCCTATTCCTGTATGCCAAACCTTTTATCCTGTTATGCTTTTGTAAATTTCGTATCCATTTAACAGGATTACGACTTCTTTTCCTCCCAATCAATGTGTTTGTTGGGTTTGTACTGTTGCAATCCGACGAATCCGAGGAAAACGATAAACGTCTTGGACCAGACTTTCTGTTGATAAATCGTATTGAAGAATCATCACTGCTTTCCTCACTCACATTATTAGTCTCACTCATCTTGATTATAACGGTATAATATTTATTTCTTTAAAAACAATCTGGGAGTAATGTTGAAAAGACTAAGAAGTACAGAATAACATTCAGCGTGCGAGATCACTGCTATACTAACTACCGTTTGCATTGCGCTTATTTTTATCTGTTTACCGATGCGATTTTGTTACGAATATTATTGAGAGGGAGAGAGCATCTTCCGCTGTTTAAAAACAAATAAGCGTCGATGCACGGCCAGAACAGATACAGCGTTACCGAAACGATTTACATTAGAGTATGGAGTTAATCGAAATGGCTTCTGAAATAAATTACTTATTATTCAATGGCCAAACAAAATTTGCCATTTAACGGTGCTAATCTTTATTATTCCGGAAAGTTATTATAAATACAAAAAGTTATGATTATACCAAGTGCTTTGACATAAAATTTAAGATTTTTCAAAAAGTAGAGTTAGTCGATGTGTGCACTGAACGGCTCATATATGGGTTAGAGAAAGTAAAATTTTGACTTAGACAATAATTTCTCTATAGTGATGTAATCACATTTTATACAAATGTGGTCTAAAAACTCTAAATTGATGTGCAGAAGCAATATAGTTAACCTTATGATGACACATTGAAATCTTTAGTTGTCAACATTAATACTATTTGTTTACTAAATTAACTTGAGAAACGTAATTTTTAACGAGTCGATTTGAAATCCTTTTAATGTCATAAATTTAAAAATAACACATATGGATGAGGTTTATGAATAATTTGAAATGATAAAAGCTTTTATAATTTTGAACACAAGCCTTAAAAAAAAAAAAAAGGACATTTAAAGAACACTTAAAAGATAAATACAATTTTAAATTTTTAGGCACATTTTATAAATCACAAATTTGAAGCATTTTATGTGGGTCCACAGGAAATTTCACTTGATAAATAATATCTAAGTTAATTATAAATTATATATCAATAAAGGAGGTGGCTCAGGTACAACAAAGATTATAGGTGTCAATTTATTACGAATTGCCCATTCTTTATATCATTACTTTTTAATACTACTCTTTGTAATATTTATATGGAATTAAATAAGATGAAGATTATTATTTGTAAAAATTGGTATGAAAATTATTAATGTTCCATATTAAATTGGCAGCTATAACCAATATCTATCATCTTAATCACATGCACCATGAAAAACTTCACAATCAGTTTAAAAAAATTTTAATGATTTGTGAACTGTTTTTATTTTTTAAACACTGACTTAAATATTTAGAAGATAAGTTAGGTTGTCTATTATTTTATCATAAGGAAAAATTAAAGACCTTTCAACGTACAAAAATAAATAAAACCTTTTAAGTGTTCTTGTCCAAATTGAGAACGCAACCGAATTTTAATTACTTTCATAACTGAATTTTTTTTTTCACTATGCACTTGCGTACATGAAAGGATTTATACATACTTGTAAGCTATATATGAAATATAATGGATAAAAAAGAAGTACGAATTAATGTTTTTATATTTTAAATTATTATTTTCATATTTTCAGGGTATTCTGTTTATATTTCAAAGTAATATTGCAAAATAAATTAAAGGAGATTGCATATTAGTGCTGTAACACTAAAAGCATAAAAAATAACAAATGGGAATTTACAATCGCAATCATCATTTGAAAAGAAATAAGTTAATCATTTAAGTATTTCGATATCTGGAAGTATCCTATAAATAAATTTAATGAGCAATAGAAAAATATCTGGGTGCCGGAAAAATTCAATTAAAAGAATAAAAGATTTATGATTCTAAATTAAGGGTTGATTACTTATGTCAAAAAGAGAGCAATAAATAATTGTATTAATGACTTGGCGAATTGGCAACTTTGGCGTGTTAAGGCTCCAGACTGTCTGTGAAAAACGAAAGTACAACCAATAAGACACAAAGATAAGTTTTTGTTATTAAAGGGATAGCTAATTATAGAAAAGGGGTTGAAATTAGAAATATGCAAAATTACAACAAAAATTAAGGGTTTAAACGGTGGAACTCGCCAAAATTTGTGAGCTTGAATGAACTATCAGCTGCTAAGAACTAATTAAGAAGCCGGCCTCGGGGTCCGGTCCCGAGGTTCGGAAATGGTCCGGAAAGACTACGGTGATTTTCAATTATAACGTCCAACTAAACCCCAAATTGGATTACATACTTAACAGCCAAACTGTCCATTGCCTTTATAGTCCTTATAATCTATGGATATTCAATAAAAAGAAGTGCCAGAAATGAAGTCTGTTTACTTGGATCCACGACTGTACACCAGCAGTACATCCCAGCTATTTTATTATTTTACATATATAATGGGATATACATTGGCCCATAAGAGTTAAGTTCGTGCAGTAATGCTAGAGCACAGATGATACATGTTGCACATTTTCTTTTAGCTTTGTTCTTCAAATATGCTGATAACATACACAGACACCCACAGAACACCACTATAAATCTGATTTTCGAATTCAGAAGACCTCAAAACGTTCAAATATATTAAAAGTACCATTTCAAAAATTCTATCAAAAAACAACACTTTTTCTGCCATACATGGGTAAGAGAAAATAATAAAGAAAAACAGAAAGAAGAAGAAAAAGTATTACAATATTTTAAAACTTAAAGATATTTTCCCTTAAGAAGAAGGAACCCACTAGCGGCTCTGTGCTCAAAGCTGATAGATGTGAGGTGCCGGGCTCAAACCTAGGTCGTGCTCGTCGGCCTAGCATTCAGACTATTCCGTGGTTTTTTCCGAAACTTACATAAATATGGGCTAGGACCCTTTAGAAAGACCCTGAGAGCTCTCCCCCTTGGGCCTGTGACCCTAGTGCGGTCAATTGGCCTTTAATCCCCACAACCCAACCCAACTCATTAGAAAAACAGGGGGGTATTAATGAACATTTTGCTCTTCACTTCTTGCTGTTAACTAGAATTGGCCAGCCCTTTACACAAAGCATTCAGGGTATATGTACTGCGCCCTAGTTTTGTTCCACTGTTGTAAAGATTATTTTTAATTACTGACAAAAAAATTTTTTTTTTGAAGAATCAAGAGAGTGATTCTGATATAAGTATCTTACTTATTCTGATATAAGTATCTTTAATAATGCATTCTTTAAACCATAAATTTTCACATATTTATACCAAATCACTAGTCGAGAAAACTTAAAGTTCACAGATTTCAAATGCAAAGCACCCAACGTGAAAACTGCGATTTTCAACTAGGCGCAAGTTCGTGATCTATGCTTCACAATTCGGAAGTGTAGCCTCCATTGAAGCGAAAAAAAATTATGGGCCAAATTATGTACCGTATAATTTTTTTTACTATTCTATCATTTGTTTAGATGAATGGTCAATATCATTATATATATCTTGTCACTATTTTTTCCTGAAGAATTAAAATTTAGCACCAATAACGCATTTTTTTTTCTCCTGTTCATCTGCCCCACAGTCTACGTAATTTGGCTGTTGGCCCACCTGGTGATCGCCGGGTAGTCAGGTGGGCCAGTCCACCCCTGCCCCTAGCAATCGATGATCAAACGCCTACAGAAACTGTTGAATGTGTTTATTATTTATATTTTAATGTTTTAAAACAATTATCCCAATGCTACCGTAAAATCCTGATTATAAGCCCCCCCTTGAAAATAAGCCCCCTCACCACTTTTAGGCAATTTTGGATTTTTTGCATAATTCTAACCCCGCCCCCCTCTCCATTTTTTTTTTTTCATTTTGAGTAAAAATTTATTTTCTGAAATCTTATGTATATTTAATGATTTTAATAAATGTATTCTTTTAAAATATTTTTTTACAGCAAAATTTATTAACTCACTTTTTCTCCTTCTGTATTTACTTATTTACACTCATGAATACAGTCCTTTAGTGTTGACTCTAGAACAAAAGGGCCGCTGGGGGGAACTCGATAAAAGGGCACTTTAATACCCTCAAAAGGGGCACTATAATAATCTCAAAAGGGGCACTATAATATTCTCAATAATTCAAAAAGGGCACTATAACATCTTCATAATATATCACTTACAAAATGTAGCCCCCCCCCCAAAAAAAAAAAAAAAAAAAAAAAAACTTACTAATTTTTTTTATAGCAGCAATGTATCAAAGGTATAAATAAATAAACAAAATAATGAAATTTTAAAAGAAAAGAAAAATCAGATATAAAAAAAAAAAAGCTTGTACAAATAATATTATATCATAGAATGCACCAAGACAAAATCAGATTTTTATGAGAAACAATTTTGAAAATTTTTTACATTTTTAAATGATATCACTTACAAAATGTAGCTCCGAATTTTTAGTTGCTATTTGGTATACTGAATATTCATTATTCAGTAATAATCAAACATTTAGTGCATGCCTATTCAAAAGAAACATGTTTAATTACAAGAACAAGACAATTGATGTGAAAATAATTTCAATGCTATACTTTAAACAGATACAAAAATTGAATTTTTTTAAACAAAATCTTAAATTTTTGGAGTAATAATAAAGTCAAAATAATGGACAATTTTAATAGTTTGGATATTAGAAAATGTAATAAAACTGAATCTACAATAAAATATTTGAAACTGTACAACATTAAATTCAATTTTAGTGCAAACTAACAGCCATGAACTTTTCTGAAACTTTTTTTTTCTTTCTTTCTTAAGATTATTGCTAAATATACCTCAAAAATCGAGAGTTTCTCGTAGAGGAGAGGGGGGGGGGAGGTAGAATTACGTTTTTACCGTTAATTAAATAAATATGCTATTTTTCCCGTATTTGACAGAATTCGCGATATTTTTACGACCGATTGCCGAAATTTTTAATTATTTCCCTGCAAATTTACAAAATCTACTTTTAATAGCAAATAATTGCTAATAATATACTATAATTTTGAATCTAATTGATAAAATTCACTCTTCTTTCAAGGATGATTCCTAAAATTCGCGATATTTTTGCGGTTAATTATATCGAAAATGGTGTTAATTATTAACGAAATATACAATTATCTGGCTGCTAATCGATGAAATTTGAGCCCTTTTTAAAGCTACATCCCCCAAATACCAAACTTTGCTGTTAATCGATGAAATACGCACTTTTTTCAAAACCTAATCCAGAAATATGTGAAAATTTACAGATGAATTAAAAAACACCGGATTATTTCACAGCTAATTGTCAAAAATTACGTTTACTCGGAACTAAATTATTTTTTTCTCCTAATAGGTAAAAATTGCGCATTTTTTTTTCAAAGCAGATTTCTGAAATATGCGATTATTATGCGGCCGATTGTCGAAACACGCTATTATTTAGCTACTAATCTATGAAAAATGCGTTCTTCTGAAAGCTGAATCAATACTCAACTATTTTGCCACTAATCAATGAAATTTGCATTTTTATTTTTTATTTTTTATTTTTTTTTTTTAAGCGGAATCTCGGAAATCGGGAATAATTTTGAAGTAGATTTCGCAAATACGGTATCGCTTACCCACTAATAAAAAAAAAAAAAAATTACGTTTTATATGCTATCATTTGACTGCTAGCCAATAAAGTTTTTTTTTTTTTTTTTTTCCTCTAGTTGATTTCAGTAAATCGCGATACATTAGTAACCGATAACGGAAACACGCAATCATTTCGCCGCTAATTAACAAAATTTATGTTTAATCGCAATTAATCGCTGAAAAAGGCTTTTGATGCTAATCGATGAATTTCTTGCTTTTTTCAAACATGATTTGCATTATACGTATAATTTTGTGGCTTTTTATAAAAATACGGAATTATTTTACAGCTAATTTTTAAAATTACGTAATCGTAAACTAATTGCTAAAATAGATGTTATTTTTCTAAAAATGTGTAATTATTTAGTCATAAATCAGCTTTTTTTTTTTTTTTTTTTTTTTAATTTGATTACTGAAATGTCATTTTTTGCGGCTGATTTATAAAATACGCAATTTTCTTGACAAATCCATTTTAAATCCGACGATTTTTGTGAAAGTCCCATTTCCAGATATGAAAATTTCTTAGAATCACCCACGCACTATAAAAACTAAGTTATCGCGTATTCAGTTACCCCAACAAAAAGCACAGAAAATATTCTTTTTCTTTCTCCAACGGTAGATACTTGGTACGATAAAGTTTGAAATTTTCCATGATTTTCTCAGAAACTTGTATATTAAAACACTTAAGAAAGTTTCCTATTGCAGAGGACAATTCCTCCGTTAAAGTCTGACTAAATACTGTTTTCTCCAAAACTCGCGTGATTACGGCCTAAGACACTTTAGAAAGTCTCCCACGGAAGATAGCTCTTCCCGGTCTTAGATTCCTTGCGTTGTCAATCGTACTTAAAGTTCAGTAGCTTTGAATCCATTATTTTTATCAATAAATAATTAAAATAAACAATTTTTTTCGTTAGAAAGTATTATTTTTAAGCGACTTATTAAGCATTAAGATAACCCATGAAGATAATCAATCATGGCATTCCGTTTCTTTCTTCCCCTCTTCCAGCTAGCGGTTTTAATTAAGCACACTCTCAGCTAATGTAAACAAATACTTGTTCCTGTTCTGAGTCAGCAATATTTCGATTATACAATGCCTAGCACTAGAATGTTTTTTTTTTTTTTCTTTACTATTTATTTATGAGTATTGTACGATGAAGCATCTGGTTCTTCAGCTAGATTGCAAAAGTTAGTTTTGTTATTTTTTTTGTTATTATTATTATTATTATTTTTTTTTTCAAAAGGAGTTGAAAATAGATAAA
This sequence comes from Salticus scenicus, assembly GCA_963930645.1. Lineage (NCBI taxonomy): Eukaryota > Metazoa > Arthropoda > Arachnida > Araneae > Salticidae > Salticus > Salticus scenicus. Next base: position 241,647,388 of record OZ005652.1, read on the forward strand.
TAATAATAGATAAAAAATAAAATTAAAAGAATTCTGTTTATGCGGCAACTGTTGGAAATGCAAAATCAAAAGTTGATAAGGATTGGATCGCGATATGTGTGCAAGGCAAAAAAGAAAAGAAAAAAGAATAGTTTTTTTTTTTTTTTTTCTCCAGTGTCTGTCACTATTCAGTTTTATGTATTCAATAAAATATATTTAGCTAGGTGGTCAAGGCTGAGTTTGCGGAGCATAAAAAAATAACTCGCGGAGTTTTTTAATTTTTTCGGAGAAACTTCGCAGAAATCAGAGCAGTTGGGAACCCTGTGAAAAATACAAATAAGGGCCGCCGGGCGCTAAAAATGAGTTAGTAACGGCCGCCGGGCGCTAAAAATGAGTTAGTAACGGCCGCCGGGCGCTAGAAATAAGTTAGTAAGGGCCGCGGGGCGCAAAAATGTGTTAGTAATGGGTCGCCGGGCGCTGCGCCCTGCTAAATCGGCCTAGAGTCAACACTATCCTTACAAACGCCTAGGAATGTTGAGTATTAAATTATTGATCTGATCTTGGGGAAGATTACTCTTTTCAGTAAGCAATGCTCTCCGAAGTTCCGGTACACATGTAGGATGTGGTTGACGGACTACAACTCGTCGTAAAAGCATGTCCTACACATGCTCTATCGTTTTCTAGTCAGGTGAGAATGCTGGCCATTCCATGCAGGTGATAGCTTCAGATTGTAGACATCCATTTACAACGTTTGCACGGTGAGGACATGTATTGTCATCCATAAACACATTCTGGGCTCATGGCACCCCTAAACAAACGTACATGTTGCTCTCGAATGGTGTCCCGATAAATCTGGCCTATCATTCTTCCGATTTGAACATGCAGATGTGTTCTGGTGCCCAATATGACCCCCCCCCCCCCCAAACGCGAATTCCTGCCTCACAGTAATGCGTTCAATGATGTTGTTTTGGTGGTAACGGCTACCTGACGTTCTACATATGAAAGTCTGGCGTGAATCACACTGCAAGCTAAACCTGAACTCATCGGAAAACATCACACAAGCTCACTGTGCCGCTGTCCACATTACATGTTCTCTACTTCAAGTTAACCGCTGGCACAGTGCATTGCCGTGAGTGGAACACATCTAACAGGCCTGCGAGGATATAGACCAATATCTCCCAAACATCTATGCACGATTTGTTTTGAAACTGTGGCAATCGTGGCTGCAGACAGCTGACGAGACAGGTCTGATGCTGTGCTTTATCTGCTTATTTTGGCAGTTACTGCCAAATACCGGTGGTCATTTGGCATTGTAACTTGGGGCCTACCAGTACTGTAATGTCGACTGGCATTTCCATCATTTTGAAATTGTTGCCAAAGCCTAGAGATGACACTTTGGGCGATTCTAAGTTCCCCCGATACTTCTATCTGAGTACGCAGGCCTCATAGTCCTCCTATATTTCCTATTTTTCCTATATTTTCGCAATTTGGCAGATATTCTCCTATATTTTTACACCAACTCCTATATTTCCTTTATTTTTTTTTTACGTCTACTGTTAAATGATATCCAGACTGCAAAAATTTACTCTACAAATAATACTCTGAAGATTTATGAAGTAATTTCTTTCTCTGCTTTCGATGAAACAACTGATAATGGAAAAAAAACAACTAGATATACTTATAAAATTTTGGGATGAAGAGCGTAACCAAATTGTTAGTAACTTCCTGCATGCTTTTGAACTGGGTATTGCTACTGGGTGAACTGCAGCAGATATTTTGACAAACAAGATACATTTGACACTTGTACTTGATAAGTTACCAGTTAATAAATTGTTATCTGTAAGCTCTGATGGACCACCTGTTAACCAAAAATGACTTTAAGAAATTGACAGTGAACTAAATGATAGAGATTTTCTGCCTCTTATCATAGTTCTTGTAACTTGCATATTGTGCATAATTCCTTCAAGAATGCAATGACTCAAGTAGTTAGTCACTGGGATATTGAAGATTTTTTGGATACTGTGTTTAAATTTCTTCATAAATATTCGGCTTGCAAAGAAGATTTCCGTGGTGTCCAAATCGAAGGTGGAACTAAGAAAGAAGAAATTATGAGATTTGTAAATAGGTGGATGACACTGATACCAGTCAATACTAGAATTATCAACTAGTGAGAAGCATTAAATGAATATTTCCTGAAATTTATACCAGAAAGTAAGATCAAGAGCCAGTTGCAATCCCATTCATATCGATTCCTGAGAACTGTTCTTACTGATTCTACCACTTTGACACGTTTACATTTTAAAAAATCGGTAGGTGAAAGCTTAGAAATTTTTTTGAAAATTATGCAAGTAGAAGAACCGTTGGTTCATATTCTTTATAATGAACTTTTTAAGCTAATAAAAAATCCTTTCATCAATTTCCAAATTTACAACAATACATTTTTGCTCTCACAAGACATGTTTTGACCATATCACATGAGAGATTTTCACTCAACTTTTTACTAAACACACACAACTTTTTCCAACACACTCACAAGGGAAGTGTGAATTTGTAAAATCGCTATTGAAACCAAACCAACCTTAAATTAAAGAGCATGGTCGAAAACATTGGGTACCGTAGAAATTTGCTGCAACAACTCCCATTGGGGTGAGATATGCCCTCTATTAGTTTTAGTTATTTCCATAAAAGCCAACAAAACACGCAACGTAGTGTGAACAGATGGTGCAGTGCAAGCGTGCTTGACTTCGGATACGGAGGTCGTGGGATCGAGTCCCCGCAAGGGCGTTTTGTAATTTTTTCGATTTTTTTTTCTATACGTTTTTAATTAAATTATTAATTTAAGAGAAAATATTTATTACATTAAGAAGTTTTTTTTTTTTTTTTTTTTTTTTTTTTGAGTATTCAAATTAATAAATTATTGAGAATGAATTTAAGAAATGCATTTTTTTATTTGTAAAAATGAAAACCATGTTTAAAGCTACGAATGTAGTTTCTAATTTATAACAATTACGGTTAAAAGTAGAAAAATCATGAAACCATAAGTATTTTTCACAATTAGAACAAGAAATATAAAAAAATTTATCACAATTATTTGAATTTCAATTTTGTTCACCATCAATTATTGTTCATCACGAAAATTTTGTCAAATATTTGGCTTTTCGTCGAGATTACTTGATTTGTAAAATTCATATTTACCCAGATTTTGAATTCTTTTAGATGTAAATTAATTATAAAATAGTAAAATCATTTTGAGAAAATTTGTCACTGTCTTCAATATTATTGTCAGTTCTTCCGACACCACTAAATTTAACAGTTGTTTAAGGAAATATTTGAAATAAAAGTTAAATGCGATGTTGAATAGTTAAGCAACAGCTATTCATCATTCAGAATTTTTCATGCAAAAAATTGCCTGAATATATAATACAATTGAGAGCAGACGATTAACTCTTGCTATTAATGTTGTCGTTAAAAAATAGTAATTAATAATTTATATAAAACAATCATTAACAAAATCTTACCTAAATATAATTTAAAAGTATTTCCCGTTAAATTATTAATTTCTTTAAATTTAATAAATAAATAAATTGGTTAAAAATAAAAAATATATTAAATTGTCCGCGCTGAAAAAAAAAAGAACGAAAAACTTATTTTAATATAATTAATATTTTCTTTTAAAATAATGATTTAATTTAATTTAAAATGTCAAAAATAAATATTTCAGTTGAAATAAAAAAATAAAATACAAAACGTTCTCGCGGGGATTTGATCCTGATATCTATCAATTGTCCTCGCACATAAAAATTGTTATTTTTATAAATATAAATGTTTTTTTTTATTATATAACTGTTAACTTACCTTTTATTTGAATTTAAAAGTTTTCTTTACTTAAATTTCGGTCAGCCATCTTTGCCTGCATCACGATTTAACGATCGATGTTTTTGTTTACGTCGTTGCCGTTGCCAATCTTGCTCTACATAACTTTTCCTATTTTTGCTGTTGCCACTTCTATTAAAATATTTATAGTAAATTGTATTTTCGACTGTGACCGTTGAGTGGCAATAGTAATGTATTGTTTATATGTAGATTTTGACTTTTCAGTCAGTATAAAAAGATCGCGGCAGGCATGTTAAAGGGCAGTTATCAGCAGTTGTCAGCAATGGCTAGCTAATCTTCAATTGGAAATGAAGTAGTTTTTGTGAGCAGCTTTAAGCTGTTGTTGGCTGAGCACTGGAGTATGTGCTTTTAGCGTTATTACAGCTAAGCTAAATTATGCTCTTTTAGTTATTGTTTTTTTAAGAAGCGATGGCTGCCGTTGTTGAAATTTTACATATGTTAAAAGTTGTTAAGTTTGTTAAGTCTGTTTTGACTTTTGTTCCTTTTTAAAGGATAAATTTTTCGTCATTCGCGGGTGATGAGAAATATTGAAATAAAAATTGATAATTGAAGTTTTTGAAATGAGGCCGTTAAATTTGTTTTTTTTTTTAATGATGTTATATAGTGTTTAGCTGTTTTTTAAACAGCGCTTGTTAAGTTAAAAAAGTTTGAAGTTAATTAAAAAGTTAAATTAAAGTCTTCTAAATTAAATCATATAGTGGATGAGCATAATCGTCTTCATTGCAACTTTATGTTAATGCATCTTGTCTCACTTTCGCTGATCAACCTGGCGATCGCGGAAGTATATTTTTCGTCATATTTTCCCGCTGATCAACCTGGCGATTGCAGAGGTTCTGTGATGGTTCTTGAAGTGCATTGTCAGCTATATTTGATTGTGTTTATTGCTATGTGTGGTTCAACGCCTGTAAAAGGTAATCATGTTCTTGTTATAAATTTGAAAGCCTAATATATCTTTATATCTTGTTGAATAAAATTGTTTTTTTTTGTTAAAACTTTGGTCTTTGATGTGTTATAACAGTTGAACACTGGTCAGGTTAATTTTTAGTGAAACCCTTAAAACTTAAATATTAATGTTTCCACTGTATTTAATCTGCTTAATAGGAATCAATTAAAACATAGACTTTTAGATTATATTAGATCCCACTACCTCCGTATCCGAAGTCAAGCATGCTAGCACTGCACCATCTGTTCACACTACGCTGTGTGTTTTGTTGGCTTTTATAGAAATAACTAAAACTAATAGAGAGCATATCTCACCCCCATGGGAGTTGTTGCAGCAAATTTGTACGGTACCCAATGTTTTCGACCATGCTCTTTAATTTAAGGTTGGTTTGGTTTCAATAGCGATTTTACTAATTCACGCTTTCCTTGTCAGCCTGACCTTGTTCAAGGACAGCACATTTTCAGATGATCAACTTTTTCGAAGCCGTTTACAAAAAGCTGACTGTGTTGAGTGTGCTCATCAAAATTGACCAATAGGAGGAATAGACATGATTTTTTCCTAGAATACCTTTAGAGAAGGGAATAAATCACGTTATCAGTTGGGTGGATCCCTAGGGACAGCTGATCGGTTTCTCATTCGTTCAGATTCCCCAACTTTGAACAATGCTGAGTGAACATGTTGTGTTGAGTATATATGCTCCCATGTGATATGCCCATTTACTTACTAACTTTAAAAGCTTGACTTAGTTGGACTTTTAGAGGAATGGAGTAGTTTCATTCTTTTGTATATAATATTAATTTAGAGTAAGAGTGCCTTTCAAAATTGTCTGATAAGTTTATTGACTCTTTGGTTTGTTTACACCCCCCCCCCCCCCCAAAAAAAAAAAAAAAAAAAAAAAAAAAACTTTTAATAATATTGACCAATTTGTCAACTTAAACCTTAAGTGACAGACTTGTCACTTGTTACCTTAAGTGACAGATTTGTCACTTAAGGTAATAGTGTCTGATTTCGTGGCCCTTATCAAAGTGAATGCGCAGGCCCATGCACTTAAATCCTTGATCTAAATCAGATTCCGCAGGTGAGCAAAATTCCAGTTGATCTAATTTTTTCATATATGGGATTAAATGATGTCTATTTTTCTAACCATGTATTTTTCTAAAATGTGTTAATAGAATCGTGGATACGTTATTGTATTTTTGAAATTATAGGCTGTTTATTAAAAATTGAAGTTATTAGGGCTGTAATTGAGGACACACATTTTAGAATTTTATGGATAATGGTACTCAGTTTTGTTTGTGTACATGTGCTCCAAACTTACTACTACGTATCCTATATTTTGTAACTTTTATATTTTTTTCTATTAAACTCCTATATTTTTTCTTTTAGACTCCTATATTTTTTTATTCCTTTGCTATAACCCCTGAGTACGCCCACATTCTAGTCGGCCGATAATTATACCACGTAAAAAATTATCTGCATGCGTTCTCTGTGTCATAACCATTCTGTTGTGGCACTGAGCGACACACAGAACGCTTGTGAACAATTTTCCTTCTTAGCTCCCATTCCTTATCTACCCCTTTCTTACACTTTCGTCATTGTAACATCATATCGGCGTCATCTGATGACTTCCTATAATTTGCATATTATTCTTGAAGATGTGTGTGATATTTCTACAGGTGAAATTTTTGCATTAAAGTTCGATTTCAGTGTGAATCTGAATTATCCTTAATTTATGGACATGAGTGTAATAAAGGTTACATTAAAAAAAATATATATATTAGCTTTTCTTTTAATTTAATTATTTCAATTAAAAGATTGATGTCATATTTCTGTATAATGTTATGTTTAACAATATATAAAATTAGGGATGAAACGGATAGTGATTTTGCCGGATACCGGATATCGGATATCCGGAGCTCTTCTGCCTGCCGGATACGGATATCCGGCATTAGTTTTGTTTTTTGTTGTGTTGTATATTTCTTTTCTTTTTCTTTATTTTAAAACAATAAAATATAAACATATTTCATATACTATTCTTTTAAACACATTTTAAATATAATTTACTTAAGCATATTTATTTAGCATTCTATTTATTTGTGCAATATTGCAATGAAGAATATAACTTAAGTCTAACATACTTATTCCTACACTTGCAATTTGTCACATAAATATAGGTTTTGTTCAGAATTATAAAACTAAAATTTATTATTTACATATTTTTTACAATACTATTATTAAAAAAATGAAATAAGATATTTTACTAATATAATCACAGTTGAAAGGTTATTTTCATATGAAAACTAATATGTTGTGGCCATCACGAAACTTTCTTTTATATAATTCTATATAACAGTGCCACTTACGGTTTAAATCATATAAAAGTTTAACCATAGCTTCTCACAATAAATATTTTACAAAAGGAGTTTATGCAATTTTAATCAACAGATGCTGAGATATACGCTTGTGAAAAATCATAATAGAAGCTCCACCTGTCGGTTGATATACACATAAATAAGGTCAACATTTGCTTTCATAATGGTTGTCTTCTATATCAAGTTTCATGCACATATGTCATAGAAGTTGGGATTAACTTAGCCTATTTATTGGGTAAATTGTAGTGCAGTATTGCCACCTGTTGGCCGATATACACCTAAAATAAATCGCAATAGTGTTTCACAATGGCTGGTTCTCTCACATACCAAGTTCTATGCAATTATACACAATAGAATAAGAGATATAGCCTTCCAGGAAACTTCTGTATTGCAGAGCCACCTACTGGCCAACATGCACCCAAACTGAACCAGCATAATTTCTCATAATGCCTTTCCAACATGAAGTTTTGTGTAGTTACATGAAATAGAACCTAAAATATAGCCTTCCCTAAATTGCAGAAAGCACTGTATAACAGCACCACCTGTAGAGCGATTGGCACCAAAATTTGATAGGCACTAATATATGCCAAGTTACATGTACATATATATTTATATGAAATTCTGTGCAGTAGTTTGTGAGATATAGCCTTCTTCTAAGTTGCAGAAATCGCAGTATGGCAGCACCACCTGTTGAGCCATTTGCACCAAAAGTTGGTTGGCACTGATTTATGTCATGGTGCAACTACACATAAATTTATATGTAATTGTAGTATGCAGTAGTTTTGGAGGTACAGTCGAACAGAATTTTTGTCACACACACACACAGACATTTTTTAAAAATTGGTTAAACCAGGTTCTGGACTTCTTAAAATGTGTAAATCCATCAAAAACCAGAAGTTGCAAATTTTTATGAATCCAATACTTTCTTTTGAGACATTTATAAGAAAACATAAAAGAAAGAAAAAATAAATAAACTAAAAGCTTCAAACTAGTATGTTATGGCCATCACAAAACTTTCTTCTATATCTTTCTATATAACAACGCTACATGCTGTTTAACATGCAGAAGAAACATAATCATGGCTGCTTACAATAAAGATTTTAGATATTGAGTTTAGTGCAATTTTAATCAAAAAATTTTGAGATGTAGCCATGTGGAGAATCACAGAAGGTGAGGAACAGCTGCGCCACATGTTGGTCGATATACACCCAAATTAAGCCAACTTTTATTCTCATATTATTTTTATCTTGTTTATCTCTTAAATTTTATAGATGTTGAGATTTAGCCTTCCTATTCACAGAGTAAATTGCAACATAATATAGCCACCTATCGACCAATATGCACCAAAATTGAATCAACATGATGTTTTATAAAAATGACACTTTCCCATACTAAATTTTTAGCAATTATACACGAATGAATCTGAGATATAACTTCCCCATTCACGGGAAAATTGCAGCATAGCAGCATCACCTATTGGCCGTTATGCACAGAAATTGAATGAACATGCTTCATAGCCCTCCCTGTGACACACTTAGTTTATTTTTTTAATTATACACAGTATAAGCTGAGATATAGTCTTCCTTAAAATGGGAGAAATCACAGTATAGCAGCACCTAATGTTGAGTGATTTGCACCAAAAGTTGATGGGCACCTTTTTTTTTTTGGTAAGATGCAACTGTGTATAAATTTATATGAAATTCTGTGCATTAACTCTTGAACTGCACAAAATTTTTGTCAGATAGACATTTTGCAAAAATGGTCAAATTGTGTTTTGGTTCCCTCAAAATGCGTAAATCCACCGAAAACTGGAAGTTGAAAATTTTCACGAATCCAATACTTCCTTCTATTTAATATAGAAGAAAGTAATAATTCCAAATGAATTTTTTTCTTTTTACTTATTTTATATTTTTATATTCTGTACAGATAAGAAAGAAAATTTTACATTAGTTATTAAAATTCTTTAAGTAAGTGAAGTTTTTCTGCAGTACAAAATCAAAAGCTTTAAATAACTGATTTTTTTTTTTTTTTTTTTTTTTTTTCTTATGAACAATATGAAAGTGAAAGTACAGACTTTCTGAAAATTTAAATACGTACTTTTATTTGAAGTAATTTTAATTTTTTGGGATATATCTATGCAACGCAACAGGGAATTCTAAATTCAGGTGCTTTAGTAAGATATTCCATTAAAAATGCAAATGTATATAAATTGGAGGGTTTTTTAAAAAATCCAAATCGAATAGATAGATGGCGCAAGTAATGCCAGGTTTCTGCTAGTATAAGTCACAAAACAACAGCTTTATTGTGTATGGAAAACTGGATTGTAAATAAACAGGTTCTAGTCAATAAATGCACATTATTTGACTCATTCTCGAAACAATCTAACAACATATTAGCAAAAGACATGAAAACAGAGTTATATATACACGCAACTGCAGAGAATAAATATCATTTGTTCAGGAACAACAATGAACAGCTCTTTTTATTGTTATGGGGAAAATTAGGGGGAATGTTATAGATCACTCTGGAAAAAAAAAAAAAAAAACCTAAACTCTGTACAAAATTAAAATAGGGCTTCTATATTTCTTAGACCTGAAGCTACTTTTGGCTAAATTTGTTTGCTAATGAGTCCAAAATCGATTTTCGCAGAAGCCAACTTAAAAAAAAAAAAAAAAATCCTTTACAAGCTACAACTAATCTAAAAAAAATTAAAAAATTGTCGCAAAATTTTCATCTGATGGGAGTTTAAGCTTGAATTTTCTCCTTCGGATATCTGGCTTGAAATTGCCGGATATCCGTATCCGGTGTGCTGATATCCGGTACCCCGCCGGATATTTAAAACTCAGCCGGATAGGCCGGATACCGGATAGTTACCGGATATCCGTTTCATCCCTATATAAAATGAGTTTTATGCATTTAATTTTCACCTAAATATATACTCTTATTAATTTATAAACACTAAATTAATTAATGTTTGATAACCTTTCAAGATTTACCTTACCTTTACTTTACCAAAATCAGTCCAATTTTTTTATTAGTCTTTCATATTAACCATATACAAAAATTAATTAAAATTAATAATAAAATAATTTTAAATTAATAATTTAAGATTTATTTTTGTAAGTTACATTCAATTCCGAATTGGGATTTTACGGTGCGATTATAATTTTTTGCAATTATTATAATTTAAATATTTTTAAATTATACACATAATTAAACATACAACAAAAATATTTATTTAATGGGTAGTATTTTTGCTGAATTTTAATGGCTGGTTCAATATAGTATAAAAACAGGAATTCTGCATTTTGAATAAAATTATTTTGCACCTGGTTTCATAAATTGTGTTTGTTTCTTAAACAGTCTTCCATTATATATGAATACTAATGCAAATTATTTAGATAAAAATAACTTTTTTTAAAAATGTTTAATCTGAGGTTGGAAGGGGGGGGGGGGGAGTAAAAACATTAAACATAATGTGGCTGGATTTCAGTGGCAAATAAAGTGGGATATCTGGCAGTGCATATTATCTGTGGAAATTTTTTCATCAGCGCTGAAAATAGTACCCCGCGAATTATATGTAAGAAAATACAGTAATATCAGGGTGGAGATTTTTCAGATTTTCAGCTGATTTCAGCTTTTTTGTACATTTAACTTTACAGCTTTTTTTAGTTTTTTCAGCATTTTTTTATGTTTCTGGTGTGTAGTTGTTCTTTTTTTATATACATTGAAGATTAAAATAAATATTAATTACTCTAATATGTCTCTATTTTGTCATTAAAATTCTAGTATTTCATTTCAGTGTCTTGCCTTTGTGTACAGTTTCAGCTTTTTTGTAGTTTTGCTAATCTCATCCCTGTTAATATACATACATTTGTTCGTTTAGGATTCATGTGTTGCATGATAAAAATGAACCAATCAACCATCCAATCAATTTGTAAAATTGGTGTGCTACTAATTGTCGTTTTCAAAGGTTGGCAGGATGTATATGACCTACCGTCAGAGAGCAGTAATGATATTGTTATGAAACTTGTCGACATTTTTGCATGTAGACAGTAATTCTTAAAGAAGTAAAATAAGCAGGTTCTAGTCGATGAAGCATTTTATTTAATGAATATTCAGCCCTTAATGATATTGTTATAAAAGTTCCCTGCTTTCAGAAAAAAATGAAAATGAAGTTACATGTTCAGAAAACATTATGGTAAGTGTGTGTAGACGAAGTGCCTTATCATCACTAGCGTGTAACCATTTCATTGAAATGAAACAGGGGAATGTTTTACTGTGACAATGAAGGGACAGTAAAACAGGTATATTTAGATTTAAATCATAGACTTCAGGTACACAATATCTTTAATGCAAATGTTCCTTAATTTGGCTTTTCTTTGAAAATATTTATTTCTTTGTAATTGAGAATTTTGAATGTTATTGTACGCTTTTTTATAAATTTCATGAAGGTCCTGCATTAATTTATAGATGTTTACATTATAGTCCAGGTAAGTATGATTATAATTTGAGTTATAAGTGTTGAAAATTAGTGGCAGTTCTCTACCAAAATGCAGCAGATTGGGCGAGAATTGAGTAGAAGAATGCGTAGATACATTGTAGAGAGACTTGTATATACATATATAATGCATTTTGAAGTGAGTGTCCTTCTTCTAATAAGATATTAATTGAAAACTTAATTGATGTGTTGGCACGTTCGCTAATCGTGTTCGATTGGGGATGAAAAGCAGACAAATGTATTATTTTTATGCCTAGAGTATCATTAAATGTAAGGGTGTCTACTAGGTCATGAAAGTCATGAAAAGGTCATGAAAATCAACAATGGGTCATGAAAGTCATGAAAAGGTCATGAAATTCAGCAATAGGTCATGAAAGTCAAGAACAGGTCATGAAATTCGACCATCGGTTTGAGTCATGTATTGGTTCAGGTAACCCAATTTCACTGGTCGGGTTGAGCAATTTTTTTCTCTTGCAGTTCGGGTTTAATGATTGAATTTGTTTTTTCTACGAGTCGGGTCGACTTGAAAATATCTCAATGAATTTAATAAGTTACCTTATCTTGCTTCATTCTTTGCGTGAGCAGCTTTCGGCTCGGGGCCCCGAACCTTCCTCAGACGTTGCTCGAGTGGCAAGTGGTCGCTCCTCTTGATCTTCCTCTTCACCTGTAATTAGGCGGCACCACTGTGTGTCTATTCTAATTCTCGATTCATGGTCATTAATCGAATTGCGCTCTTTAATGATTTCTACGGTTTCGCGATAGTAGGCATAAGTGGAGTTTTCATAGTTTGCTAATTTTTTAACGTCATTGAATTGGATATTTATTTCGTTTTCGTGGTAGCTTTTTGATAACGCGGTGGTGTTTCTGTCGTACTTTAAATCGTTCTGGTGTTTTTTAATTCGTGTACTTATTTTTCTTTTTGTTACTCCTACATAACAACCTGTTTTTCCATTATTATGTTTAAGGGGGATTTTGTAAATTCCGGCAGTTTCTATGGGGGATATATTATCTTTATCGTTCCTTATCATTTGAAAAACATTCTGATTTGGCTTAATTGGGATATTAACATTTAATTTCTTGGCAGCGTTTTTAATTTTAATGGATGTTCCCTGGTTATATGGAATAGAATGGGTAAATTTCTTTGGTGAATTCTGATGGCTGGGTATATAATTTAATTGTTTAATTCGTTTTTTATATAACTTTTCTACAATGTTCTTTGGATAGCCGGCTTCAGTGGTTAGTGTTTTTATAAAGTTTAATTCTTTTTTCAAATCGGACTTATCTGTACAAATCAAAATTGCGCGATTTATATAACTTCTGATTGCATTTACTTTATACTGGTATGGAGTTTTACTACGGTTATTGATTATTTCATTGCTAGCTGTTGGTTTTCTATATACTGTGGTTTTTAAACTGTTATTTTCGCGTGTTATTTTTACGTCTAAATAGTTAATCTGATTCTTAATCTCGCGTTCACAGGTAAATTTAATGTCCTTATCTAACTTATTAAGTTCGTTAAGTATTTCACTAACATCTTGATCTTTATGAATTACAGCGAAGACGTCATCTACGTATCTTACCCAGAAAAATATTTTATCGTTTAGGAGTTTTAAAATTTTATTTTCCATATTTCTTAATTTAAATTCAGCTATTATCCCGGATATCAGAGACCCCATGGGCACTCCCATATTTTGTTTATAGATGGTATTATTAAAACTAAAAAAACTTTCGAGAAGTATTAAGTTACTGGTGGATATTAAAGTATTGGCTATTTCTGTTTCATATTTTTCTTTAATTATGTCATTAATTATATCTGAAATTTCATTAATATTTATTGATGGAAATAAATTTACTACATCAAAGCTTACAAAACTGTCGTTATCAGTAATTTTTAGTTCTCTTAAACGTTTAATAAAATCTTCCGTTGAACTTAAACTATTATTTGAGTGGGGGAGAAGATCACGGTAGATATTAGTAATATATTTTTCAAGGGGGTACGTGGGGCCTTCTCTCTTACTGACGATTGGGCGAAATTTAGGTGGATCCTTGTGGTCTTTAAAGCGACCGAAAAGGCGAGGGGTGTTAGGAGCGAAATTAGTAATAAAAGGTGGGCGATTATCCGGCCATTTACCATGCTTAATTAATTGGTTAACCTTGTTAATTAGTTTTTTATTTGGATCTTTCTCAACTTTGGTGGTGCCTATTTCTGTGAAAATATCTTTCAAAATAATTTCTTTATCAAGCAAAAACATAATTCGACAATGCCTCCTTTGGTGCATTGTCTCTTTGCTTGTAGCACTTGTGCCCACTTTGTTCGCCTGATGAATGGTCATGTTTTTTCAACCCGAAACAATTGTTACGAGTTTATTACATTTTATGGTGTACTTATTACTAACTTGAAGCACATTTTGTTCACTTGAAGTATACAACACACCTAAATGGTTAAAAATTATTATTTATTCATTTTTCAGATTTTAATACTTTTAACTTGAGGCATTAGTAATTACATTTTAAATTATTTACCAGTTGTATAGCAATAAAATTTGCTTTATAACTTAAATTGCAAGATTTTTAGATGAATTATTAATTTTCATTTTAGATTTTGTAAGGTCTGGATCATTAAAATTCTATTGTGATTTCAGGTCGATTTTCAGGTTTCTATTATTCAGTAATGTAAATGTATAAGCATGATTATAAATCTAGTATCGTCATTCATATCTTTAAAAAACAAAATTGTTTTCTATGAAAATGTACAGGCATTCTAACTTTTGTCCCCCACCCCAAAAAAAAAATAAATAAATAAATAAATAAAAAAATCTTTGAATTTTTTTTTAATAAACATTTAAATTTTCTAAAATATATGTATGCTCAAAATATTTTGTTAATCAAAACACTAACTTAGAATGTATTATATTTTGAAGTATAGGAAAGACATCGAAATGCAAAGTTTAAGATGTATAGTTATATACTTTTTAATTTAATAATTCTATTCTTAGACTTTTCGTTGGGGAAAAAAAAAATGTTTGTAGATTTGAAAAAAATTTAACATATATATTCCTCTCCTTAATTCAAGGTGCAAGGAAGATAAATGACAATTTTCAGCCCCCAAAAAACTAATAGCTACAATATTATAACATTGCACAAATAGTGTACATATGTATGTAGTTACATGTGTCAGTTTTAGATTGATTTCCACTACTATTTACTTAGATTGTTAATTAAAAAAAAAAATGTTTTCAGTTTTTTTTAACAGCTAATATTGTTGTTAAACAATGATTTTAAAAATAAACAAAGAGATATATCGTTTAAAAAAAAAAGAATATGTTAATTTAAAAAGAAGGGTTGGATACGTCGATAAAAAAGGTCATGAAATTTTTTTTGAGGTCATGAATTTTTTTTCTGTCAAGTCAGTAGACACCCTGGTATTGTTAACTTGAGATGTATATTGTGGACCTAAATCTGATAGAATACATACAGGACGACTGAAGGTTGGAATGTATGAAAACAAACATTGAACTATTTTTGGAGAAGTTATATTAGGTATCGTGTAAAGTTCTAAGTGCCTACTGAAGTGATCTATTACTATTAAGACGTATTCTACTGACCATTACTAAATCGACCTGCTAAGTCTGTGGAGATTGTATGATTTGGATGAGTGGGTGTGTATGTTTTTTGTAACAGAGCAGGAGGTGTTTTGTAATGTTTCACTTGTAAGCATTTAATGCATGAAGAGACAAAATTAAGGGTATTAGTATAGATGCCCCTCCAAGAGTACCTTCTAGAAAGAAATTCATAGGTTTTAGTCAAACCGAAGTGAGATAAATGCACGATAGACAATACTTTCGCTTTTAAAGAATGTGGGACAATAAATAACTGAATGAATTGTTATGAATGTTCTCTTTGAGCATTAATATTTTAGAATCAGGATTTATAAAATAATTGGGAAATTTTTCTGGGGATCTGTTTTTTAAGATTTCCTCGTAAATTGTTTTTAATTCAGGATCTTTACTTTGTTCGGACATAAATATTTGGTCTGAAATTTCTGGCAGGAGGTCTTCAGAGTTTGAATTTCCTGAAATCATATAATTAACATATTCTGACCATTTGTTTTGATTATCATTATTAATTTTATCATTACTGTTAATTTTGAGTCTGTTTTCATTTTCCTCCACATCAACAATTGGTAATGCTTGTATGTCATGAATTAAATTTGGATTATCTTTTGAGATCTTCTTGATTGTTTTCAAAATTACAACATGATAGATAATCTGCTAAGAATGTTTAAATTTCCAGGAATATGTTTGAAAACGTATGTATATTCAGATAAGTCCATTAACCATCGGGTGGTAATGTCAGCGGGATTGGTAGTTTTCTTATATTTTTCAAGGGGAGTGCTATTGGACAACAAACTCACGATTATATAAATAGTATTTGAAGGCGGTCACAGTTTTATGAATTGCCATGAGTTCTAATTCTTTTCAGAAGGTTTTAAAAATATGCTATAGGAAGTAATTTAAATTTTTGCATAAGTGCTCCTGAAATGGCTGTTTTTGACGCGTCCATGTTAAAGCTGTACATAGTCAGGTAGCTCCTTTTCTCCCTTCCCATGTTATCCAATGGGATTTCCATTGCTTCGTTTTATAAAAATATCTCATTCAAAAATGAACTTTTTCAAATTCTGTTTTTTGAATATTACTCTTTGAACAGGTCTCCTTTTAGCTTAGTGAGCAGTTTTTCGAAAAAATTAATTTAAATATTTTGTTTCAATAAGTAAACTATGGACTCTAAGTTTGGATCTCTACGTAAAATATTTACATTTATTTTTTCAAAAAATTGCTCACTAATCTAAAAGATGACCTGTTCAAAGAGTAATATTTAAAAAACAGAATTCGAAAAACTTCATTTTTGAATGAGATATTTTTTATAAAACGAAGCAACGAAAATCCCATTGGATAACATGGGAAAGGAGAAAGGGAGCTATCTGACTGATGTACAGCCTTAACATAGAAAGTTTTCTCCCAATCTGGAGGTCGAACAATTGGGAAAAGAAAGAATAATTTTTGAATATTTTGAAAAATACTCTGATGTTTTTCTGTCCATCTGAATGTTGTTTTGGGTTTTGTGAGTTCCACAAGGGGGGTTGCACAAGTTCTAAGAAAGATGGTAAAATCCATTTGTAAAAAGTAGGAAGACCAAGAATTTTTTTTAATTGTCATTTCATCGTCGGTGGTGGAAAAGAATTTATCTTTACGATGTTAGCGGTGATGGGTGAAATAGTATGGTTTTCAGTATGGAAACCTAAATAGTTAACTGCTGATTTATGGAATTCAGATTTAGATGACGATAATGTTAAATTATATTTAACGAGAATTTCTAAAACTTTATTTACTTTTTCACAAGTTTCTTCATATAAATTTGATCCAATAATAAAATCATCTTGATAAGCATATATACTATTCATGTTTATCTCGTTGAGTATGGTGTCCATTAGAGACTAAAATATTGAACTGGCATTCTTTAATCCAAACCAAACATGTTTGTATCGATAACTGCTGAAAATTAATGTAAATGTTAACATATCTTGATATTTTTTAGGGAGGTCAATTTGGTGGTACGCTTGCATGAAGTCTAGTGAAGTAAAGTATTTGAATGACAAAAGGAAAGATTTGAAATAATATTTTAAATCTTAGAGAGTGGATATGAGGAACCTTGTATGACTGTATTTACTATTCTAAGGTCTAAAGCAAGTCTGTAATGTAGTATATAAAAGATGAGCCACCAAGCATTTTGTTGTCATTGAGCTGTGATGATGGCTTCGGTCGGGACCAAAATATATTAGCTCTTCATTTTTTAAAAGGATTTAATGTAAAGTAAATTTTAATTGTTTTTAATGAATTTTAATCCTTTGTAAATAAAATTATGTATTAGATGTCTATAACTTTTTTTTTTTTTTTTTTTTTTTTTTTACCAGCAATATGGGACAAGCCCACTCGGAACAATTATGTTCAGTTATTATGCCGGCTTTTACTAATTCATTGATTGGTTCTTGGGCTTCTTTTTGTAAAAATTGTGGAATCTGAAATGGAAGGGTTTTGATAGGGAAATCATTAATTAATTTAAGATTAGGAGTTATTTTATCAGTATGTCCTATAGTACTAAGAGATTTAGAAAAAGCAGCAAATTTGCTTAAAAATAAATTCTCTAATGTGTTACCTTGATTGAGGGTTAAATGATTCAAACAAAAATCTTTACTTGATAAATCATTCTTACAATTTAGTAATATATCCTCAGAAGCTTGAATTAAGTGAATAGGGTCCTCAATATTTTTCAGATTATTATTACTAGAGCAAGAGTCTTCAATTTTATTTAAATGCAGTTCTTTAATTTCATCAATTAAAAATAATTTACCAATATGCATATTTTTATTGAGGTATACTGAATTTTTACCCTTATTTGAAACAAGTAATGTAAAAAGAGAATTATTGTTTTGAGAATTAATTTCATCTTTGTGATTCGGTGACACAATAGAATCTAAAATTTCTATATCAGGATCCCTTGTGTCTGTACAAAATATGTTATTCTTACAATTAAAAATATTTTTAAAAAAAGAATTTTAAACTTATATTTAAATTAATTTTTTACCTTAAATAACATCCTTTTAATTTTCACACAAATATATTTCAAGCACAGCATGCTCATCTTCAGTGCAAAGTGACTGGATTTCTTCAAAGTTGAACTCTTCATATTTTCTTGCCTCTCTTCATTTTATCTCTTTGTTTAAAGGTCTGTTGTCACACAGCTGGAATTACGCTATGCTCTCGGTCATTAACTACATTAGTAATGTAGTTAATGACCGCCCTCCCCCATGTCTGACTCCTTGTGCCACTTCCCCCGCCATACATATTTGTTTTCTTCTTAACTAAACAAAATCCCGTAAAAATTGTTGAAGACGTGTTTTACAGTTTTTAGAAATTCCAAAAATTACTGGATATAGAAAAACAAATTGAGTAATTCGTATTTGACACTATTTTTCAAGATTTTGTATGAACTTCAGAAACACACTTTTCTAAAATCGATTAACCAGGGAAGTCCTAGCGGTACCATTTTGTACCAGCAATCAATATTTCAAAAATACCCATTTTGTGGGGGAAAAAGCCTGATGTTCTGAAGGCAATAAACATATACTAAAGGAAGGCAATAAGCTGCCTGAAGAGAAGACAATAAACAAAATTTGCAAAATAATACAAAACTTGAAATGTATTATTAATTTCTAATTGAAAGGTAGGTTGCAGATGCATGGTAATTTCATTTTATATCAATATTATATGTAAGAAATAAGTCTGTACAAGTTAAGGAAGATTTTTTTTTTTTTTCTAGAGTAGCTTTTATTGTTATATTTATGCCTGCTCCCTATTGTTAAATTTAAGAAAGAAAGAAAGAATTGTTATTTTTTAAGTATAGATTTGATTTAAAAGAGAAAAATAAATAAAAATAGAAAAATCTTTAAAATGTGAAAATTTTATACTGGTAAATATTTAAATAGTATAGTTTGTTAATAGAATTTTAATGAACAAAGTAATTTATAAAATAATAGACTATATAATTCTTAATTATTTTACCAGTATGCTTTGCAGAAATATATTATTTCGTAAAATTAAGTATTATAATGCAAAAATAAATAAATTAATAAATTAATATTTTTAAAAATATATTATGGGTTTAAATTAAAGTCAAATAAAGATGTATTTTACTTCATTTTATTTTATTACTAATTTTAATTCTGTTTTCATAGTTTTTCCAATGCATTTAAGTGTTTAGTAACTGAGTTTATTATTATTATTATTATTATTTTTTATAATTATTATTACAATATTATTTTATAAAAGTAAAATAAATAACAGAAAACATGAAATTTTAGATTTGGATTTGATATATTATAATTATTATAATCTTTGTAAAATATTTCATTTGCATGCTATATTATAGAAATTTAATAAGCAAATTAAATTAATCAATTAATTATTATTATTATTATTATTTTCAGGATTTTTTTTATCCACAGTTTAAGTTATTTATCAATTAGTTAAAAAAAAAATTACAAATATTTGCATATGATTATGATATTATCTATCATTTTTATGAAAGTAAAGAAAAAAGTTTTTGTTGTTACAATCACTTTTTAAAATAAAACCAATTTTGAAAGTTAACAATGTATCAACTTGAAAACAATGTGAATTGAATGAATATTTTTGATTAAAAAAAATATTATATAAAATACAAATACCAAAATAAATAACTCATTTAATATATATATTAAAGAAAGAAAAATATTTTATTTTTGTAAGTTTGTTTTTGACACTAATTGCCAATAGATGGAGCCAAATTACCTATCTGAGATTGAATATTTCAAATGGAAGCGAAGTGTATATGAGTGTGTGAACATTCCAAACCGGATTACATTCTTTTCTTTTGAGCGACACGAAAGAAAAGAGTGTAATCTGTGAGGTAATATAGTTCTATATTTAAAGTGAAATATATAAAAAACAAGAGTATTTTGGGAAAAACGAAGCACGTCACGATTCTCAGACAAAATAAATTAATATCATATATCAATTTCATAAAATTTCTTTGAGCCGTTATCGAGAAAAAAAAGTTACACCATTACAATTTTTCCAGGGGTGTTTGTGTTCAGGGTTTACCCCTGATTTCAGGGGTTTTACTCGAACCCATCTGTATTTTCATATTTCCTGTAAAGTAATTTTTTGCTCTCATTGGTTGTTCATTTGTTATCCAGGTGATATGTGAATGAAATGTAAAAGGATTGAGGGCTTTGGCTTAAATAGTTTGAGTATTATTTGATATTTTGGGTTTTTTCTAGTTTGAGGCTCTAATTTTCAGGGTTTTTACCTTTGAGTCACAATCACCCCTGTTTTTCTTTTGAAGTCTGCAATTCCAGATCTCAAAATATATAGAATGTTGAAGTGTGAAACTTTCAGGATAACATCAGGCAGAAGATAAGTTTATTCTGAAAACATCAGATCAAAATATCTCCTATTTAATGAGATGATCTCCTATCTAATGAGATGATCTCCTATTTAATGCGTTTTCAAATTCCATTGTTGTTAAATTAGCTGTATATATAGTGTTGCAGGTAAGTTTCGTTTGAGCTTTGCTGCGTCACGGAGACACGGCCATATCTCATGAAAGAAGGAAGTAAAAATCTTTATGAATCATAATTATCAATGCCAGATTGAAGGATATTAAAATTAGATACTATATTGTGTACTCACTTTCTTATTCTAAGGTAAAATTAAATGAAAATTATGTCATGGTTTGAAAAATCAACAATTCAAGCTATAGATTTGAAACAAATGTTATTCAAAAATGTATTCATTTCTGTTTTCAGGGATGTAAAATTTAAAATTGTACAACATAATAAAAGTAAAGATTCTTTGGCTAAAAAAAATAGCTTATAAAAAAGAAAAAGCAGTTCAATTTGAAATTAATACTTTATGGTTAAACTGAGATGAAGCAATTTCATATTAGGCGATTTATGTCTCTTTGGGGATATTTAACAGTTTTTCAGCAATTAAGATACGAAATTTTGATTTTTAAAAGCTAAATTTTTTTAAAGTTCCTAGATTAAGTAATTAATTATCTATCTGAAAAACCAGTTTTAAAAGAATTTTGCACATTTATGAATTCTCTAGCTTGTTTTAAAAAAAAATTTTGACGAAGAAATTTTTTTCAAAAAGTTGTCAAAACGTCTAATTTTACGCTAAATTGAAAATGCTGCCATTTTCTTACTTATTATCTTAGAAAGTTCATGCTTCTCTGGGTAGATCAAATATGTGTCACTAAAATAAACTAAGAGAGATAAAATTGGTTGGTCATCTGCCTGATGTTTAGAAAGGAATGAAGGGGAACCGATTGCTTACTGTTTAAAGAAGAATTTTTTTTTCTTCCCCCTTAGAGATTTCCTCTGTTTTATGTTAGATAAATGCCAGATTGCGGAGCTTTTAATATAATTTTATTTATTTTCATATGAAAGATTTTATCTTGGCAGACCATAATCTTTTTTTTTTCTATAAAACTTTTCCATTATCGATCCCACACAATAATATTTTTATGGTAAAATTAGTTTAATTAGTTTTTTTTCCTCTTTCTAAACTTCAGGCATCAATATGCAATATTGTTTTCACTAAAAATTGGGGAGATTTTCAATTATTGGAACAAAATCAGAAAGTCTTTCATATTTCACCTTAACACAGCTTTTTTTTTTTTTTTTTTTTTCCCGAAGTTCACTTTCTGTGGGTTCACTTTCTGTACTCAAAACATAAATAGGAAGTGCCAGGTTCGATACCAAGCTGTGCTTATTATTATAAACTAAAAGTCTATGTTTCAAATGATTCCTATTAAGCAGATTAAATACAGTGGAAACATTAATATTTAAATTTTAAGGGTTTCAATAAAAATAACCCGACCAGTGTTCAACTGTTATAACACATTGAAGACCAAAGTTTTAACAAAAAACAATTTTTATTCAAAAAGATATAAAGATATATTAAGATTTCAAATTTATAACAAGAACATGATTACCTTTTACAGATGTAGAACCAGACATAGCGATAAACACAATCAAACATAGCTGACAATGTACTTCAAGGACCATAACATAACCTCCGTGATCGCCAGGTTGATCAACGGGAAAATGGGATGACAAGAACCATACTTCCGCGATCGCCAGGTTGACCAGCGAAAGTGAAATGAGATGTACCAACACACAGTGGCAAGGATGAAGATTATGCTCATACACTATTAATTTAGAAGATTTTAATTTTAACTTTTATCAAACTTAACCCTCTGTACCATACTGTAGACTGTAGGCAACATACCGTTCGATCGTGGTTCAAATTCAAAGAATCGGTTCTACAACGTAATCACGCACTGTAGCCTGTCGTATACACTCACAGTTAGAGAATCTAGTATCTAGAAACACAACTGGATGGCGCCGTATGTCGTAAGTTGAAGTTCATTACTCGACAGTGGGTAACTAACGACAAGTGCGGACCGGCTCTGATTCAAAAAATAATAAAAAATAGTTTTTCGTGTGTTTTGTGTTTTATATTGAAACAGTGAAGAGGTAAGTGTTTCAAATTCATTGTATAATATTGATTTTGACCCAATTTCACGTATTTTATAGGATTTTATGCTAAAAAGTGTTTGTTGCCTGTAGGTGTTTTTGTTTGTTTTTTCGAAATTTATGAGAAATAAAAAAAAAAACCTGAAACACGTGTATTTTATTTTTTTCCAATTATTACGAAACAAATAAACACAAAAATATTAAAGGTCATGAGTTACAGAGGGTTAACAAACGACGCTTAAAAAGCGACTAAACAAGATTAACATAATTAAACCACAAATTTAACAGTCTCGTTTAAAAAAAACTTCGATTATCAACTTTTTCAAAATTTCCTATCATCCGCGAATGACGAAAACTTTATCCTTTAAAAAAGGAACAATTTAACAAACTTAACAATTTAACATGTGTAAAAAAAACTCAACAACGGCAGCCATCATTTCCAAAATGCAATAGCCAGAAGAGCATTACTAGCTTAGCTGGAACAATACTAAAAGCACAGACATTATTGCTTGACCATCAACAGCTTAAAGCTACTCATATTATTAACAAACTACTGCTTCATGTCTAATTGAAGACTAGCTGGCCATTGCTAACCACTGCCGATAACTGCCCTTTAACATGCCTGCCGCGATCTTTTTATACTGACTGAAAAGTCAAAAATCTACATATAAACAATATATTACCATTGCCACTTAATGGTCAAAGTCAAAAATACAATTTATCATAACTATTTTAATAGAAGTGGCAACAGCAAAAATAGGAAAAATTATGTAGAGCAAGATTGGCAACGGCAACAATGTAAACAAAACATCGTTATTAATGGCGCGATGTAAATAGAAGATGGCTGACCGAGTTTAAGTAAAGAAAACTTTTAAATTCAAATAAGAGGTAAGTTAACAGTTATATAATAAAAGATAAGCATTTATATTTATAAAATTAACAATTTTTATGTGCGAGGACAATTGATAGATATCACTTATTAACCTAGCTGTTCGGAGTTTTCCGCAATTTTCTCCAAAACTCTGTAAATACGGGCTAGGACCCCTCAGAAAGACCCCACACACACACACACATAGGGCATGCCACCTACAAGCCTAAAACCTTAGTGTAGTCGATCGGCCTTAGGCTACACAACAACTGTGAGTTTGGGTATAATTGAAGTAGAATATAGAATTTAGCTCTCAATTAGATAAATGTTTAAGAATTGTTACTATTATAATAAGTTTCTTCTCCCTCCTCATTCAAACTTTGCGAATGCCGGTTTTGAAGATTAATACGAAATAAAATACTTCTTCATTTTTTCTTATATATTTATACTTAAAAAAATCTGGAGTGACTCCACTCGACTTTTCGAACATTGAGTAACTAACAGTTTTGTAGATAAAATAAAGAAAGAGGAATTGCTAAACAAACAAAAGAGAGAAAACCATAATAGAGTGTTTTTTTCTCCATATATCACACGAGGTTTTATTTAACGCTACTGAACTTTGAGCCCTTAGATCATAATGATAAAGAATTTTTCGTTTTGTCCCTGTAAAAATCTATAGATGCTAGATTCACCAAAATGCTTATAGTTAGTGCAACAGTGATTTATAATATTCATACAAATTTTCAGCTCAATTGAATAAGGCGTTTAGATGCTATCGCACTTTTAAAAATTTGGTCTCATAGGCCATAATGATAAAGAATTTTTCTTTGTGTCCCTGTAAAAAAACTGTAGTGCTAGATTCACCAAAATCTATACAGTTGGTGCAAATGCGACCTATAACATGTGTACAATTTTTTTGCTCAGATTAATAAGGCGTTTAGACGCTATCACACTTTTAAAAATTTGGCCCCATTGGCCTTAATGATAAAGAATTTTTCTTTGTGTCCCTGTAAAAAAACTATAAGTGCTAGATTCTCCAAAATCTATACAGATTGAGTATCTGTGACCTATAATATGGGTATAAAATTTTTGCTCAATTGAATAAGGCGTTTAGATGCTATCGCACTTTTAAGATTTTGGTCCCATAGGCCATAATGATAAAGAATTTTTCTTTGTGTCCCTGTAAAAAAACTATAAGTGCTAGATTCACCAAAATCTATAGGGTTCGTACTATGGTGACTTACAATATACGTACCAACTTTCAGGTTAATCGAACAAAGCCTTTAGACGCTAGCGTGTTCACAAACATACACACATACACACACACATACATACATCATCGTAAAAATAGTGAAAACGGACTCAGGGGACCTCAAAACGTATAGAAACATCAAAATCTCGAATTCGGATTTTTGACATGATTACAATACTTTCCTCACTATAGTGTTCGGAAAGTAAAAAACTATGTTGTTGATGATGATGATTTACACAGCCGAACTTGTCCGGATTTTGGCTTCGTACTGTATTTTTGTTCAATTTTAAGTTGGTTTAAATTTCATTACAGAACTTTTGCTACTACATATTTTTATGCAAAGATTTGGTGTATATATTACTGAACAACGTAAAATGTCTTGTATACTGTACGTATGGACTACTGACAAACTTCCTGGAAAGTTGGAGTCTCTGGATATAACCTGAAGTCTACACATCACAGACAAAGTTTGGTTGAGGAACAACACTTTTCCAATGTAAAGGACTCTCTCCCAAGATACAATGTAACTGGGATGGCTCCTAAACAGTCCTAAAAATACTGAATGACATCGTTGTTATGTTAGAATTGCTAAAACACCTTCATCGTCCAACATTACCATAGTTAACTGTATTTCTAAATTTGTATATGTGTAATGTAACTTGTACTTATTTGTAAATTTTGTAAATAGCTCAATTACTTAATTTTGCAATCTATATTGTTATATGCAACTTAGTTTTTAGTATTCTAGATTGTATAGTTTGTTTAGTTTTTAACCTCCAAGAGTCCAAAACCCTAACAGCATTCACTGTACCATAGAAAATAACCTTTCTCATTGATATAAAAATGATAGCAGTAATAAAAAACAATTTTCTGTTTTCATAATAGCTAAATATCTCTTTCGTGGTAAAATAGGGTGATAGACATTATCAGGTCTAAAAAATTATTGTATCTCAACTCTTTAGTGAAATAAAAAATGCCATAAAAATTTTAAAGTGTAATCAATAATTCTGTACTGATAAGTATAAAGGATTTAAGTCCAAAAATGTCGATTTTGAGTTAAGTACATAGTCAGACTCAGAAAAAAATTCTCAATCGATTGGTATAAAGGATTTAAATCCACGTCATTTAGTCTTTGAGAAAATCCATTGGTAAAGAGAGATTCAAGTCAGAAATTTAGCATTAATCTTTGGTATAAAATATTTAATTAATTTTTTTCCCTTCATCAAATGAAGATTGATAATCACTGAATGGTATAAAGGGTATAAATCAACATAATCCCTTTTTCCTAATCGATTCTTCTAAGTAGTTTTTAGTTAATTTAACTTTATAAAAATCAAGTATATGGACTTAAATCCTTTATACTTATCAGTACAGAATTATTCAATGTAATCAATAAAAATGGATGCGAATGTATTTTTTATAAGTTAACAATAACTAATATTGCTAATCCATTAAAAAATAAAGTGTAAATTTTATTTTAAAAAACACTTTACATTATACTTGATAAGATAGGCTGAGTTTTAAAAGAATGATATCAGAATTTCATCTGTTGAGGGTTTGATCACAATTTAAACAAGAAAAACTGGGATAGTAATATGAACACTAGTTGAAGGCAATATATTCCATATTCATAAATTTATAGCATAGCATAATCTGGGAGAGGGGAAGGAAGTAGTTGTATTTATTTTTGTTATAGCCATACTTTACACATGTCCTCTTGATTCTTGTTAATGAATAAAAATTTAGTAAGCGAGCAACCTAAATTGTTTGGGTAAAAATAATTAATTGCTTGATTATTTTGATCTAAAAACAAATGTTTTGATTTTATAGTTTATGGTGTGGTGTTGTTTACAAAGCTTTTATTCATCATCATTCAAAACCAGCATTTTAGTTAAATTTCAATTAAATTCTTTCTTTCCTTCTTGTATTTCTAATTTTTCTTTTAGCATTGTTCTAACTGGTGAATAAAAGAAAGAAAACTGTTATTTTTTGTAGTCGAATTTGCCATTTGCATAGAAAATTAATCATGAAAATGTTGGGGGGGGGGGGGGAATCTGATTAAGTAAAACTATAAAACATCCTAACTTGAGCAGTATTTTGCTCACAATTTGAAGTAATATTTTTTAAATTTTTCGTATTATGATACTTTCTGATATGTTATGTTTCTATCTTTTTTAGGTATCCCATGTGTCTGCACTTTCTTGAATTACTTCAGTATGAGCATTTCAGACGAGAAATAACAACAACTCAATGTGCGAAATTTATTGATGATCAACAAATCCTTCACTGGCAACATTACACTCGAAAACGTACTCGTTACCTTCAACAAGCACAACCTGAAGCTTCTGCGCCTGCTGCTGTAGCTCAGCCTGTTCCAAAAGCTACATAAATTAGATTTTATTATTGCTGACTTTATTTTCTTTAAGTGAAATATTTATTTTGTATGTGGTACTTAGTTTTAAATGATTAAAATGCAGGTTTAAACTGTTCAACTGTACTTTATTTTGAATTTACAAATATGGGCAAAAATAAAATCGTAGAAATGTTTTCCATAAGTTTAATATTTCTGTGTGTAATACAAATCGTTATTTGCTTGACGGACCCTTATGCTACACTGAATGTTGCAAAAACTGCTTCTATCCCAGAAATAAAACAAGCTTACAAGCGTCTTGCTAGAGAATGGCATCCTGATAAAAATAAAGGCCCTGAAGCCGAGGCAAAGTTTATTGAAATCAATAAAGCCTATGAACTCTTGATGGATCCTGAACGTAGAAGATTGTTTGATCGTTCAGGCATCACTGAAGATACTCCAAATTTTCGTCATTATCCTGATTATTCACAATTTAAAAGGTTTGAAAATGATCCTTTTGAACATATTTTTAGCCAAAGTGGATTCAATTTTCAATTTAAATTTAATCAGGGTTCATTTTATCATAAGCACACAATTACGGCAAAAGCCTATGAAAATCATGTTTTGCCCAGCAGTAACTTTCAACCCTATCTGGTGTTGTTTTATGGAGAACTGTGTTTTGCATGTATTAATGCAGAACCTATATGGAGAAAATTAATTCAAGAACTTGAGCCTTTAGGTTTGGGTTTCGCTGCTATTCATGCCCAGCAAGAGAGTACTTTGACTCATAAAATCGGTGTTAGTACTCTGCCCTATCTCATTGGTGTAGTGGATGGAAGAGCTGTGCATTACAAAGATCATCAATTAAGCTTTATCAAAGTTGTGGATTTTTGTCGTAAAATTATCCCCTCTCGTACTGTCATTAGCTTAACGGATTACACTGTGGATGAATTTCTTCAGGGTTGGCATGATAATCGAATACGAATCTTAATTTTCAGTAAAGCAGAATCAATTAGATTGCGATATTTACTTGTGGCTTTTAGATTTCGTAGTCGAGCTGCTGTAGGACACATAAATATAGGTAATGATAATACAGAAGAAGTTGTTAAACGTTTCAATGTGCAGTCAAACATGGAATCGTTACTTATATTTAATGAAGATTCCTCAAAACCAATAGCTACTTTGAGTATGAGCGAATTGTCTGTTCAGACAATGTGTGATGTTATCGAGTCTAATAAGTTTTTAATCTTACCTAGATTATCGTCACAAGTACTTTTTGATCAACTCTGTCCTACAGAGGCTGTTAGAGCTCGTAAATACCTCTGCGTAATTCTTGTTACTCAGAATACAAAAGAACATGATCCCTATCGTGCTGTCATGAGAGAATTTATCCAGCAAATGGATTTGCCAAATGACAGAGTAAGATTCATGTTCATTTATGAAGAAAAACAGAAAGAATTTATTAAAGCTCTTAGTTCTGGTATGGGTGCTCCTAAAGATCCTGTATTGCATGTTGTTTTAATATGGAGAAAAGAACATGATCGAGTACGATATCAGTGGTTAGACCATCGTTGGGATATAAAAGAAGATGTTATCAATAATACAAAAGAAGAATTAAATGCAGCTGTCAAGCATTTAATGCAGAGTACTGAGACATTGCCTTATGATGCTAAAGTTTCAGTGCTTGCAGACGAACATGCTTTAAGTCTTTTCTCCAGAGTTTTAAACAGGATGATTCTTATAGGTGACGTTATGTGGGATAATATTACTAGACAAGAAATTCTGCCTGCAATTACAGTACTGACTTTAGCATTTACCATTTTAATTGGATACATGGCTGCACCTTATTTAGTGCAGTTTGAAGAGCAGAGTATACAAGAAAAATACCAGAGAGAGGGCAAACAAGTACCTGGTATGCCCAACAGAAGTAAACCTGAATATCATCTACACATTCATGAACTTCGTGGGGAAACTTACAATGGTCTTGTTAGACTTCTTAAACCAGGTTGTCGAACCATAGTTTTGCTATTAGATAATGAATCCAAAATGAAACTTTTACCTGTCTTTTATAGAGCTGTGTATCCGTATCGAAAAAATAAGACTCTGATGTTTGCTTTTCTTATGGTTGAAAAGAATTTAGAATGGTATAAAAGATTATTGTTGCAAACTCTTGGGGAATACCGAGAACTAAATATTAACCCCAAAAATTGCATTGGCACAGTTCTTTCTTTGAATGGCTATAGGAAGTATTTTTGTGTTTATCATGCTAAACATGCTGAGCAGAGTTTGAAGAAGAAAGAAATAAAAGTGAAAAATGTGGATGGCATCGCCAAGGGTGATTTCTTGGGATTTGAAGACAGCAATAGTGATTCTGAGAATAGTGATGTTGAAGCCGCAAAAGGGAGTTATGATGGTATTGATCACTATGGAACTATAATATTTGAAGAACATCTGCTGGATGGTCTTTCTAATTGGTTAGATAGATTATTTGAAGGCTCTACTCAAAGATATTATATTCAGTACTGGCCAGATAATATGAAGTAATACTAAATTATATTAGTCAGTTTGAATACTTAAAACCATACATTTTCTTTGTACCTATCCACATTGTATCCCTAAAAGATTCTGCCTTACACAGATTTTGCATTTGTAGAGTTTAACTTGTCTTTTCAGGTAAACTTTCAGTTGCCATATTATGGAGAATAAATGTCAAATCTAGTCAGCTTTTCATATTTCTAAATTATTCTTGAAGTTTGTAAATCATCATCTTTTCTTAATAACTACTTATTTCTTCGTTGTTAATATGAAAACATTCTTTTATTCTCTTTCTGATTTGTTTATGTGTATTTCTATTTAATAAATTAACTTTTACTCTCTTTTACTTCTCTATTTTCTGATAAAATACTATTTTTTTTTTTTTTTTTTTTTTTTAAGGTGAATACAGAGGTTGCTAACCAGTAATCTGTAGATCACTAAGTGTACATGAAAAATTTTTGGAAGTGTACAGAAAAATTTGGGCAGTATTTGCACATTTTTAAATTAAAAATTAAATTAGTTGTTAAAGATAATTCTAATATCCAAATTTTCTGAATCATTTATGCTCATATAAGAGTTTTTAGTAAACTTTAAAAATTGGAATTGATTATAAACAAGCACGAACAATCATCACACTAAATATGTATAGTACTTAAATAAGCTAAAAATGTTTTGTAATAATTAAGCTAATTTCAATTATTAAATTACAAGTAATTAACTTTCAGATTTTCTTATAAAAAAATAAACATTTGTAATATTTTATATTAAATAGCTGTTTTCTGATCATAGTTTTACAAATATATTTGTTTGTTAATAAACCAATTAGTGGTATGTAGAATTTTTAACTTATGTGAATAGAGAGGTGCATGAAGTTGAAAAAGGTTGGCAACCTCTGATCTAGTTGACAATTTTTCAGTTTTGCTGAAAATAGTATTTTTCTTATTTACAGCTATGTTTTCTTTACTAACTCTCGGAAAACTTATTATGCTTTTGTTCATCTCTGAAAAACAAATTAACTAAGACAAAAAATATTTTTGACAGATAATGTTTTCAGAAATATGTAAAATAAATTTATATAAAAGTTTATTTTAGCACCAGATAGGATAGGAAAATTAAAATTGAAAACTAAGACACTTAAGGGGTTTAGCAACTCGGTTTTAGATGAGTTTTAGTTTTTTTTTTTTTTTTTTTTTTTTGCACCTAGTGGCATTAACTGACTAAAAATACTGTGTTTGCATTAATTTAAAAATAATTTAATATGCTTTTAGAATAATATCAAAGGTATTTTGAATATATATATATATAATAAAGATGATCTATTAAGCATAGTAGAAGCCAAGCAACAGATACAAGATCACTGAAACACCAATGACCAATAAGATTTAAAAAAAAAAAAAATCATCAGTGGATGAAATACACTAATGCAAAGAAACCAGATCTATTAATTAACAGCCTGCAAAACAAATGAATCAATAAAGTAAAACAACAAATCTTAACTTAAAACCATAAACTTATCAAAATTAATGAAAAAACAACCCAAGAAACACAAGATAGGAAGAAGGAAGCAGGTGGCAAGACTTGTGACTTGCCTGTGGGGTTACACTAGTTTTATGCCGGCAACACTCCCCCAGCCTGCCACAACCAGAACAGGAAGCATATGGATTTAAAAAAAGCAAAATTTCAAAGCAGATGAACAACAATGAAACCACGAAGCAACAATGAAATTCACCGATTGATCACATTGTGTTTAACAGTATAATTAGAACACTAAATATAGTTGACAACTCAAAAAGGAAGAAACTGAAATTTTATTGGAAAAAGAAAGTTTGCATAGTAATACAAAGCAAATGCAACAAGCCTTCTACTTTTTTTTTAAATTTAATTTCACAAACCCACCCAACCATCCAGCCTTACACCACCACCCCACCTCCATAATCAAACATCTGCCCACCCAACCACCACCTTTTTTATTGTCTTTTATTATTTTATAATTTTTTTGTTGATATACAAAAAAGTGTACACAGCTTTTTTTTTTTTTTTTTTTTTTGTACTGACAGAGACATGGTTAAGGATATAAAATAGAAAATGCAAAGTTTTTAGGAAAACCCATTTTAGCAGTGGCTGTGATCAGTTTATTAATATTCTTGTTTTTAAACTTTGCAGAGCATAAATTATTAATTCGAAATAAATGGTTAATGATGATGTTTCTAAATACCGAAAGATGCAGACATGAAATTAAAATGTGTAAATAAGTTTACATTAAAACTAAAATCTTGCCGTTTGTCATAGATATCTGTGTAAAGTTTATTACCATCGATGATTATTTTGAGATCTAAAAAGTTAATTGATTGATTAGTTAGAGTATTTTGAGTTAGCTTTAAATTAGGTGGATAATTGATGGAAAAGCTATTTTGTGAGTTCTTGTTGAGATAAAATACAATAATATCATCGATGTAACGATAAAATCGAACATCATCATTGCAAATTTGCTTTTCATAGTAATAAAGATAGAGATCTGCCAAAATACTGGAGCTACAACCTCCTTGTGGGATGCCTAATTGTTGCAAATAGATATTGTTGTTGTGGAAGATATAATTATTATGGATAAAAAGTTAAGAAGTGTTTTAAATTTTTCTGCTTTAAAATTGTGAGGAAGATTAATTTGAGTTTTATATTCTTGAAAAAGACTGTAAATGATATTACTAAGATCTGATAACTCAATATTATTGAAAAGATCTTGAAAGTCAAAAGTCATAATATTGTCTATTGAATCAAGCGATTTGATGTATTGAATTAATTGAAAGCTATTTTTAAGACAGTGTAAATTATCAACTTTGCAAGTACAATTGTAAATTTGTTTTAGAATATCCAGTAGAGCTTTATTAGCATTGTTGTTATAAGTGTTACACCCAACAGTGACAGAGCGAAATTTAATTGGAGATTTGTGAAACTTAGGTATGAGAACTATATAAGGATAATTAAAGTTATTGAAGGGAAGTTGAAGTAGTTTATAGTAATTATGTATTTTTCGGTTATTAATAATAACGTTATTATTAGTTAAACTGAAGATGTTACTATTAGTGACTGAAGAGTTTAAAATAGAGAGATAGTGGGATTTACAAATAATGGCATAATTATTAGGTGATTTGTCAACATAAGTGATCACAAAGTCATCCTGTAGTGATATGATTGAGTTAAGAAGTACAGATTTTTTAAATAACACCAGATTTGAAGAATTGATAAATAATGCATTTTTAACTTTATGATTTTAACGAAGTTACTTAAACATATATAAATATTAAATAAAATACCTTATAATTCAACTTCGTGCGTGGCAGAAGAGCTCTTTTCGGACGGGGGGCCCTTCCGTCTTCGGTGCCGTCTGCACTTCGCGGCTGGCAGTCGTAGGTCTGATGTTCTTCCTTAAGTAGGTGCCGCCATATTTCTCCTATCTCCGCCGACTCGTGGTCATTAATTTCGTCACTATGATGCGCGATCTCGATGCTTTCACGGATGTACGCGTAGGTTGAGTTGTTATAGTTTGCTATTTTTTCTACATTTTCAAAGTTGATTTCTATGTTATCTTCAAAATATTTTCTAGCAAGCGCGGTGGTGCAACGATTAAATTTAATATCGTTTTTATGTTCTTTTATCCTGGTCCTAATCTTCCTTTTGGTGACGCCTATATATTTAAATTCTTTATTTTCTTTATTTTTTACGGGAATTTTATAGATACCTGCAGTTTCGGTGGGGGGGATCGAATCTTTATCGCTTCTTATTAATTGGTATATGTTGGGATTGGGTTTAATGGGAATGTTTACGTTAAATTTATTGGCGGTATGTTTTATTTTGTTTGATGTGCCTTGATTGTAGGGAATGGAAAAGGTGTATTTTATGGAGGTTTTTTGGGCATCTGGAATATTGTTTAATTGTTTTACTCGTTTTTTGTATAAGTGGTTGACTAATGTTTTGGGGTAGCCTGCATCGATTGTTAATTTATTGATAAATTTTAATTCTTTTCTTAATTATTTTTCATCTGAGCAAATTAGAATGGCGCGATTAATATAGCTGTGTATGGTATTAATTTTGTATCTGTAGGGGGTTTTGCTTTTATTACTAATGATTTCGTTGCTTGCGGTAGGTTTCCGGTATACTGTGGTTTTGAATTTATTATTATCTTTGATGATTTTGACGTCTAGGTAGTTGATTTCCCCATTATTTTCATGTTCAACCATGAATTTGATATTGTTGTCTAGTTGGTTTAATTGGTTTAGGATTTCGTTGCTATTGTAATTATCTTTAATGACGGCAAACACGTCGTCTACGTAGCGGACCCAAAATTTAATTTAATTTCCTAGTTGTTTGGTGATTTGATTTTCCATAAGTCTTAATTTATATTCTGCAACTATGCCTGATATGGGGGACCCCATAGAGACGCCCATATTTTGTTTGTATATAGTGTTATTAAATTGAAAATAGCTTTCTTTTAAAATTAGATTACTTGTTGAAATTAGTGTGTTTGCAATGGGTGTTTCATATTTCTCTTTAATTGCGTTATTAATGATTTCGGATATTTCGTTTATGTCTATGGAGGGGTACAAATTTACAACATCGAAGCTTACAAGATAATCATTTTGGTGTAAGGAAACTTCTTTTAATTGTTTAATAAAATCTTCAGTTGAGTGTAAACTAGTATGGGAGGGGGGTAGAAGTTCACTATATATTTTGGTCATGTATTTTTCTAACGGATACGTTGGTCCTTCTTTCTTGTTAACAATGGGCCTGAATTTTGGAGGGTTTTTGTGGTCTTTGTAACGTCCAAATAAATGTGAGGTGTTAGGGGCAAAGTTATTTATATATGGAGGTTTATTATTGGGCCAATTATCTTTTTTGATTAACTGTTGGACTTTATTAATAAGCTTTCCGTTGGGGTCGATTGATAATTTGGTGGCATTAATCTCTTTTATGGTTTCGTGTATTTTATTTTCGTAATCGGTATGATTTAGGATGGCTATTTTGCGTGTTTTATCTGTAAGTGTACAGGTTATATTTCTATTTTTCTTAAGTTGTTTTAGGGTTTTGAGGTCGGCATGATTAATATTATGGTGCTTGTCTTTTATGTTTTTGCTAATGAGATCATGGGCAACGTTACGAACAGTATTTTTACATTCGGTCGAGGTTTTATTTATGGCGGTCTCAATTTTGGCTATTGAATCATTAACATTTATAGGTTGCTCAAGTATGAATTTGGGGCCAAGTTTCAATAATGCATCTTCGTGGCTGTTAAAATTATAATCCGAAATGTTAATATATGGTTGTTCTTTTATCTTTTTCTCATTTAGAAAATCTCGATTAATCCACCCCCTAAGTTTTTTATTGTGTTTTTTGATCGCGATGTTCTTTTCAATATTATTATAGATTTCAATTTTCTTCTTTAATTCATTAAAGCAGTCATTGTCCATTTCACTTTTTGTTAGATCTTCCAATTCATTCTTTATTTTGATATAATTATATAATTCAGATTTTTTACGCTTTATTATCTTGGAAAGGATTTTATTTCCCCCCCCCACCGAAACTGCAGGTATCTATAAAATTCCCGTAAAAAATAAAGAAAATAAAAAATTTAAATATATAGGCGTCACCAAAAGGAAGATTAGGACCAGGATAAAAGAACATAAAAACGATATTAAATTTAATCGTTGCACCACCGCGCTTGCTAGAAAACTTTGAAGATAACATAGAAATCGACTTTGAAAATGTAGAAAAAATAGCAAACTATAACAACTCAACCTACGCGTACATCCGTGAAAGCATCGAGATCGCGCATCATAGTGACGCAATTAATGACCACGAGTCGGCGGAGATAGGAGAAATATGGCGGCACCTACTTAAGGAAGAACATCAGACCTACGACTGCCAGCCGCGAAGTGCAGACGGCACCGAAGACGGAAGGGGCCCCCCGTCCGAAAAGAGCTCTTCTGCCACGCACGAAGTTGAATTATAAGGTATTTTATTTAATATTTATATAATGCATTTTTATTTTTTTGTAACACTAAAACTTTCCATTGAGTGAAGTAGGCAATAGGTTTATTATGAGTAGTAGATATTTTATAAATAAAAAAATCTAGGTCATAAGAAAACTGTTGAAAGATTTGTGGAATGCTAGTTTTAACTGGAAGTCTAAATTTGGTGCCAAATTTCATGAATTTTTTTAATTGATAATTATCAATAATATTGAGATTACCAGTGATAATGTGCCCATGGTCTCTGTCAATAAATTTTGAGAAAGAAGGATCATTGCATTTACAGGTTACAGTGTTAGTAAAAGAGGTAGACTTTGATACAGAATTATAATTGAATATCTTTCTGCCAAGAGGAAGAGGATATTTGAAAGTACGAGATAGATTTAAATCTTTAATCGGAAACAAACATTCTTTGTCATTAATGAAAGACGTAATGTTAATTGAGGCCATATGGATAAATTGTATTGTAATATTGCATAAATTTTGATTCAAGAAATAGACGCTCACTTTTATTTTTCTGAATTTTGACAATCTCTATGGTACATGAATTAAAATTATGTGATTTAAAGTGTTGTAATTCTATAGTTGATTTAGAAGGTGCAGCTGAAGATGAAAGGTTTTTAGAATCTGATCGATGCTGATTATATATATATATATATATATATATACAGTTGAACCTCGTTAACATGAACACTGTTAACATAATTACTTTAAACATAACTGTTTCCGCAATCCCCATCAAAATGAAGATTAGTTTATTTATAAGAAGATTAGTTACTGATAGCATGAATTATTGATAACATGAACAAATTTTTTATCCCCCGTGAGATTCACGTTAACAAGGTTCGACTGTATATACTAACAGGCTTTGCCTGCATCGCTGGTCACTATATATAAATGAATAATAATAAAGAATCACTATTTACGCTTCATAAAACTAAAAAAGAAAATCCATTGAAATTGCTCAAAAACTTGTTTTGGCTTCCTACTGCCTTTGGCAGCTCTTTTCCAGCTACAGAATTTCCAGTCTATACCTGAGAGGACTGATGCTTTACCCTAGAAGTTCAGTTTGGGTGTTTATTGAAATACTGTTTCAAAACGGTCAATATATATATATATATACAGTGAAAAACGTTTAACATGAAACTGATGGGACCAAAATATTATTTTCGTGTTAAAAGAATTTTGTGTAAAAAGATTCGTAAAAAAAGTACAAAACTGACCCATGTTTTCCATGTCGTCAATTATTATTTCCATTTCCTGTAAAACTACTACTAACTGGTATCCATTAGGATAAAAATCAAGTACAAATATTATTGTTTTTGGAAGAAAAAAAATCACATATGTTTTACTTTTTTTTCAGCACCATATTGTTCAAAAACTGATCGAGATCATACATTATTTTATTCAACTCTGCATTTGAATGCGCATCTAAATAACTGCGGATACTCATTATTTTCTTCATTTCTGAAGCAGAAGGGACAAGAACTGTATCGTTGATTCAGTTGTCAGATTCGTCATCAAAATTTACATAAGTGGAATTATTTTAATGATGAACGAAGTCAAAAATCCCATTGTTGGTGCTATAAACACATGATCTTTGACGGCAACATGTAGCAGCATAATTACCAACGTGTTAACTTATTCCAGAGAATTTTTAGCCCCGCCTACAATTCGTACCACTTTATTTATAGACTATTTTCCTTGAATATATAACTATGATAAAATAAGAAAAAATTATACTCTTAAGAAAAAAGTGGTATGGAAATAAAGGTGGGTCT
Source organism: Salticus scenicus (assembly GCA_963930645.1). NCBI lineage: Eukaryota > Metazoa > Arthropoda > Arachnida > Araneae > Salticidae > Salticus > Salticus scenicus. The sequence continues at coordinate 241,685,029 of OZ005652.1, forward strand.
AAAAATGCTTCGGAATAACTTAAAATGTTGGCACCTCTGTTGTAGCAAGCATACCACTGAAGATCGAAAACGAATTTTTTTTGTGTTAAACGATTTTTGTTTCGGGTTAAAAGAAACAGAAATGTATTAAATAGCATAGTATACTGTTCGGACCGCTGTATTATTTCATGTTAAACATATTTCACTGTAGTGATCTTCTATTTGTTGCTTGGCTTCTACTATGCTTAATAGATCATCTTTATTATATATATATATATATATATTTAATCGAAGTATCTTTTTCGTAGTTAAATCACAATTACATTAAACAATACTATACAGACTATGCATAGTATTTACTATCAAGTAATTCCTTATATTTCATTTAATTAACTAACTTAAAATATGTTTAAAATAATAGCAGTTCTGATCCAAATAAAGTACTACAGTATGTTATGAAATTTAATTTGGTGTCAAAATGAAAAAAAAAAAAAATTAATTCATTAGTAAACGCACAATTGAAATTAAAAAAATCTGGAATGACTCCACTCGACTTTCCAAACATTGAGTAATTAACAGTTTTGTAGATAAAGTAAAGAAAGAGGAGTTTTAAACAAACAAAAGAGATAAAACCATAATAAAGTGTTTGAGTATTTTTCTCCATATATTACACAATGTTTTATTGAACACTACTGAACTTTGAGCCCATAGATCATAATGATAAAGAATTTTCGTTGTGTCCCTATAAAAAACCTATAAATGCTAGATTTACCAAAATGCTTATAGTTAGTGCAACAGTGATTTATGATATTCATATACATTTTCAGCTCAATTGAATAAGGTGTTTAGATGCTATCGCACTTTTAACCAGTATATTGTGGCCACCACATGACTTTATTCTATATTTTCCTATACAAATTCACTCAGTAAAAATAATTTATTAAAATTATTATTTTAAAAAATGAACTTCCATGATAATGCAGATGATTTCCATATTAGAGAAGTAGTATAACACTAAATATCCAAAAAAAGTCAATTTTATTGTCAATATTACATTAAAAAAAAAATCGATAACTTCATTTTAAATTATCGCAAATCTATGGTTCAACCATTCGTTTTAACGGTACTGGCGAGCTCTTTTGAAAGATACCCATCATGAAAATTTACTCCCCTCTCCCCAGGGGGAAGAGCCGAGGCTCCTACACATACAAAAAAATTTTTCCAGTTGACTATCTCTATTATAAATAATTCTAGTAAATTTCATAATGATTATTAAAAAATAATTCTCTTTATGCACATTTATACAAAATTTTGTACTATACCACCATGTTAAAAATTTAGAAAAAGCAGATGGCAACGCAACCTGTAAGACAATTTTTACCAAAACTTGATAGGCGCTAATTTATGTCAAGGTGCAACTACATACCAATTTGTATGAAATTCTGTGAAGTAGTTCCTTGCACATAAGTTTGTCACTCACACGCAGAGACTGACAGACAAACAGACAGACATTTTCTAAAAATGGTCAAATCGTGTTCTACAGCTCTCAAAACGTTTAAATCCATCAAAAACCCGAGGTCGATAATTTTTACGAATCCAATACTCTCTTCTATTGAATATAGAAGAAAGTAAAAATTTGGTCCCACAGGCCATAATGATAAAGAATTTTTCTTTGTGTCCCTGTAAAAAAACTGTAAGTTCTAAATTCACCAAAATCTATACAGTTTGTGCAACTGTGACCTATAACATGTGTACAAATTTTTTGTTCAGATTAAATAAGCGTTTAGATGCTATCGCACTTTTAAAAATTTGGCCCGATAGGCCATAATGATAAAGAATTTTTCTTTGTGCCCCTGTAAAAAAAACTGTAAGTGCCAGATTCTCCAAACTCTATACAGATTGAGTAACTGTGACCTGTAATATGTGTATAAAATTTTTGCTCAATTGAAGAAGGCGTTTAGATGCTATCGCACTTTTAAGATTTTGGTCCCACAGGCCATAATGATAAAGAATTTTTCTTTGTGTCCCTGTAAAAAAACTATAAGTGCTACATTCACCAAAATCTGTAGGGTTTGTACTATGGTGACTTGCAATATACGCACCAACTTTCAGCTTATTCGAACAAAGCGTTTAGACGCTAGCGTGTTCAGTCACACACATACACACATCATTGTAAAAAGAGTGAAAACAGACTCAGGGGACCTCGAAACATATAGAAACATCAAAATCTCGAATTCGAATTTTTGACATGATTACAATACTTTCCTCACTATAGTGTTCGGAAAGTAAAAAGGACATGTTAAATCAAGAAACTACAGATTTTTTTTAGTTTTTCCGCTCCGAGTATGAAAGGGAACAAATATTGCAAAAAATCTCAATCATGAAAAACGGCAGTTTTTCGAGTGACGCAAGCGGAAGGACAAACGGACGGAAAGCTGCGAACTCATATATACGCCTAGTCTGACATCAAAGAGATTTGTAAAAGCCGACACGTAATATCTCAGCAAATAAGCCATATTTTGTTCTGATTTTTTCAAAATAGTCTTTTATCTTCGGTCTTAATCTATCCTGAAAATTTTACATTTCTACATGCAGTATGTTTTGAGATCTGAATCTCAGTTTAAAGCGAAAAAGGGAAAATGTGTGGTGTACCCATGTAAGGATGTAATAAAAATATCTCTAAAACCGCACGAACGATTTTAATTTAATTAATATATGTTGTTAATGGGATCTTTCTGAATCTAATAACGTTTTTGTTTTTTTCAGGAAAACTCTTGTTTCTTGTAAAAGTTGCTTTAAAAATAGAACTATATTACTCCGCCAAAATACATGCTTTTATTCGGCAAAAATGTCGTAATTCGGTCCTTACTTTCAAGGCACGTTGGTTGGCTGTCTAATGTGAATGCAGTTGATAAATTTTTGTTATGAAGAAAATATTTTTAATTTTAAAATTTCCCATTTCGTCAAAAACGTATTTAGATAATATTTAAAATAAACGAAGTATTTTTTAATTCTATTTCATCGTTATTCATAATAAATTAAAACTTTATTAAAGCCAAAGAGTTTAAAGCACTCAAGCACAGGAATTTATACCATGGTCGATGGTCTGTAGAGCGCATGCGTATATCATCCGGATCGAAAATTTCTGGTTCTCGCTGTAGACGCTAAAGTTGTTTACCAGTTTACACTGTTCCTGTCCTGGCACTGTATTCCTCCGCCGCTGTTGATATTCTGATCGCATAAATGTCAGTATTCTTTTAAAATATGTTTTATTAGATTGTGAAATATATAAAGAGGTAGAATTGTTTGTAAATTGTAGAAAATTTTATAATTTTTCTTTCATTCATATTAGACCACTTTACAAATCAATGCCTCATGTTTACAAGTTACAAGTTGATTTCCTGTATGCGATTCTTATGCGTAGCTCAGTGTTTGATTTTTCTTATGCTATATGCATGAACCAATGCATTTTTCTTGATCAACGTTGCGAATTTTTTTCCATGAAAGATTCGTTATAATATTTTCGCTGAAGTTTTTTTTTTTTTTTTTTCAATTTGTGTTTAGTAAGATGCTTTAGCAAAAAAGCGAAAACGTGTTATTTCATTTGGGCATTTTGGATAAGTCTTTTAGCATTTCGCGAAAAATGCTACCGTAGCAGAAACACTGTACTGAGGTAGACAAAATTTCCATTTTATAGATACAGTAAAACATTATTTACATGTCTTTTGCATTTATACACCCTTTTAATGAAGTCCTGATTCATTCCTATTCAATTTAATGAAAAATTCATGTGAATTAAAGTGTTGATGACATTGAATGTGAAGACGTTATTCTATGTTCCTTTAAAGGTGCAATGGACTGCTTTTTTTTTTTTTTTTTTTTGTCAAAACACAAGGAAAAAATCATTTACAGAACTTAATTCACAATGAAGTTCTTAATACTACTCACAGACAATCAGGTGATTATGAAAAATTTTATATTTTAATTAAATAACTACTGATGTGGTTATAAATCATACAATATTTATGATTGGAGAAATGCAAAATGTATAATTAATACTCAAAATGTGCTAATATAGTTTTCCAGATATGTAATGCAATACTCAAAATATAAATATCTTAGTATACTAAAATCGTGGATTAATGATTTTTTTATTTTTATTTATTTTTTTAATTTTAATTATTTTTATATATAAATTTCCTATGCTAGTTATCTTAAAAAAAAAAAAAAAAAAAAAAACTTTCGCTCACAGCAATAATGCAGCAAGTGCTGCAGATTATTGTGGGAAACTTATTATTGAGAGCAGTAAAGTATAATTTTTGAATTACCAGTTTCATTGTTTAATCACAATTGCTTACATTCTGTTATTTTGCTGCTCATCAATAAAATTTGCCCTTTTTTTCATGCTATTCCTGAAATGTTTACTTACGATCACCATAATACACAATTATTTTGTTTTTGTATCTATAAAGTCTGTGATATTTTGAAAACTACTATTTTGAATTGAGCAATAATTTTACAGCTTGTTAATAAAATATGGAATCATATTGCTGCTTATTGAGGAACTTTATGCTCAACAATACAAATAATTGCTAAAATTAGAGTATTTTATTGCTAATTGATAAAATTCTCTATTTTTTCCCACCAAAGCTATTTCTCGAAATCTGTGATAATTTTGTGGCCTATTATTGAAATGCGGAATCATTTGCTGCTAATTAACAAATTTTATGTTTAATAATACAAATAATTGCCAAAATTCATGATTATTTCTTTCCCTATAAAGAAAATTTTTACTTTTTTCTGTTCTGTTTACCAAAATATGCAATAATTTTGTAATCTGTTATTGAAATGCACAATAGTTTTGCCGCTAACAGTCCGAATGTGTGTTTAATAATGCAAAACTGTGGAAATAGACTTATTTTGCTCTAAATCGATAGAACTTTTTTTTTTTTATTTAAGGCTATTTGTACCAAAATACGAAATAAACATAAATTTGTTAATTAGTGGCAAAAAAATTTCATTAAATTGAATAGGAATGAATCAGGACTTCATTAAAAGGATGTATAAATGCAAAAAACATGTAAATAATGTTTTACTGTATATATAAAATGGAAATTTTGTCATTACCTCAGTACAGTGTTTCTGCTATGGTAGCATTTTTCGTGAAATGCTAAAAGACTTATCCAAAATGCCCAAATGAAATAACACATTTTCGTTTTTTTGTTAAAGCATCTTACTAAACACAAATTGAAAAAAAAAAAACTTCAGCGAAAATATTATAACGAATCTTTCATGGAAAAATAATCGCAACGTTGATCAATAAAAATGCATTGGTTCATGCATATAGCATAAGAAAAATCAAACACTGAACTACGCATAAGAATCGCATACAGGAAATCAACTTGTAACTTGTAAACATGAGGCATTTGTAAAGTAGTCTAATATGAATGAAAGAAAAATTATAAATCGTAAACCGAAAAGCTTTGAATAGTAATAAACAAATTTCACTTATATTACTTACCTTTTTTTTGTTTTGGTAAGTTATGTTTTTATTTTCAGATATTCAGAAACAGTATAAGCTTAATGTAGTTTTACATGCTATAGTCAGGGGCCAATCTAAGATTTCAAACTTAATACCTATTTTTGTGAAAAATCTTAACTATATTTTATTTTTGTGAAAAATTGTAGTGCACTCTTTTTCTTTCTCTCTGTGTGTATGAGGGGGGGGGGGGGGAGTTTGAACAAAGTAGAATAATAAAATTAACTCTCAGCAGCTAGTGTGAGGCTTATAGCAGAACAGGAACCAAAATCCAAAACTTACTTCACTCTGAAGTAAACAGTTCAGTAGAGATAGTGTAAGTAGAAGTTGTTTTTATTTGTGTTAGTATCACTGCAGTATACATGAATTGTACCAGGGAGGATAAACACGTCACCATACAGTCACCAAAATGTTAAACCACCTGATGAATCAGCAAACAGTACACCATGGCCACAATTTCAGAGCGTGTCTGTACCGATACACACAAGGATCGTTTTGTTTACATATGCTGCACTGTTTCTCCCCCATAACAAACGCTTGTGTGTAGATTAAAACCAACATTCTGTATGATTCTTGCTTCGCAAATCGCATCAACAGAAATGCACGAATTACTTTCCTTTGAAAATGTGCTAATTAAAAATGTTAGATTTTGCTGGGAGGACTAAGATTTTTGTGAAAGTACCGATTTTAGCTGTATGATTTTTGTGAAGATACCTTTTTTGCCAGGTCGATTTTTGTGAAGGTACCCATAAACGGTAGTAAACTCGACCTGTATTAATCCCTGATAGTGATAATTATATCTCCAGAAAAAGAATATAAGTTGTATCTAAAACGTTCATATTGCTTTAAAAAAGTTTACAATATAAAGTAATAATCTAAAAACTTTAATGTTTCTCATGTCTGCCAATAAATGAGGTAAAATATATGCTTGTACTATATTCAAATTGATCTGGTTACAGTTTTACTTTTTTGTTTTTCATTTCAAATTAAAAAAAATTTACCTTCTGTGTATAACTCTTTAAAAACCTGATTAAAAACTTTTATTCCTGGCATTTTAGTATTTTGCTAAAGCTTTTTTTCTGATTTTAGCTTTTTTGCTAAAAATAATTTTTACTCGGCTTAAACCCTGACTCAGTAGCAGAATTTTTTCTGAGAATCTGTGACAGCTATATGGGCACTAAAAAATAATCTGTAGCATAACTTTACAATAAGTAACAGAAAATAATTATAAGACAAAAAAGAAAACTTTTTATATACCATGTTTTTAAATTTCCTGTTGAATCATTAATAAAATATGCAAGGATAAAAAATAATAAATAAGCAATGTTTAAGCACGCAGACTCAGTTCAGTGAACTAATAATAATAATAATGAAAAAAAAAAGTTGGTTTTTAAAATAAATACGTATATTAGCACCATGAACTATATTAGCACTTATCAATGTGTATAAATTTTTTAAAGTGATAATAACATCAATTTTTATGAGATGCATCGTTTAACTTTTTATAATTTTTTAACGTTCACGTTTAATTAAACGTGTTTATTTTTATGTCGAAAGAAAATGAACACGTAATTTTTTTTTTTTTTTTGGCAACAATTAAATTATAGCTAATATTTTAATGGCTATTTTTATTGCTATTAGGAGCTTATTATTTTCATATTTTAATTAATTAAAAGAAAACTATTCAAAAATTGAGCTTTGGAGTATTGTGTTGTCACCGGGTTCTGATTTATGCTAAAAGTTTCAAATGTAGGGGAGTTAGTTAAAAATAGATTGCAAGATTTGTACCAGACAAACAAACAAACAAGAATCGAAGTTAATAAAACATGGTAAAAATGAAGTTACAAGTTTCAATAGTAGGTAATATTTTTATCACAAGATTGCATATGTAATGTTTGTTAATCAGTTAGATATGATCAAAGCATTATAGTTATAAAAATGATGATAGTTAATCATTGTGAACAGTTCTACCTCTATATATATTTAAACATGTTATAAAGAATATTGACATATATGTTATGTATGAGAAAGATTAGAAATCATAAGGATTCCATGAGGTGTATGGTCGCTGATCATTAGCACAGGGATTAGGGCATCTCAAAAAATTACATGAGTGTAAGGTATTGAACAATTCTACTTCTTTATAGCTGCTAGAATTTAATAAAGGGTGTTTAAAGCAGGGTTGGCAAACTGGGCCCAGCCCAGAAAAACTTTGCCCGGGTTTTTCTGGGCGGGCCCACCAATAAAAACCCACTGGGTTTTTGCAAATAAGTGGGTTTTTGTTAAAAATTATTTATAATTTACAAATCCGATCTATAAAGTATAGAAAACACCTTAACTTTAAAGAAAAAACTCTTATTGTTATTTTCTAGAAAATAGTATTTAAACATAAAAAGTAACTACAGTTATAAATATAAAAGCAAGTTTATCTTCTATAATTGGTTCAGTTTTCCTTTTCCTGTAAAGCCGAACGATATTTTTGTTTAACAGTGGATATAAATGTTGCCCAGAATCAATATTTAACTAATTAAATTGTTTAGTTTTAAAACTTTATAATTTTATTTTATTTAATTTTAGTAGCAACATAATTATAAATCTAATAACATAAAATTTTCTTCTATAACCGTTTCAACTATTAAAAAACTTAAAAAAAAAAAAAAAAAAAGATAAAGCAGTGCAACTTATTTTTATAATTAACACTAGTTGGCATAAGTGGACTCTGCTCAGTTCCCCATTATATATATATTCTCATACATTTCTAGTACAGGACATTTTCTTAACATGATTATCATGTTAAGATAAATGAATCGACTAAACACTTGGCACAATGAAATCCCCACCTAATAGGCTATCCACCATTCATTTTGATATATTTATCTTATATTCTAATCTATTAATTTATTTTATTAGGACCAATTTCGTAGTTTTGTTTTCATGCTACTATTTCCAATGCAACAATCCTCAAAATGTCAAAATGCATATTTATATGGGATATCGCCCCATTTTACTATGTTGATAAATTCTTAAATTACGAGTAACTTGCAAAATTTTCCTATTAGAATATTTGTAGTCAATTATGTTCAAACAAGTATCATAAATGTTATTTTGAAGTTGTCTGATATATTTATGATCCTCAAAATGGGCATTTATGCTCAATTCTGCCCTATTCTGCCATTTTAAGTAAATTGTAAATTCCAAATAATTTACGAATTCTTATAATTGGAAAATTTATACTCTATGATATTCATGCCAGTACTTGCAAAATTTTCAAAGTAGCATGTTTCTAGTTACTGATGTTCATTCCGACATCAAAACGCATATTTTAAAACTGGTCTCACATTTTTTTCATAAAAATTTTCCATTTAATGCAAAATTTTACTTAAATGTAAAATTTTGCCCTATTTTCCCATGTTAAGAAAAGCATAAATTTTTAATAACTTACAAAGTTTTTTAATTCGAATATTGCAAATGAATAGGGTTCTTGCCAGTGTCGAAAGTAATATTTTAAAACTGATCTGACTTCTATGTGATAATTTGTTCTTGAGACATCGTGTACACAGACTAACAGACTAACAAACTAATACGCACCATACAAATTTTGTCATTTTTCGAATTTTCCTTACACGTGAAAATGTGTAAAAATGAAAAAAAAAAAAAAAATGAGGTCGAAAATTTTCACGATTATTTAAGTTCTCCATCTATAGTATGATGTGGAACTAAAAAATTTAAGTAATATGTATTGTACTTAAGAATTTAAATTCGTTTATTTTATCAGTTATTGTTATTAAGAATATTTATTTTGAATAAGCATACATTAAAATAAAATATAGCTTAATCTTACTAATTAACACTATTTTAATATTTGAATCAAACCAATTTTTATTTCTAAGATAAATATTAGATTAATTATTAATTAGTAGTTTAATATAATTAGGTGTATTACAACTAATATGCTAAATAACATGTATCTAACATTGCAATGCAAATGTATTCAAACAGAAACCCACAAATACCCAGAAAAACCCAAGTGGGTTGGGTTTTTCTAGAAAAACCCGGGTTTTTTCCAACCCTGGTTTAAAGAGAACACTGACATTTATGTTGAGGATGGAGAAAGATTGGAAATCACATGACTTTTGCATTGCATTTGATCACCGAGTGTTAGAGTGGAGGGAAAGGGGGAGTGTTCTAAAAAAGTATATGAGTGAAAGATATTGAACTATTCAATTTCTTTATAGTTTCTACAATCTATTTAAGTAAATTGGAAAAAAAAAAAATGTCATACCGTAAAATTCCGATAGTACCCCCCCCCCCCCTCCTGAAATTTCACGTACTTTACTTTTTCGGAAAATTCTGTTTATAACCCTCCTCCCTTACTTTTGGCGGCTAAGTCCGCCATTATTTCATTTTTCCCATGATCATTGCAAACATACTTTTTTTGTAACATCTGAAGTCATATGTTTATTTAGAAACTAATTTGCATGTAAACGTATCCAAGTGCTATTTTCGCTCATCTTTTTAAAGTAAAATAACTCCAAATAAAAAAATGCTGCTTTGTTTACATTCTTTAAACTCCAAAACATTAACTGCTATTCGTAAGCGACCATTGCTTTCACAATCTTGTTTATGCAACTATGTTTTTGCGATCATAACTTTTTTCTAAATTTTAAATTCTCTTTTTACTTTTAAATCTTTAAATAACATTAATAGTTATTGTTCACCCTGTTCTGTTCTTGCATATCAGTTAATTGTTAATAGCAGTGCAATTAACTGTTTGTTTAACTGTCAGTGAATCTTCTAGCGACTTCGCAATTTGTTTATAAGAGGGGGGAGATGTTGCACGTGTACATCACATGTTCATTATTCGGTTACATTTTCTTTTTCAAAATTATGTTTATTAATAAAATTTAATAAATAATAATCAATATTATTGTTAATATAATTTAGTAGCTATTATATATATAATTAATAAAATTTATGTTTTTGGAAAAGATTGTGAAACTTCCGATTATAATTCCCCCCCCCCCCCGCCTTACGAATTCGTCATACATTTCTGGAAACTTTCAATTATAACCCCTCCCCCCCAGTTTTGACAAATTTCCCATTGAAAAATAAAAGGAGGTTACTATCAGAATTTTATGGTATATATTGAGGATGGAGAAAGATTAGAAATCAGAACGATTCTGCAAAGAATTTGTATGTCGTCTGTTTAGTTTGTGAATTTTAGAAAAGTGGAAAAGACATAACTAATATTGTGTGACTAAACAAAGAAATTTTTCATTGAAATGAATAGGAATGAATCAGGACTTCACTAAAAGGACGTATAAATCTAAATGATGTATAAATTGGGTTTTTCTGTATATAAAATGGAAATTTTGTGGTTACGATAACTTTCGACATAATACTCAAAATTGAATTGAACCAAAGTTACACAGCAAACTTATCTTACAAATATCTTAGATGAGTTCATTAACTAAGTTGCTCTGCAGCTTGTTTTCAAGTGAAGGCTACATGAAAATTTCAAATCAACAGTTAAGACCGCATTTGCTTGAATTTTCATGTTCAGATTGACCACATAAAGGTCTCAACCAAGTGTTTATTAATGAATTTTATCTGCCATTTTTAACAAAATGACCGATATCTTAAGTACAGCCATTTCAAATCAGGCTACCACTTGTAAATTTATCATCAGAATAACTTTTGAAATACTGAATCAGTTCAAGTTGGACAATGAACTTATCACACAAATATCTTGGATAAATTTTGTTCCAACATTTACCTAGTTTCCAATTTGCAGCTACTTCAAATCAGGCTGCTACTTGAAAATGTGCCGCCACGATAACTTTTAGAATACTAAACTGGTTCAAATTAAAGTTGGGGAGTGAACTTAATACAATTCAAATATCTTGGATAAGTTTGCTAGGCAACTTGCTCCACCATTTTGTTTCCTAGTGGCAACCGCTTAAAAATTTTTTATTACAATAACTTTTGTAATACGGAATCAGTTTGAATCACATTTGCACAGTTGACATATCATTCAAATATCTTTGATAAGTTCACTGGTCATCTCAGTCACTCTGTCCTTTTGTTTCTAAATGGTGGCCACTTGAAAATTATCACAGTAACTTTTGAACCGATTTGCTTAACACTCCATATATGCATAGCCATCATTAATAAATCCACCAAATTCATTAATAAATTGTACCTGCCATTTTGTAAAAAATGATGGCAACTTGATAAGAAAAGATAAATCAACCTAACCTTCCTATGAGCCGGAAGGACTTGTTTTAATTTTTTGATCAATAACCTCTAAAAAGTAATGATATCAGTACAAAAACCCTTAACGGGTTAAAAGTTGTGACGCAGCTACTTTATCACTATAAGAATTTGAAATATGGGTCTTAAAAATAATGATATCAAATTTTAAGTGACGCTTTTCTATTAGTTAAAATATACATAGATTTTCTTATTTGATCATTTGCTTTTTTCTTTTATTTATATTTACAGTGCAAACATAATATTTTTAACTTCAAGATAAGACAGATATATAAAATATACTCACTGATGCTTTTTCATTTGCATTTTAATTTCAAAATAACAGTTTTAAGAGGAATGATATAAAAATTCCAGTCACGCCTTGATGTCATTTTAAAAGATTTGTTTTTAGATTCCATTAAAATTACCTTTGTTTTGTCTAATAAAGTATATTTACACATTGAAACAGTGCTATTAATTTTGAAATATACTGTCAAATAATCACACTTTCACTGAGTTCGCATTATAAATTAAAATTATTTATTTCAATAAATCGATTTGTCTTTTGCGTCACGCTATCCAAAACTGCAAGTAAAATTTGTGCAAATGTTTTCTTTGCATCACACTATTTCTTTGCACAAATTCTCACTTAGTTGGGTACTATGATACAAAGTAACATTTGCATATATTTTACTCACAGTTTTGGATAGCGTGACGCAAAAGACAAATCGATTTATTGAAATAAATAATTTTAATTTATAATGCGAACTCAGTGAAAGTGTGATTATTTGACAGTATATTTCAAAATTAATAGCACTGTTTCAATGTGTAAATATACTTTATTAGACAAAACAAAGGTAATTTTAATGGAATCTAAAAACAAATCTTTTAAAATGACATCAAGGCGTGACTGGAATTTTTATATCATTCCTCTTAAAACTGTTATTTTGAAATTAAAATGCAAATGAAAAAGCATCAGTGAGTATATTTTATATATCTGTCTTATCTTGAAGTTAAAAATATTATGTTTGCACTGTAAATATAAATAAAAGAAAAAAGCAAATGATCAAATAAGAAAATCTATGTATATTTTAACTAATAGAAAAGCGTCACTTAAAATTTGATATCATTATTTTTAAGACCCATATTTCAAATTCTTATAGTGATAAAGTAGCTGCGTCACAACTTTTAACCCGTTAAGGGTTTTTGTACTGATAGTAAATCACGTTTTAATTTGCTTCCAACTTCCAATTCAAAAAGTTGAAAATTGAAAATTCGGCTTTGAGGTGCAGACGGAGTTATTCTAGACTGTGTGTACCAAATTTCACATCTATGAGTGTGGTAAATTTTTCTGAAACCAGCTGAGACAGACACTATTTCGGTTTTATTAATAAGCTATTAAAGTAAACTAAATATGCATTAACATTGGAGAACAGCTATTCTATAGGACCCTGTTGACAAACTTAGAAATTTGTATAATAGCTTGGACGTTTTTTGCCAGGGTCTTTACTTATGCAATTGCGGTAGCTATTTTTATTAATCACCAAAATGACAATAAATATTAAAATTTGCCATGGGGACTTTATACTAAAGCTGTACCCACATTACTTTGTGAACCATAAAATAAAATAATAAAAAAAAGGCTATTTGAATAAATAAAATTAATATTTTAAATAAATGGTAAGTGCTCCAGTGACTGACACTTTTAGATCAATTTCTGATGTTTTTAATGTTTTAGTCATCAAACTATTTTTGGAAATCTTAATATATATATGGCATGAAAGACTTTCAGAACCACATATATGTTATAGTATATGCATTTGATAATTATGATTTTATTTATGAATTTTTTATTATGCATTTGATAATTATGATTTTATTTATGAATTTTTATTTTACACCCACACAATGTTCCAGTGATTGACACTGAGAGTTTTTCACTTCACTAGTAATTGGCCCCCTGTGTTCCAGTGTTTGACACTGCTAGTTTTTCATTTTACCAGTAATAGGCACCCTATGCTCCAATGTTTGACATACAATGTTAAAATTCTTGTATGTAAAATGTTTGCTTTTATTAATTATTATTATTATTATTTACCTATTAATTATTTCAGGGAAGGTGTCGATTTTTGGAGCACCTACCCTAGGTAAATAAAAAATTTAAAAATGTTATAACATCAGTTTTATCAAATTTTTGATGATACAGGGTTAATTTTTCATTTATTTATTTATTTAAAATTATTTTCCACATATAGAGAAATGTTTCTTTTATGTTACAGTAAAATAAAATAAAAAATTGTAAGTAGGGTAAGTGCACCTGTGATTGACACATTTGGAGCAATCTCTGATGTTTTTAATGTTCTAGTGATCAGAAAATATTTTTAGAAATCTTAAGTTAGTACATATGGTATGAAAGACATCCAGAACCACATATATGTTAAAATATATACATTTGATAACAATTATTTTTTTTTATGAATTTTTATTTGACACCCACTCAATGTTCCAGTAATTGACACTGCCAGTTTTTCATTTTACCAGTTATTAGCACCCTATGCTCCAGTGTTTGACATAAAATGTTAAAATTCTTATATGTAAAATATATGATTTTATTATTTTTCTTATTTATTAATTTTTTTGGGATAGATGTCAATTACCAGAGAATGCCAATCACTGGAGCACCTACCCTTTTTTTTTTTTTTTTTTTTTTGTTGACAACAGTCTAGAATTACACTGCAAAGAAAAATTTCGAGAAATTTAATAGAGTTAAATATGTTAATACATTAAATTACCTTACAAATATCCTTTATAGGACTTAGCAAATTAATTTCGGATGTATCCACATCCATCTTCAGTGCTAAGTTCAAATGAGACGTCGTTCGTAGCTGTAAACATCTTTCCTGGCTCTGTAGTCTTATTTCTTCACTTCGCTTCATTTGTCGGGGCTGTTTATTTCTTGTAATAGTTGCTGCCATTCAGGTGGAATTGCGTAGTGCTCTCGGTCATTTACGGTTTGAAAATTAGATGTTATTTCGATGGCCTCCCTTTTTAATGCATAGTTATAACTGTTATAGGGGCTATTTTTTTAATGTTAATTGGGTTACTGTTGTGGGTGGATGAGAAGGCAGTTGAGGATTTTCCATATTTTAGTTCCATATCTATGTTCTTTTTCGCGTTTGTTAATTCTGCGTTTTGTCATACCTATGTAGCAAGCTTTATCTCAATTGTTATGTTCAAAATCTATTTTATATATACCTGCAGTGGAATTTTGGGGGATGATATCTTTTTCGTTACGGATGTATTGAAAAATATTTTTGTCCGGTTTGATTGGTATATTTATATTAAGGTTTTTAGCTTCATTTCTTATTTTTATACTGGCGCCGTTACAGAAAAGGTATGGAGGAAGTGAGGTTGGATTTTGTTTTTTGTGCATTATTAATTTTATTTAAGGTTTTTAAGCGTCTTTTGTAGAGGTTATTGACAAGGTTTTTTGAGTAATTGGCTTTACTGGCAATTTTTTTAATGTACTTAAGTTCAGTATTGAGTAAGTTTTTATTAGAATAAACTAGGATTGCACGGTTAATATATGATTGTAGGGCAGAGTATTTATACGATAGGGGGGGGGGGTGTTACAGTTTTTGTTTATGATTTCGGTATTAGCGGTTGATTTCCGGTAAATGGTGGTATCGAATGAGTTATCTGGGTTTTTTATAATTTTTACGTCTAGAAAATTTATTGTATTGTATGTAACACTCAACTGTAACACCCCCCTATCGTATAAATACTCTGCCCTACAATCATATATTAACCGTGCAATCCTAGTTTGTTCTAATAAAAACTTACTCAATACTGAACTTAAGTACATTAAAAAAATTGCCAATAAAGCCAATTACTCAAAAAACCTTGTCAATAACCTCTACAAAAAACGCTTAAAAACCTGAAATAAAATTAATAATGCACAAAAAACAAAATCCAACTTCACTTCCTCCATACCTTTCTGTAACGGCGCCAGCATAAAAATAAGAAACGAAGCTAATAACCTTAATATAAATATACCAATCAAACCAGACAAAAATATTTTTCAATACATCCGTAACGAAAAAGATATCATCCCCCAAAATTCCACTGCAGGTATATATAAAGTAGATTTTGAACATAACAATGGAGATAAAGCTTGCTACATAGGTATGACAAAACACAGAATTAACGAACGCGAAAAAGAACATAGAGCAGATCTAAAATATGGAAAATCCTCAACTGCCTTCTCATCCACCCACAACAGTAACCCAATTAACATTAAAAAAATAGCCCCGTATAACAGTTATAACTATGCATTAAAAAGGGAGGCCATCGAAATAATATCTAATTTTCAAACCGTAAATGACCGAGAGCACTACGCAATTCCACCTGAATGGCAGCAACTATTACAAGAAATAAACAGCCCCGACAAACGAAGCGAAGTGAAGAAATAAGACTACAGAGCCAGGAAAGATGTTTACAGCTACGAACGACGTCTCATTTGAACTTAGCACTGAAGATGGATGTGGATACATCTGAAATTAATTTGCTAAGTCCTATAAAGGATATTTGTAAGGTAATTTAATATGTAAAACATTAAGTATAATCCTTTTTTTTTTTTTTTAAGATTTAATGTGTTAATACATTTTAATTAACTTTTTTTCCTAATTAAAAATTTGAAAATCTGGCTTTGTGGTGCACACAGAGACCAGACTATGTGTGCCAAATGTCTTGTCTGAAGTGTGGTAAATTTTTCTGGAGACAGCTGACAGAAAGAAAGAGGTCATTTCACTTTTAAGATACACAAACACACACATACAAATAATGTTAATTCTTTAACTATGAAAAGGTTTTTTAATTTTTTAAAGTATTGGCCATTTAAAATGAGTTAATTTGCATACTAATATAAATAATTTTGTTTATCACTAACAATATTAATATACCAATGATACGTTTAAGAATAAAAGATAAAAAATAAATTTAGCAAGTAGCAGAAAATTTTATTAAATAAAGCAATTATCTAATGTTACTGCTGTATAAAAGATAAAATTATATAAATAATGTAGAGTTCAGTAAAATTAAAGCTGCTTGAAATTATGATTTAGGTTATTCCAAAGACATTAAATAGTTTTGCCCACCATGGCCATTTTTATCCTTAAAAATATGGGAAAATCAAAATGTTTCTTAATTTATGAGGACGTATGATTTTAATTTCTTCTTTTTTAGTATGATATGGGTTTATCTTATGCTTGTGTAAATATTCATACCATATTTTCCTGCATATAATCTACAGGTAATATTTTATAAATGCTTCCCCCTCAGAAAAAAAAAAAAAAAAAATTCATAAAATTACAAAAAATATCATAAATATATCTAAAGAAACAATACTACTCATCAGACAAAAACAGACTCGTATCTGCTGTCAGCGGTCTCGCATACCGCTAGAAAAAAGAAAAGTAGAAAAAAAAAATAATTAAACCCCGTTCGCTGAACGACAAGTGAAATGTGACCTTGGCCGATTGTTTTAGGAAGGTAGAAAAGAGAGCCTGGATCATTAGCTATTTTGAGGGGTGTTAATGATGGCTAGAAAATGGGGAGCGGTCTGTCAGACCGATGATAGCAGTTAAGGGTTAAGCTTACCAGCTTCTCAGTTTCCACCTTCTGTTTTTTTAGGTTAAATTCTGCAGTATAGTTTATATTTTCTATACATTCTTAAAATAATGTAAATTGTAATACTAACAATACTTAAAATAAAAAATGTTATTGTATTTTGAACAATACAATCTTAAAAACACTTGCTTCTTCACAGAAGTATTTTCCCAAAATATATAATATTAAAATCAGTTGCTTTTCTCACTAGTATGTATGCATCCAGTGGTGGCTCACCATTAAGGGCCAGAGGGGCATGGCCCCACTTATTTTTTTTTTATTTAATTAAAATATATATATATATTCGTTATTTCATTCTTTTTCTTATTTTATTGTAACTGTTCAAAAAGATATATACAAAATACCATCCTATATCCTTTTATTCTTAATATGTTTCTCATTATCGTTTATTTATATAATTTATATAATTATTTATTAATATTCTTTTCAGGTGTCATAAATCACTTAATAATTCACCTAACCAAGGCCGACCAAAAAAAAAAAAAAAAAGCCTTGGACCGACAGCAACTGCCTTATCAGTTAAGAGAGGGACACCATCGTAACGGCCCAACTTGGGAGATCCATTTGTACAGTATTTATTCTATTAGAACAGCGGTTTGACATATTTGGCGACAAACTCATTTATCTGTATAAGCATGCCACAATTTATCGTTGGTAGGGCACGGGGATTCTGTCTCTTTAGAACAAAACTATAGGGAAAAAAACGGTCTCCTTGAAAATGTGTTAACCTGGATAAAACTTGGCGCTTTTAGCGTTTCTTTTATCTGTATGATTTTTCGGTGCATTTTTTTAACTTACATATGATAGTTTTAAATTCTAGATTAGAATTTGAGATAAAAGCTCTTAATTAAGAATTTGAGAGCTCTCTGTCTGAAGTATTTTGAATTTAAATGAAAAATGGAAAGAAAATGTTCAACTGCGATATTCTTCTTTAGATTGGTATACTATAACTTTTATGCAAATAAACTATAATTTTTTTTAATAAATAAATAATGGATTTATGTGGATATATGGATTAACTATCTGTATAAAAATGGTGTTTATTTTTTAATTATTTTTTTAAATGATTATTTTTTTATACAATTCGATATGTTTTTTTTTTTTAATGATTATTTAAGACTGTCTTTATTTATTACATCCTTAAAAAAAAAAAAAAAAACCCTCTATTTTTGTTTTTTATTTTATTTAAGAATCAGTCTTTTATTCTCAACAAACATTATGCATAAAAACAACATGAAATTGTGCCAAAAAGTAAGAATTTTACAATCATAATTAAAAAATTTTTAAATGACATTTTTCAGTGAAATATCAAAATTAAAACTGTGTTTTCTCTAAATGCATATTTTTATAATTTTACGCATGTAAATTCGAAACTCGTAAGAATAAGGGTATTTAATTTTAAATAGGTTTTTTTTTAGATCATTTTCTCTTAATTGAATCAGAAATTAAGAAACTTAATTTAAATTGTTTAAAATTAAGCTCTTAAAGTGAGAAACATGGTAGTTTTCTAATATGTATTTGCATTACATTATTCATGCCTTTCTAAATTTCAATATAACTTCTTATAAATTTATTAAGGTTTATTTTATTTATTTTTTAAGATAAGAAACATGAATATAACAATTGAAATGTTTATTATTAAATGATTTAGGGGTATAATTTGTGCAAGCTAAAAAAAAAAAAAAAATATGTGTAGAGTGTAGAGGAAATTAAGTTCAAATTTTAATGGCAATGGTTATGTTACGGTTAAAGCTAGTTGACTAAAAGATATGGGTGGTGTATTCTCCCTAGGGAGTTTTTCTAAGTAATACCTAGTTCGTATTTATGCGAGTTTCGGGAAAACTCCAAACGTATATATTGAAGAAAGCGACATAGTATAGAATTCGGCAATTCCTATCTATCATCTTCCAGATGTTTAAATTTTGATATTCCATTGATCAGAAAACTGCAGAATTTTGCAAGTGAAGTCGTAAAACATTAATTTCTGATTTACACAGTTTTTTTTCAAAATGTTAAAATTTGCTATTAAATAATAATAATAATAATAATTAAAAAAAAAAAAAAAATCCAAAAATTTACGCTTTATATACTTCCTAAATAATGTTTGTTTTTATATCTGAACAATGAATATTATTAATATTAAATTACGCATTATACAATGGGTCAAGCCTCACCTGTAAAAATTTGCACGAGCAGCCACTGTATGCATCATATATGAGCCATTAATGACTCCAGAAATGCTTGGTCAGATACAACTGTAGTAATTGTTTACATGTTAGAATTCCCCGTAGAATTTGGTATTGTATTATACTCCTGTTGGAGAAAAATTAATTCTGCAGGTAATCTGAAGTGACCAATTATCTGCAGCTGAAATTTTCTAAAGGTGTTTTATCCCATTTTATTGCAGGTAGCGTACTTGAAAAATAACAATGGTTTTGGTAGATTGATAGCAGTAATCTTTTGTTAAAGAAACACATCAACTGATAGATAACTTCGTTCTTCGATAAAATAAAATGTACATGGCTAATAAGGGTTTAAAAGCTAAACATTTCTTTCAATTTTCGGTCTTCTTTCTTTTCCTTTTCATAAAAAGGACAACTTTTTTTTCTTAGTGGGGGGGGGGGGGGGGTAATATGGGGAACTGGT
Organism: Salticus scenicus; assembly: GCA_963930645.1. Taxonomy (NCBI): domain Eukaryota; kingdom Metazoa; phylum Arthropoda; class Arachnida; order Araneae; family Salticidae; genus Salticus; species Salticus scenicus. The sequence goes on from OZ005652.1 coordinate 241,705,133, forward strand.
AGTGTACTTTTTAAATTTTTCGGAACAGTTTGGCATAAATTTCGAACATAATCATCCTTAGATTTATAATAATCACAGTGTTTCTCGTTCATATAGCCCTAATCAAGCTGTGGGAATTAAGAAGTGTTCTCACTAGCATCATTCCTCAATTTAATATGCTCATGCTGAGAAAGGACTTCACCAAGTATTTATGATATGAAATATGAAAGGATTTTGTTTATGCGACACTGAAGATTTTTCCGAATTTTTGGCCTTGATAACTTAAATCAACTAGATGAGATCTAACAGTGCATGCATGCTGCGGATTGGTATAGCTCTAGCTCCGCAGCGTGCGTATATGCATGGTCTTCTATAGCTTGGGTTCCATGGCACTTTTATTATTTTTATTTTTACAAGCCGTCAGTGCTGACTCAGCATTCAAGAAATAAATTGTCCGAAGTGAATATTTGACCGACGGTGGTTATTCAAGCACTGCTAAAAGAAAAGAAAGATAGATACCACCCAACCCCTGGCCAAACCGAAGGTTTAAGGCCAGCAGAGCCCGAAGGGGGCGGGAAAAGAACCCCATCCACCCCAACCAAGATAAAACTAGCCCGGATCAGCGGGCATTTATTTAAAATTAAACAGCAATACAGAAAAAATGCTGTACAATCAAAGCCAAAAGAACTATTGTACAGAAATTTTACAGAAGAGAATACACCAGCAAAACAACACAAAAACAGTAATAACACTAGCAGGATAACACCTTATAAATAACCACAATTCATATATCAAATAACAAATACAGCAAAAATAAAATTACAAACAGAATACAAAAATAAACCACAACTTAAAAGCCTTAAACATCACAAAATTTACTAAATTACAGAACAAAACTACAGCACAGAATACAAAATTTAATAAGTATAAGAGATAAAGGAATAAGTTTTATTAAGCAAATTATATATTTTATTAACCTGTTTAATTAGATAATTAGATTTATCAATTCTCTCAATGTAATGCTCAAGTGTTTTGGCAGTAAAATGTTTTATAAAAATACTTAGAAAAGGTACATTTAACAGATAAATAATGCAATGAGTTCCCGAAAGCACCACAAACACAATTAGGTGTGTCACAACTATTAACCTTGTATAAATATTCTTGGAAACTTCCATGACTGGTAATAAAAAACACCAGAACCTGATGCTGAATTCTGAAATTAAAAGAAACACTATTAAAAATACTAAATGTAATTCTTCCCTTTTCAGAGGAATCCCAATACTGCTGCCACTCATTTAGAATAAAAAGATTAAAAATACTCTTCAAAAACGAAAAAGGATAAGGAAGAATTTTTAAACAACCTAACAAAATAGCCACTTTAGCCAAAGAATCAACTAGCTCATTCCCAATACAACCAGCATGTCCCCTTACCCAATTCAGATAAACCCTACAATAAAAAGTATTTAAAAGTTTAAGAATCTTGAAAGCAATTTTAGACTTAGGGATTAATTTTCTTAACGAAGAAATAGCAGACTGATAATCCGTGTAAATAATAACAGAACGAAAATTCATTAAAATGTTAGATTTAAGCCATAATAAAGCATTATAGATTGCAAACAGTTCAGTTTATACAGTGCGCGAAAAAATTATAAGGACACGCGAAAAATCGCCAAATCTAGAAGCCTTGTTTACAGAATCGTATGCAAATTTTTGCAGAAAAAAAAAGAAGTAAAACTAAAATATTTAATGCGTAAAGTAATTAACATTTTCAATTTTAAATCTGCTAAAATTTAAATTTTGATTTTTAAACCTAAATGAAAACGGAAAAATGTATAAGGACATTGCTTTTTCTCCAGTAATTATTTAAAAAATTGCATATTTGAAAGCATAAAATGGCAATTCCGAGTTAAATGATTCATTTGCGAAAAGAATTTCCCACTCGGCGACTTTCAGTGTGAAATTTTTAACGATGCCCAAAGGAACTCAACTTTCTCACACTAAAAAAGGAAAAATTGTTGCTTTTCGAGAATGTGGATGGGAAATTTCAAAAAGAATAAAGAGATCTAAAACGGTGGTTTATAATTTTCTAAGAAATCCTGGGATGTATGGTATGAAAAAGCGAACTGGAAGACCAGAAATTCTCACTCGTTGACAAAAAAGATTGATTTTAAGGAGAGCTTGCGAGAAAAAAGAAACCGCAAATGAAGTTAGACAAAATTTGAGTTTACCATGCTCAACAAGGACTGTTCAAAATGTTTTGAGTAAACATCCTCAAGTTTCTTATGGGAAATTAGTGTCACGCCCCCCTCTTACAAATCATCATAAGAAAAGAAGAGTTGACTTTGCCAAAAAATACATTTCTCTTGGTCAAAAGTGGGCTGATGTAATTTTTCCGGACGAAAAAAAGTTCAATCTTGATGGACCTGATGGTTTTCGTTATTTTTGGTATGATCTGCGAAAGACCAAGGAAGTGTTTTCCAGGCGTCAATATGGTGGTGGCTCGGTTATGGTATGGGGCGATTTTGCGGCAAATGGAACCACTCCAATTGTATTCATCAACCGTAAAATGAATTCGGACAGGTATGTTGATATGTTAGGAGAAAGTTTGTTACCTGAAGCGCCACTAATTACTTCAGGGGACTATATTTTTCAGCAGGATAATGCTTCGATACACGTTCTAAGAGCGCAAAACTCTGGTTTGAAGCTAATTCTGTAAATTTACTTGATTGGCCGGCGAGAAGTCCCGATCTTAATCCAATCGAAAACTTATGGGGACTTCTAGCCCGAGAAGTTTATAAAAACGGCACACAGTATCAATGTACACAAGATCTTGTCGTCGCTGTCAAAGACGCTTGGGAAAAAATATCTGTGGACATTTTAAAAGATCTTTCAGGATCCATGACCTCTCGGCTTATTCAACTGATAGAAAAAAAAGGTAGTTTTCTTGATTATTGAAACATTTTTTAAGTATTTTAGAACATGTCCTTATAATTTTTTCCGTATTTCCTTTAATGTTAAATTTTGTAAAATCAATATTTTGAAGCTAAATTATGTTTTTTACGTGGTATAAGTGTTATCACAAAACTATGAAGCAGAAGTAAGAAATATAAAAATTTCATTTAGGTGAAATGGAAATAAAGCCTATTTTCATGAAATTAAATGTTGTCCTTATACTTTTTTCGCGCACTGTATACCTACCGAATTATAAGTTCTCAATTTAATTAAGTTCCTGTAAATAATATTACCATACTGTAAAACCACAAATGCACAATTCACACCATCCTCCATCTTTCTACCATCAGTATAAATGATTAAATCATTATCCTTAATCTTAACATCCGTAGTAAAATCAAAATCCATGTAAAGAATTCAGGGTTAATATCTCTTTTTAAGTTTTTTCCCTCAAAATCATTTATATCATAATAATTGCCTTTAAAATAAATAGAACTATTGTAATTTATAATCTTAAATTTTAATAATGAATTTTTTGCCACAATATGAATGGAAGCAGTACCTGTAATTGTGCAAATGGCATCAGTCGAAACCCTAGCATAAAAGCAATAAATATTTATAATAAAATTTCTTTGTCAAGAGGATAATTTTCTATAACCATGACAATTTACAAGGTAAACAAACTTCTATTGCATGTAAAAGTTTAGGTTTAATAACTGTATTGTACCACAGGATTTTTAAAGCATGAGTAACATCCCAACGAAAACCACTAATTCTCCTAAGATTCTTACTCAATTCATAAATTCTATCCCTCAAATCCTCAATATGAGGTTGAAAAGTAAGTTTATGATCAATTGTAACTCCCAAATAATTAAAAGTCAAAACAACTTTTAACACTAAACCTACCGATACTTCATGTATACCTATTCCTACCACAGCGGGTCAAGTGACCCATTTTAAAAATGTTATATTTATAACTGTATAGCAAAAATATATTATTTAGCACAATTTGGTACATGAAACATGGATGATGTGATAATGTTATTTACAAGAAATTCTGACAAAAAGTTTAAAATGGGTCGTCGTGGTAAGTTTAGTGTTAAATTAACTGCACCCAATTTAAAACAAGGTGAGCGAGCATAAAGATTTTGTCCAAAAGTCATTAAATTAGTTTTAACAACGGAAATATTTAAACATTTAGATGAACAGTAATTATTAAATATAGAAATATAGTTATTAGTAATCAATTCTAAGTTGGCTCTAGAATAACCTGAGGTAATAAGGACAAAATCGTCTGCATATGCAAAAAGATTAACATCGTATTTATCAAATACATCATTAACAAGAATTATCCACAAAATAGGTCTCGAACATGAACCCTGTGGACACCCTTCACCAATTTGATAACATTCATCACTATACAAAGTTTTTATATACCTATTACACAAATAGCTTTTAATAACTGACACCAAATACTCGGGAATGTTTAGCTTAGACATTGCTTCGGTAATATTTGTCCGTATATCATTATCAAGTGCACCACTAATATCGAAAAATCACTTGCAGTATATTTATAATTCTCTATCTTTAATGCATTTTAAAACACGGTCAATACAAATTGTGGTACTTCTCGACTCTCTAAAGCCAAACTGATTGTCATGTAACAAACCATTACTTTCCAGATAAAAAGTAATTGTATTCACCAAAATCTTTTCTAAAACCTTGCTCATAACAGGAAGTAAAGGAAGAGGATGATATGAAGACAATGAAGTAGACAACTTATTTTGCTTAAGGAAGAAAATTACTATAGCAAATTTCCTACACTGAGGAAAGTAACCAAGTCAAAGCAAATTATTAAACATATTAAGAAAAAAAGGTCGGCAAGGCATCATTTATATGTTTAACTACCATCAGATCAATCTTATCAATACCCGGTGCCTTCTTTTTGTTAAATGAGTTTATAGCATTTTCAAGCTCGCTTTAATGAATGAGAGGAAAAGAATTTTCATAAACTGATTCCACCGAAGGAGAAGAAATAATATTAAAATAATGTTGAATTAAATTACTATGAATATCCATCACACTGAAAATCGAAGACATACCATCCAAATTAGAATAAATATTACTCTTCTTCTTTAAGACTGAGAACGCCTTACCTAATGGTTCAGAATTATAAGTACAATATTTTCGCCAAGTACTAACTTTTGCTTCTTTAATTCTACGTTTGTACAATGCATGTTCACGCTGAAGATGAATAGTACATTCCATGGTCTTATTCTTTTTTATACAATTTATAAATGACATGCAATCTATTTCTCATGACTCCCAAATCATTAAACTACCACGTAAGACAAATATTTGAACTGTTCTGTCTCATCTTGAAATTCTTCTTATAAATATTGTGCAAAGTACTGTAAAAATCATCGAAAATATTATCACACAGGTCAGTATTATCACAATTATTTAATAAACCCTTAAACATATACAATTTAGATCTCGGATCATTTCTTAACTTTTTCATATTTCAATACTTTGTTCTGTACCTGTCATACTTTAAAATAGTTAACTGTTTGTCAAGTTGAAATGTGATAAACCGATGGTCTGAACAAAAATCTATCTCATGGACATTCCAATTTTTAAGCATATTGTAGAGAGCATAAGAAACAATTGTAAGATCGGGATACCCAGAGAGCGTAGGAGTCCAAAATGATGGAGGCTGCTGCTTATCATTGACAATGATTAAGTTTTTATTATAACAAAAGCTTAAGATGTTAGTCCTCTATCATCGCTCTGCCAGTTTCCCCAATTTCTTTTCTTACAATTAAGATCTCCAGCAATCAATAAATATTGTGAATCCAAAATTTCATCTGGAATAACTTCCAAATTGTCAATTAAATCAGTAGAATTTGAAATATATATCTAACAAATGATAAAATTACTTAAATCACTCACAATATTTATAAAAACAGAATTTTCCAGTTTCAAAATTTCGTTGGCCACAAGTTTTTACTCATAAGTATAATTCCACAATTCTTTTTAACCGAGAAAAATTTTGGTCAATGAACATTAACCATGGTCATATTATCATTAAACAAATAAGGGTCCTGTCCTGGAAAAATATTGCATTGATTTCATTCTTAATTGCAAAAGCCTCCATTCGGGCATTTGCTGCCTTACAAAAATTCAAATTAATTTGTAAACAGTTTATTTTTACAAAAGCATCTTCAGCCGAAGACCCTCCTGCACCATTGTCCGAAGTACCGGAAGCACTTGTGCCATCTGTTTTAACATCATCCATGAAAACCATCATTATAATCTTTTTGCAGTAGCCTTAAAAAGTTTTTCTTATATGCAATAAAAGACGGACATGATTTATCCAAAGAAATATGATCATTATTTTCTTGGCAATTTGCACATTTCAGTTTATCAGTATTGCAGTTTTTGGTTTTGTGTGATCCAGAGCACTTACCACAGACTGACACGGTACATTTGCTAAAAACATGCCCAAATTTTTGGCATTGGAAACAACGCTGCACATTAGTATAATCTTTGACCAATACTCTCTGATACTCAATAATGACCTTACCCTTTTCAAGCAGACAAAGCCTAGTAGTAGTACCACAATCCACAGTCCAATGGTTTCCGTATTTTCCTTTAAAGGATCAAACGATATCAACCTCTCTATCCTCAAGGCCTTCAACATCCTTTAGTTCATTTTTGAGTAGATCTTCACTGAAGATGTCACCTACATTAAAAAGGATCATCCTATTTTTACGTTCTTTTCCAAGTTTTCCTGAAATATGATCATTCATCTCTATATCCTGCTCCAACAAATCAATGTAACACTGTGTATCCTCTCTGTCTCTACACTCCATTTTCAGGACAACCCTGCTCTCTTTATTAAATACGACATCCAATGGTTTCTTTAACCTATTCTTTTTACCCCAAGAAATCAATTTTTCCAAAATCTCTGATCTATTCAATTCCTTGTTTGGAGTAATAATTACTATATGATCATCGATAGGTTTATCCTGAAAAACAGCCTGCACAACTGTCACATAAGATCTCGTATCCTTAATTTTAGTGAAAATGGCAATGTTTTTATCAACTTCTACTTTATGATCCAGTTCTAATTGCTCGAGCTTGCCCTTTAGCCTTTCAAGTTTTAACTCTGTCGCAGCACATTCCATTATAATATTTGTCTTTACCTTTGATACAAATTCAAATGCTTCCTTGGTTACCTTTTGATTTTCCTTTTCCCGCAGTTTATTAAGTATTGAATCACAAAAACTCTTCATATTTATCAAAAGTTCTGTTTTATAATCAATATCAAAATTGAGAAAGCGTAAGAACCTCGAAAGTTTAAGGAATGGTATTGATAACTTTCACCTACATTAGAAGAGACTGTAGAGACTGGCGTGAAAATTTGTAGATAACAATAATAACAGCCTTCACCCACTTCACAACACACCAGATCAAAAAATCACGACTTTCAACCTTAAGTTACCAGTAACCTTTTAAAATAAATTCACATATGGAAAATCACAGTTTCAAATAAATAATCACTGTTACTTTTAATCTTTTATTAGCTTACTAGGTGTAATCACACTTAGACTCACAATTTCATTGTTCACTAAAGTCAGTTTAGCAACAATTCAACTACAGTTAGTAATCATAGCAGTTAAAGTTCACAGTTCAAAACAAATATCGAATATAAATTGAATACTAATAATACGAAAGCAGTCTCAGGAACTGAAGGGAATGAAACTAATGTCTCAAGTAAACAACAATGGTGACTTGCATATGAAGTAGGCCTAACACAAAAGTGAACAAAAACTTGAAACTTATCTCTTAGTAAGAGATAAATTTCGTTCGGCGCTAGAGGTGCCCCCCCCCCCTCGTTGGGGAGTCCGTGACCCCCCATCGGGGCATACTCCTAAAATTTGTTGGGGAAAAAAATACAAAATTTTCAGTTTTTCTCCTTTTAGCAACATTTTGCTTTCATTTCACTAATTTGGAGCACTCCAGTTTTTGCATTCTATATTCAATAGAAGAAAGCATTGGATTTGTAAAAATTTTCAGCTTCCGGTTTTACATGAATATACATGCTTTGACCATGATATTTTTAGAAAATGTCTGTTTGTCTGTCTATATCATATAGACACATATTTGTCACATATAGTATATGTAACAAAGTTTTGTTCTAACTGTATCTCAAGAACCACTACATAGAATTACATATAAATTTCTATGCAGTTGCACCATGACATAAATTAATGTCTGTTAACATTTTGTCCAAATCGCCCGATAGGTGGCGCTGCTCTACTGCAATTTCTTTTTTTTTTTACGGAAGTCTATATCTCAGGTTCTATTTTGTATAATCGAACAAAGCTTGATATGTGAGAGGGCCATTATGAAACATCAGGTTGATTTAATTTAGGTGCATATCGGCCGATAAGTTGTGCTACTCTGCTGCTATTTTCTCCGAGAAGAGGAAGGCTATATGTCAGTTTCTATTGTATATTATTGCAAATAACTTTCTATATGACAGGTCCATTATAATACATTATGTGGAATCAGTTTCAACTTTCAGCACATATAGCCAGATAGGTGACGCGCCTGTGCTTTAATTTTTCCCGTGAACGAGAAGGCTATATACCAGATTCTATCGTATACAATTACATAAAACTTGGTATATAAGAGGGCCATTTTAAAACAATATGCTGATTCAATTTAGGTGCATATGAGCTGATAGGTGGCGTTGCTGTTCTGTAATTTACTCCGTGAATAGGAAGGCTACTTCTATTGAAAGGCAGCCTCTCAGGAGAGCCAATTTTCTGTGACACGATGGGTGGTCCCCTTAGGAAAATTCGTCTGTGTGTATATATATATGTATATATATATATATATACCTGTGATAAACGGGATACGAAGAATAATTTTTTCTCAATAATTTTACTTCTGGCACCATACACATGTTTTTTTCTGTGGAAAGAAAATATTATACACTCAGAGAACGGCACGATGATCTTCAAAACCACGAGGAGTACTAAAAAATGGAATGGTACATATATTAACAATATTGCAGTTTTTGATAAATATTCATATAATAAACAATCTCTATATAGTGGCCCCCTGTCAGGGAGGTGGTGTCCGCCCGTCGGGGAATTTCTGGTGCCACTACTGTCTCTTACCAGCAAAAACACACGAAATTTGAATAAGAGAACTTGTATCTTTCATAGAAAAGGCAAAAATCTTCACTTGATGACTTATTAATCACAGAATAAACAATCTTGAATAAAAATAGCTCAGGTAAAACACAAAACAAAATTTTCACCTTGAAGAAAACGGCACCGAAGACGTAAACTCCATAAAACACTTATTAATTAACTAAAACTCAAATAAATTTACTAAAAACCAGCAACACTCAGTAGAACATAACATTTCACAAAAGAAAATATATAATATATAGCACTTTACTAAAGAAATTATGCATAAATTAACAAAATTAGCGGAGCACAAGAAAAACACAGCCACATCAACCAAGCCGGAAGTGTAGATAAAAAGAGAAGAAAGAAAAAAAAAAAAAAAAACTCCAGATACGCTGCCCCGTTAGATATGCTGCATATGTCAAAATTAAACTTAAAATCATATAAGCCGCATCTTAACTTACCGAAATTAGGATACTTCCAAAATATCAGTGATTCATTGGAAGTTATAAATAAAAAACAATTCATTCACAGTTGAAAATTATAACTAAAGTAGATTAAAAACATTTTATAGTAATATTACACTACCAAAACAAATTTATGAATTTGATGCATTAAATCACCGCATAATAAAATGTTTTTTTCCATAATGATCTTAGTTGTGAAATAGCAAGGATAGGGTCAGCTGTTTTGAATCTCATCAATCTTTCATGTTATTCAGTCATTGTTAATTACTCAAAATTTCAGATCTATAAGTAAATTCAAAATTTCAGATCTATAAAGGCACATTATTTAGCTTGGAAAAAAATACACTGAAATATTGTGTTGGTTTTTGACGTGACATGTCAAAAACCTGTTATAATTTTACTAGCGATAATTTATTGTAAATCAAGGGCCTCCAAAAACTTTTTAAATTGTTTTTTTCTAATGCTTGTAGTTTTTCGTAACATTTTTTTTTTTTTTTTTCCGTTTATCTTGTGCATTATCAGAACGCGATTGGTATCTGTTGAAATCATCAAACAATATAAAGCTCCCAAACTTTCCCATCCTAATTTCTAATCAGCAAATCAACCAAAACTTCTGTTTTGTTTCTTCCAAAAATGTATAAGGCGAAAACAACGAATGATAAGTTCTGTTCATTTATTATCGGAATAACATTAAGCCATGTCAAAACCTTAGAGACTGGCCAACTGGCCTATTCTATCAATCTAACACAAGAGACCTAGGAAGTACATAATGGGCTCTTCCCACCTGATATCAGAGGTCACATGATAGAGGAAAAACGAACAGCAGACAAGTCTTGTTTATCTATAGCGATTGCTGAAATAACATTTTCTATTCTTATTTTTGATCAATCGTATTTAATCTGTGTTATTTTTTATAAATCATCATTTTTAATCCATTTTATATCATTATTCATCATCTTTTGTTTGCTGTATACATTTACAATCATCATTCAGTTTATGTTTGTTATTGATATTCATGAAGAACATGTTTAATACTCTGATTAAGTGACAGTGCAATATCGTACTGCGTAAATCCATTTAGACCAGTAACTAAGTTAATTAACTTGTTGTAGCACCTTTATGCAATTAAATTAAATGAAAACATTTTAAAAATTCAAATTATAATCCATAAACATTCCACAAGAAGCTATTATTCATTGCTAGATCAGTTAATGTTAGAGTTACACTACAATATACAAAAATCGATTCCTATAGGTAAAAATAAACACATAAAATGTTTTTTAAAAATTATTAAATTTACAAATGCAATTATTCTACTGTTTACAAATGCACAATATTACTTTTATTTTATATTAAATACTAGCAGGCAACGCCCGCTTCGCTGGTCCCTATTTTTAAATGAATCACTATAATGAATTCTCAAAATTGCATTAATTTTTATCACATGAAAAAAAAGAGAAACAAAATCTGAGTACGAAAAATGTCGCACCGGGTTCTCACTGCCTTCGGAAAAAATTCCCAAAATGCTCTAACTCTTATTTCTATTATTTTCCCAATTCGCCCCCCCCCTCCTGTCTATCCTAATAATTTTACAAATTTGAAAATATCCGCAATCGATTTGTAAGTATCAAAAACCTCTATGCACCAGTTTTGAACGATATATCTCTATTTTTATTTTTTTACCGCTCTACTCCCCCCCTTCCCGCCCTCCCAATAATTTTAAAAGTTCGAAAATATCCGCAATCGATTTGTAGGTATTGGAAACCTCTATGTACCAATTTTGAATGATCTAACTCTATTTTCTTTTTTTTGCCCCTCTGCCCCCCCCTTCCCGGCCCTCCTAATAACTTTACACTTTCGAAAAAATTCCCATTCGACTTGCAGGCCTCTAAAATCTATCTGTACCGATTTTGAACGGCCTAACTGTATTTCTATTTGTTTTTGACCATAGCCCCCCCTTCCCGCCCCACCTAATAATTTTAAAAATTCGAAAGTATCCGCAATCGATTTGTAAGTATCGAAAACATCTATATACCAATTTTGAACGATCTAACTCTATTTTTATTTTTTTGCCCCCCCCCTCTCCCCCTCTCCCCTCCCCCTTTCCCGGCCCTCCTAATAACTTTACACTTTCGAAAATATCCCCATTCGACTTGCAGGCCTCGAAAACCTAACTGTAAAAGTTTTGAACGGCCTATTTGTTTCTATTTGTTTTTGCCCCATAGCCCCCCCCTTCCCGCCCCTCCTAATAATTTTACAAATTCGAAAATATCCGAAATCGATTTGTAGGTATCGAAAACCTCTATATACCAATTTTGAACGATCTAACTCTCTTTTTATTTTTTGCCCCCCCCCCTCTCCCCCCCCTGATGCCCCACCTGGGGGCTGAATTTCTAAAATTCCAGAAATTGGTTTTTAGATATTTGCATTAGCTATATTTTAGAGCAAAAACTTCACGCATATCTATTTTTTTGTTTGAGATATATAGGATTATGCGAAATCACGTTTTTACGCATGTGAAATTACGTTTTGCCCCCCCCCGCCCCCCTTGGGGACCGAATTTTGAAAATTCCAGAAATTGGTTTTTTGACATTTGTATTAGCTATATTTTAAAGCAAAAATTTTACGGATATCTGTTTTTTTGTTTGAGATATGAAGGATTTTGTGAAATCACGTTTTACCCCCCCCTCCCCCCCTTGGGGGGCGAATTTTGTAAAATCGCTTCTTAGTGGATGCCTACGTCATAGAAAGAACATTGTCACAAAATTTCATGCTTCTAGGTCCAGGGGTTTGGTCTAGGCGTTGATAGATCACCCCCTCACTCACTAACTCACTCAGGAAGTGTTCTTTTATATATAGAGATTAACATTTTTGTTCTGAAGAACAATATTTAATTGAATTCGATTATTCGTTTTCCTCTATCACGTGATTGAGCAGACGACGGTGGGAAGAGCCCATTGGCTTCATGACTTTTTACTTCCTTATACAAAGCATAAAAAAGTATTTTAATGTTGATTTGGCGAAATCGATTTTGTAGCTTAAAATCCAATAATCATAGAATGTTGCAAATTTATATTTGAGACTATGATTACATGTCCAGTTATGGTTCTGACATCAGCTCCCCTTTTAGAGATATCTACGATTTTGCACAATTTTTTTTTTTCACGTCTGTATGTACGTATGTGTGTGTGTGAATTTCGTATAACTCATACATGGTTGGACGTAGAACATAGCAAATTTTTATGTAGGTTTGTTATGACATTTAGTTGTGCACTTCCCTTTTTAGTCTTTCTGTGACTTTCCGTTTTGGAGACATTTACAAAAAATATATTCATAATGACCAAAATTATTAAATTTTTAGCCATTATATATGATATATTGTCATTGCGATTTCAATAGAAGCTAATTATAGAGTTTGTAATGATTGTTATGAACGTTGGCCACATTTTTTGTATATAGAAAGTAGTTCGTAAATACATTATCAGGTTTTAGTCGATGATTACACTTTATGTAATGAATATTCTGGAAATAGTCGAAAACTTTTTTGTACTACAAAAATGAATAATCAACGAACATTCTTGATACGATTCAACAAATCAGTCATTCATACCATAAAAGTCAAATAAACACTGTTAAGCACACCACAGAGCAGAAATTTCTCTAATTGAGGAACAATAATCAGTCGCTCACTTCTGAATAAAACGTTAATTCATCGAGAGTCTTGTCTGCAGTGGCGGTCCATCATTAAGGGCACCTGGGCCTGGCCCCGCTTAAATTTTTCTCTCTATTAAAAATCAAATAATATTTCTATCTTCCTATTTTTTTTTTTTTTTTTTTTTTTTTTTTCTCTTTAACACGCTTTAGCTTCACATGTATGTATGTATGTATGTTTGTAACCACTCTGCGAGCAAACAAAAAATCTATATTGTAAAAAAAGACTTTCCCTACGCGAACGCTGTGGCGTTGAGGTATAGCTTCGCGCTACGAACCTAAAGGTCTAGTGTTCGATCCCAGTCAAGGGAGATTTTTTAAAAATGGTTTTTGTTTAATTCTAAATTATTTTAATTAAAGATTTAAATGTATGTAAATATTATGGTGTGTCACTCACATTTCTATAAAAGCGTGTTCTTTAATTTTTTTAAAGCTATCTTAATATTATTTAATTCTAACGTTTGTAAAAATATATCTATCAAGTTAAATAGTGCATCCAATTTCCTCTTATTCTTCTCGGACATAAAGTTTGCCTGTCCCTTTGTCCGCTTTTCTTTTACCGAATTAAGCTAATTCCTATTCAGAGATCAGTCGTTTGGGCACTGGGATGATTTGTGCCCAATCTCGCGTATTATTTAGTATTTACTCTTTGCGTATGGAACAGCGGGTTAACATATTTGGCGAAGTAGAGCTTTATCAATGTTAATATTCCCATACTTTTAAAGTGTTAGGGACAGTTGGCGAATTGGCCCCTGGAACGTAGTTTAATGAAAAAAAACAAAGTCTCCTTCAAAATATATTAACCATAGGGATTCTGGAAATAATTTGGCTACTTTCACAGTACTTTTTATTTATTTTTCTACTGATAATGAAAAAGAGAAAAATGTTTCGATGTTTTTTTCCTAATAAATCTAGGATTGTTTAAAAATTTACAATAAAAGAAATCAATTCTGTTGACAGTTTATTAAAAAGACCATTCTCGGTTATGAGTTTATAAAAAAAAACTTGAAATCAAGTGTTTGTGACCGCACAAACCTAAGGATTTGGAAATTAAACGAAAGGATGGAAATAAGATGAAATGCTTTTCTTCGTAGTGGTATACTAAAATTCCGTGGCCTTCAGCTAATGAAGAAAAAAAGTCGTTATTCTGTTTCTACTGTATAAATAATAATTAGATGTAAGTACTTGAATAGTTTTGCCCGCCTAAGTTCGTATATCTTTTTGCTTTCTTATATATGTAATATAGAGAAAGTATTGGATTCGTGAAAATTTTCGACCTCCGTTTTTTGATGGATTTACATGTTACTTTCTTCTATGTTCAATAGAAGAAAGTATTGGATTCATAAAAATTTTCGACCTCGGGTTTTTGATGCATTTACACGTTTTGAGAGCTTTAGAACACGATTTGACCATTTTTAGAAAATGTGTGTCAGTCCTGTGCGTGTGTGTGTGTGACAAAATTTTGTGGCAACTGTATCTCAGAAACTACAGCACAGAATTTCATACAAATTGGTATGTAGTTGCACTTTGACATAAATTAATGCCTATCAACTTTTGGTAAATTTGTCTTACAGGTTCCGTTGCCATCCCGCTTTTTCTAAATTTTTAACATGGTGGTATAGGACAAAATTTTGTATAAATGTGCATAAAGAGAATTATTTTTCAATAATCATTATGAAATTTACCAGAATTATTTATAACAGAGATAGTCAACTGAGAAATTTTTTTTGTATGTATAGGAGCCTCGCCTCCCCCCTGGGGGGAAGTCCCCTCTCGAGGGGAGTAAATTTTCATGATGGGTATCTTTCAAAAGAGCTCACCAGTACCTTTAAAACGAATGGTTGAACCATAGATCTGCGATAATTTAAAATGAAGTCATCGATAATTTTTTTTTAATGTTATATTGACAATAATATTGATTTTTTTTTTTTGGGGGGGGGGGGGATATTTAGTGTTATACTACTTCTCTAATATGGAAATCGTCTGCATTATCATGGAAGATAATTTTTTTAAATAATAATTTTAACAAATTATTTTTACTGAGTGAATTTGTATAGGAAAATATAGTAGAAAGTCATGTGTTGGCCACAACATACTAGTTTTGAGATGTCCTGAACACGAATTGATAGTTTTTAGAAAATGTCTGTCTGTGTGTATCACGATTTTTGTGAACACTGTATTTCACGAACCAATGAATGAAATTCAACCAAACTTGGTATTTAGTTGCACCCTGACTTAAACTGGTGCTGATTAAATTTGGGGATCAATCGCTCAACAGGTGACGCTGTGATCGCATTTTTTGTAAATTTTTAACATGGCAGTATAGGACAAAATTTCGTATAAATGTGCATAATGAGAGTTATTTTAAACTTGTGATTGTAAAATTAATATGAATTATTGATAATATTGGTAGTTAACTAGGGAAAAAAACTGTGCATGTTGGGGCATCGGTTCAGGGAAGTACCTCCCGGGGGAGGGGGGGATTTTCAAGATGGGTACCTTTCGAAAGGTCTCGTCAATACCTTTAAAACGAATGGTTGAACTATAAATCTGTGATAATTTAAAACAAAGTTATCGATTTTTTTTTCTATTCTTAATTTTTTTTTTTTTTTTAAACGAAATTTAATCAAACTTGGTATTTAGTTGGTCCCTGACATAAACTGGTGCTGATTACATTTGGGGATCAACCGCTCAACAGGTAGCGCTGTGATCGCATTTTTTCTAAATTTTTAACATGGCAGTATAGGACAAAATTTCGCATAAATGTACATAATGAGATATTTTTAGGAAAAATAGGAAAAAAATTACTAGGAAAAAAACTAGGAAAAAAATTCTGTGTATGTGGGGGTATTGCTTCTCCCTCTGGGGGGGGGGGGTTAAATTTTCAAGATAGCAGGGCTGCCACAGGCTACTAAAAGGCAACTATTTTTAGCCAGAGGAGACTATGGCTACTTTTTCCAAGCATGAGAGTGCAGAAAATTAATAAGAGAGGAAACACGCGTGTTCATAAAATTAATTTCAAATGAAAAATAACGCGCACGGGGAAAACTATACAAATATGTTCATAAAATTTATTTCAAATGAAAAATAATGCTTACAGGGGAAAAACTATACAAAATATTTTAAAAGTGACAAATTAAACTAAAAGAATAACGCACATCAACACAATAAAACATGTTTAAAAAAAAAAAAAAAACATTAGAAAGCAATCTACATTTAACCATTGACTGGTGGTGGAAAATGAGAAAGGGGGGGGGGGTTAAAAGTAGTTCATAAGTGAGAAATATTAAACACAATTCTACCTTTTGGGTTCAAGAATATCATAAAGTAAATTTAAGATTAATATTGACATTTTAACTGTGGATGAATAAATATTCAAAAATAAAAGCTTCTTACAGAATGTTTGATCGGCGATGGTTAGAGATGAAAAAAAAGACAAAAAAAATTACATGAGCGAGAAATATTGAATAATTCTGTTCTTTTATAAGTTATAGAATCTGATAAAGCACGTTTAAAATTAATATTGACATTTATATTTTGGATGGAGAAAGATTGAGAATCTAAATTCTTTCGTGGAGCGTTTGAACAATGATCGTTAAAAGAATTTGATTAAAAAAAATGCAGAATTAACAGAAATCACAAAAAAGCGGGAAATCGCGGATGCGCGGAAAATTCTCTTGCCTGTTTTTCGACATCTATTCACTGAGCGTGAAATTCGTGGTGAAATTTCATCAATTTCAAAACGTTGGGCGAAGGCAAACAACAAATATATGAAGAATTTTAATCCTGATGAGCCAAACAGTTATATAATATACCTTGATTGCAATAACTTATATGGTTGGACTATGTTCCAGTACCTACCCTATGGAGAGTTCGTGTGGGTGTATGCTGACGGTATAACTGCTCAGCAGATACTATCCCTTCCCAACGACAATCCAGTGGGGTATATTTTTGAAGTAGACCTACATTGCCCTGAACACCTCCATGATGCACATAACAGTTATCCATTAGCACCAGAAAAAATGCAAGTGCAATACTAAGATCTTTCAAATTTCTCCAATCAAGCTTGTGAATATTATAAATATGTTCCAACAACAAAATTAATTCCAAATTTACACGGAAAGAAAAATTATGTAACCTATTATAAAAATTTAAAATTTAATCTAAAACAAGGCCTTCAACTGCATGCTATCCATAAAATGCTCAAGTTTAAACAAAAACCGTGGCTTCAATCTTATATTCAGTTCAACACTGAAAAAAGAAAAAACGCAAAATCCCCATTTGAAAAAGATTTCTTCAAGCTCTTAAATAATGCAGTCTATGGAAAAACGTTGGAAAATACTCGACGACGATGAGATGTGCAACTCGTAAACAAAGAACAACGAGCAAAGAAACTAATTTCTGCTCCAACTTTCAAAATATTTGCAATTTTTGACAACTCATTAGTAGCTGTGGAACGTGTCAAGAATATATTATTTCTCAACAGGCCTATCTACGTAGGATTCATCATTTTATAACTAAGTAAAATTTTAATGTATGACATCCATTATAACTTAATTCAAGAAAAATATGGTAGTAATGCATCCCTTTTGTTCACAGACACGGATTTCTTAACATGTGAAATCCAAACAGAAGACTTATACAAAGATCTTGCTGCTTATCCATCAGTCTTTGACACGTCTGATTATCCTTCAAAGCACTTTTTATACAGCATTTAAAACAAAAAGAAAATCAGATGTTTCAAAGATGAATTGAACTCTGAAAATGCACTTGAATTTATTGGATTACGTCCAAAAATGTATTCAATATTATTAAATACGCAAGAAAAGAAAAAAAAAAAAAAAAAAACAAAAGGAGTGACTCGTAGTGTTGTGGAACAAAAAATTAAACAAGAAAATTACAGATCATGTTTAGAAAATAAAATGTACGCCCTGAAATTCAGCATTGCATTCAAAGCGAAAAACATCATCTCCATAGTGTAAAAATTAATAAAATTGCTCTCTCGCCTTTTGATGATAAAAGGTATGTACTTGAAGAAGGTGTACATACACTGGCATATGGGCACTATAAAATATCATCTAAAAATTTGTAAATAGTACCTAAAATTTGTAAATAGCATAAAAAAATTTGTTGCAAATAGTGTTTGTAAATAGTTTTTATATGTATGAAATTATCCTGCATAAATATATTGTCATCCAAGAACTTTGCGATAAGGAAATTTAAATTATGTTTCCAAGAACTTTGTCAAAAGAATTTCCAAGAACTTTGTGATAAGGAAATTTAAATTATGTGTCTAAGAACTTTGTCAAAGGAAATTTCCAAGAAATTTGTGATAAGGAAATTTAAATTATGTTTACAAGAACTCTGTCAAAAAAAGTGTGAATGGTGTGTGAAAGGTATGTGTTAACCCACCGATGGGGAGTCTAAAATCTCCCATGCAAGAAGCGAGATAGGCGCACGCTTTTTTTCTTTCTTTTCAGATATCCACCAAAAGGAGTTTGCAGAAAAAGAATTGAGGCGTCACATTTTTCTATAAATGTGGCGGGTGGATGGTAGGACCCCATTTTATATAATCACATCAAGGGCTGCGAGGTTAAAGGTTCGATTGCTTGAAAATGAAATGCGCCGGGTTCGATTCCACGTCAATATGACTGCATCAGTGGCTAACACTTAAGTTGAAAGGTGACGGGTTTAATTCAGAGTCGTAGCGAAGGTGAGAACATTTCTTTTTAATAATTTTCTTTTGAGAATTTCACAGAAAAAGGAATCCTTTCATAGAATCCCACAGAAAAATATATAAATCACTCAATCTCTTCATTACACATTCTGAACGACAGCACAATTATTAATATAAACATTTTTTCTAATCATCCTTATCTTTCAGGATAACAACATCATGCGGCACCGGAAGCTGATAACACGCGGATGCAGATAACCTTAAGCATGGTGTGGCATACGCACACCTCACCCGTACCACGGTGCTGCTGCAGGTGAATGCACCTCTTCTATCTACTCTTAATGTTCGAAAAATCGAGTGGCGTCACTCCAGAACACGTGAGCAAATCATACATTTCCATGAAAAAATTATATTTATTTGAATGCAAATGTTTACCTAATTCTTATAAGTTAACCATCATCACAAATTATCAGTTTGCAAATGAGTTACAATACCGCTAGCTTCTGCAGCTTCAGTCGGCGATTCTTAGCTGAGGTAAAACACCTTCTAATAACGTTATATCCACCAAGTCAGCATCGTAATTAAAACTTTGTGTATGCACAAGTAGGAGGGAAAATAAGAAATGAGCTGTTAATTGTAAAACCATGCAATTTATAAGACTCTAATTTGCATATTTTTCGTTACGCGTCTGTGCAGTATCCTCTATCGATGAAAATTTTCGCTATTTATGTATACTAGTATCGCCCAGTGGTCGAAACTCGACCATATTTTTTGCAAAACGAGGCAAAGCAAAGTTATTGCCTTGTCCTAAACGGAATGCAATTGCAACACAGCTGCGGTAATTGTTTGCCGATATTCACTCTAACTGAATCAGCAGAGTTTTACTTAATATAACTATTTCTCTTTGTAGATGTTAGCCTTTCCTGAAATGAGAGAAAATCGCAACGCGAAAACGCCCCTTGTTGTGGGATACAGCCCAGAAGCTAATAGATACCATGTCAAACCAAGGCCCAATCAAGTATAAAATTCTGTTAAATTAATTCGATTGGTTCATAAAGTACAGTGTTTGAACAAAAAAAGAAAAAGAAAAAAAAAAAAAAAAAAAAGATATTTTTCAAAAATGGTCGAATTGAGTTCGGGAGATTTCAAAACGTGTAACTTTATCGAAAACCGAAAATCTAAAACTTTTCTGAATCTTATATTTTCTACTTATATATGCAGAGGAAAGAATAATAAATCCACTTTTTAAAAAATAAAAATAAGTAGTCAATTTCACTTAATTAAAATGCAAGGAAATCTCAAAACGTGTAAATTCATCGAAAACCGGAAATCAGAAGTTTTTGTGTATCTTCTACTTGCTTCTTCTACCCACAAAAGCTAGCAATAAAGACACTTTTTTAAAAAATAAGTAGCCAATTTCAGTCAATTGAAACGTAAAGAAAGCTCAAAACATGTAAATTCAGCAAAAAATGGAAATCAGAATTTTTTCCGTATCGTTTACTTATACATACAGCAGTTAGTAACAAATCCATTTTCCTTTTATTTAGTATATTAATTGAATATTTATTGTTTAAATAACACCTTTTGAAATGAAATGTTTATGTTTACATTCGAAACTGAAAGTTTGCCATTTTTTTTTCTGGAGTTTTGTGATTTTAAATTAAAATTTTATCAATTTTACAGAAAAAATAACTCAATCAAACACATGTAGACAGTAACTTATATAGAACCCAAATATCGGAATTAAAATCGGCAGATAATTTCCGTTATTTTTTAATAATTTTTTACAAAAATCCAAAGGACAATTAACATAGAAAATATTTTTCATGGCTCCATGGACAGACAGTGACGTCATCACTTCGCTTGCGTATAGTGATGCTACATTATACAAATTACTGTGTCTATGGTTTTATTTGAGCTTTATGAAATTGCCAGATTCAACAACTTTCTTCTTTTAGGTATTTTTTAATGTAAAGGAATACGTGTATAAAAGGGAAAAATGGGGGAAAATGCATAAAAAATAAATGTATTTTTAAATACCTTCTTGACATCGTAAGAAAATAATATTTGTATTCGCACCTTCCGGCTAACCATACCTTTCGAATGATACCATTTTCAACCCTCTACTCCCATAATTAATATGTTAAAAAGGGACAACAAATTTTATGCTTGCCTATTAATATATAGATATATGCATATATATATATAATGTCCCCCTTCACGAGAATAAATTTTTTAAAATCGCGTTCAATTCTACTATTTCATTCATTTTTTTTTTTTTTTTTAATTTTAAAATATTTACATACTTATGAGACACCTGGTATATAAGGAAGAAAAGCATTCGTATTAAAATGGAACTAGTTAGCTTTTTCTGGAATAATGTACAATTTCTAGCCACTGAGTTTCGCAAAAGGCTACAAAAGAACGTAGAATAATAATAAAGGAAGAAGGAGCATAAGGTTTCTACATAAGCTGTTGTGTTGCCACAAAAAACAGCGATTATTAACAAGCCATTATTAACAAACTTCAATATTGAGAGGAGCAAAAGTAGCTTTCGCTGGCATTTCACTAGAAGGGGTTTGTAAACTATTGGCGTGCTCCTTCTTCCTCTATTATTATTCTATGCAAAAGAAGCGATTCACTCTCGATTCAGCTCAGTTTAGTTGAGATAAATAAGCCATACATTTGTCACAAGGCAGCCCAAATCCTGTAGCGGTTAGCGTCCTTGACACCTACGCGATTGGGCCTGGGTTCGAATTCCGGTCAACGCATGACTATAATGTCCCTGTAAAGGGTAGAGATGACCGCGCATTGGGTGCTCCTTCACAAATGATCCTCAATTCGGTGACCCCCCCCCCTCGGCTAATGCTTAGTCGCAAGCGTCATGCTATAAAAAAGAGAAATAATTGACATTAAGAGACCGCGACTAACTGTAGGATGCTCTTTTGAAACAAGTTACTTGTAACAGCTTTATTGCATTAAATTCTACGCAACATTATAATAAATGAATTTTATTATTAAACTTTTATACAATACTTGTCATAAGACGAAAATAAACATCTTAATTTCGAGGCAAAAATTTCAATCTAACTTCTTGAGCAGGTCTCAGCGTGAATTCTACTTTGATATGAAATTTGTCTCTTGGATCAAGAGATATAATCTTGAAATGTCTTAGAATGTTGCAGATGACTGTTTTTTCTTCTAACATAGCAAATTTCTGACCTAAAAATAAATAAAGAAAATATAAATACTAAACAAAATTAGTTCTTGTTAATGAAAGCCCACATAATAATTTGGTTTAAGACAGGGAAAAAAAAAAAAAAATAAATAAAATAAAATAAAACTGCACTAAAGAAAATTTAATTTAGGAGAGAGATATATTTCTTTAGTCAATTTTTTCATACAAAGTCATACGGTAACTGTGCTTAGTCGTATAAATTCCGTTCACATACGAAGAGCTGTTTCCGAAATTTTCAAAATTTGACTTTTCGATGCAAAAGATCTCAGAACATGTCTAACAATGCATTTTCAGTAAGTAGAAATTTCAAACATAGTTTAATCGTATTGAAAACAGAGGTTGAAATTCGCGTTTTTTTTTTCCGAAAAAAATTAAGCCACGAGTAAGTTTTGTGCCAAAAGGGATTCAGTCAAGTTTAACCAATTGTAGCACGCCTTGAGATCACATGGTTTGTCTGGCCTTGGATGAAAAGTCAAAAGTACGGAAAAGAATGTTGTTGTAGGTTGTCACATTGAGATAGTTTTATTTATTTATTTATTTATTTTGCTAGTAAGGTTAAGTTGGAAAGGTTATAATGAGTGATTCGAATAAAGAAGCTGTGGTATTATCTCCCCAGCCGAGAAAGCGTAAACGTGATCCAAGTCTACGTGAAAAAAATATATATATAAAAAAAATAAACTTCAGTCGTCGTCTGGTAAACATGGAACAGTCGCTTGCAGTCATATTGACAGTATGCTTTGTAAAGCAAATATCTTCACAAACGATGTTATCGAAGGACATTTAAGGCCATGTACAGCGATAGTAATAAACAGCGACAAGATACTTTTATTGCGTTCTCATATGAAAATGACACCTAAGAAAGCATATCGTCCACGGAAAAATGAACCAAAACTAAGACAGATAAGTATAAAGTACTTTATTCCTAATGATGATACAGATGTTTCCGTATGTGCTATCACATTTCGATCCATCTTCTCTGTGGGAGCAAAAAGAAATGGAAATATTACAAATTATTTCTTCAAAAATAAAAATGGGAGACCGGAATGTAGAGGTGGAAAACGCATCAAATTTGATGTTGACGAGAAGATATTGATACGTAAGCACATACTAAGTTTTCGTTGTCGTTCTAGTCATTATGGGAGGAAAAAGACGCCTCAGAGAAAATACCTTCCTGCGACGCTTAACGCTAGAAAAATGTGGAAAATGTTCATAGAAAAATATAAAAAACATTTGTTCCTTCTGTATTAGGAAAAATATACAAATAAATTCAGAAAAAATGTACAAAAAAAAAAAAAAAAAAAAGACCCTGTTAACCGAACTTTTGATTCATAAGCACCGAAGCAAAAAAATTTGTTCACTTTTAGGGGAAAAGCTTATAGGAGAAGATGAAATTACAGTGTGTTTTGACCTGATGCAGAATCAGGAATTACCACGCACACCTATTTCAGAAACATTATTCACGTCAGCTATGGTAATACTTTTTTGGTGTAATTATCCATCGGGGTGAAATATTTTCGAATATAAGAAGCAGTGGAATATTTTAAATTGGAAAAACTTTGTGCGTAGTCTTTTGAAAAGCAAACAAGGTTTCTTGATTTCAGATCTAAAAGTACTGGAAATTATGAAGCGAGATGTGAGAATCAAGACAACATACTGTGGTTCGTTTTGCCGTCACAAATCCTGAAACGTGGGAAAAAAATTCTCCCGTGCGCCCCCTCTAAAATAAAACCAAAAACCGATATGAAACAAGCAAAAAAAAAATCAGATGTTTTGAAATTACTTGGAGCTTTGGGAATAAATGAAAATCGTGCAATGATACACCTAACGTTAACATAAGTGAAAATAATGATAGCGATGAAGAAATAGAATTTGTAAATGAAGATTTGTTGTAACTATAACTACCTTCCAAAATTGTGTACCTAAAATTTATGCTGTATTTACATGAAAAAAAAAAAAAAATAGTTGGATAACTTTCAAATGAAAGTAAGTCATTTTATTTCTTTATTTGTTTGTGCCAAAAGGCGTAAGTCATAGTTTTGTTCCAAGAGGTGTTAAGTCATTTTTTTCTTTTTTTATTTCTAAATAACTATACTGTCAGGATTTCTTTAAACATTTTATTCTTTAACCATTAACCCCTTCCACTCCAGGGACGTACGTGCGTACGTCTAGTGTTAATGGCCATTAATACCATGGACGTACGTGCATACGTCCAAAGAAAGAATACGATACAATAAGCCCAACGTTGTAGTGGTATCAGAGAGAGTTATTTTATTTGTCATATGATATTTTGAAATTGTATTTTCATTGCTGACAACTAGATGGCGTTAGTAGTCTCGGTGATCTATTAGTTTTGGCTACGCCAGTTGTTTCGTGATTTCTCACGGCTGCGGTTGTGTGTAATTTTCGCTCCTTGATTTTGTGTGCCGGTGTTTGAAACTGTGAATAATGTCTGATTCTAGTGATTCGGATAGTGATTATATCCCCGATTATAACGAACTTGAAGATTCCAATGATGACTTTACAACATGTGAAGACGGCGAAAGCGATGACAGTGATGATGAACCACTTACAGCAGGTGACTGGAAATTTATGTCGGATCCTTTTGCCGATGCACGTCCTGAGCAACTGCCTGAACTGAAAAGGGACTTTGATTTCCTACATCCAGCTTTCCATTGTTACTTCGTTATGTATTGCATTATTTCAAAATTATAATCTGGTATTTCACATATTTGCACTACAGCTAGCTTGGAGCGGAAGGGGTTAATTATCATCCATAGATCACTGGAAAAAACTATCATCTTTAAATTCAATAATAAATTTTACATAACAAAATCGCGTTTTTCCAAGAATGGAAAAAATTGACTTAACGCCATTTGGAAACAAGCTCTTCATACTTTTATTGAAAAATATTGTATCTATTTTATGGCCTGTCCTTATATAATGTTTTTTATTATTTCGCAGGTGAAGGCCCATAATTGATAATGCTTCGATAAAATCCCGACTATCTTCTATTAAAATCTACATTAAAATCTCCAACTTTCATCAGTTTGTGGCGTTAATTTTCGACTGAAGTTCCTGTAAAATAAAATTTACACAGATTTGCAGACAATAAGATTTAAAAAAAAAAAAAAAAAATCTAGTGCGTAACTATATGATTTCTAGAGTTGTTTGTTATTTGAAATGATTATTTTCGCGATCTAAAACCTATTTACTTAAACAGAACATCTGTCAGTTTTCCTGTATTAACCAACTAACATGTATCAAAAGAAAATCGTTTGAACCATTTTTGAGATACCGACGTCCAGTTCCACTTCCAATTTCCGTTGAAAATTCGCAAACTCGTCGATACATTGGAAGCCAGTTAATACATATGATAGAATACCTAAAAGGGAGTTCATATGGCTTGTTTGAAGAAAATTCGTTGAGCCGTTTCTTAAATTGGTCTACCAGTTTTCCGGCAGCAACCATCTAATACATACAAAAGGTACAGCGTCGGATTTAGGCTTAGGCCCGTGAGGGCTGGGCCTAGGGGCGCCAAAATTTTAAATGTATGTAAATTGAACGGTAGCAGCGATTAAAATTTGAAATCAGTAAAAACCGAAAAGGAACTCCGATTTAAAAAGTGACTAAAACTGCCGATCGATAGGACTTTTCATTGACTTCGAGACCCCTTTGATACGTTACGATTTTTTTCCTACCAATATCAAACACATGCACAAATAAACAAAATACTATGTATATGCTGTGTAACACTATATTTGTACTGTTGATCACTCTGACAGTATGTAACTATGGGGTGGTGTTATTTTATTACAGAATAAACCTAGCTGATTTTAAATAAAAATTTAAATTCAGCCCAGTAAATCACACTTTCATAGAAAAAGTCAAATAAACACGTAATTTATTTTAGTAATCGCACTGTACTAACTTATGTTTTAACTATAAGTTGATTGTTATATGCAATGATGCATGTTGGCTGATATGTTAGAAGAATAATATGATTTTCTTCAGTTATGTTATATTTGTTATTATTATGAAATGTATACATCGTGTTTCAAAATATAGTATATAAATATGTATGTGTGTGTAGGGGGGCGCCATAGCGAAATGTGGCTACACTGAAAAAAAAAAAAAAAACCTTAAAAGTACAGGAAAAATCTGGCAGCTGGGGTGCCAGTACTTCTCCGTCAAATATACAGGACAAAACTGTACTTTTAACAAAATTCCTGTTTGATTTACAGGATTCCTGTGTAAAATATATGTCAGTGATACAATTTTACGGTCTTAAACTGTATATTTGACGGAGAAATACTGGCACCCTAGCTGCCAGATTTTTCCTGTACTTTTAAGGGTTTATTTTTTGCAGTGTAGTGTGCAGTCAAACTTAAATCCGCTTCCGCGAAAGGACATTTAAAAATGGATTTATATAGCAAATTTGAAGAAAATCGTTGAAGCCGTTTTTGAGATATAGACTTAAAATACGGTTCCTCTTTCTTTTTTCCCCCCAAAAATTTCACTGAAAGTTGGCAAATTTATTTGTACACCGGACTTGTCAGAACTGGCTTTGTCCCGTGCGACTACCAACAATTTAATTGACCACGAACAATAATATAAGCTTAGCAGTGTCATGTGAATGATTGGCGAACAGTTTCAAAGTTGCCAGGTATATTGCGAACACATGCTGCTGTAATAGACAAGAGACCTTTGAACCTTTCCATCAATCATTCTTATGATGTTACCAAACTTGAATAAATGTTGGTAGTTGTTCTTATAAAAAGTTTTGCAAAGAAGCTCTTTACATCGATGCTACAGAGGATGTTCACGCATTTTTGTATAAGTAAACTTTGTTTTACAATTTTATGTCCCCTTTTCCATATTTTGTACTTCTATACGTCACTTCCACCTTTATTTTCCGTCTGATGATCTATACCACCTCAATTTTGTCCCATGATTTTAGAATCACCCGGTATCTTGTGTAAGAAGAATATCATTTCTATGATAAAATAATACCATAAATTATGTGCAGCCATTGTGCTAAGACAACTTTTCTGTGAATTAAAGGGTTTATCAGCCGACAACACTAAACATAACCTTTAATAAAAAAGTACCACAAAACTGGCGTTGTAAAAAATATTACTTACAAACTTTGAATAAACACCATAAAATGCAATAAACTGCAGTCAAAGCGGCACTCGTGCTTACTTTATTCGCCTGATGAAGGGTCATGAATTTTTTTGACCCGAAACAATTGTTGCGAGTTTATTGCATTTTATGGTGTTTATTCAAAGTTTGTAAGTAATATTTTTTACAACGCCAGTTTTGTGGTGCTCTTTTATTAAATTTGTTGCTTCTTTGGGCTTTTAGCATCGAGTAAGTAATTTTGCGAGTGTTTCCAATTTCTTTTTATTGGTGCGTTGCCGCTTTGACTGCAGCACTCGTGCTTACTTTATTCGCCTGATGAAGGGTCGTGTGTTTTTTCGACCCGAAACAATTGTTGCGAGTTTATTGCATTTTATGGTGTTTATTCAAAGTTTGTAAGTAATACTAAACATAACCGTTCTAATTTACTAATCATCTACCGGGAACATTAGAATGAATACCTCTATAAAATTCATATTCGAGCCATCAATGCAGCAAATTTTCCGCCAGAGGACCCTAATCCTACGTTAAGCTCAGAGTCCAGCTGTTGAATGATTGGATTGATTTAAAATTGCAGAAGAGCTCTGAAGTGGGTAATTGGTAGAGTTCATCTTTTCTAACAGATATCCATTACTCGGGAATGATATCCTAAATTTACGGGAAGGGTAGGGCGATCTATGAAGAGTAGGATATTTATCTTACATATTTAACCCTTTGCGGCGCAAGACAATTTGAAACATTTAAATTATACTGCTACCGGAATTCATGAACTAAATTAAACTAAAAGAAATTTTAAATTTTAAGGTTTAAAAAACCGGCCTTTTCTGATATGTTATAAACATGAATTTTTGCTGAAAAATTTCCGGGATGAATTTTTGTAGCTGGATCTTAAATTTTGCGTCCTCGCAGCGAGGACAGCGCGCGTTAAAGTGTTAACCGTAACCATTTATCATCATACACGTTTAATTGTAATCATTTATTATCCTACATATTTGACTACAATTTCCACTTGTTGGCGTGTGCAGATAATATCCAGGGTGGCCACTAGTCAGGGAAAGTCGGGGAATTTAAGTGAGTCTGGAAAAGTCATGGAATAGTTAGGGAATTACACGTAAAGTCAGAGAATTGACAAATTTTAGGAAAAAAAAGCCATATTTGAAAGCGCATTATTGTAATTAATTTGCTGAATTGTTCACTAATTTTGAGAATTTTTTGGGGAAATAAACAGCGTAAGTTATGGAAAAGTCAGAGAAAATGGTGAAAACTAGTCATGGAATTTATAAAAGTTCTAATGTTAGCCATCCTGAATATCAGAGTTCTTGACTTGACGAGATGTACCAGTAGCAAGGCACTTACACACAGAAAAATGAAAAATCGAAACTTGTCAAGAGACATGCCATCTTTGTGACACTAAACGTTTGTCAAGTACATTGACTAATTTGCACAAAATTACGCAAAATTTTAAACAATCAAAACACTACCTGACAATCCCATTTAGTCATGAGTCACAAAAGTCGTTTTATTTTACCATGTATCTTTAATGTGTTTCGTCTGATGATCCGTTTTGCCTCTAAAACTTGTCAGATGACTAATTTCCCAGGTACAGTTTTCATTTTCCTCAAATTTGACCGGTTAGTCAGATGAGAGAATAAAAAAAAATGCTCCCGTTTTGTCAATTGACTAAGAAAAATTTGTTTGGCTAGTCCAAAAGTTAAACATTGTTCTTCTTCTTCTTTTTTTTATTTGTTATTTATTTTTTGTCTCCTATTGACAACTTGTGTTAGTCAACCGAAACCGAAAAATAAACAAAAAACTAATCGCATTTGGCGGGATACTGCAATTGCCGTTAGAGTCATTTTCATTTTAGAAAGAGAACGAGAGATTTTTTAGTAATCAGAATCAGCGAATCGAGTTTAAAGCCAAAAGTAAGTGCTAAATACTTTATTTTATTGTAAGCTTTGTAAGAATAGTAAATTGTAAATTTGTAGAATTCTAAAGCTTCCGCAATCTTCTAACAATATGAATCGTAATTAGAATTTGTTCTAATTTATAAAGTTGTTTAAAATGTATAAAATTTAAAATACGTTATTATAAATCTAGTTTTACCTATCGTTGTATTATAAAAGTAAGTATATTTAATTTGTCTAAGCTATAGTTGTTTACATACACTTTTAACATTAAGCTCATATTAATATTTTTATACACAGAATAGTAATGATTTATTTTTCCCTAAAGATGGTTCAAAAGGTATTTGGATTTCCAAAGGACGTCAATTTAAGAAAGATATAGAAAAATGCTATCCATGGGGATTTTGAAAGAAATCCGAATTTTAAGGTATGTTTTTTAAATTATCGTTTGCAACATTATATCTATCTTAGAACAATAAAAAATAATATTAATACTTTTTTATATTTAAACTTTTTAATGAGATAAATTAAAAAAAATTAAAGGTTTCTCGTTTATCTGTTATTATTTATTTATTTATTTATTTTTAATTCCTGTTCTAAATAAATAATTTTTTTAATTTAAATAATTTTGGCAAATGGTTGATAATAGTATGTAATAAAAAAATGACTTTTTTATTATTAAATTTTTGACACCAATTTTTTTTTCAAAACAACTTCTAGCAAAAATAATATGAATTTGATATTGCATACTATATTCTGTTCTCAATTTAAAGTCAAATTGTTCTTGTATACAATATTAATTATTAGCGATAAATAATAAATATCTTGGTAAATAAATACATATATATATATATTCAACTTCATGTTATTTGTTTCATTCAAATGATTGATGATTGTAGTAAAAGGTTGATATTTTTAGTTATTAAAAATTTGATATCATATATATATATATATATATTATATATATATATATATATATATCTTTTTTTTTTTTTTCAAAACAAATTTAATCAAAAATAATATGAGTTTAAATTATTAGATACTGTATTCTCGATTCAAAATCAAATTGTTCATGCGCAGCATATTAAGTATTCGTGATAAACAAAAGATATCTTGTTAAAAATATGTACTTAATTTTATGTTATTTGTTTCATTCTTAACACATTTAAATTTAAAAACTATTTGGTATGTCAATTTAAACAACATTTTTTTTTCTTTTAACTATGCTCTATAAATTAAGTAATTCTTGCAAACATTTAGTTGTATACTCTATTTCCACAATAACTTAAAATTTATTTTGATTTTCTTCTACATATATAAGAATGAAGTACTGGATTTTTCAAAATTTTCTTTTTCTGGCTTTTGGTGCATTTACAAATTTGAGATTTCCTTAAACTCGATTAAACTATTTTTAGGAGATGTCTGTCTGTGTATAATCAAAATTTTATGTTTTGGGTGCTGTATCTCACAAAATAATGAACAGAATTGTACAAAAGTTTATATTTAGATGCACTTTCAGATAAATTCGTGCTGAATAGGTTTTGGTACATATCATCTAAGAAGTGGCGCTACTATGCTGCAATTTCCCACAATTAAGGAAAGACTATATCTTAGCTTCTATTGTGTAGAACTTCACATAACTTAATGTTCAAATAGTCGATTGTGAAAGACTATGTTTATTCAACTTAGGTGCATATCGGTCATCAGGTAATGCCAGTATGTTGCAATTTTTCACATTTAAGAAAATGCTGTAACTGAGCTTCTGTGATATATAAATGCACTAAACTTGATATGTGCAACAGCCATTATGAACTATTATGCTGATTTAATTTGGACGCATATCGGCCGACAGGTGACGTTGGCATGGTGCAATTAACTCTATTTATAGGAGAGCCATATCTCAGCTTCTATGATATGTATGTGCACCGAATTTGATATGTAAGGTGTATGTCATACATCCAAAAACTATGCCAAACTAGCTTTTTAAAAACTATGCCGAATCAGTTTGGGTGTACATCAGATGACGTGCCGCGCTACTATTACTCTTTGTAAATTTCCAGATAGTTATAGTATCTCAGCATCTATTTGTTAAATTAGTTTGTAAAATCTTTATTTGTGAGAAGCTGTGTTAATTACTTTGTGCATTGTAACAGATATATGGTGCAATAATATTAAATAATAATAGAAGAAAATTTTGTAATGGCTACAGCATATACTAATTTTAGATATAGTGGGTTAAATTTATGTTAGTAATTTGCAACTGGTAATTATGAATGATTTACTTATAAATTGTCAAATATAGTTCCCCCAGAAAAATTTTTAAACTCATTAATACGTAACATTTTTCTCCACAATAGTATATAGACACGGTAAAGGTATATAAACTTTATCATTAATGGTATAAATGGCAAACATTTCCAATTTAACAATAAAACTTTTTTTAATAATTTACAACAAGTAATTTAAAATACTTTATTTAAGTGGGCATAAAACTTACAAAACTTTAAATTGACACCATAAAAATAAAATATCTCGCAACAATTGTTTCGGGTCTAAAGAGCACACGACCCTTCGTCAGGCACCCAAAGTAGGCACGAGTGCAGCAGTCAAAGTGGTGATGCACGGCTTTGACTGCTGTACTCGTGCCTACTTTGGTCGCCTAACGAAGGGTCGTATGCTCTTTCGACCCGAAACCATTGTTGCAATTTTTTTTTTTTTTATGGTGTTTATTCAAAGTTTTGCAAGTATTATTTTGCAACGCTAGTTCTGTGGTGAGAATAATTGATAAACCTTTTTTCATTTTCTCTCTGTGTTTGTTATTTTCTCTCTGTGTTTGTTATCTTCGATAGCGCACATTCGATCTAGTACGACTGCAATTCACAGCTATCGTACTGCTCACCTTTCAAAATATTTTTTACAATTATAAATCTAAATTTATAGGCATATTTATAACTCTGTAACTAATTTAAACATTATACACATGCTAGACATGTATCGGAGTTCCCTATTCGTATCCAGAAAAATAGATCCGTATTTGTATGGATCTGTTTTCTTTTCTTCAACGAAACTAATATGTATCTTTTGTAGAAATTGTATGAAAATTAGAAAAGTATTATAAATCTTTTTTGACTGTTATTAATATATAAATTGAATAAATACAGTATAACCTCGTATTTACATCCTGGAAATTGAAAATATTTCGCAATTTACATTTTTTTTTTTTTTTTACTTTATTCTATATTCAATAGAAGAAAGTACTAGATTCATAAAAATTTTCGACTTCCGTTTTTCGATGAATTTGCACGTATTGAAAGTTCCAGAACACGATTTGACTATTTTTAGAAAATATTAGATATGCCTCTGTGTGTGTGAGAGAGACAAAAATTTTGTGGCGACTGCAACTCTGGAACTACTGCACGTAATTACATATAAATTTATATGTAAATGCACCTTGACATAAATTAGTGCCCATCCATCAAGAAATGGCACTGCTATACAGCGATTTCTAGAGACCATACATTAGGAAACTATATTATACAGGGTCTCTAGCGATTTCAACAATTTAAGGGAATGCTATGTCTCATGAACTACTGCAGAGAATTGCATATAAATTTATATGTAGATGCACCTTGACATAACCTAGTCCTTATCAGCTTTTTATGTCAATTTCTCAAAAGATGGCGCTGCTATACAGTGATTTTCACAATTCAAGGGAAGGCTATATCTCAGGAACTACTACACATAAATTTATATGTGGATCTACCTCGAGATAAATTATTGTCCTTCCAGTTTTGGTATCAATAATTAAATAGGTGACGGTGCTATATAGCGATTTCCATAATTTAAGGAAAAGAGATATCTCAAGTTCTATTGCGTACAATAATAATAATAAATGATATGGGAAAAGACCATTATCAGACATTATGCTAATTCAATTTGGATGCATATCGGCCAATAGGTGGCGCTGTTGTACTGCAATTTTCCCCTAGAACGGAAAAGCTATATTTCAACTTCTATGGTGTATAACTGTACAAAATTTGATATGTGAGATAACCATTATGAAAACTCATTTTTTAATATATTATTTATAGAGTATAAAGCTGTCTTTCTTTGTACTTTCAATGCAATTTTTCTCTAAGATGAAAATCGTATGCATTCAGTATGGTAGGTAATTTAAATAAATAAGAGCTTTAATAAATTATTTGTACTGAGCGAATTTGTATTAGAAAATATAAAAAGAAAGTCTTGTGGTGGCCACAACATACTTTTTTTTTTTGTTGTTGTTGTTTTAAATACCTTTATTTTTAATAAAATTCAATCCTCGCTTTTATGTGAACGAAATTTTCAATTTTTCTCCATTTATACTTGTATATACAGCAAATATAGAGGAAATACTTGTCGTGATTTCATTTAAAGCTATTATGTTGTGACCACCGCAAAAATTTCCTCTATATTTTCCTATAGGAAAATTCATTCGCCCAGTAAAAATATTTTCTTAAAACTGTTATTTATTAAAATTATCTACCATAATGAATGCAGATAATTTCATTTTAGAAAAAACTAACACTAATAATAAGAAAAGAAAGACAGTTTAATTCTCTATAAATAAAGTCTTAAAAATGCTTCTTCATAATGGTTACCTCATATATCAGGTTTTGTACAGTTATATGACACAGAAGTTGAGATATAGCCATATCCTGTTCTCTAAGAAAATTGCAGTATACCAGCGCCACTTATTGGCTGATATGCATCCAAATTGAATGTCACATAATGGCTACGTTGATACGTGTCAAGTTTTGTTTGATTATACACAACAGAACCTTAGATACAGCCTTCCCTGAAAACGCGAAAGTCGATGTATAGCTGCACTAACTGTTGAGCATTTGACAAAAAATATTGGTGGGCACTAACTTACGTCAAAGTTTATCTGCATATAAATTTATGCAAATTCGTTTAGTAGTTTCTGCGATATAGCCTTTCCTAAAATTGCGAAAATCGCGGTCTAGCAGCTCCACTTGTTGAGCAAATAACACCAAAAGTTGATAGGCACTAACTTAGGCCAAGGTACATCTGCATATAAATTTATATGCAGTTATCTGCAGTAGTTCCTGAGATACGTTGCCACAAAATTTTTCTCTCACACACACAGACACATATTTTTCTAAGAATGGTCAAATCGCGTTCTGGAGCCCTCAAAACGTGTAAATCCATTGAAAAGCGGAAGTTGAAAATTTTTACGATTGAAATACTTTCTTCTATTGAATACAGAAGAAAGTAAAACACAATATAAAATAAACACATTTAGGAAACTGATTCCATCAAGGCAGATAATAATAATATTCTATCTTTATCGTCTTTCTAGAACAAATAAAATCAAAGCAGATGTTTAATTTCGAATCATATATATCTGTGCAACCCAAATTATTATAGTAAATAAACATTCCTGTCGAACAAATGCAATAAATAAAGATACTTTTTTTTTTTTTTTTTCAGAATATAAGCATTAAACAATGAACTATTATCACTGACCTTGAAACACATTTTTGCAATCTTGAAGTTCATAACTCACATAAGTGTTTAATCATTATTATTAGTCTTTTTTTTTTTTTTTTTTTTCAGATTTTTAACGCAATACAATTAGTAATTACATCTTTTTTTTTTTTTTTTTTTTTTTTTTTTTTTCTTGTATGTTCAATCGAAGAAAGTATTGGATTTGTAAAAATTTTCGACTTCCGGTTTTCGACGGATTTGCAAGTTTTGAGAGGTTAGACCACGATTTGACCATTTTTAGAAAATGTCTTGTCTGTCCGTCTGTGTGTGTATGTATGCGTGACAAAAATTTTGTGTCAACTGTATCTACGGAACTACTGTTCAGAATTACATATAAATTTATATGTAGATGCACCTTGACATAAATTAGTGCCTATCAACTTTTGGTGTCAATCGCTCGAAAGGTGGAGCTGCTAGGCAGCGATAGCATTTATAATACGGTTGTCAACTTTCAAATATGCTTAACAATAGTGTTCTAACAGGGATATATTCATTAAAAAAAATAATAATTCAATAAAAAAATCAATAAATCCAGATCGATTTTAAAAAGAATCTCGTGCTTGCTTTTCTAAAGTAATCATACGAATTATAAGGTATGGTGTTATGACAATATATATATATCATCATTACCAATTTCAGCCTCTATCAAACCACTGCAGGATGAAGGCCTCTGCTAGGCGATTCCAAACTGCCCTGTTTTCGCACGCACACACACGCACACACACACACACACACACACACACACACACACACACATATATATATATATATATAATAATTTATGCATAGATTAAGAAAGGTTTTTGATAGAATATTTCGTCTCCTTATTGATTTCTTTGATTTCCAATGAAGCCATCTATGGTATATGCAACTTCTTAATTGAATGCAACCTATGCAATGAGGTGAAATTTACACCTCATATAACGTATTTCTTAGTAATGTCCTGATGTCTTTTTTTTTCTTTTTCTTTTTTATTTAAGGTTTGTGAGCTCTATTTTAAATCTGATGGAATTATACAAACAATAATTTATTTTGATGAAAAAGAAGGAAAGTTATATCAAGTCCCAAGAAATAAACCAATTGTTAAAGATGGTGCTATTCCTACAATTTTCAGCGGCTTGCCATCATTAGGGATAAACAAAAATTACGTTTTATTACCTAATTATAATTGTGCTTTTATATTATTATTATGATTAATTTTTATGTAAATTATGGAGCAATCTTCTTCATGTATATGAAACATTTATAATTTTCAATAAAATTATTTTTATCTTGAATTTTGTCTTTTATGTATTATTTCAATTTCATAGTTTTTATGAAGGAGAAATCTTATTTAAATAAGCCACATAAATTCTTGATTTAAGAATGCTGAAAGTAATGTTATCAGGTAAGTGAGAGTTATTTTGGATGATCAAATACTTATAAATTATTGTTATATATTAAAATTTCTCTGGGCATAAAATTTACAGAGATGATTAAAAATAAAAATTCTTATTATATATGTTAACGTGTTTTTTATGCAAATTTTATGTCCACCCTCACCTTGAAAAAAAAAAAAAGTATATCATTAATATTTATGATTTTAAAACATTAAATAACCTGAAATTTGGAGTTCGATGTTATTTATAGTTTAGTACATTGTATCGTCTATACCATGCATATTGTTTATATTGCCTGTATCAATTGTTAAAGCACATTGTATCATCGTACTTATCTGTAATTTTAATCAGGTGGAAAAAATCCATTATTTAAAAATATATATACTTTCACCTGAATATATTTGTATACTTTTACCTGAATATATATATTTAAAAATAATATATATATTCAGGTGGCTTAAATATTAAAAAAAGGAACTTAAAAAAAAAAAGTTTACATTTATTTTTGTAACCACAGCGTATAAAATGAAAGCATCGATGAGAAAATATATATATATATTTCTAAATCCATATATGAGGATGTGCATAAAAAGTGGACTAAATCATGTGGCGCCACAATCCTCTTGGAATGCCTTGATAAAAAAGTGTTGGATAAATGCGTGCGTTAATGATGAATAAAGGTAGGGAAGAATGATTAAACAAGCAAATTCTTTGTTTCAGTAGTTTGTTAAATTTCCAGTATTCATAGCTGCTAACTTTTTTAATTGATTCCGGAATGTTGTTAGTATATCGCCCTATCTTCAAACCATATTCTTTGAGGAGTAATTATCTTCATATTTAATTGTAATTACATGCTAAAGAAAATTATTCTATTAAGAATATGGTATGAAGAAAAGGGCGAATGTTAACAACATTCCGGAATAAATTGAAAAAGTTGGCAGCTATGAGTATTTTATTCCAGTTGATGGACAAGTAATATTTTTCAGAAAAGTTTTTAAATATTTTTTCAAGGTTGAACATTTAAAAGGGGAGGGGGGATTAAACAATTACAAAAGTAAAGAGGTTAAAACTAACATCAATGCTTTTTTAAAAGCCCCTGCAAACAAGTATGAGGCCACTTCCTCATAAAATATGAGGGATTTTAATCTATTAAATTTTTTTGATTAATCTCCCTCAAATATTATGAGACAGGCTAGTCAAATATTTTTTTCGGGATAATATTCCTCCACAAATATTATGAGGCAGCTTAGTCAAATAGAGACTAGTTTTCCTTTTCAAATATTACCAGACAGATTAGTCAGGTAAATAGTCTTGACTATCCTGCCTCTTCAGATATTCATTGAAAATTGACTAGCTTGCTTCGTAAAATACCTGTTGGCTGCTGACTAATCGTCTTAATCAAGTGCAGATTCTGACTAACTTGCCTTGTCTGGCAACTGCGGTTGTTGACTAACCTTCCTGGTCTGATAATTATGATTATCGACTAGCCTTCTTTGTCTAATAATATTAACCTTCCTAGTCTGGAGTAGTGTTTTGGTGACTAGTTTAGCAAGTACACTTTTCAGTTTTGGTGACTAGTTCAGCAAGTACACTTTTTAGTTTTAAAGACTAGCTCAGCAAGTACACTTTTCAGTTTCGGTGACTAGTTCAGCAAGTACACTTTTCAGTTTTGGAGACTAGATCAGCAAGTACACTTTCTGGCTAGTCAGTTATTTTGGTTAGTCAATTCTGTATTGTCAGCTGAGCATTTTGGCAGGTCACTGTGACCAATTTATTTTTCTGTGTGTACTGCTTATTTTCTAGATGTCATTCAATCAATTTTTTATATAATTGTGACGCTTATAATTATTGAGTGTTGTAAATTGCATTATTTCGTTATGCACAATATGGTTTTCTCCACAGAATCGCCCGATATATTTTTTTTTTTTTTTTTTTTTACGATTTGGAACTTTATTGTGATGACTAATAATAACAAAGAAAAAATAAATATTCAAAATCCTCTGCATTCATCATGAAAAATAATTTTAACAAATAAATTGTGCGTGAATTTG
The DNA here is from genome assembly GCA_963930645.1 of Salticus scenicus. Lineage (NCBI taxonomy): Eukaryota > Metazoa > Arthropoda > Arachnida > Araneae > Salticidae > Salticus > Salticus scenicus. The sequence continues at coordinate 241,743,392 of OZ005652.1, forward strand.
TATAAGAAAATGTATAAGAAAGTCTTGTGATGGCCATAACATAATAGTTTTCTACTTTGACTTCAAGATTCGGATTAGGTGTTATTTATATTTTTGAGTTTCTAAACCTATATCAAAGACATATTTTTACTTAAAAAAAAAAAAAAAAAAAAAAAAAGGAGAGCTGAAAACTAAATAATTTTTCTATGATATCATTTTAACTAGATATCAAATATTCCTTCTTCGATGTAAGCTGTAGTAATAGCGTTATTTTAATATCAGTTATGTAAATTTAGGAAAATACATTTCTGTATATATATAAAACTAAAGAGATGTTCATCAATATTTATTCAATCAATAATACAAAGAAACTTGCAGCTGGTATACATAAAATTAATACCAAGAAAGTTATTAAAGGGGAAAAAAAGTAAAATTCTGCTTACATTTTTTGCAAACGGAATTTAATGTAGTATGACAGGCCTTATTTTAATCCATTCTTCCACATAAAGGCATGCAATAACTGTATTTCATTCCTTAGCATCAGTTACTATGTTCACTTCTCAAAATTACTTTGGTATAGCCTTAGTATAGAAGCCCCTTAGAGGTTTTTATATTTTTGTTGTCATTTTCGTGATGAATTAAAATGGGTATCGTAATTGCGTAAGTAAACATCTTGGCGAAAAATGACCGAGCTATTTCGGTGGCAAATTTCAAATTTCGAATATGTGTTGGTTATATCCAGAAGATATAGCCCACAAATTTCAGAAGCAATCATCAAAACATATTCAGAAAATATCACCAACAAATAGTAAGAAGTTATTATCAATATGCATCCAGAAGATTTCGCCAACAATTATTCAGAAGCGAACATCAATACTTATATCACCCACAAACATTCAGTAGCCATCATCAATGCTTATTCAGAAGATATTGCCAACAAATATTCAGAAGTCATCCAATTTATGAATGGTGCTAGTTTAGGGTAACGGAATCGGCAATCGGTTTTTACATACAATAATACAATCAAGAATGAATTTCTCAGTTATCAGCAGGTTTTGAAAGATGTAAAATTTTTCACAGATTTGACATCTTATATATTAAAAAAATTTATGAAAACTAAAGTCAGTCCGTCTGGCCGTTCTATCCGGCCGATTTACTTCATTTTTTTTTAAATGAAAGGTATTTAGGCACAGATATGTCATCAATCATTGAAATTTACTCAACTTCCACCTTACTCAAGTTATACTCAAACGCGATTCTTCCCTGTACATTTCTTATGGGACACATTCACTCAAACAATTCGAATTCTCATAGCTCCTCTTCTAATGAATGGATCTTGATCGTTTCACTCCCAGAACACTCAGTGGATCAAGTTCTTTCTTTTGAGCTATTAACTGCTTAAATTCGTTGAGTCTGAGAAAAGTTATGCGTGCACAATCAACTTTACATTCAATTTTTTCAAGATTTTCCTTCACTCAAACCTTCATAACTAGAGTTCTAATTAATGTAGGCTGTTGACACAAGTCTAAGAACACTCAGTGGATCAAGCTCTTTCTTTTGAGCTATTAACTGCTTAAATTCGTTGAGTTTGAGGAAAGTTACGCGTGCACAATCAACTTTACATTCAATTTTTTCAAGAATTTTTCAAGATTTTCTTGCGTTTGGTGTAAATCAATTATTTGAAAAAAAAATCTTATATATTAAAAAAATTTATGAAAACTAAAGTCAGTCCGTCTGGCCGTTCTATCCGGCCGATTTACTTCATTTTTTTTTTTAATGAAAGGTATTTAGGCACAGATATGTCATCAATCATTGAAATTTACTCAACTTCCACCTTACTCAAGTTATACTCAAACGCGATTCTTCCCTGTACATTTCTTATGGGACACATTCACTCAAACAATTCGAATTCTCATAGCTCCTCTTCTAATGAATGGATCTTGATCGTTTCACTCCCAGAACACTCAGTGGATCAAGTTCTTTCTTTTGAGCTATTAACTGCTTAAATTCGTTGAGTCTGAGAAAAGTTATGCGTGCACAATCAACTTTACATTCAATTTTTTTCAAGATTTTCCTTCACTCAAACCTTCATAACTAGAGTTCTAATTAATGTAGGCTGTTGACACAAGTCTAAGAACACTCAGTGGATCAAGCTCTTTCTTTTGAGCTATTAACTGCTTAAATTCGTTGAGTTTGAGGAAAGTTACGCGTGCACAATCAACTTTACATTCAATTTTTTCAAGAATTTTTCAAGATTTTCTTGCGTTTGGTGTAAATCAATTATTTGAAAAAAAAATCTATATATTAATTTGAAACATGTTTTTGTCTGTCTCCACTATATTGAGAGAACTACTTGGTGTAAAAATTTGGTTGAGGTGTCTAAAAAAAGGTCTTGGTCTGTAGTTGGGCAATGAAAAGAGAAAATTAAAAAAAAGTCGAACAGTTTCCCCCCCTCCGGGGGGGAACGGGTTAAAGCTCCAAATTACTTCACGGTGTGGAAAGTGTACATATGGGGACGTCGAATACTAAAAAATCACTTTCTGCGAATTTGGAATTTTCGATTTTAAAGGGGGGGGGGAAGGGGGAAAATTAGTTTGAGAGGTAAATCCGTTCTAGACCCACACATGTAGCACCTCATTTCAAAGGTCTTGAAATTTCATGTCGATTGGGGATGTTCGTATACAATATAGTGCGACCCCTGGTGGTGAAAAATGGAACTAGGTGATTTTGCTGTAGACCCTATCATGTTACATCTTATTTTAAAGGTCTTGGTATTTCCTGATCGTTGGTGATGTTCGTACAGAACACACTGCGGCCCCTGGTGGTGGAAAGTGCAACTAAAGGATTTTGCAGTTGGCACCACCACGTGACACCTTATTTAAAAGGTCTTGGAAATCCAAGGCGATCAGTAATAGGGGTCTTGAAATTTCATGTTGATTATGGATGTTTGTATACAATATAGTGCGCCCCCTGGTGGTGAAAAATGGAACTAGGTGATTTTGTAGTAGACCCTATCATGTTATATCTTATTTTAAAGGTCTTGGTGTTTCCTGACCGTTGGTGATGTACATAACACACTGTGCCCCCTGTCGGGAGAAAGTGCAACTAAAGAATTTTGCAGTTGACACCACCATGTAACACCTTATTTGAAAGGTCTTGGAAATTCAAGATGATTGGTGATGTTCGTATGCAACATACTGCGCTCCCTGGTGGAGGAAAGTGAATTTTGCAGCGCGTGCGTAGCATGCCTGCTATACGGTGCCGCAGCCACAGGCGGCGGAAACACGATTCAGAGGTTCGTGCGGTTCAAGATTAATTTTTAAGAATTTTTTCATGGTATTAGCGACCCGCATATACGCTGCCACAGGCACCGGGGTCACGAGCCCGAGTTCCGTTCTGTTTGAGGCAATTTTTTTTTGTTATATATGATTATTATTTGTTTCGCGATGCTTTCATTTAAAAATAGAAATTCAAACAAAATAGAGTTAAAGATATTAAATCATACAAATTTAAAGTTCATTTAAGGTTATTATCATGGGCCCGGGCAACTCCGGCCGGGTTCGTTTGGTTCCAGGTTAATTTTTGGGAATTTTTTCATGTTGTTAGCGATCCGTGTATGCGCTGCCGCAGGCACCGGGGTCACAAGGCAGAGTTTCATTCGGTTCGAGGTAATTTTTTTTGTTACAGCTGATTTTTTTTTTTTTTTACGATGCTATGCTTTTATTAAAAAATAGAAATTCAAACATAATCGAGTTAAAGATATAAAATCATACAAATTTAAGGTTCATTTAAGGTTATTATCATGGGCCCGGGCAACGCCGGTCGGGTTCGTTTGGTTCCAGATTAATTTTTGGGAATTTTTTTATGTTATTAGCGGCCAGCGTATGCGCTGCCGCAGGCACCGTGGTCACAAGGCAGAGTTTTGTTTGGTTCAAAGTAATTTTTTTGTTACATCTGATTATTTTTTCGCGATGCTTTATTTAAAAATAGAAATTCAAACAAAATCGAGTTTAGGATTTAAAATCATGCAAATTTAAGGTTTATTTAAAGTATTATCATAGGCCCGGACAACGCCGGGCGGGTCAGCTAACATGTAGTCATAGTATTAAACGAAATAGAAAATAAAAGATAGCAACTATTTATTTGGAGTCAGTTTGACGTCACCAATGACAATACTTTGTAGAAAGTGGTGTCGTATATAGTATTTCTATTTATAAGCATTTTTCCGAATTTCTTTTTTTTAAGTGAAATGTCGTAAATTATATTAGATGTTTTAACTTGAAATACATTTAAATAATGATGCGACGGTTTTTGAAACATTACGGTCAATAAAGTGACCGTCGCATTCGACGGGTTCCAGCTAGTGATATATTAAGATAATCTAAGAAATTAAATGGTGAAAATGAATATTGGCGATCAAATTCAAGATGTAATACAATAAATGGCGACAAATCAAAACCCCTCTCTGAAAGAAATAGTCTTGTCGTATTAATCTATAATAATAAAAGAAGATGTCTGTCTGTCTGAGCATCTATACTTTCAGCCCCTATTGAACGTAAAAATACAAAAATTGACATACGGATGCTCAGGAGCCGTGCCGAGGGGATAGTGAAAACAGAATTTAAAATTTTTAATTAGTTGCGGAAATATTAAAATGTTAACCTATGTCAATTAATAAATGAGTCAATTCAGAGCTTAAGCAGTGTTAAATGCCCAAATAACAGCGGCGGATCCAAGGAAGCCCCCCCCCTTAAAAAAAAAAGACATTCACAAAATTTATAATTAAAGGAAAACAACTTAAATTGATATTGGAATGATTTAATAACATTTTCAGTAAAATAAATTTAAATAATTATCTGTCACAGTTAAGTAAACATCAGCAATCAAAAACCTCTCTAAAAGTCTACCTCTATTCAAGGGACACCTCCTATATGGGTGAATTTTTCTCGCTCCCAAAATTTCCTTTTTGGCTTTAATACTGATTTACATCGACTCAATGCCCATGTACAAATGCATATCTCTGTTAAGGGTCACGCTTTGCGAGAGCTGTTAATATTGTTTAACTCTTGATAGGAATTGACCCCTTTTCGTATGTTACTCCTTTCAGAAAACGCTCTTATTGTCTTAGCTAAAAAAAATTTCAAGCATGGCTTCAAATTTAGTACTACATAGTTTTGAGTGTTAAAAGTGAAGTTAATTAAAAAAAATTTCAACAAATCTGCAAAATTTCAGGGATTGTTATTTAAATTCATTTTTATTTCATCTGTTAATGTAAAGAGACAAAAGTTACTTTTAACAGAATAATAATGCTTTTTTTTCTTTTTTACTTCCATTACCCAACTACCGTAGATAATGAAAGTATTCAGTCAAAAAATTCAATTTAGAATTTTCGCCTGATTTAAATGTTTTAAGGTGTCCTGAGTCCAAAAAGGTAGTTTTCGGCAACTGGTCAGTGTGTGTGTGTGTGTATGTGAGGAATCTTCTGGCTATATCTTCGAAACTAACAAAGATAGAACCACGAAACTTCAAAATCAAGACAGGTCTGGTGTACAGATGAATTTTCCAAATTTTGGTGAAAATTGGAAAACCGGGAGTGGGACATCGGAAACCGGAAGTGGAACCGTAAATCCGTATCTCAAAAGCAGCTCAAACAATTTTCTTCAAAGTTGCTATATAAACACTCTATTTGATGTCCGTTCGAATGATATAGTTGGTTAGTTCAGGAAAATTGATAGGCTTCTTGTATAAATAGCTCAATTTCAAGTCTCGCAAGTGCGTTTAACATCTTTTTGTATGTAATTGTTGTTTTCTGATCAACTATTGAGTATGGCAAGTTTTGGTAACAGTTGGTATCACAAAAACGGCTCTAACTCATTTTAGACATCCTTTTTCATGTATTACGTGGTTATTACAGAAAAATTAACAGTCCTCCTTTTTAGACAAGTCAGTTTTAGATCTCGAAAAATTGGTGTTTAAAAAAATAACTCTACCATTTTTTTTCTTGTTTTTTAACTCCTCATGTAAACTCTGTTTTATATGTCTTTACACATGTATCAAGTTTCTCTTGACGGAAAATTTTTAGGTATCAATTTCGTTAGGTCAATTTTATGTCTTCTGATCACATTATCTCCAAAAAAAGGTATGTAATACGTGTAATAGTGGGTGATGGAAGTCGTGTGATTGTTATTGGTTGTGTTTTGTGCATGAATTTAAGTTATTACTCATAGATTAAAATAATCATACCGTTATGTTTAAAAAGGTTAAGATTAAATAATTTATTTTATTAATTTTTTTAATTAAAATACTTGCTTATCTTACTGAGGAACAACAAATTTTATAATATGCGATAATTTGCATCACAGCTGTTCTTTCCCTCTATTTGATACTTTTATGTTACTCTAATTTGCTACATAATTCTGTTGGGTGCCAGTTTCGTATTTAGATTTTCCTTTAATTCCATGCTATTTCCAAAGCTGTCGTCCTCATAATCGAAGTTTAAGAATATATTGAGCTATTTCGACTTGTTATGAAAATCTTTATTTTGGAACAATTTACAAAGTTTTTAAAGTAGATTTGTTATACATTTTATGCAAACGCCTCCTGCTGCCCGAAACCCCCGTTATGAATTTAGATCCTTCCACTGAAACTACTGAAATAGAAAACGAAAGATGCAATAGGAAACCAAAAAAAAAAAAAACACTGGACACCCCTACCTCGCTGTGCATGAATCTGTGAGCGTCTGTGTTAGGTATAGATAGTTCTTTTTCCCTTCCAACATTATCTTGCCATCTATTTGAGTTTTTGCCATACCGGCAATTTAATTTGTTGAATTAAATTACATCTATATTAATAAAATCAGAGTTTTGTCTGTAAATTTGTCGAAATCGAAAATTTTTGCGATATCTTCACGTTTCACACCCCATGAAAGCCGAAAATGACTTCAGAAAATTTTGCCTGTGTGTGTGTGCGTGTGTGTGTGTCATCGTGTCTGTATGTCGCTTTTTTTGTCCAGGCATCACTTGAGAACGGCCGGACGGAATTCGACGGTGCTTGGCAGAAACTTAGGTCTTCACCCAACTTAAAATTATATCTACAGAAATTTTCAAAATTATGATTAGTGTTTAAATTGTGGGTAAAAAACGCCTGCGCATGCACCAGAAATATTTCTTCACTAAAACACTTTGAATAGAAAAATCTATATTAATAAAATCAGACTTTTGTCTGTAAATTTGTCGGAATCAAAAAATTTTGTGATATCTTCACGTTTCACACCCCATGAAAGCCGAAAATGACTTCAGAAAATTTTGCCTGTGTGTGTGTGTGTGTCATCGTGTCTGTATGTCGCTTTTTTTTTTGTCCGGACATCACTTGAGAACGGCTGGACGGAATTCAACGGCGCTTGGCAGGAATTTAGGTCTTCACCCAACTTAAAATTATATCTATCAACTTTTCAGAAATTCCCCCCCCCGTTCCCCTCTAGGGGGTAAAAGACTAAAACACGTTTGTCCGGGCATCACTCGAGAACGGCTGGACGGAATTCAACGGCGCTTGGCAGAAACTTAGGTCTTCACCCAACTTAAAATTATATCTATAGAATTTTTCAAAACTATGATTAGTGTTTAAATTGTGGGTAAAAAACGCCTGCGTATGCGCCATAAATATTTTTCACTAAAACGCTTTGAATGGAAAAATAAAATATAAAAATAAATTTTTAAGATAAACACTTTTTTATTCGCGTGATTCGCACTAAAAATTATGAAAAGATTGAAATGAAGTGTTACTATCTAAATTCCATACTTTAGTTAATTTTAAAAAATCTAATTGTCGTATCGAAAAACTGTTTACACCCCAGGATTCAGAAAAATCACCCCTTTCATTTGGTACTAAATTTGCAACGACAGGTCTGATATTTCTAACTTATTTTTCCCTTTTTCCGTTTTTCCGTTGCCACTTAAATTTCATACTTTAGTTATTTTTTAAAAATCTAATTGTCGCCTGTTTATACCCCTGGATTCAGAAAAATCGCCCCTTTTATTTGGTATCAAATTTATAAATATAGGTCTGATATTTCTAATTTATTTTATCCTTTTTCCGTTTTCAATCCAGATTCGGTAGAAGGTTTTATATTTATATATTTTTTTATTTTCCAGAAATAAAATGAAATATTTTTAATTTCACGTGAATAATAATAAGAATTAGAGAGAAAAATACCTACAAAAGTTGGTTATTTATTTATTATTATTTTTTTTAATCAAGAATTTGCATGTGGATAAATATTTTCATAGAGATATTTGGCATTAGTATAATATTTTTATTTAATTAAGCAGTACTTTTCTTTCCTGCAGTAAAACAAATTTTTTTGTTGTATGTACCTTAAGAGGTTCTTTTATGTTTTTCCCTTAATTGTAAATGATTATAATTTGGACTTTATTAAGATTTTTTATTTTTATTTTGTAAATATCAGAAAAGAGTTTTTATTTTATTTTATTAGTGCTAGAGGCCTATTTCAGTCGGTACAGTTGTCGAATTTTTATAATACACTCTTAATTAGTGCTAGAGGCCTATTTCAGTCGGTTTATTGAATGGGGATTTATTGAATGAAGTCCCCCCAAAGCCCAACTTTGACATGAGTCCCCCCCAAGGTACCCCTATTTCAGTCGGTACAGCGTTGTCGAATTTTTATACGTCACTCTTAATAGTGCTAAGGGCCGATTTCAGTCGATTTATTGAATGGGGATTTATTGAATGAAGTCCCCCCAAGGCACAACTTTGACATGAGTCCCCCCCCCCAGGCCCAACTTTGACATGAGTCCCCCCCAAGGTACCCCTATTTCAGTCGGTACAGCGTTGTCGAATTTTTATACGTCACTCTTAATAGTGCTAAGGGCCTATTTCAGTCGGTTTATTGAATGGGGATTTATTGAATTAAGTCCCCCCAAGGCCCAACTTTGACATGAGTCCCCCCCCAGGCCCAACTTTGACATGAGTCCCCCCAAGGTACCCCTATTTCAGTCGGTACAGCGTTGTCGAATTTTTATACGTCACTCTTAATAGTGCTAAGGGCCTATTTCAGTCGGTTTATTGAATGGGGATTTCTTGAATGAAGTCCCCCCAAGGCACAACTTTGACATGAGTCCCCCCCAAGGTACAACTTTGACATGAGTCCCTCCAAGGCCCAACTTTGACATGAGTCCCCCCCCCCCCAGGCCCAACTTTGACATGAGTCCCCCCAAGGCCCAACTTTGACATGAGTACCCCCCAAGGTACAACTTTGACATGAGTCCCCCCCCCAAGGCACACCTTTGACATGAGTCCCCCCCAAGGCACACCTTTGACATGAGTCCCCCCAAGGCACACCTCCCCCTCATTGGGAAAAAGAGAAAAAACGTTGTTTTGCGGCTATAAGACAGTTTGTACTTCCAACGTTATTTGTTACAATATCTGCAGCTGAAACACATTGGTTTGATTTAATGAAAACTTTATCATGGAATTTAGATCGTCAGGAATTAACTAAAGAAGAATTTGTCGATATTAACAAGTTTAGCAGTAGGCCTCTGGCACTAAATTAAAATCTGTCAATGTCAGATTTTCATGTTTTAAATAATGAAATAATGTCGTGTCTGTATAATTTTCTTTTTTATTTTCTTTTTTCATTTATTTTGTGTATGGAACAGCTTTAGTATCGGATCCCTTTGACAAAATTTGAAATTCGGCATCGAAGTAGCTCGGATGTTTCTCGCCAAGATCTTTAATTGCACAATTGAGATAGCCAATTCAGTTCATGGCAAAAATGGCTTAAAATATTTAGTCACCAAAGGGGTCCCATACTAAAGCTGTGCTTTTTGTATTTATTTATTTATAATATTTTCTATAAGGAAAGCGCAGGTGACGTCACGCTCAGGGCAAAGCACTCTAATCAGGGCTAAGACTACTATATAACAGGCTGAATCATTCGCCGCCATTTGTACGTCAAGTCCGTCATTGCTAAACCTAAAACTACCATATAACACTATTATATGAGACTATATATGACTATTATATAGTTGTCTTAGATTTAGCAATGACGGACTACAATATAAAACTATTATATGAGACTATATAAGACTATTATATAGTAATCTTAGGTTTAGCAATGACGGACTTGACGGACAAATGGCAGCGAATGATTCAGCCTGTTATATAGTAGTCTTAATCAGGGCAAAACATTGGTATTTCCACCAATACAAATTGTTCTTTTGCCACTCGTGAGTGGGAAAGATTGATTAAAGGAACGTTTTTTGTAAACATGCCCTTTCCTTATTAAAGACTTCTGTGGTCACGAAATGGAACAACTATAGTATTTCCCCACAGCTGAATTTGGCGATTATGGCTAAATCATAAATCTAAAAATCATAAATCATATAGCACAAATGATAAAATCATAAGCTAAATTATAAATCATAAATCATAAAATCATAAATCCAAAATAAATAGCATGCAGGCTGCCATATTATATCACAAACAGTTCAGAACGACATCGTTATCGTTCAAATCGTGTTAGAACATTATAGACTCCGAAATTCATATCTTATATATTAAAAAAATTTATGAAAACTAAAGTCAGTCCGTCTGGCCGTTCTATCCGGCCGATTTACTTCATTTTTTTTTTTAAATGAAAGGTATTTAGGCACAGATATGTCATCAATCATTGAAATTTACTCAACTTCCACCTTACTCAAGTTATACTCAAACGCGATTCTTCCCTGTACATTTCTTATGGGACACATTCACTCAAACAATTCGAATTCTCATAGCTCCTCTTCTAATGAATGGATCTTGATCGTTTCACTCCCAGAACACTCAGTGGATCAAGTTCTTTCTTTTGAGCTATTAACTGCTTAAATTCGTTGAGTCTGAGAAAAGTTATGCGTGCACAATCAACTTTACATTCAATTTTTTCAAGATTTTCCTTCACTCAAACCTTCATAACTAGAGTTCTAATTAATGTAGGCTGTTGACACAAGTCTAAGAACACTCAGTGGATCAAGCTCTTTCTTTTGAGCTATTAACTGCTTAAATTCGTTGAGTTTGAGGAAAGTTACGCGTGCACAATCAACTTTACATTCAATTTTTTCAAGAATTTTTCAAGATTTTCTTGCGTTTGGTGTAAATCAATTATTTGAAAAAAAAATCTATATATTAATTTGAAACATGTTTTTGTCTGTCTCCACTATATTGAGAGAACTACTTGGTGTAAAAATTTGGTTGAGGTGTCTAAAAAAAGGTCTTGGTCTGTAGTTGGGCAATGAAAAGAGAAAATTAAAAAAAAGTCGAACAGTTTCCCCCCCTCCGGGGGGGAACGGGTTAAAGCTCCAAATTACTTCACGGTGTGGAAAGTGTACATATGGGGACGTCGAATACTAAAAAATCACTTTCTGCGAATTTGGAATTTTCGATTTTAAAGGGGGGGGGAAGGGGGAAAGTAGATTTGGAGGGGGGGGAGGGGGAAAATTAGTTTGAGAGGTAAATCCGTTCTAGACCCACACATGTAGCACCTCATTTCAAAGGTCTTGAAATTTCATGTCGATTGGGGATGTTCGTATACAATATAGTGCGACCCCTGGTGGTGAAAAATGGAACTAGGTGATTTTGCTGTAGACCCTATCATGTTACATCTTATTTTAAAGGTCTTGGTATTTCCTGATCGTTGGTGATGTTCGTACAGAACACACTGCGGCCCCTGGTGGTGGAAAGTGCAACTAAAGGATTTTGCAGTTGGCACCACCACGTGACACCTTATTTAAAAGGTCTTGGAAATCCAAGGCGATCAGTAATAGGGGTCTTGAAATTTCATGTCGATTGGGGATGTTCGTATACAATATAGTGCGCCCCCTGGTGGTGAAAAATGGAACTAGGTGATTTTGTAGTAGACCCTATCATGTTATATCTTATTTTAAAATTCTTGGTGTTTCCTGACCGTTGGTGATGTACAGAACACACTGTGCCCCCTGTCGGGAGAAAGTGCAACTAAAGAATTTTGCAGTTGACACCACCATGTAACACCTTATTTGAAAGGTCTTGGAAATTCAAGATGATTGGTGATGTTCGTATGCAACATACTGCGCTCCCTGGTGGAGGAAAGTGAATTTTGCAGCGCGTGCGTAGCATGCCTGCTATACGGTGCCGCAGCCACAGGCGGCGGAAACACGATTCAGAGGTTCGTGCGGTTCAAGATTAATTTTTAAGAATTTTTTCATGGTATTAGCGACCCGCATATACGCTGCCACAGGCACCGGGGTCACGAGCCCGAGTTCCGTTCTGTTTGAGGCAATTTTTTTTGTTATATATGATTATTATTTGTTTCGCGATGCTTTCATTTAAAAATAGAAATTCAAACAAAATAGAGTTAAAGATATTAAATCATACAAATTTAAAGTTCATTTAAGGTTATTATCATGGGCCCGGGCAACTCCGGCCGGGTTCGTTTGGTTCCAGGTTAATTTTTGGGAATTTTTTCATGTTGTTAGCGATCCGTGTATGCGCTGCCGCAGGCACCGGGGTCACAAGGCAGAGTTTCATTCGGTTCGAGGTAATTTTTTTTGTTACAGCTGATTTTTTTTTTTTTTTTTACGATGCTATGCTTTTAATAAAAAATAGAAATTCAAACATAATCGAGTTAAAGATATAAAATCATACAAATTTAAGGTTCATTTAAGGTTATTATCATGGGCCCGGGCAACGCCGGTCGGGTTCGTTTGGTTCCAGATTAATTTTTGGGAATTTTTTTATGTTATTAGCGGCCAGCGTATGCGCTGCCGCAGGCACCGTGGTCACAAGGCAGAGTTTTGTTTGGTTTAAAGTAATTTTTTTGTTACATCTGATTATTTTTTCGCGATGCTTTATTTAAAAATAGAAATTCAAACAAAATCGAGTTTAGGATTTAAAATCATGCAAATTTAAGGTTTATTTAAAGTATTATCATAGGCCCGGACAACGCCGGGCGGGTCAGCTAACATGTAGTCATAGTATTAAACGAAATAGAAAATAAAAGATAGCAACTATTTATTTGGAGTCAGTTTGACGTCACCAATGACAATACTTTGTAGAAAGTGGTGTCGTATATAGTATTTCTATTTATAAGCATTTTTCCGAATTTCTTTTTTTTAAGTGAAATGTCGTAAATTATATTAGATGTTTTAACTTGAAATACATTTAAATAATGATGCGACGGTTTTTGAAACATTACGGTCAATAAAGTGACCGTCGCATTCGACGGGTTCCAGCTAGTTTAATATTAACCTAGAAACTTTTTCATTTAAAGAACTCTAATTATCAGTATATGTATGTAAGTGCCTCTCTTAAAAGGACGAGCTTCGGGCTCGCTCCAAAACACGATATATATTTTAATAAATTATCCAAGATGAAATACAGTTAACAATTCATTCATTAAACAATATTAAATCCACAGTGTATAATCTGGAAATATTCTAGATTCTTTTTCAAAATAACCAGTGCTCTATTTCAATGAATGGAAAGATGGAGAGATTAGAGAAATGCCAGAAATGTTCCAGAAATAATAGATAACTCGGAGTAAGATAAAAAAATTCTCTTTATGTAAGAAGATTTACAGGTAAGCGAATTATACTTACCTATATTATCTACTCTGAAGGTATCATAAAATATTGAACTTTTAAAATACATGATATATCTTAAAAAGGATAAATAGTAGGAGTTAAAATCGTACTCACGCCATATATATATATATATATATATATATATATATAAAGGAATATTTTATTTAAATTAAAAGATTATGAAAGACTGATTTCAAAATAGAATTATAACTAGTATGTTGTGGCCACCACAATACTTTCTTCTATATTTTCCTATACATATTCAATCAGTAACAATATTTAAAAAAAAAAAAAAAAAAAAGATTTTTTTTTTTTTTTTTTTTTTTTTTTTTGTGAAAATTAATACATATTCAATCACTAACAATAATAATAAAAAAAAAAAAAAAAAAAAAAATCGAATTTTTTTCTAAGTTTTTTTTTTTTTTTTTTTGTTAAAAGTAAAAAAAATCGATAACTTTGTTTTAAATTATCACAGATTTATGGTTCAACCATTCGTTTTAAAGGTATTGACGAGATCTTTCGAATGATACCCATCTTCAAAATTTAACCCCCCCCGGGGGGTACTTCCCCCCAGAGGGGGAACCGATGCCCCCCCATGCACAATTTTTTTTCCTAGTTAACTACTACTATCATCAATAATTCAAATTAATTTTACAATCACAAGTTTAAAATAACTCTCATTATGCCCATTTATACGGAATTTTGTCCTATGCTGCCATGTTAAAAATTTGCATAAAATGCGATTACAGCGCCACCTGTTGAGCTATTGATCCCCAAATCTAATGGGCACCAGTTCATGTCAGGGTGCAACTAAATACCAAGTTTGGTTAAATTTCATTCATATGTTCGTGAGATACAGCGTCCACAAAAAAATGATACAGACACACAGACAGACAGACAGACACACAGACAGACATTTTCTAAAAACTATCAATTCGTGTTCAGGACATCCCAAAACGTGTAGATCCGTCAAAAAACGGAGGTCGAAAATTTTCGCGAATCCAATACTTTCTCTATATTACATATAGAAGAAAGTAAAAAAGAAATAGTTGACAAACTGTTTTCTAATAAACTATTCTTGGTGAAATAAATTATGAACACTGATGAACTATTTTAGAAAAAATAACTGTCTATTTATATACGTATATATTAACGAATTAAAAAAAAATCTGTTTATATTTTCAAACAGACTATTTTTGGAGAAATAAATTAAATAAACAAAATGAACTTATTTAAGGAAACTAATATTGAGCCGCTAAATGCAAATAACTATGACGTCTGGAAATTTAAAGTCGAAAATTTGTTACAAGAAGATGATTTATTCATAGTTATAAGTGATGAGCCTCCAACGCCGATAACTGATACACGGAGGTCTAAAGACCGTAAAGCGCGTGCAATTATCAACTTATTAGTTGATAATGATCAAATAATTTACGTAAAAAATCTCTCAACCGCGCGCAAATGTTGGGAAGCTCTTAAAAAAATACATGAAAGGTCATCACTCTCAAGCAAACTCTTTCTCCTACGTAAACTGTATTCTATCAAACTAGTTGAGGGAGGCGACATGACAGAACACATCACGAAAATATATCAAACGCGAGATAAATTAATTGCGATCGGAGAAAATATAAGTGATGAGCATCTGTCAGCTCTATTACTATGTTCGTTGCCTCCATCCTACGACGTGCTAATTACCTCTTTGGAGACTAGAGACGAAGCAGACCTCTCTCCGGAATTTATCCGAACAAAACTAATTGATGAACATTTAAAAAGAGAAGAAAATAAACAACAAAACAATATGTCAGCTTTAAAGATAATGACTAAAACAAAAAATGAAAATACAAAATTCTGTAAATCCTGTAAACGTAATAATCACAATATTGAAGAGTGTTGGATTCTAAAAAAGAAAAATAATGCCAGGTCTAGACAGAACGCTAGATATAATAACAACCGACAGCCCTTTAGATCTGCAATGTGCTCCCATGATAGAGATAACGCAGACAAAACACAGACTTCGGCAACTGATAAAAATAAATCAAATAAGGTATTTACATTATATATGGGTATGAAATCAGATAATTGGTATATTGATTCAGGCTGTTCGACACATGTAAGTAACGATAAAAGTAAATTTTATGAATTCTATTGCTTTTCTTTATGCTCCTCGTACGTCAAAATCGCGAATGGGCAGGAAATAAAATCGCTTGGACATGGATCGGTAAAATTACATACCATAAATTCAAATAATACACAAAACACCATACTATTAAAAAATGTCTTGTATGTACCGGATATTGAGACAAATCTCATATCTGTGAAAGGGGCAACAGAAAATGGGTGTATAGCAGTATTTAAAGATAGATCATGCAAAATAATGCATGAAGGCGAAACATGTATTGAAGGGTATATCAATAATAATTTATATGAATGTAAAATAAATTCAGATACAACACACACTATAAACATTGTGAAAACATGCGAAAATAAAAACTGCATAGACAAATGGCATGTTAAATTGGGTCATAGAAATGTTAATCATATAAAACAGTTAGTAAACAAAAACATTGCAACAGGGATAAAACTAGATGATTGCAAACATGATAGTGTATGCGAAACTTGCATATTATCTAAGTTAACTGACAATCCTTATCCCAAAAAGGCTCAATTTAGGGCAACAAAAGTTTTAGAGTTGGTTCACAGCGATTTATGCGGGCCGATGAAAACCGCCACGGTCGGTGGAAAGTATTATTTTTTGACGTTCATAGACGACTTTAGTCGATTTACCGTTATATACCTATTAAGAAATAAGGACGCAGTTTTATCAAAATTAAAACAATACATAGCAATGACCTCAAATAAGTTCGGGAGAACTTTGCAGGCAATCCGCTCAGATAATGGAGGGGAATACACCGGAAAAGATTTCGATGAATATTTAGGAAAATTAGGCATAGACCATCAATTCACAGTCCCCTATTCGGCTCCTCAGAATGGCGTTTCTGAGCGTAAAAATCGAACTTTGGTAGAGATGGCACGTTGCTTATTAAAAGATGGAAATTTACCGAATTCTTTCTGGGGTGAGGCAATTAATACCGCTGTTTACTTACAGAATAGACTCCCGACTTCCGCGTGTGAATCGACACCCTATGAATTATGGACGGGTCGAAAACCTGACCTGTCAAAATTAAAACCCTTCGGTTGTCGTGCCTATGCTTATGTACAAAAAATACACAGGGGAAAATTAGATGATACCGCCTAGCAAGGTATATTTGTAGGGTATGATAATAGAAGTAAAGGGTATAGAATCTGTACGAATGGTAAAAACATAATTATAAGTCGTACTGTAAAATTTATAGAATATGAAAATAAAGAAATAATAAATAATGAAACATTAAAAAACAATGATGAAAGACCTGATAACATAAAATTATCACCAAAACTGCAGATAATAGATTCGGAAGCAGAAAACACAGATGATAGCAGTTTGTCAGATAATTCACAAGACTTACCGCGAAGATCGCAAAGATCTAATAGGGGGGTACCACCTGATAGATTTACGTTCACAGTAAACAATAAAAGAATTGAAGAACCGAAATGTTGGGACGATATAATGAAAATGAAAAATCCCATAGAGAAAGAAAATTGGATTAAAGCCACGTTAGAGGAAATAAACTCACTTAAGGAAAACGACACATGGGAATTAGTAGAAGCCTCACCAGGAACTAAAGTAATAGGTAGTAAATGGGCATTTAAGGCAAAATTCAATAATCAGGGACTAGTGGAAAAATATAAAGCAAGGTTGGTAGCCAAGGGATTTCCCCCAAAATATGGCATTGATTATGATGAAACCTTTGCACCTGTTGCATCACACACAACCATAAGAGGTTTTCTAGCAATGTCCCTGTACAAAAATTTAAGTTTAAGACATGTTGACATTAAGACGGCTTTCTTACATGGGGAATTACAGGAGGATGTATATATGCAGCAACCAGAGGGTTATGCTGCACCAGGCGAAGAGCATAAGGTTTGTAAGTTGAAAAAGGCCATCTATGGCTTAAAACAGGCCGCGAGGGCTTGGAATCAGAAATTAAATGATACATTATGCAAATTAGGTTTCAATCAAAGCCAGTACGATAAATGTCTTTATAAAAGAAAACAAAATAATTCAACAACATATGTTCTAGTATATGTTGACGATTTATTGATTGCGGGTGAAAATAAATTTATAGACATGTTAATAGACAAATTAAAAAAATATCCGTTGACAGACTTAGGCGAAGCTAAGTATTATCTAGGTATAAATTTAGAAAGACCCAGTAAAGGCACGATAACGCTCGACCAAACGAACAAAATAATGGAACTAATAACCAAATTTGGGCTTGAAAATGCGAAACCGACAGATACTCCCATGGAGCCAGGCTACATAAAGTTAGTCGATAACGAAAACCTTCTACCGCACAACACCCAATACCGACAAGCTATCGGAGCGCTACTCTACATAGCCACGGTATCGCGACCGGACATTAGCGCTGCAGTGGGGATTCTAAGCAGAAGGAATGAGTGTTCCAGATCAAAGGATTGGGAGGCGGTTAAGAGAGTCATACGCTATCTAAAAACAACAATCAACCTTAAATTAACATTTAGCAATGAGGAAAAACCTATCCTGAGGGCATATGCAGATTCAGATTGGGCAAATGATGTATCAGACAGAAGATCAGTCGCAGGAAATTTATTTTTGCTAGGAAGAAATCCCATTCAATGGAGCTCAAAGAAACAGAATTGCATAGCTATGTCCTCCGCTGAGGCTGAATATGTATCCGCAGCGAACGCTGCACAAGAAATAATATACATTAAGAATTTATTGCACGAACTAGATTTAAATCAAGAGGAACCAATAACTTTGTATGAGGATAATATGTCCTGCATCAAATTGGCAGATAGCGACAAACACCATCATAAAAAGAAACACATCGATCTAAGATACCATTTGCTTCGTGAAAACATTATAGAGAAAAAAATTCAAATGGTTTATAAATCTACAGAAACTATGATCGCTGACATCCTCACTAAGGCTTTACCCAGAACTCTGTTTGTTAAACATAGAAACGAACTATTAAATTAGAAATAGACTTTCAGAGTCTAAGTGGGGATGTTAGAACATTATAGACTCCGAAATTCATATTTAATATTAACCTAGAAACTTTTTCATTTAAAGAACTCTAATTATCAGTATATGTATGTAAGTTCCTCTCTTAAAAGGACGAGCTTCGGGCTCGCTCCAAAACACGATATATATTTTAATAAATTATCCAAGATGAAATACAGTTAACAATTCATTCATTACACAATATTAAATCCACAGTGTATAATCTGGAAATATTCTAGATTCTTTTTCGGAATAACCAGTGCTCTATTTCAATGAATGGAAAGATGGAGAGATTAGAGAAATGCCAGAAATGTTCCAGAAATAATAGATAACTCGGAGTAAGATAAAAAAATTCTCTTTATGTAAGAAGATTTACAGGTAAGCGAATTTTACTTACCTATATTATCTACTCTGAAGGTATCATAAAATATTGAACTTTTAAAATACATGATATATCTTAAAAAGGATAAATAGTAGCAGTTAAAATCGTACTCACGCCATATATATATATATATATATATATATATATATATATATATAAAGGAATATTTTATTTAAATTAAAATTATCGTTCGAATCGGCGCCAAAGAAAAATTGAGAAATTCAGCTGTGGGGAAATACTATAGTTGTACCCATGAAATTTGGGATGTAAAGTGTTTGTATGCATCCGGCATTTATTGTAACTGGATTTCACGAAATTAGAATCCCCCCCCCCCCCCCCACACACACACACCTTCTCGGAGTCGGAGTGCAAAAAACATGTGTAAAAACATGTTTTTCCGTTTGATTTCGCTTTGAATTATCTTAGAATGACGAATTTTGGTGTGTGGATATTGATTAAGTGTACGCATTATGTACATTAGTAGGATTTTGAAAACTTTGAACTCACCTGCTGAGGAAGGGGAAGAAGAAGTGGGTACTTTGCAGCCGAAGGCAGTGGGGACCCAGACTCCTCACGTTGCGAGCAAGAAAACCTCTACCAATCACAGCGAGAACTTAGGTTATTAATAAAGATATGGGATTTTGACAACTCATTTAAGTTTAATGTCCAGCGAAGCGGGCAAAGCCTGCTAGTGTTTAATAAATTGAATAATCCTACTAATTTAAATCATTTAATCATCATTATTTTTCATCTTTCTCATTAAAACATCTTTCATTAAACTTTATTTAAAAAGTCATTCCAATTCTTACCAGTATATCATTTCTGTTAACGTAAACATTGAGCGATGTCTGTCTAGCTCTGTTACTCCTTTGCAACCTTCAGTCACCTAACTCACGCTATATTGAATTGATGTTTCACGAAAGCTCCATGAGGCAGCGATGTCACCGTAACCGTAACGTCCCACTCTGTGACACGCTTTCTCTCGCTATTGGCTTATTACGTTTTGCATATCTTATTGGAGAATCGTTTCTTCAGCTATAAGTATTGAATCTTTGCAAAGCTCATTCGCCTTGCTTCATTTTGTCTCTCGTTTTATAGTTGCTTTTAGTCGCGTACCAAAGAGACTTAGTTTTTTTTTTTTTTTTTTTAACTATATTATTTTCAAGATATGTTTTCTTCAAGTTTTTAAGTGACTGTTGGACTTTTTGCATATAATGAAGTTTATCTACTTATATATTATTGGTTTTTGCCCTTATATCAATTTTATAATATACAATACAAATGGCTTCATGTTTTATATTTTAGCAGTTTAATAAAACTAATTTGATTTTGATTTTTCTGTTTCTGTCGTTTATCCTAATTAAAACTAGTCATAATTTAAGCTTATTAGCTTCATAATTTAAGCTTAAACATTTGAATTTATTTAAATAATTTTTTTAATCACTTAAATTTCATGCTGTAGTATTTCCTTTATTTAAACAAATTCTAAGCATGCAGATTTACATAAACTTAGTTACAAATATGCAGATGTTTTCTTTATAAATCTTTCATTAATTAAAATAAGAGTTTTTCTATTGAGGTATTCATAGGCTTATGTATAGGCCTGGATAAGAGATTTCTTCCACTGCTAAATCTATCCCGGATTTTCTCTCACAGTCTGTAACTCGGCAATCCCTATCATGCACGTAAAAAAAAAAAAAAATCACTGGACACCCCTACATCACTCTGCATGATTCTGAAAACGCACGTAACTCGGTAATGCGGCAATCACTATCACACACGAACAAACAAACAAAAAAATCACTGAACACCCCTATCACGCTGTGCGTGAATCTGAAAACGCACGTAACTCGGTTCTGCAGATATCACGCACGTGAAAAAAAAAAAAAAAAATCACTGGACACCCCTATTCCGCTGTGCATGAATCTGAAAACACACGTAACTCGGGTCTGCGGCAATCACTATCACGCACGTTAAAAAAAAAAAAAAAAAAAAAAAAAAATGTCTTTATAAAAGAAAACAAAATAATTCAACAACATAAGTTCTAGTATATGTTGACGATTTATTGATTGCGGGTGAAAATAAATTTATAGACGTGTTAATAGACAAATTAAAAGAAGAATATCCGTTGACAGACTTAGGCGAAGCTAAGTATTATCTAGGTATAAATTTAGAAAGACCCAGTAAAGGCACGATAACGCTCGACCAAACGAACAAAATAATGGAACTAATAACCAAATTTGGGCTTGAAAATGCGAAACCGACAGATACTCCCATGGAGCCAGGCTACATAAAGTTAGTCGATAACGAAAACCTTCTACCGCACAACACCCAATACCGACAAGCTATCGGAGCGCTACTCTACATAGCCACGGTATCGCGACCGGACATTAGCGCTGCAGTGGGGATTCTAAGCAGAAGGAATGAGTGTTCCAGATCAAAGGATTGGGAGGCGGTTAAGAGAGTCATACGCTATCTAAAAATAACAATCAACCTTAAATTAACATTTAGCAATGAGGAAAAACCTATCCTGAGGGCATATGCAGATTCAGATTGGGCAAATGATGTATCAGACAGAAGATCAGTGTCAGGAAATTTATTTTTGCTAGGAAGAAATCCCATTCAATGGAGCTCAAAGAAACAGAATTGCATAGCTATGTCCTCCGCTGAGGCTGAATATGTATCCGCAGCGAACGCTGCACAAGAAATAATATACATTAAGAATTTATTGCACGAACTAGATTTAAATCAAGAGGAACCAATAACTTTGTATGAGGATAATATGTCCTGCATCAAATTGGCAGAAAGCGACAAACACCATCATAAAACGAAACACATCGATCTAAGATACCATTTGCTTCGTGAAAACATTATAGAGAAAAAAATTCAAATGGTTTATAAATCTACAGAAACTATGATCGCTGACATCCTCACTAAGGCTTTACCCAGAACTCTGTTTGTTAAACATAGAAACGAACTATTAAATTAGAAATAGACTTTCAGAGTCTAAGTGGGGATGTTAGAACATTATAGACTCCGAAATTCATATTTAATATTAACCTAGAAACTTTTTCATTTAAAGAACTCTAATTATCAGTATATGTATGTAAGTTCCTCTCTTAAAAGGACGAGCTTCGGGCTCGCTCCAAAACACGATATATATTTTAATAAATTATCTAAGATGAAATACAGTTAACAATTCATTCATTACACAATATTAAATCCACAGTGTATAATCTGGAAATATTCTAGATTCTTTTTCGGAATAACCAGTGCTCTATTTCAATGAATGGAAAGATGGAGAGATTAGAGAAATGCCAGAAATGTTCCAGAAATAATAGATAACTCGGAGTAAGATAAAAAAATTCTCTTTATGTAAGAAGATTTACAGGTAAGCGAATTTTACTTACCTATATTATCTACTCTGAAGGATAAAATATTGAACTTTTAAAATACATGATATATCTTAAAAAGGATAAATAGTAGGAGTTAAAATCGTACTCACGCCATATATATATATATATATATACATATATAAAGGAATATTTTATTTAAATTAAAATTATCGTTCGAATCGGCGCCAAAGAAAAATTGAGAAATTCAGCTGTGGGGAAATACTATAGTTGTACCCACGAAATTTGGGATGTAAAGTGTTTGTATGCATCCGGCATTTATTGTAACTGGATTTCACGAAATTAGAATCCCCCCCCCCCCCACACACACACACCTTCTCGGAGTCGGAGTGCAAAAAACATGTGTAAAAACATGTTTTTCCGTTTGATTTCGCTTTGAATTATCTTAGAATGACGAATTTTGGTGTGTGGATATTGATTAAGTGTACGCATTATGTACATTAGTAGGATTTTGAAAACTTTGAACTCACCCGCTGAGGAAGGGGAAGAAGAAGTGGGTACTTTGCAGCCGAAGGCAGTGGGGACCCAGACTCCTCACGTTGCGAGCAAGAAAACCTCTACCAATCACAGCGAGAACTTAGGTTAGTAATAAAGATATGGGATTTTGACAACTCATTTAAGTTTAATGTCCAGCGAAGCGGGCAAAGCCTGCTAGTGTTTAATAAATTGAATAATCCTACTAATTTAAATCATTTAATCATCATTATTTTTCATCTTTCTCATTAAAACATCTTTCATTAAACTTTATTTAAAAAGTCATTCCAATTCTTACCAGTATATCATTTCTGTTAACGTAAACATTGAGCGATGTCTGTCTAGCTCTGTTACTCTTACTCCTTTGCAACCTTCAGTCACCTAACTCACGCTATATTGAATTGATGTTTCACGAAAGCTCCATGAGGCAGCGATGTCACCGTAACCGTAACGTCCCACTCTGTGACACGCTTTCTCTCGCTATTGGCTTATTACGTTTTGCATATCTTATTGGAGAATCGTTTCTTCAGCTATAAGTATTGAATCTTTGCAAAGCTCATTCGCCTTGCTTTATTTTGTCTCTCGTTTTATAGTTGCTTTTAGTCGCGTACCAAAGAGACTTAGTTTTTTTTTTTTTTTTTTTTAACTATATTATTTTCAAGATATGTTTTCTTCAAGTTTTTAAGTGACTGTTGGACTTTTTGCATATAATGAAGTTTATCTACTTATATATTATTGGTTTTTGCCCTTATATCAATTTTATAATATACAATACAAATGGCTTCATGTTTTATATTTTAGCAGTTTAATAAAACTAATTTGATTTTGATTTTTCTGTTTCTGTCGTTTATCCTAATTAAAACTAGTCATAATTTAAGCTTATTAGCTTCATAATTCAAGCTTAAACATTTGAATTTATTTAAATAATTTTTTTAATCACTTAAATTTCATGCTGTAGTATTTCCTTTATTTAAACAAATTCTAAGCATGCAGATTTACATAAACTTAGTTACAAATATGCAGATGTTGTCTTTATAAATCTTTCATTAATTAAAATAAGAGTTTTTCTATTGAGGTATTCATAGGCTTATGTATAGGCCTGGATAAGAGATTTCTTCCACTTCTAAATCTATCCCGGATTTTCTCTCACAGTCTGTAACTCGGCAATCCCTATCATGCACGTAAAAAAAAAAAAAAAATCACTGGACACCCCTACATCACTCTGCATGATTCTGAAAACGCACGTAACTCGGTAATGCGGCAATCACTATCACACACGAACAAACAAACAAAAAAATCACTGAACACCCCTATCACGCTGTGCGTGAATCTGAAAACGCACGTAACTCGGTTCTGCAGATATCACGCACGTGAAAAAAAAAAAAAAAAAAAAAAAAAAAATCACTGGACACCCCTATTCCGCTGTGCATGAATCTGAAAACACACGTAACTCGGGTCTGCGGCAATCACTATCACGCACGTTAAAAAAAAAAAAAAAAAAAAAAAAAAAAAAAAAAAAATGTCTTTATAAAAGAAAACAAAATAATTCAACAACATATGTTCTAGTATATGTTGACGATTTATTGATTGCGGGTGAAAATAAATTTATAGACATGTTAATAGACAAATTAAAAGAAGAATATCCGTTGATAGACTTAGGCGAAGCTAAGTATTATCTAGGTATAAATTTAGAAAGACCCAGTAAAGGCACGATAACGCTCGACCAAACGAACAAAATAATGGAACTAATAACCAAATTTGGGCTTGAAAATGCGAAACCGACAGATACTCCCATGGAGCCAGGCTACATAAAGTTAGTCGATAACGAAAACCTTCTACCGCACAACACCCAATACCGACAAGCTATCGGAGCGCTACTCTACATAGCCACGGTATCGCGACCGGACATTAGCGCTGCAGTGGGGATTCTAAGCAGAAGGAATGAGTGTTCCAGATCAAAGGATTGGGAGGCGGTTAAGAGAGTCATACGCGTATTTGGAAAACGCACACCACACAGCGCCGTTAGATGGCGTCAAATCGTTTGGCGAGAAGCCACTGGCGTAACAGCTTATTTCTGTGGGTTCTAGGGTTACCTTTACGTTGTACGGTGTACGATTTTCTCATGCATGCCATTTCAATTTATTTGCAGTTTCCATTCCAGTGACAAGACCTTGCAGCCTCAAAGATCGAGAAATCTTCTTGACAGTTAGTTTAGCTTGTGTAAGCGATTTGAGAGAAAAAATTTTAATTATTCATTTAAAACATATTTATATTTTTCAAGTTATTCCTCCTTTTGATTTGGATACTTTGAATAGATTTTGTTTGATGAATATCTCGCGGGTGTATTGTTTATAGGATTGCTGCAACTTCATTAATCTTTAAGACTACTTTTATTTGCTATATATATTTTAATCGTCTTATTATATAATACTCACCAAAATTTATTGTAAATATATATTAAATTTATAACTTTTAAAATGAAAAATCTACATTGAAGTATTTTTTGAATAAGTTGAATGTATATCTTTTTCTTTCATATATAATCTTAAGTGTGCCTGACATTAATTTAATTTTACTATATAGCTGTTTATTCGTAATAAGGCAATACCACGGAAATGTCAACCTGAACGTCAATATTTCAAATTTAACAAAATTTTGAGTGTGATACTTATATATTTTTAAAGCATGTAATATATATTTTAGTAGCGTGAAGTTTCAATTATATAAATTGTTTTGAAAAAAGGGGTTCGTCCATGTGTTTTCAGATTAGGATATTTAAGAAATGGACTTGCATAAAATGCTTAAGTATGTTACTTGTACATGTATAATTTTAAATATTTAACTGTTTAATTATGTATATATTTGTATTTGATTTAATTAAGGCTTTTTTATTTTGGAAAAAAAAAAGAATGATGATGTAACAATTTTGTCAAAAGTTTACTCTTTAATAATCCTCTTGTAAATATTAATTTTACATATTTACTTAACGTATTTGAAGCTGGATGCTGTTAAATTAAATTAAAAAAGAAACAGATTACGTTTAGATTATGAATTATCGTTGTTTTATTGAAATACAGTGTAAACAGATAAAAGTAAGCTTAATCGCAAATTTATCATCATCCACTTGTATTTAATTTTTAATGCAGTATCTATAAATAAAGGTTAATTTGCAGAAAATTATGCTTTAAAAAGTTTAAAAGTACTGTGCAAAGCCCTGTTTACAATATATAATCTATAATATTTATTGAATTAGTTAAAGGCAGACTATTTTGTGCTACACATGCTTTAAAAATTTTTTTGTTTGTAAAATCAACCCATGCCAAGTGTGTTTTTAATTTTAAACATTCAGGAATCATTCCTCTTTTTGAAATAAATGCAGACATGCCAAGTCTCCTGCTTTTGGCAGGAGTCTCCTGCTTTTTGCTTGTTTTTCTATGCTCCTGCTTTTTAACTCATTTCTCCTGCTTTTTTGGTGTAATTTTTATCTATCCCTCTTAGCATAATTTATGCTTAAAATTTGGGGAATTGGGTAAAAAAATTTGAAAGAAAATTGAAATTTATCTTGTCTGCAATTTATCAAGTTCAGTTTGAATGTGAATTACTATACAATGCTTTGAAACTAATTTGCTAACAAATTTTTAACTTTCATTTTTGCATAATGAAAAATGTCTTATTATCAAAAGATTTTTTTTTTTTAAATACCATTACTATTGCAAACTTAAAGAATTCAAATTTCATTAGAATGTAGCTGATATTTTCATTTATTTATTACCTTTTCTTTTACAAAGATAATTAAGATTCTTATTGTTTTATATTAGGAGCATAATGATCAAATCTGTCTATTTTGACTTAAATTTTAAACAACTGTATGTCTGAGGTTTTTTATAGTTTGTTTTACTGCAAGAAACATATATTATTCATTCAATTTTAATACTGATGCTTTGTAAATACCTCCTAAGCTTATAAAGCTTTACTTAAAATTAAATTTGCATTATTTTACTCATTTTTCTTACAAACTTTCTTGTTGGAAAATGTATCGTGATTTCTGTTAAAGATCTCCTGCTTTTTTGTCATTAGAAGTTGGCATCTCTGTAAATGATAAAATGCTCTTAAAAATATTTTATTTCTTTTGATTTTGAAAATTGGGCATTTTTTAGCTTAAATAAACACATTATGTTTTATAAGAGATAGAGAAATTTTGGACTCCTCTTTTAAAGAGAATTTCATAAGATTTAATTTGATGTGTACCTTGATTATGTTAGTTAAAAAAATATTTTTATTTGTTTATAAAGATTGTGTTTTGTAAACTTTTTGAAAAAAAAAAAAAAAAAAAAATAACTATAATAACTTGAACTTTTTAATAAGGAATTATGACAAGTTACAAGGATAATCATAAATTTTACTTACATGGTAAAAGTAACCTCATTTTTAAAATTAGTAATCTATAAAAGATGAATACACCTATTGATTTTACTATAGCTGAAGTCGAAGAATCCATAGCCTAGTGTAGGGAAGGGGCCGGCACCTGGAAAACAACTAAACCCCTACACAATGAAGCTATGGATGAGACTCCAGGTGTCAGGTTGAAAATCAACCGTTAAAGGCCTAATTTTTTTCTTTACAATCTTTTGTTATTGTTGTTCTTAAACTTTAAAGAAATGTATCTATTAAGTTTTTAAAACAAACAAATAACTGCTAAGCTTACATTGTAAAATACAGAAAAATAACTTTAAAGTAAGCTTTAAATATCAGTTTATTCTTTTTAAGATATTTTGTATTTTCTTTTTCCCTCTCTGTTAATAAACACATAGTAGTAAATTATAGTAAATTAGGTTATAATAATAGGTTATAGTAAGTTTCTACATCATTTGTCACTTTGTCATATGTTTTTAAACAGTGCATACAAAGAAATTAAGTAGTTAGATTACTTAAGTTAAACTCTTAATAGAAAGTATTGATAGAGTATAACACACAATTTATTTTAACATTTTTACAGTATGTTTCATGTATAGAATTATGCAATATACTTAAGTTGTATGAAAAGTATTTTGAACATGAAGGATATTTTATACTAGATATTATTAAAAATCATTGCAAATTCAGTGTAATCATTATAGTAGATATGTATTGATTATCATACTAGCTAATTTTCAATTAAAATATTCTAATATCTAAAATAATTAATAAGATAAGATCATTTTTAAGTCTTTGTATATATATATTTTTTTTTCTTTCACCTTATTTACTAACCCTAACTGTGAGTATTTTTTCCTGTGATTATTCTTATTTAAATGTTTATAGAATACTAATTCTTTTTTAATTTGTCAAAGCAATACTGTATATTTTTTCTCTTACATGTAACATTTAGTATATAAAATAATACAAAACTTACCCGTAGTTTATCTTTAAATCCAAATTTTGGTCATGTCATTATTGAAAGATTCAAAATGGCTGCTGACCATAATGAATGATGAGACAGCAGTAAGATCTGTTTATTTCATTAGACCTATTTTTAACAGTGCCAATATTTAATGTAATTGATTATTTGATATATATATATATATATATATGTACAAGTTTATTTATATAATTCCAATTTTTCTGGTGTTAATTGTAGAAATATAATGTATTTTTGAAGCTTATCAGCAAAATACATAATTTTGTTATCAAAATTTTTCGAAAACTCTTTTAAATCATTCTATTGTTGTGAAGGGTTTGTTGAAATTTGCTAATTTTTGTGAAAGATGAAAGATTTTTCATTTCAAATTTGTTGTTTTTTTATGAGTGTTTGTTTTCGGACCAAAAATTTTAATGAATTGGCTCCACAAGACTGCACAAATTTGTTTCAATGTTAAAAATTTTATGTGAGAAAATAAAAAAAACATGCATGGTTCTTGCACTTTAGTTGGAACCCTGTGTATCTATCTAGCTCTTTCTCTCTCTCTCTCTCTATATATATATATATATACTATTAACTTACTTTTTTATTTTTCAATATAGTATTATGAATCATTAAGCAATTTTAATCAGTTGAATGATTAGTGATAGAGTAAGACTAATTTAAGTTTAGCTATCTATAGTTAATGTAGTAATCTTTGAATACAATGTCATATGTAATATGTCATTTGTGGAGTTATTATGTTTTTTTTTTCACATGTACACAGCGAAAATCTATCATGATCTATGGGCTCAATTATTTGAAGCGTAACATGCATTGAATTAAACAGCATACTATATGAAGAAAAGTACTTGTACACCATATTATAATTTTTTCTTTTGTGTATGTAACGATTTTTCTTACTTTATTTTATTTATACAACCGTTAAGTACTTAATGTTCGGAAAGCCTAGTGGAGTCACTGTAGATTTTTTTTATTCTGGTATGTCTAAGGGAATGTCTTGACAAGACAATGTTTATTCTTTGATAGATATGACTGTTATTCTGCCAATTTTCCTTTAAAAATGTCTAGAAAATTAGCATAATGCAGTCAGTCCATAATATTTTTGGCTGGTGGAATTGGTTTTGTGAACTTGGAATTTGGTTTTCAATGCATGTTTGCCAAGAGAAATCTGCTATTTAAATTGTTCTTTTATTTCTACTGTGTTGCAATGTATATATATCAACTGTAACATTACACTTTTAAAAAATATTTGAATTGTGCTTAAATGTTAATGGTTCAGAATTTAAATACCATACACTTTAGCTCATTTCTCCGGGATAATATACTTATCTAAGTCATTACATAATTTTAAATGTTTCAGTTTTATATGTTAATCTCCTTATATTATTAAAATCTGTACGCGTGTGTCTGTCTGTCTGTGAGAAACGGCTTGACGCAGCTAAGGCTCCGCCGCTAAAGGTTGCACGGACTTCGAACAGGTACCGTCGGACAGAGAATTTATCGCAGATCTGGGTTATCTAATTTGCTAAACGATGCGACCCTAATTAGCGGAGATATTAATTAAAATGTCGACCACTGTCTAACAAAAAAACGATTCAAAATGGCACACGATCATCATTTTCGCCCGGGACTGCTTACCTTGAAAGAAAAAGGAAAGAGAGAAAAATTCGTGGGTTTTTGTAAAGCGATCGCTTCCGATCTGTTGGAAATATCGAAAATACACCTGTACCATGAGAAAGAGCATTTATTACCGATTCTTACGGTACAATTTTTTTTTTAAATACGGATTTTTTATATTAAAAAAAATTTTTTTTTAAAGGGTCGAAAATTTCGTTTTTTCGCGGTCGTCTTTTTCGAAACGCCCTGTACGGCCGAGTAACTCTTCCATTTCTTAACATCTAGTATATAAAGAAAGGCCATTTAATCCTCTTTCAAACCATATAAACATTTTTACAAAATACAGATTAGCGATCCATATTTTTAGATTTTACGAAACATCGATTTTTTTTCGCAAATTATTTTATAACTCAAAAGCGTTTAGAGATAAATCATTTCTTTTTTTTTTTTTTTTTGTATATAGATCTCACTTTCATAATTTAATTCCCAAAAGATTGAGAGAAAATTTCAAAAACTGAATGAGTTATAAATTTTTTAATTTCACACTTTAAACCCATTGAAATAGAATATGCGGTCTTACCTCCTTAGTGATTTTCAGAATTCCATTGCCGCTTTTCGTTACCATGGGAACCATTTCAACGATGTCTACATCGAAAGCAAAAAAAAAAAACTTGAACGGAAAGAGAGACATTTAATGAGGTCACCTGTTTTGGTACTGCGATTAAAAATTGCAATTTCGAAATGGCTTCAGTTTTTCAATGCCGTACACTAAACTTGGTACAAAGAACTGCGTATTTCAATTTCTAATTACGATTATTTTTTATACATCATTCGAATGATATTTTAAAGTTCTTTTTTTTTATTTAAAGTTTTCAACAGATTTACACGTTTTGAGGTGTCCTGAATCAGTTTTCTTTTGTGGCGCTGTAATATTTTGAAATTTCAATATTTCAATTTCTAATTATGATTAAATATTTTTTAATACATCATTCGAAAGATATTTTAAAGTTCTTTTATATTATCGAAAGTTTTCACCAGATTTACACGTTTTGAGGTGTCCTGAATTAGTTTTCTTTTGCATCTCAGCCAAATGAGTTGGATCGTTCAAAATTGGTATACGTAGGTTAATTAAGAGGGCCTGAAAGGGTGGAGAAGAAATAGGCGTGCACCGTGCGCGTATCCCTTAACTTGTGCGCGCGCAGAGCGCACGGGACTACGCTGCCGAAGGCAGTGGGGACCCGGTGCGAGTTTTTACCTGATCATGTTGGATATGAAGGATTTCATATCCACAAACACACTAAAAACAGATTTATTTTTATATAGCAGAGTGCAAAAATGTTTGCAGTGAAGCGTGGCTGAATGTTTTTGTAGTGTATGAGCAAGCAGAGTTTCAATTCAACTTAAAATAAATGCATGAAGACAAAATAATCACAAAGTTTTTAATTAACCAAATAAGTTTATTAAAGTTTAATAAAAACATATGTAAAACAAAAATATAACAATATAATAAGTTAACTTGTAACAAAAATAACTTTCATTAATTACTTAACTTTTGAATCTTAATTGCAAACGATAAAGGCATTCAAAAATATGACAAGAATGTCAAAAACTTCAAAAATGATATTTTAATGTTTAAATGATATTTAAATAGCTAAATGGCTTCATGACCCGATAGTAAAAGTTCATATTATAATCTGAGCAGTAAAAGAAATAAAGTTCTTTTTAACTAAAAAAAATCAAAAGTTCTTCATAAACTTCTATTACCTGTTGAAGTCTTTTACTTCACTAAAACGATGAAAGAAAATAAACTTAACCTATACTAAACTATCACGCTAGGCCAACAGGTACTCAATCCCCCATTAAACCTAACGTGAATAACGAAACATTAAGGAAAAAATCAAAAAAAGAAAAACCTCCCACTTCTCAAATTTCATAGCCGTCTATTTATATCCATTTTCACCTAATTAACATTCATACCGAAAGCGAGAGTTCTAGATGATTCTGCATCAGATTTGCATATGGCGTTCAACAGTTAACAGATTGAATTCACGAAAATTCGGTAAGTTACGAGAACGGCTGAATCGGCAAATCAGCGATTGCAAATCCTACAGTGAATTACGGAACCAACTCTTTTACTGCTGGCTGTTAAGTTACGAGAACGGCTGAATCAGCAAATTAGCGATCACAAGTTCTACAGTGAATTACAGAACCAATCCTTTTACTGCTGGCTGTTATGAGTTGAAGACCGGAATGAGCAATACAGACAAAGATAAATAAACAACGTAGTTTAAAAATAAACGTTGGATTATTTCACATAAATGGAATTAATTCTAAAAGGTAAGATATACGGCTTATTTTGTATTTTACTATTAATAAAGATTTATTTTACTTATGGATGATGAGATTTAATAAAGGGACTAATTACTAACAGATCAGAAATGATTTTTTTTTAGGGGGCACGAAGGGTCAGGTAAGGAATACGCACGCGCAGCGCGTGTACCCCATAAGTTGTGCGCGCTGCGCGCACACAGGACTGCACTACCGAAGGCAGTGGGGACTAGAGGTGAGTTCGGGCTCTATTTTGGCAATCCGAGCCCGAAACATTTTTTAACTGAGCTCGCCCGAGCCCGAAAAATTTTGTGTGATCAGAGCCCGAGCCCGATATTGAAAGTGGTACGCTATACAATGCATACACAATAGTAAAATTAAATGCCATTTCCATTTTCAATTTAATTTTCTTATTTATCAAACCTTAATTTAAATAACTATAAATGTTATTATAACAATTTATAATGTCTGTGTCTCAGTATACATGTATATATTTATAGTGCAGCCAATTGTTTATAACGCTCCTATTGGGGGACAAAAAATTTATCCGAATGAGTGATATATTGAGGCCCAATATAACAAAGGAGGAAGGATTACTGTATAACACTACGATATAATATGCATCCCGTTGAAAAAAAAGTTCTATTTAGAAAAAGGAAAGTCAAAGCTACTAAGGTTTGCAAGATTATTTTGTGATTTATAACCTATCATGACTATTATGGCATTACTAAAGGTGCTCTCAAAAGGAATATTTTTTTTTTTTTTTACATTTTCCAGTTAGTAAAGAATAAAATAAACGGAACTTTTAGCTTGAATCCGAGCCCGCCCGAAGCCCGAAGATTTGAGCCCGATCGGGCTCGGGCTGAGCCTGTCTCATCTCTAGTGGGGACCCGGTGCAAGTTTTTACCCGATCAGAAATGATTTTTTTTTTAGGGGGCACAAAGGGTCAGGGAAGGAATACGCACGCGCAGTGCGTGTATCCCTTAAACTGTGCGCATGCAGCACGCACGGTACTGCGCTGCCGAAGGCAGTGGGGACCCGGTGCGAGTTTTTACCCGATCAGAAATGATTTTTTTAGGGGGCACAAAGCGTCAGGAAAGGAATACGCACGCGCAGCGCGTGTATCCCTTAAACTGTGCACGCACGGTACTTCGCTGCCGAAGGCAGTGGGGACCCGGTGCGAGTTTTTACCCGATCAGAATTGATTTTTTTGGGGGAGCACGAAGGGTCAGGGAAGGAATTTGCGCGTGTATCCCGTAAGTTGTGCGCACGCAGCACGCACGGGACTGCGCTGCCGAAGGCAGTGGGGATCCGGGCTGACTTTTTACCCAATCAGAAATGATTTTTTTGAAACTTTCTTTTCTTAACACTAAAAGTTACTGTTAGTGATTCATTAATTATAGTGATTGAGAGATTTTGAGAATTCAGTCATTATAGTGATTCATTTAAAAATACTGACCCGCTAGCAGGCGAAGCTCGCTAGGCGAAGCTTTATATAATTTGATGCTATTTCTTACGTAATAATCTCAGATATAAGTACATACAGAATTATTGTCAATTTCTGTGTATCATGGATTACATTTAAAAACTGGTCTCACGTATTCACAATCAATTATTTTTAGTTCCCCATCATACTATAGGTATGGGGAACTTAGGTAATCGTGAAAATTTTCGACCTCTGTTTTTTCATGTTTTCAGGCGTGAGGAATTCGAAAATTACAAAATCTGTATGATGTCTGTCTTTATTGTGTCTGTTAGGCTGTGTAGACGATATCTCACGAACAAATGGTCGCAGAGAGATCGGACAGGTTCTAAAGTATTAGTTATGACACTGGCAAGACCCCTATTCAATCGCAACATTCTAATTAAAAAACTTCAGAAATTATTCAATACGATTTTCTTAACATGGGAGAATAGGGCAAAATTTCACTTAAACTTGCATAAAAAAGAAATATTTTTACCGTAAAGATGTACGAATAGCTTTTCAATATCAGTTTTGATAGCCGGATGAACATCATTAACTATAAACATGCGACTTTGAAAATTTCGCAAGGCAGAAAAATTCGTGTTAACCCTTTATCGGCCCATTGTATCATATCACAGAAATTGGGTTTACTCGGAAATTGATATAACGATTTTCAAAAAAGTTTGTAGTTAAGTGTCTTTTGGGGTGCTTTGATTGACTCTCATCTTCAGACAAAATTGCGTTCACTGTTAACCCTTTATTGGTCTGTGGCAACATTTCTTCATGATTTTTTTTTTTTTTTAATCGTGATTAAAATAAAATTATGCTTTTCATTAATCAAATTATTAATTTTTAATAAAATATTTCTATTGCTAAAATTATTTTATGTACTGAACATGTACAGTTAAGTAGATTTTATTTTGTCCAGCGTCCCGGACTTTTGACGAAAAAGTGGACAAAATAACAACCCTGGTTAGTTTAGTTGATCTACTAGGGGATGGGAGGGAGGGGCGACTTACATTTATTAGTAATGTAGCTTGTAACTAATTAAACCACATTAAATATTAAAAAAAAAAAATTGGAAAACTTTTTTTTTGAGTTTAAATTTAAAAGGCCCTACTAGTAACATATGTTCAAATATTGATTTTTGTGCCATTTTACTTAGCTTAGGTAAAAAAAAAAAAAAAAAAAAAAAAAAATGTTTAATTTTTCCATTGTTGAGATTAAAAATAAAACTAGTATTTTGTGGCACCACAAGACTTTCTTCTATATTTTCCTATACAAATTCACTAAGTGCAAATAACTTATTAAAATTATTTAACATGATGAATGCAAATGATTTTCATCTTAGAGAAAACTAACACGAAACATCCAAAGAAAGACAGTTTTATTGTCTATAAATAAAATCTTAAAAAATGCGTTTTTATAATGATTATCTCACATATCAAGTTTCATACAGTTATATGCCATACAAGTTGAGATATAGCCTTCTCATTATTGAGGAAATTTCCAGTATAGCAGCGCCACCTATTGGCCTATAAGCATCCAACTTGAATCAGAATAATGTCTCATAACGATTTCTCACATACCAAATTTTATTTGATATGCAATAGAATCTGAGATATAGCCTTCCCTTTCAATTGCGAAAACAGCTGTGTAGCAGTGCCACCTGTTGAGCAGTTGACACCAAAAGTTGATAGGCACTAATTTATATTAAGGTGCATCTACATATAAATTTATATGCAATTCTGTGCAGTGGTACCTGAGATATAGCCTTCACTTAAATTATGAGAATCGCTGTATTGCAGCACCACCTGTTGGATGTTAAGCTTTCAAACTGAATCAGCGTAATGTTTCATAATAGCCTTCTCACATATCAAGTTTTGTTTGATTATACGCGATAGAACCAGCGTATAATAAAAAATATAGTCTCCCCTTAAATTGCGGAAATCGCTGTAAAGCAGCGACACCAAAAGTTGATAGGCACTAATTTAGGTCAAGGGGCATCTACATATAAATTTATATGCAATTCTGAGCAGTAGTTCCGATGATAGTCATCACAAAATTTTTTTCACACACAGAGACAGACAGACATTTTCTAAAAATTGTCAAATTGTGTTCTAGACCTCTCAAAACGTGTAAATCCGTTGAAGACTGAAAGACGAAAATTTTTACGAATACAATACTTTCTTCTATTCCATAGAGAAGAAAGTAAAAAGTTACAGGAAATGTTTTGTTATTATTTATTGGATACATTATAAAACTCTAGCTTTCAGTGTGGCTTTTACTTGCCGAGGCTACATATCAACTCTCTCCTGCCTCAATATTACTCCACAATATTTAAAATATATATATATATAATCCAGTTGACTTTTGTTCTTTTAATGTCTATTTATTTT
Organism: Salticus scenicus; assembly: GCA_963930645.1. Classification (NCBI taxonomy): domain Eukaryota; kingdom Metazoa; phylum Arthropoda; class Arachnida; order Araneae; family Salticidae; genus Salticus; species Salticus scenicus. Next base: position 241,779,606 of record OZ005652.1, read on the forward strand.
TTTGTTTAAAAATGATATTGTAAGTGACCGAATGGCAATAAAGACAATTTTTCTTATACCTTTATTATATGAATTTTCCGAACTTTATTAACTGACTGGATGTTATGATTTAAAAATTTTTGGTAATACAAAAGTGTTTCTACATTTTTTTTTTTTTTTTTCAAACAATTTAAAAACTGAATGTTGTGGCCACCACAAGACTTTCTTCTATATTTTCATATACAAATTCACTCAGTAACAATATTAAAAAAATTAAGATTTTTTTTGTTAAAAGTAAAAAAAAATCGATAACTTTGCTTTTAATTATCACATATTTATAGTTCAACCATTCGTTTTAAAGGTATTGACGAGACCTTTCGAAAGATACCCATCTTGAAAATTTACTCCCCCCAGGGGGGAAGCAATGCCCCCACATGCACAAAATTTTTTCCTAATTAACTACTACTATTATCAATAATTCATATTAATTTTATAATCACACGTAAAGAATAACTCTCATTATGTACATTTATATGAAATTTTGTCCTATACTGCCATGTTAAAAATTTAGAAAAAATACGATCACAGCACTACCTGTTGAGCGATTGATCTCCAAATCTAATCAGCACCAGTTTATGTCAACTAAATACTAAGTTTGGTTAAATTTCATTTTTAAAAAAAAGTTTTTTTCGTTAAAACTAAAAAAAATCGATAACTTTATTTTAAATTATCACAGATTTATAGTTCAACCATTCGTTTTAAAGGTACTGATGAGACCTTTCGAAAGACACCCATCTTGAAAATGTACTCCCTTCGAGGGGGGGGGTGAGGCTTCTACACATGCAAAAAAATTTTCCCAGTTGACTATCTCTATTATAGATAATTCTTGTAAATTTCATAATAATTACTAAAAAATAATTCTCTTTATGCACATTTATACAAAATTTTTTGCTATATCACCATGTTAAAAATTTAGAAAAAGTGGGATGGCAACGCAACCTCTAAGACAATTTTTACCAAAAGTTGATAAGAACTAATTTATGTCAAGGTGCAACTACATACCAATTTGTATGAAATTCTGTGCAGTAGTTCCTGAGATACAGTTGCTACAAAATTTTGTCACACACACACACAGACAGACATTTTCTAAAAATGGTCAAATCATGTTCTACAGCTCTCAAAACGTGTAAATCCATCAAAAACCCGAGGTCAAAAATTTTTACGAATCCAATACTTTCTTCTATTGAATATAGAAGAAAGTAAATATATATATATGCAAATTGCCATCAGATTTTCATACTTTAGTTAATTTTTAAAAAATCTAATTGTTCAATCGATGTTAATTAATCCGACGGATTCAGAAAAAACAGCCCTTTCATTTGGTACCGTATTTGAAATAAAATGTTGATTATATTTTTTTTAATTAATTAAAATATGAAAATAATAACCTGGTAAAAGCTTTAAAAATGGACATTTAAATTTTTAATTGTTGCAAATATATATATATATATATATTTGTTTCGATACTGATTATTATTACTTTCTTCTATATTCGATAGAAGAAAGTATTGGATTCGTAAAAATTTTCGACCTCAGGTTTTTGATGGATTTACACGTTTTGAGAGTTGTGGTTATAAAATTAATATGAATTATTGATAATAGTAGTAGTTAATTAGAAAAAAAATATGTACATGTGGGGGCATCGCTTCCCCCCCCCCCTGGGAGAAGTACCTCTCCGGGAGGGGGGGGGGGTAAATTTTCAAGATGGGTATCTTTCGAAAGGTCTCGTCAATACCTTTAAAACGAATGGTTGAACTATAAATATGTGATAATTTAAAGCAAAGTTATCCTTTTTTTTTACTTTTAACGAAAATAAACTTTGAAAAAAAAATTGTATTTTTTTTTTTAATATTGTTACTGAGTGAATTTGTATAGGAAAATATAAAAGAAAGTCTTGTGGTGGCCACAACATACTAGTTAATTTTCTTTTCTTTTTCTTAAAAAAAAAAATAAATAAATAAATAAGAAGAAAAGATTTTGACGGAATTCTGGCAAAAGCAGAATTTAGGTTAGGACAGAGGACTATTAGTTTTTTTTTTTTTTCCAAATTATAACATCACTTTCAAATTATTCAATTATATTTTTGATAAAATTTAGATTTCAATAAATGTCCAACTATCGAAAAATAACACCCAAAAAATCACAGATTGAGACTAATAGTCCTCAGTCCTAATAAATATTTCTTGCTTACTCTAGCTGAATATGTTTTCATTTGTTTCATAATTCGTAAATATTGTTTCATTCAAGTATCATTTTCAATTGAAGTCTTTTTCCTTGTATGGAGATATTCACACACAGAAAAGAATGTGTTCTTGAATTTTATAATGAAATAATACAAAATCTGATCTTATGTGCAGTAAAAACCAAAGATGAAGAATTTAAAGAATAAGAAATCTCCAGAGTTTTATTGCAGGAAAAATTATTTTTCATTGGTAACCCACTTTTTTAACGTTTAAAATACATTGCAGAAAACATTGCTTTAACCATTTCAATGAAACACATGCAGAATGGCATAAGTACTGTTCGTTGTATAAAAACTATAGATCTCTGAAATAGAAATTTATTTTATTTATTTAATGATAAATCTGTCTGTTCAAAGTACTTGCAGCATCTGGCCAAGTGTCTTGATTTTGGTGATCATTACTGTTTATGAGCAACAGATCAACAGAGCAGAACAACAGCAGAGCAACAGATGTCGCCTAAATCATGCATATAGACAACAAATCTGTCTCCTAAAACATTTTTATAGACGTATGTTTTACAAATATAATTTGATATTCTAAATATATTGTTAAAATTTTTTAGTAATAGAAATCCACATATTTTAAACTGATAAAACAGACTTCTAACTGTAATTCTCGATGTTTGTATTGCAAGCAAGAATATGTAAATTGGATTGTATTTGAGTCTGTATTGAGATTTCAGAAGCAAAATAATAATAAAAATAAAATAATGTACATGTGTTAGTTTTTTTTTTAAAAAGAAGATTTCAGTTTTTCATTTCAACAGGTATACAATTTGTGTTGGCAAAGAGCCTTCAATATTATGTTTTTACTTTCACGTTACATATTGTGACCTCATATTTTGTGATGAAGGATTGTGCTTAATTATTTGAACACGAAACAACAATTGCATGTCTTTCACCACCAATTTTTAAAGCATTTTATTGCAAGTTAAAAGTTTGCCTGACATAATTTTTATGTTTAAACTAACTTTTTTTGAAATTGAAATTTTTCTCCCTTTGCATAAATTATATCTATAATAATAAAAGAAGATGTCTGTCTGTCTGAGCATCTATACATTCAGCCCCTACCGAACGCAGAAGTATAAAATTTGACATATGGGTACCTAGAAGCCTTCCCGAGGGGATAGTGAAAACAGAATTTAAAAATTTTAATTAGTTGCGGAGATATTAATTAAAATATAGACCTATGTCTACTCAAAAAGCGATCTCAATCACTGAGAATTCACCGCGATTGCAAAAAAATAGATATTTTAACGGAGTTAAAAGCAGAAAAAATGGAAAATAAATTAGAAATATTAGTCCGATCGTTACAAATTTGGTACCATATGAAAGGGAATTTTTATCCGAATCTAAGAGTGCAAGCGGCTTATCGATACATCAATTAGATTTTTTTAAAATTAACTAAAGTATGATATTTAGTTGGAAACAGGCAGACGACTGTCTGTGATGAAAACAGAAATGGTTGTAATCAATTAAGATATCATGTGTTTTATACTGGGGGGGAAAATTGCAATTTTCAAACTTTTTCTTATTTTCATTTACCTTACATTTGAATGAATATTCGGCTAAGATGGCATATTATAAAGCTACTGTTCAATTTTCATGAAAATATATGAATAAATAAAAAAATGACATATTTATTGAAAAAAGATTAAGTTTTCTTTTTTATTTTGCCGTATTTTAAATTGAGATATGCCATTGAAATTTCGTAGTATTTAGTTTTAATGCCCGATAATTCGATTGTGAATATTGTTGAAAGAGTACGATTATTAGGGAGGGGAAAAAGGGGCAACATTATCGAAAATGAAATTCGAGATTTCACCCGATTTACACGTTTTGAGGTTTCCTGATTAGGTTTTCTTTTGCAGGTCCTTTAGGTTTTCTTAATATTTCCAATTCTAATTATGATTATATTATTTTTAATGCATCATTCGAAAGATATTTTAAAGTTCTTTTATATTATTGAATGTGGAATTGCAGATTTTACCCGATTTACATGTTTTAATTTAAGGTCTCCTGTTTAGGTTTTCTTTTGTACCTCAGCTACTAATTAAAATATTTTCATAAGTAATACATCATTTGAAAGCTTTGTTGATTTGGAATCGAACAGAAGATTACAGAAATTTCTACCGCCAGATGGCACTGTAATATTTTAAAATTTCAATATTTCCAATTCTAATTATGATTAAATTATTTTTAATACATCATTCGAAAGATATTTTAAAGTTCTTTTATATTATTGAATGTGGAATTGCAGATTTTACCCGATTTACATGTTTTAATTTATGGTCTCCTGTTTAGGTTTTCTTTTGTACCTCAGCTACTAATTAAAATATTTTCATAAGTAATACATCATTTGAAAGGTTTGTTGATTTAAAATTGAACAGTAGATTACAGAAATTTCTACCGCCAGATGGTGCTGTAATATTTTAAATTTTCAATATTTTAAATTCTAATGAGCGTGGAAGGTGGAAGTCGGATTTTTCAAGGATCGCGAACCAGCTGGTCGCCGAAGGCGGCTAGTTAATAATAAAACAGAAAAAAGATATATATATATATCACTTAAAGAAGGGCCATGCTTAATTCTGTGGATTCAAAAGGAAGTATCTGTCATGAAAAAAATTCGCACAACAGTTCGTATTATTTACAGAACAATAATATTATGAGTGACTTAAATAAACTATTCATGCATTAATCATGTAATACACAAGTTTTTTATTTTAATCCTTTCTTTCATCTTAGTTTAAATAATTTGTTTCCTTCCCATTCAAAGGAAGTATTTTTCTTTATGCAATATCTAAAAGAATTGAAATTTAAAATTTCAAGCTAGTTAATTTCTGAAAGTTTTTAAAACACCTAATACCATAGGGAGAAAGTGGTCCAGATGCTGTCTATATCGAATCAAACTGAAGTATCTGCAGTAGGTGAACAACATGTTAAAAATTTAGATCTTAATAACATTTCTAAAGGTTCTTATGTTGCTTGCATGTATGATAAGAAATGGTGGTTCGGAGTTGTCTTGGAACACTTTTGAAAAAGGTGATGTTCAAATACAATTTTTGCATCCTCATAGCTCCTGCCAAAATTTCTACTGACCAGAGAAACCAGATAAATGCTGGATTCCATACAAGCATCTGTTAGATATAATACCAAGCCATCAGCAGCAGTGTCACAGCATTCCTGTTTTTAATACCAAATGATACTGCAAAAAAAATACAGGAACTTATCCTTGCATTTGAATAAAATTCTGTACACCAGTGGCGGATCCAGAACTTGACTTTTGAGGGGGGCTAAGAATTTTCAAAGTGTAATTCTAGACCAATAAAAAAATTTACAATTGCAATATTCAATTGTGAATGTCAGTTTTTCTTTTTTTTTTTTTTGGGGGGGGGCGATCTCCCCCCCCTTAAATCTGCCACTGCTGTACACATTAGTTTTTAATATATTCCTGTATTTCAATTATATTGTTTATGGAATAAATATTTATAGCTCCTTTATTTTGATTGATTTTTCAAGAAATTATTTAATACTTTATAATTATGAATGGACAACGTTCATCGTTCAGTTTTGGAGAAATTCTGTTTCTTATTTTTTTTCATCAAATATCTAATTTTGCTGCAAAATGAAGAAATTGTTTTTTTATTAAATAATTTAATATATATTTCTTTTCTTGTACAGATAGTACAGCTATTAATACATGCATTATTATTTTTCCTTTTTTATTAATGTTAAGTCTATCAGAGGGGGAACACAAGCATTTGGTATTAGAGAAAAACATGCATATGCTATCAGCAGGATATCTCTTTATGCAAATAATAACCAAAAGTAAACTCTTTTCCTGTGAATAGCTAACACATCAGTAGCTTATTTAAAAAAAATAAAAAAGTTTCTAGTGCTCCCCTTTATAAGAAAAACGGCTGCCAAGATGGCCGAAATTGCATTTTTTTGCCCTATGGTTTGTCTTTAAGCTTAAATATTTCCAAGGAGTGAGAAACCCAATTAATTTATTGTGTAGCAATTTATGGTGAACACTTACACTCTACCAGAAAGTGAATAAACCTTTGGTTTTATTTTCCTGTTTTTGGAATTGATGTCTCAATTTTCACAAAATCAGGAAAATCAAATTTTCATGGTTGCAACTTCTAAGAATTATATACCTTAACAATTTTCATTATAAGCATTGTAGTATTTTTTTTTTTTTTTCTGAATGCCTGGAATAACTAGTTTCCATACGTACCTAACACTTTCCTATTACATGAGCACAATTTTTAAGAAAAAAAGAATTAAATAACATTAATTTCTTGGTATTTTGAGGGGGCAGACAAACTTCAAGGACCTGTATATCTATAAATAAGTGGAGCAGGTTAGGTAGCTAAAAATTTGGACTTTTTCATGCCTCTATATCATCAATCTGTGTACTAAATTTAAAGAAAATCCGAATCGGTCATGCAACCCTCATTAGGTGAGTTGGCATGGAATCACTCAAATAGCTTTTTAATTTATTACATTAACCCTTCTTCCCCTCTGATTAAAAAAAAAAAAAAAAAAAAAAAAAAATTACAGTTTTCAGATTAGCCTGTGTGAATTCATAGTAAAAAGAAACATATATGTATATATATATATTGCTATTTTTGTATTATAAAATTATATATTTTAAGCACATAGCTGCTTATTAGCAAATAAGTAAAGATAAGAAAATGACCATTAGTATTAAGAATTGCCATGTCTAGAAAATTTAAAGAGCTAGGGAAAATCGTTTAATACTGAAAGTTTTGCTTTTCATTTCAATCCAACGTAATTTGTCTATTTTTTTCTCTCAGTCAGAGAAACAGAGCAGATTTGCTTATGGAAATTTTTACACACTTAAATTATAAAATTAAATTTTTTTTAATTTCTTCTATTCAGTAAAAAGAAATATATGAAACACAGTGAATTCACTTAGTAACAGAAAATTAATTCTTTCTCAAATAAATAAAAAAAAAAAACAAAAAAAGGAGGAGGAAAGATAAAAACACTATCATCACATAAACATTTATTTTCATGGTTACAAATGAAACTTTGTAATTTATAACAGCAAGTAATTACACATAAAAAGCAACTCATTTTGTAGTTCTTGTGAAAAATAGTCATAGTAAACAAAACAGAAATATTTTAAGCAGGTATAATCAATTCATAACATTTCTATATCTTTCTGACTAAAAATAGATAAATAAACAAATAACTTACATATAAATATTTGAATGGTAGTTTAAATTAGGACAATATTTACAAGCATTTAGAATTTAACTATTTGCAAAATCTCTTTACACTAGGCACATAGTAGTACTAACTAATGAAATTTCAGATTAAATTTCAAATTCAAAATTTAATTAATTTCTAGTGAAAGAATAATATTCATTAAAAAAAAAAATATATATATATATATGGAAACCACATGGCTTAATTCAATACATGTCTAAATGTTCTGTAGACTTTGTTTCAATTGAAAAAATAATTTCAAGTTTTTAGAAATAAATTGTAAAATAGCCAGAAAAACAATGTATTTAGAAATATTTCCAAAATAGCAGATTTTTCCTTTAAATATAAACTTTGTTATAAAAAAGATACACATGCAATTTTAATGCATATACAAATATTCCCTCTAATCTGCAGAGATTGGATATCTCAACCAAATATTTTGTGGACAATATATAGGCCATTATTTGTTTTGTTAATTTTTTGCAGATACAAATTGAGTATAACTATTAATGCATGAAATGAATGACAAAATATATGTATAATAATTTCAGATAACTGTAAAACGTCTGACCTTACCATTAAAAAATTATAGCAATTAAAAAAAAAAGTAAAATAAATAATAAATCATCATCGAAAAATAGTATAAACACACATTTATTTTAACTATACAAATTCAAAGTGTCTTAAGTTATTAATTTATCAATTAAAAACAGTTTTATTTTATTTAATATGTCTACTTAAATATTGGAAAATTTTAGACTTTAATTTCCATAAAAAATACTAATTTTCCTCTCAAAAGTTAAAAATTTCATTGTTTACATCCAAAATGGATCATGGATTACAAGAGGTTCACTGAACATTAGTAGTAAAAAAAATATGTGCAAGTAACAGCAGAAGTTTAGGATAATAAAAATAGACTTCAGATTAATTCAAACAAGTTTTATAGATTAAATTTCCAATTTAAAATACAGAAACAAGAATTTATTAACTGCAACAAGACAAAGATTAATTAGATCATTACTTTTGAGTTATGAAGAATAAAATTCAGCTCTTAATAATAATTCTAGTGTACAAGATAGTGTACACACACACATATTCATCATTTAAATTTTAACTTTTCTGTCCTTATAAAATAATGTCTTTAAGATAATATAAAAAAGGAAATCACAAATGCAAAAACTGAAATAGAACTATATATACACAGAATTAAACAATACTAAAATCAGAAAATCACTTCATAACACATTTTTAAGAAAGTGTTATTATATACAATACGACATATGGGAAAAAAAAAAAAAAAAAAAAAATATTTATTTTAAATAAACATTTTCAGAAACTTAAAATAAACTACTATTTCAGTTATTTAAACTAAAATAAATGAAATAAAAATATAAATTTAAGAAACAAATCGGATAATGTAATGAAAAATCTTTCGAGGATATTTAACAAATAGAAAAATAAGTGCAATTTTCACGAGATTCTCATGAGGAAACGTAAATGAAGCGTTCTTGTTCTTACATAAGGCGGATGGGCTGGCGGCGACGTTCCATCTTTGCAAGCTTATCCCTCTAAACATAGCTTCCTTGCCAAGGATTTCTCGCCAAACGATTTGACGCCATCTAACGGCGCTGTGTGGTGTGCGTTTTCCAAATACGCGAGTCATACGCTATCTAAAAACAACAATCAACCTTAAATTAACATTTAGCAATGAGGAAAAACCTATCCTGAGGGCATATGCAGATTCAGATTGGGCAAATGATGTATCAGACAGAAGATCAGTCGCAGGAAATTTATTTTTGCTAGGAAGAAATCCCATTCAATGGAGCTCAAAGAAACAGAATTGCATAGCTATGTCCTCCGCTGAGGCTGAATATGTATCCGCAGCGAACGCTGCACAAGAAATAATATACATTAAGAATTTATTGCACGAACTAGATTTAAATCAAGAGGAACCAATAACTTTGAATGAGGATAATGTGTCCTGCATCAAATTGGCAGAAAGCGACAAACACCATCATAAAACGAAACACATCGATCTAAGATACCATTTGCTTCGTGAAAACATTATAGAGAAAAAAATTCAAATGGTTTATAAATCTACAGAAACTATGATCGCTGACATCCTCACTAAGGCTTTACCCAGAACTCTGTTTGTTAAACATAGAAACGAACTATTAAATTAGAAATAGACTTTCAGAGTCTAAGTGGGGATGTTAGAACATTATAGACTCCGAAATTCATATTTAATATTAACCTAGAAACTTTTTCATTTAAAGAACTCTAATTATCAGTATATGTATGTAAGTTCCTCTCTTAAAAGGACGAGCTTCGGGCTCGCTCCAAAACACGATATATATTTTAATAAATTATCCAAGATGAAATACAGTTAACAATTCATTCATTACACAATATTAAATCCACAGTGTATAATCTGGAAATATTCTAGATTCTTTTTCAGAATAACCAGTGCTCTATTTCAATGAATGGAAAGATGGAGAGATTAGAGAAATGCCAGAAATGTTCCAGAAATAATAGATAACTCGGAGTAAGATAAAAAAATTCTCTTTATGTAAGAAGATTTACAGGTAAGCGAATTTTACTTACCTATATTATCTACTCTGAAGGTATCATAAAATATTGAACTTTTAAAATACATGATATATCTTAAAAAGGATAAATAGTAGGAGTTAAAATCGTACTCACGCCATATATATATATATATATATATAAAGGAATATTTTATTTAAATTAAAATTATCGTTCGAATCGGCGCCAAAGAAAAATTGAGAAATTCAGCTGTGGGGAAATACTATAGTTGTACCCATGAAATTTGGGATGTAAAGTGTTTGTATGCATCCGGCATTTATTGTAACTGGATTTCACGAAATTAGAATCCCCCCCCCCACACACACACACCTTCTCGGAGTCGGAGTGCAAAAAACATGTGTAAAAACATGTTTTTCCGTTTGATTTCGCTTTGAATTATCTTAGAATGACGAATTTTAGTGTGTGGATATTGATTAAGTGTACGCATTATGTACTATAGTAGGATTTTGAAAACTTTGAACTCACCCGCTGAGGAAGGGGCAGAAGAGGTGGGTACTTTGCAGCCGAAGGCAGTAGGGACCCAGACTCCTCACGTTGCGAGCAAGAAAACCTCTACCAATCACAGCAAGAACTTAGGTTATTAATAAAGATATGGGATTTTGACAACTCATTTAAGTTTAATGTCCAGCGAAGCGGGCAAAGCCTGCTAGTGTTTAATAAATTGAATAATCTTACTAATTTAAATCATTTAATCATCATTATTTTTCATCTTTCTCATTAAAACATCTTTCATTAAACTTTATTTAAAAAGTCATTCCAATTCTTACCAGTATATCATTTCTGTTAACGTAAACATTGAGCGATGTCTGTCTAGCTCTGTTACTCCTTTGCAACCTTCAGTCACCTAACTCACGCTATATTGAATTGATGTTTCACGAAAGCACCATGAGGCAGCGATGTCTCCGTAACCGTAACGTCCCACTCTGTGACACGCTTTCTCTCGCTATTGGCTTATTACGTTTTGCATATCTTATTGGAGAATCGTTTCTTCAGCTATAAGTATTGAATCTTTGCAAAGATCATTCGCCTTGCTTTATTTTGTCTCTCGTTTTATAGTTGCTTTTAGTCGCGTACCAAAGAGACTTAGTTTTTTTTTTTTTTTTTAACTATATTATTTTCAAGATATGTTTTCTTCAAGTTTTTAAGTGACTGTTGGACTTTTTGCATATAATGAAGTTTATCTACTTATATATTATTGGTTTTTGCCCTTATATCAATTTTATAATATACAATACAAATGGCTTCATGTTTTATATTTTAGCAGTTTAATAAAACTAATTTGATTTTGATTTTTCTGTTTCTGTCGTTTATCCTAATTAAAACTAGTCATAATTTAAGCTTATTAGCTTCATAATTTAAGCTTAAACATTTGAATTTATTTAAATCATTTTTTTAATCACTTAAATTTCATGCTGTAGTATTTCCTTTATTTAAACAAATTCTAAGCATGCAGATTTACATAAACTTAGTTACAAATATGCAGATGTTTTCTTTATAAATCTTTCATTAATTAAAATAAGAGTTTTTCTATTGAGGTATTCATAGGCTTATGTATAGACCTGGATAAGAGATTTCTTCCACTGCTAAATCTATCCCGGATTTTCTTTCACAGTCTGTAACTCGGCAATCCCTATCATGCACGTACAAAAAAAAAAAAAAAAAATCACTGGACACCCCTACATCACTCTGCATGATTCTGAAAACGCACGTAACTCGGTAATGCGGCAATCACTATCACACACGAACAAACAAACAAAAAAATTACTGAACACCCCTATCACGCTGTGCGTGAATCTGAAAACGCACGTAACTCGGTTCTGCAGATATCCCGCACGTGAAAAAAATAAATCACTGGACACCCCTATTCCGCTGTGCATGAATCTGAAAACACACGTAACTCGGGTCTGCGACAATCACTATCACGCACGTTAAAAAAAAAAAAAAAATGTCTTTATAAAAGAAAACAAAATAATTCAACAACATATGTTCTAGTATATGTTGACGATTTATTGATTGCGGGTGAAAATAAATTTATAGACATGTTAATAGACAAATTAAAAGAAGAATATCCGTTGACAGACTTAGGCGAAGCTAAGTATTATCTAGGTATAAATTTAGAAAGACCCAGTAAAGGCACGATAACGCTCGACCAAACGAACAAAATAATGGAACTAATAACCAAATTTGGGCTTGAAAATGCGAAACCGACAGATACTCCCATGGAGCCAGGCTACATAAAGTTAGTCGATAACGAAAACCTTCTACCGCACAACACCCAATACCGACAAGCTATCGGAGCGCTACTCTACATAGCCACGGTATCGCGACCGGACATTAGCGCTGCAGTGGGGATTCTAAGCAGAAGGAATGAGTGTTCCAGATCAAAGGATTGGGAGGCGGTTAAGAGAGTCATACGCTATCTAAAAACAACAATCAACCTTAAATTAACATTTAGCAATGAGGAAAAACCTATCCTGAGGGCATATGCAGATTCAGATTGGGCAAATGATGTATCAGACAGAAGATCAGTCGCAGGAAATTTATTTTTGCTAGGAAGTAATCCCATTCAATGGAGCTCAAAGAAACAGAATTGCATAGCTATGTCCTCCGCTGAGGCTGAATATGTATCCGCAGCGAACGCTGCACAAGAAATAATATACATTAAGAATTTATTGCACGAACTAGATTTAAATCAAGAGGAACCAATAACTTTGTATGAGGATAATATGTCCTGCATCAAATTGGCAGAAAGCGACAAACACCATCATAAAACGAAACACATCGATCTAAGATACCATTTGCTTCGTGAAAACATTATAGAGAAAAAAAATTCAAATGGTTTATAAATCTACAGAAACTATGATCGCTGACATCCTCACTAAGGCTTTACCCAGAACTCTGTTTGTTAAACATAGAAACGAACTATTAAATTAGAAATAGACTTTCAGAGTCTAAGTGGGGATGTTAGAACATTATAGACTCCGAAATTCATATTTAATATTAACCTAGAAACTTTTTCATTTAAAGAACTCTAATTATCAGTATATGTATGTAAGTTCCTCTCTTAAAAGGACGAGCTTCGGGCTCGCTCCAAAACACGATATATATTTTAATAAATTATCCAAGATGAAATACATTTAACAATTCATTCATTACACAATATTAAATCCACAGTGTATAATCTGGAAATATTCTAGATTCTTTTTCAGAATAACCAGTGCTCTATTTCAATGAATGGAAAGATGGAGAGATTAGAGAAATGCCAGAAATGTTCCAGAAATAATAGATAACTCGGAGTAAGATAAAAAAATTCTCTTTATGTAAGAAGATTTACAGGTAAGCGAATTTTACTTACCTATATTATCTACTCTGAAGGTATCATAAAATATTGAACTTTTAAAATACATGATATATCTTAAAAAGGATAAATAGTAGGAGTTAAAATCGTACTCACGCCATATATATATATATATATATATATATATATATATATATATATAAAGGAATATTTTATTTAAATTAAAATTATCGTTCGAATCGGCGCCAAAGAAAAATTGAGAAATTCAGCTGTGGGGAAATACTATAGTTGTACCCACGAAATTTGGGATGTAAAGTGTTTGTATGCATCCGGCATTTATTGTAACTGGATTTCACGAAATTAGAATCCCCCCCCCCCCCCCCCACACACACACACCTTCTCGGAGTCGGAGTGCAAAAAACATGTGTAAAAACATGTTTTTCCGTTTGATTTCGCTTTGAATTATCTTAGAATGACGAATTTTGGTGTGTGGATATTGATTAAGTGTACGCATTATGTACATTAGTAGGATTTTGAAAACTTTGAACTCACCCGCTGAGGAAGGGGAAGAAGAAGTGGGTACTTTGCAGCCGAAGGCAGTGGGGACCCAGACTCCTCACGTTGCGAGCAAGAAAACCTCTACCAATCACAGCGAGAACTTAGGTTATTAATAAAGATATGGGATTTTGACAACTCATTTAAGTTTAATGTCCAGCGAAGCGGGCAAAGCCTGCTAGTGTTTAATAAATTGAATAATCCTACTAATTTAAATCATTTAATCATCATTATTTTTCATCTTTCTCATTAAAACATCTTTCATTAAACTTTATTTAAAAAGTCATTCCAATTCTTACCCGTATATCATTTCTGTGTGCGATGTCACCGTAACCGTAACGTCCCACTCTGTGACACGCTTTCTCTCGCTATTGGCTTATTACGTTTTGCATATCTTATTGGAGAATCGTTTCTTCAGCTATAAGTATTGAATCTTTGCAAAGCTCATACGCCTTGCTTCATTTTGTCTCTCGTTTTATAGTTGCTTTTAGTCGCGTACCAAAGAGACTTAGTTTTTTTTTTTTTTTTTTTTTTTTTTTTAACTATATTATTTTCAAGATATGTTTTCTTCAAGTTTTTAAGTGACTGTTGGACTTTTTGCATATAATGAAGTTTATCTACTTATATATTATTGGTTTTTGCCCTTATATCAATTTTATAATATACAATACAAATGGCTTCATGTTTTATATTTTAGCAGTTTAATAAAACTAATTTGATTTTGATTTTTCTGTTTCTGTCGTTTATCCTAATTAAAACTAGTCATAATTTAAGCTTATTAGCTTCATAATTTAAGCTTAAACATTTGAATTTATTTAAATAATTTTTTTAATCACTTAAATTTCATGCTGTAGTATTTCCTTTATTTAAACAAATTCTAAGCATGCAGATTTACATAAACTTAGTTACAAATATGCGGATGATTTCTTTATAAATCTTTCATTAATTAAAATAAGAGTTTTTCTATTGAGGTATTCATAGGCTTATGTATAGGCCTGGATAAGAGATTTCTTCCACTGCTAAATCTATCCCGGATTTTCTCTCACAGTTTGTAACTCGGCAATCCCTATCATGCACGTAAAAAAAAAAAAAAATAAAAAAAAATCACTGGACACCCCTACATCACTCTGCATGATTCTGAAAACGCACGTAACTCGGTAATGCGGCAATCACTATCACACACGAACAAACAAACCAAAAAATCACTGAACACCCCTATCACGCTGTGCGTGAATCTGAAAACGCACGTAACTCGGTTCTGCAGATATCACGCACGTGAAAAAAAAAAAAAAAAATCACTGGACACCCCTATTCCGCTGTGCATGAATCTGAAAACACACGTAACTCGGGTCTGCGGCAATCACTATCACGCACATTAAAAAAAAAAAAAAAAAAAAAAAAAAAAACATCACTGGACACCGCTACCTCGCTGTGCATGAATCTAAAAACGCACGTACCTCGGTTTCGCGGCAATCACTATCACGCACGTTAAAAAAAAAAAAAAAAAAAAAAATCACTGGACACCCCAACCTCACTGTGTATGAATCTGAGAACGCTCGTAACCCGCTTCCGCGGCAATCGCTATCATACCACGCGCGTAAAAAAATAAATAAATAAATAAATAAAAATAAAATAAAATCACTAAACACTCCTACCTCGCTGTGCATGAATCTGAGAACGCCCGAAACTCGGTTCTGCAGTAATCACTATCAGACACGTAAAAAAAAAAAAAAAACTACTCTGGACTCCCTTACCTCTCTGTGCATGAATCTGAAAACGCAGGTAACTCGGTTAAATTATAAATAAAATTATAAACTTCCAGCTAGGGCAGTTAGTATAATTCCACCAACAAAATTTTGGGTTCTTCCTATTCAGAGCGAAGGGGTGGTAAGATAGAAACTTGCCAAGAGTAAGTGAAAGGGTGGTTAAGACTAGCGAGTGCAGTTGGATAACACCGATTATAAAATATTGAAAAACAGAAAAGAAAGTAAAAGAAACAGAAAAGAAAGAAACAGAAAAAAATAATCTAATAAATTGTGTATTTTTTAAGCTATTGTATAGCTTTTATCGCGGGCTTTGAGCGCGGCGACCGAATCAGAAAATTCCGTAACGAAAAAAAAACCTAACACAGTTCGGCAGACTTCGGTCGACTTCGGCTGTACGAAGCTCGCACGAATCGAGACGAGCTGCTCCGAAATCGGGCGAATACGTAAGCAGCTGTTTGTGAGAAAGTATATAGGTGTATAGGTATCTATCATTTATGTGCAACAGTGAATAGCTGTACGCGTACAATTTGTGTATAAAGTGTCTTTAATATGAATAAACAAAGTGCATTTATTTGTGTATAAAGTGTTTTTAATATGAATAAACAAAGTGCATTTATTAATGAAGAAAGTGATGAAAAAATAGTGAAAGAAAATGAGTGAGTACTCTATATACATGCATTTTATTATTATCACAAATGCAGTATTTTTTAACACGCTTATATTAGCTTCACCTGTATGTATGTATGTATGTATGTATGTATGTATGTATGTTTGTTTGTTTGTTTGTTTGTTTGTAACTTCTCTGGGAGCAAACAAAAAAATTATATTGTGAAATAAAATCTTTTTGTAAAAAAATAGAACCGACTCCAAAAAGCAACTACTATTAAAAAAAAAAAATTGTATGAAATGAAACTAAATTGCGCCAAAAAGTATAAAATAATTTCCTTCGCCAAACAACCTATAACACTACAATTAATCATAACTTTTGAAGTCGGCGCAA
This sequence comes from Salticus scenicus, assembly GCA_963930645.1. Classification (NCBI taxonomy): domain Eukaryota; kingdom Metazoa; phylum Arthropoda; class Arachnida; order Araneae; family Salticidae; genus Salticus; species Salticus scenicus. Next base: position 241,796,354 of record OZ005652.1, read on the forward strand.
AATTAAATAAAATTAAATTAGTTTTTAAAGGTTTGTTTTTAGATCGGTAGCAACAAATGCTGTCGTCTCGAATGATCCATTTTCATGTTTCCTTTATTATTGTATTCACTGTATACAATTGGTCCATTGGTAGCATCTACACAGAACAGTGGACATTTTTCACAATGCAGAATTTATGTTTCTACGAAGTTAGAGTTTTCTTTGCAAATTTGGTATAACTTTGATAACTATCATCCTTGGTGGCTTTTGGATTTGGCGATGAAAACGTATTGCAAAAATATACACGCAAGATGTATATTTTCATAATACATTTTGTACGAAGTATTGTTTCATATTCTTGATTACTCTCTTAATATACCTTATCAAATTAATCATGATATCCCAAAGAAATTAAATATGTTTGCCAGATAATTTTGCGATTTTTCTTTCACCAAGGACGTCAGATACCAGCATCTTCGCCAACTTTTGCAGCTTACAAAATCTTATTTGTTTTCTTGAATCAAAATAGTTTTCGGCTGCGTTTTGCAAGTGACAATGTGAGATGTGTAGTTTGAATAGGATTCGATTTTTGTATTGAATAAAGGTATCAATTTTTATTTAATTTTGCGCCGACTTCAAAAGTTATGATTAATTGTAGTGTTATAGGTTGTTTGGCGAAGGAAATTATTTTATACTTTTTGGCGCAATTTAGTTTCATTTCATACAATTTTTTGAAGTCGGTTAAAAAAAATACTTCCCCTTCGTGAACGATATGGCGTAGAGGTAAGGCGCCGCGCTACGAACCTAAAGGTCCAGTGTTCGATCCCCGTCAGGGGAAATTTTTTTTAAATGGTTTTTGTTAATTCTAAGATATTTTAATTAAAGATTTAAATGTATGTAAATATTACGGTGTATCACTCACACGATTTTCTCTTACCCTGAATCTTAATACTAAGATAGATATTTTGTGCTTTTTAGTTCACATTTCTATAAAAGCGTGTTCTTTAATTTTTTAAAACTATAATATATATATATATATATATATATATATATATATATATATATATATATATATATATATATATATATATATTAAGCTATTGCATAGCTTTTATCGCGGGCTTTGAGCGCGGCGACCGAATCAAGAAATTTCGTAACGAAAATAAACCTAACACTCTCTTCCTTGAAGTGGTTCCCATGGTAACGAAAAGTGGCAATGAACACGTAATACAATCTCATCGAAGGAAGGTCGCGTATTCTATTTCAATGGGTTTAAAGCGCGAAATTAAAAAAATTATAACTCATTCAGTTTTTAATAGCATAAGGGATAAAGTATTATTAGAATTAAGATATCTATTATAGACAAAAGCGAATAAATATAAAAGTAATTTAGAATTTCGTTATCTATTTTTATTAGCCATTTAATTTATTGAAAATATAGTAATTAATTATTGCCTTTATTTAAAGCTATAATTAAAACTCATATATGTGAAGGAACGACTCCCCATGCAGTCCCCCCCCAAAGCACAACTTTAACATGAGTCCCCTCCCCAAGGCACAACTTTGACATGAGTCCCCCCCCAAGGCACAACTTTGACATGAGTCCCCTCCCCAAGGCACAACTTTGACATGAGTCCCCCCCAAGGCACAACTTTGACATGAGTCCCCTCCCCAAGGTACAACTTTGACATGAGTCCCCCCAAGGCACATGAGTCTCCCAAAAGGCACAACTTTGACATGAGTCCCTCACAAGGCACAACTTTGACATGAGTCACTCCCAGGCACAACTTTGACATGAGTCCCCCCAAGGCCCAATTTTGACATGAGTCCCCCCAAGGTACAACTTTGACATGAGTACCCCCAAGGCAAAACTTTGACATGAGTCCCCCCAAGGCACAACTTTGACATGAGTCCCCCCCCCCAAGGCACAACTTTGACATGAGTCCCCCCAAGGCACAACTTTGACATGAGTCCCCCCCCCCAAGGCACAACTTTGACATGAGTCCCCCCCATGTCCAACTTTGACATGAGTCCCCCCCCCCCAGGCACAAGCAACAATTTAATGCTATAAAATACTAATACTGTCCGAAAACTGCATGAAAGCGAGGAAGGTTAAGTTAAAAATTTTTAATTATTATTTTTACTGCACAATTATTATTTATACTGCGTAAATAAAATAAATAAATAATTATAATTGCATAAGTTGAAAAAAAAAAGGCTATGCAATAGCTTTACCGCGGCAGTCCTCGAGTGCCACACGTATTTTTTTTATTGTCTAAAATGACGATAAAAATTCAAAAGTCAACAAGGGGTGCTGTACTATGATCAAAATTACATATATATATATATTTATTTATTTATTTTTCTATATACCAACTACTATTAACTAACTCAATTAATATTATAACCATAAAAAATTGTCTCATGCGATAGATGTAGCCGACCATAGCATATTGTAATATTATATTTGGCGTGGAATTGTTGTCATTTTATAGTTGATCGAATAAATCAAACAAATATAGAAAATAACTTGCAAAAAAATATTATGTACACCACGTATAGTGTTGTTCATATGTAACTGGGAAACAAATATAAAATTGCTACTTCAATTTTTTCGATACTGTCCGTTTCGAAAGTGTCATCTGATAAGCACCCAAATGGAAACCCACTGGTAAGCTACTGTCACAGGCAAAAGAGACAGACACCCGAGAGTCTGCAAATAAGTGGGTCGTTGCCGAAGGCAGCGGGGACAAGATGCGGGCTCTTGAGCAATTTCATGATTTTATTTTATTTTATTTTTTATTTTTTTTGTTGTTTATAAAAAGACATAGAAAAGAGCTTCCTTTTCTATATAGTGACCAGCGAAGCAGGCAAAGCCTTCGTTGATTCACTACCGTGATTGATTTCATTTCGTCATATTTGACTTGACGGGGTTATATACTAGTATACAACATAATTTTAAAGAACTTTTTATCAGGTCCCAATTTGCTCATGCAGAAATATTATTCTGATATCCTTATCATTTTAACTTACCAATGCAATTTCTTGGACCAGCAGAGAAAGGAACGTAAGCGTACGGATGCCTGTCCAGACAATTTTCTGGCAAGAACCGTTCTGGGTTAAAGACTTCAGGATTTGGAAAGACTTTGGGATCTCTGTGCAAGCCCATGATATTAAAGTGAATCATCGTATTCTTCGGTACCTTCAGATCCTCTAGAATGTAAAAAAAAAAAAAAAAAAAAAAAAAAAAAAGTGATAACGCTGAATTAATTTTTTCTGTCTATCAATCGACTTTTACAACAAGGTTAAAAAAAATTATTTCTAGAATTTTTTACTTTTTGTTGTTCATATAAAGTAGTGAAAACATGTTGTTTTTAAGTCGAATTGTTAAAATTGAGATTTTAATACATTGAAACTTTTTGTTAAAATTAAACAAATACTTTTTTGTTCAAAGTCATTAGAATTAAATGCATTGCGTCTATGGGCGGAATTTTTGGTAAGTTCAGCTTAACATCTTTAGACTGCACTAAATAAAATGAAATAAACATGAATTTTTTTTGTACGCATAAAAGCATGTTTCACATAGAACAGGGTATAAAAATCATTCACTATTCGTTTACAAGACAAGACAAAAGAGTTAAAGCTATACAAGAGAATTGCTTGAAGTGCATTTCAAGTTATATATATGTAGTTTTCATATTGGGCTAAATTTAAACATACTATGTGCAGGAATTATAGTGATTATATAGGGCTCCTTATAAATTTATGTGAAAACATTCTTTTCCACTGAATGGGATTGATGGAAATGCTTTAATAGTATTTGCTAAGTCCAAGAAAAGTGCTTAGTAATGATAATTTAATTATTTTCTCATACTCATATCCATATGGTAGACAAAATATTATTAAAGTCCAACATTGAACGATGATTTTTTGCTTAATTACAAATGACATATTTGGAGGAATTCTGAATAACAATATAAACTTTTGAGTGGGAGGTATGCGTATAGTCTTTTATCAGCATAACTTAAACTAGTATGTTGTGGTCACCACTAGACTCTCATCTGTATAATCCTATACAAATTTACGTAGTACAAATTATTTATTGAAATTATTTTCCATGATGACTGCAAACAATTTTTATCTGAAATATTCCATAAATAAGTTAAATGACGTTCATAGATGAGGTTTAAGATTTATGACGGTAATTGGTGTTGAAGTTGTATTTTATTGTTGTTTTTACGTGTGTGGCAACACCTATTGTAGTTGTTATATGTCCCGTCTGTGTTTTAATGTTTGGTTTTTACTTAAAAGTTGTAGTAATGTTAGAGCCCCTTAAATAAATAGTAGTAATGTCTTTCGGAGCTGCTATCCTATCAAGATATAATCTTCATATTTTAAGTTAAAATAAGCCTTTTAACGTTAACAGGTTATGGGCTTTGACACGCTCGCCGCGTATGTGAGTACGTAAGCTAAGAGAAGCTGATTTGAGAAACTAAGCCTAATTCTTAGTGCATATCCTTGCTTATTTTAAATCTAAAATGGATTTGTCAAGAGCAGTGAAGCCTTTATTGAGAAAAACAGATTTTTCGATGTGGAGACGAAAGATTCATGACTTACTAGACTACCATGAAGGAGCATTGGAGGTAACAGACGGTAAATTAAAGAAACCAGAAGAGTTACCTGACACGGCCGATGCAGAAGCAAGAAAGAAATCTAAAGTAAATGCTGATTTGTATCGAAAAGCCTACAGTTATGCAAAAAGTATGATTGCAAGTACTGTAATAGATTCTGTTTATCAGAAAATAATGGATAAAGAAACGGCATATGAAGCTTGGGAAGCTTTGAAAATGTTGTTTGAAGCAACATCAAAAGATCAATTATTCAAGATTTGTTCCGAATTTTTTAATTCAGCTGGTCTGCAGGGGATGATGTTTCAAATCATGTTGCTAAATTAAACAGTTTATGGAATGAACTTAATAATGAATTTATAGAAAAATAAGAAAACAAATTACCGGATTTACTACTAATTTGTAAAATTTTGAATATCTTGCCGAGTAGTTTCGATTCATTCAAATCAAGTTGGATGCTTCTTGCAAAGGATAAAGAAAATACATTTGAGGATTTGGCAGCTCAGTTAAGTATGTTTGAAAGAAATTTCACAAAATGTGATGACAATGAAAAAGCTGGAGAAGCCCTTATTGCCAAGTCAGGTTATAAAACAAAAGAAAGAAAATTTCAAATAAATAAAAAATCATTGAAAAAAGATGGCTAATTATTGTAAATTAAGTGGACATCGGGTGAAATCATGCCTAAAATGGATTGCGGATGGTCAACCTCCAAAACCAAATTCACCTTTTCAAAGAAAGCCAAATAATAGTGCTCGAGAGAATACGTCATCAGCTTGTATGACATTGATGTCTATTTCTGAAGAAAATTATCTACCAGAAGAGGAATCAAACACATTCTGGATGGACAATTGAGCCACAAAGCATGTTACTAACACTTTGGTATATTTTAATAATTTTGAAAAGTTTGCAAATTCAAGTTCTCACACCATTAAAGCAGCAGGAAAAGAAATTTCGACAGCTTTAGGAAAAGAAAAATACTCTAGGTCAAAACGTTAATTAGAGGAAAAACAGAAGTAATGGAACTAAGAGATGTCTGGTATGTTCCTCGGATTAACCGAAATTTGTTTTCAGTTCTGGCTGCTCAGGATAGAAATCTGAATAGTGAATTTTATTCTACACCTACTGAATGTTGGTTAAAGATCAACAATGAAGTAAAGCTGTATGGTTCTCGTAAAGTAAGTGGAAGTTTGTACAGGGCAGCTTTAGAACCAATACTTCCAAATAAAATAGTAGAAGTGCAAATTGCTGATGTAGACAAGAGCAACAGTTCTTTACTGCAATTATATCACAGTAGATCGGGACACCAAGATAGACGTCATATTAGAAATCCGCTCAAGGAGGAATTTGATATCAAAGTGAAAATGGATAAAGAGTCATGTGAACCATGTATCTACGGAAAAGCATATCGACTGAAGTTTGGCACTAAACCTAAAGCTACAAATATTGGAGAACTTGTGCCAACTGATGTTTGTGGACCCTTTGACGAATCACAGCGCAAGTACAAATATTTTATTCTTTTCAAAGTTCATTATTCAAAATACCGTTATGTTTAGTTTCTGAAATAAGTCCGATGTCGTATATTCTCTGAAATCATTCATAGCTCATGCAGAAAATTTAGCACATTCAGTTAAAGAGATTCTTAGTGACAATGGTGGAGACTTCAATAATGAAAAAGTCAGAGAATTTCTGCAGATAAAAGGGATTACTCAAAGACTCACAGCACCATACACACCAGGACAAAATGGAACTAGTGAACGTGAAAACAGAACGGTTATTGAAATGGCTAGAACCCTGAAGCATTCCAATCCAGATATCGAATTTCCAGAATTTTTGTGGGCAGAACTTATCAACACTGCTGTATACATTTTAAACAGAACTGGAATTTCATCAGTGGAAAATGTTAGTCAACACGAACTGTGGTTTGGAAATAAACCAAGAATAAGACACATGCGCGTAATTGGTTCTCTCTGTTATGCTCATCTACCATTTCAAAAGAGGAGAAAGGTGGATAAAAAAATCTGTTAAAGGTGTTCTTATTGGTTACAATGGTAATGAATGTTGCAGAATTTGGATTGCAGAAGATAGAAAAGTAATTCTTTCAAGAAATGAAAATTTTCATGAAAAAATTCAGAAGTGTGAAAAATACAATACAATATTATTGCAAAATCCACAATGAACTTAAATCGCCTAAAAAAAGTCAGAGAATTTCTGCAGATAAAAGGGATTACTCAAAGACTCACAGCACCATACACACCAGGACAAAATGGAAATAGTGAACGTGAAAACAGAACGGTTATTGAAATGGCTAGAACCCTGAAGCATTCCAATCCAGATATCGAATTTCCAGAATTTTTGTGGGCAGAACTTATCAACACTGCTGTATACATTTTAAACAGAACTGGAATTTCATCAGTGGAAAATGTTAGTCAACACGAACTGTGGTTTGGAAATAAACCAAGAATAAGACACATGCGCGTAATTGGTTCTCTCTGTTATGCTCATCTACCATTTCAAAAGAGGAGAAAGGTGGATAAAAAAATCTGTTAAAGGTGTTCTTACTGGTTACAATGGTAATGAATGTTGCAGAATTTGGATTGCAGAAGATAGAAAAGTAATTCTTTCAAGAAATGAAATTTTTCATGAGAAAATTCAGAAGTGTGAAATATACAATACAATATTATTGCAAAATCCACAATGAACTTAAATCGCCTAATCAGGAAGGGAATAAAGAGAAAAAAGAAGAATTATAAAGGAAGAAAATCACTTCAACTAAAGCTGAAATTGAGAGCAAAGATGAAGAGAATGAATCAAAGTCTTCTCACAATATGAGATTGAAAGATCGATCACAGTTAAAAAAAAATCTACACGACTTGATGAATATATCATGTCATGGAAGTAGAGTCATTCATTTACGATGAAAAGAATCCTGAAACATATCAAGAAGCTATTGAGAGTCGAAAAAAGGACAACTGGACAAAAGCCATGGAAAATGAAATGAATTCACTAAAAGAAAATCATACATGGGAACTGGCTAAATTACCTGTAGGAGTCAAGGCCATACCATGTAAATGGGTATATAGAATTAAGAGAACGCCAGATGGCAATATCGATAAGTACAAAGCAAGACTTGTTATATAGGTTTTGTTGAACGCAAAGGAATTGACTAAGAAACATTCAGCCCTGTTGCAAGAACAAGCACTATAAGAAATTTAATTTGTATAGCAGCAAGTGAAAATATGACTTTAATGCAGTTTGACGTTTCAACAGCATTTTTATATGGCAAATTAGAGGAGGATGTTTTCATGTGTCAACCGGAAGGCTATGAAGATGGAACTGACAGAGTATGTCACCTAAAGAAAATTCTTTATGGTTTAAAACAAGCACCAAGGCGCTGGAATAAACATTGGAGGATATTTGTTGAAATTTGGTTTTGTAAGAAGTGAAGCAGATCCATATTTGTTTAAAAGAAGAAACAACTCAGAATTGCTTTTGATAGTTTTGTATGTTGATGATGGATTAGTTGTATCATCAAATAAGGATATACTAGAAAGTTTTCTCAGAGATATAAAGAAAGAATTTAAAGTCACGGTAAAACCCGCTGAGTATTATTTAGGATTTCAAATTTATCACCAAGAAGATAATTCCATTAAATTATGTCAAACAGCCTACACAAAGAAAGTTCTAGAAAATGTTGGTATGACCGATTGCAGACCTATATCTACACCCATTATCAAAGAAGGTTCTTAATCAGGGAAAGTAGATAGCACCGAAAGAACTTTTCCTTACAGACAACTTGTTGGAGCCTTAATGTATATCATGACAGGAACTCGACCTGGACATAGCATATGCAATAGGAGTAGTATCTAGATGTCTGGAAAATCCAAATGAAGAAGATTGGCTGAGATTTAAGAGAATATTTCGCTATTTGAAAGGAACTCAAGATAAAGGACTAATCTACAAGTCAGGATACAAGAAGGCTATCCTAGAGAGCTACAGTGATGCTAATTATAAAAGAGATACTACAACTAGTCGTTCAACTACAGGTGTTGTTTGCATTTATGCTGGTGGAGCAATTTCAGGGTTTAGTCAAAGACAATCTTCTGTAGCACTTTCTACCACTGAAGCTGAGATAGTCGCAGCCAGAGAATTAGTTTGGTTAAAGAGACTGATTAGTGGTATAAATCAGATATTGGTACCAGAATTACAAGTTGACAATGAGGCAGCAATTAGATTGTCACAACATCAAGGTGAATATCATAAACAAACCAAGCACATTCGCATCAGATATTTCTTTGTAAGAGAGATGATAGCAAATGAAGAACTTACTGTAAAGCGTGTATCAACAGAATTTCAGCTGGCAGACATGCTAACGAAACCACTTTATAGCCCTAGACTTAAAAATTTGTGTAAAAACATGGGACTAATATAGGACTCGATAACTAAAACAAAAAAAATCTGGAATGACTCCATTCGACTTTTCGAACATTGAGTAATTAATGGTTTTGTAGATAAAATAAAGTAAGAGGAGTTGTTAAATAAACAAAAGAGAAAATTATAGTAGGGAGTTTGAGTATTTTTCTTTATATAGTACGCGATGTTAAATTTAACGCTATTTTACAGAACACATAGATCATAATGATAGAGAATATTTCATTGTGTCCCTGTAAAAACCTACAAATGCTATATTCACCAAAATGCTTATAGTTAGTGCAACAGTGACTTATAATATTTATATAAATTTTCAGGTTCATCGGATAAGGCATTTAGACGCTATCGCACTTTAAAGTTTGAGCCTATATGCCCGAATGATAAAGAAATTTGCATTTTGTCCCTGTAAAAAGAACCATAGTGCTAGATTCTCTAAAGTTCGTGTGAGGATGACGTATAACATGTGTATAAATTTTCAGTTCATTTGAATAAGGCGTTTAGTCGCCGTCGCACTTTAAATAATTTGAGCCTATAGGTCTTAATGATGAACAATTTTTATTTGTGTCCCTGTGAAACTCGAAGTGCTAGGGTCACCTAAATCTATACAGTTTGTGTGATGGTGACTTATAACTCGTATATAAATTTTCCACTGAAACGGATAAGGCATTTAGATGCTATCGCACTTTAAATAATTTCACCACCATAGGCCATAATGATACAGAATTATTTGTTGTGTCCCTGTAAAACAACTAGAAGTGTTAGATTCACCAAACCTATGCAGATCGTAAAACTGTGACCTGTAATATGTGTATATTTTTTTTGTTCAATTGAATAAGTAGTTTAGACGCTATCGCACTTTTTAAAATTTAGTCCCATAGGCCATAATGATAAAGAATTTGTCTCTATGTCCCTGTAAAAAAAGTATAAGTGCTAAATTCACCAAAATCTATACAGTTCGTGCAACTGTGACCTTTAATATGTGTATATATATATATTTTTGCTCAGTTTAATAAGGCGTTTAGACGCTATCACACTTTTTAAAATTTGGCCCCATAGGCCATAATGATAAAGAATTTTTCTTTGTGTTCCTGTAAAAAAACTATAAGTTCTAGATTAACCAAAATCAATAGGTTTCGTGCTACGGTGACTTACAATATGCATACCAACTTTCAGCTCATTCGAGCAAAGCGTTCAGACGCTAGCGTGTTCACTCACATACATACACACACACATACACACACACATACATACACACATACATACATCATCGTAAAAATAGTGAATACGGACTCAGGTTACCTCAAAACGTATAGAAACAGCAAAATCTTGAATTCGGATTTTTGACATGATTACAATACTTTCTTTACGTATGTTCGGAAAGTAATAAGGGAAAGTGTTGAAGTTGTATTTTATTTTTGTTTTGATGTGTGTGGCAACACCGATTGTAGTTATTACGTCCGTGTTCTAATGTTTGGTTTTTACTTAAAAGTTGTAATGTCTTTCGGAGCTCGTATCGTCACAATTTTTGATATAATCTTCATATTTTAAGTTAAAATAAGTTTTTTAACGTTAACAATTGTATAATAACACAAGTCGACAAAAAAATCTTTTTTTTTCTTTTTTTTTTTTTTTTGAAAGGGGGGGCGGGGGGGGGGGGGGGGTAACAGAAATGAAATTAACTATTTTCAACTAATTTTGCAGTGCAAAATTAAAAAATAATAGTTAAAAATCTGTAACACGCACAGTTTTTTTGTTATGATTATTTAATCTGTACTGGAAGCAATGTACAGAGAAGTCTTATCAATATTATTAATTTAGCATAGAATACTGTTAATATGGAGATAATATACATATTGTAGACTAAGTAGAACATAAAAACATGGAAAATACACAAAATGATTGAATTGTTATTATTTGTTATTTTAAAACCGAAATACAAAAAATAGCCTTTTTTACGTTTTGTGTTAAATTGTGATTTTAATATGAATAGTTCACAAATGAAGCAAAACTTATCGGGTACGGTTTTATAAGTTCTACACGTAAAACTTGCCATTTTGAACATGAAACTTTAACTATAAAACAGCACAATCATACTTAACAAAGAATATCTGTTAACTAGAATACCAAAAAAAAAAAAAAAAAAAAAAAAAACAGATGAGGTACGAATACAGGGTTGCCAGCAGAGAGGATCGCCAGGAGGCATGGTTAATAGCACGAAAGGTTACCATGTGTGATACAGTCGGCAGCAAAAGTACCTGAGCACTAGCAATAATCCCAGTCTAAATAAAGTAAACTTAATACTGCTTTGTTAAATAAATCCTTGTCGAGTCATGTTCTTAGTCAGTCTAAGAACATGATTCGACAAGGATTTATTTAACAAAATGCTATTAAATGTACATTTTTGATATCGGAATTATTGGCTAGTGCTTGGTAATCAAATTATTAGAAATATTTTTTCTTTTCACATTTTTTCGATTTTCTAAAAAGAAAAAAAAAAAAAAAAAAAAAAAAACCACTTGATGAAATGGCTTGGAAATTCAGACATGCAAAGAACATTTAAAAAGTCGCATTTCCCACTATATCGATTTAGCCCAGACCCAGAGTGCAATTAGGGGACCACCACAAACTGAAGAAGTGCGAAAATACTTTGGATCACATTGTATCATAAAAAGCTACAAATGACATGTAAATTTAACACATTGTTGCTCATACTATTTACAATATTTATATGTTTTGGAGTGGGAATCGTGCAATTATTTAGACAAATGTAATTTTTTTTTTTCAAAAATTACTAATTTTTATTTGGCAAGTTTTTTGCTTATAACTAGAACGGATTTCCATAAAATTTTACAAAATTTGCAGAAAAATTGACATTGGCAAAACATTGGAAAAACATTATTTTGAAACATGCAATTCACACGTGTAGAATTCGCTAAGATATAAGCATTTAAAAGAAATATTTTTTATTGCGCATACATGAAATATAAAATAAATTTTATTACATAGATTGAAAGTTAGATATATTAGGAAATTTTTGTCTGAATTTTATTTGAATAGAGTGAAAATTTAGCAAATTGTCGCCAAAAGAACGAGCTAGATTTTAGGTATTTTCTTGAGTTGGAATTTCATAAGGGGTTTTTCACATGCAGCGTATTTAATTTGAAGATCCAATTATTTCTACTCCGTTGTAAAAACTATTTTTTTTTTTTTTTTTTTTTGTGAAAAATCCTTTATAGGCTTGTAACTCTAACATATTTTTATTTATTTACTAAGATTTTTGAGTCATAAGGGTTTTTCACTAAGGCAGGCAGGGAGCACAAAGACTCAGCATGTCGAAGAAAAGTCGCTGTCGAAAGCAGCAGGTACCTTAACTTAGGTTTTTAACAGATTTCAACGATTTTTTATCTTTATTATTTTATTATTTTTATTTATCTATTTATTTATATTTTTATTCTTTTCATTATTATTCTTTTTGAGATTTTGCTATCAATAAGTGATATGGAATTTTGAGAATTCATTTAAATATAGTGTCTAGCGAAGCGGTCAAAGCCTGCCAATATAATATAAATTAATAAATGGTGTTGGTATGATTTAAGTCACAGATTATTATACAGATAGGACACTCCCGTATATTCTTCGGTAACCAAAATTTGACTGCAACGACCCTATTGTCAACGGCTGTAAGTTTCTCGAGTTCTCCAGTTTACGCAATCGCTCGTCTTTTTGTATTGTATCTATGTTCATATCGTAATATTAGTGCAGCGTTAAACCCAACATCCAACCAACTAACCATTGTATTGATGTTTACGTTTGGCAAATTTGTTATTGTTTACGAACTTGATTGTCGAAAGCAATTTATTTTAAGAAGCAAGTACTAAATATTAAGCAAATAAATTTCGAAAATATACATAAACCAGAAATATTTTTTTCATTTTAAAGCATTTTGTATTATTTAAACCAAGCAACGTTAAATATTTAATGATTTCATATTGCTGTTTCAGAATTACAGTTTGTAATTTTAATTTGTACTTGAATATGAATATGTTTGACAAAGCATATTTTTAAACATTATAAAAATTAATTTTTATTTCTTAGAAAAGTAGATGTGAATGTTTTGAGGATAATTTTGTGAATTCAAAAACAATAGGAAGTGAAGAAAAAGAAAACTTCCCATACTAACCTACTACTAACTACTCGCGAAATCGAAAAACAATTTTCGTTCAAAGATGCTATTCATGTAGACTTAACACATGTAGTTCCCCTCTGTTGACAATAGTGGTGCTACTGTATTTCCTATTCGCGATTTAGCTTCACTGTCCTATCTGTATGATAATCTGTGGATTTAAGTATAAGTGGAAATCGCTCGAATGAATCATGCTTTATACAGTAACGTTTCACATTGATAGTAAGTGTTAAGTTTTAAAGAAAAACATCGTAATTGTTTATATTTACCATAATAGATTTCTTCATCCAATTTTCTTCCAATTATAGGAACTGAAGGAAATAATCGTTGGCTTTCCTAAAGATAAAAACAGGCAATATGTTAGTATACTTAATAATACTTTCCTAAAAGTTAAGAAATGAAAGCTAACAAAGAACTAAAGTATCCCTTATGAAATCGTGTATTCGACGAACTTCGATTTATCGATGAGCTCCGCCTTATAGATTATACTAGCAGGCATTGGCCGCCTCTCTGGACACTATATTTAAATGAATTCTCAAAATTACATAAATCTTATTACTATAAAAATCTCATAAAATCAAAAAACAAAATAAAATTATTTGAAAATCGGTCAAAACCTCAGTTATTTTGCCCCTCCCCCCGCCAAAGGGGAAATTTTTGCAGAATTCCTTTATAGCGTGTATTAGGTACAGATAACCAATCTACACATCAAAAAATCGCATTCCTGAGGTAATTTAGAGCGGAGTTAGAATTCGAAACTTGTATTTTGCTTGATCCTCGACCCCAAATAAGAGGATATATCGCAAAATCATTTTATAGTGCATATTGGATACACATAGCACACCACATACCAAAAAATTACTTTCCTAAAAGAATTTTAAATAGAGTTACGCTTGGAAACGTGTTTGTCCCCCCCCCCCGTTCCCCACCAGAGGAGGAAGGAGGAGGGGATTTGAAAAATTACCTTTCTGAGATAACATAGAAGATAGTTACAACTGAAGAGTGTACTCCCCAGCCACTTGAAAATTTTTCATTATAATAACTTTTGTAATACTAAATCAATTCATGTCGAATTTGAGTAGTTGATTTACCATTCAAATATCTGAGATAAGTTCGCTGGGCATATCCCTCCGCTTTTTTTTTTATACAAGTGATGTCCACTTGAAATCACGATGCAACTTGAAAATTTCTTATCACGATAATTTTTGAAATACTGATTTAATTTGAACTAAAATTGGACATTGAACTTATCATACAAATATATTGGATGATTTCACTGGAAAAGTTTCTTCGCCATTTTGTTTCCAAGTTGCAGTCACTTAGACTGCCACTTGAAAATTTGCCATAACAATAACTTTTGAAACACTGCACTGATTCGAACCAAAGTTTGACAGTGAACTTATGCTTTAAATATCTTGGACGAGTTTGCTGTGCAAATTGCTCCATTATATTGTTTTCAAGTTGCAGCTGCTTGAAAATTTGTTATCATGGTATCTTTTGAAATACTTAATCAATTCAAACCAAAGTTGAAAAATGGATTTATCTTTCAAATGTCACCAAGTCCATTATCTATTACTAAGTCCATTAATAATTTGTAGCCGCTATTTTGTTTCAAAATGGCTGCTACTTGTTAAGGTGAAAGAAATCAACCTACTCTTCCGAATGAGTCGGAAGGACTTGTTTCCATTTTTAACAAAAAAAAAAAAAAAAAATTAAAATATAATATTGAGAATAAAATTGACATTTTTTGGATATTTAGTGTTATGGTACTTCTCTAACATAGAAATCGTCTGCTTTATCATGGAAGATAATTTTTTTAAATAATAATTTTAATAAATTATTTTTACTGAGTGAATTTGTACAGAAAAATATTGAAGAAAGTCATGTAGTGGCCACAACCTACTAGTTTGTGTTTGTTTTTCTTGTATTCTGTTTTTTGGCTGTGTTCCTCTCTGTTTGGTTTTGCATGCTGCTTCCTATTGGTTGGTTTTGTGTTGCTTCTCCCCCTTTGGGTTTTACCCCCCTTTCCATCTTGCTTTTACCTTCAAGGCATGAGATTTGCATATGAAGATAAAAGGCCACGTCCTTCCAAAACTGGTAATTCTTTCATTAATTTTATGGTGTGTTTAAAGTTTAAATACCGTTTATTTTCATTAGTTGTCGCACTGGGCCGCTCTTTTTGGCATGCTCATCTCTTTCACAGCTCCGGCACGTAATCTTCGGACTCTTAGCTTCTTTACTACTTTCGTTAGGTCTGCCAGATTTTTAAAATCAGCCTGAGAATCATCCAAAGAAACTGCTCTGATGCTGTGATGGTCTTTACAGAAGGTTTTTTGAACTGCCCCAATCTTCAATACATGCACAAAATTTAATCAATGTCTTATCATTATTGAGACTAAGGGCTTTTTGAGTCTTATGATCTTGCACAGCCTCGATGAAATGTTGGAGGGCCAAATTACTATGAGTTTTAGAGGAGAAATCTGAGGAAGCCAAGTGTGATAGTCTCTGAATGTCTGATACAAACTTTTGACAACTGTCACCCGCTTTCTGATAACGGAACTTTAACTGCAGACTCCTATATTCTTTTGAGCATTTATCTCCAAAACACAGCTCTTGTGTGCTTGTCATAACCTGGAAGTCATGCTGCTATTCCTTCAAAAGCGTTTCGAAGATATCAGCAGCTTTTATTTTCCTCCTATACAATTTGTAAGTCTGTAAAGTAGCATTAAAATTTCAATTTATTTTCTTCTTTTTGTATCATGCAAACTGCGTGCTATTGCAAGAGAATTTCACATCTTGTAACTTTTTTATAAATAATATTTCACAATGTCGATTATTCGGGAGTGTTGGTTATCCGGAACAAGGTATACCCAGTAATTCCAATAATTGAGAATAGGCTGTATACTTATATATTTCACAAAAATATTCCTGCTTGACGCATCTTATGGTCCTGGATAATTATAATTAAGTTTCATGCTAATGGGGTAACAAATGTGATAAAATCTATATAATATTTCTGTAGTGTGAACTAGTAACGATTAAATTTTACTGAAACGAAACAATAGTGATGATAATAATAATAATAATAATATTAATAATAATATAAACAGTATTTAAGTACGCAGACTCAATTCAGTGATCTAATAATAAAAGAAAAAAAAAATGACGGCATTTGTCTGATGAGATCATTTTATACAAAAATCTATTTTTAAAAGTTGCATCTTTACAACCTTTGCAAGTGTCATTTTAAACCTAGCAATACTTTAAAAGATATAAATAAAATATCAACTTTTGTCATAAATTGACTAAAAAACACAGTAATAAAAAGTATAATCAAAATAGGTAACCATCACCCCCCCCCCCTTTTTTTAAGCAAAAAATTATGTCGAAGTGAATAAATTAAAAAATAAATTGAAAGGCATCACCAAAATGGCGGCAAATTTTTTAAAAATCGTCATAGGGGGTCCTATACTAAAGCTGTCCTGCCTGGGAAAGTACGCAAACTGGGTCGTGTAACATGAATTTAATTTTAAAAACCTTTTTTTGAATGATTCTGGTTTAACTATCATTAGCGTTTCCTCCCACAAAAACTAATAATAATTTAAGATGTATTAAAATTTAAATTTTGTGGTGAAATCGGTATACGACTTATGAATTTCAAAATTTAAAGGTAAATAAAAAAAGAAAGAAAAGGCGAAAATTTCGAATAGGTTTGCTAGTAATCAATAATTTATTCTGAACTTGCAGTGATGAACTTCTAAAGGAAACATACCTTCAGTGCACATTCCAAATATTTCATGTTTCTAGTGTCGTCATAAGTTACAGGTCTATCGGTGTCTCCTCCGAAAATTTCGTCTAATTCTTCGGTAATCTTTTTCTGTACTTCAGGATACAATCCGATACAATAGAGAGCAAATATAATTCCCATGGCTGTAGTATCATGTCCCTAAATCAGAAAAAAGAAGCATTAATTGTTGTGCGTATCTGTTACAGTGTTTATAGATTATTAAGTGAAAATATTTGTATGACTTATTTCCTGTTAACTTCACCATTTGAAAAACTAAAAAAAATTACAGACGAAGTCAATTTTTAATAGTTAAAATTTGGTTAGATAGTCTTGCATCCATCCTACTTGACCACATGTATGATTCAGAAATCTAAAAAGGCTTCAGTAACATTTCGAAAAATATTAAGCAACACGCGATGTATTATTCTTAGAATACAACTAAGAATCACTAAATAGAAATACTGATGAACATTTTTGTCGTTTCATAATGCTTTTCAAAAATATTTATTCTGCAACCTTCTTTTAAATTTGTTTTTGAACTTTTTTTTTCCCTTCCATGCTTAAAAAAAAAAAAAAAAAAAAAAAGAGCGTCACTGGATAATAATAATTCTTTTTTAAATTACAATCAATTTCTTAAAAATGCAGTTTTTCTACATTGTATGTAAGTAAGGGGCTTTATCATGGCTTATATATAAGAAACAATATCATTCACAAGGCTAAATGTTTGCCTGGACACATTAGGTTGAGAACTTATCTTCTAATTTTCTCGCCGAACAAGTCTGCTACAATCTTTTCTATGATTTTCTCTCGATACAATTCCACCAAATGAAGGTGCAAGAGACGTTATACAAAATTTAAAAAAAATGAAAAATCGATATTTTTATCATTTTTGCGAAAAGGGCATTTAATCCCTTTTTCAAAAGTTAATATAGTATCATAAGAAAATGAATAATCTGGAGTGTCACTCACACGACTTTCTCTTACCCTGAAATTTAATACTATACATACAGGTTGGAAATTAAGAGGTAAGATAACGAGTACTGTTATGTAAACCTATGTTAAACAATTCAGATTAGGCTTCGGAAGAGTTTTATATGACAATTAGTTCTGTGTGATGGGACTACCGCCCCCTCAATCCCCCGTTCCATTAATGCACCTACATTTATATAGAATTTAATACTGTTATTAAAATTAAAAGTTTACTTAAAATTATACAGACAATTTTCACACGCAACACTCCTTGAAACTTATCAATCTTAATCAAACTTTTTTTTGGTTAAAAATGAAAAAAAATCAATAACTTTATTTTAAATTATCGCCGATCAACCATTTGTTTTAAAGGTATTGGCGAGCTCTTTTGAAAGATACACATCATGAAAATTTACTCCTATCGAGGGGGGGGGGGGAGGCAAGGCTCCTACATACACAATTTTTTTTTCTCAATTGACTATCTCTATTACAAAAAATTATATATTCATTTCATGCAGTCTATAGATATTAAACTCTATTTAACTGCAATTTCCCCCATAGACGTAATGTATTTGAATACTTTTGAGTGTCCCTGTACACGAACCATTTGCTTCATCTCAATGAAAAGCTTAGTGTAGCATCCCTATATGATACACATTTAGAATACCGAGTTTGGAATTTCTGCTACTATTTGTTCTTGAGACATGCTGATAACAGACACACAGACACACACACACACAGACCATTCGCTAAAAACATGATTTTCGTATTCAGGGGGCCTCAGAACATGTAAATATAACAAAAACTCGCTTTCGAAAATTTGACCCTAAAACAATACTTTCTCTACCGTAAGGGTAAGAGAAAGTAAAAACCCAAGTAAGATGACTGGTAAGAAGATTTTAATAACTCATTACTTGCTTCTAAATTTTAATGATTTTCGTATTCAGGGAGCCTCGAAACATGTAAATACAATAAAAACTCACTTTCGAAAATTTGACCCAAAAACAATACTTTCTCTACCTTATGGGCAAGAGAAAGTAAAAAAATATATATATATATTAGTATTAAGTTTTATGTATTTCAATTTAACATTTAATATAGGGATTTCTATAATATTGTTCTGCTTTTGCCTTGTGTTATGCACTGTTACTATTACTATTCAGTGAACGAAAAAGCCATGAATAGGTGGGTAGAGCCCAGCAGGTGTTAATGAACGAAGCAAGTCAGGGGTTGATGAGCGAGGCGAGCACGGTTCAAGGTCTCTTAGTTACATTAAAAAAATCTGTAATATTCACCTGATGCGCTAATACTCTGTAAGTATTACAACTGCATTATGAATTGGACAAAGTTCATTAAATGTTTTTCATTTATGTTTTTATGAACAAAATAAGTTGAAAGTTTTTCAATGAAGTCAAACATGTCTTTTAAGTTTATGGAATAACTTCTTCATCGCTTAAATTAATTTTATACAATTTGTTTTCAATTACATACAATTAGTTCAACGATTAGGAATAATTCCAAAGTCCTGATATCGGTATCACAGTTCACATACACATCAAAATTGATATTTAGAAAGGAAAAATAATGATTATTACTTACAAACTTTGAATAAACACCATAAAATGCAATAAACTCGCAACAATTGTTTCGGGTCGAAAAAACACACGACCCTTCATCAGGCGAATAAAGTAAGCACGAGTGCTGCAGTCAAAGCGGCAACGCACAAATTCGTTTAAAATGAAAAGAAAAACTTTATAAAGTAGAAAGTAAATATGACAACTGGTGTGAGTAGAATTGTACAAGAAAACAAGAAAATAAATAAATGAGTGAGATTAACCATTGATATCCTTAGATTGCTATATGGTTAATCTCACTCATTTATTTATATTCTTGTTTTCTTGTACAATTCTACTCACACCAGTTGTCGTATTTACTTTCTACTTTATAAAGTTTTTCTTTTCATTTTAAACGAATTTGTGCGGTGCCGCTTTGACTGCAGCACTCGTGCTTACTTTATTCGCCTGATGAAGGGTCGTGTGTTTTTTCGACCCGAAACAATTGTTGCGAGTTTATTGCATTTTATGGTGTTTATTCAAAGTTTGAGAGTAATATTTTTTACAACGCCAGTTTTGTGGTGCTTTTTTATTAAAAATAATGATTGTCGAGAAACTTTGCTAATTTTGGAAAAGTGGAAAAGACGTATAACCGATATTTCGCGGCGTATAAACGATAAATTATTGTATTAAAATAAATAGGAATGAATCGAGACTTCACAAAAACGGCGTATAAATGTAAAAGACGTACAAACGAGAGACGTATAAACGGTGTTTTACAGTAATGGGAGTTAACCATTTTACATCAATAAAATTATACACAGAAAAGAGAAAAGATTAAACGTCATAAAAAAAATTGTATGTTGCGGCCACCACAAGACTTTATTCTATATTTTCTTATAAAAATTCATTAAGTGCAAATAATTTATTAAAACTATTACTAAAAAAAAAATTATCTAACATGATGAATGCAAATGATTTTCATCTTGAAGAAAATTAACACTAAATATCCAAAGAAAGACAGTTTTATTGTCTGTAAATAACATCTTAAAAAATGCGTTTTCATAACGGTTATCTCACATATCAAGTTTCGTACAGTTATATGCCATAGAAGTTGAGACATAGTCTTCCCATTATCAAGGAATTTCACAGTATAGAAGCGCCACCTATTGGCCGATAAGCATACAAATTGAATCAGGTTAATGTCTCACAATGATCTTTTCACATATTAAGTTTTGTTTGATGATACGCAACAGAACCCGAGATATAGCCTTCCCTTAAATTGCGGAAACCGCTGTGTAACAGCGCCACCTGTTGAACAGTTCATAAGGCACAAATTTATGTCAAGGTGCATCTACATATAAATTTATATGCAATTCTGTGCGGCAGTTCCTGAGATATAGCCTTCCCTTAAATTTCAGAAATTGCTGTATAGCAGCGCCACCTGTTGACCCATATGAATCCAAATTGAATCAGCATAATGTCTCATAATGATCTTCTCACATATCAAGTTTTGTTTGATTAATAGAACCTGAGATATAACCTCCCTGAGATATAGGCAGAGAGAGAACCTGAGAAATAGGCAGCTACTGCGATGCCTGTCACAAGGAAGAAAATATAATAAAAACCAGGAGAAGTAGTAAGTGCAGTAACTACGAAGAAATCGCTATACTTGCGATGCCATCTATTGCTTATTCCTGTCATTTACATCTTTGCTTTCTTATCTAATTCTTATTTGTTTTGGTATGTTTTATTCTCTTTCTTTCTACAAGTTTGAAAACCTGGTTTTATAACATCTGTATAAAATTTTCTGACTACTTGAACAAATATATATATTCCCTCGGTGTTCATAAAATTACTTTGGACATGACATAATTTTGTTCAAGTACTCAGAAAATTTTATACAGATGTTATAAAACCAGGTTTTCAAACTTGTATAGCGGTATATATATATATATATATATATATATACCGCTTCCATCTAAAATGAATAAATAGTCATTTTTTTAAGTTCCTAAATTAGAAATATAGATTTACGAGGTATGCGTATAAGACAAACAAATAAACTGAATAGACGAAATGATCAAGAATATTCTGGTTTATACTATTCTAAATGGAGAAACAATATCATGAATATTATGGATTCTTTGTATTGCGAGAAGTTCTCACTTGATTTCCTAGAACTAACAATAAGTGATAAACCAAGGCTAAAACTCGCCTCTTGGGTTCTCATTTATCTGTAGATATTTTTAAATAAGATTGACCACTAGAATGTAGAAAAATGCTCTAGAATTCTAATAAGGATTTTTAGAACTCGCTAGCAATAGCAAAGGGAGCTAGAATTGGAACTATATTTACTAGAGACACAATTTAGTTTCTAGATTTCAGACAATGCATTTATTTTTTTTTTCAGTGAAGGGTCGTAAGAATAGAATACAGTACCTCAAACATGAATGTATCTACTTCTTCTCTGATATCGGCTTCACTCAGTTTACATTCCTTGATATGCATGTCCAGAAGAAGATCCATGAAAGACCTCCGTACTTTTGCACAGAATTCATTCTGTTCTTTCGAGTTAGTTGTATCCACACTGGATAAAATGTTTTCTTTTTTCTCCTTTATCACCTATTTAAATAACAAAAACTATTTAAATAATCTGGTGTGTCACTCACATGACTTTCTCTTACCCTGAAATGTAATACTATAAATACAGGTTGCAGATTAATAGGTAAGATAACGAGTACTGTTATATAAACCTATGTTAAACAATTCATATTAGGCTTCGGAAGAGTTTTATATGATAATTAGTTCTGTATGTATGTGGGGGGGGGGATACCGCCCCCCTCAACCCCCCGTTTCATGAATGCACCTACATTTATATAGAATTTAATTCGGTTATTAAAAAATAATTCTCTTTTTAAAAAATAATTTATTAAAATTATTATTTAAAAAATTATCTTTTATGATAAAGCAGACGATTTCCTTATTAGAGAAGTAGTATAACACCAAATATCCAAAAAAAAGTCCGTTTTATTCTCAATATATTAAAAAAAAAAAAAAAAAAAAGCACGATTTTTTTTCTAGGTTTCTTTTTGCTAAAAGTAAAAAAAATCGATAACTTTGTTTTAAATTATCGCAGATCGATGGTTCAACCATCCGTTTTAAAGGTATTGGCGAGCTCTTTTGAAAGATATCCATCATGAAAATTTACTCCCCTCGAGGGGGGGACTTCTCCCCACGGGTGTGGGGGGAGGCGAGGCTCCTATATGCACAAAAATTTCCCAGTTAACTATCTCTATTACAAAAACTATATATTCGTTTCATTTGGTTTAGTGCAGTCTATAGACGTTAAACTCTACTTTCCTGCAATTTCTCCCATAGACGTAATGTATTAGAATTCTCTTGATTGTCCCTGTACACGAACCATTTGCTTGATCTTAACGAAAAGCTTACTGTAGCATCCCTATATGATACACATTTAGAATACCAAGTTTGAACTTTCTGCCATAATTTGTTTTTGAGATATGCTGATAACAGACAGATACATAGATACACAGCCATACAGACATACAGACATACACACAGACCATTTGCTAAAAACATGATTTTCGTATTCAGGGGACCTCAAAACATGTAAATATAACAAAATCTCGCGTTCGAAAATTTGACCCCAAAACAATACTTTCTCTATCTTATGGGTAAGAGAAAGTAAAAAATAAATAAATAAAACAATAAACAAATCGTATCAGAACATAATACCGGTAAACACCTATTATGCAATAGCATCAGCAATATTTATAGTTATTATATTGAAGAATTTGGAATGATGGGGGAATATTCTATAGGTAGTAATGAAAGGTGTAATTTTTTTAGTTTTATGCAGAAATGCTGAGTTCTAATGATGATGATTATATCTTTGTATGTTTTAAAAATGATATGTTCTGTAAGAAATAACAATTTTCAAAACGAAAGATGTTGAAAAAACACGTGATTTTGACATTGATTAAGATATGATAAAAACACGTTAAGTTAAAAACATTTTTTCTCTTAAAAAAACAAAAGAAAAAAAGGCTGTCGCTGCTGTTTATTTTGTGGATCTGCAGCGCTATCTCCTCATGAATGAAAGAATCCTCATCGTCACGAAAGATATCGTTGCTTGCAGAATAATCAATGGAAAGTATTTATCTCAGACTGAAATTCCTATCACTTTAATTAACGGAGTTATCAATTAAAAAATCTCTTTACTAAAATTATTCTATTTGCTAACTTACAAAGAGTTTCTCTGAATCATTGATTTTCAATGTGTGACGTCACAATCACCAGGGAAAATAAAGTGTCAACCATACTATTTAAAAAAAAAAGAAATTGAAAGATTGGCATTCCTGAGAGAAGAAAAAATATTATTAGAATAGAGAAAACATATAAAAGTAATCCAGATTTTTAAAAATATTATGCAAAAATTTAATCCAAGTGAAAGGTATATTAGTTTATATTTTACTTTGAGCGTCAGCGAAAAAAAGAAAATAAAGATTTTTCTGGAAGAAAATTGGGTTTGAAATTTAATGTCGCTTTTGCCCATGGATATTGTTCAGATGATCAGAAGAAAGTATTGTACATTATGATTATATTAAACAACTGTAGCTAAAGCGTTCTAAGCTTAGCCCAGAAGCTTTCAAAATGAAATTTAAGAGACATCAGCGTAAACCCAGTTGTTTGGTACAGCTTTAGTACAGGCCCTCTCTTCGCGAGTTTCAAACATTTATCGCCATTTTGGTGATGATTAAAGTGGATTTCGCTGTTGCGTAAGTAAATGCTTTAGCGGGAAACTTCCTGAGTACTCCGATACCAAATTTTGAATTTTGCGAAGGGGGGACCTATTCATTCAGTGAAAAGCAAAGCTGACATCGTCAAGTAGAGCCCGGGAGGTTTGGAAGCGAAGTCTTGATAAGACAATGATAGAAGATACCATCTGGCATATTCGTTTTTTTTTTTTTTTTTTTTTTTTTTTTTAAAGGAGAAATAAACAGTCATATTCTTTGAAATACTCGGAATAATCTCACTCCTAATAAAGAGTGAGGAATCTCACTCTTTCGAAAAAAGACTTTTCACTCTTTAGAGGTTGGTTCCATCTTGGCATGTTCAAAGAGTGATATGCCACTCTTTTAGAGTCAGATCTCACTCTTCATATTTTAGAGAGTAAGTAGGAAACATTCTGTAACGAACTTAAATAACATATATCATTTTTAAGAAATTCCGGAAATATTTAAGAACGATAGAAACAAAATACATAGGCGGACAGTCAGACAGATAGATACGCTGATTCAAATTATATTTACTCTTAAACATTGTTGGAAACTGTTAAAATTCTTAATAGAAATGAAGCACGTATATTTTTTTCAATATTTTTTGAAGACGACACCCTTTGAATGTTTCCTTGTAAGTCTAATTCATCTTCTGATGTAACTTGTAGTTGTGATAATCCCTCTTATATAAAATATGTTGACACTGACAGGAACCATGGACATATAATAACTGGTAATCTTAAAATTATTAATGACTCTAAATTACAGAAATTTACGGATTATGGTACTAAATATCGACTTCCTTCAAAAACTAATATTTCACAAATTCTACAACAGTTATCATATGATACTGATTTGTTTATTTATAAAATCTCCATCTCTTATAATAAACCTATTGAATTTTTTAATCAATGAAAATTTTTAGTGATTTCTAAATTTAAAGCTGCATTAATTCAAAATCGATCAAAAATCACTCATTATAATAAATCAAATCTCTTTAACGCTATTAAAGAATTGCAACAAAACTTTGTTATCACAAGTTGATAAATCTCCTAATAATTATGCTATAATCTGTAAACACTAATCTTTCTTTACTCAGTAACTTCATCTCTTCGAGGTCTAACTTTCATCCTACGAATAATGACATTAAAATTAATAACCGAAAAATTCATTGCTTTTATAAATTACTAAAACTTCCATTTAATAATTTTAAATATCCATATATTGTACTTATTCCTAAATTTCACAAAACTCCTAATAAACTTAGAACAGTCACAGTTGGTTGTAATACATATAATAATAATGCTAACAAAATTCTCCTTGAAATTCTTAAACAAATCTATGACTTAATTAGTAAATCAAAAAATTTCTATTGCCTTAAAAATAGCTAACAACTTAAAACTAAAGTCTTATCGATGAACAATGTCACTGATATTATGACATATGATTCTGCTGACCTGTTTAATAATGTTAATTTAACAGATCTTCATCAAATCATCTTTAATCTTTTTGAAAGATTTATAAGTCAAATATCTTTACCTAAACACTTTTATGTAACATCATTTAAGACACTTTTAAATTTTATTATTCATAATAATTACATTCTACATAATAATAATAATAAAATTTATATTCAAAAGGTCGGTATACAAGGAAGCTGTAGCTCGAGTTTGTTAGCTGACTTATACCTTTACCATCATGAACAGGGCTTGTGTAATGAAAATGTCTATTTTTACCGGTACATTGATGACATTATAATTTTTTATGTCAATATTTTCCCCCCTCATTCAATCAAATTAGAATATCCTCCTCACCTTACCTTAACTCAGAATCTACTTTACAACAACTGCATTAGTTTCTTAGATTCAAAACTTAAATTTGAAGGTAGTTAAATTTATACTGATCTTAATGACAAAAGACAAGATTTTTGTTTCAAAGTAAATTAATTTACACATTTTCATTCTTGTCTTCCTATCTCTGTTTACAGAAATATCATTCTTAATCACCTCTTTCGCATACATAATCTTTGTTCATTTAGATATAAAAACAAAAATATCACCCACATCATTAATGCTGCTAAGATCCTATTGATATGCATAATTCTTGGGGCATTTATAGTATTTCCTGTCAGTGTGGTTTATCATATATTACCCAAACTAAACGCAGTCTTAAATTTCGTCTAAAAGAACATATGAATTACGTCCGCAAACAAGAAACCAATAAATCGGCTATTTCTAAACATAGCTGGGAGGAAAATCATAATTTTAAATTTAATTCAGCTAAAATAATTTGCAGACCTAAATCCATTCATGAACTCGATTTCTTTGAAGCTTTTCACATTTATAAAAATTTTAAAAACCTTGTAAATTGTGATTTCGCTGTTCCCTATTTGTCTGATTGTTGGAAATTTTACATTCAGTCCACATTTCCTTAATTTTTCTACTGTTTACACAGCTACACATTCCTTAATTCCTATTGGCCACACTCCCCACCTCTTCCGTAATCCTATTGGTTGAACTAAATCCGGTCCCTCCCCTATATATACGAGCACTTCTCCAGATTCAGAATTCTTTTTGCACTGAAGACGGTACGCTTTAGGCTACCGAAACAGCTGTATGCACTTCAATAATTTTTCTTTGGCGTTTCTGACGTAGTAGTTTATTCCTGTTTTAATAATTCAGCATTACATTGAAGAGCTTTACTTATTGATAATCCTGGGTAATTTTTAAAATTTTGATGCTAAAATAGATCGGACATTTTTTGCCAAGGACTCCACTTTCGTAAAAGTCACTTTAAGCCAAATAGCGCATAAAAAATATAAATAAATTATAAAATATTGAAAAACAGAAAAGAAAGAAAAGGAAAGGAAAGGAAAAACGAAAAGAAAAGAAAGAAACAATAATAATAATAATAATAACATAAATTATGTATTTCTGTCTAAAGTGACGATAAAAATTCAAAAGTCGCCAAGGAGAGCTACATTAAGGCTGTACCATGATCAGGTTTACATATTTCATTATTTATTTTTCTACTAGCAGGCTTTGCCCGCTTCGCTGGTCACCATATTTAAAGGAAACTCTTTTCTATATAGTTTTATGAAAAAAAGAGAAAATAATAATACTGAAATTGCTCAAAAGTTCGCTTTGGGTTCCCGCTACCTTCGGCAGCGCCTTGTTCGTCCTCGCATCCTGCGATACCTGTCCCTATTGCCTGCGACAATGACTTACCCGTGGGCTTCCATTTAGGTGCTTATCATATATGACAATTTCGATACGGGCAGTATCGAAAATTTTGAAGTAGCCCTTTATATTTGAATCCTAGTTATATATGAGCAACATTATACGTGATGTACATAATATTTGCTTTCAAGTTATTCTCTATATTTATTTGATTTAATCGATCAACCATAGAATGACAGCAATTTCAAGCCAAATATAATATTACAATATGCTATGATCGGCTACTTCTATCGCATGAGACAATTATTATTATTTTGTGGTTATATATACTTCATGCTTAGTTAATAGTAGTTGGTATATAGAAAAATAAATAAATATGTAAACTTGATCATGGTACAGCCTTAATGCCCTTGGCGACTTTTAAATTTTTGTTGCCGTTTTAGACCAAAATATAATTTATGCGATTATTGTTCCTACGCAAGCGAAGTGTGACGTCACTGACCGTCCGTGGATGCAAGAAATGATTTCCTATGTGAATCGCCCATTGGATGTTTTGTAAAAAATTATTAAAAATCGAAGAAAATTATTTCCCGGGTTTAATTCCCATATTTGGGTACATATATGTTTTAGTTATCATGTGCATGTGTTAGATTGAGTTATTTTGCTGTCAAATTGACAAAATTTTAATTTTTAATTTCAAAACTCTGTCATTCTTGGCGCTTATTGTATTTGGTGATCAAAAACGTAATACGAAAATATACATGCCAGATTTATATTTTCGTAATATGCATTGTACGAAATATTGTTTCATATTATTCATGGAACAACTATAGTATTTCCCCTCAGCTAGATTTGGCGATTTTTCGTTGGCGATTATGGCTAAATCATATTAAAATCGTAAGCTAAATTATAAATCATAAAATCATAAATCCAAAATAAATAGCATGCAGGCTGCCATATTATATCGCAAACAATCCAGAACGACATCGTTATCGTTCAAATCGGTGCCAAAGAAAAATCGCCAAATTCAGCTGAGGGGAAATACTATAATTGTACCTTATTCATTACTGTTTTAAAATAAGTTGTTAAAATAACCATGATTTTTGAAAGGAATTAAATTATGTTCGCCAAATAATTTGGCGATATTTTATTTTTCTACCAAGGATGACCGATATCAAATCTATTCCGCTTCAACATATTAGTATCTTATATTAGATACTTTATTTAGACATTTGAAAACAAATTTGACTTCAAATTATGATAGAATATTTATCATTTCCCTTTCAATCAGTATATTAGTTGGATATTGTGTAAATATCATCCTTTGAAATGAAATGTTTGTGTTTTCAATCGAATATGGAAGTTTGGCATTTTTTTTTTCTAGAGTTTTGAAATTAAAAATTCAAATTTTGTCAATTTTACTACAAAAATAACTTAATCTAATGCATGGACATGATAACTAATACATATCTATACCTAAATAAGGGGATTAAAATCGGGAACTATTTTTCCTCGATTTTTAATAATTTTTTACAAAAAATCCAATGGGCGTTTAACATAGGAAATATTTTTCTTGCATCCACGAACGGCCAGTGACGTCATCACTTCGCTTGCGTATTTCTTTCTATCTTTTCCTTGGCGAAAAATGTCCGATCTACTTCAGCATCAAAATTATAAAAAATTGTCAAGAATTATCAATAAGAAAATACCTTTAATATATTGCTGAATTAGCGTTTATGCCAAGCGTGTTTCATCCGCCATACTACAAAAAAAAAAAAAAAAAAAAAAAAAAATCTGAAGTTGAGGTATATAAAAAAATGCTGTGAAATAAAATTCAGAAGAAATATGTTAGATTTGTAATATTACTATTTTATTTTAAAATTATAAAGTGTCATTTTCTCATCGACCAATTTAACATTTAGTAATTTCTTATTTTTCGCGTGAAAGCATATTTCATTTTATGCTGAAAACAATAAATAAATACATCTCGTAAACTTTTTTTTGGCAACAATTAAAAATTTAAATGGCTTATATTAAGTCAATATAAGTCAATAAGTTTATTATTTTCATATTTTAATTAATTTTAAAGATTTTTTCAATTTTTTTTTTCCTAAACCATCCCTGACCTATAAGGAAAAAAACAAAAAAAGAATGATCGAAATCGGTCAAGCCGTTTACGATTTTATAAATAACATACAGGCAAACATTCATTTTTATATATATAGATATACCAACTACTATTAACTAACTCAACTACTATTATAACCACAAAATATAATTAATTGTCTCATGCGATAGACGTAGCCGATCATAGCACATTGTAATATTATATTTGGTGTGAAATTGTTGTCATTTTATGGTTGATCGAATAAATCAAATAAATATAGAAAATCACGTGAAAGAAAATATTATGTACATCACGTATAGTGTTGTTCATTTGTAACTGGGATTCAGATATAAAATGGTTACTTCAATTTTTTCGATACTGTCTGTTTCGAAACTGTCATCTGATAAGCCCCCAAATGGAAGCCCACTGGTAAGCTATTGTCACAGGTAATAGAGGCAAACATCCGAGAGTCTGCGAATGAGTGGATCTCTGCCGAAGGCAGCGGGAAAACAAAGCGGGTTTTAAATCAATATCATGATTTCTTTAAATTTTATTTTTGTTTGTAAGTGATAAAGAAAAGGATTTCCTTTAGATATAGTGACCAACGAAGCGAGAAAAGCCTCCGTTGATTCACTACCTTCACTGATTTCATGAATTAAAAAATGGTTTCGTTAACAAATTTCGATTTATTGGCACGCAGGCAGCATCAGGCCGAGTTTTGTACATTTCGAGTCTGATTTTGAAATTTTTCCCGCATTCAGAATTCGGTTCGTTCCCGAACCGGGGCTTTGCTAGTAGTCAATAAAATAATTAAGATAGAATTTCATTCATAAAGCTTGATTAATGAAATACTAATTAAAAATTAATTACTGATTAAAAAAATATACCACATTGTCCTATTTTCGGTTGATGACGTCATTTTCTTTCATGTTCTGACAAAGATTCTGTGTTGTCCCTTTAAGCGCCCTCTTCACTGACTGCCGCCGGAAGCCGAAGCTAACGTTATTCTATGAGAAATTTTTCTTAACAAATAACTTATTAACTAATAGATATTTTTAAATTCTGTTTTCACATTCTGAAATTTCCCAGCCGTTAAATTTACGGACCTTTTTTTAAAAAATATTTTTTTAATTTTTTATATTTTGTTTTGAAGCTGCAAAATACGAATTTTCAATATGTGAAATTATTTCATTTTGCAATTTCAAAATAAAATATTAAAAAAATACATTTTTAAAAAAGTTTCGTCAATTTAACAGTTGGGAATTTTCTGAATGTGAAAACAGAATTTAAAAATATGTATTAGTTAATAAGTTATTTGTAAAGAAAATTTCCTTATAGAATAACATTGGCACGGGCTTCCGGCGACGGTAAGTGAAGAGGACCGTTAAGAAAATCTACTCCGTTCACCCCTCCACACGGATTAAGAGTTTAGGATGTATTACGAATGCTACAGAAAAGTAGTAATTTTCATCTTACAGATAGAGGGCGAACAGATCTTGACAATCTGCTAATCAGCGCGCTTATTTAAATTTGTAGCGGTTCCTTGGTCGTTCTCGGAAATCGGATGATGATAGAAGCCGAAGGGGCGAGCTTTCACTTTCATAAGTTTCAAAGATACTACACCAGGCGGCGGTCGGATCGTTTTCCTTCACTCAGCTAAATTAATGTGGAATAGGAAGCTCTGGTTTCCGCGCTGGCTGCCCTATCTTGTTTTTCATCCTATAGATAGTCTTAGTCCGTGCCCCTCCCTTACATTTTCTTACAGGACGGTGTTGCCAATTTGAGAAAACGAAACTCTACCCCTGTCATTTTTCACAAAAATAGCCATGCCCCTTTTGATGACGTCACTGATTTATTGACAGCTTGGCCCTGTCTTTTGTTCCTCTTACTACTTACGCGTTCACTTCCAGAATTATGTAATAACATTGAAGTGACAGCTAAATTCTTTCCGTAAGGTGATGACGTTGACAGGTGCCACTGATTCTCTAATATTCTGTATTTTAGGAAAAAAAAAAAAAAAAAAAAGGCACTATGTTAAAAAACGTATTACATTTGGGGAAAAAAAAAAAAAAAAAAAAAAAAACGAGGAAACACTTCTTTTTTAGGTGGTATATACATTGGGAAGTTAGGAAAGCATAGGAGAGATTCGAGTGAGAAACATTCACAGTTGAGTAAAGCAAAAATGGAAGAAGTAAGGTTCTCTGATAGTGAGGGGTGTAAAAATTGAGATGATTTCAAGTCGATGCAGTATCTTATTGGTTAATATTCTAAAACATGACAATGTGATTTTTTATATTTTATTCTGGGTTGTTTTTTGGTTGAATGGGCTTTACATTGCACGAGTGCTACGCTATGAACAATTAGTGACGGTCTGGGACTTCTCCCAAAATGTGTTCCGAAAACACGCCATCACAATTTTGATAGGGGAAATAGGATTGAGACTGAAAATATACACGTCCAGATCTTCTTCCTCCGTCGAGCGTTTCACCGAGCTAGCCAGATAAAGTTGATGTTGAATCTGAGTAGATTTTTCGTCGTACTATTGCTACTCTTTGGGCAATTGGCGTCGGTCTGGGACTCACGCCCGAGGGGGATCAAGAAGCCAAATAAGTAAACTGCCAGTGAATTGTTGGTCAGTAAGTTATTGGAATAAGTAAGTTATGCAGTTAAATGGCTAATATCGAATCAGGGGCGTACCAATTGAAAAATGATGAGAGAGACTCAAAAAATTTTCTTTTAAAAATGACTCAAAATTAATCTTAAGAAAAAAAATGTAATTAATATTCACTAATTATTAATATTAATTACAAAATATCACTAATTATGAACATTTATAAGACATGCATTTTGGTTTTAAATTGGTGATTCTTTCATTTGGCATTAAAAGAAAATTTCGTAATAATCTAATAATCAACAGGATGTGGGGTGGGGGGGGGGCTCTCTCTTTCCTAAGCCCCTAAATCGAATAGTTCGATATTCGCTCAAAATGATCACTGATGCAGTTATCTTGAGACAAGGGTAGTAGAATTTAATGGAGAGAGCTAGAGTACAAATAGATTTGTGAGATTTTCCTATTTTTGTTCCCTAAGCGAACACAAATGCTGTGATATTTGGTGCATGATGACGAAAAATGGTGTCAACGATCAGTCACAGAATGTCCGTCCATAAAGAATGATAATGGTGGAGATCTGTTCAAATTACTTAATTTCAGTATAATCGGGATTTGAAACGTCGGCCATGTAATTATCCGTCTAGTCTATACTTTTTTTTATGTTATTAGACAATGTTCGCTTAAAAAGATAATAGTATCCTGCGAAATTCTATGAACATATATGAACACGAAGTTATAATACTTTTCACAACATCAATTTCCCGTAACAACAATAAAATAATATTAAATTATGATTCAATAAAATCCTCAAGAACATTATGTTCACGTAAGAGAAATAAAGAACATAAATTTCGAAAATTAAAATTATTTAGAATTTAACTTTGTTTGTTTTTCTTTTGAGTACATTTTCTTACCTTGTCTGTAAAATTATGTAAGATATCAATGTCTCGGTTAAAACTCTTTCCCATGCTTGTCAGATCAAACAGAAAATCATTCCACAACCAAGGATAAACATTCCGCTTATTGAAGAAATCGGCCAGACTGTAAGGAAAAAAGGATAAGAAATTAATGAAAACTTCTGTTTCAGTAGAAAAAATCCTCATTCACATGGTTTTAATCTCCTTTTACATTAAACATAGTTTAATATTTCTCATCCCAAAATATTAATAAAAAAATTTTCCCAATAAATATATAAATATGAAAGTCTTTCTGTTTGCTATGGAAATCGAACTTTTTGATGGATTCGAAAGAAAATTGGCACACATGTTCCTTACCACCAGACAGGGGTCACTTATGCTATAAAAAAAGTATTCATTCCATCTTACCTCCTCCAAAGGGTGAGGGAAAAAAGAGAATGAGCTGTGCAGTTTGGAGCCATTTGAGTGAGAAACTTCATAATTGGTATGAAAACTCTTCCTTCAAGTTCTTGTTCACCATGGAATTCAAAGGTTGCTTAACAACCTTAAAGGAGGTTAAATGGTGGTAAATAAGACATTAAAAAAAAAGTAAATAAATAAATAAAGATTTTATTTTATTTCGAAATGTACTAAACACTCCAATTGAATGCATTTAGATAATACACATGTATGCAAAATTTCAGTTAAATCGGATGATAGGAAGGAATTTAAAATTTGACAAGAAATTTTAAACTGGAGCCAGGCGCCTAGGCTCACAATCCCCAATAAATATTTTCCCAATAAATATATAAATATGAAAGTCTTTCTGTTTGCTATGGAAATCGAACTTTTTGATGGATTCGAAAGAAAATTGGCACACATGTTCCTTACCACCAGACAGGGGTCACTTATGCTATAAAAAAAGTATTCATTCCATCTTACCTCCTCAAAAGGGTGAGGGAAAAAAGAGAATGAGCTGTGCAGTTTGGAGCCATTTGAGTGAGAAACTTCATAATTGGTATGAAAACTCTTCCTTCAAGTTCTTGTTCACCATGGAATTCAAAGGTTGCTTAACAACCTTAAAGGAGGTTAAATGGTGGTAAATAAGACATTAAAAAAAAAGTAAATAAATAAATAAAGATTTTATTTTATTTCGAAATGTATTAAACACTCCAATTGAATGCATTTAGATAATACACATGTATGCAAAATTTCAGTTAAATCGGATGATAGGAAGGAATTTAAAATTTGACAAGAAATTTTAAACTGGAGCCAGGCGCCTAGGCTCACAATCCCCCCCCCCCTGCCCTCACCTCTAAGTACGTTACTACTTGAGCATGTGTTATCAAAGTCATACATGTATGCAACATTTCAGCTTAGTTAGACGACAGGAAGTGAATTAAAATAGAAAACAAATTTTGAACTGGTAGTGGGACCCGAAGCCCCCAGGATCACACTCTTAAGTCCGTTACTACTTGAGCAGGTATTATCATTGGAGTTATATATAAAAAAATTCAGCTCAATCGGACGATAAAAAGTGGGTTAAAAAAAAGAAAGAAAAGAAATAAAGAAAAAAAAGAAAAAGAAAAATAGAGCTGAAGTTGAGAGGTCGAGCCACTCTCCTAAGTTCGTTATATTTTGAGAATATATTGTCATCGGAGTTACACATACATGCAAAATTTCAACTCAGTCGGACGATAGGAAGTGAATTAAATTTCAAAACATATTTTGAGCTGGAGTTGGGGGCCCAGAGCGCCCAACCCCCACTTCTAATTCCGTTACTACTTGAGCATATATTGTCATTGTAGTTAAATAAATAAATAAATAAAATAGATTCAGTGGGACGATAGAAAGTAGGTTAAAATTCGAAAAAAAAAAAAAAAAAAAAACCCTGGAATTACGGGCTCAGGGCTACTTTTCTAATTCTATTATTTTTTTTTTTTTTGAGCATGTATTGTCATCGGAGTTATACATATGTATACATGATTTCAATTCAATCAAACAATGGGAAGTGAGTTAAAATTCAAATAATTAAGTCTCACACCAGCTATCAATGCAGTCACCGTCACGAATCTTGCTGGAAGAACCGAAACTAATGTATTCAATGGTTACTTATGTGGAGAGGGTAGATCACGGGATTAATCTGGTCAGAGCCAATAAACTCTAAAAACACACTTATCCACAGTTCATTCTAAAGATATCCCTTTCATTCACATTACATCCTAAAGATGTCTATTTCGTCCTCAAGAGGCCCTATAAATGTCCTGGAAAGAAGATGCGTTTGTAGGGTCTTATTCGATGTTTACGATTTGAGTGAGAAGTAGAGGAAGAAGGACAGTACTGTATCTCAGTGGAGGGATGGAGCAACACCACCTGTAATAATGCCTCCGAGCTGAGGTCTACGTCACGGAAGATCGGCCGATTTCATCCAATCCCCACGATCCAACATGTATCATAGGAAGTGTTGATTGGATAAAATCGGCCGATCTTCCATGACGTAGAGCTCAGCTCGGAGGCATTATTACAGGAGGTGTTGGATGGAGTGACTGGAAGTAACGGTACCGCGGAATCTCGGATCCCTCCACCGCAGATAAGGGATGTCGTTTTCTTTTACGAGGGTCCTACCAAAGATGATAAGAAGGGATGTCGTTATCTTTCATGATAGTGATTAGTTAAAAACAATTATGGGAATTTGAAATAGAAAAAATGTTTTTATCTTCTTTAGTGTAAGTCTGATTGTGTATAAATTTATTAAATGACATAGTTAATGAGAAATTTTAGACATGTTTTGCAATATTTTTAAAAATACTCATTGTTTAAATAGCATTGTTAATATGATGGAGAAGGACAGCACTGCCTCAGTGGATGGACGCAGATATTGTTTTACTCACAAATTTTTATAAAATCGAGATTTTTTTTTTTTTTTTTTTTTTTTTTATTTACATTTACATTTTTAATTTTTTTCTTATTATTATTCGAAGTAATTTTTTTACACGTTTTGGGATCCTTTGAAAAATCACGTTTTAAGGGGTCAATCTATGATTAATCTATGATTAACATATCTCAAGAAGACCAAACTTTGAATTTTTATCTATACGTGTACGTGAGAATGCAATTTTCACTAAGTATAATTGATGGAAGTGTTAACAAACGCTACTCAGGAAGGAAAATTAATTTTTCATACCCATACTGTTAAAAAAGTATTTTTAAAGTTTGATTTTACTTTGTTTTTGCATAATATTACGTTTAACACTTTAACGTTCATTAGTTTCGTACCAAAACCTAAAATTTAACATTATATTTACCATTACATTATATTTAGCATTATATTTACAAAGTTCTAATTTTAAAATTTCTTTTAATGTCCAACCTGATCCTTGTTCACTAAATTCGTCAAAACGCTTTATCATCTTGCTGAAAGCCCTTTCAAGATCGTTATTCAAATCAATTGTTAAAAGAGCTGTTATAGTTTTTGACCTAAAATTTTGAGTAATAAAATCCTCTTCTCCATTGTGATCAATGCAACTAAAAATAACTTCCGTATTTGTATACCATTTCAATGTTCTTTGCTCATTTAATTGAAAGTTCAATTCATTTAAAATGTGAGTTCTTAAATTGTTAAAAAATGACAACAAATCCATATCATTGTTTTTATTGTCGAATATGGTTATTGTAAATGTATTAAGAGTATTTTGTCTTTTAAAATGCATAGTTTTCTCCTTAAGCAAATCTCGGTCAGAATTCGTCAATCGCTTTAATGTAGCTTGCGATAAGGGTTTTCGATGATTTTTTCTAACATGTTCTAATAATTTATATTTCTGTCTAAATATTTCTGCGCATTGATCACATGAATGTTCTGGTAAAGGCTTTCGATGTTTTTTTCTTATATGCTCCAATAACTAAAACTTGCGATTAAACGATTCACTACATTGTTCACATCTATGTTCAATGGGAGTCTCTTCATGAATTTTTAAATGTCTCTTTAACTCATCTGATCTGGTAAATGTTTTTTGACATACATTGCAAACAAAAGATTTTTCATTTAGATGAATCTTCATGTGTCGAGTCAAATCCTATTTTCCTCTAAATACCATGCTGCAAGAAACACAACTAAAAGTTTTGATACTTTCTTAGTATCCAAGCTTGATGAGAGCTCATTTGAAATAGGTAACTCTTCAGAAAAATCCATCTCCCGCTCCAATTTTAGAAAGTAGTGTGTCACGCGGTATTCAAGTTTAAGAAAACACGTCTGCACGCCTCAAAAATAAGTTAACAACTGCCGAAATTTTCTTTGAGAGTAAATATATAGCATATGTTTGTCGCCAAATTTGTAATTATTCACAAAAGTATTAAAAAATCACGCCAAATATATTCTAAATTTGTACAATATGAAAAGCAAAATAACAGCGAAATTCTTTATAACTATTGCTAATCACGCCAAATACGTCACTTTAATAGCCAAATCTTGTAAAAAAGTTTAGTTTATCAGTGCATCGAAAAATATAATTTGTTCGTTTCCTCCCTGGATTTTCTGTACGCAGCATCTATGATGAAGATTTCATTGGTAAGTATGTGATTTCAGTCATACCTAAACTTTTAAATTTCTTGTTTACTGCATTATGAAAATACATTTTTTAAATATTTCTATACGCGTTTACTTTAAATAACTTTTTAAAATCTTTCTATATATGCTTACTTTAAATAAATAGTAATGCTTGAATGCATGCACACATATGTAATTAGAAGGGAATTTTATTTACAAAATTACACTTATAATGTAAAATACTTTTCGTGAGTGTATATTTTAAGACATTACATAGCTAAAATAATTAAGATGCACAATTGCATAAATGATATATGATTAAATGCAAATACATATGTGTGACTATAAGGTTAAGAAGTGCCTGCTTTGATTTTATCTTATGTTAAGTTAAATAATTTCCTTTAAATCTAAATAAAATCTACTATAACTCTGTCAGGTGGTAAAATGTTATTAGCTGATAGAAGTTAATTTATAAAATAAAGTACTTGCATTAATATCTATCTATATATATAAGAATGAATGTTTGTCTCTATGTCCTTTATAAAATCGTAAACGGCTTGACCGATTTCGATCATTTTTTTTTTTTGTTTTTTCCTTATAGGTCAGGGATGGTTTAGGAAAAAAAAAAAAAATTGAAAAAATTCGCCCCCCAAGGAAGGGGGGGAGGGGGCAAAACGTGAATTCAAAAAATCCTTCATATCTCAAACAAACAAACAAAAAAAAAAAAAACAGATATCCGTAAAATTTTTGCTTTAAAATCTAGCTAATATAAATGTCTAAAAAGCAATTTCTGGAATTTTCGAAATTCGGTCCTCAAGGGAGGGCGGGGGGGGGGGGGGGGGGTAAAACGGGATTTCACATGCGTAAAACGCGATTTCGCATAATCCTATATATCTCAAACAAACAACAACAACAAAAAAAAAACAGATATACGTGAAATTTTTGCTATAAAATATAGCTAATACAAATATCTAAAAACCAATTTCTGAAATTTTAAAAATTCAGCCCCCAGGTGGAGCAGCAGGGGCAAAAACAATTAGAAATACAGTTAGGCCTTTCAAAATTAGTACAGATAGGTTTCAATAGCCTGCAAGTCGAATGGGGATATTTTTGAAATGTAAAGTTATTAGGAGGGGAGGGGGGGGGGGCAAAAAATAAATAAAAATAAAGTTAGATCGTTCAAATTTGGTATATAGAGGTTTCCGATACTTACAAATCGATTGCGGATATTTTCGAATTTTTTAAATTATTGGGAATGGGGGTGGGAGAGTAGTGGGGCAAAAAAATAAAAGTAGAGATAGATCGTTCAAAACTGGTGCATAGAGGTTTTTGATATTTACAAATCGATTGCGGATATTTTCGAATTTGTAAAATTATTAGGATAGGCGGGAGGGGGGGGGGACGAAGGGGGAAAATAACAGAAATAAGAGTTACAGCATTTTGGGAATTTTTTCCGAAGGCAGTGAGAACCCGGTGCGACATTTTTCCTAATCAGATTTTGTTTCGCTATTTTTTTCACGTGATAAAATTAATGCAATTTTGAGAATTCAGTAATTATAGTGATTCATTTAAAAATTGGGTCCAACGAAGCGGGCGAAGCCTGCTAGTTATTAAATAAATGAATCCTACATATCTATCAAAATTACTAGTAGAAAGTTCATTATTTTGAAGAAGCATATTATTCATAACAGTAAAATTATAATTTTTTTTAATGAATTTAATAAAAGACAACTGTGTAGCATAGTACTTTCTTCTAAGTTGAATAAAGGAAAAAAGATTTTAACTAGTTTAATATAAGTATATCCCATATGAGATTATCAAACAAAATGACTTTATCTTAGTATGACGCATTACCAACACGATCGATAAGAAATAAACTTATCTCTCACTTGTCTCTTTGGAAGTGCATCAAATGGTCACAAGTATCATTTTTTTTTTTTTTATTATTATTTATTTAAAAATGATTTTTGTAAACTATTAATACATATTAATCATTATTTTAAATATATCTATTACTGTCTTAAAAGATGACGAGATTTTTTGAAATAAATTATTTTTTCTAAGTCTCTTTATTTTAATAACATTTTTTTTTTTTTCAATAAATAATCCCTGTCCTTTAAAGTTTAATATTTTTTCTATGTCCCACTATTTCAATAATTAGATTTCTTCAAAAAGGAACTAGGTTTAAAACAATCGATATGAAATAAAACGGTTCTTTTCTTAATTTATAACAAAATAATTATTTAAACTACATATAATTAGAAATGCACATAAAAACCTAAAATTTCAGTGGAATTAATATAGCACCGTTTAATGAGTTAATATGAGTGCACCAGTAACCGCAAGGTAAGAGCCAAAGTGCAGGGTTCGATTCCAAGTAATAGAAATCTTTAATAAATTTTTATTACTATTTTTCACTAAAAAATATATGTTAAACCGTATCTATTTAATAGTTTAATTATCTTTACACACTAAAATTTACGTATATCAGTATCTTAAACCATAGTTATTTGAGAACTTAACTTTTTTTCCTGATAGCTTTTCCCTGAAAACCGCATATTAATACTTTAAACCGTATCCTGTATATGCCTTAATCAATCAATATCATTCTTAAATTCTTGTGAATATAAACTTAAGAGATGCCTGGTTTACTGTAAAACTTAAGATTTACTAAAATATCTTTGTTTATAAATAAAACTAAATACTTATTAAAGATTCAACCGAATTAAAGTCAAAAATATGTAAAAAGATTAACATCATTAATTTCGATAAATTTTTAGTTTACAACATCTCTAAATTGTTTGTATATATTAAATTAAAAAATATATATATAATTTAACAAATAAAAAATCTTTGTAAAACATAAAAACTTGAAGAAGTTGTTCAAAATATTAGTTCACTTTACACTAAGCGAAAAACTAGACATGAGTACATCACCAAAGCATACTTGTACCGACAAAGAAATTTCAAGAGATTTTGTTTCCTCTTAAACATCATTTGTTAAATTTTGGAGTAGTGCTGCTACCTACCGAACAGAAAACTTTGAAAAATCATTAAAAGCTGTTGCATAAATATAATGTTAAATTTTAGGTTTTAGTACGAAACTAATGAACGTTAAAGGGTTAAACGTAATATTATGCAAAAACGGAGTAAGAAATCAAACTTAAAAAATATTTTTTTTTAACAATATGTGTATGAAAAATTAATTTTCCTTCCTGAGTAGCGTTTGTTAACACTTCCATCAATTATACTTAGTGAAAACTGAATTCTCATGTACACGTATAGATAAAAATTCAAAGTTTGGTCTTCTTGAGATATGTTAATCATAGATTGATCATAGATTGATCCCTTAAAACATGTTTTTTCAGAGGATCCCAAAACGTGTAAAAAAATTACTTCGAATAATAATAAGAAAAAAATTAAAGAGACATGACCGTTTACTTATTTTATATTTTTAAGAATTAAATTTTCTGAAGTTTTGCTTAAAGCAAGCTTTTAAAAGTGTTGTCCCATAAAAAATATAACATTTACTTTGTCAAATCCTAAATAACATATATAAATAAACTTTAAATTTGAAAAAAAGAAAAAGAAAAAAAAATATATATATATAAGTTACAAGTTTACTTTTAATCCATGAGATTTGCGTCGGCGAAATGAAAAGTACCTTCTCTCCTATCTACTTCATACATTAACGAAGTTTTGCTTAAAGCTAGCTTTTAAAAGTGATGTCCCATAAAAAATATAACATTTATTTTATCAAATCCTTAATAACGTATATAAATAAACTTTAAATTTGAAACTACGGTGGCAAATAGAGGCAAATTTCTACGGTGGCAAATAGAGTACCTTTATAAACTCGACGTTTTCAGCTAATAACTTTGTTAATTAAGATGATACAGATTTCTAATTACCTGAAATGCCTTCCTTGAAGCATACGGAACACGTTGATACCTCTCATGATGCAAAGTACTTTGCCCTCCGCGAGGAGGTGCTGTCGCAGACAAAAAAAAAAAAAAAAAAAAAAAATTGACGCCAGCGACAGTTACTTTTTGTTAATATATAGAGAAAATTTATTTTTAAAAGTTGCAGCTTTACAATCCTTGCAAGCGTCATTTTAAACCCAGCAATACTTTAAAGACATAAACAAAATATGAACTTTTTCATAAATTGACTGAAAAACGCAATAATAAAAAGTATAATCAAAATAAGGACTAAGTGTTTTTAACAAAAAATTATGCCAAAATGAATAGATAATAATAATTAAAAATAAAATAAAATAAAATAAAAGGGATCCCGCCAACATGGCGGCAAAAATTTAAAAGTCGCCATATGGGTCCTTTTTAAAGCTGTCTTGCCTGGGGAAATATGAAAACTGGGTCAACAAACATGAATTTTATTTTGAAACTTTTCTTTGAATGATTTGGTTTAACTATCATTAGCGTTTTATTCCGTAAAAACTAATAATAATTTGGCTTTTGGTGCATTAAAATTTCAATTGGAGGGTGAAATTGGTGTAAGACTTATAAGTTTCAAATTTTAAAGGTAAATAATAAAAATAAATAAATACATAAATAAACTGCGAAAACTTCGCATGGGTTTGCTAGTATAGGATCTATTTAAGCGACCTATTACGCCAAAAATAATACAATAATTAAAAGCAATCGCAGGAGGTGTTTGAAATACCGCCCATCAGCATTCATGCACGGTTAACACCTACGCTTTATGGATTGGCGAACATTTTCAAAAATACCGAACATTTCGTAGCTGCAGCAATGGCGATTCTTGGAACAAGGTCCATTTCAGAATCTACTGGAGTTTCGAAGACGATGGCTTTCATTGCAACTAACAAATAAAATTCAAGAGGCGATAAATCAGATGATCTTGGGGGATATGCGAAGGTCATGGGGACCACCACCGTCTGCTACAATGAGAAACCTATGCTTGCTGACCTCAAGAGCTCCAATTCAGTGCCATCCTACTTTCCTCTGTGATTCTGATTTCTATCTTCCCTCCGAGACTGTACGTGGGGTTCCAATAAACTTTGTACAGTAAACTTGAATATCAGTTTCGAAGTCTTTTAAAAATATTTCCGAAAATAAAAGCGTGGACAGATAGGTGTGCAGATAAACCGAATTCTCAAACACATTTTAACTTATTTTTTTGAATGCATTATTTTAGTCAGAATGAGAAGCAGAATTTATTTTCGATCAAATAACAATTCTACTTATTAAATTTTGTCGCTTCTAATCACAATTCACATGTATACAGTTTATTCTTTATTACAGGTAAGAATTACATTTTATTAGTTTCTTACTTATGAATGGCTTGGACATAATCTGTGTTGTTTCCTTTCTGAGCTCCAATAGAAATTCCCATCACAGTTTCTGAAATTATAATACATATGTTTAACACTAGATTGCCCAAAGAAGTAATTTTGACTGCTTCTTAACGTTATATATATATATATATATATATATAATGGATTTCTTAGAATTTTACGTGACTGTAGACATAATGACCAATTAACAAAAATAATCCATGACTACCTCAACAATAGAACTTTTTCTGTTAAAATTGGAAATTCTTTTTCTAATCCTTCTCATCTTAAGTTCTGGCCCTCAGGGATCCTTGTTCGGACCTTTTCTTTTCAATATTTACGTTAATGACTTGCCAAAAGATCCAGACGTCAAATTAGCGACTTTCGCTGACGACGCTGCCATCTGTTGTCAGAAACGCACAACAAACGCCGTTTTCGAAGTACTTCAGAACTATTTAAATAAATTTTCGGTCTGGTTAAGGGAATGGACAAATTAAAGTTAACAACTCCAAAAGTGCCGCCATTTACTTCACTAATAAACAATATGACACTTCCACTAACTTTTTACTTAATAATCAGCCCATACCCTGGGAACTCTGCTATGAATACCTACGAATTTACCTAGTTTCTAAATTAACCTGGTCGCGTCACATTTCAGAATCTCTGAAAAAAGCTGACAAGGCCGCAAAAGCCCTTCACTCTCTTTTGGCTTATAATAGCCGCCTGTCTATCAAAAATAAATTATTATTATACAAATCTATGATTCATCCGATCATCACCTATGGGTGCATGATCTATGGGTGCTGTTAAAACTCAGTTAATAAAAGTTCAGTTACTCCAAAAGAAGCTTTTACGTAGGTTTGTTCAAGCTACTCGTTATGTCCGCAATGATGGTATTCACTGAGATCTTCGAATTAGGCCAATCTATGCCGAAATTCGAAAACTTACGATGAAGTTTCACATATCTGTCCCGAATGTTGGAAATCATTTGTTAGACTCCATTCATCGCTACGATCCTAGAGTCGGTCGTGGGAGGAAACGACCTTTACTTATTCTAACTAGGGGAAACGACTTTCTCTAAGAAGAATAGAACTATTACGTCTGGAGTTACATAACAGTGTATTTCCTGACAAAATTATTTTTCTCCCCAGAGTGAACGAATTGTTACTTAACAGCGACCATACATTTAATAAAATTTTATATATTTAAATGTACAGTCGGCTGCAAAATTATTCGAGCACTAGCCAATAATTTCTATATTTAAAAAGTACACTTAAGATTGTTTTGCTAAGTAAATACTTGTCGAATCATGTTCTTAGACTGATTAAGAATATGACTCGACAAGGATTTATTTAACAAAGCTGTATTAAGTGTACTTTTTTATGGCAAGGATTATTGCTAGTGCTCGAATATTTTTGCAGCCGACTGTACGGTCGCTGTTAAGTGCTTTTTTTTTGGTGGACAGACTGTCTTTTTGGGTCCTCTCCTCGGCTACTCCTTTTCTACCTATTAGTGTTTTTCATCTTAGGAACTGAGAACTGATTTTTACTTTTTTTATATATATTTCTCAATATAATGTTCTAATATAACTCTTTTTATTTTATTTTTTGCCTAATATTTTTTAATCCTATTTTACACAAGTTTTTTAATTTTTTTATTTAAACCAGCTGCTAAACTTAATTATGGCTCATTTAATAGTGTACAGACTTATAACTTTAGCCTGGGAGTAAAGTGCCCTGCACTAGGTAACCCA
Organism: Salticus scenicus; assembly: GCA_963930645.1. Classification (NCBI taxonomy): domain Eukaryota; kingdom Metazoa; phylum Arthropoda; class Arachnida; order Araneae; family Salticidae; genus Salticus; species Salticus scenicus. Next base: position 241,841,089 of record OZ005652.1, read on the forward strand.
ACAATGGACAATCCAGTTCCAGTTCCAGTTCTCTAGCGTTGGCTAACCCTAGCATCAGGCTTATGTACTGTTTCATTTTTACAGTCGCGATTTCCACTTTACTACTTATGAATCCTGTAAATTTTTAAAGTTTACCTCTCAAAATTGTTAACTGCCGTATTTATTTATTTTTTTATTATTTGGCTATTTTTATTAAGTTTTATTCTTTTTTATTATTATTATTTGTTAGTTCAGTTTGCTGCTTTCTGACAGGATACCCGAAAGCGATCTCTGATTGGTCTGAGCCTCGCGGTCTGATTGGTCGGTCGTCTAAGACATAATTCCGTCGTTTTTAGCTGAAAATTTTTCAGAGAGGATTGAGAATAACTTGCAGGTTTCTGATTGGTCCACGAATCCACCTCGGAACTTAGATTCAGGATGAAAACCGTGATTCGGCCTGAAGCACTGCATTTTATTTCTCTTTAATCCTCTTCAGAATTTTTCTTATTACTTTGCGTTAAAAATTTTAGGGGGGGAAATGTATGCCCCCCCTTTTCTTTTATTAATTGCGGGACTCTTCCTGTGTCCCTTGGGGCGCCCTGCTCAACTCTGAATTCCTTTTCGCGGTCCAGACTGTCTTCGTCAACGCACGCAACATATCCTTCTGTTGCACTTAGGATTTTTCAAGGATATTTTTTTTTTCTCTTTTTTTCTCCTGTTGCTTCACTCAGTAAAATTCTCTGCTAACGTAGGGAAATTTCTGAGACTAAATTCAAAATTTTAGAATTTTAAAAAGCTTTTTCAGTGAAGATATGTTACGACTATAATTATGCGGCCGGCAACAAATTGAGCAAAATCAATAATGTTTGCTGGATCACCCTACTACTCTAAGTGAAGGAAATGACCTGTAACTTTAGGATCAGTATATATAGTTACGCTCATCACTGACTGACTGACTCTGATACGCTTAAAAGGCTAAGAGATTTCCTTGGACTCTGTGTGTGAACGCAAGTTGCCACCTAATTTTCATACTTTAGTTAATTTTAAAAATCTAATTGTCCGATCGATAAGATGTTTAATCCGATGGATTCAGAAAAATCGCCCTTTTCATTTGGTACCTTATATGTAACGAATTTTTGATTATATATTTTTTAAATGAATTAAAATATGAAAATAGACATAGCTTTAAAATAGACATTTAAAATTTTAATTGTTGCCATTTTATTATTTTTTATTTTTTTTTTAGCATTAAATGAGATATGCTTTCACGTGAAAAAAAGAAAAACAAAATTACAAAATATTAAATTTGCTCATGCATATGAAAAATTGACGTCTATAAAATAATAATAATAATTTTAAATTTTAAAGGTAACTAAGAGATAAATAAAGTGCGAAAATTTCACACGGGCTTGCTATCAAATGAATTATTTGAAGTGAGAAATAAATAAAATGAAATGATCATTTTTCAACGGGCGCCTGTTGCCCTACAACTAACCAGTATGTTAATATAGACCCAGTGCAGTTTGCTGATGAATTTGTGTGACGATAACATTTTAAAGAAAAGAGATATAAGCATTTATTTTAAAACTAAAAACTAAATAAATAAATAAATAAAAAAGGCAGCATGTTTTATATTTATAATATACAGAGTTTTAAACGAAAATTATTTCCATTTTCAGATAAATTGAAAAAACACTTTTGAAACAATATACTGCAATCGGAATACAAATATCTTAAATATCTCATTAAATGTGATCATTTTTATGAAAAACGTTTTCACTGCGTTCACTTCGTAAGCTTGTAATTCTAACATGTTTTGTTTATTTACTATGATTTCTGAGATCATAAGCGATTTTTCACAAAAAAGAACTTCTGCAAAGTGGTGGAAATAATTGGATATTCAAATTAATTACGCTGCAGGTGAAAAAAAAAAAAAAAAAAAAACTTTTGAATTTTTAACTATGGGAAATACAAAATATCTAGATCGCTCTTTTGCCGACGATTTACTAATTTTTTTTTTTTTTTATTATTATTCAAATGAACTTTTGACAAAAGTTGCCCAACATATCTAGCTTTCAATCTATGTAATAAAATTTTTTCTATCTTTCGCGCATGCGCAGTAAAAACGTTTTTCATAACAATGTTTATATTTTACAAGATATTTAAGATATTTGTTTCCGATTGCAGTAAATCATCAAAAGTGTTTTTTCAGTTTATCTGAAAGTGGGAATAATTTTTGTTTGAAACTCTGTATTTTATAAATAAAAAACATGCTGATTTCTTTCTTTCTTTTTTTTTTTATTTAAAATAAACGCTTTTATATCCGTTATTTAACATGCTATCGTCACAAATTCATCCACATATTCTACTGGGTCTATATTAATATATCCTAAAGTTACAGATCATTTCCTTCACTTAACGGTACAAGGTTATGGCATACATTATTGTTTTTTCTCAATTTGTTGCCGGCTCCCTAATTATTGTTGTAACCTAATCTTCACTGAAAAACACGAGGAAGATCCTGTTCTTTACATATCCAATGTTTAAAAGCATTTCACCTAGAGATAACTCTCAAAAAAAAAAAAAAAAAGATTATTTGTAAATCTTGCTAATCTTTTGAGCAGGAGTGTAGTTGCGTTTAATACTCTGATTTCTTTATTTTTGAAACTTATATATACATGTAAGAAGTCAAAATAACTTGGACAATCTAATGTTAAATAACCTATTGAGCAAAATTAAACTGATTTCGCACAAGGTATAAGCACAACAAACTGCCAGTTGTGCAGTTAATACATAAAGTTTACAGAAAGTGTTCAGAAAATTTTTATGATTCACAAATTGACTGAATGGAGAAATAGGAAATCACAAATCTATAAGCTGCTTCTAAATGAATCCACGAAGGCGGACGAAGCACGATTTTTTTCTTTTTTTAAATTTTATCTTCAGTCAGGTAAAGACCATTTCTTGATAAATTCGGTGTAGTTTCACGAATCATATCTCATATCATAAAAGCATTCTCCATTCGTTTATTTATATAGATAGAGAATGTTCAAATTAATATATTAACTACTAGTTCGCTTTCACCCGCCTAGCAGCCGATATTTTCAAAAAATCTTACACTCTTAAAAAAATCGAGTGAAAATTACTCCGAAAGAGCAAAATTTAACTCCTTTACGGAGATAAAAGTGAACAACTGCTTAGGAGTTGATTTTACTCCATTTTCGGAGCAATTCTATTTTGCTCCATTTTAGAGCATTTTTTACTAAATTTTGAGCTTTCTATTTTATCCAATTGTGGAGTGATTTTGCCCTATTTTAGAGTACTTTCCACTACATTTTAATATTTCTATTTTGCTCCATTTTCGAGGATTTTTTTTTTTCTTCTGTATTTTAGACCACTTTCCACTACAATTAGTGCTTTCCATTTTACTTGTTTTCGGAGTGTTTTGCAATATGTGCAATTTTTAAAATTTTTGAAATGATCAATTTTTTTTCTTTCTTTTATTTTTATTATTATTTTTTTTAGAGAATTAATGTAATATAAATTTATGTATGTATTCAGTTATGTTAAAACAAGTAGAAAATTAGAAAACTTAATTGGCAGCATTAAACTTTATTTATATATATTTACAGTATTTTCTTTTGAAAAGAATTTATCAATTCTGGTTTTGATTAATTCCCAATAACCAAATACATATAATATAATAGTATCATTAACCAAAGTAGTGTGGTCAATTTTTGCCATAGCAAATCTGTTAAATTTATTGCCAAACATATATAGTTTCAAAAATTACTCGTAAAAAAAAATAGACTTTAATTTGATGTAGTGTAAATATGCTAATATCTTTAAACTGATAACGATTAAATATTATGTACATAGCTTCTTATTCATGCTATATTTATTTTTACTTTATCTTACCCATAAAGTAGCGAAAGTATTGTTTTAGGGTCAAATTTTCGAAAGTGAGTTTCTGTCATATTTACATGTTCTGAAATATCCTGAATACGAAAATCATGTTTTTAGCGAATGGTCTGTGTGTCTGTCTGTCTCATAAGAATTCTACATCAAGGTTTTCGTTGAGATGAAGCAGATGGTTCGTGTACAGGGACACTCAAAAGTATTCAAATACATTACGTCTATGGGGGAAATTGCAGGTAAGTAGAGTTTAACATCTACAGACTGCACTAAACCAAATGAAACGAACATATATTTTTACTTTCTTCTATATGTAATATAGAGAAAGTATTGGATTCGCGAAAATTTTCGACCTCCGTTTTTTGACGGATCTACACGTTTTGGGATGTCCTGAACACGAATTGATAGTTTTTAGAAAATGTCTGTCTGTGTGTCTGTCTGTCTGTCTGTCTGTGTGTCTGTCTGTCTGTCTGTGTGTCTGTATCATTTTTTTGTGGACGCTGTATCTCACGAACATATGAATGAAATTTAACCAAACTTGGTATTTAGTTGCACCCTGACATGAACTGGTGCCCATTAGATTTGGGGATCAATAGCTCAACAGGTGGCGCTGTAATCGCATTTTATGCAAATTTTTAACATGGCAGCATAGGACAAAATTCCGTATAAATGGGCATAATGAGAGTTATTTTAAACTTGTGATTGTAAAATGAATTTGAATTATTGATGATAGTAGTAGTTAACTAGGAAAAAAAAATTGTGCATGGGGGGCATCGGTTCCCCCCCTGGGGGGGAAGTACCCCTCCGGGGGGGGTTAAATTTTGAAGATGGGTATCATTCGAAAGATCTCGTCAATACCTTTAAAACGAATGGTTGAACCATAAATCTGTGATAATTTAAAACAAAGTTATCGATTTTTTTACTTTTAACAAAAAAAAAACTTAGAAAAATAATCGTATTTTTTTTTTTTTTTTAACGAAATTTTACCAAACTTGGTATTTAGTTGGTCCCCGACATAAACTGTTGCTGATTATATTTGGGGATCAATAGCTCAACAGGTGGCGCTGTGATAGCATTTTATCTAAATTTTTAACATGGCAGAATAGGACAAAAATTCGTATAAATGTGCATAATAAGAGTTATTTTACACTTGTGTTTGTAAAATTAATATGAATTATTGATAATAGTAGTACGTAACTAGGAAAAAAATGTTGTGCATGGGGGGGCATCGCTTCCCCCCCTGCCCCGGGGGGGGGGGTAAATTTTGAAGATGGGTATCATTCGAAAGGTCTCGTCAATACCTTTAAAACGAATGGTTGAACTATAAATCTGTGATAATTTAAAACAAAGTTATCGATTTTTTTTACTTTTAACCAAAAAAAAAAAAAAAAAAAAAAAATTCTATTTTTTTTTTTTTTTTTTTTTTTAAATATTGTTAGTGATTGAATATGTATTAATTTTTACAAAAAAAAAAAAAAAAAAAAAAAAGGAAAAAAAAATCTTTTTTTTTTTTTTAAATATTGTTACTGATTGAATATGTATAGGAAAATATAGAAGAAAGTCTTGTGGTGGCCACAACATACTAGTTTAATATGCGTAAAAACATGTCTCATGTAGAATAGGGCAGGGAAATCATTGACTGTTCGTTTACAGGGCTACAAAAAAGAACTAGATAAAAGTGCGGCAATCGTTGCAAATTGATGGAAGTATATTTCAGGCTGGGCCATGTATGATTACTATAGGATTATATTTAGATGCACCATGTGGTCTGTATATAATCTTCCAAAGATATACAGGGCTGCAAATATTTAAGCGATAACATTCTTTTTTATTTTTATTGGATGTGCTTTACTAATAGTATTTTACCATTTCCAGGAAAACTGTTCGGGAAGTTAAATAAATTCCTCATAAAGATATGGTAAATAATGTATGTTTTAAGCTAAATATTTATCGCTCGTTTTTTGTATATTTACACGTTTTGAGGCTTTCTGATTATCGTAGTCAAGTTTTTTTTTTAACGTTTGATCTTTGTCTGTGTCTCTTAAAGTGATTTAAAAACGAATAATATTAGGCGATCCAAATGTTGTGTTTTGAAGTTAATATACGTTTGTTGCTGGAAAAGTTTGATCAAGATTGAAAAGTTTCAAGGAATGTTGCGTGTGGAAATTGTCTGTATAATTTTAAGTAAACTTTTAATTTTAATAACAGAATTAAATTCTATATAAATGTAGGCGCATTAATGAAACAGGTGGTTGAGGGGGGCGGTAGCCCCCCTCACACAAAACTAATTATCATATAAAACTCTTCCGAAGCCTAATTTGAATTCTTTAACATAAGTTTACATAACAGTACTCGTTATTTTACCTCTTAATCTCCAACCTGTATTTATAGTATTAAAATTCAGGGTAAGAGAAAATCGTGTGAGTGACACACCAGATTATTTATTCACCCGATAATTAAATGCTGTAAAGGTTTTACATTTCTTTTCTCTTATTTAAAAATACTAATTGATAAAAGTAAAGAGCTAATTTCTCGTGTATGATGTCACCCTGTAAAGCAACAAATTATTAATTTCAGTTTTTAATATTTATTGAAAGATGAGCAGAGCATTTAATTAAACTGTTTTATTTATAATTTCAGTAATCCAAATCTGATTAAGAATAATTTGAATATAAAATCTCGATAAATGTGAATAATAAATTATAAACAAAGGTATATATATATTCTTTGATAGATTAAAATTTAACTCTGGTTTAGTTTTTATTTTGTTTATTTATTTATTTACTAGAAAAGCCCCGGTTCGGGAACGAACCGAATTACAAATGCGGGAAAATTTTCAAACTCGAAATGTATAAAACTCGGCCTGATGCTGTGTGCGTGCCAAAGTTTTTTAACTATCAAAGTTTGTTAACTAAACCATTTTTAAATTCATGAAATCAATGATGGTAGTGAATCAATGAAGGGTTTGCCCGCTTCGCTCGTCACTATATTTAAAGGAAACTCTTTTCTATATAGCTTCATACACACACACACACACACACACACATATAATCATGAAATTGCTCTAAAGTCCGCTTTTGTTCTTCGCTGCCTTCGGCAGCGACCCACTTATTCGCAGAATCTCAGGTGCCTGTCCCTATCGCCTGTGACAATAGCTTACCAGTGGGCTTCCATTTGGGTGCTTATCAGATGGCAGTTTCGAAACGGACAGTATCGAAAAAATTGAAGCAGCAATTTTATATTTGAATCCCGGTTACATATGACCAGCACTATAAATGGTATACATAATGTTTTCTTTTACATCATTTTCAATATTTATTTGATTTATTCGATCAACCATAAAATGACAACAATTTCACGCCAAATATAATATTAAAATATGCTATGATCAGCTACATCTGTCGCATGAGACAATTAAATTTTTGTGATTATAATAGTAGTTGAGTTCGAAACAGGACAATTCCGCCGAGATTTTAATCCCTTATTCCCCTCGTAGGACAATTCCGCCGAGAATTTCAACCCCCCTTTTCCCACAGAGGACAACTCCGCCGCGCCATTTTCCTGAGACGAGAAGAGGGGGTCTGCAGCAGTATTTCCATTTTTGGCGAAGCATTGCACTTTGGCGGCACATCGAGCCTTATATAAGAGCCCTCCCCCCTCGCTTTGGAAAGATGAGTAAAAGTAAAATAGATTTTAACCAAATTATGAGTAAAAATTTTTACTTATAAACATGCATTTAATTTTATTTTTCATTATTATTATATGTTCTTTTATTTGACAATTATTTAATCGTATTAATAAATTTTGCTATTAATAAATTTATTCCTAATTTTCGTGTAGCACTTGAATATCATAAAATTCAAGTAAAAATTAACTTAAGAAAAATTTACAATTAGTTTAAATTATTCCGATTACATTTACAAAATTCTTAAAGGATAAATAAGAAAATAAATTTTCTTTACTTAACATAATATTCAAAAATATATTACTTAACTTATATTAAATTTTCTTTACTTATTTTCTATAATTTAATTTCTTAAATTTTTTATTCAACAGTGATAAATAACAGTAATAACAATAGTAATAATTCTGTGAGATGAAAATCATCTCCATCTGTATATATCGTGGAAAATAGTTTTAATAAATATTAATTTTATTAAATAATTTGTATGGAAAAAATGTAGAAGAAAGTTTCATGGTGGTTACAACATACTAGTTCATATTGGAGAAACATTCAGAAGATAGGTTTTAGTAACATAGCTGATTTTGTTGGGAGACTGAAAAAAAAAAAAAGTTTACCACAAAAAATACCCCCCCCCCCCCCAAAAAAAAAAAAAAAAAAAAAAAAAAGTACATAGAATTTTATTATGGTATTCTGGGTCGATGATGGAAGACAGATTATTATGGAACAGAAATGTCCGCAAATAACTCGTTTAAATGAACGACTTTTAGTAATAGGAATTATAAATTGATTATTATAGTTTCATTGATTATTATTTGCGTAACGATGCATATACCTATGAACGTTTGTATCCATTTACTTTCTTCTTCTGATCATTTCAATAGCAAAGAATACTGTCTGCATCGAAATAATGTGTCAACAGTTTAATAATAATTTGGTATGTTACTCACACGGCTTACCGTACAATTTAATACTAGAAATACTAATTGGAATACTAACACGAATCATTTGCTTGATCTCAACGAAAACTTTAGTGCAGCTTTCTTATACGATACAGATTTAGTATATCGAGTTAGATCTTTCTGCTGTTATTTGTTCTTAGAATATGCTAATAACAGGCACATAGATCAACCGCAAAAACATGATTTTCGGATTCAGGGGACTTCACAACGTATAAATATAACAAAAACTCAATTTCAAAAATTTGACTCAAAAACAGTATTTTCTCTACTATCTTTCATGATATCTATTTTATATAGCAACTTTGTTGCCGGTATATAGCATAAAAGCTGATATGGTCTTTCCGTAAATAGAGTTAAATTGCAGTACATAGCAGTGTCGTTTTTCGTCCAATATGCATTTATAATGAATCAGCATATAGTAATAAATACATTTTTCAAAAATAAGTAATCAAGTTTCAGTTAATTAGAATGCATTACGTTTTATATTAAAAAAAAAAAAAAAAAAAAAAAATTTCAATTATAGCTGACGTAAATCACCAAAAAAAAAAAATTTTTTTTTTCAATTATAGCTGACGTAAATCACAAAAAAAAAAAAAAAAAAAAAAATTAATTACATCATAAATAAATGAATAAATAATAATAATAATAAAAACTAATAAATCATAAATTAAATCTTTTTTTTTTTTTTAATTTGCCTCCATGTTCAATAGTATTACGGTTTTGCATTCGTTTAGTCAATAAGCATTTCTAACACTCTAAAGGTTGTTGCCTTATAAAATGAAAAATCTGTAGTTGAAAATATAGGGAAGTTACATCTATACAAATTACTCTGCCTATGCTTTTTATTGAATTTTAAGAAATTGACAAATTGAACAACTTTCTTCTATAAAAATTTTTTATACAAAAGATTACGTGTATAAAATGAAAAAGTGCATAAAAATAAAGGTATTTTAGAGTGCCTCTTTGTGATTCTAATAAGAGATTTTCTTTTCCCTTAAATTCTCATTAACCATAACTTTCTAACAATGCTATTTTCAATCCTCTACCCCCATAATTAATATGTTAAAAACGTACAAAAAATTTCATGTTTGCGAATTAATATACAGATTATTACCATTCTTTTGTGTATTTATTTTTAACAAAAGTTGAATGCCTGAAGTTTTAGCATTCTCGCCAACTTTTATTTCGCCAAAGGTAATGCCTTCCCCCCTCATTCGGCGGAATTGTCCTATCGAGGGAAAACAGCAGAAAGAAATGCGGCGGAGTTGTCCTGCTGGGGGAAACAGCTGATAAATTTTTCGGCGGAGTTGTCCTATGCCCGTTGAGTTAGTTAATAGTAGTTGGTATATTGAAAAATAATTAAACATGTAAACCTGATCATGGTACAGCCTTAATATACTTCCCTTTGGCAAATTTTGAATTTTTATTGCCATTTTAGAAAAGAATACATAATTCATAAGATTATTTTTTCTTTTCTTTTCTTTTTCTTTTCTTTCTTTTCTGTTTTTCAATAATTTGTATTTTATTTATATTTCTGATGCGCTACTTGGCTTAAAGTAGCTTTCCTTAAATTGGAGTCCTTGGCGAAAAATTTCCGATCTATTTCAGCATCAAAATTTTAAAAATTACCCAGGATTATCAACAAGAAAAGCTGAATTAGCTTTCATGCCAAGCGCGATTCTTCCGCACCAAAAACATACTGTTTAAACAAAACAGAAAAAAAAAAGAAAAAAAAAATAAATCTAAAATTGAGGTGTATTAAAAAAGGTTATGGTTGAAATTTTACATTATTTTCATATTTTCATTTTTTTTTCATATGCATGAGCAAATTTAATATTTTATAACTTTTTATATTTCGTGTGAAAGCATATTTCATTTTATGCTGATAATAATAATAATAATAATAATAATAACAATAATAACTCGTAATTTTTTTTTTTTTTTTTTTGGCAACAATGAAAAATTTAAATGTCCAGTTTTGAAGCAATCGCCAGTTTATTATTTTCATATTTTAATTAATTTTAAAAAATCTAATCAAAACTTTGTTACAAATAAGGTACCAAACGAAAGGTGCGACTTTTCTAAATCCGTCGACTTAAACAGCCTATCGATCGGATAATTAGATATTTTTTAATTAACTAAAGTATGAAAATTTGGTGGCAACTGCGTCAACACACAGACAGAGTCCAAGGAAATCTCTTAGCAGTTTATATATAGAGAGATTCTCTTGTTTACACGACACTGAATAAAAACTTATTATGATTCCTAGTTTAGAAAGTTAATTAAATTATTCAAAATTTAGATGTTATATTGTTTCTCATCTGTTTAACTTAGAAATGTGACTTGTAATGGTACAACATTTGTTTAAATTATATAACTGAGCATTCATTAAAATTTAATTCCTTAAAACTTAAATTAGAGTGTTTTGTTGATTTTTATTATAAAGATTAAAATTTTCTAATAAATAGTTTAATTAGATGTTCTGCTCATCTTTCAATAAATATTAAAAACTGAAATTAATAATTTGTTGCTTTACAGGGTGACATCTTATATGAGAAATTAATTCTTTATTTTTATCAATTAGTATTTTTAAATGAGAGGAAAGGTATGTAAAACCTTTATACCGATACCGTTAATTATTGGCAGAATAAAAAATAAATATAGTACGGATAGGAAGATATATAATATTTGTTCGCTATCAGTTTAAACATTATATTAGCGGATTATACTACATCAAATTAAAGCCCAAATTTATTTAAATATAATTTTTTAAACTAGAAGTATGTGTCAATAAATTAAATACATTTGTATGGATATAATTAACTACACTACTTTAGTTAATGAAACTCTTACAATATATGTATTTCGTTTTTGGGAATTAATCAAAATCAAAATTAATAAATACTTTTCAAAAGAAAATACTGCAAATATATATAAAGTGTAATACTTTCAATTAAGTTTTTTAATTTTCGACATGTTTTAGCATAACTAAGTATATATTATATTAATTCTCTACTAAAATTCTGAATATTAATAAATTTTAAAGTTTAAAATTTTTTTAAAAATGCATTATATCTAAATTTAAAATTGCCAAAAATCTGAAAATAAAAGAAAAAATTGCACATACCTTCGAACTTTTGGCTACTTGAAATACTGACCTTTTTATGAAATTTATCTATCCATTTTCTTATCAAGATCTTCAAGTTAAGCGAAACGTATGTGAGCAAAGGTATCTTGGAAATACTGGTTTTAAGTCATAGATATGTAAGTATATTGGCCTTGTAGTCCAAGCGGTGGCCGCAAAAAATTGCCTTGATAAGGTACGAAGCTGATTTTTTTCCTATAGATAGAATTCATTGTTACAATGAAAATCTGATAGGGTTGCCTGGTCAAAGCCGTCAAGTTTAAGAGAAACAACCTCACTTCCGGTCACAATTTAAACGATTTTCGAACCCCAAAAGGTACGAAGATGAAACCGGTGCTAAAATGTAGAGATTAATATGCTCTTTAAAATGGCATAGGGTTGCCTGGTCAAAGCCGTCAAGAAACAGAGGTTGCCACGAAAATAGGGGACGTATTTTACGATTTATTTATCCAAGTAAAAAGTAATTTACCCAAGTGTAAAGATGAAACCGGTGCTAAAATGTAGAGATTAATATGCTCTTTAAAATGGCATAAAGTTGCCTGGTCAAAACCGTCAAGACCCGGAGGTTGCCTCGAAAATAGGGGTCAAAATTAAACGCTTTTCGAACCCCACAAGTGTAAAGAAGAAACCGGTACTAAAATGTTGAGAATAATATACTTTTTAAAATGGCATAGGGTTGCCTGGTCAAAGCCGTCAAGAAACAGCGGTTGTCTCGAAAAAGGGGGGCGTATTTTACGATTTATTTACCCAAGTGTAAAGATGAAACCGGTTCTAAAATGTAGAGAATAATATGGTCTTTAAAATGGCATAGGTTTGCCTGGTCAAAACCGCCAAGAAAAGAGGTTGCCACGAAAAGTGTGTGCGTGTGTAAGTGGGGTGGGGCGAATTTTCGCGGTTTTCTTACCCTAACATATTTAAAAATGAAACCGTTTATAAAATATAGAGAATAATATTCTCTTTAGAGTATCATAGGGTTGCCAGGTAAAAATCTCGAAAAATAGTGGTTGCCTCGAAAAAAAAAAAAAAAAAAAAGCTAATTTTGAAGGGTTTTTTACACAATGTGAAGAAAAAATATAAAAAGTATTTAAAAAAGAAAAAAATAAATAAACTGTAATGAAAATGTTCTAAAATTTCCCATAAAAACAACGAATTAATAGTAAAAATTAAAAATGTAGCATGCGGATACAGATAAGAAAATACGACCGCAAAAGTTAACAGAAATGAAGATAATAATGCCTAAGAAACTCATAATAAAAAATTCTGTTAGTATACAAAATAAATAATTAAATTAAATTAAAAAAAAAAAAAAAAAAAAAAAAAAAAAAAAAGAACTCTTATTTCAGATTTGCAGCAAGATTTACAAATTTCAATTTCATAAATTAATTCATTGTTATTAAGAAACGCGAAAAATTTATGAATTTTTTAAAAATGTTTTTCGCTTTATTTGTACCCATAATTAATTTGCAGAAGGTATTATTGATTATTTTAATTAGATATAAAAAAAATTAATTGAGAAAATTTTCTAAAATTGACAAATTTTTAATATAACAAAATCGGCACAACCCAATATTTTCGTAAAAAATTGTACAAAGCAGCCGCGTACATTTCTTCAGGGAATTATCTTCTCAATACTTCGACACAATTTGAATATTTTAAGTATCCGCGATTGTAATGAAATGCTCGCCCTCTGGTGGGCTAAGGTGAAATTATCATACCACTGCATATCATCATATTATGCAATCGATTTTCCATGATGTAATGGCGGAGAAAGAACAATAATAAATACACGTGGCTATTATATTTACTAACAACTGCAGTTCAGAAAGCGCCATCTATCGATCATTACAAACGTGGATTGAAAAATGGGGAAAAAACGAGCTCGTGAGCTGAAATTAGTTTTATACAGATTAGAAAAAGAATGGTCACGCATAATAATTTAATTTTCTTTATGCTTTAAAATCTCTTATATCATTAAACAAATAAAATAAACGAATATTGAAATTCGCTTCCTTTTCTAAGCTGACCGCTATACCTTCACAGGTTTGAAGCACAATCGTAAGCAAATTGAAAAGTGTTGTATGTTCTACATTTAGCTAGCAATTTCATCTTTTAAATATTAATTATTTCGTGTTTAACCTTTTTAAAATAGTCTTCATGTGTGTTTCACTTTGTGTTAAACATCTTTAATATTTGTTAGCTTTTTGGAGACTGACCGCTATTTCTTTACGAATTTTACCAGGCAAACATATGCCATTTTAAAATAACTCCTACGCTGTACATTCTGGAACCAGCTACACCTTTCAAATATTCATATAATTTCATCCTTATTCATTTTCCTTGTTAATGCTATTCGTATTTTTTTACACTTCGTTAAGAAATCTTCAAAACTCGTCTATTTTTTTGTGGTTGACTGCTTTACTTGACAGATTTGACCTATTTTCGAGGCAACCTCCGAGTCTTGACGGCTTTGACCAGGCAACCTTATGCCATTTTAAAGAGCATATTAATATCTATATTTTAGCACCGGTTTCATCTTTACAGTTGGATAACTCACTTTTTACTTGGGTAAATAAATCGTAAAATACTTCCCCTATTTACGTGGCAACCTCTGTTTCTTGACGGCTTTGACCATTCAACCCTATGCCATTTTAAAGAGCATATTAATACCTACATTTTAGCACCGATTTCATTTTTACACTTGTGGGGTTCGAAAATCGTTTAACCCTCTCATGCATGCATTATTTTATAATTGTCAAAAAAATTTTTTTTACTTGCAGTTTGCCTCAAAATGAATCAGAATAAAGGTGAACATTTAAATTTTGAAAAAAAAAAATAATTTTTTAAGAAGTTACAAGCACAACCTCAAATGAGGCTTACATGCATCTAAGGGTGCATTTCTGAAAAAAAAAAATATTATTTTTCATTGAAGTCTTCAAAGCATTCTGGGTATAAATTAACGTTACATGGACAACAAGTATATCTCATTTTACTTTTGCAAAGTTCATTTTTACATTTTAATGCAAATTTACCATCGGACTTTTTTGGATAGTGTTTTCCGTTATCGAATCTCAATTCGTTTGCTACATTAGATAATTTCCTTTTCTTTATTGTTGATACAGTGGAATCAGAATTGCTACTGGATGGTCTACCCTATTTCTTTGCCATCAATGAGCTTCCTATGTATACGGGACTTGATGCAATTCTGCTTTTGAATTCCAACAAACCGTTCGTTTCTCTTCCATCTTTTCTCCAAAGCAGCCAAGCATTGACTACAGCAACGTTCAACAGCTGGTAAAATATTTTCATATACCATCGTTTATTCCTCTGGGAATGACGATAGAGTGCTACAAGGGAATCCATTAAATCCACACCTCCCATATGAAGGTTATACATTTTTACTGCATTTGGCCTAGCTATTTCTATCAAAGATTTAGTTGCATGAGAAAAACGTTTTGCTTTTTCCATTGGTTGCACTCCAGCAAAAGATGAAACTACATGCACAAGATTTTTATCGACCCATCGAGTCACAGTTATGTTTTCTTCATTAGTAGTCACAGACACTGACCCCCCCTACCTTCTTTCAGAAGATTTAACATCCTTTAACTTATCATTTGTACCTAGCATTCTATTAGATCGAATTGACATACATAAATTACTTAATTAGTCATTAAATATTAATATAGTTTAGTACCATGATCTCTCAATACATGAATCATGTTAAATATTACCAAATTAATTACATAATTAGCCATCTATGAATTACATATAAATGGTAAAAAAGCAAGTATTTATTATTAAGTGTATATAAATCACAATTGATTTAATAAACTAAGCATTAGCTCCTAAAATAAGAAAATTTCTAGCACTACTACTCATCATAGCATCAACAACCTCAAATGAGCCTTGCATGCAGTCAAAGCTGTTAGCTACCATAACTGCATGATAACCTCATTTGAGGTTCTCAATAAAAATAGCTTTATTTTAGCTAATAAATTGTTAATAACTCATAAGTTTTTGTTCATTATAGTAAAAATAATGTAGAAAACAGGAAATATTTTTATTTACTTGATATTTGCAAATAAAGTGCAGAAATGGTCTTCATAAATCGGTTGTTCTGTGACTTCTAATGCTGGTACAAAATGGCTACTTTTAAGTGATCAGAATAAACTGCATAGCTAGTGTTGCCATCTTTTGCTGCATTTTACAAGCTTTCCTTGTTACCATAGTGGAATACAGTACAATTGAGAATCCAAATTATTTGAAATACCATTTATTTCGTGGGTTTTTCCTAGTAGCCTCAAATGAGGTTTCCATGCATGAGAGGGTTAAATTTGACCCCTATTATCTAGGCAACTTCTGAAACTTGATGGTTTTGACCAGGCAACCCTATGCCATTTTAAAGAGCATATTAATCTCTACATATTAGCACCAGCTACATCTTTACACGTGAGGTTCGAAAAACATTTAAATTTGACCCCTATTTTCGAGGCAACCTCCGGGTCTTGACGGTTTTGACTAGGCAACCTTATGCCATTTTAAAGAGCATATTAATCTCTACATTTTAGCACCGGCTTCATCTTTACACTTGGGTAAATCACTTTTTACTTGGGTAAATAAATCGCAAAATACGTCCCCTATTTTCGTGGCAACCTCTGTATCTTGACGGCTTTGACCAGGCAACCCTATGCCATTTTAAAGAGCATATTAATCTCTACATTTTAGCACCGGTTTCCTCTTGACACTTGTGGGGTTCGAAAATCGTTTAAATTTGACCCCTATTATCGAGGCAACCTCTGAAACTTGACGGTTTTGACCAGGCAACCCTATGCCATTTTAAAGAGCATATTAATCTCTACATTTTAGCACCGGTTTCATCTTCATACCTTTTGGGGTTCGGAAATCGTTTAAATTGTGACCGGAAGTGAGGTTGTTTCGCTTAAACTTGACGGCTTTGACCAGGCAACCCTATCAGATTTTCATTGTAACAATGAATTCTATCTATAGGAAAAAAATCAGCTTCGTACCTTATCAAGTCAATTTTTTTGCAGCCGCCGCTTGGACTATTGGGAATGTTGAATAAGCACTCGAAATACTAGATATAGTATTCTTTGATTGGTTGATTAATTATATTTATAATTACTATGTATCGATTATTAATTGCTATACCTATGTATTATTGTGTGTATGTCATCCGCATGTTGCTTGACGCTACACGGAGCACTGAAAACTCAGTAAACGCAGACAACAGATTCACGTGAGTAAACGGACCAGTGATATGCTACTAATATTCTGTCGCATTTTATTATAAAAAGAGTTACTTTCGCTTTTGCTCTTTCTATCGGAGGGACAGGAAAATAGAATTCTCCCTGTCTTAGTACATATGTAGTGAACATAGAGTTCTAACAGATGACGTCACGAGCATGTTTGCTGAGGGACAGTTGACCTCACTGACCCATTTTATCAATACGGAATAGTGTTACAAATTTATTGTAACACAGTGTTGTAAATGTATTTGCAAAAGCATAAAAAAATTCGACTACTACACTTCCAAAGACATGGAAAAATTAGCGTTGTCCTTCAGCAAAATACGGTTGCTAAGAAGAAAGTCACGTGGTTGTTAGAACTCTATTTTTCAAATTGTCCTTTCGCGAAGCAAGAAAATAGCTCCTTTTTTTTTTTTTTTTTTTTAGAGTGTATATTCTAATTTATTATTCCTTTGCTGTTTAACTCTAATGTCAGTTAAAAGTATTTTTAACATTGGTTAACATGATATTTTAGAAAATACAGACCGTTAAGAAATTATTAGACCACTTTAATTTTGTAAATTATAAGAAAAATAAAGATTCTAATCGTAATTTAAATACATAAAATAACATATTGCTCTATATTTTTTTTATTCAATAACTATAATAATAATTATAGTTATTGCAAACTATAATTAGTTTGCAATAACTTGGTATAATGCAATAAATGTTTAATTAAAATATGTATTAGAAATAAGTGAAAAATAACCTGTTAAGAAAATATAAGACCACTTGTCAAAAAACAAAATTGTATAAAAAATTAATATGATATTGGTCTTCCATTTTTCCTGATGACTTCAAACACCCTGTTTTTCATTGAAGTAACTAGGTGATTAAGTTCAGTTATAGAAATATTGTACCATTCTTTTACAATGAATACTTCCAGTTCATTGGCAGATGAAAATTGTTTATTATTAGCATAAACTTTGCGAGATAATATACCCCATAGGTTTTCCATGGGGTTCAAGTCTGGACGTCGACTTGGCCATGGCAAAACATTAATTTTTTCTTTTTTAAACCACTCCTGTGTGGATTTAGATGTATGACAAGCAGCATTGTCCTGCTGAAACATCCAGTTAGCACCACCTAATAAAGGTCCAAACGGTATCATATGATCATACAGCATAGACTGATATTGTGTAGAGTTCATATGACCCGAAATCCGCTATAAATCACACAACCCCTCATAACTGAAAACTCCCCAAATCATTACTGATCTCTACCCATTTGTCGACTGAAGCATTCTTTTGGTTCTTTCCTCAAGTCATGCCAATAGTGTTTGTAACCATCGGGACCATCAAGGTTAAATTTCTTTTCATCAGAAAATATAATTTGTTTCCACTCATCATTCCATGACATGACAAGACATTTTTAGCCCATTTTAATCTTTCTTCTCGATGGCAATTCAATAACTTTGGTTTTTTCTTCAATTTCATAAATTTCGTATTAATATTTAATTTAAGACTCTTCCAGACTGTTACATGTGAAGTTTTCTTGCTGTAACGTTTCAAAATTTAACGAATTGAAAGACCTTTGTTAGTTGCTAGTCGAAAAGTTTGTCTATTACGACATGCTGTCAAAATATTTTTTCTATCAGATCATTTTATTTTGCTTGAATAATCTTTTCTAATTATGGCATTATGAATTGCAGTTTTAGAACGGTTCATTAACCTCGCAACATCTCTTTCAGATTTACCAGAACCTTTATAAAATAAAAATTTTTCTCACTTCGCACTCCGATAATTCTGTACCTCGAGGCATCGTCAAATTAATCGTAGATAACACATTCAAAACCTAAGCCTTTACTTCTTAGGTGGTGCTTTTACGAAATACTGACGCATGCGCTTTATATTGAGTTTGATGTCATGTATAACATGGTAATTTTCTCAGGTGGTCTTATAATTTCTTAACACTCACAGTCTTTAATTTTTAGAAAAATGAATAAGTTTTAATGAAATTTAATTTAAATTTAAAAGTTGGAATTAGTATAGGATGCGTTTTCCTATCAATTTTAAATACACAACTAGAAATTTGCATATTGTGTTCTCTTCTTCAGAAATCACCAATACGCTTGTGGTCTTATAATTTCTTAATGCACTGTAATGATTTTTTTTTTACATCAGAACTTTTCAAAGTCTAAAAGGCTCTGATAAATTAAAAATGACATCTTAACCATTTAATTCACCTCTATTATGACAAAATCATTTGAGTAAGTTTTGAGTCTGCTGCCACTTTAACAGAAATGTACACTTAGCATTGTGCGAATTAGCAATTAACGATATTGTAATACATGTGACATGTTATATTTTAACTGGATATGAATTAAAGAAAAAAAAAAAAATCAAATTTTAAATTACCTACCACAAATAACATCAAGCGTGCATAATACAATTAAAGGCGCAATATCAATGTATTCTTTATC
Source organism: Salticus scenicus (assembly GCA_963930645.1). Classification (NCBI taxonomy): domain Eukaryota; kingdom Metazoa; phylum Arthropoda; class Arachnida; order Araneae; family Salticidae; genus Salticus; species Salticus scenicus. Next base: position 241,860,497 of record OZ005652.1, read on the forward strand.
GGAATCAGTTTTCAGTATTTGCACCAGTTGTAGAGACTGCTTGTTGAAGACGGGCATAAAATCTTCTAATATTCGGAAATGAAAAGAAGGCGTGAGAAGCTTTCGTCTGGTCTTCCATTTTTCTCCCGTGCTGGAAAAAAAAAAAAAAAAAAAAAGTCATTTTCAGATTTATTTTTATGTTCACTATTACTATTTTTGATTAATTAAAATTCAGATTATGTGTAAAAAAAAAAATCGCATTTGTATTACTAAATTGTTTTGTGCTTTAAATAAAATTGACGAATAACAATAATAACAACACTTTGTTCCTTTTCCTTTCATTTTAAACTGTACCTGAAATCATTAATTTTCATAGGCACTTATGGGAACTCAGCTTATATATATATATATTTATTTATTTATTATTATTATTATTATTATTATTTTCTTTTTTAGTGGGATAATGAATATAAGAAGAATGTACAGAAGCTCAAGAATACTGTGTGTCGGAGAACACAAGTACATCATTTCTGAAAAGCTGAAGTTCTAAAATCATCGTTTCTTTTTATAGAAGACTTTACCATTCTTCCATCAGGAAAACCTTGCATTTGGTGCACAAACTTTGTTCTATATGTTTCTTGCAGCTATAGACACAGTGCTTTTTTTTTTTTTTTTTTTTTTTTTTAATATTCTTTTCGTACCACTATTTACAAAAAATCAAATTTGTAATATATTTTCGCGGGTAAATCCGTACATTAACTGCATAAATTTATTATAAATTTTATGTTATGGAAAAAATGGGGGAAAAATAAAAGCCGCCTGTAGCAGAACTGTACTGAGAAATGTCATTTGAAATCCAATCATTCGAATACATATATTCATATATACATAATGCAACAGTATTTATATAAAGAAACTATAAATTTCGGCATAATTACTAAATGTCAATTAAATTAAATTTTTAATGGATTTAATATTTATAAGAGGTCTCGTTTCATACAAACAAGGCAGGTTTTTTCAAGCAATACCACTTTCCTATTCATTTATCCTAACTGGTTATTCCTGTGATCATGGATAACATATTTCATGAATAATTTCGTTCGAAAAAAGGAAGATTTAGATTGCATATTTTTTTCAGTTCCGTACAGGAAACAAGAAGTACATTCAAATCTGTTATTCTCATTACAAAATTGTAAATAGTATATTACATAATATGAGTTACACTCTTTAAAAATCACCCTAGAAAATTTAAAATGTTGCAAGACTTCTTACTTCTATTACTCACATGAAACAGAAAAACCATTGTTTTTGAAAAAGCCCGGCTCAGACAGAAATATATGTCAAATGGAAACTACAGTAGAACCTCGATTATCCGAAGTAATTGGGAGCGAACTTACTTCGGATAATCGAAATTTTCGGATAATCGAGAATTCATCAATAATCATCTAAAATATTTATCAGCACTCGTAGTTTGGAAAGGATGGCTTGCATACAAAAGGAATGCGGGAAAAAAAAAAAAAAAAATCTTTAAAAATACATGTTTGTTAAGAGAAAATTTTGGATGATAGTAGAAAATGAAAAAAAAAAGTAAAGAAGAAACCGACTTCGGTTAACGGAGAGTTTTGGTTAATCGAGGTGAGTTTCGGTTAATCGAGGTTCGGATAATCGAGGTTCTACTGTACTTCTATAACTACTTTCAGCTGTTTTTAAAGTACGTTTATATATACTGTACTTGTTATCTTATTCCTAACTCTGCAATCTGTCTTTACAGTATTGAAATGCAGTGTAATAAGAAAGTGGCGTGGCCATACTAGGTTATTTATATCAATTAATAATCATTTTTATTAATATTTGAGTGCATAACCACATAACCACATTTTATTATTTCCGAATTACATAACAATTATATTTTTTACTTTCTCTTACACATATACGTATATGTTAGAGAAAATATTGTTTTGGGCTTGAATTTTTGGAGTTTTTTAGTCAAACTTGGTATTATAAATGTGTATAATATAGGGATGCTGCGTTAAACTTTTCGTTGAGATTAAGCAAATAGTTCATGTACAGGGACAGCCAAGAGAATTCAAATACATTACGTCTATGGGGAAAATTGCAGGTAAGAAGAGTTTAACATCTATAGACTGCACAAAACCAAATGAAAAGAACATATATTTTCTATATACCTAAAAACATGTTTCATGTTATGACCGATTGTTCAGTGGTAGAAATATATCAGGTGCAAAATAACATTCATCTTTGTTAACTAATATTTAATGACTTATTTACATGTAACTTACAACTATATACATATACTAGAAGTTAACATATTTAGGGTCTCCTATTTAGACCCTTCCATTCCATACCAGATGCCTGCCACACACTAACTAAAAACAGTACATGTATCGCCGTGTCTTGACACACGGCGACCCCTAGTGGAGAGAATCCCGTAACACTCCCCACCGAACTCACATGAGTTCACCATCAATTTCCAAAAAAAATTTACAATAATAACATAATCAATTATTAAATCCACGTATTGAAAAATAATTTGAACATCTAAATTACTATCAGTTAAAAATAAGAAAGATATAATGTTAAACAGAAATTTACAAATAATATTCAAACTATCTAAATAAAATTTTCAGTAATCAAAATAAATTCAGTAATCAATTCAGCAATCAAATTCAGTAATCAATCAATATATACATAAATAATAATCAACATTATACATAAGATAACAACTTTTACTTATTCAGTTTATTATTAAGGATTAATTTATAAATTATATACAAGTTGAACTGAGCGCTTAATGTTACCTTTAGGGGTTTTGATAAGAAGAGAACGAATTTTACCATCTCGTCCTGGAAATACATTTATAATTCCACCCATCATCCATATGTTTCTAGGATAGCGCTCATCATTAATTAAAACCACATCATTTACCTTGAATGATGAGATCTTACCTGGTTGTGGAGATATATAAGCAGATCTAAGATTAAGCAAATACTCTTTTCTCCACCTGTTCCAAAAATGAGTTAAAAGAGTTTGCTGATATTTATATCTTTTTACCAAGGAATTTCTGCCTACAATTAATTCGTCTTTTTTAACCTTAGTTACTGGTAAATAAATTAATCTTTTTTCAACTAGAAAGTGAGAAGGAGTGAGTGGGGAAGGTTCTGATGGCTCACTATACAGATACGTAATAGGTCTAGAATTAATCATTGACTCAATTTCTAAAAAAACTGTTTCCAATTCCTTAAGAGAAAGAGAAGATTTACCAATAATTTTCTTTAAGCAAGTTTTAATTGTACGTATCTGCCTTTCCCAGAAGCCTCACCACCAAGGACTCCTTTCAATGATAAATTTCCATTCTATACGTTTAGAGGCAAACAAGTTTTTTACCTCAGGGTTATCAATTTGACTCCACAATTTTTTCAGTTCACCTTTTGCCCTTTTAAAGGCTTTAGCATTATCAGAATATATAAATGAACATAAACCTCTACGAGAAATAAAACGTCTTAAACCTAATAAAAATGAATCTGTACTCATATCAACAACTAATTCCAAATGTACAGCTCTTGTAACTGCACAGGTAAAAATGAGTAATTAACAGTTTTTAGAGTCAATAGTAAAAAAGGGTCCAGCAAAGTCTATACCAGAAACATCAAAAGGGGGATGTTCCTGAATTCTGGCAGGAGGTAGAGGAGCTACCACCTGATTACCAGCTTTCACTGAAAAACGTCTACAGATCAAACAGTTTTTTAGGACTCTTTTTACGAACTGTCTACATTTAAGAATCCAGAATCGTTCTCTTAGGTGAGTTAAAGTAGCATCTACACCCAAATAGCCTATATTTATATGAGCATCAAAGATGAGTAATTCAACGAATTTATCATTGTTAGGAAGCAGCAGGGGATGTTTGGCCTGCTCATCATTACTTGAAAATTGCAAGCTTCCTTTCAAACACGAAAAGTTATTTCGGTTAAGTTCGTAATTCAAATTGTAAATTCGTGAATTTTTATTTACAGTACCCTGGGAGAGAAGTTGCTGAATTTCACTCCCAAAATGCTCATGTTGAATTGTCTTGATCCAAGAGTCAAAAGCTTCCTTAAGTTCCGAAGTACATATAGGTCCCCGGCATTTGGTGCCGTGACCAGGATTGGCATTGTGGGCAAACCTTTTTACCCAAGCTGTTACGCGCAAAAGTCGAGAAAGGTTAGTGTATTTATTTACTTCAATAATATTTAAGAGAGAATAATGATTAGTAGAACAGACAGTATTTACTGCTACACCTCGTAGCTCTTCAGAAATTAATTGTTCAACATTACTGTCATCTGGTTGGCGGATGGAAATTGGATCAGGCCATAAGTGAACGGGTTGAGACAACCAATGAGGGCCCGTCCACCACAAGGAACTCGAAATAATATTTTTCGCTGATTCTTCTCTAGTAGGGAGATCTGCAGGGTTCTCTGATCCACTACAAAAATTCCAGCATTCAGGAAGGGAAAGTGATTGCACTTGAGCCACTCTGTTGTCTACAAATGGTTTCCAAACCTTGGATGAATTTTTTAACCAGTGAAGAACAATTTTTGAGTCACTCCAGAAATGTATTTTTTGAGTAATGGCTGGAAAAATGCTCTGAATGTAATTTCCTAAACGAGCACCTACAAGTGCTGCCATTAATTCTAATCTGGCTGAGGTTAAACTTTTTAGAGGGGCAACTTTACTTTTTGAAATCACAAAACTTATGTTAATTTTTCCTTCACTTGTTAAATATCGAAAATACGCTACAGCTCCATACGCTTTAGGACTGGCGTCAACAAAAACATGAAGCGATATTTCATTAACATTTTCCATTGAAAAAAGTTTACGTTCGATGCTAAAATTTTCTATTTCGGAAAGCTCAGAACACCATGATCTCCACTTTTTTTCTAAGTCATATGGTAAGTTTTCATCCCATAGTAGACCTCTTTCCCACAATTCTTGAATAAGAATTTTAACTCTTATTATAAATGGACTAATTAGTCCACAAGGATCGAATATCTTAGAAATTATTCTCAATACATGTCGTTTGGTGATTCCAAATTTCAAGGAATCCCCATCATCCCTTAAATCCAATTTAATTTTATCCTTACTTGCATCCCACTTTAATCCCAAAAATCATTCTCCTTGGTCGAAATCCATATTTTCTCATACACATTTTCACGCCAAAGTTGTTTCAACCCATCACAATTAGTTTTTAATTTCCTGAGTTTAAATCCAGCAGCGCGTAATATTTCTATTGCCAAAGAGGTTAACTCATAAGCATCCTGCGCAGTTTTAGCTCCACTGTACAAGTCGTCAACATATAAAGAATTTAACATTTCATAACAATTAGGATAATCATCTTTATATTTCCCTATGCGAAATTTCAAAACGCAAGCTAGCGCAAATGGAGACGTACCCATCGTTACGTCTCCATCGTTACGTCTCCTTAGAATCGTTAACCTAAAGGGTAAACGATTAAGTTGAAGTGTCTGTACCGGATTATCGGGCTTGTCCGGAAACCACAAAAATTTTAGATATTCTCTATCCTCTTCCGCAATTTCAATCATAAGGAAAGCTTTCTCTAGATCTCCGCAAAATTCAACTTGATTTTCCCGAAATTTAAGTATAACATCCAATAAATTTGGATATAGATTAACTCCCGATTCAAGAGAATCATTTAAAGAATTTTTACTTTCGTTTGCTTTAGAGCTGCAATCATAAACCATCCGAACGCGAGTAGTTTCTTTATCATCCCTTATTACTGCTCTGTGGGGCATATAATAACCTGAATTCATATCCTCGTCAGTACATTTTCCTACAATATTACATTTCAGTTGATCCGATACAATTTCCTTATACTGATCAAAAATTTCAGGATTTTTATCCAATTTAATTTTTAATGAATTGAAACGTTTGCTCGCGACCTCATAATTAGAGTCTAATTCTAACGGGGGTCCTGTGTTATCTTTCCACATTAATCTACACACATACCGTTCCCCATTAAATTTTAAAGAATCCTCAAAGTCCTTAATTAACTGATTATCCTTTTCCGATAGATTTTGGTTTCATTCGGAAATTCTTCAATTTCCCAAAATAATCTTAAATCGTTTAAAATAGCATTATTTACAATAATAATGTTTTCAGATCAACTACTTTCAATATCGTCTGATCCAATAATCAGCCATCCAAATGCACTATTCAAAGCTGACAAATGTTTATTTATAGGTACCCTTTCCCCATAAATTAATTCCCAGCAAACATCGGCCCCTAAGAGGATGTTAATATTGTTATCCGAGCTATCTGAATCAGCCAACTCCAAATTCCGTCTCTGCATTAAATCTTTTGTTTTTGTATCAGGATATTTCACAGTAGCGCCCGTTATAGTGCGAGAAACAAACAATTCCTGGGTTTTTTGAAAAGAAGAATTTGTACTTTCCAGTGTTACTTCAACAACTCGATAAATTTTATCCGTTGGGCATTTCATTCCGAAAGAATAAACTGATAAAGTTTCATTACGAATGGTTTTTAATTTTAAATCATTCGCTAATTTTTCACTAATAAATGATCTCGAACTTCCACAATCAAACATTATCTTGATAAGCAAGATTTATTTTCCGATTTAGCAATAACAGTGCAAGTTTGCAAATAAACATTTTTAGAACAGTTTGTATTTACATTACATTGAGAAATAGAAGAAATAACTTCAGAAACATTAGAGTTATCCCGTTCATTTTTGTTTTCATTATAATTTAAACTACGTGAATTTTTACAATTTTCTTTATTGCGCTCTACCGAGAAATTCGAGGGTTTATAATTTTTTCTAGAAACTGACTCGTGATGAAATCTAGAAAAACAAATTTTACAAACAACACCTGACCTACATACTTTGCTTATGTGTTTCGGTTTAAAATATAACCAACACCGAGATTCAGACTTAAGTTTGTTTATTTTCTGTTCTATATCTAATTTTCTACAATTTACAGAATCATGAGAAGTTAAGTCGCAAAAAATACATGAATTTTTTATTTGTGTGGGTAATGTTGCTGCGGTTGGTATATTTTTATGTTTAGAAAAGTTTTTTTGATATGTTTGTCCGGTTTGATAACCCTGAAAAGCGGAACGCTTAGTTTCATTATCCTTAAAAGAATTTGTTACGGTTTCACAAATTTCACGCGATTCCACTTCATTTCTTAAAATCGTCTTTATTTCTGAAACTTCGCAATTAATTTCCTTATTTCTTTTTCTATGAAAATCTAAAACCAAATCTTGGGGTAGTAATTTAAGAAGTAAGGGGTTTAATAAATGACCGTATGATCCTTCAGTAACATTTAACGAGCGTAAATTCCTTATATTTATCTCTATCTCATCATATAATTTACGCAATCCTTTAATGTGTGATGAATTCTTCACTGGTTCTAAATTAAGTAATTTAGACATGTATGGATTAATAATAAAGTCAGTACGTCCGTAACGTTGTTTTAAAAGTTCTAAACAAGAATCATAATTCTTTTCATTCAACTCAAATCCAGCAACAACATTATAAGCAAGGGGAGTAAGCAAACCTTTTAAATATTGAAATTTTTCAATTTTACTCAGGAATTCGTTCGACCCTATCGCATTATCAAAACAATTTAGGAATTCCATGAAATTTGAAACACCAGAACAAGAAAATCGTAGAACGTCTAACTGTGGTAATTTTAATGCTGAAAAATTATGTTCTGTACAGCTTGATGTACTTTCATTAATACTTTGATTTTGCTGTTTCTTGTTTATTTCTTTAATTTTGATTTAAGTTTAATTTTAATAGTAATAATTTTGTCTTCATATTCCTCTGATTGAGTTATTTCACTTTTAAATTTTACTGGATCATTAATGATCCCCTATTTCATCATCATACTCTTTCAATAATTTAGATTTGATATCTAAAATTTCTAATAACTCATTTAAAGAATCAAAAGTTTCGTTTTCAAAATCTAATGCTTGTACTTTTTTAATTAATTTAGTAATACTCGCTCTTACAGAGCTTCTCTTTTCAATACATTTAGTTAACTTATCCATTATTAATTTTAAAACAGCTTACCTCCAATTAAGTTATCCAAATAAAAATATACAACAACAAAATGTGGATTACTTCCATTTTCATAAACCACATCTTATTTTCGTTGATCTATCATCAGTGACTCATTACTTTTATTTCAGTAGATAATTTTTTTCTTTTTTTATCATTAGCGTTACGACAGAAGAGAAACTTTTTGTTTCCAATAAACCATTTTCGCGAGCCGTATGCACCAAATATGACCGATAGTTCAGTGGTAGGGAAATATATCAGGTGCAAAATAACATTCATCTCTCTTAACTAAGATTTAATGACTTATTTACATGTAATTTACAACTATATACATATTCTAGAAGTTAACATATTTAGGGTCTCCTATTTAGACCCTTCCATTCCACACCAGATGCCTGCCACACACTAACTAAAAACAGTACATGTATCGCCGTGTCTTGACACACGGCGACCCCTAGTGGAGAGAATTCCGTAACATATGTAGAATATAGTTTGAAAATCATTCACTGTTCGTTTACAAGGCTACACAAAAGAACTGGATTATAGCTCGACAATACTTGAAAATTGATGTAAGTGTATTTCAGGTTGTGTCATGTGTTATTAATACATGATTATATTTATATGCACCATGTAGTAGGTAAATAACCTTCAGAAGATACACAGGACTGCTAATAATTAAGCCATAACATTCTTTTTTATTGTTTGTGGAAGTGCTTTACTATAATATTTTACTATGTCCAGGAAAACTGCTCAGGAATTGAAATTAATTCTCATAGCCATATGACATATAATGTATTTTTTTAAAGCTATCCATCACTTTTTTTTTTTTTTTTTTGTATATTTACACTTTTTTACAACAATAATTAAAATAAGGTCAGGATGTTTTATTAACTTTGTAAACTGGTACTTTAAAATATGATTTACTTTTTTATAATATTGTTTTATCTAGCAAAAACATTACAAATTATAACAAAATTAAATAGAGGAAATAGCTCTTCACTATTTCTTCAGAAATTCTAGCTGCAGGTAAGTAACATTTTCATGTGTTAATGTTTTAATTTCTGTATTCTTATGAATCATTTTATTTATTCGGTTAATTTTAATTTTCGTACTGTTGCTTCATAAAGATTATAATCACCCTTTTTTACTGTTCTTAATTAAAAAAAAAATGTACCTTAGAGGTAAAGAACACATGTTAATTTTGTGAAAAGAGCACCATGTCCTTTATGTGCATTTTTAGATTTATACAGAGGCATTAAGTACTAACATACAGTTACTATAAAGAAAAAAAGACAGTGTAAAGAAAGAAAGATAGAAAGAAAAAAAAAAATGTTCATTTCCTTTATTTATGACATATATATGTCATTGCAGCACATCAAAGACATGGAGTTAACTTTTTTCACAGAATAGACATGGTGTCCTTTACCTCCGCAGTACAGAATTACTTCTTACCAAAAATTAATATAAGGTTATAAAGTAAAAAAAAAAAAAAACATAGATTTGATATTAACCTAAACGTATTTAGAAACAAAAAAGCCAGTCTTATTGGTAGTTAGCATGCAAATATTTATTATTGAATGATATCGTCTTGCAGAAATAAATTAGCTCTAGTGAGGTTTGTCGCAGAAAGAAAAAAAAAAAAAAAAAAAAAAAAAAAAATAATTCTGCCACAGGGCAGACAGATATTTTCTAAAACTGGCCAAATCGCGATCAGGACTTTCAAAACGGGGAAATCCATCGGAAACCGGAGGTCGAAAATCTTTACAAATCTAATACTTTCTTCCTATATATATAGATGAAAATAAAAATAGAAAATACTGTAGTATTTTAAACATGTAATAATATATTTTAACTATACCACTTTACCCCACGTGATAAAATACCCCATAGAAAAAATCATAAATTTAACAAACTTTCAGGTAAATAACTGTTCTTAGATGATTTATGGATCTTATTAAAAAAAAATATATATATATAATTTTACTATAGAAAAGTATACTAGAGAAATTTTAGAAAGCAACAATAGTTTTGGTTAATGTTGTCAATTTTAACGTTTCCTCTAAAAACTTTTTTGTGGAAATATTGTTTTTCCATCTAACAAATACAAAACAAAATTAAAAAAATTAAAAATACTGTTGTATTTTAAACATGTAGCGATATGTTTTAACTGTACCTATTTTCCCTCATCTGGCTTCCCACTTTTTTTTTTTTTTTTTTTTTTTTTTTTTTTTTTATAACTACGTTAAGTGTTTTATGGTTGCATCTAGTTGGTAACCACACTAGAGGTTTGCACGTTCCGAAACTTTGAGGCCCGGGCCCGGCCCGGACAAAAAACGATAAAATCAGGCCCTATCCGGCCCAGCCCGATTCAAAAATATATATAAAAAAATGCATGCCTTTCTATGAAAAAGATTTTTAGTATGTGTTTTGCAGAGGTTTTATATAACGAAACAATAGAATCTTCTTTAGCAAAACTGCTGAACTTTTACAAAATAATATATATAAACAAAAGTTCATTATTACAGACGTACAGAAGGCACAAAGACAGACAGAAAATCAAATCGAAAATATTAGCACTCACCAAACAATATAGGACGGTACTTAAAATAGTTATTACTACTAAACATGCACGTTCAATCATTTCCTCTTAAGTAACGTAATGTATACGAATCTTTCATGTGATCGGGTAAACAAAATTTTAACGATAATCCAACCATATTCCATAGTAAAGAGGCTTTTGTACATGCTAAAAATGCTACTTTCATTCAGTGCACTGGAGAAAAGAAAAAGGAGTTTAGAGAAAAAGTTACAGCGGCAGGATTTTTATAGCCTTCATACCACTTAAACTCTCCAGACCATAGGGCACAAAGCCCTAGTAAGGTATCTAATTTCTTTTGTTTGAACATGCGCGCAAACTGGTAGTGACATGCATACTATTTTGAATAGGAAGCATTTAATATTACTTGAATTAAAATATATTAATTTCGAGAGATGCTAAAAATATTTGCGGAAAATCAGATCGCAAACAGACAGACTGGTAAGCAATTAAATTGAAGTTACAGACATTTTTTAACAAAATAAAATTTTATGTGATATACCAGCCTGTAAAATTATGTGAAATAAATGAATGAAGAAACATTTTATCGTTTTCCTTTTCCGTTGATTAACGATGAAACCAGAAAAATATTCGGGCCGACAGGGCCCGGAAAAAATTTCATTCAGGCCCGGCCCGGCCCGAGTATACACAAAAAAAATTGAGCCCGAGCCCGGCCCGAGTATACACAAAAAAATTGAGCCCGAGCCCGGCCCGGCCCGAGCTTGCAAAAAAAATTTAAGTCCGGGCCCGGCCCGGCCCGAGCTTGCAAAAAAAAATTTAAGTCCGGGCCCGGCCCAGCCCAAGAACAGATTGAAAAATTTGGCCTGAACCCGGCCTGTGCAGACCTCTAAACCACACTACCACAGTAATAATATGCACAATATAACTATTTTCAAAACAATTTTTAACAGTTGTTTAAAGTATTTTGGAAATATTCAAACAAGTGCTACCTCTCTCTTACCTACCACCTTAAATTGTTATAAATAAAATCTGTTTTCATAGCAGTTCAGGGTATAACAGTCTACTGTGAGTGTTTATTCCTTTAAAATCTAGGGGGCGTTTCTCCTGCTCGCTCTGCTCACCAACCTCCGAGGTAGGCTTTACCCCTTCCCCGATTAGCTTCAGTCATTAACTCCTGCAGGGCTCTACCCGCCTATTCGGAGTTTTTCCTTTCATGGAATAGAAATATTAATCATACATAACTCAAGACAAAAGCATTAAAAATATATGAGTCATTTATTTAGCCTTTTATTGCTTTTTTTTTTTTTTTTTTTTTTAATTTAGATGACACAGTACATTATCTCACCTTGTAAGTAATCCAGTTCCGAGCCATTTGTGTAGAAAGGTATATTCGTAAGATTTTTCAATGGAAACATTGCTGCTCAGTATAACCTAAACAAGAAATGATTATAAACAACAACGACAAAAAATTTTCAATGTTTTCTGAAAGAATAATATCCAATACTAGTCCCAATAAAATGTAGCAAAATGAATATTAAATGATGACAAAACTTCGTCAGCAAATACTATTAATTTCAAAAATTGTTTCAAGTCAAAGAGAAAAAAAGAGTAAATAAATAAAAATAAAAATAACACAACCCTTCAAAAGATATCCTGCTGTAATCTTTTCTCTCTTGGTTATCCATTTTTTTTTTTCTTCCTGATGAAGAGATCGTACTTAATTATTTTGACTTGTAAACGATTGACGTACTTTTTAAACTTTATCACTTTAGTTCATATATCTGTCAACGCTGTATCTTCACCCATAGAAAGAATTTGATCCAATCTACAAATATGTTTTGTTGAGGTTATTTTGTTGTTTTAAATCAAATCGTCATTAGACGTAAAAATCGGTTTTTCTTTACGACAACACAATACAAGATAGATTGTTAATAAATTTATAAAATTTCTTAGCATTTGCTCGTACACTCCTGCTCAGAAGTTTAGCAAAAAATGCAAACGACGATCTTTTTTTTTTTTTTTTTTTTCAATTAAAAAACTTATTTCTCGATGAAATGTTTTCAAACATTGGGTATTTAAAGAACTGTGTCTTCCTCATGTTTTTCAGCGAAGATTGGTTTAAGACAACATTTAAGGGGCCGGTAACAAATTGAGCAAAATCAATAATGCTTGTGATGGCCCCGTATCATTAAATGAACGAAACTCACTGACTGTTTTTCAAAAAAAAAAAAAAAAAAAAAAAAAAATTGAACTCAAGACCTTGAAATACGAAAATAAGGTGAAAACTCCGTATCGAAAATTTTTTACAGAATATAATATTCCATTAACTACCGTAGTCGGGTAATAGTATTTTTGACGAAGGGTCGTATTTTATTTCGATCTGAAACATTTGTTGCGAGATTTTGCATTTTATGGTGTTTATTCAAAGTTTTGTACTTATTACCATTGTTTCCAGATTGAGAGAAATTTCTATTCGATATCCACCACTTAATTTTTATTGCAATGGTTGTGTAATCATTTCGAAGGCATCTTACAAAGAAGTCCTCAAAGTTATTGGGCAACCGTTACAATTAAAAAAAATCCCTTTTCGGCAAACTTGAAGGCAAAGGTAGATTTCTTTACGTTAATGTTACAAAAGTAAAGAAATATTACATATGCATTTAACACATACTTATCCAATGGCTTTGTTACACGCATTATTTGACACGCATTATTTACGTCGCTATTCTATTTTTAAGAAATTGGATTATCAACTATTACTATTCATTCTGCTTAAAATTTTAGGCTAGATTTCTTGGTCAGTAAATGTTTCAATTTTTTAAATTCCAAGCTCATGATCATTCAACAAATAGAAACCATAAAGATATTTCAATTTGTTGACAAAACTTGCGACTTAGCAAGGAAATTTGTGATTTGGCGGCAAAATTTGATAGTTGACGACGAAATTTTTGACTTGGCGACGGAATTAGTTATTTGATGAAAAAATTCAGCGTGCTTGGCGATGAAAAATGGCAGCTTTGGCGTCGTTATATTTTCTTCCCACGCAAAAACCTCATATCTCTTCTCAGACCAATATCTTGTTTCCACAAGATAAAAAGTCAAAGGAAGCTGTAACGCACAGACTAAGGAATTACCTAGACCTGGCAAGACGACTATCTGGTATGGGGGAAAAGTGAAGTAACTGAGGTGCTTCTACTAATATGGCTGCTTAGTTACAGTTGAGACTTCCCTTTTAGAACCGTCTTGCCGGGTCTAGTTTAGGCTGACCAGATCATAATAGAGAAGCGTTAAAAAATGCTACAATTATCCAATTACGGATACATTTTTTCATTCTTAATAAATAAGGACTAAAAATAAATTATTATTGATTAATAATTTACTTTCTACGATTTTTTAAAACTTAGGTAGGTATGTAGGATGGGTTTAATGTTGCACTATAGTACTGCGTTATGGGTAATTGACGATGGTCTGGGACGCACCGCTAGGAGTGGTCCAGAGACATGCCATCGCAATTTTGATCCTCCACGGAGGGGATGGCTCCCTCACTTCGGTGACTCCCAGAGGTATAATTTTGATGGGAACATGGAGGACGTTGTAGCCACGACGGATTTTACTTGCAACAGTCACCATTAGTGTACACGGCGGTCTTTTGCTGGCTCGAGTATCGAACCCGCAATCTTCCAATTACGAGCTCGGCAGTTCAAAATAGTTTCAGAAGTAGTTTTATTTGACATATATTTTTGTGTGAGAGGGGCCAGCCCCCCTTTTGAAGCAGGCGGGTCTAGTTTATTCCTGTTTTTGCTCTTCCTAATCACTGAGCTGAAGAACAACTGGAGGAAATGCTAGACTGGTTTTCGCGTGCCGATTTTTGAAGGTTTGTCTTCCGAGCGTTGCATGGCAAAACGCATTTGATATATTTATATTTCAAAGTAAAATTGTGTAAAGGTTGTCTGTTCGAACAACCATATGCTAAGCATGACATTACAATTTTAAATTTTAATTCTTGAAAGATTATAATAGTAATAGACGACCCGACAAATGTTGCTTGCCATGCAAGGCAGGCGAACGATTGCAGAAAAACTGGCACGCACGAACACTGTGTAAAAGTGTTGGAAGCATTTTCTCCAGTTGTTCTTCAGCTCAGTGTTCCTAATATGGCTGCTCGGTTACAGTTGAGGCTTCACTTTTAGAACCGTCTTGCCTAGTCTAGTGATTCCTTAGTCTGTGTTCAGATCAGTGGTCTGTGGTTTTGCTTGTACCAATATGGCGGCTCGGTTACAGTTGAGACTTCACTTTTAGAACCGCCTGGCCGGGTCTAAGTGTTTCCTTAGTCTGTGCTGTAACGTATTACTCTAAATTTCAATCGTAAGTTTAAATTCTTGCGTAAACCGGTGTTCTAAACTATTCACCAAAAACGATATTTATACCAAGACTAACGCATGGTTTTAATTTTATATTTTTAAATGATTAATTAAAGCTGTTACCATGGTTTTTATATTTTCAGCTATCTTTTTTATTATCGTTTGTACGTGACGTAAACATCAGATTATAACTTTAAAGCTAAAGAAAAAGTCGGCTTCATTACAATTGACGAAAAATCACATTTTATCTTGTAACTTTTAAGCAATTGAAGTTATTGAAAAAGTTTAAGTACAAAAATTGCCCTTTAGGGTAAGGCGGTAATTCGCCTAATTTGAATTATTTTCCTATTTTCAATATTAAAGAAATTATGGACAAATGAAAATTTCCACCCCCCCCCACCATTTCCACCCCCTTTGAGCTGGATACCCCATCTACGAACTCGACCGAGATTTTTACTGTCCTGACAACATATCCTCAGCTGGTTAAATTTAAATAAAAATTACTCCAGTTATCGTGTTCACAACTTAACATGGGAAAAAGCGTTATACATATATATATATATATATATACCTATATATATATATATATATAAACTTTTGAACGGAGGGTGGTTTTGGGTTCTAGGGGTCATGATCGGTGAAGATATGAAGAAATTTAGATCTCCTATAAGGAATCTACCTAAAAAGCGGAGGGCTTGTTGCATTTGCTTTGTATTGCTATGCGGGCTTTGTTTTTCCATTGGAATTTTGGTTTCTTCTTTTTTGGGTTGTCGACTATTCTTGAAATTCTGGTCAGGCTATTGGGCACATTGTGGTCAATCAGTGAATTTCATTGTTGCTTCGTGGTTTCATTGTTGTTCATCTGTTTTGGAATTTCGCTTTTTTGGATCCATGTGGCTCCTGTTCTGGTCTTGGCGGGCTGGGGGAGTGTTGCCGGCGTGGAACTGGTTTGGCCCCACATGCGAGTCGCGGGTCTTGCCGCCTACCTCCTTTCTTCCGTTTTTGGGTTTCTTGGATTGTTTTTTCATGTATTTTGCTGTGGTTTATGGTTTTGAGTTGGGATTTGTTGTGTTGGTTTGTTGAGTCGTTTGTTTTGCAGGCTGTTGGTTGGTAAATCTGGATTCTTTAAATTTGTGTATTTCGTCCCCTGGAATTTTTTTTTTTTTTCATTTCTCTGAACTTATCAAAGAAATTTTTAATCTTATTGGTCATTGGTGTTTCAGTGGTCTCGTGTCTGTTGCTTGGCTTCTACTGTGCTTAATGGATCGTCGTTATTATATATACCTATATATATATACAAACTTTTGAACGGAGGGTGGTTTTGGGTTCTAGGAGTCATGATCGGTGAAGATATGAAGAAAATTTCCAGAAGTCGTGTCATGAGAACCATTGCAATAGGTAGATATCCTGTAAAGAACATACCTAATTAAGTGGTGGATATTGAATAAAAAATAGTACCTCACCATAGTAATAAAAGAAGATTTTGTGAAGTGGTACTTTAGTGTAGTACTGGTACATAGAGGCCAAAAAAGATATTTGAGCTTCAAGAAAGTATTTAAAAAAGTATTCAGTTTTTGTGCTTCTTATATTTTTTGTAAGAAGATTCTTGAAGTAATATGAGAATTAAATATAACACGCGTGAAGATCAGGCCCGGATCTGGGGGGGGGGGGGGGGGGCGAGAGTGGGCACTTGCCCCGGGCGACGAAAACTGAGGGGCGGCAGCCACCAGGTCCAGCTAGTCTCGCTATTTGTACTATGCTGGACCCGGTTTCCAGACCATTTTCGTAGTACACTGCATCGTCTGTAATAAGCTCAGAGCAATCTAACGCCCTCCTCTCCTCTCCTCACACGAGATGTATGACCAAAACATAGTGAAAACCTGAAAACGTAATATTACTACTTATGAGCGCACGACGCACGCGAGTGAGTGAGCATTAAAATCTGAACGAGGACAATATACGTATCTTTGCGGGTGCGATAGGTGAGAGGTGGCATGGCAGCAGCAGTTCATTTATCCATGTAAAATGAAAAGTATAGGTGGAAAGCGATTCCTCGTCCTTCTATATTTGGCCACTAATCATTTCTTTCTCTGAGTCTCTACTAAAAATACTAGTTTATTATTAACTAGCCGCCTTCAGAGAAGCTGTTTCGCCATCCTTGAAAAATCCGACTGTATGAAACCCCCATTAGGTGGAGCCTGCGCCGCCTTTTTTCCGTTTCTGGACCTACAACAGCTTATTGACATATAGTGTAAATAGCTTTATTGAAAATTTTAATTGTAGTAAATTTCCGCTCGGTAGCGCCTGCGGCGCCCCCTTCCCGTTTCAGTATCTGAAACAGTCTGTTCGCTTATTACGTGAAAAACTCCTTCTTTGAAAATTCTAACTGTAGCTAAGTCCCGCTCGGTGGGGACTGCGCGCGCCTTATCCTCGTTTTAGAACTTACAACAGCTTGCTCGCTCATTGTGCAAATATCTTTGAAAACTTTAACTGTAGCAAATTTCTACTCTGTTACGACTAAAGCGCCCCTTTACGTTTCATGATTTGAAACAGTCTATTCGCTCACTGTGTAAAGGAACATTGAAAATTCTGATCTGGCAAATCCCTAACCCGGTGGGGCCTACGGTCTCTTAATCTACTCTCAAATAATGTAATCGTAATTGGTGATATTGAATTATTAAAAATATCAAAGCGCCATCTCGCGACAGAGATTTACAACAATTACTCTTCAATTCCAATTCAAATAACTTTTAAAATGATATATTACTTATGGAATTCTGTTAATTAGAAGCTGGGATAGAAAAGTAATATAAAGATTGTTATAAAAAGAATTGTCTGACTTTTCCGTGGTTTTCTCCGAAACTTGCTTAATTGAGGGCAAAATAACGTTGAAAATCCTTAATAAGAAATGTGAGTGGAGTATCGGAATTCGAAAATCTGCAAAATAAAAAATATATATGTTCAGGGTTTTCTGCGGTTTTCTCTGAAATTCCCGTACTGAATTTAATAGCTTATATCAATTTAAAAGCTCGCAATAAAATGACTGCAAAATATATTTCTAATGATACATTATAAGTAATTTAATCATAATTAGAAATGAATATATTGGAATAAAGATGTTCTATGTTTTCTGGGGTTTGTGCTGAAACTCTCGCACGGAATTTAATAGCTTATATCAGTTTAAAAATCTCCAATAATATATATTTCAAATGATGTATTATAAGTAATTTAATCATAATTAGAATTGGAGATATTGAAATTTTAAAATATTAAAGTGTCATCCGGAAGCAGAGATTTGGGATCTCTACTTTTTAATTCCAGTTCAAATAAGTTTTAAAATGTTATATTACTTATGAAATTATGTTAATTAGGAGCTGAGATACAAACATTAATAAATATAAACATTTCTATATAAAAATTTGTGTCTCACTTATCCGTGGTTTTCTCCAAAACTTGCCTTAGTCCGAGCTGTATATCGATCGTTAATAATCCTTAGCGCGAAATGTGAGCGGAAATTGGAATTCGAAATTCTGTAAAATATAAAAGAATAAAAACGTTCTAAGTTTTCTATAGTTTTCTTCTAAAGTTTTGGAGAATGTAAAATTTTCGAGAGATTTATTGATTTCATTGAAGTTCATGATAAAAGTGACGAATGCATGGCGAACATAATTTCTTAAAAGTTAGAGGACGATAAGTTATCCAATAGGGACTGTCATGGTCAGTTCTACGATAATTCAAATACGTCAGGAACGTACAGATGCGTCCAAGCCAGAATACTAATAATAATATAATAATAAATACGCTGCTTTTCACCGTGCATTGCCCATTTCCTTAAACTCGTTGGTATACATGCGTTCTTTCTGCTCCGTGGCTAAACGTTTATGTGGAGTTAGCTGTTCAAAGAATTTACAACTTTTTTGTTTCATCTAGTTTACGCTGTGATATTATGAAACAAGAACGAAAAATCACATGAGGTTCCCGTAGATTATTAACTTTCTAACTGCTGCATCCTTTAATCGTCAATGCACTTTTGCTACTTGGTCACACAGCCTTCAGACGGAATGGAAGAAAGACAGACACATAGACTAATTGAACTGATATTCACCCTTAAACATTGTTGTAAAGTGTTAAAAACGCTTAATACAAATGAAAAATGAAACACCAGCAGTATCCTGTTGTATAATGTATCTGAATATTTCAGTGTAGCTCTGTAAATCTTATCGCCAAACATTTCATATTCTGACAAAAAAAGAAAAAGAAAAACCCTCTTTTAGCATCTTAATAACGAATTTCAATTTAATTATAATTTGTGCAGTAAAAATCTCTATCATAAAACGCAAGGCAATGACATTCTTTTGAGTGTTCCTGTACACAAACCAGCTGCGCTACTAATACCATTTTAAATGGTATATTCTAAAAGATTTTTTTAAGAGTGATCATTTTAAAAAAAGTCTGAAGATATTTACAGACGCTGGTGGCGGTTAGAGGGACAGACAGATTGACTAATTCAAATCATAATCACTCTTAAGCGTTGATTAAAGTGGAAAATGCTAAAACAATGTGAAACTGCAATTGCAGCAAATTTCAATCATAATTCTTAATTTATCTGACTATTTTTGTGTGGTCTTTTTTTTTCCTAATGTTAATCATACTATATTTTATAGAAAACAATTTTTGTGCATAGGAATAATAAATATCTATTTCAATACGATTTGTGCAAAATAAATGTATTGAAATATGTTTATAGAAATATCTCTCATAGAACACAATGCTTTGGAATTCTTTCGTGTGTCACTGCACACAAACTAATGGTGGTATTTATTTCATTTTCAATGGGGAACATTCCATAGTAAACCTGAATAACATATAATCAGTTTCAGAGAATTCCATGAATATTTACCGGAGATAGAGCGCAGATAGACAAATCTATGCCATAAATCATTTTCAATGTTGTTACAAAGTATTAAAAACACACAAAGAATAACGTCAAAGGGTCAGACATGCTGGTCTACGAAAGGAGGAGCTGTTATCGGTTTGAAAATAAGCCTAAATAAATTTGTGATGCTTCAATGGAGCTAAGATGGGGACAAATCACCAAGGAAAATTCAGAAAAAAAAAAAAAAAAAAAAAGTCTACGAAATGAGGCCAGGAATTTTAAATTTATTTTATACTTAGTCATATAGAATCATGTTTTGAAAGTGTTCAACTGTGTCGGTAAAGGAATACAAAAAACTGACAACTGATATTCTTTTAACGAGATCAGTTGCTTTTATGGAAGAGTTGGACAATACATTAAAAGATTTCGTAATACTGGATTTGATAAATGGTTTAAAAAAGCTACTGCCGTTGCCGAGTTGATGTCATAGATACAGCCATTAACCCTAACAAGGGTGCTGTTGGCATAATGAAAACGCAAATTTTAATTCTCAAATGCAAAAACTGACCCCGGATTTTTTTTTTTTTTTTTTTTTTTTAATAAAACTTTGCTTTTACAACTTAGTGGAATAACTTCATTTATTTTCTTTCTTCTAATATTGTTGGTGAATTCTGGTGGCTTTTCATTTTAAATTGGAAATTTTTCATTCCCCTCAAAGAGTTAAAAAACGTAGAGTACCGAAAGGAAAAGATGCCTGGCGAATTAGTCGACGACTAGTTGCAGTGGCAGACACTTGAAACAGAAATACTACAACCAACAAATGCTATATTAGATCGAATTTTAGTCGAAATTAATCACAGACTTGACAATGCGAGGAAAATAAATTATTATTTTGTATTTTTGACTGACGAAGCATTGATAAAAATGACTATAACAGATTTTTTAAAAATATATAGACTCAATTTGGCTCTTAAATATGTCAAGGGCTTGAATTCACAAAAACGCTTTTCCGAACATGAAGTTTTCAAAGAACAAAGACCACTTTTATCGAAAAATATTTATGAATTACAACCTGTTTATTTATTGGAAGTTATATGTAAAAACAATTTGCTGAATGCATTTTCTAACATAAGCATAGTTTTCAGAATTTACGCAACTCTGCCTACAACTTCCGTTTCATGTAAAAGAAGCTTCAGAACAATGAAACTCATTAAAGATAACGTTCCACAATGTCCCAAAAGCACTTTTCGGAATTGGCAATATTTTCGACTCACAAAAAAACATTCAAAAGGTGTCTTCTTCAAAAAATATTGAAAAAAAAAATATGTGATTCTACTGTTCATAAAACACAAGAAAGTGAAAACATTATCGGCTGAAATGAATTACAGTGATCGCCTAACAGTGTGAAATCGCTAAATATGCTTAATTTTGGTAATTTTTTGTGGTCGCTGTAATTCATTTCAGCAGATAATTTTTCCACTTTCTGGTGTTCTATGAAGAGTAGAATCACATATATTTTTTTCAATATTTTTTGAAGACGACACCTTTTGAATGTTTCCTTGTGAGAGTGAAATAGCCAACAATCTCAATTATGACATTTTAAATGAAATAAAGTCGAGGAAAATAAACCTTTAGAATTACGTATAATTTTATAACTAAAATAAATAATTTTGTAAAAGTCTCAGTATTTTATTTGTTAAAAAAAATTTGCTTAGAGGGCGGCAAATTGGAAGTCTGCACCCCCCTTTTAAAAATGTAGATCCGGTACTGGTGAAGATCGTGAAAAATACCAAGTAAAAACAGTCTATAAAATCCTTTCTGAAACAAAATGGCTACATGCAGAGCCTAGTGCTTTATAGGGAGATTATAAGTGAAATGTTTTGGACATTTCTTTCATTAATTTGATTGTTACGTCTTTTTAGCTAATGATACTTTAAAGTACCGTCAGTAGATAGAGGCTAAGTTAATAAAACATGCACAAATATCCTAAAGCGGTTTTATTTAGTTTAGTTAATTAATTAATTATTATTATTATTATTACTTTTTTTTTTTTTTTCTTTTTTGCATATCTGATTATTGATTAATATATTTTTCTAGCTTTACATTTGTAATTAGCAAAAAATTTAAACAGGTATTATACTAAGGATTTAAAATAATCTAATGAGTTTAAAATAGATATCATTTTAAATGATGAAGGAAGAAATTTCACAAACCTATCTTCGCAGTTTTATTTGTTAAGAGACTGATTTCATACTGTCCGGTTTACTTTCGTGAAATTTTGTACTAAGATCGATTCATTTCAAAAAGTTGTGTGGGCGAACGTCCTCTAAATAACTGGAAATAGAATTTTTTTTTTTTTTTTTTTAGTAAGTTCAAATACAGTACTTCTTATCTGATATCTTAAACTGTAATAAGCTACCATTTTAGTATTAAAAAACAGTTTGTGAGTATTACAACAGATTATTTTAAATCTTCTTTATTATTATTTACTATAGTTGCTTTTATTGGCCAGTTGGTTCGCAAACCCTGAAAATTCTTGCCGCAGCAAACTCCCACTCGGTGGGTATGCAACCCTTTTGAAGATTGCTAAACTAATTTCAAAAACGGTTATCAGACAGATACCTGATTATAAATATGTAAAAAAAAAAAAAAAAAAAAAAAATAGCTGTTTTAATTTTCGAGAAATGTTTTGTTTAAAACATCATATGTTAACCTCATTAAATTCAAATTGATTAAATAGATAATTTTGAAAGTAAACACTATAAACCGTAAAAAAAATCTCGACTGTTTTCATGTCAAAATAATAGAACGACCCTTCATCACGTTAAAACTAAGCTCGAGTGCGTGTTCAAAGCAGCGAGTTCCATTCGTGCCTACTAAGATATTTAAAGGGACTTCTGCATATGGCTACCTCTGAGATATCATTTCTTTAATTTCGGAGTGATGTTGCTACCTACCGAAGAGAAAAGTAACCAAAGCGGGGTTCTAACCAAAGGTGGGGAGAAGGGGGTGGGCTACCCCGGATCTCTGGTCATGAGGGGCCTCCGAAGAAAATTAACCTTTAACTATAGGTATTTAAACTTGAAAACTTCTTCACACACCCTAAAACTAATGAAAGCAGTACCGGTTTCGAAAGGATGCAGCTTTTCTTCTTCAGGTGCAAAAAGAAAGGCGACGTCCTGAAACTTTACACCTGAAGAAGAAAGGCCACTTCCTTTCGAAACCGGTACTGCTTTCATTAATTTTAGGGTGTGTGAAGTAGTAGTGTGAGTATTATACGATACATATAGTCTATAATCTTTACAAAAAAATTTACTCAAATGTAAGGTGAATTGATAATTTAGTGGAATTCTTTCAATTTCTCAAAACATCATTTCTAATAACAGCTTGCAAAAATAATGAAATCTAAAGCAGTTGCCTATTCAAATACTGTTTATGCTCTTGGAAGGTTTTTTTTTTTTTTTTTTTTTTTTTTTTTCTTTTTTTAAGTTTTCCACAGTTCCTTGGCTGTTTTACTATGTAGATTATCGGCAACGAAATTGACTGTCCGAATAACTACTCGCTAACGGCGAGTAAATCGAGCATTTCCTCACCGCTGATGCCGAGTTCCTCATTTTATTAAAGGAATTGAAGGAACAGAGCATTCAAATTTTAGTTTTCTATGTCAAGAGTTCATAATGATAAAATAATTATTGACCAATGCCCAAACCACCATGAGAAACGAACCATATAGATATTCAGTAACAGAAAATTTTTTAAACAATATATTGTATTTTCATCAAAAAATGATACTTAAAAAGCCCTAGACTGCTTAAATATGTATTACTTCTTAACTACGAAATAAAACTAGTATGTTGTGGCCACCACAAGACTTTCTTCTACATTTTCCTATAAAAATTCATTAAGTGCAAATAATTTATTAAAATTATTTAACATGATGAATGCAGATGATTTTCATCTTAGAGAAAACTAACACTAAATATCCAAAGAATGACAGTTTTATTGTCTATAAATAACATCTTAAAAAAGGCGCTTGTATAATGGTTATCTCACATATCAAGTTTCGTACAGTTATATATGCCATACAAACTGAGATATAGCCTTCCCGTTATCATGGAAATTTCCAGTATAACAGCGCCATCTATTGGCCTACAAGCATCCAACTTAAATCAGCATAATGTCTCAAAATGGCCTTCTCACATATCAAGTTTTGTTTGATTATACGCAATAGAACCAGAGAACTTTTTCCTTAAATTGCAGAAATCGCTGTGTAGCAGCGCCACCCATTGAGCGGTTGACACCAAAAATTAATAGGCACTAATTTATGTCAAGGTGCATCTACATATAAATTTATATGCAATTCTGTGCAGTAGTTTCTGATATATAGCCTTCCTTTAAATTGCGAAAATCGCTGTATAGCAGCGCCACCTGTTGGCCGATAACCATTCAAACTGAATCAGCATAATATCTCATAATGATCTTCTTACATATCAAGCTTTGTTTGATTATACACAATAGAACATGAGATAAAGCCTCCCCTTAAACTGCGGAAATCGCTATACAGCAGCGCCACCTGTTGACCGGTTGACACGAAAAGTTGATAGGCACTAATTTAGGTGAAGGTGCATCTACATATAAATTTATATACAATTCTGAGCAGTAGTTCCGGAGATACAGTTGCCACAAAACTTTTGTCACACACACACAGAGACAGACAGACATTTTCTAAAAATGGTAAAATTGTGTTCTAGACTTCTGAAAACGTGTAAATTCGTCGAAAATCGGAAGTCGAAAATTTTTACGAATCCAATATTTTCTTTTATTGAATATAAAGAAAGTAAAAATAAATTAAATTAAAAACTATCACAACGTAAAACATAGCACAAAATTAAAAATCGAAAATAGAGCTTCTTTCACAATCAGATCTTGAAAAGATGCACAAGTTTACATCATTTGCCGGATCTAGGTCATCACTTTCTATACACAGGAAAATTTATTACATTAGTAGAGATTATTTATTAAACTCTATACGTAGAAAATTTTGGAGAAAATATATCACTGTTTGCAGTGAAATGTACCGACGGAAAATCATTGTAAACATTTAATGACTATGAATTCCTTCAATGAATTTATTATCTATGAATTGCAAAAAACTCACGACAATTGTTTTGTGACGAAATAACAGCACAACCTTTATGAGAGTCAAAGAAATTAGGCAACAGTGCAGCATTAAAGCAGTAACGAACCTTCGTTTATCTAAAAACATTAAAAAAAAAAAAAAAATTACAAAATAATAACATTCGTACTTCAGCTATTTCTGCCTTGAATACGGAGACAATTGGCATAAGGCCGAACCAAAAGCAGAAAAGTCCCTGTGGTTGGTGCAAAACAGCGGTGCCAATGATGCGTTCTGCAATATCTGGAAAAGATTAAGAAGTTATATAATATGTTATACACTAACGAAAATGCAGTACATTGCAGAATTATTACTGATATTTTAACGTAATACAGTTATGTCGAATTTAAAAAACTGAGATTTTACTATCGTTAGAACTTTTGAGGCTCCTGGAATCTATATAACTACGTTTTTTAGCAGTTCAGTCTCTATTCTATTTGTCTGTATGTTTGTTTTCAGTGTATTTCAAAAACATATAACAGCAGAAAGCTCAAATTCGGTTTTCAAAATCTATGTCATATGAAGATATTTCCTGAAACATTTTACTACATATTCATAGCTGCCAATATTTTAATTTATTCCGGAGTACTTTTAGCCCCGCCTTTAATTCGCACCACTTTATTTATAGAAAAATTTTCTCCAATATATAACGTCAATAAAATAAGATAAATTTATTTTTAAAAATAAAGGCGGGGCCAAAAATACCCAGGAATAAATTAAAATATTGGCAGCTATGCATATTTTTCCAAACAGAAAAAAAAAAAAAAAAAAAAAAAAAAAAAAAAACGAAGTTCCCTTAAAAAATAATTCAATCATTTCAAAATTTCGCATGCAAATTTTTGTATGCGAAGTATGCAAATGGTTAAATTTTCAAATCTAATTAATGTTAATTCTGGTCATAGCGCGCATTTCTACTGCGCAATACACATGGCATAAAACCGGTAACAGCTACGGAAGGTTTAACGTTTATCATTGTTCTAGATATACAACGAAGAGGTTCTCTGGAAACAAAACGAATAATGCCATTACGATGTTCTCGAAGACCTTATCGACAACTGAATAACAAACTGAGCAATAGGTCGTCCCTTTTATCATACGGACACTGTTGTTCGTAGATGCTAGCAGCAAAGGTAGTTGCAAGGAATTTATGAACGAAATGAAGGCTCTGGAAAGCCAAGGTGCACAAATGCGAGGCAACATCGGATGATCGTGCGCCAGGCCCAACTGACCCTATAATCTGATCAAGATAAACTGCTACCAGAAGTAAACAAACGAATTACCAAGGTATTCTATTTTTGTGTGTTTCCTGTGGAAATGGAGAGTTTGTTATTCGTAAGAAAAATGTGTTAAGATTAATTAATTAAACAATCCCCCTCTAAACAAAAAAGAGCTCGTTGACAGATAAAACTATTCCACCACGTCTTCAAACATTTGTAAATTACAAAACATACAGCATTGAAATACCCACTAAACTAAGAAAAAGTCGTTGAGGTAACAAAAAAAAAAAAAAAAAAAAAAAAAAGAGGTGGGAAAATGCTAACAAAAGAAGTGGAGGAATGGGCGACTTTATTGGCTGACGCCGACAGAAACAGTGACATTACCCATGTTGCCAAATAACATATGATTTTGTTTACTTTCGGTATCAGTTTAAGTTGAACAGACAGGTCATCATTGTCCGCTATAAAGGGCTACAGCCTCTTCCATACCACCTGTGGATCCTTCCATCATCTCAAGGCGCTAGGCGGAGGTAGGGTTACTCATATACCGACCTTTAAGACATCTGTTTTTAAATCCTCAACATCGGCGAAGTAGTCTGCAGGGGTGTCGTAGCCGATAATCATAGTTGCACAGTGTTCATCGATGAAGCCTGCTTTTCTCTTGGAGCAGATGACCATCGCATTCGTGTATGGAGGATCTGGGTCCAGCGACGCCCCTTGTTTTACAGAGACATACAGCTATTATTTCTGGTGTGATGGTGCGGGGTGCTGTTTCCTACGACAGCAGGTTCCTTCTAATCAGGCTACGTACAACTTTAACAGCACAATGACATGTTGATTCCTACTTGCAACCAGTAGCATTTTTATTCATGGTACGTAATCCTGGGACTAGTTTTCAATAAGATAATGTCAGGTCCCACACAGTTCGCATATCTATGGACTGCCTCCGTTCAATTAATACTCTTCCTTTAGGCACCAAAGTCACGAGATTATAACCC
The DNA here is from genome assembly GCA_963930645.1 of Salticus scenicus. Lineage (NCBI taxonomy): Eukaryota > Metazoa > Arthropoda > Arachnida > Araneae > Salticidae > Salticus > Salticus scenicus. The sequence continues at coordinate 241,887,759 of OZ005652.1, forward strand.
ATCAAAAATGTCTTGGACATGGTAGGCCACCAGATTCGAATACTCCAAAATGTCACAGATCCGGAACAAAAATTGATGAATGCTTGTCAGAATGTATAGCAGAATGACGTTATGGAATCTTTATGACTTTTTTATCTAGGCGTACTGAAACGTATTACTTTTTATCTGATATATTTGCATGCATCGCTGCGAGGGGCGGTTTCAGCAACTACTGATTTTAATCCAAGAGGTGGCTGCAAAAGATTGACCTTATAAGGTGTAAAGCTCATTTTTTTTTTTTTTTTTTTCTATAGAAAGAATTCATTTTTACAATGAAGCTCTGATAGGGTTGCCTGGTCAAATCCGTCAAGTTTAAGAGAAACAACCTCACTTCCGCGGTCAAAAATTTCATGGTTTATGGACCCCACAAGTGTAAAGATAAAACCGGTGCTAAAATGTAGAGATTAATGTGCTCTTGAAAATGTCATAGCGTTGCCTGGTCAAAACCGTCAAGAATCAGAGGTTGACTAGAAAATAGGGGTCAAATTTAAGCGATTTTCGAACCTTACAAGTGTAAAGATGAAACTGGTTTTAAAATGTAGAGAATAATATGCTCTTTAAAATGGTATAGGGTTGCCTGGTCAAAGCCGTCAAGAAACAGAGGTTGCCTCGAAAATAAGGGGCGAATTATAGCGATTTATATACCCCACAAGTGTAAAGATGAAACCGGACCTAAACTGTAGGATTAATATGCTCTTTAAAATGGTATAGGGTTGCCTGGTCAAAACCATCAAGAATCAGAGGTTGCCTCGAAAATAGGGGTCAAATTTAACCGATTTTCTAACTTTACTAGTGTAAAGATGAAACCGGTTCTAAAATATAGAGAATAATATGCTCTTTAAAATGGTATAGGAATGCCTGGTCAAAGCCGTCAAGAAACAGCAGTTGCCACGAAAATAGGGAACGTATTTTACGATTTCTTTACCCAACAAGTGTAAAGATGAAACCGGTTCTAAAATATAGAGAATAATATGCTCTTTAAAATGGTATAGGAATGCCTGGTCAAAGCCGTCAAGAAACAGCAGTTGCCACGAAAATAGGGAACGTATTTTACGATTTCTTTACCCAACAAGTGTAAAGATGAAACCGGTTCTAAAATATAGAGAATAATATGCTCTTTAAAATGGTATAGGGTTGCCTGGTCAAAGCCGTCAAGAAACAGCTGTTACCACGAAAATTGGGACGTATTTTACGATTTATTTACCCAACAAGTGCAAAGATGAAACCGGTGCTAAAATGTAGAGATTAATATGCTCTTTAAAATTGCATAGGGTTGCCTAGCCAAAACCGTCAAGAATTAAAAAAAAAAATGCAAAATCTTTGAAAAAGTTAATTGTAATTTAGAGATGATACGATTGAAAGTGATAATGCGATGTAATAGATGTACCAATATATTCGAAAACAGAAATAAAAGCATAAATTAAAACGATACATGGTGTCTCAGTTTATTAATATCTTTCACGAGTAATTGAAATGTGTTCATATTTTAGCTAGCAGATCCCAGATTTTTTTTCTTTTTTTTTCAAGCCTTCGGGTCTAATGCAAGCAAAAAAAAAAAAAAAAAAAACTTACATAAACGGCAACACCATCTAGATTTCCTTCATAAATTTTCTAATAAAAAAGACTTAGATCTTTTTTTAAATATTATATATAAAATTATATTTTTATGATATTTTACAAAGCATTTATTTATTTACTCATAAAAATTAGTTAACTCATTAACCGTCAACACTAAAAGTAATGATATTTTTCTAATTACAAACAGTAATACTCATTATTTTAATCATATATGACATAAATTTAAAATATAATTATTAAAAATAGTCTTATCTTACTAAATACAGGGTGTTGTATTTGTACAATTTCAGTGGAATAAGAGTATAGAATGAACATAAAATAAAATGTTTACGGAAATTTCCTTGAGGGAGCATAAAACAGCGAAAACTGAAGATGACTTCAAAAGTAATTGTTTTATTATGAATTTTTTTTTTTTTTTACAAGTTATGTAAATTTATTAAAATATGAAGATTTTCAAAAGTTTTGGATTGATTAGTGCTTCAAGTTTGAAATTTATTTTTAAATATAAAATTATTTTTCAGATGAAATTCTTTTGTAACAAAATAAACATCTATCTTTTCCCTACTTAAAAACAATACATAACATAAAATATCTTTTTTTTTTTTTTTTTTTTTTTTTTGTTAACTGTTAAACGCAATTATATCTGGTGTTGCTTGAACACAACACCAGCGAAAAATTGGTCAAGATAATCATAAAATACTTACTTCATCAGTTTGAAGATAGGACAGAAACTCCTTCTTGTACTTTTCTTTTAACACAGTGAACCTTTTGTAACAATTCTTATGATAAGCATTATCTTCAGTAACATCGAAAAATACGGCATCTCCATACTTAAACTTTTTCTTTTCACGAAGCATTTTTCATGGTAATACATTTTTTAACTGTAGTGTCTGTAAAATTAACTATATTATCAGTGCCTCCACAAAGAAAGCACTTCGACATTTTGTACAAAATTTAAACCTTGTGAAGAATTATTTAAAATCTGATTTATTTAACTATGTGTTACATGATTATTCTTCGATCACATTTCTTGAGACCATGGAAGCTTCCGTGGAAGCGCTGATTCAACGAGTCCACTGTTAAAATAGGGAAGAAAATCATCTGATTCAAAGTTTGGTCGTTTGGGTGGGTTTTACGTCGCACTAGTGCTGCGCAATGGAAAATCGACGATGGTCTGGGACTCCCCCCTACAGATGGTACGGAGACATGCCATCACAACTTTGATCCCACACTATCTTATTCAGAGAAAATAAGCGATAAGACAGTGTCAAATTACTGCATGTTTAATAACATGTTTGGGATTCTACCATTAGTTTCATACTTAAATTATGAGACGCGGCCGTGTCTCCGTGACGCAGAAAAGCTCAAACGAAGCTTGCCTGCGACACTATATATTGTTGCGTACTTGGGGGTTCGTGAGTTGTCTGAGAATGAAAGGCCAAACGTACAAAAATTCAGTAATTTATTCACAGGAAGTTCCAGAAAAATACAGGTCAATAAACCAATTATCAGCTTCAATTCAAGCACTAACCACAGCTTAAACAACAGCTGTCAATAGCAAATCCACAGTACAAACTGTATAGCAATAACACTTGAAGCAAGTCTCTCTCAAAGAGGCTTAAGAGCAATGCAAGCACTAGCGAAGCTGGCTGAGATCTGAACTGAACTGACTGCCTTGGCGAGAGAGCGCTTCTCATATACTGTTCCATGGAACCCAGATTTTTCGAGAAAACTCTAGAAAGTGGTCAACCAATCAACTTACAGCTTCCATATTTGGTATATCCCATATAAGGATTTTCTCGCCAAGGTCGCCAAAAAAATCGCCAAGGTGGGAAAAAGTCGCCAAATTTGGCGCCAAATCCATTACCTGCCTTATTGGGGCTTTTTAATGCGTTTTTAAGGGAAAATAAGGCTATTTCAACGCTAAAATGACTAGAAATGGACAAAATTAGCACTTTATCAACTTACTAAGCCTCTTTGAAAGAATTTATACGAAAATAAACACAATTATTTACAATTTTGTAACACTGCCCCCCTCCCAAGGACTGCACGTCCCGGGCAGTGCAACCCTTGGTTAAGAGGCGAAACTAACCAAATTTACACAATCTCAAATACAAAACTAAGTTACTTATAACGACAAAATAGAAACAAAAATCAAGTGAGAAATATTTACAAAATTCACAAATATGTACAAGCATCTATATACAAATATTTACATTACGCATGCGCAAATTTTACCAGTATTTACATTTTTAATTTTAATATTACCGTTACTTGTGGTACTTGGCTAGTCTATTATAGTGCACCACTTTCGGTTTTGATGAAGGTGTTTTAGTGATCCGCACCACTATATCATTTAGCCTTTTTAAGACTGTGTATGGTCCGTCCCAGTTGCACTGTAACTTGGGAGAGAGTCCTTTGCGTCGAACAGGATTCCACAACCAGACCTTCTCTCCTTCCTGGAACTCATATTGTGTAGCCTTTAGATCGTACCTTGTCTTCATTTTCTCCGTTGCCATGTTAATCCGCTCCCGAGCAAAGTTGTGTACGTCCTCAAATCGTGCCTGGAGATCTTGGATGTACTCCTCGGGCGATGAAGGCGCATCGGGTGGACAACCAAACAGGAGATCACATGGGAGACGAAGTTCACGTCCAAAGAGCATCTGGGCTGGAGTATAGCCGGTGGTTTCATGGACAGCACTTCGATAAGCCAACAGGAACAATGGCAACTTCAAGTCCCAATCTTGCTGGTTCCTTGATACTAGAAGAGAGAGGTTATTCAGGATGGTACGATTGAATCTCTCGACCATGCCGTCCGACTGGGGATGTAAAGGTGTTGTCCGGGTTTTGTCTATGCCGAGTAGTTGACACAGTCCTTTGAAAACATCAGAGGTAAAGTTCCTACCTTGGTCGGTATGAAGTTGTAGGGGCGTGCCGTACCTTGACACCCATTGCTGCACTAGGACCTCTGCGACTGTGCATGCCTCTTGATTGGGAATGGGATATGCCTCAGGCCACTTGGTGAAATAGTCCATCACGACGAGGATGTATTTATTTCCACTGGAGGTCCGTGGCAAAGGACCCAAGATGTCGATTGCAATCCGTTCAAATGGTGCTCCCACGTTATACCGTTGCAGTCTTCCTCGACTTCGTTTCTGCGGGCCTTTATGTGCCGCACAAGCATCACAGGATTTACACCATTTCTCCACATCCTCCTTTGCCTTGCACCAGTAGAAGCGTTTCCGAACTTTCTGCAGAGTCTTCATTACCCCAAAATGGCCTCCGGTAGAGCTACTATGCAGTTGTTCTAAAACAGCTGGAATTTTTGATCTTGGTAATAAAATCTGCCATCTGAAGCTTTTCCCATCATCAGATTCCCACTTTCTGTATAATACGCCATTTCTGATAGGAAGAGAGTCCCAAAGTGCCCAATAACTTTTCGTAATGGGACTAAATCTGGAAATGTCCTGCCAGGTAGGTCTGTTGCTGGTCGTCTCCTTCAGTTGTAATATTGGTTTTATGTCAGGATCTTCCAACTGGGCTTTTCTAAGTTCTTCGTCACTCCATGGATCGGGATCTTGTTCTGGTGGTGTTGAGGTAGTAACTTGGCAGGCCACCGGATTTATCGGCAGGTATTTCTGTTCGGCTCTTGAGCAGTACTTGCAGACTTCCGAGCAGGGCTTCCGGGACAAGGCATCTGCATTACCATGTAGAGTCCCTTTACGATGACGTATCTCGACGTCATATTCCTGGAGGCGTTGTATCCACCTGGCAATCTGTCCTTCCGGGTTCTTGAACTGGAGCAACCACGTTAAGGATGCATGGTCAGTCCGGAGCAGGAATCTTCTGCCATAGAGGTAATGATGGAAATGTTCTATGGCTTTTATGATGGCGAGTAGCTCTTTCCTGGTGGTACAGTAATTTCGCTCCGGTTTAGACAGGCATTTACTCCAATAGGCAATGACATGTTCTTGACCATCAATTTCCTGCGACAGAACAGCACCGACACTCTCATGGCTGGCATCTGTATCAAGTATGAACTGTCTGTCGGGCTGTGGATATGTCAAGATAGGCGATGATGTTAAGGCATCTTTAAGTCGCTTGAACGCTTTTTCACATTCATCCGTCCACAGGAACTTCTGTTTGGCTTCCGTCAGCTTGTGCAGTGGTCTGGCAATATTTGAGAAACCCTTGACAAACTTCCTGTAGTAAGTGCATAACCCCAGGAAACTTCGTAGTTGGTGTATATTTTCAGGGCGACTCCAGTCCTCGACTGCAGAGATCTTCTCAGGATCAGTTCTCACACCTTCGGCAGAGATGATATGGCCGAGGTAGCTCACTTCACGACGGAACAAGTTACACTTGCCTGGATTCAATTTGAGGTTAGCCATTCTGAGTTTCTCCAGCACCTTTCGGACGTTTCGTAGATGGTCTTCAAAGGTGCGCCCCACAATGATAATATCATCCAAATACACCAGACAGGCTTCATAGGAAAGTCCTTTTAGCACTGTCTCCATCAGGCGTTCAAAGGTGGCAGGAGCATTACATAATCCGAACGGCATAACTTTAAATTGCCACAGTCCTTGTCCCGTGGTGAATGCAGACTTTTCACGATCATCAGGATGTAATTCTACTTGCCAGTAACCGCTCTTCAGATCCAACGTGGAGAACCATTTATTGCCAGCAAGTGTGTCTAATGTGTCGTCAATTCTGGGAAGAGGGTAACTGTCTTTCTTCGTGATGTCATTCAAACGACGATAATCCACTCAAAATCTTGTTGAACCATCCTTTTTCCGCACCAGTACTATGGGAGAGGCCCAAGGACTCGTTGATGGCTCGATGACGTCATTGTGCTGCATTTCATTTAGAAGTTCAGTGACCTCTTCCTGTTTAGCAAAAGGAAGTCTTCTTGGATGTTGTTTGATTGGAGGATGATTTCCTGTATCAATTCTGTGCTGGGTGATGTTCGTTCGCCCGACGTCTTCAGGTGTTCGAGAAAAAAGGTCTTTAAATTCTTGGAGTAGCTTCTCCGCAGCACATCTCTGTTCCTTTCCTAACTCTGCATTCTTGAGTAATTCCGTTATTAATTGTTCAGAAGACTTGGATTCAGTTGATTGCGTGGGGCGGTTGATGCATGTTACAGGAGTGCAGGCTGCTAACACCTCATCCTTCTTCACTGTTCGGACCTTATCGCTGATGTTTGCGACTCTCACAGGAATAGTACTCTTTGAGAGATCAACTAGAGATGACGCTACCAGAACTCCTCTTGGGCTATTGCCTGTATCCGGGTATTCAATCAGTCCATAGCGGAAGTATTGCTTTGTGGCAGGTGTTCCTGAAACTATTTTCTCTATCAATCCAGATCTTAACTCATTCATCTCAGCAGTGAGACCTTCTAGAAATTTCTTCATTTCTTGTTCCATAGCCCTCGTTATCACCATTCACAGACAATCCCGCTCCTGACACCAGAAATGTTGCGTACTTGGGGGTTCGTGAGTTGTCTGAGAATGAAAGGCCAAACGTACAAAAATTCAGTAATTTATTCACAGGAAGTTCCAGAAAAATACAGGTCAATAACCAATTATCAGCTTCAATTCAAGCAGTAACCACAGCTTAAACAACAGCTGTCAATAGCAAATCCACAGTACAAACTGTATAGTAATAACACTTGAAGCAAGTCTCTCTCAAAGAGGCTTAAGAGCAATGCAAGCACTAGCGAAGCTGGCTGAGATCTGAACTGAACTGACTGCCTTGGCGAGAGAGCGCTTCTTATATACTGTTCCATGGAACCCAGATTTTTCGAGAAAACTCTAGAAAGTGGTCAACCAATCAACTTACAGCTTCCATATTTGGTATATCCCATATAAGGATTTTCTCGGCAAGGTCGCCAAAAAAAATCGCCAAGGTGGGAAAAAGTCGCCAAATTTGGCGCCAAATCCATTACCTGCATTATTGGGGCTTTTTAATGCGTTTTTAAGGGAAAATAAGGCTATTTCAACGCTAAAATGACTAGAAATGGACAAAATTAGCACTTTATCAACTTACTAAGCCTCTTTGAAAGAATTTATACGAAAACAAACACAATTATTTACAATTTTGTAACAATATACAGCTAATTTAACAACAAAGGTATTTGGAAACGCCGTCATTTAATATCTCAGTAAATAGGAAATATTTTGATCTGATGTTTTCAGAATAATCTTTTATCGTCTGCCTGATGCTATCCTGAAAGTTTCACACTTCAACATTCTATATATTTTGAGATCTGGAATTGCAATTTAAGACTTCAAAGGGAAAATTGTAATGGTGTAACTTTTTTTTCTCGATAACGGCTCGGACAAATTTAATGAAATTGATGTATGACATTAATTTCTTTTGTCTGAGAAGCATGACGTGTCCCGTTTTACCCAACAACTCTTATTTTTTATATATTTCACTTCGAAAATGGAACTATATTACCGCGCGGATTACACTCTTTTCTTTCGCATCGCTCAAAAGAAAAGAATATAATCCGGTTTGGAATGTTCGCGGACGCATACAGACTTCGCTTTCGTTTGAAATATTCAAGCTCAGATAGGTAATTTGTCTCCATCTATCGGCAGTTAGTGTCAAAAATAAACTAACAAAAATAAAATATCTTTCTTTCTTTAATATATATATATATATTAAATGAGTTATTTATTTAGGTATTTGTATTTTTTATACTATTTCCTTATAAAAAAATATTCATTCAATTCACATTGTTTTCAAGTTGATACGTTGTTAACTTTCAAAATTGGTTTTATTTTAAAAAGTGATTGCAACAACAAAACTTCTTTACTTTCATAAAAATGATAGATAATATCATAACATAATCATATGCAAATATTTATAATTTTTTTAAAAAATAAATTGATAAATCACTTAAACTATGGATAGAAAAAATCCTGAAAAAAAAAAAAATATATATATAATAATTAATTGATTAATTTGCTAATTAAATTTCTATAATATAGTGTGTAAATGAAATATTTTACAAAGATTATAATAATTATAATTCCTTGTTATTTATTGTATTTTACTTTTATAAAATAATATTATAAAAAAAAAAAAAAAAAATCGGTTACCAAACACGTAAAAGCATTGGAAAAACTCTGAAAACAGAATTAAAATTAGTAAAATAAGTAATAAAATAAAATAAAGTAAAATACATCTTTATTTCACTTTAATTTAAGACCATGATATAGTTTTAAAAATACTAATTAATTAATTTTTTTTCGCACTATAATACTTAATTTTACGAAATAATACATTTCTGCAAAGCCTAGTGGTAAAATAATTAAGAATTATTTAGTCTATTATTTTATAAATCATTTTGTTCATTAAATTTCTAGTAAAACACTACACTACTTAAATATTTACCAGTGTAAAAGTTTCACATTTTAAAGATTTTTGTACTTTTATTTATTTTTCTCTTTTAAATCAAATCTATACTTAAAAAATAATAGTTGTTTCTTTCTCTCTTAAATTTAACAGTAGGGAGGAGGTATGCATATAACAATAAAAGCTACTCTAGAAAAAAAAAAAAAAAAAATCCTCCTTAACTTGTATAGACTTATTTGTTACATATAATATTGATATAAAATGAAATTACCGTGCATCTGCAACCTTTAAATTAGAAATTAACAATACATTAAAAATTTTGTATTATTTTGCAAATTTTGTTTATTGCCTTCTCTTCATGTATTGCCTTTATTCAGATATTGCAGTTTATTGCCTTCCCTTAGTATATGTTTATTGTCTTCAGAACATCAGGTTTTTCCCCCCACAAAATGGGTATTTTTGAAATAGTGATTACTGGTACCAAACGGTACCGCTAGGTCTTCCCGGGTTAACCGATTTTAGAAAAGTGTGTTTCTTAAGTTCATACAAAATCTTGAAAAACAGTGTCGAATACGAATTATTCAATTTGTTTTTCTATATCCTGAAATGTTCGGAATTTCTAAAAACTGTGAAACACGTCTTCGACAATTTTTACAAGATTTTGTTTAGTTAAGAAGAAAACAAATATGTATGGTGGGGGAAGGGGGGTGAGGGTGGCACAAGGAGTCAGACATGAACAAATTTAAATTTTGTAAATGTGAAAATTGCGGGGAGGGGGAATCTTCTGTTACTTTGATGGAAAGACATTTTCAAAACAGCATTTTAACAAAAAATGTTTTTCTGTATAATTATTCGTTAGAAAAATATGAAAGAAAATTTTTCGTTTAAAGTCTTCCCCCGTGTCTCGAGAACACCTTAGAAATTCTAAAAACCTAAAAAAGGGGTGAGGGTTAATCAGTTTGAAGGATCATTGTTTGGTTTGAAATTTTTTGAAAAAAATTTGGAAATTTCGAAAACAAGGGGCAGCGAAAGGCGCATCTTTGAAATTTAAAACAAATGTAGTTCTTTTTTTTAGTTTGTCGGAAATGTCTTCTATAAACAATTTCTTAAAAAAAAAAAAAGAAAACAAATTGAAGCTGTATTGCGATAGGGGGAAGCAAACAGTAAAATTTAAAATAGGAGGGGAATTAGGGGAATAAGAGCTCATTTAAAGTTCTTACTTACAGACTCATATTTAATTTGCACGTTTTCTACAATTTAAAAAAATTCCGAGGTGTTTCCGATAGATTTGGGGAGGAAGATGGGACTTCTAGAAAAAAAAAAAAAAATTATAAGTTCCTTAAAAATGCCCCACCAGCGGCTGAGCGGATCTGCGCTCCCCGCACTCTTTGACCTAGCCGTTCCTTCAGTATTTTTCTCCGAAACTCGCTTAAATACGGGTTTCAAACCCTTAGAAAGACCTCATGGAGGCCATTCTACCTATAGGCCTAGGACCTAGGACCCTAGCGTAGTTAGTTGGCCTTAAAACCTACTACCAACCAACCTTAAAAAAGCATCACTGGAAATATTTTAAGTGATTGTATCTAGAAGATTTCTCGAAGTGCTAAAAAATCCTTATCATTTAAAATTTTAAAGTTAGATATCTTAGTACACTTTTTGCCCCCATAACCTAAATTTAGAAAATGAGGCAATGTCCAAAATCCCTTCACCACGTTTTAGAAAATTTTCAGGAATTCTAGCGTGATTACGAAATACTAGGAAGAATGTGAAAACTATGTACAGTATATTTAACCAGATCGAATAAAACTAGATTCAACAAAACATTTTCTAAAAAACGTTTTCCCGATTAAAATTTCAAAGTGGTCTAACTGATTGCCCCCCTCCTATTTTCCCCATCTAAATTAATTTTAAACCAAACAAAATCTCCCTCAAATTGATTAAGCATCTTTTTTAAAATTATCAGAGTTTCCAAAAGAGGATCTGAACCCCACCCCCAGGGTGTTATGTATTTTGGAATATTACTGTCAAATCCTTACAACATTTTACTTTATACATCTCCAATTAAAAAATAGCAAAATATTAATCTTTTGTTCATTCGATTGGACCATTTAAAAACTAGTGTTTAATTTTTCTTATCTAACCAAAATCTATACGGTGAATGGAGCTCTTTAGAAACTTATTCATAACACTTTTTTTACAAAAACTTTCGTACACAAATTATTTTTTGAACATATATTTTAAATGTTCTGTTGAACTATTTAAGAAATAGATGAACTGTTGAACCAAAGAAATTGAATATTAAATAAAATAAAATAAATTTCTCTCTCTCCTTTTTTTTTTTTTTTTTTTTTTTTTTTGTAGAAATTGCTTGTTATTTTTAAAATATACTATATTATGCCTTTGTAATGTTGTGTGTTTCCATCACACAACAAATATTCTTTCTTAAAGTTTTTTATTTATCATTTTTCATAAAATTCTAAAATTTCATTTAGTTTGTTATTTTGTTCGAGGTAAAATTTAATGTGGTATGACCTATGAAACTGCACTTTTTATACAGGGTTATAAACAAATTGCCATGCTCCTTTAATTCTACATTTTAATTATTAACCCCTAAAAAGTAATAATATCAATGCAAAAAACCCTTAACGGGTTAAAAGTTTGTGACGCAGCACTGTACTTTATGGTTATAAGAATTAGAAATACGGGTCTTAAAAATAATGATATCAAATTTTAAGTGACGCTGTATTTTGCTATTAATTAAAAAATACATAGTTTTCTTATTTGAATTTGCTCTTTTCTTCTATTTATATTTACAGTGTAAACGTTATTTTCAACATAAAGTAATATATAACATTTACTCACCGATACCTTTTCATTCACATCTCTTATAATATCAAAATATGTGTTTTAAAAGAAATGATATGAAATTCCAGCAACGCAGTGATGTTACACTAAATGATTTCTTTTTAAATTCCACTGCAATTATTTTGTTTTGCATATTAAAATATATTTGCACATTGAACTATTGCTGTTAATTTTCAAATACGCAGCCAAATAAATCACTTTCATGAAGTTTATATTATGTACTGAAATGTATTTATTTCAATGAATTATTTTATCTTTAAAAACAAAACATTGCAAAAAATTTAAATTTTATATTTTGATAATGATGAGATTACCACTTGAAACTTTTGAAAGAGTATTGGTATAGTATGTTTCAAAGTTTTCTGAAAGTTTTGAAATGAGCGTTTAAATTTAATAACAGCTTTATTTTTTTTCTTAATAGATGTAGTGTAGGTGCTATGTTGAAGTGAAGGACTTTTGGGGCTATAGCCTTTTACACAGAAATATATGTCAAATAAAACTGTTTCTAAAACTATTTTCACCTGCTTTTAAAATATTTCTATTCACAGTACTTATTATCTTATACTACACCATAATCTATAATATTTTTTTAGAGTATTCAAATGCAGAGTAAGAGAAAAATGTGTGTGCGTGTCACACCAACTTTACCAGATTGTTTTATATGCGAAAACATTAAATATCTAAATATACAAAACCTTTTGTTTTTTTAATTTATTGGTGTAATGACAGATAAAAATAATAATTATGAAAATGCAATGATTATGCATAATAATTTTTACAGTGATTATTGTAAATTCGTAAAATTCTTAACATAAACGGATTTATTTATTAGCGCTAAAAGTTTAAGATTAAAAATATTCTATACTTATAAGTTTAAAATAAATTTTATTAATAAATAATACTTTGAAATATTAAAATTAATCTTATCATAATTTTTATTTATGGATTATAATCAATTAATTACTAATTACTATGTTTAATATAAAATGATTACGATTGTAAAATTAATAAAATCAAATATAAAGACTTTATCTTATTTATACATTAACTATCGATAGATTATTTTAACCTTCTAAGTGTTAAAGGCTAAAAAAACAAAAACAGATTTTTTTCTTCTACTCTTTAACTACATTTCTTGCGACCATGGAAGCCTCTGCGCAAGTGCGGATTCAACGAGTCCACTAGTAAAATAGGTGACACAAGCTTTTCGTTGAGAGAAAATAAGTGATAAGGGAATACCGAATGACTGGATGTTTACTAAATTCAAACCTGTTGGTCAACTTGGAAACCCTCCAAGATTTTCGACTCGTCTTCACTGCTAGGCGTATGAAATGTGGTTACAATATAGATTTTTTTTGTTTGTTTGTTTATTTATGTAGGGGAAAAAAATATAATACAAATTTAAAAAGGAGATAAATTTATAAGAAAATTATAACTCTACAAATGAAAAGTTAGCATTGAATAAACTTTTCTTTGCTTTTCTACATGCTTAAACCACTAATGCCACTAAAGTCACTAATTCCACCCCTTCACCTAATTTGACAGTGATTGATGTAATCTGCACTTTCCTTGCAGAGATAAACCTTTCTCGTTTTGAACGTCTCGCACAAAGTATCGCCAAAGCCAACTCGCCAAACCCTCAAAAGAGTTGATGTTTTGTAATGGTGCCGGAAGAGACTCAAAAAGATTTTGGGTTCCGTCTGTGTGTCGGTTTGTCTCACGATAGAGTCCGCAAAAATTACGCCACTGACTTGATTTTGGTACACATTTTCATGAGCCCCACGAAATTAGCTGTATAGTTTTGGGTGTGTATTCCATTTGTAGTTCGTGTACAGGGACACGCCAAAGCTTTTCTTATTCTTACGGCCTATGGAAAGAATTTGTATGTACCGTGATAGCGGCCGCAAAAATCACGCTATTGACTTGCAATTTGGTACACATGTTTATGAGTCACACGGAAGTAGCTGTATAGTTTTGGGTGTGCATTCCATTTGCAGTTAGTGTACAGGGACACATCAAAATTTTTCTTATCATTATGATCTATGGGCAGAAGTTGTATGTACCGCGATTGCGACTGTAAAAATCACGCTATTGACTTGCAATTTGGTACACATATTTATGAGTCACACGGGATTAGCTGTATTGTTTTGGGTATCTATTACATTTGTAGTTCGTGTACAGGGACATGCCAAAGTGTTTCTTATTATTACGGCCTATGGGAAGAATTTGTATGTACCACGATAGCGGCCACAAAAATCCTCGGATTTACTTGCAAATTGGCACACACGTTCAAGCTCTGTATAAAAATATCTGTATAATTTTTTATGTCGATATTGTTTATGGATTGTGTACACGGACACGCCAAAATTCTTATCTTTACGGCATATGGGACGAATTTCGTTTAAATGCATTTTCACATCATATCTTTGCAATCAACAAAATGAAATTATCGTACGAATAGAAATGAAATTATCGTACGTATCGAATTAGAAATCTTGTTTTCGCGGAGTTTAAATTTAAAAGCGCCCAGTACTATTGCTTTTATCTTATAGTTATCGAAATAATACTTAAATTTATCATACTTTCAATTATATATATAATATATATAAACATTTTCTTTCATTTTAATTTTTTTTATGTAATTAAGTAGTAATATAAATATTTATATACTTACACACTCCTGGATGGTATTTTAAAGTTTTAGCTCTCCTGTATAAAGTAATGACCCAAGTAATATTTCCTATAAGAAATGTCGGCGGAGTTCCGGGTAATTTCTTCAAAGATTTGTAATGTTGCATTCTTCGCAAGTACGACATTACAACAGCAGCACATACTGCTACCATGATAGTCCATGCGATGTACGAAAATATCATTTTCTAAATCTATCTTATTCCGATAGAAATTTAAGGATATTTTAATAGAAATTTGATAAACTTTTTAATAAAAAAGTAAAAAAGGTTGAAATTTTAAAGTATTTCTTCAAGAATCCATGCAATCTTTCTAAAATAAAATAAGTTAGCAGCTCCGCATGATATTAAAGATAAACATATCAGATAACGGGGTTATTATTCCTTTTTCTTTTTCTTTTTAGTAGAGGGAGAGAATTGGGAGGAAAGAGGATGGATAAAGCGCCATCTCACAACAGTTTTTCAGTCGCTAGCCTTGAAGAGCAGTTAGCGTAATCATATCCGCTTATTTTTATTTATTTAGCTTGTAGACATGCAACCGTTGAAAAAAATGGATAGATTACCATCAAACAATGATTTCGTATTTCTAATACGTAATACGTAATTTTTTATGTTTAGCTGCGCTTGTAGACGTAAATTACGTCTGTGAGTCCAGAACGGGCCTCACCTGAGCTAGACGACTGCGTTTGGACCCAAACCAGTCCATTCTTCCCCTCACTCGAAAAGAAAAAAAAAAAAAAAATTAGAAAAAAAAGAATACTAACTTATATATTGAAACATAAAATAAGGCTAGCACATAATAAAAATAAATATAATGTTATTACTAATATATAAGTTATTACTAATCTATTTATTTATTTATCTATCTATCTATCTATCTATCTATCTATCTATATCTATCTATCTATCTATCTCTATATATATATATAGCTGGACGATATCAGAAATCAAATATCGCGATATATCGCCAAGTTAATATCGATATTAATGATATTATCGATATTTCTCAAGAAAAGGAAAATAGACATTTGCTACTTTTTAAAGATAAATGAACACCAATTTTAATGTATACAAGCGTGGATTGTTTTCAGTGTCCGGAGATGAGAGAAGTCATGTAAAGCCGCACCAGATTGTAAAACCGTGAGAAAAATGACGGCTTTGGGCTTTCTCACGGTTTTGTGAGGTCTAACTGCAATAGAGACAGTGCCCGGAGATGAGAGAAGTCGTATAGATCCACACCAGATTGTAAAAACGTGAGAAAAATGGCTGCTTTGGCCTTTTTCACGGTTTTGTGAGATCTAACTGAAACGTTTCTGGCTGCAATCTTTAAGAGACAGTGTCCGGAGATGAGAGAAGTCGTGTAGAGCCGCACCAGATTGTAAAAAACGTGAGAAAAATGGCGGCTTTGGGCTTTCTCACGGTTTTGTGAAGTCTGACTGCTATAGAGACAGTGCCCGGAGATGAGAGAAGTCGTGTAGAGCCACACCAGATTGTAAAAACGTGTGAAAAATGGCGGCTTTGGCCTTTCTCACGGTTTTGTGAGGTCTAACTGCAACGTTTCCGGATGCAATCTTTAAGAGACAGCGTCCAGAGATGAGAGAAGTCGTGTAGAGCCGCACCAGATTGTAAAACAATATACAGTATATAATTATTAACACTTCACATTAGCAAGTTAATTGTAGGATACATTATTTGTATCATACAAGGATGGAAAGCGTTCGCTGACGATGACGCGAGTTCAATGATTTTTGTTCACCCAAAAGTGCTCAACGCGCCTAAAGACGTTTTCACTTCAATAAATGAATGAATATGTAAGTAAATGTATTACTTTTATGTCAAAAAAAATATATAAATGTACAAACATTTTTTTTTTTTTAATAATTAAAACACAATTGAAAAAAAAAAAAAAAAAAAACAGTGCTAAAGAAATGGAACCGCTTCAGCATAGCCCTTTGCAAAATTTAAATTTGGTACCGAAGTAATCCGGATATTTCTTTCCAAAATTTTCGATAGCCACTTTAATTCATCAATAAATTGACAACAAAAATTTAAAAACCACAAAGGGGCTCCTTAGCTAAAGTTATACCAAAGACATTTTAAGAAATGAATATAGTAATCGATGCTAGTGAATGAAACACAGTTATTAAAATAAGTCCAGTCGTACTAAATTAAATTCTGTTTACATAGAATGTAAGTAGAATTTCTATTTTTTTTTTTTTAACCACCTTTCTTTTGTTTAAATCTCTTATATTTAATACTAGCAGGCAACGCCCGCTTCGCTGGTCCCTATTTTTAAATGAATCGCTATAGTAATTACTGAATTCTCAAAATTGCATTAATTTGTATCACATGAAAAAAAAAACAGAAAAAAAATCTTATTAGGAAAAATGTCGCACCGGGTTCTCACTGCCTTCGGAAAAAATTCCCAAAATGCTCTAACTCTTATTTCTATTATTTCCCCCCTTCGCCCCCCCCTCCCGTCTATCCTAATAATTTTAAAAATTCGAAAATATCCGCAATCGATTTGTAGGTATCGAAAACCTCTATATACCAATTTTGAATGCTCTAACTCTATTCTATTTTTTTTGCCCCTCCGCCCCCCCCCTTCCCGGCCCTCCTAATAACTTTACACTTTTGAAAATATCCCCATTCGACATGCTGGCCTCTAAAACCTATCTGTACCAATTTTGAACGGCCTAACTGCATTTCTATTTGTTTTTGCCCACACCCCCCCCTTCCCGCCCCTCCTAATAATTTTACAAATTCGAAAATATCCGCAATCGATTTGTAAGTATCGAAAACCTCTATATACCAATTTTGAACGATCTAACTCTATTTTTATTTTTTTGCCCACCCCCCTCTCCCCTCCCCCCTTCTCGCCCCTCCTAATAACTTTACACTTTCGAAAATAATCCCCATTCGACTTGCAGGCCTTTAAAACCTATCTGTACCAATTTTGAACGGCCTAACTGTATTTCTATTTGTTTTTGCCCATAGCCACCCCCATACTGCCCCCCCTTCCCACCCCTTCTATAAATTTTACAAATTCGAAAATATCCGCAATCGATTTGTAAGTATCGAAAACCTCTATGTACCAATTTTGAACGATCTGACACTATTTTTATTTTTTTGCCCCCCCCTTCCTTCCCCCCCCCCCAAAAAAAAAGGAAAAAATCAAAAAATGAGTTTTTGGAAATATTTTCAAGAAGACGCTTGGCGGTTTTTTTTTTTTTTTTACATCTTTGAGCTATTATTTTTACTCGAAAATCCGTATTTTTCTAAATTTGCCTCCGAAAATCATTTATACCCCCTTCTCCCGTTAAAAATCCAAAATTCCAAAATCACTGGAAACGATTTTTTCGTATTCAAGTCTAGTCCCATCTGCAATTTCTTCACTGTGAAGTAATTTGGAGCCGAGTTATACTTATAAATGTGTTTTTGCCTTATGCGCCTCCGAAAATCATTTATATCCCCTTCCCCCCCTTAAAAATCCAAAATTCCAAAATCGCAGAAAACAATTTTTTTGTTTTCAAGTCTAGTCTCTCCCTCTGCAATTATTTCACCGTGAAGCAATTTGGAGCCGAGTTGTGCTTATAAAGGTGGTTTTTGCCTTCTGCACCTTCGAAAATCATTTTTAGCCCCTCTCCCTCCTTAAAAATCCAAAATTCCAAAATCGCATAAAGTGATTTTTTTGTACTTAAGTCTAGTCTCCCCATCTGCAATTTTTTCATCGTGAAGTAATTTGGAGCCGAGTTATGCTTATAAAGGTGTTTTTGCCTCCTGCGCCTCCGAAAATCATTTTCACCCCTTTTCCCCCTTAAAAATCCTAAAATCCAAAATCGCAGAAAATGATTTTTTTGTATTCAAGTCTAGTCTCCCCATCTGCAATATCTTCCTCGTGAAGCAATTTGGAGCCGAGTTATGCTTATAAAGGTGTTTTTGTCTTCAGCAACTCCGAAAATCATTTTCACCCCCTTCCCCCCTTAAAAATCAAAAATTCCAAAATCGCAGAAAATGATTTTTTTGTATCCAAGCCTAGTCTCCTCATCTGCAATTTCTTCCCTGTGAAGTAATTTGGTGCCGAGTTGTACTTATAAATGTGTTTTTGCCTTATGCGCCCCCGAAAATCTCATTTTTACCCCCTACCCCCCTTAAAAATCCAAAATTCCAAAATCGCAGAAAATGATTTTTTTGTATTCAAGTCTAGTCTCCCCATCTGCAATTTCTTCACCGTGAAGCAATTTGGAGCCGAGATATGCTTATAAAGGTTAGGGGGGGAACGGAGAGGTATTTCGCAAAATCCCGTCTTAGTGAGCGTCAGGGTCCTAAAATCAACCTGCTCACCAAAAATTGCGACTCTATCTCCCATAGGATCGCCACAACCGTGTTGAGTCAGTGAATCAGTGAGTTTACTCTTTTATATATATAGAAGAACAGCTAAAATAAATAAATAAATGAATAATGTAATAATAATAAAATGCTGCACAAAAAATGAAATAAAATAAAAATGAATAAATAAAATAATAATAAAATGCTCAGTGTTATATCATTGTTCAGTCGGAAAACTGTCCCTATAAAATTTCTGAAGATAAAAATCTATTTTACTAGCTTAATAAAGAACTGAGTTTATTAAAATATTATGATAGAAGGTAAACTTACATATACAAAAAAATTTACATTATACTGCACACGATTAAAAATTACAGATCGAAATATGTTCGGAAATTATTTTATTATTTTCATCTCCGAGACATCCAAAACATTTCCATATTTCCATTTTTTTTTTTTTTTTAATACCACTTGATATTATTTCGAACAATCGATGTGGCTGCGAACATTCATTTTATATTCAATATTCTAAATATTACTTTCACGTAAACCGCAATATACTACATGAAGAAAATATATCGATGTCAATGAGTGAACATCCGGCAGACGAGATTACTCTTGCGATCAAAGTTCTAGTGGATATCAGTGTCTGAAATACTGCAATTCGGCTTTGATCATGTTTGATAAACATATGTTGAATCTCGCATGTTCATTGGCCAGTTAATACCGATATGAATGAGCCAATAGCAGGAAATGACCTGCAATATTACTGGTATGGGGATATCTTCGAATGTGAGAAGCTGGGAAATAATATACTGCGATAACTTGATGAGTGATGAATGAAATATTTTATATGTTATCGTTCAACGTCTGACTTTTTAAGCAGTGGTACTGGTATTTATTTTCAATTTGAGAGATCACAGGTATGACAGAAAAAGGAAGTGGTTGTATGTAGAGGGATGTATTGCGGTTGCGGTAACATTGAAAGAGAGAGATCGTTTGGGGCTATGAGAGAGCAATGTGGGGATGTGGGGAAAGAAGGAAAGAAATATTAGATATTCGGTGCTATATTTCGGGTGGGATTCAAATTCAATCGGTCGTGCTGTGCATGCGTGGTAGGGAAAAGCGGAAAGCGGAATTTGAAAGAAAGGGAAAGAAGCGGCGTTTGAAGGAGGTAGTAAGATTGGATGTTTTAAAGTTATTTATCGATGTGCGATCGGTCGGCTGCATGGTGCACGCTGAGAAATATCGTTAAAGCGATATATCGGCAGAGTAAGATTTTAAATACTGTTATTGCGATACTAAAAAAATATTGATATTTTGTGATATATTGATAAATAATCCAGCCCTATATATATATATATATATATATATATATATAAGTAATAATGAAATAGGGTACTAGGCATAACAAATGCCATGAATTTCAAGAGTCCACGAATATCCCCAAACCTTAGAAAGTGAATCGTCTATGAAAACGCTCTTATTTTATAAATTCGGATGTTAAAGTGATAGGAAATTATAAGAAATTTCATCTAACGATTAATTAAAATTTTTTAATAACATAAATTCATGCGAAATCTGTATATACTTATTTTTCTTTTATTCTCTCTTTGTTCTGAAAGCTTTGATATTTTTTCCACCGCATAATTAAATTAAATATTAGAAAAGTGTTTTAAAGAGAAAATCATATTGATTGATTACGGGAATATTTTTTGGTAAAAATAAATAAATAAAAGAAAATGTCTTATAAAGCTTATATTCTTGCATAGTTTGGATTTTTAACTGATCCAAACCTTACAGCTAAATTTAAAATTAACCGAACACTCCTGCCAAAATAATTTTTACATATCCGAAAAACTGACTCGAAACCACAAAACAGGTATTTGAGGATCCAGAACTTATCAGAATCAGATTTGTTTATACCTGGTCCAGGACCCGACCTGGAAAAATAAATAAATAAATAAATAAATAAACCCTTGAAAAGTGTAGCTTTTTAAAATTATAAAATAAAGTAAATTAGCAAACTATTAAACCATTTTAATAACAATATAAGATATAATTGCTAATGTAATGCTAAAAGCGTAAACCATTTACGTGGGTTGTTTAAAAATATTCTCTCAATTCAATCGGACTGTTTAGAACCTCAACCCGACCCAATCTTGAAAACAGAAAAAGAATTTGAAAACATACCCGAAAAGGAAAAAGAAAATCATATCGAGAAACGAATCGGGTCAGTTTTGCGTAATACTAGGTAACCACAAGCGGATTTAGGGTACTATGTAATAGAACTGAAGAGATTACAGATATCGATATGTCTTTTTTTTTTTTTCATCTGAGTATTATTAAGATTACCTTGTTATATCATTTCAATCAGTAGTCACCAACCGGTGGTGCATAAACCACTAGTGGTCTTCAGAAAAATCTTAACATAATTTGCATTTTTTAATGCTTTATTGGATATTATACTGATGTTAATTTTAACTCTAGGATTTTCTGAATCATCTATATTCGCACCATTAAACTTGAGAATGTTTTAGATAAGAGAGAGAATAAATCAAATAATCATCTTTTATCGCAAAAATGTGAACTGTTAGTAATAGGCATAGATTTTTTTTTCTGCTGTGGATTTCATATTTATATAGGTACTGCTCTAAATTTATCAGAGTGAAATTTTAAAATTGAACGTCAGAATGTAATTTACCATTGTATATTTTGTGTCCTAACTGTAGAATATGCATACAATATACAAGATTTAGTAAATGTAATTTCATATAGGAAATAGAAATTTATCGCTGTAAATCTTTCGTCTGAGTTTTTTATAGTACGATAGCAATACAAATGCGTTCATGTTCTTTTCTAATAATTTTTTATTACAATCAAATATCTTTTAAGCATCGTTCTTATGATTAAAAAAGAATTTACGGTTTTCTTATAATAAAATAATCATTTGCGAAATTTTATATAAAATAGGTTTATTTTTACTTTCTTCTATATGTAATATAGAGAAAGTATTGGATTCGCGAAAATTTTCGACCTCCGTTTTTTCACGGATCTACACGTTTTGGGATGTCCTGAACACGAATTGATAGTTTTAAAAAAATGTCTGTCTGTCTGTCTGTGGTTTCGTTTTTTCACCGTATCTCACGAACCAATGAATGAAATTCAACCAAACTTGGTATATAGTTGGACACTGGAGGGGCATTGTGCTGATTAGATTTGGGGATCAATAGCCCAACAGGTGGCGCTGTGATCGCATTTTATGTAAATTTTTAACATGGCAGTATAGGACAAATTTTCGTATTTTTCACCGTATCTCACGAACCAATGAATGAAATTCAACCAAACTTGGTATATAGTTGGACGCTGACGGGGCAAGGTGCTGATTAGATTTGGGGATCAATCGTCCAGCAGGTGGCGCTGTGATCGCAAAGTTTCGTATTTTTCACCGTATCTCACGAACCGATAAATGAAATTGAACCAAACTTGGTGTATAGTTGGACCCTGCCATGGAAAGTGTCTGATTAGATTTTGGGATCAATCGCCCAGCAGATGGCGCTGTGATCGCATTTTATGTAAACTTTTAACATGGCAGTATAGGACAAAATTTCGTATAAATGTACATAATGAGCGTTATTTTAAACTTGTGATTGTAAAATTAATAGGAATTATTGATAATAGTAGTAGTTAACTACGAAAAAAATTTTGTGCATGTGGGGGCACCGGTTCCCCCCCTGGGGGGAAGTTACCCCCCGGGGGGGTAAATTTTCAAGATGGGTATCTTTCGAAAGATCTCGTTAATACCTTTAAAACGAATGGTTGAACTATAAATCTGTGGCAATTTGAAACAAAGTTATCGATTTTTTTACTTTTAACGTAAAAAAACTTAGAAAAAAAAATCGTATTTTTTTTTTTTTTTTTTTTTTTTTTTACGAAATTTAACCAAACTTGGTATTTAGTTGGTCTCCGATGTAAAGTGGTGCTGATTACATTTGGGGATCAATAGCTCAACAGGTGGCGCTGTGATCGCATTTTTTCTAAATTTTTAACATGGCAGTATAGGACAAAATTTCGTATAAATGTACATAATGAGTGTGACGATTTGTGGCGATTTTAAAATTTGCAGTTCTATCGTAATTCGCGCCATCGTACTAATTATTTTCTTTCTTTCAAACCGTTCACGATAGAAACCAAAACTTTGTACATTTTGAAAGTGTATAAAACACAGAATCTTTTTGTAGTATCGTGTACTCATGATGTTAATAAGGTTGAAAAAAAATTGGGTTGCCCACTTGCCCCGTGTTTGGGGTAAGTGGGCCACCACAATGGCGATGTTTACTAGGAAGAGGAAGAATGACGGGGTGATATAAAACGGTCTACGCGTGCGCGAGATTAGCAGATTCGGCATCTTTATGGCATGGGCTCGTGGCCCGCTTCTTCTTAAATGATGCAAGGCCACAAGTGTCTTCCCCGAAACCGATCTCTAGTGGCTCTGAGCAAGGAAAAAGCATATTAGTTTCCCCCCACTGGCCCGTGATTAGTTAATCACCGGCTGCCGGAAGTTGAGGCGCGCTATTTAAAATATTGCACTGGCATGATACCAGTGGCCACAAGTCAGTTTGGCCAGAACGTTTACAGCTTGTGGCCAGAAGTCTTGTGTTTGTTGGGGAGGTAAGTGGGCCACCCACCCCAACTCTTTAATATAGTTAAAAAATAGTCATAGGCACTGATTTATAGGGTTTACCTCTGGATGACTCCACCAGTAGTGATTCAAGTTCCGAAGATGAACTATCAGTTATCACCCACTACCACAAAACTTAAAAATGGGGATTATGCCTTTGTCCAGTTTGAAGGCAAAAAAAAAAAAAAAAAAAGAAATAGTATGTTGGCTTGGTATTAAATGACTGTCCAAACGATGAAGATACAGTTGTCATGTAATACATGCTCAAAGACACAACTATGCGTAATAACTTTTTCCCCCCTGAAGCTAATGATATTCATGATGTATTCCTACAAGATGTTGTGTTGAAACTAAATGAACCAACACTTTCCAAGTGACTTTCAAAATACATGTTTACCAACGATTTATCAAGATATAATGTTCACTAGCATGTAACACTGCCATAGGCTAGTTTAAACTTTGTAGGCCTAACTTTTAGGCTACACTACATGCAAAAGTAAAAAGTTGAAAAATTGACATTTTTTTCTTTTAGCAGGCTTGTGTGCCAGAAAAAGTTGCTATGGGTGAACTAATGGAGATACTTCAGTGATTTTTTTTTCAAAGATTCAGAAAACCATGTAGATTGTCCCACTTGCCCCACCAAATCTCTACTAGTTATGTGTAAAAATATATTCATGGGGGGGGGGGGGGGTGTCCCACTTACCCCATCTTGCGGGGCAAGTGGGACGATGACCACCCAAGATAATTTTCTTTTTTAATTCATCATTTGCCGATTTGGTTAGGGGTTGCCATGGGTACAGTAACAATATATGAGAGAATTAACCACAAAAAAAAAAAAATTAAGTTGTTAGGCCTATTACATCCGTTGCTATGTTGAGCTAAAGTCGAATTATGCCGAAAAGGGGTCCCACTTACCCCACCTTACCCTATGTGTGTGTCTGTGTCTGTGTAATTATTAAAAAAGGTTTTCTCAATACAATAAATCCAATAAATATTTATTTCAGTCTATTTAGACAAGTGTGGCTATTTAAATAGTAAAGGATACTTTTCTGGATGTGACACTCGATTCGAATATGGACGTTATTTTATTTTAGGCATGAAAGTGCTTGCAAAATATTTACTGCAAAAAAATATGATAACTTGTAAGTAAATAAATAAAGAAACAAAAATCAGCTTTGAATTTTCATATAAGAAATGTTAATTTAATATCAGAATAACGACTTTATCGATCAATTTTTTTCAACAGAAATAAGTTTGGGTGGCTGTTTTCTTCACTAATAGAAATGCTATGAATGAGAAAGTTGGTAGCAGTTTCGGTCGATTTGGGGAGTGCGAAACAGTAGACGAGCCCTTCAGCTCTGATGAAAAAGCTTGCTAAAACCTCATAATATGCTGTCCACGTCAGAACACACCATTCAGTAATCATTTACCACTGAGTACGATGTCAGACGACCGATTTTTATTTGTAGGGATTACCAGATTGATACTACAAGGTTGCCGTGTGCCTCTGAAGATGGACATTGCTGCCAAGAGAGCTGTTGCAGGCTTTGTGTTTGAAACATTTCTCGTTCTATCCGTGCTGGGGTTGTTTCATCTGATATTATCATTTATTGTTCTTTTGAGGAGATGATGTCGGTTACGTTTTCGTTCTACCATTCGGGTCCACCAGGCGAATTGGAATATGGCCAAAAAAAAAAAAAAGTGCTGTAGAACGGTGGACCAGTGTTTTAGTGGTGAACAAAAAATTAGTCATGTTGTTCGTTGTGAAATCTCGGGTGAAAGTTCATATTTTCACTAATATTTAAAAATCTCCTTATATTGCACAATTTGTGAGAGATAGCACTGCTGTAGCAATATTGGGTTTTCTGAATGTATCAAAACATTTAGATTAATCCTGCAACCTTTTAAAGTACGCTGTTTCGATGCAAGTTGGATTTAATGATGAATGTTAATAGATCCCAGAACAGCTCAGCTACTTCCAGAAAGGTTATTAATGTAAGGCCCATAAAAAATCCAAGATTGCCTCCAATATTGGCGATGAGTGTCTCCCACTGAAAAATGGAAAAACATATATTAGAAACACATAAATAGTTCATAGAGAAATTGTATGAAGATAAAATGAACTGCGTAGTGAAGTTTGGGTAAATGTAGAGAGTAGATTAATAATAATAATAATAAAAAAATATGTGAAATCTAGCTTACATATATATATTTTAAAAATAATATAATATTTTATGTGTAGAATTGTGTAAAAGAATTAAGATACATTGCAGGTGTGTACGTGTATTCTCATTATTTCAAGAAGTCACTAGTTATGCACACAAGTTACAATCACTAGAACTGGGAGAGCCATTAAATGTTTATTACACATGATTAAAAAGCGTATCGTATTTGTAGACAATATTTAAATTATTTTCACATTAACATGATTATTTACACAACATATAATTTTACGAAGCTTTTAGCTTGCCATGAGTTTCAAATCACTATTTTTTTCCGAATATATCAGAAGATATATTCTATCCGAATATATATCCGAATATATCCAAGAACATATTTTTATAAATATTCAAGTTCAGGTAAAAAGATTGATCTTCATGAATCAAGCGAAACAAGAAAAACTAAACAAAAAGTAGTTATTCCAAGGTTTTTAGTGCTCTTTGGCAAAGAGTCAACTTCGAAGTCAGGGGGGGAATGCAATGCGGATTCGACATCCGAACAACAGGCTAACAGTTAAAATCCTACAAAATGCATTTTTAATTTTGTTAAGCCATTTTTTTAACCAAATTTTAGTGCACTGTACAGTGTATATGAAATGTGCAGACAATGTAAAGGCTATTTAAAAGCAACTGAATTCGTTGCTTTCTGTTTGATGCAACACATAGAAATACTTTTGAAATTACATTATGCTCATCAGTATAGAAGTTTTCACTTCAGTCGTGAGGTTTTTAAGGGCACACTTTTTTTTTTTTCCTAACTTAATATTACGTAACTAATCACTGACGGTATTGTAACCCAAGTTCGAGTTTTATGCACTCTGTCGTAAAACTTCGCATGGAAATTCTCTTATTATTGATTGAAAAAGTTTTAAAGATTCATTTAACTTCATATAATCCCCATTTTTACCGTCGAAAAGTGATTTACAGTCTACCGTGTAAGTCCTTTTTTCATGGATGTTTAATGAATTAAGATTTTGAAGGGTAACTGAACTAATGCTTAATAGATCTCAATCATACGTTTATTTCATGAATCTATCAATTTGTATTTTTTTATTGTAATCTGTCCAGTTTTGAACAATAAACTTTAAATGCATACATTTATGATAAACACATTCATATTCAACCAAGTAGTTAAATTTTAAGCGTCATCCCATCTCAGACGAGGGAAGGCAATGTAAGTACAGTTTACTGCATTTATTATCTTTTAAAGTGACATTGAATCAACCGTTCCAACGGCGAAGGGGGTTGGTTTGAATTTGTATTTTCATTGTTTTCCCTAGAGCCCCTCATATTCTAAGTGCCTTAGTTTTTCCTTATGAAATTTAACGTTTAATGCCGAGAACCCAGCCGACTGATAAGATTTAATACAATGGAATTTGAGATACATCAAAATGAGAGAAATGCAGAATAGTAGGGCCACATGTTGTATAATATTTTCAGAATCGTAGAATGTTGGAAATCAAACACAATTTATATTGAGCGCTCGCCAAATATAGAGTTGCACTGATAGCTATTGATTTTCACAACCCTCTATTGTTATAATCAAAACTAATATGTGCAGGATGAGGTAAAAGTTTGATTAGTCTTTATTTCGTCTCGTATCATACGGGATGAATGTGTTGGGCATCGTCTGTTGGAGAAGATTATTTTCTCGGTTGACCAAAGCAGGATATTCAGTTTTCGAAGAAGCATATATTCTGCCGAGCTATGCGTCGTAAGTTCAAAGTATGTCGATTGGCAGTGTAGAATGATTTGAAAATTAATCATGAGCTCAAAATTCCAACAGGTGCAGATCATAAATTTCTTCTCAAACTGTTCTTGCTTTCAAACAGATTCGGCCGATTAGCCCCTATACAACCACTTTTTCGATTATGGGGGTTTCGTAAATATTTTCTTAGCGAATGTCACTATGTGTCTGAAAAATCGCCAATCCAGTAGTTTTGAAAATTTTATTGCTTTGTTTTGTGTGGAGTCAATTCATGAAGAACTTCTCCAGAGTTCGTGTAAGTTTTCTGGTGATTACTGCAAGGCTTGTCATGTAGTGTTCTTGTAAGGTCCTAATTTCTTAGAAAATTTGCGCGTGCCAATGTTTAAACCCATCTCTATTTTTGATTCAAATCCTTCGAACACTTTCGGAGCCAAACAACTGAAAGCCTACAACTTCCGAGTTTATTTCAAGGACGGATCTTCTTCCTTTACACTTTTATACTAGTTAGTCCACGTCAACTTCTCGAATCCTACGAGCAATATCACTCCCTTTATGACCCAGTTTAAAATTATATCTGAAGAAGGATAAAATATCAATATTTTTGTCAACCTTTATATAACCTAGAAATATATAAAATGGATCGGTATTATTACTGAGTATAGACGAACATATATAATATTTAATCTAATATTTTGGATTTTCTTAATGTTTATAAGCTAGCTTTGATATAGGAGCTTTCAATAAACAAAAATACGTTTGATACAATCTAATATAACCTATGCATGCGCTTCCCCTAAAAATAAATTCAGTTGTCTGTTGGAACAGTTTGGAAAATTCCATGCATAGCGTCATATATTTCTGCAAATGTTTTGTTCCGAAGACAAAAAGAGGTCCAGTAACAAATTAAAGAAAAATTAAAATGTTTGGAATCTCGTAAAAAAGTAATGTGTGAAATTCATTCAGGCTGCTAGAGCGTGCCTATGAGGCTTCTTTTAATTATCCGTATATATTTTTAAGAGGCTACCATCATATATTCTTAGAAATATAAAGGTTTCTTTAAAAAAGTTTTAAAAAAATGACCTGTTTTTAATTATAACTCACAGAAAACTACATTAGACATAGCATACTGTAATTAGAATATAAAAATATATTGTTGCTGTTTCTAATCTCAAAGGGTCCAACATAGCCTAGACCATCTCCACGAAGTCAAAAACTTCTAAAAAGCTAAAAATAGTAGCGAGTCCTTTAAAACTTAGTCTTTTGTAAAATTCAGGCCGTGAAGAATGCGAGAAGGCGAAGCCTGAGCATTACAACAGGAGTACTCAGGGAAAAAAAAAAAAAAAAAAAAAAAATATATATATATATATATATATATATACAGTCGGCTGCAAAATTATTCGAGCACTAGCCAATAATTCCTATAGTTAAAAAGTACACTTAAGACTATTTTGCTAAGTAAATCCTTGTCGAATCATGTTCTTAGACTGATCAAGAACATGACTCGACAAGGATTTATTTAACAAAGCTGTATTAAGTGTACTTTTTTTGGCAAGGATTATTGCTAGTGCTCGAATAATTTTGCAGCCGACTGTATATATATGGCCCTGCTGAAAAATGAGCGCTTTAATGTGGCCACTCAAGAAACGAGTGAAGGCTGTTCGACGCTTTCTGTCGGAATAGAACAGGAAAGACCCACCAGGGTCGACTGGGTGGAGTTTTACAAATTTTACTCATTTCAATTTTTTAGAGGGTGACTATTTCGCTGTAATGAGAATCCCGTAGGGTAACACATCCTCAGCAGAAGCAGTCTTGGTCAAAACATCAGCAGAATCCGTTCCTTAAAATCCTGACATGGGATGGAACCCATTGAAAATGGATTGAGTGTTTCAAGAAGAGCCGATAGATGATATCTAAGATTTCCAGACTAGTCCTGTCCCCCACATTCATCTAATTAGACAAGTGCTGGAAGTTCTTGGTAGTTTAGGGGACGGAAGTGTAACTGGTAAGGGTGTGCGCATACTGGTGAATTAATATTCTGTTTAAAAATGCTGACCACTGTTCAGTGTATATGCCTGAGCTTAAAGCAATCAAAAAAGGTCTTCAATTTATTGACAATGCTGACAGTCTGTTTTTTAATGATATTTGGATTTTAACCTATAATCGGGGCTTATATATATATATATATATGTATATATAATTTAAAGGGCACGTGACGTCAAACGCAGTCAAGTTACGGGTAGAGTGTCAAAACCTTGATATATCCACAGATACAGGTTGATCTTTTGCCTCTCGAGAATTGCGTAGATTGATCGACGGAGTGTTTGTTTGTAAACATGCCCTTTCCTTATATAAAAATATTAAATATCTAATGAAAAATAAGTACTTTTGCTAAATAATTTTTAACTATGCATGTGTAAACCTTTCCAAAAAAAAAAAAAAAAAAAAGAAAGAAAGAAAGAAAGAAAAAAAATATAAATTATTAGCTAAATGTATTGAGCTAATTATATGAAACATTCCAAAAATATTTTATAAATTCAAACAGTCGTCGACGGTAGAATGAAGTGAATTTCAGTTTTTCTTCTTCTATAATGGTAGTAATAATAATAATAATAATAATGATAATAAAGGATAAGGGTTTTATCAGTATTCATTTACAATTAACGAACAATATATTACCATTCATTGAATCAAAATAAAAATGTGAGTATAACTCTTTCATATTTTATATTTTCAGAGCTATTGATTATTAGTTTATTCTATCGCCGAAAACTTTCTGAGTTTACACAATATTTGTGGTTTTCCTGTAAGTAGCTCTATATTTTTCTCTAATAAATTATGTAAATGAATTTTTTTAACCTGTGTGCATGCATAATTAAAAATTATTCATTAAAATATTATATTTCATTAGATATTTAATATTTTTATAATTTGATTCTAATATTCTGTGTCTAATGTAGCATGTAATGTTTTCTAAAAATGGCTTTGCATTCGGTTTACCCTGCATGTTTAAAATATATATATGTACAGTCGGTAACTAAAGTCTCCGAACACTAGCAAAAATTCCTATGTAAAAAAAGTACACTTAATACAGTTTTGTCAAATAAATCCTTGTTGAATTCTGTTTTTAGACTAACTAAGAACAGGATTCGACAAGGATTTATTTAACAAAACTGTATTAAGTGTATTTTTTATATAGGAATTTTTGCTAGTGTTCGGAGACTTTTGTTACCGACTGTATATATATATTCAATTTTTAAAGAAACCTGTATATTTTATAAAAAAATATTACAGATAATTAGAAGAAGCCTCATAATCACATGCTACAGCCAAAAGATAATTTCAAGCGATACCTTTTACAGGATGGTCCCAAACATTTTTTTTTTTTTTTAAATTTGCTACTAGTCCCCTTTTAGTCTTCGGGGCAAAACTTTTGCTAAAATATATGAAATATAACAGAATATTTGTTATGTAATAACAATATCAGTAGGGAAAGAAGGGGGGTTTTAACACAAGAGGCGGTAGCACTGCGGCACCGGCAAGCCGTGCGGGTGCCGCACCACCCCCCTGAGGGCGTAGATGAGTTGGTATCGACCTTGAGACATCCTCTAACTTAATCGTAAAAGATGACGAGGGTGTTAATGAGGAAATTTAATTAAAAAAATTAATTAGTGATTTTTTGTAAAAGGTGACGATGGTTTTAAAGAGATGTTTTCGGTAGAATGAAAAAAGCAGGATATTGTTTGTGAGTCATTAGAAAATTAATTAGGGAGTTAATTAAGAAATTAATTAGGAAATTAATTAAAAAATTAAAAAATTGGGAAATAAATAATGAATCGATAAAATATATGAATTTAAGAATGTTGATGTGAATATACAATGAAAGAAATAGAGAGATCTGACTGTGGTTCGAATCCGGCACCTTCCAGTAAAAAAAATATTTCCATAAGACAGTAGTTTTCGAGCTTGAAACCACTGACCTATAGAAATATGATCTGATAGCTCTATTTTAGATATAAATATGTATTTTTGATTGAACATCATTTAGTGTTCATCATGTTACCGTCCCGAGAGGAAGGGATTTTCGTGTTCTGCATTTATTTTGTCATGTGCGTTGTCTTTTATATTCTTTATATTTTTTTCTGAAGGTGGAAAGTTTAACGTTGATTTCATTTTAAATTTAAACGATACGGGGAATTTATCCTTTTCAATGTAATGCCTTCACATGCGTGCTGCCATGGAGGAAACTTATCGAGATCCGAAAGCGGTTGCAAGTTTTGGAGGTGTAGATGCCTTACACCGTGCTGTCCGCGGCAAGTTATCAAAGAAAAAAATTCGAGAATGGTTACAAGGAATAGACGCATATTCACTTCACAAACCAATTCGAAAAAAATTCCCCACGAACCGTGTCATAGTATCTAGAATTCATCAGCAGTGGCAAACAGATTTAGCTGATCTGACGTCTCTTCAAAAGTTTAACGATGGATTTCGCTACATTTTAACTTGTATTGACATCCTCTCAAAACGAGCGTGGGCGATTCCTCTGAAATCTAAAAAAGGTGAAGAGATTGTGAAAGCTTTAAAAAAAATTTTCTCTGAACGAAAACCCAACTGTTTGAATACGGATGCAGGAAGGGAATTTTTGAATAACAAGTTTCAAAAATTTCTCAAAGAGGAAGGTGTGAAATTTTTCAGAACTTTTAACAACACGAAAGCGTCCGTAGTAGAACGATTTAACCGTACTTTAAAAACTAAAATGTGGAAATATTTTTCCAGTCGTCGTACTTACCGCTACATAGACGTGTTAGATGAATTACTTTATAGTTATAACCGTACTTATCATTCGAGTATTAAAAGAGCGCCCGCCGAAGTAACTCCGGAAAATGAAAGCGAGGTATGGTTTACTCTGTACGGGGATATGGGGAATGAAAAGAGAAAGTCTTGTGTGTTTAACCGGGGGACACTGTTCGAGTATCCAAACAAAAATTAACTTTTGAAAAAGGATACGAAACTAATTGGACGGAAGAACTATTCGTCGTGACAGAGTGCGTACCACGGGAACCACCCGTCTACCGGATCAAGGATTTGATGAACGAACCTATTTTAGGGACATTTTACACAGAAGAACTTCAGAAAGTTCAGCCTAAAGAGAACTTTGCTATCGAAAAAATCTTAAAAAAGCGAATGAGAAAAGGGCAATTAGAGTATAAAGTGAAATATAAAGGTTATCCTTCTAAATTCGACCA
Source organism: Salticus scenicus (assembly GCA_963930645.1). Classification (NCBI taxonomy): domain Eukaryota; kingdom Metazoa; phylum Arthropoda; class Arachnida; order Araneae; family Salticidae; genus Salticus; species Salticus scenicus. The sequence goes on from OZ005652.1 coordinate 241,920,470, forward strand.
ATGGATACTGGCTTCTAATTTATTTCATTTATAAATTGAAACGACATTTCTTTTGAGTATCATTCACCAACATGTCTTTCTACGTGACGCTACCTTCGGACAGCTCTTTGAAATTTTACCCAGAAAATAAAATTTCACATTTTATTACGAGATTACCTTCCCCTCTTGATCTGAAAGGTGAGTGGGAGGTTGGACTTGTGGAATTGATTTATCCGCATATGTGGAGTAATATATTTGACGGAGGAAATGAATACGAATATGATGCGGGTACTGGAACGATGAAAAGAACTAAAATCCCCTTCGGATTTTTTGAAAGCCCTTCAGACATTATAAAATGGATGAACTATCAAGACTTCAACGGTTTAATTCAGATAACCTACAACAAACATACTAGAAAAGTGAAAATTGGATTAAAACCAACAACTAGAATAAAGTTATTACCAGGACTCGCCGAAACTTTAGGCTTTTATCCGATCGAATTGGCTAACAATGAGGATCCTATACGCGATAGTCCGTTTAAATGCTTTGAATGGATAAAAGAAGCTGACCCGAATTTTGATTTAAAATTACTTTACATATATTCGGTTATAGCAGAACCTCAGATCGTTGGTCATATAGTATCCCCTTTGCTTCGAGTAATTACTGTGAAAGGTAAAGATGGTGATATGATTCACGAAATGTTTGACAGACCACATTATGTCCCTCTTTCAAGGAAAAACTTTCAAACAATTGAAACTGTTATAAGGACACACACAGGACGATTGGTGTCATTCGAGCGTGGGCAGTTGATCGTGAAACTTCATTTTAGACAAAAGTACCTCTCATAATATTTGTTCCTTACAAGTGTTGTGCGAAATCTTTTGAAGATTATTACATTCACCAGTCAGGTAGTGGTTTGAACTACTACCAAGGTTCTACATTACAAAAAGGATATGGATTAGGTGGACTGTTTCGATCTCTTTTTCGAGCTGCAGTACCCCTTTTTAAATCAGGTGCGAAAGCGGTTGGTAAACAATTGTTTCATACGGGTGTAGATGTGTTGAACGACCTGTCACGAGGTGAAGATATAAAAACATCGAGCCTGGAACATCACGTATGAGTGTCCCACCTGTAGAGGCGACACTACAGTGTGCAGTTTGTGAGGATGCATTTTTCAACACTAAAGAATTAAGAGCACATTTGAGAACACACATGGTACGTATTATTTCGCTTTTTCTGTTTAACTGTTTGAATAATATACAATATTTTAAAAATATGTTTTCTTTCTTTTCTTTTTTGCAGAATGTTATTCAGACTGGAGGTGCAATAACTACTGATCATTGCGTTGAGGCATCTCAAATGTCGAGATCTGATGATAATTCAACTAAAGTATGTTTGTTTCAAAAATTTTTTAGTGTTTAAGTTGGGTTTTCAGAATACATTTCTGTTAAAAATTAAATTCTCTCTTTAAAGTAATTTAAAAAACTTGTTTAGATAAAAGCTTCACTTAAAATAAATTTTCACTTAGAATAAATTAAAAAAGTTTGAATTAAATTCTCCCTTTAAAGTAATATTAAAAGTTTTGTTTAGACAAAATAATTAAAAGCTTCACTTAGAATAAAATAAAAAAGTTAGAATAAAATCCTCTTTTGAAAAAAAAACTTATTTAGACAAAATAATTAAAACTTGTTTTCTTTTCTTTTTGTTATTTTTTAGAACTCGAACCAGGTATCTTCTAGATGTGAGAGTAGCTGCAGCAACACCGCAGCAGTGCCTACCAATTCAACTGATGATGATGGGATGGATGGCGATAGTTCGGACGAGTATGGCGATGAGATGCTTGCTGATGAGACAGCTGCTGCTTCAAAATCTAAGGTAAAAACTTCTCGCGGCTTTGGGAGTTTGTCCTTTTTTCATGACTCGAGGTGGAACATGGCACGATATGAATTTCAGACGTATACCGCCCCTCAGTCCCGCGTTCAGGTGCAAACTCCCCCTTTCCTATCATTGAAAAAAAAATGTTAGGTTTTTAAAAACTAATTTTCCTCTAAGTTAGAAAAATAAATTCTCTCTAAAAGTAGGTTAGAAAAAAATCTTGTTAGGAGAAAAAAAATAAATTTTCCTCTAAGTTAGAAAAATAAATTCTCTCTAAAAGTAGGTTAGAAAAAAATCTTGTTAGGAGAAAAAAAATAAATTTCTCTCTAAATAAAAAAAAATATTTCTAAATAGTAAGTTAGAAAAAAATGATCGAAGATAAAATCCCTTTTAAAAATTCAAAGTTAAGTTTAAAAATAAGAGTTAGTGGGGAAAAAAAAAATCTTGTTAGGAGAAAAATTGTTAGTATAAAATTTTGTTAGGGTTTAAACAAATCTAAAATAGGGTTTTTTGTATTTTCAGACATGTTCCACCTGTGGGAAAACCTTCACCCTTACGGGAACATTTAAAAGGCATCTTCGTACCCACAATAAGGAAAAGTCTTTCCAACGTGAAGAGTGTAACAACTCATTTTCGAGAAAAGATAGCCTTCTTAGGCACATGAAGGTGCATGGAAAAGAAAAATTGTTTTCTTGCGAAGTATGTGGTAAAAAATTTGCTCGAAAAGATGACTTGGGACGTCATTTAAGAGTTCACAAACATCAAAAAACTTTTTCTTGTGAAGTTTGCAACCAAGATTTCCCTCGTAAGGATCATTTGAGAAGACACCAAAAAATGCATGAGAAACCCCTGTCATACCCTTATCTGGAATGCAGTCAAAAGTTTTCAACTAAATATAATCTTATGCGGCACCAAAGATCCTTCCACTGTAAAAATAACCCTCAACCTTTGAAAAAAATTAAAATTAGCAAAAATATAAAACCGAATAAAAATTCATTAAATGTTTTTTGCACTCATCTAATTCATCCAAATGAAGGAACCTTGAAAGACTTAGATGTTTTTTTCGAAGATAACCACCAAGAAATCTGCGAAATTTTGGAAGAGGAGGTTTCTTTAAAAAATGCCATAAAGTGGCACAGTGTTTTTAAAGCCGAATTTTCCAAAGTTTTAGAAAATAAGGAAAAAGAAATAGCTACTTTTTATTTTACCTCTCAAGTTTTTATTGAATTCACCTCACATGAGTTAAGCACCCACACTTATGAAATGGCTGCTAAAATTAAACAGAAGGTGGAAGATTTTGTAAATTTAGGGTCGGGGTGGGTATTGGAAAAAATAATCTATTTAGAAATAAAATGTGCTAAATACCATCCCTTACGTGGCGGGAAATTCATCCCCACACCCGCAAGTTTAAAAGGAAAGCACGCCTTAATAAATATCCAAAATAACGACAATAAATGTTTAATTTGGGCTCTATTAGCTCACAAATTAAAATTCAATACAAATCCTGATAAAGTTAATAAATATCACCCATACCCATATGAAAATCATATAATTCTAGGTGACATTACCTGCCCCGTACCTTTCACGAAAATCCCTGAAATAGAGAAATTTAATGATTTAAGAATAAATATCTTCATATAAGATCAAGATAATAAAATTTGTCCTCTCTATATTTCTCCAAGAGAGGATGAAGACGTGATTAATTTGCTTCTTTTAGAAGATGTGGAAGACAATCAACATTATGTATATATTAAACACTTTTCTAGATTATTAGGCCATACAACAAATCATAAATGCGCAAGATTTTATTGTTTCCGCTGCTTACACGGATTTTCCAGAGAAGATCTTTTAAAAGACCATCAAAAATATTGCAAGAACCATCCAATTCAAAATATAAAAATGCCTAATCACACCAATAATAAATTATCGTTTACTTCAATCCATATGCAACACTCTAAATCCTATGTAATATACGCAGACTTCGAAAGTTTAATAAGCCCCATCTCCACTGCTAATCCACTGATAATACCCCCTTCACCATAAAAACAGCTCGACACATACCTTGCGGATATGCCTACCTCATCGTGGGTCCCGATGGGAATTCATATAAACCCATACAAGTATTCAGGGGTGATAATGCTGCTGAACACTTCATTCAAGCTATCCTGCAAGAAAAAGACGAAATAGCCCAAAAACTGAAGTACATCACACCCATGCAGTTGACACCGGATGAAGAAATTTCATTTCAACAAGCCACCACCTGTTGTATCTGCGGAAACACCTTATTAAAACAACGAGTAAGAGACCACGACCATCTTAGTGGTAAATATAGAGTGCTGCTCATGTGGGGTGTAATTTGAATTTTAAGCAACCGAAAAGTATCCCTGTAATCCTTCATAATCTCAAGAACTATGATGCACACATGATAATTTCAGAATTAGGCAGTTTAGAAAATTATTCCATAGAAATTATGCCGAATACAATGGAAAAATACACAGCATTTAAATTAGTAAAAAAAAATTGTCCTGTTCATCTCATATTCCTCGATTCTCTACAATTTTTACCTTCCTCTTTGGAGAAACTCGTGGAGAATTTACAACAAGATGAATTCCACCTCCTAAAACAAAACTTCAATCCAGAAACAGATTTCTCACTACTCTTAAGAAAAGGAGTCTACCCATATTCACATATTAAAAGTTTTTTTAATTTTGAAGAAAGCCAACTTCCTCCTCCCAGCGCTTTCTACAACGAATTAATAGATGAGGACATTTCTTCTGAAGACTACAACCATGCTCAAAAAATTTGGAGCACCTTTAACATGGAAGATCTTGGTGAATACCACGATTTATACGTCAAGGTCGACGTGCTGTTGTTGGCAGATGTTTTCCAAAGTTTTAGGAAACTCTGTCAACAATATTATGAGTTGGACCCCACTCATTGCTTTACAGCACCTGGTCTTTCATGGCAAACGTGTCTGAAAATGACATCTGTTGAGCTTGAGTTGTTTTCTGATGTAGATATGCTTCTCTTCATCGAGCAGGGTGTGAGAGGAGGAATCTCCCAAATATCACAGAGATATGCCAAATCTAATATTCCCGGGACTGCAGAGTATGATCCAACATATCCATCTCAATACATTATGTACTGGAATTGTAACAATTTGTACGGGTGGTCCTGCTGCCAGCATCTTCCAGTTGGTAGCTTCGAGTGGGTAGACCCACTGAACTTTTCATCGCAATCCATTCTGAATTTACAAGCGGATGCACCCGTCGGATTTATTTTCGAGGTGGATTTAGACTATCCTCAACATCTACACGACACTCATTCAGAATATCCACTAGCACCTGAACATATCACAATTCAAGAAAATATGCTATCCCCTTATGCTAAAGAAATCCTCAACAATAGGCCCTTCACTTCCTCTAAGAAACTCATAACGAATCTCCAATAAGAAACACTATGTCACCCATTACAGAATTCTACAGTTTTATCTTCAGCAAGGTTTAATTCTCTCTAAAATCCATAAAGTCCTACAGTTCAGGCAAGCACCTTGGCTCAAACCGTACACCTCTTTTAACACCGAAAAACGCAAGCAGTCTAAGTCCACCTTCGAAAAAAATTTCTTCAAGTTGCTCAACAATGCAGTCTTCGGGAAAACAATCGAGAATCTTCGAAAACGAAGAAATATTGAGCTCTGCAATACTCAAATAAGAGCTGAGAAAATCGTCGCCTCCCCATACTATAAAAATTTTAAAAATTTTAATCAAAACTTAGCAGCAGTGGAGAGGGTGAAGAGTTCGATACTAATGAATCGTCCTGTGTACGTCGGATTCACCATCCTTGAACTTTCCAAACTTCTAATGTACGACTTCCACTACAATTTCATCAAGAAAACATATCAAGATAAAGCCAAGTTACTTTTCACAGACACAGACTCACTCACATACCACATCACAACTCCAGACATCTATGAAGACATCAAACAACACCTGCATCTTTTCGACACTTCAGAATATCCTACAGATCATCTACTTCATTCACAAGAAAACAAAAAAGTCGTTGGGAAGTTCAAGAATGAACTAAATGGAAAATATATCTACGAGTTCATAGGATTAAAATCCAAGATGTACAGCATAAAGTCCGAGGACGGGGAGAAAAAGACGGCAAAGGGTGTGTCAAAGGCCTATATAAGAAAAAAATTAAAACATCAGAATTATAAAAATTGTCTACAGGAGCGTAGAATTAGCATGGCTCACCAAATAAAAATTGGTCAAGAGAGTCACAAACTTTTTACCATGCATATAAATAAAGTGTCACTCTCACCATTTGACGACAAGAGATATTTGTTGGATGATGGGATACACTCCTTGGCCTATGGTCACTATCAAATAAAAAAAAAATGAAAAAAATTGAAAAATAAGAAAAATAAAAAAAAAAATGAAAAAAAAAAAAAATGAAAAATGAAGAAAAAATGAAAAAATAAGAAGATCTAAAACTTGGAAGATTTAGAAGACCTGAAAATAGATGAAATTGAAGATAAGAAAAAAAATGGGGCGTCGCATACATGCGGCGGGTGGATGGCGGGGCCCCTAACAAATAAACAAAGAAAAAACTCAAGATTTGAAAATATGAAGATCTGAAACTTGGAAGTATGGGAACTAGAAAAGTGAAAATTAAAAGACCTGGAACTCAGAAGAATGAAAATGAAGTTGCAAGATTTCAGAAAAGTTAGAAGATCAGAAAAAATTGGGGCGTCGCACACATGCGGCGGGTGGATGGTGGGACCCCTAAAAAATAAAAAAAATAAGAAATCCTCTTTTGAGGGTTTCAAAGAAAAAGGAACTCTTCAAATGAGTTCCGAAAATATATGTTTGCACAGTTTAAAAAAGAACTGTGCAGACGTATAATAGAAAAATCACATACACTCACACACATTCATACCTAAAATAGAACCATCAGGCTATATTTCTATAGGTCAGTGGTTTCACGCTCGAAAACTGCTGTCTTATGGAAATATTTTTACTTCAAGGTGCCGGGTTCGAACCCCAGTGAAACCTCTCTATTTCTTTTATAGTATATTCGCATCAACATCCTTAAATTCATATATTTTATCGATTCATTATTTATTTCCAAATTTTTTAATTAATTTCTTAATTAATTTCCTAATTAATTTCTTAATTAACTCCCTAATTAATTTCTTAATTAACTCCCTAATTAATTTTCTAATGACTCACAAACAATATCCAGCTTTTTTCATTCTACCGAAAACATCTCCTTAAAACCATCGTCACCTTTTACAAAAAATCACTAATTAATTTTTTTAATTAAATTTCCTCATTAACACCCTCGTCATCTTTTACGATTAAGTTAGAGGATGTCTCAAGGTCAATACCAACTCATCTACGCCCTCAGGGGGTGGTGCGGCACCCGCACGGCTTGCCGGTGCCGCAGTGCCACCGCCTCCTGTGTTAACCCCCCCCCCTTCTTTCCCTACTAATATCATATAGAATAAATAACTTGGCAATATATATATATATATTTTAATATCTGACAAAATGTTTTAAATTGAAAGTGTCGAGTCATTTATGGTAAGACAGTGAATATTTTACTGTACTTTATTAAATCGAATTCCTCTTTTACTTTTATTTTGTTTTGGCTAAAATTAAATTTATTTATTTGTTTATTACATCTACCATTATTTTAAAACAACAAGTTTTATATTAGATTTCATTTGCAAAAGTTATAAAAATCGACCACAAAGATTATTATTTGAAAATAATGGTACTCAAGAAACAGACCAGTAAAACAACTGAATATAACAATTTCTAAATTCAACCGAATTTGTTATTTTTCACATTTACTAGGCCACATTAGCTTCTGATGCATTTTATTAGCCGTAAAGCTTATTATTTATTTATTTTTATAATATTTATCTTTTTTCCCCGCCTTTTGAGCAAATTTTTTACAAAAATTGCAAAAATATTTTGATTATTTTTGATTAATTTAAATATTGAACTATGAACAGAGAGAGAGAGAGGGAAAAAAAAAAAAGTAATTTATTCATATCATTAATATTTATTCATATCGTGAAGGCCTTTATTAATATCATGAATCATTCGATAATTATTATTATAATAATCGTAAGATTATAACTCACATTTATCCAATATATATATATATATAATTTTCTGTTCAATTCATCATTACTTACACTGTATGCTGGTCTTTCCGTAGTATTTTGCAATGATAAAGTTCCATAGTAGACTTTTAGGCCCAAAATATTGCTCCTATGGGTTAAAAACGATTTTAAACATTGTAATTACTATTAAAAAATAAATAAATAAGAAAAAATATGTTATGTTTCACAATACATATCTCAGTCGTAATATATCAAGATGAGAAAAAGCGTCAGCTTATTTATTTCATTTTACAATTACGAAATATCTTATTTTTTATCACACCTAAACTTTCAGATATTAAATTATTATATTTTCTTCGTATAAAGTCTTTATATCTTTAGCTTAATTAACTCCTTTTCGTATAGTTTAAGTGCAGGTTCACTTAACTTACGTTTTATTCTTCTGTTTCTAATAAACTCAATCGTTGCAAATTACCTCTAATATAATAAATATGGTTTGCCTAAATTGTATATTATCTGTCAGAAAATCACCAAAAATAATTAGATCCCCTTCCTTATTTTCCTATCTGAAAATGGCTTCTTATAGCATATAGCTTTTTGTTTGTTAATGATTGTAAATACTTCCCATAACTACTCTAAATAGCACTCAGAATAAATTGAGAGAGAAAATTAGCATCTTGAAAATAAAAGTTAACTAAAAATTTTGCGAAAGACAATTTTTTTTCTTAAGTCTAACGGTCATTTATGCCTTTTACTCATTCTGTCAATATCGTGCTTATTAGCTCTCTTCTCTTCTTCTTCTTCTTCATCTTTTTACTTCCTTATACAAAGTATAAGGAAGTATAGTAATCCCGATTTGCGAAATGGATTTTGTATTTCACATTGCTCGAAAACGAATGATCGCTGAATGTTGCTAATTTATACGTGTGACTTTCATGATGTCTAGTTGCACACCTGCAAGTGTCATCGTAACACGAGCTCTCGTTTTAGAGATATAAGGGATTTTACACGATTTTTCGTGACGTCTGTATGTGTGTGTGTGTGTCTGTGTGTGTGTATGTCGCATAACTCAAAAACGGTTGGACGTAGAAAGTTGCGAATTGGTACATAGGTTTGTTATAACATCTAGTTGTGCACCTCCCTTTTTGAACTTTCTATGATTTTCCGTTTTGGAGATATTTAGGAAAATTAGGTTCATAATGACAAAAATTTGGCCATAATGTATCAAAAAACGGTAATAACTCAAAAACGGTTTAGACAAATCTTGCAATTTAACTGACTTTCCGATTAGCTAGACATTTGAAACTTTCAGAAAAGCTCAGAACACGTTGACAATGCATTTTTAAAATATTTTTAGCCAACTTTTTCCGATACCTGCTGCCTTCAGCAGCGTTTATGCGATTCAACAGAAAATTTATTTAACTAACTTCCCGACTAGCTAGACATTTGAAACTTTCAGATTAGATCAGAACACGGTGAAAATGCATTTTTTAAATACTTTTAGCCAACTGTATAGGGTCCCTGCTGCCTTCGGCAGCGTTACCAGTTCAAATCTTGGAATCGATTTGTAACTAACTTCCCGACTAGCTAGACATTTAAAACTTCCAGAAAAGCTCAAAATACGGTGACAATGTATTTTTAAAATATTTTTGGCCAATTGTTTCGGGTCACTGCTGCCTTCGGCAGCGTTTACATGGTTCAACAGAAAATTTATTTAACTAACTTCCCGACTAGCTAAACATTTGAAACATTCAGAATAGTTCAGAACACGGTGAATATGCATCCTTTTAATACTTTTAGCCAACTGTTTCAGGTCCCTGCTGCCTTCGGCAGCGTTTATATGGTCCAACAAAAAAAATTATTCAACTAACTTCCCGACTAGGTAGACATTTGAAACTTTCAGAATAGTTCAGAACATGGTAAAATTCCTTTTTTTAATACTTTTAGCCAATTTTTTCGGGTCCCTGCTGCCTTCGTCAGCGTTACCAGTACAAATCTTGCAATCGGTTTTTAGCTAACTTTCAGAAAAGCTCAGAACACGGTGATAATTCATTTTTTTTAAATATTTTTAGCCAACTGTTTCGGGTCCAATGTCAATGTTTTTTAACATTATGTATATTTCTAAAAGTGTATAAGGAAGTCATGTGGTGCCCACATCAGATTTTTTTTTTTTTCTTTTACTGAAATTTTTATGAAAATCATAAAATATCTTAGTGAGTGTGACATAATTTAAGTGCACTTATAAGTGCAAATAATGAAAGAAGTTATATATTTTCTACCATTTTTTGAATTCTCGATTGTTGTCAGAATTGGTCAACTATGCATAGAAGTTTTAAGAATTACGGCTATTTTCCTATAATCTCAGTCGTTTGTCATTTATTACTATAAATTTAATAAAAAATATTCCACCTGGCACATGTCCCTTATCTGATGTGCCTGTTCACTTCATGGTACGAGTGAAGCACTATTTTTGAAAGTAATAATATGAGTCGAGATCGCTAAGGAATGTTTATAGAGGAAAAATAATATCAGTAGTACAGTATTAAACATACCTGATTTATTTCCACACTGGTTTTACAAAAGTTAAGCAACAAATTATCCTAATCCCCCCCCCCTTTTTTTTTCGTATTATTCTTAAACAAATGAATATTTGAATAGGAAATTTAGGTGACATGTTTGTTATGCAACCAGTATTAGAATTTTGCATTATTTTGCCATCGGATACAATTTGTAAACTGATGTTAATTTGACTTCTATCAAGTCTACGCTAAAAAAAAAAAAAAAAAAAAAAAAAGATAAAATAAAATGAATTTTGAAAATAAAACTAAATGAGACGTGATGTGATAGAGGCATTGCATCAACAAGTTAAACTAAAGCCATTTTTATGTTTTTTCTTTGACCAGTGTTTTCTTTACTGTTTTTTTTTTTTTTTTTATATGAATGGATTTTAAAAATATATACATTCGAACAGAAAAATTGATGTTTATTATAAAATTATTGATCGAATTCTTTTGAAATCATTTTCAGGACATATATATATATAGGAATATATAAACAAATGAAGGAAATTAAACCCCATAAAACACTGAGGTCTTCATCAGGGAGGCTCTTCAGTGTAGGGGTGAAAAAGAAGTTTCGTAAAGGACAGCAGCAATTAGCTAATAACTATACTTAGCCCAACTTCTCACCAAACAGAAAACCACCATTAACTGAAGAGAAATCAATCATATATATAATGTATAAAATACTAAAAAAGTTATAAAATTCCAAAATTGCAAAAGTTATAAAATTACATCAAATTAATTTACAAAAAAGTTGCAATAATATAAAGAATTACGAAAAGTAAACAAGATAGAAAAAAAAAAAAAAAAAAAAAAAGAAAGAAAGAAAGAAAGAAAAGAAAGTAAAATAAAACCCCTTACCTGATAAGCGAACCCTCTTCGGCCGACGGGGGTACTCGTCGGTACTTAAATATCGCCCTTGAATGAGGAAATAGGACAAACCAAAAGAGGAAAACGCTGGAAACACACGGTTGAAAATTGGGACGGGTAACAGTTAATTTGCAAGGTATTTTTTAGATCTTCAAGAGCACATTTTAAATCATTATCATTATTGCAAATAGTACGGATTCTTTTAAACTGCGCGAACATAATATTTTTTAAAACTTTGTAGAGAATCAAAGTGGGCCATGATTCTCTAATGTAAATTCTACTAAAACTTAAATATAAACTTGAATACTTAATCACTTAATAAGGAGAGCTCGAGACAAAGTTTAAATACAAAATAACACAGTTTATTAATTCTCAATTTCAAGGAGGCGTTGAGCTAACTCGAGTAAATAAATGACTTCAGGAACTAACTTTAAACAAGATAAAAAATAGGAAGTTGCTTTATCTCACCAACGCTGATCCTTTTGACAACTGCTCACGGCTACTTCTCACTTTTCTCACTTTAGAGCGTCGAGCGGATTCCCGAGCACGACAGTCTCTTTTATTTCTTTACTCCACAAAACTACACCTCTCTTCCATCATTCGCATAAAACTATCACCATCAACATTTCTCTTAACTCCACACTAATCAGCTACCCCTTCATCACCATTCCACTACATCCCATCCTATATCTATATTTATCCTTTTATACTCCATCCAACAACTCCCTTTCATTTCATTTCAATCAAAACCTTTAAACATCTCTTCTACTCATCTAACACCGAGATCCTAATTATTTTACTGCTGCACAATGCTGACATAAAACAATCTCGACCAAGACTTTCGCCGAGCTACTGGCGCCGAAGTAATTTAACCGTCCCAACTTTTGGTGACGGTCCATAGCTCGACCTCACAACTTTTCTACTTATATTTGAAAACCAATTAGTGAGACTATTTATTTTAAAATTAAAATCTTTCCTTTTATCGTATAATCCAATAAGCCATTTTGCTTTATTTCTCTTTATATTTAGATCTAGGAATGAAATATTATCTGCATCTGTACGGTTTAAAATTAAACCTTTAGGATAAATTTTTTTCAGAAATATTTTCGAAACTGTAATTATTTCGAAAATATTTCTGAAAAAATTCATCCTAAAGATTTAAATTTAAACCGTACAGATGCAGATAATATTTTATTCCGAGATCTAAATTTAAAGAGAAATAAAGAAAAATGGCTTATTGGATTATACGATAAAAGGAAGGATTTTAATTTTAAAGTAAATAGTCTCACTAATTGGTTTTCAAATATAAGTAGAAAAGTTTTAAAAAATATTATGTTCGCACAGTTTAAAAGAATCCGTACTATTTTCAATAATGATAATGATTTAAAATGTTCTCTTCAAGATCTAAAAAATACCTTATAAATTAACTCTTACCCGTCCCAATTTTCAACCGTGTGTTTCCAGCGTTTTCCTCTTTTGGTTTGTTCTATTTCCTCATTCAAGGGCGATATTTAAGTACCGACGAGTAGCCCCGTCGGTCGAAGAGGGTTCGTTTATCAGGTAAGGGGTTTTATTTTACTTTCTTTTCTTTCTTTCTTTCTTTTTTTTTTTTTCTATCTTGTTTACATTTCGTAATTCTTTATATTATGGCAACTTTTTTGTAAATTAATTTGATGTAATTTTATAACTTTTGCAATTTTGCAATTTTATAACTTTTTTAGTATTTTATACATTATATATATGATTGATTTCTCTTCAGTTAATAGTGTTTTTCTGTTTGGTGAGAAGTTGGGGGCTAAGGATAGTTATTAGCTAATTGCTGCTGTCCTTTCAGAAACTTTTCTTTCACCCCTACACTGAGGAGCCTCCCTGATGAAGACCTCAGTGTTTTTTGGGATTTAATTTCCTTCATTTGTTTATATATTTCTATATTTAAGATTTGCATTTCCTTTTGCTGCAATTCTGCGCATAGGTTTGTAATTTCTCCTTTTTGTTTTTCCAATCTTTAAACTCATATTTATATAAATTCATTTCAATAGTTTTATATATATATATATATATATATAGTAGTTAAATAAATAAATAAACAATTTTTACAATTTTTATTCTTTCTTTTCTTTTTCTTTTTTTTCAAAATGTCATTAAAAAATGAAGAGAAAAATGAATAAGGAAATAAGAAGGCCTGGTATATTTAACATTTGAAGGCATCTGTTTCTTTCTCTGACTATAATGCATTCTCATTACCATCTTTCACATAGTTTTCTTTCTAAAATAATCTGATGTGGCATACACAGGATCTTCTCTTACTCTGCATTTCAGTACTATAAAGTCAGATTGCAGATTAAGGGGTGTTCGATTCCCAACATGTTCGAACACCACAATCACTCACATCTCAACTTAACTCATTCTGTTCAGAGTAGAGTTAGATGTTCGTGCTTGTTGAACAGAAAGAGTTAAGTTGAGAGTGGGAGTGATTGCGGTGTTCGAACATGTTGGGAATCGAATATGACTGGATGTTGGGAATCGAACAAGGGGTAAAATAATAAGTACTGTTTACAAAACTACGTTTAAAACAATTTAAGCTAGGTTTAGAAACAGCCTTATTTTACAAATAATTCTGTGCGAGTGGAGCCTACCCCCCACCCCCTCAACCGACTGTTTAAATATTGTACTTACATTTAAACAGAACTCAAAGATGTGCTTAAATTTAAGGTGCCTGCCTACCTTTAAAATGCAATTTTCGGTCAAAACTTTGATTTTTCATTTTTGGTTTAGTATTAAAGCCTGATATTTTAGCTTTCTAAATCAGTTTGAATTTCGTTTCTATCTTGCTTAGAATTTGAGTTACAGGCATTTTAATATTAGTCACTAACTCGCAAGTTTTCCAAACCGGAAATGACCGTAAATGTTTGTTTACATAAATGTTTTACTCAATATAAGCATCAAAATTAGTTACTTCATATAAAATGATTTTTTTTTTTTAAAGAAAACTTTGGAATAAATCACGAATTTATTAAAATTATTTTTTATTTATTAGGTAAAATCTGGTTTTTAATTACGTTTTCTGCTTTTTCTCAAAATGAGATTTTTAACATTTTGCTTTATCGCAAAACATCATAACTCCAAATGTTATAATTGAAACCTTATAAAACTTTGACAAAATACTCTAGAGAGAGGAGTTGTTTTATTGATTGAACTAGTACAATGAATCTAGCTAATTTTTTTTTATATTTATTTATTTATTTTTATCGATAGAAGTTATGAACTGTCATGTATATTCATGATTTTTGCAGCATGTAAAATGTTATCTTTTCTGAAATATTAAATAACAGGGTTATAGTTTTGAGAATAGTTCACTCTCTTAAGGATCTTTCAATAATTGAAATAAAAATTACAGAATGAAAATATCTTTATTTAAATTCAACTTATGATGTTCCAAAAAAGTACTTTTTTTTTTTTCAAATTATATGTATATTTTGAGCCTAAATATAAAAATATTTTAAAATTTGCATATTTTTTCATGTTGTTCAGTGTTTTTAACTATATTCTATTATGTAATACACATAAATAGTACTTTTTCAATTATAAAAAAAAAAAAATCACCTCCGACAGTAGGTAGGCACCTTAAAAGTTCTTTCCAAATTATTCAGAAAACTTTCACTGGTACCATTTCATGAAACTTACCTGTCTTGAAAAAAAGTTTTCAAGTAGCAACTTGATATAAACTTCAAAATACAGCATTAGAATTGGCTGCAGTTATTTGTTTTTAAGTTACGCTGATAAGAGACAAACATAAAGATCAACCGTTCAAAACTTGACTTTAACATTTAGGGATCTTCAAAAAGTGTAATTATACAAAAAAAAAAAAAAAAACCCACTGAATATTTAGCTTAAAAAAATACTTAATTTACTGTATGAGTACCAGAAATTGATTTTCATTCCTGACAGGTTTTCTTAGACATAGTAAAATATTATAGTTAGGCACTTTTCCACCAATTACGTTCAATAAAAAAGAATGTTTTTGCTTAATTATGAGTACCTCGGTATGTCTTCAAAAAATTATGTACACACTGTATTGTGTATTTAAATGCAATCCTATAATAGCAACACACAGCATAGCCTGAAATGCACTTCCATCAATTTCCATGTATAGTCCCATTATAATAATAACAGGAGACTTGGCGTTGGAATATTAAAACCCGAATAAACTACTACGTCAGAAACGCCAAAGAAAAATATTTGAGATGCATACAGCTTTTTCGGTAGCCTCAAGCGTACCGTCTTCAGTGCAAAAAGAATTCTGAATCTGGAGAAGTGCTCGTATATATAGGAGAGGGACCGAATTTAGTTCAACCAATAGGATTACGGGAAAGGTGAGGAGTGTGGCCAATAGGAATTTAGAAATGTTAGCTGCGTAAACAGTAAAAAAAAAATTAAGAAAATGTGGACTGAATGTAAATTCCTCTGCCCCGTGACCCCCTCTCCTCAAGAATTAAATAAAATTAAATCTGCTATAAAATCTTGCCCCTTGTTATTGAACTCGACTAAATCTCATCTTATCCGTTCTATTGCTAGTTGTGCCAGATTTTATGCTTTACCGAAAGTTCAGAAACCCAATATTTCATCTCGTCCCATAGTCTCTAATATCGGTACTGCTTCCTATAATTTAGCTAAATTTCTCACCACAATTTTTGCTCCTCTTCTTGCTGCTAACAGTTATACTGTTAAGAATTCCATAAAATTTGCAAAAAATATTCAAAACTGCTCTCACACTAATCTCACTATGGTTTCTTTTGGTGTAAAATCTCTTTTCACTAATGTTCCAATAAGTGGCGCCCTCTGCTGTCTCGAAAATAGATTAAAAGAGTTTCATTTCACATGTTTTGAAATACAAGAATTAATTTCTCTTACCCGCATTTGTTTATCACAAACCACTTTTTCTTTACAAAATAAATTCTATCGTCAGTCTGAAGGTTTAGCCATGGGTTCCCCTCTCTCCCCAATTCTCGCTGATATTTACATGCACTATTTCGAAAGGAAGCTTTTTAAGAAAATATCTTTTCCTTTTTGGACCCATTACGTTGATGACACCTTCACGCTTATCGACATATCTTGTCACAATATTGACCATATCTTAGAAACTTTAAATTCAATTGACAGTAATATCCAGTTTACATATGAAATAGAAAATAATGGCTCCCTTCCATTTCTTGATACCCTCATCTCTTGCACTGTAAATGGATTTTCAACCACCGTCTATCGTAAAAATTTTGCAGTCTCCCTTCCTCCCCATGCGCGTTCATGTCACCCACCTAACCAAAAAATGGCTGCTTTCTATACTTTTGTGAAGCGTGCCCTTAATATTTGTTCAAATCCTATTTTATTAAAATCTGAAATTAAATACCTGAAAGCCATTGCAATTGACAGAGATTATGACCCTTCCGTTATAGACAAAGCTATCCAAAAATTACAACTCCCTCGTATTTCGTCTACTAAATCAGTCTCTTCTAATATCAGTATTGTCTTACCCTATTTTCCTAAATCCAGTCAAACCATAGCTAAAATTCTCAAACAATATGATTTTAAAATAATATTTTCGCCTTCCAATAAACTCACCTTTAATCAGTTAAAAGATCCCATTGATATGCATAATTCTTGGGGCATTTATAGTATTTCCTGTCACTGTGGTTTATCATATATTGTCCAAACTAAACGCAGTCTTAAATTTCGTCTAAAAGAACATATGAATTACTTCCGCAAACAAGAAACCAATAAATCGGCTATTTCTAAACATTGCTGGGAGGAAAATCATAATTTTAAATTTAATTCAGCTAAAATAATTTACAGACCAAAATCCATTCATGAACTCGGTTTCTTTGAAGCTTTTCATATTTATAAAAATTTTAAAAACCTTGTAAATTGTGATTTCGCTGTTCCGTATTTGTGTGATTGTTAGAAATTTTACATTCAGTCCACATTTTCTTAATTTATTTCTACTGTTTACACAGCTAACATTCCTAAATTCCTATTGGCCACACTCCCTACCTTTCCCGTAATCCTATTCGTTGAACTAAATTCGGTCCCTCTCCTATGTATACGAACACTTCTCCAGATTCAGAATTCTTTTTGCACTGAAGACGGTACGCTTAAGGCTACCGAAACAGCTGTATGCATCTCAAATATTTTTCTTTGGCGTTCCTGACGTAGTAGTTTATTCGGGTTTTGATAGTCCCATTATATTCTAATTTGTATATCCCTGTAAACGAATGGTGAATGGTTTTCATAATATGGTCGACACAAAATATGCTTTTATGCGTATGAAATATGTTAATTTTATTCAGTTTAGTGCGGCCTATGGATCTTAAATTGTACTTACCTGAATTTCACCCACAGGCATAATGTATTTGAATTCTCGTGGATGTCCTGTAAACGAACCATTTGCTTGATACCAACGCTTAATATGAATGGTTAGTGTAGTATCCCTGTATGATGCAAGAATAACGAGTTTGGACCTCCTGCTTCTGTTTGTTCTTTCCATGTACTGATAAAAGACACACAGACCAACCGCTAAAAACGTGTTTTTTTCGGGGGACCTTAAAATGTGTAAATATGACAAGAACTCAATTTTGAAAATTTGATCCCAAAACAATATTTTCTCTACTATGGGTAAAAGAGAGTAATTATCTCTCCTTCTCTCTATCTCTCTCTCTCTCTCTCTTTTTTTTTTTTCCCTTTTTTTTTTGAAGTGAAAACTTCTTTAAGCGCATTGAGAACTTTTTGGGTGAACAAAAATCATGGAACTCACGTCATCGTCACCGAACGCTTTCCATGAGCTATATGTATACTGCAGGGCCCGAAATTTCAACTTGGATTACACTCGCTGAAAAAAAAAGTTACTCCCCACAAAATATGTTTAACTTACCCTATTTTTTACGTATAAGGTGGGTGACCAGAATTTTTATTTTAAAAAGTGAAATTACGCAATGTGTTTTATTTTGTAAGAAAATAGAAGACATTCAATTTTGAAAAAGAGGCCATTTTAGAGGACAAAAAATTGAATGAAAAGGATTATAGAATCGATTCAAAAGCTACTTTACACAAGCGATGGAAACATTTTTATCTCAAATGATGAATTTGGATCAGTACACCTGAATTTAAATTAATAATATCTGGATACGAGAGGAAAAATTTCTAATTTTTATAGGTGCCACTGGACAATATAGAATTTTTTTTTAAATTATTAGTTTTTGCTATAGACATTTTTTTAATTTTTTTTTTTTTTTTTTTTTGGTACTTTCATGTAGTTACATAAAAAAAAAGTTTGTAGACATTTTTTTGATTAACATCATAATCATAAAAGAAAAAATAAAATTGACATTGAATGAAAAGGATTATAGAATCGATTCAAAAGCTACTTTACACAAGCGATGGAAACATTTTTATCTCAAATGATGAATTTGGATCAGTACACCTGAATTTAAATTAATAATATCTGGATACGAGAGGAAAAATTTCTAATTTTTATAGGTGCCACTGGACAATATAGAATTTTTTTTTTAATTATTAGTTTTTGCTATAGACATTTTTTTAAATTTTTTTTTTTTTTTTTTTTTTTTTTTTTTTTTTTGGTACTTTCATGTAGTTACATAAAAAAAAAGTTTGTAGACATTTTTTTGATTAACATCATAATCATAAAAGAAAAAATAAAATTGACAAATGAAAAAAAAAAATTAATATTCGGTAGATGAAATTCATTCTTTATCAACATTTTATAAAAGTTCTCACAAGTATAACATAAATTAGTCTTAGTAGTTAATAAATATTTAAAGTAGATGTATAAAGGGGATTTTTTTTTCATATGTCTACATTTTGTTCATTGAAGAAAACTGTCGCTTTGTGGGAGCATTTCTGCCAGGAAGACATAAAATGAATTCAACTAACTTTTGCATATTTTTGTGAGGTGGTGGTGGCGGTGTTATGATTAAGGTTAATTGTCTGCACTAGGGCTCTAGGCCTGTGTAGGAGAGTCCTCTGTAGGATCTTTCTAAGAGGTCCTAGCCCATATTTACGCTAGTTTCGGAGAAAACCATGAAAAAATCCTAACGGCTAAGCTAACAAGCGCGACCGGGTATCGAAACCTGCGCCTCACGTAGACCAGCTTCGAGGACGGAACCTCTCGGTCACTGGTGAGCCTATTTTTATGAGGAATATTATTCATGCAAAAGTGAGAACACACGTCAACGCTCCGCGTATCAGCCGGAGAGTAAAACCACTTTAATGATTTTATGACAATTTCAACAGTAATTTCGTGTTCTGGATCAAAGAACCGTACAAATATAGGGAATATTTTTATTTCTTTATGATTCGAAGAATCTGAATAAACATAAACCATGATATGCTTTGACAAGTTTATTAGAAATTTGTTCTTTTTGCGAACCTAACTCAGAAAAAAGTTAGTGTTCACAGTTCGATACAGCTAATAGTCGATTGAGCATCCCAGATTTGCAAAATTTTTTAAATTAAGGACTAAATCCTTTTCATTTGAAAAAGAGGACAGCGGACGAAAAACATAAAAAAGAGGACTTTTTAGTTTTGTAATATTTGTTTCGTTTAAGAAGGCAGAGCATTGAAAAAGAAGTCTGTCTCCTTAAAAAGAGGATGTCTAGTCACCTTACCTAAGATTAGCATGATTTTACGTTTTTAAATCGATATTTTTTTTTCTGTTGGTAGCATCGTATACTGTAAAAATTCTATCTACATTTAGACCGAAATTTTACTCGCCACAGTAAAATTTCCACTCGCCAATGGCGAGCTGGCGAGCGGAAATTTCGCGCCCTGGTATACTGTGTATATATGTACATAGATATACCTCCGTGCGTTATTAGTATACACTATATATATACAAAGAGTATATCTCTCTACATATATATCCATATATGTAGAGCACGGCGCGGCATGCCTCATATACATATATATATATATATATATATATATATATATATGTATAAAATGTATACTAATACGAGTAGTATACTGGCCACTGGCGTCTGTCTCTTTCTAGTTCTATACTCTATGTATGTATGTACTTTTTCCACAGTATATACATACACTGATGGAAAAAAAATCCCAACACCAAGAAAAAATTATTGTACAGTAATGAAATTTCAGCAATACATTTGTCTAGGTAACATATTTAATTGATTAAAGTTTCAAGATCACAGGTAGAGCCATTGGCGAGAAGAGCCATTTCAAATGTGAAATGTTGGTACATTAGTAACCGGTGTAACCGCCAGAATTTTGAATGCAAGCATGCAAACGTGCATGCATTGTGTCGTACAGATGTCGGATATCAGTTTGTGGGATGGAGTTCCATGCCTGTTGCACTTGGGCGGTCAATGCAGGGACGGTTAATGCTGGTTGTGGATGACGCTGGAGTTGTCGTCCAATGATGTCCCATACGTGCTCGATTGGAGAAAGATCTGGTGATCTAGCAGGCCAAGGCAACATGCCGACACTCTGTAGAGCATGTTGGGTTACTACAGCGGTATGAGGGCGAGCGTTATCCTGTTGGAAAACACCCCCTTGAATGCTGTTCATGAATGGCAGCACAACAGGTTGTATCACTAGACTGACGTACAAATTTGCAGTCAGGGTGCGTGGGATAACCACGAGAGTGCTCCTGCTGTCATACGAAATTGCTCCACAAACCATTACTCCAGGAGTAGGCCCTGTGTGTCTAGGCCGCAGACAGGTCGCTAGCAGGCGTTCATCTGGCCTCCTTCTAACCAACACACGGCTATCATTGCGACCAAGGCAGAACCGGCTTTCATCAGAAAACACAACAGATCTCCACTCCGTCCTACAATGAGCTCTAGCTTGACACCACTCACGTCGCAGTGGTTTGGAGTCAGTGGAATGCACGCTACAGGGCGTCTGGCTCGGAGCTGTCCTTGAAGTAACCGATTTGTAATAGTTTGTTGTGTCACTGTGGTGCCAACTGCAGCTCGAATTTCAGCTGCAGACGCAGTACGATTAGACACAGCCATACGCCGAACACGACGGTCTTCCCTCTCAGTAGTGCCACGTGGCCGCCCGGAACCCGGTCTTCTTGAGGCAGTACCTTCTCTTGACCACTGCTGCCAACACTCATGCACAGTGGATACATTCCTGCCAAGTCTTTCTGCAATATCGCGGAAAGAAAACCCACCTTCTCGTAGCCCTACTACACGACCTCGTTCAAACTCAGTGAGCTGTTGATAATGGCTTCTTCGTCTTCTTAGAGGCATCCTTGACTAACATTAACCCACTACGTCAAATCTCAACTGTCAACAACGATCACGAACCTTACAGCGCTTATTTAAAGCAAACCTCATTTGCATGTTCATAGCGTCGCTACTAGCGCCACACTTATGCGCGTAGCTCGAAATTTGAATCGACGTCATCTTTCAGATGTATAAACACGCCTACCAAATTTCGTTTATCTAGCACAGCTCCTTCCTGGTGTTGGGATTTTTTTTTTCCATCAGTGTAGTTCACAAAGTACAAGCACGTGTTTTTATACAGACTGTTATATTCTTCTTTTTGCTTTCAATATAAATTTTCAAATAAATAATAATAATTAAAAAAAAATATATATTTTAGTCATATTACAATATATTAACACTACTTTACAAGCCAAAAATAATTCAAAAATAATAATCTAATAGCTCGACGATAAAATTCACAAGTTACTTAGTTTTCACATCTATCGGCCGTCCCGAATGACTGCCCTGTTTAATTTTTTTTCTTTCTTTAAAAACGGAGTTAAAAAATGAGATAAAATTCGATCAAGGATTTAATGTATATATTATATATATATATATATATATATATATATATATATATATATATGTTATTTTAAATTGGTGAAATAAAATTCTTACTTTGTTGAAGTGAATGAAGCGATGTAACTATCGTTGGTGGTTTTGCGGAGGGTTTTAACCGCTTTTACGAGTCTGAAGAAATTTTTGTTGAGGTGACCGGCAGTCAATGACGTCTGAAACACGTTCTCTCTGAAAAAAAGGAAAATAATATATATATTTTTTAAGCTTCATTTTAAAGTTACATGAGAACAAAATATTGATTTTAATATTTAATACATAGATTGGAGACCTTTAGTTACAACGATTTTTGTCTTACGTGATTTATGATATGTTATTTTAATCCATAACAAATAGCATTTTCTTTTTAGTATACATATGAGAATTGAACAAATATCTATTCTTTACTCGAAATTTGAATAAAGAATCTTCTGTTCAAAAGCAGGGGCTCCACACTTTTTTTTTTTTTTTTTTTTTTTTTTAATTTTGATAATTTTAATGAAGTGATCAAAATAATCATAATTTTGAAATAAGAATATAAATGTAACAGTAATAAAAGCAAATAAGTATGTGTGCTACACACAAAAATAATTATAATAATTATTAGTTATGTATAATTTAAGAAAATATAATTGTTGTATTTTTCCATAGAAAATTATTATTATTATTATTTAATTATTACGCATACTTATGTACTTAATATTTAGTTTTTTTTTTTTTTTTTTTTTTGTTATTTGAATACTTTTAATTTCGTATTGATTTTTTTTTTCTTTTCAATTATAGACATTATTTAAATTGAATCTCTTAAAAATTAATGTATCTTTAAGTATTTGGCTTAAGATTAATCATAAATTGTTTATAATTTTAACAATTTTAACAACTAATAAAAGTTCAAGAATTTTAACATTTTAATTTTACCTGCAAGCTTGATGACAATTACAGGAAATGGTCTCATTTTCAATAAGTTCTATCACTTCGTCCACACATTTTCCTAAAAGGATAAATGAAACAATTTTTCGATATGCAGTTGCTATTTATGATATTCAGGGTGTTCGAAAAATCATGACATTGGCTCGGATTTCTTAAATATTGGTCCTGACATATAGGGTAAGGTGGGATAAGATGCCGTGTCAAGTATTTCTTTTATACGTAGGCACCATAGAAGGGCGCTGGCCACTCATAGGAAAAATACATAATGATATGATGTACTTTACTGTTTTTGAGATTTTTTAGGAATTTATTAAATTAGTTTCAATTGATGATCCATCTCTCTTCATTTTTTTTTTTTTTTTTTTTGTAAGTTAGTTATATAAATTGAAGTTTAAACAGAAGAAAAAAAATATCGGATAATTTTTAAAAGTACAGTTTTTGGACTTCATAAAAATAACCTCAAACCTATATTTCCCGCCAAACCTATAAAGAAAGCTGGTTTCTTCTTTTGTAAGTTAATGAGCGGACTTAAGTTTTGGGGTTAGATGACGTAGTTTTACATTGAGGAAAGATGCCTGATTGTCTTCTTTGTTATTTTAAATTACGTCTGAGCATTAATCTTTTTAAAATATTAAGCACGGCGATATATATAATAATGTGTTTTAGTTTTGCCTGGGCCAATCGCGTGCTATAAAATATAAGTATATAATGTTCCATAAAAATGTGTATTTTTATTGAAATCCTGTAAGTCATCTCACCCCTAAATTGACGGCTAACTTACCCCAAGTTTAAGGTAATATGTCGAAGCCAAAGCGTTAAGGAAAACTTTTATTTAGAAGTTGTTTTTTATAATATTTTTGTAGTTAAATATATTTTTATTATGTACTCAAAAATAGGAATTTTTGCACGAGATCAATAAATGACAAATATACCCAACAGGGGATTTTGAAGAAATATCTAACTAACACAGCAGTGTCTTTCCCCAATTTACACTATTATAAATTGTAAATTTCGTTACAAAATTAGCACAGAATTTTATAAAATCAATTGCAAATTTAAGAAGATTCAAATTTAAGAATTACAAAATTTTAATTTTCATACGGTTACCAAAAGAACTTTTTTTTTTTTTTTTTCGGTGAGAAAAACGTACCAATAAATTTTCAGCATTGTATCAAAAAAAGTCCCAGAGATATGACGAGACAGAAAAAAAAAAAAAAAAAAAAAATACTCTAGCAACTTCTCAGTTCTTCGATACAGTTTTGCTGATGAAAAAAAAAAAAAAACTTTGTTGGTAGATAGTGTTTTAGAAATCATATTTTTTTTTTATACTTTATTTATATTTTAAATTAAGATAAAACCCCCAACAATTTTGTTTAAACATAGCCCTAAAGCAATGCTGAAATTTTGAACAAAGACTTATTAATGTATGATGCAATTTGTCATTGGATACTTTTTTTTATGTACGTGAAGAATTTTCGAAATTGAATCTGTCTCTAAAATTTGTAGCTGAATTTTTAGAATTCTATTCCGTATTTTTATATATCTTTACAATTCTTATTATATCTCTTATTAGATCAATATTTATTAGCCATATTAAGACGAATACAGTAGAACTTGGATAATTCGAAGTTGAAGGGACCAGAAAAAAAAATTCGAAATATTAAAAAATTCGAATTACATATACTATTTTTTCAAAAAAAGTGATAAATTAAAAAATTAAAACTCTATGATCAGAGATTTAACACATAAACTTTATATCTAAGAATACCTCTACATTACCCCTTTCACCCCCCACCCCCACCCCCCCATTAAATCAATATTTTTTACGAGCTTAATTATTCAACACTTTTTAAAAAATAGTCAAATATTTTTTATTTCTTTTTTAAGTAGAATCTTTGTGTCATAGCATATGACCTGATACAAAAAATAGAATCTTCTACATTACACATGACTTTTCAATTCACAAAAACCTCGAAGTTCATACATATGCACCATATCTTCTGGTGCACTAGCTAGGGGCTTCTATTGTATTTCCTTATCCTTCTTTTGAAAGACTAAAAAAATTGATAATGCACTTCAGATGAGTAAAATCTCGGGAACAAATTTTACTGTAATATTTTAAAGGTAATCGTATGAAAAATTCGAATTATCCAAAATAGAATTCGAATTATCCAGGATTTTTTAACATTATTTTAATACAAAATTCAGGGGACCGTGTAAAATATTCGAATTATCCAAAATTTCGAATTAAACAAGTTCGAATTATTCAAGTTTCACTGTACAAAGTTTTTTAACAATCTATATCGATAGATAGTTGTTTAACATTTAATTATTTTGTTGTTATATCATTTTTTATGACATGGTATTTAATGAACAGAACACGAGCTTATTTTAACAGAAACTCAACACAATTTACAGTACTTTGATTGTTTTTTTTTTTCCTCTTTGTGATTAATATTTTTAAAAGTTGTATACTTTTACAGAAGATAAGATAAATAAGCAAGGAAATTTAGTACAAACTTTTAAATTTAACTTTGTCATTCAAGCATAGTTTATCAATTAACTATTTTTTTTTAATTTTTTTTTTAACTTTGTCATTATTTTTTGTTTTTCTATAACTTTATATAAGAGTTGCTCAGTATTTTAAGGATTAGACTTATAATTAAGAATAGCTTTTATTTAAAAGGAAAATATATTAAAAATGCTAAGAAAATCAAGACTCTTTTTTTTTTAATTTATTTTTTAAATTTCGTTTCAAAATGTTGCAATGACAAAACAATATCAAGCATAAGCGTAGCGTGAACGAATATATATATATATATATTTTGTAGGGGGGGGGGGGGGGGGCACACATAATTAAGGTGAGCGAGTGGGTTTTACGTCGTACTAGGGCTACGCTATGGGTGATTGGCGGACTCCCCCCATCCGGAGACATGCCATCATAATTTTAATCCTCCAGGGACAGATTAAGGCATGGGCAATAAAAAAACTTCTTAAGTTATCCAAAACTAAATATTTTCATAGTATGCAGAATACAGGACAATATTTTGCATTATACTTATATTACAGAGATTATTGCATCGCAAATAACATCAAATTGGAAAAAGAATAATGTATAATAAAAATTATTAATAGTTATTGTGAATGTTTAAAAGAACTCTGCTTTCTCTGTGGTCCCATTTAAACCAACAATGGTTATGGGCCCAGAGACAAGCATCTTACTGCGGACTTTTCAAAATTTAAATTAACATTCAATTAAAACGAAAGGGCGACTGTTAAGCCTAAGTGCTGAAATCGAAAGTTACGTGTGAACTGTCTTTTGATTCTATTTTCATAACAAAGCTAATATAGCTGATTAAATATGTCGCAAATATTAAATATAGAAAAGTTGTCAAAAAGTAATTTTGATACTTGGATTTGGAAGCTTCAGACTGAAGCTGTTGTAATCAAGAATGATCACTGGACTTACGCCAATGAAACCAAAATTAAGCCCGATGAAGATGCTGAAGATGAAGAAAAATGGCTCGAAAATGATTGTATAGCAAGAGCCAATATAATCCTTGTAATTAGTCCAAGTAAACTATGAACATTGTACCACTTCAAATGAAGAATGGAAGAAGTTGGAAGAAGTTTACGAATCGAAAGGACCGGCAAAAAAGGCTACCCTGTTGAAGCAGCTACTCTTGAAGAAAATGAAAATATGTCGGATCACCTTAACGTTTTCTTCGATATTGTGGAAAAGCTAAAAGAACTGGATATTGAAGTAGCAGAAGATTTATTATCAATTTTGCTCTTGTACAGCATCCCTGACAGCTTTGAAAATTTCAGATGTGCCATCCAAGCAAGAGATGAATTGCAGCAGCCTGAAGCTCTAAAAATTAAAATGATGGATGAATATGAATCCAGAAAAAATAAAAAGCATTGAGAATCGTCAAATGCATATTTTGCCATTAACAAGAAAAATTTTCCCGAAAAGAACAAAAGAGAAAACTTAAAGCCTGTACAGAACAAGGATACGTATGGAGAGAGATATTACACAATATTTAAATGTAATTACTGCTCAAAACTCGGGCATAAAGCCTCAGAATGCCGAAAGAAGATGTCAGACAGTAAATTCATTTCCTCGAATAAATACAAAGAAAAATCTTTTATGGTTGAACGTTGAAGACAGTACGGAATTTACGATGGCAGCAAGTAATTCTTCCCAAGAACATTCTGAGTGGTGTCTAGACAGTGGCTCAACTTCACACATGGCTCATGACAAGAATCTGTTTACAAACTGCGGACATTCTTACAACAGGTCTAAATTCATACAAACAGGAAAAGTGTTGTAATATGATCGCACTTAATAATCAGGACTGATGAATTTTGAATTTAAACTGTGTGTTCATTAAGAAGTTAATGATTGTAGTTAACCATTATTTACCTATATTTTACATATTTTATTATATTAACTATAATTATTTATTTATAATTTTATTTCTTTACTAACACTTCTCTCATTTTAAGTAATTTTTACATAAAAATAATTTTCTGTAATTTTTTAATATGCTGTTATAATGTATAAATATATTTTTTATTCTTCAAACATTTTTTGAGAAAAGGGGAATATGTAGGAATTTTCAACGCATGTTTCCTTATATCTTTGCTAACTAGCGAGCTCTAAGTGCTAGAGCCCCTATAAAGAGGTGCCTCATATATAGGTGCCTTACTAAGCGCACTTGTTCATCATGACGTCAGATGTGACGTATCTGTATTACGTAATCAACAGAAGAGAGCTTCGCATTCATCGGTGGTGTCGCACTTCCGACCAGATCTATCCGAAAGCAGGTGCAACGCAGGAGGTGTGTTTATGCATATATGGAGGGGGGGGGAGGCTTCACTGATTAAATTTGTTAAAAAGAGTTAACAAAACTGAATTTATTTACTAAATAAAAAACTCAAACGCGTACAAAAGTTAATAAATTTAAAAAAGAGTTTTTTTTTTTTTTTTTTTTTTTTTTTTAACAATATAAAATTATCGTAATGTAATTCAGGCGCATAGCTTGAGGTGGGAGGGAATACTAGTATGCGCTAGTACTTTAGTTCTTTTCCCTACCCTAATAATCTGGTGTGGCATTTACACGGCTTTCTCTTATCTTGTAATTCAATTTTATAAAACAGACTATAGAACAATGGATGAGATAACAAGTATTAATTGTATATAAACCTACGTTAAAAAATTTCAAACCAGGTTAAGACAGAGTTTTATTTTACAAATAACTCCTTATAAGTGTGTGTGTGTTGGAGAGGGGGGGTACCTCCCACTCAAGTCGTGTTTGAATATTGCACCTACATTTATATAGAATAGAGCAGGCGCATCTGACGTCACTGCGATGAACATTGGCAGATGATTTCGCACGCGTTTTAAAATGTAGGCAAAAAATGGGATAAAGCACCATTGCTTAATGTTACAAGCTTAGCTATATGTACTCCTATTTCTCCAATATTTTAAACATGTTTCACATTTCTGCTAAGATTTAACTATTGTTATCGCTTATTATATAAATGAATCAATGTATATGGATGCTTTTAATTGAAAAATCTGTATTAAAATACTTTTAATAATAATAAAAAAAATCTATGGGAGATTATACAACAATAATAATAATAATAATAATAATAATAATAATAATAATAAAAGAATAAAAGAATTATTTAATTAAAAAATATAATTGAAAATGATTGCACTTATGAAAAATTAAAATGTTTAATAATAAAATTAATTTGTTTAATAGAACTATTTGAGATTTTAATTGAAAAATTTATTTCTAAATACTATAAATACTATATAATATTCTAAATGCTATTGTTTAGTATTATTGTTTTGGCTTTTAATAGTGAATTTCTTTATTAAAATACATTTAATATTAAAAGATATTATTTTCTATGAACGAAAATAATAATAATAATAATTAAAGCTAGTTTAAAAAAATTAATTTAATAAAATATTCTAAATAAAATATTCTAAATAAAAATTTATTTATTAAAAATATAATTTTTTATAATTAAATTAGTTCAAATTACTTTATACTATTGTATGGACTTTTAATTAAAAGGCCTATTTCAGTGACCGAGCGGTTCTGCCTTCCAATTTGATAGATTGGTGTTAGTGTTTGGAATAAGGCCGATTGACTACTCTAGGATCCTAGGCCTGAGGGGGTGCCTTCCGTGGAGGTCTTTCTAAGGGTTTCTAGCCTGTATTTACACAAGTTTCTGTGAAAACCACGGAAAATTTCGAACGGCTAGGTCGACGAGTGTGACCTGGGATCGAAACTGGCACCTCACGTCTACCAGCTTTGAGCGCTGAACCGCTCAGCCACTGATGGGCTCTGATTGGCTTCTTTTGTCGTGTTTGATCCAAGGTCCCACTTTTCAACCTAGATATTTGCAATTTTCCAAGGTTTTCTCCGAAACTCCCGTATATACAGACCAGGACTCAATGTCGTCAATAGGCTTTAACGCTTAAACCACAACCACCAAAATATTTTTAATTAAAAAACTTTTTTTAAATAAATAATTATCTATAAAAATTATTAATTAAAAAATGCATTTAATAATACATTCAAATTAAAAATAATTTAACTATTAAAAATTTAAATTTTCAATGATTAAATTAGTTTAAATTGCTTAATACTTAGCTGCCAAGTTTTTTAATTTATTCCAGAATGTTCTTTGCCTTTTTTCACACTGTAATCTTTGTAGCAAAAAATTCTTCGATATATTATTACGATTAAATATTAAGAAAATCACTCTAAGAATATTACGGTGTGAAAAAGCGGCGCGACTAACAACATTCCAGAATAAATTTAAAAACTTAGGAGCTATATAATACTATTGTTTAAGCTTTAAAATGAAAAATCTAATTCAAAATGCTCTTAAACATAAAAATATTTTTTCTATAACTGATTATAGAAATAAGAATCTAATTAAAATTATTTTATTTAAAAAAACTTTCGAAAAAAAAAAAAAGTAAATTAATTATCTAAGGACTAAATGAATTACAAAAAATATAAATTTTAATAATTAAATTAGCTGTGATTCCTTATTTAAATTGTTTCTGCTTTCATTAGAAAGAAATATTTTAAAATACATTTAACATTAAAAGATTTTATTTTCTGTAAATAATAATGAAAAAAAAAATCTAGTTAAGGATCTAATTAAAATTATTTTATTCAAAAAATTCTAATAGAAAGACTAAATTGATTATCGAAAAAATAAATTATCAAAAAAATAAATTTCAATAATTAATTTAGCTGAGATTGCTTAATACTATTGTTTCTGCTTTTAATAGAAAAATTTATTTTAAAACACTTTTAATATTAAAAGATTTTATTTCCTACGAATAATTATTAAAAAAAAAAAAAAGGCTAGTTAAAAAATTATTTAATGAAATATTCAATTAAAAAACTAATTTATTTATTAAAAATGTAATTTATTATAATTAAGTTAGATGAAATCGCTGAATACAATTATTTGGACTTTTAATCAATAAGCCCAGCAGTTCTGCTGTCCACGTTGGTAGACAGGAAGTGTCAGGTTCGATCCTAGGTCATGGTTGTCGACCCTCATGTTCTCAGTCGGGTTTAACACCTAAATTACCACCACCAAATTATTTTTAATATAAAAAGTTATTTTAATCGGTAATTATATAAAAAATAATTAATAATATATTATAATTAAAAACTTCTTTAATTATCAAAAATATTTTTTAAATAATGAATTTAGATCAGATTACTTAATATTACTGTTTCAGATTTTAACAGAAAAACTATTTCAAAATACTTTGCAATATAAAAAGATATCTTTTGTCATGATTATAGAACAAATTAAAATTATATTATTTAAAAATTCTAATTCATAAAATTTTACATTAAAATACATACAATATATACAATATATACTAATTAAATTAGCCGAGCTTTTTTAATACTATCCTTTAAGGTATCTGCCTACTTACGGAGCACTTTTTTCTAAAAAAGCAGACTATGCAATAATTATATTTTTAGTTATAAACGGACATAAAACGATGAAAAATAGTACATTTTAAGCAAATATTTCTTTATTTTGCAAAAAAATAGGTGATTTTGTGTAAAAAATGAGCAAAATTTCACGTTTACGCCAAATCTCATATATTCAATAAAAATTAATTTAATTCAATATCCATTGAAATACATAATGATATGACCCTTAACTGTGCATTGAACTAAAAATTAAGAGATATTCTTAAAATTGACTGAAATATGGTAGCTAACAGAGAAAAATACAGAATTTTCCGAAAAAAAAAAAAAAAAAAAAATCTGTTTTTTAGAAAATAAACACATTTAAAATCTTCAAAATAGTACATAGAACTTATCTTTTAGTTCATTGCGTGACTGGAAATCTGTTATATACCGGGAAAAAATTTCATAGAAATAACTTGAAAACTTTTGGAGAAATAAGGTTTATCGCATACACAAAAATCGAAAAAATATAGTTTTTCATAAAATGCATTTAAAGATTTTACTTAATGTGTAATTATTTGTTGGGAAAAATAAATAAATACATGGGGTATAATAATAATAAAAACCTGAATGATTCGAATTGAAAACAAATGTTAAATCAAGCCTAATTACCAATGTTTACCTATCACCAGCTCTTGAAACTGGCGAGATCGTGCACTTCCTGTCTTAAAGAATCTCACTTCCGGTTTACTTAATTGGCTATAATTTCGGTTCTAATTAGTGTACAAACAAATGTAAAGGTGTTTTAGAAAGCTAAAAGTATATTCTTTAAAACCAAATAATAAACAGAAAATCGATTTTTTTTTGTCAAAAATGGTCATTTTAAAGTAGGCAGATACCTTAAGCTATTATTCGAAAAAAGTATTTCAAAAGACATTTACTTTAATAAGATTTTTTATTATTAATTATTATAGAAAATTATTAAAAAAATATTTTATCAAAAATTACAATAAAAAATTAATTTAATTATAAAAAATAGAGTTTTTAATAATTAAGTTAGTTGAGTTTTCTTTTTCGCTATTCTTTTAGCTGATGGTTTTTTTTTTTTTTTTTTTTTTTTCAAAATATTAAAAAAAAATATATATTTATTTATTTTTTATGAGATTTACTATTATTATTATTTATTATTAAAATGGGATCACAGCGTCACTTGTTAAGCGATTGATCCTCAAATCTAATAAACATCAAATTATGTCAGGGTCTAACTAAATACAAAGTTTGGTTAAATTTCTTTCATTGGTACTTCATAGATACTTCCCTTTATTTATTTATTTATATTATTTTATTTTATTTTTATTTATTTATTTATTTATTTTAAGATTAATGAAATTTTTCGTTAACTCAAATATATGTACTTTTGTAAAAGTTATAATTTTATTAATAAGAATATCTAATAAATAAATCTGAATATGCTCCGAATTCGATGATTTTAATAGTTATAATAATGATTGCAAAAATGATTGTGCATCCATCATTGTACTTATGTAATTATTAATAGAATTTTGATCATGTTATTATATTATAACATATTTTAAATGATTTTTGCATAGTAAAATATTTAATATTTTTGGCGAGAAAAATTCGACAACAAATAGATAGATTTGAAATAATGTTCATTAAATTTAATGTTCATTGTTAAGGGAATCAGTGTGATCTTCTGCCTCTCGTAAATGTGATATATCCATTGAAGCACCGATTGTCATGCCTTTAATTATAGCGGTCGGAAAAGCTACCTTGCGATGAACTGGTGCGCATGGATAATAATTCGGTTGGAAGTGCTCCACGGTCGGATCTGTCCCGGTCGGAAGCGCGACGTAACCGCATTCATCGCTCCTCAGAGTTTGTTTCTGTCTGTACGAGAAAGCTGTATTATGCGTGCGGTGAGAAATGCCGGCTATATGCAATTCTTCTTTTCTTTATTATTAAATGTTATTGTGAATGTTTAAAAGAACTCTGCTTATTCTGCGGTCCCATTTAAACCAGCAATTATTTATTTATTTATTTTGAAAGAAAATCGCTTCAAAAATTTCAATTATATATTTTAAATCTACATCCTGTATTTGGGAGTATAAAAATTTAGCACATTTTTATAACAAATATATTTAAAATATCATTTAGATCATAAGATATTTATAAAACCAAATTTTAGGTCTAATTATTTAATTTTTTACATTAACTCTGCTCCTGAAAATCGCGCAATAAGCAGTCAGAGGGTTAAAATATTCCGTTTTATGTGTTTATTTATAATGATTATATGATAAAGAATAAGTTTAATAAATATTATAAAGAAGAATTTAGGTTGAATACCAAAATTTCTGTATATGTAAAAGAATGAATTGTTCATACTTACTCTGCGAAGAATTTGTAAAATTACAAACCCTTTTGTTGTATGTTTTAGGTCTTTTAACTACTGACGGCAATAAACTCCTCTTGTGGCAGTTGCACTTTTCATGGATATGAAAATTTTGACAATACCTTTGGCAACCCTGTGATAAAATTTGGTAAAATAAAAATCAGCCAACATTTATAAAACATAATAATATAATGTAACTAAACATTCCCAATTTGTGGGGGAAGTACCTGTTTTAACGGCATTTGAAAAAATAAATATAGTAATAAGTATAGTAATAATAAACATAGTAATAATAATATAAATAATAAATAAATAAATCCATTTTATTATTAAATTTTTGGTTCCAATTTTATGAAAATCGGAAAATGTTTCTTCTCTTCAACTAATTAATTCTGATTATTTTTGTTACGATATTCTATTACAATCATCCAATGTTGGCTTTAACATTTTTCAAAAGATTTTGCTATAAATAGAGCACATCTACTGTTAGAAGAATTATAAAATGACTTTTATAAGACTTACAGGCATTAATTATGATTTAAACTTCGACTAAATATAAGTACATAATTTAGATGGAAAGTCCGAATTAAATTTAATGAGAGGAAATGGAACCTTGATCTTTGGCATAAAATCGCGGGCGGGAAAGAGGGCAGATAATCTTTGAAAACGTCTTGCATGGTATTTAGCAAAACATATTGGCGATAATAGGGTGTCGGCACTCCTTAACTGTAAAAGGGATTTAGTTTATGAGTATCTGTACAAACACGTGTTTCTCTCGTTTCCTTTTAAAGCCATGAAAAAACTAGTATGTTAAGGTCAACATAAAACTTTCTCCTATATTTTCCTATGCAAATTCCCGAACTACAAATTATTTATCAAAACTTTTATTTATTTAAAGTATTTTCCATACGATTTTCCTATCACAGAAGCATACACTGTGGATATTTAAGTTTTTTTTTCAATACTGCCATATTAAAATTAGGGAAAAAATGGGATGACAGCGCTACGTGTTGAGCTATTGATCTTCAAATGTAATTGGCATAACTCTAAATCAAGATCACTAAGTTTAACTAAATATCAAATTTGGTTCAATTTTGTCCTGGGGATCGTGAGATACAACTTTCACTTTTTTTTTTTTTTTTTTTTTTTTTTTTTTAAATACACACACAGACAAATAGACTTTTGTTTTTTAAATGGTGAACTCGTATTCACGTATTCAG
The DNA here is from genome assembly GCA_963930645.1 of Salticus scenicus. Lineage (NCBI taxonomy): Eukaryota > Metazoa > Arthropoda > Arachnida > Araneae > Salticidae > Salticus > Salticus scenicus. Next base: position 241,955,298 of record OZ005652.1, read on the forward strand.
GACATCTTAAAATGTGTGAATCTATCGAAAACTGGAGGTTGAAAATTTCATATATTAATACTTTCATCTTATATACTATAGAGAAAAGTAGTAATATAGTAAATGCCACATAAAATTAAAAACAAAAATTAAAAACATGTTTTTATTCCCAAACGTAATAAAATTGTATAACAGGAGTTGGCGACAGAAGACCCTCAGGTCTCCTTTAATTTCGCTACTGCTTCAGCATGTATTTTCATTGTAATTATTTATGCATGTAAAATTTAAGCTCAATCGGATGATAATGAGTAAGTTAAAATTCGAAATCAACTTTTTAACTGAAATTAGAGACCCAGGGTAGGGTCCCCTCTAATATTTTATTACCGTTTGAACATGTATTTTCATTGCAGTTATGCATGCATGCAAAATTTCAGTTCAGTTGAATGATAGGAAATGGGTTTAAATTCGAAATTAAAATTTTGGCTGGAGTTGGGAAGCCAGTGCTTTAAGTCCGGTTTCCACTGACGGCTCTTTCGACGGCATCTATTCAGAATCCTTTGATGTGGTCACCCGGACTCAAAACCCTCGAACGGGGTTGGAGGTCCCTGGTTCTAACCCCCAGCTGAGATAATTGAAGGACCAGAGGCAGATATCTTTGTCAATTTTGCATGCTTTCCTTTGAAGTAACTGCGCAATCTGATAAAAAAAGGTTACAACTGATGGCAAGACATTTGGCTCTTTGTTGCGGGAGCGTGATTAATGGTTTTTTGAACCTGGAAGCTCCAACTCCAGTGGAAACCGGCCTTTAGGAATTCTGTAAGTCCATTACTGTTTGAGCATGTACTGTTCTTGGAGTTAACTATGCAGGCAAAATTTCGCATCAATAGAATGATGGGAAGTGGGGGTAAATTCGAAATCTAAAGATCTCCATGCTCACTCCCCGTCCCCGAAGTCCATTACTGCTTAAGCATGTATTGTTGTCGAAGTTAATAATTGGAAACCTTGGTACTAAGCTTTAGCAGTCCTTTTTTCGTACTTTACTTGCCACATATTTATTTTTTAATACATTATTTGTAGTATATCTTAATGTGACTTGTGGATTATACAGAGATTCGATTATATTCTATTAGGGTGATTCCTCGTCGATATTTTGGCGAAGGAACTGTAACATACACGGTAACTTCTTACAATGTGTCGGATGTGATCATTACCTGAGTGCGTAATTAAGATATGCGTTCTTTACATCTTATTTAAATTACAGGATTAACGCTGAGAATATATTTTTGACAGCTGAACAGCTATTCAAATATTTTATAAGAATATTATTTTTTGGAGACTCTCGGTAGATAAGTTAGTCTGTTCCAAATTTCTGACAAGGAGAGCCCATTGAATCTAGAAAGAAAATGGACATAAGATCTCCCAGTGTATGTTGTAAAACTTCGAAAAAGCCATTATGTTTATATTTCATGAGAAATAAAAGTCTACCATATGTTCGTTAACTCTTTTCAATGATTTAATTATATACTTCTAGTATTATTTTCCCGATATGTATACTGCAAGAAAAAGTGTACCCTCCCACTCCCCCAATAAATTTGATGGAATTCTATTTAGTTGCGAGTAGTTTACTCACCAGTTGTGAATAAGGAGTATCCTTATAGTTGAATGGCAAATGAGAACCAGAATTTAAGCACTTGCCCCAAGGAGAACCGAGCCTATTAATTTGAAGCTTTTGTACACGCAAGGAGGCCGAGTCTCCGGCACGTACTATCAGACCGTACTCTGATACGTACGGTAGCTCTCGGGAATCGTGCACGACAACGACGACTCCAATTTCCTTGCTTAATAAATTGACGACTTCATCCTCCCGTATCTGTAAATACAGCTGCAGGCCTAAAAAAAAAATTATAAAAATGTAATTTATTTTTCGTTTTTAATTGAAAACCTTTTGATGAAATAGTTTTATCAATCTTAGAGAATTAAAAACTACATATATTTAAAAATAACGAGCAAATAAAAAATAACTTAACTAAAATAATTTATTCATGCTGGAGACAACTGAATTCTTACATCAAGTTCATACAAGACTATGTTTATCGCTTTTACACCTTTACCTCATTTAGTTCATTAACTGAGGTTGTAATTGATTCTGCCATGCCATGCCATGCACATAACTGTGTAAAAAGCATTACTATCCGTTGGTGGCAAAATCTTATGAAATACTAATGAAATACTAATGAAACTACTACAATACTTATTTATTTTGATAATCTTCTTTTAATTCTGCTCTATGTGTAACAGAATTAAATTTGATGAAGACCATGTGCACGTGACATTCTGCTTGTACAGAAATTTATATGACTTTATTTGCTCATAGCAAGACGCATAACATATATGTTACGGAAAACGTAATAAACTGGTGATTATGTATAATTACCAGTGATTCACCACTAAACTTGGTAAATGTGATATATTATTGAATATTTATCACCCCGGTTACTTTGTAAAATCCCCAACTCCTAATGGGGAATGTAATAAAAGGCCATATCTTTTCCAAAATTCGTTCAGTTTACTTAGCTGCATGGCTTCTGTCATGAAGTACGCCGTTGCTATGCAACGCGGGTTTGTAGGCTGTTATTGGCGGTCTCTGTTGATGTAAGATGCACGTGATTTCAGTAGTATTTCTAATTTCGTGCAGGAAAGACTTTTTTTTCGCTACGCTCTCGTTTTTTTTAAAATAAAATAATGATTAATGGACGATATGCATGAGCGTTTTAATTCCAAGTTATTAAATGTTTTGGACACTAAGTAAACAAACAGCATTTTTCTAAAGAAAGAAAGATATGACGACTTGTTAATAAAAATGAATAATAGTAAAAACAAAAGTACAGCAGCCAGTATTACGCACGTCTGTACGCTTCGCAGTACTTCGTCAGCTTTCGTCTGTACGCAAAATTTTGTACTGCAGCAGCCAATACAGGGTGATTATAAAAAAACTATCCCGATATCTGAGACCATAGCTTAGAGGTCTGCACGGGCCGGAATTTCGAAGCCCGGGCCCGGCCCGGCCCGTACGAAAACTTTACTTACCCTGCCCGGTCCGTAATGAAGTCGAAAAATGCGGACCAGGCCCGTTTTTTTTTAACGGTATATGGCCCGGCCCGGACAAAATCCGATAAAATCAGGCCCGACCCGGCCCAATTCAAAAATATGTAAAATAACAACAACAACATAAAAAGAATGCCTTTTTGTAAAAAAGATTTTTAGTATGTGTTTTGCAGAGGTTTTATATAACCAAACAATAATACGCTCTTTAACAAAATTGCTGAAATTTTACAAGACAATTATAAATAAACAGAAATTCGTTATTATAGACAAGACACAAAAACAAACAGAATGTCAAATCGAAAATATTAGCATTCATCAAACAATATAGGAAGGTATTTAAAATGGTTAATACTACTGAAAATGCACTTTCAACCATTTTCTCTTATATACCATAATGTATCCGAATCTTTCATGTGCTCCGGTAAACAAAACTTTAATGTTAATCCAACCATATTCAATAGAAAAGTTGCTTTTGCCCATAATAAAAATGATGCTACTTTCGTCCACTGGAGAAAAGGAAAAGGAGCCTTAGAGAAAAGGTTACAGCGGAAAGATTTTTATAGCCTTTATACCACCTAAACTCAACAGGTCATAAGAAACGAATCCTTATACACAGTAATGTATCTAATTTCTTTTGTTATGTAGATGTACGCAAACTGGTAGTGACATGCATACTATTTTGAATAGGAAACCATCTAATATTACTTTAAATAAAATATATTAATTTCGAGGCATGCTAAAAATATTTGCGAAAAATCAGATTTCGAACAGACAGACTGATAGACAATTAAATTGACGTTACAGACACTTTTTTAACAAAATAGAACTTTATGTGACATACAAGCCTGTAAAATTACGTAAAATAGATGACTGAAGAAATATTTTATCATTTTCCTTTTTCGTTGATTAACGAGGAAACCAGAGAAAGATTCGGGGCGACACGGGCCGGAGAAAATTTCATTCAGGCCCGGCCTGGCCCGGAAAAAATTTCATTCAGGCCCGGACCGGCCCGAATATACACAAAAAAACTGAGCCCGAGCCTGAAAAAAATTTTTAAGCCCGGCCCGGCCCGAGAGCAAATTCAAAAATTCGGCCCGAACCCGGCCCGTGCAGACCTCTACCATAGCTATCATACCGTCCACAGAAACTAAATAAAAATTTGGTGGAAGGTATTCTGAGGTATGCGCTCAAGAATCATATAAAAAACAACAGTTAAACTCTAACAGTTACTGTTACAGTGACAAAATTTCGAAAATTTCAAATGGCAACACATACTTTTTACACCCGACTACAGTAGGTAATGTAAGTATTGTATTCGGTCCAAAAATTCGATAGCGTGATTTCACCTGATTTACATACTTTAAGGTCTCATGAGACCAAAAAAGTGTTTTTTGGCAATTGGTCAGTGTGTGTGTGTGGGGAATTATCTGACTATCATATCTCCGAAACTAATAAAGATTCAGCTACGAAACTTCTGAATTAAGACAGAACTGGTTTATAGATGAATTTTCCAAATTTTGGTGAAAATTAGAAAACCAGAAATGGGGATGTAAGTCCGTATCTCAAAAACGGCTCTAACGATTTTCTTCAAAGTTGCTATATAAACACTCTATTAGATGTCCTTTCAAATGATATAGTTGGTTAAATGATATAGTTGGTACTGCGAGTGGATTTCTTTCAAAACGGCTGAATGGATTTTTTTTCACACTTGCAATATTTATCCTCTTTTAAGTATCCTTTTGTATGTAATTGTTGTTTTCCTATCAACAACAACGAAATATGCCAAGTTTTGGTAAAAATCGGTGTCTCAAAAACGGCTTTAACGATTTTCTTGAAACCTGTTACATAAACCCATTTTAGATATCCTTTCTCATACTTTACATGGTTATTACAGGAAAATTAATAGTCATACTGATCAGACAGATCAGTTTTAGATCTCGGAAATTGGTGTATCAAAAAAAAAAAAAAAAAAAAAAAAAAGATAAATAAATACTCTACCTATTTTTTTTTTTTTTTTTTTTTTTTTTTCCTTGCTATGTAAATTCTATTTCATGTCTTTACGTTTTTATGCTTTTACCGCAAACGTGTATTAGTGTTTACATTACACGGAGAAACACTTTCCAAGCGATATGAGGCGACACAATGTAAAAGTGCGGAAGAAAAAATCGCTTGGAAACCAAACAACTTGAAGCAACTTTTTTCTGCTTGACCAAGATTGTCGGCAGGTTTTGCCGCTATGAACCAATGAAATGCTGCGAATGCTGACGTCATTTGACGTCATTCCTCTTCTTCACGCATTCAAAAGGGGAACTTGGCGGTTTTCTTGAGATGCAATTTCTTCCTCAAATGAATGTGTTAATTTTAGTTTATCCTAATATTATATAAATATTTATGTTTCGAATTCAAAATCAATTTAAAATGTGAATGTGAATGTAGTTCACTTATTTTTACTTCCATTACCCTTCTACCGTAGGTAATGGAAGTATTGTATTAGGTCTAAACATTCGATATCGAGATTTTACCTCATTTACCAAAAAAGTGGTTTTTGGCAATTGGTCAGTGTGCATGTGTGTGTGTGTGTGTTTGGGGGGGGGGGATCATCTGGCTATTATATCTCGGAAACTAATAAAGATAGAACTACGAAACTTTAGAATTGAAACAGATCTGGTGTACAGATGAATTTTCCAAATTTTGGTGAAAATTGAAAATCCGGAAGTGGGACATCAGAAACCGGAAATGGGACCGTAAGTCCGTATCTCAAAAAGGGCTCTAACGATTTTCTTCAAATTTGCTATATAAACACTCTATTAGATGTCCTTTCGAATGATATAGTTGGTTAATTCAGGAAAATTGACAGGCGTCCTGTATAAATAGCTCAATTTTAGGTCTCGCAAGCGCGTTCCTTTAAAAACAGCTGTACGGATTTTTTTCAAACTCGCCATATTAACTCACTTTAAATATCCGTTTGTATGTAACTATTGTTTTTCTGTCAATAATTGATTTTTTGTAAAAGTTGGTATCTCAAAAACGGCTCTAACGATTTTCTTGAAAATTATCATATAAATCCATTTCTTTGTCATGTATTACGTGGTTATTAGAGGAAAATTAATAGTCATTCTGCTTAGGTAGGTCATCTTCAGATCTCAGAAATTTGTATTTCAAAGAATAATTCTATCATTTTGTTTTCTCTTATTTTTTACTTCGGTATATGTAAGCTTCGTTTTATATGTCTTTATATGTGTATAAAGTTTTCTTTACCGAAAAAATTTTAGGTTTCTACTTCTTTAGGTCACTTTTATGTTTTCTCATCACATTGTCTTCCAAAAATACATGTAATACGTGTAATAGTGGGTAATGGAATTCGTGTGGTTGTTTCACACCAGATTTTTTTTTATGTGCGGTGCACGTTTTTTTTCCTGATAACTTTTCTTATTGCATATTTTAAATGCAATATTTGATAAATCTTTCAAAAAGCTATCGCCGGATTGTTTGTTCATAATTAAATATTGAATTTATTCATGTTGTATCTTTTCTTTTTTTACAATTGTAATGAAAACATTTAACTTGACTGAGATATAGTGAATTTTAACAAAGTAGTTCTTTTCTACCAACCTCACATTTTAATAATTATACCATTGCTCTCAAATTTATTCTGTCAAAACATAATTTTGTCGCAAATTTAATTTTAAACAAACTTACAAAAACAAAACTTCAGTCTTCGATGTGAAATGAAAATAATTTGCATATTATTTACGAAAATAATTTTTCAACGAAACTGTTAAAATATTATATATATATATATATATATATATATATATATATATATATAAGTTTAGTATTCAAATAAAATTATGTAAAAAAGGAAAATTATAATTTTAAAAAGTTTATCACCTGCTTAGCCATATCTTTTCCTTTCTTTTTTTAAAAATACATTTACTCTTATTTTTTATAGAGTTCAATAATATTTTAATGAATATATTATACGTAAATTTATTTTATTTTTCAGTTTATGTATATATATACAGTATGGGATCCGTTATCCAGAAAGCTTGGAACCTGGGATATTCTGGATAAGAGGTTTTTCCGTAATTCACAACATTTTATTATATGTATAAAAATGGTACAAAATAATTTCATAAATAGCATTAATAAACATGAATAATATATATAAACACTTTACTTGTATATTTAATAAATTATTTCCACAAAATAAAAAACATTCTTAATTAGAATTTTAAACTATAAATAATAGTAATTATAATAAATGAAAAATAAATAAACATTTACATAATTTAATTTTGGACCTGAAAGTAAAATCCTGTCATTTGGATTTTGTAAACATTTCTTTGATAGTATTTTGCTTATAGTGTGTCTTTGATACTAATTGTTCATAAATGCTTCAGATATTTTTAGCACATAATGCTAAATATTTTATGAAATGAATTCTAAAAATAATGGAAATTAATAAAAAGTACTTAAAATTTTTATAACAATTGGGACTTTATGTATGCGACCTGAGTTCAAGGATAGAATTCATCTGCTATTGAGCACTTTAAGAAGTATGTGTTACTAATGTTTATCTATTAAAAAATACCAGAAAAATTCATTTTCTAACCTAAATTTGCAAAAATTTCAGAAATTATTTGGACAATTTTATGCTCACCATATTTCCCCATAATAACACAATAGTATTAAAGAATGTAGGTTGTAAAACTATAGTTCTAACCGTTGTTATTGTATAACTTTAATTCTTAAATTTTACGATAATTAAAAATTTTGGTAGTTCGCATTTTGCATTCTGGTTTTCGGAGCATTCTGGATAACGGGTTTCCGGATAACAGATCCTATACTGTATTATGAAAACCTTTTCAAGCATTGCATTGCACAAGAAGAACAAAAATAAACCTAAATAATAAAGCAACCCAAACACCGGGACCAAAGTAATTATATTGCTAAGGTATTTAATAGCATATAATAGTAAAATCCTTTGAGAATGTGTGTGTATATATATATATATACATTTATATGTTTACATACATTGTGCAAATCCAAATATATGAAATTCATATTATTTGTATATGTATACATGCATGCGCGCACACAAATATATTTTTCTGATTACAATAGGATATAATATTTTAAATTAGTACGATTTCGTCTTTGCTTTATTACTTATTTTTTTCAATTGTTGAAAACTTAATTCAATTAACTCAAGAAACCAAGGGTAAATATAATAAAATATAAACACATTTTCTATACGCTCATTTTTCTATAGTTTTATGTAATAACATACTACTTCAAAACCTTCAAAATGTATGCTTGTTATTATAGAAAAATTTCTGCTCTCGAAGCTGGTAGACGGGAAGTACTGGGTACGATCCCAGGTCGTGCTCGTCGGCCTAGTCGTTCTAAGTTCTTTTATGTTTTTTTTTTTTTTTTCGAAACTTGCGTGTATATGGTAAAATAATTTAATTAAATAATCCCTTAGTGTGTTTTAATCAAATTATGAAAAATAAAAAGTAATACTGCGTTCACTAGATTTTGTCCTGTTTAATAAATGTACAAAATCGGATTAATGATACAGCTTTGTATATCGAATTAAAAATCCAAACAGGTAGAACGACAAATATCTGTCTATTTACCATCCCCCCAATCTGTACATATATAAATTTTCCATGACCATGAGTATAATGATAAAAATGAGAACGAAAACTATACATACATGTATGTATATAACCCAGTGAAAAGCAAAAGACAATTATAGGAAAGATATAGAAAATAGAATATAAAAAAAGAAAAGAGAGAAAAAATGAAAGCATAACAATGATCAACACGTCGTAATAAATTTATTAATAAATTTAATATTATTTATTTATAAAAACAGAGATTGTTATTTTGGTATCGTTAATAAGTTGTATGAAGTAATGTAAAATTTAAAAAATAGGAAAGATAGAATATTTAGCACTTCGTCGAAATGAATAAATAAATAAATAAAAAGTTACATAATACTAACTAAATGATGCAATAAAATGGATTGCTAGAGATAATTTGTTGAGATTAATTTAATCCATTTCATACCTCTTAAATTAAATGATAAAATTAAATCAAATGTATGAATCAAATAATTAATATCATTTTAAGTTGCAAGAATTAAAACATTGTGTGTGTAAAAAAAAAAAGAAAGAAAGAAAAATAGTACAACATTGAAAAGTGTAATTATGATTAAAAATTATGTTGATATCACTTTAACAACCGATAAAAATAACATTGAAGCAATATTATATATATATATATATATATATATATATATATATATATATTATCAAATCTTAAATTAGAGTTAATAGTTTTAGCTGCAAAATACACAATAAGTCTGATCACATATAAGAAAAAAGCTTTTGTGAACTTCGCAAGCAATATAAATCACGCCAACAGTGCGATAAATGCGAGTACATAAATTTCATTGTGTAGAGTGAATACTTTCTTAGCAACCCTAAACGAGTGTCGCCTGGAATTGCTAGTGACAAAAATCGCCTTATCTAATACCTCTTTAACTTTCTCTTACTGGAAAAATTTTAATTTTTAGTTGTCTATTTCATTAGCTCAATTCTATGTCTTCTGATCACATTATCTCCAAAAAGTGCATATAATACGTGTAATAGTGGGTAATGGAAGTCGTGTGGTTGTTTCGCACCAGATTTTTTTTATTGGAATGGGACCTCCATAACAAAAACCCTAAATAGTGCTGGAATGGTACCTCTAGCCCAAAATCATCAAGGCTAGGCCTACTAATGACGTCACATTTCACACTGAGTCTTCGGCTCTCACTAAAGTCTACTGATTCTGCTTCGAAACGAGAAGAATAGACCATGGAATCCTTAATCTAGTGTAGGTCTACTGAATAAGGGTTTTAATTTCGTTGTTGTTCGTAAGACACCGTCATGACTGACGTCATTGCACTGAGTGAAAAATAAAGCATTGTGAAATGCGTGATGTGTATTTTGCTTTCTTGCTCTGGGAACAATATGCTACTTACTAGGAAACATCATCATCAAAATCGATTTTGATTGTCATTTCACAATGTCTTATTTTTCACGTAGTGCAATGAAGACAGTCAGGACGGCGTCTTACGACTAACAACGAAATTTAAGCCCTTATTCAGTAGCCTTACACGAAATTAAGGATACCGTGGTCTCTTCTTTTCGCTTAGAAGCAGAATCAGTAGACTTTAGTCAGAGCCGAAGATTCAGTGGGAAATGTGACGTCATTAAAAAAATGAAAGTCGTGCTCTGGTAGGCACATCATAGTTGTTTTCTCTTTTCTTCTTAGTATGCCTAGCGTTGGTGATTTTCGTGCTAGCGTTGGTGATTTTCGTACCGTTCCAAAAAATAAATAAATAAATAAATAAATAAATAAATAAATAAAAGTAGGCGTTGCTATTTTAAATTTCCGAAATTTTGCCACTGTATCCGTAACTGTTAGAGTTTAACTGATGTTTTATATATGATTCTTGAGTGCATAACTCAAGTTACCTTCCACCAAATTTTTATTTAGTTTCTGTGAGCGGTATGATAGCTATGGTCTCATACATCTGGATAGTTTTCTTTATAATCACCCTGTATTACGCACGTCTATGCGCTTCGCGTACATGAAAACAAGAAAAAAAAATCACTGAATACTTCTATCTCAAAATGCATGAATCTGAAAAATAGGCCAAATTTTGAAACGTCTCTACGCTTCGCGTACATGAAAACAAACAAACAAACAAATAATAATAATGAATACTCCTACCTCAAAATGCCTGAATCTGAATTTATTACATTCCCCATTACGAATTGGGGATTTTATAAACTAACTGGAAATGTGATAAATATTCAATAATTTATCACATTTACTGAATTTACCGAATTTAGTGGTGATTATGAATAGTCACTGGATTAATCACTTTTACCGTAGCATATATATATACATGCATAGCAGCAATATGTTTTTTCATTTTCTTCTTTTGCGCATAATTCTGGAACAAATGACCATATGAATTCACGTAAATGAATGCCATATTTGTTATCAAACATTAATGAAATTTTATAAAATTTTAATCGAAGTAATAATTTTTAAACTATCAATTCCATTTTTCTCAAAAGTAAACTTTAGAAGAAAGGAAAAATTTAAACAATTTTAATAAAGAAAACTGAATGTGAAATGGTGTTGTTAATAATGCATTACAGATAGGCACACATGCATCCAAAACTAAATTTTTCTCCTTATATTCACTTTTCTTTTTCTGATATTGCCTGTATGTGGATAATTAATTAATAAATTTACATACGTGCATGAAAATTGGATGAGATACACTTTGTAAAATTATTTATTGACATTCTTATTATTGTGGCTATGTACATAGTTTACATATTAATATTTATATTTTCCCTAAAGGTTCATTATCGAAAAAATATTCGGTTTTAATTAAAAATTCCTCTATCTGTAATGCATTCTTAACACAATTACTCATTTAGTTTTCTTTTCTAAAATTGTTGAAGTTTTTCATTTCTTCCAAAACTTACTTTTGAGAAAAAATGAAATAATATCAGTTTAAAAATTATTATATATGTTAAAGTTATATAGAAATTTGATTAATGGTTTGGTAACGAACACAAAATCCAAATTTTATGTTTCCATGCTTATTTGTTGAACAGTTATGCGCAAAAGAAGAAAACGAGTAAAAAAGTTACTAGCATTAATGTTTTACTCCAGTGTATAATATAGATACAAATACTGTTTTTAATAATTATGCTCAATATCTTTTACTATATATAAACTATTTTGTTAAAAATTTTTATTTGTGTAAAATTCGTTGATTAAGAACTTTATATAATGTAAATTTATTTTAAGTTTTTATTTTATTATTAGTGTGATAGGATTTTTTTTTCAATCTGCGATTTCAGCTTTGTGGAAACTTGCAGTAGCCCACATTCAATCAAGCATATGATATATAATATGTCAGGTTTTAATTCGCTTTACAAAGCTATAGACAAAAAGTCGCTACAAAAGTTGTTGCACTTAATAATCAGGATAAAATTTAGCCAATGTCGAACTTTTTAGTTCCATCTGATAATTGGTTTAAAAAGTATTAAACTAAAACCCCATTTCAATTTTAAAATTATTAAAAAGAAAAAAAAAAAGTTAATGCCAAAAGAGAAAAAGATGTTCATTTTTGTTCCTATAAAAGGAAATATATTTATTTTTATGTCGGAACAAAATGAATGTGTAACAATTTTCTTTTATTTAAATTAAAGGACAAGACAATTTTTTTCTTGTAGATTTAAAACAATTAAAAGTTTTTCCTTTTTTCCCTCTCGCATCAAGTGAAATTTTTTTAAAAAATAAAATTGAGAAAAAATCGTGTTAAATAAAATGGAACAACTTGAAATTAGGCATCGTAGAAGTTCAGACACGTTTCTTGCCAAGATCTTTAGTTACTCAACTGCCATTTTAGTTCATCTCCAAAATGACAACAAACAATTGAAAGCCACCAATAGGGTCCTATATTAATGTTGTACCAAATAAATTTTAACAAATGAATAGAGTAATCGTTGCTAAGAAATGAATCACGCAGTTGTCGCAAGCTTTTATGTGAAAGAATAGATTTAAAGCAAAGTCCGGACGTACTAAACCAAATTCTGTTTTGTGCAGAATTTTATATCTGTTTCTTAGAACACAAAAATAGGCTTCGAATTTATTATTATTATTATCACCGTGTGCGTGAGAAACTGTGTGAGAGAGCTCTATTTGGATCAGATTCCCAAAAATATTTGAAAAAACTTAATGTATATCTACATACTTCGACTGTTACTTCATATTTCTAGATCCTCCCAAAATATTGGGTGTAACTCCACGAAACATAGCACATAAAATGCAACAAAACTGTGACTTTTTTTTTTAAAAAACATCTCACAGGTAATAGAAGATGTTTTATGTTTGCTGCAGCTAGTAACGCGATGATACATACACATAGCCATTACAGAGGGGACATCAATATTCACGATGTCTATTAAATCCTTTCGTCAAGAAAAATGTAAAATATGTTAAATGGATTTCATTAAAAATTTCCCAGAGCATATGCTGGGCAATGTGCAGCCGTTGTTTAAAAACAGAACTACTTGGCATAGGTGGACTCTGCTCAGTTCCCCATCATATTTATATTCTCATAAATTTCTAGTACGAAACATATTATAATCATGTTAAGAGAAATGAATTACACCAAAGCTTGACACAGTGACAGAATGAAATCTCCGCCTAATAGGCTATCCACCGTTCACTTCGATACATTTATGTTATACTAATCTATTTAATTATTTTATAAGGGTCAATTCCTTTGTTTAGTTTTCATGCTTCTATTTCCAATTATCCTCAAAATTCCTATTTATATGAAAAATTTTCAATTTCGCTATGTTGATAAAATCTTAAAATAAGAATAACTTACGAAATTTTCCTATTACAATATTTGTAGTCAATCATGTTCAAACAAGTATCATAAATGTTATTTGAAGTTGTCTGATATATTTATGATCCTCAAAATGGACGTTTATGCTCAATTTTACCCTATTCTGGCATGTTAAGTAAATCGTAATTTCCAAATAACTTACGAATTTTTTAAATTGGAAAAATCATAGTATATGATATTCATACCAGTATCCTAAACAATATTTCGAAAGTTGTTTGAAATCTTTACGATAAAAATATCCCTCAACAATGACGTTTATGTGAAATTTTGCCCTATTCTGCCCTGTTAAGAAATTTGTAAATTTCCAATAACTTACGAAATTTTTTATTGGAAAATTCATAGTCAATAATATTGATGTCAGTATCCTAACTAATATTTCAAAAGTGGTCGGACGTCTTTACGATGAAAATATCCCTCAAAATTTATGTTTATGTGAAATTTTGCCCTATTCTGCCATGTTAAGAAATTCGTAAATTCCAAATAACTTGCGAAACTTTCAAAGTAGCTTGTTTACAGTTAATGATGTTCATTCTGAATTCAAAACTGATATTTTAAAACTGTCCTGGCATCTTTACAGTAAAAATTGTCTACTTAATGGACGTTTAAGTGGAATTTTGCCCTATTCTCCTATGTGAAAATCGTAAATTTTTAATAACTTACGAAGTTTTTTAATTCGAATGTTGCAAATAAATAGGGCTCATCCAGTGTCTAAAGTAATATTTTAAAACTAATCTGACTTCTCCGCGACTATTTGTTCTTGAGATATCGTGTACACAGTCTAACAAATTTACTAGCGGACTTACTGACGGAGTAACGGATTAACAAACTAGCAGACACCCTACAGACGGACACCATGCAAATTTTGTTATTTTCGGAATCCTCACACCTGAAAAAGTGTAAAAAAGTAAAATAACCGAGGTCGAAAGTTTTCCCGATTATCTAAGTTCCCCATACCTATAGTATGATGGGAAACTAAAAGAAGAAATCACATGTAAAAACTACTTGGCATTGGTGGACTCTGCTCAGTTCCCCATCCTATTTATGTTCTCATAAATTATTAGTGAGAGACATATTATAATCATGTTAAGAGAAATGAATTTGACCAAAGCTTGACACAGTGACAGAATGAAACCCCCGCCTAATAGGCTATTCACCGTTCATTTCGATATATTTATCTTATTCTAATCTATTGATTTATTTTATCAGGGTCAATTCCGTTGTTTAGTTTTCATGATACTATTTACAATTCAATAATCCTCAAAATTCCTATTTATATGAAAGTTTTTCAATTTCGCTATGTTGATAAAATCTTAAATTACGAATAACTCACGAAATTTTCCTATTAGAATATTTGTAGTCAATCATGTTCAAACAAGTATCATAGATGTTATTTTGAAGTTGTCTGATATATTTATGATCCTTAAAATGGACGTTTATGCTCAATTTTGCCTTATTCTGCCATTTAAGTAAATCGTTAATTCCAAATAACTTACGAATTTTTTAAATTGGAAAATTCATAGTCTATGATATTTATGCCAGTATCCTAAATAATATTTAAAAAGTGGTCTGACATCTTTACGATGAAAATATCCCTCAAGAATGACGTTTATGTGAAATTTTGCTCTATTCCACCATGTTAAGAAATTCGTAAATTTCCAATAACTTACGAAATTTTTATATTGGAAAATTCATAGTCAATAACATTCATGCCAGCGTCCTAAATAATAATTCAAAAAGTGGGTTGACATCTTTACGGTGAAAATAAATTGACGTTTATGTGAAATTTTGCCCTATTTTGCCATGTTAAGAAATTCGTAAATTCCGAATAACTTGCGAAACTTTCAAAGTAGCATGTTTATAGTTAATGATGTTCATTCTGAATTCAAAACTGATATTTTAAAACTGTCCTCACATCTTTACAGTAAAAATTTTCTACTTAATGGACGTTTAAATGAAATTTTGCCCTATTCTCCCATGTTAAGAAAATCGTAAATTTATAATACATTACGAAGTTTAATTCGAATGTTGCAAATGAATAGGGTTTTTGCCAGTGTCGAAAGTAATATTTTGAAACTGATCTGACCTCTCTGCGATTATTTCGTGAGATATCGTGTACACAGACTAACAAAGTAACTAATGGACTAACAAACTACTAAGAGACACCCTACAGACGGACACCCTCCAAATTTTGTGATTTTCGGATTCCTCACACCTGAAAACGTGTGAAAAAGTCAAAATACCGAGGTTGAAAATTTTCACGATTACCTAAGTTCCCTATACCTATAGTATGATGGGGAATTAAAATGTCATGTAAAAAAATATCTGCCAGAATTTACAATGCAAATTTATGACCAGCACTTAACCCTTTGCGGCGCAAGACAATTCAGATCATTTAAATTATACTGCCACCGGAATTCATGAACTAAATTAAACATAAAGAAATTTTAAAATTTAAGGTTAAAAAACCGGCCTTTTCTGGTATGTTATAAACGTAAATTTTTGCTAAAATTTTTCCGGGATGAATATTTTCAGCTGTATCTTAAATTTTGCGTCCTCGCAGCGAGGACGCCGCGCGTTAAGGGGTTAAAGAGCAACAAAGAAGAGGAATCACACAACAGGAACCTTTAGGCTCTCGCCACTGAATCCTGAGAACTATACCAGGAGATCTAGGAGTAAGCAGATTGGAGCAGAAGAGATCTAATGAGAGAAACAACCCAATAAGAAAACTACAAAATGAGACCTTTTACTAAAATTATATTGAGAGTGATACAAAAAAAAAAAAAAAAAAAAAAAAAGAAGAAGAAGAAACCTCCTTAGTGGTTTTTGCCTTTCTTCTTTGAACGGTCGATTCGTAAAAATAATTTTTTCGTGACCGAAGGAAACGCCGCTCTTCAACTTATGAGCACTGCTAAGAAAGGGGCCTAGCCTTGGCCATTATGATAAAATACGATAATTAAAGAAAAAATATTTATTCAAGTGTGCCGAAATGTCTTATTCTAATGTGCATAAAGAAGAAATATGGAGAAAATGTTCAATGTGATTGAACATCTTATGCCCTGGTTTCACCTGCTTCCCCCAACCTGGTAATCTGGTGAGAAAATTTAATTCATTGGTCAGTTTACTTAAAATTTGCAAAGTATCTAAAACTAAAAACTAGACCCAACTCCTTGTTCTCGCTTGTAACGTGTTCGATATGCTTGATTCAACAGTGTTTTATTTAAATCATGTAAATTCTCTTTTAGAAATAAGTAACTTATGAAATTTAATAAAGAAATTAATTTAATATATATGAGATTGATTTTTATTCAATGTGTTGTGTGAGAGCAATCTTGTTCTATTATAATTCCCACATTCCCTTTCAGGTATATTTAGATAAATTTAATTAAATAAATCTTTGGGCATTTCACAACGCGTGCCCGGATACATATTTGATATCCGAATCGTACTACTTCTAAAAAAAGATCACATTAAAGTCAGAAGGTCAACTTCTATCCACCCAACAGTGTATGTATAAGGATGACAAGGAAACCGTCTTATTTCTCAGAAAATATTTTAAACTTTTTTGGAAATTAGGTAAAAAATCTCAATTATTCTGATAAAACGTTTTATAATTTTTTTTAATTATTATTATTAATTATTTATTTAAACATACATCTCGGAATTTATTGCGATCGTCATTTTCATCCACTGTAGCCTTTCGTAGCTAACGGGATTATAGCTCGCAGAGAAAACCATTCTTCACACATTCTTACAGTTAAGTACAATAAAAGAGATTTGAACTTACTTTAACTGTAGAGAAAAAATTGGTTTATTTCCTATTTGAAGCTAATACAAGTAACGTAATATCTTGTTAGTATGTCAATTTACGAATAAAATATTGTTATTTATAAGTTTCTTAGTGTTTTTCTTCGTAGTCTTCTTCTTCTTCTTTTTTTTTTTTTTTTTTTATAATTTAATAAAAGTCTTTGTAATGATCTGTGAGTAATTTATTGTTATTTTTGATCACGCGTTATCTTAATCATTAAACATATACGAATGCATATATATATATATAATATTTTTTAATTCTGACATTTATATTTTTGTCGTTTTTAGTATTGGAATTTGTTTCATTAATTAATTAATTAAAGATATTTTATTTTCTTCACTTTCAAATGTTATTAGTAAATCTATGTTTTCAGCAAAATAGTTCAGAATAATCCCGTTTAGGAAAGGTCTAAATTATAAATAACTTGCTGGAACGTGCGAAAAATTTTCTAGTAAACCAATTTTAACAAAGTATAAATCGTTTAAAAATTTAAAGAGAATGATTTAAAAAAATTCAATTTCAAGACTTTTTTTTTTCTTAAAATAATATATTATTTCCGACTTTATTTTGAATACACGTGAGGGTTTATTTTTCTGATTAAAAAATTAAAGTCCAATCTTCATACTTTGCCAATACATGAAGTTTTACTTGATTGTTTTAATATGCAAAGATATTGTTAGCATATACTTATCACAGAAAATTAAAAGCATCAAAATATCTTAATAATTTTTGAGCGTATTTTTTTATAAACTTCTTCGCAGATGTTTCCAAATAAATTTCATATTCAGATATTATAATGATAAGAAATATGTGATTTGATGATGCGAGTTCATACCGCTGTTCCATCCGTATTTCTTAGTTTGTAGAGGCTTTTGTTGTTTGGATAACTCCCCAGCGTAATTGAAACTGTAGCACTTTCCATGGGTCGAAGTATAAAATACAGTGAAATTTCTGAAAGAAGAAAAAAAAGTTCGAATTTAAATTAATATTAGTCAATGATTAACTTTGAGAGTTCGAGTCAGTTACATCTGACATAATAAATGTAGCGTATTACTTTCACATCAGGATTTCTAAGAGTCTAATTCACAAAATCTAGAGCTTTCATTAAATCTAATGAAACAGACTTAAAAAAAAAAAAAAAAAAAAAAAAGAATGAGTATCTGCTGCGGAATATATCATTTCCACACAATTATGTAACATTGTAAAAACAAAACAAAACAAAAAAAAAAACAGCGGTAAGGTTCTTAATAGGTTCTTCCTTGATCCTGTAACATTTTTTTTATATACTTTGATATTTTACCTAATGAAAATACTTGTAATTAAAATTATTCGTCAAGCAACATGCCCATTGAACCATCAGTAGATGCATAATACAAAAACACAATGTTGTCAATTATAGAAATAATATGATATCGTCTCCCTTAAAGGAAATACGAAATACAAAGAATCAAAACAGCAATAAAATTAGGCTATATTCAAATATTCACAAATTGAGAAGGTCTAGTGGTTGAAGAACACAAAGAACAAGAGCATGCACATTCAATCGTTGCCAGCTACGTAACACAAAAATACAATGTTGCTAATTATAGAAATAATCTTTAAAGAAATATTTTTATTTCTTAAAGAAAATATAAATAATAATAAAACTAGGCTACATAGAAATCTTTACAAATCGAGAAGGTCTGATGGTCAGATAATTTGTCTAGAACCAAGTCGTCAAAGTTGGTGAATGTTTATAGAAGCTTTTTATATGAAATTGACTTTGTCATCGTGTCTTCGTGTCACGCTAGTAAACAAGGCGCCTTCATTTTAAAGTAAATATATAAGTTATTTCGTTTGTCGCTCCTTGGTTCAGTTGGTTAGAGCGTCACGTTAATAACGCGGTGGTCGAGAGTTCCGTCCCCGGAAGGTCTGGCGTGTTAATTTTTGCAGATAAATAGTAGAAAGTTGTCAATTGACACAAGAAATTTTTTCGTGTCTTATACAGTATCCTAAGAAATTTTTGAGGAATTTTTTTTAAGAAACTTTTTATTTTTAGATATTAAAAATCACAAAATATTTTTGATAGTTTAAAAAAAAAAAAAAAAAAAAAAAAAAAAAAAAGCACCAAATAAAATTTTTTTTAGGTAAAATATAAATAAATAAATATATTTTTTAAAACTCCTTATTTTTGAAATTGCATTTTGTCATCGCGTCTTCGTGTCATGCTAAACTAGTATGTTGTGGCCACCACAAGACTTTCTTCTATATTTTCCTATACATATTCAATCAGTAACAATATTTAAAAAAAAAAAAAAAAAAATACGATTTTTTTCTAAGTTTTTTTTTTTTTGTTAAAAGTAATACATATTCAATCAGTAACAATATTTAAAATAAAAAAAAATAAAAAAAAATTACGAAATTTTTTTTTTTTTTTTTTTTTTTTTTTGTTAAAAGTAAAAAAAAAACCGATAACTTTGTTCTAAATAATCCCAGATTTATAGTTCAACCATTCGTATTATAGGTATTGACGAGATCTTTCGAATGATACCCATCTTGAAAATTTACCCCCCCCAGGGGGGGAAGCGATGCCCCACATGCACAGAAATTTCTTCCTAGTTAACTATTACTATTATCAATAAATCATATAAATTTTAGAATCACAAGTTAAAAATCACTCTCATTATGTACATTTATACGAAATTTTGTCCTATACTGCCATGTTAAAAATTCAGAAAACATGAGATCACAGCGCCACCTGTTGAGCTTTTGATCCCCAAATGTAATCAGCACCAGTTTATGTCGGGGACCAACTAAATACCAAGTTTGGTCAAATTTCGTAAAAAAAAAAAAAAAAAAAAAAAAAAAAAAAAAATACGATTTTTTTTTCGAAGTTTTTTTTTCGTTAAAAGTAAAAAAAATCGATAACTTTGTTTTAAATTATCACAGATTTATGGTTCAACCATTCGTTTTAAGGGTATTGACGAGACCTTTCGAAAGATACCCATCTTGAAACTTTGCCCCCCCCGGGAGGGTACTTCCCCCCACCGATGTACCCACATGCACAAATTTTTTTTCCCAGTTAACTATTACTATTATCAACGAGACCTTTCGAAAGATACCCATCTTGAAAATTTATTTCCCGGGGGGGGGGGGAACCGATGCCCACACATGCACAAAATTTTTTTCCTAGTTACCTGCTACTATTATCAATAATTCATATTAATTTTACAATCACAAGTTTAAAATAACTCTCATTATGCCCATTTATACGGAATTTTGTCCTATGCTGCCATGTTAAAAATTTGCATAAAATGCGATCACAGCGCCACCTGTTGAGCCATTGATCCCCAAATCTAATCAGCACCAGTTCATGTCAGGATGCAACTGAATACCAAGTTTGGTGAAATTTTATTCATTGGTTCGTGAGATACAGCGTCCACAAAAAAATGATACAGACAGACAGACACACAGACAGACAGACAGACATTTTCTAAAAACTATTAATTCGTAATCTAGACATCCCAAAACATGTAAATCCATCAAAAAACGGAGGTCGAAAATTTTCGCGAATCCAATACTTTCTCTATATTACATATAGAAGAAAGTAAAAAACAAAGCGCTTCCCATTTAAAGTAAATGTAAGAAATTTTTATATCGTTCGATGGCTCAGTTGGTTAAAGCGTCATGTTGATAACGCGATGGTGTTGAGTGGGTTCGGTTTTCAAAGGCCAAATGTCACTTTGTTGTAGATAATTAATAAAAAAGGTATCATTTGTTAAAAAGAAAACGGAAACTTTTTTTTCTGGAGCCTTAAAAAGCATAAAATAAAATTTTATTCTTGCAGAGACATGCTATAAAAAATAAAAGTTCCAACAATAAGAAAATTTTAAAGAAGAATGTAGATATTTCACTTTTACACGAGATGAAAATTCTTAAATATTCAAAGTATTTCGAAAAACATTCAAGAACAATATCTTTTTGCCTTACTTAGATTTTTCTAGCATGTTCTATGACCTTTTTTTTTTTTTTTTTTTACTGATCTTTGACTTTTGGTTAGAATGTCACGCTGATAACGCGTTGGTCTTAGGTTTGATCCTCGAAGGCCGACGTGCTATTTTTTTCTTTTTTTTTAGATAATTAAAAAAAATGTCAGTATCTAAAAGAAAATCTTTAGTTGCCTACACAGTATCCTAAGAAATTTTGATTACATTTTTAACAATCTTTATTTATAACTAAAAAGCGCAAAATAAAAATTTAAGTAAAAAATCATTTTTTTAGATTAGAAGCTTTTTATTATGAAGCCCTAAAAAGCATAAAATAAAAATGTATTGAGGTAAAAACATGCTATAAAGAATTGAAAGTTTTAACACTAATGAAATTTAACACTAAGAAAAATATAGATATTTTTCTTTTGCAAGAGGTAAAAGTTTTTAAATATTCAAAATATTTTAAAAAGCTTTCGAGAACTTTGAAATTTATGGCTAAACGAATAACTCTCTTGCAAAGGGAAAAAATCTATATTTTTCTCTAAAATTTCATTAGTGTTAAAACTCTCATTTCTTTATAGCATGTCTTTACCTCAATACTTTTTTATTTTATGCTTTTTAGGGCTTCATAATAAAAAGCTTCTAATCTTAAAAGATGATATTTTACTTAAATTTTTATTTAGTCTTATACGAATTATCATCATTTAAATTTTCATCATGTATTAAATCTTTTGGAGAGGAATCTGTTACAGAAATTCAGGATACCGGATCTTTAGGAATTACACGTGAAGGCGAAGGGGTACAATACAATTTCTTTATTAGAAGGAATGTCTGTTTTGTTTTACTTATTCCTCTTGAATTTCGTCGGAATATGCTATCATCTATAGTAGTTATCAGTTAGAATCAAGCAGTATCTCCAATGCTAAAAATAACAGCAAGAATCTAGTTTGATTTCAATGACTTTAATTGTTGCAAATCTTCATTTTTTAATTTAGACAAAATTTTTGCACATAAAAATATCAGAAAAGGAACAACAGTTACGTCTTTATACTTTATGACTTATGATTTAATATGGAGGTCAACCTCAACCGGACACTGAGAGCTAGGCACATCGACCAGAGGTCTACTGTATCCAAACCCAAGCGCATCCTTAAGAGAAAAGTCTCGTAGCTGAAGCAAAGTTTAGTAGGCACTTGACAGAAATATCCTGCAGCTCCCAAGATACAATGAGATGTCGATCAAGATACCCAAACCTGTGAGCGGAAAAGGCCTCACAGTCACATAAAATGTGCCGAGCAATCTCCTCTTCCGGACAACGCAACCACGACAAATAGGATCAGAACTGATACTTATATAATGTTCAGATGCCTCTTAAGGGTACAGTGACCAGTAAGAAGGCCAATAATCTTCCTCAAAACCTTCCTCAAACCTTCCATTGACCAGTAAGCCAATAACCTTACTTTTGTTCTCATTTAATCTTTAAAATCTTCTTACGACGAAGACCAGGACAATCACGATTAAGCTCTTTTGCTTGCCTTTGACCATCTGAATTACGCCCTTCCTTATAGTGCTCCTTACCAAGGAGCTTGAAGATAGAAGCCCTGAAAGTAGTGCATTGTAAAAAATAGGTTCTTAAAAATAAGCATATATTGTCTAAAAATAGCCCCGAAACAATATATACTTAAATTTGAAAACCCATGTACTCATTTTTGAGTATACTGACATGCTCAAAAATGGGATTGACCAATAAGAATCCCAATATCCCCATGTTTGACACGTCAGTGTACTCAAAAATGAGTACATGAGTTTTCAAATTTAAGTACATATTGTTTCGGGGCTATTTTGAGACAATATGTACTTATTTTTAAGGACCTATTTTTTACAGTGTGGAAGAAATACCCAGAGCAGGCTCAGGTACATGAAAAGTTGTACTTATCAGCCAAATTATCAGGAATACCCATATGATCAGGTACATAGTAAAGGCTAACCTTATTATAGGAAGGTCAAAAAGTACCTTGTAGCACTCCCACACAATTAGTGATGTGAACTTACACCTCACCAGTGAAAGGAGAGCCGCCTGACTATCAGAACAGATACGGGTGGTTAAATTACGATAACCCCTGTCTAAGCACACCTTACAGCATAAGATGATAGAAAAGATTTCAACTTGGAAAACTGTAGCAAATTTTCCAAGAGGGAAAGAAAACCGAGTTTCATCCTTGAGACAATAAACACCTGCCCCAGAATGAGAACCTAGCTTAGAGCCATCAGTATATCAAACCAAACAGTTGCCATTAAGAAAAGGACACATAAGCCAATCCTTTCTGGAAGGGAAAAAGTTCTTAAAAGGTTTATGAAAGGCATATTTCATAATCATGTAGTCACAAGGTATAACGAAAGAAGGAAGATAAGCAACAAATGAAATGAGGTTACCACAAGATATATGCCTAGAATAATAAATAATTTTACCACAATCCCAGACACATGAAACGCTTCAAACAAGTTAAAGTCTCAGCTTTAATACGCAAATGAAGCGGAAGAAGCCCAGGCAAACCTTCAAGGTCAGCCGTAGGAGTAATCTTAGTTCAGCCTGAAAGAGTAACACAAACTATCTTTTGCATCCTATTAAGACGAGCTCTAGTATTCAGATTAATCCTAGACCAACAGACAATAGAGACACGGATGATAATAGGACAGATAATCACTGTGTAGATCCAACGGACAGCCTTGGGACATAAATCCGAAGTTTTCCCAGTGGAACTCTTACATGCCCAAAATACTTTTATGGCCTTATGCAAGCAAAACTCAACATGCTTACTCCAGTTTAATTTAATATCAGCGAACACACCTAGAAACTTAAGCTCATTTGAGGGTAACAGCTTATTTCCCAGGAAGTGGACATCACCAAAATTTAGATATCTCCTCCTAGAAAAAGGAACATGGCTTACCTCAGATGGATTTACAGATAAGCCCAAATCAAAGCACCAACGTGTAACATGCTTAAGAGCACCATTCATAATATCAGAGACAGAGTTGCCAAACTTGCTCCTGACAACAATAGCCACATTATGACACATGGAATACCAAGGTTCGCAAAACGTACTAACAACGAGTCGACAACAATGCACCACAGAATAGGAGAAAGCAATCCTCCCTGTGGACAACCAGAGCTAGCACGGGCCTCCATGCAAGTACCCATAAAAGAATCACAAACATACCTAGAGGATAACAAATTATCAATCCACCTGGTAATAACGGGATTAGTGCTCCTCGAGTCAAAAGCCGGAATGATAGTATCAAAAGAGACCTTATAAAACGCCCCTTCAATATCAAGAAAAGCAACAAGGGCAATTTCTTTACCATTAATGTACTCTTCAAACAGAAAGGAAAGTTCATAGAATGCGGCATTAGTAGATCTTCCAGGCTGATAAGAATGCGGTGAGGAAAACAGTGGCCAACCAATGAGAACAAAATCGCTAACGTATCTGTTGTCAACAAGCTTCTCCATTTCTTTCAACAAAAAAGAAGAGAGGCTAATAGACCTAAAGGACTTGTCCTCAAAGTAATTATCTTTCCGAGGCTTAGAAATGAAAAATACCTCGGTATTCCTCCAAGACTGAGGTATATATCCTTAAGCAATGTAAGAACAAAAAATTCTGTAAAGAATGGGGGCAAAAAAATTAATACCTTTGATAAGAAGCACAGGAATGATGCCATCCATGCCCGGCGACTGAAAGGGATCAAGAGAGAGAAATGCAAAGTATTCTCATAAAAATTAGTATACGAATTAAAAAAAAAAAAAAAAATCTTTGATAATTACTAAAAATTAAGGTAAGTAACGGAAATTATTCTTAGAAACTTTACTTGTTTATTTATTTATTTTTACTTATTTATTTATTTATTTTTAAACAAAAAAACTTGATTAAAAATACACACGTTCAATTTAAATGCGTTATAAAATAGAGAAAATAATTATTTCTTGAAGCAGCTTTAGTTGCCCCCAATTGGCGAAATTTGGCACTGAAGTAGCTCTATCGTTTCTCGCCAAAGGTTTTTCTAACGTAACTGCTATAGCTATTTTAATTCATCGCGAAAGAGAAAAAAATTTAAATATCAGATCATACTGTACTAAAGCTGTACCCAAGTCATGTAAAAGGACACTCTTCTTTGTGATCAATTAATATTACTTTACTTACAAATTACTTTAAAATTTGCAAAAGCACAATTTTTATTTATTTATTTATTTTTAATAATGGGGAATCAAATGGATAATAACATAATAACTTTTATCCATAAGCCTATTATTACGGTGACTTTTTGGGGTATTTCGCATTATTGGTAAATATGCGTTTTATTATATTATATTATATTATATTATATTTATTTATTTATTTTTTAAATAAAATATAAAGCAACCAAAAACATTATTTTTACAGCTTTTCAGCTCTGTGTTACTTCCTGTTACCCTCCCCCCCCCCCATTCAAAGCGTTTTACTCACAAAATCTTTATGGTGCATGCGCAGGCGTTTTTTGCACAATTCAAAAACTAATCAAAATTTTGAAAATTTCTACAGATATAATTTTGATTTGGATGAAGACCTAAATTCCTGCCAAGTGCCATTGAATTCCACACAGCGGTTCTCGCGTGATACCCGGACAAAAAAAAGCGACATACAGACACCACG
This sequence comes from Salticus scenicus, assembly GCA_963930645.1. NCBI lineage: Eukaryota > Metazoa > Arthropoda > Arachnida > Araneae > Salticidae > Salticus > Salticus scenicus. The sequence goes on from OZ005652.1 coordinate 241,981,347, forward strand.
ACACACACACACAGGCAAAATTTTCTGAAGACATTTTCGGCTTTCATGGTGTGTGAAACGTGAAGATATCGCAAAATTTTTTGATTCCGACAAATTTACAGACAAAAGTCTGATTTTATTAATACAGATAACAATGATAAGATAGAGATTAAATATACATTAATAATAAGAGGCATTTTGAACTTTATAAATACTGTATTGCACAATTATTCGGCAATCGCATATGTTAATTACTTTTATAAATTCAGCTTATATATATGCACAGATAAATAAAAAGCACTTTAAATAATCAAATCTTTTATATATAAACCTGTGATTACTTGTCTGTAATGAAATGCATGCATTTAGGAAGGATAAGAAAAAGGAATCTACTTAACCTTTTATCGCACCGATTCTTCAGAAAACTGCACCCTATGATGAGATTATCAAAACTAGTCCCATAATTGGCGATGTCGTAAAGCTTCGGCTGGAAAGCCCACTGCACGTCCGATAAGTCATCGATTTGAGAACTCTTGATGTAATAAAGCAAATCTTGGAGTTTCTCGTCTTTTAAATCTTTTAAATAGGAATCTACTTTGCTCGAAAATACTTTGTTTTGGTTAGTCCTGGGGAAAAAAAATTAATAATAGTAATAATAATATACCTTTGCTATGTTTTAGTACTAATAATACCTTTTTAAACTAATTTAAAACCTTTTTCTAAATTTGACAAAAGTTTTTCACATTGGAAAAATTCAACGTTTTTCCGTATTTCGGAGAAATTGTTAAGTCTTCTTTAAATTATTATTATTCATTTAAAGAGCAGCAAAGATTCAGTAGATGGCAGAGTGTTTTTTCAAATGAATGCATTTTTATTAAATTAATTTTTTTTTTCCAAAATTAAAGAGACAGAGGGTTTAAAAGTGAACGTGCTTAATTTGCTTGATCTTAGAAAATTTAAATATTTATTCTAATTATTGAAATTTATGTTGTAAAATTTTTGGTTTCAATAGATTTTCGATTTGGGATATTTAGCTCATCAAATTATTACTACTTCATTTTACAAACTGGCGATTTTCAAGCAAAGGAACAGGTTTTGATTTTAAACAATTGAAAATCGGAATTTGTTATTATGGGATTTTTAACGGTATTATAAACATTACATTACAAGTAAAAGAAAAGATGTTATAACTATATTTCTACGGTGGAAGTAAAAATGAAATTTTTAAAAGAGTTAAAAAAATGATTAGGACTGATAATTTTAACCCTGTGAAAGTAGATGATAGATGAATGAATCACTACTAACAAGATCAAAAAGTAACCAGATCAGGACTCGCACCTGGGTCCCTGGTGTAAAATGCCAATACTCTACGAAATGAGCTATCCAATTATTTTAATTAGTAGCTCGGGGAATGCATAGTTCCGGTACTGCCATACAATTTCGAAAAATCACCATTCCGAAACCTATGCCGGTGGTACCTGGATAACGTGATGCATATGCATGACATTTATTTCTTAGAGAAGGTCTGTCCATGGGGGTTATCCAGGACTGTAAGTTGGACTAAACTGGACTAAAGTAAGCAGTTCACAATATCCATGCACTTGCATATTATAACGCAATGCAGCCAGCAACAGTAGTGTATGGGAGATTTGACAGCTCTTTCTTCCTAAAAAGTTTTCTCAAAAGAACAGTTTGAATAAAGGAGACATAGTTGCATTTTTAGGATGTGAGCAATTTTGCAAGTGAGAGAAGCGTAAAATGGTTATTCAAGCTACTCAAAGCGTGGAATTTTTAACGTTCATTGTGTTTATATTACATTCACTCTCATTAAATATTTTATATACAATATCTTAAAAAAATTCTAAATGTGTACAAAGAAAGAAAAAAAAATATTTTAGGTTGCTGTCGTACTTGTTAAGTTCTGCATATTTATTCTGGCAGATGCATATATCGTCGTGCTCGTGAGTTGAATTACCGAGATTGAGGAAGCAGAGTTTCGGAAATTTGTCACAAAGCAAGGATGAACATCTGCACTCAGGGAAACCTTTCTCACAGAATTCGGATTCACAAGGGTTTGGTAAGCAGTGACATTCGTCTTCAAACCATGACCACACACAACCTGGATGCAAATCACACTGCCGTCTTTTCTCTTTGCTCAGCCTGAAACATAAATGGCTCATAGTATTTCAAAATCAGCATTCTCTACCATTAAAGTGTAACACATAAAACGAGCATTATTTTACAAAGATTATATATATATATATATATATATATATATATGTGTGTGCGTGTGTGTGTGTGTGTGTGTGTGTGTGTATTTTTTCCACAGTAGGGTTATAATTGAACTTCTGTTATAAATAGCATCCTTCAGCTAAAATGGACGAGCGGATTGTCATAAAGTTTTGTATCTGGGTGTTGCATTAGATGTGCTCAAAGAATTATTATTTAAGTTAAAAAATTGCCACCAGGTGGCACTTTGAATTAAACAATGGCCGATTTAATAAACAGAATGTCCCGGTTGGGATAAAAAATAACCAGTCTGTAAATTTTTTGTGCATCTTGTATGACTCATTTTCTTTGTTATGTTTTTTGTTTTTCCATGCAAAATGCAATCTAGTGGACATTTCTGGACAAATTAGTCCTATTATTATTATTAAATTTTTGGACTACGAATCGTCAAATCACGAAATTATCTGGCAATCCGCTCATCCATATTAGCTGTAGGCAGCTCTTTATAAAGAAACTTTGTTAATTACCACCCTGTCTATTAAAATGTTTGTATGTAATAATTAGCTTTATCCATGTGTTTGTTTGTATATAGATCAAAGTGTGTGAGGCAGTGTGTATTATGTATGCATTATATGTGTGTGTATGTATTTATATATGAATAAATGAAAGTGTATTTAATGTATGTGTAATGTGTATGTGTGGGCAATATGTAAATTTATAGTATATGTATGTGTATAGTAATAGTTTTATACACATACTTAGATCATCACTGCATCCGTGTGTAAAAACTGATTTTCCAGATTTCTGCTTTATCTACAAAACGAAATAATAGCAAGTGTTGGTAATGTCCTCAAAAACTAACCAATAGCGAACGTTGAGCTTTTTTTTTTTTTTTTTTTTTTTATGATGCAGATTTTAGATAGTATGCCGACCTGAATATTAAAATTGTGACATAAATTTATGTACTTTTGTAGCTAAGTATTCGCAATGTAATGAAGAAGATGGGCCTCAAAAAGAAACCTTCAGGCCTTATCAGACACAACGACTTTTGGAACAACCAATTTTTGAGTCGACCTTTAGCGCCGATTTTTCCTCGGCGAAAACACCATAGAGGTTACGACAGACGGGTGAAAAGTTTGATAAAAGATGTAGAGGTCTGCACGGGCCGAAATTTCGAGGCCCGGGCCCGGCCCGTTTGTTTTTTACCTGTGTATGGCCCGGCCCGGACAAAAAACGATAATATCAGGCCCGGCTCGATTCAAAAATATGTAAAAAGAAAAAGCATGCTTTTCTATGAAAAAGATTTTTAGTTTGTGTGTTGCAGCCAAGGAATAGAATGTTCTTTAACAAAACTGCTGAACATTTACAAGGTAATTATATAAAAACAGAAATTCTTTATTACAGACCTACAGAAGGCACAAAGACAGACAGAAAGTCAAATCGAAAATATTAGCATTCATCAAACAATATAGGAAGGTATTTAAAATGGTTAATACTACTAAACATGCACTTTCAACCATTTCCTCTTATATACGGTAATGTATCCGAATCTTTCATGTGATCCGGTAAACAAAACTTTAAATCTAATCCAACCATATTCAATAAAAAAGTTGCTTTTGCATATGCTAAAAATAATGCTACTTTCATCCAGTGCACTGGAGTAAAGGAAAAAGAGCTTTCGCGAGAAAGTTACAGTGGAAGGATTTTTATTGCCTTCATACCACCTAAACTCTACAGACTATTGGACACAAACCTTATACGCAGTAACGTATCTAATTTCTTTTGTTTGTACATGTGCGCAAAATAATAGTGACATGCATACTATTTTGATTAGAAAATCACCTAATATTACTTTAAATAAAATATATTAATTTCGAGACATGCTAAAAATATTTGCGGAAAATCAAATCGCGAACAGACAGACTGATGGACAATTAAATTGAAGTTACAGATATTTTTTAACAAAATAAAATTTTATGTGACATACCAGCCTGCAGTGGCGTATCGTGAATGACGTTTTGGGGATGCTCCACACGAGTGTTTAGAAACTGCTCGTTTCATGGAAAGCTCATTCTTCTGATTGACCGTTCAAATGTCGCCATACTTACGTTGTTTCTCAAAATAAGCGAATTAACCAATAAGATGATTGAATATCATTTTTAATGTACTGTTTCTAACTACCCGAGTGGAGCATACCCAAATCGTCATTCACGATACGCCACTGCCAGCCTGGAAGATTATGCAAAATAAATGACTGAAGAAATATTTTATCACTTTCCTTTTTCGTTGATTAACAAGGAAACTAAAAAAAGATTCGGGCCGACACGACCCGGAAAAAAATTCATCCAGGCCCGGCCCGATCCCGGCCCTGCCCGAAAGCAGATTGTAAAATTCGGCTCGAACCCGGCCAGGGGGCCGGGAGCCCGGCCCGTGCAGAGCTCTAGAAAGAAGTCTAACTTTTGAAGCTTATCAATTTTCTTGGCGCGAATGAAATACGCAATGGTTAGTGTTAAAATTCCCTTTCATTTGTGTAAAATATCGCGTTATTATTTCTACTTTGATCTTTGTTACAACTATTGTCATATCGCTATACGAAAATAAAAACGATTAATTCAAAATTCTTATCATTTAACGGTAAAATAAATGTGCTTAACGATAATATTTCTTGTTCAAATCTCCACTTTAAGCGATTTCCGTGTTCCACCATCTTGGAAATATGACGTATCAAAATAAGACGTCCTGATTGGATGAGTCTGTGGAAAAATTCTGTGTAGGGACAACTTTACCAAAATAGCACTAAAAAAGTTGGGCAACTCCGGTTTGCGCTATCACACTGGGAGTAGAGACAACTTCTTCTAGAAAATCGGCGCTAATCAGTGGTTGCCTCTAAAATCGCCTGGAAAGTCGTTGTGTCTGATAAGGCCTTTTAGTTGCATTTAGCTTTAGTGAGGTATCAATAAATGGTACATTTAACATGAAGTTTTTTTTTTTTTTTCAATATAATTATTAATTAAAATTTTTGACAATTTTCATTTGACTTTTCAATTAACATTTCAATATATTGAACATATTTACAATTCAAACATTTAAAACCAGGGATTAAATTGTATAGTTTGTTCATAAATATATAACAATGACATGTTTCAACAACAACCTATAATTTATTCATTACACTTTGTTCTACCATAATTTCTTTTGTTCTGCCACATGAAATGTTTACTCGTTACAAACAGCAATCATTTATGCAGGGCACATTCACCATTTTTTACTACGCTGTTTTCCAACATATGAATCTTGAGGCTGAATTGTAATTGAGTTACATAAGGGAGGAAAACTGAAAATAGAGTTTTTACACTCCTGCCAATGTTGTCAATATTGAAGGATTCTGGTAGCTAATTAAAAAAAAAAAAAAAAAAAAAAAAAAAATCTGAGACTGTATTTACTTATTGCAGGAGTTCTTCACGGAATTTCAAAAGGCATAATCTATAAAATCTTGATTCTGTATTTGTAGTGTAAGTGAATAAATTTATACATTTGAAAGATTTTCTTGTCGAAGTGAACAGTCGGTATCAAAAGTCTCCGAACACTAGCAAAAATTCCTATGTAAAAAAGTGCACTTAATACAGTTTTGTTAAATAAATCCTTGTCGAATCCTGTTGTTAGTCAGTCTGAGAATATGATTCGACAAGGATTTATTTAACAAAACAGTATTAAGTGTACTTTTTTTATATAGGAAGTTTTGCTAGTGTTCGGAGACTTTTGTTACCGACTGTAACAGTATGTTTTTTCGAAAGAGAAAAAAATAATTTTTTTTTAAATCATGGCCATCATTTTTCACAATTTAAATTGCTGTTTTTATGTATAATTCAGCCTGGCAATAATACCCAAAAGATGTTACATGGGGATTAGAATTTATTATTATTATTTAAATGTTTTTGAAGAAATTAAAATCAACAATGGAAATTTTCACACTTTTCATCTATTTCGGCAAACTTTTTATATGCTACTCATGATGTGAATGGAAGTAATCATTACATGAATGAAGAGGAATGTTTGAATTAATAAAAAAAATAATGGCACCTTACCCATATTTTTGGACCTTCTCTAAAAACTTTTCCAATCGAATAAGATGACTAGCACCAGCTGTCTTTACCCGAGTCCTCGGCAGAGTCACCGGGCTGCAGATTGTCACAGCAGGAAATTCCATATTACTTAAGATTACATTCTGAAACGGAATTTTGTTATGTAAAGACACGCTGAAAAAACAAATTTAAACTATTTTTTAAACCTGTATTCATAAATTATACATTATATTATATTTTTTCATTTCAACTTTTTCAAACAAATTTGAATTGCTTTTGTGGGCTAAGACCGATTGACTGCACTAAGGTGCATAGGAATGGGCGATATACCCTTTGCAATGATATTTCTAAGAGGTCCTAACCGTATCTACTCGAGTCTAGGAGAAAATTGCGGAAATCTCCGAATGGCTAAATGTTCGAGCGTGAACTGAGTTCGAATTCGACTATTCCCGTTTGCCAGTTTCAACTGAGTGAGTTTTACATCGACTAGAGCAACTGGCGACGGTTTGAGATTCACCCGCTAGAGGTGGTCCCCAGCCACTGAGCTGAAGAACAACTGGAGGAAATGCTAGACCGGTTTTCGCGTGCCGTTTTTTGAAGGTTTGTCTTTCGAGCGTTGCATGGCAAAAAGCATTTAATATATTTATATTTCAAAGTAAAATTGTGTAAAGGTTGTCTGTTCGAACAACCATATGCTAAACATGATATTACAATTTTAAATTTTAACTCTTTAAAGATTATAATAGTAATAGACAACCCGACAAATGTTGCTTGCCATGCAAGGCAGGCAAACGATTGCAGAAAAACTGGCACGCACGAACACTGTGTAAAAGTATTGGAAGCATTTGCTCTAGTTGTTCTTCAGCTCAGTGTCCCCAGCCATCACAATTTAGTCATACACGAAGGGGACAGTTCCCTCTCTTCGGTAATCCCCAGACGTGTTGTTTTTGCGGAATACTGTGGTCATTGTAGCCACGACGGTATTTACTTGCACCAGTCACAATTTATATACACTATGATCTTCGAAATTCTGTTCATTCTATAACTCGTAACTTTTTGAATTTACACGATATTTGTTTGGTTTTTTTTCATATAAGAATTCTGAATACTTTTGGCTATTTAATTATACAAAATGAAACTTTTAAAAAGCTTACGCATGCATAATTAAAAAATATTGAGTAAAAATGCTCACATTTCGTAAGGTATTTAACATTTTTGCATTCCGATTGCAGTATGCTGTGTCTAATGTAGTATGTCAAGTTTCTTAAAAACGACTTTGTACTGAGTCTAACACCCTAAGTGTTATAATTAAAAAAGTGGCGCTTTTTTTCCCCTTCAATTTTTCAAAGAAACCATTATATCTCCATGAATATACATGATAGCCGCATAAAAGTGTATACAGATAATTAGAACAATGCTTATAATGACAGGCTACAGCAGAAACGCATTTCAAGGATTATGTTTTACAGAAGGATCCAAAATATTTTGATTTTTGTTTAATTTTTTACTGGTCCGTTTTTTCTCTCCAGGACAAACTTTTGCTTAAAGGTATGAGGTATAACATGTACTTTATACTTCCAAGGTTTCAAGATATAATTCCTCGAAAGTTTGCTCAGATATTAGACGAAACGTTTAAATTCAAAGTGTCCAAATACTTATTGGTAGATATAGATATGTGTATATGAAGAAAGTTTTGCAGTCATGAAGTAATTCGTATTAGAAAAATATATACAAGGTACATGCCAAACAATAATAAGTGAAAGCCTGTAGTAAAAAGTTTAATTAATTGAAACTGGGTTATAACAAATGACTCACGTCCAAATTCCTGAAATTTATGCTTTTCCAGTAACTTCATTTGCCTAGTGCCGATTCGAACTCGGGTTCAGGCATGACAGTTCGTAGTAACTCATAGGCTGCTATTCACCAATAACTTCAACTCCCGGTTAAACATGAAAATCTGAAAAGCGTATAAAGGCGAGGTGCAAAATTTCAGCAAATTTTGCAGTGTTGTTTCTGACATCTAGCGGTATAGTTATTTTCAGATTTTTTAGGTGAAAATAACCAAACAAAGATTATATGAAATCCTCGTCACTAGATGGCAGATACAGCTTGCCAAATTTTTCTGGAAACTTGTACCTTGCCTTTAGACGCTTTTCAAGTTTTTGTGTTGAACCGGGAGTTGAAGTTAATGGTGAATACGGCCATTAATCCACTTTAAGATGTAAACTGAAAGAAAATTAAATATTTTCGAAGCGCGTAGGGAGCAAGTGTTTAAATTTTAGAATAGAAGTACTGATTTTGAACGCTACACCATTTTTTTTTTCTTTTACTATGTATATATATTTATTTATTTAGTTATTATTTACCAAATTCTAATAGTAATAAATTCTGTAGAAATAAATTCGAAATTTTATTAATCAGCTGATAATTTTTCTGAACTTTTGTTAGCGGGTACTAGGGCGGGCGATAGTATTCGCCTAGGGTACAAAATTTAGAAGCATTTTAGTGATAGAGAAAGAGAGAAAAAAAATACAGAATAAATAAATGACTTCTTGGTCACGAGTAACACTCATACGACGTCAAGGGTGATCATTATATCCACCAGTTTAAAATTGACAAAATATCCTTTTATATCCGTGTATCGCCATAGATAACTCATGTGGTATGTAATTGCAGAAAAGGTTAGGAGTTTTTTTTTTCTTTTTTTTTAAAAAAGCCATTCAATTCAATAGTATCTGAGTTAAAATAAAGGTATAATAATAACAGATATACTGCTCCTCAATGCATTAAAAAAAAAAAAAAAAACTTTGAGAACTCTGCATGCATGCATTTTAGAAGTTGTGCATACTTACCGAGCTCTCTACTGTCTTTTTATACTCCAAATATTCATGGATGACTTTATAAGTCATGTAACTCATAGAGAAGAGGATACAAACAACCAAAATACTCCAAGCAACTCTCCTGTGAAAGGTGTTCGAACGGTAAATTCTTGTCACTCCAGGTGCCGAAAATCGCAGAAAGAATTCTCGAGCAAGATTCCGAAACTTCTTTATCTTTTTAGGTCGTGTGAGTTTTGCTTTCTGTTGGGTCTGACACTGGATTTTTGGCCTTTAATAAAAAAGAGAAGAAAGGCTCGAGTTGCAAATTACACAGTTGTTACTTTTCATAAAATAGTGAAATTTTTGATTATTAAAGCATATTTAAAAATATTTATTAAGGAACAAATTCTAAGATTCCGAAATTTCTTTATCTTTTTTAAGCCGTATCCGCTTGATATTTATTTTGTTTGCTTTCTGTGGGTCTGGCATTGGAATTTCGGCCTTTAATAAAATCAGACAAAAGTTTGAATTATAATTACATAATTTATGATTTTTATAAAATGTAGCAATTTTTAATTGTTAAAACCCATTACAAACTATGATTTGTCACGCAAGATTTCGGAACTTATTTATCTTTTTAGGCCGTTAGATTTATTTTATTTGCTTCCTGTTGGATTCGATTCGATAATGAATTTTCGCCTTTTCAGACAAGGAAAAAAAAATAGGCGCATGTCATATAACCGCCAATTTGCTTCAAAGAGTGCTCATATTGTTAAAATGCACTTAAAAATACTCTCTGGTTGTTAAATAAAAATTTCTACTTGTAATAAAATATTTTAAATCGAAACAAACCGATAATAAAGACTATGTTTTACCATATCATGCGCAAAAAAAAAATGCACATAAAGCACATAGAAAAAGCATATATTATGTGTAAATTTAATATTCTGAATTCACGGCTTAAAATAAACAGCACTTTGAAGTTGTGTGTCCTATAACGAGTTACAAAATGTTAAAAAAAAGATTAAAAATGATTAAAAAAAAATCATTTCAGATAAAGTAATTATCTTATTAGAATATATATATATATATATATATATATATTGAAACTATCTTTACATCATGCAAGAGTAAAATTGCCATTTTAGTTTCTTATTAATTATTTCAATGCCCTTATATAAAATTGGCAACCTGATAAAAACAATATTTGCTTTGGTTTTAGTTTCTAAACAGTAGATGGAGACACCAGAAATATATTAAAGTCTAATAAGGATTTCCGACAGAAACAAGCATTTTAATTTTAAATACTATTGTTAGGAATAATTTTTGTCTGAAGTGTAGTCTGAACTGAATTATTATTATTTATTAAAGTCAGTAATAATAATAATAATAATAATAAAATATTTTACTGAACATTTAAATTTTCCGGAATTTGTTTTAAGTATTTTTAAATATTTGAAAATGATGAATTAAATCTCATATTTTTAATTACTCTCTAACTCCCCCCCCCCTCCACATACACAAACACATAGATATGAAATCAATTAAATACATTTAATACTCTCATTTTTCAAATAGAGAATTTTTTTTTTTATAATGTTCTTTAACCCATTAGGCGCCAAGGCTTCCGCTGTGGGAACAACTTTTTAAGAATTTTTTTTTCTCTTCAAGTAATTAAGATAAATATATTTTTTCTTTTTTACATAAAATATTGAAACGACTAGATTCGTTGGTAAGTTTTTCAAAAAGTTTGTAATGTAACTTTTATTGTTTTTTCAATTATTCAAACAAAGATGTTTCTTTTTCTGCAAAACACCAGCAAAGAAAAAAAAAATCAGCAAAAATAACTCATTCGAGTAGTACAAGGGTTTAAAACAATGGATATGAAATAAAACAATTCTTTTCTTAAATTATAACAAACAGGGACCAAGAAAACTAATTTAAAAGGGTTTTGCAGTTTTTCAACTTCTGTTATATCCCAATTCGGTGTCAAATCTCTTATTTTGGAAACATATCATATCTAGTAACAAAATATATATTTTTTAATTATTTAAACTACATATGATTAGAAATGCACATTGAAACCCAAAATATACGGAAATTCATAAATTTTCAGTGGGGTTCATATAGCGGCGTTTAATGGGTTAAAACAAGTTTAAAATTACTTGTATGGTTTGGTGAATCTTTCTATCTGTCTGCCTGTCTCTATCTTTCATAAATTAATACGTTGGTGGTTACGTCACGAAATTGGTGTATACTATTAAAATTACCTACAGAATAATTTTGTTGAAAATGATGTTTGTAGCATTTAGATATTTTCAGGATCTCATACAAGAATTCGCATTACAGGCAGTAATTTTTGTCAATGTCAATGCAGGAAATACATTATTAGTCATAGTATCAATTAGGAAACTAAATTTAATTTTAATTATAAATTCTTTGCCAAGTAGAACATCTATTGCGATCACGATTGCTTAAAAGAGTTCACAGTTCAATTACACAGGGTATGTATTCGAAAAAATCTCATCTTTTAATATTTAAATATTTACTGTAGTCATAGACAACGTGCAAAGTGTTATCATCATTCCATCATTTTCACACCAGTTTGTCAGAAAACAGTCTTCCAATTCTGAAAATGCTTTTAATAAAATAAACAACAATATCGTTCAGTAGAGAAATCCCTAAATTCAAATTGTAAAAATTACGAAATCTAAACTTTCATAGGCTCTTCAATCCTTAGAGTTATAGTTAGTGATATAACCGGAAAAAAGAAAAGAGAGGGATCTAAAATTAAAATTGACAAAGTTAGTGTTTTTTGCACTCGAGAAAAAAAAAAAAAAAAAAATAAGGCTTCATCTTTTCGAAACCGGTAGTGCAAGCATCTATTTTATGGCGTGTGATAAGTTTCTTTTTTAAATTTTTTGTTATAGCTTACATTTCCTCCTGTCTTATTTTGTAAATGAAGAGCTTCTGCACAAAGCATTTTTATAAACCTAAAATAGAAAAAAAAAAAAATATTAGACGTTTGTTTTTATTCTTAATAGGGAATTGATTGTGAAAGAAACTTGTCATTTAATAACCCTTAAATAAGCCGATTGAAAAGTTTCAACGTTTTAAACGATTTAGCAGGTAATTACAACTGAAAAGTATTTTTTATAAACAGTTGGTCTTTGCACACCTAGCGGTCGATATTTTCAATGAAACATATTTTCTAATTTGTTATCTCCTTTGCTATTTAGTTTTCATGCCATTTTGAATCATTTAACATCGGCTTAAATGATAAAAAATAATTGTATCTTTTACATCATAACATCCACATCATAATGTTTTAAAGTTTATTGAAACACAAGCTTTAAAAAAAAAAAATGTATATATATATATATATATATATATATGTTTTTTTTTTTTTTTTTTTTTTTTTTTCTAAATAGGGATGCTACACTAAACTTTTGGTTGAGATCAAGCAAACGGTTCGTGCACAGGGACACCCAAGAGAATTCAAATAAATTACGTCTATGGGGAAAATTGCAGGTAAGTAGAGTTTAACATCTGTAGACTGCACTAAACCAAATGAAACGAATATATATATATATATATATATATATATTTTTTTTTTAAGTATGTAAAAACATGTTTCATGTAGAATATGGTATAGAAATCATTTAATGTTCGTTTACAGGGCTACACAAAAGAACTAGATTATAGTACTTACTACGACAATACTTGAAAATTGATGGAAGTGTACTTCAGGTTGTGCCCTGTGTTATTAATATATGATTATATTTATGTCTTCCACGTGATGTGTACATAACTTTTAGAGTATATACAGGGCTGCCAATATTTAAGCCGTAACATTCCTTTTTATTGTTAGTGGAAGTGCTTTTCTGTAATATTTTACCATGTCCAGGAAAGCTGTTCAGGAATTGAAATTAATTCCTCATAGCCATATGGTAAATAATGTATTTTTTTAAGCTAAATATTCATCGTTTGGTTTTTTTGTATACTTAGATGTTTTGAGTTTTCCTGAATACCGAAGTCAAGTTTTTAACGTTTTTAACTTTGTTTGTGTCTGTTAGAATAAATTAAAAACAAATAATTTCAGGGGATCCAAATGTTGTATTTTGAAGTTAATGTGCTTGTTATTAGAAAAGTTTGATCAATATTGATAAGTTTCAAGGAAAGTTGGTGTGAAAGTTGTCTCAATAATTTTAAATGAACTTTGGATTTAATAACAGATCCGAATTCTAAGTGTAGGTAGAGTAATGAAAAGGGGGGTTGAGGGGGCGGTAGCCCACCTCACACAGAATTATATGTCAAATAAAGCTGTTCCGAAGCCTAATTTGAATTGTTTTAACATAGGTTTGCATAATAGTACTCGTTATCTTCCTCCTTAATCTCTAATCTGTATTTATAGTATTAAATTTCAGCGTAAGAGAAAGTTGTGTGAATGACACACCGGTTTTTTTCTTAAATAAACTTTTCCTATTATTTCAAACCAAGAATAATGTTTTGTTTTCTTTTTATCGATACAATTTTATTATAAATATGATACAATTTTTTTTCGTTAAGCTACCTTTATTTATTTATTTATTTATTTTTTGAAACTTTTTTTTATATTTTTGTTACTTAATTCAATAAATGCTTTATATATGACATCAGTTTCGAGCGTTACAACAGGGTAGATTGGGCTTTTATTATTAAGAAGATTATTTCAAAACCAAGGATAATGCTTAATTTTTTTTTTTTTTTTTGACGATACTTTGTTGAAGATGTAATGCAATTTTTCAGATAAATTACTCTTATGTATATTTTTTCATTATTTTATTTCCTTTAAAGCCATAGATAAAATTTAACTTTCCTAATTTGGTAATTTGCTTTAACTGTGACATCAGTTCTGAGTGTTAAACCCGGGTAACTTGGGCTTTTATTATTAAAAAAAAATTGGGTAGCTCATGATTTTTTTTTTTTTTTTTTAGTTTAGTTAGTAATATTGCTGCGATACCATTAAATAATTACAATAAAAATCTAGCTGAAGGAAGTTTTTTTCTTTAAAATTTGTTTTTTGGAAAAAAAAAAATATATATATATATTCATGATATGAAACATTTAAAGCAAATTTGTATAAAAAAAATTTTCATAAAAATTTATTAATAGAATCTTACCGTTTAGCATATCTTCTGTAAGATGATCTCGCGAAAACATCTTTTGTATAATTGTAGGGCAGCCAGTTTCCGTTCATATAGAAATCCATTTGAAACAGACTCAGAATTCGCTCTACAAGGTGACTGAAAATAATTTATGTCACGTGAGCGTATTCAACAGCTTTTGTGGCTCGACAAGTTAGGAAAAGTGGCATAGTGCAAATTTCGTATCAGAATGATTTTCAATAACAATGCTTGAGAATTTTTAAATATTAATTATTCGTGAATTCTAAACTTTAAGAAGTAGAAACTATTTAATGGGAAGATAATAAAAGAATAATAGCCGAAACGTCATTCTAATGATTGTCCCTTTGTATTATCACGATTATGGTCACACAAAATTTCCCACTGATTAAAAATTCTGCACAAATATCTACGAGTTGTATAGAATGAGCTTTGTAGTTTTTGGTGTATGTTGTGTCTGTGGCTCGTGTACAAGAACAAAAAAGAATTTTGTTACATTGCAGTTTACGGACGGCATTTTTAGAAAATGATGCGCATAGAAAGAATGATTAGTTTACAGATCTAGAAAAAACAAATCTACTACATTCCGCATTATGGTGATAACTTCTAATTGCGTATTTTCCTGCAGGGCCAAACCGATATTGGGTAAAGAAAGTAAATAATTAACAAAGATATCCGACCTGATGAGAGTCTAAATTTTCGGTGTCTGGTTGTAAGTCTGTCTGCATGCACCATACCAATAATGGTCACAAAAATTATCCATTTCACCACAAAATCAGTACAATTGTTTAAAAGTTACATGGAATCAGCAGCATAGATTTTGTTGGGCATAGTGTTTCATGCTCGCGTATCTATACATAATATTTCAAATATAACTGTCTCAGAAACAATTCACTGTTCCACCTTGCTGCTCCTTGATAAAAATATAGTTTTTTTTTTTTTTTCATTTATTAACTTCTCAATATTTTAGTTCCCCATCATACTATAGGTATGGGGAACTTAGGTAATCGTGAAAATTTTCGACCTCGGTTTTTTGACTTTTTTACACGTTTTCAGGTGTGAGGAATCCGAAAATGACAAAATTTGTATGGTGTCTGTCTGTAGGGTGTCTGTTAGTCCGTTAGTCCGTTAGTTTGTTAGTCTGTGTACACGATATCTCAAGAACAAATTGTCGCAGAGAGGTCAAATCAGTTTTAAAATATTACTTTCGACACTGGCAAGAACCCTATTCATTTGCAACATTCGAATTAAAAAACTTCGTAAGTTATTAGAAGTTTACGATTTTCTTAACATGGGAGAATAGGACAAAAATTCACTTAAACGTGCATTAAATGGAAACTTTTTACTGTAAAAATGTCAGACCAGTTTTAAAATATCAGTTTTGATGCCGAAATGAACATCAGTAACTATAAATATGCTACTTTGAAAATTTCGCAAGTTATTGAAAATTTACGAATTTCTTAACATTGCAGTATAGGGCAAAATTTCACATAAACGTCAATTTTCAGAGATATTTTCACCGTAAAGATTTCAGACTACTTATGAAATATTATTTAGGATACTGGCATGAATATTAATGACTATGAATTTTCCAATATAAAAATTTCGTAAGTTATTGGAAATTTACGAATTTCTTAACATAGCAGAATAGAGCAAAATTTCCCCTAAACGTCAATCTTGAGGGATATTTTCATCATAAATATGTCAAACCACTTTCTAAATATTATTTAGGATACTGGCATGAATATCATAGACTATGATTTTTCCAATTTAAAAAATTCGTAAGTTATTTGGAATTTACGATTTACTTAACATGTCAAAATAAGGCAAAATTGAGCATAAACTTCCATTTTGAGGATCATAAATACATTAGACAACTTCAAAATTACATTTATGATATTTGTTTGAACATGATTGAATACAAATATTCTAATAGGAAAATTTCGTAAATTATTCGTAATTTACGATTTTATCAACATAGCGAAATCGTAAATTTTTCATATAAATATGAATTTTGAGGATTATTGCATTGGAAATAGTAGCATGAAAACTAAACAACGAAATTGACCCTGATAAAATAAATTAATAGATTAGAATAAGATTAATATATTGAAGCGAACGGTGGATAGCCTATTAGGCGGGGATTTCATTCTGTCACTGTATCAAGCTTTGGTTAAATTCATTTCTCTTAACATGAGAACTATGTTAAGAGAATGTCTTGTTCTGGGAATTTATGAAAACATACATATGATGGGGAACTGAGCAGAGTCCACCCATGCCAACTAGTTATTCTTGGTTTATAGTCATTCAGTTGTTGAAATAATGATATATTGTGATAAATATTGAAGAATTCAAATTTCAAATACATCCACTAGATCCAGAAATAGAGGTATTTATTAATTTAAATTTATTTTATTTTTTTTTGTTTTTTTAATGACAAAAATCCCTAATATTCATTTGATAGGAAACTAAAAAACTCCGAATACCCACTTCCTAAGGAACTGATAAATAAATAAATATCCAGATGGGATTATTTAAAAAATAATAATGATTATTGAGATATTACTAAAAAACTGAAAACCACAATATTATTATTAATATTAATGTTAATAGTAAAATAAAAACTGAAAATATCTCTGCAGGGGAGTACAATTTTCTGAAGGACAGAAGGCATAAGGTTTCTATCCATAGCAGCTATACAAGAAACTAGCAGGCTTTGCTCGCTTCGCTGGGCACTATACTTAAATTATTTTTCAAAATCCAATATCATTATTAATTACCTAAGTTAAAGTTCCAGCTGGTGTTCGGTAGAGATTTTTCTCGCTCGCAACGTGAGGAGTCCAGGTCCCTACTGCCTTCGACAGCAACCTATCCGCTTCTTACTTCCCCTTCCCCAGCGGGTAAGTTCGAAGTTTTGCGAAATCCCACAAAAGTACACAATGCGTACGCTTAATCAACATCCACACACCAGAATTCGCCATTCTAAGATAATTTAAAGTGAATTTAAACGGGAAAAAATGTTTTTACATGCCTTTATTGCCCCCGACCCGGGGGGGGGGGAGGAATTTCGTAAAATCACGTCAGAATAAGTGTCGGATACATGTAAACAATTTACGCACCAAATTTCGTGACCGCAAATCTCATAGGTTTCCCAAGACAAATTTATTGCTAAAACGGACGTCTCGAATTTGCTCCTTCGTATAACGCCCCCCCCCCCCAAAAAAAAAAAAAAAAAAAAAAAAAAAAAAAAACGAAAATGTGTCTTTGGAAATACTCTAAGACCATTTTTAGTAGAGCTCTACTCAAAAATCCGGAATTTCTCAAATTTCCCCCGAAAAAAGATTTTTCTTCTCCCTCCTGTATGAATCAAGAATTTCAAAATCGTACATAATGTTTTATTTATACTCATGTCTAGCCTCCAAATGTGCAATTTCTTTACTGTGAAGTAATTTGAAGCCGAGTTATGCTTACAAACGTGTTTTTGACTTTTGCCTCCCCTAGGGGGAAGGGGGGTATTTTCGAAAAAGTTGATAGATATAATTTTAAGTTGGGTAAAGATCTAAATTCCTGCCAAGCGCCGTTGAATTCTGTTCAGCTATTATCATGTGATACCCGGACAAAAATAGCGTTAAAGACATACAGACACGACGACACACACCCACACCCACACACACACACACACATAGACAAAATTTACCGATGTCTTTTTTGGCTTTCATGGTGTGTGAAACGTGAAGATATCGCAAATTTTTTTGATTCTGACAAATTTACAGACAAAAGTCTGATTTTATTAATATAGATGGTCTATAGGAACAAAATCTTTTGTCGTAATGGAAAAGAAGGTTGAAAAATAAAATGAAGAAATATGTAAATAAAATTGATAAGAAATCAGAAATTATTAAAAAATATCATGATGACTGTAAAACACATGCAACACTAACAAATATTATATATAGTAACAAACACATATACACACACACTTACATAAGCATATATCTGTATTTATTTTAATGTGTATGCATAATATGTGTATGGACGTTTGTGTATCACACTGTTAAAATGCGAGAGATATACAAAAATATGGCGTGTGCGTAATGATATAAAATTCGTTTTTCACATATTAAAATGTGTGATCGATCGTGTGCTTGTGTATCTACGTTTCTGGAAATCGATGTTTTAGACATCTGCTTTATCAACTAATCTTATCAATTAAAACATTTCACTTTGTAGGTAATGAAGATTTCAATTTATACCCCCATCACAAAATCATATTCACAGCAAATTCTGGGTTCATAAAGTATTTGTGCAAAATAAGAAACACTTACACCAGGTTTCCTTAAATTGACTAAAATTGTTAGCAGCTAATTCACACTATACTTACGTATTCTTTAAAACTTTAAACGCACGCAATATAGAAATAACTCAAATTTGTGTTTCTGAAAAAAATAAGAATTGTCGTAAATTGATTAGTTGTTGTCGGAGTAGATAGCTTCATTATTTAATCTATGCTAACAAAATAGAAATATAGGCCCTAATTCCCGCCCCAAACAAATTTTCTTTGTTGAAAAGAAAAGCGAAACTGGTTTAAACAATAGTTACGAAATTTCTTTGTGAGGTATATTTCCATACATGCAATCTAAGAAGAAAAAAAAAACACACATACACACACACAAACACACACACAAAAAAAAAAAAAAAAGCTAATGTACGTAATAGTTAAACTTAATTTTTTATTGGTCTGCAGTAAAAACTAGTATGTTGTGGCCACCACATAACTTTCTTCTATATTTTCCTATATACATATTCAATCAGTAACAATATTTTAAAAAAATTACGATTTTTTTCTAATTTTATTTTGTTAAAAGTAATACATATTCAACCAGTAACAATATTTAAAAAAAAAAAAAAAAAAAAAAAAAAAGAAGTACGATTTTTTTCTAATTTTTTTTTTGTTAAAAGTAATACATATTCAACCAGTAACAATATTAAAAAAAAAAAAAAATACGATTGTTAAAAGTAAAAAAAATCGATAACTTTGTTTTAAATTATCACAGATTTATAGTTCAACCATTCGTTTTAAAGGTATTGACGAGATCTTTCGAAAGATACCCATCTTGAAAATTTACCCCCCCCCCCCCGGGGGGGGTACTTCCCCCCCAAGGGGGAACCGGTGCCCCCACATGCACAAAATTTTTTTCGTAGTTAACTACTACTATTATCAATAATTCATATTAATTTTACAATCACAAGTTTAAAATAACGCTCATTATGTACATTTATACGAAATTTTGTCCTATATTGCCATGTTAAAAATTTAGAAAAAATGCGATCACAGCGCCACCTGTTGAGCTATTGATCCCTAAATGTAATCAGCACCAAATTATGTCGGGGACCAACTAAATACCAAGTTTGGTTAAGTTTCGTTAAAAAAAAAAAAAAAAAAGAAGTACGATTTTTTTCTAATTTTTTTTTGTTAAAAGTAATACATATTCAACCAGTAACAATATTAAAAAAAAAAAAAAAATACGATTGTTAAAAGTAAAAAAAATCGATAACTTTGTTTTAAATTATCACAGATTCATAGTTCAACCATTCGTTTTAAAGGTATTGACGAGATCTTTCGAAAGATACCCATCTTGAAAATTTACCCCCCCCCCAGGGGGGTACTTCCCCCCCAAGGGGGAACCGGTGCCCCCACATGCACAAAATTTTTTTCGTAGTTAACTACTACTATTATCAATAATTCATATTAATTTTACAATCACAAGTTTAAAATAACGCTCATTATGTACATTTATACGAAATTTTGTCCTATATTGCCATGTTAAAAATTTAGAAAAAATGCGATCACAGCGCCACCTGTTGAGCTATTGATCCCTAAATGTAATCAGCACCAAATTATGTCGGGGACCAACTAAATACCAAGTTTGGTTAAGTTTCGTTAAAAAAAAAAAAAAAAAAAAAAAAAAAAAAAATACGATTTTTTTCTAAGTTTTTTTTTGATAAAAGTAAAAAAAATCGATAACTTTGTTTCAAATTGTCACAGATTTATAGTTCAACCATTCGTTTTAAAGGTATTGACGAGATCTTTCGAAAGATACCCATCTTGAAAATTTACCCCTCCCGGGGGGTACTTCCCCCCCCAGGGGGGGAACCGGTGCCCCCACATGCACAATTTTTTTTTTCATAGTTAACTAATACTATTATCAATAATTCAGATTAATTTTACAATCACAAGTTTAAAATAACGCTCATTATGTACATTTATACGAAATTTTGTCCTATGCTGCCATGTTAAAAGTTTACATAAAATGCGATCACAGCGCCATCTGCTGGGCGATTGATCCCAAAATCTAATCAGACCCTTTCCATGTCAGGGTCCAACTATACACCAAGTTTGGTTTAATTTCATTCATCGGTTCGTGAGATTCGGTGAAACATACGAAAATTTGCGATCACAGCGCAACCTGCTGGACGATTGATCCCCAAATCTAATCAGCACCATGTCCCGTCAGGTTCCAACTATACACCAAGTTTGGTTGAATTTCATTCATTGGTTCGTGAGATACGGTGAAAAATACGAAAATTTGTCAGATACTGCCATGTTAAAAATTTACATAAAATGCGATCACAGCGCCACCTGATGAGCTATTGATCCCCAAATCTAATCAGCACAATGCCCCGCCAGGGTCCAACTATATACCAAGTTTGGTTGAATTTCATTCATTGGTTCGTGAGATACGGCGAAAACACTAAACCACAGACACACAGACAGACAGACAGACAGACAGACATTTTCTAAAAACTATCAATTCGTGTTCAGGACATCCCAAAACGTGTAGATCCGTCAAAAAACGGAGGTCGAAAATTTTCGCGAATCCAATACTTTCTCTATATTACATATAGAAGAAAGTAAAAACGCATGTATTCTCTCTCTATATATAAATGACTAAGAGATTTCCTTGGACTCTGTGTGTTGACGTAGTTGCCACCAAATTTTCATACTTTAGTTAATTTTAAAAAATCTAATTGTCCGATCAAATAAATATAGAAAATATAACGTAAAAGAAAACATTATGTACACCATTTGTAGTGCTGTTTATACGGAATTTGGATTAAAATATAAAATTGCTACTTCAATTATTTCGATACTGTCCGTTTCGAAACTGCCATCTGATAAGCACCCAAATAGAAGCCCACTGGTAAGCTATTGTCACAGGCGATAGGGCCAGGCATCCGAGAGCCTACGAATGAATGGGTTGCTGCCGAAGGCAGCGAAGAACCAAATCGGGCTTTAAAGAGCAATTTCATGATTTTTTGTTTTTATATATGAATATATATATACACATAAAGCTATATAGAAAAGAGTTTCCTTTAGATATAGTAACCAGCGAAGCGGGCAAACCCTTCGTTGATTAACTACTTTCATTGATTTCATGAATTTAAAAATGGTTTAGTTAACAAGCTTTGATCTATTGGCAAGCACAGCATCAGGCCGAATTTTATACATTTCGAGTTTGAAAATTTTACCGCATATTTGGAATTCGGTTCGTTCCCGAACCTGAGCTTTTCTAGTATTTAATAATCTGCCCATGCTTTAATAATATGCATGACATAACTGTTGAAAGAGAGCTAAATGCATATGGTGTGGAGAATAGGGAATTAGTATAGCAACATAAACTGTAAACATTACATGATTCGCATGAATGATAAACAAAAAAGGATGAAACGAAAATGCTATTAAAATTTTAATTATCCTTTTTTCAACACTTTCCCATGCAAACGAAAAGTGTCTATGTTTTCGGTTCGACAGTCCATCTGTTTGTCTGTACGCTCTCAAATTTTTGTGTATATATAAAATTAATTATTTTAAAAATAAACAATCAGTCTTCACAGGTAATTTTAATTTGGTGAAACTTTATTCTTTTTGGTCTATGTAGTTTCAGTGGTGTTAAATCTGTTTTTGGATTTTCCACGTTTTAAAAATTATTAACATATAATATAATAATTATTAACAAATATAATTATTGACAAATAATATATACATATATATATATATATATATATATATATATATATAGAATAAAAACCTTTTCAAACATTGCACGAGATGAAAACAAGTATCACATGAAGAACTAGAATGAACATAAGTAAAGATTTCTGAAAAAAAAAAAAAAAAAAAGAATCCTTTTAATGAAGGCATGCAACATGCAATGCTTTTTCAAGGGTTCTGATTGAATTTTGCATGCAAAATAAGTGTTATTTTTGTCATACTGTATGCAATTTGCTAAAAATTTACAGAGCCCGATAACACATAAAAGGATGTATAAATAATTGCAAACTTACTATTAAAAAAAAAAAAAAGTAAAATCAAACATACTTTTAAAAACTATAATCACTAATGCCATCTAAAAAATTAAAAATATTCGTAATAAAAAATTATAAAACTAAAATTATTACTTACACTAGTGGATCTGCAGATCAGGAGCCTCAACGTCCCATTTTTCATCACTCATTACTCAGAAAATCATTTTTCTTTTTGCCATATTATTAAAAATAATTTTATATATAGTATTAGCTCACTACATAATTAGATGTTTTCCATGGGGGGGGGGGGGGTACCACTCCGCCAAACCCCCGTTGCATCTGTCTGTCTATATCTATCTGTTTATATGTGCATATCAATATTCTCTTGCAAATCACAGCTCTGTTAACTCCGCGTAACTCATAAATACTTGTACCGAATTTCATGCCAAATGGTTGCATAGTATATTGGAATTATTTTGTATATCCCTGTAAACTAATTACCAATTCTATGCCTCTAAAATGCACTTATAAGAAATATTGTCTATAGAGCGTAATGGTATGAAATTATTTTGTGTCTTTTTATACACGAGCCAGAGTTATCACATATAGACCAATAAAAACTATACTAAAACTAATTTCTTGTAACTCATAAATATTTGAACCAAATTTGACATAATTTGGATGATAACAGAATGGTACTGGAATTTTTTTTTTTTTTTTTTTTTTTTGTGTGGTCCTGTAAATAAATTACTTAGTCAAAACATACATTTTTCCTTTCGGAAACATTCTTTTAAGCATCTCAATAATGTATATTAAATCCATTCTTTTGAATGCCGCATAAACGCGTTACAATGCACTTAAACAAAAATCTCTCCATAGGCTCTAATGTAACGAAATCTTTTTTGCGTCCCTGTAAATGAGTCATAAACATTATATACACCAGTAAAAACTATACAACTCTCATGAGTAATTGTTTGAAATTTGACAAAATTTGTTTGGCTCGTGTGACACTTTCGGAACACTTTATTGTGGTCCTGCACATTAATTGTTAAATCTAAGAACACATTTTCTGCACAAAACATGCTTTTAAACATCTAAATAATGCATGTTAATTCAATTTTGTTCAATGCAGTGTAAACATGTTAAAATGCGAGTAAACGAAATTCTGCCCATAGGCTGTAACGATAAGAAAAACTTTGGTGTATCCCTGTACACGAACCATTAACAATATAAACACCAAAACGTTTACAGATGTTTCTGTATTGTGCCTACATATGTGTACCAATTTCCAAACCAGTCGGGGAATTTTTGCGGCCGGTATTGTGGTACATACAAATTCTTTCTCAATAGGCAGTATTGATAAGAAAAATTTTGGCGTGTCCCTGTACACGAACCACAAACAGAACATACACCTAAACTATGCAGCTAATTTCTATTAGCTCATGAACATGTGTACCAATTTGCAAGTCAATAGTCAAGACAGACAAAACCTAAAATCTTTTTGAATCTCCACATGGAGGACTTTACTGACGTTTCGTCAATGACAATTGCAACCGTCAAATTTTGCCTCAAATTTTCAGTGTAATCACGAGGATAAATACAGTTAATTTTGAAGTTAGATGTAGAATCTTAATTAGATTCTACAATTACAGATTGAATATAAAATGTATCTAATAACTAATTTAACAACTAAACCATTAAAATTTAATTTAATTTAATTTTAATTTTAAATTTCACAGGCATATAAAATTATTAGTTTCATAAATTAAATTGGTTTGAATTCGCAATTACAGTTCGCATTTTAAGGCTGAAGGGGATTCATATATACAGCATGGAAAATAGTAAAAATAGCTGGTTTCTGTACAATGACTCACTAAAGAATTCCAAAGCATTACATTCTGTGAGTGGTACTATTTCTTTAAAGAATATTTTAATACCTTTCTGATACACACAATATAATGAAATTAACATCCATTATCCAGATGCACAAAATTATGTTTAGATGACAAAATTCTGCAGATACACTGGGGTTTATAACTGGAAGTTGCTGCAAATTTTCAGTATTGCGAGAAATTTTTTTTGTAAGTGTGCACTATATGGTAGGTGCGCGTACAGTCGGTAACAAAAGTGTCCAAACACTAGCAAAAATTCTTATGTAAAAAAAGTACACTTCATACGGTTTTGTTAAATAAATCCTTATCGAATCATGTTCTTAGTCAGTGTAAGAACAGGATTCGACAAGGATTTATTTAACAAAATCGTACGAAGTGTACTTTTTTTTACATTGGAATTTTTGCTAGTGTTCGGACACTTTTGTTATCGATTGTACGTAATTTCTAGGCCATATAAAGGGATACTCAAAAAAATCAGCTGTATGCTTTCTTTTTAAAAATGAATCTATAAAATAGATTTCGTGAAATTTCTTCTTCTATATAGGAAGGTTTCAGACAATATACACTCCCTACGCAGAAACCATTGATTGTATGCATTTTTTATAAGCGTAAAGCTATAAAGATAACTTTTGAGAAAGTTTTTCTTTAATAGTTAAAAACTAAATATACATTTGTGTGGTCCTGCAATTTTAGATAACATACAGAGCGATACAAAAGCATTTTTGTTTTATGTTCCTTTGCTTTTAAATTTAAAAAGGTAGTTTTCGTGAGATATCTTCTTGCATAATAAAATATGAAATATTCTTTGATATCATCATGGAGATTCAATAAATTGAAAGTTAAAGGATGTAACTGATAACTACAATGGGAACGTGAAATGTGCTTCAAGTAACTTTCAATTCTAGGCCTAATGTATTTGAATTCTTTTGTGTGACTCTCCAGACGAATAGCCAATACCTTTTATATCATATTCTGAATGCAGCCTGCTGTTGTGCAAAAGATAAATATATTAATTTGATTATACTTATTGATTGTACCTTAAATATACTAAAATATTTTTAAATTCTTTGTATGTTCTTGTACACTAATCATTTAATCAGTGAATAAAATGTTAAATGTAATATCCTTATATAATTACATATTTAGAATACCAAGGTTTTACTTCTTGAAAATATCTGCTTTTGTGTTATGCTCACACACACACATAAGTACTCAGATATACAGACTAACTGCAAAAGATCAGATTGTTCGTTATTGTTTAGATTGTTCGACATTAAATCGTGTAATTCAAGTAAAAACTCATTTATAAAATTTTGACTCTAAAACAATATTTTTTCTCTATGCCGTATATGGGTAGCAGAATGTAAAAACGTTCAACGATGTATTTTCAACAAGTTGATTTACAATTTCGAAATGGAATTAAGGTGTTTGACACTGGATCATTTTAAAATTTTATAATTTTTTACATAAATAAATTTATAAAATTTATTTAAAGTTTCTGTATTGAATAAGATAAGCTTTTTCACAACACTGAATGTTCTTCAAATGAGAACAACTTGGTGTTGTTGTTAAGGTTAAGGCCATTTGATTGCACGAGGGTCCTAGGAGGCTTGGATTGTGACCTAGGACAGTAGGTCACTAATGTAGTCTTAGCCTGTATTTATGCGAGTTTCGGAGAAAACTGCGAAAACTCCGAATTGTTAGGTTGACGAGTGTCACCTGGAATCGAACCTGGCACTTCAAGTCTATCAGGTTCGAGAAGAGAACCTCACGGCCACTGTAAGACTGGAAAAAAAAAAAAAAAAAAAAACGTGGAGTATGTAAATTATTGATGTGTGTCTGTACCAGAAGTGCTTTTCGAAAATACTTAGAATTATAGTACAGTGACGTTCGTTACGAAATTATTTGCAGTATTTCGATATCCCAAAGTTAATTGAATTAATAAGAAGGTGTATCACAAAGTTTTATTTATAACTCAAAAATTATCGAGATAGAAGCTTAATTTTTATTTGTTATTCTTAAGGCTGTACATCAGTCAGATTTCCTCTTTCTTTCTTACCATGTTATCCAATGAGATTTTCGTTGCTTCGTTTTATAAGAATATCTCATTCAAAAATGAAAGGTTTTTCGAATTCTCTTTGAATATATCACTCTCGCCTTTTAGCTTGGTGAGCAATTAATAAAAAAAAAAAAAAAAAAAATTACATATTTCATTTAGAGATCTAAATTTAGACACTCCTAAATTTACTTATTGAAATAAAATGTTTAAATTATTTATTTATTTATTTATTTATTTATTTTTCTTTTTTCAAAAAATTGCTCACTAAGCTAAAAATCGACCTATTCAAAGACTAATATTCAAAAAGCAGAAATCAAAAAACTTCATTTTTGAATGAGATATCCTAAAAAAACAAAGAAAAAAAAAATCCCATAGTATAACATGGGGAGGAGGGGAGCTATCTGACTGATGTACAGCCTTAAGGCCAGTATCCACTTTATCTCAAGATCAACGCTCAAAACGTCATTAATCACGCTTCCGACACAAAGAGCCAAATGTCTTGTCATCAGTTGTAGCCCTTTCTTATGAGATCGCGCAGTTAACTCAAAGGAAAGCATGCAAAATTGACAAAGATATCTACCCTGGGGCTCTATTCTTGTCTAGTCGTTACGCGGAAACCGGTTGTTGTGAAGCGAGACAACGACGATTTGCTATTCTCATTCTAGCTTGTTTACAGTCGTTATGTTACCGGCAGCTAGGAAGCAGTTGTTCAGCTTAAAAATCGTCGTTTATCACAATAGAAATGGGCGCGTCTGTATTATGTTTTAGTTTGCTCAGTTAAAGGGACATTTCACATTTTCCACCATTGAAAACAGGTTGTCATCATCGCTATTCACAAAATTCCCCTCCCTAAACGGATTACGAATGACCCCTTGCAACTGATTGGTTTAAAATATCACCCTGGAACGCGAGCGTTTATTCTCCCACTCAAGATAACAACGACAGACCAGAATAGCACTTAACCGGGAGATGGTTATTACGGTGGGTAGAACAGTAGTTAAAAACTGTCGTTAACGGTTACAAGTGGTGGTTAATAGGCAACTAGACGAGAATAGAGCCCCTGGGCCCCTACAATTATCTCAGCAGGGGGTTAGAAACAGCCCGTCCGAAGGCTTTGAGCCCCGGTGAGCTCGGCTCATCAGATCAAAGGATTCTGAATAGAAGCCGCGGAATGAGCGCAAATGGAAACCGGACTTATTAGACTTTCCTACTTAGTTACCCGCAGAATTATACATTTCGCTCTGTATTTCTCGATGTTTTGAAGACCATTCATTGTAGAACAAGTCGGTTGTGGGTTATTTCAATCTACAGCTTCCTGAAACCAAACAAGTAAACATGCCTGTAGGTAAATTACAACAATATATAGAAAAGGGTCAATTCATATGTAGGTAAATTTTCAACAAAATATCTCGGTTATTTATTAATCATAATAAAACTTCACGATACCCCTATGTAAGTTAAGAAAAATACAAAAAGAATATGAACTTACTAACAACTAATAAAATAAAAGAGACACAAAGGCCTTATATCTGAAAATTTACTATTTTTTACGCTTTAAAAAGTGCCTCATGTAAAAAGAGATTATTAAAGAATAATTTGTTTTTGTTTAAAAGTTTGAAAAACTTACCAGTCGATTGATAACTTTATCAAACAATATCGTGCAATCTAAAGTAATAAAAATAAAACATATGCTTACTCCATCCTCACAATTTTTTTCTTTCTAAGGCAATGTATTTTTTCCGGTAATAAATCAATGCAAAGAAAAATGAAATGTACTAACATCTAATCAGAGAGATAATGGTCTCACGTTCTGTTTCAGGTATCCGATAACAATCTCTTAATTTTCTTAGATATTGTTAGTCTCGCATTCGCTATGTGGCAGATTTTGTACATAATATATCATCAAATTTAATATAAGACAACTGCAAAAAACCGCTACTTAATTCGGCAGCAACATTCTCTTCCCGCAACCTCATTTTTTGCCCCAGGCATCTCGGAAGTATTTCTTTTTAAAGAGCTGTTGGTGAGCTGCCGACCATCGTCCAAAGTCGTTGACACTGTCCCTTGTTTGGGCCCCCTTCGTATAAAGTACTTTATATAGAAATGAAATAGAAAGATTGATTGATTGGGAATCGAAAGAGTTTTTCACCTTCTCGAACATATTTATGTTTTGCGACCTCGGTAAAATGGATTTGAAGAAGTGTTGAGTTTTGCGGTATTTTCGGATTGTTATTTACGACGCAATAGCTTTCTTCAGAGACATAAAAATAAATTTTATACGGGAAACTAAACCAATTATTATGCCAGTCACAGCTATAGAACATTACTTTTACAATTTTGATTTTCTGACAATTTGTGCTCGAGTCTTTTCTCGTGCTAATAATCGAAAAAGTACTCAAAAATTTTAAAGAGCTAAAAAGAAAAATTATTATTAAGTATTATTATCATCATCTTTTTTACTTCTTTATACAAAGTATAAGGAAGTATTGTAATCCCGATTTGCGAAATAGATTTTATATCTCGCATAGCTCAAAAACGAATCGTCGTAGAATGTTGTAAATTTATATGTGTAACTGCCATGATGTCTAGTTGTACACCTGCAAGTTTCGTCTTAATACGAGCTCTCGTTTTAGATAAATCAGCGACTTTAACACGAATTTTTGTGACGTCTGTATGTGTGTGTGTATGTATCTCGCATAACTGAAAAACGGTTGAACGTAGAACGTTGCAAATTGGTACATAGGTTTGTTATAACATCTAGTTGTGCACCCCTTCCCCCTTTTAATCTTTCTGTGACTTTCCTTTTTGGAGATATTTAAGAAAATTATATTCATAATGGCCAAATATATACGAAGGTTTTGGCAATTATATATGACCTGCCACATAGAGATTTCAAAATAAAGTAATGATTGAGCCCGTAATGATATTGTTATGAAAGTTGTCGACCCTTTTGCGTGTAGAAAATAATTTGTAAAGGTATAAGCAGGTTCTAGTCGACGAATGCATTTTATCTAATGAATATTCAGCCCGTAATGATATTTTTATGAAAGGTGCCGATATTTTTGCGTGTAGAAAGTAATTTTTAAAGACATAAACAGGTTCTTCGATATACACTATGGATATACGAGGAATGCACTATGGATATGGTATATATAAACAGGTCGACGAATGCACTTTATTTTGTTTTAGTCTTGTTTATCATTTAAAGAATTTTTGAAGAATTTAGTACAGCACTCTAAACCAATGAATTTTTCAGGAAAATTCAAGAATTGTGTTCTTATTGAAGTTAGAGCTTCCAAATTTTGACAACCCTAAACTACAAATTTTTGCCAAATTAGGTTGGCAAGTCGCCAACTTCGACGCAAAATCGCTAAAATCGATATCAAGACAAAAATTAGCGTTAGCTACAAACTTGGCGACTTTGCGAGAATAGCGATCCAATTTGGTGGCAAATATTGTTTCAGAATAGCCAGAATTAGTAAATCGTTTCTCAATTTTAACTGAATTAAATGTTTCTGTAAAATGTAAGATCATTTTTCACCTCTAATTTCCGGCAAAGAGAACAAAAGTAGGCCATCTATACTCAAAGGATTTTCATTAAACTAAGCTATGTATTTGCCAATGAGAGATTCTGTAATAAGCCATTCCTGAAACAACTAGTATATTTGTTTGGCGGTATATATAATCCTATTATCATGACTTTTGTGGTTAAAGTAACAGTTTTTCAGTTTTTTTTTTTCCTTTCGTGGTTAAAACCTATCTGTTTATTTACGAATCAGTTACCTCACACAAGAATGTCAATGTTTTCTTAACAATATGTATATTCCAATTCCAGTGAGTGTATAAGGAAGTCATGGGGTGTCCACGTACGATTTTTTTAGTTAAACTAACATCATTCTAAAACTGATGGTTGGAATTATTTGCAGTTATAGAAATTAATAATACAGGACTATAACTTCCTTCCATAACATTGCTCGAACCTTCAGAAGGATTAGAAAGTTTGTTTTCCGAGTTTGAATTTAAAAGTGTCCCCTACTAGTGCTTTTACCTTAGTGCCATCGCATGGAATGCATTAATGTGTTTCATAAGAATAATTCTTTCTTATCGAAGAATTTCGGTAATAATTAATAATAGGGAATAGTTTATACTTTCTATAAAGTGCATCTTACATCTTGCATATATTTAACAGTGTATTTAGAGCATCCTGCTCATCGTTTAAATATCATATTCATCCTGCTTCATATTTTATTTAGTACCATCGTATGGAATGTATTAATGTGCTTCATAAGCATAACTCTGTTTTATTGAAAATATTCAGTAATTATAATTAATAATAGGAAATAATTATTTTTTTCTGTGTATTGCATCTTGCACATTTAATGCTGTGTTTAGAGCATCCTGTCCGCATATATATATATATATATATATATATATATATATATATAATGTATATATATATATATGTTAATGTTAATATATATATACATATATATATATATATATATATATATATATATATATATATAGATAGATAGATATAGATATTTATTTATTTATTTATGCGTGAAATGAAATTATTAACATTTTGAAAAAATATTTATTTTTAAGAATTGATAATCGTATAAAGAATTGTTTTCTTTTATGCTTGATAGCGATATAGATCTTTTCCATGTAAACAAGTAACGTCATATGTTTAAAACAGTATTCTTCTTTTAAGTACGGATAAGCATCAAGCATCCTTGCTTAAAGTATTAGTTTTAATAAGTTTTAATAAATTATTTGCACTTAGTGAATTTGTATAGAAAAATATAGAAGAAAGTCTTGTGGTGGCCACAACATACTTTGTTTTCGACTTATCTTTCGAGTTGCTTTTGCAGCTGTTTTTAATGAGTATTTTAAACTTATCTTTGGTGCTGTAAGTTTTACTATTTCCGTAACAAGAATCCCCCAGAAATTTTCAGTTGATTTCAGACTAGGGCCATTCATACAGTCGGACATGGTTCGTGTAATTTTGTGTAGTTTGAAATGTGTATGGACGCATTATCCTCCCGAAATAAGTACTCTCTACATGTAATCAGAGGTGCCGCTGACAAATTTTCTACAAATATATCTTTTTTAGGCCTCCAAATTAGTCTTTACTTTCAGATATGAAATTGGTGTATTTTCTTTAGCAGCGAAACCGTCCAAATCGTCACAGAGCCACTGCCAAATTGACACTTTGAGAAAAAAGGTGGTTTACCCGAAGAACATGCCAGTATTATATAAAACTGTCCGGCCCATCGAAACCAAACTTTTTTTTTCTCTCATCCGAAAAAACAGTATTTTGCCGTTTATTCCCTCATGCAACATGTTTCTTAATTGCAAACGCGCTATTTCATGTCTCTTACTTGAAGTGGTTGATGTTTCATTTTACTATATTTTACATTCGAATTTTTTGATAGCACACTGCGTATAGTTCGGCTGGTGCAAGAGAGATTCAAATCATTTATAATTTATGAAGAATTTTTATTATTTTTATTTTGAGTTACTCGGCTAACAACAACTTTCAATTGTCGAGGAGTTACTGCTCAAAAATGCTTTATGCTTTCTACTGAGCATAGTTATTACTTTTTTTTTTTTTTTTTTAATTATTATTATTAACTACAGTTTTGAATCCGATATATTTTTTAGTTATTTTTCGAGAATTTAAAACACGTTGTTCTAAACTTAGAAATTTACCTTGTTCTCAGTCGGGATTAATTTCTTTCCTTTACTTATTTTCATAAGTACTAAAATTTCCGTCTACCGTCATCTATGTAATTTGTTAGAGCAGCTCCGCGGAAAACAATAAAATACCATAAAAATAATAAAAATAGAAAATATATAAACATGAACTTGATCTTTTTATTTTTTCCAGGCTGTAGGTTGTTAGCAAAAATCTATATAATATTTCTGTAACGTGGTCCAGTTACGATTATAATTTGTCGAAGCGATACGAAAATGATCTAATTAATAAAATACGCGAGGGGAAAGAATAATATTTATAAATGGGCAATATTTAAGCACGCGTACTCAGCCTCAATGATGTAATAAGAAAAAATGACGACATTTGTCTGATGAGATTATTTTACGGAAAAACGTATTTTTAAAAGTTGCTTCTTCAGTATCTTTGCAAGCATCACTTTAAACATAGCAACACTTTAAAGATATATACAGAATGTGAATTATTATCATAAACTGACGAAAAAAAAGCACTGGTAAAAAGTATAATCAAAATAGGAATTAGATTTTTTAAAACAAAAAATTATACCAAAATAATTAAATAAAAAGTCATCTCCAACATGGCGAAAAAATTTAAAAGGCGTCATGGGGATCCTATAATAAAACTGTACTGCCTGCAGAAGTATGAAAACTGGGTCGTCAACCATTAATTTTATTTTAAAACTTTTTCTTTGAATGATTTTGGTTTCACTGTTGCACAGTATTTATTTGATTCTAATAATAATTTGGCTTCTGTTAAATTAAATTTTAATTAGGTGGTGAAATTGGTATAATATTTATGAGTTTCAAATTTTAAAGGTAATTAATAATGAATAAAATCCGATAATTTTGCACGGGTTTGCTAGTAAAAAATAATTTTTAATTGAGAAGTAACTGTTTTTTTTTTTTTTTTTTTTTCCCGTAATATTTTTATATGCAAATTAAAACTGTTCTTTTCTGCATTATGTTTAAATTTATATCAACGTTTAAGTTTATATTCAAACAAACAATGGCGAAATTAATGAGATTTTTCTCTTGGAATTAACATTTTCCCCAACACTGTAGTTGGATGTCATAAGATACTTATAACTTTTGGAAGTTTTCTTATTTCGAAATGCTTATGAGGACGACAAGGTCTAAAAAATGCCATTCGCCGTCTGCCACGTTGTAATTAAACGAAATGAAGTTTCGCGGTAGCCTGGTCGGTAAGAGCAGCGAGTTCATGATCGAAAGAATGCGGGTTCGGTCCTCGAAGGCTGAAGACCGTCGTGTACGCTAATGGCGACTGGTGGACGTTAAATTCCGTCGTGGTCGCAAAGTTACCATAAAATAAAATTTGAGTTCCTGTTGTTTGCTGGTGCTGCCATCTTTCACCAGCTTCTGGAGCTAAAGTCGTTCTTCCTCCCTAGTGACACCCTCTAAAAAACGAAAGGCGCACCCCTCTTGCCTTAATCCGGATAGTTCCACTCCCAGGGTTCGAAATTTCCTAGTGGCACACGATAACAACAACAAGAACAAGTTCAGAATGAAGAAATTTGTAAACTTGCCACTTTTTATTTACCGAACATGCATTGTCTCCCGAGTTTATTTTTGCTTTTTTTACAGTGATGTACATGTGTGTGTGTGTGTGAACACGTTAACTTCTAAACTTTTGGCTAAAGTGTAGGTCATCATCGCTGAAACGACATAGATTTTGATGGGTGTGCGACTTATAGTTATTTTACAGGGACACAAAGAAAAAATTTTTATAATACTGCCTATGGACTCAAATTATTTAAAGAGCAATATCATCTAAATGCTTTATTCGATTGAATTAAAAAATAATAAGTATTTTATTATTCATTGTAATGCGATTTGTATGGATTTTGATGCATGTAAGGTTTGTAATCCTCTTACAGGGACACACACACACACACACAAAATATCTTTACCATTATGGACTATAGAATTATTTAAAGAGCGCTAGCCTTTAAAATCTATATTCGTTTGAGTTATAAAGTGTTAAGAATCGTATAGAATTGTATGAATGTGGGACTTACAGGTTTTTTTTTAATTTTTTTTTAATGATATATAATTATACAAATTAGAATTTTTATACATTGAAATTTGTAGACTTAAACTACTCACAGTTTTCTTTATTTATTTAAAATACAAAATAAAGATAAAATTTGATATTGCGAGCTTACGGTTTATCCTTTTAGGAGAGTGCAGAAAAGAATTTGAATCCATTACGATCCATGAAACGGCATACAACTTCGAGAGAAATACTGAAATAATACCTATTATAGTTTTTCGTTTTGTTTATTTAAAGACGTCACTTATTTTTATTTATTTAAATAACCGTTAATTACTAAATGTTCAGAAGGTCGTGTGGAGTCATTCCACATTATTATTTTCAGAACATAATTAATTAAAGAGATTTTTAAAATTAAGGAAAAAAAATTCAAATATGATATTTCAGCATTTCCGTACGTTTCAAAGTCTCTTGAGGTCATCTTTGTTATTTTACACTGGTGTATGCGCGTGTATGTGTGAGTGAATACGATAACGTTTAAACACTTTGTATAGTTGATCTATGTTTATACTTTAAGTAAAAAAATAAAAATTAATTAATTAATTAATAAAAAAAAATGTAATCAGGAAAATATTTAACTATTACATTTTAGTGTATCTATACGTTTCAAAATCACCTAAATTCATTTTTGCTATTTTACACGAATGTATGTGCACGAATGGGTATGTGTGTGAGTGAACATAACATTTAAACGCTTTGTTCAATTGATCTATGTCTCGATCTATTATATACCATGAAAGTTGTAGGTATATAATAGATCACCGTTACACGAACTTTATAGATCTGTTGAACGTGCGAACTTATAATTCTTTTACAGGGATACTTTTTTTTTTTTTTTTTTTTTTTTTTTTTTTTTTAATTTAATCATTATGGGCATATGGACTCAAATTATATATCATGCTCTAAGCTCTAGCGTATAAATGCCTTATACGATTAAGCTGAAAACTGATAAGTATGATGTTGTTCACCATTGTACGAACTGTATTAATTTTTATGAGTGTACGAGTCATAGTTTTTTACACGGACCCAAAAATGTTTTTATCAATATGGCCTATAGACTCAAATTATTTAAAATGCAATTCCATGAAGTAGCATATAGCTTAGGGAGAAATACTCAAACCTATTATTTTTTTTCCATTTTCTATATTTAACGACTTTTCTCACTTGAATTTATTTAAACAACTGATGATTACTAAATGTTTGAAAAGTCTAGTGCAATCCTTTCACACTTTTTTCTCTTTCCCGTAAGCGTGAAAAGGACAAGTTTTACTAATCGGTCACGTAAAAATCGCATATTTCGGAACTTAAACGTAAATTAAATCAAACAAACGACTATGCATTTCGGAAACCGAATACTAAAATGTGGCATATTTCGAAAATCAGCTGGCTTAGAATATGTTAACTTATTTTACAAAACAAATTTGGTGAAACAGTTGTGATTGAACAAGGAGGATCTATCAGGTACTGGTGAGTAACTTGAAATTTAAATTTTCAGGTCGAGGAGCGACACATATTTAAAACAGAAAAATAAAAACTTTCCTGTCTTTTTAAAACATATTTTTTATTAGTAAATTTCCCTCTGTCGAATTTGGGTAGATTATTTGATTGTTCAATAATTGGACTAGATTTATTTTCAGTAGAAGGTACAGAAGAAGAAAAATTAATAATTTTACGAATTCGCCATTGCTGCGAAACTATTAAAACCTGTAGGAGACAAATTTCGATTTATATTTCCAACTGCTTTAATTTTTCAAAAGTGTTTCTTTTTGAAATCGTTTATAAATTATTGTTTTAACTTGATACCAGAGGGAAATACTTTTTTATCTGGTCTATGATATTCGTCACGACGCAAAATGGCAGATTAAAAATAAAGACCAATGATACGCGTACACATCCACACACATTCACACGTACGCACGCAAAAAACCTTATATGTTACATTAAAAGCATGGCTGTTAGCGTTACCCGAGAAACACCACGGGGAGGTCGCCATGCATCGTTTCGTTTCTCATGGGGAGTTTTAACAAGGCAGGCCCCCTTGCCTACTGCCAGGGGAGTTTTGATGTTTAAGGTCTAATGCGTATTGCAAGCAAGCATCCCAAGTGAGTTTAGTCCTTTATACATGTAACAACAGCAACACCATAATTAAAAAAATTTCCTCAATTTTCGGAATTTCTTTTCCTTTTTATCATTAAATCGTTGTGGAATAGGAGCATGTTCATTTTCATTTAGTGTGTCTACTACCTGAGAAACAACTGATTCCCCTTCGATTTGGAACGGAGGTACGTCAGTATCAGTCTCAGCTAGTGAAACAGAAACGTGTTGATTTTTATTAGTTGTGTCCACTGTCTGAGAAAGAACTGATTGCCCTTCTATTTGAAACAGAGGTTCATCAGTATCAGTCTCAGGCAGTGATTCGGAAATAGTGGGAAGAATTCCAACTTTTGGCAGTTTTTTTAACCTTGGGGTGCTTGAGAGGACGCCACCTTTTCAAAGCTGAAATACAATTTTTTTTCCTTTCTTTTTAAACTCAATTTTTTTATTAGTAAATTTTTTCTTAATAATTTCTGAAATGTAATTTGGCTCTTCAATTATTGGGTTGGATTCATTTTCATTTTGATCAAGAATACCAATATTTTTAAAACAAACATTGACCGAAAAATTTTATGTAGAAAAAGATAGATCGGTAGATTTCTGACCTGCAATATCATTACTACCCAACACACCACACCCAGTAAAATTGACTGGACACACGAAAATTTCCCGGGCATAATTTCTAGGATGATACACGAAAGGTTTAAAGATAAACCACATGAGCAACTTTTGAGCTAAGTAACTCACGAAAAGTACACCTAAGAACAGATACGCCATTCTCAGATGAGGGTCTATAATTAGACTGAACGAAATGCCAATAAGAAAAGCATTTGATTGTTGTATAAAATTAAAATTTCGTGCATTGTTCAGATTATTAGTAAACAATTGTTGCAGTTGTTCGTTCACTTGTTGAATTGCAATAAATAACACATTATTCAAAAATACAATTTATGATAAAAATTTCAACAAAATAAATATTAGTATTTTTTCCTTCTATATAAACTTGTCCACCAAATTAAATCAAAATATATTGGCAAAATAAATTAATAATAAGTCGATAAAAAATGATAAGATGACAAATACAGTAACTACAATTGTAACTCTATCATGATGACACATTTCACCATAACTATGGCTTTGTGACTCCTTTAAAACATGAAAATGTGCTAAAATATTTATCAATATTATGGTTGCACCTACTATAGTCCAGATTATGTGATTTTATCAAACATCCAATTTTTAATAATATATACAGGGTGTCCTATAAGTGTTGACCTCCGTCTTAATCCCTTGAACAGTATTTTTCTTAAACATACTTAACAAATTACTAAAATGTTTAAAACCAGGTGCACAATTTTATAAATTCGATCAAAATTTCAAGAGATTCATTTTTAGGAGCGTTTTATGTGAAATTGGCTTCGTCACTGTGTCTTCGTGTCACTCTAATAAACAAGGCGCCATTTTAAAGTAAATATAAGCTGTTCCGTTTGTCGATAAAAAATGATAAGATGACAAATACAGTAACTACAATTGTAACTCTATCATGATGACACATTTCACCATAACTATGGCTTTGTGACTCCTTTAAAACATGAAAATGTGCTAAAATATTTATCAATATTATGGTTGCACCTACTATAGTCCAGATTATGTGATTTTATCAAACATCCAATTTTTAATAATATATACAGGGTGTCCTATAAGTGTTGACCTCCGTCTTAATCCCTTGAACAGTATTTTTCTTAAACATACTTAACAAATTACTAAAATGTTTAAAACCAGGTGCACAATTTTATAAATTCGATCAAAATTTCAAGAGATTCATTTTTAGGAGCGTTTTATGTGAAATTGGCTTCGTCACTGTGTCTTCGTGTCACTCTAATAAACAAGGCGCCATTTTAAAGTAAATATAAGCTGTTCCGTTTGTCGATAAAAAATGATAAGATGACAAATACAGTAACTACAATTGTAACTCTATCATGATGACACATTTCACCATAACTATGGCTTTGTGACTCCTTTAAAACATGAAAATGTGCTAAAATATTTATCAATATTATGGTTGCACCTACTATAGTCCAGATTATGTGATTTTATCAAACATCCAATTTTTAATAATATATACAGGGTGTCCTATAAGTGTTGACCTCCGTCTTAATCCCTTGAACAGTATTTTTCTTAAACATACTTAACAAATTACTAAAATGTTTAAAACCAGGTGCACAATTTTATAAATTCGATCAAAATTTCAAGAGATTCATTTTTAGGAGCGTTTTATGTGAAATTGGCTTCGTCACTGTGTCTTCGTGTCACTCTAATAAACAAGGCGCCATTTTAAAGTAAATATAAGCTGTTCCGTTTGTCGATAAAAAATGATAAGATGACAAATACAGTAACTACAATTGTAACTCTATCATGATGACACATTTCACCATAACTATGGCTTTGTGACTCCTTTAAAACATGAAAATGTGCTAAAATATCTAATTGATTAGAGTGCCATGTTAATAGCGCGGTGGTCGAGAGTTGGTCCAGCGTGTTAATTTTTACAGAAAATTAGTAGAAAAGGTGTAAATTGATAAAAGAAAATTTTTCATTGATTACACAATATCGCTAGTTTTATCGCTTGTTCCTGTATCTTAATATATTTTAGGTTCTTGTTTTTAACTGTTGTATTTTACTTTTAGTGTTTTATTCTAATGTTTTGGTATTTGCTTTTGCTATGCATTGTTTTAACTTTTAAACTGTTGTTTTAAACTTTTTAACCTTGTAGTTTGTTAACTTGGGTTATTTTAGCTGTTTTTATATTTTTGTATTTTAAACTTTGTGCTTATTGCTATTTTTAATACTGTTTTTGTATTTTGGCTATATGGTCTTTGTTACTTTATGGGAATTTCTGTTGCTGTTTTGCGTGTTCCTGTATATTTGTATTCACGCTGCTTGACATTTTGTTCAGTACGATTGTTTTTGTTCTACTGTTTTATGCTTTTGTATTATTGGCTTTGTATGTAACACTTCCATGTGACTCTGTATTTTTAATTTTTCAAAAAAGAAAAAAAAAAAAAAAAAAAATTTTTTTTTTTTTTTTCCCTGCTGGTTTTCTGGGTTCGTTCTCCTGGCTGAGTTTTGGTTAGATGGTGATTGCTTCTTTTTCCGACCGTCCTTGGGCCTTCGGGCCGGCCATAAACCTTCGGGTTGGTCGGCGGTTTCGGGGGTAATTAATTACACAATATCCTAAGAATTTTTGAAAACTATTTTTAAGAAGTTTTATATATATATATATATATATTTTTTTTTTTTTTTTTTTCTTTTTTAGATAATAATAAAAAAAAAAATATTTTAGATATTAAAAAAGCACAAAATAAAAAGTTTTAAGTTAAAAATACATAAATAAATATTTATTTAGAAGCTATTTATTGAAATTAGAAGCTTTTTATTAAAATTGGATTTTGTCAACGTGTCTTCGTTTCACACTGAAAAACAAAACGCATCCAGTTTAACGTAAATGTTAGCACCTTTTTAACATCACATGTTAGTTCAATTGAATAGAGCATCATGGCGATAGCGCGATGGTTGTAAGTTCAATCCTCGAAGGCCGATATGTTACTTTATTGCAGATAATTAATAGGAAAGATGTCAAAAGATAAAATAAAGATCCTTCGTTGTCTACAGACTATCCTAAAATTTTTTTATTAATTTAACCCGTTAGTAGTCGCTAGTTGGTCGATTTGCCGCCCATCCTTCAGTTTTTCCCTGATTTTTTTATTCAATAGCCACCAAAAAATTTTAGAAGTGGCATTTGATATACATAAAACGCGAATAAAATCGATTTAACGTCGATCACAACACTTTTTTAAATTATTGGTTACAGTTAAATAAAATGTTCGCAATCTGTAATAGGTGGCGCTGTCGATAGCGACTACTAACGGGTTAAGAAGCTTCTTTTAGTTACTAAAACACACAAAATATAAATGTAATTAAAAAAAAAAAAAGCTGGAAGTTTTTATTGTGTAGAATTGAATTATATGTATATATATATATTCTTGTAAGGACATGCTATAAAAAAATAAATAAAAGTTTCAAAAATAAAAAAAATGTTGAAATAAAAATGTAAATATTTAAAGAAAGATATGAATTTTTCACATTGCAAGAGATGAAAGATTTTAAATATTCAAAATACTTTGAAAAACATTCGAGGGCAATATTCCTTTTGTATAAGTATTTGTTGGAAACTTTTAGCATGTTCTATAACTTTTCTTTACTGTTCTTTGATTTTTGGTTAGAGCGTGTCGTGGGTTTAATTCTCCAAGGGCCGATGTGTTAATTTTTGCAGATAATTAATAGAAAAGGTGTCAATTGATAAAAGAAAATCTTTCAAAGTCTATATAGTATCCTTTGATTCATTTCTTTAGAAGCTTTTTTTTATAACTAAAAAGCAGAAAATAAAAATTTAAGTAAAAAAGCATTTTTTAACAGTAGAAGCTTTTTATTGTGGAACCCTGAAAGACATAAAATAAAAATTTATTCTTGAAAAGACATGCTATAAATAAATGAAAGTAAAGAAAATTTTAGAGAAAAATATAGATATTTCACATTTGCCAGAGATGAAAAATTTTAAATATTCAAAATATTTTTAAAAGCTTTCGAGATCTTTGAAATTTATGGCTTAACAAATACTTATGTAGAAACTAATGACTAAGAATATTGGTCTCGATAGTTTTTTAAAATATTTTGAATATTTAAAAATTTTCATCTCTGGCAAATGTGAAATATCTATATTTTTCTCTAAAATTTTCTTAGTGTTGAAACTTTTATTTATTTATAGCATGTCTTTTCAAGAATAAATTTTTATTTTATGTTTTTCTGGGCTCCACTATAAAAAGCTTCTACTGTTAAAAAAAATTTTTTTTTTGCTTAAATTTTTATTAATTATTACAAATTTTTAATTTATTTACGACTTCCATTCAAAAAAAATTTCCGTGAATAAAAGAATCCCCGTACTCTATTTATTGTACCAGAAAAATCTCTAGAGATGTATTTTAACCGTATTATTTGAAGGATTAAAAGCAAATATAAAAGTAAATTTGTTTGTTTATTTACATAGCATTATTTTCACTCTTAATTTGTGTACATCCTAATTTTGAAAAGTGTCTTTTCAGTCAACCATTTGTCTATTATGGTACAATGTTGAAAATTTAAATAACATTTAATAAGAATATAGTAAACATTTTACTTGCCCTTATCATCAACTTAAAAAAAAAAAAAAAAAAAAAAAGATAAGAGCTTTTTTCGATTATTTGTTTACAATCAACGAACACTATATTACACTGTAAAAAAAATTGTGTAACTTTACTCAACAATGTCGAGGCAGCTTACTTATCACAACTATGTCGAAAAACATTACTAACTGTAGTTGTGCAATCCTTGCAGACTGGGAAGAAAATATATTCAGAACGGTACGTAAGGTTCCACTCTCGCAAACGGTAACTTTACCCAACATTATTGTGTAAGATATGCAGACCAGTAAGTAAGTTTCCCCTCTCACAAATGGTAACTTTACACAAAGTTGTTGTGTGACGTATGGAGATAAGAAGGTAAGGTTCCTCTCTCTCAAACGATAACTTTACACAACATTGTTGTGTAACGTATGCAGACCTGTAGGTAAGGTTCCACTCTGGTAAACGGTAACTGGTACAACTTCGATATACACCCGCAACGATATCTGGCGATTTTTCTTTGGCGCCGTATTGAACGATAACGATGTCGTTCTGGACTGTTTGCGATATAATATGGCAGCCTATATGTTTTTTATTTTAGATTTGTGATTTTATGTTTTATGTTTTAGATTATGATTTTATCATTTATGATTTATGATTCTAAGATTTATGATTTAGCCATAATCGCCAACAAAAACTCGCCAAATATCGTTGTGGGTGTATACTGAAGTTGTTCCTGGTAACTTTACACGACATTGTTGTGTAACGTCTGCAGATCAGTAAGTAAACTTCCACCCTGACGAACTGTAACTTTACACTACATTGTTCTGTAACGTATGCAGATCCGTAGGTAAGGTTCCACTCTGGCAAACGGTAACTTTACACAACATTGTTGTGTAATGTATGCAGAATATTAGGTAAGATTCAACTCTGACGAACATTAACTTTACACAACATTGCTGTGTAATGTATGAGGATCAGTAGGTAAGGTTCCTCTCTCGCAAACATTAACTTTACATAACACCGCGAGTAATGTAGGCAGATCAGTTAATAAGATTTTACTCTCAAAAAAGGTAACACCATGCAAAGATGTTGTGTGACCTATCCAGATCAATAGGTAAGGTTTCACTAATGTGATTGGGGACTTAATACAAGTTTGTTGTATAATGCAGATCATAAATTATGGTTCAGCATTTATGTTCGTTAATTTTACACAACTTTGTTATATAAAGTATGCAGGCGAGTAGGAAACATTTTAAACTAGTGATCTATTACTATCTATAAATTTGCTTCGAAAGATATACAAATCAGTAGGTAAAGTCCCACTTTTCATTTAGGAACTTCATTTAATGTTATTGTGTTCTGTAGGCAAACCAGTAAGTAAGGTTTCATTTTCGATATTGCGAAAGTTTACCTTTTTTACCAAACGAGTTTCTAATTATTTTAAGATGATGGTAGACATAAAAAATGTTTATTAAATTACCGTGTTAGAGGTATAAATATTTGCATACATTTGAATTAAATGTATCAATTTATTAAAATTTCTCAAAAATTATTTAAGTTTAAAAGATTTATTTATTTATTTTATTCTTTTATTTAAAATTTTTAATGCAAAACTAGTATTAATGTTTCACCTTAATTTTATATTATTATAGTTTAATTACGTATTTCAAACATATTTTGGTTATGCATTATATTGTTAAATCATTGATAAGTTTTTTTTTTTTTTTTTTTTTTTTTTTTTTCAGTTCCCCATCATACTATAGGTATGGGGAACTTAGGTAATCGTGAAAATTTTCGACCTCGGTTTTTTGACTTTTTTACACGTTTTCAGGTGTAAGGAATCCGAAAATAACAAAATTTGTATGGTGTCTGTCTGTAGGGTGTCTGTTAGTGTGTCAGTCCGTTAGTGTGTCAGTGTGTTAGTCCGTTAGTTTGTTAGTCTGTTAACACGATATCTCACGAACAAATGATCGCAGAGAGGTCAGATCAGTTTTAAAATATTACTTTCGATACTGGCAAGAACCCTATTCTTTTGCAACATTCGAATTAAAAAACTTCGTAAGTTATGAGAAATTTACGATTTTCTTAACATGGGAGAATAGGACAAAAATTCACTTAAACGTGCATTAAATGGAAACTTTTTACTGTAAAAATGTCAGACCAGTTTTAAAATGTCAGGTTTGATGCCGGAATGAACATTAGTAACTATAAATGTGCTACTTTGAAAATTTCGCAAGTTATTGGAAATTTACGAATTTCTTAACGTGGCAGTATAGGGCAAAATTTCACATAAACGTCAATTTTTAGAGATATTTTCATCGTAAAGATGTCAGACTACTTTTGAAATATTATTTGGAACACTGGCATGAATATTAATGACTATGAATTTTCCAATATAAAAATTTCGTAAGTTATTGGAAAATTACGAATTTCTTAACATGGCAGCATAAAGCCAAATTTCACATAAACGTCAATCTTGAGGGATATTTTCATCGTAAAGATGTCAAACCACTTTCGAAATATTATTTAGGATACTGGCATGAATATCATAGACTATGATTTTTCCAATTTAAAAAAACTCGTAAGTTATTTGGAATTTACGATTTACTTAACATGCCAGAATAAGGTAAAATTGAGCATAAACTTTCATTTTGAGGCTCATAAGTACATTAACAACTTCAAAATTACATTTATGATATTTGTTTGAACATGATTGAATACAAATATTCTATTAGGAAAATTTCGTAAATTATTCGTAATTTACGATTTTACCGACATAGCGAAATTGTAAATTTTTCATATAAATATGAATTTTGAGGATTATTGCATTGGAAATAGTAGCATGAAAACTAAACAACGGAATTAAGCCTGATAAAATAAATTAATAGATTAGAATAAGATAAATATATCGAAATGAACGGTGGATAGCCTATTAGGCGGGGTTTTCATTCTGTCATTGATTCAAGCTTTTGTCAAATTCATTTCTTTTAACATGATTATATCTCTCAAACTAGAAATTTATGAGAACATAAATATGATGGGGAACTGAGCAGATTCCACCTATGCCAACTAGTTTAATTCTG
This sequence comes from Salticus scenicus, assembly GCA_963930645.1. NCBI lineage: Eukaryota > Metazoa > Arthropoda > Arachnida > Araneae > Salticidae > Salticus > Salticus scenicus. The sequence goes on from OZ005652.1 coordinate 242,026,088, forward strand.
AAAACCAGCAACAACAACAACAACAACAACAAAAAAAAAAAAAAAAAAAAAAAAAGAAAGAAAGAAAAACTATAATATCTATCATCTCGTTAAAAATGGAGATATTGCCAGATCTATTCGTATTTTTATGATCATTTAAAAAGATGTATAATAAGTGGTTTAAAAAAAAAAATATGAAAAATTCCAATTTTTTATGCAATAAATAAATAATGTTTAATTATATTTAGGGTTTCTGCCGGCATGGTGACAAAGCGACACCTAGATACGAAAAAGCAACACCTAGTTTGTCACCTAGTTACTAACAAATGTCGCCTAAATCACTCATATAGAGGACAAATTTGTTCGCTAAAATATTTTAAAAAATCTATTTCGATATTAATAAGCTTCTAACAGTATTGTTCAATGCTTATATGCTAAATATAATTAATTTCTTTATGGCCGATTTTTTTCTACATTCACAGTTTTGTTAATTAGATGTGATAAATTGGTGCTAAATTAAATTCTTATGATTGTGTTGAATTATATGTTCACTGTATCATAATGTTTATTTAATTTCTGCAAATTTCTTTTAAATTAGAGTTTCATGTCACCATCAAAAAGGCTTTTGGCTTTTGGTTTTTAAGAGACTATACCTTTTACATGGTTATGCAATTCGTGTTGACGATGAGTCCATTTTATTGCGTTTTCTTTCGTACTGCATATAGCGACTACATTTTTCTGTCATAAAGGGTCATGTTTAATTATTTCGATGCGAAACAATTACTGTGTATTAGTTTTATGTGCACCACCAGCTTTATGTGCATTTTATTGCAAGTTATAAAAAATCTGTATTGCATAATTTATGTATTTAAATACATTTTCAAAATTAAATTTTTAATTTTTAATTTTAAAAATTTAAATTAATTAGTATTAATAAAATAGAAACGCACATAAAGCTTTATTATGCCATTATTTTAAAGCAACTTCAGAAGTATATAAATGATAATGGTTAATTCAGCCTGTTAAAATACAGAAGAAACAATTTTATATATAAATTTTATAAAGTATGCTTTTTTTGGAAGAAAAAAAAAAAGTTGTCAGGTGCATGAAATCGGTATCTTTTTTACTTTTTGCAGGAAATTTTAAGTAAAGAAATGTGAAAGTGTACTTCAGAGATGGTAAAAGATAAAACGTCCGCATATTGCTTCTGAAAAACTTTATTATAACAAAAGTAACTAAAATTTATAGTATAGTATCACCAGACGAAAAAAAAAAAAAAAAAAAAGCCACGAAGAAACTAAACTAATTAAACTACATTTTGTTTTCAGACTTTAGTGATTGTTTGATGCAAATTAAGTATGCAAAATAAAAAAGTGTACTTTGAAAGTCAATATTAAGTACATGAAATTCTAGAACTTTCTAAATTTTTATTGAAAAAAGATGCAGTAACATTTTACATTAACATAATACACTTCTCCTGCATTAAATAAAAATTGTGTTATGAAGGTTTTTCACAAATTGTTAAGCTATCAAAAAGATAAACAAAAGTAACAAATTCAATTAAGCAATAGTAATTAGTTATATCACTTATTAACGCTTAAAAATAACTTATAACGCTCATCTCTATCAACCAAGGCTTCGGAAACTTGGTTATGTTTTTGAAGTGTAGGGTTGTCTATATATTTTACTGTTGAAGAACATAACAAATTCATTAATTTATTTCATCAAGTCTTTCATCCCAGGAAAGATTTTCAGTTCCAACATAGAAGATTAAAACTAAATAATACGATGTACTTTTTTAAAAATAACATCTTATAAATAAATAATCGAATGAAATTAAACGAAAAATAACAAAGAAAAAGTTAGAGTTGAGAATTTTGCAAGAGTTAAATGGAATAAGTGCCCCTTGGGAAAACGCTTTAATAGCAGCATAGGATGAATTTAGCAAAATAAAAGAAAAGCAATAATTTATAGCTTTTTTTACAGAAAGCATTTCAATCACCGATGAATAAGTGTATAGGAAGGACCACAGACTGGCAGATTTTGTTTGTAATAGAATAGTGAACGTTTGAAATGCATCATAATGGTAAGTAGATGGCTTATCATTAAAACAAATCAGGTAATTTTCAAGTTGTTGGGATATAAAAACATACCAAAATATAATAGAATGTAGTTTTAGTTATTATAAATGATTAGTTGGGTTTTGTTTGTCTTGCAAACGATGCTTACAAATGAACTTATGTTTCCAAATTTATTATCTCTGATATGTTTAGTGTATGTTTTATGTTCTCATAAACAATTCAAACACTGCCAAGTCTTCAATAAAGAAAACAGCTTATTGAAAAGTTTAAATTTCAAGAAATTTTCAACCGTGGTGTCTAAAATGCAGTTGATAATTTGTAATAAAACGTTTAATCTTGAATAGAAAAATAAAAATATTTTTGTTAAATCAATGCCAAAAAAAAAAAAAAAAAAAAAAAAAAAAAACTAACTCTAATGAGCCTTCTGTGAAATGTTAAAAAAAGAGAGAGAGAGAGAAAGAGAAAGGGGAGTTTAGGCATAAAGAGAAAACTTTGTTGTACATCTAGAAGAGTAGATCGCATTATAAACAAGTTTTGAGGTAAAGACCAATTTGCCACAAGACAAAGAAAAGCTTCGGGCACTGCAATTTTCACAAAAAAGTACAACGTCAATTTAATGAAATGGGGTTAAAAACTTAAAGAGTTGGGAAAACATAACTGATAACAGATTAGTTTACATATTTTTAGATTCTTCTTCATTAATACATAAATATGTAATGCAAAAAATAGTCACAGGCATTTCTTGAACTTATATGAAAAAAAAAAAAAAACCTATTGTTTTCAGAAATTGTTCTGAAGTTATTTAAAATATTGAAGTCAAAATAAAATATTTCTTATTCAAATTCTTTAATCTGTGGCTTTATTTATTTTTCTTTCTCCCAGACTATAATTTTATTAGTGTATGGTACAGATTGCACTTATCACAAATCATCATTATTTTTCTGTATGGATCCTTTCTTTATAAAAATTTAAATTTCGAAATTTTTGAAATTGTATCCCCTGACACTTTTAATTGGATTTATAAAGTCATTTATTTTATTTTACGAAACTTTGCAAGTTATTAGACTATCATCAATTTTCAAAGAACAGAAGCTGCGATTAAGTCCTTCCGAACACACTGTATGTATATACATTCGTTCATGCATACATATCAGTGGCGAAGTGTCCATGGAAGCGATGGAAGCAGCGCTTCTTTTATTTAAGATTTTTAAAAAGTAATCAAGTAACTTCGCCTCGTTGAAAGACTGAATTGATTCTTACTTTGCTTTTAGAAGCGCTTCGCTTCGGCGCTTCCATATTTTCCTAAACCACGCCTCGCCTCTGATACATATACATATGTATATATTGCTTACTTATTTACAAAGGATAAGATCCTAAATTTGAAAAATGGAAATCTCTACTATTAGCATTTTTTATCATGAAAATTTTGTATCACTTCAACTGACTTCGATTCACAGGTGTCACCATTCACAAAGTGAACCTCAAAAATCAGGATAGCTCCAGTTCATGCAGGGTTCATATAGGCACATCATAACCATGAAGCAGTTAACAAAGTATCCCTTTAATGAACTAGTTTTTACTTTCCAATTGTATACAATGTAAGGAAAATATGGTAACTATGAAAAGATCCAACTATGAGATTTTAAGACATATAACTGTTTTAAAAAATACAACTGAAATTTTTAGAAATGATTTTTGCTATTTTTATATTAATGTATATGATGTATGTATGTGTATACATGCGTGAATAAACACGTTTGCGTCTTAGTGTAGCATTCGATTCACCCTTTAAAAGCTTTGTAGGCATTTAATAGCTCACCGTTACGTGAAATCTTCTGACTTTTATGAGTGCATAAATTTATGACTACGTAGATACAACATTTATGAGCACTTCTAGTTCCTTTACAGTGATACAATGAAAATAGTCGATGCAACATTTATTTTTTAAAAGAAAAACATGAAATAATTTACGAATATATTATGTCCTTTGTGAGATAGTTGTCTAAAGTGCATTTAATGTAAAAGAAAGGGAAGCTGAAGCTAATATATATTTTAGAATTTTTTATACAGTAATTTTTCAGCAATTTTTTTAAGATAACCATATATATATATATATGTATATATATACATATATATATACAAATAAACCTTTTCAGACATTGTATAATATTTATATATATTTCAGAAAAGTGCAATGAATTTCGATTCATTACGATCCATTCTCCAAACATATGAACTAAGAGAGAAATACTCAAGATTTTCATAAAAAAAATTCACTTTTGTTTACTTACTAACTCAGTCATTTATTTATATTTATTTAACCTTATGCACGCCATAACTCTCTAAAGCGCTCTAAACGGTATTACCAAATTTATGATTTTTTTTTTTTTTTTTTTTTTTTAATTCAACTATCACTAATAATTCTGAGGAGTGATATTTGGCATATATAATAGACGAATAATATTCGAAGTGATTAGATAACCGTTATAGTTAAAATTTAGAAGAAGAAATTATTGAAAGTTATTATTAGTGCTAGAGGCCTATTTCAGTCGGTACAGTTGTCGAATTTTTATAATACACTGTTAATTAGTGCTAGAGGCCTATTTCAGTCGGTTTATTGAATGGGGATTTATTGAATGAAGTCCCCCCAAGGCACAACTTTGACATGAGTCCCCCCCAAGGTACCCCTATTTCAGTCGGTACAGCGTTGTCGAATTTTTATACGTCACTCTTAATAGTGCTAAGGGCCTATTTCAGTCGGTTTATTGAATGGGGATTTATTGAATGAAGTCCCCCCCAAGGCCCAACTTTGACATGAGTCCCCCCCAGGCCCAACTTTGACATGAGTCCCCCCCAAGGTACCCCTATTTCAGTCGGTACAGCGTTGTCGAATTTTTATAATACACTCTTAATAGTGCTAAGGGCCTATTTCAGTCGGTTTATTGAATGGGGATTTATTGAATGAATTCCCCCCAAGGCACAACTTTGACATGAGTCCCCCTCCAGGCCCAACTTTGACATGAGTCCCCCCAAGGTACAACTTTGACATGAGTCCCACCAAGGCACACGAGTCCCCCTCAAGGCACAACTTTGACATGAGTCCCCCCCCCAAGGTACAACTTTGACATGAGTCCCCCCAAGGCACAACTTTGACATGAGTCCCCCCAAGGTACAACTTTGACATGAGTCCCCCCAAGGCACAACTTTGACATGAGTCCCCCCCCAAGGAGCAACTTTGACATGAGTCCTCCCCAAGGCACAACTTTGACATGAGTCCCCCCCCAAGGCACAACTTTGACATGAGTCCCCTCCCCAAGGCACGACTTTGACATGAGTCCCCCCCAAGGTACAACTTTGACATGAGTCCCCCCAAGGCACAGCTTTGACATGAGTCCCCCCCAAGGCACAACATTGACATGAGTCCCCTCCCCAAGGCCCAACTTTGACATGAGTCCCCCCCCAGGCCCAACTTTGACATGAGTCCCCCCCAAGGTACAACTTTGACATGAGTCCCCCCCCAAGGTACAACTTTGACATGAGTCCCCCCCAAGGTACAACTTTGACATGAGTCCCCCCCCCAAAGCACACCTTTGACATGAGTCCCCCCCCCAAGGCACACCTCCCCCTCATTGGGAAAAAGAGAAAAAACGTTGTTTGCGGCTATAAGACAGTTTGGACTTCCAACGTTATTTGTTACAATATCTGCAGCTGAAACACATTGGTTTGATTTAATGAAAACTTTATCATGGAATTTAGATCGTCACGAATTAACTAAAGAAGAATTTGTCGATATTAACAAGTTTAGCAGTAGGCCTCTGGCACTCAATTAAAATCTGTCAATGTCAGATTTTCATGTTTTAAATAATTAAATAATGTCGTGTCTGTAATTTTTTTTTTATTATTTTAGTATTGAAAAAAAAAAAAAAAAATTCTTAAATTTAGCAATACTAAACAGAGTTGCGCAATTAAATAGGACCAGCTAAGAGTTAAAAATATGGTAACGAATAAAAATCAAGTTAAGTCACGCTAGAATTTTTATGTATCGATGATCATTTTGGAAACTACAAACACTAAACTGGCAAAGCTAAAGCATTTCTAAAAGATTGAAGTACTTCACTTAAAAATAAAGTGTTTATTCGTATATATATATATATTATTTTAATTAATGCTATTTATTTGTTTATTTTTCAAATGATTGGCAAAGTACGACAGATTTACATTACAAATTATGTTGTTACGTAGGCAATTTCTATTTCTCTTCCTTCAAACTTGTTGGATTTACAAAATATTTCGTATTCCTCCTTTGACAGGCATAGACTGATGAATAAAATGGACGATAATGTAAAAGAAATAGAGCTAGGGACGTTTAAAGAATCAGTCACGGTGACAGAATTTAATAATGTCCTCCAGGATTCTACATTGTGTTTCCAAAACCATGACTACCTGTCCATGGACAGCAACGTCGCTAGTTCTTCGTGCGTGGGGAACAGTTACGAAGAGATGATGTTTGAAAATAGGACTCCGCCACCTCCTGTAACATACGACGATGTCCAGACTCAAACAAGAGATTCTAGTGTTTATGAGAATTGTCCTCCAGAAGATACCAAGAATGACACTACAGGCAAGTTTCAAAAATTTAATAATCTGCAAAAAGTCACCATAGAGCAATAAAACTAAACTAAATTTATATAATAATTTTATTTTATGTTCTGTTTTATCATTTTATCGAACTACCTGTCCGCAACTAAATGTAACTAACAGCAATATGCATAGATGCGTGACAAAATAATATGAACACTTTCAAATTTAGACGTTTTGTCGAATAGGTAGAGAAATACTTGATTTTTATTTTGAATCAATTAATGGCAATAGATTGTTTGTTGATTCAAATTAAAAACGTGAATGAAAACCGTTATCGATTTGCTTCATTTTCGAGAGTACTTGTAATTCAACACATTCTATCGATGTGACGTTAGCTTTCTGAAAATTTCCAACATTTGGTTGGTTATTTTAAGTGTAACTCTAGGTAATTTGCTAATACATTTTGCAAAATTAATTTTATTAATGTTTGCACATATGCTACTAAAAACTATTGAATAGTCTTTTCAAATTTCTTAAGATATTTAATATTTTTTATATACTGATTGTAATACGTTGTTCTTATATAGTTTCTAAAAACGGTATTACCATAGCCTCCTTAACTAGATGCCTGTCGCGTAGCTCGGAAACTAGGCAACAGTTGAAGCGGTAGATAGCGCCCCCTGGTACAGATTGCTCAACTTTTTTATTCAACAACCACCAAAAAGTTTTAAAAGTGGGATATGATATACATGAAAGACGAATAGAATTGAAGAAACGTCGATTTTATATATCACGTAACAGTTCTTTAAATTATGGGTGACAGTTGAATAACAATGTCCCATAATCTGTACTAGGTGGCGCTGTCTACCGCTTCAACTGTTGCCTAATTTCCGAGCTACGCGACAGGCATCTAGTTAAGGAGGCTATGGTATTACATTGTTTTGAAAATCCTGCGAGTTGTAAGCAGAAAACGTACAAAAATTATTAATTTACGTGCCGTATCATACAAATAGCTAATAGAAGCCCCATAAGCATGCATTTCAACCAGCTACAACGCATTTCAAATATTATTTCTTTCAGGGGAATCCAAAACATTATTTTATTCTTGAGTTTATTACTAGACTTCTTTTTGTGTTCAGAGAAAAATCTTCGCTGAAGTATATATTGTATAAAATGTTTTTTATATACCAGAAGTTCCAAAGGATTCCATCTAGTTAGTATTTCTCTAGGTATTCGACAAAAAAGTCTAAATACAAAAGTTTTCACATTACACTGCCTCCATCTCCAATAGTGTAACATAATAAAATAGATAATAAAGCTATATCTTGCTTAATTTAATCGATTCTATAACTATATAACATTTCTGTGTCCATAACCAGTCTGATTTGTTTTCGTGTCTAAATCTTTGGTTAGTATGTAAAGTTTAACATTCTGAGACTGACGGGTATTTAAACTTGCCATGCACACTGTGTGGCACTTTTTAGAGAGAGTTTAACATTTCATATCTCAACAAATTTGAAATTCCTTTAAGTCTAGGATCAATCATGTATTTTTCGACTAAATCTGAATAATTTGATATTCCAAAAACATACTGTAAATAAATATACATATATATATAAATAAATAATAATAATAATAATAGCGGAAATAAATTTTGCGTAAAATTTCAATGAAAAGTATTTGCAGATGGTAAATAAATTATATACATATATATTAATGACTAATAGTTTTTTAATTATTCATTTACAATTCATTTTTATTCAGAAATAAAATAATTAAAAAGTAAACAAAAATATAGAATTAAGGTTGATAATTTCGATTTCTTATTTTTATCTGAAAACTGTTGGGAATTTACAGATTTTGGATAAACAATTCAGTATACTAACAGAAATTTCTGACAGTAAATTTTCTGTTAATATATTAAAATGTCTATCTTAAATGTGTCTATCTTCTCTATCTTAAATGTCTATCTTAATGTTAATATATTAAATGTCTATCTAAATGTCTATCTAGTCTTTGTAAATTAATAATAGTTTTTAGTTTAAAACAACTAATAAATATTCTCAATTTTTATTTTGTTTTTTGTTTTCGAAAATAAGTAAATAAATAAATAAATAAATAAAAATGAACATTTATCCTCCAGACAAAAATGTAATATTTTGTGATTTTTTGAAGCTTAATTTGAACTCAGAGTGTTAAGTAAGACATTCTTTTATAAATAGTTTTAATTATTAAAATTATGTTAATAAATAATAATTAGTAATTTAATAGTTTATTAAAGCTGGTATAGTTTTTTATAGCTAATTTTATTGTTTAGTAAAATCATATTTTGTTTTTGCCTCTGAATTTAAGGCTTTTTTAAATTATTATTTCGGTATGTTTTCAAACAATATGTTAATAGTTGAGAAAGCATAAATTTTGCATAGTAAATATAATGTAATTAATGTATGTTTAAAAAATTTAAGGCTGATTTTTTTTGCATATAGATTACTATCTTTATTTTTTTCTTTAGATACACCTTTGAATATTATAAAAAAACTCAGACTCTGTAAAAGTGCTTATTCATTCTGGAAATACTGTATTTTTGCCATTAATGTCATGTGTAATGAAGGTATTTTTTATTACCTAGTATTTGAATAATAGAATAGAGATTATTGATTATTGATTTTTGTTTTTATTGAATTATTTTGACTAAAAATATATTTCAAATTGTTTTACAGTCGAATCTCTTATTTTTCTGGAAATTTTCTACATTTTCGTTGGTTTTCTTCTTTTAGGATTTGGTATGTATTATTTTTTTAGTGAAAGAAATTTATTTAAATATGTCCTAAGAATTGCTTTTTTTATTTTTTTATTTATTATTATTATATCAGTATAGAATTTTTCTTTGTTTTTGTAAACTATTTTCAATGAAGGGAAGCAAAACAATTCGATTTTCTCTAATGTAGGCATGCTCATAAGTAACTTTTGAACGAATGCTTAAACATAGGTTTTTTAATTTAAAGAAAGATCGTTTTTAAGAGTAAAAAATACTAATTCTGTTTTAAATGTCATTAACTAAAGTAATCTCATTTGTTTTTACGCCTATACTTAAAAAAAAAAAAAAAAAAACGCACGACCTTCTCGGATTTTCGACTTGTATTTCAGTACTAGAAAGATATATTGCAAATAAAGAAACAAGATAACGAATACTGTATATCAATACTGGTCGAATAAACCAAACTTTTTGGTTAAAACAAAATGTGATTGGGTTTGAGTCACAAAATTTTTGTTGGGACTATATCAACAAAAAAAATTTGGTTAATTTAGCAAAATTTTTTGCTGCTTTAGGAAAACACCCCCCCCCCCTTTCAGTGTAATAAGTTATACATACTGTTACAAAAACATTGACCTTCTCGTGTGTGGAAAAGGATTCGTAAATTAATAGGCAAGTTCTAGTCAATGAAAGCACTTAAATTAACGAATGTTTTCGAATCCATTCAGTAAAACCATTATACGAACCAGAAATCTTGAAAACAGCGTTATATATATACACAAAGCACGAATATCGCTTATTCAGGAACATCAACACATTTTCGAAAAGTTTGTCAATGATAAACGCACAACTCAAAGGTCAGATTTTAATGGAATTCCCTAGAATGCAGGTGACATCTATTAAGAATAAATTTTAATTAGTCTAGTAAGAAATATTCTGATTTACAATTACATATCACATGGAGGTATTTTTGGTACACCTAACGTTCTTTTAACGGAAATAGTCCTATAATTAAAGTTGAGGCATTATATATTTGTCATTTTTATATTTCAATTGAGTAAAACGTTTTGATTCAGAAGATACGTTGCGTTTAATAAACCAAAATTAGATTTCCCCCCCTTTTTTGACCAGCTTGGAAAATGAAAGGATATTTAAAATCGTGATTTCGCTAGTGATATTTGTGTTTCTTGAAATTTTTTACTTTACTGTTATTACGAGCATAATAATAATAAAACAATTCACTATGTATAACTTACATTTAATACAAATTTGGCTTTCATATATTATATATACAATGTATTTGTAATAAAAAGTAATAATAATAAAATAAATAAATAAATAAAATAGGATTTGAGTATTCAGCTTCTCTAGGTAAACCGACTTAAATATAAAATTGGAGAAAATATTGAATACTAACACAAGCTATTTAATACCTATTGGTGATAAATTATATTATGCATTCTAGTGCGAACTTTTTGTCATATTGTTGGTCCTTCTTATATAGTCTTCAATAAGGTAAATCTAATTTTTCTCGCGTTACATATGCTTATTTAGTGTTGACTTCTTGTAACCCCTGCTTTCATATAATTAAAATAAGAATACAAAATTCATTTATTAAGTATTCATCAGGGATTTGATACTAGACAGTAAACAATCGTAGAACTTAGAAAAATTAATGCACAGTACCAAGCAGTTCAATATTAGGACATTATAATCTGTTTAACTCTTTAAAGGACCATTTATTTCTAGTAATGGTATATTAAAATATTTTTAGGATTACGATTTATTTAAGAAAAGAAATTTATTAAATTTATTATATAAAATTAATTTATATTTTTAGTCCTTTATAATGTTATGAAAAGTATACTGACCACACCATTCATTAATTTTAAATGACAGAGACATGGTAAGCTGCTTTTCTACATCTACTGTTTTTAGTCAAAGAACCCATTTTTGGGGCAAAAATACTTACCATGGCCTTAAAAAGATAATTTCAGGAAAAAAAAAAAAATCAATACAAAGTATCGCACTTTTTTGTTCTTTTCGTGTACTCTATTAGAGTAAAAACAGCAAGTGTAGTAAAAAGCTTACCACACCTTTCCCATTTCAAAATTAATCATTTTCGTTATAAGTATATAAACCACAGCTCGTTAAAGGGCAGCCAGTTCTAAGCTTGACAGAATCCACTCACATAAACAAATAAACAAAATAAATAAATAAAACGTAAAATAACATTGTTCCAAATGTTACTTCGCAAAAATTTTAAGAAACCAATTGGATTTAATTTAAATAAGAATGAAAAATTCATTGAAGCATTTCATATAAGATGTGCCAATTAAATCGTTAAATCTTTCAGAGGCAATTTCTTTTAAGCTTCTGATAAGTTAAAAAAATTTTCCCATTATATCAACACGTTAAAGTCACAGAAAATACTTTTTGTTAACTTAATATATTTTCAATCGGTTGGATTTTTATTTCGCTTTTTTTTTTTTTTTTTTTTTTTTTTTTGTATCCACTATTTGAATTAGGAAGGTGCCCATCATTAGGATTTTCGCGTCCACTTTTGGTGCATATTAAACCTTCTGGTAAAAATTCTGAGTATAAAATTGCTACCATTTAAAACTTTTGCAGTACTTCTTGTAAAAAAGAAAAAAAATTAATTGAAATAGCTATCATTGGACTTTCATCTCAGTCTTTAAAATTAAGGCAGGTGCGCGCACACAGACACACACATACAGAGACATAAAAAAAAGTTTTAAAACTATCCACTATTGACATAATTACCTCAAATTAGATACTTGAAAAATGTTGTTTGCATCTGATCATTGCAGATTTAAAAAATATAGTAATTAAATTTTGTATTGCTGTCACCAACGTATCACAATGAATCCTTTAAAAAAAATTGTGACCAGTTGGATGTAGAAGCATAGCTGACAACATCATAATTAAGGTTCCGTAGTATTGATATTACCCGCCCCATTTTCCACACCAGTTTTCTCAAAGGGTGTAAGAGTTTTCGTCTGAAGACAGAACACTGACACCAGCACTATTTATAAATAATTTCTATAATATTAGATCCCAATAAATTACTGCGGAGATATGACAGAAAATATTGTCAAAAAATACTGGTTAAGAGTTTCGTCTTGAGACAGAAACTTTTGCATCCTTGGTTCTTCTTTTAGAGTATTTCCCTATCTTATTTCATCGTAATTACATTTGGAGAAAATTACTCTAAAAATTAAGTGGTGTGGATAAAGGGACGTGTACTAACAATACTACGGAATATTAATTAGGAAGTTGGTAATGTAAAAGTGAGATAATTAAAAAAAAAAAAAAAAAAAAAAAGAAAAAAGAAAAAAAAAAAGAAAGAAAGAAACAAAAGAAAGAAAAAAAAAAATGATGAGATTTTTAGATTGTATTTGTTGAAAACAGAAAAAATAATTTACTTATCATATTGGTGATTGGAATGGTACATGGATTTTTAAGGTTTATACGTTCATACAAACGAAAATAAGTGATTCCCCCCCCCCCCAAATTTTGAAGTTATTTGATTGGGAGAGATGAGGTTCAAAATGAACCCACATAACAATTTTTTTAGCTCTCTGATGCTAAATATGCTAATATAGCTGAATATCAGGCACATATACATACGCACAGTAATAGAACAAATTATTCGATTTTTTTTTTCTTTTATTGACATTTTTTTGGTTGCCTATTTGAACATGCAGGGAACATTTAAAAACTTACATTTTCCATTATCGATTTAGTCCAGAGTGCAATTAGGTAATCAACCACAAATTGAAGAAAAGCAAGCTGCAAATGACTTGTAACACATTGTTGCACATGCTATGTACGATATTTGTATTTTATTTATTTATTTACTTATTTTATTTTATTTCTTATTTATTTATATATTTATTTTTCATTTATATATTTATTTATTTTTTCTTCAAAAAATATTGATTTTTTTTGGAGGGGGCAAATTTATTGTTTGTAGCTAGAACGGATTTCCATAACATTTTACAAAACTTCCAGAAAAATGGACAAAACATTAGAGAATCATTGTTCTGAAAAATAAAATTCACAAGTATAATATTCGCTGAATACGAGTATTTACACTTTACAGTAAATATTTTTTTTACTGCGCATGCGCTAAAGGTAGAAAGAATTTTATTACATTGTTTGAAAGCTATATATCGGGTGATCCAAAAGTCAGGACAAACTTTAAAAATGAATAATTCGAAAACGAATCAAGATACAAAGATACGGTTTGCACCAAACGGATGGAAAGAAATCGGGTTGTGTGTGGCAAAGAAATAAAAAATAGTTCTGTTGGCGACCAACAGATGACGCTGTCGTATTTCTCATGTAGGATTATGCAAAGCAACAAACGATATAAAAAGGAACAACTACAGCAGGTAATGGTAGTCGAAGCTTATATGCATCGAAATATCGCATTCTCTGTCGCTACTTTAATCACGCATGGCCTCCAAGATCTCCCGATCTGACATCCTGTGACTTTTGGCTGTGGGGATTCTTGGAAGTCAAAAGTGTACAGCGACCAACCGGCATCACTAGCAGCACTGAAAGATGCCATCCGCCAAAATGTGTCTGCCATAACGCAAGAAATGCTACTAAATGCTGTGGTGAATCATCTCACAGCTGTACTTCTGAATGATGGACATTGAACAGTTACTGTAGTAGTACTAATTAACTGTAATTAAGCTGACATGTAAGTTGTCAACATATTTTTTCATTTGTAAATAATCTTTTGGTGAAATAAAACACTATAGCGCCATCTGTTGGTCGCCAACAGAACTAATTTCTTTCCTTTGCCACACAAAAGCCGGTTTCTTTTTAATCCGTTTGGTGCAAACCGTATCTTTGTATCTTGATTCGTTTTCGATTTATTCATTTTTAAAGTTTGTCCTGACTTTTGGATCACCCGGTATATTAGGCAATTTAAAAAAAAGTTCATCGCGTATTCAATTTGAAGATCCAGTTATTTCAAACGCGTTGCAAAATTAGAACTCACAAATCTTAGTAAATAAATATAAATATATTAGAGTTACAAACCTATAAGGGATTTTTTCACAAAAGAGAACTTTTGCAACGTGATTGAAATAATTGGATTTCAAATTGAATGTGCAGCTTCTGAAAACCCCTTATGAAATTTCAACTGTGGAAAATACCTAAAATATATCTTGTTCTTTTGCAGACAGATTGCTTAATTTTTACTCTATTCAAATGAACTTTTGACAAGAATTGCCCAATACATCTAGTTTTCAAACTACGTTATAAAAAATTTCTATCGCACGCGCAGTAAAAAGTACTTACTACAAATGCCCATATATCAACGAATATTATACCTGTGAATTTCATGTTTTGAAATGATGTTTCTGTAACGTTTTGTCGATGTATATATATATATATATATATATTTTTTTTTTTGCAAGTTTTGTAAAATTATATAGAAATCCGTTCTAGTGACAAGCCATCCTCCCCCCCCCCCCCATGTAATTTCCTTACAAAAACATACAAATATTACAAATATTGTAAATAGTGTGTGCAACAACGTGTTAAAGTTAAAAGTCATTTATAGCTTTTTATTTTACAGGATGATCCAAAGTATTTGCGCTCTTTTTCAATTTGTGTTTGGCACGCTAATTGCACTCCGGACTAAATCGATAATGGAAAATAGGCGTGTTCTGTATATGCCTGTTCTTTTTATACCTTAAATGTTCTTTATATGCCTGAAGTTCCGAGTCATTTCGGTCAGTATTCTTTTAGAAAATCGAAAAATTATCAAAATAAAAGAAATTTCTAATAATTTGATCACCCGCTGTAAATAGCTACGATTTCTTTTATTAATAGGGTGAAGTGGGGTAAGTATAACCTCGACTTAAAACTCAGTTGATGAACTAAACTCTAACTTAATAGTCATTATATCTGCTTGTTTGAGACTTTCTTTGTTATATATAGCATAATAAATTGATTGGTTCCAGGAAAAAACGTCCTCCACATAACATCCCCTACAAAGAACGTCCGCTGAAAAAAAAAAGTCCCATGGAAGGAACATTCTTTGGAAAAAAACGTCCTATGAAATAAAGGTTCTCAGAAAAAACGTCCCAGAAAATAAATTCCAAATTTTTGGAAATTTCACACTTTTATAAGTCAAATTATTGATTAAATTTATTTATTATTCAAAATTTAAAACGAAATTACACACACACACACACACACATATATATATATATATATATATATACAGTTAGTAGCAAAATTACTGAAGCACTTATCCATATTTTTCATTTTTTTTTTTTTTTTTCTAGTTTAATCGCTAATTTTTATCAGCAACTTACTTTTTTATAAACAGCGTTAAAGACTAAGTTATTGATTCGACAAGTATTTATTACTTAACAAAACAGTATTAGGTGCACATCTTTTAAACGGGAATTATTGCTAGCGCTTCAATAATGTTGCTGCCAAAACCCTTTCTCCGTATCATTTTATTTAATAGTGGTTAACATGAACAATCTTAAGCGCCGACTTTTCACCTTCATTTGGGACACATCATAGTTGCCAACGTAGCACCTTTTGGCTAACGGAAAATTTTAATAGAAATATTTGTTTTATTTAATCAGTGAATTGTAACGGTTTTCACTAATAAAATAAAATAAAAAATGTCATTAAAATTTTCTGGTAACCAAAAGGTGCTAAGTTGGCAACGATAGGCGCAATCGATATTTTCTTTTTTCTAAGAGGAAATGTTTTGCTTCACAACCCCCTACTTCTTTGCTTTGCAGTCAAGTTTTTCATGATTCGAACGTAGTTTTTTTTTTTTTTTAGCTTATTCATTACAAAAATATTTTTTATCTGGGAATGTTCAAATCAGGAAACAGCGGAGAACTGCTCTGATAACTGCCTATTTTAATTTTTTAATTTTTTAATATTTCATTATTTTATTTTTTTAATATTTTCTGAATATTTTTTTTTTAAATCTATGAAATTATTCATATAATGCTTGGAGGATAGGCAAAGAGCTAATGTAAGAATTCCCGAACGCTTTTTTTAAGGCATTGTTATTTTTCTTTGTTGTTGTTGTTTATTTATGAAATTTAAAATCTAAAATGAGTTTTATGATTTAGGTGTAAGAGATTTCAACAATTGCCCGATGTCAGCGGCGTTAGCTTATCTTGTCTTCTGTTACTCTGGATGTGCAGTTGTATCTAGCAGCACAAATATTGTAATGAAATTTCGAAACCACCGAAGCATTTACTATGTTTTTGAAACGACCGCTTACAGATCTGTTAGAATTTTGATGATTATATGTAGCTTGTTGGGTAGGTAAAATTATTTTTAAAATTTGTTTGTTTAAACAAACTTTATTTGGTTCACTTATAATCCGATATACTTATACGATTGATTACTGATTTTAAAGGACTTTGAGAAATAAATATTTTAAGTTTATGAATGTTTGAACTTGAGCTTTAGAATATTCTTTGAAGCTGATTTCTGAATAGATCTACTTCAAGTGAAATACTGTCAAATAGAAATTTCATACCAAATGGTGATACAGTAAAAGTTTAACAGATGGGGAGAAATATGAGTTAAACGGGAGAATCTAGCCTTTACATTAATTGGCATTTTTATTACTAAGACTTCTATTAATTAATTTGTTAACATAATTACAGATTTTATTTATAGTATACTTATCTAAGGACAAAGCGGTAAAACATTAAAAACAATTAACAAGAGTAAAAATAACAATACTAATAGTAACAACAAGTCTTGAAGGAATATTGGTTAAATAAAGTTTCGATGAAACAAAACTGAAGTTTACAGTCGGTCGCAAAATTATTTGAGCCCTACAATAATTTCTGTATGAAAAGAGTACACTTAATACTACTTTGTTAAATAAATCCTTGTCGACTCATGTTCTTAGACTGACTAAGAACATGATTCGATAAAGATTTTTTTAACAAAACTGTATTAAGTGTACTTTTTTAAATAGGAATTAGTGCAAGCGCTCGAATAATTTTGCTGCCAATAGTATATAAAGAATATTATTTGGTTTAGTTGCAGTGGCTGGGAAAAACACTCGCACATGTTTTATACTTTATATTTCTGTCTTTAATGTAAAAATAATAGTAATAAATTAATTAATACATAAAATGCAATTTAAGCTTCGTAAACTACCCCTTCGATATAAGCTGAGTTGTCAGAAATAAAAAAGAAAGTTAATCCATATATATATATATATATATATATATATATATTATGTTATAATCACCAAGAGAAAAAACTAGTTTTACGTGAAAATTCAGAGAGTTCTTTTATTAATGTGTTTTTTCTCTGAAAATTCAAAAACTTTTAAATACTGATTTTCTAGTTGTCACTGATGAGACATATTATTTATGTTTATATTAATTAATTTATTTGTTTTTTGTAAGTGACAATTAAGAATGGAAAATCAATCTAGACGAACATCTTCAGATACTCGTTACTTTATAACAGACTTGTCCAACCCAAAACACTTTGTGGACCGTATTGGAATTCTATTTTATTCAGACGGGCCGTATCAACACCGTATATATGTCTATATATCTTTGTGAGTGTATGAATCATGTATGTATATATTTTTTACGGGCGAGAGCAACGTGAAGACTCGGAGCAGAATACATTAATTTCAATTATTTTCATTCGTAAATTAACAATAGAATCGTGAAACATTTATGACTATACATTAACTAGTATATAACCCCGTCAAAAATGACGGAATGTGAACGATAAATCTTGAAAACAATGTTTAGATCATGAAGATTACCACGTGATCATTCAAATGTATTTTCAGTTTTTGTTTATTAATCAAATGTGTTTCGATATTTTCTAATTTTCGTTCTGAAATTAAAAAAAATTCTACCCGATCAATAAATATGAATGACAATAAAAAAACTGCTGGTTGACAAAAAATATAGGCCCGAAAACACAACAGCAACAACACATCCCAGTGTTCCGTTAAGTGCTCTATTTAAAGTCCTCATAATAAGAATAATCTAGTGTGTCAGTCACACGACTTTCTCTTACCCTGAAATTTAATGCTATAAGTACAGGTTGGAGATTAAGAGGTAAGATAACGTGTACTGTTATGTAAACCTATGTTAAACAATTCAAATTAGGCTTGGAAGAGTTTTATATGATAATTAGTTCTGGCCCCCCTCAACCCCCTGCTTCATTAATGCACCTACATTTATATAGAATTTAATTCGGTTATTAAAAAATAATTCAGTTTAAAAAAAATAATTTATTAAAATTATTATTTAAAAAAGTTATCTTGTATGATAATACAGATGATTTCCATATTAGAGAAATAGTATAACACTAAATATCCAAAAAAAAGTTGAATTTATTCTCAATATTAAAGTAAAAAAAAAAAAAAATGAAAGAAATCAATAACTTTATTTAAATTATCGTAGATCGATGGTTCAACCATTCGTTTTAAAGGTATTGGCGAGCTCTTTTGAAAGATACCCATCATGAAAATTTACTCCACTCGAGGGAGGACATCTACCCCAGGGGGGGAGGCGAGGCTCCTACATACACAATTTTTTTTTTCCCAGTTGACTATCTCTATTACAAAAATATATATTCGTTTCATTTGGTTTAGTGCAGTCTATAGATCTTAAATTCTACTTACCTGCAATTTCCCCCATAGACGTAATGTATTTGAATACTTTTGAATGTCCCTGTACACGAACCATTTGCTTCATCTTAACGAAAAGCTTACTGTAGCATCCCTATATGATACACATTTAGAATACCGAGTTTGGAATTTCTGCTACTATTTGTTCTTGAGATATGCTGATAACAGACACACAGGCAGACAGACACAGAGACCATTCGCTAAAAACGTGATTTTCGTATTCAGGGGACCTCAGAACATGTAAGTATAACAAAAACTCACGTTCGAAAATTTGACCCTAAAACAATACTTTCTCGACCCTATGGGTAAGAGGAAGTAAATAACGATTCACTTCATTTTACCAAAATACTTTTTTTAAGACTATCGAAGATCCTGTTTCCAAATACGTAAGCGAAGTGTGACGTCACTGACCGTCCGTGGATGCAAGAAAAAGATTCCCTATGTTAATCGTCCATTGTATTTTTTGTAAAAAATTATTAAAAATCGAAGAAAATTATTTTCCGATTTTAATACCCGTATTTGGGTATAGGTATGATATCGTATCCATGTGTTAGATTGAGTTATTTTGCTGTCAAATTGACAAAAATTTAAATTTCAAAACTGTGTCATCTTTGGCGTTTTTTGTATTTGGCGATTAAAAACATACTACGAAAATATACATGTCAGATGTTTATTTTCGTAATATGTATTGTACGAAATATTGTTTCATATAATTCATCGCTCTCTTAATATAAGTTGTTAAAATAACCATGATTTTTGAAAGGAATGAAATATGTTCGCCAAATAATTTGGCGATATATTTTTTCCGCCAAGGATGACAGATATATTAAATCTATTCCGCTGCAACATATGAGTATCTTATATCAGACACTTTATTTAAACATTTGAAAACAAATTTGACTTCAAATTATGATAGAATATTTATCATTTTCCTTTTAATTAGTATATTAGTTGGATATTTATTATGTAAATATCATCCTTTGAAATGAAATGTTTATGTTTTCAATCAAATATGGAAGTTTGCTATTTTATTTTTCTAAAGTTTTGAAATTTAAAATTTAAATTTTATCAATTTTACAGCAAAAACAACTTAATCTAATGCATGCACACGATAACTAATACATATCTATACTGAAATATGGGAATTAAAATCGGGAAATAATTTTCCTCAATTTTTAATAATTTTTTACAAAAATCCAATGGGCGATTAACATAGGAAATCTTTTTCTTGCATCCACTGACGCCCAGTGACGTCATCACTTTGCTTGCGTATTTTCTAACTAACTATCTAATAATTACATACACTCCATGCTAACCCAAATTCACCTCTACTCTATACTCCCAACCAGCTATCTCACCCACAACATCGCCAAAATATCCAGGATCCAGGTAGGGACTTTCTCATTCTCAACCGAACATTTTATCTTGACTCGACATTATCACCTTAGACTACCCTACTTTCAATACTCATTTCAACTGGTGACCTTTACTTGCCCAACCAAACATTCTATCCCAACTATAACTTTTCATTAATTTCAAAACTAAAATCAACTGGCGACATTTACGTACTGAACTCGACGCCAATCATACCTTACAAAGTAAACAAATAATGAAGCTTGATAAAAATATTTAAAGACTTTAATATGTTTTTGTTTTTACAAATATATTTTAAGATTTTTAAGGCTTTAATATGTTTTAGAAATATTTTAAGCGTTTCTTTTTAATGAAACAGTCAAAGAGTCGTTCATTCGCAATTAAAGAGTTGTCCATTTGGAATTTGTATTTTCTGAATGGCAATAAATTATGTTTGTTTTTATTTGGCATTGCGTTGTTTATAATCATGAAGTTACATAATTCTATTTATAGGTTCATGTTTATAATAGCCAATGATCCGTTATATTTAATTAAACATTTAAACATTACAATTGAATAGTTTTTCAAGGTTTTAGAGGGAATAAATAACAATATGTGCGATACAAAACATGTATGAAAATGATATGTATGTTTTCGTAAGTTGAATTGAACAAACGGGGAAAAAAAAAATTGCTGCCAAAAGTCTCTGTTTTGAAGCGGTGTAAACCGGAATCGTGAATGACAGATGAGGGTCATTATATATATTAATAATTATAATAAAAAGAATGACTAATGGATCTTATAATATGTTATTGCAACAGTTTGTTTACAACAACTACCATAATCGTTGAAAAAAGTTTTCACTTGAAAGAGTCAGAATGAATTAATTAATTTTTATTGTGTTAACCAAAGTTCTCAAAATTTAAATATCGTTAGTCTCCTCGCGGGCCGCAAAAGACTACACGGCGAGCCGCATACGGCCCGGCGTCCACGGGTTGGCCCCTCCTGGTGTATAAAATAGTAATCTAAAAGATGGATTATTAGACAGCGATAGTGAGAAAATATGTAAAACGCTACCATTCAACTGCGCACGGTGGTGTAATGAAGCAATTCAAAGCGAAAATAATTATAATTTAATTATAACAACCAAAAAAAAAAAAAATCTTAAATCTGGCAAAGCGAGATTTTTACAAATTCTGAAGAGCATCGGATCGTACAAGAAGTGAAAGAAATAAAAAATTAGTGCTCCCAAATCGGCATTTTCAATGGAAAAAGAGCTAATTTAGAAACTATAAAAACAATTCTAGGAAAAAATAAATTGAACCGTTGCGAGGAAAAAACCTTTCATGAATTAGAAAAAAAAAAATACTTAAAAGGATTGCAGTTTACATAAACATCATAAAACTTTTCCTTTTGGAAGACAATTTTATTTACGGATGAAAGTTAATTTAATATTTTTAATTTTAATAGGCAGTTCTGGTGAATCCACCAGAAGTCTCACCCTGTGCCATGTATTTTGGAAACACATCGGAATTTTTGAAAAGTGTAAAAGATGTGTTCAATCGATTTGAGAGGGAACAGGGAACATTGTTTGATTAAAAGAAAAGAAAAATCGGTCTAGGAGCCATAGGACGTTTCTAAGAGGTGAAATTTGAAATTTCACACGAACGGGAAGATTGTTAGTTGATTGAAATGCCTCCAAAAGATAAATATAAAAAAAAAAGCCTTACGATACTTTTAAAGAAAATTATATCTAGTTTAAAATGCATTTCAGAAAATGTAGTAACCCTTTTCCAATGCATGATTCTGAGCTAGGAAAAAACACCCTTCCTATCTGAAGTTTCTATTTTTGCGCCTATAGGCATCCCCTGTTACCCTTAGCTCATGTTATTTAAAATCAAACAAGATACATCTCAGATTGATTGAACATTTCTTTAACAGTTTTCAGAATTTTTGAAACGTTCCAAACACGCCACACAAAGTGGGACATTTGGTGGACCCTGTATGTTTGGAAAAATAGCATATACATATGGGAAGACATTCTTTTTTATTGTCAAATTTTTTTTTAATACGTTTCTAATTACATTTTCCAACAAGGTTGAAAAATGTTAATGACTTCGGTTTGTCTGTCTGTCTGTCCACGCTCTAACTCCTGTAAATATTCATGGAAATTCTCGAAACCGATGTATGTTATTCAAGTTCCGGATCGGATGTTCCCTATTGAAAATGAAATAAATACCTCTAACGATTTATGTATAGGGACATACGAAAGTTTTCCAAAGCATTGCGGTCCATGGGAGGAATTTCTATAAACCATATTTTTATACACCATTTCTATAAACCATATATATATAAACCATATTTCTATATACCATTTACTTTACACAAATCTTTATGAAATTGAAATATGTTATTCAAGTTCACTATCTTATGTTCTGTATAGAAACTGGAGTAAATACCACCACTGGTATATCTACAGGGACACGTCAAAGTATTTCAAAGCATTGTGTTCTATGAGAGGTATTTCTATAACCCAAATTTTAATAACTTTACTTTGCACAAATCTTAATGAAATTAAAATATGTTATTCATATGAAAAAAAAAAAAAAAAAAAATGCGTTTTATAGAATATAGAATTAGCATTAAGATACGCAAGGCCACACAAAAACATACAGTTTCATTAAAGGATATTCTTGAAAATTTGCTGGAATTGAAATTTCGTTTTCATTAAATCTTTTTAACACTTTCTAACAATTTTTAAATGTGAATTTGAATGTGATTTGAATTTCTGTATCTGTCTGTCCGACTGTCTATCTGTCTATCTATCCGTCTGTCCACCTCTAGTGTCCGTAAATATTTTCAGAATTAAAAAAAAAATGATATGCGTTATGAAAGCTCACTATGGAATGTTCCTATTTAAAAGGACATTAATAGGTCCTGTACAACTGGTTTGTGTACAGGGACATTCAAAAAAGGCTAATGCATTGAGTTTTAATACAGACATTTAAATAAATCTCATTTAAATAACTTTCTACTGCAACAATCATAAGAAATTGACATTTACTTTTAATATGATAAAATAATGCTTTGTATAGAATAAGATAGGGTTAACCTTCAAATTTACAGAGTTACATTAAAATATTCAGATTCATTAAGGGTTGCAATTAGAATCTAAGGACTGCATTTGGTTTTGCACTAAGCATTTTTAGCACTTTCCAACGATGTTTAAGATTGATTAGGAATTCAATTAGTCTATCTGTATGCATTTCCGTCCTTTTGTCTGCCTGTTACCTGATAACGTATGCAAAGAACATTGGAAGTTCGACAACAAGTTCGTACAGTTGGAATGTGTTAATAATCAATGCGCATCGCATGATTTTTCGTTCTTGTTTTTTGATTTTATAAAGAGAATTTTACTTCGTATGTGACGTCCATTTCGCCAGCCCCCCCACCTCGAGCTTTTTAAAAATGAATGGTGCCAATCATTTATACCTCGTTTGTACCCGTTTGTACCAACAATCATTTCGTTTGTACCTCATTTGCATAATTGTAATAAAGAGTTCTTGGTGGGGGGGCTGGGGAAACGACCAGCCCCCCCCACATCGAGATTTTCAAAAATGAATGGTGCCAATCGTTTGTACCTCGTTTGTACCCGTTTGTACCAACAATCATTTCGTTTGTACCTCATTTGCATAATTGTAATAATAAGTTCTTGGTGGGGGGGCTGGGGAAACGACCAGCCCCCCACATCGAGATTTTTAAAAATGAATGGTGCCAATCGTTTGTACCTCGTTTGTACCCGTTTGTACCAACAATCATTTCGTTTGTACCTCATTTGCATAATTGTAATAAAGAGTTCTTGGTGGGGGGGGGGGGACGACCAGCCCCATCACCTCGAGATTTTTAAAAATGAATGGTGCCAATCGTTTATACCTCGTTTGTACCCGTTTGTACCAACAATCATTTCGTTTATACCTCATTTGCATAATTGTAATAAAAAGTTCTTGGTGGGGGGGCTGGGGAAACGACCAGCCCCCCCCACATCGAGATTTTCAAAAATGAATGGTGCCAATCGTTTGTACCTCGTTTGTACCCGTTTGTACCAACAATCATTTCGTTTGTACCTCATTTGCATAATTGTAATAATAAGTTCTTGGTGGGGGGGGGGGCTGGGGAAACGACCAGCCCCCCCACATCGAGATTTTTAAAAATGAATTGTGCCAATCGTTTGTACCTCGTTTGTACCAACAATCATTTCGTTTGTACCTCATTTGCATAATTGTAATAAAGAGTTCTTTGTGAGGGGGGGGGGACGACCAGCCCCCCCACATCGAGATTTTTAAAAATGAATGGTGCCAATCGTTTGTACCTCGTTTGTACCCGTTTGTACCAACAATCATTTCGTTTGTACCTCATTTGCATAATTGTAATAAAGAGTTCTTGGTGAGGAGGCGGACGACCAGCCCCCCCCCCACATCGAGATTTTTAAAAATGAATGGTGCCAATCGTTTGTATTTCGTTTGTACCGGTTGTACCTCATTTGCATATTTGTTATAAAGAGTTCTTAATGGGGGGAAAGGACCAGCCCCCCTACCTCGAGATTTTTTAAAGCGAATGGTGCGAATCGTTTATACCCGTTTGTAACAACAATCATTTCGTTTGTACGTCATTTGTTTATTTGTAATAAAGAGCTCTTAATGGGTTGCTGTGAAAATGACCCCCTCCCCGCCCTCGCACACACGCACCTCGAGATTTTTCAAAAATGAACGGTGCCGATCATTTATACTTTGTTTGTATTCATTTGTATCAACAATCATTTAGTTTGCACATCTTTCGAATATTTGTAATGAAGGGGTGGGGTGGCTATGAGAACGACCAGCAGTACCATATCGAGATTTTTAATAATAATGGTGCCAATCATTTTTATCTCGTTTGCATGCGTTTGTGCCAACAATCAGTTTGTTTGCAACTCATTTGTATATTTTTAATAAAGAATTCTTGGTTTCGGGGGGTGCGGTGCTGGAGAAACAGCCATTTGTAAAATCGAAATATTTTTAAATGAATGGTGCAAATCGTTTATACGTGTGTTCACATTTGTACCAATGATCATTTTATTTGTACATCATTTGTATGTTTGATTCACTTGTGTCCCAAAATGTTACACGGAATAGTAATAATAATGTCAGGCAAAAATGCAAAAATGCCTTTTTTTTAGTCGAAATAATCAAGCGCGACGCTTCATCAGGTGATAAAAAGGAAGCACGAATGCAGTATGAAGTCTGCAATTCCCTAGTGCGTGCTTTAATATTTTGAAAATTCTGATTTCAGTTTGTGTCAGGGTTTCAGTTTTTTGCAATATTTTCTGATATTACAGTTACTGAAGCATAGCTGCTAAATATTATCTTTTTTATTTTTATTTTTTTTATTTAAATATATATACAATAGGAAAAAGTTAAAGTTTTTGTAGTTTTCTCTGATTAAATGAGGTTAAGATTTCTATTAAAACATCGCAAGCAAAAATCATAACACTTGACAGTTATACATAAGCCAGACCTAACAGCGGGGAGGGGGTGGGAAATGCATTTAAAAGTTTAAATCCATTCAAGCCTTTCCTGGTGATCTAACAGGCCTCTTAATTAGTACATAAATTGTAATTTATAATGTTTATCTACCTATAAATCAATATAATATTAATTTTAATGGTATTCTCATGTTATCTGAAATTAAAAACAAAATAATAATCATTATTCTTACTATTCATAAACATCAGTGATGGCTAGAGTTCTCGCCAGTAATTAAAATTTAGTGTTCGAAAAATATCTTCAGTGAAAGTAGAAGTTAAAGTTATATGTTCTTCATATTTCTTTTTAAATAATTAAAAGCTAATACAATAATACCTGGTTTGGAGTTTATATTTTATTTTAAAAAGAAAAATAATAGTTTATGGTGATTTGAATTATTATATTTAAATAAGTCCCCTTTTCACAATTATACGTACGCTTTAATTGTATATAAATACATTTTTTCCATACGTTTTCTTCTTTTCAATAATTGCATAAAAGTTCAGATTAACGTGACATGTAATTCTATACAGAAACTCACATAAATAATGCAGAAAGGAGCATCATTATATTTTCCAATTGATAAACAACTTGTCTGGATTCATCTTGCTAAGCTTTCCTCGTAAAATATTTCGATTTGAAAAGCACTTCAGAAAACAGAAACATCGAACAGGTTAACGGCTTGAACAAGAGGTCAGTCATGAGAGGAAGAAAATGCACAAATACAGAATTTTGAGCTCTAATTTTTATCTTCAGTTATTATGGGGGAAAAAAGAATTTGAAAACGTTATATCGAAGAGCAAAGATTTGAAACAGATGCTGTAATGAAAATAATAATAATAATAATAATAATAATGTGATTATAAGACAATTTTCAGTTTTAGATTTGTAAGGCCAAAATAATAAATAACGATAAAATATTCTGAAATACATAAATAGCAGTTTAGATTAAAATTTAAATATAAATAACTAGTGTTTAGATTCAGATTAGTTATTCTACATAAAGAACAATCGATTGGACATATTACGCCTGAATGAAGTGCCCTTCTCAGTGGGGAGAGGTGTCTTTCTCAGAGGTTGCATTCACGTAAATTTCAGTGAAAATCATAAAGAACTTCGAATGTGTAGAACGACGGGGGCCACTTGGATTCGAAACAAGTACCTCCTGTATATCATATTTAATAGTAGACTTGATCAACTTGCGAAGCTCTTATAAACTGTAATTTTTCCTAGAAGTAATTGTTAACAAATGTATTATTTATTTATTTATTACCTTTTTCGAGTGTTTAAACTTTTTTGAACAGACAATGAAAATTTATAGTTCTTCATTAGCACTTCATTGCATGAAAACTAAAGATAAAAGATTTGTTTCCATTATTTTACGTAAGTGGCTGGTTTCAGAATTTTGCAGAAGTATGTATTAAAATGGAAACTGAAAAGCTTCAAATATTTCTTATGTGTTTTTCATTTATTTAGTGACAGTAGAAACATCAAATACATATTGAAATGAATTTTCGTAGAAGATAAAAACTGCAGCAAAAATTCACCATTGGTAAATGAAAAAACAATTTCTTATGTCACAAAATATTACATTTTTATACAAAGCGCGGAAATTAAGAATTTATTTTAATTATGCACAATTCGCACGTGCGTAGAGCAAATTCCTATTAAAAACATCATGCATTATTTATACATTATGAAACATATCATGGTGTATACTAAGGAGAGTGAATAAGACATTAGTGGAATGAGTATTGTTTACAGTACATGCAAGTAGAAACATGCATCCTTTAAAAATAATATAAAACCATCACATAATATTGGAAACAGTAACTTTAAAAATAAGAGTGCTCCAGAGAACGATTAAGTTTCTTTTCTTCTTCTTTTTTTTTTTTTTTTTTTTAATTCTTATTTCTTTACGAAAAAGAAAAGGAAAATAAATAAATAAATAAAATATGCATAGACAATAATAAAGTTTAGATCATTTCAAATACAAGAGAAATAGTCAATGTTGGCGAAGCTACGATAAAGCTTGCTTGAGACAGATTTCGATTTATGTATAAGTATACTAATACGTTTTAATGAATATAGTTTTATTATATCATAATTATTTTACTATTAGAGTTATGTTTAGAGTGCGTGAGAAATGTTGAAT
Source organism: Salticus scenicus (assembly GCA_963930645.1). Classification (NCBI taxonomy): domain Eukaryota; kingdom Metazoa; phylum Arthropoda; class Arachnida; order Araneae; family Salticidae; genus Salticus; species Salticus scenicus. The sequence goes on from OZ005652.1 coordinate 242,054,256, forward strand.
TCAAGTAATACTTAAGCTTTTTTTTAAATAAATATTTGTTTTCCTTCTTAAAACAAATATGCAAATGAGGTACAAAAAAATGATTGTTAGTGCAAACGGATACAAACAAGACATAAATGGTTGGCACATTCATTTTTAAAAACCTCGATTTTACAAATAGTCGTTTTTCCATCCCACCCTCTACTAAAAATTCTATATCACAAATATCCAAAAAAGGTACAAAAGAAATCATTGTTTGTACACAAATGGGTAGCACAAAGGGGTAAAAAAGTTATTTTAAAAAAAATCTCGCTTTCACAAATAGCCGTTTCTCCAGCTCCCCTACCAAGAACTCGTGATTACAGATATGCAAATGAGGTACAACCGAAATAATTGTTGGTATAAACGGTACAAATGGGGTATAAACGATTGACATCATTCATTTTAAAATATCTCTATTGAGGTGCTGGTCGTTTCCCCAGCTTCCTACCAAGAACCCTTTATTACAAATATGCAAATGAGGTACAAACGGAATGATTGTTGGTACAAACGAGGTATAAACGATTGGCACCATTCATTTTTTAAAAACTCGATGGGGGGGGGGCTGGTCGTTTCACCAGCCCCCCCCCCCACCAAGAACTCTTTATTACAATTAAGCAAATGAGGTACAAACGAAATGATTGTTGGTACAAACGGGTACAAACGAGGTACAAACGATTGGCACCATTCATTTTTAAAAATCTCGATGTGGGGGGGCTGGTCGTCCCCCCCCTCACAAAGAACTCTTTATTACAATTATGCAAATGAGGTACAAACGAAATGATTGTTGGTACAAACGGGTACAAACGAGGTACAAACGATTGGCACCATTCATTTTTAAAAATCTCGATGTGGGGGGGCTGGTCGTTTCCCCAGCCCCCCCACCAAGAACTTATTATTACAATTATGCAAATGAGGTACAAACGAAATGATTGTTGGTAAAAACGGGTACAAACGAGGTACAAACGATTGGCACCATTCATTTTTGAAAATCTCGATGTGGGGGGGCTGGTCGTTTCCCCAGCCCCCCCACCAAGAACTCTTTATTACAATTATGCAAATGAGGTACAAACGAAATGATTGTTGGTACAAACGGGTACAAACGAGGTACAAACGATTGGCACCATTCATTCTTAAAAATCTCGATGTGGGGGGCTGGTCGTTTCCCCAGCCCCCCCACCAAGAACTCATTATTACAATTATGCAAATGAGGTACAAACGAAATGATTGTTGGTACAAACGGGTACAAACGAGGTACAAACGATTGGCACCATTCATTTTTAAAAATCTCGATGTTGGGGGGCTGGTCGTTTCCCCAGCCCCCCCACCAAGAACTCTTTATTACAATTATGCAAATGAGGTACAAACGAAATGATTGTTGGTACAAACGGGTACAAACGAGGTATAAACGATTGGCACCATTCATTTTTAAAAAGCTCGAGGTGGGGGGGCTGGCGAAATGGACGTATATATGTGTGTGTGTGTGTGTGTGTGAGAGAGAGAGAGAGAGAGAGAGAGATTGCTTGGGTTCATTGCTGAAATTATATATATACATATAAAGGAGGAAAAATTGCTTTTGCTGTGTGTATCATTATTATATTTTTCAAAATTTTTATTTATTTTTTAATTAAAAGAAGAAATATATTTATGTAATCTACTATTAAATTTATTTGTGCTAAAAATAATTTTGTTCTAATGATTATATTTTCCTTTTATCTAGGTTTAGTTGAAGTGTATGTTCATTTCCCACCAGAACAAATTGATTCAGGAAGTTCGAAATACTGTTCACCGCTCTTCTATTGGTCTGTTGTGTACATCTTCACACTTACAGTATCAGTTGTAGTCGTCATTATTATTCATATTATAATTGCTTGTATATGGTACTTTATGTAAATAAGACAATATCTTTAATAAAAGTTTATATTCTTATAAGAAAAATGTCCTTAATTACGGTATATAAATGTATAATTAAGAAAAACTTCCTAAATGTAAATAATATCATACTTTAGACAAGCAGGCTTTGCCTGCTTCACTTGTCACTTTATTTAGAGGATTTTTAAAAATATTAATCACTATATTTTAAATCATTTTACAAGTAAACATTAAAAAATTCCGATGAATTCGCTTAAAAGCTCGCTTCAGATCCCCGCTGCTTTCGGCAGCGTCTTTCCTGCCAGCGTTATATCGGTTCCGGGGCTCCATTGCTTGTATTTTCGCCTTAACCGGACATTCCAATTTAGGTTTTAAATGGATAATAAGTAGCGCTGCGTATCATTCAAGACTTAAATTTTTTGGGCAGACATTTCTCGGAAGATTATCCTTTTTACTCAAAAGATAGCTGCACAAGAAAAATCTCCTCAGTTGCAAAATTTTAATAAATAATAATAATAATAATAATCAAGAATTTTTAAGATATTGTGTAGGCACAGAAGGATTTTCTTTTATCAGTTGTTACTTTTTCTATTAATTATCTGCAAAAATTAACACATCAGCCCTTGGAGGATCGAACCCACGACTTTTGCGTTATTGCTCTAACCAAATGAGTTGATGGGCCACGGAAAGAACATTTGCGTTTATGTTTCTATCTCCAGTGTAATTCATTTCAGAAATTTATATAATTTAATTAACTTAAAAAAAAAATCGAATATTCGTAAATTGGTTTTTGAGGAGCTTCAGGAGAAGTCAAAACGGACCTCATGCAAAAACGTTAGCTCCACGAACAGCCGTTTGACTGCAAAGCGATGGACATGCACACACACACACACACATGTTATTAACATGTTTTTATTAACTTCTAATCTTGTTTGTTTGTGTTTTTGTGTGTTTGTCCGGTACAAATCTTGCAATTTATTTTTAACTAACTTCCCTACTAGCTAGACATTTGAAACTTTCACAGTAGCTCAGAACCCGGTGACAACACAATACTTTGAAGTCAGATTTTCGATTTTTCGAATAGTTTTCTTTTAATTAATTAAATATGAAAATAGTAAGCTCCTAATAGCGATAAAAATAGTCATTAAAATATTAGCTATAAATTAATTGTTGCCAAAAAAAAATTACGAGTTCATTTTCTTTCGACATAAAAATAAATACATTTAATTAAACTTGAGTGTTAAAAAATTCTAAAAAGTTAAATTATGCATCTGGCAAAAATTGACGTCATTATCAAAAGATTTTCAACACATTGATAAAGTGCTAATGTAGTTCATGATGGAAATATATGATGTTCTGAAATGATTAATATTTTATTTTTAAAACCATTTTTTTTTTTTTTTTTTTCCCGTAACTCTTTAACCAATCACATTAAAACATCCATCTTTGGAATATCGATAATAAGGATTTTCTCGTCAAAATTCGCCAAGGGCAAAAAGTCGCCATATTTGGCTCCAAATCTATTACCTTCCTATTGGAGTTTTTAATACGTTTTAAAGGGAAAATTAAGCTATTTTAACGCGAAAAAGAGCTGGAAATGCAGAAAATTGACCTTTTATCAACTTATTAAGCCTCTTTGAAAGAATTTATACAAAAATAAATACAATTATTTACAATTTTGTAACAATGCGCATTGATAAGGTGCTAATGTAGTTTGCTCTATAGCTATGATTCAACAGAAAATTTAAAAATATGGTTTATAAAAAGTTTTTTTTTTATTTTATAATTATTTTATTATATAGAGGGATAAAAAAAAGTGCGTAAATTTTAAGATCAGGTCAGGAATCGAAACTATGTATACTAGGTCAGGAATAGGAACTTCAGTGTTCTGTCACTAAAGTAACTCAATCGGCATCAGAGTAGCCCTATTCTATCACATGAAAATTAATCTATCTATCTATATATCTATCTATATCTACCTATCTCTCTCTCTCTCTATATATATATATATATATATATATATATATATACAAGGTGGGTGACCATAATTAAACATGGTTCTGTAGCTCTAACTAAAATGAATATTGAGTCGAAAATTTGTATATAGACATTTCAAAGGATGCGCTCTTGGAATCTGAAAAAAAAAAAAAAAAAAAAAAAAAAATCTCCTCCGAGGGTACATACACCGAAATACGAACAAGCTACGAATTTTAACACTAACTACTTTATTTATTACAAATTTTATTGTTATTTTCTACAAGTTGCAGATTGTTTATCGATGGAGATCATATTGTTCAATGTGGGCCCCATCATTAAGTTGTAAAATCTGCAGTTAATGAACAGAGTGCCCAGCAGCGGATCGCAGCTAGTCGCCAATGAGCCTATGCACATGCAACGTTATACGGGCCTTCAAGTTAGCCAAAATTACAATATTTCTTCTAAAAACCAAACTCTTTAAAGTCACAGATTAAGATGGGGGGAACGAGCCGGCCATGGAGTAGAAAATGAACGAGTAATCACTCTGTCAACTGTAAAATTTTACAACAAAAATCTTTGCAAATGTAATATTTCACATGTCTATGGCAGACGCCAGATTAAAGCTCAATAATAAAAACAATTCACACGATTAATTCGTTGATTTATACTTTCCAAGGAAGTATATTAAAAACATAGCAATTCGCGAATACTTATCGACTACCGTCGTACGCATTTTCATTTCCCCGAAAATTTTCTTACACAGGATAATATTACAAGAGTTTTTGTGGGGCCGTCTGTTACCATAAAAACATACCATACCATATTCCTAATATTATTTTTTTTCAATTTCTTAAAAGAAAAAAAAAAGATTTTTTTTTTTTTTTTAAATTAACAAATTGTCGGAGTTTATTGTTCTTTAAAAGTTAACTTTTATCAGTTGAAAACTTTGTTCAGAAAAAATGAAGACAGATGTTTAAAATCAAAGGAAGCTTTATTTTATTTTATTTTATTTTATTTTATTTATTTATTTATTTATTTTTTAATCTAATCTTAAATTAATCTCTGATATTTCATTTCGGTACTTTATCACAGAAAATAATAATAAAAAAAAAAAAATAACCTTAAAAATATTGATCATGAAAAACGACAGTTTTTTGAGTGATGCAAGCGGAGGGACAAACGGGACGATGCGAACTCATATATACGGCTAGTTTGACATCAAAGAGATTTGTAAAAGCCGACACTTAATATCTCAGCAAATATGCCATATTTTGTTCTGGTCTTTTCAAAATAATCTTTTATCTTCGGTCTTAATCTATCCTGAAAATTTCACATTTCTACATGCATCATGTTTTGAGATCTGAATCTCAATTTAAAGCCAAAATGGGAAAACGGTTGGTCTAATGGACTCGAATTCTGAAAAATATCTCTAAAACGGCTCGAAGGATTTTCATATAATTAATATGTGTTGTTAATAGGATCTTTCTGAATCTAGTAACGTTTTCGTTTTTTTCAGGAAAACTCTTGTTTTTTATATAAATCTCTTTAAATATGGAACTATATTACTCCGCCAATTACATGTGTTTCTTCGGGTGAAAACGCTGTTATGCGGTTCTTACTTGTGAGGTATGTGGGCTGGTTGACTGACCGACTTCAATGCAGCCAATGAATTATTTAGATTTTTTTTTTTAACGCAAAAGTACTTTATTACATGTTTAAAATATTTATTGTATATATACTAAGTCAAATTCACTTAAATATATTTTCTCTTCTGTTATGAAAAAAATATTTTTGATTTCAAAATTTCATATTTAGTCAAAAAAATATTTAGATAATATTTTAAATAAGGAAGTATTTTGTAATTTTAGATATTCCATTTTATCATAAAAATGAGGAATTTACAATTTTTTAAAGCGAAAAAATTTTTAATCATTCATGAACATCGATTTTATAATAGCTCAATGATTTGCGATTCATATTCATGTATCATTCCGCGCCGGGAATGGAAAAAAACAGTAAATAGAGTTTTGGCGCCATCTATCTTTTTTATTTAAAACATACACTTTCGTAAATACATATATATTTTTTTTGCTTTTAAAAAATTAAAAATCTCTTTTAAAAATACAGTTAGAGTTTATTCATTTATTTATTTTTCAGACTTTAAAATGATACATATTTGAGAATGATTGAGAATGAAAAATCAGAATCAAAACTATTACTTTACACTTAAAATGCACTTATTATTGTCTTGGCAAATTAGAATTAATTATATAACTTACAAGTATTTCACAAGTGAATAAAATCTTTGTCTTTCATGTATGTCTTTTATTAAAAAATTGTGAACTGTTATCGTCGATAGTAAGCTAATATAATCATGTAGAAAATTCTTTTGTATTCTTTCATATCACGTGAAAGCAACGAATAAATTGCGCAGTAAACATAAAACAAGTGTAGTTCTATAGAGTATTAGTCGATTTGGTGTGACAGAGAGGAATTCTACTGATTAATTTACACGCGTGATGATTTGGTAAGTATTATTACAAATATTGATACCATCTCATTAAGAAATATTGATTCTTTCGATAACTTATATAAATTCTGTCTTTCTTTTAATTACTCCTAACATTCTTTTGGTCATATTTAGAATAAAATTAGGAAAACCTTAGGATTTTGTTTTTATTATGGAGTATGCTTAGATTTTGTATATTGTAATTTCATAAAATCATCCCTCCTCCCTCCAACCAAAAGATAATTGATTAAAATAGGGCGTTTTAAAATGTTAAGAGTATAATACGAAATATTAAAGCAAGGGTGTTTTAAACTTTATGCCATGAAAAGATTTCAGTTGAATATGATCCGTCAAATTTTGACGCGTATTAACTAGTTCTTAGTTAAAAGTAAATAATCGAGATTCTCAATCTTTATTCCGTATTTTTATCTATTTCTATTGTTTAATTTCTGAATATATAAAGATTAACAATGAATGTTTTTACTTTAGAAAAAAGGTTTTTAAGTTAAATATATATTATGCTAATAATTAATTAAATTAACATTCAATATAAATATGCATATATATATAGTAGATTTTTTAACATCTCCGTTTATTTTTCTCTGCAATTTACGTATGACTTTAAGATAAATGATTACCAGTAATTTTCTGTATAAATTTGTAACAGTGTGTATTATGACTAGGTGTCGAAATATTAAGAATAACAAATGAAAAATAAGCTTATGTGTGTGTATTATTTTAATTAAAGCTTTGTAATACTCTCTTAAATATTCGAGATTTCTTATGGCTTTATTATTATGCTTCATTATAACTACGAGATCACATATAGTAATTATATAATGGGTGTAAAAAATAACCTCGCTTTTATCATAATGACTAATAATTAACCGTGATTAATAATGTTCATGATTAATAGCGACATGATGTTTATTTCATGATGAATGATGGCATAATGATTAATGATTAGGAATGACAGGTATTTTGAATTTTCTCGTAAAAGAATAAATATAGCTAACTTTAATAAGCTACATTTAGGGTATTTTTTTATTTCTTTTTAATAATGATTTTAACTTAGCATTATTTTTAAGTATAATTTTGATGACAGATTAGAAGATCAATCAATAAATATGCTTCCAGTAATAATAATAATAATTCAGAAATCACAATATGAAATTTATTTTTTTTTCTAAGTAAACTGATAAAAAATTCTGTGCAAAACAGAATTTAATTTAGCACTGCAGAATTTTTTTAGTCTATTCTTCCACATAAAAACATGTAGTAATTGTGTTTCATTCCTTAGTAACGGTTACTGTATTCATTTTTTAAACTTTTTTCGGCACAGCTTTGGTATAGAACACCTTTAAAAATTTTGTTATCATTTTAGAAGTTTATATTAAGTGTTTTTAATACTTTCTAACAATTTTTAAGATTTGAATTAAGTCTGATTTTAATTAGTCTCTGAATCTTAAATTAGTCTCTTCTGAATCTTTGAATTAGACTCTGAATTAGTCTTTGAATGTGTCTGAGTGTCCGTCTTCTCGTCTCCAGCGTCCGTAAATATTTTCAGAATTTCTTAAAAATGATACATGTTGTTCAAGTTCACTATGTAATCTTCCCTATGTAAAATGACAGTTACAGGTCCTGTACAACTGGTTGATATAGTCCAAAAGAAAAAAAAAAAAAAAAAAAAAGCTAATACATTGCGTGTTAAGAGAGACACTTTTACAAATCACATTTAAATATTTTTTTACTTCAAAATTCGTAATGAAATTGACATTTATTGTTAATATACTAAACTAATTTTTTGTATAGATAATGACATGCTTAGTCTTTAAATTTACACGACTGTACTAAAATATTCAGGTATATTAAGATCTACAATTGGAAATTGCTGGATTTGCATTTCCGTTTGTTTTAAGCATCTTTAACGCTTTCCAACTATATTTAAAAATGATTATGAATTCAATTAGTCTTTCTGCCATTCTGATTGTTCGTTGTTTGATAACGTAGGATAAACCGCATTTTAATATCTTTATTTTGCACAAGTCATAATGAAACTGACATTTATTATTCATAGGCACAAAACAATGCTTTTTATAGAATTGAATGAAAGTAATTTTTATAGAAAGTATGAATACAAAAGTATTCAGTTACATCAAGGGTTATAATTGGAAATAGCATTTTTGTTTTCATTTAGCATTTTAAACACTTTCTAACAACGTTTAAGAGTGATTGTGGTTTTAATTATTTTATCTATCTGTCTTTCTGTCCATTATCCGTATGACTGCCCGACTGTCTATCTGTCTGTATGCTTCTAGCGTCCGTACATATGTCCAGAATTTCTTCAAAATGATATATGTTATTCAAATTCACTACGCATAACACTATTGCTTTTTTTTTTTTTTTTTTTTTACCTGGATACCCAAAAGAATGCCAATGCATTGCGTTTTATAATAGACTTTTTTTATGAACATTTCTTTTTAAGGAAATTTCTACTGCAGAAATCGTAATGAAATTGAAATTTATTGTTTATGTGCTAGAGAAAATAAAATATAATATTAAATACAATATGATATGTTTAGTGTTAAGATTGACAGGAGTACACTGAAATATTCACATACATTAAGGGATACGATCGAAAATTGCTGAAATTGCGTCTGTATATGATAAGCATTTTTAACATTTACCAATCATGTTTAAATAAACACGATAATACCTAAACATTTTATTTGATTTAATTAAAAGTAGTAGGTATGTTATAGATCAGTAGTAGTAGGTATGTTATAGAGATATCGTGCAAAATGTGTCGATTCACATGAGTGTAAGACTTAGTATAGTTCTTTTATGGGGACCTAAAGAAGAATTCTTTATAATTATGGTCTATGGATTCGAATTTTTTGAAGTGCACTCTTAAGCTCTAAAGTCTATTTACAACAAATGGAATAGTTTACAAGTATGTTATCGTCGCAAGAATTATGCATATTTTCATGAGCATAGGAGTTAAAATTTTCCTACAGGGATACAAAGTAGAATTCTTTACCATTACTGACAACAGACTTAAATTACCTGAAGTTCGTTTTAGTAATATTAAGTTCTCATATATATATAACTTAAATATGTTGCATTGTTCTGCTATAGTATGAACATACGACTAAAAAAAAAATTGTGTATTCCTCATAGGAAAGCATGAAATAATTTACAGGTATTTTGCCCTTTTTGAAGGGGAAATGGGTAATTATTGGAAGTTCATTAAATTATTTAAAGGAGAATGAAACTGATATATGTTTTAGAGTTATGGTATGGCCCTCACTAGAAATTGCATTTATAGCTTTTTTATTGGCACTTACAAAAGAATGCGGGTACATTAAATCCATTGTACAATTATACGAATTTAAGGAGAAATATTTAAACACCTTATAATAATTTTTTTTCTTGTTTATTTACACATTTATTCTCTAATTTAAACTTATGTAAACGAGCGTTAATTTTTAAAGGTTTGGATAATTGTGTGGAACCACTCCAGATTTTCATAAATCGTAAGTTAATACGAGGTAGTAAAATGTGAAAGAAGGTTTTGAGTGGAAAATATTTCTCTTGGCATGTTGCCCGAGTTCGCTTCATCTTGACTTCCAAAATAACCAAATGGCAGTCGATTAATTTCTAGGCAATTGGGTACTTACACTACAATCGACACAAAGGCATAACGTCGCTGAACTTTTTCCAAATGACAATTTGACCTTATCCTAAACTCCATATTTAAGAGCTCTTCTCTTCGGGTAAAGTGAGGTTAGACCATTTTCTTTTTGATGTTCTGCACTTGTCAGATTCTTTCTGTCTTTGTCAAAGAAATCATCGCTTTTTTCAGTCAGGCATGATTTATTTTCCCACTCTATCCATGCCTCAAGTTTTCGGTCCAGTAAAAATTAATGAATAAAAAATAGCATCCATTTTCACCACAGCGGGAAAGAATGTATCAGTGCGACAAGGATGTTAAACAATAACGGTGACAAATGAGTGCTATTCGGTATTTAAAGGGTTAAATACAGAGTTTATAAAATATAGATTAGAGAGACCTTTCAAATGGATGCGTAAGATACGCCAATTTAAACTAGTATGTTGTGGCCACCACAAGACTTTCTTCTATATTTTCCTAAACAGATTCATTCAGTTCAAATAATTTACAAAACTATTATTTATTAAAATTATCTACCGTGATGAATACAGATGATTTTCATCTTACGGAAAACTAATACTAAATATCCAAAGAAAGACAGTTTAACAAACATCTTAAAAAATGCGTTTTCATAATGGTTATCTCGTATATCAAATTTCGTACAGTTAAATACCATAGAAGTTGAAATATAGTATTGCTGTCGTCGGGAAAAATTGCACTATAGCAGAGTAACTCGATAGATATGCATCCGAATTAAATAATCATATTATCTCATAATGGCTTTCTTACATATCAAGTGTTGTTTGATTATACACATTAGAACCTGAGATATAGTCTATCCTTAAACTAAGGAAATCAGTGTATAGCAGCGCTACCAGTTGAGAAATCAGAATCAAAAGTTGATTCGCAGTAACTTATGTCAAGGTGCATCTGCATATAATTTTTATGCAATTTTACGCAGTAGTTCCTGAGATATAGCCCTCCCGTAAATTGTGAAAATCGCTGCATAGCAGCGCCCCCTGTTGAGAAATTGACACCAAAAATTGATTGGCACTAATATCTGTCAAGATGCATCTACATATAAATTTATATGCATTTTTATGTAGTAGTTTTTGAGATATACCCTCCTTCATAAATTGTGGAAATCGCTGCATAACAGCACCACCTGTTGAGCTGTTAACACCAAAGGTTGATAAGCCCTAATTTATATCAAGTTGCATCTATATAAGAATTTTATATGCATTTTTGTGCAGCAGTTCCTGAGATATAGCCTTCCCTTAAATTGTGGAAATCGTTACGTAGTGGCGCCATGTGTTGAGCAGTAGAGAACAAAAGTTGATAGGCACTAATTTAGGTCAAGGTGCATGTACATATAAAATTATATGCAATTCTGTGCTGTAGTTCCGGAGATACAGTCGCCACAAAATTTTTGTCACACACAGACCGACAGACAGGCTGTTTCTAAAAATGGTCAAATCGTATTCTGGAGCCCTCAAAACGTGTAAATCCACCGAAAACTGGAAGTCAAAAATTTTTACGAATCCAATACTTTCTTCTATTGAATATAGAAAAAAGTAATAATTATAGTCGGTATAAAAAAATAGTTCAAATCAATTTTCCTCTGCCTGAATAAGCCACGAACACCATGTGTTAAAGTGCCTAAATTAGTTTTGTACTTGTGTTTATATAATTGGATTGCTTTGATACTTATGCAAATAAGATGCAGGATGTAGGGAAAGCTAAATATTTTAATTTAGTAACTAAGTTAAAATATTTAGCTTTAAAGTTGAATAATTCTTTAATTATTTTTTTAATTAAAGAATTTCCTTATAGTCACTCGTTAGGCTGCGCAAGTCATTAAAAGAAAAATAAAATAAATAAATAAAAATCTGGAGCGATTTTATTTGATTTTACGAATATTTTGTAATGGTAATTTAAATTAGAGAATAAGCCAGTAAATAAACAAAGGCGAAAATCACCGTAGCGTGCCCGAGTATTTCTTTCCTGTTTCGTATGTTTGTACGATGGATTACTATTTGCCCTCGTAAATTAAAAGACTCTAAATCCATCTTTTTTCTAAACACTTTTTTGCAGCATTTCCAGAAAACTGAAGTTAGGGCTGTTATAAATTTCACTATAACACATCAATGTATCAGATGAAAGCTTTTTAACGTCATAAAAAGGTGTATTTTTTTTTTTTTTTTTTTTTTTTTTTTTAGATCGATTCGGAAACGCTATAAAAAAATTAGGAAAAAAAGTTGATTTTTTTTTTTCCCCCAATTTATAAGGGCAGTACTGTTGCCGAATTCTGTTTTGCGTTCCTGTAAAAGAACTACTTTCCTTACATTTATATGTTCGGAAAGAAAAAAAAAAAAAAAAAAAAAAAAAAACATGATACGCTTCTTCCTCTAGAAACACATATACCATCATGGCATAACTAAACCCATCTCACACTTTCTGTAAAGTGATGGTATCGACGGATGCCACTTCTTTTAATACGCTTGATTTAGGATGGCTTCGGTGGTACAGAATGAATTGTACCATCGTTATCTACAAAAATCGAGGACATTAGAAGCAGTGATATTTGTCAATACCATCACTTTACAGAAAGTGCGAGACGAATTTAGTTATGTCATTATGTTGTACGTACTGCTGGAGGTGGATACATAAAAAATTGGTGAATCTTTAGTGCTCTGCGAGTTTTTTGCAGATTGTTCTATTATCTTTGCACGTTTTCATTAAAAAATATTACGGTTCAAAGTTAGATCACTCATTTTGATACTGTAATTTAGCTCATTATTATTATTGTTGTTGTTGTTATCTTTTACACATTACCCCTTTTTGGTCGGCGTCGCATACCATGCCCGTCGAAGAAAAAAAATTCGTCGTTGAAATTGAAATCGTCGCTACTTGCACGTCTTTTTAAATTCCGCGATTATTTTTGTATTTCTGAATATTGCTAAGAGAGCCCAATTTTACTTTCTTCACAATTTTAGCACAGTCATATTTCTCATCTTGAATTGAAATCGAAATCCTTTTGTACTTTCTGTAGTTTCACTTTCATTAGTGTTATTTTCGCATGCCAAAATACAGTCGGCAGCAAAATTATTGTAACACACATCCACATTATTCATTTTTTTTTTTTTTAAGTTTGATCGCTAATTTTTAACATCAACTTACTTTTTATAAACATGTATAGGACTAAGATCATGACTCGACAAATATTTACTTGACAAAACAGTATTAGGTGTATGAAACTGGTATTACGAATGATTGCTCAATGATTTTGCTGCCGACTGTAGTTTTTAGGATGGATTCAGAGAGTGAGTCCGAAGACTGTAAATTTAATATCTTCCAACCGGAAGATGATAGTTCTGTATTATCAAGAGATAAAATTTATATGAATGTGTTTTTTACACTCTGATGTCCAAGAAAGATTGTAAAGCTGTTTTAACGGTATGGTTGGTAAATAATTTTCCAAAACATTTTTTACGTAATTTTAATGATTATCTTTATGTAGATATATATCTTACATACCTCAAAGCAATAAAGTAAATAAATATAGCATCAGTTTTTTTTTTTTTTTTTTTTTAACATATGGGGCATTGCAGGGAATACTGATGATCAGTGGACGGGATATCTTATATTTGACCACTTCTAGATCCAGAAAAAACTGCTCATTGTCAAAAATATTTTCCATTTTCGAATTTAAGATATAACATATATTAATTTTCGGCAATAAAAAATAATGCTTTTTTTGGGGTCAGAAATTCGAAAAAAATCCGATTAAGAAGGGGTTAAATTTTATCTTGCCTCTTTTATATGATTTATGAATTTTTGCTTTTATGCTGCACTCATGTCTACATTTTCTCTCATGGCGAAGAGTCGGGCGTAATTACTTCTATCAGAAATTATTTTTGCGTGTTTTTGCACTGTATGGTGTTTGTTTGCAAAGGTTTCATTTGTTCGTTTTTGTAGAACCATAAATATCCGAGTTACTACGTTGGATATACTCAGGCATTTTGAGTCATAGTACAATTTCACATTATGCCTTTGTAACTTATACCATTAAGTGAGCAATATTTGTATGTGTATAATGTACACTGCTTTTTGTAAAAAATACAACACCATGAAGAAATCATCAGAATTAAATGAAATTTACAGCAAATGTCAATTATAGGATGTTATGCAAAATAGTAAAGTTTTAGAGCCACCGCGCATGCGTGGCGTGCGCAGTGCCCTCTGAACTGATGCTGAAAGCGTATAAATAGAGGGCTGTGGCGGGACGTTGAAAATTGTTAATGATTATTTGTTAGTGGCGAACGTTTAGTGAGACCTAAAGGTGCTATCAGACGGAAGACGATATATTCTAAAACATAAGCTATTGCCGCTCAAAAGCGACCAAACGACTTCAGTAGGGTTGTTTTTAAGCATAAAAGAAAGAACGAAATCCAGAAATGTAAACAACGGACCCAACATTTGGCTATTATTTTCCCCCCAAGGATGTTTAAAAGGGAAAATAATAGAGGGTGTTCTGTAATCGCGCTTCTCTGATTGGAGGATTTCGTTCTAAAGACTACTGTATGTGCTTTAAACAGTCGAAAATGCGTGATTGACGAACGTACGTTCGGCAATTTGTATCAAACGGCATATTTGGATCGTTTCCCGCATGAAAAACCTGTTTATGAGGCATTTTGTGCTAAAGACTATCGTATGGTTCTTCGTTTGATAGCGGCTTAAGTATGCCTCCACGACGGAAGAAGGAGAAATTCCAACAACTTACAGGGCCCTAACGGGGGAGGATTATCGGCCTTCGAGAAAGAGGATTTTCCTATCGCGCAATAGGAGCTCGTATGCAGCGGAACAGTTCCACAGTGATACGAGTTTGAAAGCAGTGGACCGACGAGCACCGAACAACTCGAAAAACTGGCAGTGGACGATTGAAGGTGACGTCAGCGCTCGACGATCGACACCTGCTCCGCATGGCGGTGAATGACCGTACAGCTTCCTCCAGGCAGTTGGCCTACTGCTACAGGTGTACTAATGTCGGCTTCGCCAATTCGTCGACGTCTGCTGCACCGTGGACTGCGTGCAAGGGCACCTTTATACAGGATCCCCCTCGCGGCAATTCATCGACGGCTGCGTCTGCAATAGGCTCATGAGCACAGAGTCTGGCAAGCTGGTTGGCAACAAGTTGTCTTTTCAGATGAATCACGCTTCAATTTGTGGGACCATGATGGCCGCGTTCGTGTTAGACGCTATGCCGGTCAACGCTGCCTTCCAGAGTACGTTATCGAACGACATAGTGGTCGAACACCCGGATTTATGGACTGGGATGCGATTTCGTATCATGGACGATTCAATTTGCTACGAATTGAGGGTGATCTCAATAGCAACAGGTACGTCCGTGAAGTGCTACAGCCCGAAGTCGTTCCCTTCCTTCAAGGCAACCCTTGAGCTCTTTTTCAGCAGGATAATGCACGGCCGCAAGTTGTCTGTATTGTCCAGATCTTCTTTGATACAGAATGTGTTCAACCGTTGCTCCGGCCTCCTGATCTCCCACCAAAGAAAATGACTTACTAAACGTTGAAAAGCGAGTGGCCCGCTACCACCTCACCAGTAACTACAGTCGGTAACAGAAGTGTCCGAACACTAGCAAAAATCCCTATGAAAAAAAAAAAAAAGTACACTTCATATGGTTTTGTTAAATAAATCCTTGTCGAATCCTGTTCTTAGTCAGTGTAAGAACGTGATTCGATAAGGATTTGTTTAACAAAACCGTATGAAGTGAACTTTTTTTACATAGGAATTTTTGCTAGTGTTCGAACACTTTTGTTACCGACTGTACGGTCTATGAACTATGGCATCCTGCTGAAGCTTCATGAAGGGCTGTATCCGAATATGTCATCCAATCGCTGTTCGATTCAATGGCAAGGCAGATAAGTGTAGTTATTGCTCCCAGAGGTCGCTACTTTACGCACTGTTTTCTCAGGGTATATTACTCAAAACTTCCTGAAAATTTAATAAATTATTCTTCCTATTACAATGCATGTGCCCAATAAATATCATTTTTATATACGCATTCCTTCTTGGTGTTGCAATTTTAATGAACAGCAGTATATATTTCACTGTTCTCGAAAACGGTAACTCGGACAGTCACGTGATTTAACACAAAAGTGCCCTCCGTAGGGTCATTGTGCATATCGAAGTCAGATTTTCGAATTTTTGATTAGTTTACTTTTGATTAATAAAAATATGAAAACAAAACTTCCCATTTCTATAATGACGCAGAATGGAGAATCTTAGAAGAGATTTGATTGGTTTATTTGATTCTCATTGATTTGAGTGTATTTTACATTAAACTACAGCTACTTTATGAGGAGTTAAAAGAGATTTGATTGGTTTATTTGATTTTCATTGATTTGAGCGTATTTTACGTTGAACTAGAACTACGTTATGCGGAATTACGAGAGATTCGATAGGTTTATTTGATTTTCATTGATTTGTGTGTACTTTACGTTGAAATAGAGCTACATTATGAGAGTTAAGAGAGATTTGATTGGTTTATTTGATTTTCATTGATTTGAGTATTTTACGTTGAACTAGAGCTACGTTATGAGGAATTACGAAAGATTTGATTGGTTTATTTGATTTTCATTGATTTGAGTATTTTACGTTGAACTAGAACTACACGTTTAGATATTATTTAAAAATATTTGAATTTTTAATATTATGCGACTTTTACAGAGAACAAATTACGATTGGCGCCGCAGGCTCCCGAGTGCATGTTTTTTGGTTAATATTTTCATGGGTCTCTGGCCAGCTAGCTGGTGAAGCCAGTGTTCATTAAGATAACAATAACAGTACCACGGGGAGGGAGAAAATGTACAAAAGGGAAGCGTAACGGAAACACTTTTAACTTCGCATCAACCTGTTAAACATCGAGGAAAGTGAATGCAAACACTAAATCTTGCTTCCTAATCTAACATCAATTTCCTGCTTGGGTGAAACTGTTTATTGTATTACTTATCAATTGTTTTAATTAAGACCAAAGTGTAGTTGTTCTTTTCCGCAGTTTTACTTGAGGCTAAATAAAGTATTATTTGCCCATCTAATGTTCTTCATATAACACCTGGAAACATCTGAAGAAATGCTACATGATACGCAACAATGAAACATAATTATTTCATATCATATATGGTATGATTTAAAAATGCATATCTCTGCTCAAATGCAGGTAATTTAGAATTCAGTTATGTTTAATAATCTTTTGGATGAACAGAAAATCTCAATGTTCGGTTGAAGTCGGTTGTATACTTAGCTTAATAACATTTTTAATAACTGGGTGATATTTTTTTCAGATGAAATGTACCAAAATTTTCCGTAAAGAAGAAAAGAAAATCTACTTATTATTTCCTATCCATTTCTTATCAGTTTCAGTTAATTATCTTTAAAGAAGGCTTTGAATGAAATCTTTTATACTTTCTTTAGTATATTTTGAATATTTTTTGAAAGAGAGGAATTTGTTAACATTTTCCATTAGAAGAAAAACAAAAACTTCTCATGTATATTTTCTAAACACAAAATTAAAATTTTATATAACATATGCTTCATTAAACTATTAAATTACTGGCATAATAAACAAAAAATACATAAATATAATATTTTAAATTATTTTTTTAATTTTGTCTGCTTCATTATTGCAAATACAATTTGTGTAGTACAAATCATGATATGACTTCTTTTCTCCTTCTCTCTTTCTGGGAAATTCCGGGTTCGATCACAGGTCGCGCTCATCGACCTAGCTGTTCGGCGTTTTCCGTGGTTTTCTCCGAAACTTGCGTAAAAAAGGGCTAGGACCCCTTAGAAAGACCCCCCTCCCACATAGGGCATTCCACCTATAGGCCTAGGACCCTAGCGCAGTCAATCGCCCTTAAAACCCTACAACCAACCAACTTTCTCTCTTTCACTGTTCATAATATGCATTTGATGATAGCGATACATAAATCAGTTTCGTGTATTCTTTCAGATTTTGCTTTTTTTAAATTCATAACATGTAGGTGACATGGAAATTTAGTAATGCTACATTATTCGTTGTGATACAAATAACGATTTTAATATTTTTATGAAAGGTTGTTTATCGTCAATGTAGAATTAAAAGGGATCTTGTTTTAAGATTTATTACTTCATAAACAAAAATGCATTAAAAGAATTCCCAGAATTCTTAAATATTTCACCTGTTTAAATTATTTTTTGAAAGGTTTTTCTGTGTACTAAAATTTGATATAATAATAGTTAAAAAGAAAAGAAAAGAACACTGCACACAATTTTTTATAGTAAAGAAATTGTTATGCTGTGAATTTTAAAATATTTACTGTTTGAAAAATGAGAAAGAGTATTACAGTGTAAATTAGAATATTCTCATTAAAATTGTAGCATTTTTATGTCAGAAATTTTTAACCTTAAAAAACTAAATTTAAACTAATGCTACTCTGTAACTAATCATTCGACTCACAGGCTACGAATTAAAAACAAGTATATTTTTATATTTCCATTATTTATTTTTAAAAAGGTAGAATATTGTAAGAGAAGTATTAAATATTTCAATTTAAAACTCATTTTATTGTTTATGAAGATACTGTGGGTGAGTTGTTGTGAGCTCAGTGGGAACGCACAGCTTGCGAACCGTTTAAATTTTTCGATGCTGGTGTTTTATTTATTTATTTATTTTTATATAGGAAAAATTCAAAATGATTTACAGGAAAAAAGAAAAAAAAAATACTGATTAAAAAATAGAAAAAAACAGTTTGGTAGCTATGAAAACATCTCGAATTTACAGAACCGGAAGAGATGGTAGTCTATTAGATGTCTGTTTAGTTATCTAAGGTTAAAAATGATGAATTATTTATGAGAAGAAAATTTCAATATTTAAATTTAATAATTAAAATAAATAAAGGAATATAACAATCTATCAATACTGACTAAAAAATGAAAATACAGAAAACTCCATTTATTTATTTATGATCATTTTGATTAATGTAAACTTAAATTACTGTTTTGTTTTATGATAAAGCTAAATCTTAATTAGATTTATTGGTACCTTTTTTACATAATGAAAATTACAAAATACTTAAAGCAACTACTTAATAAATAAACTATATCAAATATGCGCGTTTTTATTCTGAGATAAAGTGATTCAATAAGTAAATAAATAAATAAATGGAATGAAATGAAATAAAAAAAAATCTGGAGTGCCTCCACTCGACTTTCCGAACATTGAGTAATTAACGGTTTTGTAGATAGAAAATTATAATAGGGTGTTTGGGTATTTTTCTTTATACAGTACACGATGTTTAATTTAACGCTATTTTACCAAACACGTAGATCATAATGATAAAGAATAATTCATTGTGTCCCTCTAAAAACCTACAAATGCTAGATTCACCAAAATACTTATAGTTAGTGCAACAGTGACTTATAATATTTATATAAATTTTCAGCTCCATCGGATAAGGCATTTAGACGCTATCGCACTTTAAAATTTGAGCCCATATGCCACAATTATAAGGAAATTTGCATTTTGTCCCTGTAAAAAGAACTATAAGTGCTAGATTCTCTAAAGTTCATGAAGTTCGTGCGACAGTGACATATAACATGTATATAAGTTTTCAGTTAATTTGAATAAGGAGTTTAGTCGCTGCCAGACTTTAAATAATTTAAGCCTATAGGTCTTAATGATGAACAATTTTTAATTGTGTTCCTGTAAACTCGTTAAGTGCTAGAGTCACCAATATCCATCCAGTTTGTGCGATGGCGACCTATAAGTCGTATATAAATTTTCCAATCAAACGGATAAGCATTTAGATGCTATCGCACTTTAAATGATTTCACCCCATAGGCCATAATGATACAGAATTATTTGTTGTGTCCCTGTAAAAAAACTAGATGTACTAGATTCACCAAAACCTATATAGAACGTGAAACTGTGACCTATAATATGTGTATAATTTTTTTGTTCGATTGAATAAGGCGTTTAGGCGCTATCGCACTTTTTAAAATTTGGTCCCATAGGCCGTAATGATAAAGAATTTTTCTTTGTGTCCCTGTAAAGAAAGTATAAGTGCTAGATTCACCAAACTCTATGCAGCTCATGCAACTATTACCTATAATATGTGTATGAATTATTTTCTCAGTTTAATAAGGCGTTTTGACGCTATCGCACATTTAAAATTTAGTCCCATAGGCCATAATGATAAAGAATTTTTCTTTGTATCCCTGTATAAAAACTATAAGTGCTATATTCTCCAAAATCTATACAGATTGAGTAACTGTGACCTATAATATGTGTATAAGTTTTTTGCTGAATTGAATAAAGCGTTTAGATGCTATCGCACTTTTAAGATTTTGGTCCCATAGACCATAATGATAAAGAATTTTTCTTTGTGTCCTTGTAAAAAAACTACAAGTGCCAGATTCACTAAAATCAATAGGGTTCGTGCTATGGTGACTTGCAACATGCGTAGCAACTTACAGCTCATTCGAACGAAGCGTTTAAACGCTAGCGTGTTCACATACACACACATACATACACACACACATACATACATAAACACATACATACATACATCATCGTAAAAATAGTGAAAACGGACTCGGGGGACCTCGAAACGTATAGAAACACCAAAATCTCGAATTCGGATTTTTGACATGAATACAATACTTTCCTTACATACGTAAGTTTGTAAAGTAATAAAAACTAGTATGTTGTGGCCACAACATGACTTTCTTCTATATTTTCTTATACAAATTCACTCAGTAAAAAAAAAAAAAATATATATATATTATTAAAAAAAAATTATCTTCCATGATAATGCAGACGATTTCCATATTAGTGAAGTAGTATAACACTAAATATCCAAAAGAAAAAAAGTCAATTTTATTCTCAATATTACATTTAAGAAAAAAAAAATGTTGTTGTTAAAAATGAAAAAAATCGATAACTTTATTTTAAATTATCGCAGATCAATGGTTCAATCATTCGTTTTAAAGGTATTGGCGAGTTTTTTTGAAAGATACCCATCATGCAAATTTAATCCCCTCGAGGGGGGATTTCCCCCCAGGGTGGTAGGCGGGGCTCCTACATGCACAATTTTTTTTTCGCAGTTGACTATCTCTATTACAAATAATTCTTTTAAATTTTATAATGATTATTAAAAAATAATTCTCTTTATGCACATTTACACAAAATTTTTTCCTATACCACCATGTTAAAAATTTAGAAAAAGCGGGATGGCAACGCAAGCTGTTGGACAATGTTTACCAAAAGTTGATAGGTACTAATTTATGTCAATGTGTAACTACATACTAATTTGTATGAAATTCTGTGCAGTACTATCTTGAGATACAGTTGCCACAAACTTTTGTCACACACACACAGACAGACGGACAGACGGACATTTTCTAAAAATGGTGAAATCGTGTTCTACAGCTCTTGAAACGTGTAAATCCATCAAAAACCCGAGGTCGAAAATTTTTACGAATACAATACTTTCTTCTATTGAATATAGAAGAAAGTAATAAATGACCGTACACTGTAAAATAAAAAAAAAAAAAAAAAAAAAAAAAAGGATAGATTTACAGCAGAATGTGCTGGCAATATGGATGCAGGAAAAAAAAGTTAGAAAGAAGAAATTTACAGCAGAAAGAACCGTAAAAGTGTCTCTCTTTACGGATGTTTCCGCTGTGAATTGCCTCATTTAACAGCAGAATGTGCTGGAAATATGGGTGGCAGTACATTTTGCTGTAAAAGCTTCCGTTTTTATTCTATATATATATTTATTTATTTTAGAGTGTATAATCTACGCAGAGTTAGCCTATGCTTTAACGAAAGATTCAATTTGGTAAACAAACAAGTAACATTAAAATGAAAATAATTTGCAATTTTCATCTGTCATTTAAAAAGTATTGACGTAAAAATATTTCTGGACCAGGGCGGGCCAATCTGCGGCCGCCGCGTAATGTTCTGCGGACCGCGACAAAATTCAGGAAGTTTCTAATTTGACATCTTCTGTTAAAACACTTAAATTTAATAAATTGATTCTGACTTTTTTTTTACTTTCTCTTACCCATAGGGTCGAGAAAGTATTGTTCTATGGTCAAATTTTTGAACGTGAGTTTTTGTTATACTTACATGTTCTGAGGTCCCCTGAATACGAAAGTCATGTTTTTAGCGAATGGTCTGTGTGTCTGTCTGTGTGTCTGTGTGTCTGTTATCAGCATATCTCAAGAACAAATAGTATCAGAAATTCTAAACTTAGTATTCTAAATGTGTATCATATAGGTATGCTACAGTAAGCTTTTCGTTGAGATGAAGCAAATGGTTCCTGTACAGGGACACTCAAAAGTATTCAAATACATTACGTCTATGTGGGAAATTGCAGGTATAAGTAGAGTTTAACACCTATAAAATGCACTAAACAAAATGAAACGAACATATAATTTTTTTGTAATAGAGATAGTCAACTAGGAAAAAAAAATTGTATGTCGGAGCCTCGCCTCCCCTCTGGGGGGGGGGGGAGAAGTCCCCCCTCGAGGGGAGAAAATTTTCATGATGGGTATCTTTCAAAAGAGCTCGCCAATACCTTTAAAACGAATGGTTAAACCATCGATCTGCGATAATTTAAAATAAAGTTATAAATTTTTTTCATTTTTAACAATATATATATATATATGTAATATTGAGAATAAATTCAACTTTTTTTTCTATATTTAGTGTTATACTACTTCTCTAATATGGAAATAGTCTGCATTATCAAAAAAGATATTTTTTTTTAATAATAATTTTAATAAATAATTTTTAAAAAACAGAATTATTTGTTAATAACCGAATTAAATTCTATATAAATGTAGGTGATTAATGAAACGGGGGGTTGAGGGGGGCGGTAGTTCCCCTCACACAGAACTAGTTATCATATAAAACTCTTCCGAAGCCTAATTTGAATTGTTTAACACAGGTTTACATAACAGTACTCGTTATCTTATCTCTTAATCTGCAACGTGTAATTATAGTATTAAATTTCAGGGTAAGTCGTGTGAGTAACACACCAGATTATTTTTTATTATAAATAACATTAAAAAATGTATCACAATTTTCGAAACGTCAATTTGGCTTACACGTTGAGACTAAAAATGTTTTTTTCGTTCGGATCGAGAAAAATCACTTGAGTTAAAAATCATTTATCGCCTGACGAAGGATCGTGATTTTATTTTGAACCAGAAAAAAAAAAAAAAGCGATTAGTTTTTTTACAATTTATGGTATTTTTACAAAGGGTTATTTACTTATTTGTATATTTATTTATTTTTTAACTGCAATTTTGCATAGCAAAATTCACAATACAGTTTTTGTTATGCATAGTGGGTCATGTAACACGTAAAAGTTTCCGATACCTTCTGACCAATCAACGATATTTCTTTTGACCATGTAACCTTCAATTAAACATAGTGAGTTTGATAATATTAAAATGTGTAAGAGCTAAGCTTTTTTTCAGGGAGAGTTGCGATTAAGATTGTTTATTTCTTTGCAAGACCGCATAAAGTAATTGAAATGGTTTACTGATTAAAGTGGTTAACACCATGAAGTGTATTTTCAGCTTTGTTATGCAGTTTCTCTTTCATAAAACTGCATTTCCATGAACTATAGTGATCTGTATGATTAAGAGATCAAATATAGCGCTATTAAAAAAAGATGTGATAAATTAGGAATCACACTGAGAAAAAATTCTGTAACTGACATCTAAAATTCAAATTGTGGCTCTGGAAAAAACAGTTCCATGTCATCCTTATAAATTCTAGTGCCCTTTGAAAACGAGTTCTAGAAACTCCGATTAGAATTCTAGAGCGTTTGCCTATATTCTCGAGGGCAAAATTATTTAAAATCTCTGCAAATAAATACGAATACAAGAGGCAGGTTTCAGCAACTATATTATTGGTTTATTACCCAATTCTTAGAAACTCAAGCGAGAATTTCTCGCAATACAAAAGATTCAGAATATTGTTTCGCCATCTAGAAATGTTTACACTAGAAATTCTCGATCATTTCGTCTATTCAGTTTATTGACGTGTCTTATGATCATAGCTCGGAAATCTATATTTCTAGTTAAGAGATTTAGAAAATGATCACTTATTCATTCTAGATGAAGGCGGTTTTTATTTTTATTATTATTTTTTTTTTCCCTCAGTGTATGAGTTGGCCAATAAAAGATTAATTGTGAACGCGATTTTTTCTGAAGATAAGGATAAGTCCAATAATTTTTTTTATCAAAAAGCCGTAACTCCAAACTTTAATAAAAATCGCTTTGCCTGTTTCCGAGTAAACCCAATTTCTGCCGTATGTTGCAATGTGCCGATAAAGGGTTAATAACGACACGATTTTTTCTGAAGATGAGGATATTTCCAATGGCCTTTTCTAATCAAAAAATCTCTCTAACTTCTAACTCCAAACTTTCATGAAAATTGCTACGTCCATTTTCGCGTAAATCGTATTTCTGCCATACGTCGCAATTGGCCTTTAAAAGTTTAACAGAAAACACGAAATTTTCTGAAGATGAAAGTAATTCCAATCATTTATGCAACCCCAACCTTTCATCAAAATCCCTATACCAGTTTACGAGTAGACCCAATTTTTGTCATATTTTGCAATTGACCGATAAAGGGTTAATTGAGAACGCGATTTTTTTCTGAAGAGGGGGGGGGTGTAAGATCATTCGTTTTAGCAGTCCCCGAATAAACTTAATCAGAAATTTTCATCAAAATCGCGATATCCATTTCTGAGTAAACCCAATGTCTGCTATGTGTTGCCGTTGGCCAGTGAAGGGTTAACTGTGAACGTTAATTTGTCTGAAGATGAGATCCAATCATTTTTTCTCATCAAAAAGCCCTAACTGCAAACTTTCACAAAAATCGCTTCGTCCATTTCCGTGTAAAACCAATTTCTGGCATACGTTGCAATTAGCCTTTAAAGGGTTAACAGCGACAAGGAATATTTATGACAATGGGAATAATTTCTTCGTTTAAATATCCCCAAGAGCACTTAACGCAAAACTTTCTTTAAAATCATTATATCGATTTCCGAATGAACCCAATTTATTCCATTTGAGGCCATTAGCTGATAAAGGGTTAACAGGGAACGCAAATTTCTCTGAAGAAGAGGTAAGTCTAAGTACCCCGAAAACACTTAATCCCAAACTTTCATCAAAATCGCTATATCCATTTCCTAGTAAACCCAATTTCAGCTATGTGTTGCAATTGTACGATATAGGGTTAACTGTGACCGCTAATTTGTCTGAAGGTGAGATCCAATCGTTTTTCCTCATCAAAAAACCATAGCTCCAAATTTTCATAAAAAGCGCTTTGCATATTTCCGAGTAAACACAATTTCTGCCGTATGTTGCAATGTGCCGATAAAGAGTTAACAGCGAACGCAATTTTTCCTGAAGATGAGGATATTTCCAATAGCCTTTTCTCAACAAAAAATCCCTAACTCTAAACTTTCATTAAAGTCGCTATATCCATTTCCGTGTAAACCGTATTTCTGCCATACGTCGCCATTGGCCTTTAAAGGTTTAACAGCGAACATGAAATTTTCTGAAGATGAAAATAATTCCAATCATGCAAACCCAAAGTTTTATCAAAATCCCTATACTCATTTATGAGTAGACCCAATTTCTATCATATGTTGCAATTGGTCGATAAAGGGTTAATTGAGAACGCGATTTTTTCTGAAGATGAGGGTACATCCAATCGTTTTAACATTCCCCGAAGAAACTTATTCTGAAACATTCATCAAAATCGCTATATCCATTTCCGTATAAACCCAATTTCTGCCATGTGTTGCAGTTTGCTGGTAAAGGGTTAACTGTGAGCGCTAATTTATCTGAAGATGAGATCCAATCGTTTTTCCTCATCAAAAAGCTCTAACTCCAAACTTTCATAAAAATCGCTTTATCCATTTCCGTGTAATACCAATTTCTGACAGACGTTGCAATTGGCCTTTACAGGGTTAACAGCGACAACGAATTTTTATGACGATGGGGATATTTCTATTCGTTTAAGCTTCCCCAAAAGCACTTAATGCAAAACTTTCATCAAAACCCTTATATCAATTTCCAAATAAGACCAATTTATTTCATTTGTTACCATTGCCCGATAAGGGGTGAACAGCGAACGCAAATTTTTCTGAAGATGGTGGTAAGTCTAATATCCCGAAAACACTTAACCCCAAACTTTCATCAAAATCCCTATAACCATTTCCAAGTAAACATAATTTCTGCCATATGTTGCCATTGACCAATAATGGGTTAACAGAGAACGCAATTTTTTCTTAAGATGAGGATAAGTCCAAGCATCCCGAAAAACACGTAACTCCAAACTTTTTTGAAAGTCGCTATATCCATTTTTGAGTAAACCCAATTTCTGCGATATGACACAATGGGCCAATAAAGGGTTAACAGCGAACACGAATTTTTCAGAAGATGAGAACATGTCTAATTGTTTTTAAACACTAAAAAATTCCTAATCCAAAATTTGCATAAAAATCGTAAAAGCCGTTTCCAAGATCCCGAAAACAAATATGTAAAGCAAATCATGTGGTTTACTTGTTTAATATAAGAGGAGGAGGAATTCGTCGACTAGAACCTGCTTATGATTTAACGAATTACATTCTACATGCAAATATGTCGACAACTTTCACAAGAATGTCATTCATTGTTTTAAATAATTTTGCTGTCTTTAAATTTTACCTTATATTACTTTATTTTTACAAAAATTTCTCATTTTGAATTCAAATAACACTTGTTATAGGCATAAATAAATTCTCACTCACACACATGCACACTGCACTCATTCTCACATACGCGCGCACACACACACATAGACATACACACACTTCAATAAAACAGAGACGCGTTGGTTTTTAGCCTTGATACATAGGGGGAAAAAAAGGCATGATAACAGAAATCTAATTTCAATATAAAACTTCTGAAAATGCGGTAATAAAACATCAGTTTTGAATCACGGTAACCCCCTCCCCTACACACACACACAGAGAAGTTATCAGACCCTTCTGAGTTAGCCTTTTTGGATAGAATATTTTTTATAGTACGAAATTTCCACATTAATATGCTTATTGAAATTATATTCCTTTAGATTTATTTTGAGATTTCTAGATAAATGAAACGCATTGAATAATAGAAAGCTATAATAAATTTGTTGAATCTGACCTAAAAGAAAAAAAATTAAACTTAGAGATAACCCCCAAAAGAAAAACGTTAAATATCTCAGGAACTATTGTTTGGATCTTCGTGGAAATTTTGTATCTAGGCTGTCAAATTAGTGGGTTAACAATCGAATTTTTAAAGTTGGACCCATTTTTAATATATAGACGATCCTCTTTGTCATTTTTTCCTACATACAATAAAAGTAGTCATAAATTCCTGACAATTGGTGCATACTGCATGTTTCTGCGATAGTTAGGTAATGAGATACGTAAGGTTTTTTTTTTTTTTTTTTTTTCTTGACCGACTGTACATGGTTTATAAATTTACAAGACTATTGAAAAAGAATTCATATAGTAAATTTAAAGATCGGTGCTGGCATTTTTGAAACACCATTTTCCGAGATCTAAAATGACCTACTTATAAATTTTGAGTCCCACTTTTTCACCAAATCTTGGCAAACTTATCTGTTCACCGGGAACTAACAATTATATAAAAATGTTCATTTAAAACATAGTTAATAGGGAGAGTTTGAAAAAAATCTGTAAAGCTATTTTTTAATAAACCAACATGCAAGACCTAAAATTGACCTATTTATATAGGACGCCTACAAAATTTGCTGGAGTAACAAACTAATACATACGGAACGACATCTAAAAAACAGATTGTATAACAATTTTAAGGCAAATCATTAGGACCGTTTTTGCTATACGGATTAACGGCCCAACTTATCTGTATATATATATAAATTACGTGTCACGATGTTTGTCCGGGGTAAACTCCTAAACTAAGGAACCGATTTTAATGAAATTTTGCACACTGTGTGCAATTTGGTCCAACTTGAGAGATAGGATAGTTTTTATCTCAATTTATTGTCACAATATTGTTTTATTGCAATTATTTGTTAATTATAGACCTTTATTAAAGTTGCTCCAAAATATCTGTGAGTTCCATTAATTTAATTGTTGCCAAAAAAAAAAAAAAATACGAGTTCATTTTCTTTCGACATAAAAATAAATACATTTAATCAAACGTGAACGTTAAAAAATTATAAAAAATTAAATTATGCATCTCACGACAATTGACGTCATAATCAATTTAAAGATTTTATACACATTGATAAAGTGCTAATGTAGTTCTATCATAGATATAGTAATATATATAGATCTCTCATACCCATGTTATCGTACAAAGATTTTTGATGCCGAAAAAAAAAAAATAAAAATAAAGCTTTGGAAACAGCCATTAAGTGGTATTGAAAAAAAAAAGAAAAGAAAAGAAAAGAAAGAAAGAAATATGAATTTGAAACTGTATCTGGAGTCTTCCCTTCCCCTTTAGCAAATAAATTATTCATAAATTTTATTTGCTAAAATATTAGTATGTATTTCCGTGTGTATTCACTCGGGGAAAGACGGCCATATTTTGGTAAAAACGTCGTCTTTTCCCAAATGAAAAGGAATAACTTTTTTCTTCCCAATGATCACTCTATTCTATATATGCTATACTATATCTATGAGTTCTATACGCAAGCGAAGTGTGACTCACTGACCGTCTGTGCAGCCAAGAAAAAGATTTCCTATGTTAATTGCCCACTGGATATTTTGTAAGAAATTATTAAAAATCGAGGAAATTTATTTCCCGATTTTAATCCTTATATTTGGGTATAGATATGTATTAGTTATCGCGGGTGTTAGATTGAATTATTTTGCTGTCAAATTGACAAAATTTTAATTTTAAATTTCAAAACTCTGTCGCCCTTGGCTTTTATTATTATTATTATTATTATTTGGCGATCAAAAGCGTAACACGAAAATATACATGCCAGATGTATGCATTGTACGAAATGTAATATATATTATTCATTGTACGTATGTATGACATGTAATATGTATTGTACGAAATATTGTTTCATATTATTCATTACTCTTTTAATATAAGTTGTTAAAATAACCATGATTTTTGAAAGGAATTAAATATTTTCGCCAGATAATTTGGCGATATTCTTTTTTTTTTTCGCCAAGGATGACAGAAATGAAATCTATTCCGCTGCAAAATATTAGTATCTTACAGATATTTTATTTAGACATTTGAAAACAAATTTGACTTCAAACTATGATAGAATATTTATCATTTTCCTTTTAATTAGTATATTAATAGTATATTAAAATTTAAAAGCATGGTATATAAAAAGTTTTTTTTTTTTTTTTTTTTTTTTTTTAAATCTTATAATTATTCTTATCTTAATCCTCAATGTTTCTCATCTTTATTAACTTGAATTTACTATTAAAATTTTAACATACTCAAAAACTTCTCATCACTTTGTTAAAATACACTAAACTTTTCCAAAATCTTTTTCTATTTAAAATGATACATGTATTTACTTTAAATGTCCAATATTTCATAAGATTTCCAATTTTAAAGTTTTAAAATATTTATCAAATTTACTTATTTTTCTGGTTTAGCCTTATTGTTTTCCTTTTTATAACTACAGCTGTTGCCCTCTTTAAAATATTTAAAATGATGAGGTCATTTTATAGTAAAATTATCCATTATAGCATATATTATATTTCACTCCTCCATAAAAATTGATTTTAAAATCGTCTGTTTCTTTTATACTTTTATTTTAATAGAATTTTAATAGAATTTAATTTATATATTAGTCATTTTAGCAATTTTATCCAAAGTAGCATTAGAAATAATATATATCACTTCTCCATTAAAATTTATAGGACCCTACAATAAAATTAATTTGTGCTTAATATCAACACTACGAAAATTTTTATCAATCGCTTCCAAATTTTGACCTAAGTTTCAAATCTCAACCCTGTGGGTTTTTACATCGGCTACAACGTTTTCGTCTTTGTTCGTAAATAATAATTTGACTGTACTAAATAGTTTACAGCCGTATAATTCAACGTATAATTTAGTCACAGCAACGCGTGGCCGGGTCTGCTAGTAGCTTTTAAATTTTCAATCAAAAGTTAGCAGCCTCATTTGTACATGTGACTTGTCTTCGTTTTGGATATATGACAGTCAAAAGATCCTTCCCCCCCACCCCATCCCCACCCCTTACACGTGTATACACATACGCACTGACCAATTGACAAAAACCACTTTTTTGGACTCGGGATATCTTAAAACATGTAAATAAGGTGAAAACTTAACAATGAAAATTTTTACCGAACACAATACTCTTATTATTTACGATAGTCGGGTAATGGAAATAAAAATAGTCTTTTCTTACAAGAAAGCCTTTTTTTATTTCTTTTCGAAAATGCTTTAGTAAATAAGATAAATCCGGAAATAATTCAGCGAACCATTTGTGGCAAAACATGCTTAACAATTGTAACTGCAATAAAAAAGAAAAGAAGAAATGAAAGGGAAAAAAAAAAAAAAAAAAGCGCGTTTAAAGACTATTATGAAGAGGAGCTATTTCAGTAGCAGAAGTGGTTTTATTTTATTAACACAATGTTCAAACCACTTGCAGTTATTAATAAAGTCACATTAAAATGATAAATGGATTTCCTTCCAACTCCATTCAAATGCCTTCTAAGTGTAGTCAGGCATAATCAATTATGGGAGCCCTGTGGCGTTTAGTAAACGAATTGAAAAAATAGTTACATTACATAAATAATTCTAAAATTCTATAAGAAGCAGGGAAATTTACATAAATGACTTGGATGATACTGCTCACTTTTAAACAATTTCCAACAAAGTTGTTTTCGGGAAATCGTTCACGAATTTTTAAATAACGAATTAGAGAGATTCGTAGAAAACTAAACAAATATATATATATAGATTTTCTAAAGGTAACGGAAATGTTATAGAAAGAGAAAAATATTAAAGAAATTGTGTGTTAGAAGTTGAAAGAAAGCATTCACGAGTTACAGATTTTCTTGGATGCATAAACGAAAATTTTAAGATGATTTTCGCTGATGACATTCTAATATCTGCAGATTAAGTTATTATGTATTTTAAATTATATATATATATATATAATATTTCTAATATGACAAGATTTGTTTTTTCTTTTTTTTATCGCAAGGAAAAAAAAAAAAAACTTTTATAAAATTTCTCTTCTGCATTTACAATTAAAACAATAATTTTAATATTAAATTTTTAAGATCGTGAAAACATATCACTTATATTTTAAAAGAACAATTTGAAAGAAGTCTTTTGAAAGTTATCTAATACTTGTGTAGCCAGAAAGTAGGAATTCAGCGAAAATTGGTATCAAAATTATATAGGGGGTATTATTTTATTCTTCAATTTTGCGAGTTCTTTTGAGAAAGAAAAAAAAAAAAAATGTGTAAAAATACAGAAGAAGAAAAAAAGTAAAATGTTTAATATCATCGTTTATCTTTTTTTTTTTTTTTTTGTATGTGTGTGTGTGTGTGTTTGAAATTTAAGTGGAAATCGAGAGTCATTTTTCGTTCTTTTACAAGAATGATTTTTATTTATTTATTTATTTTATTTTTATTTTTTTAAGCTATTATTTAAAATTATTTAAAATTATTTACGATTTTTTTTTTATGCATACATTTTCTAAATCTTTGATTATTTTCAATAGATTTGGATTTTAAAAAGCACTCCGAACTCATAATCAAACTTTTCTGGTCCCTTCTTTCACATTTTAAACAGGTTCAATTGAACCCCTTAGCTACCAAATGATGTAAAGTCCAAAATTTACGAAATTGAGTTAGAGGTATAATATTGTTCCTCGAGGGGTCCTCTATTCATTTGCCAAGTGGTGTGAGGCCCAGTTTATATTTATGCTACTCAGAGCAGCACATTGTTTGTCAACTGAACTGCTGTGCAATTTGGGAACAAGTGCTGTAAGTCCGAACACGCGGTAAACAAACATAACCTCAAAAACCAGTTTATTGCTATTAATTAAATTTTACCAAACTAAACCTACTATTCAATTTCTCTTAAACTTTTGTTGTAACAATAAAAACTATTAAACCTTTACTGATGAAGTTTATTTCCCTGATCTGCAATTGAATCTTTTTCAAAACAAATAAAGTAAATAAATATTGTTAAAATGTAACTTCATGTTTGAAATATTATTATTTATTTCAAATCATCATTTAAATTTATGAAATTTATTCACATACAGTGTTTTGCTGGACAATTTTTTGAAAGAAAAATGAAACAAACATTTTATATGTTTTTCAATTTGTTACCAACAATTTTTTATATTTGCTTTTTATACATGAATTTGCTCATGTATTTTTGTGCAAACTGTGATAATTTTAATTCAATTGCATTTATTTAGAATTAATTCTGAGCCTGAACACAAAAGTTCCTTTTTCTCAAAATGGTGCTTTTGGACTTACACCACTTGGCAGATAAAGGGCTCGATTGTACTTCACTTCGTCTCTCTTTTCTTTTTCCATCCGAATGAGAAGAGCGAGAGCGCGATCACTAGATGGCTCTGTTTTTCAAGATCAGTGCTCATTCCGAAACCCCGCGTTCTTGAATTCAGTGAAAGAGTGTTCAGCAATCCAGTTTCTTGAAAGCCGGCCTGCTGACAGGAGAATTTATTTAATAGTGCGGATTAGTGCTCGATCTTAATGAATTGCCAAGGTAAGGCGTTTGGGTTTTCTTTCTTTTTCTTTTTTACTCACTTTTCTACCTCGTATTTTATTTCCTTGTAATGTAAAAAATAAGGTATGGATTAGGTAATAAGATTTTTACACTTCATTTACCTGTTATTTTGTAATATTAATTGAATTTATGAGTGTGGGGAAAGAAAAATTAAGTATTTCCACATTATAAGAAAATTTTGAAGTTGCAAATTTTGTTTTATGGTTTAATAAAATTTTCACTTTCTTCTAATTCAATAGAAGAAAGTATTGGTTTCGTAAAAATTTTCGACCTCGGGTTTTTGATGGATTTACACGTTTTGAGAGCTGTAGAACACGATTTGACCATTTTTAGAAAATATCTGTCTGTGAGTGTGTGACAAAATTTTGTGGCAACTGTATCTCAGGTACTACTGCACAGAATTTCATACAAATTGGTGTGTAGTTACACATTGACATAAATTAGTGCCTATCAACTTCTGGTAAAAATTGTCCAAAAGCTTGCGTTGTCATCCCACTTTTTCTAAATTTTTAACATAGTGGTACAGGTAAAATTTTGTATAAATGTGCATAAAGAGAATTATTTTTTTATAATCATTATGAAATTTAAAACAATTATTTGTAATAGAGACAGCCAACTGAAAAAAAAAAAATGTCTATGTAGGAGCCTTGCCTCCCCAGGGGGAGAGGGGACTCGAGGGGGGTAAATTTTCATGATGGGTATCTTTCAAAAGAGCTCGCCAATACCTTTAAAATTTAGTGTTATATTACTTCGATAATATGGAAATCGTCTGCATTATCATGGAAGATAATTTTTTAATTAATAATTTTAATAAGATATTTTTACCGAGTGAATTTGTATAGGAAAATATAGAAGAAAGTTATGTGGTGGCCACAACATACTAGTTTCAAAACGTGTTTTTTACTTGTGAGTATGAAGTTAATTAATACTGGAGAGAGAGAGAGAGAGAGAGAGAAAGAAGTTTTTTTTTTTTTTCCTTTTTAATCGATAATGTAGTCCATTTATGAATGAGCTGTTTATTTATTTCTTACATAATATCTAGATAAGAATATATATATGCATAATATAGTGCAATATGACATAATGTAACACATCAGAGAAAAGTAAAAAAAGAAAAAGAAAAAAAAAAGAAAAAAGAAAAAAGAAAGGGAGAAAGACAAAAAGAAAAAAAATATATATGCTTGTCTCTAAATTTATTTAGAAGTTTTATTTCAGTCTTCATATTCCCCCCCCCTCCCCTTTTCCTTATTGAAAAATGTGAGTCATTCATTAAAGTTTCTTTAAATTTAATGCGAATGGAATTTTCTTTGAACTTCTACAAATTTTATTAATACATTACATTTTATATATAACCAAATATATTTGTTTTTACATATTAAATGAATGTAAAGATTAGTTTTAAAATGTTTCTGTTGTTATTTAATTTTTATTATTAAATTAAATTTTGCTTATATAAAGCAATTTTGACAGACATAATAGTTACTCCAACAATCAAAATTTTATTTTTGAAATACTAGATATTTTTCTGATGAATGGCGGATTTTGTTGCACTGGATTTTACTAATTAAGGAATTCTGTGTACTTAAACGTACGGAAGAATAAATTATGACAAACTAGGTTTTTTTTTTTTTTTTTTTTTTTTGTGAATTGTGTTTAATAAACTTATAAACTTTGAAAAATTTCAAAAATTGAATTTCACCAAATTTTATTTATTTATTTTTTTCGTTGTTGTTGTTGTTGTTACATATTTCTTTTTAGTTATATTTAAAAGAAAAATTCTAGTTTGATAATTTATGATAAAAAAAAATTAAAAATCAATATTTTTTTTTTCTTTGTCGTTTAAGTGTAACCGACAAAGAAAAAAAAAATATTGATTTTTAATTTTAATTACTATAAAATTAGTTAGTCTAAATTCTGATGATATTGTAAGATTAAACGAAAACTTAATTATAAAGCAAATAAAACATAAACTGAAAGTAAAATTATATAGTACAGCATCAGCAAAGGAAATTTTAAGAATTTCTCTTCAGTAATAGTATTGAAAAATAATAATAATAATAATAATAAAGTAAGATAAAATAAAGTATTTCAGAACGTTCTCTTTGGAAAACTTACTGTAGTTACAAGAAAATGTTACCCAAGAGTAAATTTAAAATACTATTTCATTTTTTAGATTAACGAACAAATTTTAAAAACATCCATATTTACCGTGCTCTACAATACATACATACATACATACATACATATATATATATATATATATATATATATATATATATATATATATATATATATATATATATATATATTAAGGTGACTCTTAAATGGGGAAATTTTCCCCCATCATTATCATTATCATTATTATTATTTTTTTTCTTTCCTTTTTTTGAAATCCTATGCTCAAACCCTCTAATTTTTTTTTATTTGGCCCTTAACACTTTTTAGTAAAATATCACCTCTCTGGGATAATGTTAACACGTGCCGAACTGATGAGAAAATCCTAATATCTATATCAAATAGAAAAAAGAGGGTATGCGTATCGTTTTTCAAAAAGAAAAATAAAAGGAAAAGGAAAATAAAAATTCTCTTACAAATAAAGGGCACTGTAATATATGTATTCAAAATATATTATGAAGAAAAATCCATTTAAAAATTTACTTAGTGACTTTTAAATAATCCAAATAAAGAAACGTTAAGATTTTTATTTTAGTTTATAAAGAAAAACTTACTTTTTATATAAAAAAGACGATTTATTAAAAAAAAAAAAAAAAAATCAGTCGAGTTTATGTTTTTTTTTTTTTTTTTTTGTTTTTTTTTTTAACTAAAGGTACTTTATTAAGTTTGTATTTAAAATTTGCTTAAATTTGCATTACTTCCTCATGATTGATATTGTGGTATTTTTGCCACATTAGTTTTATAGAAAAGTCTCTTGTGCTAATTTTTACTTTCTTCTATATTCAATAAAAGGAAGTATTAGATGCGTAAAAATTTTCGACTTCTAGCTTTCGACGGGTTTAGATGTTATGAGAGATCCACAACACGATTGGACCATTCTTATAAAATGTCCGTCTGTCTGTGATAAACATTTTCGGCAGCTCTAGCTTAAGAACTATCTAAATTTCCGAGCAATCACCTCCACTTGATTAAATACCTTCCCTACGATTTTGGACCTTTCCCCTTCCCACTTCTATGTTAAAATATCGGAGACTTACAATCCACTACTTCAAATATTTAACGTTTCCTCTTTATTTATTTATTTATTTATTTTTTATTTTATTTTATTTTTATTTTATTTATTTATTTATTTATTTTGGGGGGGAGGGGAGAAAGGCGCTTGCTCGGAATTTTAAAGTAAAGTTCAAAATCTCATGAAACATTTTATCTTGTAAAAAATTGGTGCCTGTGAGCTTTTGGCGTATATCGTACAAGACACGGTGTTATCTCCCGTATCTCCCCCCCCCCCTCCCCTTTTTTAACAATATATTTTTTTAATATTTCAGTATAAGATAAAATAAAATATAAATGTATATGTTAGAATTATTTCTAACTCTTTATTGTGAAAGTGATTTTTTATTAGTAATAGTCAACGGGGATAAAATTTTTGCATGTTTAGGAACGGTGTATACTTTCAATATGGTTATTTTTCAAAAGAACTAATCGAACCTTTAAAACGAACGTTTAAACCATGGTCTGTGATAATTTGATACAAAGTTAGAGTTTTTTTTTTTTTTCTTTTTTTCATTTTCATTAAACAAATAAATAATAATAATAAAATTGTCATCGTTTCCGCATGTTTTTAAAAATGTAAAATGCAATGGTGATTGTTTCAGTCTAACGTAAGTGACATGAGTTTGTGTGGTAAAACATAGAAGAAAATTTTGCGATGGGAAAACGTACTATTTTTTTTTTTTTTTTTTTTTTTTTATGTCTAATCAAATTTCATAAAGCGAGATTTTATTGATTTAATGCTTTTTTAGTTTGGAATTTTCTGTAGGGTATTGTTTCTTTGAACAATTAAGCAATTTCAATGGTAAATTTTGTTTAGAAATTACTATGTTTGTTTTTATTATTTTCATTTGGCTTTTCTTCGTGTGTATTTTTCAGTAAGTGTCAGCAGTGCTCTTACTTCCGCTCTTTATATATATGTATATATATATTCAATATGTAAAGGAATTTTCTAATTTTTTCTTTTTTTTACTTTTAAATTTTTATTGGAAATTATTATTATGTTAAATGAAACAATTAAAAAATAAAAATATCCATAATATTGAAAAAAAAAATGCTCTTAAATTTAAGAGTAAAATTTACGAATAAAGAGTTCCGTCATGTAGAAATTTCTGTTTATTGTTATTTTTAATTTTCATTTCGATTTTTTTTTTTTTTTTTTTAAGTAGGGCTTTACTTTAGTTTTTCTCTATGTTTTATACATATTTGTTAAAACCAGTTGATATATTTTGGAATTAATTTATTTTATTTATTTATTTTTTTTGAGCTTAAAATTCTTAATTAAAAAAAAAAGTTCTAAGATGTTAAATGAAATAATTACAAAAGAAAAAGTTATTCATGCAAGTAAAAATTGTTATTTTTATAGTTCTTTTGTCATTGGTTTAATATATATATATATATATATATATATATATATATATATATTTACTTCTTTCATTCACTAATTGTTTTTTCAGTTTAAAATTCTTAATTTTTTTAATATAAAATTATTATAATGTTAAATGGAATAATTTTCTGACGAATTTTCCCCCTTGTATTTAAAAGTTGCTATTTTCTCACTTAGACTTTCATCTAATTTATTCATTATTATTACTATTTATTTATTTATTTTTTTTTTTTTTGAAGCAGCGCTTTGCTAGCGTTCCTACTTTCCCAAATTTTCGCTTCCCTCCCCTCCCCCCTTCTTTATGTTTATATGTACATATAATTATTATTATTTTTTTTTTCTTCTGTGATTGTATCCAACTGATGTAATTTACACAATTATTACACTTTGTTCGGAAGCTATGTATGTCAAAATTATTCTTTAACCACATTTCTTGCGACCATGGAAGCCTCTGCGCAAGTGCGGATTGAACGAGTCCAGTGTTAAAATAGGGGTGACTGAGAGAAAACAAGCGATAAGGGAACACAGAATAACTGGATGTTTGCCAAATAACTCTCTCTCGGCCAATTTTGCATCCCTCAAAAATTTTG
Source organism: Salticus scenicus (assembly GCA_963930645.1). Taxonomy (NCBI): domain Eukaryota; kingdom Metazoa; phylum Arthropoda; class Arachnida; order Araneae; family Salticidae; genus Salticus; species Salticus scenicus. The sequence continues at coordinate 242,092,388 of OZ005652.1, forward strand.
GACTCGGCCTCACTGCTAGTCGTAGGAAACGTGGTCGCACTATAGTTTAATGAGATTTTTCATAATCTATTGTTGTTTGAATTAAAATGATCGGCTGCATTACTCACTCCGCTTTCTTTTACTGTGCCTTTTAACAGGAGAAATTTCTATTAACAATACATTAATATTTACACATTTTGCTGTGCCAGATGAAAACTTTTAGATTAATAGTAATTAAATATTAGATTAAATTATAAATTATATCAGCACCAAATAATGTATTTAAATTTAGACTATTAAAAACATTTGAAATGCGCTTTCAACTTTTTCCAATAGATCGACTAATATATTTGAATTTTTTGGTGTAGCGCTGTATTTCATATCATATTCTATAAAAAGTTTCTGTGCTTAAAAATACGTGTTAATTTCATTATATATGTTTACTACAATCTAAATGCACTAACGAAGAATTCCGTCCTTAGAGCTTATGTATAGCATAGGTGCCAAATCTTCGTTATTTTCAACCGGAATTTGTACCAGAAATTTTTTATAAATGTTTTTAGTTTATTTAATCTTATTTATTCGTCGAAAATACATGTGACGGTTCCTTTAAAAAAATACTGGTGATATAACTTATTTAAAAATTAGAAGTGTTCGCAGCTATGATATGAAGATTCCTTGTATTTCCCTGTAGTGTTCGTTCTCAATAAAACGTTTTAAGTATTATCGCTATAAGGTACAGTTTAGAATACCTAATTTAGGCTTTCTTTTAACATTTGTTTTTTAAGCATACGGATAACAGACACACGCAGAGACTAACTCCTAAAAACCTGTTCCATTCCATAGGACGTGAAAGTGTGTAAATAGCAAAAACTCAGTTTCGAAAATTCAATCCAAAAACAATATTTTCTCAACGTGTATTGATAAGGGAAAACAAAAATATTAAAACTGGTCGTTTGTATTGATTGTACTGGTTAAAATAACGAATAGTTGACGTTTTGCAATTACTTTTTATTACTTTCTTTTAAGCGTTCTTGTTATATATAACGTTTAGTGCAGCACCGTTATTTAAAATCTTGAAAATATTTTGAAATTTGTACAAAAATTTTTAACCTCATATAATATTAACTATAGTGATACTTTTCGAAAAGAGATACCTATTTTTAATAAAACTATGATGAACAAAATACTATCCAAAACTTTTAACCTTTTATCGTTCTTTCACCTGAACTCTTTGTAAAACCAGGTTGAAAAATGTTTTTTACCTCCGTTTGTCTGTCTGTCTTGTGTAGTCTACCTTGTATAGTAGTATCGCCGTCTTTCTTTAATATGCTTGAATGGTTACGAAATTGAAATGTTTCTCTAAGGATCATATACAGTGTGATTCAAAATTCAACGTTCAAACTTTTAGGGGAGGTAGGGCACATAATAAGGATTAAAAACTGCACAGGAACCCATAACCAGAAACTTCATTTTAACCCTTTAAGAACTAGATTTTTTTGTTAATTTTTTTAAGAAAAACGCACAAATGGGCGTGGCTTTTATATACTGCATTTTTAACTAAGCGTTGTGTTGTACATAATATTGACATATCACCTTTCTTTATGTAAACATTATCCTATAAAAACGTTTATTTAAAAATGTTATATAGATATATGCCACGCCCATTTGTGTGTTTTACTGTTAAAAATTAACCAAAAACATCCAGTTCTTAAAGGGTTAAAATAACGTTTTCGGTCTTGGGTTCCTGTGCAATTTTTAATTCTTATATTGTGCTCTACTTTCTTTAAAAGTTTGTACGTTGAGTTTTGAATTACTCTGTATAGTGTATATTAATAAGTCTCTCATGGTATAATGTCACTTTTCTATATTATTTACTATTTGTTTTCTCTTAAGCTTTTGAAGCGCAATGTAATTTACCTTTCTTTAAATTATACTGCCACGAGAATTTACGGAGAAAATTAAAATATATGAAATAAATGACTTTTTCCAATATCTTATGAAAGAAAAATTTTGCTAAAAATATTTCAGGGTGAATTTTTGCAGTTTAGACTTAATAATTGCGTCCTCGCGGCAACGGGTTAAGGTGTTAAGCAGTTTCTCATTATCTTTCGCACTGTTATAGCTACTAACGATATCCTTGTACAAAAGTTTCTCGTTCTATTTCAAAGTTATAGGGAGACGAATAGTACCTTTAAATATAGTCGTGTTTGTTCAGTAAAAAAAAGGCAAACATTTATTCGGTTTATATCATCCCTTCCGTTTTTTGTTATTTTGACCACTGTTATTCTTAAGACAATGTTAGTATATTTTTTAAATGTATACAGAGTGTCCCTGAATTTATATGCCAAACTTTAACGTCAGGGAAAATACATATAAAGAAACATTTTTTGTATAGCAATATGAAGTAGGAAACGGAAATTTTCAACCACCCTTCCACCGCTTCAGTTTCTTTTTCTTGTCTATTTTTCTTTTGTGGCTGGTGTTAACAGTTTTCTCTCTCTCTCTCTCTCTCTCTCTCTCTCTCTCTCTCTTTCACGCTATTTTCTACGCATTTTTAATTTTTTCCTATTCTAAACTGCGGTGCATTTCATGTTTTTCCGGCTACACTTTTCATTTCCGATCCCATATTACTAAACAAAAAGTGCTTTTTATCTGTTTTATAACCCTTGAAGATTGGCTCATGAATTTAGGGACACCCTGTATATGAATCTTTAAAGTATAAAAATTAAAATAAAGAAATAAATAAGATATTAAGATATTAAGAGATAAAATTAAAAAAAGAAAATACTTTATTAAGAAGTAAAGAAAGAGTATCAAAAACTTTTTTGCTTAGCATTGCAATTTTCAGCACATCAGACGCATTTTATATTATAAAAGTATGCAATTATGTGTATGCAGATTAATAAAAAAATGTGGCATTCTGATGGAACTCAGTTTTGGAAGGCATATACTCCAGCGCACCAAAAGTTTATATGAATTAGAAAGAAAAAAAAATGTTCCGAAAGTGCTCTGGAACAATTCTGTGGGTGTTTAAGAAAGTGAAATAGTGGAATTATTAAATCTCATCGCATTCAATCAACATTTTTTCCGTGTTATCTGCGTACCAGACGATGTTAATGTGACTGAAATTGACAACTTTTTGTCTGAGCACGTGACTGGGCAGTGTTTGTATGATACGTTTTATATGATACGTGCCATTTTTTAAAACATTTTTAAACGAATTTGAAAATTGCTCTTCAGTTCGTCTGTTTGGTATGCACTTATTTCCGTACAAAATTTCACAATGCTTTAAAGTTAATATCTGTACCCCGGAGTTAAAAGAAACCATGTTCATTTTGTGAAAAGGGTTACCACCATGTCTTTAAAGTGCTATAATGAAATACATTTGTTATAAATAAAAAATGGACACCATTTAATTTTTTTTTTTTTTTTGTCTTATTTCCTTTAACCCATATCATACGAAACATTGAAAAAAAATATTTTTTTTTCTTTATAAAACCTTAAATATATGTTTCTTTAAGCCTATGTACACACAAAAAATCAAAAAACTTACCAACCTTTCATTAGCTTAATCGTTACAGGCTGTCCTAAAAATAGGACAATGGTTTAGGACAGTCGGAAATATAAGGAAAACAGACCATCTATATATATATGTATGTATATATATATATATATATATATATATATATATATATATATATATATATATATTACCAAGTTTTTATTAACTTTGATTCTTGTTTGTTTGTTTCTCCAGTACAATTCTTGCGATCGATTTTTAACTAACTTCCCGAGAAGCTAGACATTTGAAACTTTCAAGACAGCTCAGAACACGGTGAAAATACATTTTTTTAATACTTTTAATCAACTGTCTTCGTCTGTCAACTTTTAGTCAACTGTCCCTACTGCCTTTGGTAGCGTTTATATGATCAACAGAAAATTTATTTAACTAACTTCCCGACTAGCTGGACATTTGAAACTTTCAGAATAGTTCAGAACACGGTGAAAATGCATTTTTTTTTAATACTTTTAGCCAACTGTTTCGGGTTCCTGCTGCCTTCGGCGGCGTTACCAGTACAAAACTTGCAATCGGTTTTTCACTAACTTCCCGACTAGCTAGATATTTGAAACTTTCAGGATAGCTCAAAACACAGTGATAGTACATTTTTTTAAATACTTTTAATCAACTTTTTCAGGTCCCTAACGCCTTCGGAAGCGTTTATACGAGGGTTGCTATTTATATTTCTGGCCTTGGCAACAGTAAGTGTTGCTAGGCGACCGCAGACGATTTTAATCGAAAGTTTGATATTTTTAAACGTAAATTCAGCAGACGATTTACCATTATAGCTTTATTTGTGTTGTTGACAGTAAATTGAAAAGTTCTTCTCTTTCAAAAAATGGAATTGAATCGTGAAAATTTTCGTGCGATTATTTTTCATAACTTTCGACGTGGATTGTCAAGACAAGAGTGCTTCGATGAACTTAATTCTTTATACAGCGATAAAGCGCCATCCTACAGCACTGTAAAAAATTGGTATAACGAATTTAATCGTGGTCGATGTTCGATCCAGGACGAATCCCGTGCAGGTCGTCCAAAATCCGTTGTTGTGAACAGAAAAGATCGATGCTGTGCGTGAACTGATAAAGCAAGATCGTCATGTGACATACCGTGAGATTGAGGCGTCTTTGGACATTAGTATGACTAGCATCAATAAAATATTGCATGAACATTTGAGCGTAAAAAAAATTTGTTCGCGTTGGATCCCGCATAATCTGACAAACGCTCAAAAAAAGGCTCGTGTCGATTGGTGCAAGGAAATGTTGGAAAAATACGTTCAAGGTACATCAAAGGCTGTGTATAACATCTACACAGGTGACGAATCATGGATCTATGCATATCAGCCGGAAACAAAACAGCAATCAACTGTATGGGTCTTCCAAGGCGAGGCAAAACCAACAAAAGTTGTTCGAGGAAGAAGCACATCGAAACAAATGATTGCCTGTTTCTTCGGCATTAACGGTCATGTGGCAACAGTGGCGTTAGAGCAACGCAGGACGATCAATTCTGAATGGTACACGACCATTTGTTTGCCAGAAGTCATCGGATAAATTCGAAAAAAGCAGAAGAACAGGCGAATCATTCTTCATCATGACAATGCGAGCTCTCACACATCGACTCAAACAAATGCATTTCTGACTGAGCGAAAGATCGAACTGATGAGTCATCCGCCGTACAGCCCTGATTTGGCACCCAATGACTTCTTCTTATTCCCACACATCAAAAATAAATTACGTGGACAACGATTTTCGACGCCCGAAGAAGCGGTTGATGCATTCAAAACGCATGTTTTGGAGTTACCTCAATCGGACTGGAAAAAGTGCTTTGAAAATTGGTTCAAACGCATGCAAAAGTGTATTGATCATCATGGAGAATATTTTGAAAAACAATAAAACCAATTTCGATCCTACATATTTGTTTTTTCATTATTAGGCCAGAAATATAAATAGCAACCCTCGTATGATTCAACAGAAAATTTATTTAACTAACTTCCCGACTAGCTAGACATTTGAAACTTTCAGAATAGCTCAGAACACGGTGAAAATACATTTTTTAAATATTTTTAACCAGCTGCTTCAGGACACTGCTGCCTTCGGCAGCGTTACCAGTACAAAGCTTGCAATCGATTTTATCTAACTTTTCGGATAGTTAGCTATTTGAAACTTTTATAATATCTCAAAACAGATAGCAATGAATTTTTTTAATACTTTTAGCAAATTGTTTCGGCTTCCCGCTGCCTTCGTTAGCGTTTATATGATTCAACAGAAAATTAAAAAAAAAAATGTTATATAAAAAGTTCTTTTTAACTTGTAATTATTTTTTATATAATTGTTTTACCAGTACAAAAGTGTAGAATATTACCTTAATAAATTTATATGTCCGTTATTCTTGAACGTAAAACCTTTTTAAGTAATAATGTGTTGAAAATGAAATGAATAAATCTGCAAAAATCGTCGTTTAAAAAATAAAAATATATATATATTAAACGTTAATTTAAACTAACGATAAAGACACATATGTATTCATTGGACTTTTAAATAATATATCACCTTGAATTTGAATTAAAATATTCACAAGAATTTATATAAATACCACTCATGCATGGTGTCCCATTTTTAGGACAATGGTGAAATATGAGTTAAAGTAGTTGGACATTACTGCTTAATTCCTCTATATAAAGCAAAAAATTTTCATATACGACATGGTGGTAACTCATTTCACAAAATGAACAAGTTGTCTTTTACCTCCGGGGTACAGATATATGTCATTCAGGTTCATTATAGCATGTTTCCTATTTAAAATAGCATAAATAGCACTACTACTTTAGAAACAGAGATTTACGCACACACTACACAAATGAAGACATATTTCTGATAAAATATGATATGATTGGTATTAACTCCTTGCGGTAAAATGATGAGCCTAGTCCGTCATTAGTTTTTCATGCTATACCGTATTATCCAATGACGAGTGTAGCTCGACATTGTTTTTTAATGCTATATCATACAATGATGAGCAGCATTCGTCTTGTGACTAAAGTTACCATTGAATGTGATAAAAAATAGAAACCATAAATAATTTTTCAAATTTTCTCGCATCAGCATCTGAACTCCTTTATTTTGTTAACTAATTAGTGCTCATCGATTTATACAACTTATTCATCCTTCCTACTTAATCGTCACAATCTAACTACATATAAAGCACGTTTTACAACTTTACAAGTACAACACTACAACTCTCCTATTCCCACCATCTTCCGACTGAAAAGTTCACGACCTGCAAAATTTAAGTTACCGCGTGCGACTTCCTTACAACTTGTTTAAATATATCAGATCATTATCATATATTATGTTTAAATCAAAATTAAATGGTTGTTTCATGGACAATTATTCACGATTCGATCGTTCAGGAAAGCTCAGTTGTTGGTTTACAGGGCTATACAAAAAATTTCTTGTAAAATATATCTTATAAAGTGAAAGTTGCTTGAATTTTATTTTCACGTGTGTTATGCACTGCCTGACTAAGGCAAGGCCATGCGGTGACACTGCATCGGAATACCACGCTGTAGTAGGCTTCCAAATCAAACATAGATCATTCTTTTTTTTTTTTTTTTTTTTTTTTTTTTGTAAATTGCAGGTTTTTTTGTGAGAAGGCTGCGTAGTAGCTTTTATAATTAGAACACGAACTACCTTCATTATATTACCTTCCGAAGATTTTCATTAAATCCTTTATTTAAGGAGAAGAGAACGTTTTGGTTTATAACAATAGTAAAATCATTTAAACAATGCCAGCCGCCCTGCCCAAAATCAACAAAATCAATAAAATACCATTTTGTGTTTATAGCTGAATAATTCCTTTCTTAAAAGGAGTTTTACCACGTGAAGTCCAGTTCACCGACTTTGCTGGTGTATAGTATTTGCTTACGAAAGTTTTATTTATTACCTATCAACACCAGCATTTTGCCAATCCTAGCTGTTTGAAAAGGTTAAAGGCTCTCGAGTTAAAAATTCGGTTGATCCCTTAATGAAACGTGTAAAACAGTTCCTGAAGAAAAGTCTGCCCGATACACCAGATAGGTTTAGTAAGGCAGTGTGTAGTACGATTTACACATAAAAAAATTATAAACTGGAATATGAAACAATGCAACAATGGGAAAGAGTTTTATAATCTACGTGCACCGAACAATTTTTCCTTCTTTCCTGATGAGAATGTTAGAGTTAGATTGGGAGTTCTGGCTCCTTGGTGATTTTTTTTTTTTTCACTTTAAGGATCATTAGACCAACGAGTTAAAAAAGGCAACTAAGAATCTCACAGTAAGAACATTCATTCTGAGCTGGGACTCGAACTCAGTACTTGACAGTTAAAGGCTAGAACTCTAACCATTCGGCCACATGAGGGACGGGAGAACATTAGGAATACATATTTTTTAAATTTATTGATACTCTTTTTACTTTCCAAACATACATACCTAAGAAAAGTATTGTAATCATGATTTGCAAAATGGATTTTGTATCTCGCATAACTCAAAAACGAATGGTCGTAGAATGTTGCGACTGTCATAATCTCTAGTTGTGCACTTCCAACTGTGGTGTTGACACAAACTCTTCTTTTAGAGACATCTATGATTTTGCACGATTTTTCATGATATATGCATGTATGAATGAACACGAAAGTATCTAAACTTTTTATTCGAAAGTTCTGAAAGTTGGTTCATATGTTATAGGTCACCGTAGCACAAACTGTATAGATTTTGGTGAATTTAGCGCTAATATTTTTTTTACAAGCAGGTATACACATACACACAGACACACACACACACACAAAAATCTTTATCATTATAGACTATGGGTTCAAATTATTTAAAGAGCAGTAGCGTCTAAATATCTCATTCTATTGAGTTGAAAATTTATATACATGTTATAGGTCACCGTCGCATTAACTGTAAGAATTTTAGTGAATCTAGCACTTATAGATTTGTACAGGGACACAACGAAAAATCTTCATTATGAACTACGGGCTCAAATTATTTGATGTGCACTAGCGTTAATGCCTTATTCGATTGAGATGATTAATTTCAAATCTCTCTTACTTTAATCTATTTAAACAACCGTTAATTACTTAATGAAGTCGAGTGAAGTCTCTCCAAAATTTTTTTAAATCTCGATTAAATTGCAGTATTGTAAAATCTACGTGAATTAAATTTGGTGAAATTAGCTGAAATAGAATTCCAAAAATTGACATTAAACACGTCTTTTTTAATTATAACCACCTTGTGCCTCTGGGTAAAAAAAAAATAAATGAAGGTGACAGCGAACCGACTGAAATGCCAGTATCTTTTAAGGAGTGAATTTTTCTCCCAGCTTGAAGCTGTCTGAATCGTCTCATTAGGCGAAGTAGAAAGTGCAAGTATTTTGTTTGTTGGTGCGTTTCTTGAGGTGGAAGAACTGAGCTAATGTTTCAGCTACCTGAACAGACAAGCTCGTAATCTTATTAACGGAGGCGAGGATTATCGCAGTCAGAAGTGTCCACATTAGGGATTACAGCAACGTGCATAACGTAAGCTGATTTAGTCTCTTTCAGGAAGTGTATACGTGAGAAAGGGAAACGTCCGATTCCGTTTCTTAACCAGCTACTTAATGTCCAAGAGATCTAAGACAAAAACATATCTTGAATGTTTATTGCCGGAACATGTGGGGCCTCCCGTTTAAAAACCGAAAAATTTTAAGTGTTGTAGTAGGACTTATCGTAAAGTTTTAATTATTGCTAAAAAATGGTCGAGATAGAAACTTAATTTTTACTACATATTCTTAAGACTTCTTTACATTGTTACCATACAGAATTATGCATTATTTACCCTCGCATTTCTTGACATTTTTCGTCATTGTAAGATACAACGGATGTGGGTTGCTTCAATCTACGAATTCCTGATTAAAATTAAAAAAAGAAATCAATTTTAATAACCATAATTTACAACTTTATGTACATAAGGACCAATCAATATGTAGAATAAATTGTGTCCAAATATCTCTCTTATTTCTCAGCAATTAAAAGTAGTTATACTCCTTCGTATGTATGCATCTGCGACGATTGCACTAAAAAAAAAAAAAAAAAAAAAAAAAAAAAACATGCGATTCTTTAGAAATTTTGTACAAATACAGTAATCGTCGCTTAATAACTTTACTGGTTATGAAATAGTAATAAAATATAATAAAATATCTTTCAGCATATCACATAATTTTAATAACTTTAAAAAACTTTATTTCCAATGTTTCGGTTAAAATTCATCTTTAACCATCTTCAGGGGGAAATGATGTTTAAAAACCATAAACATAGACAATTTAAGTCATTCTATGATACCACAAATGCAATTTCAAGGAAATTAATAGATGATTACATAAATTATAAAAATATGCTATATACATTTTAAAAAAATGAGCTAAAATCACTTAAAATAAATTTGAACCATGATCATTACAAGAAAAAGAAACCACTAAAGAAAACGGAGCCAAAAGTATCATACAGCGGGGTTGCCAGAACGAAAACAATAGCAGGAACGATTTTTAACGATTCATTATCCATAACCCCCCCCCCCCCCTCAATTTGGCTTCATTTCTTATTCTTGAAATAATTTATGGTTACCCTGCTATTGTTTTCGTTTTGGCAACCCCGCTGTATGATAACTTTTGACTCCGTTTTCTTTAGTGGTTTCTTTTTCTTGTAATGATCATGGTTCAAATTTATTTTAAGTGATTTTAGCTCATTTTCTTAAAATGTATATAGTATATTTTTATAATTTGTGCAATCATCTATTAATTTCCTTGAAATTGTATTTGTGGTATCATAGAATGACTTAAATTGTCTATGTTTATGGTTTTTAAACATCATTTTTCCCTGAAGATGGTTAAAGATGAATTTTAACCGAAACGTTGGAATTAAAGTTTATTAAAGTTATTAAAATTATGTGATATGCTGAAAGATATTTTATTATATTTTATTACTATTTCATAATTATTAAAACAGCATATATAAAAGTGGAATAAATATTTCTGAACTTTACTGGTTAATAAAATCAGCCGCTTAATCTGATAAAATTGCCAGGATCGGAACAAATCAATACAAACTACTTTTAAAGCCGCCGCTTAATAAAATCAGCATCACCGGTTAATAAACTCAAAAATATCTCCTCAGCAGCCAAAAATATCATTTACGCATACTAAAAATAAAAATTATTTACTTTGTGATTTTTTTTTTTTTTTTAAATATAAAAAAGAAAATAAAGCACAACAATCCCTCCGTTATCCGCGTTTGTAATGATCGATAGATGGCGCTTTTTCAGCTCTTGTTGTTAGTAAATATTACAGCCACGTGTATCTATTTTTGTTCTTTTTGTTATTCTACTTAATAGTCGTACTATAATTTCTCCGCTATTACATCATGGAAAATTGATTGCTTTTGGAAAAAAAATTTCAGTTTATTCAAAGTTCGATCGGAAGTAGATATTTAACTGAAGCTGAACAAATATTAGTTTCAAATCATCTGATTAATTCTTTACTTCCATTAGCCGAAGCAACTGAATTTTTAAATTTGTTATTTGGAAATAAATGGAAGCTTAATTCTGGATTTCTTGGTCCTTTGGAGTTACACTGGAGCACACAACAGTATGTGTTATCTTTTTTACCGGATTTATTCATTTTTATTTAATAAATATATGTGAAACTAAACATCGGCTAGCAATGGCGGCTTGATGGAATTCGAATTAAAGCATGTTTATTGTAATTTCCCCTTAGCCCTCCAGAGGGCGAGCATTTCATTACAATCGCGGATCGCTCATTGTCGAAAATTTTACACTTGCAGCATAGTTACAGTTACAAAGTAAAGATGCCCCATAATTTATCTCCGTAACAATTTCAAGGAACGTATTCTTCAAAGCGCAGTAATAAGTAGCAAATTTGATTTGATTTGCAAATGATATGTTTTTTTTTTTTTTTTTTTTTTTTTTTTAATAATTAAAAGACAATCTCTGGTTCTTATTCTGAAATAACTACAAATCAAGACGTTTAAACGGAATGATTTTAAATGTATAAGAAAAGCGTGAAGTTTTGGTAAATTAATAATGATTTTCCTCACAGGAAAGCATAAGAACTTGGAATGCGTTTAATTTACTTATATCGAAGAAACAATTATTTAATTATCTATTAAAATTTATTGATATTGTTTATTATTCCATTATTTGTTAACTTTTGAAATTTCTTTCCAAATTCAAATAAGTAATATCTTTTTCTTAAGTGCAGGAACGTTCGTCGGATATAAAAATCAGCCGCTTAATAAAATCACTTTGGCTCAGATCGAATGTGATTTTAATAAACGGCGGGAACTATTTATAAGTTACATGAAACTAGCTATCTACTTTTGGAGTGTGGAATATTTCGGGTTTCTATATAGAAGACACATAAAAAATACCTCAATATATTACGGTCTATGGACATCCTTTCTTTTTATTTGTGCATCATTCGCATGCGTTCATCTAATGAGTTTAAAATGAACTGTTAAGATGCTTAAAAGCATGAATTCAGTTCAAGAGCATGTGCAAAAAATTATAATAATAACTACTCTACAAAGTTATAGAAAAGAATTCCGATACGTTATATATTATGTGTTTAAGTACTGGATGTGTATTTTTGGTAGTATTGTACTCACACTGAATAAAGAAAGCAAATATTAAACGAGTGATCGAGACGTGGTAGCTCTTTTTATACAAAAATATATCTCATTATTAAATGAATTAATCTTATACACATATGTGATAAAGAACAAATAAAAAGCAACTGCTTATTATTGTGTAATATAAATGGAGCTTTGAATCACCTGATCTGTAGATCCACTAGTTATATACTTAAGCAAGGACAAATAAAGTATTCATATATTTATTATACTAGTGAAAACAACGTTGATATTTCACTCTTGCGACACCTTGCTGTAAAGATGAAAAGTGTTTAGTGCTTCGGGTTTTTTCTCTGTCTGTACGCGCTCTAATTTTTTTAAATGTTTTTGAATTATCTTGAAACTGACATATGTTATTCATGTCCACTGTGGATTATTTTCTATTGAAAATGGTATAAATAAAGTAGCAATACTTTATATACAGTGACTCACAAACGAATTCCGATATATTAAGATTTATGAAAGGTATTTGTTTAAGGCGTATTTTAACGTCCTTATGCTGCACAAAACATAATGCAATTAACATCCATTACTCAGATGTACAGAATTACGGTTGATGTAGAAAATGACATGCCCGTCAATGAATGGACATTTCAAGGTTTTTCAGACGCATTATGAGATGTAAGAGAATGTTTTTAATGTAAATTTTTTTTGTATAAGAATGAATATTTTTAACCAACCTGATTTATGACTTATTTTTGCAAGTAAATCTAATAAATATAGCTCTCGTGAGGTTTCTTATCCACAGCTAAAATTAAACTGTAATTTTTGTGTAGCCTTGAAATTTTTATATAATATACAGTTTTAAACAAAACATACATTTTCCATATTTTGTCTTTAAAGGCGAAAATATAAAGATAAGTTTTAATGGTATTTTTTCCTACAAAATATTTTTTAAGGTGTCATTACGAAGGTAAAATACGTAGAAGATTAAACATTGTAACGGGTAATTATTGTTGGAAATGTGTCATACTTTATGCGAACAGCTTAACTTTCCTTTCGTATTTATTATTTTACTTAGATTAATTGAAATGTTTGTTTACAAGTGATCTTCCTATAATATTTAAGGAATCCATCTGGCGATGTCGTTTTATGGAACAAATATCACTTTTACACCGACAAATTTGTCACGTTCTTTTCATTTCACTGCTTTAACCGGTTCCCGATAAGATCAAAAGCTCCGATGAAACGTTCATTCCGATTTAAAGTATTAATTTAAAAGCTGCTCGGGGTTTCAACTGCAATTACCCTTTAACCAAAGAAAATAATTATTTGAATGTGCACAATCATAACAGAATACGTCTTTGCGTGATCTGTTGTAATTAGAAAGGCCGGATTATTTATGTAATACGATATATTTAAGATGGATGTTATCTACGCAGTCGACGATAATGGAAACGTGTTTTGTTGTTATTAAAACGCGGCATTCTATATCACTTTACATCAAAAATTGCATTCATTAAACTGTGTATAGAAAACATACATACGCACACATATCTATATAAATAATTAACTTTCATTTGAAGAATCTATTTATATTAATTTACGTCGACTGCCTTTTATATATATTTAAACTCGTTTACTAAAATTGAAATACCATATAATATATATTTACTTCAAAGAAGGACGTTTTCTACCACTCCGACATAAATATAATATTTCAAGTTTATCCATGCGTAATATTTAAACAAACGCTCTAATTTCTTTTCTTCTTCTTCTTCTTCTTCTCTTTCTTTTTTTGATTCTAAAGGGATTATTTTTATAATAAGCACGAATAAATTTAATTTTAATTAAAAATCTGCTAGTTTGACGGTGTTGGTTTTAATTTTCTAAATCAATATCAATAGGCTCAAAATTTTGAAGCATTTTTAAGATAAAGCATCTGTAAGGACTCCATTGGATTTTCCGAACATTAAGTAATTAACGGTTATATAAATAAATTAAAGTAAGAGAAGACGTCAGATAAACAAAAGAGAAAATTATAATAGAGTGTTTTTTTCCTTATGGTATATTGTTTAATTTAACGCTACTGCACTTCAAAGAATTTGAGCCCATATCAAAATGCTAAAGAACTTTCCGTTGTGTTCCTGTAAATATATATATATATATATATATATAAGTGCTATATTTACCAAAATCTACGCAGTGTGTGGGACGATGATCTATAATATGTATATAATTTTTCGGTTCATTCGAAAAAGGCGTTTAAACGCTATCTCCCTTTAAATAATTTGAACCCATAGGCCATAATGATAAAATATTTTTCTACTTGTCTCTGTAAAAAAAAAAAAAAAAAAAAAAAAAAAAAAACTATGTGCTAAATTCATCGAAATCTATACAATTCATACGACTGTGACCTACAATATGTATATAAATTTTAGGCTCAATAGAATAAGACATTTACACGCTATCGTACTTTAAATAAATTGGATCCATAGGCCATAATGATAAAGAATTTTCTTTGTGTACCTGAAAAAAACTATGGGTGCTAGATTTACCAAAATCAATAGCGTACGTGCTAGGGTGACCTATAACATAGGTACCAACATTTAGTTTAATCGAATAAAGCTTTTAAACGTCATCACGTTCACTCACATACATACACACATCACTTTAAAAATAGTCAAAATGAACTCAGGTCACCTCAAAACTTATAGGTACACCAAAATCTCGAAGTCGAATTTTGTCATGATCATAATAGTTTCCTTATCTATGTAGTTTCGGAATGTAAAAATAAATTTTTACTGCTAACAATATTTATCATACCGTACAGTTTTATTTTTCATATTTTCAGGGATAAATGAAGTATGAAAACTTCCAATCATTCTCTTAGTAAAACAGTTGTGGTAGCTATGAAAGTTTTAATTATGAAACAAAGTAATATCAGTTTACAAAAGGACTGTTTGTACTGTGCGCCCGCCGAAGATTGATACCTGGTTGGCAAAGTGCCAGGACGATTCCACTCACGCTCTGGGAGACACAGCAATGAAGAGAGAGGGGAATTTTTTCTATTATTCTTGTTTCCTATGTTATGTGTAGAATAATTAATACTCCTGCTTTGTTTTCTTTTATTTCTTTCTGTATAACAGTCTGATTATATTGGAAATGGATCGTACATGTGGTACGAGTTCTCGGATTAAACCTCTTCATAGTGAAACGAAGCGTATTGTACATAATGTCATTAAGTTTTGCGATAAAGAAACTTTAGAAGGAGAAGCTATTGTTCCACTTTCCCAATCAGTGAAACGTACGAGTGAAATAACTAATATATCAGAAGCCACGACAAAAGAATACGTAGAGAATCAAAAGGAGAAGACAATCCAATGTTTGTATCACCAAAAAAGCGGCAAAAGAACAGTACCATCGAAAACATTTCTCTGGATAATTTTGATTGCGATGTTATTCGAAGAACAGTACATGAGTTTTACGCAGTAAATAAGATCGTACCTACAATTCCCAAATTAATTCCTGTACTTAAAGAAAAGATAAATTTTAAATATCAAAGAGAAACTTTGAGAAGAATTCTTCACGAAATAGGATTTAACTTCCCCGTCATGTACGACTTGCACATTAGTCCCCTTTAAATATAGTGACCAGCGAAGCTGGCAAAGAATTCGTTGATTCACTACCTTAATTGATTTCACATTTCGTCATTTTTAAAGAGTTATATACTAGTTTGTAAATAATAATTGACATAATTTTTAAATTAGTGTTACACACTTCAAAGAAAAACTTTAATGTATCCCCACAACGACATTTGGTAATTTTTTGTTGTCGATTATGGCTAAATCATAAATCTAAAAATCATAAATGATAAAATCATAATCTAAATCATAAAATCATAAATCCAAAATAAACAACATATAGGCTGCCATATTATATCGCTGCCATATTATATCGCCAAAGAAAAATCGCCAAATTCAGCTATGGGGATATGCTAAAGTTATACCTTAAAACTATCCCCATAATATTATCAGTTTTTCTTTCTTTTAATTAATCGTAAAATATTTATATAACCAGATATTCAAGAATCAGTTCAAAGAAGGAAAAGAAATGCAATCAGTGAGTTTATAATTTTTTCATACCAATAAACAAACACATCCCTAGGTACTATGGACATTCCTATTTTATAAATGGACCAACCCTTTTCACTCATGCGCAGAAGACGCCAGGGATCATCCTTCTGCGGTTTAACAGTAGATCCTTTTGAACAACTTGACAAAGTTTTAAACTTGGTTCATTTGTATGCTCGCTCTATATTTTTCGTACATATATTTAGAATGCCTTCAAACTGATATATGTCATTCAGGTTGAGTATAGTATGTTTTATTTATTTATTTTTATTTTTTTCAAAAATAATATAACTAGAGTGGCTGGTTTGTGCAAGGGGCTCACAAAACACAAAACTATTTTGATACATCATGGTCAATGGGAAGTATTTTTTCGTTAAAGCATATTTTAATATATTTATACTGCACACAATATAATGAAATGAACGTACATTGTTTAGATGCACAGAAGCATGTTTTTCTACTTAAATACGAAATTATTAACACTAATGATTGTTTTACATGGAAACACACACAGAGATACTAATAAAATATGGTAAGTAAGTGAAAATCGTTCGAAATGCAGTTTCAGTTGTGTTGTGCTTTTCAACATTTTTCAATTAAGTTGAGGCAAATCGGTGTAACTAAGGTTTTATAATTTATGCTAATTATCTACACTGTTAAAAAAAAAAAAAAAAAAAAAAAAAAAAAAAGTTACTTTTTACAGCAAAATGTGCTGGCACTTTTTGTGCTAGCACATTCTGCTGTTAAATAAGGCAATTTACCGCGGAAACATCTGTAAAGAGAGACTCTTTTACAGTTGTTTGTGCTGTAAATTATCTCTTTCTAACAGCAGAATGTGCTGACATCAATATTGCCAGACATTTTGCTGTTTTTTTTTTTTTTAATAGAGTGTATTTTTCCCCCCTCAAAAAAAAAAAAAAAAAAAGTCAAAAAATATTACTATCTAACGTTATATGGACGAACAGTAATCGAAATTGAATCATCAAATTTAAATAAGTAATATAATTCTTTTTATTTTTATTTGTTGATCATGCAAAAATGAGATAATGTGGAAATTCTTTAATCATTATTTGATGTAACAGTTGTAATTTTTTTATATATATTAAGTAATTTAACACACTACTCCGATACGTAAATTATTATTATTATTTTTTTAAAGGAACTGAATTATGCCAGGGATTTTTCTTTTTTTATTATTATTCATTTAAAACCTTGGCTTAGATGGGACAGTCGACAGGCCAGACGTGTGAGAAACACACTCATCATGCAGGCATGACACCTACTGTAATTCGTGGAAAATGAAATGAGCGTTTGCGAAACCATTAAAATGGCCTTGGGGATAGGAGAATCTTGGTCTTGACCCCTGAGTTTTTCAGAAGCGCCGCCACTGGCCCGTGACATAACCTGTCTCAAGAAGAAAATAAAAAAACGTGGATGATGGCAGTACACAAACATTACAACACGATTGTTTTGGATATCAAGAAAAAAAAAAAAAAAGCAGAAAAACGGTACATGATAAATGCAAATACATAATATAGAATTATACGAATTTTTAAAGTAGTTTATTTTCATAAGTTAAATCTTTCAAGCATTAGGGTTCACTTCCAGAACCACTGATATTTAACGTATGGTGGTTCTCTTTCTAAACAATTTAATGAAGAAAGAACATTGTGATGGTGAATTTTGCAAACTGCATTATAAAAGTCAAGCCATTAAAAAATTGACATAAAAAGTTTTTGCCCAGATGTTACACATTATGATTATGTAAAGGTTAATTTGAACTATAAATATAGTATTTCCATTAAATCTATAATAATAAAAGGAAAGGTTTGTCTGCATATATGTATGTATGTTCTTCTATACGTTCAGCCCTTATTGAACGAAGAAGTACAATATTTGACATACGGATGCTCAGGAGCTTTTCCGAGGGGCTCCTGAAAACAGAATTTAAAAATTTTAATTAGTTGCGGAGATATTAATTAAAATGTCAACCAATATCAATTAAATATTAGTCATTTACATATTTGTTTTAAATTTTGTTGCCAAAAAAGTTTTTTGGTTCATTAATTTTCGACATTGTTTTCACGTGCTTAATAAAAAATTATCAAAAATTAGATTTGCTTATGCACATGAAAAAATGGCATTATGATTTTGAAAATAAAATAATAATAATTAATATACTTTTAGACTAGCAAATCCATGCGAAACTTTCGCAGTTTCTTTCTTTTTTTTTTTTTTTACCTTTAAAATTTGAAAGTTATAAGTCTTATACCAATATCACCATCCAATTAAAATTTTAATTCACCAGAGCCAAATTATTATTAGTTTTTGTGGGGTGAAATGCTAATGATACTTAAACAAAATCATTCAAAGAAAAGTTTCAAAATAAAATTCATATTTGGCGACTTAGTTTTCATATTTCCCCTGGCAAGACAGCTTTAATAAAGGACCCGAATGGTGACTTTTAAATTTTTTCCGCCATGTTGACAAGATCCCTTTTATTTTATTAAAAATAAAAAAGTCGCCAAGAGGAGGTATAATAAAGGTACCATTATGACGTTTACAGATTTATTATTATTATTATTTCTATAAAACTATCGCTATTAACTAACCATAAAGTATTAAAAGGGAAAATATATATAATAAAAAAAGTTAGTTGTCTCATTAGAAGTAGAGCTCATAACATATTGTAATATTATATTTGCATGAAAATGTTGTAATTTTATGGTCGAGTGGATAAATCAAATAAAATATAGAAAATAACGCGAAAGTAAATATTATGTATAGTACGCATAGTGTTTTTCATATGTAACTCGGATTCAAGTATAAAAGCGCTATTTCAACTTTTTAGATGCTATACGTTTCGAAACTGTCATCCAATAAGCACCCAAATGCTCATCAGATGTCTCTATTGCCTGCGGCAATGCCCATGGGTGGCAATGCCTGTGGCAATACGGATACGTACTCGATATTTCAGTCCGAGAAAGATGTTGCCACAGGCATCGGCGATCTGAGACGGGCTTTTTAGAAATTTCAATTGATTTCTTTTTTCCTTTTATTTATAAGGCAATATATATATTTAAAAAAAAAAAGAGTGATTCTATTTTTTTCAAAAAGTAAAAAAGATTAAAAATGTGTGATTCAGTTTAGGGGCCAGCGAAGCGGGCAAAGCCTGCTAGTATAATAAATTGTTAATTTGCGTGCAACGAAGGAAATTACACTTTTTTATCATAAATGATTGGACACTTTCAATTTTACACGTTTTGCGAAATATCTATAAAAAATACTTCATGAACTATATCTTGAAACTTTGGCGTGTGACGAACACTTTATAATTCATATATTTCATTAAAAGTTTTTTCCCGAAGGCCAAAAAAAGAAAGAAAAGAAAATTAATAAAGTTTAGGGTAATCTGTAAAACATTATGCGTGGAATTCGTAATCTAGTAGCTGTAATACATGATTATGATAATTCTCTTATTTATCTATATTCATTCGTATGAGAATAGCCCGTACATTCTTGCAAACAGAAAAATATCTTTACCAACATTATTATTATTTTAGTTTTTCATAGCTTGCAGAATTTTCAAATCAATGCAATTTCATTTTCAGAAAACTTGACGTAGTTTAATAAATATAGCATATTGTAATCAGAATATAAATATCTGGTGAAATATGAGAATTTTGTGTAGCTAATTTTTAATTACGCATACGCAAGCGTTGACAAATTTCTTTTTGAATAATATATTGGTCGAATATGTACTTCTATAAAATGACAAGGAACTACTGGAAAAATTCAGAGGGATATCGTAGATAAAATGAGTTGAATTTGAATTGCTCAAAAAGAATTATTTTTTGAAAAATTATATTTTGAATGCACATACCTTAAACTGCCATTAATTGGTTCAAATTAAAAATTACAATAACCCCACTTTTTATTTTACTTTAATTTGACTGTAACTTAAATTCTATATTTATATTCTGTTATAACGAATTTCAAGTTTGAAGCATTAATTTTTACATCCTCAAATTATTGTCTTTAATTTGTTACTGTTCTTTTTTTTCTTTTGGAGCAAAACCTTTGCGGAAATATACGAGGTACATTAAATCCTGTAGTTTTAGGAAAAACATTAATTATTTTTTTGAATGTTTTACAAAACATATATAATCTGAAGTATCGTTATATATTTTGCCACATATTTTCAATATCTTAGTTTTCGAATCACTTATTTTATGTACCTTTATTAAAAGCAGCTGTTTGTCAATGTGGCTTACGGAAATATCCCCCCCCCCATATCAAAAAACAATATACAAAAAAAAAGGATAAAAGAATAGTCTGGTTCAGTACCGACAAAACCACTTTATCTTATTTTGCTTTATAATAGAAGGAATTTTTAACAGTTTATTAAATGTACTCTATACAGAATATACCTGTAACAAAATCTATATTCTTTTTTAACACCTTGCTGTGCTGGATGAATGCTATTGTACAGACAGTTTTATTGTATATGGTAAAATTTAGTAAAGCAGTTCTATCAATTTCGTCCAATAGCAAAGAATATATTCAGATCATTTGGATTACTGTATAAATTGTTCATACACTGTCTATTGCATTTAATTTTAGCATAGTAAGAAAAATGTATAATGCAATTTTAAATGTATACTTTGAGCAGTTTCTAAGTGTAGTCTCCTAATATATTCGATTTCTGTTTTGGGTCTCTGTAAACGAATGGTCAACTATATCCTATAAAAACATGCTTTTGTGCATAGAGAAATATATATTAATTTTATTACAGGTGGTGCAGTCTAAAAATATTAAAGTGTGCTAACGAAAAACTTCGCTTCTCGACATAACGTATTTGAATTTTTGTGTACGTTCCTGTGCACACAGATTCGATCTCAGTAACATTTTAAGTAATATCACGCGATACAAAATTAAGACTTTCTGCCAATATCTTTTTTGGACAATTTATACATTGAAATTGAAGTTTAATATTGAAATCATCCTTATTTATAATTTTACGTATTTTCTGCTATTAAATAAATTTTTACCAAAAACGCCCTGCCACCATCTTCTCTTACTTATATATGGTAGCTTACTATATAAGTCTAAGTATTTTGGCGATTTTAAAGAAGGTTGAATGTTGACTGTATGTCAATTATAACAAAAGTATTTAGATTGATACTTAGACGATATATATATAAAGCATTTCTCCATTCAAAATAATGGAGGTTCCACTTTGATCCTTTTGGATCAATAAGCGAACGTTTAGTTCCATTCTCCAACAATCAGATCTTAAAAGAATCCTTTCAGATATTTTTCAAATTGTATATCCATTTGGAATCCATTCTGGGCGAACAAAAGAAGCACACAACCGTTAACATTCCTTCATTAACCTTTTCTTAGAGGAAGTGTATCATTCTAACTTCTTTGTTGTTTTCTTCGATCGAGATTTTATGATAGAATCATTCAACTGAAGAATTGACGAGGAAGTATCATACCGCTCTGTAATTTCTGTAAAACACATTTAATTGCCGAGAAACTTAGTAATTTTTCAAAAATGAATTATTATTTTTTTTTCTCTCGTTGATATATTTTAGAAAATCTAATAAAAAAATTATGTGCGTCTGTATAATTTTAGAAAAGATGAAAAAGTTATTTAATAATATTGTATAACACATTACTATGCATATCTGTTCCTGATTATTACAATTCAAAGTGTATGATAAGGGGTACTGCATTTGAAAGTACTTTAATTACAATTAAAAATACATTCCGAAGCAGATTTTTTGTGTGAGGACATTACACTACATTCATAAATAAAAATTCAAAGTCGATACTAAATTAAAAATATTAATATATATTTCAAATTATTCAGTGAATTTTCGTCCAGACAAGCCTTTGGAATTTATTCGACTGATTTTAGACAATCTTGCATGTTGGAAATAAAGTACATTACGCAGCACAAAGTGAACTTAAATATAGCACACAAGGGAAAACGCAAAACACAACTTAAAATCCACTTTAATCAATTACACCCTAATATATCAGAATTAATGGCCATGTAAATGAAAGGTGTAAAGTTTTTTCCTACCAGATTCCATGTGAAATGTGCTTTTGTGCGGCTAAAAACTAAATGTTAATTTCGTTTTTCTTTGTGTAGTCTAGAAATGTTAAAATGTACTGACAAGAAATTTCAACCATAGACGTCCTATATCAGAAAATTTATAACTCAGGGTGTACTTTTATTTTTATTTTATTTATTTATTTATTGTCTTTATGTTCATCTTCAGTTGATGCTTTAGAAAAAAAAAATAATTATTTATTTGGATTGTGTTTAGTATGGAGGTATGGAGCGTTTAATGACATATAATAGTAAATAAAAGAACTTGTGTACAATCAATATTCAAAATTAAAAACTTCTTCACACACTATAAAACTGATTAAAACACTACCGGTTTCGAAAGGACGGAGATACTTTTCTTCAGATGCAAACACGTACTACTGCCTTGGAGGCAAAAGCAAGAAACGCTGCCGCTTTGTTACTGTATGCTGCACCAGAATGTTACACCCAACCTTCCATTTAAACGGTATTATTATTATCACTATTATTATTATTATTATACACGAGTTTGTTTTATATGCAGTAAATTATAACTATATTTTCGCGTACTTTTTTATGTGCGATACTTTTCGTACACGATATTAATTTATACTGCCCAGTGTTTGTAAGGATACAGCTATACCTCTCTACTTACACTATTTTCTTTACACTGATCTCATTAGCAAGAATTCTGAATTCGATAGTCTAAGACACTACTTGAAATACTTTTTAGATATCGCACCAAAAGTTTGTGTACAGGGACATACAATATAATTCTGATATATTTCGATTTATAGGCGAAATTTATCGTTATTATATGTTAGCATCGTTAAAATGTACCCAACATAATATAATTAACACACACACATGCATATATAGAAACGAAAAAAAAAAAAACTGCAGCGACTCCTCAATTTTCTGAATATGAAGTAATGAATGGTTTCGTAAATAAATTACAGTAAGACAAATAGTTAAGTAAGCAAAAGTGAAAAATATTGCAGGGTGTTCGAGTATTTCTCCCATTGCGTAATTTTACGCTATTGTACTTCATATAATTTTAAACCATAAACCATAATGATATATAATATTTCGTTGTGTCCCTGTAAAAATCTATAAGGGCTATCCTTATCAAAATCAATACCATTCGTGCAATGGTAATCTATAACATGTGCATAAATTTTTTGTTCAATAGAATAAGGCGTTTAGATACTATCGCACTTTAAAATGTTAGGGCTCATAGACCATAATGACAATTTTTCTTTGTGTACTTGTAAAAAAAAGAAGAAGAAGAAGAAAAACTATACATGCTAGATTCATCAAAATCCATGCACTTTGAGCGAGGGTGATTAATAACATGTATATTAGTATTTAACTTAAACGAATAAGGCGTTTAAATGCTATCGCATTTTAATTTATTTGGACACATAGACAATAATGGTAATTTCCGTTGTATCCCTGAAAAAAACTATGAATGCTAGATTCATCAAATCTATACACTTTGTGCGACGGTGATTTATAACATGCGTATACTCAGAAGAAAAGGGCATATAGACGCTATCGCACTTTGAAAAAATTTGGCCTTATAGGCTCTAATGATAAAGAATTTTTCTTTTTGTTCCTTTAAAAATACTTTCAAGTGCTAGATTCACCAAAATTAATAGAGATCGTGCTATGGTGCCACACAACATACTTACTAAATTTAAACTTATTTGAACAGAAGGTTTAGGTGCTATCGTATTCACTGTAACACATACATACATACGTACACACATACATACATCATTGAAAACTAGTAAAAATGAACTCAGGAGACCTCAAAACTATAAAAATCCCAAAATTTCAAAATTGAAGTTTTAACACGATTACAATACTTCTTTTACATATGTATGCTCGTAAAGTAAAAATTGATCGTTCAACTATCAAAGAAACAATGTATTCTGTAATAATATTATGTTATTTTAAAAGGTTAATTTACATTTCCAACACTATTAATAATAGTGACTATAGAAATCGCAATTCTTCTAGATATAGTAAGAAAAGAGATTAATTTAAAAAAATTTTCTTAATCTATATTTTTAAAAATGCATTCAATTCTTCAATGTGGTCTTGTATTTCAATTTACACATGTCCAATAATATGATACAATTTATTTCAGAGTTGAATTTCAATTTACTTCAGCTAAAAAAAAAAAAAAAAAAAAAAAAAAAAAAAACTTTTTCGATAGTGTTTGTTTCGATACTGATTATTATTAATTTTTCTTTTCTTTTCTTTTTCTTAAAAAAAAAAAAAAAAAAATGATTTTGATGAAATTCTAGCAAAAGTAGGGGACGGAGAACTATTAGGTTTTTTTTTTTTTTTTTCAAATTATAATATTGCTTTCAAATTATTCAATTTTTTCGATAAATGTCCAATTATCGTAAAACTGGTATCATAAAAATCCGCAGATTGAGACAGTCCTAAGTCCTAAAAAAAAAAAAAAAAAAGCATAACTTATAATAGGATATAAAAATTTTTTATCCTTCTTTTACACAAGCATACAAAAGAATGTTTCTATATTAAGGGCAATAGTTTAAAATTACTAGAAATCCATTTTAAGTTATGTTATGTTTCTTTTTTTACTGTGTCAAATTTATGTGCACTATTTATCCAATAATTTTTCTAGGCATAAACAGGGTTATCCAAAATAATCAAATTCATTCTTTTCTATTGAATGCAACAGATGCAGATTTTCATTAATTATACCAGGTTCCGAAATTTTATAAATTAAAAAAAAGTTTTAACTGCACACAGAAAGGATAGGGCTTGTTAATAAAAAAAAAAAAAAAAAAAAAAAAAAAGAAAGAAAGAAAGAAAAGAAAAGAAATCTTCGTCTAAAATTAATTACTCAAAGATAAAATCAAATTGTCATCGGTTATCAGGAACAGAGTTAAAATTTTAAATAGGTTTGTTTATTTGCTCCGAAGATATTAAAATAATATTTGTCAATCATTTTTAGAACGCATTTTTATGAATAGTAGGTAGAAAAATTGTGTCAGGAAGTCTCCAGCAAAAAATAAATTCTTCCGTAGATTAAAGGTAGCGATGAATTCAAGTTCTCAGTTGAGATAACCTAAAACTGTAAACCCCTAGACCGTAACCTGTTTCTGGTTTACTTACTTTAAACACCAAACGATCCGTGAAAACGACATTAAATTGTGAAAAAAACGCAAAGGATTAATAGTTTTTAAACGCTGTTTATTGATTATATTAGACTGAAATAAAAATTATTTTAAAAACTCTTTCTTTAAAAACACACACTGATTCACTGCACGACGTTTGCTTTCAATAACTCCCATGTTAAATATTTTGGGCAGTAAAACATGAACAGTAAAATCTCCTGCTTTGACACGTGTTAAAGGTCATTGCTGTTATCATTGTAGTCGTCAGTCGTTTAGCACACGTTTTGCAATAAAAGAGTGAACTTTATGGTGTTCTCGACGGTGGAGATATTGTGTGGTGGTCTTTATCACGTGTCAAAGGAGGATATTTTACTGCCCTAAACATTTAACGTGGGAGTTATTGAAAGCGAACGTCGTACAGAGAAACAGTCAAACTTTCTTGCGAGGACTTTGAGACTTTACTCCACTCACCAACATTTTGAAAAAAATTTCACTGCATACTTTTTATTATTTGGGGTGTTTTGGTAAGAAAATGGCAAACTGGAAGCTGGAATATGTAAAAAATAAGAGAAATATTGCGGAAAAAAAAAAGAAAGAAAAAAAGAAACAGAAATTGCTTTTGTTGTTTTGTTTTGTTTTCTGGGCACAAATCCCCTCAAATTTCCTCCTTACTACAAATGTTCGTGTTTTAGAACTTTCTACCTCTGTAGCTCCTCAGGTCAGAAGACATTTAAAGGTGAAAATAATCATCGTTCCTCTTCAAATCAAACTGGTGGCTATAAAATTAGCAAACAATGATAAAAATGAGGGGAGGGGTGTATCAAGAAAACGATGATTGATTGGGCAAAGTGGTGGTGATATTCGGATTCAGGAGGTCATTTTACATAAGAATCTGCAACAATGGTATCAGATCTCGAAAATTATTATTATTATTATTATTATTTTGCAGAGCAGTGTAATAGGTGACGCTGTTATGTAAAATGGTATGGAAGAAAGTTTTTAATGGTTATAAATTATTAGTTTTATTTAATAATATTATTTATTTATTTATTAAATTTAATTAATTAATTAATAGGGCCCGAAATTTCAATTCAGATTACACTCGCCTAAATAAAAGTTTTACTCGCCACAAAATAGGGTTGTTATTTTGTTTTCTGTTTTACGCATTTTTTTTTTTTTTTCTAACTATTTGAAAGGCTTTTACAAATATGTCTAAAATTATATATATTAAAAGTGTGTCGTATATCATCATGTTTCATAATCATCTATAATTAAAAATCATTATAATGTATTGTATTTGAGATTTGAAAAATATTAAAATATCTAATAGCATAGAGGCAGAGTCATTAAAAAAAAAAGAAGAAAAAAAAATTCTTTGTCAAACAATATCCTGTGAAAACTTTTTTATTGTGAAAGATTAAGCTTCCTTATTTAACTATTTATTTACTTAACATTTTATATCAGAAATGTCTTTTTCGTCCATTTTATTTTTTTAATCAGACGGAATCTCGATGTCTCGATAAAATCGTTGCTTACAAATCATTACAAGCGCGAATAATTGGCGTTTCAGTAAAAAACTGAAAAATATGAACTGTTTTTTTTATCATTATTCAACAAAATAAACATAGACAGTATCTTTAAAAGGGCTCGAGTTCATTTCCATGTGACAATATCGTATAGGCAAACTTTCGCATATCTCATCTCTCGGACAGTGGGTGACGGGCAAAGAGGCTCCCTGCTCGTCTATTCTCACTCTGCTGAGAAATAACGGTGGGAGAAACGAAACTGCCGAAGAGATCAAAACTTTTACGCATGTACTAAGCAATTTTCCTTTCCCATGCTGGGGCGATCTCGGGCAGCGCACTCACAGATTCGGCTCTCCCAGAATCTAAAAAAGAGAAGTTAAATACGAGGTTATAAGATGGCATGATTTTGCAATATTTAAATCTATAAAAAGAATGTTTTCTATCACCGTATCGTGTAAGAATTCTATTTATAACTAGACGAAATTTTTACTCGCCACAGTAAAACTTTCACTTGCCAATGGCGAGCTGGCGAGCGGTAATTTCGCGCCTTGAATTAATTTACCTTTTTAGACCAAAGAAGTTCCGATGTTAGTTTTTACTTCATAGAGATATTTTTTATATTTCTCTTTTAAGGGCCCTCTTCACTCACCGCCGCCGAAAGCCGAACCTAATGTTATTCTATGGCAAAATTTTCTTTACAAATAACTTATTAACTAATACATATTTTTAAATTCTGTTTTTACATTCTGAAAATTCTCAGCTGTAAAATTCACGCACCTTTTCTAAAAAAATTATTTTTTTTATTTTTTTATATTTTATTTTGAAGCTGCAAAATACGAATTTTCAATATGTGATTTTTTTTTATTTTGCAATTTCAGAATAAAATATTAAAAATTAAAAAAATACATTTTTAAAAAAGGTCCGTCAATTTAACAGTTGGGAATTTTCTGAATGTGAAAACAGAATTTAAAAATATGAATTAGTTAATAAGTTATTTGTAAAGAAAATTTCCCCATAGAATAACATTAGCTCGGGCTTCCAGCGACAGTGAGTGAAGAGGGCCGTTAATAAGTATAATACCTCTCTTTTCAAAAGTCCATAAGTCCATCTCTTTTCATGAGTTCTCATTCTTTTTTCATAAGTCTCGATGTTAGTTTTTAATTTATAGAAAACAAATTATATTAAATGTTTACATTTATTAGAATTCTTTGTAAATTTCATTCATTTAGAATTAAATGCACATTTTTATAAGTTCAAAAATCACTCATCATTTTTGTAATAAAGTTGTTATTTTAGCTTCGTTAAAATAATCTTTTAACTAAACAATCGATGAAACACAGTTATCAACAATTATTTATTATCCAAAAAACATTGTTAATACTTACTAAACTAATTTAAGCTAAGGATTTCTTAAATGCCAAAAGAAAAATAGCAATAAGTAATTTTGAAATTCGAGGAATGAGTTATTCCTCTACTCAGGCAAAAGTAAAAAAATAAATCTTCTTGATACTATAAAAGCTTTTAATAAAATACATAATTGAAAAATTTAATTATTTTAAAGTTATAAAATTTGATATTACATTGTGTAATAGTTTTTAGCACGTGAAGCAATATTGAAAAATTTCTACATGTAATTTAAAAGTAGTATCTTAGAAACATTGAAACAATAACCACTCAAATAGACCAAAATTAGCATTACTGAATAATGCATGTAATATGTAAACAGGAACTTTCAAAATTTACCTGACATAATCATATTTAATATTACACAAATATTTTTTAAATACTAATTTTGAAATCCAGCTTAATGGTTTCGTAATTAGAGCGTAAACTGTTTCGCAGAATTTAATTACAGAAAAATTTATCACCTTTTTCGACAAATATAGCTTCTTAAAAAACGATTTGTATAAATACATCTTGTATGTAATTATTTTTACATGCGTTAAGAGTAGAATACAAAATATTTAAACATAATAACGATTAAAGATTTAAAATTTCTCAATGCAGAAAATGTAACTTTATTATCTACACAACAAGATAACAATTTTAAAGCAGAGAAAAATACATTATTAAAAAAAAAAAAAAAAATCATGGAAATGTGCAGGAAATGATTTTTATTTTCCTTTTCTTATATCTTAATGTGACACTAAGAAAAGTTAATAAAATTGAAGGAAAGAATAAAGTATATGCAATTTTAAAATTGCAACGTTCTGGGTAATTTTTTCTTTCAGTTTCAAGAAAATTAAACGAACTGTTTGCAAAATAACAAATAGACTTATTACGTCGTTTTTATTTTATTTATTTATCTGTTTTTACAAAACCTGTGTAAGTAATTTTTTGATCGATATTTAGGGAGTCCTTATCTTATATACTTCACTTGCTTGAAGTAAACTTAAGGGCCCTCTTCACTCACCGCGGCCGGAAGCCGAAGCTAATGTTATTCAATGGGAAATTTTTCTTTACAAATAACTTATTAATTAATACGGATTTTTAAATTCTGTTTTCACATTCTGAATATTCCCAGCTGTTATATTGACGGACTTTTTTTTTTTTAAATTATTGTTTTAATTTTTTATATTTTATTTTGAAGCTGCAAAATACGAATTTTCAATATGTGGAATTTTTTCATTTTGCAATTTCAAAATAAAATATTAAAAATTAAAAAAATACATTTTTAAAAAAGGTCCATCAATTTAACAGTTGGGAATTTTCTGAATGTGAAAACAGAATTTAAAAATATATATTAGTTAATAAGTTATTTGTAAAGAAAATTTTCCCATAGAATAACGTTGGCTCGGGCATACGGCGACGGTGAGTGAAGAGGGCCGTTAATTGTAACTTATAGAGGATTTTAATCTTGTTGGTAGTACTAATGGCTTATTTCTTTCCGTCTGTAGTAAAATCGTGGTCTAACATTTTCTAGACTCTAATAGGCTGGTAAATATGAATGTCTGGCATTCTGGCAACATTGAATTAAAAAAAATAATTATCTCGTTTTTGGAACATTTTTCGAAAAAATTTTATGAATTTTTCTGGCTCTCAATTAAAAACAGTGAAAGACTGATTCTTTTACTCTTTTCTTTTCTTTTCTTTTATTTATTTTTCTATTGAACAATAACGATTACATTCTCAAAAGTCACTCTAGCCAACCTCACTCTCACAATAACAGATTTTTTCCAGATATTAATGGAGTAGAATACGACGATTTAATTTCGTAATAAAGTTTTGTGTATCATTAAGAATGTATGGAATTTTAAAAATAAAAGTGAAAATGCATTCGCGCAGCTGTGTTTAATTTAGAAACGAACAGTAAAATAAACAAGTCCTTCCGGATCATTCGGAAGGGTAGGTGGATTTCTTTCTCCTTAACAAGTATCCACCATTTTGAAACAAAACAGCGACTATAAATTATTAATGGACTTTTTGATATTTGAATGATAAATCCATTTTTCAACTTTGGTTTGAATTGATCAAGTATTTCAAAAGTTACCATGATAGCAAATTTTCAAGTGGCCGCCCCGCCTCATGGAAACAACATAATGGAGCAAACTGCACAGCAAACTCGTCCAAGATATTTAAAGTATAAGTTCCTTGTCAAACTTTGGTTCGAATCAGTGCAGTGTTTCAAAAGATATTGTTATGACAAATTTTCAAGTGGTAGTCTAAGTGACTGCGACTTGGAAACAAAATTGCGAAGCAACTTGCCCAGCGAAAACATCGAATATATTTATAAGTTCATTATCCAACTTTAGTTTAATTAAATGAGTATTTAAAAAATTATCGTGTAAGAAATTTTCAAGTGGCACCATGATTTCAAGTGGTCACCACTTGAAAAAAAAAGCCAGAAAACTTATCTGAGATAGTTTAATGATAAATCCAATAAATCCACTACCCAATTTTATGTGAACTGATTCAGTATTACAAAAGTTATCATCATGAAAAATTTTTCAGTGGCCGCTACTTGGAAATAAAATTGCGGATCAAGTTACCAAGTGAACTTAACCAAGATATTTGAATCATAAGTTCACTATCTAACTTTTGTTTGAATCAGTTTAGTATTATAAAAGTTGTCGTAATGGCATATTTTCAAGTGGCAGCGTGATTTCAAGTGGCCACAACTTGGAAACAAGATGTTGGAACAAGCTGCCCAGTGAACGAATTCATGCAAGTTAATTATATGATAAGATCATTGTCTCCAACTTTGGTTCGAACTGAAACAGAATTAAAAAAGTTATTATGTTTATAAATTTTCAAGTGGTAGACTAATTTCAAGTTGCTTAGTTTATAACATCTGCCCTTGTAAAAAATGGAGAATAAAGTTCATTAATAATTTCCTTGAGAAACTTATATGATCTATGTATACATCAAAATTCAAACAAATTCGGAATACGCTTTTTATAATTTGAATTTAAAATTTTCAAGTGGTCTCCACTTGAAAAAAAAATGATGGAGTAACTTGGTTAAGAAACTCATCCAAGATATTTATAACATAAGTTAAAACACTGTTCAAATTTGGTTCGATTTGGAGTATTATTTTGGAAGTTATTATGATTTTAAATTTTCAAGTGGTAGTCTGATTTCAATTGGCCCCTCTTAACATAAGATATCCACCACTTTATTAATAATGGCGGATAAAGTTCATTAATAAAGTTCATTGAGACCCTTATGTAGTCTTCAGGGTGATTCAAAAAAACGTGGACAAAATGACATGGTCGATTAGTCATACGACAAAGATCAAAAATCGCATAGGAACAGAGGGTCGCATCTGCGATCCGGAGCCGCTACAGGGCGTCTAAAAATAAAACATAACACAAAGAGAAGAAACAAAACCATACAGATCATTTTAATGATAATTACTCACTCACGCGCGACTAAAGCAAGCCAAATGTTTAGCCTACATTAGATGCTCAAAGTTTTTTCCAGACGCATCGAAACACGTCTGGCATTTACGTTGTATAGAACGCCGCACCTTCTCAAAAATACCATGCGTATCTCGAACACATCCTTCTGCAACAACGATTCTTCTTACCAAGTCTTCCGGCGTTGCAACATGTGTTTCATACACAAGTCCTTTTAAAAATCCCCATAAGAAAAATCCAAGGGAGACAAGTCTGGTGATCGTGGTGGCCACGCGATTGGTTCACCGCGACCAATCCACCAGCCAGGAAAAAGTAGCCTGCAGATGTGCTCTGACGTCTGTGCTGAAATGCGCAGGAGCTCCGTCGTGTTGAAATCGAATGCGTTGACGAATAGGCATCGGAACATCATTCAGCATTTCTGGCAGAACCTCTTGCAAGAATGTTTGATAAATAGGGCCGTTAAGTTTTTCTGGAAGAATGTACGGACCAAGTAAACAGTCTCCTACAATGCCAGCCCCCACGTTAACGGAAAATTTTCGTTGTGCGCCGTGCAGACGTCTAGCATGTGGATTTTCATCTGCCCACATATGCAGGTTGTGAAAATTCATCACACCCTCTAATGAGAACGCAGCCTCATCCGTGAAGAGGACACTTGCTGCGAAGTTTCGGTCTGCAGCACTTTCTTCCAAAAAACACCGCGTAAAATCCATACGATTGTTGTAGTCTCCCGATTACAGTGCTTGGACGCGTTGTAAATGGTAAGGATGTAGTCCTTCATCGTGTACAATGCGCCAGACGGTAGTTTGAGGGATATGGATCTTTCGGGATACAACTCGTGTACTCGATGAAGAATTACGCTGGAGTGTTTGGATAACTCTTTCTTCAGCATCAACTGCCCGAGTTATTCGTTGACGACCAGCATCAGGTTTGTGCACGTCAAACGAGTCGGTTTCACACAATCGTCGATGCAGAGTGGTAAAGAATGAGCTGCTAGGCACCTTTCTACCAGGATATTTCTCACGATACATTCGCAAGGCTTTTCGTCCACTGCAGTTGGCCATGCCGTAAATTAAATGCATGTCAGTCATTTCGTGGTGCGTGTAACTAGCCATGTTACGCCCAACGCATCCACGGCTCGAATGAAGACAATCTCCGTTTGCTCAGCTCGTGTTAGTATCGCAGCGTCCTCTCGTGGCTCTATCGCCCTCTACAGGCGTTTGCGACCCCCTGTTCTTATGCGATTATTGATCCTTGCTGTTGACTCATCTGCCATATCATTTTGTCAACGTTTTTTTTTGAATCACCCTGTATATTTACGGATTAGGCCTGGTGAATTTTGTAATTTTTTTTTTCTTTTGTGTTTTTTAATAAACTGCGAGTAGTCCCCTTAGAAGCGCTCTACATCGCTCGAAGAGTGATGAGCGGGGGCTGCTCCCTGTTAAATATATTTACAGCAAAATTCAAGCAAATCTTGCTTTAAATACGGTTTTTACAATGTGGGTTAGAAATATTCAAGTGGCTGCAACTTGAAAACAAAAAGCCGAACCAACTTGATTAACGATCTCATCCAATATATTTATAAGCTCAGTTCACTGTCCAAATTTGGTTCGATTTCGAGTATTATTTCGGGAGTTATCGTGATGACAAAAATTTCATTATAGATAGGTAGATAGATAGATAAACGAAGTGATTGCAATAGGTCGATTTCTAAAGAAATCATCCTAATATATCGTGTGGCGCGTATCGATTGTAAAGTACTTTTAGCTGTACTTACTTCAATGTATTGCAGCTTAAAATGTATTGCTGGAAAGGATTAAAAATGCACAGCACAATTAAAAAAGCACTTCGGTCGATTTTCACTCATATATCTCTCAAAATGCATCTGAATATTTTGTGCGTCACTATGAACCAATTAAAAATACTATTCATACCATATTCTATACGAAACATGTCTTTGTATATCTAAATAATGTATGTAAATTATGTTGTGTTAGGTACAGCATAACGATATTAAAAGTGCTACAATGAAATCTTAGCTCTTTCTTGCTTAAAATTGTAGCGAAAGGGGAATAAGAGATCTCATGCCAGCTGCCGCATGACCTTCTAACTGCATGAACTGGCAGTCTAGTTACTACCTTATTGTTCTTTATTAAATGTTTTGGATTACTTTAAACCAGCAGTAGCATACAGTCTCCGCTACCGCGGACACCTCTTAGACTGTAATGTACCCGAATTCTTTTGTGAATCTCTGTACACAAACTAGTAGGCTTATTTATATCATTTTCAATGTGAAACATTCTACAGAGAGACTTAACGATGTGTATCAATTTTTAAAGCACTAATAATTAAAGAAAAGAGCTCACTAACGAACAACAAAATGGAGTTAATTTTTCAACTGTATTAGAGAGGGCTAAAAACGTACGTATTTATAAAAGAGAAATATAATAACAATAACGTAAGATTTCAACCAATTACTGTGCAAAGCAGAGGGACAGTGCAATATTTCATGATGCAATATTTCGTGACTATAATACGTAGAAACTGAGAAGCAGATCGTGATAATAATCATTAAGATATATATGTATATATATATATATATATATATATATACATGCAAATGAAGATTAATAAAATCATATATATATATATATATTATTTAAAGTCAATTTCACCTTCTTGAATTTATAAATCAGCAAAGTTTCGTATATTATTCAATGCTTGGCTTAGAAAAAAAAAAAAAAAGCTTTTTGAAATACCAAAAGAAAAAGAAAATGTAATATATATACATGGTGAAATTAACTAGCTGGGCTTTATGGGATCATGTAACGGCTGAAAATATAAATGGTAGCACTGATGTATAAGTAACTTTTTTTAGCACAACGGTTAAAACTCGATTAACAAACTTCAAAGCGATTTGATTACATTACGATAGCCATATGTTAGAAACTTCAAATATCTATGTGATTTAATAGCAGCTAATATACAAGTGACGTTTCGAAATTATCAGTTTTTTTACTGCATCAGGATATGAAAGTGTTATTACTCCATTATTAGAAAGTGATACCAGATTAAAACGTAGCATTAAAAAGACAAAATTTGGACGTGAACAATAGTTTAACAATTATCTTCACAGAAGAGATTCTTTTTTTAAGCATTACAAAGTTTGGGAATGATGTATATTAAAGGATTTAACTATTGTTTCTCGATGACAATATATGATACCATCAGTAGACGGTGTCTGAGAAATTGAGACTTGTACAAAAAAAAAAAAAAAAAAAAAAAAGATTGCAAGGATTTGTTGAAGACAATTCAGTGGAAATGCTCGTTGTACACATATGAAGGTTACCTTGATTATTTTACTTTTCTGAGATTGTTCATGGAATGTAATAAATGTGTTTCGCTTCTTTCAGAACTTGAAATGTCTTTTAAAATTAAATCTGCTTTGTTACAAGTCCTAATTAAGGAAGACTATAAAATCCCGAAATACCGCATGATACTTGGGCAACAGTCCGTTAAGAAATTATAAAGCCATTTTGATTTTTAAAATTATGAAGTAAATAAAATTTCCAATTATAATTTAAATACATGAGCTATCAAATAACAACTTATTTATTAAAACTGGATTGCAATAATTTTGATAATGCAATGAAAGATTAAGCTAACAAACACATAAGCAATAATCGGAAAATACACTATTAACAAATTATAATACCACTCATCTGAAAATAAAAGTAATCGTAAATTAATACGATAGTGGTTGTCCATTTTTCTTTATAACCTCAAACACTCTGTTTCTGACTAAGTGGTTATATCCAGATTTAGAAATATTGTACCATTCTTTTGTAATGGCTACTTCTAGTTGTTTGACAGATAAAAAACTATTTATTATTAGCATAAAATTTGCGAGGTAGTATACTTTAAATATTTTTCGTAGGGTTCAAACCTAGACTTTGTCTTGATCATGGTGAAACATTATTCTTTTTATTATTTGAATCATTCCTGGGTGGATTTAGACGTATGGCAAGAAGAATTGTCCTGCTGGAACACCCAGTTGCATCACCTTAAAAAAAAAAAAAAAAAAAAAAAAAAGAAGTCGTAAAAAGGTATCAAACGATCGTATAGCACAGCTTGATACTGAGCAGAAATCACACGTCCCGAAATTTGCTGTAAATCGTAAAATCTATCGTGACTAAAAGCTCCGTAAACCATCATTGATCCTCCTCCCATTTGTCGACGAATGTAAATTCAGGTCTTGATACCGTTTCGTATTACCACCCCCTGCTACACATACCCCATCTACAAATTCACAAAAATTTTGTGAAATTACAGATCCATGCCCCATTTTTAAACTCAGAAAAATTTTGTGAAATTGCAGATCCATGCCCCATTTGTAAACCCAAAATAATTTTGTAAAATTACAGAAGTAGCTTTTTCATGGAAAAATATTAAAGTAAATACTACATACTTTTTTTTTTTTTTCATTCTGGTCTAGTTTGAGAAATCTTGCTTTGAAATTTTTAATAAAATTTTGCATAGATAAACTCAATCTTCTTACCATGTATGAAATTTTGGTGCCTCTAAAATGTTGATGAGCAGATAATTGGATAAGCCGGACCGTGCGTGAAATAGGTCCTGATAACATAAGGAAAATAGCCACTTATTATATTTAGTGCTTTATGAAACAAGTACCTAATCGAATAACACATTTTTCCACTCAATTATTTTCTCGTTTTGCTGTCTTTATTAGCAGTGGTTGTGTTCAAAATAAAGGCTTAGTCCTTAGTCAATTTACCTGTCAGAAGAAATACTTGAATTCAAGAAAATTACAAAATATACCTGTTCTTGAAAAAAAAAAAAAAGAAAAAAAAAAAAAAAAAAAAATCCCTATTCTTTCCACAAACATTTAATATATATTTTAAATTCAGCATTGGTTCATAAAATACACAAATCTTTATTTTCTTTGCCATCAGTTACAATGTTCCTCATTCTTTTTCTTCTGACCATACCTGGGGCAAAACAATTCACTGGCCGAACAGAGCACAACCCTCCTTTGTATTCCGAGTGGCGTCTCTATCACTTTATGAATGCCACACTTGCGTAATTATTTCTTTCTTTCGGTCTTCCAAATTAAGGTCTGAAGTGCTTAAGGTCGCGAGGCCTGTCCCCGCCTATATTTGGATTCTCTTCTTTGCGGGCGTGGGATCTGAGATCTAGAGCGATCTTGGGCGCGCACACCTCATCATGTCTTTAATAAGGTAGTAAAAAATGTCCATTCGATGCCTAGTGTTCTAAAAATAAACTAGGTTCCCTTTTATTTAAATCATAATGAAAAGAACAAGTGAAAAGATTGCATTTCTGTGAATACAGCACTCCCGAGGTGTAAACATCCCTTGATATTAACTTGAAGGAAAGTGTGCAGCATCGGTTCATGAAAAGAAATACTAAATTTCTAAAAAGCATGAGTGTGTATGTAATAGAAACCTTTCATAATGGAAGGCATTGTTACTGTTTTGTTTATCAATTAGCTGTTAAAGATATATTGTTTTTATAGTTGTGTGTTTCCAGTTAATACAGTACAGATAATTGTTTTTTATAATGAGTGAAATTCAGATAACACATAAAACGCCTTTTGAATTATAAAAATTGAGAGCCTAAAATAAACTTTATGTTATGAAATGAACAAGTTAGTTAGATAAAAATAGCTTAACTCACTTTTGAATGCTTTTTAATAGCAAATTTCCTTGGAAGTGTTGCAGGTCACCTTTAGAAAAGAAACGTGCATTTTTAAGAGACTGGAAAATATCTTATTGCGTATTCGCTTATGAATTAATTCTAAGAAGAAGTTAGGTTTTCAATGAAATACATAAACTAAATGGTAATTAATTATGAAAAATATCTTCTTTAAATTTGAAAAAAAGGTTATTATACTTTCGTGCCTTTTGGGATAACATTTCTTTTAAGTGTTTCTGATTCTGATTTATTATAATTCAAATTTTATATTACAATCCTTTTAAGAAATTGAAAATTTTTGTATAAAATATTTACGGCTTTCAAATAAATGTATAATTTTTTTCATTCTTTTATCGATCCTCATTTTCAAATTACTTAATTTTTAACGGAGGGAGTACAACATTTTGTAGACACAGTAGAAAACTATTATTTTGAAAAATGATTAAAAAGGCTATGAAGAAAATTCGGATTTCAATCAGAGACAGTTGTCATTTTATTTATTAATCCATTTCATGACAAGTCGTTAAATATTAGTTAAATTATTTAAACAATAATTGTGACAATCTTAAAGTGTTGATTTTGTTACAACTGTGTGTAAAGATCTTGCATATAAACTTTAAATTATAGTGGTCATTGTGAATCATACAACTACATTTTTATATGATTGTGTTAAAGCTTATCTAACCACCTTTTTTTTTTTTTTTTTTTTTTTTTTTTTCCAAAATTTGGTTGTTTTTGTAAAAGTTATAAGTGCCATAAGTGCTAACAGTTGAAATGCTCGTGTGAATCTTAATACCAGTATGTGTAAGAGACTAATTTTCCTTTAATGTCGAATCCTTAAACATAGACGACACAAGATCTGCAAAGCAATTTGTTAAAATTTCTAAAACTTCAAGTAGGATTATATCTTTAATTTTAATTATTTTTGTTGTTACATCTGTATGATCTATATTATCAAAATAAAAAATACTTTAAAACGTTCTTATTTGTATAAATGTCGAACTGTGGATAGGAGCATCTGACAATACATTAACTCACTTTGTGCTTTAGAATTCTCCCTTTTTCTATCAAAAATGTCCAACAGCAAAATTAAAAGTTTAAATAATTTATTCGGTGAAAAATTTATATATTTAAAGTAATGAAAAAGATTCGTAAACGAAATACAATTTTATAACTCTGTAAGTTAAATAAATAAAAAATAATAGTAATAAAGATATAAAAAGTACTAGACACCATATTACAAAACAATAATTTATGATTTAATACGTATTTAAAAAGTAATAATAATAATCATCCAAGCCGCAATGTCAAAATAGAAGCACTTGAAATCACGGTAAGTACATTTTACTTAATTCAACGGTAAGTAAAAGAACACTCAAATTATATTGGTTGTATTGTTTAAGTTTAAAAATTACTATCTTTATAACAAGTTATTCTATTATTACTGTTAATTTCCTTTTCTTTTTGTGCAATCTTTCGGAATGGACATTAATGAAGAAGTCGCATTTCATTTAAATAAGTATGTTTGAAAGATGCATTATTCTGACGCCTTTGAGTTATACCTGCACTTTTTTTTCCTACTAAGAATTTTATTTTTTATCACCTTGAGAACTCCTTCAATGAAGTAGCTTTACTATCTCCAAAATCACTCCATCGATGCAATCTAATGTGTGATGTAGTAACTTTCCATCACTTACTTGTTTTGTTGGTCTGATACAGGCCCTTTTTCATTATGTTTAAAAGCTGACAAATCCAT
Source organism: Salticus scenicus (assembly GCA_963930645.1). Taxonomy (NCBI): domain Eukaryota; kingdom Metazoa; phylum Arthropoda; class Arachnida; order Araneae; family Salticidae; genus Salticus; species Salticus scenicus. The sequence continues at coordinate 242,131,855 of OZ005652.1, forward strand.
ATTTCGTATTCGTAGAAATTTGTTTTTGATCGAAATGACAATTACTACAAAGATTGGTTTCCTTTTAATGCTTTAATCGAAGCACACAAAATATTTGATTATTCTCTTTGGAAATATACTTCTGGTATTTTTCTGAAAGGGGTTTAAGAATTAACCCTTTTGTCCCTACGATTAAAGAAGTGACCTATGTTTTTCTTATATAAAAAGCTTGTTCTCTATAAATTATAGTATAGTTAGTATTAATGATTCACTTACAGAACACTGAAAATCTGTTCGAATTAATAATGCGGGTATAAGTGGTTAATGAAAATATGTTTTTACTTTTGTGTTGTGATATTATTTCTTTAACACTCCCTAGTAAAGTTGGAAAGTATATATGACTTCGTATTTTGGGTGTACTGGTATATATATATATATATATATATATTAAATTATTTAATTCCTTTACAATACTCAGCAAATGAGAGAAAGATGAAAATACCAACAATGAATTTAATTAGATGTATTACGTATATATATATATATATTTAAACCTGTATGAACGTCGGGATTTTTCAATCTTGTTATAGTTATAAACATTAGAATTGAGACTCAGGGATAGAAATGAACCAAATATTTTACACTCGCAGAGAATTAAATAGAATTAATATCTGAGCGTATGAATATAATATACGGAAGAATTTAGTGATGTCACATTATTTTATTTTACTTAACATGTGTTTATAGTATACATTTGTATACGTTCATGAATATTTCTAATTATAACAAAATGAAGCGTACAAGTGATTGTAATAAAAGCATGTATTAAATATGATATCTAAAAAGGCTAAATCCAGAGAATTTTATTCTTTTTTCTACGGTAGAATTCAGAAAAAATTACATTTACTAACTTATTTTTACTTTCTGAGCTCGATAACTAATAAAAGAGAGGGGGGGGGGGAAGCTTATTAGAAACTAGGTGCAATATTTTGAACGCAGAATTATACCGAGCACCTCAAATTTTTTAGAAAGCTTTTAAAAGTACAATGAGGGTTGATTTCCCTTTACTGTTCTGAAATTTACAGCGCTGTGTGTGGGACTACAGATAAGAAATTTTGATACACTCATGTTTGTGAAAATTGCAACACCATGAAAGAATTGTCAGAAATTAATGAAATTTATTCCACATATTACTGATAGTGGTACAAATAAACGATCAAATATACAAGACAAAAAAAAAAAACATTCATTTTTGAAAATGCACATTATAAATCATAATATATATGCAGGCAACAATTCACGGCTTCCCTTCACGAATATCGTTGCTACTTTCAAACGACCAAAATTGAGATGTTTTTGCGCCTAAAACAGATACCATGGAGTTCTGGATATGTTGCTCCTCTGTTTCAGTGACGCGAACTATCCATTTTGTAATGATGTTGCTAAACCCAAATATCTTACATTTTTTTTTTTTTTTTTTTTTTTTTTTTACTGCGTAGTGTTTTTATTAATTTTATGGTGTGTGAAGAAGTTTTTAAGTTTTGAATATTGGCTGTACATCAGTTCTTTTATTTAGTAATTTTAAAATGTTTTGAAATCCTTATAACTAATATAATAGCAAATAACTGCTACTATCGAGTAAAGATGGTACAGAAGCGAGTAACTCATCAGTTTGACTAATGTAATCAAAACGCAGATTTCTTATCTAACTCCCATCCCAGAACGCTGACACGAAGGCTAGTTCCAAAACACATCTCAGTAAAGGCTCAATTTCTTTAATTCCAACAATACACCGAGGCAAATTTACAGAGATGAACACTTCTTGAATGAAGTAATGTATAAACACAAATTGCTCGTTTCTCGAGGATATGGAATAACGAGAAAACGAATATCGGGAGAGCGTGGATAGACAATCTCACGTAAAGAACAAATGGACTAATATTCTGGAACTCACTTCTTTTGTTCTTCCCCACCTTAAAAGTTTTATAATTCCAAGTTGCATAATGATGTTTTTGCGTGATAGTTTTTGAAATTATTCATGTTTGTTAAACTAATACACATTATTTAGGATCACTATAGCATTTTTCCTATTGAAAGCGGCTTAAATTTTAGTACTGGTTTATATAAATATATTATAAAAAGTATTACTGGTAATAATCGCATAAACAATACGACTAATGCAATGACTCACAAAACAAAGAACTCGGGTACATTGCGGTCTAGAAAATTCACATGAATGTTTTACAGTGATGTTTTCATTTTTAAATAATAGATAGCTAGATGTTTTAATAAAACACAGTTAAGATTTTGAATATAAAGCTATCTTATCTTCAATTTCACACTTTCTTAACACACATGAAAATATGTAAAAATTGTAAACCTCTATCTATTTTATTTTTGTTTCATTAAATATTCTAAGCAGAATGTATATATTGTCTGACATTTGTCCGTGAAAATCTTTTGCAGTTATTTTTTTATTCTATGAAAGAATTTTTATTTTTATTTTGTCGTAATTTTTTTATACAAAATGAAAAGTCGTTACTTGTTTCTTACATTCCTGTATTTAAAATTCAAAACATCAGGAAGGCTTTTATTTTTTTCCAAATATTCCTCCGGTGTTTGAAGAAGAAATATCACATTTGATAAAAGCTGACAGAGGTTAAAACGAGCTTTCTTGTCTCTTTTTCTTTTATACTACTTTAAAATCACGGTATCATGCTTATAGATATCAAGCCGGTTTCAAACAAGACAACCATGCAATTTCTTCTTTTTTAAAGTAGAAAAGGTGGTGAAATTACACTTTTGACATTGGGAAAAGAAACTACAATTTTATTTTAATTTCACTGCTCTCTCTCTCTCTCTCTCTCTTCTTCTTTTTTTTTTTTTTTTTTTTTTCCAAACAAAATTATTTTAATTTAGTTACTCAAATACTTTAGTTAATTTAAATTAAGTTATTCAGCTTGTACTTTTTGAGAATATTTTATGTTCGGTTTTCTACTTCTCCTTATCTAAATCGTTAAACGTTACATAAAACACCTTTTCTTTTCTTTTTTGTTAGGTAAAAGTACTTGTTACGAGAAATTTCTGAACATTAATGGAAACTTCTATAGAAGTACTGCTCCTAAAATCATTTTCCACATTTTCTGCAATTATCTCATTTATATTTGGACAAATGAGTTTCATTACAGCTTACCTTCCTACTCGTTATTGGAATGAAATTCCATAAACATTTATGTACTTTAAATATTTTAATTATTTGAAATAATTTAACGCTAACAGTTTCGACCCATTTCGATTGGAAATAAAAGGAGGGCTAATGAATTTTTCGCTGAAGTAGCAACTTCGGAAGGGTTCCCGTTAGCATCTATTTCGGATAAAAAGCCGTGAGAAGGGAATCCTGAATACAAAAACCATTGGCTGCCATTGGGCGTTATTTCAAATAATAAATATAAATTTACATTGAAAATAAAAGAACCAATATCTAAGGTACATTTTAGGGATCTAGTTTCTTTACTAACAAAGTTAGGATTGATTCCAAACTTTCGTTTTTTGCTCTTATAAGTTTAAAATATTTATCTTTAACTTAAAGTTTAACCTAAAGATTCAGATAGAAAGCTATTATACCTTTTATTAATTATAGAGATTTTGTTATTTTCTGAAGTTAATATTTTTTTGTTCATTTTATAATAAAACTTAATGAAGAATATGTTATAACAATATTATATCTTTCAAAGCGAATTCTCATGAAAATGAAAGAAGTCATTAAAAAAAGATACATATTTTAAATGAACATTGAAAATTTTAATCGCTTCGCTTTGAGATTTAGCATCTTGAGACTATTTTTTACCTTAAATATTGAGAATTCAAATTTCGTTTTGGGTTTGGATATTCTAGTATTGAACACTGCCGTCTGTACCATTTTCATGTCCACTATAACCATCCACGTTTAATTCGAGCTTGGATCATCAGAGTGACATGGGAGCAAAGTTTTTAGTATTTAAGAGCTATTTGTAAGACTCTTCTTAGCTGCTGCTAAGCCGAAAATAACTATTTAAAGACTTCATTCCCGACCTATTCCTTCCTCATTCAAAAAGTTTATCTTACCCTAAAATTTTATGTAATTTTATTGGTATCAGTGGTTTTTCTGTGTTTACATTGATGTTTTATTATTATTATTATTTCTAGGCTGGGGGGGGGGGGGTTAATAGTTGGTATTATCATGTAAAACTGGTTGTTTTACGTCCTTAATTGTAATTATAACGTCCCTAATCTGTCAAACAACCGATATCACATATTTCAGTCGAATGTTGTTAGTGCATATGAATCAAGTGGAAATCACAGAAGAAACACGATGTTGGAAATATAAATGTTTATGAATCTGCATCCAAGGAGAATCTGAAGATAGCATTTTCATTTCATGGACACATTAATCACTCAAAAAAAGATGCAAAATAATTCGCCTAGTGGTCAAGTGAGCATTCCGATACTATGATGGAAGTCATTTGGGGTCGTATCGAAGACAATAAACTCGCCTACTGCTGATCTTGAGAATCGATAAATAGTCACACTACGCTTGTTAAAGAGATCAACCTGATCCAGGGTGATAAAAAGCGTTTTTATTGCTCCAGGGCCAGGAACTCTGAGGCGGGGAATTGGCACTTTTCTTCTAGAACTCTTGATGGCTTTAACAAAAAAGCGAAAGATCATTGTTTATCAATAACAATATCCAAGATGATGGAAGTGACAAGAAAACTTCCGTTCTTCTTTAGTAACCCTTTAAGGCGTTTGTAGAGGCGATTTTCACCCGAAAGGAAAACACTTTCATAAGTTGGCCTTGCCAAAATATTGATTGATAGCTTTTACAACGGCCAAATGCATCATTCACTTTAATTACAAAAAGACGCAAGCATTCATATCATTTTAAAACAGTGCATCTACAAATCAAGCGGCTTAACTTCCCATTTGTGTTGCTCATCACTGTGCAGTTAATTTTCACTTATTTATATATAATGTAATAAAAGTTCGTTTAACAAAAAGGCATATTTATGTATGCGGTAGCTACCAACCTCTTCCATCCTCCTTGAATATTTGCTTTCTATACCCAGTATAATTAAATATATTACCAAAGAATACCCGGAAATGCACATTTAGAAGTTACCATGCATAATATTTAATGCACCGGAATACTTTTCTGTAGCAAATACTAATTAAATATTCTATGCACGCTATATTTCACAGAAACCATGTTTTTAAGTATCTTAAGGATGTATATTAAATTCGTCATGTTGAATGCAATGTAACGAAGTTAAAATACGCTAAATTTAAATGTCGTACATAGATCATAATGTACCTTGAATTTTTTCATTGTTCCTTTACTCGGACTATAAACACTCTATGCGTTAAAATCTCTGAATTAATTCTACATAATTCATAAGAACTCGTTCCAAATTGAAATTATACACACCATATTCATAGGGGCTACAAGTCATAATCATACAGACACCAAAAACTTCCCTTGTATGCGAAACATGCTTTTTTGGATATAAAAATGTATGCCAATTTCATTTTGTTTAATGCAGTGTAAAACTGTACCGATGAGAAATTTCAGCCATAGACGAGAGGTATTTGAATGCCCCTGAACACAAATCATCTATCCATTTTTAATAAAAATTTTAAGTAACATCCCTACAGAATAAATAAAAAACTTTATTGCCTCGTTGTTTTCCGCACTTGTACCTACTTTATTCAGTTGACGCAAGTTCATGGTTTTATTTCGATCCGAAATAATTGTTGAGAATTTTTTGAAATTTATTCTTGTATACGCAAAGTTTTTTTACTTATTATTTTTCAACACCAGTCCTCCGTAAAATTTACTTTCCTTTTGAATACATTTGTCAATAAATGAGCTCACGAATGACTAAATATAAAAAAAAACACCTTTTGCCTTTTCTATTGTTAAAATTCTTAAAATATTTTCTTAATTAGGAAATCTTATGAATCAAATTGATACAGGCATTTTAGACATAAGTATAAATGCATTTGGCTTATTTTTTTTCTTGCTCTTAAGATTATTTTAGATTAAAGCACAACATAAAAGTCAAATGATTCCTTATGAGTAGCTACAATAAATATATTTTTGCTATAACACGTCACTGGGCAACTTTTAGATAAGACATCTGGCTTTAGATGACTTCTGAAAAGTAATTTACATATGCATCAGATAAAATATACATCAAAAATGCCATTGCTACATTTGTAAATTTGATTGATGGCATCCAATTTATATCATTTTTACTTTCCGAGCATACAGTCTGTAACAGAAGTGTTCGAACACTAGCAAGAATTCCTATGTAAAAAAAGTACATTTCATACGGTTTTGTTAAATAAATCCTTGTCGAATCCTGTTTTTTGTCAAAGAAAATGATTCGATAAGGATTTATTTTACAAAACTGTATTAACTCTACTTTTTTTACATAGGAATTTTTGTTACTGTTCGGACACTTTTGTTACCGACTGTACGTACTACACATGGAAAGTGGTGTAATCATGTAAAAATCTCACTATGAAATTTAACTCTTTAACTGTTCATGTCGAATATACTCGTCATGACGAAACATCGATTTTTCACATATTGTCAAGTAGAAAAAAATATGTACTGGTAAAAGAAAAAAATATGTACTGGTATAATCAACCAACAAATCAACTTTTTTCCTGAAGAAGGACAAATGAAGATTTATTTTCATAGAATAAAAATTTTACTTGTTTTCTTCGAGTATATTAATCCTCGATGAAAAATAATTAAGCAAGTAGAAAAGGTTTTTCGAAACAAATTAAACACCTAAAGGTTTAGATACATTTACACGATTGGAGAGAAATTCAATTCATTTTTGATATTTTACTGTCATGTAAGTAGGTGTGTATGTGTACGTGAGAGAGTGAACACGATAGTATTTAAATGCTTCATTCAATTGAACCCACATTTGATAGTTATGTATGTTAGGTCATCATTGCACGAAATATATATATTGATTTTCACGATGGTAGGAACAAAAGTTGTTTTATGAGAACAGAATTAGGAATTTTTATACATGGACTCATGTTTAGCCTATTAACTCAATTGTATTGGTATTGAATACATTATATTAAATTTTAATTGCATTTACTTTCTAAACTCTACATGTGATTAATATAAAACTGCACTAAGAGTAAGGGAAAAAAAAAGCCACTTGGATATATATATTTTTTTTCTTTCCGTAATCGTAAATTTTATCGTTTAAAAAGCGAATTTTTGAACAGATTTTATTACGTCGTCCTCCATGTACACTTTACGATTGAGCTCAGTATCAAAAACAAATTGCAATTGTCAGGAAAATTGTAATTTTAGAAAATATTTCAAAAAAGATATTATTAAGGAAAAGAATTTTAAAAAAGAAAATCAGCACTTCAGTTGACCAAAAATTAAAAAAATTTAGAAGTTAATGATATTAGACTCATCTGGTTTTCTCTCATGAGTCAAGTTTAATTTACAGTCGGCAGCAAAAGTATCCGAGCACTAGGAATAATCCCTGTCTAAAAAAAGTACACTTAATACTGCTTTGTTAAATAAATCCTTGTCGAGTCATGTTCTTAGTCAGTCTAAGAACAGGATTCGACAAGAATTTATTTAACAAAACAGTTTTAAGTGTACTTTTTTATATCGGAATTATTGGCTAGTGCTCGGATACTTTTACTGCCGACTGTATTTCGAGCTGATGCAAAATTCCAGTAGAACGGCAAAAATGTGACCGATTTAACAAAAATTGCTCTCTTAAAACAGTGACACATTCTCCGTACATTATGGTACGGAGATGATAACTTTTCAAGGAGTGGGGTAATTTTTCATGCTCAAGGAATCAATTAACTCAGAATAAAACACGGCCATTACAAAAGAGGGCATCTGTGGTATGTTTATTTGATTCAAATCTATAAAATTACCTATCCATTCCCATTAGTACCTATAATTCTATAAGTATTCATATCTTTTTTTTCACTTTAAGTTAAATACCACAAAGAATATCTCAATCCGTTCGAAAATGTTTAGTCTATAAAAAGGGGAAGACGGGGAAGATTGGAAATTTGCAGTCTACAACTCTGTAAGAACTAGAAAAATTATTTGTTATATTTGGCACAGTGAAATATCTGAGATTTACATTACAACACTGTCTAATACTATGCAATTGCGCATTAAATCAATCATTCCATATAAAGGTGGAATTAACCCAATGCAGAATATATATTTTTATTAAGTAATTGTTTAGATCTAACAAATAAATAGTTTTATTTCATATGTTAAAATATAATTTGTTTATTTCATGTAATAACTCAAAATAAAATACAAAGTATATGTTTATTACATTGTGTTTAAAAAGAAAGATTTATGTAAATTTTTATAAAGTACTTCGTAGAGTGTAATAAAGCGAATTACTACCATAGATATAGTAATAAGACATAGATTGATCAGCGAGAGGGAAAAAGTGATGCCTTTTTTTTTTTTTTTTTTTTCGGGAAAAGTCATTCTAATGGCTGCTTTTCCCCGAGTAAATCACACACAGGAATAAACACGGATAATTTAGTAAATAAAATTTGTTTATAATTTATTTACTAAAGGTGAATGAAAAACTCCAGATACAGTTTCAAATTCATTTCCTTTTTTTTTTTTTTTCAATACTGTCTAATGGCTGATTTTAAAACTTTTTTTCGGCATAAAAAATTTTTGCTCGATAACATGGGGTTGATAGATCTATATATATTACTATATCTATGATTACTACATGGAAGATGTACACATGTATCATTTCGTCTCTTTGGTATTATGCAAACATGACAGTTTTATTTGTTTCATCCATTAGTGTTGAAGTTATTACAAATAAAAAAGGTATAAGTCAATTTTTCTGCAGTGCGGCCTCCCCCCCCCCCTTACTGTATATAGACATGTTATATCGACCATCGTCTTATGAACTGCTACAGATTTTCATAAATGTAATACATTTCTAGAGCGATACAAAAATAGAATTCTTAACCCTTAAATGCCTATTTTTTTTTTTTTTTCAATTTAAAAATGTTTTTCGGCTTTCATTTCTTAAATAAATCATGGGAAAAATACCAAAAAAAATCATATATTATTTTAAATATGGTTTACGACTAAAAAGCAATTTGTTGCCAATCGGTAAAATTAATCTTTAATTGAAAAAATAATTTTTCCTTGATAAAATTCTAAATATGGACTACATACTTTACCATGTAATAATTTTTAACACTAGTGTTGCCTCTACATGATGAAAATTGATTTAATAGTACTATCAGTATGTAATTTATTGGCAACATTAGGCACTAAAGCTTCGATATTATTCTAACAGTATTTTAGAAGACAAAATTGGGTATGTTGCCGAAAGGCAACACACGGCGTTTAAGGGATATTATTTGAACAATTTTGGCAGCTGACATTTATTTATTTATTTTTTTTCTTTAACTTTTGTTCAAAATAACATTATGCAATTGTAACATACATACAGCCAGATATTAAAAACAAACTAGTTGCAAGTGTACAATTCGATTTAAAAATCCGGTACGAAATGTGAAACTTAGGACATTTAAAGATTAAACATTACGATCTCTGGACAATTTGGTTTGAGTAATTTTATATTTACCTAAAACAGAAAAAACAAATTGATATAGGGTAAGTGCACCAGTGAATGACACTTTTAGAGCAATCTCTGATGTTTTTAATGTTCTAGTCATCAGAAAATATTTTTAGAAATCTTAAGTTAGTACATATGGTATGAAAGACATTCAGAACCACATATATGTTAAAATATATACATTTGATAACAATTATTATTTTTTTTTATATGAATTTTTATTTGACACCCACTCAGTGTTTCAGTAATTGACTCTGTCAGTTTTTCCTTTTATCAGTAATTGGCACCCTGTGTTCTAGTGTTTGAAATAAAATGTTAAAATTCTTATGTGTAAAATATATGATTTTATTATTTTTCTTATTTATTAATTATTTCGGGATGGATGTCAATTACTGGATCATGCCAATCACTGGAGCACCTACCCTAAGTGATATTGATACCCTAATGTATCATGTACGATTATTATATGAAATGGTATAGGTATTATTTATAGTTCTTTTACGAGTAAGCAAGAAAAAATTTCGATGTATTACGCCTTATGCATGGGAAATAATTATCTGAAGTATCCTAAATTATTTGAAAGAGGTGAAACAGATACATTTTTCGCAATTTTGCTACGATGTGGAAAATTTCGCAAATTTGCAAGGATGTTGAAAACAGTCGTGCGTTTTTTTAAAGACATTTCCAAAAACCCAATTTTTTTTTTTTTTTTTTTTTTTTTTTTAATTTGAGAGGGTGTTACGAGGGAGAAAATTCGAGACCCCCCCCCCCTTTTTTTTTTTTTTTTGCTCTAAATTTGTCCTGAGAAATCTATGCGAGCTACGGTCAAAAAATATTTTTGGTGCGTGGATTGCTTATACATACCCGACACTTATACTATCCCCCTCCCCACTTTTCCGCTGGGTGGGGGGGGGGAGGAAGCAAACACGTTTATAAACATAATTCGGCTCACGATAAATAAGTTACACATGGGGAGTCCACTTGAGTCAAAAAAAAAAAAAAAAAAAAAAAAAGCACTTTTTGCAATTTTTGAATTTTTGATTTTTTAGGGGAAAAATTTGCAAATTTTTAATTTGCCATTTTTTGCGATTTTATTAATAATGATATGGGATTTTGAGAATATATTTAAATATAGTGTCCAACGAAGCCGGGAAAAGCCTGCTAACAACTAAATATTTGAACATTCAAACTCTTACAGTACTTTAAATTTATTTATCGGACATTCCAAAATAGCAGGAATCCTTTTGACTCTTCAACTTCTAAAAGTATTGGACACATCCAAACAACGAAGAAACTCCACCATCCTAAATCTGACCACAGTTTAGTATTTTTTATTGCATTTTAGAGAAAAAAATTGAATTAATTTAACAGAAAATTTTTGTAATCTAACAAAACAAAAAATTTAACAGAATTCTAACATTTCATTCTATTTAAATTCTAACAGAATTTTTTTGTTTTTGTCCAATATTTATCGTTAATTTTATTTTATAGTTGATAGAAAAAATATTTCATTTATAAAGAATTATTACTTTTCTAATGTAAATTGTATTGTCGGGATTAGGACTAATTCTGAATTCAGCTGTTGGATTGACTCTAACGTTACACTTACGGTCGTAATATCTTTGCAGAATTCATGTTTTAGAAAATGTCAACAATCGAATGCTTACAAGCGCAATCCTAGAATAATACTGAGTGCATTTTCTTTTTTGATTTGTTTAATAACCCTGTGGTTCAACAAAAGTATCTATATTTATTTGTATCATAAGGAAATATGAAAAGAAAACCTTTACCACAAAACTATTTTTTGCACTGTTAAAAACTTCTGTAAAATTAATGTAAATATTTATCCAGAGTCTCTGTAAATTTACAGTAATTCTTAGTTAAAAGTGAATAATCGAGATTCTCAATCTTTATTCTGTATTTTTACCTAATTTTATTATTTAATTTTTTAATTAAAATTAAAAATGACTGTTTCTACTTTAGAAAAGCATTCCAAGTCCGAAATATATTCTCACCAATAATTAATTAAATTAATATTAGTTTTTAAAATGAATCTATAAAATAAGTTTTCTAACATCTCTGTTTATTTTTCTCTGTAATTTTACGTAAGACTTAAGATAATAGATTACACAGAGTTTTCAGTTGAAATTTTTAACAGTGTGTAATATTTAAGTAATAAAAAAATGAGCAAAGTTGAGCGTATGCTTACGGCTCTAGTGATAAGAACCAGGATAAATGAGCGTATATATAAGCTAATGAGTAAATGCATATTCACATTGATGAACGTCTGTTGCTGTCAACGAATCTTCGAAAGAGACTTTCACATATATTAAAATTTCTAAATAATATCAATAACGAAAATAAAAATATAAAATATAGTCGATGTTTAAGTATAAGTAACAACTAAAAAAATCCCCTATAGTCAGAAATTAAGTTAATTTGTACAACTGAAATGGTTTTATTTTATTTTATTTTACCAGAATGAAACGCCAAAAATTTGTGCGAAATATGTACGAAGCAGGGAACAATGAAATTCACTATCAGTGTAGATACAATTAAAAAGTTACCAAACAGATTAATCAATTAATTAATTAGCTCAGTTTACACTTTCTAAAGCACATTAACTGGTGGTGGATATGATATTACAGATTAGTTCTAAAATTGAGTTATTATGTATGGCAATAGCACTAAGTAGATTTTTTTTTAATTAAAAAAAATAATTTTTTAAATTCAAGTTACTAATATAATTATTCGATATAGAAGAAGAATGCACGCATGTATGCATTCCTCCATGCTTTTTCATTTTCGCCTGATGAATCATGTTCGATTAATTCGACGCGATACTTGTCGCATGTTTTTGAAATTTATGGTGTTTGTTTTCAAAAATTTTATTCATGTACTGTTATTTTCTCTTTTAGGAAGGTTTTTAATTCAGCTTTTTTTCCCGTTCAAAGTAAAAGACATTTTTGTTAAACTAAACCTTAATATAAGATATAGAAACGCATTTAAATCATGGATTTTTTTTTTTTTTTTTTTTTTTTTTTTTTAGAAAATACTTATAAAATAAGTATCCATTTACGCTTTTCTGTATGTTGTTATTACTTCCTGCTCCCTATAAATAGTGTAGGTTCTTTCTGCAAATGTTAAAACAAACTCATAATTCTTGGAGTCAGAGGCAGGAAATTATCTCCAAAGTTATGTAGTGTAAAGGCATATCGCTATGCAGTTAACCCTTTGACGCTAATTGGTCATGATGGAGCGAAGTCGTTAAGATCTTTCTATTTTAACCTGAGATTCTCTAGTGTGTTTAGGCATTTCCGTCACGTCATCTTGGGGTTGTTAATGCTTAACATAATGCTTATATTGTATTCCTGAGAAGATGCCTATACCAAACCATAACAAACCATGGATGATCTAAGTTTATTTTTAAGGTCATCCCATTCCATCATAATTTAAAGGTGATTTACTTGTTTGTTTGTTAATCTATTGAAATGTACCTCGCAAGAGCTAGCGGAACAGCGGCAGGTTCATAAATTCTTTTATAGGGATCGCCTAGTTTAATTTTGTTAAGGTCGACATATCATTGAATGACATGTTGATTTTTACGATATTTAATTTCCTTTGCTATCAATAATGGTGGTTCAAAATGTGTAAATAATATAAATATACATATTCAATTAATAAAGCCCAATTGAGGCCGATTATTTGAATTTAATCAGCTAAAAAAGCTCAAAAATATCCAATTAATCCAATAACAAATGATGGGGCCCACATGAAATGCATAAACTGAAATGATAAAAATTTTTCAGCTGTTTTAGGAAGTGTAAAATGTAAACTTTCCTCTAATATACCATAAAAGTAGGTATATATAAATAGAAAAAAAATTCTGTGAAACTTTATTTATATAAAGTAAAAAAGAGAGCGAAAGGTAATGCACCCTCTAAGAAAAATTTCAGAGGAGGCAAGGGTCGCAATTAGCATCCTCCCCCTCCCCCCCCCCTCCTTCCGCCGTAGTCGGCATTTTATGTATCACTTTATTAAGATATGGTTCCTATTATACACACAGAAATATTTTATATGAAGGCCATATAAAAATTTAAAAATTTAAATGTTTTTAAATTTTATATAGACTATAATTAAATTTCCCTTTAATAATTATTTGGATTTTTATTGTTAAGCCCGAGAAATAAATGATTTTATTATTATTATTATTATTATTATTATTATTATTATTAATTAAATTTTGAATACTTTGGTTTAAATTTCTAAAAGTAATTTGAGAATAGCATTTGAATTCATACATGAGCATTAATTTAATTTTGTAGGTGTATTAAATATCGAGTTCCAGGAGAGTTTTTATACAATAATTTATTTATTTATTTATTTATTTAAGAAAATTACTAATGTTATTATCGATCGATTAAAAAAAAAAATAGTTACGATAATTTTAAGTGTACTCATTGAAGTTATGATTTCTAGTAATTTAAATTTAAATTTAAGAAGTTAGAGTAAAATTTTAAATTTTTCTAAGTTTTATGTATCTATATTTAAAAATTATTTGAAGTGGAATCATCCTCTCTATCTCCATTTCTCTTAATTTCATTATTATTTTCTGCGGCATGTAATTCCTTCAGTCATCATACCCCGAAACCTAGAAGTGAATGGCCCCTCGAAAATTTCGACCTTGAGCGAATCTTTAGAGGGCCCCAACCAGTTCTCTTGTTTCTATCTCGTGTCAGTCCATTCCACTTTACATGATCTGATATAGATTGCAATAAATGTATTCCGAATTACATTTGGCATGAGAAAAACAGGTTGGTGCCAGCTTTATATGCATTCAGTAGAAATTGCAGATAGACCTTTTAAATATTAATGGGGAACGCAAGACTGAGAATGCAAATATTTCCATTTCTGATCTTCTGTCATTTTTTACAACTTGTTTCGACACTCGAAATTGAATCGAAACTATAAAATCTTCAAAAAATGGAAAACCAGAGACAACTAACAAAAATTTTTCTTTCTTTCTTTCTTTTTTTTTTTTCTAATAAAAAAAAATAACGCATAAATCAGATATTATTTCGAAAATACAAAAGTGAAAGTAGTAAATAAAAGGGGGGGGGGGCAGGGAGGGGAAAGAAAGAAAGCTGAAAGAAAATGGACACCAAATTGTTATTTGAAACATTGCAATATATCGCATAAAACGTCTACCAATTGTGAATTCAATCCTGTTCATTCATACACTTGCACACTTACATGCGTACATCCTCGTAAATATAAATTCAGAATATCTCAAAATTTATAAATATACCAAAATTTCGTATTCGGACTTTTTTTTTTCCTCGATTACATTTTTTTTTTTTTTTTGCTTTTATACAATATAACACGGTAAAATAACAGTTGCTTTTGTATGATACAGTACTTACTTATTAAAAAAAAAAAGAAGAAAAAAAGAAAGAACGTTGTTTAAAAGATACATGACACACAAGCGAAAGTAGTTTTACTCATATTTTTATTTCGAAACAACGCACGCTATATTTACCGCTGACTGATTTAAAATAAAATTATTTGCAAAACGTCGAATCATTTTGCTTCTCTTTATATTTTTAAAGTTTCATTATATTTGCTTGTTTTCTTCTTTCTTCCCTCCTTTCTTTTTCTTTCTTTTTTTTTTTTTTTTTTTTTTTTCGGAGTAACTCTATACATTGGACTAATAAATTATGCTAAAGAAATTTTGCCAATGACATAGTTTAATATCATTTAGTAAATATGCTCATATTTTATCAGATATTACGTATTTTTATATTCTGATTGCAGTGTGTTTTTCGGTATAGTGTAGAACATCAAGTTTTCTAAATATGATATTGCATTTACGCGAGACCCTTGCATATTATATATATATATATATAAACTTATGGATATTTTTAGTTTTCGTTAAAAAATTTACGTCTCTATGATTATCTATTCAAAGACATCGCATAATCACCGTGCTAAATCAACAACACATTTCCAAAAAAAAAAATATTTTTTTTACTAGTTTGCTCCCAAACATTATTTTCTTTAATTTGTTACTGGTTTTTCATCCGAGTATAACACATTTCTTAAAACTGCTAGGTTCATAGAAAATCCGTCTAGTATTTCTCTAGATATTCCAAAAAACGTCTAAATTCAAAGGTGTTTACATTATTTCATCACCCAGCTATAACTTTCTTAAATATATGTTTTTTTTTTTTTTTTTTTTTTTTTTTTTTGGTTTACAGATTTCCCAAATGTAGTTTTTGTGACCACAATCACTGTTAGTTAGTCGTAATTAACAATTAAAAAATTCATTTAATCAGGAAATAGACGTCATATTTTATTACAGATTTTTATAAAATCTTTGGTGAATGTTGTCATTAGTTAAGATGTATCCTACCGACATATAGAGTGTCCACAAAGTCCTTTTACAAATACACGCATTTATTAAATAAAATACTGAACAGATGCAGACTTGAAAACTATTCATTCTAATATGCAATTATAAAAGTATTTTTTTTTTTTTTCTTTTTTAACCGCAATCAATAAACTGCTATATGCGCAGCATTAGTTGCGCGATGCATATCTAGGCGATGAAACTGTAGTACCACAAATTCAGAGGTCTAGGTATACACCTTCAGTTATTGGTTTCTCAACGAAGAAAAATGTTGATGGAAATAATTTAGATACACTCCACGAAAATTCAGATAATTATTTATTAGTTTTTATTTGCGATAATTGCCATTAAATAGTCTTATATACATATATGTGTGTGTGTGTGTGTGTGTCTTAAAAATGTATTTTTTGTTTTAATCATTCTTTGTCTTCAATAAAGAGATCTGCACGGGCCAAAATTTTGAGGCCCGGGCCCGGTATGAAACAAAAAAATTTGGCCCCGAAGAAAAAGCGATAAAATCAGGCCCGAGCCTGACCAGACCGAATTGGAAAAAAAAAAAAAAAAAGATAGCATGCCTTTCTGTGAAAAGGTTTTTTGTATGTGTTTTGCAGAAGTTTTATATAGCCAAGCAATAGAATGTTCTTTGACAAAACTATTGATCTTTTACAAAACAATTACATAGAAACAGAAATTCCTTATTACAGACGTACAGAAGGCACAAAAACTGACAGAAAGTCAAATTGAAAATATTTGCATTCATCAAACAATGTAGGAAGGTATTAAAAATGGTTAATATAATACTACTATAAATGCACTTTTAACCGTTTTCATTTATATACTGTAATGTAGCCGAATCCTTCCATGTGATCTGGTAAACAAAACTTTAATGCTAATCTAACCATTTTCAACAGAAAAGATGCTTTTGTACATCCTAAAAATGATGCTAATTTTATCCAGTGCACTGGAAAGTAGAGGAAAAGTTAAAGCGGAAGGATTTTTATATCCTTTATAACACCTAGACTTTACAGACTATAGTACACAAAGCCTCATAGACAATAACGTATCTAATTTCTTTTGTTTGTACATGTGCGCAAACTAGTAGTGACATGCAGACTATTTTGAATGGGAAACCATTTCTAATATTACTTAAAATAAAATATATCGATTTCGAGACATGCTAAAAATATTTGTGGAAATTCAGATCGCGAACAGACAGACTGACCGACAATTAAATTGAAGTTATAAACATTCTTTAACAAAATAAAATTTTATGTGACATACTAGACTATAAAATTATGTAAAATAAATGACTGAAAAAACATTTTATCATTTTCCTTTTTCGTTAATTAACGAGGAAAGTAGAAAAAATTCCGGCCGACACGGCCCGGAAAAAATTTCCTCCAGCCCAAGTGTACACAAAAAAATTGAGCACGACCCCAGCCCGGCCCAAGGTTGCAAAAAAATTTTAAGCCCGAGTCCGGGGTTCTTCGGCTTCTTCTCTGGAAATCCTCCAGTTTCTTCATAGGAAATATATTTTATATGACACAAATACACTTTTGTATGTAGAACTTTGTTAGAAAAGAAAAATAAAATAAAATCAATAAACATTTTTTACGATTAAATTCGTTACGTTCTGCAGAATTCACTGCTTTTTACATTCACGACAACAGTCTAAAAAGAAACGTGAATAATGGCATATTTCTGTTTTCTATGTGCACGCTTATTAAACAATTTAAAAAATAAAATAAAATTTTGTCTAAATCTAGGTTTTTAATATTGTATTTAGATTCTAAAATTGTATTTGAGCACAAAAGGAACTTAAAAGTAAAATCATCCAATCTTAGTAATTTAAAAAAAAAAAAAAAAAAAAAAAAAAAAAACCTTTCGGCTGATTTTTTATTTATTTATTTATTTATTTATTTATTTTGAGATAATCAGTATAAAATGTCTTAAAATTGTCCCGATATTAATTGTAAAACAACTTCAAGTCTGACAAGACACCTAAAGTATAATACCTCTGTCTGTCTCAAATTAAAAAGAAAAAAAGAGCCCTTGCCTCGGTTTATTCGAATTAGCCCATAGAAGTCAAAATAAGCCGAGAAACGAGTGTGTAAGAAAAAAATTCAATGTCACAAATTCAATTTAAGGAAATTCGCGTTAGCTTCAAGTGTGTGAACTTCGTTGATACCCTCCTTTTTCTGCAGTGAGATGTACTGAAATATTAATGTGCTGTTGCAGTTGAAGCCAATTGAGTATGTGCGGGTCCTAGACCTAAGTTATATGTACACCATGGGGGGTTTTGTACAGAGGTACTGATATTAAAAAATGTCAAAAGAAAAACTTTGTAAGAAAATACCATGAACTGCGTTAAAACCTGCAATAATTGTTTCGGGTTGAAATAATTGAGCACGACTTTTCATCAGTGCAACATTTCGCAAAAAAATGCACCTATGTACTGGTGTTAAGGCTGTTGTTAAATAATATTGATTGTTGTCGAAATATGCTGCATTGGGGCCTATTTCGTGCCGCTTTATGAAGGGTCGAGCTTAATTACTTCAATCAGAAAAATAAAACGTTGCGCGTTTAGAGTTTGGTAATAAAATTTCTTTTTATTCGTCCCCCACTCTCCATTTGATTACTCCACTACTTTTTATTATCAGAACAAAGTGAAAAACAAACATCTGAGTTCCGTATTTTTATTGCAACAGATGAGATTTTCATTACAATTGTAGCTTCCATCGCGCAGTTGAAGTTTTATATTTACGAGCATCTAACTTCAGCCGCCAGTAATAAATATTCATTTTGATGGGAACTCACTTAAGTGGATAATGAAGAAAATTCTCATTTAGATCAGTGAACCACGTTTCAAGAGAGTCTGGTATCCTACTGTGACATTTGTTTATAACAGACCATCCAGCATATTTCTTGCAATGTTCCCACCATTAACTGACAGTTTTTTTTTCTCATTGCCCCCCCCCCTTCTCCCTTATTTTCATCTTAATAAAGATGGGGGGGGGGGGTTAGAAGAGGTTTGTGAAAGGGAGAGTTGTCTGACCTCTTTCGATGCCCGTAGGCAGTGTCAGGTGAATAATTATAACCTCCGGGATTAACAATTACTGTCATGTTTTAAATGGCAGCAGGTTGCATAGGGTCGATTTTATATGCATCTGTGAATGATGTTTTTCTTGCGACAGCAAAAGATATTGCATTTAAATGGAAGTTGGCTTTTTGCCTATAAGTTAAGAAATCTGGTGTGACACTCACATTACTTCCTTTTGCCCAGCATTTCAACAGGAGAAATTTTTAATAACAGCCCACCATTTTTATTTAACACTTTGGTATGAAGGTTAAAACTATTGCATGGATAGTTTTTTTCTTTTTCTTTTTTTTTTTTTTTTTTTTTTTTTGACACGGTTGTAAACAGAAAAAGCAATTCCATCAATTATTCAATTATATTCGTTAGTACAGAATAGCTGAATTGCTTTATAGGTATCCTTATATACTGTCTATGATTAAAATACACCCCCCCCCGCCCCCAAGATAGCGTGTGCATAAATTTCGCACATTGAAAAAAGATACATTACACGATTTCAAATGCACTGCGCGTCATCTAACTCCTACCCCAAATATATCCGAATTTTTTTGTATGGTGCTGTAAATGAATGCTTTTCATACTCTATTCTATATGGAATATACTTCAACGCCTGTAAAAATTATATAATATTTACATTATGTTTAGTGTATTCTAAAGAGGTTAAAATGTATCAACGAAAATTTTGTCTATAGAACAAGTTGTAATTGAATTCTTTTTTATATACTTGCACACAGATCATTTATCAGATTTGAGTAAAAAAATTCAAGTAATATCATCCTATTTAATAAATTAAAATACCGAATTTGGATTTCCTGCTACTATCTGATTTTGAATTACTATTATATAATATCTGATTTTGAATTACTGTGATAATTGTCATACATACACAGGCAACACATTGACACATAGACAGATACATAGATCCATCAAACCACTAGAAATCTAATTGATTATATTCATCGTAACTCAAAATGTGCAAATATTACAAAACTCAGATTCGAATATTCGACCCCAAGATAATATTTCCTCTAGTTTATATAGAAAAGAGAAAGAAAAAAAAAATTAATTAAAATTTTTGCTTAAAAAAGGTAAAGATGTGTGAAATCCAACCTGTACGTGCTTTTCAATTCAACCGCGTTTAAGATAGAGTATCTAAATAACATAGGAAATGTCATTTCACAGGGTGTTCAATTTCAAGGGCATTCATTGAGGATTATTGTATAATAAACTAAATTTCTATTACGACCAATGAAATATTAAGACTAGGTCATTATAGGGATTTTCTTTGGGGAAGAAGACTTCTTCATCATTCAAGGTATTTTATAAGTAAACTATTAAAAGTGATTTAATAATAAATTTCTTTTAACTGTTACAAAATAGAGAAAAATATGCCTTTGAAATGTGGATGGCTAATAGCCGAAAGATTAAATTACAGAATTCAGAATCGTGGCTAGAAGCCAAACCTGATTCTGATTATAACAGACTAGTTTAAAATTTTCGTTAAAAGAATACGCACTACATTAAAACTTGAATTCAATACTAAATTGGAAATGAATAATTAATGGGACCCATTCTCCAGAACTGAGCATCCGGGGACAGAGATAAATTTAAAGATCCACACGATTGAAAATGTAGTCATTTTCGTATTCAATTATTTTACTTAACACAAAATTACAAATATGTTAATAAGATGTCTTGAATATGGTCATTCAACTTTATCCCGAAATAAAATATTATAATTGGTTCACATGACGAATAATACAGATTTATTTTAATGATTTCCTTTAAACCGGAGCATGATTTGAAAGAAAAACAAACCACACTTCCGTCAACGAAGAAAACCAAACTCGAGAGAATGTTTTTTAAACACAGTACGGTATTGCCATCTGGTGGCGAGTAAGTCCCCATACGAGCGTTCTCTCGCTTCTGGTTATCTCCATCCTCCGGGGGCGGGGCTGGACCAGGAAGGAGCGTGATGCGGTGAACGGGTCGTGCCAATGGATGTAGAACATAGTCATCATCTGATGCAAATGAGAGAACCTGCAAGAGAACTCAACACAAGAATTAGCACGATGAGCATTTTTTTTTTTTTCGAGTTGACGAATATTCTGGATTCTGTCGGATCAGGAAAAGTACTAAATTGAGACCACCATGTATGCCATAAAGATGAAAATATCGGATGACTGTCAAAGTGACTGGGTGGTTCTGGAGTAGGATTAGAGGACATTTGGCGTCATAAGGCAAAGTGTAGTTTTTATCAATTCTACCACCAACACGCACAAGATTGTTTTTGTCTAAAAAAGGATTCAGTGAGTTCAGTTTACTCTGATTTGGCACTGGTTTGCCACGTTTTATTAATGCAATTTCTGTGGTAAAATCGTATGTTTGAATTAGTTGTATGATTGTGTGGCGTGCCTCTGAGATTTCAAAATAAGTGAAGGTGCCTTTGAATTTCGATTGGGCACGTGTGTTTCTTATAAATCGTTTAAACCAGGCCATGACTCGTAAAAACTTGGTGTAGGAAGAAAATTTACTTAGCGAGTCTAATGGGCCTGGTGTTTGGATGGTAGTTGGCAGAATGCGTTCGGGCTTGTTGTCAAGAGATGAATCAATTCCAGGTACAGCTACCAGGTTCCGCAAAGTCGATGACTGACTAAGCCATTCAGACCCTGACTACCAAAGGTCGAGTGTAATTATAACCGAATTAAAATGATGATCAAACCTCGCAAGATGCACCATCATTTCACACTCGTTTCTTAGTAAACAACAGCAGAACGTGTAAGGTATTCTATTGACCACTTCCGAAAGCTACATTTATAACGCTGGAACGATTCTATTCCGCAAAGAGCCGATACAGTGAAAGGTTTGGCTTTCCGAAGGCACAGTTTTTCTAACCAGCTTTAATAAAAATTAGGAGTCCTTTGAAAATGCATCTTTCCTCTTACCTTTATTTTGATAACATCAAAGTAATTTTTTAGATAATTTTAAGATTTTTTTTTTTTTTTTTTTTTTTTTTTTTTTTTATGTTTCAAAATTCTGCTTGAAGACCACTGGAGGATGGCCCAGTATCAAATAAAATAATCGCCTTGTCCGTGTTCAGATAAGGCTTGACCCAAACAGCTCATATATGTATTCAACAATTCACAGATATTGATATATGTACATATATTATATATATACTACTCTGTAATATTATTATTATTATCATCATCATCATCATTACCTTACTTAGCTGAACTCTTCTTTCAGTAGGACACAGGATTTAACCCCCAAAACATCCCTATTGATTGGTAAATGGTGTTCAATTTTAAGATTTAGTGAGTATCTCAAAACCGTACTTACGCATCGCGATGTGGTTTAGTATTTTTAAGTGATGTTATTTATTCTATCCTCACGAGTATGGAAAATCTGTTCATTAACAGGCTGTTTTTCAGGTCCTTCCCATGTTAATGCGATTTGTAAATCTGGTATCATAAAAACTTCTAGAAAGTTCAAAGGATGCGCATCGCAGAACTTAATGTCTGGTAAACGACATCGTTAAAAGAATCACTTGAAAATGTAATTTTTTTAAACTGTTTTTTTGCTTTATAGAAAAAAAGTTTCAGTACTATATAAAAAAACTGGGGCAACGTTATTACCGGGTGTTTAAAAGAAGTTTCAGTAATTGAATAATTCAGTAGATACACACACACACACACACACACAAAACAAAAAGAGTAACAAGGTGTTTAAGGGCCCTCTTCACTCACCGCCGCCGGAAGCCGAAACTAATGCTATTCTATGGGAAATTTTTTTTTTACAAATAACTTATTAACTAATACATGTTTTTAAATTCTGTTTTCACATTCAGAAAATTCCTAACTGTTGAATTGACGGACCTTTTTTAAAAATGTATTTTTTTAATTTTTAATATTTTATTTTGAAATTGCAAAATGAAAAAATTTCACAAATTGAAAATTCGTATTTTGCAGCTTCAAAATAAAATATAAAAAAATATAAAAATAATTTTTTAGAAAAGATGCGTCAATTTTACAGCCGGGAACTTTCAGAATGTGAAAACAGAATTTAAAAATATGTATTAGTTAATAAGTTATTTGTAAAGAAAAATTTCCCATAGAATAGCATTAGTTTCGGCTTCCAGCAGCGGTGAGTGAAGAGGGCCCTTAAGTATTTTTCACCAAGTTCGTATACATGTACGATGGGCAGATCTCAATTAGAATTAATTTGTCAGTTCCTGTAAAAGAATTATAAATGGCTGGCACGCAATTTTCATACATTACACCAGTTTCATTCTCTTTTAAATAGTTTAATAAATCAAGCCGCACAGGACTAAATATGTGTATTTATTTTCATACTTCTTTATAAAAAGTAAATAAGAGTCATGCACATCATTTTTAACAAAGTGATCAAACCTTATTAAAGCAATGTAACATAGATCAGTTTTGCTCTGCTTTTTCAACTATAATAAAACGCACGTCGAATATTTTTTCCCATATGCCACAATGTAGAAGAATTCTTTGTATTCCGGTAAATGAACTATTAGTTCTACTCATGAAAATCTACACAGTTTGTGTGACGATGACCTATAAAATGCCTAACAAATATCAACTCAATGGAATACGCTATCGTTTTCTCTCACACATATATCGCCATACATAAACATAATAGGTCCAGGGTGCCTCGAAGTGTATAGATATACCAAATATTTACAGTTGAATATCTATACGTTTCTACGTTGGATATCTATAGGTTCTGAGTATAATAATTTGTCTAAATTATTACACTCAGGAGTTCCTCAATATAATAATTTTATTATATCACATTTGTCAAAAAGAGAAAGAATAAAAACATGAAAGCAGGAAAAACTAAATATATAAGTAATAAAACATATACGATGTTCATAAATTCGTAATGATATGTACACGATTATCAGTGAAATATAAACATAATTACCTTATGAAGTTTATTTTATATTCTACTAGAAGGCTTTGCTCGCTTCGCTGGTCACTATATTTAAGTGAGTAAAAAAAAGAATCAATATTTTTTATACTGTTCTACAAATTAAAACGAAAACGAAAATACATTGAAATTGCTTAAAAACTTCGCTTCAGGCCCTCGCTGACTTCCGCAGAGACTTCTTCACCGCAACGTCTTGGCACTGGATAATTTAATTTAATTTAATTTATAGAAATGTCAATAATACAAAAAAAACTGCATTAGTCATTTTCTTTTTGATAATAAACAGAACGGAAAACGCATAATATTTTACATGGAATTATTTTGTATAATTAGACCAATTTAAAAAAAAGTGCTTTTCCTTTTTTTCCCACTCGCATTACAAAAATACTTAAAATAAAATTGAAAAAAATTGTGCAAAAACATTGAAAGAGCTTGGACCTCTTGGCGGAATTTGAAATTTGGCACTGAAGTAGCTCGGACGTTTCTCGCAAAAATGTTTATTTATGCATTTGCGATACCCTTATCAACTCATAGCCAAAATGACAACAAAATTATAAATAATTATAAGATTTAAAAAAAGCTTTTTATGTACCATGTTTTTAAATTTTCTGTTGAATCTTATAGCTATAGAAATACATTAGTACTTTATCAATGTGTAGAAATTTTTAAAGTGATAATGATGTCAATTTTTGTGAGATGCATAATTTAAGTTTTTACAGTTTTTTAATGTTCACGTTTAATTAAATGTATTTATTTTTATGTCAAAAGAAAATGAACTCGTATTTGTTTATTTATTCATTTAATTATTCATTATTATTTTTTTGGCAACTATTAAATTATAACTAATATTTATTTTCATATTTTAATTAATTAAAAGAAAACTTTGCAACGTAATATCTTTAATAACTTCATGTAGTGTCCACACCAAAAATGAACAATTTTTAGAGTTCTTTTAAAACGTATAATATCTATGCAGCACCTTTTAAAAAAATTCATCAGTTTTTACTAAAAAAAATGGCCAACTTTCATCACCAAAGTAGTTGAATCTAGACCAATAAAAATAGGAATGGTCCCCCCGGATGTGTTCCCGACAAACTCTTTGCTTTATTTATACAGATTAGATGTTCAATTTAACAGATAACGATATTTTTTTATTAAAAGGAAGATTAATTGTTTTAAATAATTAACCTACAATGATATATAACAATTTTATAAGAATAGTTTTTTTTTTTTTTTTGTATGATATATTTAAATCAATTCTAAATTTACAAGAAAAAAAAAGCATACTTTTTTTATACTTAAAAATGAAGATGCTTTAAATTTCTTCATCAAAATGGCGATTTCCCAGAGTAATATAACAATCTACATTTCAACCCTATAATATTAATAATCTTTAATAATATTGAAATTTTTTAAATTTAAATTTTAATTTTACTCAGAGCATATTTAATTATAACATTAAAGTTATATCTTTTATAAAGTTCTGCACATTAGGTTGAAGTACTTTCTGGGTGGATCCGCCCTCTCGTCAGCAACCATCAGTGTGGTCCGCTGTCGTCGAAACTGTCTCTTGATTCCCTTGTTGTTAACTCTTTGGAAGATGGCGCCGCAATCGATCAAAATCTGCTCGCAACTCGTGCTCGTTGCAAGCTGATTGGTTATTGACTATTTCAATGGTTTCACGATAGTAAGCGTAATCCGGGTTATTACCACCAAAATCGCCAATTATAATAACCCGGATTACGCTTACTATCGTATGATGGTAACACTGATGGTTGCTGACGAGAGGGCGGATCCGCCCAGAAACTACTTCAACTTCAACCTAATGTGCAGAGCTTTATAAAAAGTATAACTTTAATATTATAATATTGAAATTGATATAAGGCAAATAAGTTGTGAATCATAGATTTATACAGACATTTTTAATACTCTGAATGCACAGAATTTTTATTCACATTCAGATTAAGAATGTTACATACATAATCTAAAAATTCATTCAAATTAAGGAATAAATATAATTTTAATTACCAAAGGAAACCAAACATAGTATATATGTAGTAGAACGAAAACTATATGTATAAAAGTATACTAAGTATACAAAATTAAGGTATATCCTTATTTGAAATTGAATATACTTAATTATAATATTTTACATAAAAAACTATGATAAATAAATAAAAATAAAATAAAATAAATAAATATTATAAATACAAAAATATTTTTATTTTTGTGCGACACTCCCAACCAACCAGCCTACACCACCAACCATAAAAATTTTCTTAAAAAAAAAAAAAAAAAAGAGCAGAAAATTTCTTTTTCTAAAACTACAGAAATTTATTATAAAATCAGTACATATTAATCTGGCGAAAGACAACTTTGTTTTGTAACTAGATAAAATTTGTTATCATTGATACATATTTTTTCAGATGGTTAAATATTATTTCAGCTCTGCATGGGGAAAACTTGATACCATAGCAGAATTCAGAAGTGCAAAGCAATAGGAAAAACTGTGATTCCGTAGTTGAGAGGTTACATCCTAGTCTGCTATGAGCTGGAGACTCCTTTGATGCTGGCTGATTTTTTTTTTACAGAATGCCTACGAAAAAAATCTGTTTTCTATCATTATTTTCTGTCTTGGTTTGTTACGGAAAATTTCTATTAATATATTTTATCCACAGCATACCGATATTTTCTGTAATTTTCTATAATTTTTTTTTTTTTACCATAGTGAACATATCACGCATTTAATCACTTACTCCATCGATCAATTAAGATTTTAATCTTACAGAGTAAGTCTTCGATATTTATTCTCAGTAACACCTAAGTGACTTCGGCCAATTTTTCACAACTACCAAACGCACATTTATTCTTGCCTTTTCTGCTACCTATACTGTTAATGAAAACAATACAAGTGATCTTTTTTGAGCAAAGAATGTTTGAGTTGATGTTTTTGGGCCATTAATAATCAATTTAGTCAAAAACAATCCATGTTATTTTGCCCCGGTTCACGGCAAAAAATGATCGACGGAGCGTGTCATCGCTCTACTAATTCTACATCGTTTTCTCAAGTTCATAAGATCGCAAACATCATTTCCCTTTCTGTGGTCAAGGATGTTCTTCCATTTCAGCGGCAATCATCTGCGGATACTTTTTTTTTTTTTTTCCCTTGCCTCTTTTATGTGCTGGTCACGCGTTCAAACCAAGTGTTGAAGCAAGCGGATAGGAACTTAATTACCGGGAGGTGAATGCTCCAAAACGAACTTTTTGGAAATCGTTCTATCTGTCTTCAAAACGCCATGGGAAAATTTCAATTGCAAAAAGCAAGAAGAAATTTTACAAATTTCGTAATTATATTGCTTTATGATTGATTCGTCTTTATATTTACAATTATCTAAGTTGTGAATTATCTGGAATGAAAATAAATTTTACCATGTCCATCTCTAACTATCAAAAGAGCCAGGAAGTATAACGCGAGAGTTTTGAGAGTCCCTTTTATACTTTTACAGATTCAAGTATCCTACATTTACGAACTCAAATATAAATACATTTTCAGTTTTCTTTTATCTTATTTCGTCTTCTGATGCTTTAACTTTGGGATATAAAACATTTAACATCTCGATAAAAAAGAGTGAATGTTTATTTATTTATTTATTTTAGTTTATATATTTTTAAATACAAGAATTAGAAAAATAATTTACCTTGCATTCAATTCCTTAAATACTGAACTTTAAAAATATATATGTAATCACAAAGATGAGTAATGAAAAGTTAAGAATTTTAAAAAATGTTTTAGGGATCAATTCCAAGAATTACAAAATTTAAAATTTTTGTACGATCACCATACAAGACTGGTATGTTGTAACCTTTACAAAACTGTCTTCTGTATCATTACAATGTATTAATTGGTCGAAAAATTGCTTTAAAGTGATAAATGGCCCATAAAAGCGCCACCAGTCTCTTGATATGTACCCAAATTGAATCAGTTAATAGTTTAAATATACAAAAATTCTATCTCAAATATCAAGTTTGCAGCACGAATGCACAACAGAAGCTAAAGGATAGCGTTGCTGTAAATCGGGGAATGGGAGCACAGTATCACAATATATTGAGCAATATATGTCAAAATATCATAATCACTCATTTATATCATGGTTTAACGAAATTTAAAGTTTCATGAAATTCTGTACATTTGTTCGCGAAATATGCTGTCTACAAAATTTTGCTAACACACACAGGCAGACAGCCATTTTCTAAAAATGGTCAAATTTCATTATTTTGAATTCTGACTTTGAAATAAAAAAAAATTGTTAACCTAACTAAACTCTGTGCTTCCCAAACTACTTTTGAATTTAAAAGCAAATTTTATAAACTGTGTGATGATTTAAGTATGGGTAATCCTTTATCACCTATTCTTGCCGATTTATATATGCATTATTTTGAGGAAAAATTATTAAAGTTGTTAAGTTGAAAATTTTGGTTATGTTACGTAGATGACACTTTCGTTCTTGTAAAAAATCTTTTGACATTTCGGCCATTCTTCAAATTGCAAATTCTGTTGATCCTTATATTCAATTTAAATGAAACTCGGGCTTTCCGCTTAACTCGCGGATGCTCTAACTACTGAGCTACCCTGGCTGATAACCAGCTCGGCATTTCTCACATAATATACGTTTGCAAGGTCACCGATTCTGCAAACGCAGCGATATCAAGTGACAGTATTGATCATGGCACAATTCCAACTGACCACGAAATTTTTAATTTAGAAATTTTGATCATCAACCTTACAAATTCATTTCTGATAGATTTGAGAGTAGAAGGCTGATTTTTATACCAACTATGTGAAAAATACCAGAGCCGGGTATCTTCCGCTTAACGCGCGGATGCTCTAACCCTGGCTGATAACCAGCTCGGCATTTCTCTCCTAATTCACATGATCGAAATTTCTAAATTAAAAATTTCGTGGTCTATTGAAGTTGTGCCATGATCAATATTGTCACTTGATATAGCTGCGTTTGCAGACTCGGTGACCTTCCCAACGTATATTAAGTGAGAAATGCCGACCTGGTTATCAGGCAGGGTAGCTCAGTGGTTAGAGCATCCGCACGTTATGCGGAAAAGCCGGGTTTCGATTCCCGGCTCTGGTATTTTTCACATAGTTGGTATAAAAATCTCCTTCCACCCCAATCTATTAGAAAGGAATTTTCAAGGTTGATGATCAAAATTTCTTTCTTTTTTATTTGATTTATGTAAAATTGTATAGTTTGAAACTCTTTACATTGGATGCACTAAAGATTTTAGTTAAATTTGCCTCTCTACAATGTTATTTCCATAAATGATTTTTAAACGCATTGAAATGATATATATTTTTTAAATTCCTTTAGCATGTTTCTTATAGAAAGTTACTGCTGGTTAGTGTACAAAGATTCGCAGTAGAACTCGGATATCTTGTTCTATAAAAATTGTTTATCTAATGCGTATATTAATAACTTAACACTGAACAAAATATAACTAAAAGTTAACATACACTTTTAAAACATACAAAAGCATTCTTCCTGAATAATATGATGATATGCTTAGCATTAATGATTGGTTTAGATAGACGTATAAAAATATTCAATTACTTTATGAATAAAGTATTGAAACAATGTAATGGGTAAATAAATTTCTATAAAGTTTCAAAACATATGCAAATTGCATGATTTTTCTTTTTGTTTAACGCATAAAGGGTTTTAAAGAGTGTTTCGTTTGATTTTTTTTTTCTACTTTTATATGTGATCTTCTGTACTCTAGATTAAAATATTTGGAACAATGCGAATTAGTTTGTAGCTATCTGAATTGGAATTCAGTTAACATTTCGTTGCATTTGGATTTTGATAAGTTTCTCATGAATGACCGTATACTAGAGTTAAAATTTGTGTAGCGTATACAACATAATTTGAGATATCTAACACATTTTGAATTCACGACCTGTAACTGTTAGCCAGTTAATCACCATTCATCGTAACGCTGCAAACTTATCTCAATCGAACTGTTCTTATCCATACTAATTATTTATGGATAAAAAAGCAAAATATTTTAAATTCTATTTTTAGAGAAGTTTGACTACTTTTTATGTGTAACATTACCCTAGTCAAGAAGGGGATTTAAATGTATGACCCTTCCAATTATCGTATATATGTATATATATATATATATATATATATTTTTTTTTTTTTTTTTTTTTTTTTTTTCAGGTATGCGGTGGTGATTTTTTTTTTTTTTTTTTTTACGAGTTGAGAGATGTTTTATTATAAGTTTTCTCACGATGTGTGGTGTCAATGTCATATGATAAAATACTGGAAACATTTCATAAAGTTTTTCTTATTTTTTTAAAATGCTTTGGTAAAACTCGTTAGAAATTAAAAGCTAGTTTAGGAAGTTGTAACTTTTTTACTTTATTATCGTTACCACTGTTAACAGACAACGATTTTTTTTTTTTTTTTTTGAAAAGCAGAGGAAGAAATCTAGAGTGATATCACTGAACTTTTCAAATATTTAGTACAATTACTATGTGTTTGAAAAAATATCATCAGTGAATAATTCAGTAAAAAACCAAAAGTGAAAATTATAATGCAGCACTTGAATATTTCTCATCAAATTTGTATTTTTAGGCAATGGAACAAGATGTATCAAAATTCTTCTTGAGTACCCGTAAAAGAAACATAAATGGTAGACAGGCATTTTCTAGCAATAATCATTCTATACCAAACTTCTGAAACAAGCTTTTAATTCTTAAAAAAATATAAACATGTTTCTAGTTTTTTTTTTTTTTTCTAATTGTCTGTTAATTAAGGATTATCTATGTAGTCATTTATTAAAGGAGTCTACAAAATATGAAGAGATTAATGTACGCAAAAATAATTTTAAGATCCCAAAGCAAAAATAGTCTTAAGATTTATTAAGGTACTACTGTAGAGTTTTTTCTATTGAAACTTGTAAACGTATCACAAGTAATTTGGGTGCAGAGAAGGGCAAAACAATCAATTAACAGTATTTCTGAGAGAAGAAGAAAATGTTTGAAGAACATTTTGAGTTTGTTATACGTTTTTAACACTTTCTAACAACTTTGGAAATTTAATGATTAAACCAACCATGTGACGGAAGCACAATTAAAAAGTGTTTTATAATTTTTGAGAACCACATGATTTTGTTTTTGTCTTTCATGTTTAACTACGTGTTTACTTTTAGTATGTTATATTTCATTCTTTCTTTGTTTTTTAGGTTAAATGCAGTAAGTGCATCAAAATGTTGAAGAAAGGAATATCAAGATGATTATTCAAAAAAGATCGCTTAAGGATATTAAAACACTAATTTCGAGAAATTTATAAATAATCTCTCTGCAAATTTTGAAAAAAAAAAAAAAAGAAAAGAATAGATTGGCGAAGATTTTTGTAAAGTCTCTAGAGGTAATTTTTACTTATAAATTTCTGGAAACTGTATTTTATTTTTCTCGTAATGTTTTGTTCTTTTATGTATGTATGGAGATTTTAATATAATTAAGATTAAAAACTATTAAAAGTTTAAAATTAGAAAACATTTCACGTGTATATATAATATATAAAAGGTAACAAACCACTTTAAAACACGTAGATAAAATATTTTTATTAAAAACGACACAAAGCTTTTCGCCATTATAACAATAGCATCATCAGGTGTAATTGCCGTTTGAACTTCTTTGTTTATATATTGCTGGTTCTATGTAACGCAATTACACCTGATGATGCTATTGTTATAATGGCGAAAAGCTTTGTGTCGTTTTTAATAAAAATATTTTATCTACGTGTTTTAAAGTGGTTTGTTACCTTTTATATATTATATATACACGTGAAATATTTTCTAATTTTAAACTTTTAATAGTTGAAACTTTTAATAGTTTTAAAATTTAAACTTATTTTCTAATAAATCTTTTGTTACGTTAAGAAATCCCATGTCTTTCTGTGCATTTCAGTGAAAACCGCATAGTGCTATGGTCAGTACTTTTCGAATAATATATTTTTTATTTTATCTCTGAATTTTGGATCACCCTGTATATATAGTAGCTAATCGAAATTATTCTGTGATAATTGGTCGTTGACGATACATTCTGTTATCAGTCTCTAAGCAAATTGAAAAATGTTTATGATTTCGGTTCTTTTGCGAGTCTGTCTTTCCGTGTGTCGCGATTTCATTTTCGATAATATTTTTGTATGACTTGAAAATAATATACGTTACTTAAGTTCACTATGGCATATTTTCTATTAAGGATGGTAGAAATTGTACTATTGGTGTGTTTGTACAGAGATGCATAATGTTAAACTAAAAAACTTGAAGTATCATATCTGCCTCAAAATTTCGTTGTAGTGTTACACAAGTATGTTGCATGTTACACAACAATTAAACAGTTGTATAACGTTACACCAAAAGTTTGTGCAGTTGAAGTAATTTTACTCCTTCACACTTTAAAAAACCAAAAATGTAACGTTACACAATTTTGATGTAACGTTAAACAAATATCATGCAATGTTGTACAATTTTTGGTGTAATCTTGCAAGGTAAACTGCCTCAAATTTTTTGTGTAATGGCATAAAACTTTTGAGGCAGCTGTGCTACCTCAAGTCTTTGATGTAAAAGTTACACATTTGTCTTAAGATTTTGGTGTAGCACTACAGACGGTATAGTCTACGGACACTATTGCTTTTAGTGCATTTCAGCATAACATGGTTACAGTACATTACAAAAACTAAAATTGGCATGTGCTTTTAAATGCTTAGAAACAAGGTTTGAAGGTTTGAGTAAAAAACGACGTGTACGGAATTGATTTGGGAGAGGGAACATTGAAAGGAAAGTTAAAGAGTCGGTAAACATCTTTCATACAGAACTGTATGCGAGTTCATTCGAGAATTCAATGAGTTAAGCATATATGCTGAATATAGAACAAATAAAAATACAGACTTTACTAATAAAGAATCAGGGGACGTTGAGGCTCTTCACCTGAAACTACTCTCATTAATTAAACGCTCGATCATATTCATGAGTTTCAGGTGTAAACAACACATACGATATTCTCTCATTTAATTATTGTTCAAAAGAATAAATAAATAAATAAATAAAATAATAATAATATTCGAAATTGTTTTCGATCGATATTTAGCACGATATGTATGCAAATAATTATTTATTCTTTAGTTTGTCTTAAAGGGTTTTCATATCTATTATTAAAGGGGGGGGGGGGGGGGAGTGATTTTGCACGTAACCACATTGACTTAAAGCTATTAACATTAAATGGATTCTTTTCTTAACAATCAACAAAAAATTAACTAACTTCACATTATAAAAGTGATTTTTTCCTTTCTGCATCCATTAATTAAGCACGCATCCTAATAGTAAAGAATACGTTTAAGTGAAAAAAATGAACTCGAACTGTAATAATAGTATGTAGTACGTTATTAAAATACTTTCTTCACACATTTAAATAAAAAAATAATAATAAATTCCACGACCACAACATTACTAGTTTTTGCATGGCATTCAACATTCTTTTTCGCATCATTAAAAACTGTTTTTACAATTGTAAATCATCTCTTCATTTCACAGAGAATAAAGGGAATTGTTTTCTATGTAATTACACGAATTAAATTTCACTATTTAGATCCCCGAATTATTGTTGTCAATGGGAAGAATAAAAAGAAATTAAAATAACTCGAAACCAGTTTCGAAATCTATCTCCTACAGATGACGTTTGAAGAACTTGAGATGTCACATTACATTCTACGTCATTCTTTGCATATCAAGACTCATTAGACCTGGACCTACAACTTAAAATAAATTACGAATCATTACAAACATCCCTGTCTTAACCGGAACTCGAACTCGACACCTGAGAACTGAAGGTCAGATCGCCACCAAACTAGCCTATCCCTTAGAGAATTTATTACTGTTTTTAACAATGGCTATTTGTTTGACTACAATGCGGGTCAGGGATAATTTAAAGTGACGCGTGTTTACACTTTGTACGTGCGTGTGTATCCTTGCGCATACGGGAGTATGCTGTTGTGCATAAGTTGTATACGTACGTGTGCAACTATAACTATATCGGGTAATATGAGAAAGTGCAATTTCATCCTGGAAAATGTGTTTCCTTCTGCCTTATTTTCAGTTTTGGATCACAACCCTTTCATATCACATTGAAAGCGTTTTTGTGGACTAAAAGATTATCTTTGAAATATTTTAATTTAATATCAAAAGCCTAGATTTTTTTAGTGCAGTAATATCTCTTTTATATTTATATAAATTAAACGATTTTTTTTTTTTTTTTTTTTTTTGCTTTACTACCATTTCAAATTTAAACTGGTGGATCTTCAGATCAAGCGTCTCACCATACCATTTGTATTACTTATTATATAAACTACATACAGCTTGAATCTTTACTCTCTAGAATTTGAGCAATGATTTTCTGAAACAATCCACTTCCCTTACATTGTTTGTTATTCGTTACTTTCTTTTCATGTGTATGTGTGTTTTTAATAATTTTATTCCATGCACGTTTCTTTAAAAAAAAATGGTATTTTCTTATTAATATCATGCCGCGAGTTTATAAAAAAAAAAAGTTAACTCCTGGATCACTTAGTTGGGTTTAACGTTGCACTAGTACTGTTTTATGGGTAACTGGCGAACGAACCCCTGAAGATGGTCCGGAGACATGCCATCACAATTTTGATCCTCCCCGAAGGGGCTAGCTTCCCCACTTCGGTGACCCCCAGAGGTATAATTCCTTGATTTCTTGGAGAATTGAATGTAAAATAATATGCCTAAAATAAATGGAGCTCAACATTTCATTCGTATCCTATTTGAATTATCATCCAATAACGTAGTGAACAGAAAGATGACATAAAATCTTTTCGAGGAAGTAAATGTTTGAAAATTCGTATCACGTAATAAAGAGCAATGTTAAAAAATAATGAAACATTTAAGAACAATGTTTGAATAAGGAAAGGTTTGTCTTTTTCGCTGTAGTTGTAATAGGCAATTAACGAACATTTTTCTCCCAGTTAGCACTTCGTCTTTTCTTTTTTGTCTTCCTAGTATGAGTAGTTAAATAAGTGATAACTATCGATAAGAATGTGCAGGAACTAAAACAAACACCATTGTATAAAAGCTTTCTATGAACAAACCTAATTTGCCAGATGATAGTGTTTAAGAAAAATCAAGAAACGAAAATTATGCGGTTCAATAGATTTTAAAACGTTTTCCTTTTTCAGGGATGGAACACGGGCGCAGAATTCATACCACTACGAAAGTAAGAAAAATTTCTACCTCTTAAATCAACGATATTATAGGTATAGAAATTTCTTAAACAGATTCCGGTGTGAATTCTGCGCCCGTGTTCCATCCCTGCTTTTTAGAAATACAAAGCCATTAACAATTTTTAATCCCATTGGACACTATAAACGAACATAACACTACAATAATTTCTACCTGTATCCTGCAAAGAATCCAAACTGTTTTAGGTATGGCCCCGTAAGCGAAACTTGAAAGTTAAAAATACCGTATTTAATAGGAAATATGCTTTTGTCTATGTGTGTGTGTGTGTGTGTGCGCGCGCGCATAGGAATAATACATATGAATTTCGTTATATCTTGCTCAAAATAAAGAAATTAAAATTTACTTTAAAAAATACTTCTCATAGACCATCACAGTACTACAGTAGAATCTTTGTTATGCAAAAACTGGTTAAACTACAAAATCTCAACAAGATTCCAAAAATCGGTTTAACCAAAGCCTAACTCCTTTTAAAATTTAATATTGTAAATATTATTACAAAAAGACTGAAACTATGCCTACATGATAAAATATATAACTGTAAACGATGCAAACTTGAAACATTGTTTCAGAATAGACAGTTTAATGCAAAATATTTATGTAAAACAACAACAAAAATTTAAATTGTGTATATATAAACTTCTTTGTTTTCGTAAATAAATATTTCCTTTCATTGGACTTGTTACCTTACATTTTACATTTAATCTTCGTATTTTTACTTTTTCTTATCCATATATATGATAGAGAGAGTATCTTTTTGGATTAAATTTTCGAAATTGAGTTTTTGTTATATTTACACGTTTCAAGACCCTCTGAATACGAAAAACATATTTTTCGCGTTTCTGTCATGTTTTTAGAGGTAGCTGTATGTGCGTATGTATGCGTGTATGTATGCGTAACTAAATGAAATGAACATCCACTTTTCAATGCATAAAAGAATGTATTGTGTGGATTGTGGTACGTATATCATTGATCAACCATTTGTAGGGCTACCCAAAGTATTTGGATATATTCGGTGTATACTCGAAAATTGCTGGAAGTATATTTCATTTTGTGCTAGATGTTTTTCGTATTATAACAAATTTACTTACATAATGTGGTGTGAATATAGTTTATAGAAAATATACAGGGCTACCCAAAACTAAGCTAAACGTTCTTTCCTACTGAATGTGATTAGTGGAAGTGCTCTACTTAAATATTCCGCCATGTCCAGGAACATTGCTCAAGAATTTAAATTAATTCTTCATACCCATACGGTAAAAAAGAGTTTTTTACCGTACAATACACAGGGCTCCTCAAAATTAAGCTAAACGTCCTTTTCTGTTGAACGTAATTGATGGAAGTGCTTTTCTGCATTTGACTATGCCGACGATCGCTGCTCAGGAAGGAAAATTAATGTTTCATACTCATATTGTAAACAAAAGGTATTTTTGAAGTTTATTTTCAGCTGTTGTCTTTTGTATAATATCACGTTTGGAGAAGTCCTGAATATGAAAGTTCGATTTTTTAGCGGTTGATCTGTATGTATACTTCTACCAGCATAAGTTAAAAACAAATAACTACAGGAAATTCAAATTTAGTATTTTAAAGTTCATATTAGGTTTTGCAAAATTTGATCAATATTGGTAAGTTTGAAGGGGCATTAGTAACAGCCTTGAATAATAATAAATGTAGGCATTATAAATGAAAGGGGGAGTTGAAGGGCGACAGCTCCTCTTCACACAGAATTATATATCAAATAAAAGTGTTCCTAAGTAGATTCAGTTTTAAAGTAGATTCAATGTTATTATCCTATGTTATTGATCTTACGACTTAATACGCAATCTATCTTTATTGTATTGAAACGCAGGGTAATAGAAAGTCGTGTGAGTTACACACCAGATTATTATTATTATTTAAGTTGCTCTAATTACTAGTCTAAAACAAAATCTATATCCATTTTCTTTTTATTAATTAAATTATTCATATCCTAATGTACATGTTTATATTTTGTATGAAAATTTAAATAAACCTGAATGTTAGGAATTTTTGGTTATCTGGAGATGGGCATTTACAAGTCATTCCCGAAAATTGGAAATCTACTGCAGCCTTCATTGTCCTCACATGCGAAAAGTAAACTAGAAAAGTCTTTGAACTAAACTATAGTGAAACATTCATCTGTTCAAACACAATGTTTACATTTGTTCGTAAACCTTAAATATTGTTACCAACTTCGATTAAGTTATAGTTCTGCTTCGTAACCCAGGGAAGGAAGAAAACTTTCAATAGACTTCCATCGGGTATGCTTCAGTAGTTCTATTCTATCGAATATCCAATAGAGCATAATGTTAATTGTTCATTCCGCAAAGCCTCAACGAGCAGATAAGGCTACATTACGAAGATGCCTATCGTCCGCCTACTCTAATTAAAAAGCCCAG
The DNA here is from genome assembly GCA_963930645.1 of Salticus scenicus. Taxonomy (NCBI): domain Eukaryota; kingdom Metazoa; phylum Arthropoda; class Arachnida; order Araneae; family Salticidae; genus Salticus; species Salticus scenicus. The sequence goes on from OZ005652.1 coordinate 242,169,727, forward strand.
TTGCGGGTTAAAAGTCTCACTTACAGGAACAAACGGATCGTGTTAAACGTGAAAGATACTCTCTTGCGATAACACTGACAGGCAAGACAGACGTTATTGTTTTCTTTGAACGATACATCAAATAGTTTAAACAAATGCCCCTTGTTCGTCAAAGTTGCTAAGAAAGTTTGTTTATTAATAACAACAAATCGTGACAAAACATTGGGCGAATCTACATATATATTTTTAATGTTTATTAAGTTCGAGGGGGGTTTGATGTCGCACTAGAGCTACGCAGTTTATAATTGGTGACGATCCGCCACTCACTCTTTTAGAGGTGATCCAGAGATACGCCATCGTAATTTAAATCGTCTGCAGGAGAAACAGCTTCTCTGCTTCGGTAACTGCCAGATGTATTAACTTTACGGAACATGGAGAACATTGCACCCAAGACAGATTTTACGTGCACCAGCTATTATTAATGTACACGGCAGTCCGCTCGAGTATTGAATCCACAATCCCTCGATTATGAGCTCGTCAGTCTGCCAACTGCGTTACCTGTTTTTAAGGAAAAATGAAAGAAAAGTTAGAAAAATTCCATAAGATATTGCAAAATCTTTCCCTTTTGTGTGATTTACTGACAAAAGTCTTATTCTCCCATGAGCAAGCGTTTGTTATAAGAATTTTAAAATCATCGAAAAATATCATTTTAAGTTGGGTACAGGCTTAAACCCATGTCAAATTTCATGCTATTGTGTTCAGCCGTTTTTATGTGTTATCTGGATTCCTTTTTTTTTTTTTTTTTTTTTTTTTTTAAGCATTATAGACATACATACACGAACTTATTTGCAAAGAATGAAAATATTCTGAAAGCATTTTAGGCTTCTTTAATGTCTAAAGTATAAAGATATCGTAAAAATATATTATTGCAATATCGAAAGTACGATTCCGTGATTAATTATAATTAATTATGGGTAACTATAAAATTTACCATGTAATTATATTGATGAAAAAAATCACGGAAGAAATGTGTCGGTAGACACCCTGTATTGACAAATTTCATACGTGATAGAGAACAAACTGGCCACATTTTTGTTTCAGCATACCCATATATATGAAGATTAGCCAAAATTAGCAAATTAAAATTTTAGATGTAGTCCTGTGTAATCAGCAATAATTAGTAATCGAAGGAACATGATCAGTAGTAATTATAATTGATATTCAAAAATATTTTGACAATATCAAATGATTCAGAAACCTATCTATATGATTTAAATCAGCGCATACCATTACTTCCAAGCAAACTAAAAAGAAAATGGAAAAAAGAAAAGAAAGAAAATATCATATTAAATAAATAATTTTAAATCGAAATCTAAAAATTCGTGAATGATACACTACTTAGTAGAAAATGCAAAAAGTCTATAAAGTAATGATATAAAATATTTTACGGAGTAAATTAAATTAAATGCATTTTTTTAATTCTGCTAGAAATGAAGAATTAATGAAATATGTGTATATCCTTTTGAAAAGTCGTATATGTTATTCAAAAAAACCTTATCTCGTATTATAAACTTTAAGCATCAGATTTTATTAAAATTACATGAATCTATTAACAGGACGAAAATATTGTTTTAACATATTGCGATATTTAATATTTCAAAACATGACTCTTTCCACGAAGGCAGAGGAAATTTTCTTAGATAGACTGAACCACACATGCGAGACTCAAGATATTCGAATCTGTTGGAGATAGGTCGATCATCTTTAATTACTCACGTTTTAGATGAGATCGATCATGAGTAATATCATCAATAACATTTTGCACGTCCCCAAACATAATAATTTGTTTCACCTGTCACTGCTTAACTTTAAGTGATGTAATAACCACCTTATCTCGGATAATGATCAAGTATTCAGAAAAACTAATCCAACGCTTTTAAGATAAGACTCCTCTCTTAACCCCTTATTGTCTTTCTGCTTTAAATATCATATTTCATTTGAAAATGCTGCCACAGAAAAATGAAAAATAGTTACTTATCATAAACGCGCCAGTGTAGTCTGACGGAAGCTATCTTTAAGTTGATGATATCGTTACAAATTGCTACAGGGGTAAATAGAAACGAACTATTAAAAAGAAAGGAGAAAATTACAACGAATTATACACGATTTAACTATCAAATTTCTAAATTCAAAAATATGACGTTGATGATCCACATGACTTTTTTTAATACTGTTTTTAAAATATAGAGGAGAGGAGGGTGTTATGGAATACCATTTACATTTCTTAAAATAACTTTACTTGATTTTAATAAAAATTCCCAAAATAATGATGAGTACATAGTGTAATTATTTGTAATGAATTGTCACTGAAAAAAAATACAAAAAAAAAAAAACAAAAAAAAAATTTTTGCTATTATAAAAAGTTTACTTAAAAAAGTAGGTAAAATGAAATAGGTGGTTTAAACCATAGAAAAATTAATTAGACTTCATAAAATAAAGTTATTTTTAACTATGAAAACCATATTTTTAATATTATGTGAAAGCCACTTCTGTTTCGATTTACAAAAGTCACAGATATAATCTTCGTTCTCTGCTCCGGTACAGTCAAGATGAGCCCACAGTGAAGAGCTGAAACAAATTATCCAAATTTCCCCTCGTTCATCTTCAGAGAATTTTCCGTTGCAGAAGTTACATTCAGCATTTTTATTTTCTGGTTCTTTAGTTGAATATATGAAGTTAATTTATCTAGTATTCCATAATACTCGACACGCCATCTTAAAAAAGGAACTTTTAAATTAATGAACAATATACTTTCAGCTAAAAAACGACCAAAGTATAACAAACTACAATTCTTTGAGTATACATTATGCTTAACATCAATGTTCAAATCACATGTGTACTATCCGGTTTCAATGTTTGAAAACTAACCTGCAAAAATTCTTGAAAATCACAGAACACACTTTGTTCAGTAGGGAATGGTACGACAACAACAAGCGGTCGCTTTATACTGTATTGCATCATGGGAATCCTTCTTGAATAATTCATGGTATTTCCACGTGATAGTAGCGCCAGTCAGAGCCGAAACCTCGATAATCCATATTTCCCGACTATTCCATAATACCCTCCTCTCCTCCATATTCTTTAAGAATTATTTTAAAACGGAAAGTCATATAACCAAAAAGAGATGAGCACATCTATACATTATACAAAACCTAAGAAACTAAATTTCAATTTCCACAGTTTAACTTTCCAGTTTTATTACTCTACACTCATTTTTTGCACATTATGGCTCATCTGCATTTGACAGAGTCTAAATTGGATTTCTGACACTAAGAACATTCTTACCTGAACCTGTATTTGAACCCGAAACCTGGCAACTGCAAGCCAGAGCGTTAACCAAATCCTTACCACATACTTTTTAAATTCATGAAGTACTCTGTGAAAAAAACACTTAAAAATACACAAAAAAATGCTAAAAATACGTTTTTCGGCTCTCAGACAACAAGATTGTATGCTGTAATTTGGGATGCAAATTTTTTACCATCGAATATCATAAATTATGCCTTAATCTGTATAATTCAAGTATATGTTACAAAAAAAAAAGGGGGGGGGGATTTTTGACAACTAGAAAATTAAATTGTTAAAGTTAAAAGTTGGTTCTTTTGCAATAAATGTTTTTTATACCACTGACGTGAAACTTTCGAAGCATAGGCATTTTTAACGAATATCTAAAATAAAGTAGTTGTGAGCGAATCATATAAAATACAAAGTTAAGGAACAATGCACAGCTATTTAACGCTATTTAATGCACAGCTATTTTGTAATAAAATGTATAAGTACAGTCGGTAACAGAAGTGTCCGAACACTAACAAAAATTCCTATATAAAAAAAGTACATTTAATACGGTTTTGTTAAGTAAATCCTTGTCGAACCACGTTCTTAAACTGACTAAGAACAGGATTCGACAAGGATTTATTTAGAAAAACTGTATTAAGCGTACTTTTTTTATATAGGAATTTTTGCTAGTGTTCGGACACTTTTGTTACCGACTGTATATTATACTTTTATTATCTTCATTAAAACTTAGCATGTTAAAGTTTCAAAAATTAATTATGATATTTTACTAATAACTGACTTGACAGCTACAGGTTTCGTAAATCTAAACTGACAACATCCTTATACAATTTTTTCACCTGATAATATTCAAGAAATTCTGCAGTTTTGGTGTACTATTTTTCTTTGCATATTAATTTGTGTAGAGTTCAGTTTTAAAGTACTTTAAAATTTCTGCTTCTCACAGTGATCAACTTTCCAGTATCATTCATCTTTTTAAAGTAAGTGTAATATATTTTAGTAAGGTTCTTTGCATGCCTATCACATCATTTTCTAGATAAATAAAGTAACAATTAGTAAATAATAAAATCCATTGGAAAGTGGCTAAAGACATGTAACTATCAGTCACCGACATGAAATAGCAGTGCGATCGCAGCATTGGCATTTTTAGATAAAATTAAACTAGGGAGACAAACCATGATTTTTTTTTGTGGTGGTGCTGGGGGGGGGGGGGGAGTTAACCCAAAAAATTAACAACAGTGTCATAAATTTACAACACAAAAAGTTTAGAGCAATGCTGTGGATATACGGTTAAAAGTGGCCAGCATTTTGTGCTGCAAAATTGCATGAGGTTTTTTTTTTTTTTTTTTTTTTTTTTTGTGCGACTTGTGATGTAGTCACCAAAATAGAATTGTACAACTAGTTCCAAAAAGTACTAAATATAAAATTCCAATATTAGTTATGCAAAGTAAAACATAGCTTTCTCAAGCCAAACTTTAACTCATAAGTTACCAGTTTTAGAAAATTCAATTATCTTACCTAGAATTGAACCAAGATTCTAGCAGTCTGGTCATTGTAATAGTATTCTTGCCAGTCTCGTAGAAATCTGTAGAAAGACTCGCGAAACACATTCAGTTAAAATGTATACCTGTGATATCGTCTCTGACCCGTGTTGCCACCTTGAGGGGCTTTCATGTTCAATATCCATCACTAATTTTCAATTACAGGGCTTCTCTAATGAACTACCATATAAATACCAAATATCATTTTTCAAAATTAGTCCTGATTATTAAATAAAAAAGTCCCAATATGTTAGCAAAAATTGCCTCTGATGCCGTTTAAAGTTGCTAGGAGCCTTGAACATAAGATAGGCTCAATCTCATGGCACAGGAATGACCTTAATGTTCTATCTGGTTGGTGCACATTTTTTTAACATCATATTTCTAAATAAAATATATGTAATGCTAGATTTATAGCAAGTCCTTTTGATGCCATCTAGTAACATAGATGCCAACATTTTAATTTATTCCGAAGTATTTTTAGCCCCGCCGTTATTCCGCACCAATTTATTTATAGAATTTTTTTCTACAACTTATAATTTTTATAATATAAGCAAAAATTAATCTTAAAAAGTAAGTGATATGAAATAAAGGTGGGGCTAAAAATATTCCGGAATAAAATAAAATATTGGCATCTTTGCAGTAATATAAAAGTAACTGGAAACAAATTTAATAGCGGCAACAGGATGCAATTAAATCTTAAAAACTATAAAACTTTGATTTCTTTTAGCGCCATATCTTACTGTTGATATCACTGACAGCTGGACAATATGATCTATAAATGCCTCTACAACTGGCTTTCCTAAAATATTAATAATATAAATTGTTAATATCAATAAAAATTCTCGATGCTATTCAAAAAATAATGTAGTGGACCACGACACGTCTTACATGTTATTAATCCAACTGCTACTGCTAAAAGTTTAATTTTTTCAGAATTAAAAAGGAAAGGATCCAGAGAGGGGCAATACCTTCTTATATTGGTCTACAAACAATTTCTCTTCGTCGTGATAGAGAAAGGATCTTTTTATCTTAAAACATAATTTTTTTTCTCGTAATTCATTATTTAAAATAACTTTGTATTTTTTTCCTTTAAAATTTCGGAAGGCAAAGATACTCATTTAGATCAAACTTTAAAATCTAGGGAGCGACCATGCACTACCATTGTCTATACATGCCTGGGGCCGTGTGTAACAAGTTTAAAGTATCTAACGCAGAAACTCTTGTAATCAGGCTTCATCTTTTTTTTTTTTTAATTTTTCAAAATCCATTCTTTCATCAAACATATATCTAATCGATAATTTGAACAAAAATCACACATCAGACATTGAATATTAAGGAAGACATTCAATGAACCGAAATTGGACTGTGCGGGATGAAGAAAAAAGGAATGTTTTGTCGTTCAGTCGAACCTCGTTAACGTGAACGCACTTAATGTGAATTACTTTTGACAAGAATTACTTTTAACTTTCCACAATCTTTGTCAAAATGAAATCAGTTTCTGAGTTACTGATAACATGAACAAATTTTTATTCCCCTTGAAAGTCACGTTAACGAGGTTCGAATGTAATACGAACAATATGATGGTTTATAACAATATGGTGTTAATGAAATACACCCCACCGTGGTGAAGAAATCATGAAAGGCAGTTTTACCAAATGCAGAAAATGATATTGTTACAAAAAGCGACAATAATAATAATTATTTGCAGAAAAAATTTAGAATCCTTAAGAGAGTAGACTATTTTGAAAATGTCGACGAAGCACTTTTTTTGGGACACTTACAGGGATAAGAAATTCCCCTTTCTCCTACCACTATTTTTATACAATAATCTCTATCCCATTTAATCACGATAAAGATTTCTGTACGAAAACAGTGACAGGAAAATAGGTGGAAATTTCTCATCCGCGGAAGTGTATTGACAGAAGGGCGAGGAGTACGACCCGAGCAAAATGATAAGAGTGCACTTGCTAAAAAAGTATGTTTCCCATGTGATACAGATGTAGAATACCTAGTTTGAATTTCCTACTAATACTTGTATTTGAGTTATGTTGATAATAAGCTCACAGACACACAGACCATCAGCTCGACACCTGATTTTAGGATTCGAGAATCTTTAAATATTAACTATATAAAAATATCAGTTTTGAAAATTTAACCCGAAAATAACACATTCTCTACAATATTGGGTAAGAGAAAGAAAAAACGGAATTGAGCGAAATGTACAGAGTGATCACAAAGTCCCTTTGTATTACATATATGTTATGGGAGTTCATTGAACAAAATTTGTTGCCACACGTTACGGAACGGTTGACGAAATTAAGGATGCTGTGGGACATGTATTTTCTGTTATCATGCCGGCAATGTTCAGAAGAATTTTACATCTTATATGGAGGGAAATTACACTCTCTTATGAAAACGATGGTGTACACACAGGTATTCTGTATTGAATAGTAAAGAATAGTCACACTAGCGACATCTATGAATATGTGGGCACGTGATAGGGGTAACAGGACTTTGTGATCACTTTACACAATAATTTAATAAATGTATAAAGAATTTCATTATTCAGATAATCTAAATTTTCAATATTGTATCATAAAAAGTCCTAGAAAATCTGATAAGATAATAATGCTGACTGACAGCACATTCTGAACCCTCTATATGGGTCCCCAAAAGGGGGAAAAATGGGGGAGTAGGAGGAATACATTTTACAGATTATTCACAAATAGCGAGAGAAATCAAACATTAACGTAAAGAAATAGTGCATTTACTATTCATTTTTGGATGCGACTTCTAAGCCAACAAGAACAATTCTATTCTTTAACCACGTTTCATGCGACCATGGGAGAATCTGCGCAAGTGCTGACTCAACGAGTTCAGTGTTAAAATAGGGATGGTAACCCTTGGGGTTGAGGGAGAACAGTGGTAAGGGAACTCCGAATGACTGGATATTTACCAATCAATTTGGCACCCCTCGAAACCCTTGGAATCGTTCTCAGTGCTAGGTGCGAGAAACGTGGTAACACTATACTCCGAAAAGGAATGACAGATGAGACTACGCAGGCGCTGAAAGAACGCAGCTGATAAGATGCAAAAATCCAATCCCTCCTCTCATTCTTATTTTGAGAAAATTACAGCAGACTTGACACATGCTCAAGAGCGCAATGCTGCTTCGATAAGAAAACAAACAGTACCTTTTAATTCGTAACTAATCCTTTAACAAATTTTTTAAGCATTTCTTTAAAATTTTTGATGATGCTGAAGTTTTGTACACCAGGATATGTAGGAAATTTCATTCACTGAACATTTTTTTAATAAAAACGACGTATAAAAGAATTAATCTTGTGAGTCTTGTAATTTGATTCCATGAAATTTCTAATTCATTTTGTAAAATTCTGTACTTTTTCGAACGCAACATAAGAATTTACACTCGCTGTCCTGAATGAATATTTAAGTAGTGAAACTCAAAGTCAAGGTTATTCGAATACACTGTATATCTTATTTGATAACAGGGAGATCGCCCTGTGAAAATGGGCCTAAGGCGCAGTCTAACTTAAATTCTCACCTGCTTGATTTTCCTGGCCCTTGTCTTGTAATTGGTATTCATGTGATTCCATTTTAAAGAAATGTAATCTCAGATAAAGAGAAACCCGATATCGTGAGAAATTATATCACCCGTTTATCTGCCATTTACTTTCCCCTTTAATTCCGTACAGCAGAAAAACCGAATTCTCCAGTGACAGTCTCATGCGAGGTCAGGAACCTGATATCGGCCTTTCTAATAGGCATGATACTCATTTTTTGATCTCATGTTATCAAGCGGATATTTTGAATAAATTTGCATTGATATTTTAAAAATCCCCTTTCTTCGCTGCTAGAATGCCGCTTTCTGTTTATACTTTTTTTTTTTTTTTTTTTTTTTCAAGTAAAGAAACAATTTATGATTGTCTGTAATGGAAGGAGTGCGTGCAATTGCTTACCTATGAGCATGAAGATGGCGAAAAAAACACAGATTGCAGTAGCGATAGAGTTCTGAGTGATAAATTGGACAGTTCTCCGTGTAAACAAGAGCATGTTCTATCAGAAACAACATTGTAGTATTTCGAATGAATCTAAATTAAGATCTTATTAGAAGAAAGAGCGTGTTTGAAAATGATCGGTGTAGAGATACGTCCAAATTTATAATCCCCTTTCACAAAGATGAACGCTGTACGTGCCGCAAATAATCTAGTTATTAATAATTGCTTTCCACGTATTTGATTACCCTTTAAAAGGATTTATCTCGTTTGTGGAAAAAGAAAATGTGGAACCTCGCAAGTACCCCATGGAAGAAATGCTGCTGCTTTTAAATTGCTCAAATTCTGAAATTTCAGCAAAATTTTTATTAACGTAAAAGAAAAAAAAAAAAAAGAGAGAGAGAGAGAGAAGTTTTGAACTTGTAAGCTTCAAGTTTTCGTAGTTTTATTTCTATTGGAAACTACAAACAAACAAGACTTTTCCGAATTTTAGCTCAAATTTTAAAACAATGAAATTTATTTTAAGATTAGGGGCGTATAGAAATTATTTTGTGTCTACAAACTGAAGAAAAAAAAAAAATTGACATTTTGTAATTGACATTTTGAATTAACTGGAGAAGTAGTAGTATTTATCCAGTAATTTAACAAGAGATTTAAGAGACCCCCCCCCCCCCCCACATACGCGATAAACCCTTTTGAATAGTTATGTAAAAATTCTTAATCCTGAAAATACTTTCAGAGAATGTTATTTAATATATATAGTTGCATAAAGAACCTGAAGCAAAAATCGGTTTTATTTTAAGATATGTTTCCTTTGATAATTAAGGGTGGTGCCGGGCTCGAACCTAGGTCTCGCTTTTTGGCCAAGCCTTTTTACTGACTTTCTACAAAACTCATGTGAATACTGGAAGACCCCTCAGAAAGATCTCCACGGAGGACATCGCACTCATGCGTAAGTCTTACGTGATGACACCACCACAACCTCTGATAACGAATTCTAAAAAGGTAGTTTTGCAATACAGGATCTTTTATTTGTCGTAAATTTATCATAGTACATAAGATGCATTAGATGAAAATGTTTATAATTTTTTAATCAAATTTTTAATTATTTATATAATAATATTATCTTAAACTTTTGGATTGTTCAAAAATTAATTTCGTGTTTTTTTTTGTTTTTTGTTTTTTTCCCCCTCCATGAAAATGAAATACGATTTTCTTATAATGTATAAAGATTTCATTGAATTATATATTCTCTATTCTCGTTCAGTAACTTTGACTGTAGCATAAATCTACGTTCATTCAATATTGTCAATCTCTTCAATAATTCATTCAATACCTTCTACTGTTGGCCCGCCGAAGATTGATACCTGGTTGGCAAAGTGCCAGGACGATTCCACTCACGCTCTGGGAGACACAGCAATGAAGAGAGAGGGGGAAATTTTCTATTATTCTTGTTTCCTCTGTTATTATGTGTAGAATAATTAATACTCCTGCTTTGTTTTCTTTTATTTCTTTCTGTATAACAGTCTGTTTATATTGGAAATGGATCGTACATGTGGTACGAGTTCTCGGATTAAACCTCTTCATAGTGAAACGAAGCGTATTGTACATAATGTCAATAAGTTTTGCGATAAAGAAGCTTTAGAAGGAGAAGCTATTGTTCCACTTTCCCAATCAGTGAAACGTACGAGTGAAATAACTAATATATCAGAAGCCACTATTAAAAGAATACGTAGAGAATCAAAAGGAGAAGAGAATCCAATGTTTGTATCACCAAAAAAGCGGCAAAAGAACAGCACCATCGAAAACATTTCTCTGGATAATTTTGATTGCGATGTTATTCGAAGAACAGTACATGAGTTTTATGCAGTAAATAAGATCGTACCTACAATTCCCAAATTAATTCTTCTACTTAAAGAAAAAGTAAATTTTAAGTATCAAAGAGAAACTTTGAGAAGAATTCTTCACGAAATAGGATTTAACTTCCCCGTCAGGTACGACTTGCACATTAGTCCCCTTTAAATATAGTGACCAGCGAAGCTGGCAAAGAATTCGTTGATTCACTACCTTAATTGATTTCACATTTCGTCATTTTTTAAGGGGTTATATACTAGTTTGTAAATAATAATTGACATAATTTTTAAATTAGTGCTACACACTTAAAAGAACAACTTTAATATATCCCCACAACGACATTTGGCAATTTTTTGTTGGCGATTATGGCTAAATCATAAATCTAAAAATCATAATCTAAATCATAAAATCATAAATCCAAAATAAACAACATATAGGCTGCCATATTATATCGCCAAAGAAAAATCGCCAAATTCAGCTATGGGGATATACTAAAGTTATACCTTAAAACTATCCCCTTTATAATATTATGAGTTTTTCTTTCTTTTAATTAATCATAAAATATTTATATAACCAGATATTCAAGAATCAGTTCAAAGAAGGAAAAGAAATGCAATCAGTGAGTTTATAATTTTTTCATACCAATAAACAAACTCATCCCTAGGTACTACGGACATTCCTATTTTATAAATGGACCAACCCTTTTCACTCATGCGCAGAAGACGCCAGGGATCATCCTTCTGCGGTTTAACAGTAAATGGGCATGATTTCACGTTCATAAAATTTCTGATCTTTGATGGAAAAAAAAGCTGACCTAATTCATTTGTGAAGTCTTCATGTAAAGTAAAGATTTTTTTCATATAAAAAATTCTGTGGAGACCGAAACAAGAAAAACTGGTAGGTGCCAGATCTGGAGAATATGATGTGTGAAGTAATATATCCCATCCGAGCTGCGAAAGTTTTAGACAAATTATCAAGCTTGCAGGCGGTCCTGCTTTACCTTGGTGGAGCACTACACCTTTTCTATTGATCAATTCTGGCCTTTTCTGTTTGAGTGAATCATTCAAATTCTTATTTGAGGAGAGTGTACTTTGTAACTGATCGTGATATTACCTGGTAGAAACTAAAAAAAAAAAAAAAAAAAAAAAGATCTCTTGAAATCCCACCAATCAGACTGCATGATTTCATATATAGTGATTTCACGAGTTATTATTTGTCGGTTTTCATAAACTAATGCCTTTATTTTGTCTTCACCAGTTTCAACTGGCCTTCTAGGACGTGGTGCATCTTTAATATATATATCAATATGTATGAAATTTTGCAAATCAATTTTGGTACTAACGATCTGTCAATACATATTCTCCATATACATCGGATAATTTTTTCTTGCATGAAGGGCAGCTCTGTTGGTAAAAAACGAAGTTTCTTTCCGAACAACCTAATACGTTACTAGATTGTCATAGAAATTTTATATTCTCTTGTAATGTTAAAATCATCTATTTTATTTCAAAAACAAAAATTGCATTTCTAAATCTTTACAGGAATTGACTAAACTTCTTTTACATTACAACAAGAAAACATAGTTTTTCTTTTTATACATAATCTTTTGTCATTAAAATCTTTTGGTAGAAAGCTTTTTCATTTCTTTCTTTTTCATTTCTTTCTGTTCACGCGTCAGGTACCAAATTTGGTTAACTCCTCTTATAAATTCGTTCTCAAGTTGCCTCTGACCTAATAAATGTGTGTTCTCTAAATTAAAAATGTTTGCTCAATAAACTACAACAGAATTAGATAGAACGCTCTATTCTGATGACTAAATTTTAATCTGAAATATTTCTTATGTCGGAACTGTATATTTACTAGAAGCGATAAAAAAGACATTTAAACATGAAACGCAAAAAAAAAAAAAAAAAAGTAAAAAATCATATATAATAATCCAGACAACTGTTTCGTTAACATTGAGTATAGTGCACACCGGCATTTAGTGCGCAATGCTGCCGAAACAGCTGCCTGCTTTTTTACTTAACACGTTGAGCGCCGTGACAGACATTTTGTCATACATATCTAAAAGTACTGAAGGAATCATCTTGTAACTTTAGGAGTGTGCAGAACATGTTATACTTCAAACATTTCAGTGAAAGTTTTACCCTGAAAATAAAAGTAGTAGCAATAAAAAATTAACACGTTGAGCTCCATGTCAGCCATCGGTGGCTGACAGTGTCAAATATGATATAAAGCCACGTCAACCATTGGTGGTTGACAGTGTAAAATAGGATATAAGTAATTATTGAAAATTTATTTAAAATTTGCTTAATTTTTATTCATTACAGGAGGAATCATTATGGAATTTTAATGGATTTTAAGAATACACGTGGCTCTCAATGTGTTAAGGAGACTCTCTACTCATCGTCTCCGAAAACCGAAGCCAATGTCATTCTATGGAGGATTTTGCTCCATTGTAACTCATTAACTAATACATATTTTCAAATTTCGTTTACACATGCATAAAATTCACAACTGTCAAACAGGTTATCATTTTCTAAAAATTGATTTTCTTAATTTTTAAGATTTCATTTTCAAGTTAAAAAAATACAAAATTTCACATTGTGAAAATCTGCACTTTACAATCTCGAAATAAAATGTTAAAATTTAAACAAGTGAGTTTTTAGAAAGCGATAAACTGTTTAACAGTTGTGAATTTTCTGATTGTGAAAATGGAATTTAAAAATATGTATTTAGTTATTAATGAGTTATAATGGGGCGAAATTCTCCGTAGATTAACATTGGCAAGTAGAGTCTCCTTAAGATCCTTTTCTTCTATATTTTGAAATATTTTCCTTTTTGTTTATTTATTATGCGCTAAGTTTCCTCCTAATAATCTAAATAGCTATTGAAAAATATCATTACAACAGAAAAAATTGTTAAAATGTTGCATTTTTATTGGTGACATACTTTAGGAAAAAACATGTAGCATCTGCTAAGATTACTAATTTTGTAAACATATACCATGATTTAAAACAGTACGCGATAATTGTTTTCCGTCGATATCATTAAGCACTTTTCTTCATCGGGTGAAAACAAATGAAAATACGCATGCATCTTGTTAAGTTACTTTTATGCTGCATTAAACATAAATGGATTCTTCAACTGTCTGTAGTTTTCTAAAATTTTAAATAGAGCATCGTGGCTAGTTGAAAAAGGCAAAATTATCTTTGTAAATAAGTCTGTAGTTAAATGAATTATCATCAGATATTGCTTCATTGTTATTATTATTATTATTATTATTATAATATAAGATTGGCTTTTATAAGAGAATTACCGAAACTACAAAACTTACTATTATAGATCGTTTTATTGCCATAGAAATATCTATTTTATTTTCATTCTTTTCAATGTTTTAGTGTACCGCTTTTACATTTCTCACAGTTAACATGAAAATTTCAATTTATGTCACCGAATATCTTATAAAAATGAGACGAATGCAAGGGAAATTGAATAGATTTCTCATAAAGTCACATCTGAACAATTTCTGTTATAAATGTCGGCATGCACTACAAATACTATAACAACAGAAAAAAACTAAATAAGGTATCATCTTTATATTACTATCTGAACAAACATTATTATTTTAACACTTTCCTACAAAGCCGAAACTTCTTTATTACTTCGGTTTGTCTGTCTATGTCTCCGCGCTCTAACTCACGTAAATATTCACAGAATTTCTTGAGACTGATATATGTTGTTCAAGTTCACTACACAATGTTCCCTATCGAAAATGGGGTAAATACCATCACTGGTTTCTCTACAGGAACATTCGAAAGAAATTCAAAACATTGCGTCTTATGAGAAATATTTTTTTGAAATCATATTTTAAGAGTTTTAATTCGCGCAAATCATAATTAAATTGACAGTAACAATACATATGCACAAGAAAATGCTTTCTATAGAATGTAGTATGATTAGCATTAAGATTTACAGTATCACAGAAAAATATTCAGTTACATTAATGGCTATAATTGAAAATCGCTGAAACTGTATTTTCGTTTGCATTAATCGTTATCATCAATTTCAAACGATGTTTAAGAGTGATTACAATATGAATTCGTCTATATGTCAGTCTTTCTGTCCGTCTGTCCGCTCTTTAACTTCCGTAAATATTCACAGAATTTTTTGAAACTGATATACATTATTCAAGTTCATTATAGAATGTTTTCAATTTAAAATGGGGTGAATAGAACCACAGATTTATGTACAGGGACAACCAAAAATATTCCAAAGCATTGTGTTCTATGAGAATTATTTCTATAAATCACATTTTAATACACGTATTTTGTACAAATCATAATGAAAGTGACATGTAGCATTCAAGTGTACAGGGAATGCTTTCTATAGACTATAGCAATGATTAGCATCAAGATTTACAGGGCACAAAAAAAAATATTCTGCTATATTAAGGTCTATAATTAGAAATTTCTGGAATTACATTTTCGTTTGTGTTAGCGTTTTTTTATACTTTTTAACAATATTTGCAAGTGATTATGGATTCAGTTAATTTATCTGTCTTTATCTGTCTGTCCTTTGTGTGATCACGTAGGCAAAGTACATTCAATATTAAATGATGCAATGCTTACAATTGGAAAGAGTTAATAATCTAGCGAGCAGCATGACTTTTTGTTCTCGTTTTTATGAATAATTATTGATTTAATAAAGTGTCTGTCTTAATTAAATTGATTTACATTAATTTAATTATGTTACTTGAAACCCTCGATTCAGAGTTTTAAAAGATGATTAAGTAGTATTGCCAATTTTTCTTATTTTTATTATAAACCTCATATATTAATAGATTACAATTATATTTACGATTTTTTCAGCATTCGTAAGTGGGACGCAAAACACACCTATTTAGAAGTATTTAGATTTTTATTTTTATATTGGCCACACAAAAGGGTTAGGCAAATCAGTGTTATTTTAGTTATTAACGTTCCAATTAAATAAAGAAGACTTGTAATTCTTTTATGTGTATAAACCAGCATTAATTACAAACCATTATATGGAGAAGCGATGCGTAAACAATGTATTCATTGATGTCCACGCGTTCTTCCTTTTTTCCAAATGTCTGAATCTCTTCGATGTAATTTTTGAAATTAATATTTCTTTCATTCTTCTTTGTAGGTTAAGTAACCATGCTGCCGGAACCCAATATCAATAAGACAAAGGCAGTCGACAAGGGGCCCATTAAAAAAGTAAGTCAATTTCCACTTTTATTCGCAATTAGATACATATTTAATAAGTATTTATCTCATACGGAGTGCATAAAAACAAGATATTTGTTCTTTTCTAGAGGCGTATTTAAACAGTTATTACTTACAAACTTTGAATAAACACCATAAAATGCAATAAACTCGCAACAATTGTTTCGGGTCGAAAAAACCACGACCCTTCATCAGGCGAACAAAGTAAGCACGAGTGCTGCAATCAAAGCGGCAACGCACAAAATCGTTTAAAATGAAAAGAAAAAGTATATAAAGTAGAAACTAAATATAGCTACTGGTGTGAGTAGAATTGTACCAAAAAACAAGGAAATAAATAAATGGGTGAGATTAAACACATAACAATCAAAGGATAACCAAAATTAAACTAAAATCTAAGTTACGTGAGTAATTTCCAAGCATCAGAGAAGAAAGGAGTGGAAGAAATATCATTAACAAGATTTTTCGAATTTTTAAATATGTAAAATGCTTCATGAATATCCAAATGGGAGGAACAGACAGGAGATGAAATTATGTTAGTTTTGGAAAAATCAAAGCGATGACCTTGAGACCAGCAGTGGGAAGCAATAGAAGATTTGGTAATCTCTTCATTACGAACATTCCGACGGTGCTCATTTATTCTGTATTTCAAACGCCTCCTAGTTTGACCAATATAACCTAAGTTGCAGGACGAACACGGAATTGAATAAATTCCAGAACGGTTTTCGGTGGGAATGGGATCCTTAAGAGAAGATAATTTAATTTTATTGACGGGTTTGTAAATAACTTTGAAACCAAACGGTGAAAGAATTTTAGAGATTTTAAAAGAGAGTGAAGAAAAAAAAAAGGTAAAACAACTGGGATGAGACTATGATCGTTTAATTTGGGAGCAGAACGTTTAGGATTCTTAAATTTATATAGAGCTTTATCGATGATAGATGGGTTATAGCCACGAGAGAGAGCTAGAGATTTTAAATAACTAATTTCTTTCGAAAGATTAGACGGATCAGAACAAATGTGTAAGGCACGGTAAACATAAGTGTAAAAAGCAGACATTTTTTGTTGAGGGGCGTGGTTAGAGAGAGCATGCGGCGGCAAAGAGACTGAGAATGGTTTTCTAAAAACAGAAGTTGAGAAACAATCCTTTTCTTTATTCACAAGAACGTCAAGGAAAGGCAAAGAGCAATCCTGTTCAACCTCAAAAGTGAATTGAATGCATGGGTCAATCGAATTGACCAAAGAAAGTAAATTGGACAAATCGACGTCAGGGGAGACAAGAACGAAAGTGTCATCCACATATCTAAACCAGTGAGGAAATTTATATACACCGAAGAGTTTTTCTTCAAAATAGTGCATATAAATGTCGCAAAGTAAAGGAGAGAGAGGACTACCCATGGCCATACCATCATTTTGGGAATAATAAGTACCATTAAAAATGAAGGCAGTTTGCTTGATACACAAATGAACTAAATTTACAAGCTCCTCAATTTCAATAGAAGAATAATGGAATTCACGTAGTCTTCTCTCTAAACAAACCAGAGCACCTTGAACCGGAACATTTGTAAAAAGTGACTTTACATCTAGAGAAATCATAGTATAGTTAGATGGAGAGATGCATTTAATTTTGTTCACAAAATCATACGAGTTTTTTACAGTATTAAGATTAGTAGAAGTAAGATGAGAAAGAGAGTTTGAAAGAAATCGAGCAAGATTATAAGAAGCCGTACCAATATTAGATACGATAGGTCGAAAGCAGAGAGTGGGTTTATGAATTTTCGGAAGTGCATAGAAACGAGCACAATTGGCAGCAGAAGGAATTACCATGCGTTTGGTATAATCATTAAGAATAACGGAATTTTTAACGTGGTGTTTGATTTGATCAAGATGATCATTAGAAGGATCTTTTTTAAGTTTCGAATATGGACCTGAAGTAAGCAAGGACTCAACATGGGAAATATAATCCGATTTGTTGAGTAGAACAGTTTGTCCCCCTTTATCAGATCTTGTGACAATTAAATCGGGGGCGGAGTTTAATTCAGAGAGGGCGGATTTTTGAGAAGGAGTAAGGTTAGACTTTTGCGGATGATTATTGGTGGAAATAATGTTTGATAAAATGAAACGAAGAGACTCTAACTGGCCTGGAGAAATTTTACTATTTTTAAAGGAATTTTCAATCGGAGCGATCAAATCCGGAACGGAGGGTCTCGAAGTACGCGCAAAATTCAGACCCAAACTGAGCACTTCGCGTTGAGCATTAGTCAGAACGTGCGAAGAAAGATTAACAACAGTATTCTGAGCAAGAGGAGAAACGGGAGAAGTAAAGGAATTACTTTTAAGAAGATAATTAAATTTCTTATTTAAGTTAGTTTGATGCTTAGAAGACTGAAACGCAACGTATGCGAAATTTCTTTTTTCAAAAGAAGAGAAATCATGAACAGAATTGCTAAGAGACAGATACTGAAATTATTACTTATAAACTTTGAATAAACACCATAAAATGCAATAAACTCGCAACACTTGTTTCGGGTCGAAAAACCACACGACCCTTCATCATGCGAATAAAGTAAGCACGAGTGCTGCAGTCAACGCACAAAATCATTTAAAATGAAAAGAAAAACTTTTTAAAGTAAAGTAGAAAGAAATTACCTTCTGTATAAATAAAAAGATTAAATTCTACTCAATGGACAAACCTTCTATGTCACAATTTAAAAGCTTTAATTTATTGTATTTCTTAATATGATTTTTTGTTTATTAATTACTATGTGATCAACTCAAACTTCTACAGCAGTAACGCATTTCACCGTAAAAATATTTTTATCATAGACGTTTAGTAATACTAACTGACGAACGTAGAGCCTAAGCAAGACACGAAGCGCTGAGAGCATTTATTGGGGAAAACAAGTGTAAGTTAGTCAAACAATTTCATTCGGAGGCCTGAGAAAACTATAGGACCGATGAGTATTGACATCGTTCATTTTTCTGGTTAGTGAAAAAAAGACGTGTGGATGAAAGAAGTGTGGAAAAGAAAATGTGTGGTGATCCTAAGCCCTACTTATGCGAGTTTCGTAGAAAATTTCTAAAAATGCCTAGGTTGACGAGACGACCTAGGTTCGAAACCCGACACCTTTTGTCTACCGCCTTTGAGAGCAAAATCTCTTCGCAACTGTTGAAGATACGATATAGAACACTTTGGGTACACTTTTAGCTCTCCCGCAATGAAAACAAAATGTAATTTAAGGTGTCATCACGAATGTAAAATACTTTGAAGGTTAAACGTTGTAATGGATAAGTAAAGATGAAAAGTATTTTTAATACGATCTGCACGATTTTTCTTTCTTATTTTTTATTGCATTCTCTTTTTCAAAATATTTGACCGTTTCCTGCAGGGTAATCTGACAGTTTCTTTCAAATAATTCACTTAAACTATGTCCATTTTGGCTGCGGCTCTACTCCCTTGGAAGTCAAAGTTCAATCACCCTCACCAATATCTGATGCATCAGGATGAGGTAGGAAGAATGATTGGCAATAAGTTACCGGAATTAAATCCAATTCCGCTCACGTCTTCTGGAGTCAGAACGTGAGCGACAATTGTTCAGTCTGCCCCCGCAACTGTTATCTTGTATCAAATGTTAATGGCACAGGATGAGTCTTCCCTTTCGTTTCCCATTTAACTTGCATAGAATAGGTTTGAACTTGAAGCAGAAGTATTTTGGGAGAGTGAGAGCGAAACATTCCCTGCATGATATCTCTATTTTGAGCGATCATGATTATTGTTGAGCCCAAAGCAACTTTTAGCAAAATTTTGTTATTACACACTTTACTTCTAAAATGCTGTTTGTTTAGTTTTTTTTTTTTTTTTAATCGGATTTCCGATTTATTTATTTATTTATTTATTTTATTTATTTATTTGTTGTCGTTGTTGCTTGTTTAACATTTGTGGCTAAAAACAGCAGTTTCAGACACCTTATATATATAGATATATATGTGCTATTGTAATACACGTGCATATGTGTACAATAATAGTAAAATAAATTTCTAATATAATAATATTTAGCAAATTTACTACTTTTCGCAATTTACATCTTTTTTTAATTTACCTATAAATTTGATACTTATAATTCTTATACCAGTTCTCCCAAACAATTTAAATTCATAAGAAGCCAAATTATTATTATTATTATTATTATTATTTTGTGGGATAAAACGCTAATGATAGTTAAACCAAATCATTCAAAGAAAATTTTCAAAATAAAATTCACGCTGACTGCTTTTTTCCAGTTTGTGAATAAAAATTCACTTTTTATACCAATAAGAGTTCTTTCATATACATTGACGGAAAACGGTTTTTAGTTAAAATAAAGTAGCGAATAAAATTCAGAAAGAATTATGAATCACAAGTAATGGAAGTTTGATCATTTTAGAGATATACTTAATTGAAATATGTCTAGAAAAAGTTTGAGAGTCACCGATGCTCTCTAAAACAAATGCTGATAAGAAAGCCATAAGTTTAAAAAAAGGAAAAAAAAAAAAAAAGATTACCGCGCAGTTCACTCTTGAGATAAATTATCTAAAGCTTTCCAGTCACCTGTTGTACCAGTAGGAACACACAGAGATGGTCCAGGTGAAGCTAGGCTTAAGACAGATTGGAAATCATTGATGCTGTCTTTAAAACATTACGGATGAGAGAGTCATACGCTAAAAATAAATAATTGCTTTGCAGTCCAACCTTGTGTATACACTGAAAGCTTCCCGGTCTCCTACTATATCAATAGCAATACTTAGATACCCGTTAGCTGACTATTGTTGATGTTATTTGTTTTGCTCGGTTACAACACAACAATAGCATCACGTTATATGAAATTAAATAATGCAACGCTTATCACATTGCCTTGTAGCTGGTAAATGAAATGATTTGGGATCATTTATGCATGACATAGATAACACATTATTCTTTATTGCAATTCTTTCACTCTAGATACTTTTAAATCTAATTTTGTTTCACATTTGTTTTATTTTACTTTATTGCATTGTTGTTTTATTGTATTTATTTTGCTTTTTTGAATTCTATTACTACAACTTTTTAAAATTAATTTATTTATTTATTTATTTTTTTTTTTTAAGTAACCATTCGTATTAATTTAACCTCTTTCTGTTTTGATTTATTCTAATTTCTCAAAAAAATCTGGAAAAGAGACAGGCAAATTAATAGTAGATTTTAGTATTGTTTTATTATAATCGTATTACCATCGAATTATCTAACTGAATAAATAAGAAAATTATCTAGAAATAATTAATAATAAGAAAATTAAATAATTACTAATTATTGAAGTAATTAACTAGATGATTATTTAAACTAATAATTATCAAGCTATATTGATTTTAATAAAATAAATCTGTCCAATTTTAATTTAAAATACGTTTTCGAAAAGCAATATATGAACATTTGTTGAAAACAACGAAAAGCCCTGTGTTTAAAGAGAATCTAACTTTTTTCAAGTTGAAGCATTTGTATCAGGCGACAACCAATAAAATAATAGAAGCAAAACATGACTTTTTAAACAAATGATTTAATGATATTTTTGAACAATATACGAGCTATTTAATAAACAATTAACAATTACAAAAAAAAAAAAAAACTTGATATGACAGTATTTTGAGAATATTTTGTTTGTTTCTCTTGTTGAACGTTTTTCTTAATGTGTAAAAAATGATTTTATTTTATCAGAGCTTTATCGGCAATTTTAACTCAATCTTAAATAAGGAATAGCTCGATCTTCATAGTCTACGTGAAAGGAATATGACCTATTTTTGTCATATGATATGATAGTCTATTGTGAAAATTTTATTGTCTGTTGTTTATTTAAATTTTGATATATGTAAGTTCTTTAAAAAATGCCCTTTAAAGAAAATTATTATTCTGTTGTGTATTGATACCAAACTCATTGTTTTTCTGGTAAGAACAATATAACTTGAAAAGTTTTGAATATAAATAATTCTAATGAATATCAACAAAAAACATCTTCAAAAAGGAAGTTCAAAAACGCTATATAAATATAAATATTGGCATCCACAAAATACCCTTCATTTCGGATTTTTAAAGCATATTTATACTTGTAAATGTATTGACATTATTGTATACTGACCAAACGTCCCCATTTTCTGGGAACAAATGGGGACGCCCTTTTTTTTTTTAAAGTCATTTTTCTAAGTTTTAAAAAATTGTAGAAAGTAAATTATTAATCAATAACACCTTATTTTTAGTCGTTATTTATTAGGGATGAAAAACTACATCCATAATTTGATAATTGTAGCAATTTTTAATGCTTCTCTATTATAAAGGCACTTTGATCTGATCAGCCTACATTAGAGACACATTATTATTATAACTCAATACTCTTGTGAACTGTATTTTCGAATTTTTAAGCATGTTATATAAAACACTAACGTAGCTTTAAATATTTTAAATAGATATCAAAAACGAAATATTAAACATTTTGGAAAATCTATAATTTTTCTTTTTATAATTCTTAAATAATTGAACATACGAGCTGGGAAAATGGATGATGTGTTTTTACCAAATAATTCATGGAATTTTGAATTAATTTGGTATTAAAAATAATTTGTAAATTGATATATACTCAATTTTTTTCTTAAAAATAAATTTTCGAAGAAATGTAAACGATTACACCGTTTTCGTCTTTTCATTTAATTTCTTCTTCTTCTTCTTCTTTTTCATTTTTCTTCCTTTTTTTTTTTTTTTTCCGTGTGTGGACATATATATTTTTAACACTTTCCAACAAGGTTGAAAACTGTTAATGACTGCGGTTTGTCTGTCCGTCTGTCTGTCCGCGCTCTGACTCCCGTAAATATTCATGGAATTTCTTGAAACTATATATGTTATTCAAGTTTACTATCGGATGTTCCCTATTGAAAATGAAGTGAATACCTTTACTTGTTTGTGTACAGGGACACCCAACAGTATTCCAAAAGGGTTCTGTAAGAGTTATTTCTATAAACCACATTTTAGTATCGTTACTTTGTACAAATCTTAAATATGTCATTTAAGTTCACTATCGAGTGTTGAGAAAATGAAGCGAATAGAATCACCTAATGAAATTGAAATATGTTCTTTATATGCACAAAAGAGTACTTTCTATAGAATGCAGTTTGATTAGCATTAGACTAGGACCACACAAAGATATTCAGTTATATTAAAGGCTTTTATTGGAAATTTGCTGGAATTATACTATCGTTTACATTAAGTGTTTTTAACACTTTCTAACAGTTTTTAAGTGTGAATATCATTTCAATTTGTGCATCTGCCTGACCGACTGTCCGTCTGTTAATCTGTCCTTCTACCCGTCCCCAGTGTCCATAAATATTTTCAGAAATTTAAAAAAAATTATGCATGTCATTCAAGTTCACTATGGAATGTTTTCTATTTAAAATGGCATTAATAGGTTCTGTAAAACTGGTGTGTGTACAGGGACACCCAAAAAAATGCAAATGCATTGCATTTAGTGAAGACATTTTTCTAAGTTACATAAAAATAACTTTTTTCAGCAAAAAATCACAAAAAAAAAAAAAAAAAAAGTTACATTTATTTTTAATATACTAAAAGAATGTTTTGTATAGAATATGATATGGTTAACCTTCAGATTTACAGGGCTACACTAAAATATTCAGATACTACATTAAGGGCTGCAATTACAATCTAAAGGCTACATTTTTTTTTGCGTTAAGCATTTTTAACACTTTCCAACAATGTTTGAGATTGATTATGAATTCAATTACTTTAATCCTTCTGTCTGTCCGTTGTGTGGTAACGTAGTCAAAGAACATTGAAATTTATACGATACAACCAGTTGGAAAGTGTTAATAATCAATGCATACCGCATGATTTTCCGTTCTTGTTTAAATATACATACGAACATACTATTGCAATGTAAAACTGTAATGCATTCTCAATGCCATTAAACTTCCTTTTCTTTCTTTTTCTTATTTTAAGTAAAAGGCCCAGAAATTTCGTGTTAAAAATAAATAAATTTTTATAACTCTTTAATATGATAAAGTTTTAAATTTGTGGAATTAGCTTACAAAAATTTTAATTTTATCATACTCATTTCTTTTCTTTCTTTCAACACGTATTTTTAACAAAAATGAGGTAATTTTAGTTTACAATTTAATCCTGATGTTTAAATTATGTAAAATTTAAATTATGAAAAAAAAAAAAAAAATAGCAATTTAATATAACTTTATTTTATATTATAAGAAAAAAAAATGTATAAATATTTTTTAGTACCAATATCTTCAAAGATTTTTAATGGATTTAAAAAACGAGATGTTCACTTGAAAAATTTTTTGTGGTTCCAGTTCAAAATATCAAACAATAATAAAATCATTAATTTAATTTTGCAAATTTTAAAGGCAGAAATGTTTACCTGTTCTAACAGCAGTTGCTAGATATAACCTTCTATGTATTATTGCCGTATTATTTAAAAATTCTCAAAACAACATAACGTTAGTTTATATTAAAAATGTGTATGAAGATGTTTAATAAGGAATGTTTATTTTATTATTGTAAAAGATTAAAATACAAGATAAGTGTACAAACGAATTTAGTGGGTGATAAATTCTTTTGTAGGCTGTGCTATTTTAGAAAAAAAGAAGTCAGTGATGCAATAAAAATAGATTATATAATTCATGATGATTTCACGCTCTGTGCATTCATTTGTGTAACAATAAAAATAAGCCGAAACAATTGATTTGGGCAGAATGAAATAAATAAAAACAATTCCATGCAGCTGAATTGCTTACAAAGATCGTGATGACTGTCATGAGATTTAATAGATGTTAATGTTTTTTTGCACTATAAAGCTAAATAAGCTGCTGCAATTGTTTTAGAACGTATATAACAAAATTTCTTGATTATAGATGCACAGATTAGACAAAAATTCAAATTACCTTCCAAAGAAATGATCCCACAACTGTTTCGTCAGTACAACTTTTGAGAGCTTTGATTATGAATTACAAGGTTTTTAGAATGATATTAGGGTAATTATTTTTTCTACATGAATTCATTTATTTGACCATACGAAACCACATTGTAAGGTTTAAACTATTACTAAAAAATAATCAAGAAGGAAACTTAACATTTATTTGTTACTCTGAATCTTCGATAATTAGTAATCATTCATATTTACATATTTCTCAGAGTGATCTGTCGAAAACCCTCATTGGTGACTAGGTGTGGGGTTGCTTCAATGAACGGTTTCTTGAGGTCAAAATTAATAACTTTAAGTTATACAATTATTTTCTTAAGGGTCAAATGACGAACAGTTTTTATACATGCCTAGCTTATTTCCTAATAATTATTAGAAACTTATAAAACCTCTGAGCATTCCTTACTGTTAGGTAGTTTCCATGTAAAAAATTAGGAAATTGTAATCCAATAAATGAAAGCAATTATGGAAATTTCGATATATTTCCATTGATTCTATTCTCTTACTTTTCAAAACGGTAATTCATTCAACCCTCATCAATATAAATAATAATAATAATAATAACAATTACTTTTCTTCAAACTATGCGAAAGCTTTTACATAGGCTGACCAATTGAAAAAAAAAAAAAAAAAAAAAAAAAACATTGAGGTATCAGGAAATTACGATATATATTCTCGAAAAACTCGTCCATAGTACATTTTTCCGACTATTTTTACTTCCGTTACCCGACTTCCGCAGTTAATGAAAGTATTGTATTCGGTCAAAAATTTCAATGTCGAACTTTCTCTAGATTCATCTATTTGAAGGCCTTTTGGGTTCGGGTTCAAAAAGGGGGTTTAGGAAAAATGCGTGCATGTGTATGTAGGTCGCGTGGATCTTCTGACTATCATGCCTTAAAGACGAAACTTCATAATTAAGACTGGTCAGATGTACAGGTGATTTTGTCAATTTTCGATAAAATGTGAAAAATCTGAAGTGGGACCTCAAACACGTCTCTAACAATTTTCATTAAATTTGCTACGTAAACTCCCCTTTTAGATGTCCTTTCGTATGCATTAGTCGATTACTTCCTGAAAATTGACAGGCCATACTCTATAAAAAGGTCAATCTTAGGTCTCACGAGGTTTTTTCTTTTTTTTTTCTTTTTTTTTTTTTTTTTTGTAAATGGCTCAGCGGAATTTTTTCAAAATTGCCATATTAACTCCGTTTTAGCAGGGTCCGAAATTTCAACTAGGATTACACTCGCTGAAAAAAAAAAAAATGTTACTCGCCACAAAATATGATTAACTTACTCTATTTTTTACGTATAAGGTGACCAGAATTTTTATTGGAAAAAGAGAAATTATACAATGTCTTTTATTTTATAAGAAAATGGAAAACATTCAATTTTGAAAAAGAGGTTATTTTAGGGGACACAAAATTGAATGAAAATGATTATAAAAACAGATAAGCTACTTTAGACAAGTGGTGGAAACATTTTTATCTCAAATGATGAATTTGGATTAGTACGCCTTAATTTAAATTAATAATATACGGATACGAGAGAAAAAAATTCTTAGTTTTTATAGGTGCCGCTGGAAAATATAGAATTATTATTATTATTATTATTATTATTAATTTATTTATTTATTTTTGCTGGTAGAACCGCATACTGTAAAATTTCTGTCTATATTTAGACCGAAATTTTACTCGCCAGTGGCGAGCTGGCGAGCGGAAATTTCGCGCACTGGTTTTAGATATTCTTTACTATGTAACTGCTGGTTCCGGTGAACAGATGAGTTTGCCAAGTTTTGGTGCAAATCGAAAGTGGTACGTGAAAAGCCATTCTAACGATTTTCTTGATATTTGCTACAACAACCCCATTTCAGATGTCCTTTCAAGTGTGTTACTTGTTTACTACTAAAAAATTCACAGGAATATTGACTACAGTCCTGATTAGGAAATAGGTGTCTAAAGAAACAGCTTTATCGATTTTCTTTAAATTCGCTATATAAAATCTTTTTTATATGACTTAAAGATGTTTGTAATAATTTGCTCCTACGGGAAAGTCATTAAGCATTTTATTTGTTAAGTCAAACTTATGTCTTCTGACTACACTATCTCCAAAAAGACTCTGTAATATCTGTAGTAGTGGGGGATGAAAGTCGTGTGGTTGTTACACGCTGGATTTTTCATCCCTAATTGTATTTTGAACTATGAGATTCATCCATTTTCATTGTAATATTTGGAGATAACCTCATTCCAGTATACATTTTTTAAAAGCAGGAGATACGAACAATTTTGTGTGTCTTGTTTTAAACTGTTAGTTTCCTTGAAAATTTTTCATTATAATTTTCGAAATCGTAAAAAGGGAAACATTCTAATATTTACTTGAAAATATCAAATAAATTACTATTTATTTAAAAATTTTACATAAAAAAATAATAATAAATAAATATTTAAAATAATAATAATAATAATAAAATAACGTATGCATTGCAGATCAAATTATTGAAGAAATTAATTTACTAGTGGAAATAGAGGAAATACATTTTTTTTTTAAATTTTTTTTTTTAAAGAGACTGTCTATAAAATAAAATATTATCATACTTGTTGTTGTTGTCGTTGGGAACAAAATTCCCTAGAACTAAAGCTTGGCATTTCTATAATGCTTACTAAGTTCTCGAAGAGTTCAGTTGGATAGCCTTACATTCGTGATCTTGTTTCAAATATTATATTCCGAAGAAAAATTATAAATCAAAAAGGAAATCAAAACTATTTTAACATCAAGATTTAAATTTTGTTTTAAAATTTTCGAAGGAATTTTTTATTCTACCTTGAAGAAAATGATTCTTTTGTTATTTGGTTGCGCGGTCTGTTTTATTTATTTATTCATATTAGTTCGATAGATCTTACTATTTCTTTCAGACAGCGATTTTGTCTCCGTTACCAGTTTTCACCTTGAATGTACGTGAAAGCATTTTTATTTTTATCTAACTATATAAAGCTAAAAGTTTGTCATTGTATCTGTCCAGATAGTTAGTACGGATTAACAGACTTTATCAGAAATTGGTACACTAATTAATTACGACAAAATCTAGGTAACGACGCGTTTTTTAGTTCACTCGGATAATTGGTTCAAAAGATGATAAATAAAAAAAAAACACATTGTAACTTTAAAATTATTAAACGGGGAAAAAATTATAAATTGATGCAAAAATAAATAAATAAGTAAATATTTTAATTAAAATAAATGGAAAAGGCTTAAATTTAATAAAAGAAATAAAAATTTATAAAAATAAACAATAATTGTGACATAAATTTGACTAATAAAAATTTATTAAAACTATAAAAATTATAAAAATTTTGTATCGAAAGATTCTATGATTCACTCGCATAACTTTGACATTACTCAATAACAATTCAAAAAGTTGATATATACGTGAAGGTAATATTATAATGAAAAAAAAAGTACCATGCACAGGAACAGGAAAAATTTTTTCCTTAAAAAAATTTTTTTTTTAGATACCGACTGATGTTTTACCATTTTTCTCTTTCAGAAAACACGAGTAAAAAAAATCACACACACACACACACACACACACACACACAAACACACACACACTCACACACAACGCGTGCGCGCGCACATTGACCAATTCCCATAAATCCTTTTTCTTAAATTCAGAAGAGCTTAATACATGAAAATCATTTAAAACTGTTGAGTAAAAATTCTTTGAACTAATTTAACATATCGATTACATACGGTAATCGTGTAATGGAAGCAAAAAACGAACTTGTTTTTAATGATTTCCAAGGGGAATTTTAATGCGTAAATAATAACTACCACATCCTGTCATATCTGTACTCATACTTACGAGATAACATCTAATAGAAAGTTTATAGAGCGAGGTTAAACACAATCCGTTGAGCCCCCCCCCCCCCCCCCTTTTTTTTTTTCTCCTTTAAATATATATATATATATATTTATTTTAGATATCGACTGGTGTTCTACCATTTTTCTCTTTTAGGAAACACGATAGTCAAAAAATCATACACACACACACAATGCGTGCGCGCGCATATTGACCATTTCCCAAAAATCCTTTTTTATAGAATGAAAAGAGCTTAAGACATGAAAATCAGGTGAAACTACTAGATAAAAATTCTTTGAACTAATTTAACATTTCGATTATATATGATATTCGGGTAATGGAAGCAGAAAACGAACCTGTTTTTAATGATTTCCAAGGTGAATTTTATTGCAAAAATAATAACTAAATGATTTCCTCACCCATCACCTCCACCTAAAATAAAAATAAAAATAATAAAATAAAATAGTCATGTATAAAGCGAAGCTATAATATATAACATTTTTATAGTCTTAAAAACGTGTTAAAATAAAGGTAAATCACTTAAATCTTTCAGGTTATTCAGTCAGGTGAAGCAATGCAAAAAACATTTAACGTTGCCTAAAGACATTTTTTTTTTTTTTTTTGTAAACGTATTTTCTTATTAAATTTTTATTATCAATTTTATGCTATTATCTAATCAGTCTTTCGTTGATTTGCTTAAGTCTTTTTAGACAGGTAAAACATTAACACTTTGCTCTTGCAGATACTTCCTGACTGTTTACGGCTATAAATCACCTGATAACCCGAAACTAATGTTCTACGACTCCTTTGTTGGTGGTCCATTACAAAACATTATAATGGGTACTTAAAATTCAAGAAAAGAAATGTCGAGATAGTTGAAATAGCCCATTTCGCTTTCTGTTCATTGCAAATTTCTAAATTATAACTTTATTATAATTAGTGCAACTTATGATAGTTAGAATGCATCGCGATTTTCCTTCGGGCCCCATTTTATTTTATTTTATTTTATTTACTAATGCTACAGGCACCATTTCATTCAGTTATCAATTTTACGCGCTGTTCAGTTTTATACATCATATAGAATAACTTTTCTTTTCCTTTTTTTTTCCCTTTTTTTTTTGTTGATCAAGTTAAAGTTCGAAAATTATACCCGATTTTAAATATATATGTCGTATTAAACAGATAATAGACGTCATGAAGTCTAATTAAAGGCAGTCGTTGGCTTAAGTGATTCTTTAACCCTTTAACGTTCACTACTTAATTTATTTTAAAAATTACTAAACTAATTTTAAAAATGGCTTTTAGACACATGGCTGATCATAAATATTTAAAAAATAAAAAATTAGGATTGTTCCTTTTCGAGAATTTTTCGGTTTGAAACATCTGTAAGTAAACCTTATTCAATTCAAATAATATTTAATTTAATAAATAAATCACTTTATAAGTAAACTTTATCGACGACAAAAACTCGTAAAAGTTGCACAGATCCCAACATTTCAATTTATTCCGGAGTATTTTAACCCTTTGCGGCGAAAGGTAATTCGGATCATTTAAATTACACTGCCACCGGAATTTACAAACATAATTAAAATAGAAGAAATTTTAAATTTTCACGTTAAAAAAAAGGGCCTTTTCTGCTATGTTATAAATCTAATTTATGCTAAAAGATTTCCGGGATGAGTTTTTGCACTTGAGAATTAAAATTAGGTGTTCCATCAGCGGGAGCACTGCGACTGAAAGGGTTAATGAATTCAAGAACGCATCTTGCAAAGATGAGACCTTCCTAAACACAAATTCAAACTAAGTCATCATTTTCGCTGCTAGTTAACGTGGAACTCCTCTTAAAGCTTCCATTTTAAAACTGAACTAAAACTTCTCCTTTTCCATTCCAAGCGGGTGTGTTCACGAGATCGCGACATTCCTATTGGCTTGGGGGGGAGTCATACTATACAAGGGAGGAGGGGACAGAAGATTCTAGATTAAAATTACGTTTGACTTGCACAGTATAATAAATAACAGTTTTGTTTCATCGGAAGAATAAAATATGTTAAGAATTGAGAACAAGTTAATGAATTTGGAATTTTTGAAATATATAGAAACTGAATTAATAAAGAATTAATTAGGGTGTTAACAGTGGATTAGTGGGAGACAGAATCATTTAAGTTTAAGAAATGACGCTTAAATTTCAAGGGAAGCTTTTGGTTAAATTTCATATATGTATACAATGCTGCTATTTAATTTAATCTTTTTTTTTTTTTCCTGCACGGAAGGATTATGACCAGTTGAGTGAAAATTACGTCACTCATTTTATAGAATTATAAAAGTAGGTGGTTTTTTTTTTTTTTTTTTTTTTGCATTTGAAAAACTGGATGTATGCATTAGACTGTATCAAGATTTCAATCTAAG
This sequence comes from Salticus scenicus, assembly GCA_963930645.1. Taxonomy (NCBI): domain Eukaryota; kingdom Metazoa; phylum Arthropoda; class Arachnida; order Araneae; family Salticidae; genus Salticus; species Salticus scenicus. Next base: position 242,200,983 of record OZ005652.1, read on the forward strand.
TTTATGAATCAGTTCTATCTTCAATTTTGTTTCGAAATTGCGGTCACTTAAAAATAACAGTTATACCAACCACGTACTCTTACGACTTTGCCGGGAGGATTTTTTTTCTTTTAATTTTTGTTTTCAGCACGTGCGAATAATTATATCAAATGAGTGAAAATTACATTACTTTAACATATTAATAGAAAAACTGAACCATTTGGTGAATAATAAATTGAATTTTTTTAGTTTCATCAGCATCTTATATGTAAATGTACGAAATTATCGATTTTGTAAAACATGTAGAATAGATTAGAAGATTGTGAGCTTTTTGTTTGACTTTTTAAAAAGTTTTTGAAATATTTTCATGATAAACTCATTTCAGACTAAATAAAAATCTTTCAAATGCAGGCTATAAATTTTATTATTTTAATTTCCTATTAGAATGAAAACTTGAAATTTAGTATTAGATAAAAGATTTCTGAGAAAGTTAAAATCCATAATCTTTGTATATGTATACATGAGTAATTAAAAAGGGGTCATAACAAGCCCTGTCAACTCCTTTTCTGCCACATATCAGTTCACAAAAATTTATTTCCTATATAATGGTAGAGGGTTTGGTTTGGTTTTCGGGTTAAAACCAATTGTCTTCACTAGGGACCTGGCCTGGGTCTAAGGGAGATGTCCTTCTTGAAGGTCTTTCTAAGGGGTCCTAGCCAGTATTCACGCGAGTTTCGGAGGAAGCCATGGAAAACTTCGACTGACTAGGTCGACGAGCGCAGCTTGGTATTGAACTTGGCACTTCCCGTCTACCAGCTTTGAGAACAGAACCTTTGAACCACTGATGGAGCCGATTATAGATAGATTAAAATTTCTTTTCAAATGTATATTCAAATTTAAATTAATTTTTAAAAGTTCGTAGTAATATTTAATTTTAACACAGCATTTTTATACCTGTAAAATTCATGGTGAAATATATATTATATGAATTACTTTTATATCCTTTGATATATATATTCTTGAGTCATTTTGCATATAACATAACTTCCCATTGCTTAACAAATCTAAATAATTTAATAAGTTGAGAGTCTGTTAAAGAGGTATGTCTATTTAAGAGTTAATAATCTTCCATTTTTCAATTTTCCATTCTTTCTCATATAATCCTCTTTTTCCAGATGATTTTACTTGCCAAAGATTACGTCCATTACCTGAAAAGATACAGTAAATCTGTGACAGACGGGAAAGACTTTGACGCCTCCATCCGGGCGTCGGATTCGGAGCTCACAGACGTGCCCAAGTGCTCGCAACTTCTGACATCACTAAAGGAAGATCTTCGATGTGCAACCACTATGTAAGCATACACCCAACAATTAACTTTATTCCTTTCTCATAATCTTTCAGAAAAGACACTTTGATAGAAATCAGTGTGACCGTTCTGCATACGATGGCATATCTCCCGTTCCGAGTTTTACATAGTATGCCGAGTTAAAATAGCTCAAGCATTTCAGGATGTACTTAGGAGCCGATTAACTGAGAGGAAATATACATGTAATTGGGGGTCTTTACTGACTACTCGATCTAAAGATTTATACAAACAACTGAAAAAGTTTACGAATTAAACACAAATTTAAATGCACTTAGAAAGAAATAGACACTATCAGTTTTTTGGGTTCGAGGTTAAATCATTGATTGTTTTCTATCCCACCTGATTTATCATTCTCCATTTCCACGTGAATTTTCCCAATGAATAATCTTTAACCACGTTTCTTACGACCGTGGGAGCTTCTGCGCAAGTGCTCACTCAACAGGTTCAATGTTAAAATAAGTGTGATAACCCTGGTGGTTGGGAGAAAATAGCAATAAAGGACCACCTAAAGACTGGATGTTTACCAAATCTCAACAAGTCGGTCAATTTGTCACCCCTCGAAACCTTTGGACTCATCCTCAAAGCTACGTGCCAGAAACGTGTTTACACTATACAAACTCTTTCACATATAATATCAACATAAACACGAGAAAGTTAGAATTTCTTCCGCAGTGGTTCCTTGTAAAAGGTTTCATGGCGTTGTGGTGATAAAGTGTATAAAAAATATGCACAGGTAATTTTGCATTGCATTGCCATCAAAGTACAAACTGGCAAAAAAGCTGAATTATGTTATGTTGTACGAAATTATCCCCTCGTAAAGGCATCTATACACACTTAATTAATTGATGTCCTATAATCTAGAGGCATTAAATGTGTAATCATCGAAGGAAAGTACATGCTTCTCGTATCGTTTTGATAATCAGGCGCTGTATGTGCTGTTGTTGGATGTTCACTAAAAAATAAATTGATATAATAAAGTGTTATTGGTAAAAAAAAAAAAAAACTTCGTTGCAAATTATTTCTGCTTATTCTAATCATGGGTACGTTCAGAATAAGAAATGCTCTTACTTGCGTGAATGCAAATTGGCTGCTGATTCAAAATATCAACACATCACTCAGATTTACACTTTTTCCCGTCCCATGTATTTCTATGAGATTTTTTGTTACATCGTATTATAGAGATATCTCATTCAAAAATGAAGTTTTTCAAATACAACTGTAGGAATATCTCTCTTTTAATTTTTTTCAAAAAATGTATTTCAATATTTTATTTTATTAGGAAAACTCAGTGCTCTATTTTTCAAATTTGAAAATGAATAAATATTTATATTATTATTATTATTATTATTTTAAACTTGATAATTAAGATAAAAGGCAACACATCCAAAGAGTGGAATTCAAAAAACAGAATTCGAAAAACATATACCCAAAACGGTATCGCGGTGATGTTTTGACGAACGATGTTTTTCCCGGCGATATTTTGACGTAGACCCGTTTAATTATAAATGCGTTTAATATTAAAAGTGTGTATATATATATGAACATATATATTAAAATATGCATGTAAAATATATGCGTGTATGCATTCGTAATATGCATGCGCAGTGAATATGTCTAATATGTAAACTTATATGTGTGTTCGTGAATAAGCCCATGTAATTGATTTCTTCTGTGTGTAATGAACCTAGCAATAGCAACCGCTGTTGCTGTCCCGACTGAAATCACCACCACACATTAACAGCAAACATTTAAATTTTTTATATGTATATATCTTTATATAAATATAATGCAAATTTTGTACAGTACCCTATGTTAAAACATACCCATATTAAAATATTTCAAAAATGTTTTCGAAATATTATAGTAAATCTAAATCAACTGTAGAACTTACCAAACCACTCATAAAAAGAGGTACAGTAATAACTTTACGCATAATAGATTTTTGTGTTCATTATTTTTTCAGAAATTTCATGGATGCATTTTCCTCAATTAAGTAGATTTTTACAAAATAATAAAATCGAATAATATTTGCCTATCTTCCTACACGAACAATATATGTACTATTTATAAATTTCAGTAAAAAGTTCTTTATTTGCATGCGTAAAAATCTTTATTTGCATGATTAAAAATATTTATTTGTATGAGTAAAATTTTTGCGTACATTTAAAATATACTCATTAATATTAATATATTATTTAAATGAATAATTATAACTAATTTAGTTGCTTTAAAAATATATATGCATTGCAAAAAATGTGAATATGTTCTTTGATAAGGCCGGTTACAGTGACTTACCATTCTTTGATTAAACTGGCGTTCTAACAGATGAGCAATTAGAAGTAATTTAAAATAATTCTATATAACTAATATTCATATATATATATATGTGTGTGTGTGTGTGAGTATAATTATGATGTATAAAAAGTAATATTATAAATACAAATAATAATAATAATAATAACTGCATTTTTTGCATTTTTTTGAATAGCATATTCAATATGAACAAAAAAAGTACGTTACAAAGCTAACTATTGTTTAAGAATACATAGTTTTACCAACATGTTCAGTTTTTGTAGCTATTGGAGCAATTCATGAGACTCAGTATATATTCGCTATTAAAACCCTGTGTGTAAAACTGATTATTTTCTTAATAGTAACTATAGTAATTTTCTGTTCATGTTTTAAACTATAACATGTCTTCAAGAAATGTTTCCTCTGATTTCTTAATTCTTAATCATAGAGCTTTGAATTTTCAAATTAGTAATTTTCACCTAAGTTAATACCAAATAATGTGCCAAGATTCGTCAGCTGATGCGATGCCAATGTTTTAAAAGCGGACGAAAACACTGCCTGTAAAAATAGTTTTACTGCATTAGTACCCGAATTGCGAGGAAACCAAGTATTTCTTTGAATCGCTTGAGAAATCTTAGAAAAAATATATGTATAATATTTACAAGTATATAATCAGAAGCCATATATGTAAAACGGACAAGAATTTCGCCTTAAATGAAGAATTAATTATTTAAATGAATTATAGTCTCCAGATTGGTTGGTTGGGTTTTAACGTCGCACTAGTAAAGCTTGGTGGATAATTGGCGACGGTTTGGGACACACCCTTAAAGATGGACCGGAGACATGCTATCACAATTTTATTCCTTCTTATAGTCTCCAGGAAATTTGTCCAAATACAAATTTTAGGTCTGATGCACCTGCTAAAATGAATACATGGTTAAAAACAAATCTTTCTTCTTTTGTCAAGTGATTCTATTTACATAAGAATATGTATACCGTGTGTAAATGAAACAATGAATTTTTTTAAGCTGTTAGGAATTATCTACAGTTTCCACATATTATACATTCGAATCGAAAAACAAAAGTATTATTCTCTAGCCTTCTGAACAAACTTTCTATTTGATTTTCATTTTTTTCATCTTTATTTTTTTGTAACACTTTTTAAGAAAGTTGAAAAGTGTTTGTGACTTCGGTTTGCCTGTCTATCCGCGCTCTAACTTCTGTAAATATTAATGGAATTTCTTGAAAAAAATAATGTCATTTACGTTCACTGTCGGATGTTCCCTATTGAAAAGGGAGTGAATTCCCCTACTGGTTTATGTACTATGGATAGCCGAAAATATTCAAAAGCATTGTTTTCCATGAGAGGTATTTCTATAAACCACATTTTAATAACGTTATTTTGCACAAATTTTAATGAATTTGAAATATGTTCTTCATATACACAGAAGAATATTTTCTGTGATACATAGTACAATTAGCTTTAAGATTTACAAGGCCGCGTAAAAATATTCAGATATATAAAGGGCTGTATAAAGAAATAACTTGAATTGCTTTTTCATTTTTATTAAGCATTTTAAGACTGTCTAACAATGTTAATGTTTAAGAGCAAATATGATTTGAATCAGTCTGTCTGTCTGCCCGCCTCCAGCCATATTTTCAGAATTTCTTCAATTTATGTGTATTATTCAAGTTCACTGTGGAATGTTTCTTATTTAAAATGACATTAATAGGCACTGTGCAACTAGTCCTTCGACAGGAACACTAAAAAGAATGTCAGTGCAGTGCGTTGTAAGAAAGACATTTTTATAGATCACATTTAAATAACATTCTATTGCAAAAATCATAATGATATTAATGTATATTGTTAATATGATAAAATATTGTTTTGTATAGAAAGTGATATATTTAGCGTTCAGATTTTTAGAGTTACACTAAAGTATCCATATACATTAAAGCTTACAATCGGAATTGTCTAAATTGCCTTTGTGTTTGTGTTAAGCATTTTTAACTCTTTCCAACAATGTTTAAGAGTGATTTCGAGTTCAGTTAGTCTAACTATCTTCCTTTCTGTTCTTTGTGTGATAATGTAGGCTAAGTACATTGAAGGTTAAGCGATGCAACGAGTGCGTACAATTGTAAGTGTCGATAATTAATGGAAACGGCAGGATTTTTCCGTCTTTTTTTTTTTCTTTCTTATTTCTCTTTAATGTCTATTTCAGTTGAAAATTTAACACTAAACTGCAGGACGTTTTCGTTTCAAAAGTCGGAAATTTGTGGAATTACAAGTTGTAACAAATACGAAAAAATCTGGATAGTGCATAAAATCTAAATCTCAAGCTTCCCAGAACTCGGTGTTCAGTGTCTTACATATAATATACTCGAGAAAAGCGATCCGCATTTTTTGAAATAGAAATGTTACCATGGTGCACAAACAACGAAATACTTGAGAATACGGTGCGAGGAAAAAATTATGAAGATGTTACAATATAAAATAGAAAGATAAATATAGAATAACAGATGGTGAGTTAAAAAATGCTAAAAATCCAAACAGAAATAAAGATTAAGTAATTTCAATGATCCGATTGTTAAATAATCGGAATTATTTCTTATATTTCAAATTCAAGGCAAGACAGAAGGAGTACAGGGTAAGGTTTAGCACATGCTTTAATTGGATGTTTCCGACTCCCAAATAAATAGTTGGGTAATTTTCACTTAATAAATAACACAAAATTTGTAAACTAGCAACTTAAAATGGCAAGAAAACACAAAAATTGTTACGGGTCGAAATAATTAAGTATGGGACTTTATCGGTAAAAAAAAAAATAATAATAATAATAATAAAAATATACAGACACGACATTATTTCATTATTTAAAACAAGAAAATCTGACATTGACAGATTTTAATTTAGTGCAAGAGGCCTAATGCTAAACTTGTTAATATCGACAAATTCTTCTTTAGTTAATTCGTGACGATCTAAATACCATGATAAAGTTTTCATTAAATCAAACCAATGTGTTTCAGCTGCAGATAATGTAACAAATAACGTTGGAAGTCCAAACTGTCTTATAGCCGCAAAACAACGTTTTTTCTCTTTTTCCCAATGAGGGGGAGGTGTGCCTTGGGGGGGACTCATGTCAAAGGTGTGCCTTGGTGGGGGGGGGACTCATGTCAAAGTTGTACCTTGGGGGGGACTCATGTCAAAGTTGGGCCTTGGGGGACTCATGTCAAAGTTGGGCCTTGGGGGGGACTCATGTCAAAGTTGGGCCTGGAGGGGACTCATGTCAAAGTTGTGCCTTGGGGGACTTCATTCAATAAATCCCCATTCAATAAACCGACTGAAACAGGCCCTTAGCGCTAATTAAGAGTGACCTATAAAAATTCGACAACGCTGTACCGACTGAAATAGGGGTACATTGGGGGGGACTCATGTCAAAGTTGCGCCTTGGGGGGACTTCATTCAATAAATCCCCATTCAATAAACCGACTGAAATAGGCCTCTAGCACTATTAAGAGTGACCTATAAAAATTCGACAACGCTGTACCGACTGAAATAGGGGTACCTTGGGGGGGACTCATGTCAAAGTTGTGCCTTGGGGGGACTTCATTCAATAAATCCCCATTCAATAAACCGACTGAAATAGGCCATTAGCACTAATTAAGAGTGACCTATAAAAATTTGACAACGCTGTACCGACTGAAATAGGGGTACCTTGGGGGGACTCATGTCAAAGTTGGGCCTGAGGGGGGACTCATGTCAAAGTTGGGCCTTGGGGAGACCTCATTCAATAAATCCCCATTCAATAAACAGACAGAAATAGGCCTCTAGCACTAATTAAGAGTGACCTATAAAAATTCGACAACGCTGTACCGACTGAAATAGGGGTACCTTGGGGGGACTCATGTCAAAGTTGGACCTAGGGGGGGGGGACTCATGTCAAAGTTGTGCCTTGGGGGGACCTCATCCAATAAATCCCCATTCAATAAACCGACTGAAATAGGCCTCTAGCACTAATTAAGAGTGACCTATAAAAATTCGACAACTGTACCGACTGAAAAAGGCCTTTAGCACTAAAAAAAAAAAAAAAAAAGCACGTATGCAGCATAATAAACAGAGACGCAGCAAGCAATTGTTGCCTGTTTTTGCAGTTTCTGATGTTTGCTTTTAAAGTTTTTCTCATCCCTGTTCAGTATATTTCAATGCATTTTTCTATAATTATCGTGTATTTTTAATCACTTGATACAAAATATAAAATAATGTCCTAGCCAAATGAAACTAATGTGTACCGCAAAATTTCTTCTATATTTTCTTATACAAATTCATACAGTACATATTATCTCTTGAAATTATTTCCCATCATAAATGCAGATAATTTTCATGACAAAGAAGGTTACTAAATGTCGAAAGAAAATCAATTTTATGCTATACAGGAGATATCTTAGGAAATGCACAGAAAAAATTATACTATATTCCTAATTATTATGGATCAACTGTTCGTTTTAAAGTGATTGATGCGTTCTTTTGAAAGATACCCAAATTGAAAATTTTCATCCCTCGAGGTAGGAATACTTCTTCCAGATGCCTCTACACATATGAAAAGAAATTCTGGTTTACTATTGCTATTATATATATATACAGGGTTCGTGAAATACGAACACCTGGTCTCCATTAGCAACTAATATATTTTAACTGACGACTATCTTTTTTAATTTTACGGAAATTCAACATTTTTCTTTATTTTAATATTTTAGTGAAAAAATTGGTCCCAGAATCGATCTCCGACTTCACTCCCGCTTCTCTCACCACGTTTCAAAACACCGTGTTAAAACGATACAGTCGGCAACAAAATGATTGAAGCACACATCCATATTTTTCGTGTTTTTTTTTTTTTTTTTTTTTTTCAGTTTGATCGCTAATTTTTATCAACAATTTATTTTTTTTATAAACAGCATAAGACTAAGATCATGACTCGATAAATATTTACTTGATAAAACAGTATTAGGTGCTCATTTTTCAAATAGGAATTATTGCTAGTGCTTCAATAATTTTGCTGCCGACTGTACGCCATTAGGAAATTTACACTGTAGGCGTTTTCACAGCCAGGTGTTGAATCAATGCACCATTTTAGTATATTGGTTTGCACAGCTCTCGTTGTGCATGCTTTGCGATATGGTGCTGAATCATTGTGCTAGTGTAATGATGCACCAATACCGATGGCGTATCGGTTTCATGAAAATAATAAAACTGCTTTGATAATGTTACATTTAAACAGATGTTCCCTGATTTATCGTTCAGTCGTAATAAACATTTGGTTTTTATGCTTAGAATTTTCATTTCAATATTCAAGTAAATTTCAAAACTTTGAAAAAAAAAACTGGGGGGGGGGCGTTTTTTACTGTCTAACAGAAATGTTTACTGGCGACCAGCTTTTTTTTTTTTTTTTTTTTTTAATTCCTGAAGCCCTATATATATATATATATATATATATATTACATTTCACATTCAAAATTTCAAAATAATTGTCATTATGAACATTAATACGAAATTTTGTCCTATACTGTCATATTAAAAATTATGAAAAAAAATGGATGACAGTGCCACTGTTGAACGATTGGTCCCCAAATGTAATTGGCACCAAATTGGGTAGAAGTCCAACGAAATACTAAGTTTGTTATATTTAATAAGTGGCCAAATCGTGTTCAAGACATCTCAAAACGTGTAAATCTATCGAAAACTAGAATTTTAAAATTTTAACGAATCCAAGACTTTCTTCTCAATTATATAGAAGAAAGTAAAAAATGCAAAAATCTTGAAAATGTTCAAGCACTTTTTCGCGCGTGAGACACTTGTATTTCGTTCCGCTTCTGTGAACCTTTTAATAAACTATTTAATTTCTATTTTCTCTTTATTAATTGGACTGGAGATCCTAAACATGTTATTCAATTTTACATTAATATTCTAAGAATGTCGCCCTACCCTTATTCTAAACTTTCTTTTTTTGTTCAGAGGTGCTTGATCTGGAGATGCGATTAAAGTAAAATTCTCGACCTTGAAAGTTTGACAAATACATTGACCGCAATTTACGGTTAACTGAGAGTATTTCTTTGGTGAGAACAAAAGAATGGTTGCTTTCTTTCTGTACTTTTTAGTTCTTTTTTTTATTATTTATAGAATGTTTTAGGACTCTTTATCATCTACCAGCCTTTGTCAAGTGTCGTGCATAAGAGCACATATATTGTTTACGGTTTCCGTTACCTCTAAAAAACTGCTCGACAAAAATATTTTATTTTTCCAGAAAGCAGGCTTTTTTTTTTTTTCCTTTTCCACTTCCTTTGCTTTCAAGGGAAAAACATGAGAGACCGTGACTGTAAATGGACTTCTATTACTTTTATTATGCTATATATTAGTCAGAAAGAGTGCTGCTATAATCGGAAAGTGAATCGAAAATCCAATTCAACATCTTTTGCATTTTGCAGCGAATTTCATAATCAGAAACAAAATTGATTAAGCACAAAATGACTTTTATTATTTATTCTTCGTAAAAAATGTAAAATATAACCGTAAAAAAATTTCGAAGTCATTCTACACGATTTTCTGAAAATTTAATGGTTATTAGGTGTTTAACAATTTTAAATCAGTGGTTAATTCCGTCTATAAGTAAAAGTAAAAATCATATTGTTGTGTTTGATGAGCTTTTTTCCCTCCAATGGTTCGTATATTAGTGCAACGGAATATAATTCATACCAATCTTTTTAATCATCTATATAAAGAGAATTATAAATGGTGATCATTCAATTTCCATTAGAGATCATTCTGTAACAAAATTTTAAAACCTATATTAGTTGCATTTTTCTTTAAATAGATTAACTCAGAAGTTTTTAACAAACAATCATGCTTTTACCTGTCATTTATTCTGTTAAATGTAGTGTAATGATTTAAAAACGAACTTTAATGCATAATGTATAAAAATTCTTTTGTCTATCCTTGCACACAAGTCACAAACAACTTATTCTCAAAAACCTACACTATAAATACCACTTTACTAAATACTACTTTATAAGTACTTGTACCAAATTTCAAACCAATCGGATGGTTTTTATGAATACATATACAAACATACATACACATGCAAAAAAGTTTTTAAGTTGACAATTTGACAGTTAATTTTTCTTTTAAAACAGTTTTTATGCGTACTATAAGCATGGTGTTATGAAAGTTGACATCGTGACAGAAAGTGTTGTGAAAGTAACGGTCACATTTATAACCGAAATACAACTTATTCTTTTGACAAGAATTATTTCCAAAATTATTTGAAAAATGATTATTTTATTAATTTAAAGTATTATATTGCTGTAACATTCGTTAAAGTTTTTGATTTATACCAAAACAAATTAAACTATTTTTATCAGACATGAATTGTTATTTTCCAAAAGAAAATTTATTTAAATGTTTTTGCTCATGCAACATAAAGTGTCTATTGATAACTGATAAGTATCCCTGATTAATGCCACAAATAAGATTGAAAATAAATACAACGCATCAGCGCAAGTCACATTTCTGAGAGACGAGATGAATTGTCTCAATAGTCTGTTATTACAGAACTCCAGACTGCCCATGACCATCATTAAAGACATTAAATTCGTAACAAGCATAAACTAAATCACAAGAGGCTGTTAATGTTTGATTGTGCTTATAAATACCTATTGAACCAACTAGTGTCAATAATTGAATAATAACAATCTTCATAAGTGAACACAGACTTCGAATGCTGCTTTTATTCTTTCTTCCTTTGATGAGCATTTATTAGAGAGTTATTTGAATAATGGTCAAACATAATTGCCGAAACATCAGAGAACCTTTCTTCTTGAGACTCAAAAAGTTTTAGGTGTTTCAGTGATTATGTGTAAGTACCGCGACAGAGTTCACAAAATTATCTACTTGCTTTGAAATTTGGTATGAATATTTATGAAATCAAGGAGTCAGTTGTATAATTTCAACGCTTTCCAACAAGGTTGATAAGAGTTAAGAACTTCAATTTGCCTCCCTGTCTGCGCTCTAACTTCTGTCTCCAACGTCCGTAAATATTTTCAGAATTTCTTAAAAATGATATACGGTATTCAAGTACACTGTGGAATGTTCACTGTTTAATATGACATTAATAGGTCCTGTACAACTGGTTTTGTGTGAAAGAAGACCCAAAAAATGTCAATGCATTAAGTTTTAGAAGAGTGAATTTTTATAAATCACATTTAAATAACTTTTTTCATAAAGAAACTAACATTCTTTATATATATATATATATATATATATATATATATATATATGCTTTGTAATGTTTTGTATAAAATATGATACGCTTAACCTTCAGATTTATCGGGCTACATTAAAATATTCAGATACATTAACCCTTTAACGTTCACTACTTAATTTATTTTAAAAATTACTAAACTAATTTTAAAAATGGCTTTTAGACACGTAGCTGATCATAAATATTTAAAAAATAAAAAAATAGCATTGTTCCTTTTTGAGAAATTTTTGGTTTGAAACATGTGTAAGTTAACCTTATTAAATTCAAATAATATTTAATTTAATAAGTAAAACACTTTATAAGTAAACATTATCGACTACAAAAACTCGTAAAAGTTGTTTCCGGTGAAAATAATAGTCCAGCTCTTCATTAAATGAAAAAAACTAGACATGAGTGCATCATCAAACCAGCAATTCGCACTCGCGCACGCTAAGGAGCACGAAGTGATTTATGCATTTAGCTTCGTTTGAAGCATTATTTGTTAAATTCTGGAATAGTGCTGCTATCTATCTACAGAAAAGAAACAAAAGTTTAAAACCTGATTAAAACAAGGGGGGAAATGTTAAAAAAAAAAAAAGAAAAACTGCTGCATAAAGATTCTTAAATTATGCCAAATGTTTGGTTTCGCTGCGAAACCAATGATCGTTAAAGGGTTAAAGGTTGTAGGGTCAGGTGCATTAAAGGTTGTAGTGATCTATTGATGGCTGCATTTCCATTTGTGCTAAACATTTTTAATACTTTCCAACAATGTTTATGAGTGATTATGAATCCATTTAGTCTATCTGTCAGCCTTTCTGTCCTTCTGCAGGTCCGTTGTGTAATAAGATAGGCAAAGAATACTGAAGGTTATGTGATACAACATATACGTACTGTCGGAAAGTGTTAATAAACAAAGCGTACTGCATGATTTTTCATTCTTGTTTAAAGAATATTTACGGCTAATGTTCAAGGATACATTGTTATTTCCCTACATTACGATCGTCTTTTAAATGCATTTTAACATATTTTAACTGCATTTAGCATAAGAATTTAAAACACATTTTTAAGATGTTTTTAAGCTTGATTTCTGTAGGAAACGTATAGACTTATAATTAGTTTACAGAGTTACACAAAAGAATTCTGATATGTTATTTATTATGCGCATTACCTATTTCTTGTGCATTTTCAACAGTATTATACCCATTTTGGGCTTTAAAAAGTAAATATTGAACGAAAGTTGCGACAAAAAATACGTATCATTATTAAACGAAATAAGCTCAACTGGATATGTAATACAGGATAAATAAAAATGAATTGTTCAGTAATGAGACTAAAAATAAGCCACTGAGGCTCCTAAATATCCCTTTAGTGGATATTTACACTAATTAAAGGTGTGTAAATAACATCTTGCAACTTTAAAACACGTTCATTCATACCTACTTGTAGATAACTTAAGGAAATTCAGGCTCATGTTTCGTTATAAATTTTTAATTTCATCCCCATTCTCTTTGCGTGAACTGTAAAATTAGACTTAAAAAAGTATTTTCTAAATGTATAAAAATTGAGTATTCACAATTTTTGAACATTTCTGTGCATATTTGAGGATTATTATAATTTTTTTGGAAATCTTAACGCTTCCAAAATCCATCCTGTTTTATTCAAGTCAGTGCTACACCATATCCTTAAAAAGAGTATTATTTTAACAGAGGTATGGTTTTCGCTGAGATGCAATTTAAAATTTGCATTAACGAACAGCGAATCTCGCATTATTGATCAGTAGTCAGGATAATCACATAAGGTCGCTTTTCGTTATTTTAGTTGATAAAAATAAATAAACAAATAAATAGATCAAGAACTTTGGTTCATATGCGCACACATTTTCATAAATTTTATGCAAAAGATTAATGAATTTTACACAAATATTATTACATACACATTTACACACAGATATCATAGACTCACGTGTTACTCATATGCATACACATTACACACAAAACTATATTGAACATACTCATTATACAGATAGACGTTGTTATCCATACAAACAAATATTTTACTATATATATACAAACACACACATGCACATTTTACATACATATTACGCAAATACACATTTTTATTCTTGAAAATGTTTATTCTGTATGTTGCGAAGAAATTCATTTATCATCATTATTATTATTATTATTTTATTGAAATGTTAAGAATAATGAACTCGGCTGATATTCAGGCCCATTCAAAGACTGAAAAATCCACACACCTGGTCATTCTTTCCCCTCGGTTTTATAAACGTACGTTATCCTACTTTGCTGAATAATTTGCTTGGTGACAATTTCGTTTTTGAATTTACAAATGCAATTAATTTTGTAATTTCATTTATTGTATAAAAAATCTTCAATAGTCGCATTCCACGAGTTATATCTTTATTAGAGTGGATTATCACTGCAAAATATATGCATGTCACTAACCGACCATTGCTGTCATTGTAATTGGATTTTACTACATTTTATCTAAAAGAAGCAAAATCTTAATTATTAGTGTATATCATGATTGCAGATGTTTATACCCAACTTCATAGGATAATTTATCATTAAAATCTATGAATTACCGCGGAAATGATTACTCAGAGACTAAATACCGATAATTCTACTGTGATTCTTCATTCAAAGAACTTATATATAAACTCGGTATAAGGATTCTGCACATTTTTAAACAACGCAAGAAATTAAAGTATTTCTCTCCTTTTCGGTCAACTAAACAAATCTCTCTTGAATAAAACCATTACTGGAGATGATAGTTTGGAGATGATAGGAAATATAGGTTTCGTACAGTAATATAAAAAAAAAAAAAAAACTCTAAGAGCAGAATTTAGGAAACAACAACAAAAAAAAAAAAAAGCCTGAATTGCATACTATGTAAGTGCGTCTAAGTGTAAATGAAGAGAAATTGTATTTCAAAGTATATACAAGTTCTATAACCGGTGAAATTTATAGAATTATCACTATTTTGTATTTCAGTAATATTTTCAGTGGTAATTTACTGAGTATAACTAATTCAATCACAGATAAATTTATCTATGAAATCGGGAATGAAATTTACAATCATCCAGTAAAATAATATGGATATAAGAATCCTTGTTCCGGTCAAATTTAACTATATTTTTATACCTATCCATCTTTTTACTTTCTCTTACAAATATATACAATATAGGAAATGTTGTTTTAGGGTAAATTTTCCGAAATTGAATTTTTGTTATATTCACACGTTTAGGTCTCATAAATAAATAAATAAACAGGTTTCTAGTGGTTGGTCTGTATATATGTTTGTGCGTGTGTATGTTCGTGTATATTTGTCTGTGTCTGTTATCGGTATAACTCAAAATCAAATTTAAGTAGGAAGTCAAAATTCAGTATTCTAAACTATTTATATCATATAGCGATGCTACAATAAAATGTTCCTTGAAATTCAGGAAAAGGTTCGTATACAGAGAGATTCAAGAGAATTCAAATACGTTACGTCTGCGGTCGAAATTTACAAGTATAGTAACATTTATAGTGTTCATTAAAGAAAATGAAATAAACATATAATTTTTATGTGCATAAAAGCATTTTTCGTGTAGAATTTGGTATAAAAATCATTCACCAAAGGCTACCCAAGAGAATTAGAATACAGTGGGATTATACTTGGAAATTGTTGGAAGTACATTTCAGGTTTCACTGAGTGTTAATAATATTAGACTATATTTAAATGCACAATGTGATGCGTACTTCATTTATAGACGACCTACAGGATACCAATACTTAAGCGAAAACAATCTCTTCTATGGAATGTAATTGGTGGAAATGATTTGCTTATTTTACCATGTCAAGGAAAACTGCACAATAATGTAAATTAATTCTTTATATCCATACGATAAAAAAAAATATTTTTTGAATCTAAATTTTCAACGCTTTTTTGTTTAATTACACGTTTTGAGATTCCTTGAATGTTAAATTCAAGGTTTTAAGGGTTGGTTTTTGTATATGTCCGTTTTCAGCCTAATTTAAAAACAAATAACTGCAGGCAGTTCGAATGTTCTATTTTGAATTGGTATGCTACCTGAAAATTTTGATCAATATTGATGGGTTTCAAGGAGTGGTGCAGGTGAAAATTGACTGAATAATTCCGAATGAATTTTAAATATAATAACAATCTTTAATTCGATATAAATGCAGGTACTGTATTCAAATGGGGGTTGAGGAGGGTGGCAGCCCCTTTACATAAAATTTTAGGTCAAATAAGATATTGTTCCTAAACTTAATTTAAATTATGTTACTTATTATCTTATTCCTTAATCTGCAAATTGTTTTTATAGTATTGAAATGAATGATAAGATAAAGTCGTGTGAGTGACATACCGGATTATTTTACCTGTGTGAATAATCTAATATTTTATTAATATTAATTAATTAATTTCAAATTTAAAACGTATAACTTAAATAAAAATTTACTGGTAAATAAATTTTCTGTGAAATATTTACGTATGCAAGATAGGAAAGAAACAGAATTATAGCAATTTCGTCAAAGAATTTTATTTGTGAACATCTGCAATTTCACACTCCTTTTCTGGTGTAAAATCTCAAATGGCTCAATTTCCCATGGATCATTTTCTATAAGGTTAATGGCTCAAACTCTAAAAGCTTCAACTATTAATCAGTTTATTTATTCATTCATTTTTTAATCATTAAAATGTTTCTTTTAAAATTCAGATTTTAAAAGAAAAAAAAACTTTTTCAAATTCAAGCACTTAAAACACATATATTAACAGCACACATTCTCTGTCAGTATTGAGTTCGGAAACCCGATTCTGACACCGTGTGCATCG
This sequence comes from Salticus scenicus, assembly GCA_963930645.1. Lineage (NCBI taxonomy): Eukaryota > Metazoa > Arthropoda > Arachnida > Araneae > Salticidae > Salticus > Salticus scenicus. Next base: position 242,217,771 of record OZ005652.1, read on the forward strand.
AATGGGATCAAAATCCACCAAAAACAGTTTTTGCTCTGACATCCATGTTTTTACAAGGACACATTTTTGAGATTGTTTGGCTAAACGCATGAAGATCATAATACTTTGAACACCCCAAGAGATTTTTTCTTTAGTAGCAATTTAAGAACTTTCTCGACGCATGAAATTATACGTCCCGCCCATAATTTAACATAAAGAAAAACATAAGCAACATGGTACCAGTAAAAGCTAATAATGAAGTTAGGGTGTTTTCAGGTAGTCATTTTTCGAACCTCGTTAAAGTGAACACGCTTAACGTGAATTACTTTTAGCATGAAGTGTTTTTACAATCCCCGTCAAATTGAAGATTAGGTATATGAAGATTAGTTAATGATAGCATGAACTACTGAAAAAAAAAAAAACAATTTTTCCCCCCTGAGATTCACATTAACGAGGTTCGACTGTTTATATATTTACTTATTTGAGATAGAACAGCTGTTACTGCAATTGAATACGCTAAAATGCGTTGAATGGTGAAGAATAAAATCATTATAATAAAATACCATATACTGAAAAAACATGTAGTAATTGTTACTGATCAAGATAAGTAAGCACGTACCTTCATCAAATGAAAAGAACTCTGCACGAGTACAGTAATGGACAAAACCTATGCATGTAAAGATAAAAATAAAATATCATAAAAAAGATACTATTGTAAAAGTCACACCACCCATCAAAAAGACTTATGTTTCTCAGGCAGCTTCATCCCCTCCCCCCCCCCCAGACTTTTATTTGTAGACCTTTAAGATTTTACACAGCTTTTTCAGTTCTACTATTATTCAGTTCTACTATTAATGAAAGGTTCTACTATTAATCAATTTATTAATTTATTCGTTTTCAAACAATAAAAATATTTGTTTGAAAATTCACATTTTAGATTAATAATTCCATACCTCGCTCAATAAAGATGTGCCATAACTTTTCATATATCTTTCTAATAAATCTTCAGCGCTTTCAATCTCCCTTGTTAAATGTGTTAATTTTCTGGCTGCATTATGAAGCTACATTTTAAAGTATTTTTATGGCGGGGTACGTAAAAAATGCTTTTCTGCTTATGAACAATATCGTTATCAATAAAACATTTCTACATAGGTAACGCACTCCACCGTAAAATATACTATAGCTTTATAATGCAGCTAAAAAACGAACACAGATAACTTGATATGTTGAAAGCAATGAGGTTTTATTTGAAAGTTATGTGCAAAGTTAAAAGCACAGCTTCGTTAAGCAAGGTATGGAGTTTTCAGGAATTAATTGTGGCGGAGGATCTGATATCATTCCATTTTTTGCCTACCTGGAAAACATGAGGGTTTCTGCTTGGCGGGATAGCTACATACAGTAGTATTTCGTTTTATGCGATATCATATCTTTGTATAGGTTACATGTGCATTTATGAGTATAATACATATGCATAAGTACTTGTATTTATGTAATCTATATATATATATATATATATATATAAAATCGTTTGTCCTGAGTGAGTGAGTGAGTGATTCATCATCGCTCAGCTCAAACCCCTGGACCTAAAAGCAGAAAATTTTGTGACAATGTTCCTTCTGTTACGTAGACATCCACTAATAAACAATTCTACAAAATTCGCCACCGAAGGGGGGGGGGGGAGGGAGGGTGAAACGTGATTTCACAAAATCCTTCATATCTCAAAAAAAAAAAAAAAAAAAAACAGATATCCGTAAAATTTTTGCTTTAAAACATAGCTAACATAAATACTTAAAAATCAATTTCTTCCTCTTGTCATTTCGAATTGGCATTTTTGTTCCTGCAAAAGCAAGAAATTTCCACGAAATTTCATACGATATGTGATTTCGGATCATAAAATGTTTTTTTATGAATATTACAAACTGTTTAAAATATCTTACAAAAATTATCACCGCAATTCTGTTTGAAATTATTCGTTACAGAAATGCCTTTTTTTTGCGTCTTTATTCCCTCAGCTGGAAAAGTGGATTGACAGGGGATTCTGTAATGGTGCTTTTATTCTGAGTAAAGCGCAAAGAGTCGGCCAGTTGTTCGGATATTTTTTTTAATCAATAATAAAAGAGGTACGGTTTCGTTAGTAGAATATCAGTATTGGGGAGCTATATTTCATTATATAACTCATAATAAGGTAAATTCAAACAATTAAATGAAGTTATATGTTAATAACATGTGATATGAAATATAAATATCACATTCATATTTTTACGGCTTTCGTTATCGAAATGGCGCCTCTGGATACAGTTTTTTTACGATTACTTTTAAAGAAATTTATTTATTTTATTTTATTTTTTACATATTTATTTAATTATTTAATTATTATATATTTAATTATCATTAATTCATTTGATAATTTATTATTTAAGCTTTCTTAAATTATTTTTTATTTGATTTATCATAATCACTTTTAATAATTACTTTTAATCAAAATCACTTTTTTTTTTCAAAGATTTCCCTTCTTTTCGCCCCGTTTTAATATTACAATTGTTATTTTGATGTTTATCAAAGAGGCTTAAAAAAAAGCTATAAATTAATAATAATAATAATTTCATCGAATCTAAAACAATCCTACAATAAAGTGTTTTCCTTTATTAGGGCAGTTTTATCATAAAAGATATGGTATATTCGCATGGCTGAAAGCAATGAGTTATTCTGTTGCTAAATAAAGAAGCCCTATTTTTCAGTTACAACTCTTTGACCTTTATTGGTGTATAATTGTATTCATTTCTCATAAAAATATTTTTCTGTTTTTGTTCCTTCGAAACAAACTGAGATGAGTAACTTCGATTTAATCTAATAAATAATAATGAAATTTTAATACAAGAATTAGTTTTATTGGTTGGTCATATTTTTCCAAAAACTGTTATTATTAAACAGATAATTTTTCACTTCCTTCTAGAAAGTAAAAAACTCAAAAAGAAAAAAAAAAAAATGTGTGTGTGTGGGGGGGGGGGGGTGAAGCATATGTCTGTATCTCACGTATATCAAAAATTTGGTTTGACATAGAATATTAATATTTTGTATTTGGAATTGATAGAGCCTGTTTATGCATTTCTACTTTAGATCAGCATTTTCTTTACATATTTATGTCTATGTCTTTGTTTATCTCTGCATTATTACACTTACTTCTCTTTTCAGAAATTACTTAAAATTTCTGGTCATTTTCATGATCTCTCGTATAAGAAATATCCGCCTTAAATGATTGAAAAAATATAGGGTGTTTAAGAAGAGGCATGCTTCTGATCCCTTACAAAAAAGTCGCATGATGTAAACATCAAAATTTTAGGATGTCAGGACTATTGCTTTCAGAAAAAAATGGAACGCTTGAAAATGGATTTGTTTCTTGATTTCGTTTGGCAACAATTTAAAACAAATATTAAAATCAAGTTAAAAAAAAAAAAATGTATTAGAAATAAAATTGAGAGAAAACGTGCGAAAGATATTTTCTGAAATGAATGCAAGTAACTGTTGCTAAGGGGCGCAATGCAGTTACTATATATCTTTATTCAGAAGAATAGGCTTAAAAAAGTCTGTTTTATACAGAATTTTGTAAATATTACTTAAAAACAAAAGTAGGTTTCTTTTTTATTTTCTTTTTTATTATTATTATTTTTAATTTCAATATACTTACACACTGTAAAATGCTTCTGAAATGAATCCATTCATTTTGGGAAAGAAAATTTGTAATTTACAACATTTTTAGTTTCAGATGTGTAACGAAACCGAAAATTTTGGTAATGAAAGATTTCCAAAAGGTCTCTCTCATTACAATTAAAAGGTGGTTTCGTTTCAAGTGTGAATCGAATCATATTGTAAATTAAAATTTTTCGTTCTCAAAACCAATAAATACATTTCAGAGGCTTTTTTTTTTTTTTTTCAGTGTAGTTGTCTTTAAAATAATATGCTATTTATTTTATTTATTAAAAACAATTTTAAAAATTTAATTGACATCTCATTATATACAGTTCAAATAACTTTTTCCTCTGCCGTAGCATACTCTGCTTGTGGCCGATATTCAATTTAAAAAAATAAAATTGTGTAGCATTTATAGTTAAAAAATAAGTTTTATGTATCATCTCTTTAATTTTGTGTAGCAATTACGAAATAATTTTTATAGTAATATTTTTAATAGTAGTATTACGGAGATGTTTTTTGAAGTATGAATCAATCTCTCTCTCTCAGTCTTGGAAGTTGTGCTATTTTATTTTGCAGTTCTAAATTTAAGTACCGTATTCGGGACGAAAACTGTTTTTAGGCAATACACAAGGCTATTCAGATTAAGTATCATTGAGTAGTTTTGTCGAAAAGTGTTGGAATAATTTGAAATCAGGTTTTTAATTTAATAACAGTCTTTAATATTTTAAGAATGTAGTTAATATACATAAATTGGGTTGAAAGAGGCAGTAACCCGCTCACACATGAAAGCATGGGGGAAAACTGTTTCTAAATCTACAGTGAACACTTTTTTAAGTACAAAGGATATTTTTAAGTACAAAAGTTCAAATATAGCAACTCTTAAGTTATACCTTATTCTGTAATACTCTCTCTTTGTGGTAATGTAGAGTGTGAAAAAGTGCTATGAGGACCACACCAGATTATTATAGGGAAAATATAATATTAATAAAATAAAATAAAGCGTTTGACATATTCCCTATTATAAGGTCATGGTGTAGAGGATTAGAAACGATCGGAGCTGGTTTATCAACGAGATAAATATTTCAATTTTTTTGGAATAATTTCAAATTAAGAAAATAGCAAAATTAATAATAGCTTGTGTGAGGATAAAATTCAGAACTAATGAAATGTACCACAGTAACCGTAAAGAAGCATTATTGTCGCTTTTCAGGTACATTTGAAACACAAATAGCAATGGGATACTAAATAAATTGAGCTCTGCTTGTGGCCATTTAGATTGTAACTAGTCCATCACACTCGTGATCGATTCGTCGACTGAAATGCTATTCAATTCGTGTGAGTCTGCGTGTCTGTGTGTGAGTCATCTTTCACCACAGAGAAAGGCGAAAATTCGACTCATTATGCAATATGAGTTTGTCCTTGAGAATATTCAAAATGGATGAAAAGCCTGTTTCCTATCTTCTTTGTAATAAATAATTAGACAGATAAACGGAGTTCTTGAAAAATATTGATGAAGACCATTGTTCGAAAAGGGAGATTTGGTACACGAAATCGTCCCCAGCCACACGCGAAACAACCCAAGCGAAACTGCTTCAGCCATTCCTCCGTTAGTGCTCATTTCTCAATTAAGACAATAGTAAAATATAAATTATCATGTATTATACTTGTTCGGAATATTTTCTCTCAAATTTTTCGTGATCAGAATGACATAGTAATACAAAATTTGCATTTTACTTTTTACGTGGATACTACTCCAAGACACTTTTTACACTCTCCTACTCAAGTACGGTAGAGATATTATTGTTTCTGGATCAGATTTTGAAACTTGAATTTCTAATAAAAATACGGAATTTGGGGTGCCTTGAATACGAATAATAAGGTTTTTGAGTGAATGGTCTCTGAGCCAGTCTGTCTCTGTGTGGGTTTCTCTTTGTGTCAGGCTGCCTTTGTGTATTATCAGCATAATTCAAAAATATGTATTACCAGAAAGACTAAATTAGGTATTGTAAAACCGTGCCGTATGGTAATTTTAACTTGAAAGTTTCTTTTTTAATCGATCAAATGGTTCCTGTGTAGGAGTATGCAAAAAATTCAAATAGGGGAATGTGAGTGAATATGGAATATTATTACTATTTGAACTCACCATAATAAATTGAAATGTTTTGGATTACTGTGGATTCAATTATTGCAAACTTTCAAGTGTTGCTAATGTGTTTTGATGGTTTTATGTTTAAAAAAATAACAATAAAGTTTACTTTCAAAATTTTTAGTTAAGGAAAAAGAAAGTATTTTTCGGATAGTATGGATTAAGCGGATAATATAGAAAAGTTACAAAGAGAAAAATAGAATACTCATTTTGTTAAAGGATAATATGAAATAAGATAATACTTTTACGCAAAAACATGAATAACTGCGATATAAGCATTTTATTTTGAAATTATTATTGAAAATAAACAATATTGAAAAAAAAATATCAAGAGTCAAAAGTTTTAGAAAAATTGCAATTAATATAGAGTAGTTAGTGCTTCACATTATTCGAATCGCTATCTTGGAGAATAAATCAACCTCAACCATCTGTTGGTAGAAATCAATTAATGGCAATCAGACTAGTAACTAACTCAACACAACATCCTTATCGGAAACGACACAAGATTTTCACACATTTTACTGCTTCGTAAATAGATTACAGTATTCGTAATACTTGCCTTCAAAAAAGTCAGAATCTTTATAAACTAAAGAAGTTGTATGCCAAAAAAACCGCTCTTCTTATTGACACGAGGTGAACTACCATTCATATTTGAGCCCCAGTGAAAACGTTCGAGGTGCTTCCAGTAGATTGCAGCTCCTTACAGATGAGGTACAACGGCATTCCATTTTACCAGACTTTTCCATATTCTCCACCGTCCTCCTACATTATGTCTATGAGTGAAACTTCTTGTTAGTACAATTTAACATGTTTAGATTACACTAAACATAATGGAATTGACACATATTTTTTATTTGTATGAATTTGTACGTAATAAAATTTATGTAAAATGTCTATGATTGGTTCGAGGTTATCACTCTACGGACACTTTTTGGACATTAACGATCATTAGACCGGAATCTATAGTTGAAAGTGTATACCCAATTACTATGAACATCCATCCCTTAACCTTGAACTGAAGGTGAGGGCGCTGACCATTTCACTACGAGAGAGAAGTAAAATAGGTATGTGTATTATGTTTATGTATACGTCAAACTGCATCTTCTGTATATATGTTAATGTATGTGTGTATATTGTAATATGTGTGCGTGCACCGATTTCTAGATTTCTGCTTTGTTCCCTAATATTCCAACAGAATTCGCTGGTGACGACACCAATCACTGACCAATACTAATAAGTTACACTAAAAAAATAAAAATAAATAAATAAAATAAACATATTCAATGTAGTTTCCCAGTTCAAAAGCATAATTGTGTTAAAAATGAAAAAAGAAATGACATTGGTTGTAAGTTTTGACTACACATATCCACTATTAGTTTAACGCGGGACAGTCGTAGTAATAAAGAATTTGCACTACAAAGTTTAAAAATATAAAGGTTTGATGTATTAAATGTGCTTTGCAATGCATATTAATCATACGTAAATTACTTAAACTGTGAATTTTAGATTTATGCCGTAGGATTACTGTGTCTTTTTTTTTTTTTTGACATTTTTTCCTTAAACAAAAATCATTTCTCTTAAATATTATGGAAAGTGATCCAAAATAAAATCCTTTGACCACTTTCCTCCTGCAATTTCTGTAAAGCATTCCTTTTTATGTATAACTCTTCATTCAGTGTTTGCTTTCTTTATAATTCTTTCCAATATAGTACATTGTTTAAAGAAATAGTCCATTATTTCACAAAAAATGTGGTGATAATTAGGCGATTTTAGCTTCAACCAATATTCTTTATAAATATTGGTTTCTGTTAAATTAAAACCGCTTTCCTGGTGAAGCGTGGAATTTCATTTTTAACAATCTATAATGCTAAGGAAAAAATACGCCCAGCAGTTAACACGTATATTACAAAACACAGCGGAGTTCTTTGGTTTAAACTAATTAATAATTCTAAGCACACCTTCAGCTACAGAAATTAAACTAAAATATTTTGAAATGCATTCATACTGTAACTCAAAATATTTTATTTAAATATTGAATTACAAATCAATGTAACAGGGCTATTGTATCTTTCTCTAGCCTTTCTCTCTTTAATATATATAATAGATAAATAATAATAAATGATTTCTCAAATTTTATGAAAAGTTATGTAAATCAAAATCAATCAGCCACTTTCCTCCAGCAGTTTCCTCAAAGCCCTTTCCAAAGCACCATTTTATGAACAAAAAACAATTCTCCGCGTTCATCCACATAATTCAAGGGATGCTATGATATTAATCTCACTTAAAGCGTTCTCATCCTCTGCAATCTGTTCGCCGAGAGACGGATAACACCATTCGTCAGAGATGACAGGTGAATTAAATGGCGGTGTAGCACCATTAATTTGTACCTTGATGATGCCATCCATTTGTTGCTAAACCTTGGGTTGCTCGGTGTCAGAATGCTTGTTAAGAGGTCGCGCGTGTTCTATGATACGTTCCGGTGAAAGAACGTTGCTTAGAAAAAGAAAATAAGAAGCAAAAAAACTCTTCGTGACTTAAAGTTTTTTTTTTTTTTTTTTTTTTTTTACCATGATCAGTGACACCTATGATCAAAAGTTTTATACATATTTGTTACCTTAAAAATAAATGTAGCCAATGGATTTATTGAAATACGAAAACTATACGAATTTACACGTGCCTACTTTTTCGCATGATAAAATGCCAACACTATTATTTCGACTGGAATTGTTACGATTTTTTTTCCCCGGTTTAAGGTGTTTACTTAAAGATTTTTTATTTAATAGATTAGCAAGTTACTTTCCGAGCATATAATATGTAAATAAAATGTTATAACCGTGAAAAAATTTGCTTTTAAAGATTTTGGTTCATATTTTAAGGCATTCTGAATTCATTTTTTCTATTGTAAGTTTATTTTGTGTGTATGCGTATGATACTAAAATACTTAAATTCTGCATTCCACTGAGTAGACATTTTATAGGTCACGGTTACGCAAACCGTGTTCATGTATGGTTTACTTTGAGTTTTCTTTTTTCTTTCTTTTTTTTTCTTCACGGACTCAAAAAAGAATAACTATAAAAGAGGCTTATGAACTAAAATTATTTGAAATGCATTTTTTTTTTCCTTACATTATTTCAAATGAGAGAAAACTGATACAATTTATATCGATTTTTGAAAGTAAAATAACTATGAAAAATCGTGTTTAAATCCATTTTAAATCGACCATTTTTGTGAAGATCCCGTTTTAGGTTTTGGGATGCTTTGTGTAAAGTACTATTTGCGAAAGATTCATTCCATTATCGTCGATTTTTATGGAAATAAAATTTTTTCTATAGACTCTTGAAAAATCATTTCTCAATAACTGAGGAAATTTGAGTTTTTTTTTTTTAGTGTCCAAATGACAAATAAAACGCGAAATTTTTGCTGCCAAGTTCGATTTCTCCTTCAATTAAACTAAATGACGTTTCTTCGCAAGCAGTTGTTCAAATATATTATACTTTTTGCTAACAAATTCTGAAATTGACTATTATTTCACAATTAATAAAGTACACACTTTTTTCAAAGTTGATTTTTCAAAATATGTCACATTTTTTTTCATTCTATGTTCATTTCGCCACTATTTTATTGATTTACGTTTAATTGCTGAAGTACGAGATCTTTACCCTACATGTACGCAATCTTTACATTTTTTTATTTTTTTTTTAAGAGGGCGATATTGCGAGTTGCTTAACTTTTTTTAAATCGCCATGTGGTGGTTGAATTGTTTTAGATCTACTTTCTTCTAATGAATATTGAAGAGAGTAATAATTAGTTATATTGGAAAGTTTTTAAACGTTAGTTCCAGTAATATTTCCAACATAATTTTTTAGCCCTGTTATCATTTCTCAAAATGTTTTGTTTGGAATAAAGGTTTTAAAATATTCTTTTGTCTTTTATGTGTTTGAACAGGCTGCCATCAAGAAAATGCGTATTGCTGTGCAGCATAAACAGTAATGTTTTAACTCAGTTTAACACTCTTCATGGGATGATCAGCCAACTGGATCCGTTTTTGCAACAAGTGGCATTTTCACATGACGTTGTATAGATCCGCAAATGTGTGTGCAGCAATTAATTAAGCATATTCGGAAAAATGAAACAGTTGATTGCATACAGAATGATGTTTCAGATATGCTTGAATTACTTTCCTATTGAACTTTCATTTACACTGTTAAAATGTGAGTTTAAAATAGATTGCCAGAGAAATTTAATTTAGAGCTACTCATTCGTGATCAGAATCGTTAATGAAATAATTTTAAACGTTTTACATTTAAACACCTAAAAGGTTGATGGTAGTCTCAACTTTCATAACTTTTTTTTTATTATTATTATTTAAAATTAATTGTCCCTATTGGTGAACATATAAATTTCTATAAATGCACTATACATTTTAGCTTTTTTGTTTTCAAAAGAAGTTCTATCTAAAATTTGCGTTATAGGAAAGATGAAAGGTATTATTCAGTGGTTAGTAACGTCACATGCGGTTTCTATATGTTATTTAATTTGATAAAGATGGAATCTAGAACACATACACACACATATTAATACATATATACATTTTTGTATTACACACACGCTTTAAGTACATACATGTGATATGTACTATTCGTACATATTACACCCAAATATTTATTGTACATATGTCTCACACGTACGCGCGAGATTTAGTGTATTAATCATACATTTAGTCTTAATAAACATATATATACATTTTATGATGTATGAACATACACCTTTTTAAATATGTCCATACACACCTTTTCATATCCTTATGAACATTATATTTTAAATATGCATATTTCATACAAATATACAATTATATACACATATACAAGTTCATATGGGTATACATATAAAAATCTAAATGCCTCCTATATACACGTCTTAATATAAATACACTCACGCGTATTTTAATATATTGCAATAAATTAATATTTTAAAATTACACATACTGCTTAATAATGCACGCATATAAATACATATTAGATACACAGACTTTTCGTCCTATGGTCTATACAGAAATGTTTCGGCAAGCAGAGTGAAGCTCAGCTATTTTCACCGAAGTAATCGCTTAAATGTGTTATTGACTTACATTTTAGTACTCTACAGTAATTTGAATTTCGATTAATTTCTTTATTTTCTTTCTTGAACTTGTAAATAGCCCAGTATGAATCTCTAGTGCAACGTACAGACAGACAGACATTTTCAAAAAATGGTTGATTCATGTTCAGAACACTTGTAAACGTATTACATCAAAAACTTGAAGTAAAAAATTTTCTGGTATCAATTTTTTACCCAACGTTTTCTTACTATTCGTCTTTTGGTACAGAAGTGAATATAATATATATCCTTCCTTTCTTGGGATTCTTGGGTTGTTTTTTTCCCCTGGATTTCGATTTAGTTTGAGTTTTTCTGTTGGGATTTGGTTGAGTTGGTTCATTGTATCGTTTGTTTTGCGGACTGTTAAAAATTAAATTTGGTTTCTTTAAATATGTGTATTTTATCCCCTGATGATTTTTTTCCCCACCTTTCTGAGCTTAGAGAAATTGTTCATTCTTATCGGTCTTTGTGGTTTCGGTGATCTTGTGTCTGTTGCTTGGCTTCTACTGCGCTTAATGGGTCATTATTGTTCATTACAGTTACAGGGTTCTCTTTTTTCACCTTGAAATATTGTCCTAGAGTCAACATTCTTTTCATCACAGTCTAATTACATGGTCCTATTTCAATTTGTAACAGGTATTGTTGTAAAGTGGATTGGCGTCAGAGCTATTATTGAACTAGATAATTGATTCAATTTGGGAAATCTTGTTGCTTTGTTTGGCGTGTATATGTCTCTTTGGTGAATTGTTTGACTAACTATTCTTCGTTCTCATTCTTTGCTTCTACTATCAAAAGGAATATATATATATATATATATTGTTCATTTATTTGTCTCGCAACAACAAAAAAAGGAAACACAATTTTATTTTTTATTCCAACTGTTGACATATTATTCCGATTGAACTGATTTTTTGCTATTGAAATGTCCAGAAGAAGAATATAGACGGTCGATTTGAGAGACAAATGGATAGAAAATCTCATAGGAATATTTATTGTTATGTAAATAAAGATACTGATAGTAATTTTTTATTTATTTATTTATATTTATATTTATTTATGAAGGATAGAACAATTACTAAAAACATCGCTTACGCGAAAATTTTAATTTCTATATATATTAGTATAAGCTTACTTAAGCAAATTGTTCGAGTTTCTACCACTGGGTGATACTAATAATACTTATACTTACTAGACTAATAATAATATCTTCATTCCCCCCCCCTTTTTTGGGGGGGGGGGGGGTAACTGACACTTTTTTTAAATGTATTCTCAATTTCAAAAATTAAATCTTGAATATAAAATAGTAATAAAACATACTTTCAGCATATCACACTATTTAAAATATCTTTATATCCCAAAAAATCTTAACATTCCGACGTTTCGGTTAATATTCAGTTTTTAACCATCTTCAGGGAAATGATGTACATAAAATATAAAACAAATTTCTTGGATATTACAAATACAATTCACAAAGAAATTAATACGTGATTACATAAATTATATAAAAAACACTCTATATACATCTTAAAATGAGTTTAAAACATCTAAATAAATCCTAATCATGCACATTGCAAGAAAATAGTGTGATAACAGTGTGAGTAATTTTAAATAGTGTGATATGCTGAAAGTATGTTTTATTACTATTTTAATAATTATTGACAGCATATATAAGTGGAATATATTTCTTTATTGATAAGGCCGATACTGGGTAATTTTAAAAATTCCACAAGCTACTAGGCATAGATTTTGTCTATTCATTAAAATTCGTTTGAAATTAACTAATCTGTTACTTGATAATTTTTTTGAAAAAATGCCAAAAGAAAGCCATTATTCCTAATTTCTTACAAGTACGCAATATTTTCATGGAATAGTACTACCCTCATGCAGTAACCAAAAGTAGTTTAAAGAATTTAAAACTTGCTTTAAAATACAAATATTTTAAATAGTGTGATATGCTGGAAGTATGTTTTATTACTATTTTTATAATTATTGATAGCATATATAAGTAGAATATATTTCTTTATTTATTAAATCTTGATTTCAAAAGTATTTTTTGGTACATTTTCAGTTTGATTAATAAAGTTTCTTATTGCTAGTATATCATGAACTTATTTCTGATTCGGTTAAACGATATCTTTCTCGTTTTCGCTACTGTGTATTCATATATTGAAATTTTTTTTTAATCTGAGCTATGAGGGGGGGGGGGGGAGGAGCAAACACATGTCCACATTCAACAAATTATACGTATAAACAGATGTCATTTATACGAATTCCTATGTACCTTAATCATGAATGCTGTTTTTGTACGTAATGGAGAAAAGCCTATCTTAAACGGGGACGTCTTAACGAAAGTTCACGGTACTTTTAAAAATAATTACGGAGTGTTACAAGAGCACAAAATTACGTCATATCAGAAAAAAATCGTCTGTTGCATTCAAATGCAAGTTTCAATTTTGAAATATATTTATGGTTTGTTTAATTATTCCATTGTGCGAAATATAATGAAATGCCCTTTATTGTATTTACAAAATAACTTACTGAATAATTAATATTTATGAACCACTGAAAATGTTACGTTTCATTGCATAAGCTGAAAATTTTCAATTTAATTATCGTGATGCAAATTTATTTTAGATAGTGTTTTGGAAAACTTGTTAACTACAAGACATTTTAATCCAGCAACTCCATGTGAAATGTTGTAGCCAATAAGCATAATGCCTGTTGCATTTCTTTAACGAAAATTACAAATCAAACAATTCGCCCTCTCCGACTGTTCTAATTCGTTACCTTCAATGTATTTTTCCTTCATGATAATAATAATAATAATAATAATAATAATACCTTTTAAAAATGTATTCTTTTTACTTTCTTCTATATTCGATAGAAGAAAGTATTGGATTCGTAAAAATTTTCGACCTCGGGTTTTTGATGGATTTACACGTTTTGAGAGTATAGAATAAGATTTGACCATTTTTAGAAAATGTCTGTCTGTGTGTGTGTGTGCGTGACAAAATTTTGTGGCAACTGTATTTCAGGTACCAATTTCATACAAATTGGTATGTAGTTACACATTGACGTAAACAATCATTTAGTGCCTATCAACTTTTGATAAAAATTGTCCAACAGCTTGCGTTGCCATCCCGCTTTTTCTAAATATTTAACATGGTGGTATAGGACAAAATTTTGTTTAAAGGTGCATAAAGAGAATTATTTTTTAATAATCATTATGAAATTTAAAAGAATTATTTGTAATAGAGATAGTCAACTGAGGGGCAAAAATTGTATACGTAGGAGCCTCGCCTCACCCCCTGGGGTAGAAGTCCCTCCTCGAGGGGAGTAAATTTTCATGATGGGTATCTTTCAAAAGAGCTCGGCAATACCTTTAAAACGAATGGTTGAACCATCGATCTGCGATAATTTAAAATAAAGTTATCGATTTTTTTCATTTTTAACATTTTTTTTTTTTTTTTTTTTTTTTTTTATGTAATACTGGGAATAAAATTGACTTTTCCTTTTTTTTTTTTTTTTTTTTTGTGTGTGTGTGTGTTTGTGTGTGTGTGTGTGTGTGTGTGTTATACTACTTTTGTAATATGGAAATCGTCTGCTTTATCATGGAAGATGATTTTTTTTAAATAATAATTTTAATAAATTATTTTTACTGAGTGAATTTGTATAGGTTCACATACTAGTATAGGCCACATACTAGTTTTTAAGAAGTTATTGAAATGTAGATTAGATGAGAACTGGCGTTTAGTCGGCGTCTGTAACACTGCATTATTTTAATATTTTTGCATGTGTATGAGATAAGTGTTAAACAATGAACAACAAACGTTAAACTTGGAACCTAGTTTTGCACACGAAGTACACAGCACACGTAAATAGTAAAAAGATATTATTCATCTATTTTTCAGATTTGTAAATTTTTAACATAGTGTATTAGCAATTACGTTTTTAATTCTTTCTAAAATGATTTATTAATTGTGTGACAATAAAAATTTACTTTGTTTTGTAACGTAAAAATGTTTTGCATGCATGCAAAACATTTTTATGTTACAAAATAAAGTAAATTTTCATTGTCACACAATAAATGATTTTTAGATGAATTATTAATTTTCATTTAGATTCAGGTTTCGGGTCATCAAAATTTTCAGTCGTGGGTTCGGGTCGATTAAATTGTTTTGTCGCGTTCGGGTCAGGATTTGAGTTGATTTAAAATTCCTCTGTTTGGTTCGGAAAATTTTCTAGTGTATATTATTCACATTATTGGAGTATTTATTACGTTTTGAAATAAAAGCGTGTCTTTATTTACTTGTTTTTATTATTATTATTATTATTATTATTTATGTATTTTTCTTGCTTACTCTTAAGGTATATAAATGTGATTTTTTTTTTTTTTTTTTTTTTTTTTTTAATAACACTGGGAGCTAATAGATAAAAACTAAAACGCAATAAATTTTGAATTTGTGTAACCAAAATATATGCATACATATGAATATACATACATATTTTATTATATTATTCCCTTTTTAACCCTATCAATATGTCCTAGAAATTGGACATTTATACTGTAGATGAAAAATTTTGAACCGCCCCTGATATTTGTGCAATTGCATTTTTATTCTCGAGTAACACTTCTTGGGGTCAGATGTCACTGGATATGATTTTTCAAAATACTATATGTTTTATTTTTTTCAGAAAGTTAAAATGTGTCTGGGCTCCACTTGACCGCAGGTCATAGTGGTAGCAGTCGGTTTAAAATATCTATTTTAAAATGATTTTTCTGTTAAAACTGCAATCAATAACACTTTTATAAATTAGGTAATCATCACATTGCGTGTACATTAAAATGATTCAATTCGTGTTTAAACATTCCGTGTAGAACTGTCCTATAGTAGTAATGTAATGAATAGGCGTATGGGAATTTCTTTCTTTAAAGATCGCTCATTTCCGTGCCTTCAAGACACTTGCTTTTAAGAGGATGGGTTGATTTCATCTCTTATTGACCAAAACTTTATTATTCTTTTTACACTCCTGCTCAAAAGTTTAGCAAGATTTATGAACGATCAGTTTCTTTCAATTTAAAAAATTATCACTCGACGACTTGTTTTTAAATACTAAGTGTGTAATGAACCAAGTCTTCCTCAGGTTTTACAGTGAATGTTAGGTTACGACAACAATTAGAGATGCGGCAACAAATAGAACAAAATCAATAATATTTGCGGTCACCCTGTATCATTAAATGAACGAAATGATCTGTAACTGTAGGATATGTTAATATAGACCCAGTACAATTTGTGGATGACTTTGTGTGACGATAGCATGTTAAATAGAGATATAAGCATTTATTTTAAAACTCCAAAACAAATCATCCTATTTTTTATTTATAGTATGTACAGTTATAAACGAAAATTATACCTACTCTTAGATAAATTTAAAAAACTCTTCTGAAACATTTTACTGCATTTGGAATACAAATATCTTAAATATCTCATAAAATATGAGTATTTTTATGAAAACTGTTTTAAATGTACATAGGAGAACAATTAAAAAAAAAAATTTCTTGTACAATTTGATCGTCAAATGTCTCATCTATCTCATACCATAAGCATTGTTAAATATCATGGAAATTCAGGAACATCGTACGCAAAAAATGTAAGCAGTTTTCAGTTATTGTCCGATATTGATTTTCTCTTCAATGCTCCTTGACAAATCGACATTTTCTTTATAAGTCAATAGATAATTACGCTGAATTACTTAATTTCACTTAATGCTGTATAGACGCCTCTCGTGAATATCGTATAATGCTGTTATATACGTTCTAGTAGATGAATGTATTTTATTTGATAAATATTCAGCACATCGATAGAGCTCGTAATGATATTGTTATGAAAGTTGTCGACATTTTTGCGTGTAGAATGTAATTTTTAAAGACATAAGCAGGTTCTAGTCGAAGAATGCTTTTTATTTAACCCTAGCTTTCCCAAAATCAAAGCGTTACTGCAGAAAAATTGCTCTCAGGTGCCGCATGGCACGTTTGGCGAAAATCACCAGCAATGCGCATTTTTGTATGGTTTAGAACAAATCGTCGTGCAACATTCCACTGGTTACGTTTGCTATCTCTGGCGAATTAGCGCATTTTTTCAATGAGGTGGGCTTAACTAAATTTTAATTAAAAAATGGGGTCAAAATAACCCCATCTTGGGAAAGCGAGGGTTCAACCAGTAGATTACATAGAGCCCACAAGGATATTGTTTGAAAGTTATCGACATTTTTACGTGCACAAAGTAATTCTAAAAGATACGAGTATAAGCAGGTTCTAGTGGATGAATACTTTATTTAATGAATATTCAGGAAACAATTGAATAAAACTCTTTTTTTGTGACACAAAAAACAATAATCAATGAATATTCTCTAAACAACTCAATGGTGTCCACTAGTGCTGGGCGATGTTGACATTTCTTAAATCGATATATCATTCATTTTAAATACCGATATAAGGATATATCGATTTAATGTAGCGTTACCAACTGTAGGAATTTGTCCCTACACGTAAGGACTAAAAAAAAAAAAAAAATCGAACGAGACAGGGAGTCTTCGAGGTTAAAAACCTTCTTGTCTCAAACCAAACAATCTGGCACTGTACCATGCTTTTTTGCTCTCTAATTAAGTTTCGATCATTTTGATGAAAGGGATTAAATTTTCTATGGTTTTATTTTGGCCTATGGGTGAGTTGTTGCACAAAATTTGTCCTTTATCCTATGTTTTCGACAACGCCCTTTAATTTAATCTTAGTTTAATTTTAATAGGAATTTTACTGATTCATACTTCCCTTGTAAGTGGATGTATGGGAGATCCAAGTTTTGGCGTAACTTAAATTCAATCGCAAGAAGTAGAAAACTTAAAAAAAGAGGTTGAACCATTTTATGATATTGCTTATAATTTTACTTCCTATACAGTCGGCAGCAAAATTATTCGAGCTCTAGCAATAATGCCTATATAAAAAAAAGTACTCTTTATACTGCTTTGTTAAATAAATCTTTCTAGAGTCATGTTCTCACACATTAAAGAATTTTATCCTACTTGACTATTACTATTATAGAAAATCGTTTTTTAGTTTCACAGTATTCCTTACTGTTATTTCGTACACTTATAGAAAAAATTATCATATACTTGAAAGTATTTATTATACACATTATATTTATTCGTATACATAATGTATGCGAATCTTTCATGTAATCCGGTAAACAAAATTTTAATGGTAATCCAACCATATTCTAAAGAAAAGAGGCTGCACATGCTAAAAATGATGCTACTTCCATTCAGTGCACTGGAGAAAAGAAAAAGGAGTTAAGAGAAAAGTTACAGCGGCAGGATTTTTATAGCTTTCCTACCACCTAAACTCCACAGATCATTGGACACAAAGCCTTATACACAGTAACGTATCTAGTTTCTTTTGTGTGAACATGTGCGCAAACTAGTAGTGACATACATACTATTTTGAATAG
Organism: Salticus scenicus; assembly: GCA_963930645.1. NCBI lineage: Eukaryota > Metazoa > Arthropoda > Arachnida > Araneae > Salticidae > Salticus > Salticus scenicus. The sequence continues at coordinate 242,236,224 of OZ005652.1, forward strand.
GAAACCATTTAATATTACTTGAAATAAAATATATTAGTTTCGAAACATGCTAAAAATATTTGAGGAAAATCAGATCGCGAACAGACAGACTGATAAGCAATTAAATTGAAGTTACAGACATTTTTAACAAAATAAAATTTTATGTGATATACCAGCCTGTAAAATTATGTGAAATAAATGACTGAAGAAATATTTTATCATTTTCGTTTTTCGTTGATAAACGATGAAAAAAGAAAAAGATTCGGGCCAACACGGCCTGGAAAAAATTTCATTCAGGCCCGGCCCGGCCCGAGCTTTCAAAAAAATTTTAATCCCGGCCCGGCCCGAGAACAGATTGAAAAATTCGTCCCGAGTGCGGCCCTCGGTTAGAATAATCATTCTAAGATGACGCTGTTGTTTGAATTAATTTATTTTTGACTAGCAGGCTACGCCCGCTTCGCTGGTCCCTATTTTTAAATGAATCACTATAATTACTGAATTCTCAAATTTGCATTAATTTTTATCACGTGAAAAAAAAAAAGAAACAAAATCTGATTAGGAAAAATGTCGCACCGGGTTCTCACTGCCTTCGGAAAAAATTCCCAAAATGCTCTAACTCTTATTTTCCTCCTTCAACCCCCCCCCCTCCCGTCTATCCTAATACTTTTACAAATTCTAAAATATCCGCAATCGATTTGTAAGTATCAAAAACCTCTGTGCACCAGTTTTGAACGATCTATCTCTATTTTTATTTTTTTGCACCTCCGCTCCCCCCCCCTTCCCGCCCCTCCCAATAACTTTAAAAATTCGAAAATATCCGCAATCAATTTGTAGGTATCGAAAACCTCAATGTACCAATTTTGAATGATCTAACTCTATTTTATTTTTTTTTTGCCCCCTCCGCCCCCCCTTCTCGGCCGTCCTAATAACTTTACACTTTCGAAAATATCCCCATTCGACTTGCAGGCCTTTAAATCCTATCTGTACCAATTTTGAACGCCCGAACTGTATTTCTATTTGTTTTTGCCCTATAGCCCCCCCCCCCTTGCTGCCCCACCTGGGGGCTGAATTTCTAAATTTCCAGAAATTGGTTTTTAGATATTTTCATTAGCTATATTTTACAGCAAAAATTTCACGTATATCTGTTTTTTTGTTTGAGATATATAGGATTATGTGAAATCACATTTAACGCATATGAAATCACGTTTCGCCCCCCCCCCCCTTGGCGACCGAATTTCTAAAATTCCAGAAATCGATTTTTAGACATTTGTGTTAGCTATATTTTAAAGCAGAAATTTTACGGATATCTGTTTTTTTTGTTTGAGATATGAAGGATTTTGTGAAATCACATTTTGCCCCCCCCATCCCCCCGTTGGGGGGCGAATTTTGTAAAATCAAAACTTAGTGGATGCCTACGTCATAGAAAGAACATTGTCACAAAATTTCATGCTTCTAGGTCCAGGGGTTTGGTCTGGGCGATGATGAATCACCCTCTCAGGAAGAACGATTTTATATATATAGTCATAGACAATATGACAATGTCATATTCTTTACTGAAATTAATAAATTTAATGAAAGAATATTATTAATTGCAGGAAATATTAATAAAGTATAGTTAACTATTCACTTATCTAATAAACAGAAACGAGTATCTGATTTTTTAATTATTGGAACAGGAACTATAATAAAAATAGCCGAAGAAAATACTAATATTGATAAAGTAAATCTCCAGTAATCAAACGAATTTCAAATGAATGAATGAATAGATCTCATTTCTCGGTTTTCATTTCGTTACTACGCATGCGTTTCTAAAACCGTAATCCATTCGAAAGAATATGCTTCCTGGGGTCGGGTCTTAAACCGATATTCTCTTCCCAGTAAGCTTGCGCAACACTACATCAAAACGGCTAAATATTACTCTCTTGATTCTTTGCGGTTTGATTGAGTAAAGATTTTCATCATTTAGCTGTTTATGACTGCGCATGCTTTACACTAAACCGGTATCCGAATGAATGAATGACCATCTGGCATTATTCCAGCATTACTGAATCGGTTTAGTCTGGCATCAGAGGTTCGCGTTTTTTTATGTTTCTGCATCGATATTTCACGGAAGATGAAATATTTAAATCGAATAAACGATATTAGCGTTAAATCGATATTTGATTTTACATCGGTATAAAGCCCAGTCCTAGTGTCCACATAAGATTTTTTATAACATATCCTACAGTTACGGATCATTTCATTCTCTTGACGATATAGGGTGATCGCAAACATTATTGATTTTGCTCAGTTTGTTGCTATCCCCCTAATTTTTCTCGTAACCTAATGTTCATTGAAAAACATGAGAAAGAACCTTGTTCCTAACATACCCAATGTTTAAAAAAATTTTATCAAGAGATAACTTTTTGTTGGGGGGGGGGGGAGGGAAATGATCATTTCTAAATTTTGCTTAACATTTGAGCAGGAGTGTATTATTTGAGGAAAAAGCTTCTATATTATAAAACTTTAAGTTCGGACGTACAACTGCCTTACACTAAAGCCTTTTTTTTTTTTTTTTAATAAATAAATAAACTTTTATGGCATTCTTTAGAAAAAGTGTTGAATTCGCAATGTTAGTCGAACTGCACTTCTCTCCATTTACAAAGGTGGTTTAGAAAAAAAAAATCTACGTACACTTGAAATAATATATAAAGAGTTATATATAAGTTTTAATTAGTTTTAATTCAAATGGAGGGTAATTTTATTTATTTTATGTATTTTAATAATTATTTATTTAAGAAAAAAAAATTAGTTAATCATATCTGCCAAACTGCCTCACTTTTTATTTAATATGCTTTTAAAAATTTTTCAAGACAGTCTACTGATTTCTCGATACATTTATTTCAGCTTCATGGAAGATTTTATTACGGCTGGTGGCATAGAAAGTCTCCTAGAAGTTCTGCGAGTTTGCCAAGCTCGTCAAAACGATTCTAAACTCGCAAGAGGTCGTCAAGAACAGACCATGCTTAGGAAAATATCTGTGAGTTTGAACTTTTACTTTAATGTAAAACTGCTTTCAAATGCGTAAAGTACAAATTAAAACTGGTTCTATAAAACTTGTGGTTTATAGATATACATTACACTGAACAGTTAATTATTATTTGTGATATATATATATATATATAAATATTCCAAGATTTACTCGTTTAACAATGAGATAAGTTTATCTGTAAGATTTATACGTATTAGCTATGGCTTATGATAAATATATCCTTAACTAACGCTCTCCTCAACCCTCCGTTGAAAATTTGCTTTTGTTTCTCAAAATATGAATGTACTATTACTAAAAATACACATCCACAAATTACCCTAATAAATAACTTATTCTTGTTCATTTGTATAGCCTGTAAACCAGATATTAATTTCATGCACTTTTTTTTTTTTTTTTTCAGAAACCATGTTCTTATACATGTTAATAATATAAATTGATTTTATTATATTCTATGTAGCGTAACGATGTTAAAATACAACTTTAAAAAGGTAGCCACTATTATATAATGTATCGAAATATTTTATGTAATCGTGTGCGCGTGCCACAGTGTATATGAGAAAAACTATACACCACGTAACTCATAAATGTGTGTTCCAAGTAATCCGATTTTTTTTTTTTTACCGCTATAATCGCATATTTAGTAGAACCTATGTATATAAAATATTTCAGAAGAGAAAACCATAAATTGAAATATGTAAAAAAGTGTGGTAAGAACAAAAATAATGACAACTGAGGAAATGCAAACAGAGCAACCCCTACAACTTCGGAAATCAAAAAGTACTTTGAAAGTCATGAGACGAGGTGCAGGTACAACGTTACGCTCACTATTCGCTAAAACAGTGTAGTTCTGAACAATGCGAGTGCTGTAAGCAAACAAAATTATTTTTTCGAATACAGGTTTACTTTCCAATTTAAAAATTGTAATTCATCAAGAGTAAATTGACATTTTTCTTATAATACTGGATATTATAAAGATCATAGTGTTTACATTATTTTTCTTTTGTAAAGTAATATTAATCTTACTAAACCAAGGAGTTTGTGTGTAAATGTGGGCACCAACATTTTATGAAAAATCAATTTGTATTAAAATCTACAGAGATAAACGAATTTTTTATTGTTAAATATTTTTTTTTTTTTTTTTTAATATTGTTACCAAATTTCACAGTCATGGGGTGATCACATTGACCTGCATTTAAAGTATCAGAATTTTTAGGTTTATCGCAAAGCATTTACACATAATAAAGGAATATTTTAAATATCTTTTCTACTCATTTATACTATATATCACTTTTCAACATATTTTCTTTTCTTTCTTTATTTCATGTTTTTTTTTTTTTTTTTTTTTTTTTTTTAATTTAAACAAAGTTTTGTAATTTAGTTCCCTCCCTCCTCAAGTAGTGTTTATCCCGCGTTGAATATAATGAAATAGAATTGTTCAATTAAAGACGTTATTATTAAGATTTTTAAAGAGCTTTGTATCATTTGTTCATCCCTTTACTGTTTTTAAATAAAAAATAATTTTCTTTTTTTTTCCCCCTTTTAGATTATATCATTTTTTTCTTAATTTGTATTATTTTCGCGAATATAGAATGAAAGATTATATGGAGAGGCAGAGAGAGCATCCGTTTTAATCAAAGAATAGTTTTCGGAAGAAAACCAAAACCAAAATTTCTCATTTTTACATTGTTTATTGTTTGATTTGCTTACTAATTATACTACATAACATTATACTTAAAAATTTAAAAAATACATTAAAAAGAAGAAAGAAAGAAAGAAATACTGAATAGCAAATAAGCATAGGGCGAGTGTAAAACTATTAAAATAATGAAATCGATGAAGCATTAAATTTCCGATAAAAATCAGCTTTTTCAAAATGAACTCTAGTGTTTATTATGTCTATTATTCTTATACATTAATTTTTTTAATTGAATTGACATAAGCTATTTATCAAAGTAAATGTTATAAAATTCATTTAATCTGTATAAATATATATACATTTGTTACAAAACAAATGTGTCTGATTTGATGTATCGTAGATAAACAAAATATTACAAACATGAAAAGTGTTCCATTTCGTGTTTTTCCCCCGCAACGCAAGTAACAAATGCAAACAGCGCAATAATTCATGTTTTGCAGTTCCTTGCTGCGCACAAATGTATTGGAAATTATGTTGATACATAATGAGTACTTGAATGAGTATCAAGAAAACATAATTACAATTGATAGAAATGAAGGCGTGGTTAGATAATATTTGAAATTTTTACTTTTTATCAGAATTTTTTGATAAAATCTAAAGATGTCAATTCAAAAATTAGAAAAAATATTATTGGATGATATTCATTCAATGATATAATGCGAAAATCCTCTTATCTATGGAAGTAAAATACGCATGTTTATTAGGTAATTCCTCTTCACGTATGAATAGCACTTTATAGGTATTACAGTCGCTGTAAAAATTGTAGTTGCATTGAAAATAATGTTATTTCTTATGATGTTTTCTAAAAGTTCTTCAAAATTTTCAATTATATGACTTTTTGTTTTCCTGTTAAAAGATCACCTCCATGTCGAATATCCGAAGTGGGCTTTATTGGATTTTCTGTGCATTTGGATTAGATTTCTCATGCAGCCATAGTAGGATTAAGAGAAGTATCACGTGGTTATGTAATAAAGTTACAATCATTTTACTCATTCCGATGGTTTTTATTCACGCTCTTCCTCCATGTGTATTAAAGAACGATTTACTGAAATGCAAATTTAACACTGAAATGAAAATTTTCATTTCTGCGCTGATAATTTTCTGTTGTTTAACTCTTTTATTTTGTGTGTTATACATTTCGAGATCGAACATATCGAAAATAATGCGAAGCATATCATATATCAAACATGTGTCTCACACAAAACATGCTGAAGCTTTTCCAACACTCTGTATATTCTTTACAATAATTACCTATTTATTGAATGTGTTTGCGAGACTATACCCATTTAATGATGAAAGATATACAAAAATTTTATCAAAGTTTTTTCTTGGAAATGTACGCGATAAAAATCTGAAATGTTTTTCAGCATTTCTAATCATAATTCCCTATGAATGTTTTGTGTTTTTACTACCTAATGCTTTTATAGCTATGTATGTCATCCTATGCCACGACATTAAAATGATTCTGGACTCACTTCGTCAGACACATGAAACATTTTTGCCCCCGGAAAAAGCATTTCAGTCACTAAACGATTATACTTCATTTCTAAGAATATTTGAAAGCTTCAATTCAGAGTTTTCAAAAGCTATATGCATATCATTCACAATTAAAATCACGTTTCTTCTTGTAAGCGTTTTGATGGTTATTAATGGAACCACTGCAGCATTTTTCTATTACAATATAATTGTTACTGTTATTATCTTGACAACTGTGTTTATCGTTGCTTCAAGTACGACAGAATCTGATGAATCTATGAAAAATTTCAATCTAGAAAATCTGGAAAAATTAATGTTGACAACTCGAGACATCCCTTTAGGTAAAATAATTAAAATTTGGCGGTATAACAACTCAAAACCTTTTACTCTAACCTCATGGAATTTCTTTTCTTTTACTAAAGATTCATACTTAAGTTGTATGGGTTCTTTAATAACATATATATTATTGTTAAAGAACATTTAAAACATTAAATGATTAAAGTAAGGTATGTTATATCTCAAAATTTAAAATTTAGCTAAATTTATTTAAACCCTCAGACAGATAAACCTAAACTGTATTGTAGATGTACTAAATTGTTGTCTAAAATTCGCTAAATTTAATAGTTTTTTTTTTTTTTTTTTTTTTTTTTTTTTAACTCAGTATTTCGATCTTCACTCGTGCATCCTACGGTGCCTGTATTATGCCTTATCGAGGCACCGTAGTGCATCCTATTCTGATTTCATTTTAATAGATCCAGCATGAAAGCTTTTTAATGTTATAGCATAACATAAATTTTATCGAGATTAGTTAATATAGTTCTGGTGAGAGGAAACAGATTAAAAATAAAACTCCGGTGAGAGTAAAACTAATTCTGTTAAAAAGATTCAATTCTTTGATATAAATAGAAAAAGCGAAAATAAATAAACGCATGAGATACAAATGCAAAGAATTTTATTTTTACTCATGTAACTTAAATATTTAGACGAAGAAAAGTATTTGCTTATTTTTCTCTCTCGAAATCATGAAAATATATTTTCTAATTCTCTATCGAAAAATGGAAACATATCCCATACTTGTTCATCTTTGTTTCATTCTAATTATTTTTCTATAGTGCATTAAGTGACTAAAGCCAATTTTTACCATGTGATTAGATAAATTCATTATATTCTCAAAACATTTAAAAAGAAAAAAAAACTATACTATTTTTAAAATTATTTTATTGAAATGTACAATAAAATATTTAAGAAACTATTCAAAATGAAGGAGAAAGACAGAGAGAGAAATTACATCAACAGATTATCAATCGTCGTTTATAATTATCAATGGACTAAAATGTGACTTTTCATCTGCTATAACACGTTATTCTTTACGGGAAAAGTAACTGAATGCAAATCAAGCAACACATATTTTTTGTTTCTAATCATGTCAAGTGATTAAAAATTGTACCCATGATATATTATAAGCATATTACATACGACTAAATAATTTTTTGAGATATTCTAGTGGAAATTTTATTATGAATTAATGAAACAATACACAAATATGCATAAATATATATATATTATATATGTATATATATATCTCAAAAGCAAGCAGTTTTATTTATTTATAAAATGTAGCGAAATCTGTAACTTTATGGACAAATGACTAAACAAATTTTCTGAGATTTTCCTAGCGAAAATCCTATGATAAATTTATAAAATAGAATATTAACATGCGCATAAAAATATTTACGCCTCACATGTAAATACATTTATATGCATATGTTTAGAGATAAATATATATTATGGAAAACGTTGCATTATAAAATATAACACTGTTATTTGAGAATTAATGAGACCATTCTGGCTCTGAGAGACAACTGCTTCTGAATACATTTCCTGGGATTCTCCTTGTTACAACAAAACATCGTTGAGATATAAACGATAACTGCTCTATTTTTTAATATAATTAAAAAATTAAAAGGTGTCACAAGAGAATGTCATGCTAATTGTTCTAATATTAAGCATATCATTCTGATTTTTAAAAGATGTTTAGTGTCTATTAAACATCTTATTACTCAAGTTAAAAACTTATACGTCTATGTGTTGCTCTTTCAATATTTTCACATGTGTTTGATGCTCTTTTTTGCGAATTTCCTTAAAAGTATGAAAATACATGAAACACATAAAAATTTTTTGCTTCATTAAGGGATATCAGAAAAAAATGTGAGATTAGATTATTAGGTATGATGTAGTAAAATATGAAAATTAAGAAATGCCGCTTAAAACTTGAGAGCCTTTATAAGTGTTTTCAACAATGTAATAAAATGTTCTGCAAAACGCAATATTTTATTATATCGCTATAGTAATGTGAGTTAAGCAATTGGTTAATCAGTATAATAATTTCTACAGCAATTTAATTTAAGCATTATCAATTAACGAGTTTATTATTTTTCTTTTTGCATGTTAAAACAGCAATGTGAAGTATTCACATGTTTCTGTTATATAATAAACAAAGGGATATTTTTAAGGAATATTCAATAAAACTTTTAAGACCTTTTTTTTTTTTTTTTTAATTATTAAAAATCTGGAAAATTTATTAGCTTCAAAGATAATATCTATATGTATATATATATTAGATAGTTTTGTTAGGGTTAAATGATAAAAGGTAATACAAACTTTAAATATCTGTCAAAAATTACATTAAAAAAATGGAATACCTTTACATTATTTTTTTTTCTTTTTCTTTTAGAATTTTTTCATTCTTTAAATGAACATGGTTACTTTAATATACGATAAAACATTAATTTGGCGTTCATTAATCAATAACACTTACTAAAAGTGCAAATGTTAAGATATTTTTTAATTGTATAAAAAAAATTAACATTTTTAGTATACCTTAAAAGTTTTTATAAATGCTGATTCAGTTTTGAAATTTGTATTAATTGGAAATATGATAGTCTTAAAATTGAAAATTATTAGATGTTTGATTTGGTTATTATGAATCAGTAACATGAATTTAATTAATTAAAAATCTAAATATTTTTCATTAATAAACAATAACAATTTAAATAATGGCAGATTTTATTCAAATTCCAAGCATTATTAGACACATCTGAGAGCACAAAAACATGCTTTTTCGTTTAAATATTTACATAATCTTCGCATTTATTACTCACATTTTTTCTGTTAATGTATAACGAAAATTTCTATGACAAAATTTTCCGTCTACATTGATGTTTCAGTTTATCATGTCGATTAAAAATAAATAAACGCAAATAAATGCATGATGTTTTTTCTTTCTTTCAAAATATAACGCCAGTTTCATAAAATTATTTTTTACATATAAAGATACAGGGCGCCCCAAAACGTTTGAAATGCGATTTAATTCTTTACTTATTAGAGGTACTCGTAAGTTGGTAATGTAAATTAAAAAATCATTTTAAACAAGACAGGAAATATGAAAATCCCTTTACGCTATTTTTCAAAAATTTATACTTTTTAAATTTTTATACTACTCATCAATACAAATTTCGTCAACAGAAGTTTTTTATTTTTAATGCAAGAATATCATCATCGCGTACATGTATCTTTAAAAATGAGTGAGTTACATTTAATTAAAAATTTAACGATGTGCATGTTAGAACCATATGCCAAAATTGAAATGTAAATATGTAACATGGTACAAAAAAGTAAAATGTATATAATATTTATTAAATTAAAATAATTTTTGCAATTTTTAGGTAGTTTCGTGAATCTGTTATGCATTTTTTATTTTACAGTTTTAAATATAAAACTTGACGTTTTTTATTTGAAAAATAATTATAAACTAAACTATTACATATATTATATATTAATTACGTAATTAATAACTTTAAACAATGTTTATATTTCAATATTGCAGAAATTTGGAAAAAAGTTACTAATTATAATTAACAAAGAGTGGAATATTTAATAAATACAAATAGTAGTACGAGAAAGTACAGTTTTAGCAAAATAAAATTTACATAGAAATGTTACTTAGACTTAAGAGATTTTGAAGATTTTTATTTATTTCATAAGATCTGTATTATTATTATTATTATTATTATTATTATTAACCAAAATTCGTTGGATAAAATTTCTGAACTAGATGTTTCAAAAACATTTTTCATATTTGTTATTTATGCATAATTGAGGGTCGTATTCGACCTGCGGTTCGTACTAATAAACCACTGTTTATCTCTGTTCACGTGGTTTTGGTTAAGTGCATTTAAGATTTTTTGAACGCATATTATTGAAAATGTAAATCTCCCATTTCTCATCTAAAAGTTTCCAGTTCCCGTTTTATATCGTCCCCTGTTTTCACCGAATAAATAGCCTTGTTGGTGATACAAAAAAATTGCACAGTCGGATTTTTCGTCATAACTCAGTTACTTTTAAGGATAGAATTATGTGGAATTTTTTTTTAATGCTCTTATTGGACAGAAAATAAAATATTTCTAATTGACATAGTAGGTTTAAAGCGATAAAGATAGAGTCGTGCGGTTTTTAGAAATATTCTTGTTGGATAAAAAATAAAAAAATTCTAATGGACAAAGGGGGGTTAAATGGGACAACCGAGAGTGGGACCCTAAGTCCGTATCTCGAAAACGGTTCTAACGATTTTCTTCAAAGTTGCAATATAATCACTCTGTTGAATGTCTTTTCATATGAATTAGTTGATTAGTTCAAGAAAATTGATAGGCGTCCTGTAGAAGTAGCTAAATTTCAGATCTCACAAGTGCGTTCCTTCAAAAATCGCTGTGTGGATATTTTTCAAACTCGCCCTATTAACCCTTTATTAGGTGTCCTTTTGAATGTAATTGTTGTTTATGTAGAGAGCAGAAATCCTTTTTTGATGTCTAAAGAGGCCAAATTTTAGCTTATGATAAAAATGGATGCTCCCCTAAAAGAGAGGGGTCGTATGAAAAATTAAAAAGTGTAATTTTTTATAAAATAAGGCGAAGAAATATTTTTTAACATAGTCGTATTTTCTACTTTAATTTGATCACTTTTACAATTTATAATACCCACATTCTTCAAATAAGTAAAGAGAAAAATCGTGTTTCAATATTTTTGAGGCATCTTGTATATTTCCCTTTAGCTATGTTGCCATTTTCCATAATGTAGACATAAATCTGAAATCAAATAAGACGCTCAACTCACAATTTTTTTTTTTTTTTTTTTTTTTTTTTTTTTTTTACGTTAATTTTTAGCATGTAAATATAGTGTTATTTTAAACCATGACGTGAATTTCATGGAATTGGAAAAATTTTAAATAACTCAATAATAATAATAATAATAATAATAATAATAATTGGCTCCGTACAGTATCAGATCTTGTAAAGATGCACCTGTGTGCAAATTTTGATAGACCTAGGTCACTCCTTCCTTTGCGAAAATGCTTGGAGAAAATACGCTCGGGTAATTTTATTATTAATAGATATAATTACATTAAAATTACAATAATGTATGCTATGCAAGCTAAAAAGTAAAAATAATTATGCATAGAAAAATGATAATGTCTTTTAAAATGAAAAAATATACATATAAGAAAAGATATAGATGCAGGTGGTACGGATTAAGGCCATTTGCCTATGCTAGGAACCTAGGATTGGATGGATTGCCATCTATGTTTTTTTTCTAAGCGGTTCTAATTCGTATTCACGCAAGTCTTGAAGAAAACTACGGAAAACGCCGAGTGGATAGGCTGGTAAGCACGATTTAGGTTCGAACCCGGCACCTCCTCTCTTCTTGTTTGACCTCTGATGTGGCTAGATAAGAAAGAAAAAATATACTGTTAATAAGAAAAAAAATATCAGAAGATTTTCATAATAATAATAATAATACACATATGCAAAAAGCAAGCCATACACAACATAAACTAATATGTGTTGTTTAAAATGTAGCTTTGTCTTGTGTAGGATTTAATCTAAATTTAGATTGTTTGTGAAACTTACATCTATGCAGTTTTCTTCTCATGCGTACCTTCCATATTTCATATATGCGAAAAATCCCAAAAATAGGATGTAATTGTTAATATTTGTTGGAATTAATGCAACACGGAAAATATTTTGAGGCATTTTTTGTAATAAACCACATTAAGACATATATGAACCAATGTACAGAACCCATAAACATAAACCCATAGACAACAGAAAGTAATGATTTCTTTAAAATGTAGCTTTGTTTTGTGTAGGATTTGATCTAAATTTAGATTGTTTGTGAAACTTACATCTATGCAGTTTTCTTCTCATGCGTACCTTCCATATTTCATATATGCGAAAAATCCCAAAAATAGGATGTAATTGTTAATATTTGTTGGAATTAATGCAACACGGAAAATATTTTGAGGATTTTTTTGTAATAAACCACATTAAGACATATATGAACCAATGTACAGAACCCATAATATTGCAGAAGATTTACTTTATATATTTAATGCAAATTTACTGAGCTTTCCTTAAAATTATAAATACATTTTTTATTTTTTTTAACTCACAAATAAGTTTTTATATCGTCTAAAATTTACTTAATACGCGTTGATTGCAACCTACAATTTCAGACAATACAACCTAATGATAAGGAAATAAGTTGATTGTTAAACCATTATCCTAAATATTTCCTTTTTTCTTACTTTCTTTCTTTTCAGGAATTATTTAAAATAAAAACTTGCAAGTAGAATTCGAAGTTTTAAAGATATATATTTTTTTTCTAAGTAGTGTTTCATAAATCAAGAAGAGAATATTTTATAGTGCAATATGCAAAAAATAGACCACAGAAAATAATGAATTCTTTAAAATTATATTTTTCATTGTGTAAAAATATTTAGATATACCTGAGTATATTACTAGACTGAATAGCTTTCAACTCTCATAATTTTCCAGTATAACTTATATCTTTCCGATTTACTTACTACGAACAATTCTGCATCTAAATTAGACAAGATAACTGTTGGAAAATAGTACAGTCGGCAGCAAAAGTATCCGAGCACTAGCAAAAATTCCTACATAAAAGAAGGTACGCTTAATTCTGTTTTTTTTTAAAATAAATCCTTGTCGAATCCTGTTCTTAGAGTGAATAAGAACATGATTCGACAAGGATTTATTTAACAAAACAGTATTTAGTGTACTTTTTTTATATAGGAATTCTTGCTAGTGCTCGGATACTTTTACTGCCGACTGTAGTGTTGGAAAATCGGAATGATTGTCAGCTTTGCAAGAACTGTTTAATGTTGCATCTAATTTTAATTTTTTGGGAATCCAACGAACATACAAAGATATAATTTTTAACTCGACATTTAAAATATGGAAAAAGGAAAAAAGAATAAATAATTATTAAAATTTGATAGAATAAACTCACGAAGAAAATGCTTCAAAGAAGATAGTGTCATAATCTACATATACATATATACACAGTATAACCTTTGAGAATATATTATTCATAATGTTTGTGTAATTATGTGATATTTCTAACAACAAGAGAGAACGTGCATATATATATGAATAAGCGAATATGTGTATTGTATTTGTAACGAATTCATAAAATTGTGAAAATTAATACTATTATATATCATTAATAATCTCGGGAACACTCCCTTATTATATGCTTATTGCAACTTGTAATTTCAGACAATAACGTCATTCTAATGACAGGGAAAAAAGTCCGTTGCTCTGCCAGTGTCTTCGAAAATACTTCCTCTTCTTTCGACAATTATTTCAGATGTAAGCTAGTAAGTAGAATTTGAAGTTTGAAGCATGACAAAACAGAATCCTATTTGCTTTGCGATGTCTGTTACACAAAATCAACTCGCATTTCAACACGCCTCGCTGGTATAACAAGCGAAAGTGTGTAATGGAATCTCTCTGTTTTGAGACCTTCGAAGCGGTCGACTGCCTCTCTGACAGTCACGCATCGGTGACACTGTGTTGCATTTTATAACAAATTTGTCACTCTTGCTCTCCTATAAGAAAAACAAATTTATTTATATATTTTGCGAGAGAAGAATTTCAATGTATCATAATTACTTTCGCTTACCGATAAATGGCAAAGAAAATGTGGCTTTGGAATCGAAACTTCGAAACTAAATTTTTGCTATCGTAACACTTTTTGAGTTCTCGGGAAACCGAAAATATAACTTTTAGCGGTTGGTCTGTTTATCTGCGTCTGTTACCTGCTTAACTGAAAAACATGGAATTAACGGGAAGCCCAAATTCGAAATTCTAGGTATCTGTTCAAATGGTGATATTATTTACAATTTTCATTGATATCAAACACATATCCATGTAAACGAACATGTAAAAGAAATCAAATACATTAAGTATAGGGCCAAATTTCAAATTGAAACATTTTTAACACTAAATATATTGAAATTAACATATATCTTTTATATATGCACAAAAGTAAGTTTCTTCTTAGGGCATATAGGAATAGGGCATCATTCTTTTACAGAGCCACAAAAATGAATTCGTTTATATTAGAAGATATGTTTGGAAATCGCTCAAAGTAAATTTTTAGTTGTATTATAAATTCTTTTATTAAATTCTAAGTGCTTACAATTTGGCGTCATTACAATTTATATACAAAATATAATGGTATACTCAAAATGAATCGAATAAATTTTAAATAATGGTGTGGGGAAAAGTATCCAAAAAATTCAAAACGAACTTTTAAATTAAAAAAAAAAAAAACTTAAATATTTTATATAGTATTAACACGGAGTGTGCGTGGGGAGAGGGGGGTTTCTCGCAGAAGTGTATGTAAAATAAAAGTGTTTCTAAAGCAAATTTTAACTTTTTACTTCCGATACCCGACAACTATAGATAATAAAAGTATTGTACTGGAAGTATTGTCAAAAATTTCAATATCGAGTTTTCATTTGATTTACATGTTTTAAAGTCTCCTGATTCCAAGAAAGTAGTTTTTGGCAATTGGAGTATGTATGTATGTATGTGCATAGGGAATCTTCTGATTATCGTATTTCCAAAGCGAATTATGAGAGAATGACGAAATATTAAAATTAAGGCAGGTATAATGTACAGAAGATTTTTCTAATTTTCAGTGAAAGATGGAAAACCGGAATTGGTGCATTGAAAACCGGAAGCATGGCCGTAAGTCCTCTATCAAAAACGATTCAAACGATTTTCTTCAAATTACTAAATAAACATCTAATTAGATATTTTTTCCTATATGTATTAGTTGGCTAGTTCAGAAAAATTGATAGGAACCCTGTAGGTCAATTCCAGGTTTCATAAGTGCGTTCCTTTCAAAAAACCTCTACGAATTTTCTTTCAACTCGCCGTATTTAACTCCCTTTCAGATGTCCTTTCGTTGGTTTCCGGTGAACAGATGAGTTTACCAAGTTTTCGTGAAAATCAGAAGTAAGACCAATATCGGTATCTCAAAAACGGTTCTGACGATCTTCTTCAAATTTACTACACAAATTCTTTTTTAGATGCCCTTTCGCGTATATGACTTGGTTACTACAGGTAAATTATCAATAGGCCTGATTAAGAAAATCAGTTTTAGAACTCGTTAATAGGTGTTTCAAAAAATGGTTCTACTGAATTTTTTTAACTCGCTATGTAAACTCTGTTTTAAACGTCTCTTACAGAAAATTTGCTAGATGTCTGGATGGTTAAGTAATTTTTTTTTCTTCTGACACACTATCTTCAAACAGAATATATAATATGTTCAATAATGAATAATGGAAGTCGTGAGCTTGTTACGCAACAGATTTTTTTCAAAGCATGTCGAAAACACTCAGTGCCTCTTATTTTATTTCTTAGAGTGTATCAATATATGTTTGAAGTAGTGTTGGATAAAAGAAAGAAATTTTGGGGACACACTAAATTATTGTTTATGTGGAAAGACAGGATTAATTTATACAAGAACAAAATACGGCTAAGCTAGGAATCGAATCTGAAAACTTCGTTTAAGGATACTCATCACCTATCGTCGCCGTCAGCCCAGTCCTATAATTAATATGTGGGATTTTTTTTTTTTTTCCTTTTTTTTATGTAAATTACTCATTGCCTAATGCATCTTTTTTTTTTTTTTTTTCCCCATTAAAATTATTCTGTTTTCAAATTTAGGAAATTCACAACCGTTGAATCAGTTCTCGATCCCCCCCCCCACCCCTTATATACCGTAAAATACTGAAAGTAACCTCTCCCTCGAATGTAAGCCCCCCCTCTTTTGCCGAAAAGGAAATTATTTCAGTATCTATAATAATAAAATCTTAAATATAACCTCTCTACCCTTTTCATCCATCCTACTACCGGGCGTACATATGGAGGGCAGGTAAATCTTTTACCGTTTCATACAAACTTACTTTCGATCATCAAGTCTCAAGGTCAGCGCCACAACGCCTTTGGAAAAGGGGGGTTACTTTCGGGATTTTACGATATATATATTTCATTTCGAAGCTCTAAAATACGAAAAGCTAACATTTTTTTAAAAACTTAAAAATTTCGTTTTTGAAAAACGAGTATGAATTTAATGGTTGTGAATTTTCTAAATGTAAAAACGCAATTTGAAAAAACACTTCAGATAATGAGTAATTTGCAAAATAAATTTTCCTCATAAAATAATATGCGGTTAGGCTTCCGGTCACGTTAGATTTAGAGGGCTATGCGGTTACAGAAAAGAGGAATATTTCCAACATACATTTGAACAAATAATGCCAGTCACGTCTCGACCTCGTTAGCTCAATCGATAGCTTTTTGGCGTTTCGAGCCAATAAAATTCAGCCTTCTCATTTATAAAATACATTACATTTGGTCAAAGTTGTAGGTCTTAATTAGAACTTACACGATTAAAAATCCAAAAATATATTTTTAATAAACTTTATTTTAGTAGCAAAGGATTATATTAATAAAATTTTGTCGAAAGATTTTGTCGAGACTTTTACCAATCGTCTACCGTTATTGTAACTTTTCTATTATACTGTTACTCTTCTATTGCATGATTTGCACAGAAAAAGGTAAAATGGTAGTCATTTTCCTCGACTTAATAACTTAATCTATTGAGTAATAAAATAGTTCCAAAAAAGTATTTACAATACCTTCGCTAGTATTCACAATGCTTTCACAAAATTGCGAAAAGACATTTAAAAGCGGGATTTATACTTCGCAGAAAATCATTAAAACCGTTTTTGAGATATGGACTTAAGGGCCCTCTTCACTCAGCATTTCCTTTTCTAAAATCCAATGTTATCCTATGTAAAACTTTCTTTGCACTTAAAACAGTGACATATTAATTGATTGAGATGCGATTTTTTTTATTGGATTACTCTCATTTCGTAAACTGACGCAGCTTTTGTAGATTTTATGAAAAAATAACAGTTGTTTTTTAAGAAAGCTGTTTTATTGCAATATTTGGGTTGATGCATTAAATGGCTTATAAAAAACTCTTTCAATTTTTTAAAACAGAATTTAAAAAGCTGCGTCAATCTCAAAGAGTTTAATTCAATGCGGAAAAAAATCCTGTATTTTAATAAAATTTTAAATCAATTAAATTTGCAAAGAAAGTCCAAAAATTTTACAAATTTGTGCCGATTTTCCTCTTTGATACACCCTTTATCTGGCTACGCCTCTCGTTCGTGGTTTCGAAGAAAAGATGTTTACATTTCTGTGGTGAAGATACGTCTAGGCGTTGTGGTTTTTTATTCAGTTATTTTTTTTTTAATATTATTATTATTATTATAGATTTCACCTGTATTACGGATGTGAGTAACATAACAATTTAGAAGACAATCGTTCAGAGACTTTTTTATAGGACATATATGATCACATTTTATTTTAAATAGTTTTTCATTGCGCGTAATACTAATATTATATGAATACTTTGTACATAAATCTGATATTTTACTGATAATGCCACGATTGACAATATACAAAATTTTTTTTTAACAAGTTATATAAAACTTTTTACTAAATTAAGCAGATTTTCAATAATAAATTTTATTTTAAAGTATATAATCTGGTGTGGCACCCACACGACTTTTTATTACCCTACATTTAAATTTTATAAAGAGAAATTCAGATTGAGGAATAAAATATCAAGTACTGTATAAAATTCTATAGTAAAAAGAATTTAAGCTAGCTTTACGAATAATTTAATTTGACAAATAATTTTCTGTGGGAAGGGCGGAGGGGAGTACCACCCTTCTCAACCCACATTTGAAACTAATATCCACATTTCTATAGAATTCACGACTAATATTAAATTTAAAATTATGTTCAACAGTAACTTTCAATCACATTTATTGACAACTTTAATCCGTATCACTCGTTGAAACTTATCAATATTGATCAAACTGTTCAAGTATGAATTTCATATGAACTTTAAAATATAACGCTTGAGTTCCCTGCCGGTATTTAGTTTTTAAAGTTACACTGATAACAGACTCACAAAGAACAACTGTTAAAAACTTTGTTTAATTATTCACGGAATCTCAAAATACGTAGTTATTTAAAATAATCTGGTGTGTCACTCACACGACTTTCTCTTACCCTGAAATTTAATACTATAAATACAGGTTGCAGATTAATAGGTAAGATAACGAGTACTGTTATGTAAACCTATGTTAAACAATTCATATTAAGCTTCTGAAGAGTTTTATATGATAATTAGTTCTGTGTGAGAGGGGCGGTAGCCCCCCTCAACCCCCCGTTTCATTAATGCACCTACATTTATATAGAATTTTATTTGGTTATTAAAAAATAATTTATTAAAATTATTATTTAAAAAAATTGTCTTTTATGATAAGGCAGACGATTTCCATATTAGAGAAGTAGTATAACACCAAATATCCAAAAAAGTCCATTTTATTCTCAATAAAAATAAAAAAAAAAAAAAAAAAAGCTTTTTTTTTCGTTAAAAGTAAAAAAATCGATAACTTTGTTTTAAATTATCGCAGATCGATGGTTCAACCATTCGTTTTAAAGGTATTGGCGAGCTCTTTTGAAAGATACCCATCATGAAAATTTACTCCCCTCGAGGGGGGACTTCCCCCCCAGGGGGAGAGGCGAGGCTCCTACATACACAATTTTTTTCCCCAGTTAACTGTCTCTATTACAAAATATATATATATTTGTTTCATTTGGTTTAGTGCAGTCTATAGACGTTAAACTCTATTTTCCTGCAATTTCCCCCATATACGTAATGTATTAGAATTATCTTGATTGTCCCTGTACACGAACCATTTGCTTGATATTAACGAAAAGCTTAGTGTAGCATCCCTATATGATACACATTTAGAATACCAAGTTTGAACTTTCTGCCATAATTTGTTTTTGAGATATGCTGATGACAGACAGACACACAGACCATTTGCTAAAAACATGATTTTCGTATTCAGGGGACCTCAAAACGTGTAAATATAACAAAATCTCGCGTTCGAAAATTTGACCCAAAAACAATACTTTCTCTACCTTATGGGTAAGAGAAAGTAAAAAAAAACAAAACAAGACTTCAAATTAAACTAAATATTTTATTTACTCTTAGGTATGAAGAATTAATTTACATTCCTGAGCAAAATAAGTTGTATTAATATTGAAGTCTAGGAATTGAGTGAAACAAATATTTTTAAGGACATAAGCAAGTTGATTTTATAACTGAAGAAACTAAAACTAATTAAAGTTTGCAAGAAATGGGAGTCAAGTGTTTATGAAATTATTTATAAACGACGAAATCACACTATTATTTTCAAAGATTTTGCGCTCTTATTTTCGCGCCTAACATAAAAGCACAGCTGAAATTTTAAGTATAGTACCTGAACGCTGTTTCTATGCGTTCTTTTAGAATTACAGTAACTGGATATCAAGCTGTGTATCGATATTAATAAAATCAGACTTTTCTCTGTAAATTTATCAGGAAAAAAAAAAGCGATATCTTCATTTTCCACACACCATAAAATTCGAAAATTACTTCAGAAAATTTTGTCTGTGTGTGTGTCATCGTGTCTGTATGTCTGTAACGCTATTATTGTCCGGGTATCACGTGAGAATGGCTGGATGGAATTCAACGGCGCTTGCCAGAAATTTAGGTCTTTACGCAACTAAAATCTGCCAACTTTTTCGAAATTCCCTCCCCAGTTATCGCCGGGATGGGGGGAACAAAAGTTAAAAACATGTTTGTAAGCATAACACCGCTCCAAATTACTTCACTGTAAAGAAATTGAACATATAAAGAATAGACATGAGTATAAATAAAACGTTATCTGCAATTTAGAAATTTTCGATTATTAACCCTTTCAGCCGCAGTGTTCCCGCTGATGGAACACCTAATTTTAATTCTCAAGTGCAAAAACTCATCCCGTAAATTTTTTAGCAAAAATTTACGTTTATAACATATTAGAAAAGGCCCTTTTTTTTTAACCTGAAAATTAAAAATTTCTTTTATTTAAATTTTGTTCGTAAATTCCGGTGGCGAGAAATTTCGCAATTTCCGAATTTTTTAAATAACTCTACAAAAAAATGGAACAAAGATGTTAAAAAAAGCTACGAGACTTCCTTAGAAAATTTCCAAAAACACATTTTTTTTTTCCTAATTTCCGATGTTTTTGTGAGGAGGGGGTTACGAAGGGTCAAAATCGAGACAACCCTTTTAGCACTAAATTTTTCCTGAGAAATCTATGGAAGCTGCGGTCACGAATTTCGGTGCTCGGATTATATGTATCTATCCGACACCTAAAGTAATGGGATTTATTGGAATAAATAAAACATTGCGAT
Source organism: Salticus scenicus (assembly GCA_963930645.1). Classification (NCBI taxonomy): domain Eukaryota; kingdom Metazoa; phylum Arthropoda; class Arachnida; order Araneae; family Salticidae; genus Salticus; species Salticus scenicus. The sequence continues at coordinate 242,257,144 of OZ005652.1, forward strand.
TTAGGAAATTTCGATTTTTAAGGGAAAGGAAGAGGGAAATCAACTTTTGGCGGAAAATTGTTCAAATTCCAGATTTTTAGTAAAATTTTAACAAAAATGGAAAAAAGATGTTGAAAACAGCCATGGGTCTTCTTTAAGACACTTTCAAAACACTTTTTTTTTTTAAGGGGGGGGGGGATAGGTATGTGTTACAAAGGGCAAATTCGAGTCACCACTTTTAGCGCTAAATTTGTTCTGCGAAATTTATGAGAGCTGTGGTCAGGGTCAGAAAGTTTCATGCTTGGATTGCTTATATATGTATCCGACCCCTAAAGTAACGGAATTTATCGAAATCTCCCCCCCTTTCACCCTGGGGGGTAGGAAGCAAAAAAAAAAAAAGTTTGTAAGCATAACTCGGCCCCAAATTACTTCACGCTGAAGAAATTGCACATGAGGAAACAAGATTTGAGTATAAATAAAACATTATGTACGATTTTGTAATTCTTGACAGGAGGGAGGAAAGAAATCGTTTTTTGGGGGAAAATTTCAGAAATTCCGGATTTTTTAGTAGAGCTCTACTGAAATGGTACAAATGTATTGAAAAAAGCTATGTGTCTTATTTAAGATACTTCCAAAAACACATTTTCTTTCTTTGTGTGTGTGTGTGTAAAATTTTCGATTTTTTTTTTTTTTTTTTTTTTTTTTTTTTTTTGGGGGGGGGGGGGGGGGGCGTTACGACGGAGCTTATTCGAGACCCTCCCTTTTAGCTCTAAATTTGTCTTGGGAAATCCACGGGATTAATGGTCGCTAAATTTGGCGCGTAAATTTTTTATATGTATCCGACACTTATTGTAACGGGATTTTACAAAATTCCTCCTTTACCCTACCACCCGGGGGGGGGGGGGGGGGCAAGAAACACGTGTAAAATCTCGTTTTTCCTTTTGAATTTGCTTTAAATTATCTTTGATTGGCGAATTTTGGTGTATGGATGTGGATTAAGTGTACGCATTATTTACTTTGGTGGGATTTCACATAATTTCGAACTTACCCGCTGGGGAAGCGATAAGAAGTGGGTAAGTCGCTGCCGAAGGCAGTGTGGACCCGGACTTCTCACGTTGCAAGCGGGAAAACCTCTACCGAACACATCGGAAATTTTAACGTAGGTTATTAACAATGATATGGGATTTTGACAACTTATTTAAGTATAGTGCCCTGTGAAGTGGGCAAAGTCTGCTAGTTTATAATGAAACTAATTTTAAAGTTATGTAATAACACATACACACATACACAAAAATAAATAAATAAATAATAATAATAGAGTTTTTCCGCATCTTATTAGATATGTTTATCTAATTTAAAATAAAAGGATGTGTGTTATAGATACAAGAAATCTGTGTTATAGATACAAGACTTCATTCGTCTTTCGAACACTAACTAATTAACGGTTCTACAAATCAATTAAAGCAAGACAAATAAACAAAAAAGTAAATTATGATAGTTTGTTTGAGTTTTATCGCCAAATAGAATGTTGTTTAATATAATGCTGTTCCATTTCAAATAATTAGAGCCCATAGATCATATTGATAAAGAATTTTTCTTTATGTCTCTGTAAAAAACTATAAGAGCTAATAAGTCTATGAATGATTGCAAGAAACAAATATTTTTAATATTATAAGCAAGTTGACTTTATGACGGAGAAGAATGTAACAATATGAAAAATATTCTAGCTATTATATGTCGGAAACTAATAAAGACAGAACTACGAAACTTTAGAATTGAAACTGTTCTGGTGTACAGATAAACTTTTCAAATTTTGGTGAAAATTGGAAAACCAGAAGTGGGACATCTGAAACCGGAAGTGAGGCCATAAGTCCATATCTCAAAAACGGCTCTAACGATTTTCTTTAAAATTGCTGTATAAACACTCTATTATATATCCTTTCGAAGGATATAGTTGGTTAGTTCAGGAAAATTGATAGGCGCCCTGTACAAATAGCTAAATTTCAGGTCCTGCAAATGCTTTCCTGTCAAAACGGCTGTATGTTTTTTTTTTTTTTTTTTTTTTTTTTTTTTCAAACTTGTCATATTGACCCTCTTTTAAATATCCTTTTACATATAATTGTTGTTTTCTGGCCAACAATTAATTTTGTCAAGCTTTGGTAAAAATCGGTATCTCAAAAACGGCTCTAACGATTTTCTTGAAAATTGTTACATAAACCCATTTTAGATATCCTTTCTCATGCTTTACTTGGTTATCACAGGAAAATTAATAGTTATCCTGATCAGACAGATCAGTTTTACATCTCGAAACTTGGTGTTTCAAATAAATAAATAAACTCTGCCAATTTTCTTCCCCTTTCTTTAAAAAAAAAATCGCTGTGCAAACTCTGTTTTATGTTTTTACACGTGTATTAACTTTCCCTTAACGGAAAATTGTTAGGTGTCTATTTCATTAGGACAATTCCATGTCTTCTGTTAACATTATCTTCAAAAATTGCATACAATACGTGTAATGGTGGGTAATGGAAGTCGTGTGGTTGTTTCACACCAGATTTTTAAATAAATGTAGGCACTATAATTCAACACTATTTATATATTATACTACTTATAAAAAATTTGACTTGTATAAAGAAACACGTATTAATAACAACACAAGTACACTTTCTTTAGAAAACAGAGCTTTAGGACTTGTGCGACCGCACCTGTCCGTGATCTTCGAAATACGATCCCGTAGGTCACGACCTGTCGCACACCCCGTCCAGCTCTGCGTTCAGTAGTCTGAGCTCCAGAGTGCAGATAACCCATCTCTATATATCAGTAATGTTATAATGTTATATATCTTTGTTATTTTTTAGTTAAATTAATTATATCAAACCGCAAGTTTAATCATAAAAATATTTTCTTTTGTTAAATTTCGTTGTTACAGAATTCGCCGATATAACTACTGAAAGCCTAAAACGGGCTGAATATAGAATAAAATACTTCGTCGGGTCGGGCTACGTTATTAAAATACATATAAATAGATTAGCAGGCTACGCCCGCTTCGCTGGTCACTATTTTTAAATGAATCATTATAATTAATGAATTCTCAAAATTGCATTAATTTTTATCATGTGGAAAAAAAAAAAAAAACTCTGATCGGGAAAAATGTCGCACCGGGTCCCCACTGCCTTCGGCAGCGTAGACCTGTGCGCGATTGCATATATATGAGCGCCCTAATAATTTTACAAATTCGAAAATATCCGCAATCGATTTGAAAGTATCAAAAACCTCTATGCACCAGTTTTGAACGATCTATCTCGATTTTTATTTTTTTGCCCCTCCGCTTCCTCCTCCCTTCCCGCCCCTTCCAATAATTTTAAAAATTCAAAAATATCCGCAATCGATTTGTAGGTATCGAAAACCTCGATGTACCAATTTTGAATGATCTTGATTGATATATTTTTTTTTGCCCCTCTGCCCCCCCACCCTTCCCGGCCCTTCTAATAACTTTACACTTTCGAAAATATCCCCATTCGATTTGCAGGCCTCTAAAACCTATCTGTACCAATTTTGAATGGCCTAACTGTATTTCTATTTGTTTTTGCCCCATAGCCCCCCCTTTCCACCCCACCCCTACCCGCCCCTCCTAATAATTTTACAAATTCAAAAATATCCGCAATCGATTTGTAAGTATCGAAAACCTCTACGTACCAATTTTGAACGACCTGACACTATTTTTATTTTTTTGCACCCCCCTCCCCTCCCCCTTCTTGCCCCTCCTAATAACTTTACACAATCGAAATTATCCCCATTCGACTTGCAGGCCTCTTAAACCTATCTGTACCAATTTTGAACGGCCTAACTGTATTTCTATTTGTTTTTGCCCCATAGCCCCCCCCCATACCACCCCACCCCTACCCGCCCCTCCTAATAATTTTACAAATTCAAAAATATCCGCAATCGATTTGTAGGTATCGAAAACCTCTACGTACCAATTTTGAACGATCTGACACTATTTTTATTTTTTGCCCCCCCGCCTCCCCTCCCCCCTTCTTGCCCCTCCTAATATCTTTACACAATCGAAAATATCCCCATTCGACTTGCAGGCCTCTTAAACCTATCTGTACCAATTTTGAACGGCCTAACTGTATTTCTATTTGTTTTTCCCCATAGCCCCCCCTTACCGCCCCACCCCCTACCCGCCCCTCCTAATAATTTTACAAATTCAAAAATATCCGCAATCGATTTGTAAGTATCGAAAACCTCTACGTACCAATTTTGAACGACCTGACACAATTTTTATTTTTTTTTTTGCCCCCCCCCCTCCCCTCCCCGCTTCTTGCCCCTCCTAATAACTTTACACAATCGAAAATATCCCAATTCGACTTGTAGGCCTTTAAAACCTATTTGTACCAATTTTGAACGGCCTAACTGTACTTCTATTTGTTTTTGCTCCATAGCCCCCCCCCTTGCTGCCCCACCTGGGGGCTGAATTTCTAAAATTCCAGAAATTGGTTTTTAGATAGTTGCATTAGCTATATTTTAGAGCAAAAATTTCACGTATATCTACTTTTTTTTGTTTGAGATATATAGGATTATGCGAAATCACGTTTTACGCATGTGAAATCACGTTTTGCCCCCCCCCCCCCTGCCCCCTTGGGGACCGAATTTGAAAAATTCCAGAAACCGATTTTTAGACATTTGTATTAGCTATATTTAAAAGCAAAAATTTTAGGGATATCTGTTTTTTTGCTTGAGATATGAAGGATTTTGTGAAATTACATTTTGCCCCCCCCCTCCCCCCATATCAGAAAAGTAGTATAACAGTAAATATCGAAAAAAAGTCTATTTTATTCTCAAAAAAAAAAAAAAAAATAATAATAATAATAATAATAATAATAATAATAATAATTACGATTTTTTTTTCAAAGTTTTTTTTATTAAAAGTAAAAAAAAAAAAAAAAAATATCAATAACTTTGTTTCACATTATCACAGATCTATAGTTCAACCATTCGTTTTAAAGGTATTGACGAGACCTTCCGAAAGATACCCATCTTGAAAATTTACTCCGGCCGGGGGAGGGCGACGCCCCCACAAGCACAATTTTTTCCCCCTAGTTAACAACTACTTTTATCAATAATTCATATTAGTTTTACAATCAAAAGTTAAAAATAACTCTCATTATGTACATTTATACGAAATTTTGTCCAATACTGCCATGTTAAAAATTTAGAAAAAATGGTATCACAGCGCCACCTATTGGGCGATTGATCCCTAAATCTAATCAGCACCAGTTTATGTCAGGGTCCAACTAAATACCAAGTTTGGTTAAATTTCGTTCATTGGTTCGTGAGATACAGCCTCCAAAAATTCGTGACACACACACACACACACACAGAGACAGACATTTTCTAAAAACTATCAAATCATGTTCAGCACATCCCAAAACGTGCAAATCCATCGAAAACCGGAGTTCGAAAATTTTCACGAATCCAATACTTTCTCTATATTACATATAGAAGAAAGTCCCCCCCCCCCCCGGGAGGGATAAATTTTCAAGGTGGATATCTTCCGAAAGATCTCGTCAATACCTTTAAAACGAATGGTTGAATTGTAGATCTATGATAATTTAAAACAAAGTTATCGGTTTTTTTTTGTTGTTGTTACTTTTAACGAAAAAAAAAAAAACTTTTGAAAAAAAAAAAAAAATCGTAATTTTTTATTTTTATTTATTTATTTATTTATTTTTTATTGAGAATAAATGGAACTACTTCTCTAATATGGAAATCGTCTGCATTATCATGGAAGGAAATTTTTTTTTATAATAATTTTAATAAATTATTTTTACTGAGGGAATTTGTATAGGAAAATATAGAAGAAAGTCATGTGGTGGCCACAACATACTAGTTTAGTTAAATTAATTATATCAGACTTCAAGTATAATTATAAAGTATATATATATATATATTTTAAATTTCACTGTTGCGTAATTCGCCGGTATAACTAAAGAAAGCCTGAACCGGGCTGAAAATAGTATAAAGTACTTGGTCGGATCGAGCTACTCTATTAAAATACATATAAATAGATTAGAATAAATGAGGAAAGTTATTTGATGTCATGTGAAAATGGAAAATAAAAAAAAAAAGAAAAGAAAAAAAGAAACACAAAAATAAAAAAAGAAAGAAAGAATCAAAACAAAACAAAACTTCGGCGAAACCGCAATATGGATGTGGCTGATTTTTGATTTATTCTTCCAAAAAGTCAATGATTCGTCAGTGAATCTGTCAATCTTCTCCACCTCCTGTCAAAACCACGTGGGACACTTTTTATCTGCTTTCAGCCGGCATCGGAATTTTTTTCAAGTGAAGAGGGCCGTTAAGGTTTCACTCCCGGTTTTCCACTTTTCATCAAAAGTTGGAAAAATCACCTGTACACCTAATCTGTCTTAATTACAAAAGTCTTATCTTTCTGGGTTTTTTTTTTTTCTATTTTCATATGATAGTTGGAAGACCATAGATATAGTAACAAGACATAGATTGATCAGCAAGAGGGGAAAAGTTATTCCTTTTTACTCTGGAAAAGTCACTCTAATGGCTGTCTTTGCCCGAGTAAATTACACACAGGAATACATACGGATAATTTAGTAAATAAAATTTATGAATAATTTGTTTACTAAAGGTGAATGAAAAACTCCAGATACAGTTTCAAATTCATTTTTCTTTTTCTTCAATACCTTATAATGGCTGATTTCAAAAGACATTTAAAAGCGGGATTTATACTTTGCAGAAAATCATTAAAACCGTTTTTGAGATATGGACTTAAGGTTTCATTCCCGGTTTTCCACTTTTCATCAAAAGTTGAAAAAATCACCTGTACACCTAATCTGTCTTAATTACAAAAGTCTTATCTTTCTGGGTTTTTTTTTTTTTCTATTTTCATATGATAGTTGGAAGACCATAGATATAGTAACAAGACATAGATTGATCAGCAAGAGGGGAAAAGTTATTCCTTTTTACTCTGGAAAAGTCACTCTAATGGCTGTCTTTCCCCGAGTAAATTACACACAGGAATACATACGGATAATTTAGTAAATAAAATTTATGAATAATTTGTTTACTAAAGGTGAATGAAAAACTCCAGATACAGTTTCAAATTCATTTTTCTTTTTCTTCAATACCTTATAATGGCTGATTTCAAAAATTTTTTTACGGCATCAAAAATTTTTGCTCGATAACATGGGGATGATAGATCTATAGATATTACTATATCTATGCGGAGGATTTCCCCCTCCCCCACCCACACGCATACACATACATACGACCATTTTCCAAAAAAAGCATTTTTTTTTTTTTTCCGAGGTAGTTTTTATGATTTTTGAACATATTACAAAATTATGAGAAAGACAAAAAAAAAACCTCTTAATAGGCAGTATTTAGTATGATTATAAATAAAATGATGCCCCTAACTTGTTGTAAAAGTTATATTGGTCACCACGGAATGAAGCTCAGCATAAGCCCAATAGTGACTAATTAAATGTCCAACGATTTACAAATATTTCTCAATCTTTTGCTAATCTCTGTCTTTCACAATAGCATTTTGCTTTAAAAAGATATAAAAATTTATTATCTTAATAACTGATTCGTAGCACCAAAATATTTCCAAAATATATGTCTCGTAATTATACAAAAGCTCTTCCTGTAACGTCCGTACTCTTGTTTTAAATAGGAGGTATTGCACTGAAACACCTAAATTATGCAGAGTTATTCTTTGAAGAGACTCACCTTTCGGAAAAAATAAAGAACTAATGATAATGCCACACGTGTTGTAGGGTTCTTCATTTACCGTCCATGACCTCTGAAAAGAACTTCAGATAACGCCACTTTACTCTCTCTAAAACGAAAAGAAATAAAAATTGGGTGCGGCAAATTATTTATGTATTTATAATTTTTTTTATTATTATTCAGCATGTAATCATGTCCTCGGAGCATTGTTTTTAAAATGAAGGTGCTGATTACAAACAAGTTCATCATTTATCTTTCTCTTCGGTAAACCAGGGGAGAAAAGTTTTTTCTTGCATTTCTTTTATATTATCGATAAGCTGTGAATGGAACAATATTAATTTTAATCATATGTTTTTGCGTTTTTGAATATGAATGTTATAATACACGGAAAATATTCTTCAATTTCAGATCTTCAAGAACAAAATAATAATGACAATAACAATAATAATAATTCGATTGATTTGCGTTTCTTATCCTAATCACAAAATTAAGAACTGTGTCTAATTTCGATAATAGAAATTCCAGAATAGAATTACTCAGTTAGTTCCAAATATTTTCCATGCTGCATTTATAGATTTTAGTCAATATCTAAACCTCTCAGTATAAAAGACCAACTCTAATTTTAATAACTTTAATTTTCTTGGGATGTTTAAATGAATGCCAGAACCTTTTGTAATATTTTAATTCGTACTTTGGGCTTCCTGTTCTCGGTTGAGACGGCAATGTTTATAAAACATTTAAGAAGACAAAAGAAGTTGATATTAATTATTTTTGTTTTACATTCTATTGCTTCTCAAATCAAATAGTTTTTTTATGCATAGAGCATGTTTCAAATGTTAAAAAATTAACTTAAAGATGAAAAGGCCTCTCTTATGGAAAAAAAATAATTCAAAATAAGGCTTAATTTCAAGATGCTCCATGCTAATTATCAGTTATTTTAAAACTCCAATATTTTTACACATCTATGCATTGAATTTTTTACATCGTAATTACAGCATCTGTTACAAACAAACAAACATACAAAAAAGTTTAAAATTTGACATCTTCATGAATTTTTGTCATGCGAATTTAAGAGTTCGCAATAAATGCAATAATATCTTGATTTCAAAATGAGTGCCCACTTTTGTAACAAGTATACACTCACGCAAGTTTTTAAGAGGATTGAACGAAAACAAATTTGTAAGGGGCATTATAAATAACTAATTATTCCCGAAATTTGGAACTCAAAAAATAAATAAATAAAATGAAATAAAATAAAGTTTAAACTTTTGTTAAATCCTTTAAAAAATGTTTGGTGGAACTGTAGAATGATTCTTTTTAAGTATTATATTGCTTCACACGTTTTATAATAACTATCTGGATATTTTTAATTGCATCGATCTTAAAATTTTCATCATCCTTCGCCCCCTTAAAAAACAATCCTCCTTTCATTTCATTTTTCTTTATAGAGTTCAACCGCTGACAAATATGCTAAAAGTTTATAAACCGTTTACTATATTTAGCTGTTGAGTCACTCTTTACCAATTTGTTGACGACAGGGGTGGCGCCAGCTAGGGGGCCGGGGGGGGGGCACAGGCCCCCCATCGGGGAGTCTGTGACCCTCCCTCGGGGCATACTCCTAAAATCTATCGGGTGGGGGGAATACAAAATTTTCAGTTTTTCTACTTTTGGCAGCATTTTTCTTTACTTGTACAAATTTTAAGCATTCCAGTTTTTCCATTCTGTATTTAATAGAAGAAAGTATTGGATTCGTAAACATTTTCAGCTTCCAGTTTTCCATTAATATACACGTTTTGAGAGGTCCAGAACACGTTATTTTTAGAAAATGTCTGTCTGCGGCACGATGATCTCCAAAACCACGAGGAGTACTAACAAATGGAATGGTACAAATATTAACAGTATTGCAGTTTTTGATAAATACTTATGTAATAAACTCTCTTTATGTAGTGCCCTCCTGTCGGGGAGGTGGTGTCCCCCCGTCGGGGAATTTCTGGTGCCACTACTGGTTGACGAAAAACTGCAAATTGTTCTTTTATTTGTTTTTCCAAAATGTACAGTAAAAAAGTTAATACTTTAAAAATTGTTTATCGTATGAACATGGCTCTAGATTTATTATTACTTTCTTCTGTATGTACAAGAAGAAAATATTAGATTCGTGAAAATTTTCAACATCCGGTTTTTAATGAGTTTACACGTTTTGAGATGTCCTGAACACGATTTGGCCATTTTTAGAAGATGTCTGTCTGTGTGTTTGTGTGTGTGTGTATCATAGATTTTGTAGACGTTGTATTTCACGAACAATGAACGAAATGCAACCAAACTTAATATGTAGTTGGACCTTGTTCTAAAATGGTGTTGAATACATTTTAGGGACGATCTCGCAAAAGGAGGAGCTGTAATCCAAGATTTTCAAAATTTTTAACATGACAGTATAGGACAAATTTTTGTATAAATATACGCAATGAGAGTTATTTTTAACGAATGATTGCTAAACTAATATGAATCTGTGATAATAGTAATACTAAATCACAAAAAAAAAAAAATTGTGTGCATGTATGAACATCGCCCTTACCCCTACGGGAGTTTAAATTTTCAACAGGGGGTTTCTTTCGAAAGAACTCGTCAATATCTTAAAACGTATAGTTGAACCATAGATATGTGATATTTTAAACAAAGTTATCGATTTTTTCTTCAAAGCGATGAATAAAACTATAATCATTCTAAAATTATTAATATGCCTTTTTTTATAATAGTAAATAAAGTCACATAGATATTTATATTTCAGTATTTTTATTTTATTTATTTATTTTTTTTTTTATAATAATTTTAAATGTTTGAACAGATATCATAATTCAATATAAATATTACTTACGGTTTTTATTTTTTCAATGTCAGGCTTCACTTTGACACTTGAGGGTTTTATGGCGATAAACACGTTTTGTCAAAAGAATAAAGAAAGAAAAAGGAAAGGAATGAAAGAGAAAAGAAAATTCTCCATAATAAGTATCGAGATAGTCGATATCTTGCATTCGTATTAAGTATGACTCTAGTTTGTTGGAAAGTGTCATTTGCAAAGCCAATTTTTTGCCTGGCTTTTTTGCAAGGGAAAATGTTTCTAGAAATCTTCCACAGGGCGGAAAAGATTATAAAATCCCATGTCAACCTATGTGGAAAATATTAATATATCTCTGGCTCACTTAAATTTCAACATTTTAATAAAAATTTTATTTAAAAGAACATAAAGAATGAAACTTGGTACGTATAAACCCCCAGTTTTCAAAACTTTTTTTTTTTTTTTCCCAGTCGGAAACTACAAGCAAATAAAAGAAATGTTTTATATTTTTCGTATTTAGTGTATATGTATATAACAAATTTTTTTAATATTTAGGCTAGAAAAGATATTCTCTAGTCTAGAGCCAGACAGAAATTTTTGTGCCTACAAGTTTAACAAAAGATTTGTTGAAATTTGGAAATTTGTGTAAGGTAGAAGTAATAGTATATTTCTGCCGTGGTTAACAATGATTTCCAAAACCTTTTTTCTCTAACATGATAAATAACTTAATCAATATCTATAAAATTTACGAGTGATGTCTATTGTTTCTTCAATACGGTTAAAACAGATTTCCAAATTTTTTTTCTCCAACGCAATAAATTCCTTAATCAGTTTCTATATAATTAAAGAGAGGTGCCTATTGCTTCCACAAAATTTAGTAACTCTTTAGAATAAAGATATTAATCAACTTCCTGTGTTTTTAATGTCTCCGTAAAGAATGCAAAAATGTTTACAAATACTTTTTTTTTCACTGTCCATTCCTCGAGACTGGTTTGTCCCGCCCCTAAGGGTGCTACGTGTCTATCGCATATGAAAAACAATCACGCAATGTGCGAAATACTCTGACAGCGGCAATCTAAACTCATCAACGCAAGAAAAAAACTTTCTCCGAATAATCTATCATTTGTATTGTCAGCTTACGTGGGAACTGCCAACTGGAGGAAGATACCCCTCGGACTGAACTGAATTACACGATTTTTATAATTATTATTTCAGTCAACAAAACATTCGTCATTCCTTTACACTCTACACCTTATCCGTCATGTTTCTGTTAAAAAGAAAGCTGGCATTTGTCACATAGATAGATATGCATATTTTTGCTGAATTTTTAAATGAGTGGTTTGTATTTACCCCATTCGCACATATGGATTGACTTGAAAAGAAAACTTTAAAATAATCTCTGCTATTTTAGAAATAAAATATCCATGAGTATTTTTGAAAACATTGCAATGTGAAACAATGATTTTAAAAGGTTTTATTGAATTAAACTAAGATAGCGTAGAAAAGAGATCAATTATTAAATCTTTCTAGTGTGAATATCATGCAAATAACAATCAACAAGATATAGAGGTAATGAAAATGAGGGGTGGGGATGGGGTTCAAGCAGATAAAGTATCAAGACAATTCATAATAAAACAAATCCGAAGCTTTTGTAGTGAGAACAGAAAAAAACTAGTATGTTGTGGCCACCACATGACATTCTTCTATATTTTCTATACAAATTCACTCAGTAAAAATAATTTATTAAAATGATTATTTAAAAAAATTATCTTCCATGATAATGCAGACGATTTTCATATTAGAGAAGTAGTATAACACTAAATATCCAAAAATTGTCAATTTTATTGTCAATATTACATTTTTTTGTTTTTTGTTAAAAATGTAAAAAATCGATAACTTTATTTTAAATTATCGCAGATCTATGGTTCGACCATTCGTTTTAAAGGTACTGGTGAGCTCTTTTGAAAGATACCCATCATGAAAATTTACTCCCCTCGAGGGGGATTTCCCCGCAGGGGGGGAGGAGAGGCTCCTACACGTACAAAAAAATTTTCCCAGTTGACTATCTCTATTATAAATAATTTTGGTAAATTTCATAATGATTATTAAAAAATAATTCTCTTTATGCACATTTATAGAAAATTTTGTCCTATATTACCATGTTAAAAATTTAGAAAAAACGGGATGGCAACGCAACCTGCAGGACAATTTTTACCAAAAGTTGATAGGCACTAATTTATGTTAAGGTGCAACTACATACCAATTTTTATGAAATTCTGTGCAGTAGTTCCTGAGATACAGTTGCCACAAAATTTTGTCACACACACCCTTGAGGGGGAAGTCTCCCCGAAAGGGGAGTAAATTTTCAAGATGGGTATCTTTCGAAAGGTCTCGTCAATACCTTTAAAACGAATAGTTGAACTATAAATCTGTGATAATTCAAAACAAAGTTATCGATTTTTTTTTTACTTTTAACAAAAAAAGACTTAGAATCTTTTTTTTAACGAAATTTAACCAAACTTGGTATTTAGTTGGCCCCTGACATAAACTGCTCAATCGCTCAACAGGTGGCGCTGTGATCGTATTTTTTCTAAATTTTTAACAGGGCAGTATAGGACAAAATTTCGTATAAATGTACATAATGAGAGTTATTCTTAACCTGTGATTGTAAAATTAATATGAATTATTGATAATAGTAGTAGTTAATTTGGAAAAAAAATTGTGCATGTGGGGGCATCGCTTCCCCTCTGGGGGGAAGTACACCCCCTCCCCCCCGTGGGGAGTAAATTTTCAAGATGAGTATCTTTTGAAAGGTCTCGTCAATACCTTTAAAACGAATGGTTGAACTATAAATGTGTGATAATTTAAAACAAAGTTATCGTTTTTTTTTTTTTACTTTTAACCAAAAAAAAAAAAAATCGTATATATATATATATATATATTTTTTTTTTTCCCATATTGTTATTGAGTGAATTTGTATGGGAAAATATAGAAGAAAGTCTTGTGGTGGCCACAACATACTAGTTTTCATTTTCTTTCATAATTTTATTTTTTTCATTTATTGAGAGATTTATGTATACTGTATGAAAAATTTAAAAAACTGGATTTAAAATGAGTTCTATGCTACACTGCATTCTGAGTCTAAAGTTTGGTGTTACCTGTATTTCTACTTGAATTAAATTTCTTAAGGATAGTTTGACTTATGTACTATCTTAAAAAAAAAAAAAAAAAAAAAAAAAAAAACACCACAGAACTGGTTTTAGAAGTAATAAATACAAAACTTTGAATACACACCATAAAATAGCGTGTATTCAAAGTTTTGTACTTATTATATACTGTGTATGCTAATATTCACACCTCTGAATGAGCGACACCTCTATTTAAGGGACAAAATTTCTGGTCCCTTCGATGCCTTTTATTCGTAAGTATTACTGTATTGGCAATTTATTGTGTAAAAGTAGATTTAAAAAGCAGATTAGAAGCTGAAATTCTAAAACATCGAATGCATAAGCCTAACCTAAGCATGATGTTATCAGAAAATGAAATAATTTTCTCTGGGAAATCGCAATGAAGAATTTAAGGGGACTTGGCACCATTAGCGACACCACTAAAGTATTTTTTTTTTTTTTTTTTAAGCTTATAATAACTATCTAATAGTTATAAATTGAACTATATCAGTTTTATTCAATAAAATATATATTAAGGCAATAATTTTTATGTTTTTTATATACTTTTTACAGATTTGAAATCTTAAAATAGTGTTTTCTCAGTTTATATTTCGTCATGAATCCATGATATTCAGAATGTTTAAACTTCTACAGATAACTAAGAAACGATTGAATGATTTTTTTTTTTTTTTTTTTTTTTTTTGTAATGTTTAATATAACCTACGTGAAAGAAACAGGGATATTTTTTGAAATTTATTATTTAGTTTTTGAGAAAAAAATATGTAATGTGCATTCTATGTAAAAATTCGGGAACAAAATCATGATTTTTGTTAGTTTTTTATTTTTAATATTTTTTTCTTTTAAAGATATTGCAAAATCCATCTCTGTTTCTTTTAGATAGGCTCTAATAAGCTTCCAAACAAATATTAAGTCTTTTCTTAAATATCTATAGAAATTTAAGCATTTTGAAGATTATAGATTCATAAAAAAAAAAAAAAAAAAAAAAAAAAATTAAACTGAGAAAATGCAATTTAAAGATTTCAAATCTGTAAAAAATAAATCATAAGCCATAAGAAATGTTTACATTTCATTGAGCAAACCTAATATAATTAAATTAATGAGTGTAAATATATAAGCTTTTATATGAAACGTATACTTCAGCATTGCAGTCAAAGGTGCCAAATCCTCTTAATGATCGAAAGTTTGAGAATGAATGCAAACCAAATTTTACGATTATAGTATTGAGAGGAATCAGAATTATTTCGATTGACATTTAATAACAATATCCTAATTTAAAACTATAATAGATGGTTTCAGCATCCTATGGTTTCTGCACAGATGGTAGAAGATTGTCATTCTTATTCATAACAACACAACGCCAGAAAAAATACGGATAACATTATTAGCTTCTAGAACGTAACGCTTCAAAAAGCTTTCCCGAATTTTACCTAAAAACAATTTTTCAAATGGGAAGAGGAAAGAAACAATAAATGTAAATAACTTAAAAACGCAATTTAACTTTATTCTCTTGATTCAAATAAATGAATGTCAGATTCTGTTACTGAGAATTATTGCTTTCACTAAAATTTCAATGCTAGAATTAATTTAGAATTGGAAAGGCTTGAAATTTGCCTCTATTACATTTTGTAAAATACTCTTTAACTACATTTCTTGCGACCATGAAAGCCTCTGCGCAAGTGCGGATTCAACGAGTCCACTAGTAAAATAGGGGAGACAAGCTTTTCGTTGAGAGAAAATAAGCGATAAGGGAATACCGAATGACTGGATGCTTGGCCTGTTGGCCAACTTGGAAACCCTCCAAGATTTTCGACTCGTCCTCACTGCTAGGCGTAGGAAACGTCGTTACACTATACTCTTTTGTTGTACCATGGAAATTAGCGACTGCTGCTCTTCCTCAAACTTGCAGTGCATCGCCATTTAGGCGCTAAAGATGTGTCTAGCAAACGCACTTGACGAGATGCGAGCACGCCCGCTCCGGCCGGATACCCTTTTCTCCTTTTTTGGCTTCAAGAAAAACTTTACCACTCTCTCTCTCTCTCTGTTGCCCTAGCAAAACCTGACCGTCGCTTACAGTGCTCTATGTGCACCACACAAATGTTTTACTTTCATATGCGGCATTGGGGCTTACTGACACTTGTTATTACTAAAATTAACTATTTGATTATGTTTTAAATGTACTGTAATTAATGTGTAAAATTTAAGTTGCCTTAAAAGTAACTTTACTGATGACCCGGCTTCCCAGAACACGTGGAGAGATTTAAAACAAATGCCCTTTATAGACTTTTTTTTTTTTTTTTTTTCTGTGTGTTCCTGTACCAGTGTTAGGCATAATTGATTAAAAAGTAATTGAATTACAATTAAATTACAATTAAATTACAATTATAATTATTTTACTGTCAATCAATTAACAAGTAATTGATGACAAATAAATTGAATAAGTAATTCAATTTATTTGTAATCAATTACTTGTTAATCGATTGACGGTAAAATAATTATAATTGTAATTTAATTGTAATTCAATTACTTTTTAATCAATTATGCCCAACACTGCCCTGTACAAGCCTCAAGCTCACTCTGCATTAAAAACTATACAGTTAGTTCCTTGTAGCAGCTCATAAACAATTACATTAACTTTCGAGTCGATTGAGCTTTGTACCACTATTGCGGTGTAGAACATAAACACCAAGTTTTTTGAAGTTCAAAAGAGAAATTCACTGGCGTTTCAGAAATAAGGAGTAATATAAAAATATTGGATAAAATTAATTAGGTATCTTCTACTATTTAAATCTGAACTATAAATACAACTTCCCACACTTAGCATCACTTGTTTTCGTTACAAATGGGGATTTTACCTCCATCTATGACTGACTCTTTCTCACACAGCCTGCATGGTGTGAGGTCTTCCTTTCCATGCTACAGTTTTATCCAGTTTACAGGTCATCTACAGACCCATTAGTCATTCAAACGATAGCGAATAATGTTCATACTCGCATTACAGAGATATTTGTGCATATTAATTAGACTGCAAACAATTTTAACGTAATAAGACAAGCTATTTCCGCATCCGTTTAATTGCAGTCTGTAATTTACCATCGATCCGTGTTCTCCTTGATGGATGAGTACATCGGCGATGAAGAGGAGAGCGTGATGCCGATTAAATGCCAACAGAATCTGAAATTCGCTTTGGAAGATCGGCTGGCGATAGATTAGTCCGCAGAATGGGTTGGATGGTCGTAACGTACTCCTTTATCAAAATATTTGATTTTACAAGGCAACCTTATGATAAAAATTAATGTGCATATAAATATTCAAATTAATAAATGTGCATATCAAATTTTAAATTAATAAATTTCTAAAGTGATGGAAACACTCCTTCCATAAAATTAATGAGGTGTTTAAACTTAATGAAGGCTATAAAATGAGTATCAATATTCAAATTAAAAAAATTGTAAAATGATGAATGTATCTGTTCGATGAACGTTAATAAATTACATGACGACTTTTGCTTATTTATTTGCATAAGAATTAATAGAAGTACTGTTTCAGTAATAATTTTTAATAATAAATTTCAGCACTTCCTTTCTTATAATATTAATTTATTTCATATTCACAGAAAGCACAATGAAAAAGTGCATGCGAAAAAGCCTAGGCTATTAGAAATTATTATATTATTATTTATGTCAGATAAAATTTTTATTATTATTATCAAGAGATAACACAAGCACCGGCATAAAAAAAAAAAAAAAATCCAGATAGGGGGACAAGATACTTTTATGTGTGTTTCGTAAGAATTTCGCTTCAGGCAGAGAGATAATCATATCTTTATAAAACATAATATATTTGTAATAATAATCAATTATTTTAATTGTCATAGTAATTTTTTTTAAATCAAAATTATCACCGATAAAGACAGCGTAAATAAAACTTCAAAATCTGCGGATAGCCGAGTTTTCCCTCACCCATGCCTATGAGCGGTAATGGACAATAATATTTTGATGGAAAATACCTCATATTACGAATTAGGAAAAGTGGAATTGTTTTAAAAGCATTTAAGGTTAGTCCTACTAAATATAAATGGTGCAAAACTTCATAACACAATCGATCTCTTATTTATTTGCTGAATAACAATATTTTTTCAAAAAGATATCTACACACATGGAAACAGTTGTTATTTATCCTGTAAATAATTCTCTTTAGAATTATCTCGCCTACATTTGTGCATATATTACAGTATGAAAGTTATTATTATTTTCTAAATAAACTGATTTCAAGAAAATATACACAGTATTACAATATTCAAAAACAAATGGAATGAATAAAAATTTAGTAACTTGTAATGAATTGCTTTGTGCAAGTGATTATGGAAATAGGGAAAAAAATAATTCCACCGTCATTATGTTACTGGAATGTTACTCTAAACATTTCGATGGATGACATAAATAACACAAATAAACGGGTTCAGTGAAAGGAAGTTCAAAATTATACTCTTAGTATTTCGTCGAGTTTCTTTTTCTTTGTCTTAATGATGCAGGCAAATCTCTAGAGGCATATAGGTATCGTACGTGATAAAGGAAAAAATGACATCTCGTTTAAAAATTAGAGATATTCCAAAAAATAAGTATAGCTGGAGTGTAAGGATGTCATGTATGTACACGAAAGATTTTTCGTAATATCTTCTGTCTACCCTGAAGTTAATTCGCAACCATCCTGTAAACAACGACGAAAATTTTGAAGATGCAAATGGTGATTCTATGCAAGTAGGCTATTTTCATAGTAGTCGTGAATGAATAATAATAATAATATTGTCAGAGATTTCTAATTTTGTGCAGCAGGATACTAGAAAAAATGCTTAGTATGAATAAAAAAATAAATAAATAGACGCCATTCTTAATATTAATATACGGTAGCTCTGTAATATTATAAAGATTATATTTCCAAATTATTAGGGCCCCTATCAGTGGCTGAGAAGCTCTGCACTCGAATCTGTTCAAGACACGCTCTATTCGAATCTATTTGAGACTGTCTCGCTCGTCGACTTAGCCGCTCGGAGTATTCTGTGATTTTTCTCGAAACTCTCATAAATACTAGCTAGGAACTCTTAAAAACACCTACGAAGAGCATTTTACTTACGCTTGGGACCCAAGTATAGTCAGTTGGCCTGAATCTTTACACCACTACCAACACCTCCAAATTATTAAATTATTCTTCTTTCTACATTTTTCTAAACTTTTCTTTTATTCTTGTCTTTCTTCTTTCAATTGCCAATTTCGAAACAGAGTTTTTCTGAAATAGAGTTATTTCTAAAACTAATTCTACCTGGCTGTGTTTGTCCTCTTTTGAAGATTTTAGAGGTTCTTTAACGAAAAGACGTTAAGCTTGTTTGTGGCAACTGTATCTCCAGAACTTCTGCTCAGAATTACATATAAATTTATGCGTAGATGCACCTTGACCTAAATTAGTGCCTGTCAACTTTTGGTGTCATTCGCTCAACAGGTGGCACTGCTATACAGCGATTTCGGCAATTTAAGGGAACGCTATATCTCATGTTCTATTGCATATAATCAAACAAAACTTAAAAGGAAGAAGTCATTATGAAACAACTATGCTGATTCATTTTGAATGCTTATCGGCCGGCCAACAGGTGGCGCTGCTATATAAGCGATTTCCGCAACTTAAAGGAAGGCTATATCTCAGGGACTACTGCACAGAATTGCATAAAAATGTATAAGTAGATGTACCTTCGCATACATTAGTTTCTATCAACTTTTGTTGTCAACCGCTCAACAGGTGGCGCTGCCACAGAGCGATTTCTGCAATTTAGGAAAAGGCTATATCTCAGTTTCTATGGCGTATAATCGAACAAAACTTGATATGTGAGAAGGCCAATGAGACATTATGCTGAATCAAGTTAGATGCTTTTAGGCCAATTGATGGAGCTGCTATACTGGAAATTTCCTCGATAACGGGAAGGTTGTGTCTCAACTTGTATAGCATAAAACTGAAACTCGATATGTGACATAACCATTATAAAAACACATTTTTTAAGATGCTATTTATAAACAATAAAACTGTCTTTCTTTGAATATTTAATGTTAGTTTTCTGTAAAATAAAAATCATTCGCATTCACCATGTTAGATAATTTTAATCTCTCTCCGCTTACCAATCCCCGGTTCGCTTCACTTATTGATATCCCTATGAGGCTTTTCACTGACTATGAATATTAATAGTGTATAACAGAAGACAAAAACAGAAAAATTTTGTAGAAATTCCCGTATTTAATGTCAAATTGAAGTACATAATATTTAATACCACTTTTATTTTTTATTTTTTTATTTTTAAATAAAAAATAATGCTTTTTTTTTAAAAAAAAAAAAAAAAAGGACTGAGGACTATTAGTGTCAATTTACGAATTTTTACGATACCAGTTTTACGATAGTTGGACATTTATCGAAATCGAAAATTTATCGAAAATATAATTGAATAAGTTGAAAGCGATGTTATAATTTAAGGGAAAAAAAAAAAAAAACTAATAGTACTCCGTACTAAACTAAATTCTGCTTTTGCCAGTTTCATCAAAATATTTCTTTCTTTCTCTTTTTCTTTTCTTTTCTTTTTTTTTTTTTTTTTTTTTTTTTTTTTTCTTGAAAGAAAAACAAAATTAAAGAAAATTAATAATAATCAATAAATAGATTAAAAGACTTCTCCACACACCATAAATTTTAAGCCAGCACAACCGGTTTCGAAAGGACGTAGCCTTTCTTCATCAGGTGCAGAAAAACACGTGCTACTGCCTTGGAGGCAAAAGAAAGACATTGTCTTGCTTGTGTCTTGCTTGCATTGTGTCTTTCTTTTGCCTCCAAGGCAGTAGCACATGTTTTTTTGCACCTGATGAAGAAAGGCTACGTCCTTTCGAAACCGGTTGTGCTGGCTTAACATTTATGGTGTGTGAAGAAGTCTTTTAATCTATTTATCGATTGTACACCAGTTTTCAATTTAGTTTTGGTAATAATAATCAGTTTCGAAACGGACAGTATCGAAAAAGTTTTTTTTTTTTTTTCTTTAATAATTTTGAATTAGGAAATAAAAAACGCGCTTGCAAAATGTAATAAAAAATAAAACAAGATAAGTAAATTTGAGTTTGAGCTGGTATTTTTTTTTTTTTTTTTTGATATATATATATATATATACCATATTAAAGCGGTATAAAAACGGTAATTCCTTCTTTTTTTTTTTTTTTTTTTTTTTTAATTCATTTAAATATAGTAGCGAGCGAAGTGGGCAAATCCTACTAATAAAACATATAAGATCATTTGATTAATTGAAATTATTATATAAATAAATAAATAAATAAAAATAAAAATTTTAAAAAATTTTAATGATACAGGCTTAAATTTTATTTATTTTTTTCTTCATCTTAAAGAAAATGTTTCTTTTTATATTAAAGTACTATAGGGCTCTGCCCCCTGCTCGCTCTGCTCACCAACCCCCGAGGAAGGCTTCGACTCCCCTCGACTCGCTTCACTTATTAACCCCTGCGGTGCTCTGCCCGTCTATTCGCTTCTTTACCTATCACTGAATAGGAAAATTAATCTATATAAATAAAGAGAAGTGTCTGTGTGTCTGTGTGTGTATCTGCGCTCTGGTGCTCACACTACTAATCGCAGAGCTTCCAAATTTGGCATATAGGTACCTGGGACCATGCATGTGTGCACCTCATCGAGATTTTTTCGAATTTCGAATTTGAATTTTTTAAATTAATGTTTTTTCGATTTTAAATATTGCCTTTAATGCTTCATTTTTCATAAATTTCTTTCGTTTCAAAAGTCTGCGTATCTTAACAACGGCTATTAAACAATTATTTATTTAAATTCATTTGAGGAAGAAATCTTTTTTATTATATTTATTGAAATTAAATAGTTATCCACATCCACATACAGTAGAAAAAATTAAACATATTAAATTTTTAGATTTTGGCATATAGGTACCTGGGACCCTGCAGGTGGGCACCTCATCGAGATTTTTTCGAATTTCAAATTTGAATTTTTTAAATTAATGTTTTTCCGATTTTAAATATTGGTTTCTTTTTTTCATTTTTCATAGATTTATTCTTTTGCTTCAATCGTCTGCGTATCTTAGCAACGGCTATTACGCAACATATTTTTATTTAATACATTCATTTGAAGGCGATTTCTTTCTTTTTTTTTTTTTTTTTTTTTTTTTTTTTTCTTTTTGTTATATTTATTGAAAATAAAATCGTAATGCAGTAGAAAAAATTAAGTATAATTAGTTTTAAATTTAAAAACGTATTTATAACAGTTATGTTTATTTTTTTATAGTGGAACAACTTCTTATTTTTCATTTTTAGTTAATTCCTTTAAAAGAAAAAACATTTATTCATTAATTTTTACTTTCCGAACACTATAGTGAGGAAAGTATTGTAATCATCTCAAAAATCCGAATTTGAGATTTTGATGTTTCTAACCGTTTCGAGGTCTCCTGAATCCGTTTTCACTATTTTTGCGATGATATATGTATGTATGTGTGTATGTCTGTGAGTGAACACGCTGGCGTCTAAACGCTTTGTTCAATCAAGCTGAAAGTTGGTACGTATATTGTAAGTCAACATTGTACGAACCCTATTGATTTTGGTGAATCTAGCACTTATAGTTTTTTTACAGGGACACAAAGAAAAATTCTTTATCTTTATGGCCTTTGGGACCAAAATCTTAAAAGTGCGATAGCATCTAAACACCTTATTCAATTGAGCAAAAAATTTATACACATATTATAGGTCACAGATACCCAATTTGTATAGATTTTGGAGAATCTAGCGCTTATAGTATTTTTACAGGGACACAAAGAAAAATTCTTTATCATTATGGCTTATGGGGCGAAATTTTTAAAAGTGTGATAGCGTCTAAACGCCTTATTAATCTGAGCAAAAAATTTGTACACATGTTATAGGTCACAGTTGCACCAACTGTATACATTTTGGTGAATCTAGCATTTACAGTTTTTTTCCGGGACACAAGGAATAATTCTTTATCATTATGATCTATGGGATCAAAGTTCAGTAACGTTAAATAAAACATCGTGTAATACATGGAGAAAAATACTGAAACACTCTATTATGGTTTTCTCTCTTTTATTTGTTTAACAACTCCTCTTTCTTTACTTTATCTACAAAATTGTTAATTACCCAATGTTCGGAAAGTCGAGTGGAGTCACACCAGATTTTTTTTATTTTTTATTTACAGTATCTATCGGGAAAAATGGTAGTATATGCATAGTAAAAAGGATTAAAATGATTAAAATTTATTTGTTTGTATATATATGAATCTACTTTTTATTTTATTTTATTTTATTACATTGGTCGGAATCAAATCGTAACATAGTGTAAATAGCATGGGCTATAAAATACATGGTTCAAAACTAAAATATTTAATAGATGCTGAGATACAGTCATATTTAAAATCGTAGTTCTTAAATAGTAGCAGACCCCCCCCCCCTGTCATCGATAAATATCCAGATTGAAGTGCCCGAAAAAGATCTTTCTGCAGGCATGGGAAACCTAGACCTGATGCAGTGCGGGCGGGAAAAGAGCTGCCGTAGACAGCGGGTACCCGAAGCAAGGTTTCGAGCAATTTCAGTTTCTTTTTTTCTTTCCTTTTTTTTAGTTTTTGTCTATAATGTGGTGTAAAAGAATAAATATTAATTCAATTCTTTCGAAAATTCATTTAAATATAGTGACCAGCGAAGCGGGCGTAGCCTGCTAGTACTTCATAAAACAAGAAAAAGAAGGTGATGAATTTTTGTCTTGCCATAATTAGAAATATGAAATGTGTCCCAGAAATATCTAATTCTGTAATGTTAAAAAATTATCAGTGTGAAATTACAAGATTTATAAATGAGTTTGATTTTGACTTTATTTGGAACAACTCGATTTGGCGATTTTCTTTTGGTGATTACGGCGAAATACGATTTTCGGAAGTGGTTGCCATGGCTTCGAAACGTAAACAAATAGAAGGAACTAATATAGTGTTGGTCCACAAGTGCATTTGGCGATTTTTCTTTGGTGATTATGGCGAAATGCCATTTTCGCAAATGGTTGCCATGGATTCCAAGCGTAAACAAAAGCAAAACGCGTTTTTTTTAATGGCGTCATTATTAATGTACAAAAATAAGTAAGCTTATTTTTAATTATTTATGCTGTTATCGTTCAAAATTGTGCCAAAGAAAAATCGCTAAATCCAGTTGTGGACCAACACTATACTTGTACCACCTTCTTTTCCGAAAATAGGCCTATCTTTCTTTAAATAAAATGGCAAAAGTAGAATAGAATACTGAATATTAAATGTCTCTTTTTTATTTTTTTTTTATTTTTAATAAAAAATAAAAAAGATATATAAAATATTTTTTTCCCTTGAGATATGAAGGTTTTTGCGAAATCATGTTGCGAATTTCGCAAAATCGCTTGTTAGGGGGTGCATACACTATATGTTCTATAATTTGACCCAGTTTCGAGTCAGTGTCTCCAGTAGATTTTGCTGATGGGTCAGACAGTCAGTGCGTCTATCAGTCAGTGAAGGGGTGGAAGTACTCATTTATGATTACCAACATCATCTGCATTATTTCAGCACTGAATTTAGACTTAATCAATGGTTAATAACGATTAATTTAGCGCGAATAAAGATTAAAACAAGTCCTTCCGGCTTATTCGGAAGGGTACGTTGATTTCTTTTTTCTTATCAAGTAGCCGTCATTTTGTTTCAAAATGGCGGCTCCAAATTTTTAATGGATTTGGTAGAAATATTGAGGTAGGTTATGCACATATGGAGTTTTAAGCAAATCGGATCATAAATACCTTTTTATGTGAATTTAAAATTTTCAAGTGGCCGGTGCTTGGAAACAAAATGGTGAGTTAAGTTGGCAAATATATCAAATGCATTTGGGAGATAAGTCTACTGTACACATATAGTTCGAATAAATTCAAAATCTTAAAAGTCGTGTTGAGAAATTAAGTGGTTGCCATACTTGGATCAAAATGGCAGAGAGAAAGTTGCTCATCTAAGATATCGTTGTAAATTTGAATTTTTTTTTTTTTTTTGTTGTAGAAATTCTTTCGAAGAGGCTTAGCAAGTTGATAAAATGTTAGTTTTCTGCATTTCTAGTTTGTTTCAGCATTAAAATAGCCTAATTTTCCCTTAAAAACACATTAAAAATATCCAATAAGGCAAGTAATGGATTTAAACTGGATTGGCGACTTTTTGCGAGAAAATACTTGTTATCGATATAACAAAGATAGACGCAATAACGTGATTGGTTCACGAGTTACGTGAAATTTCTAGATTTTTGTTGTTTGAATGATAAATCCATTTTTCAACTTTGATTTGAATTGATTAAGTATTTCAAAAGTTACCGTGATAACAAATTTTCAAGTGGCCGCCACTTGGAAACAATACAGCGGAACAAGTTGCCCAGCAAACACAACCAAGATATTTGAAGCATAGGTTCACTGTCCAACTGTGGTTCAAATCAGTGCCGTGTTTCAAAAGTTATTATTATGGCAAATTTTCAAGTGGCAGTCTAAGTGACTGCGACTTGGAAACAAAATGGCGAAACAACTTGCCCATAGAAATCATCCAATATACTTACTTGTATGATAAGTTCGTTGTCTAGTTCTAGTTTAAATTAAATCAGTATTTCAAAAATTATCGTCATAAGAAATTTTCATGTGGCACCACTTGGTAAAAAAAGCGGAGTGAGATGCCCAGCGAACTTATCTGAGATATTTGAATGATAAATACACTATTCAAATTTGATGCGAATTGATTCAGTATTACTAAAGTTACCATAATGACAAATTTTCAAGTGGCCGCCACTTGGAAATAAAATTGCGGATCAAGTCATCAAATGAACTTATCTTAGATATTTGAACCATAAGTTAACTATCCAACTTTTAATTGAATTAGTTTAGTATTTTAAAATTTATCGTGATTCCATATTTTCAAGTGGCAGTGTGATTTCAAGAGGCTGCAACTTAGAAACAAAATGTCGGGACAAGTTGCCTAGTAAACACGTTCAAGAGAATTATATGATAATATCACTGTCCAAATTTGGTTCGATTTGGAGTATTATTTCAGACGTTATCGTGATTTTAAATTTTCAAGTGGGAGCCTGATTTCAAGTGACTCACTTAGTATAAGATATCCGGTACATTCCAAAAAAATTACGGTTAAAGTTCATTAATCAACTTGGTTGAGACCCTTATATGGTCTATGTATACATCAAAATTCAAACAAATTCGGAATACGCTTTTTACGGTGTGAATTTGAAATTTTCAAGTGGTCTCCACTTGAAATCAAAATGGCTAAGCAACTTGGTTAAAAAACTCATCTAAGATATTTATAAGATAAGTTAAGATACTGTCCAAATTTGGTTCGATTTGGAGTATTATTTCAGAAGTTATTATGATTTTAAATTTTCAACTGGTAGCCTGATTTCAAGTGGCACCGCTTAACTTAAGATATCTGCCACTTTATTAAAAATGGCGGATATAGTTCATTGATAAACTTCATTGAGATCCTTATGTGGTCTGTATTTACATCAAAATTTAAATAAATTCGGAATACGCTTTTTACAATTTAAATTTTCAAGTGGTCTCCACTTGAAATCAAAATGGCGGAGCAACTTGGTTAACAAACTCATCTAAGATTTTTATGAGATAAGTTAAGACACTGTTCAAATTTGTTTCCGTTTGGAGTATTATTTCGGAAGTTATCATGGTTTTAAATTTTCAAGTGGTAGCCTGATTTCAAGTGGCTCCGCTTAACTTAAAATATCTGCCACTTTATTAAAAATGGCGGATAAACTTCATTAATAAACTTCATTGAGACCTTTTTGTGGCCTGTATTTACATCAAAATTCAAGCAAATCTTGCTTTAAATCTGCTTTTTTACATTGTGGGTTTAAAATTTTCAAGTGGCTGCCACTTGAAAACAAAAAGTCGGAGTAATTTGGTTAACGAACTCATCCAGGATATTCATAAGATCAGTTCACTGTCCAAATTTGGTTCGATTTGGAGTATTATTTCGGGAGTTATCGTGATGACAATATTTTCATTACAGATAGATAGATAGATACAATGTGGTCCGAAAAACATGATAGAAAGTAAGCGATCGTTGTGGAAAAAAGACAACATGCAAGAACATGAAACATATTTTATTTAATAAAGATATGAATGATATTTAACATACAAGATGCTTAAAATGTCTACCGTCCCCGACTATAGTGTTATAAAGCCGGTTCCGAAACTCTGTCATAATGCGCTGGAGTGTGTCGTAATCAAGTGCATTAATCTCACTTCTGATAGCCAATTTTAGGTCATCCAGTGAATCAGGGCTATTCCTATCGATTCTAACCTTGATGTAACCCCATAAGAATAAGTCGCACGGATTTGGGTCCTGACTGTATGGGGGTCCACTCTATCCCGTGCCCCGTGAATTTCTCTGGATCCAATGCAATCAAACGCTCACCAAACTTCGTTTCAAGCCACATGAAGACGTCAGAAGTTTTTTGGGGACGAGCCCCATCTGGCTTGAACCAGTACCGGCGTGTCCTGTTGAGATGGCCCTCATCAGGGCCAAAGTGACGCTCTAGCAACTCTTGATACTTCACTCCTGGGACCATACCATCAATAAATATCGGACCAATTATCTGCTTCGACGATATGGCACACCACACCGTGACCCTTTGTGGATGCAGTGGAGAGATGGCGCTGAGATGAGGATTTTCCGTACCTTAGTGGCGCCAGTTTTGTTTGTTCACGAAACCATTCAACTGAAAATGGGCCTCATCACTGAACCAGATCTTGTATTCACTGATGGAACCCTTTTTAAGTTCCTCGATTATGTGATTTACGAAATCTCTCCGCCGCACAATATCCCCCCCCCCCTTTAGCGGCTGTCACATTTGGATCTTGTATGGGCACAATCCAACTGCTTTCATTAGCCTTTGTAATGATGTTTTGGATATGCTTAATTGTTGGGCCGCCTGTCGAGTGGAAATAGTTGGCTGATCCTCAAAGTATGCGCGTACAGGCTCCCTGATGTCGTCAGTAACAACTGCTGATTTTCGTCCCGACGCCATTTTTTTTTTTTTTTTTTGCATCCCAAACACTCCCGGTAGATTCAAATCTGTCCATCAACCTGTAAACAATGAAAATCAGTGGGAGATTAGGACCGTAACATCAGTCATCTGATGGCTTCGAAATCACTGCGACTTTAGAGTGCTATAACTTACTGCGCGATTATCACTTCCCTAAGTGTCCTTTGCTTTTTGAACTCTGAACGACATGCCCGTCGAACGGGGACATTACATCGGTTATTCTCATAAAATTTTCTTACGATATATTATCGATCTTAAAAGGTCTGTGATTCTATATTGCTTATTCTTTATTTCCGGTAATAAAGCATTCAACTGAAATGTCACTATATGTGCTATTACAATATGGAAGAATTATATTTGCATCAATACATTTGAAATCAGAAACTTAAAATACTTTCTATCATGTTTTTCGGACCACCCTGTAGATAGATAGATATAGATAAACGAAGTGATTGCAATAGGTCGATTTCTAAAGAAATCAACCTAAAAGCAATTAAAGTTCGAAAACAGTTTGTTTTAGTTCCCCAAAAATTATACAAACAAATTCACTTTCCTAAATTTTATAAGTTTTTTTTTTTTCTTTTTTTTTCCCCCATGCGTCGAATTATTATGTCATAAGTTGAATGTAAAAAATTCAGCAAAAAATGTCAAGAAAATATACTGAAGCAAAATAAAATTATCTTCTTATTAAGCAAAATAGCATGTACATCATGCATCACAAAGAGGATATAGTATAGTTACGCTTTCTATTTAATAATATATCTAAAACAGAAACCATATGCTTTCACAAAATATAATAAGTACAATAAATATCGAGTTTGGTATATTTATACATCATAAAAGATTAGATATAGTATTCCCGCAAATGAGGAAAATTGCCCTATTACAGCGCCGCCAATATGCAGACAAATTTAATTAGCATAGATTTTTAAAATAGCCCTTTCAAGTACAGAATTTGGAGGACTTATAAACTAAGAATTTTACGGTGTAGCTTTCCTGTAAGTTGGAGGAATGACTTGGAACCCTACATGATAAGAAACTGGACATTGACCCGCCAACCGATCAGCCATGTTTAATCAATCTGTTACAAATGAAACCATAACGTTCTGCAAATTGCTTGAGTCTTCTTCTAACTGCTTCAGTTTCTAAAGATTAATAAAATTATTTTCTCGAGATTTTATTTAAAAGAAAAGTTTCAGATGCTAGTAAAAATATATTACGTTCTACAGCGATCGAGTAGTCTATGGACAAACATCAGCAATTTTTGTTTAATATCCAGTCTCTCTCTAGAGTTTCTAGAAATGACAGCATGGCAGCGTCATCTTCAGGGTGATATAGGCTAATCTAATCAGCAATAATTTATATCATGTGTCAATCAAATGTAAAATTCCTTGGAATTGAGTACATTCCTTCTTGAAATGCGGCATTCACAAAATTTTGCTAATACACATATAGACAGACATTTTCTGAAAATGGTCAAATCATGATCAAGACATTTCAAAACGAACAGAGAAAGTTAAAAATTTTTACGAATCCATTACTTCTTTCTTATGTCTATAGAAGGAAGTGGAATGGTAAACATAGCAGTGCACACTCTTGAGTAACATACGCCGAAATCTGTTCAGCGTGAATTTATGAGGCTATTTACTGTATTTACCTCAAAGGATTAATTGACTACATTCGGTTTCAACCAGAATACCTAAATTTAGGACAGACTACGGTCTGCACTTGGGAGGATAGTGAATATCTAGGACTAGTATGCAAAGAACAGTAAAATGTACCAAAAAACTGCGTCAAAAAATAATCAATAGAAAACTTTGTAATCAAAGACCATAAATATTAAAAACTCGCAAAAAATGTTTCGGGTCAAAATAATAGCACAAACCTCTTTAGCAGGTAAGAAAAAAAAGGCAGAGTTCAACATAATAGCGGCAAAATAGTCTGCAAAGAGACTGTGGATGTGGCAGTGTCAAAACCTCGTTAGTTTATGCTGCACCTTTAAGTGCTGGATATTGCATGTAAGTTGTCTGACTGCTAAAGCGGGGGAGTCATCTCTTAAAAGGAAGATCAAAATTGTGATAGCAATAAGTGTTAACAGTGACTTCCAATATCCAAGTGGGTAGCTCTAATGCTACGTTAATCCCTACGAACCCACAAACCATTTCCTGTATAAGATAGAGCCGATATTCGGTTACATAAAACATTAAAGAGAATAAACAGAAACTATTTATATAATATTTCTCTACCGTGGACCAGTTTCAATTATTTTTTGTCGAAGCGATACGATACGCGAGGATAAAAAAAATAATAATATTTATACAAGGACAATATTTAAGCACGCGGACTTCGCTCAATGGACTAACAAGAAAAAATGACGACGTTTGCCTGATGAGATTATTTTACGAAAAAATGTATTTTTAACAGTTGTATCTTCAGAATCTTTGCAAGCGTCATTTTAAACCTAGCAACATTTTAAAGGTATATACAGAATATGAACTTTTATGTCCTAAATTGACTAAAAAACACAATCAAAAAATATTAATCAAAATAGGAATTATTTTATTTTATTTATTTATTTAATATATATATATATATATATATATATATATATATATATACCAAAATTAATAAAAAGTCATTCACAACATGACGACAAAAATTTAAAAGGCGTCGTGGGAGTCCTATATTAAAACTGTACTGCCTGTGAAAGTGTGAAAATTGGGTCGTGAACCATGAATTTTATTTGGAAACATTTCTTTGGAGATTTTGGTTTCACTATTGTTCAATATTAATTTGGTTTTAATAATAATTTGGCTTCTGGTAAATTAAAATTTTAATTAGGTGGTGAAATTGGTATAACATTTATGAGTTTCAAATTTTAAAGGTAAATAAGAAAAGAAATAAAGTGCGAATATTTCGCACGGGTTTTCTAGTTTAGAATATTTTCTTGGAGTAATTTAAATCCCGAGATCTTAAAATTTAAAATCATCAATGCTTTCAGTCGCGTTAAAAAATTTCTTGCAGAAGGAACTGCTGCTATTGTGTTATTTCACATGAATTTTTGAATATTAACATAATTCCAAACTCAGTTTAAACTGTAAATGGGCTAGTGAAAATAAAATTTTGTGGACTCTAAAAATTCGATTGGTTTTTTCATTTCATATTGTACATTACAGCCCATCTCTGGTAGCAAAATGGTTATAAATCTCTCCTTCATTCCCAAGTGCAGGCTCCGCATTCTGCTATAGGCATGAATGTTCTTTCGTAATTCACTTTCTTGTCTAATGAGTCTTTGTGCAAAAAAATGACTATAGAGCGAAAACCACGAGAAAACATCCTAATAGTATATACATGTTCCTAAATTTAAAATTTTGACTGAAACTTTCTCAAAAACAGAACGAAATTTCATTTTTTAGATCTAAGTTATTCAAAATTTCTATTTTTTTTTTTTTTTTTTTTTTTTTTTTTTTTTTTGAAAATTTCTATTTGTTTGTTTATTTTTTGAAAATTATTCTTAGTTCGAGAGGATTTTAACTCTAAAGAGCAAGAATTGAAAATTCATGAACATTAGATGGCTTCGTGTTCGTTCTTTCATTATCCTTTTTTTTTTTTTTTTTTTTTTTTTTTAGTGATTTGGAAAATGATTTAGACAGTATGATACTCTTTCAATCACGTTAAGAAATTCTCCTTCAAAAGGAATTACTGCTAATCTGTTATTCCATATATGAAATCTAGAATATTAACTTTAATTCTAAACACACTTTAAACTGTAAGGTTTCTACAGAAAACGTAACAAACTATTTACGCCATGCCACTCAAAAATCACAGGTAAATCCTCGATGGGTTTTTCTTTTTCTTTCTTTTTTTAGCTTTACCTGTCTTCTTTATTTTCTTTATTTTTTTCTGAAGCGCTCCTCGGTATAATTGAAAATTTTTTATTCTATTTTTTATTCGAAAACATTTGTGGGAAAAAAGAATCCGTTACCTTGTGTGTAAGAAGAAATGTGCCAAGAATGCCTGGAGGTGAAACCATAAATAGTCAAAAACATCGCTTCTTTAAATATTGCCGGATGCACTTTTACTACTTCCCCCACACCGAGGTCAATGATTTACGTTTATAATAACACACGCAATTACAAAACTTCTCAAGCAACTAGAGCGCGAAATAAAATAAAAATAAAAACCAAAAAATCTGATCTTATCGAAAAAAAAAAAAAAAAAAGACGGCTGATTTTTTTTTTTTTTTTTTTAAATAATTAAATTCACAAAAGCAAAATCAAAACCGTATTTTAAAAATCTGGTGTGAAACAACAACACGACTTCCATTACCCACTATTACATGTATTTGGAGATAATGTGATCAGAAGACATAGAATTGACCTAATGAAATAGATACCTAAAACTTTTCCAGTAAGAGAAAGCTAATATACGTTTGCGGTAAACGTATGAAAACGTAAAGACATAAAATAGAGTTTACATAGCAAAGAAAAAAAAAAAATAGAGGTGTTTTTATAAGTGAAAATTATAATACGGTATTTGAGTATTTTACCTAAACTTCACATATTTGTACGTGTTTGTACAGTGGATAATAATATTTCTGAATTCTGTTGTACATTCCTGTAAAAATAATACAATTGCTGCGCACCCAATTTTAAGTGACGATCATGTTGTAGTAAAATTCTAGAATATTATATTAGTTTCATTTTCTTTCAAATAATTTGATAGATTTCATACAGGTCCCATAAAACATAATATGTGGATTTTCTTCCATGTTTCGCTGTACAATGAAAACTAAGCACAATACTTTTCTCAATGACAAACTTAAACAATACAAACCATGGCTGTTTTGTTTTGTTTTAAATTATTTAATATTATCATAATAACGTTACATAATTTGAGTCCATGCATGAAAATAGTTTTCCTTGTGAAAGAACTGAATATCTTACATTCATCAAAATCTATACAGTTCGTGCAACTGTATAGATACAGTTGCACGGAGATAGATTGGATAAACACCTATTACGTGTTTATCCAATCATACATATCCATACATTCATCGCCGTAAAAAGTAAAGCCAAAATATTATAAGATACATAAAATCGTAGAGATATTATTCAAAAATGGAGCGCAAAAAAGTATAAAATATTATAAAGTTTTTACTAATTTTAAAAAGTGTTACATAAAAAGTTTTTCATTTCGATCATCATTGTTTATTATATTTTTACTAATATTATGTAAGAGGAATTTTCCTTTTTCCTTTCAGAGTAACCAGTACGATTGCCTGCTCTGCCTACGCCATGCGATGCAAAATCCGGTAAGTTGGAAACTGTTCAAATACCTTATTAGCAATATTTGCATCTTCTCATTAATAATTTCTATGCATTGCTTTATAATTGGTGTGAGAATAAGCCTGACTCCTGAAATAATCATAAAACAGCTGAAGTGTTGGTACTGAAAATACTCTCACATATTCTTTTATTTAATATAATAAAATTTTATGAAACAAAAATACACAAATTTTTATTTTTATTGTTATGTTATAACTATTGTCAAATTTAATAATAAAAAGTTGTGCGTTTTTGTTTAGTAAAATTTTATTTTATTTGTTATATTTTATTTTAATTCTTATAACTTTTATCAATTTTATTAATAAAAAGTCGTGTGTTTATGTTTAATGAAATTTTATTATATTAAATAAAAAAAATATATGAGAATGTTTTCTGTACTAACACTTTCTCAAATCATCTTTCTTTTTCCAATCATACATATATACTATTTATTATAACTGTCAATTCTTATTTTCCCGATATTTAATCCCCTTCTTTTATTTGCTTTATGATTTTATTCGGCATTAAAATTCAACACTAAAATCATTAAAATGTATTACAGTTTTTTAACAATTTTAATTAACAGTTTCCTTTGTTTCTGATTATACAACAATTTTTTATGTCACAATTTTTTACTTATACTGTTTAAAATTTCCCATTGCAGTAAATTATTTATGCAAATAATATTTTAATTAATTAAATACAAGATGTGTGAAAATTTCTGATCGTGGCTTTAGTTCCATAAATATTGATCTTCTATACATAATCATTAAATTGCAAAGGTGCGTTAAAAGAAAGATAAAGAGCGAGATTGATTAAATTTTGTATATCATCTTGTTAGTTTAGGAGGCCCATTTCTCTCATTGATCACACATGCATACATATTAATGGCAGCCATATCAAAATTTTAAATTTTATAATTCTAGAAATTAATTTCATTATTTCATTATTTTTAGTGATGCCATTGTCAATAGTGCTACTAATTAAAAAAAAAAAAAAAAAAAAAAAAAAAAAAGGTGAATTTATTATACAAAATTATTTTGCACACAACTTTACAATTTATTATTATATATAAAATAAATAATATACTGAATGAATTAAAGACGAGGTATGTGTTTAAATACATACGCAAACACATTTTAATATAATAACAATAATAATAGTAATACAAAAAAATCTGGAGTGACTCCACTCGACTTTCCGAACATTGAGTAATTAACAGTTTTGTAGATAAAGTAAAGAAAGAGTAGTTGTTAAACAAACAAAAGAGAGAAAACCATAATAGAGTGTTTGAGTATTTTTCTCCATCTATTACACGTTGTTTTATTTAACGCTACTGAACTTTGAGCCCATAGATCATAATGACAAAGAAATTTTCGTTGTGTCCCTGTAAAAACCTATAAATGTTAGATTCACCAAAATGCTTATAGTTAGTGCAACAGTGATTTATAATACTCATATAAATTTTCAGCTGAATTCAATAAGGCGTTTAGATGCTATCGTACTTTTAAAAATTTAGTCCCATAGGCCATAATGATAAAGAATTTTTCCTTGTGTCCCTGTAAAAAAAACTGTAAGTGCTAGATTCACCAAAATCTATACAGTTAGTTCAACTGTGATCTATAACATGTGTACAATTTTTTTGCTCGGATTAATAAGGCGTTTAGACACTATCACATTTTTAAAAATTTGGCCCCATAGGCATAATGATAAAGAATTTTTCTTTGTGTCCCTGTAAAAAAACTATAAGTGCTAGATTCTCCAAAATCTATACAGATTGAGTATTTGTGATCTATAATATGTGTATAAAATTTTTGCTCAATTGAATAAGGCGTTTAGATGCTATCGCACTTTTAAGATTTTGCTCCCATAGGCCATAATGATAAAGAATTTTTCTTTGTGTTCCTGTAAAAAAACTATAAGTGCTAGATTCACCAAAATCTATAGGGTTCGTACTATGGTGACTTACAATATGCGTACCAACTTTCAAGTTAATCGAACGAAGCGTTTAGACGCTAGCGTGTTCACAGACATACACACATACACACATACACACACACACACATACACACACACATACATACATCATCGTAAAAATAGTGAAAACGGACTCAGGGGACCTCAAAACGTATAGAAACATCAAAATCTCGAATTCGGATTTTTGACATGATTACAATACTTTCCTCACTATAGTGTTCGGAAAGTATTGCTCGGATTAATAAGGCGTTTAGACACTATCACATTTTTAAAAATTTGGCCCCATAGGCATAATGATAAAGAATTTTTCTTTGTGTCCCTGTAAAAAAACTATAAGTGCTAGATTCTCCAAAATCTATACAGATTGAGTATTTGTGATCTATAATATGTGTATAAAATTTTTTGCTCAATTGAATAAGGCGTTTAGATGCTATCGCACTTTTAAGATTTTGCTCCCATAGGCCATAATGATAAAGAATTTTTCTTTGTGTCCCTGTAAAAAAAACTATAAGTGCTAGATTCACCAAAATCTATAGGGTTCGTACTATGGTGACTTACAATATGCGTACCAACTTTCAGGTTAATCGAACGAAGCGTTTAGACGCTAGCGTGTTCACAGACATACACACATACACACATACACACACACATACATACATCATCGTAAAAATAGTGAAAACGGACTCAGGGGACCTCAAAACGTATAGAAACATCAAAATCTCGAATTCGGATTTTTGACATGATTACAATACTTTCCTCACTATAGTGTTCGGAAAGTAAAAAATCACTGCGTTTCAATACACTTACCTGTTGATCCTATGTATTTGATTAGATTTGATTCTGTGTATTTCATACAGCAATTTTACTTGAATTGAACTATATTATAACAATTTTAATTATTAATCTTTAGCACTACTATGTAGTAGCATTTATCGGTTTAATAAACTGTTTAAGATTTAAAATAATTTATAACAAAGTAATTAACGTATTTGATACTTAACAGAAATTTAAATTAGCATCATCTTAATTCTATTTTTTTTTTTAAGTAAAGTTATTAAATAAGGTGTTTAAGATATTAGTTAAATTATTGTATTTAACTGAAATTGATTTTATTGCACGTTTTTAAATAACATGAAATGTTGCCTGCACAATTATTTATATCCTTAAAATTTCTGAACTCGCATATCGTCTTTAAAATCTCACTTTAAACTAAATACCAATTTCTCTACTTTATGGTAATATAAATTCTATGTTAATATATAGAATCTTTCATGTTTTCGCGTTAAGTTTTCTTTCTTTCTTTTTTTTTTTTTTCATTTATAATTATTATCTTTATTTTACCTTTTCACTTTTTTGCAATATGATCTTGAAGAGGTTTTAGCGAAAGTTAGGTACTTGTAAAACTTGTTTAACCTGCTCCATCTGTCTGAAGCTGTGCTGGTCTCTGCTCCTCATTATTATTCTAGTTTATGTGTTTGATGTTTCTGTTTTCATTTATTCTAGTATGCCTTCCTGGTGTTTGATCACTTTAATGAATTATTTTTATTGTGTATATATATTTACGCACACACACAATTTTGTTTCTAAACTCATGTATGATACAATGTTTCTCTAGCGAAGAAGAAATTATTTTCTTTCTGTTTACTTTTCTTTCTGTAGATGATCATTATTAACATCTTAAACATACTATTGACAATATATTTTTTCTCTTTTGCCAGAAAGCAGTGAATCGTGTAACAGAGGATGCTCACGGCCTGTCGAGCATATCATCTTGTTTCATGAGCACCTATCCCAAATCTCGGATACTGGCATTACAGGTAAGGAGATTTCCCATTGCCTTCCATTCCTGTCGATGTCGGATGCGCTTAGACGTATAACAGTTTTTTTTTTTTTTAATTCTTTATTCAATTTACTGCTGCTCTACACAAACATAATCTACTTACGAATGTGTTTTAATGCCTGTTTTTTGCAGCTTTGATATCATTGTTATCAAACCTTTTGATAGCTTCATACAAGGAATGGTAATCAATCAGGCGTATAAAATGATGTTTCTTTTTTTATGATAAATGTTGAATTTCTAACCTTTTTGATTTTGCTTCAATACTCATATGTAAATAAATGTATTTACAAAGTTATTTTAACTTAAAAGTATAATTACATAATTCGATTATTTAAAAATCAGCTGTTTCATTTAACAAACGGTATTAGAATGTTTACTTGTCTTGAATATTTACTTTCTTCTCTGTATTAGTTCCCCATCAGACTATAGGTTCGGGGAACTCAGATAATCGCGAAAAGATTCGACCTCGTTCTTTTTTTTTACTTTTTACACCTTTTTAGTTGTGAGTGTGAGGAATCCGAAAATGACAAAATTTGTATGGTGTCGGTCTGTAGGGTGTCTGTTAGTTTGTTAGTCCTTTAGCCCGTTAGTTTGTTTGTTAGTCTGTGTACACGATATCTCACTAACAAATGGTCGGACCAGTTTTAAAATATTATTTATTACTGGCAAGAACCTTATTCATTTGCAACATTCTAATTAAAAAACTTCAGAAGTTATTCGAAATTTACAATTTTCTTAACATAGAAGAATAGGGCAAAATTTCACTTAAACGTGCATGAAAACAAATGTTTTTATCGTAAAAATGTAATAACAGCTTTTAAATATCAGTTTTAATGCCGTAATGAACATCATTAACTACAAACATGCTACTTTGAAAATTTCACAAATTATTCGAAATTTACGAATTTTTTAGCATGGCAGAATACGGCAAAATTTAGCATAAAAATTGGTCTTGAGGGATATTTTCATCGTAAAGATGTCAGACAACTTTTAAAATATTATATAATATGCTGGCATAAACATCCTTGACTACGAATTTTCAATTTTAAAAATTTCGTAAGTCATTGGAAATTTACGATTTACTTAATATGGCAGAATAGGGCAAATTTCGCATAAACGTCCATTTTTAGGAATATTTTCATCGTAAAGATGTCAGAACACTTTTAAAATATCATTTAGAATACTGGCATTAACATCCCTGGCTACGAATTTTTTAATTTAAAAATTTCGTAAGTTATTTGGAATTTACGATTTA
This sequence comes from Salticus scenicus, assembly GCA_963930645.1. Taxonomy (NCBI): domain Eukaryota; kingdom Metazoa; phylum Arthropoda; class Arachnida; order Araneae; family Salticidae; genus Salticus; species Salticus scenicus. The sequence goes on from OZ005652.1 coordinate 242,295,474, forward strand.
CTTAACATAGCAGATTAGGTCAAAATTGAGCATAAACGTCCGTTTTGAGGATCATAAATATATCAGGCAACTTCAAAATAACATTTTCAAAATTATACATCTGGGGGTTACCGAAGCGGGAAAGCCGTCCTCTCCGTGTAGGATCAAAATTCTGATGGCATGTCACCGGACCACCTCTAGGGGTGAGTCCCAGACCGTCGTCAATTTCCCATTGCGCAGCACTAGTGCGATGTAAAACCCAATCAACCAATCAATCAAAATAACATTTATAATACTTGTTTGAAGATCATTGACTACAAATATTCAAAAAGGAAAATTTCGTAAGTTATTCGAAATTTAAGATTTTATCAACATAGCAAAACTGGACGATATTCCTTATAAATATGCATTTTGGGGATTGTTGCATTGAAAATAGTACATAAAAACTAAACTACGAAATTGACTCCAATAAAATAAATTAATAGATTAGAATAAAATAAATATATCGAAGTGAACGGTGGGTAGCCTATTAGGCTGGGATTTCATTCTGCCACTGTGTCGGTCAAATTCATTTCTCTTCACATGATTATACAGAACATACATATATGATGGGGAACTGAGCAGAATCCACCTATGCCAACTAGTTTTTCCTGAGATACGATCAAGATTTCTAACGCTCACACAAGTGTTTAGGACTGTCGCCAATTGCCCATAGAGTAGCACTAGACTAGTGCGACGTAAAACCCACTCAGTCATTGAGGTTGGTTGGTTAGTTGGGTTTTACGTCGCACAAGTGTTGTGCAATGGGCAATTCTCATTCATTAAGCGTTTAGTTTTAGATAGTAGGAAAATTCGCAACCTTCGAAATTTGAAATGTCTCTCCTCATTTTACGTAACATTTAAATTCTACTGAATTCGAAGATTTTGTTCTATCTATGCAATACTTCTTAAACATTGGACTATTTGACTTTTACTCCCTTATTCCAGACTGCAAGAATTCCTCCCAGAATTTTTTAACAAAATTTTACTTTTATAACTTAGCTGAAAAGAAAAAAAAAAAAAAAAAATTCCGGTATGATGCTTTGTATTCCTTTTATTCTCAAAGTTCAAAGATTTATTCAAACATTAATAATAAAACAATAAACAATTATAGTGAATAAATAATAAGCAATATTAAAAATATTTATTATTTAAATAATAATAATAACATTAATATTTATATTAATTAATTAATTAATATTTTTTTAATGTCTCTTTTATACGAGTTTTTATTTTTTCTTTGGGCATTAGGATAATGACTGTATCGCCTGCTGCATTAGAAAAAAAAAATCTATGAGATTCTCCTTTTTTTTTACGTTTAGTGTCGCCATCTATCGTCGTACGCATAGTTTAAAATTCAGGTTTTTTAGCTAAAAAACAAAAATGAAAGAAAGAAGGGTTTTGGACTAGGATCCTAGGTCTTGGGTAAATTTTCTTCGTGGAGGGTCTTTCTAAAGCGTCCTAGCCTGTATAAAAAGAAAGGAAGGAAAAAAAAAAGGAAAAAAATGACAGAAACTCAATATATATATATATATATATATATATATATTTTTTTTTTTTTTTTTTTTCATTTCCTAAATCATATTTAATTCCATAAATAGAACAGCGGAATAATGGGGAAAAGGTCATAGGAATAATTTTTTTTTTTTTTTTTTTTTTTTTTAAACTGAATTTTTTAATGTTCATAGACCACGAATTTGATTGATACACTCTTTTTGATTTTTAATTCCTCATTTATTCAATACTAGAAAAGCCCCGGTTCGTGAACGAACTGAATTCCAAATGCGGGAAAAATTTCTTTATTCTATTTTTTTTTTTTATTCTATTTCTTTAATCTATTTCTTATAAACATTTTATACAGATGCCACATGCATCACATAAATTCTTAATTTTTACACTGTTTTAAGGATAGCATGTTGTCATATTTTTACTTTAAAATCAAAACATTAAATTCATTTAACCATTTTTTTTTTCTTTTGCTTTTCGTTCAGCATGTGATCTTATACTCAGTGCGTCCACACACAAAGTCCAAGGAAATCTCTTAGTCATTTATATATATAGATATAAATATGTTGGATTTTTAGAAAAACATTTATAAACTAAATGTTTAAATTCTTCATTCTTTTCTTTATTGTTTTTCAATATATAAAATCGACAACTTTATTTTATCTAGCTATGCCAAGTCTCATGAATATTTTCATTTTATTCATTTTTATTTATTTACGTATTTGGGAAGAAGCTTATTAATTTTTCTATACTTGTAAGCAGTACAAAAAAGTATTTATAAATAAATAAAAACTCTATGACTCGTTAGTAGAACTTACTTTTATTTAAGCTATATTTTATAAAAAATGTACTGATTTTTTTTTTTTTTTGTAATTTTTAATTCAGTTTTTTACCAGTCCGATTTAATCAGAATTTTTTTTTTTTTTAATATATATTTAGCATTTATTTTTACTTTTGTTTTTCTAATTTATCGACTGATAAATCATTTTATATATTAAAATTCTGTATACAAGCTATTCTACAAAAAATTGTTAATTGACTAACCACACACAAAAAAAGCATACAATTCTCTCAATAAATGTATTTAAAAAATAATGCCAGAAGACTACTTGTCATATAAATCAAATGACATTACAAGATGAATCAGACTACGCAGCAAAAATAGGCATAAAATTGAGACGCTACACTCCTTCTCATATTTATAAGAACACTTTATGTGTTGAAATAACTAACGCAAAAATAATTGTGAACAAGATTATACTAAGTGCACTTAATATATCTAGTATTCTAAAAACCAAAACTGCTATAATTTTTTTTAATCTGAAACAAAATTATTAAAAAATAATGCAAAATATTTTTTTTCTCCACGTTTTTAGATGTTCATAATTATAGGGACAATCAAAATTTTTTTCGTTTTATTTAACTTACTAGCGGAAAAATTACAGTTGACATGCGAATTTGTTAACTACTGGGCTAGATTAATTCATATATAAGCCTTCAATTTTTCTTGGACGGACATTACCGATAATTCCTCGAAAAAAAAGAACGTTCATGTAGTGAAGTATGATAAATGTGTTTTTTAAGTGGAAGGATAATTTCAATCCGCCGAATTTCTAATGAGATTCGAAGATCTAAAATTGATGAAGGAAATGTGATCAAACGTTGAACTGCTGGTTTAGGAGAGAGATCTGATGCAAAATCAGAGTTGCTTTACAGATATTAAAGACTCATAATTCCTCTTACTGTTCTACTCATAATGACTGATGCTTAATTTGCTCGTAATTTTTAACGAAAGTTTAGGGTCCACATTCATGCATGTTTAAAATAATTAATAATATGTTAAAATGAATTTTAAAAACCTGTAATAATCAATAAGCATTTAATGGGGGAAAGAACGTCTGTGTTAAAGTTGAATAAAGACAATATTAAATGGTAAAATGTTGCATTTTCGGGTGAAAAACAATTTATTCTTGATTAACCAAATGGTTTTAACAGTTACTGACACAATCTGAAGATAGCGAATAACAGAGCAGATTTTTTAAAGGCAGATATGAGTCGGGCATTTTAAAGGTGGATCTATGGTGCTCTGGGGAGCTGTTTCTACTGAAGGCAGAATGAATTGAGTAATTTTTTGTATTATTATGAACATCAAGAGAATATCCGCAAATTTTAAACATGGAATTCTCTGATTTTTGTTAGATTTTGGGGGGTAATAATATTTTTACTTTCTTCTATATTCAATAGAAGAAAGTATTGGATTCGTAAAAATTTTCGACCTCGGGTTTTTGATCGATTTACACGACTTGAGAGCTGTAGAACATGATTTGACCATTTTTAGAAAATGTATGTCTGTCTATCAGTCAGTTTGTGTGTGTGTGACAAAATTTTGTGGCAACTGTATCTCAGGAACTACTGCACAGAATTTCATACAAGTGGGTATGTAGTTGCAAATTGACATAAATTAGTGCTTTCAACTTTCGGTAAAAATTGTCTTACAGGTTGCGTTGCCATCCCGCTTTTTCTAAATTTTTAACATGATGATTTTGGACAAAATTTTGTATAAATGTGCATAAAGAGAATTATTTTTTAGTAATAATTATGAAATTTACAAGAATTATTTATAACAGAGATACTCAACTGGGAAAATTTTTTTTTATGTGTAGGAGCCTCGCCACCCCCCCCCCCCCCGGCCCCCCGGGAGGAAGTCCTCCCTCAAGGGGAGTAAATTTTCATGATGGATATCTTTCAAAAGAGCTCGCCAATATCTTTAAAACGAATGGTTGAACCATCGATCTGCGATAATTTAAAATAAAGTTAACAATTTTTTTTTTTTTTTTTTTTTACAATTTTTTTTTTTTTAATGTAATATTGACAATAAAATTGACTTTTTTTTTGGGGATATTTAGTGTTATACTACTTCTCTAATATGGAAATCGTCTGCATTATCATGGAAGTTTTTTAAAATAATAATTTCAGTAAATTATTTTTACTGAGTGAATTTGTAGAGGAAAATATAGAAGAAAGTCATGTGGTGGCCACAACATACTAGTTTTCAACAAGACTTACATGTTTTTCTCTACTTCTAGAGCAAAAGGAAATAGTTTGAAGAAGGAAACTTCTGTATTATATACTTTCCCGTGGCCCAAAAGTTGAAAAAACTTTAACTTATCATATTAGAATGTGCTGGAGTGAAGGTTACAAACATTCCAAGAGGTCAGGGGTCGTGTGACCAGACAGAACGGAGCCATGAGAAGCCGTCTGAGCGACAGATGCTTTGTGTGAAAAAATTTTATATTTCTATGGAAGCGGTGACATCAATAGTTTCCGATTTCACGCATGGCCTTTTGTTGCTACCGACATTTCTCAGAGTTTCGGGTAGACCAAGATTGGCCGAAAATGATGTCACGGGTAGAGTGATATCACGATCAACGAATCAGTGCTTCGTGTGGGGTATTCCCCTCCCCCTCCGAAGGTGTGCTCGGAAGGAAGGGACTCAAAAAAAAGTTAGAGAGACTTGGTGCTAAAAATGTGTAGCATGTTTTTGAAGTATGCTCGGAGGCGAGCATTTTGTAATAATTCTTAATTTATTTGAATTTCAATTTTTTTTTTGTTAAGTTTTGAATAAAAATAGCAAAAATCATCCCTGGACTCATGCTTGCGTATTCCGTTCTTCGAGGTGTACTCCCAAATCACCACAAGAAAAGTGCATGCAAGTAGAAAGCAACTCTAAATAGTTTAAATGTATTCAGAATATCATCTATGCTGTATGATTGAAACTGAATAAAAAAAAAAATATATATATATATATTATGTATATATACCAGAGAGGATGTCTGACTGTTTCACCCTAAAAAGAAACCCCATAAAATACTCATTTAAAGAATAACTGTAAAAAAAATTACTAAGATTCGAGCTGTCCTTATAATTGTGAACACCTGAAAAATCATCTTTTTGACCGTATTTAAAGTTTTTTAAGATAGAAAATCGATAAAACTTTTTAAATACAGTCTATTAATGAAATTCAAATTAATAAAAAATATATTTGTTTAAATAATAGTGTTTAGTTAATATAGAAAAACGGGTGTCCTTATAATTATGAGAATCAGTGTATAACACAGAGTTTATTTTAGAAAAAATCAGTTAATTTTTAGGTTACAAATTACATTGAAGTGAAAAAAATACTTTAATCTTGTAATCAACTGATAGCTATCAACATTTTTTTTCTTTTTTTCTTTCTTTTTTTTTTTTTTTTTAACACTTTAACAAAGTTGGAATGTGTTTGACTTTAGTTTCACAGTCTTATCTGGTCATCTGGTATCTCTCTCATTTCTATCTAGTCTCTCATTTCTGTCTGGTCATGTCTCATTTCCGTAAATATTGCTAGAATCTTTCGAAATTTATGTTTTTGAAGATCGCCATTGCATGTTTTCCATTGAAAATGGTACAAATAAGAGATTAGAAATTGCTGAAAGTACATTTTCACTTTTGTTATGCATTTTAAACTCTAATGAAGTTTAAAATTGGTTAAAACTTCGTCTTATCTGCTTATATCTGTCTATCCATGTTTTAATATCAAAAAAATATATTTAGAATGCCTGAAACTGATATATGTGTTTCAAGATCATTATAGCACGTTTTGTATTGAAAAGATTTTGAATAGCGGAAGTGACTTGTATACAGAAACTAACAAAAGTTTTCATATATATTACGTTTCATACGAGGTACATATTTAAAGCATATTTTAACATTTTTAAAGTGTACACAGCATAACGAAACGATTATTTATTATTAAGATAAATCATTACCTCCGTGAAGGATCAAAATTTTATGGCATGTCTCCGGGCCGTCCTTACGGGTGCGTCCCAGACCGTTACCAATTATCCATTGCGCAGTACTAGTGCGACGTTAAATTCAACACACTAGCACAAGACAAAATCGTTCTGCATCTGGTAAACGGTTACATTAGCTTAAGTGATTAGTTTAGAGAACCTCGTAAATTTGTCCAGATACATTATGGGATATAAATGGAAATCGATGAACTTTTAGAGTTACAAGGGCCTTTTTTTTTTTTTTTTTTTTTACACATTAGGCATCAATTTTAATGTGTATATGAAATTTTACATAGAGAAAGATAAATAAAAGCAATCTTTTATACACTTTATCTGTAGAGATAAAGCTATAAAGACACTTTTGTGAGATTCTTTCCTCCGTATTAAAAAATTAGACGTATATCTGTAGCTTTGCTAGGCCGTAGTTAGAAAAAATTTCGGGGTAGGGGGTTAAGCTTTAATACAAAATGATGAGTGTTGAAATTGAAATTTAACTCAAAATTTCCAACAAAGCTGCAAAATTTCGGAATTTTTTTAACTCCCAAAACCCGTTTTTGGCTAAAGCCATATAAACTTCGCTGTTTTTTGGCAATACATAGGACTACACAAAAGAAACCTGTTCTATGTTTTTTTTTTTTTTTTTTTTTTTCATTAAAATTAAAATTGTAAAGCTAATTTTCGAGAATGTTCTTCCTTTATAATATTAAATAAATATAATGTATATATTATAGTGTCATCGATAATATTAAATAAATATAATGTATATATTATAGTGTCAACGTAGTAAAATAATTAAAGTTTAAAGGATGTCACGATAAATACAGTTGGAAAGCGTTTTTAATCTACGGGAACAGCGTGATTTTTCTTTCATTTATTTATTGAGTTTTCACTTCCATTACTCGACTACCGTATGTAATTGAAGCACTGTATTCGATTAAAAATTTAAATATTGAGTTTCCTTCTGATTTACATGTTTGATTTGCGTTGATTTGATTGCATTTGTTCTAATTTACATTGTCTCCTGAATCAAAAGTGTGGTTTTTGGCAGTAGCTCAGTATGTGGCGGGTAAGGAATATTCTGACTGCCATATCTCCAAAACGAATAAAGATAAAATGAGGAAACTTCAGAGTTAAAACAAGCTCGTTGTGCAGATGATTTTATCAACTGCTGATAAAAATTCGAAAAATTGGAAGTGGGAGTCTCAAAAATGACTCTAACGATTCTCTTTAAAATTGCTACATAACCCCCTTTTTTAGATGTTCTTCCACATGTATTACTTGGTTTCTAAAGGATAATTGATTAGGTAGGTCAAAAAATCGGGTTTTCAAAAAACAATTCTACCGATTTATTTTGAACTCTCTATGCAAACTTTCTTCTATGACTTTATGACATATATATTTCGTTTCCTATTGCAGGTAAATTATTAGGTGTCTGATTTGTTAAGTCAGTTTTATAGTTTCTGACAACAGTATCTCCAAAAAATGTATATAATAGGTGTAGTAATAATGGAAGTCGTGTGGTTGTTACACAAAAGATTTTTTTGTTTGAAGGGAAAAGGGCAGGTATTTTGTTTTAAAATAACAATATTCGTTGACAATCTATCATTTTTAACTTTCATGATAAAAGAAGAAATACAAGAGAAAAGAAAAACAAACAAAACTGTTGAGTAGAAACAGCTAATAAAACATCAGACAAGGGAGGGGGGGGGGGATTTTAAACTAGTAGATATATAGACCTGGAATTTAAAAGTCCTCACATTACTAAGCATTTTATTTTTATTATGTGTGTGTCAGTGTGTTCATAGATATGACTGAATTGTTTCATAATGAGATACATATGTGTTGGGTCTGCCACCACCTTCTTAACCCTCCATTAAAAATATAATTATGGACATATTTCCCAAAATGAGTGTAACATTGCGAAACACTCATTCAGCAGTTACTACACATAGAAAATACATTATCGGAATTCTTTTGAGTAGCTTTAAAAACAAATTATTAATCCTATACGCATTATTTTCCACAGAAACCATGCTTTTAAGCATGTTATTAATGAATGTGTGTCTCTGCACATAAACCGCAAACTAAACACTATATTAAAAAGAAAAAAATGCATGTACAGTCGGTAATAAAAGTGTCCGAACACTAGCAAAAATTCCTATGTAAAAGAAGTACACTTCATATGGTTCTGCTAAATAAATCCTTATCGAATCATGTTCTTAGACTGACTAAGAAGAGGATTCGACAAGGATTTATTTAACAAAACCGTGTGAAGTGTACTTTTTTTACATAGGAATTTTTGCTAGTGTTCGGACACTTTTGTTACCGACTGTATCACTTATATATACTCATCAGTATTTGTACCGAATTTCTAGTCAGATGGATTATTCTTATCGGAATTCTTTTGTTTACCACTCTCAACTAATTACTAATTTTATGATTACCATTTTTTACAAACCATACTTTTAAGCATTTTAATTACATGTGTTAATTTAGATATATGTTATGCAAGATTAAAAGATAACTTTCACAAAAACTGATACAGAAGCTTCAGATATGAAAATTTACTGCAACATTTCTGATGTAACCGAAAGAAAGTCCTTATGGTTAGAGGAATGGTGAGTGCTCTCCTTCAGTTGCCAATGTTGGGTTCGAATCCTGGATCAAGCATGGACGAACAGAGTGGTTTGAAATTCATTTTAAGTAGCGACTCCCGAACAATTGAGTTTAGGGCAAAAAATTGCCGTAAAGTGACCAAACATAATTCTAATGAAATTCATGAATTATAAAAAATAAAAACGAATGCTTGCTTATTTATTTATTTTTAACGCTTTAAATAGACAGTCTTTTTCGCAACTTTATTTCAGTTTTGTTGTTTTCCGTGTGCCATTGAGAGAGGAAAATAATTGATTAAGGCTTTTTTTACCATGTTTTTATTAACTCGCTTTCTTGTTTGTTTGTTTGTCCAGTACAAATCTTGCAATCGATTTTTAACTAATTTACCGACTAGCTTGACATTTGAAACCTTTAGAATAGCTCAGAACACGATAACAATGCGTTTGTAATTATTCGGGTCTTGTATCAAGTTTATATGATTCAACAGAAATTTTTAAAATATGGAATATAATTTTTTTTTTTATATTATAATTTTCTTTTTTCTTTTTAAGCTAGTTTAGCAAATTGAGAATAATTCTGTATCAAGACTAAAAAACGCATACGCATCAAGTAGTCACTTACATTTAGAACAATAAAGAAAAAATTCATAACATAACACAGTTGAAATGTCTTCATAAGTATTTCTAACCATATCCTTTAATATATTTTAATTTTATGTCTGTAAACGAATAAGAAATTATCCTGCCCTGTAAACGCATTAGAAATTATTTTCATACCACATTTGATAAGAAACATGTTTTAATGCATATAAGAAATATATGCTAATTTCACTATGTTTAATGCCATGTAAAGTTGTTAAAATGTACAATGGAGAAATTTCACCTGAATAAGTAATGTATTTGAATTCTTTTGTACGTTCCTGTACACAGGGCCTGATTACCCAAAAGGCTCGGGAAGCACAAGCTTCCCCTCTAAAATTTAAGAAGGGGGCCCAAAATGACTAAAAACAGGGTCTTGAATTTTCTGTTTTATATTTTCATACTGAGATTGAATTTTTCATAGAAAATTCGCCTAAAGCAAGATAAAATACTCACTATTTCGGGAAAAAATTGTTATTTAACCTCAAAAATCTGAATGTTCTTAATTAATAAGTTATACGATTTTAATGTTGTGTGTAGAAACCACCCAGATATATGAATGAAAAAAAAAAAAAAAAAAAAAAAAAACTATAAACACACACTAATTTTTGGTCTATAGCATTTTTATATAACAGTATGTAACAGGAAAACAAGATTTTCTGAAATGAAAGAGGGCTCCAAAATGATACTGAGCCCTCTAGCTTCAAAGCTTAATCGGGCCCTGCCTGTACACTAATCTTTCATTCGATTTCAGTAAAAGTTTTAAGTAATAATCCCAAATGATACAGATTTAAAATGCCGAATTTGGATTTCTTGCTAACATTTGTATTTACAATTATAGTTATACTGATAAGCGGACACACAAACCAACCTCTATAAACATAATCGTTTCGATTCAAAGCAACTCGAAACATATGTAAATAATTCCGTCGTCGATAATATGATTTAAAAGTAATACTTTTTCTGTCATGTATGGGTCAGAGAAATTTAAAAGAGAAAGAAAATTAGAGAATCTTATAAGGGTGTATAAAATTGGAGACAAAGCAAGACCAATTGCAGATTCGAAGAAATAAGCCTATGGCACTAATAAAATAAATGAAACGAGATTTGGAAAAGGAAAAAAGCGAAGGCATGATCCGGGTTTATTGTCGTTTATATCCTTTTTCACTATATCCGTGTGTTATTTTGAACGCTAACATATGACACTGTTTTCTTCCTGCTCCATTCACTGGGATTGGTCAAGTTTCTTTCAGTTCGAGTACAATACGCATGTGGCTTGCTTTATTTGAAAATATTCAAATAACATTCCGGAATTGAAAATATTCAAATACTACATCCGGCATTTTTGTCCACTCGTTAAGCTATCTCACGCTGAAAGCATATACTAATATAATTGGATGGTATATAGTTAATATATACTGTCGCTCTTAGTTCTTCCTTTAAAATGTGCAAAAAGTATTCAGTTCTAATCTTTTCAGAGCAAACCGTTTCACTACCTTTTAGAGAAAACCTTGCTCTTAAAAAACATTTCATAAAGGAATTCGTGAATGAAATCAAGTAGAAAGGTTTGAAAGGATCTCGCAAAATCTTGATTATGTCCCGGCGTTCATTTTCAAATGAAAGCAAGAAGACACGAATGAATTTAATAAAACGAGGTTATTATACTCATTTCACGTTTATGGTAAAAATAGGAAGTTATTGGATTTCACTACTTACACAAATTCTTGCATAAATTTTGTCTCTCTTTAAAAAAAAAGAAAAAAAAATCTGGCAAACGTTTGATTATGTCACGGTATTTGTTATCAAATTGAAACACGGTAAAAATGATGGAAATAAAACGGGATTACATTTCACTCCTATTCTTAGTAGGTAAGAGGTTATTAGGAAAAACTCGCTCTTAAATGAATGCTTTACACCTTTACAGTTTTAGACAGTATAAAATTGCTGTACTTGCCTTCATAAAACTCACTGAAAAGTAAATAAATTTATATAACTAGGGGGCTCTGCCCCCTGCTCGCTCCGCTCACCAACCCCCGAGGAAGGCTTTCCCTCACCCCGACTTGCTTCGCTCATTAACCCCTGCTGGATTCTACCCGACTATTTGCTTTACTTGCCTTCTATAAAACTCACTGAAAAGTAAACAAATTTATATAAAAGCACGTTTTGACACTTCATTCACTTATTTATAAGCAAAATACGTAAATTGTATTCAAGATTTATTCGGCGTCGCATAGACCAAGTAGTACATTAAAATATATTTTAATATACTACTCGGTCTGCAGCGCCTAGCGCTCGATTTTGAAACATGTGTTTCTAAATGCATTCCTCCTTGCCAATTTAAATTATTAAGCACTGATTTGCATGATATTTAAAACAAATGGTTTCAGCTTTTATCGCATGATATTTATATATTTTGAAGTCCAAATGGTTGGTTGGTTGTCGTGTTATGGACGTGGAGGAAAAAAAAAATAGGACACTATATAGGACCGAAGGTTTTAAACACGGCTTCAATTATATCAAGGCAAATGTCAGAGTAGAGATCTTTTTGTGGACAGTCACTAATCGGTTGAAGTCCAAATGTCTCCAAAAAATTAAAAATGGCATCGTAATCTTTTAATTACAGTTTTAAAACCACATGTCTATTTATTTATTTATATATTACTAATTTTTCGAGATTTAGTCAAATTTTACACATTCCATTTATTATTATTGTTTTCCCCTGACGTAATAAAATTTATTGTTTGAATAAATGAGCGAATCTTTAAAAATCATGCAAACCATGGATAAAATTTATTTTCTTTATCTCAATACATATTTTCCATGGTGATGTAAGTTTTTTCCGTTAAATAACCTTTTTTTATTATTTCATTCAGTTCAATCATGGATAAATTTTTACTTTCTTTGTTCCTTTACACTATTTTAGCTATGACATCAATTTCAGCTTTAGTTTCGGTAAACTTTGCCTTTTATTATAAAGGAAATAGGTAAATATGAAAGCATTTACTTATCATATATACATGAATACGTATTTTTAAATACATGTAAAACACGACACCATTTTTAAAGTGAAGTGTTATCGTAAACACAAAATTAAAAAAAAAAAAAAAAAAAAAAAATTTACTCTGCACAAAGAAAAAATGTATTTTGGGCTTAAGACAAAAATTGGTAGTAAATGTTGGTTGTGCATGTAAAAAGTGTGTGTATGATAATATTGACATGTGTGTGCCTGTTTTAGAATGTGTAGATGCAATACGCATGTATAATATACTATATATGTGTCTTATAAATATATAAAAAGTATATGCGCTGGTGTAATATATGTAATAATATTAAAATGAGTATATTGTATATATACACACTCACACACGTACACACACACACATGTGAACAAAAGTATTTAGACATTTTCGAATTTTGACATTTTATGGGAATATCGAAAGAAATACTTAGTGAATTCTCTTGAAAGTTTCAGGGTTAAAAAGATTAAACCATTTATTCATGGAGATATAAATATTTCTTTAACAATCTTTTAAAAAAAAATTACCCGTTTTTGCTTTCTCATACAAAGTATATAAAGTAATATTGGGAAACGGATTTTATATCTCGCATAGTTTAAAAACGAATGGTCGTAGAATGTTACAAATTTATGACTGTTAACATATATTTATACAATTTTAATTAGAGTTGTGGCGTCTGTATGTGTGTGTTGTAAATGTCTCGCATAATTCAAAAAGGTTTTGTACGCAGAACAGTGTAAATTTGTATGTGGTTTGATGTAACATATAATTGTGCACCTCTACTTTTTGTCTTTATCGTACATTCCGTTTTGGATTTGGAGATATCCACGAAAATTCTAACTGACCCAAAACACAAAATTTCCGTTCATTATATGACCTACCTACATAGGAATTTCAATAAAACCAAATGAAAGAGAGAGAACCCGTAATGGCATTGTTGCGAAAATTAATTGTTACGACTTTCTTGTGTGTAGAAAGCAGTTCTTGAAAAATAGGTTGCTTCTACTTTGCTTTATTAGAACTTTTTTCGTTTATTTGAACTGTTGTAGGAAGAAAAATAGATGGAAAGGCACAAAAACACATGATTGCATATTATTTGCTTTAACAGTTCGTGTTAACGATAAATTCTGCGACATGAAACTTGTAACTCTGTATTTAGTTTTTAGAAAATCGAATTTGGACGTATATTATGAAATTATCATTAAATGGTTTTCTTCGGACAATAATCTAAGAGTTAATAATATCTTTATGACAATTACAGAGATAATTTTATTACTGACAAGGAGACGGCAAGGGTGTGGGGTCTTCAAATCGAACGGAGGTTCCGCGTGTAGTTAGCACTCAGTGAGATTCATATACTCAAACCCTAGAGCGCACTACTTAGCCATCGCCGAGAAAAAAAATTCCTGAAGTTTGAAAAAAAAAAAAATTTAATTTGTATTAAAATTTAATAAATCGTTATAAACAATTTCTTATTTAAACAACTAAAATTCAATCAATCGTTCATCATCAGCTCTCATCTCCAATTTTTTCAAAAATGATCAAATATGCCTGGTATGCGTCAAAATTATCTGAACATCGAGAAATATTTTTGAATGTGAACGAAGTTTGCTTTTTAGAAGAAATTCTCAAAACACCGTGCTCCTGTAAAAAAGCTGCATTTATTTGTTGTGCAAGTTGTCGATAAAATTTGTGTTTTTCTTGTTTTTATGATAAATATCATCCAGGTTTGTGTATTCGTAAAGATGATATTGAAAGAATTGCTAATGCTATAAACGTATAATCATAAATATTCATTGTATTTAATAATATGTCATTTTATAAAAAATGAATGGTAATGTTTAAAAGAACTGTGGCTTTTGCATTTATTCTATCTACAGTTCTAAGTTCTAATCGTTAAAAAGTTAGAAATCATTAAATTCGCGATTTAACAATGTATAAAAGTTGAAAAGAAATTGTTTATAACGATTCATTAAATTTTAATACAAATTAATTTTTTTTTTTTTCAAACTTCAGGAATTTTTTTCTCGGTGATGGCTAACAAGGAAACTCTTTGAAGCGGTAATCGCCGATTTTCTTGAAAAAAATTCTGGCATAATATTTAATCATAAATAGCATCTTCCTAAAATATTAGCTGCTGAGTCGCAATAGATAAGCTATAAAAAATTATTAAAAATGGAAGCATGTTTGCAATATTTCCAAAAAAGCGCCTGTTTGGCGACTGCATTCTTCGAAATTTCATTGCAATGAAGATTTAATAGATGTAGATGTTCTTCTTTCTTTTTGATAGTCAAACGAACTCCCTACGCTGTCGAGCACATGAGAATTCAGAATAGATTAACAAAAACCAGATAATTTACCAGATTGAGACTTATTTAGTCGAAATTCTAAATAACATTTAATATTTCAGTTAAATAAGCTGTGTCAATAACAATTGCAAGAATATTTACATCAAGTTTTTAATAACGACATTAAAAAAATATATGATCAAAACTTTTTTATAAATTTAAATAAAACAAAACATTTTATATTAAAACACAAAGCTGTTTTTTTTTTTTTTTTTTTTTTTTTTAACTAAAATGAAAGCATTTCGTATCCGAACACATTTTTCTTATAAGGGTTACATGCAAACGGAACGATTGCAACTTCGATGACGTACATTTTGCAAATTTTTTGCAAATTCAGTCGGCAGTAAAAGTATCCGAGCATTAGCAGGAATTCATATGTAAAAAAGTACACTTAATGCAGTTTTGTTAAATAAATCCTTGTCGAATCCTGTTCTTAGTCAGTCTAAGAACATGATTCGACAAGGATTTATTTAACAAAACAGTGTTAAGTGTGCTTTTTTTACATAGGAATTTTTGCTAGTGGTCGGATACTTTTGCTGCCGACTGTAGTCATACATTTGGAACACTTGCAAACGGCTTTGCAACCGGAAGTGTTTCATTTGTATGTACCCCTTAGTCTGATCATTTTATTAGGCAGTACGAACATTCGACTAACAAGCAACTCCACAGAATATGAGTTGTGTGGATCCAATATCTCATTAGAGCTACGCAATGAGCAATTGGAGACGATCTATGATTCTACCCTAAATTTCGTCCTGTTTGTTGGTTGGGTTTAACGTCGCACTAGTACTGCACTATGGGCAATTGGCGACGGTTTGCGATGCACTCCTGAGGAGGGTCCGGTACATCGGCAGGTGATAAATGGTTGCATTCTGCGTATGTTATTTATTTTTAATATATACATACGATTTGTATGTTTGACTCGACATCCCCCTCCTGTAAATTTCGTCGAGATGAGGACAGATATAACATAGGGAGGTATACTATTGTAACAATCGCAGCTATCTTAGATCAGAAGTCGGATCGAACACTCGGCAGCAAAAGTAACCGAGCACTAGCAATAATTCCTGTTGAAAAAAAGTACACTTAATACTGCTTTGTTAAATAAATCCTTGTCGAATCATGTTCTTAGTCAGTCTAAGAACATGATTCAACAAGGATTTACTTAACAAAGCAGTATTAAGAGTGCTTTTTTCTGACGGGGATTATTGCTAGTGTTCGGATACTTTTGCTGCCGACTGTACGATCCGACTTGTGATCTACGATAGCTGAAATTGTTACAATAGTATGCCTCTCATAACCGGATTAAAATACAAAAAATTAAAAAAACACCCTGGGTCGGCTGGGGAATCGAACCCGTTCTTTTACACGTGAAGGCGATTAGCGAGGGTGACATACTCACTCGGCCACGGAGGGTCTGCATTCAGCATAACAATTATTTTTAAAACAACAAGATTTCGCAGTTAATAATTCTAAGAAAATTACCTATGAAAAAAATCACTGCGCAGCACTAGTGCGACGTAAAACCTAACCAACCTTATGAAATTCTAATGCATATTTTTACAAAATAAATTACCAGAAATGTAAGAAGCCATAAAGGTTATGCACGTGTTTTTCCAATTTGAAATAACCCCCTCCGTAAAGGATCAAAGTTGTAAACACGTCTACGGACCATCTCTAGGAATGTACCCTGGACTGTCGCCATTGCATATCTGTATTGCGAATTAAAACTTAAAACCTACTCAACCTCAAATATCTTAAATATTTTAATTTTGATTTATTTATTTGAGTATTAATTTCAATCAACTATTCTAACAATCAAATGTTCAATCAAATATTATAATTCATATTGGTCGCCAATTGCCCATTCCGCAGTACTAGTGCGACGTAAAACCCAGCCAACCAATCTGTAATTCAGATTAGTTTTTAAATCGTCTGCAAATTTATATAAATGCACATGCCGAGTGCTTCAGACATTAAATTACTCCAGATTATATATAAGCTGGAGTAATGTAAAAGTAACTCTGAAATTGCATTATTTTAAATAAATACAATATTGAAACATTACATAAAATAATGGAAAATATTATATCTAACACAAAATATAATGGGGTACATACAAATGAAACACTTCCAGTTGCAAAGCCGTTTGCAGACGTTCCAAATGTATGACTGCAGTTAGCAGCAAAAGTATCCGAGCACTAGCAAAAATTCCTATGTGAAAAAAGCACACTTAACACTGTTTTGTTAAATAAATCCTTGTCAAATTGTGTTCTTAGACTGACTACGAACAGGATTCGACAAGGATTTATTTAACAAATCTGCATCAAGTTTACTTTTTTTACATAGGAATTTTCGCTAGTGCTCTGTTACTTTTGCTGCCGACTGTATTTGCAAAAAACTTGCAAAATTTACGTCATCGAAATTGCAAGCGTTCCGTTTGTATGTAACCCAATGTGCCTTTTTCTAAATAGAAACTTCTAGATTTCAGAAAATATATTGAGTGTTGAGTGGGTTTTAACGTCGCACTATAGCTACGCAGTGGGAAATTGGAGATGGTCTTGTATTTACTCATAGGGATATTCTGGAGACATGCCATCATAATTTTGATCCTCCGCGGGGTGGATAGATCCCTTGCTTCAGTCACCCTAGAGCGATAGAAAACACAACCCTCCTATACTGAAGTCCCTTGGCATCACTGAAGGAAGGTTAATATGATTTGGCGATGACTTTTTTCGTATTTGGCGTTCAAAACGTAAAGTTCAATAATTTTTTACAGCTTTCCTGTTGCGATTCAGCAGCTAATTTTTTCACAAGTGAATTAAGTATAGTGTAAACTATTTTCTGTAATTTTTTTAAGAAAATCGGTGATTACCGCTTGGAAGAGTTCCCTTGTAAGTAGTGCGCTCTAGGGTTTGAGTATATGAATACACTCACTGAGTGCTAATTACACGCGGAACCTCCGTTCGATTTGAGGACCCCACACCCTTGCCGTCTCCTTGTGAGAATACATTTTTAAACAAAATTTTCCTCTGCAAATACACCGTGTAATAAAAGGAGTTTATTTATTTGTAAAATTCTAAATTTCCAAATCAAATAATAAAAGAAATATGATCTTCCTGTACAAAAATTAATTTTGTGGTACATTTGCGATAGAATACTGTAGGTAATATACGTGTATACATGTGTGCATTAATGTGAATGTAGGTAATATACGCGTGTATATGAATGTGAGAAAATAAAGAAATCTTAGCAAATTTATTCCCTTGCCTCACTGGCATTTTCATGGTTAGTGTATCAGTCATTAATATTGAAAAGTCGTCTCTTTAAGAACACCGAAAATATTCATAGGATGTAGGTGTCGGCCTATATAACTATCTGTTTTAAGGAAACAATTTTCACAGTGTCTTCAAATGAAGCTAATCTCACACATACAATCTCTCTTTATAATTTTCTAAACATACACTATTTAAAGAAAATATAGTAATCATGAAAAATCCAACCAACAGGTTTTGGTGAATCTATTACGTTCGGAGGTAGCCTGAAGTCTTTTCTGCTGTTTTCATGGCTATGTACTAAGAACATGATTCGACAAGGATTTATTTAACAAAACAGTATTAAGAGTACTTTTTTTATATAGGAATTTTTGCTAGCGATCGGATCATTTTGTTGCCGACTGTATTTAATTGAACCCCTAGTATCTAAACGCTGCGTTCGACAGAGCTCACATAGATAAGCGTTTTATAGGTTAATATCCTAAGAACTATAGATTTTCAGTAGTTTAGAACTCATATATATATATATACATTACGAGCTCACGAAATAAAATTTTTCTACATTACGGCCTACGATCTTAAACTATTTGAAGCGTTATTTTGTGTTGTTAAATTATTTAAAACAGAATAAAAGTCGCACGTGTTATATTTCGTTGGTAAGGTATGCCCATTATGAAAATTGCTGTGTCTTAAGAAAATATGACAGAAACGTATGAAATAATTTACACATATTATGCCCTACGGGTCATAATTATTTGAAGTGCCTTTAATCTTTAATTAATTAATAAAATATTTTTGGAAAAATATAGAACCGACTCCAAAAAGCAACTACTATTCAAAAAAAAAATTGTATGAAATGAAACTAAATTGCGCCTAAAAGTATAAAATAATTTCCTTCGCCAAAGAACCTATAACACTACAATTAATCATAACTTTTGAAGTCGGCGCAAAATTAAATAAAATTTAATTAGTTTTTGAAGGTTTGTTTTTAGATCGGTAGCAACAAATGCTGTCGTCTCGAATGATCCATTTTCATGTTTCCTTTATTATTGTATTCGCTGTATACAATTGGTCCATTGGTAGCATCTACACAGAACAGTAAATATTCTTCACAATGCAGAATTTATGTTTCTACGAAGTTAGAGTTTCCTTTGCAAATTTGGAATAACTTTGATAACTATCATCCTTGATGGCTTTTGGATTTGGCGTTCAAAACGTATTGCAAAAATATACACGCAAGATGTATATTTTCATAATACAATTTGTACGAAGTATTGTTTCATATTCATGATTACTCTCTTAATATACCTTATCAAATTCATCATGATATCCCAAAGAAATTAAATATGTTTGCCAGATAATTTTGCGATTTTTCTTTCACCAAGGACGTCAGATACCAGCATCTTCGCCAACTTTTGCTGCTTACGTAATCTTGTTTGTTTTCTTGAATCAAAATAGTTTTCGGCTGCGTTTTGCAGGTGACAATGTGACATGTGTATTTTGAATAGGATTTGATTTTTGTATTGAGTAAAGGTATCAATTTTTATTTAATTTTGCGCCGACTTCAAAAGTTATGATTAATTGTAGTGTTATAGGTTCTTTGGCGAAGGAAATTATTTTATACTTTTAGGCGCAATTTAGTTTCATTTCATACAATTTTTTTTTGAATAGTAGTTGCTTTTTGGAGTCGGTTCTATATTTTTCCAAAAATATTTTATTTTTCTCTTTTCAGTGAAAACTTATTCATATAGCAGAACATCAAAAGACGTTCGACGGCAGTTTCACAAATCACAACTTCCAAAAAAAGTGACATAACTCAAAAAATGGTTTATGTCACTGAAAAATACATGAAATGCACCCAATGTGTACAAAAAAAGTTACATCTCCATCTAGAAAGTTATCCACTCGAGAGACAGTTGTGCCAGTTTTATTCTAGTCAAGTTATTTTTAAAATGATTTTTCTCAAATGCTGCATTTTTAAGTTGTGTCACTTTTCTTGTCTTTATCGGATATGAGCAAAAAACTATCTATTGAATGAACATACGTTAAGTTGAAAAGTCTTTAGAAATGTAAAGAACGGATACGCTGCATTCGTAACAAAAAATTCTGTTGGGCATATATATTGAACTTTACAGTGAATACGTGTCACTCGCTGCGCTGAAAATTACGCAGCGTAAAGTTCAAAGAGCAAAATATGCATTGCAGCTCACGGACAGAAGTTTCAACATCGATACTTACATACTGCTTTTACCAGTGTAGCTGCATGCGTTCAGCAGTTAAAGTGAGAACAGACTTTTGTGAGTATCCTGTAATTTGTTTATATCTTAATGAAATCATAATGAAGCCTATTTCTGGCCAAGATCCTTACGACAACAAAATAGTATTAAAATTAAATCGTCCCTTACGAAGTTATAAGGTAACAAATTTCAACAACAACAACAACAATGAGAAACATGATTATTACTTACAAACTTTGAATAAACACCATGGTGTTTATTCAAAGTTTGTAAGTAATAATTTTTACAACGCCAGTTTTGTGGTGCTTCTTTATTAAATGAGAAACATGGTTTGTATTGAGAACCTCTTCCTTTATGAAGTCGGTTTAAAATGTCTATGCGTTAATCGATGTGACCGCTTACAATAACCATACTTTGAATTTTACATAGCATAAATGTCACCCGCTACGCTACAATATATGCAATGTCGTTCAAGTGTGCACAAAATAGGAGATTGTGAACAAATAAATGCACGATTTAAGCGTTCTGTTTTTAGCATTAACGTCTACACTGTCTTTTCGTACTAAATCGATGATGCTCTGCAATTTTCTAATTCACTTTTTTTCCCGTGTCTTGAACTGTTTCTGAGATAGGAACGCTAACTCCTCTGTTTCCCACCAGGTGGCGCTGTAGGCGGTTGAATCGCGCAGCACATATCCACTTTAATATACCTACATACCACTTTTATGACTATAGGTGCAGCTGTTCAGCAGTTAAAAGAGTCGGGACTGACTTTTTGGGCACCCTGTATTTTCTTTTGATCGTAAAGATATTGCAATGGGACCTATTTCAGACCAAGACCTTTATAATAAAAGAAAAAGTACCAAAATCGGAATATCTGTTCAGAAGTTATGAGCTAACAAACAAAAATAAAAACAAAAAAAACATACGGTTTGAATTGAGAAACTCCTCCTTTTTGAAGTTGGTTAATTAGAGCATCTCTTACGAAGTTATAAGCTTACAAACACCAACAACACATAGCTCGAATTAAGAAACTCTCTTTTCTGAAGTTGGTTGAAAACGACTTTGCGCTCATCGATGTGACCACTTACAGTAACAGTACTTTGAACCACAGAGTATACATGTCATCCGCTACGCTGCAAAGCTTGCAACGTAGGTCAAGTGGGCACAGTATAGGAAATTGCGAAGAAAGAACTGCTCGTTTTAAGCGTTCTATTTTTAGCAATAATGTCTAAAAACTCTCTTTTCGTAGCAAATCGATGATGCTCTACAACTTCGTAATTAACTTTTCTCCCATGTTGAACCATTTTTGACATAGGAGCGCTGATTCCGCCGTTTTTCACCAGATATCGTTTTACTTTCTTTAGATTGTAAAGATATTACAATGGGACCTATTTAGATCAAGATCTTTACAACAAAAGAAAAAGTATCAAGTAACCGTATTTTGAACTATATAACGTACATCTCACCAGCTACGCTACAACGTGTGCAATGTAGCTCATGTGTGCATAGTGTAAGAAATTGCGAACTAACAAATGCACGTTTTTAGCATTGTATTTTTAGCAGCAATGTCTAAATTATCTTTTCGTAGTAAATCGATGATGCCCTGCTATTTTATAATTCACTTTTTCCCCTGTCTTGAACCGTTTCCGAGATAGCAATGCTAACATGAATGTCTAAACTATCTTTTTGCATTAAATCGACTTTTTCAACTTTGAAATTCCCTTTTTTTCTCTAGAACCGTTTTCGAGATAGGAACACTAACTCCGCTATTTTCCACCAGGTGGCGCGGCAAGCGGTTTAACCTTGTACTGCATAGCCACTTTGCTTTACTTACATACCATTTTTAACACTATAGCTTCAGCCGTTTAGCAGTTAAAAGAGTTGGGACTGATTTTTTTGGACACCCTGTATTTTCTTTAGATTGTAAAGATATTACAATGGGACCTATTGCAGGCCAAGACCTTTTCAACAAAACAAAAAGTGTCAAAATCGGAGCATCCGTTCAGAAGTTATGAGCTAACAAACATAAAAAAACATACGGTTTGAATTGAGAACCTTCCTTCTTTTTTGAAGTCGGTTAAAAACAACTAAAGTGGTATTTGTTTTAAATTTTTGCTATAATATAATTATCACTGGAAACTGCATACTTATCACTTATATTTCTTTCAGTGGGGCACACAAAAGAATCCAGCTACGTTACATTCCATTGTAAAAATATTTGAAGTGGAGAGAAATACTCGAACACCGTAGGACATTTTTCACTTTTGTTTACTGAGTAATTATTCAATGATTCAATTTTTTTTTTTTTTAAACGCGTGAGAGCTATTTAGTTTTTGGAAATTCAAATGGAGTTTTTCCATTTTTATTAACACTTCCCAACAAAGTTTCAAAGAGTTTATGACTTTAGTTCCTTATTGAAAATGACATAAATAGCATAACTGAATTGTGTGGAAGGACTCGCAGGATAATTTCAATAAATTCTGTTCCACGAAAGGTATTTTTATAAAGCATATTTTAATACTTTTGTACTGCACGCAACTTAATCAAAATAAGATATTATGAAGTTATATATTATTCATAACTATAAGTCATATATTACTTATGTGCTTTTAAAAAATGAATCTACAAAAGCATTTTTTGTAATATAAAACGGTATGATCAGCAAACATGATCGATTTACAGAGCAACACAAAATTATTCAGATGCATTAAGCATTAAGGGGTATAATAAAAAATTATGTAAAGTGCCATTTATGTTGCGTTTTGCGCCTTGACCAATTTTCATCAAGGATTAAGAGCAATTAGAACTTCTATCCATCTGTCTGTAGGCACTCTAATATTCGTAAATGTGTTTAGAATGCCTTGAAACTAATATTTATGCAAGTTGATTGTGGTACGTTTTCTGTAGTGGAAATGACAACTGGTTTGTGTACGGGGATTCACAAAAGACTTTCTGATGAGACACTTTCGAATTTATACATCTTGTGAAATATCTAGAAAGTTCTTTTGGAATCATCTTGAAACTATGGTAGCATAAAGAACACGTATATATTTCAGCAAAGTAGTGTCCTGGAAAAAAAAAAGGGGACCAGTAAAAAATTTAAAAAAAATCTAAATGTTTTGGATCACCCTATAAAAAGGTAATGGACGAAAGGCATTTCGGCTGTAGCGTGAGATTAAGAGAACTTCTCATTATCTGTATATATATAAGGTAATTTCGGGTGAGTTGCCCCACCGGTAGAGATGCCTCACTTAATATAATTTCGAAACGCAATGATAGACGGCTCTGCACGTCCGATTATTATTTCAGATAGATGTTGAATTGTGTGCTGTGAAAGTTACGTGAACTTATTTCTTTGTGTTCTGCTGTCACAACAATATTTCAAGTAAGTACCATGTTTTTTCTACTCTGTTATAAGAGTGATGTTGCATTGTAAGGCTGGCACTAGTTAATAAAAATGGATTTTTTTAAATATAAGTTTAAAAATCTGTAGTAAGAAGTTGATCAGTCGACTTCGGCTATTGTGCCGCCATTTTTAAGGATAGATGCCCCAGATTATATTCGGGTGAAATGCCCCACATACATTTACAGGGAGAAACGTCATTTAATTGTTTAAATTTTAAACTAATATTGTTTTTATAAAATACGTAATATCTGTATATCGTTAAAATTTTTAACTTAAAAATATTTTTTGAAATTATAAATTTAGATTAAAATTCATCAAATGACATTCAAATTCGCGTGATCTCTAGAAGTGGCAACTCAAAACGAAATCACAAAAAAGCAAATTGAATCCAGATAAGAAAGCAAAAAACGCTCAGGTATGTCAGACTGACCTTTGACATTTAAACTATAACGTAAACAATCTTGGGCGCTAACGAAACTGTAGGTGGGCTTTTAATTGTGCCGGTAAGTGAATATTATTATATTTGTTAATGCAGTTGTTCAATGCTTCTTGTTTGTTTCAGGAAAGATGACTACAGTATATAAAAAGAAAACAGTATATAAAAAAGAAAGATGACTAGAGTATGTACAAAAGAAAAAAATACTGGAACAGCTGGTGGGACCTGGACAGAAGACCATTTAAAAGAGGCTCTTGAGACTAGAGGCAGGGAAAATTGGTGTCATTGAAGCTTCTAGGTACTATGGAATTTCTTCTCGGACAGTTCGTCGTCTAAGAAAAACAGATAATAATACCAAAACAAGCTCTTTGGGGACCATTGACCACTATTGACCACTATTGATCACTATTGACCGATGTCAAAACCTTTTATTATGTTTTTTACAGGTAGGGCATCTCTCCCATGTGAGTGGGGCATCTCACCCGCAACTTCGGGAGAGATGGCAAAATGTAGTGCTGCCGCAATTTTTTTTTTTTTTTTTATAGAAAATTTACAATATGGTACAAAAAAACTGCTTAGTAGTAATAAACAATATCTATTATGTATTTACCACAAATTTTCGTTGTCATTGTTACTACCCAATTTATTTTATAGCTTCCTTTCCTTAAGTGGGGCATCTCTCCCGGAATTACTTTATATATATATATATATATATATATATATATATTAATTCTACTTTTTTAGTTATAACACGTAGGGTATTAGACTCAGAGCGAAGATATTTTCAGAAAATTTGACATACGTCATTAGACACAGCATACTGCTATCAGAATGCAAAAATGTTAAAAATCTAACGAAATAGGAACATTTTTGCTAAATAATTTTTATCTACGCATGCGCTAGCTTTTAAAAAATTTCATTTGCATAATTTAATAGCCAAATGTATTGAGCAACTAATATGAACACCCCAAACAAAAATCGTGTAACTTTAAAAGAGTTGTGGGAGATAGAATGAACAGAATTTCAGTTCTCAAAAAAAAAAAAAAAAAAAAAAAAAAAAAAAAAAAGGAAGGTGATAGGGGATTTTATCAATATTTATTTACAATCAGCGAACACTGTATTGCCATTGGGCATGATTGAATCAAAATAGAAATGTGAGCAAAACCCTTTATAGTTTAGCTTTTATTTTGAGAGAACTGAAATTCTGTTTATTCTATCTCTCATAACTCTTTAAACTTACACGATATTTGTTTGGAGTTTTTACAAAAGTTGCTCAATACATTTGGCTATTAAATTATGCAAATGAAATTTTTTTAAAGTTGCGCATGCGTAGACAAAAATTATTTAGTAAAAATGCTCACATTTCATTTAATATTTTTGCATTCTGGTTGCAGTATGCTATGCCTAATGACGTATGTCAAATTTTCTGAAAATGCCTTTGCTCTGTTTAATATCTTAGGTGTTATAAATTAAAAAGTGGATTTTTTTTTTCAATGTTTAAAAAAAAAAAAACTGTTATATTTCTATGAATATATGTGATAGCCTCTTAAAAAATTATACAGATAATGAGAAATTCTTCTTAATCCCATGCTACAGCCGAAATGCATTTCAAGCGTTTCTTTTTACAGGGTGATCCAAAACATTTTGATTTTTCTTTCTTTCTTTGCTAGTTCCCTTTTCTTTTTCTGGACACAACATTTGGTGAAATATATGAGGTATAACGTGTTCTTTTCGCTACCAAAGTTTGAAGATGATTCCAAAAAAGCTTTTGACATGATTAGCGTAATACACACACCTGCTCAAAAGTTTAGCAAAATTTACAAACGACGAATTTTTCTCAATTTAAAAATTTATCTCTCGATGAAATTTTTTCAAACACTAATATTTAAAGAACTGGGTCTTTCTCACGTTTTTCAGGGAAGATTGTTTTAAGAAAACATTTTAAGAAAAAATAAGATTAATAAATATGCATAGTATACAGTATCATTCTCGTATTTGTACTGTGTAGAGTATTAATTTTATGATCATGAAACAGATACACCGAAAAACGGCTAACGCTGAAAGGGAAAGAACTGGGTCTTCCTCGTGTTTTCCAGTGAAGATTGGTTTAAAATAACATTTAGGGGGCCGGTAACTAACTGAGCAAAATAAATAATGCTTGTGATCACCCTGTATCGTTAAATGAACAAAATGATCAATAACTTTACAATATATGTTAATATAGACTCAGTACAATTTGTGAATGAATTTGTGTGTCAATAGCATGTTAAGTAACAGAGATATAAGCATTTATTTTAAAACTCAAAAAAAAAAAAAAAAAATCATCATCATGTTTTTTATTTATAATATTGTATTACAGAGTTTTAAACGAAAATTATTCCCATTTTCAGATAAATTAAAAAAAACTCTTTTGAAACAATATACTGCAGTCGGAATGCAAATATCTTAAATATATCATGAAATATGTATATTTTTATGGAAAACATTTTCACTGCGCCTGTGCGAAGGATAAAACAAAATATCTGGAGTGACTCCACTCGACTTTCATAACATTGAGTAATTAATGGTTCTGTAGATAAAGTAAAGTAAGAGGAGTCGTTAAATAAACAAAAGAGAGGAAATTATAATAGGAAGTTTGAGTATTTTTCTTTATATAGTACCTGATGTTTAATTTAACGCTATTTTACCGAACACTTAGATCATAATAATAAAGAATATTTTGTTGTGTCCCTGTAAAAACCTACAAATGCTAGATTCACCAAAATGTTTATACTTAGTGCAACAGTGACTTATAATATTTATATAAATTTTCATCGCCATCGGATAAGGCATTTAGACGCTATCACACTTTTAAGTTTGAGCCTCTATGCCACAATGATAAAGAAATTTACATTTTGCCCCTGAAAAAGAACCATAAGTACTAGATTCTCTAAAGTTCATAAAGTTCGTGTGACGGTGACGTGCAACATGTATATAAATTTTCAGTTCATTTGAATAAGGTGTTTAGTCGCTGTCGCACTTTAAATAATTTGAGCCTATTGGTCTTAATGATGAACAATTTTTATTTGTGTCCCTGTAAAACTCGTTAAGTGCTAGGGTCACCAAAATCTATATAGTTTGTGTTATGGTAGCCTATAACTCGTATATAAATTTTCCACTCCAATGGATAAGGCATTTAGATGCTATCGCACTTTAAATAATTTTACTCCATAGGCCATAATGATACAGAATTATTTGTTGTGTTCCTGTAAAAGCACTAGAAATGCTATATTCACCAAAATCTATGCAGTTCATGCAACTATTACCTATAATATGTATATAAATTGTTTTCTCAGTTTAATAAGGCGTTTAGGCGCTATCGCACTTTTTAAAATTTGGTCTCATAGGCAATAATTATAAAGAATTTTTCTTTGTGTCCCTGTAAAAAAAAAAAAAAAAAAACTATAAGCGCTAGATTCTCCAAAATCTATACAGATTGAGCATCTCTAACCTATAATATGTGTATAAATTTTTTGTTCAATTGAATAAGGCGTTTAAATTCTATCGCACTTTTAAGATTTTGGTCCCATAGGCCATAATGATAAAAAAAAATTTCTTTGTGTCCCTGTAAAAAACTATAAGTGCTAGATTCATCAAAATCAATAGGGTTCGTGCTACGGTGACTTGCAACATGCGTACCAACTTACAGCTCATTCGAGCAAAGCGTTTAGACGCTAGCGTGTTCACTCACATACATACACACACGCGTACATATATCATCGTAAAAATAGTGAAAAAGGACTTCTCAGGGGAACTCAAAACATATAGAAACACCAAAATCTCGAATTCGGATTTTTAACATGATTACAATACAGTCGGTAACAAAAGTGTTCGAACACAAGAAAAATTCCTATGTAAAAAAAATACTTTTTTTACATAGGAATTTTTGCTAGTGTTTGGACACTTTTGTTACCGACTGTACTTTTGTTACATATGTATGTTTGAAAAGTAAAAATTTTTACATAGATTGAAAGTTAGATATACTGCGCAACTTTTATCGAAAGTTTATTTGAATAGAGAAAAAAATAAGCAAATTGTTGGCAAAAGAGCGAGCTAGATTTTAGAAATTTTCAAATATTTGAAATTTCATAAGGGCTTTTTCACATGCCGCTCAAATAAATTGAAGATCTAATTATTTCAAATACACTTCAAAAGTACTTCTTTTTGTGTGTGAAAAACCCCTTATAAGCTTGTAACTCTAACATATTTTTCTTAATTTACTAATATTTGTGAAATCATAAGGTTTTTTCCCCCAAAAAGAACTTTTGCAAAATGGTTGAAATAATTGAATTTGCAAATTAATTACGTGGCATGTGAAAAAACCCCTTATGAAACTTCAACTCTTGAAAAATACTTAAAATTTAGCTCGTTCTTTTGCCGACAATTTGCTTAATTTTTACTCTATTCAAATGAACTTTTGACAAAAGTTTCCCAATATATCTAGCTTTCAACCTATGTAATAAAAATTTTCCTATCTTTCGCGCATGCGTAGTGAAAACATTTTTCATAAAAATACTCATATTTCATGAGATATTTAAGATATTTGTATTTTTTTTTTTTTTTTTAGTTTTAAAATAAATGCTTATTATTTAACATGCTATCGTCACACAAATTCATCCACAAATTATACTTAGTCTATATTAACATATCCTAAATTTGCAGTTCATTTCGTTCACTTAACGGTACAGGGTGATCACAGACATTACTAATTTTGTTCAATTTTTTACCGGCCCCGTAAATGTTATCTTAAACCAGTCTTCTCTGAAAAAACTAAGAAAGACCCAGTTCTTTAAATACCCAATGTTTGAAAACATTTCCTCGAGAGATAAGTTTAAAAAAAAAAAAAAATTGATCTTTTGCAAATCTTGCCAAACTTTTGAGCAAGAGTGTATATGTACTGGTCCCCACAAAAATATTCATACATGCTATGAAATATAAATGGAAATGTACATTTTTGTTGTAATAGGAATTTCTTTTAGTACACTATATGGTGCATAATAAGTTTTAGATGGTATACAGAGCTACTTAAAAGCAATCTCTTTCACTCTTTTTTTTTTTTTTTTTTTTCATTCCTTTTCTATTTTCATTCTTTTCTTTTCTTTTTTTTCCCCCTAGAAATAATAGCATGAACATAATTTTGTGAGATTCTTTTTCCTATAACTAAAGCTATTATATTTAAAGACCTGCTACTTTTAGACAACATACAGGCTGCACAAAAGCATTCTTTTTATATGCTTTTTTTTATTATTATTATTAAAGTATAAAGAAAATTTAATAGATTTCTTTCTCGTTAACAAAGGTGCCATCACGGAGGTAAAATGTGATATTAACGGCCCTCTCCACTTACGTCGCCGGAAGCTCGAGCCAATGTTATTCTATGGGGGAATTTTCTTTACAAATAACTTATTAACTAATACATATTTTTAAATTCTGTTTTCACATTCAGAAAATTCCCGACTATTAAATTGACGGACCTTTTTTAAAAATGTATTTTTTTATTTTTAATATTTTATTTTAAAATTGCAAAATGAAAAAAATTCACACATTGAAAATTCGCATTTTGCAGCTTCAAAATAAAATATAAAAAATTAAAAAAATAATTTTTAAAAAAGGTCCGTCAATTTAACAGCTGGGAATTTTCAGAATGTGAAAACAGAAATTAAAAATATGTATTAGTTAATAAGTTATTTGTAAAGAAAAAATTCCCATAGAATAACATTAGCTTCGACTTCCGGCGGCGGTGAGTGAAGAGGGCCCTTAAGCGATATAATACGTAAGTATACATCGTAAGTATAGTTGGAAAGTGCTTACAACCAATGCGTATTTATTTTGTTTTATTTATTTATTTACTCGTTGTTGTTCTTGTTTTTCTTGTTGTTTGCTTTCTAAAAGCTCACTTTTACAACCTTCTCATTTCTAACAGCTATAAAGATGCTGATACTAAATTTATTTTTTATTTGCGCTTTTCTTTGCGTTCGTATATACGTGTTTCACATTAACCGAAGCGTAAAGGGTTTGTTATTGTTATTTTTTTGTTGCTTTGATTTCAGTATCACCCTCAAATCTTCTGGTATTTTTGAAGAAGAAAGATACAACAGAACAATCACTGTATTCTACCAACAGACCGGAACAGAGGTTCATTGCAAGATTTAGACTAACGACCAGCCCATGACACAATTATTATTATTATTATTTTTTTTTTTTTGTGAGCAAACAAAACACAACAGAAATGTTAAACAAATTGACATTCTTGTATGATTCTTATACATATAACGATGCAGAGATGGTTAATTTCAGTACAAGAAAATCTTGTCGTAAATATACGATTATCGTAAATAATAAAAACAGACGTAATAATTCAAAAGTATAATAATAATAATGTTATATCTATATATATGTATGTATTATAATGATCAAACATCAGGAAAGAAGAATTAATCAATAAACAATCGCATATGAGAGTAAAGCTTTATACAAAGCAAGAAATACTGAAAAGGTTAATAAATGTAGAAAAATAACTTTAACCAAATTAGAAATTAAATAAAAGAACATAAGAAAAATGAAATTAATAAAATAAAAAAAACTGCTATATTTTTATTAGGAGCAATTATAGAAACAGGTTAGTAAAAAATCTGGTGTGAAACAACCACACGACTTCCATTACCCACGATTACACATATTGTATGGTTTTTTTTTTTTTTTTTTTTTTTTTTTTTTTTTTTGTGTGTGTGTGTGTGTGTGTGTGTGTGTGATAATATGATCAGAAGACATAAAATTGACCTAACGAATTGCAGAAACCTAAAATTTTTCAGATATGAGAAACTTAATACACGACTAAAGACATATAAAACAAAGTTTACACTGCAATTTAGAAAATAGCAGAAAAAATGGTTGAGTTATTTTTTGAAGCACCAATTTCTGCGATCTAAAATTAACCGACATAAGCAGGACGGCTGTTAATTTTCCTGTAATAACCTGTAATAACCTGTAATATCCATGAGAAAGGATATCTAAAATTTATTTCTGTAACAATTTTGAAAAATATCATTAGAACCGTTTTTGAGGTACAGGCTTTCACCAAAACTTGACAAACTCAATTGTTGACCGGATTACACATGAAGGGATATCTAAAAAGGAGTTTTTATGCCGAGTTTGGAAAAAAAAAAAAAAAAAATCCGTGCAGCCGTTTTTAATGGAACGCACTTGCGAGACCTGAAATTGAGCTATTTATACAGGACCGCCTATCAATTTTCTTGAACTAACCAACTATACCATTCGGAAGGACATCTACTAGAGTGTTTATATAGGAACTTTGAAGAAAATCGTTAGAGCCGTTTTTGAGATACGGACTTACGGTTTCCGATGGCCCACTTCCGGTTTTCCAATTTTCACCAAAATTTGGAAACTTCATTTGTACACCAAACCTGTGTCAATTCTGAAGTTTCGTCGTTTTAACTTTATTTGTTTCGGAGATATGATAGTCAGAAGATTCTGCACATACATACACACACACACACACACACACACACACACACTGACCAATTGCCGAAAATCAATTTTTTGGACTCAGGGGACCTTAAAACGTGTAAATCAGGTGAAAACTCGATATCGAATTTTTGGACCAAATACAATACTTCCATTACCTACGGTAGTCGGGTAATGAAAGTAAAAACGGAAATAATAATTCAAAGTATAACAATAATAATTACATATCTATTTATGTATGTATATAATTCATCATTATAATGATCAAACACCAGGAAAGAAGACTTGAATTAATCAATATACAATTACATATGGAAGTGAAGCTTTATACAGAGCAAGAAATATTGAAAAGTTTAATAAAAGTAGAAAAATAACTTTGAAATTAAAAAAAAAAAGAAACTGCTATATTTTCACTAAGAGCAATTATAGAAACAGGGTGGTAAAAAATGAGTATATGAATTGTATCTGAGTGATATATGAAGTCATATAAAATCTTATCATTGCCCAACAACTCAAAGATTTCAACATTTAATTAAAAGACATTTAAGATGCATAGAAGAAAGTAGGTGAATAGGGAATACCATTTCTAATTTGAACTCCTCACCATAATAAACTGAAGTATTCTGGATCATTGTGGATTCGACTATTGCAAACTTTCAAGTGTTGCTAATGTGTTTTGATGGTTTTATGTTAAAAAAAAAAAAAAAAAAAAAAAAAAAATAGAGTTTACTTGCAAAATCTTTAGGTAATTAAAAGAACTATTTTCGGGTAATGTGTAAGCGGGTAATATGCAATAGTTACGAAAGGAAATATGGAATGCCCATTTCCTTAAATAGTAATATTTTTGCAGAAAACGAGGTGTAAATGCAGTATAAACATAAACATTTTATTTTGAAATTTTTATTGAAAATAATAATTTAAAAATATAATGTTAAATGTGCGGTTTTGTAAAACTTGAATGTTGAAAGAATAATCAACATTCAAGTTTTAAAAACCGCAAAAAGTTGGTATTCCATATTATCGTATAAATAAATCAATCTCGATGACCTGTTGGTAGATATAAATTCATGGGAATCAGACTACTAAATAACTCAACTCTCCTTCCGGAAATGATAGTAGCTTTTCATTCATTTTACTGCTCCGTAAATAGATTACAGAATTCATAATACTTATCTCCAAAAACGTCTGAATCTTGATAAACCAAAGAAGTTGTGTGATACAAAAACTGCTCTTATTACTGCAAGGTGAACTGTCGTTCATATTTTAGGCCCAGTGAAGACGTTTGACGTGTTTTCGATAGGTTGCAGCACAATACAAGTGAAGTAAAACGGTATTCCATTTTACTGGACTATACCATATTCCTCATCGTCTCTCTCTCTCTCTGTATATATATATATATATATATATATTCACATGTGTGTGTTATGTGTGTTATACATCCAGAAAAATAATAATAAATAATAATAAATTATAAAACAATGGGCCATTCCCAATTATGTATTTAGTTTCTTTTATTAAAGTAAAAAAATATAAATACAAATCTTTCTTGATACGTTATATTTCATTTTTCAAAAATGTTCTGAAAAACAAGGCAACGTTGAACATTGGATCGAAGTATGAACGAAAAGGAATATAGGATTATTACGGTGTTGTTATATGGGCGAAATATTTTGGTACATTTACGTTTAAGTTAGTATAGTACGTGACACTGAAAGGAATATCATGTTTCTTTGCAAACATTTTTACATTCTAAGTCCACAAATAGGGATTTAGAGATAAAGTTTCAGAATTTTAATACGGATTTAGAGATAAAATTTTAAAATTTCGAAAGTACAGAGGGGAATTCATTCAAAGAAATTAAGCCAAACAGCAGATAACAAAGACTTATTAATCATTTTTAACATTTCCCAACATCATATCATTACTTATTTCACTGAAAACACTAGGGAAAATGTTGTTCTGATGAACCTTTGAATAAAGGCCGCCTTGTTAACACTTAGCGAGCACCTTATATTTTAATGCATTCTCAACGATTTTTACACCTAAGAGATACAGAAAAGTTCTCCGGAATTCATCTCTTCATTATTGAGATATTCTTCCCGCTCGTTTTCTTTTTACTGGGTGTATAGTTTTCTCTTTCAATGGCACGGTTTAAACGAGTGTCACTTGAATTCATAAAGCAGCCATTCTTTTAAGGAATGGCCTGTTTATAGCTTCAACCATGTCAATGCTTAGTCGCCCAGATTCGTTCTGTTTGCCACACAAAAAAAAAAAAAAAAAACAGAGTTTTAGAAAATTTAAAAGAGTTTAAGCTTTTCAAGAATACTTTCAGGTTCCGCTTGTCAAACCCACAGCTGTTTTAAGTCCAATAATTAGAAGATGTTACCCCGAATTACGATTAAAATGTATACAAGAATGCTTCTGAAACCATGCCGTTAATTAGGAATACACTGTTCTAAATACATCCTAATTCCTAATTGACTTTAATTGCTTTGAAAACACCAGGTTATTAAATTTATTTAGAAACATATAGTGCGTTTCCAAATCCTTGACCACAAAAGTTATTTCCTTAAATGTTGATCTTAGACATATATAATACAGGCGCATTAAAAGAAATAATAAAAAAGAAACGCAGGTCTGATACAATATCTTTTTCTGAAATTTTCAAAATTATAGCTTTTTATATAAAGTTTATAGCATTAGGGAATTTTTAATAAAAATACCAGTTCATCCTGAGTGTCTTAAAAATATCAAATGATGAAATATCCCAAAATTTTGAAAGTCTACGACTTTAAAACTTTTTAAGACAGAAATTAAAAAAAGTTAGACCGTTATTTATAAACATAAAAAAAGAGAATTCTACGAAGTTCTATAAGAATCTGTGATGGTGGGTGTTGGGGCCTGGTCGACAAATTAACATAGAATAACCCTTGTTTGAACAATCTGATATAAATTTTTAAAGCAATTTACGCGTATAGTATTTCAATTTTAATGCTCACTGGTGCAAATTCTACAAAGTTTTGTGTGCTCAAATGTCAAATCTCTCCAATAATTTCATCCTAATACAATGAACATTTTCATATTTTTATTTAATCTGCAGTCAAAATAACATAGCACCGCCATTTATTAAATTATAACAGGTAAAAGCTACAATGTATCTGCTCGCACATCGTTAGCTTTTGCGCTGTACTTGTGTTTGGCACTAGATTTATCTTAAAAAAAAAAAAAAAAAAACTTAACATTTCATATTTTTTGCATGAACGCAGAATATTCATTTATTTTTAAATCATTTTTAGGTAGTTTAACACTGCTGGACATTTTGAAAAGAGAAATTTTTAACAGAATGTGCCTGTTTTTCTTTCTATACTTATAAGATTGTATTGCAGAAAAGTAATTTTTCTGCATTTGTAAACCTGCTATTTTAATGCTAGTGACTTTGAAGTAATAAAACAAATACTTTATTTTATTAATTTCAGTATGTAGTTTCTTTTTTTATATAAATTTCATATTTTCAAAGCTTTGCTTTTTTGATTGTCAATAACTGAAAATTCAATATTGATATATTAAAGAAAAGAAATCATTTTATCAATTTAAATATCTATTTATGTTTATGTAATTTTATTTTACGAAAGTACAGTCGGTAACAAAAGTGTCCGAACACTAGCAAAAATTCCTGTGTAAAAAAAATACACTTCATACGATTTTTTTAAATAAATCCTTATCGAATCATGTTCTTACGCTGACTAAGAACAGGATTCGACAAGGATTTATTTAACAAAATCGTATGAAGTGTACTTTTTTTACATAGGAATTTTTGCTAGTATTCGGACACTTTTGTTACCGACTGTATTTCTCTGTGAATGAATACTATACATACACATACTATGCAACTTTAATGCACAACTACATCATTTGAGCAGTGAGGTTAGATGCAGCTTGAAAAAGGGGTTTATGTTATGTATTGGGTACTTTCAACAGCTGCTTATAAAATAACATTTTGTTAAGATTCTCGATATATATATAGGGAAAGGGGGGGGGGAGAGAAGGAGGTTAAATTTTATTTAAAGTTTAATGCTCCTAATTTTTCATGAATGAGAAAAATGGCTTTTCTTTAACCTAAATATCTCTTTTTGCGTGTGAATTCCTTGTACAAATAATTTCATTTGATTATGGAATCAAATAAATATTTTACCTTTTTTGAAAAGTTTGTTAAAACAAAATAACAGTCTGAATTTTATAGTTTTTAGTAATTAAAATTTGTTTTAATATAATGATATAACAATGTGCATCATATAAATTAATTTTTTATGGTGTACCTCAGAACTGTATATGCAAAATTCTTAGAAATTTTATTGTAGAATTACTAATATTTCAAAAATTATTATGTACATAAATATTTCTTTAAAATTTAAATACGTTCTCTTGAAAGACTCTATTCATATTTATTTTCATTATATAATTAGCAGTTCGAAAAATAATCATTAGAAAATTTTTAGAAAATATAAATGATTTAATTAAGGATGGGTTAAAATCTCATTCATACTTACCGATATATAAATCATTTCAATTTTTAATATGTGTACTTCAATTTTCGTTCTACCCGCCGCAGAAAGTATGCTTGCGGTTGCTAGAAGATTTGGGTCGATCTCGATTTCGATCACTTTCGCTTTCGTTAGGTAATGACGTTAGATGCGAAGGAATGCAACCCCAATTCGTCAGGTTTTTAGTTGTCTTGTAATGTTTCTCAAACAAGATGTGTAAAGTTGCTCAAAAGAACAATGTATTCTAAAACCTTAACTCTTTCCACACGCATATTGAAGGAATTTACACAACGTTCTACAGGAACGTTAGTAAAATTTTTTTACAGTGTACCTTAGGTCCCATTTTCCTAACCTGATCGCTTTTCGCTCTTGCTAAAATAAATTTTGCATTTCTGTCGAAAATCTGGGTAATACACATGGTCGTACTTAAAATTATTCTTTAACAGTATAAAACTAACACCCCCATTACTACTTAGTTTTGTAGTTATCATTCAATTATAACTTTTCTTCTATTATCGAATTTTTACTTAAGATCTTTATTTTAGGCACTAATATATCTTTAAGCATCTGTCAATCAGTT
This sequence comes from Salticus scenicus, assembly GCA_963930645.1. Lineage (NCBI taxonomy): Eukaryota > Metazoa > Arthropoda > Arachnida > Araneae > Salticidae > Salticus > Salticus scenicus. The sequence goes on from OZ005652.1 coordinate 242,332,448, forward strand.
TTAATTAAGTGAAGAATGTATTAAATTAGTGAGAAATACTGTTTCTGTCTTCCCCCCCCCCTATAACTATCATGGGCAGTGATGATTTAATTAGACATTATTTTAGCCAGCTTAAAGGCAATTCTGTTAAAATCTTGTTAAAATCATCACCTACTCTATTAATTTTCAGAGTATTTTTGCATTATAAAATATATACCTAAGACTTGTAGATGTGGAAATTGCATTCGAACTAAAAAATGTCTATTTTATAATCGCTTACTTAATAATATACAGAGATAGTCTCAAAGTAAAAGCGAAGTTTGACAATATTATCCTTGTAAACTATTCATTTAGATTCAGTTTTTGGAATTTAATTTCTGAAAAATTCTATTAACGATGCAGTTTAGGATGAGAAAAAAAGTAAAAAAAAAAAAAAAAAAAAAAAAAAAGAACAAACTTGTTTTACGCGGAAGATGTCAGATAAATAAACGAGCCTCTCTCGGTTTGGCTTAATTATCCAATTGATATGCCAAAAATAATCTTAGCTTCAGACCTAATCATAGAGTTATGGCATTTCGTGACATTTTAACTCTATCACGAACTGTCACTTTTCTTTTCATTTTTCTCATGCACAGCTCTATCTAATTGTTTAGTAAAGGGAAAGAGAGAAAAAGTAACTAAGTTTGTGTTGTTTTACTGTATTGCAGTTGCTCGTTCGAGTTCTGGAGGTATCCAGCCGGGGTCACGCACTGATTCTCGAGGCTCTGACGGCGATCCGAGTCGTGTTTGGAGAAGCAGTTCGATTCAAATTTCTTGTCGGCCTGCTGCAAGGAAGCATTGCTTCGCCACCCGCTTTCCAAGTAAGTGTTTTACATTGTTTTCTTTTTTCCTACTTGTCTCTACGGAAATTTTGCAAGCAATTTTATGGATTTGAATTCGTAAGTTAAGTTAAAAACATTGGTTTTTACAATGCCTTTTTAAAATCATAGCAAGTTAAAGCAAGCTTTAAAAAATACCCCGACGCATGAAAACAATAACATTAAATATAGCTGGGAATCATTTCGACTAAAGCAATTTTCAAATGAAACAAATCGCGCTCCCGTTTTGAAGCTACGGTGCCACATACAGAGTTTTAAAACTTCATGCCCCGAAGATTTTATAAGTTTCATTAATTTTATAAGTTTTATTAAAGTTTTATTTTAATTATTTAAATAATTGGTATCTAAACAGATTTTCATCAAACATAGATAAGAAAGATCCTAATTAGACTGACATTGTAATTAAAAAAAAAAAAAGTGAAATTGATCCATTTGTTTGGGAGCTACAATGTCGCAGGTTCATACGAACATAGAATGACAAAGGCTTCATACGAACACATGCAAACAAAGGCTTCAAACGTATAACAGCCCTCTCGATAGACACCCACGTCACCTGGGCAGTATGCATCACGCCCAATAAGGTTTTGAGGGCAGTGATTAAATTCAGAAAAAATATGTAATGCTATATTCCGTTAAAAGAGTTATAGAACTCAAAAATCTGTTCTGGCTTTTCTGCGGAAAAGTAATATTAGATGTCTATATTTGTGAGATATATATTTATTTATTGTAATATCAACTTTATACATGTATAGTATATATATCAGTCTTTCCACGACGCGCTTTTTTTTTTTTTTTTTTTCTGTGATGTCCACTATTCTTTAAAAATAAGCTTCTTCTTAAATATATATTCTTATTTTATGACAAAAGTTTATGTTTTAAATTAGTGGTTTGTAAAATAAGAGCCTTGTGTACCTTGCATGTATGCAGGCGTGTTCTAAAGCTACTTTCAATTTTAGGGTCATTTTAAAATTATATTTATACATTTTTTCTTTAACTGCTCCGCCATCTGATTTTCGGATAAATATTTTAAAGTTTTTTTTTTTTCTTTTCTTTTAATTCTCATTTGTCTGTAACAAACAATTACAAATAATTTTATGATTTTGCATTTATTAAATAATTAAAAGATCTCAAATGATGTCTCCAAAAGAATAAAGAACATTCTGAAAATTACATATATTACAGATTTTTTTTTTCCCCAGGGGGAAACGGGGGGGGGGAATTTCTGAAAAGTTGATAGATATAATTTTAAGTTGGTTAAAGATCTAAGTTTCTGCCAAGCGTCGTTGAATTCCATCCAGCCGTTCTCAAGTGATGCCCGGACAAAAATAGCGACATACAGACATGATGACACACACACACACAGGCAAAATTTTCTGAAGTCCTTTTCGGCTTTCATGGTGTGTGAAACGTGAAGATATCGCAAAATTTTTCGATTCTGACAAATTTACAGACAAAATTCTGATTTTATTAATATAGATAATAGTAATGAATATATATATTTTTTTTTATGAATTAAAGGAATTCCTATGGAAAATTGTTTTTCTAATGTCTTTGCCAATATTTTTTTATATTTTCCTGAAAAAAAAAAAAATAATAATTCTGATGCAATATTTTTTAGGCATATAAATAATCTTATAATGATTAATATTAGAAGTTTTTAAAGATTTTTGATTATATTTAACCTAAAGATTTAACTTTAAAACAAGCTAGTAATGAAGATATAATTTCTTTCTTAGATTTAAAAGTTAAGTAAGTTAAGGAATCCTGGATTATTAGTCTTTATGATGAAATGTTAGATTTCAATTTTAAGGTTATAATTTTAACTAATTAGTTATCATGTATAAGTATTAAAGCCTTGAAAAATATTTTATTTTCACAAAATGCTAAAATTAAAAGATTATGCAATAATTGCGATAGTCTTGAAGTTGCGTTTCGCAGTATGTCCGACACCGCGAAATCAAATGGATATTCTTCTTACATTATCACTGTCGTTTTTTGATAAGCGGTTTTTTTTACTTTCTCTTACCCATATGGTAGAGAAAGTATTGTTTTTGGGACAAATTTTCGAAAGCGAGTTTTTGTTATATTTACACGTTTTAAAGTCCCCTGAATCCGAAAATCATGTTTTTAGCGGTTGGTCTGTGTGTGTGTCTGTCTGTCTGTTATCAGCATATCTCAAGAACAAATGGTTAGCAGAAAGTCCAAACTTGGTATTTTAAATGTGTATGATATAGGGATGCTACACTAAGCTTTTCATTGAGATGAAACAAATGGTTCGTGTACAGGGACACACCCAAGAGAATTCAAATACATTACGTCTATGGGGGAAATTGCAGGTTAGTAGAGTTTAACAGCTATAGACTGCACTAAAAAAATGAAATGAATATATATTTTTTATATCCATAAAAACATGTCTCATTTAAAATATAGTTGGGAAATCCTTCACTGTTCATTTACAGGGCTATACAAAAGAACTAGATTATAGTGCGACAATAGCTGAAAATTGATTGAAGTGTATTTCAGGTTGTGCCGTGTGTTATTACTATAGGATTATATTTAGGTGTCCCATTTGGTATGTACATAATCTTCAAAAGATATACATGGCTGCAAATATTTAAGCGATATCGTTCTTTTTTACTTTGTCTTACCCTACGAGAAAGTATTGTTTTCGGGTCAGATTTTCGAACGTGAGTTTTTGTTATACTTACATGTTCTGAGGTCAACTGAATACGAAAATCATGTTTTTAGCGAATGGTATGTGTGTGTGTCTGTGGATCTGTCTGTCTGTGTGTCTCTTATCAGCATATTTCAAGAACAAATAGCAGCAGAAATTCCAAACTCGGTATTCTAAATGTGTATCATATAGGGATGCACATTAAGCTTTCCGTTTAGATGAAGAAAATGGTTAGTGTACAGGGACACTCAAAAGTATTCAAATACATTACGTCTATGGGGGAAATTGCAGGTAAGTAGAGTTTAACATCTATAGACTGCACTAAACCAAATGAAACGAATATATATTTTTTGTAATAGAGATAGTCAACTGGTAAAAAAATTTTGTGTATGTAAGAGCCTCGCCTCTCCCCCCTCCTGGGGAGAAGTCCCCCCTCGAGGGGAGTAAATTTCTATGATGGGTATCTTTTAAAAGAGCTCGCCAATACCTTTAAAACGAATGGTTGAACCATCGATCTGCGATAATTTAAAATAAAGTTATCGATTTTTTTCATTTTTAACATTAAAACAAAAAAAAAGTAATATTGGGAATAAATTCAACTTTTTTTTGGATATTTAGTGTTATACTACTTCTCTAATATGGAAACCGTGTGTATTGTCATGGAAGATAATTCTTTTAAATAATAATTTTAATAAATTACTTTTACTGAGTGAATTTGCATAGGAAAATATAGAAGAAAGTCGTGTGGTGGCCACAACACACTAGTTATTTGTTGTTAGTGGATGTGCTTTACTAATAATATTTTACCATTTCCAGGAAAGCTGTTCGGGAATTGAAATAAATTCATCATAGAGATATGGTAAATAATGTATGTTTTAAGCTAAATATTCATCGCTTGTTTTTTGTACATTAATGAAATGGGGGGCCCCCCTCACACAGAACTAATTATCATATAAAACTCTTCCTAAGCCTAATTTGAATTGTTTAACATAGGTTTACATCCCGTTATGTTACCTCTTAATCTCCAACCTGTATTTATAGTATTAAATTCCAGGATAAGAGAAAGTAGTGTGAGTGACAGACCAGATTATTATTGTTAGTGGAAGTGCTTTACTATAATATTTTATCATGTCCTTGTAAGTTGCTGAGGAACTGAAATGAATTCCTCATAAACATATGGTAAATAATATATGTTTTAAAGCTAAATCATTGCTTGTTTTTTGTACATTTATACGTTTTGAGGCTTCCGGATTACCGAAGTCAAATTTTTAACATTTGATCTTTGTCTGTGTCTCTTACAATAACTTAAAAACGAATAGTTTTAGGAGATCCAAAAGTTGTATTTTCAAGTTAATATAAGCTTGTTGTTAGAAGAGTTTGATCAAGACTGATAAGTTTCAAGGAATGTTGCGTGTGAAAATTATCTACATAACTTTAAGTTAACTTTCAGCTTTAATAACAGATTTAAATTCTATATAAATGTATGTGCAGTAATGAAACAAGGGGTTGAGGGGGCGGTAGCCCCGCTCACACAGAACTAATTATCATAAAAAACACTTCCGAAGCCTAATTTGAATTGTTTTAACATAGGTTTACATATTAATTCTCGTTATCTTACCTCTCAATCTCCAACTTACATTTACAGTATTAAGTATCAGGGTAAGAGAAAGTCGTGTGAGTAACACACCAAATTAGGTTTTTTTTTTTTTTTTTTTTTTCCAATCTTCTTATAAGTTTTTATATTCGTGTATATTATTGTGCAGTTTTTCCTTTGTATCTAAATAATTTTTCATCTGAGTTGCAGTGGTTAAATTTGTTTACTCTTGGTAGGATATAGGGATCCAAGCTATTTTTTGTTTTTGCTAGTAGCTCTTGAAGCATCTTACTGTTTTTCCCATCCTGTATTTGGGGAGGAGGTTTTCACTAATGATGGCCTCAACGTTTTGTGGGTTAATCAACATTATTTGTCTGGTTTCATTAGAATTTTCAGGTTTGCATCTACTTTCAAACTATTTTACATTTTACGTTATACATATATATAACTTCTGTTTTGCGAATTTCTCTATTTTTTACGGGTTTTTCTACGAAGTAAGATAATTTTAAGAATTTCTTTTTCTTTTTTAATGTTACCTCAATTTATTCATTATTATTTAGCTTATTTCTCACAATATTTCCTTTATTTATATTCAATGACGTTTAATCAACTAAAACTGAATTTTTCAGTAACCATTCTAAAAGTGATAAAATCTTTTTGTAAAAAAATAGAACCGACTCCAAAAAGGAACTACTATTCAAACAACTAAAAATGAAAGAAAATTGGCAGAAAATGGAACTGTAAATTGCGCCTAAAAGTATAAAATAATTTCCTTCGCCAAACAACCTATAACACTACAATTAATCATAACTTTTGAAGTCGGCGCAAAATTAAATAAAATTTAATTAGTTTTTAAAGGTTTGTCTTTAGATCGGTAGCAACAAATGCTGTTGTCTCGAATGATCCATTTTCATGTTTCCTTTATTATTTTATCACTGTATAACAATTGGTTCATTAGTAGCATCTACATAGAACAGTGAACATTCTTCACAATGCGGTATTTATGTTTCTACGAAGTTAGAATTTCCTTTGCAAATTTGGTATAACTTTGATAACTATTATCCTTGGTGGCTTTTGGATTTGGCGTTCAAAACTTATTGCAAAAATATACACGCAAGATGTATATTTTCATAATATATATTGTACGATGTGTTGTTTCATATTCTTGATTTCTCCCTTGATATACCTTATCAAAATAATCATGATATCCCAAAGAAATTAAATATGTTTGCCAGATAATTTTGCGATTTTTCTTTCACCGAGGACGTCAGATATCAGCATCTTCGCCAACTTTTGCTGCATAGGAAATCTTATAGAGCAGGCGCATGTTTATAAACAAGCGACGTTATTCTGATCTTCTGCGCAACTTTCGCGCATGTAGGCAAAATATCTACCTTTCTTCGAGTGAAATGTACGTATGTTTTATAAGAAAATAAATTTAAAAATAAATTTGAGGCATAGACGTGCTCAAATATGACTGTTTAAGTTTGAATTATCGTCTGTATAAATAACATAAAATATTTTTCGCTTGTAATTTTTTTTTTCTTTCTTGATAGAAAATAGTACAAAATACAGTTTTATTATTATTATTATTATTCAAAGTCTAAATAATAGTATCAAGGGATCTTCCCCATTTAATTATTAAAACTATGTATTAAAAAAATTAAATTACCTTTTTTAACTAGGCTTGAAAAGTAAATAAATTAATTAAAAGAAGAAGAAGAAAAAAGAAACTTTTTTAAATATTTTTTTTTATACATAATAATTCAAAGGAAAAATTAATAACAGCTAAAAAAAAAAAAAAAAAAAAAAAAAATCAAAGAATATTGAAAAAGAAAACTTAACTATCTTAATTATTAAAAAAATCTATTTTTTATAATTAAATTAATTTTTGATTGCATATTTTTTAATATTTTCGATAATAATTAATAGAAAAAAAATCTTTTTTTAAGTAAATGTCTTTTGAAATACATTTTCGAACAATACACTAAAGGATAGTTTTGAGAAAGCTCGGCTAATTTAATTAATAAAATTGTGTATATTGTAATATAAAATTTTATTTTAGATTATTTAAATAATATAATTTTAATTATTTCTTTGTTCTGTAATCATGACAAAAGATATCTTTTTATATTACAAAGTATATTGAAATAGTTTTTCTATTAAAAGCCCCCCAAAAAAATATTCAGTAATCTAAATTATTAAAAAAATATTTTTGATAATTAAATTAGTTTTTAGTAATAAAAAATATATTAATAATTATTTTTCATATAATCATTGATTAAAATAACTGTTTGTATTAATAATAATTTGGTAATGGTAGTTTGTGTTAAAGCCGACTGAGAACATGAGGGTCGACAACCATGACCTCGAATTGAACCGGCACTTCCTGTCTACCAGTTTGGAGAACAGAACTTCTCGGCTTATTAATTAAAAGTTCTAATAATTTTATTCAGCGATTTCAACTAACTTAATTATAATATTTTAATATTAAAAGTATTTTAAAATAAATTTTTCTAATTTTATTATTATTATTATTTTATAATACGTTTAGTTTTTAGATAATTAATTAATGAATTTAGTCTTTCTATTAGAATATTTTAAATAAAATAATTTTAATTAGATCCTTAACTATTTTTTTTTTCATAATTATTCACAGAAAATAAAATCTTTTAATATTGAAAGTATTTTTAGATATTTTTTCTTTTGAAAGCAGAAAAAATTGTATTAAGGAATCATAGCTAATATAATTATTAAAATTTATATTTTTGATAATTCATTTAGCTATTAGATAATTAATTTACTCTTTATTTTAAAGTTTTTTTAAATAAAATAATTTTAGTTAGATACTTACTTTCTATAATCAATTATAGAAAAAAATATTTTTTATGTTTAGCATTTTGAATTAGAGTTTTCCTTATAAAGCTCAAACAACAGTATTAGGCAATCTCAATTAATTTTATTATTTTAAATTTATATTCTTAATAATTAAATTATTTTTTATTAGAATGTAATCTTAAATGATTTTTTAATTAATATTATTTTTTGTATATAATCATTTATATGTAAAAAAAAAAAAAGAAGAAGTTTTTGAATTAAAAATATTTAGGTGGTTGTGGTTTAAGCATTAAAACCCATTGACAACATACAAGCCTGGCTGAAATGCCTTTTATGAGAGTTTTTTCTAAGAAGCCCTGTCCTGTATATACGCGATTTTCAGAGAAAACCATGAAAAATTCCGAATTTCTAAGTTGGCAAGCGGGACCTTGGATCGAACCCGGCAATTCCAATCTATCAGGGCCCACCAGCGGCCGAGCGGCTCTGTGCTCAAAGCTGGTAGACCTGAGAATGCCGGGTTCGATCCCCAGGTCCGTGCTCGTCGGCTTAGTCGTTCGGAGTTTTCCGTGGTTTTCTCAGAATCTTGCGTAAATATGGGCTAGGACCCCTTAGAAAGACCGCACGGAAGGCACTCCCCCTCGGGCCTAGGACCCTAGGGTGGACAATCGGCCCTATTCCCAGACACCAACACTAACACCAATCTATCAGCTTGGAGAGCAGAGCCGCTCGGCTACTGAAATAGGCCTTTTAATTAAAAGTCCAAAAAATAGTATTAAGTAATTTCAACCAATTGTAAAATATTATATTTTTAATAAATAAATTGTTATTTTTTTTTAATTAGAATATTTTATTGAATGATTTTTTTAACTAGCTTTTATTATTATTATTATCGTCCAGAGAAAATAAAAATATTTAATAATATTAAAAAAAAAATTAGTAAAGATTTTTCGATTAAAAGCTGAAACAATAATACTAAACAATCTCAATTAATTTAATTTAATTGTTTTAAAAAATATTTTTTATTAGTTAAATTAGATTTCTAGATTTTTTTATTTTTATTTTTCATTGTTTTTTTAATCTTTAATTAAAATATTTAGAAATAGATTTTTCAGTTAAAAGCTCAAATAGTTTTATTGAACAAATTAATTTTATTATTAAACATTTTGATTTTTAATAAAGGCAATCATTTTTAATTATATTTTTATATTAAATAATACTTTAATTATTTTTCTCTATAATATTCCATAGAAAAAAATATTTTTATATTCAGGGATGAGATTAGCAGAAATATAAAAAAACTGAAACTGTACGCAAAGGTAAGACAACTAGAATTTTAATGACAAAATCCATTATATTAGAGTAATAAATATTTATTTTATCCATTATATTAGAGTAATAAATATTTATTTTAATCTTCAATGTTTAAAGAAAGAACAAATACACACTAGAAATATAAAAAATGCTGAAAAAACTAAAAAAAAACCTGAAAAGCTAAATGTACAAAAAAGTTGAAAACAGCTGAAAAGCTGAAAAATCTCATCCCTGTGTATTAAAAGTATTTTAATACAGATTTTTCAATTAAAAGCATCCATGTATATTTATCTATTTATAAAACAAGCAATAACAATGATTAAATCTTAGCTGAAATGTAAATCATTTTTTAAATATTGGAGAAATGGAAGTATGTAGCTAATCCCACTTTTTGCCTACATTACAAAGCACGTGCAGAATCATCTGTCAATGTTTATTGCAGTGACGTCACGTGCGCCTGCTCTATTTGTTTTCTTGAATCAAAATAGTTCTTGGTTGAGTTTTGCAGGTAACAATGTGAGGTGTGTATTTTGAATAGGATTTGATTTTTGTATTGAATAAAGGTATCAATTTTTATTTAATTTTGCGCCGACTTCAAAAGTTATGATTAATTGTAGTGTTATAGGTTGTTTGACGAAGGAAATTATTTTATACTTTTAGGCGCAATTTACAGTTCCATTTTCTGCCAATTTTCTTTCATTTTTAGTTGTTTGAATAGTAGTTCCTTTTTGGAGTCGGTTCTATTTTTTACAAAAAGATTTTATTTTTCTCTTTTCAGTGAAAACTTATTTATATAGCAGAGCATCAGAAGGCGTTCGAGGAAATTTCACAAATCACAACTTCCAAGAAAAGTGACATAACTCAAAAAATGGTTTATGTCACTGAAAAATACATGAAATGCACACAATGTGAACAAAAAAGCTACATCTCCATCTAGAAAGTTATCCACACGAGAGACAGTTGTACGACTTTTATTCTAGTCAAGTTACTTTTAAGTTGATTTTTCTCAAATGCTGCATTTTTAAATTGTGCTATTTTTCTTGCCTTTATCGGATATGAGTAAAAAACTATCTATTGAACGAACATACGTTAAATTAAAAAGTCTTTAGAAATGTAAAGGACGGATACGCTGTATTCGTAACCGAAAATTCTGTTAGGCTTTTATATTGAACTTTACAGTGAATACGTGTCACCCGCTGCGCTGGAAATTGCGCAGCGTAAAGTTCAAACAAAGAGCAAAATATGCATTGCAGCTGACGGACAGAAGTTTCAACATCGATACTTACATACTGCTTTTACCAGTGCAGCTGCATGCGTTCAGCAGTTAGAGTGAGAACGGAGTTTTGTGAGTATCCTGTAATTTGTTTATATTTTAATGAAATCATAATGAAACCTATTTCAGGCCAAGATCATTACGACAACAAAAAAAGTATTAAAATTAAATCGTCTCTTACGAAGTTATAAACTGACAAATTTCAACAACAACAACGATAAACATGGTTTGCATTGAGAACCTCTTCCTTTATGAAGTCGGTTTAAAACGTCTATGCGTTACTCGATGTGACCGTTTAAAATAACCATACTTTGAATTTTACATAGCATAAATGTCACCCGCTACGCTACAACATATGCAATGTCGTTCAAGTGTGCACAAAATAGGAAATTGTGAACAAACAAATGCACGTTTTAAGCGTTCTGTTTTTAGGATTAATGTCTAAACTATCTTTGCGTACTACATCGATGATGCTCTGTAATTTTATAATTCACTTTTTTCCCCTGTCTTGAAACGTTTCCGGGATAGAATCGCTAACTCCACTCTTTTCCACCAGATGGCGCTTTAGGCGGTTGAATCGCGTAGCACATGTCCACTTAACTATACCTACATACCACTTTTATAACTATAGCTGCAGCTGTTCAGCAGTTAAAAGAGTCGGGACTGACTTTTTTGGGCACCCTGTATTTTCTTTTGATCGTAAAGATCTTACAATGGGATTTATTTCAGACAAAGACCTTTACAATATAACAAAAAGTATCAAAATCGTATCATCTGTTCAGAAGTTATGAGCTAACAAACAAAAACAAAAATAAAAAACATAGGCTTTGAATTGAGAACCTGCTCCTTTTTGAAGTCGGTTAATTAGAGCATATCTTACGAAGTTATAAGCTTACAAACACCAAAAACAACACATAGCTTGGATTAAGAACACCCTCCTTTCTGAAGTTGGTTGAAAACGACTTTGCGCTAATCGATGTGACCGCTTACAGTAACAGTACTTTGAACCACAGAGTATACGTGTCATCCGCTACGCTGCAAAGTGTGCAACGTAGCTCAAGTGTGCACAATGTAGGAAATTGCGAACAAACAACTGCACGTTTTAAGCGTTCTATTTTTAGCAATAATGTCTAAAAACTGTCTTTTCGTAGTAAATCGAAGATGCTCTACAACTTTGTAATTAACTTTTCTCCCATCTTGAACCGTTTTTGAGATAGGAGCGCTAATTCCGCTGTTTTTCACCAGATGGCGCTTTATTTTCTTTAGATTGTAAAAAAGTTATAATGGAACATACTTCAGATCAAGATCTCTACAACAAAAGAAAAAGTATCAAGTAACCGTATTTTGAACTATATAGCGTATGTCTCACCAGCTACGCTACAACGTGAGCAATGTAGCTCAAGTATGTATAGTGTAAGAAATTGCGAACAAAAAAAATGCACGTTTTCAGCCTTGCATTTTTAGCATCAATGTCAAAACTATCTTTTCGTACTAAATCGATGATGCTCTGCAATTTTATAATTCCCCTTTTCCCCCTGTCTTGAACCGTTTCCGAGATAGGAATGTTAGCATGAAGGTCTAAACTATCTTTTTGTACTAAATCGGTGATACTCTTCAGCTTTGTAATTTACTTTTTCTTTAGAACGGTTTTCGAGATAGGAACACTAACTCCGTTATTTTTCACCAGGTGGCGTTGTAAGCGGTTTAACCTTGTACAGTATGGCCACTTTGCTATACTTACATACCATTTTTATCACTATAGCTGCAGCCGTTGAGCAGTTAAAAGAGTGGGACTGATTTTTTTGGGCACCCTGTATTTTCTTTAGATCGTAAAGATATTACAATGGGACCTATTGTAGACCAAGACCTTTTCAACAAAACAAAAAGTATCAAAATCGGAGCATCCGTTCAGAAGTTATGAGCTAACAAACATAAAAAAAACATACGGTTTGAATTGAGAACCTTCCTTCTTTTTTTGAAGTCGGTTAAAAAGCAAAGTGAATTGTAAGTGTTACATTTCTTCAGCATTTTTAATTTTGAAAATATTTTTTCAATTTTTACTGTATAAAGTGTGGAAAAAGTTAGAATAAGGAGCACGTTTAGAATTAGCGTTGGTCTGGAAAATTGAACAGTAATTTTAATTTAAAACAATTAATTTTATATTTCTTTTTTTTTCCCTTACAGACTGCCGCTTTGAAGTTCCTGAATACACTCCTTAAAACTAGTCCTAGGCCAGCCGACAGAATACGGCTACAATGCGAACTTGAAGAAGCCGGATTAGACATAGATGGCTTAGAAACCGTAAGTGAATATTTCTTGTCATTTGCCATAGATTTCGTTATTCGATCCATCTTTGAAAAAAGCTGATTTACCTTTCTTAAAAATAACTTGATATAAAATTAATTGCCTTTCAGACAGCTTAATACGCGACTGCCAATTTTATATTAATATGCATTGTGATTTATTTTGTTTGAGAATCGTTGAATTACTATGGCGAATTGAAAATATATTATGTTAACATTTAAATCTTTATTAGCGTATCACTACTAGATATTGCTCATTACTCTGCATGACTGTTACTTGTTGATCAATGGTATATAGTGATAAAACAAAGCCAGACTGGTGGGTAGAGCGCTGAGCATGTAACTGGATGATTGTGGGTTCGATACTCGAACCGCCGAAGACCGTCGTGCACATTAATAATGGCTAGCGTACGTAAAATCCTCCGCGGCCCTCCACATTCACAAAATATACCTCTGAGGGTTACTTAAGAAGGTGCGTCATCCTCTACGTAGAGGATCAAACTTGTGATGGCATGTCTAAGGATGAGTCTTAGGTGACCGTTTCCAATCGCTCAATGCGTAGTTATAGAGCGATGTTAAATAATAAATGAGATTATAGATAATTTGATATAATAATGTTTGTAGCTATCAATCTCAAAGCGAATTTGTAAAAAGTGTCAGTTTTAATTTTGCGCTTATTTTAAAAGTTAAGATTAATTGAAGTATTTATGGTGTCTGGCGATGGAATTTATTTCATTTACAAATACAATTATTGAAGGAATTTCATTTTATGTTATTTTTCAGTTTATTTTCAGCAGTTTAAAACGGGGGTGTCACTTGAAATAAAGCGGCAACTTGAAAATTTATCTTTGCGGTGACCTTAAATACTAAATTAATTCGATTCAAATTTAGACAATAGTCTTATCTTAGAAATACGTTTCGTAATTTTGCAGGCCAACTTAATCCACCATCTTGTTTCCAAATATCTACCACTTGAAGATTTCAGATTTGCACAAAAAAGGGTATTAAAGAATCGATTTGCTTAAAGCTGCGTATGAATATAGCCCATATCAATGTCTCCATCTAGTTTATTACTAAATTTTAACCGTCATCTTGCTTCAAAATGGCAGTTACAAAAAGAAATCAACCTATAAAAAATTGTTTAACGTTGCTTTGAACTCACACATATGGCATCCATTTTATCCAGTTAATTTGAAATTCTAAATTTCGAATTTAGGTTAATATCATAATAATTTCGTAAGTTAATTGTAAAATTGATCTGTCATGTTCTTCTCTGCAGGAGCTACGATCCCGTTGCATCCCCTGTACTGATAACGTGTGGCTCGAGATTCAAACATGGCGATCAACCTATTTGGACATGGAATCGGTTACCGGCGGAAAACAGAACCTTGAAAGTGAGAACGAGCGTCTGCAGAAAGAGGTATGCACTGTAAATCTCCTCATCAACTCAGAATATTTTTATTTAATTTGTATTTTTGCTTTCCGAACATATATTATGTAAGTAAAGAATTGTAAACACGAAAAAACTCTTCTACGAAATCTTAGTATACTTATGTGGTGTACTTATTTGGAGAGATAAGTACTTATTTAGTGTGTACTAAATATAAGTACTTATTGGAGAGTGTACTTAAGGACTTACTAGAGAGTATTTACTTAGTGTACTTATTTGGAGAGATAGTAATTTTTCATATTCTCACAATCATGCATGTGTGTATACATGTGAGTGAATACGACAGCGTCTACACGCTGCATTCGATTGAACTAAAGTTTGGTCGATATGCTACAAATCACCGTCGCACGAATAATCTTCATCCATAACGGACTTATTTTCCCACAAGAATAAAAAGTAGAATTCATATTCATTATGGCTTATGTATTCAAATTATTTAAAATATGCCACCGTCTAAACTATATATTCATTTGAGATGAAATTGGATAAACATAATATATTATAGGTCATCGTCGCAACTTCAATAGTCTGTCTTAATAATAATATAGGCTAAGAGAAAGTAGTTGAGTTATGCATCAAATTGTTATTATTATTAATTTATATATTTATACATGCACTTCTGAATATAATATAAAATTTTACTTTGAGGATTCTGGGAACCAAATCAGTTTTTGTGCGAAATTTCCGTTTTCTGAGTGTCCAACCACCTGATCCCTAATCAGGGGACGGCTCTTAAATTTTGAGGTCAATGTTTTCTCGCCTATATATATATATAAAAGTATAAGAAAGTATAAGAAGACAAAAGAAAAGAAAAAGAAAGGTCTAATTATTTGTAATGATAACAATAGTGATTGTGTGAATTACTAAAATAAAACATTGGATCAGACATCGGAATAACTGGGTTACTGAAACTGGTGTATTATTGGTCCTGTATTTCATTGTTAACTGGTACCCTTCTAACGGAAAAGTACACTCCTCCTCAAAAGGTTACCAAGATTTGCAAATGATCAGTTTTTTCAATTTAAAAATTTATCTCTCAATGAAATGTTTTCAAACATTAGGTCTTTAACCCTTTAAGCGTTAAGCCCGTCTTTTTCTGCAATGCATAGTCAAAATAAATGGCTGGTGTGGCTAAATTTTGAAATATATGTTGCTTTTTTTGAAAAAATAAGATTAATAAATATCCATAGTATACAGTATCAAATTCTCATATTTGTACTGTGTAGAGTATTAATTTTATGAATCATTAAACAGATATACCGAAAAACGGCTAACGCTGAAAGGGAAAGAACTGGGTCTTTCTCATGTTTTTCAGTGAAGATTGGTTTAAAATAACATTTAGGGGGGCGTTAACAAATTGAGCAAAATCAATAATGTTTGTGATCACCCTGTATCGTTAAGTGAGCGAAATTAACTGTAACTTTAGGACGTGTTAATATAGACCCATTTCAATTTGTGGATGAATTTGTGTGACGATAGTATATTAAATAATGGAGATATAAGTATTGGTTTTAAAACTCGAAAAAAAAAAAGTGTTTTTTATTTATAATATACAGAGTTTTTAACGAAAATTATTCTCACTTTCAGATAAGTTGGAAAAACACTTTTAAAAGAATATACTGCAATCGGAATGCAAATAAATTAAATATCTCATGAAATATGAGCACTTTTATGAAAAACGTTTTCACTGCGCATGTGTGAAAGATTAAAAAAAAAAAAAAAAAATGCTTAGTTGAAAGCTAGCTATATTGGGCAACTTTTGTCAAAAGTACATTTGAATAGAGTAAAAATTAAGCAAGTTATACGAAAAAGAACGAGCTAGATTTTAGATATTTTCCAGGAGTTGAAATTTCTTAAGGGGTTTTTCACAAGCCGCATAATTAATCTGAAGATTCAGTTATTTCAACCACGCTCCAAATGTATTTTTTTTTTTTTGTGAAAAACCCCTTATAAGTTTGTAACTCTAAGATATTTTTGTTTATTTATTAAGATTTGTGAGATAATAAGGGGTTTTTCACAAAAAATAACTTTTGCTATAAGTGGTTAAAATAATCGGATCTTTAAATTAATTATGCAGCACGTGAAAAACCCCTTAAGAAATTTCAACTCTTGGAAAATATCTAAAATCTAGTTCGTTCTTTTTCGGATAATTTGCTTAATTTTTACTTTATTCAAATGCACTTTTGACAAAAGTTGCCCAATATATCCAACTTTCAACTCATGCAACATTTTTTTTTCTTTCGCACATGCGCAGTGGAAACCTTTTTCATAAATATGTTCATATTTCATGAGATATTTGTATTCCGATTGCAGTATATTGTTTTAAAAGTGTTTTTTCAACTTATCTGAAGATAGGAATAATTTACGCTAAAAAATCTGTATATTATAAATAAAAAACGTGCATTTTTTTTTTTTTTTTTTTTTTTAGTTTTAAAATAAATGCTTGTATCTCCGTTATTTAACATACTGTCATCACACAAATTCATCCAAAAATTGAACTGGGACTGTATTAACATATCCTAAAGTTACAGATTATTTCGCCCACTTAACGATACAGGGTGATGACAAATTTTGCTCAATTTGTTATCGGCCCCCTAAATGTTGTCTCAAACCAATTTTCACTGAGAAATATGAGGAAGACTCAGGTCTTTAAATACCCAATGTTTGAAAACATTTCATCGAGAGATAAGTTTTTAAGTTGAAAAGAACTGATTGTTTGCAAATCTTGCTAAACTTTTGAGCAGGAGTGTACTAAAAATAACATGCAATTGATAATATGCATTCAAATGCAAATCAAAATCGCATCTAAAAAAGATGTCGTATAAATTGATCCTAATAACTTTCATCTATATTAACTTTCATTTATTTGTTATGCAACGAAATCCTATTTGACAGCAAGATATTTGCATTTTATAATTTGCGTGCAATATGCGTAACGTGTACAATAGCAGAAATCATTCTTGTGTAAAGTGGGAAGAAACAAGCATGCCAAAAAATAAGGGAAAAATCTAAAATATTTGTCTGAGTGAGTGAAAAAGTATTTTTATTTCATTCTTGAAACTTTCCTTTGTTCCATTTTTGGGAGTCATTCATATTCTCTTTTGATTTAGAGTGAAAAATGAATATGTATTTAATGTTACGATAACTGTTTAAGAAAAAAAAATTCTAAGATATTGTATTACCGGTCAGATAAAAGAAAACATGTCGTTTTACTTTTATTTTCTATTTAAACTTATTATATGGTACTTCATTATACATGTATGAGAAATAATTGGTATAATCATAAAAGAAATAATAATAAAATTATACTTTTAAAAAAATAAAGAACACGCTTTTATAGAAATGTGAACTAAAAAGCACAAAATATCTATCTTTATAGTATTAAAATGCAGGGTAAAAGAAAATCGTGTGAGTGACACACACCACAATATTTACATACTTTTAAAATCTTTAGTAAATAATTAAGAATTAAACAAAAACCATTTTTAAAAAATCTCCCCTGACTGGGCTCGAACGTTAGACCTTTAGGTTGGTAGCCCGCAGCTTTACCTCATAGCCACAGCGTTTACGAATGGAAAGTCTTTTTTTACAATATAGATTTTTTGTTTGCTCCCAGAGCGGTTACAAACATACATACAAACAATACATACAGGTGAAGCTAATAAAAGCGTGTTAAAGAAATCATTTATATACAAACACAATCATTCAATAGGCAATATACGAGTGTGTATATCTCTACATTTTTTTGTATGAAAACTATTAATTAGAAAAAAAAAAAAAAAAAATGTTAATTTCTCTTTAGCATGTCATATAAATTTCGAATCCATAAGTTTTTCTTTCTTTTTTTTTTTTTTTTAAATTAATATTCAATATTTTTTATGTTAATTTTGTCAGTTTAAATAATTTTTGAAGCAGCGTAAATTGAATGTTCTTTTTACTCTGAAGTAGCTTTATTATGAAGGTATGCTCTAAATATAGAGCTATCTTATTTAACCTTGATAACATTTCAGCCACTCTTATTCAAATTAGCAGTTTTTACTTTCTTCTATAAGAAGAAAGTACTGGATTCGTGAAAATGTTCGATCTCCAGTTTTCGATAGATTTACACATTTTGGGATCTCCTGAACACGATTTAACTGTCTTTAGAAAATGTCTGTCTATCTGTAATTCTGTGTATTTGTATTACAAATTTTATAGACGTCGTACTTCAGAAACGAATGAACGAAATTTAACCAAACTTGGTATTTAGTTGGACTTTGACCAAAACACAGGTGCTGATTACATCTGGGGATCAATTGCTCAACACGTGGCGCTGTGATTTTATTTTTTTCTTACTTTCTTCTCTATTCAATAGAAGAAAATATTAGATTCGTAAAAATTTTCGATTTTAGGTTTTTGGAGGATTTACACGTTTTGAGAGTTCCAGAACATAATTTGACCACTTTTAGAAAATGTCTGTGTGTGTGGGGGGGGGGGGTTAAAATATTGTGGCGACTGTATCTCAGGAACTACTACCCAGAATTGCATATAAATTTATATGCAGATGCACCTTGACCTAAATTAGTGCCTATCATTTTTTGGTGTCGATTGCTCGACAGGTGACGCTGCTATACTGCGATTGCCATAATTTCATGGAAGGCTATAGCTCAAGGTCTACCGCACGAAATTGCATATAAATTTACATGCAGATGCACTATGAACTAAATTAGTGCCTACTAACTCTTGGTGTCAATTGCTCAACAGGTGGCGCTGCTATACAGTGATGTCCACAATTTAAAGGAAAGTTATGTCTCAGTAACTACTGCACAGAATTGCATATAAATTTATATCTAGATGCCCTTCTACATAAATTAGTGCCAAACAACTTTTAGTGTCAATCTTTCAACAGTTTGCGCTGCTATACGTCGATTTCCTCAATTTCAGGAAAAGCTATATCTCAGGTTCTATTGTGTATAATCAAACAAAACTTTGTAAGATTGAGACCATGGAAGGTCATCGCAGTTTTAAAATTGATCTGGATCCAGCGACTCCCGCTGACACAATAGATGGGAGTTTCGGATGCTTCGACGCCAACAGTCGGCGAAGTGTCAGTTTAGATTGGAATGGTTTTGTGTCAGCACAGAGCTGCAACGGAGGAAGTAAGTTGTGGAGTGTAAGTGAATACGAAGAGGCTTTAAAGTTTCGTTATGCGAAGAGATTGGAGTCGATTGAGTTAAGGATAAATATGAAGGTATCTTTGGTGTTTGTGTGGTGCAGAGGAGAATAGTTCTTATGCTAGCACCGAGCTATAGTTTGTGATGTAGACGAGAATAGTTCTTATGCGAGTGTTAAGCGATAGTAGAGATTTGTGGTGTTGTAGAATAGAGTAAGATTTGAGTGAAGAATTGTCGTGCCAAGGGAATCCAGTTCTTGTGTAAGCATCGTTCAGTGGATCGCCAGAGAACAGTCTTCATTAGGTTTCTACTATTTCTCCGGGGTGAGACTATTACTTTATATTTCTCTAGTTTATTAGTTTATATAATTATTTGACTTAGTTCGGACAAGTTAGCCCTCCCCGTTCTTAAGCACAAATAAAAGCTTTATTTGAATTTACTTTCAAGTCTCAAGCTCTGATTTACCTATTTAGTTATCTAATTGATTATTTAAGATGGAGTCTGCGACCATGCAAACTTCACAACTTGATATGTAAGAAGGCCATTATGTGACATTATACCGATTCAATTTGGATGCATATCAGGCAATAGGTGATGCTGCTATACTGCAATTTTTCTCGAGAACGGGAAAGCTATATCTCAACTTCTATGGCATATAACTTTACCAAACTTGATATTTGAGATAATCGTTTTGAAAACGCATTTTTTAAGACTTTATTTATAGAGAATAAAACTATCTTTCTTTTCTTATGTTTACTGTTACTTTTCTCTAAGATGAAAATCGTCTGCATTTATTATGGTGTACTATTTTAAGAAATAACAGTTTTAATAAAATATTTTTACTGAGTGAATTTCTATAGGAAAATATAGAAGAATGTTTTGTGGTGGCCACAACATACTAGTTTTTCTAAATTTTTAACATGGCAGTATAGGACAAAATTTCGTATGAATGTACATAACGAGAGTTATTTTTAACGCATGATTGTAAAATTAATATGAGTTATCGATAATAGTAATAGTTAACTAGTTAATATAAATTCTTAATAATATTAACTAGTTAATATAAATTCTTAATAATATTAATAGAAACCTGGGGGGAGGAGAATGTGTGCATGTAGGAGCACCGCTCCCCCTTCCCCCCGGTATGTAAATTTTCAATACGTCTATCTTTCGAAAGAACTCGTCAATACCTTTAAAATGAATAATTGAACAATAGATCTGTAATAATTTAACGATGTTTAGGTTTATTTATTTATTTATTTATTTTTAAACGAACAAAAATGATTTTATTTAAATTTGAAAAACTTCTTCACACACCATAAAATTAATGCAAGCACTACCGGTTTCGAAAGGACATGGCCTTTCTTCTTCAGGTGCAAAATACGTGCTACTGCCTTGGAAGCAAAAGAAAGACTGTGAAGAAGATTTTGAAGTTTAAAAACAAAAATGACTTTCTTTCGGCGTTTAGTGTTATAATTCTGTGAGATAAAAATCGCCTGCATTCATCGCGGAAAATAATTTTAATAAATAATAATTTAATAAACAGTTTATACTGCGCGAATCTGTGTAAGATTACATAGAAGAAAGTTTTGTAGTGCCCCAAAACATACTAGCTTTTACTGTATTCTTGTGTTAAAAACGTGTAAATTAATTATGAATTTTCAAAAATAAATTTCGATTAAAAAAAAAAAAAAAACTGTTTAAAATTTCAGAAAACTAATACAACTTTAATTGATAGAATCATTATAGTGGAAAACTGTATAAAATAGATGAAAAATATATTTAATTTTTTAAATAGAATTTTATATAATGCAAAACATTCTAATATTTTACCTGTCTTAAATTTCAGGTTCAACTGCTTCGACAAGCTCTCCAAGTAAGTTTAACCTTTTCTTTTTTCTTTTACTTTTCGAACACTATAGTGAGGAAAGTATTGTAATCATGTCAAGAATCCGAATTTGAGATTTTGATATTTCTATACGTTTCGAGGTCCCCTGAGTCCGTTTCCACTATTTTCACGATGATGTATGTATGTGTGTGTATGTATGTGTGTATGTCTGTGAGTGAACACGCTAGCGTCTAAACGCTTTATTCGAATAAGCTGAAAGTTGGTACGTACATTGTAAGTCACCATAGTACGAACCGTATTGATTTTGGTGAATCTAGCACTTACAGTTTTTTTACCGGGACACAAAGAAAAATTCTTTATCATTATGGCCTATGGGGCCAAATTTTTAAAAGCGCGATAGCGTCTAAACGCCTTATTAATCTGAATAAAAAATTTGTACACATGTTATAGGTCACAGTTGCACCAACTGTATAGATTTTGGTGAATTTAGCACTTACAGTTTTTTTTACAGGGACACAAAGAAAAATTCTTTATCATTATGGCCTATGGGACCAAATTTTTAAAAGTGCGGTAGCATCTAAACGCCTTGTTCAATTGAGCTGAAAATTTATATGAATATTATAAATCACTGTTGCACTAAAAAATTTTGATAAATCTAGCATTTATAGGTTTTTACAGGGACACAACGAAAAATTCTTTATCATTATGATCTTATGGGCTCAAAGTTCAGTAGCGTTCAGTAAAACATCGTGTAATATAGGGAGAAAATTACTCAAACACTCTATTATGGTTTTCTCTCTTTTGTTTGTTTAACAACTCCTCTTTCTTTACTTTATCTACAAAACTGTTAATTACTCAATGTTCGGAAAGTCGAGTGGAGTCACTCCAGATTTTTTTTTTTTTAATCTCCGTGTAGGGAATGTGATAACTTATTATATTAAAAACATATTTATGTTTAACGATCTTTTGTATTGGAATTAAGATCGCATTATAAATTAAAAAAGACAAAATTTCATTTTTGGGATAATAACAAACATCAGATATATGGATTGATCAGATATCTGATTGGATTGTTTAAATAAAAAGATAACTTCTATAATTAGGCAGAAATAATTAAAATTTACTTGCCAAAAAGAAAAAAAAAATTAAATTAAACTTGAAACATGTAATTTTTTAAACTAAAATTAAGATTCTATAATGAAAACTCGCTTACTATTATTATTATTAAATTCTATAAAGACAAGTTATAAAGCAAATATTACTTAAAGATGTAATTTTAAGTTGTGGTGTTTACATTCTAGAATTTAGCGACAATATATATCAAGGGGGATCTAGCTCCAGTATTTTGGCAGATCTATACCTTTATTATTATGAAAAGCAATTTTGTTATGATGATGTCAGGCTTTATCGTTACATAGATGATATTATTGTATTTTATCTTAACAAGAAATTACAAAATACCTTTTCCTTTAATTATCCATCTAACCTAAAAGCTCGCTCAAAATATTCTAAATAATCAATTAATTAACTTTTTAGATCTAAAAATAATCTTTAATTGTAATAAAAATTTACACAGATATCTATGACAAACGACAAGATTTCAGTCTTAAAGTAAACTTGTTTACACATTTTAATTCCTGTCTGCGTCTTTCGGTATATAGAAACATCATCATTAACCACTTATTTCGAATAAATAATTTATGCTCTTCACAGTATAAAAACAAGAATATTAATAAATTGATAACAGCTACTGCTAAAATGGGTTTTCCTAAAAACTTTGTATATTCTATTTTATATCCATAACCATGTCTCTGTTAGTACATTTACTTTAAAAATAAAGTGCACTTTTGTGTATTTTAACCAGAAAAATTATA
The DNA here is from genome assembly GCA_963930645.1 of Salticus scenicus. Classification (NCBI taxonomy): domain Eukaryota; kingdom Metazoa; phylum Arthropoda; class Arachnida; order Araneae; family Salticidae; genus Salticus; species Salticus scenicus. The sequence continues at coordinate 242,355,624 of OZ005652.1, forward strand.
AAAGGATAAAATACAATAAAAAATGTGGAGGTTGGGTGGGCAAATGTTTGATTACGGAGGATGGGTGGTGTGGTTTGACTGGATGGTTGAGTGGGATTGTGAAATTAAATAATAATAATAATAATAATAATAATAAAGCAGAAGGCCTATTGCATTTACTTTGTATTAAAATTATATTCCTTATTTTTCCTTAAAATGTTCAATTTCCTCCTTAGTTGTAAACTATTCTTAAAATTGGTAATCAAAGCACTAAAACACATGATAATCAATAAATGAATAAATAACCATGTTACTGTCTAGTATCATTATTCTTCATCTGCTATGTATAACTAAACCCTTCAATTATATTGCTTGTTTTAATCCTTGTGACTCCAAATGCATCATCCTGGAATTATGTTTTATTTTTTATGATTGTTTACTACTTTATTCTCTGATTTCTTGAACTAAATAATAGTTTATTTCACTTTATTCTTCATTTTTAATTTTAATTAATTTCTTGTACGATAGGGTGCCCATTAGCAATTTACTATTATAGCTGCTAAAGAACGAAATCGTACATTGGAGCTCAGCGGTGAAAAAAGGTCATCCCTGACGAGTTTTTTTCACCGTTCTGAGCTTTTCCTAATTGAAAAAATATTTTGCTTAAAGCACTGTCTTAATTGTTTATTTTCTCATTGCTTGTTTGTATCTTTTAATTTGAGTTCCCCTCACCGGCAAAATTATTAAAATTGCATCTAACAATCTAGGAATAAATTTATGGTTAAATTGAAGTTAAATTAAATAAAAAATAAATCAATAAAACAAAAATAAATGTTTCAGTAAATCACAATCAGTCTCCACAGGGCATTTAAATTTGTTGTAATTTCATTCTTATTGGTCTATGTGGTTTCAGTGATCTTATATCTGTTGCTTGGTTTTTACTACGATTAATATTCCTTTATATAAATATATATATATAATTATTTTTTTTTTCCTTACAGAAATTAGAGGAGGATAAAATCAACTTGATGCAAATAGAAATGGAAGTAAGTACTCTTTTTATTAAAATAATAATAGCTTAAAAAATATATATACGTGTTTAATTTCTGTCCACTTAAGCTCCCATTCACATGGACAATTTTATTGTTACTAGAGGTGGAGATATTTTTTATTTTAACTCTAAGTAACTTTCTTAAATTCATTCTGCTTTTATACAATTATTTTCTCAGTTGCATATAGTCAAAAATTTGAATAGTTCTTTGGATATTATATCTAACGTTTCGATACAAAATGTTTTCCTTTGTTTATTTATTTATCAGTTGCCTGTGAGAGAAACACTCTTTGGGAACTTGTATTAAGCATTGTCTTGCATTTTGAGTGTGTGTGTGTGGGGGGGGGGGGATAAATTTTTGCCTAATTGTGCTAGTTATGTTGTTTGAGTAATATTTTTTTACTGAATTTTTAAATTGAATTGATACTTTATTTGAATCAGTTCTTATACATATATATAAGAGATAAAGATATATATATATATACATATTATATATATAATATTATCATAAATACATTATCATAAGTTAACATTAAAAGAGGAGTAAATTCTTAATTTTCAAAAATTAGCAAGCCATGTTGACTTGAGACAACAGTGTAAGGTACCATATATACTCTCCCTCTAGCTTGCCTAAGCTAAGAAAAGACCATGCTATTAGCGAAATAAAGTGAACACATCAATAATATTTTTAATAGGAAAATAAACCTAAACCTCCTATAAGTTTTAATAGCTATATATATATATTAAAAATGTAATAATCTTTACCATTAAAGATGATGTCTTTAATAATAATCTTTGCTCGTTAATTATCGTCTCTAATAATCTTTGCTCGTTGTTAATACGTCATCCTTATTAATGAATGTTGGTGAGTGAGCGGGTAAATTAATTTCTCTTCATAAATATTTAGAAATTGTATTTTAAACAAATAACAAGTCAAAGAAAAAACTAATATTAAAATTACATAAATGTTAGAAAATATCCATTATGCAAACATTAAGATTTTTTTTTTTTCCCCCGTTGATGGTTTAAGAAAGATAAAATTATCTTCATTATACTTTTATTAAAATTTTTAAGTATGCCATCTATTGATTCTATACATACGTACAGCATATTGATGTTTTGAATATGTATTCCTTAAAACCTTTTACCGGATAGGATTACTTTAGTAATTTTTCAACTCATTACCAAAAAATAAATAAATAAATAAATAAATAAAAATAATAAAAATAAAATAAAAATAAAAAATCAGAATAGTAGGATTTATTTTATTATTATTTTATACGCCATCAATTCTTTCATCTAATGAAACTCTTCGCCTGTATCATTATTTCTTTTCTAGCTAAAAGAAAAATGTGAGGACTTAAATGAAGAAGTTAGCAATCTGAAGACTGAAATGAAAAAGCCAAAAGTAAGCATTTTGATTTACTATTATCTTCACAAAAATACACAGTGTCTCTCCTCCCTCGCCAAAATAAAAACACAACACTGAAAAAAAAAATCTGGGACTAACATCTAGGAATTAAATTGTGGTTCTAGTAAAAATAGTCCCATGTCATCCTGATAAAATCTAGTTCCCTTTGCTAACGAGTTCTAAAAATCCTTCATAGAATTTTAGAGCGTTTTTCCAATATTATCATGGTCGCAATCTCATTTAAAAATCTCTGAAAATAGATGCGAACACTGGAGGCGAGTTTTAGTAACTATAATTTTGGTTTTGTGAACCAATTCTAGGAAATCAAGCCACAATTTCTCGAAATACAAAGGATTCATAATACTCTTAGTATTCAAAAAAATTGTTTCACCATCTAAAAAAGAATAGATTAGAAATTCTCGATCATTTCTTTTATCCAGATTACACTACGCGCGCTGAAAAAAAAAAAAAAAAAAAAATTGAACCCTGATATCATTTTTGCTGATTCTTATGTAAAATGATCTCCTGAATACAAATATGACTACCATTTTGCCCAGTCATCCATCATTTTCTCGGAACACAACCCCCCCCCCCCCTCCCACAATTTTTATCACTGTTCCGTCATTTTATGGCCATAAATTTGATTTGCAGAATGAAAAAGAATTAATTTAACACTTAAAAACGAAAAAATATAATGTTTAATAAATAAGATTAATAATACATTAATAAAATATAAGAAATGTAATACATAATTTCAATGGCACATTCCCCTAAATTTTCCCCTTGTCGCATATGTAAATGTTTTAGAATTTTTCAACTCTGTAGCCCCTCAGAAAATTTTTAACAGTTAAAATAATCTCTCTCTTTCTCCCCCCACCCTTCTAAAAATCAAATTTGTAGCCATAAAATTATCGAAAAGTGATAAAAAAAATAGGGGCCGTCCCTAAAAAACGGTGGGTGGCAGGACAAAATGGACATTCTATTCGGATTCAGTAGGTCATTTTACATAAGAATTTGCCAAAATGGTGTTGGGGCAATTTTCATGCCGAGCAGTATTATTTGTTAACTTTATACGCATAACTCGGAAATCTACATTTCTAGTTTAGAGATTCAGAAAACGACTACTTATTCGTTCTAGAGGAAGGCGGTATATTTTTTTCTCACTGAACTGAGAGGTGCAGGATGGATTAAACTTAAATCGACGAACACCATAAATTATTCTTCCACTTTTTACTTTCTCTTACTCATAAGGTAGAGAAAGTATTGTTTTTGAGTCAAATTTATAAATTGAGTGTTTGTTATATTCACACGTTTTGAGGTCCCCTGAATCAAAAAATCAAGTTTTTAGCGTTTGATATGTGTGTCTGTCTGTTATCAACATATCTCAAAAACAAATTATTGCAGAAAGTTCAAACTCGGTATTCTAAATGTATATGATATAGGGATGCTACACTAAGCTTTTCCTTGAGACCAAGCAAATGGTTCGTATACAAGGACACCCAAGAGAATTCAAATACATTGCGTCTATGAGGAAAATTGCAGGTAAGTACAGTTTAACATCTATAGACTGCACTAAACCAAATGAAACGAATATATATATTTTATATGCGTAAAAACATGTTTCATGTAAAATATGGTATAGAAATCATTCACTGTTCGTTTACAGCGCTACACAGAAAAAACTAGATTATGGTGTGACAATATCTGAAAATGGATGGAAGTGTAGTGTACTTCAGGTTGTGCCATGTGTTATTAATATAGGATTAAATTTATGTCTTCCATGTGATGTGTACATAACTTTTAGAAGATATACAGGGCTGCCAATATTTAAGCCATAACATTCTTTTTTATTGTTAGTGAAAGTGATTTTCTGTAATATTTTACGATGTCCAGGAAAACTGCTCAGGAATTGAAATTAATTCCTCATAACCATATGGTAAATAATGTATTTTTTTAAGCTAAATATTCATCGCTTGATTTTTTGTATATTTAGACATTTTGAGGCTTCCTGAACACCGAAGTCAAGTTTTTAAAGTTTGACTTTTGTCTGTTTCTGTTAGAATAAATTAAAAACAAATAATTTTAGGCGATCCAAATGTTTTATTTTGAAGTTAATGTGTTTGTTACTAGAAAAGTTTGATCAAGATTGATAAGTTTCGAGGAATGTTGGTGTGAAAGTTGTTTCAATAATTTCAAATGAAGATTTGAATTTAATAACAAATTTGAATTCTATATAAATGTACAGTAATGAAACTGGGGGTTCAGGTGGGCAGTAGCTTCCCCTCACACAGAATAACTTGTCAAATACAGCTGTTCCAAAGCCTAATTTGAATTGTTTTAACGGGGCTAGGTTAACTGCGTCCCAAAATGACATTTTTATCTCCCCCATAGGTCAACTGCGACCCAGGAAATCTCCCCACCTATACCAAGTGCGACCCAGGAATGTTCCCCTGAAGTTTCCCGCCAAACAACGTTTTTCGCCAAAATCGCCAAAGAATTTTGGACATGGTTATAATTTAGTATGTGACTAGTAATTTTTAATTTATTACGTAATAAATTTTAACTTACGTAATAAATTTTAACTTACGTAATAAATTTTAACTTGCTTTTCTCAGTAATGGTTTTAGAAATTTACATTTCCATTTACTTTTTACTGATTTATTTTTTGGGGAAAGGATGGGGAGGCACATTAAATTACTATATAAGCATAGGGGAAAAAATTAAAAAAAAAAAAAACTTAAGTGATAGGTTTTAATGTGCTATACACACTGGTGTTCAAAATTAAAGGAAAAACCTCCTTTCCCATTTTCTTCTTTTGCGCATTAAACAAGTCAACATATGAGCATAAAATTTGAATGGCATGTTAGTTATCACATCATTAATCGAATTTTATATAACTTTAGCATATGTAATAATTTTTAAACTAATAGTTATTTAATTTTTCTCAAACGTAAGCTTTGGAAAAAATTAAATTTTAACAATTTTAAAAAAGAAAAGAAATATAGTGGTAAGGATGCATTACAGTTAGGTGAAGACGCACATGCCTCCAAATGTCAAACTTAATCCTGATTTTTCTTTCTTTCACTTAAAAAATATATATATAATTACTAATCTGTAAACTATAAACTTCATCATGATAATAAAATGTCGATAAATATATATATATATATATATATATATACATATATATATATATTAACGAACCAGTTTTCATGTTTGTATGTATATTTTTGAAAAAGTTATTCACATGCGAAAACAAGAAGGAAAATCAGAAAGAAAAATTTGGTTTAATTCAAACACATGCATGCATGTACAGGGCCAGATTATGGCACGGGCACACGGGGCACTGGCCCAGGGCCTCCAAATTTAGGGGGGCTCATTTCAAAAAATTGAGAAGTAATAGTACAAAGTTTTTCATTATAGGTCTATTAAAAACAAAAATTGATTATATCTTTCTTTCTATATTTTATTAGAGAGCTTAAACAATTATTAAATTTTATGACTAATTTCCTAAACATTGGCTGATCAATGTGGTTCAGTTTTTCGTTTGTCTTGAACATAAAACTAATGATTTTGTTATAGGTTGCTAAAAAAATGAGGAAATAGAAGGTATAATTGAAGGAAAAATTAAAAAATGCACTATTTTTTATTTATTTATTTTTGTTTTCGAGCATGGGTCCTTTTGGCGAGCTTTTTAGAGCAGGGTAAGGGGGCCTCCAAATAGCATCAGTGCCCCGGGTCTTCAAAAAACATAGTCGGGCCCTGTGCATGTATATGAATCTTCACTGTGTTCATTTGTTTAAAAATTACGCGCAAAAGAAGAAAACAAATTATTGCTTTAATTTTGTACACCCGTGTACAGTAGAAGAAATTATTAGGTATATTTATCTTTTAACATGCAGTTTTTGGTGACATTAGCTATTTTTAGTGTTAAAAAAGAATAAAAATGTAACAAATATAATAATTTTTGCAAATTTTTACATAGACATGCATTAAAGATTTCAAATCTCTATAAATTTGATATTAAAGTTATTAAAGTACGAGATTTATCAAGTCTTTTATGCTGAAATATTCCTAATACAATTTTATTATTCTTATTTGGCGATTCGTCGCACTTGGCGAAATTTTCAGCGGACGCACTTGACATAAGGGATTATAAAAGGCTGGTCGCAGTTGGTATAGGTAGGGGAAGAAGAAATTGAAACACCTGGTATGTCGGGTCGCAGTTGGACGACACCGGTTTTAACATAGGTTTGAATAACAGTCCTCGTTATCTTAACCCTTAATCTCCAATCTGTATTTATATTATTAAATTTCAGGGTAAGAGAAAGACGTGTGAGTGACACACCAGATTATTTACTTTCTCTTACCCATAAGGTAGAGAAAGTATTGTTTTTGAGACAAATTTTGAAAATTGATTTTTTGTTATATTTACATGTTTTGGGGTCCCCTGAATTCAAAAATCATGTTTTTAGCGGTTGGTCTGTGTGTGTGTCTGTTTGTTATCAGCATATCTCAAGAACAAATGGTAGCAGAAAGTCAAACTTGGTACTTTAAATGTGTATGACATATGGATGCTACACTAAGCTTTTCATTAGGATGAAACAAATGGTTCGTGTACACGGACACCCAAGAGAATTCAAATACATTACGTCTATGGGGGAAATTGCAGGTAAGTAGAGTTTAACAGCTATAGACTGCACTAAAACAAATGAAATGAATATATATTTTTTATATGCATAAAAACATGTCTCGTTTAAAATGTGGTTGGGAAATCATTCACTTTTCATTTACAGGGCTACACAAAAATTAGATTATAGTACGACAATACTTGAAAATTGATGGAAGTGTACTTCAGGTTGTACCGTGTGTTGTTAATACAGGATTATATTTATATCTTCCACGTGATGTGTACATAACCTTTAGAAGATAAACAGGGCTGCCAATATTTAACCCACAAGGTTCTTTTTTATTGTTAGTGGAAGTGCTTTACTGTAAATATTTTACCATGTCTCGGAAAGCTGCTGGGGAATTGAAATTAATTCCCCATAGCCATATGGTAAATAATGGATTTTTTAAGCTAAATATCCATCGCTTAGTTTTTTGTATATTTAGACATTTTGAGGCTTCTTGAATACCGAAGTCAAGTTTTTAACATTTGACCACTGTCTGTGTCGATTAGAATAAATTAAAAACAAATGAATTTAGGTGATCCAAATGTAGTTAATGTGTTTGATACTAGGAAAGTTTGATCAAGATTGGTAAGATTCAACTAATGTTGGTGTGAAAGTTGTCTGACTAATTTTTAACGAACTTTTGAATTTAATAACAAATTCGAATTCTATGTAAATGTAGGTACAGTAATGAAACGGGGGGTTTGAAGGGGACGTGAGCCCCTCACACAGAATTACCTGTCAAATAAAGCTGTTCCGAAGCCTAATTTCAATTGTTTTAACAGTACTCGTTATCTTACACATTAATCTCCAATCTGTATTTATAGTATTAAATTTCAGGGTAATTCAGACACGCCAGATTATTTACTTTCTCTTACTCATAAAGTCGAGAAAGTAGTGTTTTGGGATCAAATTTTTGAAAGTGACTTTTTATTATATTTACACGTTTTGAGGTCCCTGAATCCGAAAATCATGTTTTTAGCGGTTGGTCGGTGTGTATGTTGCCTGTGTATATGTCTGTCTGTTATCAGGATATCTCAAGAACAAATAGCAGCGGAAAGTCCAAACTTGGTATTCTAAATGTGTATCATATAGGAATGCTACACTAAGCTTTTCGTTGAGAGGAAGCAAATGGTTCGTGTACAAGAGTATTCAAATACATTACGTGTATGGGAGAAATGGCAGGTATGTAGAGTTTAACATCTATAGACTGCTCTAAACCAAATGAAATGAATATATATATTTTATATGCGTAAAAAAATGTCTTATGTAGAATACGGCAGGGAATTCATTCATTGTTCATTTACAGGGCTTCACCAAAAAAAAAAAAAAAAAACTAGATTATAGTACGACAATAGCTGAAAATTTATGGAAGTGCATTTCAGGTTGTACCGTATATTATTACTATAGGATTATATTTAGGCGCACTATGTGGTTTGTACATAATCTTTAAAAGATATACAGGGCTGCAAATATTTAAGCGATAACATTCTTTTTTACTCTTAGGGGAAGTGCTTTACTATAATATTTTACCATGTCCAGGAAAGTTGCTGAAGAATAGAAATGAATTCCTCATAGACATATCATAAATAATGTATGTTTTTGAGCTAAATATTCATCGCTTGTTTTTTGTATATTTACGTGTTTTGAGGCCTCCTGATTACCGAAGTCAAGTTTTGTAACGTTTGATCTGTGTCTGTGTCTCTTAGAGTAATTTAAAAACGAATAATTTCGGGAGATCCAAAAGTTGTATTTTCAAATTAATATAAGTTTGTTGCTGGAAATGTTTGATCAAGTCTGATAAGTTTCAAGGAATGTTGCGTGGGAAGGTTGCCTGAATAATTTTAAGTGAACTTTTAATTTTAAAAACAGATTTAAATTCTATATAAATTAAATATAGGTGCAGTAATGAAACGGGAGATTGAGGGGTGCTCTAGCCCCCCACCCCCTCTCACAGAACTATTTATCATATAAAACTCTTCTGAAGCCTAATTTGAATTGTTTTAACATAGGTTTCCATAACAGTACTCGTTATGTTATCTCGTAGTCTCCAACTTGTATTTATAGTATTAAATTTCAGGGCAAGAGAAAGTCGTGTGAGTGACACACAGATTATTATTTTTTTTTTTTTCAATCTCTAAATTTCTTTCAGGCAATTTTTGAAAATTTTAAACAAAATTATATTCCCGCCCTCTTTAGGGTATGCCTCACTTATCATCGCCAACAGCAAACCCCATGTTATTCAAAAGAAAATTTTGAATTTTGTTATAGAAATTATTCATTAACTAACGTATTCTTTTAAATTTGGTTTTCCCATTTTAAACAATGTCAACTGTTGAAATGATTTTTGTTTTCCAAAAACTGATTTTTTTCGATTTTGAGTATTTGATGCCAAAGCGATAAAAAGCGAAAAATGCACTTATTTCATTCTCGCCCTTTATGGTTTTAAAGGAAAATATTAAAAATATAAACGATCAATTTTTGGAAAATAAGAATCATTTCAATGGTTGGCAATTTTTTGAATGTGAAAACGGAATTTAAATGTATGCAATATATTACAACGCTAAATTTTATAACGCTACTGAATTATTAAATATATGAAAGGGATAAAAATAAATAGTTTTAAATTAGTAAAATAACCTCGTGAAAGCGTAAAGAATGAATGTAAAGAATTGAAAGTATAAAAATCGCTAGTCGAAATTATAATCGCGAATAATTCGTAACTGCCCCTATAAAGTTTGTTTTCCAGCAGAAGACTTTATAACTCAGAAATCAGAAAAAGAATGAAATTATAAGTCGAAATTCGCCGACGTTAATGCAATTTGCAACTGTGTCAGCATTGAACTGAATATTAATTAATCCCAGAAATTCCTTTTAAGAGCCCAGACAATTTAAAGAACCAATCAGCAGCTCAGAAAATTAGGTATAAAAGCCCAAACATTAAACAAACGGAGTCTCTTGCCACGATTTTGACTTGATAAACAATTCCACGCTGCAATCTTCCTCCGAAATTACGTAGGCGCTACAGGCCTCCCCAACAGATTCTGCAGCCCGGGGCACCGCTTGAGCCGCCCGTGAATCGGCAGAGTGTCGGATTAAGGCTCCATTTGCCTTACCCTGCCTCGACTTAGAAATACTGAAGCAATAAAGATGTTTCCTGAAAGAAAGCCTAGTCGTCATTGTGTGCTACGCCTGTCATCTCTCTCTTATCCAGTAATTAATACATTACATATATATATATACATGTGTGTGTATGTGTATACCTTAGGTAATAAATAATTGAGATAACAATTTTTCCATAGAATTACATGGGGTTTGGCTGCCGGCGATGATAGGTGAAATCTTCCCTTAAAGACTCCATTTGCATTGTAAAATGGTATGGTTCTTATTTCACTCCTTGCTTATATTGCCAAACTGTCAGTTGACAAGAATGTTCCTTCGGTTTGCATAAATAGGTTGTGTTTGTTTTGTTATTTTTCTGTAAATATTTGTATATATATATATATATATATATATATATATATTGCGTATGTGTGCAAGAGATTTCAAAAAGGTTAAATGTACAACTGAAAATCGCATAAGATGACACGAACTAAGATACTAAGAAAATCGATATTTGACTCTCGCATGAATTGAATGAAACACCGCTTACTGCCACATATTTAATATTTATGCTACGCATTTTAAACGTAATGCAATCGATTTTTTATTGAAACGAATTATCACTCATAATGAAAAATGTATCATCTGCTATAACATTAACTGAAAAGATCATAGTGCAAGAGTGATGAAACAACACAAACCATATTGAAAGGTGAATTGCATCAGAAAATGATCATGCTGTCAATGTGGTGAAATTACAATGATGTTGAGTATTTTGAACTAGAAGTCTGCACGGGCCGGGCTTTTTAAGCCAGAGCCCGGCCCGGCCCAAATCTTTTTCTACAGTCCTCGTTAATCAACGAAAAAGGAAAATTATACAATACTTTTTCAGTCTTTTATTTTACAAAATTTTACAGTCTGGTATGTCACATAAAATTTTATTTTGTTAAAAGATGTCTGTAACTTCACTTCAGTTTAATTGTCTATCAGCTTGTCTGTTCGTGATCTGATTTTCCGCAAATATTTTAAACATGTTTCGAAATTAATATATTTTATTTAAAGTAATATTATATGGTTTCCATTTCAAAATAATATGCACGTTACTACCAGTTTGCGTACATGTAACAAACAAAAGAAATTAGATACGTTACTGTATATAAGGCTTTGTTTTTTATGGTCTGTAGTGTTTAGGTGGTATGAAGGCTATAAAAATCCTTCTGCTGTAACTTTTCTCTAAGGCTTCTTTTTCTTTTCTCCAGGGCATTGGATGAAAGTAGCATCATTTATAGCATGTGCATTTTAAATATCTTCCTATGTTGTTTGAGAATGCTAATATTTTTTATTTGACTTTCTGTCTGTCTTTGTGCCTTCTGTACGTCTGTAATAATGAAATACTCTTTATATATAAATATCTTGTAAACATCCAGCGGTTTTGTTAAAGAACATTCTATTGCTTAGCTAATATAAAACCTCTGCAAAACACATACTAAAAAATCTTTTTCGTAGAAAGGCTTTTTTTTTTTTTTTTTTTTTTTTTTTTTGGAATTTTACAAATTTTTGAATCGGGCCGGGCCTGATTTTATCGTTTTTTGTCTGGGCCTGGGCCGAATTTTTCGATTTCATTCCGGGCTGGACCGGGTAAGCAAACTTTTCCAACGGACCGGGCCTGAAAATTTCGGCCCGTGCAGACCTCTATTTTGAACTGCTTCCAAGAAAGCAAACGATCAACTCTGATATTTACTGCCTTCAACTTATGAAATTCGAGGAAGCAATCAAAGAGGAAGGACTAGAATTGGAAAATCGCAAAGGAATCGTGTTTCACTACATGTCCCCATATAGCCCCGACCTTGCCTTCTTTGGATTATAATGTATTTCAAAGTTTACAAATTTTTTAAACGGTATAAAATTCAGTAATTAACAATGACCTCAGACAATTCAACCTCACTTGGTTGAATTGTCTGTTGATAAGGACCAAAAGTTCTATTAGAGCGGATTCATGAAATTACTAGAAAGATGGCAAAAGATCACCGAACAGAAGGAAAGATACTTGGTTGATTACAGTTCTTTTTTTTTTTTTTTTTGTGTGTGTGTGTGTGTGTGTGGCAAAAATTAAGTTTTATATTACATTAAAAAAACAAAATTACTTTCTAGCCCACCAATAAATATAAGAGTTTAAAATTTACAATATGAAGAAATCTTTTTAAAACCTCTTATTGCTTGCTACAGCTGGTCTAACGATCACGGCTTTGACTTCCCGAACGATTATATTTCCCCCCATGCCATTTAAATATTTAAGAAGAATTGTACATATTTAAAAAACTTCAAAAATATTTTTAATGGTTTTTCTTCAACGCCTTTCATGTCTGGTACCTGGAGAGCTGGCATAGCTTCTTCTCCTCCTCGTTGTTGTTAATTTATTTTTATTTTTCATTTTTTTTGCATGCGTTACATTTTACTAACTTTATTAATACAGTAAAGCACCGTTTATACGTCTCTCAAGAGACTGACTTAACCCTGCTGTTCTGTTAGGGTCTATTTCAACCAAAACATTTTTCAATTCTTTATCAAGAAATAAAAGTTAGAAATATTTTCTAGCCATTTTGTGATTTTGTTAGTGTGGGACTTATATTAATTACATGAAAATATTTTTATTTTATTTACATAGTTTTATATATTTTTAAAATGGTACAAATGAAATGTGTAGTAAATGGGAAAAGAACAGCAGGGTTAAAAGAACATATAAATGAAAAGATGTATAATCGAAATTAAAAAAATTAAACTTTGATCACTACAAATTTAATAGTACTGAATCAAAATGTATCAGGAAATAATAATTAACAAAGATTTTCAAGATAGTAGTGTCAGGTGGGCTAAAGCAGATATTCTTAAAAAATATTGCTGCATGTGTAAAATACTACTACAATATTTTACTTTTTTTTCCTTTTACAGTTTAACATCTTTAGACTTTGTATTTGTAAGATGGCAACTCAGTACTTCTACTACAAAAATCTTAGTGACAATGTTAAAATTGCCATTTTTAATCAAAACTGTTGTTCTGTGCAAAACATGTGTCATGATGCTACTCTTCTAAACAACTCAACTTTCAAAATTTTTTTCAATCGAGAAATTGCATAATATTAGATAAGCAAAGAACTCCGAATGGTGTCCTTGATACATCTTTTTTTTTTTTTTTCCCACAGATTGTCCTATCTAGTGTTCTTTCATTTGAGATGCGTTCTAGGAAAAGTCTCTATTTAGAACGGAAAATAATATTATAATAGGACCAGATAATGATCGGTCAAAAAATTTTGTGATTTTTAGAAAAATGGAAAAGACGGATAACCGATACTGGGCGGCGTATAAAAGAACAATTTTTGTATTAAAATGAATAGAAATGAATCAGGACTTCTCTAAAAAGACGTATAAATTAGATATGTATAAACGTTGTTTTACTGCAGTTATTATTTACATATTTACTTTCATTCACATGCTTTTCCGCAATTTGTATTTATTCAAGTTGCATCAGTATTTTTAATGAACTCCATTCAGACTGAACTCATATTTGCCTTTATCCGCCTAAAAAAGTGACATGCTAAATTACACTCTAGGACAAAAAAGAACAAAAAAAAAAAGAACAAAAAAAAAAGAAGAAGCACCACCAAGAAGGAGTAATGTAAATTGGACACAAATTGACATGCATACACGTTTCGATGGAAAATGCAAATTTTTAAAGTTTGGTGGCCAATGAATGAACCTGTGACGCTACAGGACAATTTAACTGCACAACTGGCAGTATATTAAAGAGGAGAAATTTTGATTCCAGGTCATAAATTCTTTGAGAATTTTATTCCGTCTACTCAGATAGACACAGGGCCCGACTAGCAAATTTTTGTGCCCAGGGCATTTTCAACTTTTCATGCCCTTTGAAGATCCAAAGTCTTCCCCCCCCCCCCCCCCCACACACACACAGAAAAAAGAAAAGTTTGTTATTATTATACTATGATCTATAGCAGGCAATAAAACAGGTTTGATCGGAAAAAGTATTTGGTCAAATAATTAATATGTTTCTGGCTTTAATAAAAGTACTCCGCTCAGTCAAACGATATTTTATTTTAAAATTTCATTCATATACATAAATAAAACACAGCTGAGTTAAAAAACGCGAAAAAAAAAAAAAAAAAAAAAAAACTGGAGATTTAGATAAGATATTTTTAATTATAAGTAAAATTTTGTGACCCTCAGAAGTTTTGTGCCCAGGGCACGAGCCCCAGGTGCCTGTGTGATAGTCAGGCCCTGAGCATATAGGTGCGCAAACAATATGTGCAGATGTCAGCATTGGAAAGAGGTGAGTAGTTGGGTTCAAAGAAGCCGGTTCGTCTAATCTGCAAATTCTTTGACATTTGGATAGGAGCGATGCCGCTAGTAGATGATGTTGGCAGGAATGGGTGAACCATGGTCAAACATAGTGTTAAGAAGGAAGCGATTGGCCTAGAGATAGGACAGAATGTAAAAACCGATCAATTGTCAGAGCGGTACTCAAAGCCCCAAATTCATCGTTATTATCGATCCTACGTGCAACTGGTACTTCAGTGACTTCAAATACCATTAATAGGTGGCTCAGAGAAATGGGGTTGAGCCCACGGAGCCCCTTGTTCCGAATGCTATTAAACTTTGTACACTAACAAGCCCGTTTGCAGAGATATTGGGTACGTTCAACTTGGAATATTACTGAATGGAGTAGAATTGTCTTCAGCGATGAGTCCCCACTCCAATTTGAGCCCTGATAACCAGCGAAGATGCGTCTGGAGATGTCCCGAAGAAAGGGAGCATTCCAACCTGACTGTCACCAGCCATACGGTCTGACAACCAGGAGTGATGGTCTTGGGTGCCATTTCATTTCATAGCAGGACCCCTTTGGTTGCCCTCCGCAGCATCTTTAAGCAAAGTGGTACGTCAACAAAATTCTACGTTCCGTTTTGTTGTCCTTCATATCACGAGATTTTGAACGTATATTTTAACATAATGCCCGCTCACGTGCAAAGAAAGTTTCAACAGCTTGTTTTTTTCCTTGCCCAACATTATTTTGGCCAGTAAATTCACCGGATATCTCTACCACTGAGGACATTTGGAGCATCATGAAAAGGGTCCTACAACCAGCTCGGGATTTTATCAATCTAACACACCAATTGGACAGAATTTGGCACGATATCTCGCAGGACATCTGCCAACTCTATCAATTAATGCCAAGCCGAATAACTGCTTACATAAGGGCCAGAAGAGGGCCAACGCATTATTGAATCGTTCGCTTTGTCAGGCTATTTCTCTTAATTAAATCCTCCTAAATTTCTGAAACTGTAATCATTTGTTTTTCTCCACATGCACATCATATCTACCAATTTTCGTCCCATTCGAATAACTCCCTCTTAGTGCATCATTTTTTTTTTTTTTTTTTTTTTTTTTTTTGTCAGAGTATTTCAGCATGAAACATTTTCAAAAATTTAAGTGCCCAAAAAAATTTTTTTTGTGTGTTTTATCAATTTGCTGGTCGCCAATTTCCCAGTGCGTAGCTCCAGTGTGACGTTAAATCCATTCAAACACAACTTTATCAATCTACCATGCCTGCTTAAAAAGTTTTTATTCATCGTAATACCATATTCGTATTTCAGTGCATTTTACTACAAATAAATAGACTTTTATTCATAACTAGCTTCCAAAAGTGATACCCCCTCCCCCCCACTCACACACACCATTAATTTCTAACATAACAACTCAAGGAGTAACAGCAGAACACAAGATTTGAAGAGCGTTATTGTTACTGTTTTTGTGCGAAACATTTGCATTTTTTTAATACCTATTACCAAAATATTTTTGTTCATTAATGCATCTTTCTTTTCATTTAATATGCGAATCATTTAAAATGGTTATTATTCTTCAACTTCATTATTATTATTATTATTACTAGCAAACCTGTGCGAAATATAAGCATTTTACTTCTTTTCTAATTTACCTTTAAAATTTGAAACTCATAAATGTAAAATCAATTTCACCACCTAATTAAAATTCTAATTTATCAGAAGCCAAATTACTAATAAAACCAAATTAATATTGTACAATAGTGAAATCAAAATCATTCAAATAAAGATTTCCAAATAAAATTCATGGTTCATGTCATGACCCAATTTTCATACTTCCACAGGCAGTACAATTTTAATATAGGACTCCCACAACGCCTTTTAAACTTTTGTCGTCATGTTGGCGATGACTTTTTATTATTCGTTTTTCTTTTAATAAATAAATTAAATTAAATTAAAAATAATAAAATAATTCCTATTTTGATTATATTTTTTATGATTGTGGTTTTTAGTCAATTTATAACACAAAAGTTCATATTCCGTATATATCTTTAAAATATTCCTAGGTTTAAAATGACGCTTGCAAAGATTCTGAAGAAAAAACTGTTAAAAATACATTTTTACTTTCCGAACACTATAGTGAGGAAAGTATTGTAATCATGTCAAAAATCCGAATTTGAAATTTTGATGTTTCTATACGTTTCGAGGTCCCCTGAGTCCATTTTCACTATTTTTACGATGATGTATGTATGTGTGTCAGTGAACACGCTAGCGTTTAAAAGGTTTGTTCAAATAAACTGAAAGTTCGTACGTATAATGTAAGTCACCATAGTACGAACCCTATTGATTTTGGTGAATCTAGCACTTATAGTTTCTTTAGAGGGACACCAGAAATTTTTTTTATCATTATGGCCTATGGGGCTAAATTTTTAAAAGTGTGATAGCGTCTAAACACCTTTATTAATCTGAGCAAAAAATTTTTTACACACATTATAGGTCACAGTTGCACGAACTGTATAGATTTTGGTGAATTTATATCCTATATTGTTTGATGAGCGCTAATATTTTCTATTTGACTTTCTGTGTGTCTGTAACAATGAACTTTTGTTTATAGTATATAATTATCTTGTAAAAGTTCAGCAGTTTTGTTAAAGAAAATTCTATTTCTTCGTTGTGTAAAACCTCTGCAAAACACGTACTAAAAATCTTTTTCATAGAAAGGCATGCATTTTATTTTTATTTTACATATTTTTGAATCAGGCCGGGCCGGGCCTGATTTTATCGTTTTTTGTCCTGGCCGGGCCGTACATTGGCAAAAAATAAACGGGCTGGGCCCGGACCGAATTTTTAAATTTCATACCGGACTGGGCCGGGTAAACAAAGCCTTCGTACGGCCCGGGCCTCGAAATTGCGGCCCGTGTAGACCTTTAATGCCAGCTTCGTTTTATATGTCTTTACATGTGTAAAAGTTTCTCTTACCGGAAAAATGTTAGGTTTCTACTTCTTTAGGTTACTTTTATATCTTCTGATCACATTATCTCCCCAAAATGCATATAATATGTGTAATAGTGGATAATAGAAGTCATGTGGTTGTTTCACACCAGATTTTTTTTTTTTTTCCAAACTCTGTTATTTCTAGAAACAGAACATTCCCTGTTTTTTAGGTTGTTCAATATTCTGTAATAACATATAATCTCATGACTTACGTACAAAGAAACACAACCATAACGAGAACAGCGCTACCTCCACACATTATCTTATAAGGCTTTGGAATAAACTACCATTTAATCTTAAATATTTCAAAAAGTTGACGTTTGGTGAATTAGTGTTGCACTAGAGTTACACAACGTGATCTTATTTGCAGCTTTCTGGGAGTCTTACTGATTGTTGTTTTGAAGATATGCCTTCAAAATTTTCCTCCTCCGTGCAAGGATGGCTCTCCCAATTTGGTTGTCCAATTATTTAAGCGCAAAGTCTAGAAATTGGTGGTACAGAGCAGATTAATGAGGGCTAGACACCACTACACATTTAGTCCTTTCGCAAACTAATCATAAGAGGCATCATGTTCACAAATTGACCACAGCCACTGCTGCTTCACGACTGATGTATCGACAGAAACTGTGCTTAACTAATTGATCTACTGGGATACCTAAATCTAGGAAAAAATGAAAAGAGTAATTTAACAAAGATGATATAGGGAACCTGTACAACATAACATATCACTTTCTTCATTAAAACTAATAAATTCCCTGTTTGGCGATTTCCTTATAAAGTGAACAAAGTTTAGGGTGTAGGGTTATTAAGCATGCTATGTTTTACCTTCACAGTATACAGAATTTTTAAATTTCAATGCAATTTTTGATATGAATAATTTCTGTTATATATTCAAATTCAATAAAAATAATATATTATTTGCAGAAAATAGTATATCATAGTTGCCAACTTTTCCACTTTTATTGAAAGTTTTTCCACTATAATTTTGGACTGAAATATTTAACCCTTTCAGTGCCACTGACGAGTTATCACGTCAGTCGTCTGCTTGCTATAACTCGCCACAGACGAGATAACTCGTTTCCAGTATTTGCTCAATTCTCACTCATGATGTCACCAGCTGTGTGGCAACTAAGCCACACCCTTAGTTTGTGATTAGTTATAAAAACAGGCAACAATGGGTGGGCAATATTGGGGGGCAGTGAAAGGGTTAATACGATGATTGACGAAGGTTCCTGGAAAGCACCTGTGATGCAGTCATGCATCTTCAAATATTACAGAACATCGAAGTTAATTAATCCAAGTTAATTATACATCGAAGTTAATGAATCAAAAATATTGGTATTGCAGGTTTTTTTTAAGTGTAAAAGTTGGCAGCTATATAGTGTAGTAATTTATCAAAAGTCTATAACACATCTTTTTCTTTTTATTTCAGCCTCTTTCAGAAATAAATCCTATTAATGCTTTAGACATTAATAATCATCTCTTTGATGACGAAGATGATCCTTTTCTATCAGGTTACAATGGCCAACTAGGCACAGAAGAAATATTCATTGATGTTCCAACGATTCGCCCACCTGTTGGATTCCGATCGGACAGTTCTGTTTATGACGAAACAGCAAAATCATCTCCCAACCTCAGTACTAAATCAACTTCCTCTAACAGTACGAATTCAAATATCAAGAAAAATAGCTACCAAACTAACTCTTCATCAACATCCACTGGTTTTGGATCGAAGACATCGAACTCTGATAAAGAATCAGCAGATTCTGCATTGAGCGAATCGGAATCTGACAGTGGAATCAATTGGAGTTACCCTAATATACCGGACCCACCATTAACAACAGCTCGCGTCAGTCGATCGATTGGGAGACAAAAGGATGAAGTAAAAAGAATTCCACATCGTTTCTCACAGTCAAATATTGGACGTAAAATTGCTCAAAGAAGTCGCTCTGAAGACAGGAGAGAAACGCTAGAAGCGAGAAACCGTAAACTATTAAATGGAGAAACCAAAGTCGTTGATTCAAATAATTTCATAATGGTGCGAAAACAAGGTGGTTTAGGGGGCAGAGAGCCGTCCATTCCAACAAGTGATACTAATTCTAGACCCACAAGGTATCCAGTAGGAAGATCTATCGTGCCTTCTTATCAGTTACCTGTGGCTTATCGGAGTAACTTCTTGAAAAGAGGACACAGCAATTGCGATTTGTATTCAGGGTTAAGCAATGAAAATTTGGACAAAATACCCCCCATTCCACCACCAGATTATTCACATGGAATATCTGTGGCTTCATCAGGAGGCACCATTAGTGCACTAGTACATCGAGAAATTACTAAAGCTGTTAAACAAATTAGTGGTTGGATTTAAAATGCTGTAAATTACGTAGCTTAATCATGTTGATAGTTGAATGCTGATGTTAGTTTGTTGCAAGCAAATTCAGGCATTTTTGACATTATTGCATAAAAATCATAATTTTTTTCTTTACATACGTATTTATGCATTGATGAACCAGCATCAAAATGTCTGCTTACCAAGTGATACTTAAAAAAAAAAAAAAAGATATTGAATACATTTTCAGTGTAATTTTTTCATTTCAGTTTTTTTTTTTTTACATCTTTTAAATAAATTGATTTATTACACAATATTATGCAAATGCTTTTTTGCATTTTAATTATTTTATTATTAAACTCTATGTTGATTGAGTAGTTATGTTGTACTATATTTGATGACTTACTTATAACATCACACTTTTCATTAAAGATTAATATTTATTTCTTCATGCAAAAAATTAAATGTATAAAAAAATTATTGATTAGAATGCCTGCACTCAGTGGCATAGATATGGAGGGGGTTTCGGGTAAAAAAAGAATCTTATTTCTTCTGATGTTGGCACAAAATTGACTTTCATTCGGAACTTAGTGTTAAACTTCTCTGAGATAAAAAAAAAAAATCGTCTGCATTCATCATGGAAAATACCTTTAATAACTAATAATTTAATAAATAATTGGCGCTGCTTGAATTCTTAAAAGATAATACAGTAGAAGAAAGTCTTGTGTGGCCACAACATACTAATTCTTTATTTCATATGCATGCATACAGTAAAACTTGCATAATGCAGAACGTGTATAAAACGGAAATGTAATGAATACAAACTTTTTAATCAATACTATAAATCAGGAGGAGTAAAGTAGGTGTACGGATGCAGTATGAAAGTGGCAAACCACACCAGTTTTTCAAAAATTATGTTGTTTAATATTTGTACCTATATTGAATTCGATTCTTCATATCTATTATTTTATTTATTCATTAGATAATATATTATTTAGATTTTTTCGTTATTATTTAAGATTCTTAAATTGTTGACCAAATTTCTGTCAAAAAATTTCCAATGCTGTATTATTCTTTTCTTAATTTAGGCAGTATCTCCTATCCTTAAGCTTTAAATCTAAATAATGAAACCCAAATTATCTCTCTAAATCGGTATTTCTTTGAGAAACTAGTACATTGCGGCCATCACAAAACTTTCTTCTATATCTTTTTATATAAGAGCGCCACTTACTAACTTTTGACACGCATAAAAGTTTAACCATAGCTTTTCATAACAACAATTTTAAGTATGCAGACTTAGGCAATTTTAATCAACGGAGGCTGAGATGTAGGCATGTGGAAAATCATATAAGGTCAGTAATAGCAGTGCCACCTATCGGCTGATATGCACCCAAATTAAGTCAGGATCGTTTTCATAATGGTTATCACACATATCAAGTTTGATGCACTTATGTGCAATAGAAGTTATAATTTAGCCTTCCTATTCACGAGCTAATTTGCAGATCATCAGCGCTACCTGTCAACCGATATGCACCCGAATACAACTAGCAAACTGTTTCATAATGGGTTTCTTATATTCCAAGGTTTGTGCAATTATATGCAATAAAGGTCTGAGTCCCTTCTCGTTAGAGGGGAAAACTGTAGCACAGCAACGCCATCTATCAGCCGGTTTGCACCCAAATTGATTTATTATAATGTTTCATAAAGTCCCTCTCACATTCTGAGTTTTGTTAGATTATACACAATAGAACTTCAGATATAGTATTCCCTTAAATAGAAGAAATCACAGTATAGTAGAGCCACCTGTTGAGTGATCTGCACCAAAAGTCGATAGGCAGCAATTTATATGTCAAGGTGCAACTACATATGAATTTAAATGAACTTCTGAGCACTAGTTACTGATGTATAGTTGACATAAAATTTTTGTCACAGACACACATTTTCTAAAAATGATTAAATTGTGTTCTGGACCTCTCAAAACGTGTAAATTCATCGAAAACCAGAAGTAGAAAATTTTTACGAATCCAGTACTTTCTTTTATTGAATGTACAAGAAAGTAGAAATGATTGTATATTCAATTGTATATTGTTTGACTGTATTTAAACAGTTTCACAAAAGGGAGATTAAAAAAAAATACCCCCCCCCCCCAAAAAAAAAAAAATGTGGTCTAGCTACACTTACATAAAGTATTAAAATTCTGAGTAAGACTTTGCTTACGATAGAATTTTAAAGCTAATTCTATTTTTTTCTTTTTAAAGAAACACACATACAGCTACAATATAGCATAAAAATCTGTATAACTTTTACAATAAAAATAAAAATAACAACCCTGTTACGATTTTTCAGTTTCTATTTAGCTATATGATTTACTAATAAAAGGGGAAAAAGATTCTTATATCATGTTTTGTTTGTTTGCACAGAATTTATATTTTACATTGTTAATAGGTTTTTGTTTCATTTAATATTTCAGCTTTGCGATAAACCCATTTAAAAAACTGCATTTTTATAACACCATAATTTCTAAAATATTACTTGTATTAGCTTCAAAATTGAACTGGAAGCCAATATTATAAATATCTCATGGGAAATGGAAAATCAAACTCATTTGCAAACTCAAGCATCTCAAAAAGTCAACCCGCTGCAAACGTCAAAATGGACCTTATGCATCATTGCGGGTATACAAAAGTTTCTTCGCCAATCACTGAGCTCGAAACTTTTGTTTACTTCTCTATCAGCCAATACCATCCGTTTAAATCGGTAAATACCCAAAGCCGTTGCCACTCGTGCATAAGGTCCAATCATAACACGGACAGCAACTATGTTGTCTAAAATATTTATAAAACATTTTTTTTTTTCTATTTCTATTTTACAGATTACTAAATTTGATATTTATAAAATTTTTGGAGAAAATCAATTAAAACAGAGTTCTTTATTTAAAAAAATAAATAAATAAAAAAACCAAACACTTGTATCCTTATTTTGTTTCCTTATTCAACAACTGTCTCTCTCTATCAGCATATATAGTTACGCTCATCACTGACTGACTCTGTCACGCTTAAAAAGGCTAAGAGATTTCCTTGGACTGTGTCTGTGTGTGAACGCAAGTTGCCACCTAATTTTCATAACTTTAGTTAATTTTAAAAAATCTAATTGTCTGATCGATAAGCTGTTTAATCCAATGGATTCAGAAAAATCGCTCCTTGTTTGTAAGGAATTTTTGATTAGATTTTTTAAAATTAATTAAAATATGAAAATAGACATAGCTTTAAAATAGACATTTAAATTTTTAATTGTTGCCATTTTTTTTGTCAGCATAAAATGAAATATACTTTCACGTGAAAAAAAAAAAATAAATAAATAAATAAATAATAAAATAAATAAATAAATATTAAATTTGCTCATGCATATGAAAAAATGGCATCTGTAAAATAATAATTTTAAAGGTAACAATGAGATAAATAAAGTGCGAAAATTTCGCACGGGCTTGCTATCAAATGAATTATTTGAAGTGAGAAATAAATAAAATGATCATTTTTCAACGGGCACCTTAGTTGCCCTATAACTGACTAGTTTTGCCATAATATGAGAAACACAAAGAAAAGAAAAAAAAATAATTCAATTATTATAATAATAAATAGTATGTTCTCTTGCAATGCTCCAGTTGATTTAATTTTTTTTATTCCTCTTATCCGTGTATGGTACAGAAAATATTGTTTTGAGGTAAGTTTTTTGAAATTGAGTTTTTGTTATATACACGTTTTGAGGTTCCATGAATATAAAAAACATGTTTTTAGCGGTTGGTGTGCATGTCTGTGCATCTGTTATCAGCAAACTAAATAATATCAGGAAGTCCAAACTAAATCTGTATCCCACAGGGATGCTACTCTAAATTTTTTTTTATGATCAAGTAAATAGTTTGTGTACACGGTCATTCATATACACTACGTCTATGAGCGAACAATAGTTTTATATGCATAAAAGTGAGTTTTGTATCGAATATGATATGAAAATTGTTCACCGCTCATTTACAGTGCTACACAAAAGAGTTTGGATATATCGGAGATATACATAAAAATTACTATAAGTGCTTTGCAGGTTGTATTATATGTTTTTCATATAAAACTGAATTTAAATGCATAATTTGGTGTATAAATAAATTGTAAATAACATACAGGGCTACCCAAAATTAATTTAAAACATTCTTTTTTAATGAATGTAATTAATGGAAAAGCTTTTCTGCATTTTAGCTTTTTAGCATGTCAAAAAAAAAAAAAAAAAAAAAAAAAAAAAATGCTCAGGTTTGAAAATTAATTTCTCATACCCATATGGTAAACAATGTTTTTTTGTTAGCGCGTCTTCTTCTATAGTTTCATATATTAAAGACGTGCCCTTTAAATTTCTGAGTTATTCATTTATGAAATTTTAGTTAAATTTTAGCTTTTAGTAATGTCTGTTGTTTGTTATGCAATATTAGACATAATTGCAGAAGATTTTTATGGATTTTATTATTGATATTCATTAAATTATATACTGAGAGGGCAGATTCTATGAATAATCTCTTATATTACATATCTACCCTTTAAATTTCTGAGTTATTCATTTATGAAATTTTAGTTTAATTTTAGCTCATGTATATGAAAGTAATGTCTGTTGTTTGTTATGCAATATTAGACATAATTGCAGAAGATTTTTATGGATTTTATTTAAATTTTATATTATATATTGTATATCAGATAATTTTCTGATCTCTTCATTTTTTTTTTATAAGTTGAAAATCAGATTTTGGATAGGGGTCAACACAAATGCTTTTATTGAAGTTTTTTAGAGGATATATCAATCTTTTTACTTTCTCTTACCTATAGATATAGTAGTATACAGAAAGCATTGTTTTTGGGTCAAATTTTCCAAATTGAATTTTTCAGGGTGGCTAACATTAACACTTTTCCAAGACTATTTTTCACCATTTTCCCTGACTTATGCCATTTTCTCCCTAAAAAATTCCACAAAATTAGCAAATAATTTCATAATTTACAATAACGAGCTTTCAAATATGGCTTATTTTCACAAAATTTATCAAAATTCCCTGACTTTACATGAAATTCCCTAACTATCCCATGACTTTTCAAGATTCACTCAAATTCCCTGACTTTTCCATGATTCCCCGACTAGTGGCCACCCAAATTTTTAGTAGATTTGCATGTTTTAAGGTCCCCTAAATTTGAAAATCAGATATTTAGCGGTTAGTCTCTGTGTATATATCTGTTACCAGCCTGTCTCAAGAACAAATATTAGCAGAAGTTAAACTCTGTATTCTAAATCTGTATCATACAGAGATACAACACTTAACTTTCATTGAGATCAAACAAATGGTTCATGTGCAGGAACATCCAAGAGAAATCAAATCCATAATCTATGAGTGAAATTTTTTGTAGGTTCAATTTAACATCTACAGGCTGCACTAAACAAAATGAAATAAACATACATTTTTTATATGCATAAAAACCTGTTTTGTGTAAAATAGGGTATGAAAATCATTCACCATTTGTTTACAGGACCACCCAAAAGAATTTATATATAGGGAGATTATACTTGGAAATTGCTGGAAAGGCATTTCAGACTATGCTGTGTGTTTAATATAAGACTACATTTAAGTACACAATGTGGTGTGTATAGAAAAGATACAGGACTACCAATAATTAAGCAAAAATGTTCTTTTTTATTAAATGCAATTGATGAATATGCTTTACTATATTTTACTATAACCATGTCCATGAAAACTGCTAAAGAATGAAAATTAATTCCTTATACTCATGTAGTACATAAAGTATTTTTTAAACTAAATTTTCAGTTAATTATATTAAAAACACTTTAAACACACGTAAAATTAAATTTTATTTAAAAGATGTTAAAAAAATTTATCCGAAGCTTTTCACTTTAATAGTAAAGCATCATCAGGGATTTTTATTATTCGTTTCCAATGAGTAGTTTTTAAATATTTTTTCTTTTCACAGTCAACAGTTAAGTCTTTTAATAACGTGAATATCGGCAAAGTGCTCAAAGTCTTATTTTTCTTAGCTCCTTGATCCAACCTTTACCGGACTTCAAATTGACTTTGCTGATATTCACGTTATTAAAAGATTTAACTGTTGACTGTGAAAAAAAAAAAAATTTTTTAAACTGCTCATTGGAAACAAATAATAAAAATCCCTGATGATGCTTTACTATTAAAGCGAAAAGCTTCGGATAAAATGTTTAACATCTTTTAAATAAAATTTAATTTTACGTGTGTTTAAAGTGTTTTTAATATAATTAACAAATAACAAATAAACTCAATTTAACTCTTTTTTTAGAGATTATTTATAAATTTTCAGTGGGTTTTTTTTTTTTTTTTTGTGTGTGTGTATGATTATGCATTTTGAGGTTAATTGAATACTAAAGTCAAGTTTTTAAAGGTTGTTCTTTGTGTATGTCTGTTATCAACATAACTTAAAAACAAATAATTACAGGCAAATCAAATGTAGTATTTCGAAGTTCATATGAAGTTGCTACTAAAATAGTTTGATCAATATTGATAAGTTTCTGTGAGTAAAGGTTTTCTGAATAATTTGGAATAAATATTTAAATTAAATAACGGTATTGGGAAAAAACGTCCCCAGAAATATAGTCCTCAGGAAAAAACGCCCCGGAAATAAATTTCGAAGTTTCATATTAATACCTTGTAGGTCAAATTACTACCAAGGTTTATTTAATGTCCAAAATTAAAAACGAAATTATAAATATATATATATATATGTAGTGTGTTTTGGCCATCACAAAACATTTTTATATATCATTTTATATATAAATAGCGGTTAACCATGCACAAAAATAGGCCCCGACTTTTCAAACATTCACTGGGGGCACAGATAAATTACTTCACAATGAAGAAATTGCATATGGGAAAACTAGACTTTGAGTTTAAAAAAAAATTGCAATTTTGGAATTAACGACTTTTAAGGAGGGGGGGGGGAATCGATTATGGGAAGAATTTTCACAAATTCCGGATTCTATCAAAAGAATTCTATTGAAAATGGTAGAATGAAGCGATGCCCCCACATGCACAAAAACTTTTTCCTAATTAACTACGACTATTATCAATAATTCATATTAATTTTACAATCACAAGTTAAAAATAACTCTCATTATGTACATTTATAAGAAATTTTGTACTACACTGCCATGTTAAAAATTTAGAAAAATACGATCACAGCGCCACCTATTGAGTGATTGATCCCCAAATCTAATCAGCACCAGTTTATGTCAGTGGCCAACTAAATATCAAGTTTGGTTAAATTTCAGTAATTTTTTTTTTTTTTTTTTTTTAATTATTATTATTATTATTATTTTTTTGTTAAAAGTAAAAAAAAATCAATAACTTTGTTTTTAATTATCACAGATTTATAGTTCAACCATTCTTTTTAAATGTATTGACGAGACCTTTCGAAAGATACCCATCTTGAAAATTTACTCCCTTCGAGGGGGGACTTCCCATCCAGGGGGGGGGGGGGGGGGCGAGGCTCCTACACATACAAAATTTTTTTCCCAGTTGACTATCTTTATTATAAATAATTCTTCTAAATTTCATAATGATTACTAAAAAGTAATTCTCTTTATTTTATGCACATTTATACAAAATTTTGTCCTACATCACCCTGTTAAAAATTTAGAAAAAGCGGGATATCGACGCAACCTGTAAGACAATTTTTACCAAAAGTTGATAGGCACTCATTTATGTCAAGGTGCAACTACATACCAATTTGTATGAAATTCTGTGCAGTAGTTTCTGAGATACAGTTGCCACAAAAGTTTGTCACACACACACACAGACAGACAGACATTTTCTAAAAATGGTCAAATCGTGTTCTACAGCTCTCAAAACGTGCAAATTCATCAAAAACCAGAGGTTGGAAATTTTTACGAATCCAATACTTTCTTCTATTGAATATAGAAGAAAGTAAAAACATATATAAATTTACGTACAGATTACATAAAAAGTTTAGATAATGAAAATGGGCAAAATTCCTTTCATTAGATGTTTTTTCCCCTGTTAAGTATTTTGTATCCATATTTACCAAATAATATTTATTATATGCTCCTATTTTATGTATTCATAAATTTATTTCTTTAAAAAAAAAAAATAAATAAATAAATTAATTAAAAAAAAAAAAAAAAAAGAAAACGTCCATAAGCAACCAAGACAAATCATTATGTTGATAGTTATATATTAATTTGATCTTAGGAGTATTTCGAGTTTTCAACAATGAAATTGAGAAAAATAAAACTCACTACGGGATTGTTATTTTTTTTTTTATTATTTCAAATTCTAATTTTATATACTTATAAATTCCACTTATCTGTACCAGTACAAAATGTTAAACTCATTTGTATGTGCAAACATACTGCAATAGTGCGACTAATTAAAAAATTTTTTCATTGTAGTATTACAAAGAGTTAAACTACTTTCCTAAATGAAAGGCGGTGTTGTAATAAAAGCAGATTTACAATTAAAATGCAAATAAGGAGCAGTTCATTCAATTTTAACGGGGGTGGGGTGGGAGGTCATTGTCAGCCTTGGATACAGATTTGGCAACTTAGTGATGAAATTGGTGACATGGCGAGAAGGCAGGGTTGTTATTTTGTCCACTTTTTTGTCAAAAGTCTGGGACGCTGGACAAAAGTGGAAAAAACCTGGACAAAACTGGAAAAATCCGCATGAATCTGGATAAAATAAAATCCATGCAACTGTACATGTTCGCTGCATAAAATTATTCTGTTAAAGCAATAAATGGTACTTTTAACTTTGAATTGGCAATTTTAGCAATAGAAATATTTTATTAGAAATTAGTAATTTGATTAATGAAAAGTGTAATTTCATTTTTAATCTGCAAATGTAACAAAGTAAATCTGTCGTGGACTATTATAACATTATCATATTAAGAGAAAAAATGTTATTTAATGCTGTATCTAAATCCTTAAAAACAAAAGAAATAGACAAGGCCATAGCTAGGAAAATATTTTACACATAATGTTGACAGTTAAAAATAAAGAATAACTTAACCCCCAACAGTGAACACTCCTACCCTCTCCAAAGAGTCTATTTTCAATATTAAAATTTTTCACGATCAACATGATTGATTAATACATATGATTATAATCTTAAAAATAATTCAAGTTGCTTCTTTGTCATTTTGTACTTAACATGGAAATATTTATTTAACATTTCTATACTAAACAAAAAAATAAACTCATAAATGTAGATTTATAGTTTTTATCAATTTATGTCAGCAAGTCCTTTCAAAGCAAAGCTTTCAATCCTGTATAACATTTTATTTGCAATACCAACATGTCATTTTCTTATCCAAGAATTTAAAAAATCAAATTACATAATCATTAGATAATATTACATTCTTATTTTAATTTTGTAAAAAAAAAAATTATTAGTTTGTAATAGAAATTCCAGATAAAAAAATACATATGTTTGATTATTTTCTCCCAACTAGTATATTGTTTAACAAAAGGGAATGTACCTAATTTTTTTTTTATGTATCTGTAAAATAACTAATAATGCTACATTCACCAAAATGTATACAGTTTGAGTGACATAGACCTATAACATGTATATAAATTTAAAGCTCAATCAAATGAGGCATTTAGACGCTATCACATTTTAAATAATTTCAGACTATAGGCCATAATATTACAGAATTTTTTGTTGTGTCCCTGTAAAAAAAAAAAAAAAAAAAAAAAAACTATAACTTGTTAGATTCACCAAAATAAATCTGCACAATTCATTTGACAGTGACTTATAACATGTGTATAATGTTTCAGCTGAATCGAATAAGGAATTCAGATGCTATCACACTTTTAATTATTTGAGCCCCTAGGTTACAATAATAAAGAATTTATCTTTGTGTCCCAGTAAAAAAAAACTAAGAGCTAGATTTTTCAAGATGTATACAGTTTGTGCTACGATAACCAGTAATATATGTACTAAATTTTAGCTGATTTGAACAAAGCATTTATACAATATTGTGTTCACTCATACTCAGACATACATACATCATCGTAAAAATAGCAAAAATAAACTCATGGGACCTCAAAACATGTAGATACACCAACATTACACAGTCATCTTTTTGTCATGATTACAATACTTTTCTTACCTGTATATTTTCAGAAAGTAAACTAGTATGTTGTGGTACCACAAGACTTTCTTCTATATTTTCCTATACAAATTCACTCAGTACCAAAAAAAAAAAAGTTTCAGTTTTTTTTCGTTAAAAGTTTAAAAAAAATTGATAACTTTGTTTTAAATTATCACATTCAACCATTCGTTTTCAAGGTATTGACGAGACCTTTCAAAAGATGCCCATCTTGAAAATTTACCTTCCCCTGGGGGGTACTACCCCCCAGGGGGGGGGAAGTGATGCCCCCACATGCACAATTTTTTTTCCCCTAATTAACTACTACTATTATCAATAATTCATATTAATTTTACAATCACAGGTTAAGAATAACTCTCATTATGTACAGTCGGGGGAAAAAAAAAACGCAGCACTCGACGTAACTTTGTTGCTAATAGATGTAGAAAAATGTAATAGGTATCATTCGACGGGGAATTGGGAGTAGTTTCAGAAAATGAACTGAAATTTTGAATTGGGGGTCGTCTACATATTAAAATGTGCACCAACTTTGATTTTTTCAATGGTAATGCCCCATTTTTATTTTATATTTGAATTCCTGGGATCGCGACAACGCAAAAAAGTATATTAGTTGTATATTTTACTTGTTTTTTCACAGAGTTATAAGCATTCAAAGTTTGAAGGTGCTAATGTTAAATTCATATTTCAAACTTTTATTAATATCTTCACAAAAAATAACTTGATCGATATAATTCTTTTTTTACAAGATACAGTGAAGAAACCCAAACATAATCCATCATTACTTTTGATTCTGAAAAATATTTTTAATTTTGAAAAATATTAATAAATTCATATTCATAAAAATTATGAATTATGACCTATATTAATTTTTACATAAAATGAATCCTAATGCTGAAAAATATGGGTGTGCAAATTTGCAGTCCATTCCAATTATTAGTTTTCGAGATATAAATAAATCTTTCTTTTGTAGTGGTTTAGGGGGCTGTCTCTTTTAAAGTTTTGCATGAGATAACGAATCAAATCTTAAAAAATAACAAGGAAAATTAAACAAAATATTTTTATTTTTTGTTTACGGTTTAAATTCTTTAACAACAACGTCAAATGCAAAGAAATAAAATAAAAATGATGATTTTTAGACATTAGTCTTAGCATCAAGAATTCCTGTTTTCTAAAGAAGACAAACCCCGCCTTCATCGTTCTTCAAAACAAATCAATACAGAAAAGAAAAGTAAATGTGACATTGAGTATTCGTGTTAAACCCTTTATTTTATGTTGCCAAAAATATGCACAAGTGGTATTTACATCATCGATTACTGGTGATAAATTTTGAATCTATTAAACGAACACTAGAAGAAAAAAATAACTAAATAGGCGGGGTTTACTGTTTTAAATAGAAAAATTGGTAAATGTAAAAATTGGCAAATAAAAAAACAATGGAATTGGAATGCAAGACAGACTTGTAAAATCGTTTCTTAAGTTAAAGGCTTAATCATTTGCTTCATATATTGCTTTTTATTTTTTTATTTTATTTTATTTGTAGGGGGGAGGATTATTATTTTAAGGATACTTTAGTCTTTAAAATTTTAATATATTTTAACTTTATATATTTTTTGAATATACTTTTACTTTTATAAATACACTAGCAGGCAACGCCCGCTTCGCTGGTCCCTATTTTTAAATGAATCACTATAATGAATTCTCAAAATTGCATTAATTTTTATCACATGAAAAAAAAGAGAAACAAAATCTGAGTAGGAAAAATGTCGCACCGGGTTCTCACTGCCTTCGGAAAAAATTTCCAAAATGCTCTAACTTTATTTCTATTATTTTCCCACTTCGCCCCCTCCCTCCTGTCTATCCTAATAATTTTACAAATTTGAAAATATCCGCAATCGATTTGTAAGTATCAAAAACCTCTATGCACCAGTTTTAAACGATATATCTCTATTTTTATTTTTTTACCGCTCTACTCCCCCCCCTCCCAATAATTTTAAAAATTCGAAAATATCCGCAATCGATTTGTAGGTATTGGAAACCTCTATGTACCAATGTTGAATGATCTAACTCTATTTTCTTTTTTTTTGCCCCTCTGCCCCCCCTTCCCGGCCCTCCTAATCACTTTACACTTTCGAAAATATCCCCATTCGACTTGCAGGCCTCTAAAACCTAACTGTACCAATTTTGAACGGCCTAACTGTATTTCTATTTGTTTTTGCCCCATAGCCCCCCCCTTGCCGCCCCTCCTAATAATTTTACAAATTCGAAAATATCCGAAATCAATTTGTAGGTATCGAAAACCTCTATATACCAATTTTGAACGATCTAACTCTCTTTTTATTTTTTGCCCCCCCTCTCCCCCCCCTGCTGCCCCACCTGGGGGCTGAATTTCTAAAATTCCAGAAATTGGTTTTTAGATATTTGCATCAGCTATATTTTAGAGCAAAAACTTCACGCATATCTATTTTTTTGTTTGAGATATATAGGATTATGCGAAATCACATTTTTACGCATGTGAAATCACGTTTTGCCCCCCCGCCCCCCTTGGGGACCGAATTTTGAAAATTCCAGAAATTGGTTTTTTGACATTTGTATTAGCTATATTTTAAAGCAAAAATTTTACGGATATCTGTTTTTTTGTTTGAGATATGAAGGATTTTGTGAAATCACGTTTTGCCCCCCCTCCCCCCCTTGGGGGGCGAATTTTGTAAAATCGCTTCTTAGTGGATGCCTACGTCATAGAAAGAACACTGTCACAAAATTTCATGCTTCTAGGTCCAGGGGTTTGGTCTGGGCGTTGATAGATCACCCCCTCACTCACTAACTCACTCAGGAAGTGTTCTTTTATATATATAGATTTTAACACATTTTGCGACCGCAGGATTTTGTAATTTTGACAGTAAGATCCGCCTAAAGGCGTTATTCTCTCAAAATAAAGTATTTCAGAACAAATTTTCTTTATTCACGATTATATTAGAAATGGATATACAGTATAATTATATTCTTTCTAATCAATATATTTCTATCGTATAGTTTTTTCAAAAATATGAACACTGGGTACACACTTAAGAAATAAGTAACACACAAATTAGGAAAGAAACGCCCACTAAGAAAGTTACAGATTTTCAAATGACGTGAATCTACGCTAGCAGTCGCGAAAGGGTTAATTGAGAAATATTTTCATAGAAATTATAAAACGAATCGTACAGCTCCAAAGAGTTCAACTGACACAAAACTGGTAATTGCGATTAAAATTGTTTACTATTTACTTCAAAAACCCTTACAATAATTTATCCGAAAAGATTTAGTTTATGCGTTGTTGTATATATATAATCTATATTATTTCATTTCATATTTTATGTTACACCTACGAAAGAAAATTCAAGCTTTATTGGTGATCACTACAGCCATAATAGACACTTTTACTTGAAAAATATTGCATTTTTTTCAAAGAGTACAGTCTGGACAAATCGCAAGAGTAATGTATTTAAATAGACCTAAAATTATTTAAAATAATTCTGAAGTATATGCAAATCTAAGAAACTGAATTCAGGATAATTAAGAAATTGGAAAAGGGTCACTTTTTATTAATTTTATAATTCTTTTTTTCCTGAAAGATTTCCGGTGTAAAACATTAAAATTTATCTGTTTCTTATAGGATCTTAATTTTATTTTTCTACATTTACAGATAACCCCTTAACACATTTTTCATCATAACTCTACAAATACTAAATATAAAGTATACAAGCAGTATACTTTTTCGCACTGCCAGACTCTCAGAAATTTGAATATGAAGTCGAAATTGGGTGTTGCTATTGAAAAAATCAAAGTTAGCGCTCATTTCAATATGTAGATAACCCCTAGTTCAAAATTAGACAGCATTTTCAAAAAATGTATTTAATTTCCTCTTGAATGGTGTCTATTAAATTTTTCTGAGTCAATTAATAACGAAATTGCAGCGAGTGCTGTGATTTTTTTTCTCCGACTGTACATTTATATGAAATTTTGTCCTATACTGCCATGTTAAAAATTTAGAAAAAATACGATCACAGCGCTACCTGTTGAGCGATTGATCCCCAAATCTAATCAACACCAGTTTATGTCAGGGGCGAACGAAATATCAAGTTTGGTTAAATTTCATTAAAAAAAAAATTGATAACTTTGTTTTAAATTTTCACAGATTTATAGTTCAACCATTCGTTTTAAAGGTATTGACGAGACCTTTCGAAAGATACCCATCTTGAAAATTTACTCCCCACGAGGGGACTTCACCCACAGGGGGGGGGGGGGGGTGTGGCGAGGCTCCTACACATACAAAAAAATTTTCCCAGTGTACTATCTCTATTATAAGTAGTTCTTGTAAATTTCATAATGATTACTAAAAAATAATTCTCTTTATGCACATTTATACAAAATTTTGTCCTATATCACCCTGTTAAAAATTTAGAAAAAGTGGGATGGCAACGCAACCTGTAAAACAATTTTTACCAAAAGTTGATAGGCACTAATTTATGTCAAGGTGCAACTACATACAAATTTGTATCAAATTCTGTGCAGTAGTTCCTGAGATACAGTTGCCACAAAATTTTGCCACACACAGACAGACAGGCATTTTCTAAAAATGGTCAAATCGTGTTCTAGAGCTCTCAAAATATGTAAATCCATCAAAAACCCAAGGTCGAAAATTTTTACAAATCCAATACTTTCTTCTATTGAATATAGAAGAAAGTAATAATTCCATGAAAGATATGTGAACCATTTAATTTCATCATGCTTAATAACAAATTTTTAAAAGGTATTTATGACTGTGAGAGAAGAGATGACAATGTAGTTGAAAGCAGTGGGGAAAGAGAGCGGAATTAAAATTGAAACTTTAAACTATCACTTTTGCATCCAATCCACCCTTAGAAAAATACAGATATATTTATTTATAAAATATTGTTAACTTTGCATGTCTATTTCATTCATATATATTTTGAAGTATTTAAATTGATTATATACACATGGTTCCAGGAATTTGTTAAAAAAAAAAAAAAAAATGGTCACCAACAAAAATTTCTGGTAGCCTGTAAAAAATATCCTCTGTCGTTTTCTTTCCTTTCTTTTACTTTCCTTTTTCAATTTTAAAATTTACTTCACTATAGAAATCAAAATTCTATGCATAAAAACCAATTATTTATTAGAATATAATGATACATCAGGAAACACCTATTTGAATTTAACATCATGAAACCAGTTTTATTATTTTCATTAAAACAATACATTATCAGCATTGATGCATCATTACACCAGCACAATGATTCAGCACTAGGTCAATAGCATAGGCAAACAGGAGCAGTGTAAACCAATTCCCTTAAACAGGGCAATAATTTAACACCGAGCTCTGAAACATGCATGGAGATGTAAAAATCCCCTAATGGTGTATTGATTCAACACAGTGTATCAAAAAGTGGTGAGAGAAGCAGGAATCAAAACAGCAAGAGTTAGCCTACATTGAAAATAGAATCGAAGCCCGATTCTGGGACTAATTCTTTCACCAAAATATTAAAAAAAAAAAAAAAAAATGTTGAATTTTCTTGAAGTTGAAAACCATTGCCAGTTAAAATATAATGGTCGCTGATGGCGACCAGGTTACTGTATTTCACGAGCCCTATATGTATACACATATAATTAAAGAATTGTTTAATATATATATGGAAAGAATAAAGATAATTTTTAATTTAGTACTCGCAAATAATTAATAGTGGACAAAAGTGGACAAAACAGTATTTTGTCCGGGACGGTTTTAACCAGGTTTTTTTCCACTATGGAAAAAACCGTACAACCCTGTGAGAAGGAATAATTTAGTGTTTCCAAAGTTTAGAACCTCTATCTTCAATAAGAGCCACGTTCTCGAATTTTCTGGATTCATCAATTGACTTCTAATACAGAATAACCTCAAAAATTCGCCAAATCAAGACAGAAATTATAAAAACAGAAGAGACACTTCCAAAGAAATCAGTTGTAGTTGAACATTTAGTTCAGTTGAGTTCTGAGTGTTTGTTTTGCTTTAAATGGTTTATATTTATTCCAAAATGAGTGAAATTCCACTCAGGGGTGTTTTAACATTGTTTTATGATTTTTTGAGGTATGAATTTGAGTACGATAATTTACTTGTTTTTTCAAGAATAATCCTTGAATAAAGTGTATCTTTAAGCATGAAACTGTCTGTTTCTTTACAATTATTTTTTTTCACTCAAAAAAATTGACATTTTGGAAACATTATCGATAGAGACAGATATTTTGGATCAGTATGATATGCGTAATACTCGCAAAAGGTGTAATGAAGTGAGGGAACATTTAGTTTACTAAGACTATTTTGGGGGGGAGTTTAAATATTTACTTAAAAATTAGACCTACTTTTTTTTATGACTTATTAAGGAGGGCAGCCCTCAGCAGGACATATCAACCAGAGGTCTATTGTATCCAGACCCAAACACATTCTTACGATAAAAGTCTCATAGCTGAAGCAAAGCTCAGCAGACACCTGACAGGAATATCCTGCAGCTCCCAAGGCTCAATGAGATGCTGACCAAGATGCTCAAACCTGTAAGCAGAAAAGGCCTCACAGTCACATAAAATGTGCCGAGCAGTCTCCTCTTCCAGACAACAACCACGACAGATGGGATCAGAACTGATAATGTACAGATGTCTCTTAAGGGTACAGTGACCAGTCAGAAGGCCAATAACCTTCCTCAAACCATTCCTGTTAAGCTTTAAAAGCTCCTTATGACGAAGATCAGGATAGTCACGATTAAGCTCTTTTGCTTGCCTTTGATCATCAGAATTACGCCATTGCCTATAGTGCTCCTTATCAAAGAGCTTGAAGATAGAAGCCCTAAAAGTAGTGGGAGAAATACCCAGAACAGGCTCAGGGCCACAAAAGAGTGTGCTGGAACCAGATCTAGCCAACTCATTACCAGCTATACCCATATGACCAGGTACCCAGTGAAGACTAACCTTATTATAGGAAGAAAGCTCACAAAGTACCTTGTAGCACTCCCATACGAGAAGAGAGGTGAACTTACACCTCACCATTGAAAGGAGAGCCGCTTGACTGTCAGAACAGATATGGATGGTTAAATTATGATAACCCCTGTCTAAGCACACCTTACAGCATAAGATGATAGCAAATACAGCCTGATTTTCCCTGACTTTTAATGAAAATTTTTATTTTCCCCGAGTTCTCCCTGTTTTCCAGGTTTTCCATGATGAGTATGAACCCTGATAAAATCAATTAGATTTATTGTTATTTTTCACACATATCTTTTTCAGTAGTTTTTCAGCATATCTGTTTAATCAATGATTCATAAAATTAATAATATACAAAGTATAATGTTTCGATATTGTATACTACAGATATTTATTTAATCATATTTAAAAATAAATAAAATAAATGAATAAAAAGCAACTTATACCAGCCTTTTATTTCGACTAGGCCTAACAGAAAAAGGATGAGCATAAGGCTAAAAGGGATATGTTTAATAGACACTTTTACATTCCTTCTAATATTTCCACCCACATATTTATAAGAAAATTCCCAAAAATTTTAGGATTAAAAAAAAAAAATCAGAAAATCAAGAGATTTTTTAACAAAATCTAAGAGTCTGTTGGAAAAAAACAGCAAAGTTAAAAAATGAATGAACAGAAATATCATCATTTAATAAAGTTTTATACATATTATTTAACATAAATTTTACAAATATTTTCCTCATAATATTAAAATTTACATTTTTCACTCACAAATAAAATATGTATTTAATCTAACAATATTTATTATTATTATTATTTTAAATAGCCACTGTTCCACTTTGGTGATTTCACTGTTTTAAAAGAAACTATAAAAGAAATAATCCACACATATTTACAAAATTCCAGAACTACATTTAAAGTTTTTTTTTTTTTTTTTTTTTTTTTTGTTAAAATATCAAGATTAAAATACAGAAATACGCTTAGCATATATTACTACAGATCATAGCAATGTTTAATACTTTTTTTAAAAGTTATACAACACTTGTATAATATTTATCTTTTAATAAAAATAATTGAACAGTGAAACATATAAAACTTCTTTGTATACTTTATTATTATTCAGGTCCATTACCACCATATGGAAAAACAAATCAGGCATTTTCTTAATATATATATATATTATACTATTTTTCCAAATTCTAAAATAATTGTTTGAGATTCAATTTCAGCCTTTTTAAAAGGATTCTTCTGTAAAAACTGTTTTATTTCTGCAGAAACTCAGTACAAAACAATTTTAAGCCTTAAATAAAATTTAATGTCAAGCTGCAGGAGAAAATTAAAGCTCATAAATGCTACAAAACAGTAAAATTTATAAGTATGTTAATTTTTGGAAGTTACACCACCAAAAATACCCTATTTGAGAACAATAATTGAAAATTATATTTCAATGAAAATCATATTCTGAATAATAATACACATTCTGTGGTGTGACCAGGTTGTTCTAAAGACAATTTTAAATAAAACAAACAAATGAATGTTGAGTTTGGGCTTTCTTCCTAAACTGATAGAACACTACATAAGATATTTGAACTTAATCTTAATTTCAGACTTTTTTTTTTCTTTTAACCTCTTAAAACCAATATGAATATGTAAGTAATTATTAAGTAGAAAATGCATACTGTAAAGCCAGTAATTTATAATTACTGAAGAGGGGGGGGGGGGGGGGGGGCTCAAGTGTTTCCATATATTTTCGTAATTTTTTTACCCCTTTAATTCAATTATAAAATAGCAAAAATTGCATGAAAATGAAATCAGTAGTTCAAGAGTAACTTGTTTGAAATAAATCTTGAAACTTTAATAAGCCAATAGCCAATATGGAATTTTTTTAAATGCTGACAAGTTCTAAGTAATAAGTGCAAAACTTTGAACAAATACCATAAAATACAAGAATTTATAACAATTGTTTTGGATTGAAAGAAGACACGACTTTTTGTCAGGCAACAAAGTAGAAACAAGTGCTGCAAACAAAGCGGCAATTCACTCGATGCAGCACTTGTGCCTACTTTGTTTGCCTGACAAGCTCGTGCCTTCTTTTAACCAGAAATAATTATTACGAGTTCTTGCATTTTGTGGTGTTTATTCAAAATTTTATACTTATTACTGTTTAACGCCAGTTCTGTGGTTTATAATAATACCAAGTTGGTTACTTTAGCTTGGATTTATAATAATAAATTTGCTTCATTTACTTATTACATACAATGCAAACAAAAATATCTACAAAACAATTGAATATAAAAAATTTTACAGGTAAATTCTTTGCTGAAGTTAATTTAATTAGTGCTCAATTATATTTTAATAATTAATTAGTACTTTCATTATTGTGTGTGTATACATATGTACACACACACACACACACACATATATATATATATATAATAAAGATGATCTATTAAGCATAGTAGAAGATATATATATATATATATATATATATATATATATATACGCACATAATTATAATGTTTGCATTTGGTTGTCATTTGATTGGCAAATTGAAAACAGCAGATTTCATTGAGTAATTGTTTATGCATTACATAAAAATACAAAAGTGAAATAACATTTAAACAGGGTTGCCACTCAAACAGGAGAATGAAATTCCCTGACTTTTTCAGGTTTTCCAGAAATATTCTAAGAAAATTTCAGTCTAACCATACACTGAGCACTGGCTGAGTTGAGGACAAAATCATTATGGTACCACTTGAAAACACAAAAGTTACACATGATAAAATTTGCATATGATAGAATCTGTAGCTTATAAGTGAGAAAAGAAATTTCTTTTATGAGTGGAAAAGAAGAGTGGGGGTATTTAAAACAAATGGCAGAAGTTAAAAAAAAAAAAAAAAGAAAAATGACCCTACGTTGGCAGAAAAATTGTTTATTTTCAGCTATTATCATATGAAATTACCTGACTTTCCCAGATTCTGGTTAAAATATTCAATTCCCTGACTTTTATAGTCAATTTTTGAATTCTCTGACTATTCTAGGTTCTCCAGGTAGCATGGCAACCCCATTTAAAATAATAATTTATGAATAATTAACACAAATTTTGGGATTACCAATACACACGAGGAAAACTTTAATATGAAAATTTTCAGAGAGAGTTATTTACACGTGGACAAAAAAAAAAAAAAAAAATTACTTATTCAAGACAATTTTTATATGTTTATTATTTAATTCCTTTGGATAAAAAGAAAAAAACAAATTATTACATCATTTTAAAACCAAAATAATTTAGGTGCTGAAGAAAAGGAATCCTTAATAAGAAACAAATGTATAAAATATAATTATGGACAAA
Organism: Salticus scenicus; assembly: GCA_963930645.1. Lineage (NCBI taxonomy): Eukaryota > Metazoa > Arthropoda > Arachnida > Araneae > Salticidae > Salticus > Salticus scenicus. The sequence goes on from OZ005652.1 coordinate 242,396,074, forward strand.
ACGTGCATATTCACACAATATTTACATAAATTGAAATTTCTAAGACAGCTGTGAAAACAGTTTTATTGAACAGTGGTAGCAATTATGACAATTCTTGTCAAACAGTTAAGATACGAATGATGTTTATCACAAGATTATGTTACACAGTTTATATTTTTAAAGCCATCTTTCAAGAAATATGTCCTGTACAGCATACCAGCAGTTTTTCAGAACAAGAAATAGGGCACAATTTTCATGAACATCATTGATTCCAAAAGAAATAATGAAATATATATTGCAAAATCTGAAAAGAAAGAAAAATTCCTAAGTTGCAAGTATTTCAAAATATTGAGTCATTAAACATGTTAATAATGATATATTTAAATATATTATTGAAGTATTTAATAACTAGCAAACCCATGCAAAATTTTCACACTTTATTTCTTTTCTTATTTATCTTTAAAATTTGAAACTCATAAATACTATACCAATTTCATTATCTAATTAAAATTTTAATTTACCAGAAGTCAAATTATTATTAGAACCAAATTAATATTGTGCAATAGTGAAACCAAAATCATTCAAAGAGAAAGTTTGAAAATAAAATTCATGGTTGACGACCCAGTTTTCATACTTCTGCAGGCAGTACAGTTTTATTATAGGACCCCCATGACACATTTTAAATTTCTGTCGCCATATTGGCGATGAGTTTTGGCATAATTTTTTGTATTAAAAAAAAAAAAAACTAATTCTTATTTTGATTATCCTTTATATGACTGTGTTTTTTAGTCAATTTATGCTATTAATTAATATTCCGTATACATCATTAAATTATTGTTAGTTTTAAAATGACACTTGCAAAGATTCTGAAGAAGCAACTTTTAAAAGATAACTTTTTCCATAAATGGTCTCATACGAAAAATGTCGTCATTTTTACTTTCGCTTACCCATAGGTTCGAGAAAGTATTGTTTTAGGGTCAAATTTTTGAATGTGAGTTTTTGTTATATTTACATGTTCTGAGGTCCCCTGAATAAGAAAATCATGTTTTTAGCGAATGGTCTGTGTGTGTGTGTGTGTCTGTCTGTCTGTTATCAGCATATCACAAGAACAAATAATAGTAGAAATTCCAAACTCAGTATTCTAAATGTGTATCATATAGGGATGCTACAGTAATCTTTTCGTTGAGATGAAGCAAATGGTTCGTGTACAGGGACACTCAAAATATTCAAATATATTACATCTATGGGGGAAATTGCAGGTAAGTGGAGTTTAACATCTACATACTTGCCAACCAATTTTAATAAAAAAAGGGAAGATCTTTCTTGAAAAACCAGAAGATTTCATAAAAAAAGGGAGGATTTTTTTTTACTTGTTTATTACGTCAAATAGAAAAAAATAATAATACAGTTTTACAATTTTAATATTTAGAAGCAATCTTTAAAAACGTTTTGCTATAGATTGATTATACTAAATATATAAAAGTTTTAAATGAAGTTATTCCTCTTCAACATATAAATATCTACAAAACAGAATCTGTAAGAAATTTATTTAAGAATAGAGAAAAAACTTAGTTAAGTTAAAGTATAACTAATTTTTTAAATAAATAGAATATGATTTTTGTGTATGTACATTAATCATACATAAAAAAAAAAGTAGCAGCAGCTAATTATCAGTTTCAAACGTGCATAAAACCAACTGAGTATTAATTTTCTTAAATTGATTTGGAAAAAAATTTCCTACCTGAAAAATTTATTCTTCATTTTTTCCCCATGTTTACACATTTGGTATAAATATATAACATACAAATATTTAATTTAATTGAGGAAAAATAAACAGATTCATTAAATTCAGCAATAAAAATCTAAAAATAATTACATACGTGAGAAATATTGAGCACTTCCATTGCTTTATTGTTTCTAGAATTGATCATTGATTACAATCCGGGGAAGGGGGGATACAAAAATAATTACAGAGTAAGAAATATTAAACTCTTTCAACTCTACTTCTAGAATCTAATGAAAGAAGTTTAAAATTAATATTATCATTTATGTTCCAGATGGATAAAGATTAGGAAACAAAAGACTTCTGCAGAACATTTGATTGCTGATCACTAGTTGGAGATAAATAAAAAAAAAGGGGGGGGGGGGCAAAAAATAATTACATCAGCAAGAAATATTTAACAATTCTATTTCTTTACATGATCTAGAATCTCATAAAGCAAGTTTGAAATGAATACTGACATTTATGTTATGGATGGAAAAAGATTGGGAATCAGGAGTTTTCGTAGAACATTTGGGTTTTCTTTTTAAAATGAACGATATCCTCGACTTTTTTAAAAACGGAAGATTTCATCATCTGTCCGGAAGACCGGAAAATACGTTAAAAAAACGGAAGTCTTCCGGGAAAACCGGAAAAGTTGGCAAGTATGCATCTATAGACTGCACTAAACCAAATGAAACGAACATATATTTTTTGTAATAGAGATAGTCAACTGGTAAAAAAATTTTGTGTATGTAGAAGCTTCGCATCCCCCCCTCCCTCCAGGGGAGGAAGTCCCCCCCCCCTCGAGGGGAGTAAATTTTCATGATGGGTATCTTTCAAAAGAGCTTGTCAATACCTTTAAAACGAATGGTTGAACCATCGATCTGCGATAAATTAAAATAAAGTTATCGATTTTTTTCATTTTTAACAAAAAAAAAATGTAATATTGAGAATAAATTCAACTTTTTTTTTTAATATTTAGTATTATACTACTTCTCTAATATGGAAATCGTCTGCATTATCATAAAAGATAACTTTTTTAAATAATAATTTTAATAAATTACTTTTTAAAAACAGAATTATTTTTTAGTAAATTCTATATAAATGTAGTTAAATTCTATATAAATGTAGGTGCATTAATGAAACGGGGGATTTCACACAGAACTAATCATGATATAAGACTCTTCCGAAGCCTAATTTGAATTGTTTAACACAGGTTTACATAACAGTACTCGTTTATCTTACCTCTTAATCTCCAACCTGTATTTATAGTATTAAATTTCAGGGTAAGAGAAAGTCGTGTGAGTGACACACCAGATTATTTCTTATTAGATCATTAAGGTGAGACTACATGCTTAAATATTGTTCATTTATATATATATATATTTTTTTTTTGCTGTTGTTCTTGCGAATTTTATTAATTACATTACTATTGTATTGTTTTGACAAAATGTAATCATAATTGGTCCACGTTAGAGAATTATTATATAGATGATATACTTCAATAACACAGTCATAATATAAAAATGTCATATTATATATATTATTAATTACAAACAGATCATACTTCTATAAAACTTCGTAGCTTTTCTTCTTTTTTTAGTGCAAGGGAATTACAGGAGTTAGAAAAGAAAATTTTAGGACACCATTTATACAAAATTGTAGGAATTCAATACACAGTCAAAAGAGAATTTTCACTGAAATTTTCATTTTTTTTTACTTTTAAAAAAGTTATTTTCTTCAATGAAACGTAAAAACTTTTTTTAAATTGTATACTTATGCATGTCTCAAAAAGAATATGTCATTCTTTGTTTTTCTGACTGATAAGATATACAAATATCCAACTGTTTCTTCATTAGTTTGCTCCATTAAAATAAATTATAACACCCAAACATGACTGTCCAATACCTTTGGGAAAAGAAGAAACTTAAAATACGCAATTACAAAGTTTACTTAAATTTTCTATAAAATAGCTTGATATGTTTTGCGATATCAGTTTTCGAAAACTTCACAATATATATACAGCAAGTCAATCAGTTAAAAAAAATAACATTTTTCTTGGCTTCCCAAAGAACTTTAAAAACAAAAAAATCCTACATTTTACTATTTCCTCTAATAATGTAATAGATGCAAATGCATCATTAATTTTTAGCACCTGATTATTAGTACTTTTTATGATGATGTACCTATAGCAAATGAAGCTGGAAGGAAACAGTTGGATTTTTCGTCTTTTTTCTTTTTTTTATATATATTCCGTTTATGGAGTGCAATGTTACGGGGAAATCACTGGTTACAAACCTTTATAGCAAATTAACAAGGAATGAAAATCATGCTGAAAAAAAGTCTTGTTTGTGAAAGAACCTTTTTTTGTAAAACTTAAAACAGAAACATTTATCATCAGAAAACATTTATATATTTGAAGGATGCAGTCAAATAATGCCATATTTTTAGCCAATATGCCATACAAAGCAGCCAATTAAGACACAGAAAAGAGGAAGTGAGGCATAGTGAAAAACAAAAAACCCTCTATCTTCAATAATTGTGGCAAAATTTTGGCATCAATCGTGCATGACCAGGCAACGAACTTAGCAGATGAGATTGGAATGATAGTTTTAATGGGTATGAGGCTTAATCTGAAATACTAAAAACTACAAATAAATAATTTCAAATGCAAATCAATCTGCTTTTGTTTTCAGAAACTCTGAACAATTTTAGATTTTGGGAAAATTTGGGGCAATTAGAATTTTAGAACATTTTATAAGACACTTTTTAGAATTTCATAACAACTCATACCCTTGTATTTACGTCAAAAAATCTAAAAATCTGATGCACACACCAATAAGAAAGACAAAAAAGGGAGGTGCACAACTAGATCTTATAAAAACTTACATACAAATTTACAATGTTTAAGTACAACCGTTTTTAAGTTATATAAGATACACATACATATGTACATACAGACGTAATGAAAAATCATGTAAACTCATAGATATCTATAAAAGAAGAGCTTATATCAAGACCAAAGTTGGAAGTATAATTCATAATAATAATTCATATTCTGTATACATCTTTAAAGTATTGCTAGTTTTAAAATGACACTTAGATTTTGAAGAAGCAACTTTTAAAAGATGACATTCGCCAGTCGTCATTTTTTCTCATTAGATCATTAATCTAATAAGATGGGTGTCATTTAGGTGAAACCGCATGCTTAAATATTGTTCATTTATAATTTTTTTTATCCTTGCGTATCTTAATAATTACACTACTATCATATTGTTTCAACAAAATGTAATCATAATTTGGTCAACGTTTGAGAAATATTATATAGGTGATATACTTCAATAACACAGCCATAATTAATATCAATATCATATTATATATATTATTAAATACAAACAAGCTCACACTTCTATAAACTTTCTAGCTTTTTTTTCTTTTTTTAGTGAAAGGGAATTACAGGAATTAAAAAAGAAAATTTTAGGACACCATTCAGAAATATAAAAATCTGATGCACACACCACATGAAAGAAAGAGAAAAAAGGGAGGTGTACAACTAGATCTTATAAAAACTTACATACGAATTTACAATGTTTAAGTCCAACCGTTTTTAAATTATATAAGATACACATACAAACATACAGACATCACGAAAAATCATGTAAACTCATAGATATCTCTAAAAGAAGAACTTATATCAAGACCAAAGTTGGAGGTATATAACTAGATGTAATGACAATCACAAATACAAATTTGTTATACAACATCTGTATTTCAGCATTATACGACTATTCAGTTTTGAACTATGCGAGACAATATCTATTTTGCGAATTGGGATTGCAATATTTTCTTATATTTTGTATAAGGAAGCAAAAATATAAATAAATAAATAAACTAAAAATAACGATAGTTATTTGATTACAGGGTTTAACCTGGCAAAAAAATTACTTTAGCATTTTAGCGAAAATAGGCAAGCACTATTTTAGCTTTTTCGAAAGTTAATTCTTTGGATACCATTGATTTCTTTTACTTAGCTTTGTTATCCTCAGTTTTATTTTCTATTCTTTTGTTCATTGATGATTTTAACCAAGCATCCATATTTGTGACTTTAAAAATATGAATCAGGGAAACTATGTTTTGATTTTAACAATAGAAAAAGAGGCACTCATATCATATGTGTAAAATGAAAAATTAACTAAAATGTAGTGGTAGATAATCGTGAAATACTAGTGCTGAGAAGGCTTCTATGAATCAAATTCTGAATTCTGACATACTTTTAAATATTTTTGCATTTAAATTCAATCATTAAAAATAAAAAATAAATCCAAATTACTATATAAATAATCATTCCCAAAAATTTCAGTCCTTTTGTAGTTTTTGCCTGCAAATATTACAAAAAAAAAAAAAAAAATACGAGTTATTATATCATACCTGCCAACATTTGAAAATGACAATTAGTAGCACATCAATATTAAAAATGGATTGGATGGTTGGTTGGTTCATTTTTAACATGCAACGCACAAATCCTAAATAAATAAATGTATATATGTTACCGTATTTTCTTGTGTATAATTAACGGAGTACTATTTTCAGCCCTGATGAAAATTTTCTACAGATAATGTGCACCTGCTAGATGCCAGACATCTGGCTTTTATTTGCCACAGAAATCTGGCCACATTATGTTAAATTTTTTAACCCCCCCCCCCAGATTAAATATTTTTAAAGTTATTATTTTTATCAAAATAATTTGCATTAATGTTCATATATAATGAAAGACTATACTGTTTAAGAAACAAACACGTTTTATGAAACCAGATGTAAAATAATTTTATTCAAAATTACTCTTTTTACACTATATTCAACCAGTTATTAAAATTCAGCAAACTTCACTAATCAATAAATATTTTTGTGTGTTTAATTATGGGTATAATTTAAAAAAATATAAATTATAATTGCAAAAAATTATAATCTTAGCATTGGGATAATTATTTTAAAAATGTTAAAATATAAATATTAAACACATCCAAAGGCTTCTGCAGGCATCATCGATTGTTAGGGGGGAGGGGGGGGGATAAAAGAAAAGTGAGAAATATTGAACAATTTTACTTCTTTGTAGGTTCTAGCATCTAATAAAGTAAATTAAAAAAGAACATTGACATTTATGTTCCAGATGGAAAAAGATTAGGAAGGCGTTTGTTTGCCGATTTTTAGGGGGTGGCGTGGGGCGCGAGAGGGGCACAAAAAAATACACGAATGAGAAATATTTAACAATTCTATCTCTTTATGCATTCTAGATTCTAATAAAGTAAGTTTTAAATGAAAATTGACATTTACGGCGTGAATGAGAAAGATTGAAAATCGCAAAGCAAAACTTCTCAGAAATGTTGCAGTTTTGGTGCTAGATAAAAATTCGTAATTTTGAGCCGATTTTCGTAGCATCGTAGTTTACGGCCTGAATTCGTAGCAACTACGAATTATTCGTAGCAGTTGGCAGGTCTGTATTATATAGAGATATTTTATACAGTTATTCTGTTTTAGCTTTTTAGCGAAATTCTGACCAACATGTTTTAGCAAAATATGATACCTTTTAGCAAATGCTAAAAAAACTAATGGCAGTTTAAACCCTGTTTGATTATGAACAGCCGCTGTTATCCACATTTTATTTTTTAAAAAGGTGAAATTATAAATGCTGAGAAATAGAACACACAAAGCTGTTTGAGTTATACAGCCTACAGCAGAAATGAAATCATTTCAACTGTTTCAGAGTAACATCAAAAGTTATAAAACACTAAGACTCCCCCCCCCTTCCTTCTTCTATATTCGTCAGTCCTTATGACTCATTACTACTTTTATTATAAGCAGTTTTTATTTAAGCAGCGTCTGTCGGTCTGTGTGTCTAACCACCCAGCTAAAAAAAACTGCAGAAAAATCTGCATATAATCTGAAGGTATTTGTAACAAAAATGTTTGGAAGCAAAAAAATTGCAGACTTTTTAAATAATTTCTTTTTTCCCTTAAATTTTTATTGTTTCAAATACCTTCAGATTATCTGCAGTATTGTGCAATTCTTTTTTTCCTTTTTTAAAGTTTTTCTGCATTTTTTTTTTTTTTTTTTTTTAAAGCTGGATATGCTCAAGCTTTCATTAATATTCATAGAATGCCTTGAAATCAATAGGCATCATAAAGCAAACTCCATACAAGGCTATGTTTGTCATCCAGCCTAGGGTTGGGTTAACCACATCATCTTTGCCTATTGATGTTATTTCCTCTCTTGAGTGTGAAGAAGGTTTGAAAAAAGCCCTTGGTGACATTGAATTTAGCAAGACAGAAATTTGCGAACAGGATTCAAATGTAGAACATATAGCCAAGAAAAAAAAAGACATAATAGAACCTATATTTTCCTTAAAATGTAATGCTATATTAGATTTTAACTTTGATGATGACTTTTGCTTTAATTTTACAACAAATGGTAGTTTATATATAAATGCTTTTATACATAAATCTCTGCGTATATACATGTAAACAGAAATTGTAACCCCATTACATTTTGTTAAAGTTCATACTTATTTAACAGACTTATAAGACTTAATTAATAGATTAACATTATTTAATTAATTTCAAATAAAATTTTTATATACAATTTAACCAATCACTTAAACGATGAATGGATAAAACACCCATACCTACAGAGTTCAAGTCCTAGGAGTACTATTTACAGGTGTCATAGGTAGTAAATCATTACCTTGAGTTCCTTCACGGGGAGGACTCTAAAAGAATATAATCAGTCAATACAATGTGCAATTAAACAAATACTTAGGGATAAATAGACCTTAAAAATAAAAATCTACAAAAAACAGGTATGTTTTTTAATTTAGAGTTATTAAAAATATGCATTCAAACTTTTAACTAATCATAAAATGCAAACAATAAGCAATAAAAATATTTATATATATATATTGCATAACAAATGGAAATACAATTTTTAGACTTTCAAAGAAACAAAAATGGAAAAGATGATTATGTTTAAACATAGCATATGCAATAAAATCAATAATAATGAAGTGCAGCGATGCCGCTTATGCACTATAGGCTATAGCACATAAATTACAAGAAAAGTCGAAGGCAGGATGAGAAAAATTTATTGTGGCAGGTCCCAAGGGATGCATCATTTTCATTCTTAAAAAAAAAAAAAAAAAAAAAAAAATTCAAACTGGAAGGGGGAGGGGAAAAAAAAATTAAAATACATTTCTTGTTTAAAACTGATGTTTTCCTTATATTTTTAAAGCAGTCTGCTTTTTAATAATGAAGTGCAGTGATGCCACTTATGCACTATAGCACATAAATTACAAGAAAAATCGAAGGCAGGATGAGAAAAATTTATTGCGACAGGTCCCAGGGGATGCATCATTTCCATTCTTTAAAAAAAAAAAAAAAAATGAAATACATTTCTTGTTTAAAACTGATGTTTTCCTTATATTTTTAAAGCCGTCTGCTCTTTAATAATGAAGTGCAGTGATGCTGCTTATGCACATAAATTACAAGAAAAATCGAAGGCAGGATGAGAAAAATTTATTGTGGCAGGTCCCAGGGGATGCATCATTTTCATTCTTGAAAAAAAAAAAAAAAAAAATTCAACCTGGAAGGGGGAGAAAAAAAAAATTTAAAACACATTTCTTGTTTAAAACTGATGTTTTCCTTATATTTTTAAAGCAATCTGCTCTTTAATAATGAAGTGCAGTGATGCTGCTTATGCACTATAGCACATAAATTACAAGAAAAATCGAAGGCAGGATGAGAAAAATTTATTGTGGCAGGTCCTAAGGGATGCATCATTTTCATTCTTAAAAAAAAAAAAAAAAAAAAAAAAATTCAAACTGGAAGGGGGAGAAAAAAAAAAAAAAAAAAAAAAAATGAAATACATTTCTTGTTTAAAACTGATGTTTTCCTTATATTTTTAAAGCAGTCTGTTCTTTAATAATGAAGTGCAGTGATGCTGCTTATGCACTATAGCACATAAATTACAAGAAAAATCGAAGGCAGGATGAGAAAAATTTATTGTGGCAGGTTCCAGGGGATGCATCATTTTCATTCTTAAAAAAAAAAAAAAAAAAATCAACCTGGAAGGGGGAGAAAAAAAAAAATTGAAATACATTTCTTGTTTAAAACTGATGTTTTCCTTATATATTTAAAGCAGTCTGCTCTTTAATAATGAAGTGCAGTGATGCCGCTTATGCACTATAGCACATAAATTACAAGAAAAATCGAAGACAGGATGAGAAAAAATTATTGTGGCAGGTCCCAGGGGATGCATCATTTTCATTCTTAAAAAAAAAAAAAAAAAAAAAAAAAATCAAACTGGAAGGGGGAGGAAAAAAAAAATTAAAATACATTTCTTGTTTAAAACTGATGTTTTCCTTATATTTTTAAAGCAGTCTGCTCTTTAATAATGGAGTGCAGTGATGCTGCTTATGCACTATAGCACATAAATTACAAGGAAAATCGAAGGCAGGATGAGAAAAATTAATTGTGGCATGTCCCAGGGGATGCATCATTTTCATTCTTTTTTTTAAAAAAAAAAAAAAACTACATTTCTTGTTTAAAACTGATGTTTTCCTTATATTTTTAAAGCAGTCTGCTCTTAAAAAAAAAAAAAAAAAATCTTTAAAACTCCATTTTACTATAAAGGAAAAAGAACCAATCCTATATGATAAACAGAAATGAGCGGCCAGTCGAAATCAAAAACAAAGTTCCCACTCTGAGACGAGAAAAGATTATCAATAAAAAGTGCACAATACACTGAATCGCATCACCACGTAATGAATCACCAATGGGTGCCTTCTATCAAAGCTTAGCCAAGATAAGAAATTCGAAAAATGGTTGCAAAACCATTCTTTCAAAAAATCCAAAACATTCCTTTCCAATTCCAATACGATAAACACATACGAGTGACCAGTGCGAAATCAAACACAAAGTTCTGAAATGTGAAAACAGTTATGACACGAAAAAGTTTCCAGTTAAAAGTGCCAATACATAGAATTGCATCACCCTACTGCGTTCTAAGTTCATAGAAAAAAAAAAAAAAAAAAAATTATAACATGAATGAACGAACATGATTACAGGAACATGACATTATGTCTGTATTAAGATTCAAGAAACTTTATTCTTAAGAAAACTTAAGTATTAAAAAAAAAAAAAAAGGGATATGTTTGCTACGTTAAGAAAAAAAAAAAAAAAATAATAATTCTTTTACAGAAAAGTAAGTACATGTCTTTTACCTTTTCTCTAATTCATTATTTAAGTTATCAGTGCAGTTTATTAGTAAGTTATTTTGTGGTTAAAGGAAGGTGGGGGACTGGAGTAGCTTTTGCAGACGTGATATTTCTGTTTTCGGCAGGGGCTGATATCCAGAAACTTCTGATAACTGGAATCAGATCTGTCCTGCGATTCTCAGATAATGGTGTAACTAAATATTGCAAGCAATCTGCTTATCTCAAAACTCCGCCTTCTTGAAAAAAAAAAAAATAAATAAATAAAATAAAAAAATCTCATCTTTTTAATTTTGATATTTCAAGGACTTTTCAAAAATGTTTCTAGTTTAAAATAATAAAAATAATTAGTTATTATACTATATTTTCTTCTTCTTCTTCTTTTTTTTTTTTTTGTTCAAGAGCACATTGAGCTAAATGTTTTCAATTTTTTCTTAACAGCAACGACCTCCTACATAATATTAGTTTTAAGACAATCTTAAAAAGAGCTGGTTAAAAATTCCCAAAAAAACTGCTGTTCATCTACAAAAAGATATAATTTTAATTTATATCTTTAATGCATAAACTCATTTATGTGGGAACCCATTATTATTTTTTTTTTTAAAGAGGGCCCAGATTCTTGGAACTCACGGGTCCCAGGATTTTGTAAGACTAGCGGCATCACTCAAGTGTCTATAACAAAATTCTATATTAATCATAAAATCTTATATTTCCAACAAAAAACTACCACAATACAATTTTATGGGGGTGATGTACTTTCTGAGCTATCTCAGAACATTGCACACAGGGTTTATACTGTCATTAGTTTTTTTTTTTTTTTTTTTTAGCATTTTGCAAAAAAAAAAAAAAAAAAAAATCTGGAGTGACTCTACTCGACTTTCCGAACATTGAGTAATTAACAGTTTTGTAGATAAAGTAAAGAAAGAGGAGTTGTTAAACAAACAAAAGAGAGAAAACCATAATAGAGTGTTTGAGTATTTTTCTCCATCTATTACATGATGTTTTATTTAACGCTACTGAACTTTGAGCCCATAGATCATAATGATAAAGAATTTTTCGTTGTGTCCCTGTAAAAACCTATAAATGCTAGATTCACCAAAATGCTTATAGTTAGTGCAACAGTGATTTATAATACTCATATAAATTTTCAGCTCAATTCAATAAGGCGTTTAGATGCTATCGTACTTTTAAAAATTTAGTCCCATAGGCCATAATGATAAAGAATTTTTCTTTGTGTCCCTGTAAAAAAACTGTAAGTGCTAGATTCACCAAAATCTATACAGTTAGTTCAACTGTGATCTATAACATGTGTAAAAATTTTTTGCTTAGATTAATAAGGCGTTTAGACGCTATCACACTTTTAAAAATTTAGCCCCATAGGCATAATGATAAAGAATTTTTCTTTGTGTCCCTGTAAAAAAACTATAAGTGCTAGATTCTCCAAAATCTATACAGATTGAGTATTTGTGACCTATAATATGTGTATAAATTTTTTGCTCAATTGAATAAGGCGTTTAGATGCTATCGCACTTTTAAGATTTTGCTCCCATAGGCCATAATGATAAAGAATTTTTCTTTGTGTCCCTGTAAAAAAAACTGTAAGTGCTAGATTCACCAAAATCTATAGGGTTCGTACTATGGTGACTTACAATATGCGTACCAACTTTCAGGTTAATCGAACAAAGCGTTTAGACGCTAGCGTGTTCACTCACAGACATACACACATACATACATCATCATAAAAATAGTGAAAACTGACTCAGGGGACCTCAAAACGTATAGAAACATCAAAATCTCGAATTCGGATTTTTGACATGATTACAATACTTTCCTCACTATAGTGTTCGGAAAGTAAAAATATAGTATTTTATATAATAACCTCTAATTTTTATTCAAATATTTGCAGACAAAAATTACAAAACCACTGAAAATATTGGGAATTGTTAGTTATTTAGATTCTTGGTGGGATTCTTAGTACTTGGATTTAATTTCAATTTTTAATGGTTGAATTTAAATGCAAAAATATTTAAAAGTATGCCAGGTGTCATAGGTAGTCATAAATATGCCAGATGTCAGAATTTGCTTCATAAAAGCACCACTAATATTGCTCAATGATCTATCCCTACTTTTTACTCCCTTTTTTAATCAATTTTTCATTTGACATTGACATAGCCGCCTCTTTTCCATTGTTGAAATCAAAACGAAATGTTTCACTGATTCATGTTTCTTAAAACCCAAGTACAGCTGACTCATGAATCATGTTCCTTAAATCACAAGTACGGTTGTCGGTCAATATTATCAGTGAACAAAAGAAAACAAAACTGGGAATAACCAAGTTAAGAAAAATAAATCAACAGTATCGAAAGAATGAAATTAACATTCTGAAAAGCTAAAATACTGCACATGCAATTTAACTAAAATACTAGAGAAATTTTTTGTCAGGTTAAAATGCCCAGGTTCAATTCTTGGCATGACCACTTTTCACACTTATTTGAAATTATTTGGCTTTTCCCTTGAAAACTTACAGGTCACATTTTGATCATAACACATAACCAAAATCATTCATCACTATTCAGCAATTTAGGAATAATCCACAGAATTACATTGTTATTTGCAAAAAGATCTGAATTTGAATTATATTAATCATAATAATAAGATGTCAAAGATGTAGCACTGACATGTTAAACTATGTTGATACATTACTAGATTTTGGTCTAAACTTTTTTTTGCACTTATTAAATTGTTGATGCTAATTTCATTAAACTCCACCCTTTCCCTCTAATTTTTAAAAAACAAATACTTCAATTAATATTTATTTAAGAATGTATTGTATATGACTCATACTTTATTGTACAGAATAACTTTTAACACCAACTTAAAGTGGATAATAAGGAAAGAGAGAAAATCTAGAGTGCAAAAAGAATTGTGATTAACATTAAATAAAATTTAGTCCTAAACAGAATTTAATTTTGTAATAATTCTAAGTAGCTACAAAATTTATATTTATTGCAATAATTAAGTTTCTCTGGGACAGGCCAAATAACATCATTTTCACTCCTTTGATATAATTATGTGTATAAGTTAATATAATAATTATTTTTTGATTTAAATATACACAAAAGAGTTACAAGCTTTCATTATTCACCTTAAAATATGAAGTTGTATTCCCCAGTAATAGTTACTATAATAATTTCTTAAAATTTATTTTGCATGTTCTCTCAATTTTACTTCATATATACTACTTTTAACTTGATGCTAAAGTGAAAAAGAGAAACTGGCTTCATTTGATCAATTTTGTCTGAAAGAAATAGACTTTTTGCCCTAATTAAGAGGTAAAAAGAATAACCTTGAAAATTCCTTCCTCTATTGCAATGTAATTTTTGCTTAATCCATTTCAATATAATCTGCAGTTTTTTAACTCAAAAGATTAATGTTTATCTCAAGTTAGAGGAAGCATGCTTCTACATGCTGAAATACTAGATAAAAAAGAAGTTACTCAAAAGAAGTTATGCTATGTAAAAAGTTTGCACAGTCTCAAGTGAAGCCTCAACTACAGTTGCTTAAAGAATACATATGTTTAAAATTTCGTTTTCAATATAAAAAAGTTTTGAAAATAGAGAAGATTATATATATCTGAAGAGAAAAAAAATTATATAACTGAAAAACTAAAATTTTGACAAAATGAGAATCCAACCTTATAGGGTCAGATGGGGGTAATTCTGACCACGGGTAATTGTGACCACTTTTTTTTTAAGTACAAGACTGCTTTCAGTCATGATTTTCAAATCATCATCTTTGCAACATGTTTCATCTTGAATATTTCAAGTCTTTTACTTTACAAAGATACACTGTTGGACCAATCACTGTAAAAATTGACATGTTTTTTTTAATCAGGACAAAATCTAGCCAATGTTGTATTTTTTAATTCAGTCAGATACTTGATTCAAAAGATATTAAATAAAAACATTATTTTAACTTTAAAATTATTAAAAAGAAAAAACAAACTGATGTAAAAAAAATTACCTATTCATTTATTTTTTTATATAAATGGGAATAAATTTATTCACATATAAATAATAAATATATTTCTTTTTATGTCAAAAAAAAAGTGAAAGTTTAGCAATTTTCTTTTTCTTAAATTGACGGGCATGACAATTACGCAACTGTAAAAATTTTTACATATTTAAAAATCAATTTTTAATTACTGGATTGACAAGTAGTAAAATAATGAAGTTAAACAAAAGTCTCCTATTTCTGAGGAAAAAAATTCAAACCACTGAAAAAATAATATTAAAAAAAAAAAGGAAAAAAATGAAATGCTTGAATTTGTTATTTTTCAGGAATGTTACTTCTGATGTCACTTTCATTAACTGAAGTTTTTGCAGACAGTCAGATTAAAAATCATGGAGTAAACTATTTTACAACTATTATCATTAAACTCTTACATTTAATAAATAAAATTAAATACATAAATAAATCTGAATTTAATTCATTTGGTTTATTTGTTGGTGAAGCATTTTAATGTAGATTTTATTTCAAAAATTTGGAAAGAATTCATCAAAGAATTAAAAATTATGGACTTTGATTTGTAGAACTAATTCAGAACACTAGACGACGAGAGGATGTACAACAGACACAATCTTTTCCAATAAAGGTATGCGAACAGGGGTTTATAAAAGTGTGTAAAGTTATCACATGCTTTTATATGGAAAAATAGACAAAAATAAACAAAGTTTCTAATAGTCCTGAAATATAAATCCTGTCTCTAACAGATTCTTTTTATTCTAATTTAGTTCGTAAAATCTGGGAAGTTTTTTTTTTTAATGGTAAGTGAAATTTGTTTAAACATTTGACATGAAGCTTATATTGAATTTCTTACAGCATATCTTTTTTGATGAGCTCAAAATTATTCCAATCAAAAGAATTTTTATTTATTTATTTTTTAAGATAAGCAAATTCAGATTAAAAACATCTAAGTGACAGACTTCGGTGTCTCTGGCTTGTTTTACTCTTCCAATGCAGTTGGAATGATTAAATTGAAAGTCAGAACCCCAATATATATATATATATTAGTTTAACCAAACAGGCAAGTCACAAGTCTTGCCGCCTGCCTCCTTCTTCCATTCTTGGGTTGTTTTTTCATTAATTTTGATGTTTATGGTTTTAAGTTAAGATTTGTTGTGTTACTTTATTGATTCGTTTGTTTTGCAGGCTGTTAATTAATAGATCTGGTTTCTTTACATTAGTGTATTTCATCCACTGATAATTTTTTTTTTTTTTTTTTAATCTTATTGGTCATTGGTGTTTCAGTGATCTTGTATCTGTTGCTTGGCTTCTACTATGATTAATAGATCATCTTTATTATATATATATATATATATATTTAAGAGGAGAGTAATCTCTGGCATGACCACACTGTAATATTAGAAAGAAAAAAAAAAAAAAAAAAAAAAAAAAACAGAAATATTCAGATTTTTATTTTATTATGCATCTGAATGCCAAGATCAAAGTGCACTCAATGTAGGGTCACCATTAGTATTCATTATACCAAGAACAAAACTTTTGTTGGAGCTTTAAACAGTTTAATCCAAAAAGCTACAAAGAAAACTAGTTGGCATAGGTGGACTCTGCTCAGTTCCCCATCATATTTCTGCCATTTTTCATCACCAAGCACTCCAAATTTTTTTTTTATCAAATAACTAATTCCATCGTCAAGTCAAAAATTTTGTCCTCAACTATCAAACTTTGCCGCCAAATCACAAATTCCATTGCTAAGTCGCAAGTTTTGTCACCAAATTGTATATCTTTATGGCTTCTATTTGATGAATGATTATGAGCTAGGATTTAAAAAAATTGTAACATTTACTGACCAATAAATCTAGCCTAAAATTTTAAGCAGAATGAATAGTAATAGTTGATAATTAAATTTCTTAAAAATAGAAGAGCGACGTAAATAATGCAATGTGTGGGAACAAAGCCATTGACTAAGTATGTGTTAAATGTATATGCAATATTTCTTTACTTTTGTAACATTAACGTAAAGGAATCTACCTTTGCCTTTAAGCTTGCCGAAAAGGGATTTTTTTTTTTTTTTTCTAAATCATCTGCTTCTTTTATACTTTTATTTTAATAGAATTTTAATATAATTTAACTTATATACAGTAAAACTTCCCGCGAGCGACCACCCTTCGTTCCGCAAAAATTTGGTCGTTAAGAGAGGCGGTCGCTCGAAGAATGTCAACACTAGACTGCCCCCCCCCCCCCCAAAAAAAAAAAAAAAAAAAAAAGAAAAAGAAAAAAAAACTTAAAAATATTGTTTGTGTTGTTATTTATTTAATACTGCCTACTAATACATATAAATAGTTACACATACATATTTTTAAAATTTAAACCTTCTTAAAATCTAAAAACATTAAAAAATGTTATTTATGTTGTTATTTATTTAATACTGCATACACAACTACACATATATGCGTACTTTTTAAAATTTAAATTTTCTGAAAATGCACACTTAAAAGTACTGTTTATGTTGTTATTTATTTAATACTTCATACTAATACATATAAATTGCTGCAAATACGTATTTTTAAAAATTTAAACTTTCTTAAAATATTGCGAAATTTCGGTTTGTTGCATTTTTTTTGCTTTTTCAGACAGTACTTCTCTCTCTAATTTATTTTTTAAATCTGAAAAAAGTGCATTTATATTAACATCCTTCATGCATTCCGAATTTTCCATGATAAAATCTATTTGTTTTAAAGTTTGCTGGGCTGTCATAGGTTTGGCCTGTTGAATAACATCATCAGGCGGACTTTCCTCTTCAGATTCTGAATTAGTGCCTGAAAGGCATAAAAATATGTTTTAATTCCCTCATCCTAAAATTTTAATGGCGATTTTAATAGTGAATTTAGCACTTACCTTGAGCCACGGCCTTTTCCAACAGACGTTCTTCCCAATTGCCGTTGAGGTCATCAAAACATTCCAAGTTGTTCTCATACTCCAGGGCCCTTGGGTCATATTCAATCTCTGCAAGTTTCGAAAGTTCTGCTATTTGTTGCATGGATGTTTTCTCATCAAACAAACAAATCTGCTTTTCTATCGCGGAATTTGTCATGTGACAGCTAGCAAAGCAATTAATCACCAGTTTTGAATCCAAATCTCTCCAAGCACATTTAGTCCATCTCACAGCGTCAGCTATGGTGATCTGTTTAGCCAATTCGGACGCATTAACACTGTCATCCATTCGTGCAATAATCGATTGCAAGACGTATCGTCGGTATTCAAGCTTAAACCATTTGATTATGCCATGGTCCAAAGGCTGAAGCTTTGAAGTTGTGTTAGGAGGTAAAAATAGAAGTTTCACATTTTTCAAAACAGTTTCATATTTATGGCAGGCTGCGTTGTCTAAGACAAGAAGAAAATTTCTTCCTTCTTTGGCCATTTTTTGATCGAAATCCGTAAGCCATTCTTCGAAGATTGCAGCTGTCATCCAGGCTTTTTTGTTTGACTTCCAGTGAATTCCAAGTTTACTAATGTCCTTTCCTTTAAAACATCTTGGTTTTTGAGACTTCCATATCATCAGCGGCTTTAATTTTTCGCCCGCTGCACTAACACAAAACGATACTGTAATCCTCTCTTTTGCTTGTTTTCCTCCTTTGGAATCCGCCGATTTTATCATCATGCTTTTGTTTGGCAGTGCACGAAAAAAAAGTCCTGTCTCATCCATGTTAAAAATGTCTTTGTCAGCGTACCCAGCTAAAAGTAATGGTAGTCTCGTTGTCCAGTCTTCACATGAGTTCTCGTCGACATCAGCAGCTTCTCCGCATAATGCACGAAACACGATATTATACCGAACTCGAAACTTGTCGAGCCAACCGTTGCTGGCACAAAAATCTTTTATTCCAAGGGCGTCCGCAATCTCCATAGCTTTTTGCTTCATCAAAGCTCCACTTATTGGAATATTCTTTGCCCGGGCCGCTTTGAACCATTCGATTAAAGCTTCGTTTATTTCTGGATATTTTTCCATCCGCATTCTCTTTACACCCCGAAACGTGAAGTTTTCCCATTCTTTTCGAATCACAACTTTATCTTTCAAAATTTTATTGATTTGGGTTTTTCCACAGCCAAAAATATCTGCCAATTTTCTCTCAGAATTTCCTTTTTCATGTAACTCGATCACTTTAACGCGCTGCTCCAACGTTAAAATGACTCGTTTTTTAGACATGTTTAAACATCTAGCCTTAAAAGACTTGCAAGTGAATCCGTACTGCACGAAATTCCAGCACGCCGTTTTCCTCCTCTACCCACGTGACATTCATAATAAACGTAATAACTAATAACCGATGAGAGATTATCAGCAGCGTGACACATGACCTTGTACGTGTACTTGCACCTGCTGTCGAGTGATTTGGGATGTGATTTTGTTTGTTTTATTTCAGAAAAAAGCAAAAAAAAAAAAAAAATTGGAAAGGGAACTGGGACTCGCTTATAGAGGTCGCCTATAGAGGGTTGTCTGGTCTCTCTTAGAGGATTTTTAACATTAAGTAGATAGGGTAAAAAATCGGTGCCTTTAAAAATCGGCCGTTGGAGGAGGGGGGTCGCTTAACAGGGGTGGTCTCCCATAGAAGTTTCACTGTATTAGTCATTTTAGCATTTTTATCCTCAGCAGCATTAGAAATAATATATTTCACTTCTCCATTGAAAAAATTATAAAACAAATCTATTTAATTATTTATCAATGAACGGATGAAATGGTGTGTGAAAGTGGGTGTATAGTGGGTAATTAAATTAAATATTGTGTTGTTTATTTAACAGCAGATATTTCTCAAAATGCGGCAGTTTATTCTAAGTGCTGTTTTATCAGCAAGAGACCGGACATTTACTCTCTCGCTAAAAATGAATGAAAATAAAAATATCATTAATCTGTATCATGGTCATCAAATCTAAAAAAAGAAAAACATAAATAACAGCTTACCTTCATAAATGATGATTAAATAAAACACAATAATGACACATGGTAATTGAGTTAACTCTAGATTTATTCCTTATTTTCCAAAATTTATTTTAATGATTCAATAATTTGATGTGCCGGCACTCATAAAACACATAATTGATGAATACAAATGATAAAATCATTAAGGATCGTAATTGGAGATTGTTTTGATCAGATTTAAACATTTTCATAGATCACTGCTTAATTTCCGTTAGAATCACTATAATTTTATTAAGCGTTCAAAAATGTTCGTAGTTTCTTATTAATGGAAGTAATATATTATTTTTTACGTACACATTTATTATTATGGATATGATTACACTTGATGAATTTTTGAATATCGGAATACCAACATAGGAATGATACTGGCCGATTCTGAATGCCGATGTATATTTTTAATCAATCTATGATGAGTTTGCTGCCAAATATTCTTAGTGAAGAACATTTTTCATACCTGCCAACATTTGAAAATGACAATTAGTAGCACACCAATTTCAAAAATAGATTGGATGGCTGATTGGTTCATTTTTATCATGCGACACTCGAATCCTGAACAAATAAATGTATGTATATTACTGTATTTTCTTGCGTATAATCTGTGGGGTACTATTTTCAGAAATTTTCCACAGATAATATGCACTGCCGGATGCCAGACATCCAGCTTTATTTGCTTTTTAAAAAAGTAATTATTTTTACCTAAATAATTTGCATTAGTGTTCATATATAATGAAAAACTGTTTAAGAAACAAACATGATTTATGAAACCAGGTATAAAATAATTTTATTAAAAATGCAGAATTCCTGTTTTTACACTATATTCAACCAGCCATTAAAATTCAGCAAAAATACTACCTATTAAATTAATATTTTTTGTTTAATTATGTGTATAATTTTTACAAAATATAAATTATAATGACTGCAAAAAATTCTAATCTTAGCCTTGGGATAATTGTTCTAAAAATGTTAAAATATAAATATTAAACACATTCAACGGTTTCTGTAGGTGTTTGATCATAGATTGGTAGGGGAGGGGGGGGGGTAAAAAAAAACAAAAATGAGAAATAATGAACTACTCTACTTCCTTATAGGTTCTAGCATCTAATAAAGTAAGTTTAAAAAGAATATTGACATTTATGATGCGGATGTAAAAAGATTAGAAATCCCAAGGCTTTCGCGAGGCGTTTGTTTGCCGATCGTTATGAGGTGAGGTGGGGTGGGGTGGGGAGCGAGGAGGGCACAAAAAAATACACGAATGAGAAATATTTAACAATTCTATCTCTTTATACAGTCTAGAAGCTAATAAAGCAAGTTTCAAATGAAAATTGACATTTATGGCATGGATGGAAAAAGATTGAAAATCGCAAGGCAAAACATCAGAAATGTTGCAGTTTTGGTGCTAGATAAAAATTCGTAATTTTGAGCCGATTTTCGTAGCGCCGTTGTTTACGGCCCAAATTCGTAGCAATTACGAATTATTCGTAGCAGTTGGCAGGTCTGATTTTTCCATAAATCTGAACTACCAAAGCGTGCACACTTGCTGCATCTTAGAATTCTTCTGAAGATAGATTGCCGGGGAATGAAGATCACGATGAATTGGCGGCACTTTGGTGAAATCGGACGCATACATTGTTAATCCGTGATGGACAGGTAGGATTAATTTTTCGCTTCTTAATAATCGATGATTTCTCATTTAAAATTAATAATTGATTTTGGACGATTAAATAATACACAGCTACCGTAAAATATCTCAAGTCACGCTAACGGCTTACTCTAATGGCGAAGCCATTAAGCAGAACGAGAGAATCGCCGGAGCTGTTGATAGCAGAAGATCTTTTCTCCAAGTGTCATTGGCATCCTTCCCAAATTCCCCGCGTTCTAAAACAGAATCACCGGCAAATTAATGAGCGCTAAAATAGCTCGCTCCAAATATTTTTAATTGGAGTTAATTTTATGAATGAAAGTTAATTAAAGTGAATTACCTTTATTCACAATTTATCTATTTTTGATTTATTGAAAGATTAATTTGTTCTCTCTATTTTTTTTTTTTTTAAATTTTGGAATGACGCTGTCTTTTGAAAATGCAGAAAAATACTTCCGGAGGGCACTGAACTCGGGGAGAAATTCTTGGAATGTGTGATGTCATAGCGTCAGTGAGAGAGGGAAAGCGATGTATTTTTGAAAATCCAAAATATCAGAGATATATTTTTAGGGGGGTGGGGGCAAAAAGCACATTTTCAGTAGTAACTCAGCTCTAAATTATCTCAAGAATGTGGTTTTTATGTGTGAATTAGTTATGTGTACCTAACACACACTTGAAGGAATTTTCTGAGTCGTCCTTTTTTTGGTGGGAGGGGGCAAAAATATTGAGGTTTGACCGATTTTAATTAATCTTAATAAAATTTGTATAAGTCATTATAATTTTGAGAATTAATTTAAATATAGTGACCAGCGAAGTGGGCAGTCCCTGCTAGTTTTACTATATAACTTAATTGACATTCCTTTTTTATGAAATCTTCTGGTTTTTGAGCACAAATCTTATTTTTGTCTGCCTCGGGTTGACTGATATAATATATATATACATATATATATAGTATCAAGTAACAAGATAAAATAAAGCAATTATAAATTTTTCACTGGTGGTCACAATTACCCTAACTTTTTTGTAAATTTGTGATTTTGATAGAACAATTATACTAACCACCCCTTAAATAAGGGAGCCAAAAAAAGTGAAATTAATGAAGAATTCCTAAAAAGTCAAAGTTACCCCCTAATTATTTAAAATAATACCTTTCCCATTATAAAAGAGAGTAACAAATTTACAAGTTGAAAAATGTACAAAGGGGTCATAATTACCTCATCTAACCCTATTGTATCCACATATTCTGAAATCACCTAACAAGTTAGAATAATTTATCTTAAATATAATGTAAATAAAAAAGAAATATGAGAAATATATATGTATATATATACACAAATAATATATGTTCATTACTTACTTTCACTTGAATCTGGTTACGAAGCATAGCAGAACGAAGAATTAATTGCTGAAATAAAAGAGTAAAATGTTTTATGAAAATTTGCATACTTTTAACAAAATTTTTAAAAATATTTCTTTTTTCTGATGAACTGCTTATAACTTAAACTATTTTATTTATAAAAATGACCTTTAACTAAACTCTGTTTATCTATAGACCTTTCAGGGTGAATATGGCCCCCTCTTTTGTAGCTATCTCATGGTCTGAGGTAGTCAAAACTGGGCTTGACTTCTTTTTTCTCTGTTGACTTCCTATGAGGTGGTGCCACGCACAATCTAAATCAGTGTGCAACTCGTGCCCATTACAAGCTAACTGGCCGCTGATTATCTCTATGGCTTCCCAGTAAAAAGCATAGTCAGGGTTGTTATAATTGGCTATTTTTCTTGTTTCGTTAAAACTGATGTTTATATTGTTTTCGTTATCGACTCTAGTAAGAGCTGTTGTTATTTTTCCATATTTAATGTCATTTTGGTGTTCTCTAATTCTGGTTGATAAAATATCCTGATATAAAAAAATATCAGCTGATCCTACCCTGAAATTTCTACATTTCTACATGCAGTATATTTTGAGATCTGAAATGGTATATTTAACTTGTCAATGGGAAGTCTAGCAGTAGTATAAATTTTTCTCGAAAATGGCTTGGGCGACTTTTTTAAAATTGATATATAATATTAATCACTTTTATCGCAGGAGAATGACATCTTTCTTTTTCTCAACAAAACTCGTGTTTTTCCTATAACTTGGTTTGAAAATTGAACCATATATTACTCCACCATATATGTGTTTATTCGGCATATTTTCGCAACAGCTGTAACACAATCAGTAAGGTTAGTGGTTGGTTGGTTCAATCTGAATGCAGTCAAAATATTTTTTTTTTTCCTTTGAATGCAAAAAAGAAACTTTATTGTTTGTTTTAAATATTTATTGTATATACGAAATAAAATAATGACTCTCTAAAATAAAGATTTTTTTTCCTATCTCCACCATCATAAAGACTTTTTTAAACAATAAGAATTACATATACTAGTGCTCATAAGTTCTAGGTATTAACATTGTATGAGATGTGGGAACCAAATAGGTAGGTAAATTTACCTGACCTTTTAAAAGTCATTTTCTTTTATTTTGGAATGTTACATTATTATACAAATTGGCATTTTTGGTTTGAAATTTCTGCATTCAATTTAATTTACAGTTACATGCAATCATTTTGTATACTGCCTTTTGAGAATCTATGAACAACTTTAATTTCTGAAAATACTCATCTCTGTTTTGAAAGAATTTTAAAGGGAAAGTTTAACCATTAATAATGCTAAAAGATAAAGTTATACTCCAGCACAGCATATTTTTTTTTTTTTTTTTTTTAAACAAAACAAAAGCTGTTTTGTTAAAAAAAAAAAAAACCTTTTAGAAGTAATTGTAGATTTTTAAAAATCTGAATCTAGTGATGGCACATTGATACAATAATAAAATCTAAAAACCCACAAATACTTCTAAAAGCTATTAATGAAATCAATGAAAATATTCAATTCACCCTAGAAGAAAAAGAGCAATCAAATGTTTCTGGACAGCAAAATTCAAAGGACCAAACAATAATGACTGTATAACGGAAACCCATGCATAATGAAATAATTCATTACAAATGTAAAACTCCCTATCTCGAAAACTTATCACTCTAACAAAATGAAATAAGTGGAATTTTTAAAATTAAAAAAAATCAAGTAATTGTCCTACCTCTTCCATTTTGTGGTTAAACAGTGATGCTACTTCAATATTTACATCAAAATCTTTATCAGAAATACTGAAGGAACTGTTCAAGCTCTTATCTCTTAATCTGTTTCAAATTTATTTTTTAAATTTTATTTTAAGTACTCGGAGAGAATGCTCGGCAGAAGTGCAATAACTGGAATAACCAAAATTATTTAATATATAATTGCAATATTTAGCTGCCACATCTTGTAGCTATTTGTTAATAAAAAATACACTTCTTCATATATTCTATTAATTGATATATTACTCAATGCAACTAAAACTAGAATGTTGTGGGAACCACATGACTTTCTTCAAAATTTTCCTATGCAAATTCCTTTAGTAAAAATAATTTATTAAAATCATTATTTAATAAAATTATCTTCCATGATAATGCAGTAGAATTTCCATATTAGAAGTAGTATAACACTAAATATTAAAAAAAAAATTCATTTTATTCTTGGTTTTCCTTTTTTTGTTAAAAATGAAAAAATCGATAACTTTATTTTCAATTATCGCATATCTATGGTTGAACCATTCATTTTAAAGGTATTGGTGAGCTCTTTTGAAAAATACCCATCATGAAAATTTATTCCCCTCGAGGGGGGGATGCGATGCTCCTACATGTACAATTTTTTTTCCCCCCCAGTTGACTATCTCTACTATAAATAATTCTTGTAAATTTCATAATGATTATTAAAAAATGATTCTCTTTATGCACATTCACACAAAATTTTGTCCTATACCATGTTAAAAATTCAGAAAAAGTGGGATGGCAACGCAACCTGCGAGACAATTTTTACCAAAAGTTGATAGGCACTCATTTATGTCAAGGTGTAACTATATACCAATTTGTATGAAATTCTGTGCAGTAGTTCCTGAGATACAGTTGCCACAAAATTTTGTCACACACACACAGACATTTTCTAAAAATGGTCAAATCATGTTCTACAGCTCTCAAAACGTGTAAAACCAGAGGTCGAAAATTTTTACGAATCCAATACTTTCTTCTATTTAATATAGAAGAAAGTAAAAATGAATGAAATACTTGATGAACAATGGGAAAAATTTTGCAGAAAAATTCCCTAAGTGATACATTTTTGAGTGGGATTTTTTAAAAATACAGTAAACTCCCGACTAATCCAGCTAATGTGGCAGAAAGGTATGCCGGATAACAAAAAAGCTAGATTCAGAATTCTATAAATATTTATTCACATCTTGCCTTTTACCCCAGCCATGATATTAACTAGTATGTTGTGGCCACCACAAGACTTTCTTCTATATTTACCTATACATATTCAATCAGTGACAATAAAAAAAAAAAATAAAAAAAAAAAAAAAAGTACGATTTTTTTTTTTTTTTTTTTTTTTTTTTTTTTTTTTTTTTGTTAAAAGTGAAAAAAATCGATAACTTTGTTTTAAATTATCACAGATTTATAGTTCAACCATTCGTTTTAAAGGTATTAACGAGACCTTTCGAAAGATACCCATCTTGAAAATTTATCCCCCCCGGGGGGGTACTTCCCCCCCAGGGGGGGAAGCGATGCCCCCCCATGCAGAAATTTTTTTTCCTAGTTACATACTACTATTATCAATAATTCATATTAATTTTACAATCACAAGTTTAAAACAACTCTAATTATGCACATTTATACGAATTTTTGTCCTATTCTGCCATGTTAAAAATTTAGATAAAATGCTATCACAGCGCCACCTGTTGAGCTATTGATCCCCAAACATAATCAGCACCAGTTTATGTCGGGGACCAACTAAATACCAAGTTTGGTTAAATTTCGTTAAAAAAAAAAAAAAAAAAAATGCGATATTTTTCTAAGTTTTTTTTTTGTTAAAAGTAAAAAAAATCGATAACTTTGGTTTAAATTATCACAGATTTATCGTTCAACCATTCCTTTTAAAGGTATTGACGAGATCTTTCGAAAGATACCCATCTTGAAATTTTGCCCCCCCGGGTGGGAACTTCCCCCCCGGTGGGGGGGCAACCGATGCCCCCACATGCACAAAAATTTTTTCCTAGTTAACTACTACTATTATCAACCTGATCTTTTGAAAGATACCCAATGTGAAAATTTACCCCCCCTGGGGGGGTATTTTTTCCCCTAGGGGGGGGAAGCGATGCCCCCCCATGCAGAAAATTTTTTTCCTAGTTACATACTACTATTATCAATAATTCATATTAATTTTACAATTACAAGTTTAAAACAACTCTAATTATGCACATTTATACGAATTTTTGTCCTATGCTGCCATGTTAAAAATTTAGATAAAATGCTATCACAGCGCCACCTGTTGAGCTATTGATCCCCAAACATAATCAGCACCAGTTTATGTCGGGGACCAACTAAATACCAAGTTTGGTTAAATTTCGTTAAAAAAAAAAAAAAAAAAAAAAAAAATTGTGATATTTTTCTAAGTTTTTTTTTGTTAAAAGTAAAAAAAATCGATAACTTTGGTTTAAATTATCACAGATTTATCGTTCAACCATTCGTTTTAAAGGTATTGACGAGATCTTTCGAAAGATACCCATCTTGAAATTTTGCCCCCCGGGTGGGAACTTCCCCCCCCCGGTGGGGGGGCAACCGATGCCCCCACATGCACAAAAATTTTTTCCAAGTTAACTATTACTATTATCAACGAGACCTTTCGAAAGATACCCATCTTGAAAATTTACTTCCCCGGGGGGGGGGGGGGATTTTCCCCCCCAGGGGGGGAACCGATGCCCCCCCATGCACAAAATTTTTTTCCTAGCTAACTACTACTATTATCAATAACTCCTATTAATTTTACAATCACAAGTGTAAAATAACTCTCTTTATGCCCATTTATACGGAATTTTGTCCTATGCTGCCATGTTAAAAATTTGCATAAAATGCGATCACAACGCCACCTATTGAGCGAGTGATCCCAAAATCTAATCAGCACCAGTTTATGTCAGGGTGCAACTAAATACCAAGTTTGATTAAATTTCATTCATTGGTTCGTGAGATACAGCGTCCACAAAAAAATGATACAGACAGACAGACAGACAGACAGACATTTTCTAAAAACTATTAATTCGTGTTCTCCATATCCCAAAACATGTAAATCCATCAAAAAGTGGACTTCGAAAATTTTCGCGAATCCAATACTTTCTCTATATTACATATAGAAGAAAGTAAAAATACATGTTACGTGCCATTTTAAGATAAATTTTATATGTACTTTAAACATACAGTTTCAAAATAAGCAAAACATTAACAAAAAATGTAAGCCTGATTCATGGGAGCGGGGAGGGGGTGGGGGGAAGGAGGAGGAGGAAGAGTAAATCTCATTTTACAGTTTATTAATAAATGAATGCACAAATGTGAAAAATTATGCCTAAGATAAAAGAGTCAAAACTTGCAGTTTTTAGTTTTTGAAAAATTCCTTAACACAGGACTGCTTTTCCTGTTGGCCCTCTTCCATGACACAAAGTCCATACAGTCCATACAGTTATTATGGGCTCTTAGCCTATCCCCCCCCCCCTTTTTTTTTCATGTTCTCTTTTTCTTTCTCAGCCCTTATCCCCCCCCCCCTCACAGAAATCTACTCAGATTTTGCATTCTTGAATACATATTTCATGCCAGAAATTCTCATTTTGGTGGCTATGTATGTTGTCATGTGCAAAAACATGAGTGTGTGACATGTAGCACATGGCCGCTTGCAACATTCCTTATCTTTTTAACTAGGCTGAATAGTACAGAGAGCCGGATAGTCAAGAGTTTACTGCATAGTGAGATTCTCAGAACCCCACCCTGTAATGTGAAGTCCGATCATATATACAAGGAGCAGGCTCACAACAAAATTTGCTGCAGCAGATAAAAGAATAAAAATACCTATAAAATTAAACAAAACATTTTTCAATGAATTCATTAATAGAAACAATATCAATAGTATTGAAACCACAGAATAAATTTTGAATTTCAGGATAATAACCATAATGGATGTTACATAAGTATGACTAAAATAAAATTATTTGAAAGAAAAAAAAATAATAATAATGACATTCAGTATAGAAAACTGAGCACTGCTTTAGCACATTTTAATCATTCAGAACCGATTAATATGGATTTCAACAATATCCATAATATAGCTAACTACAATAACACTTCTATGCGTTGATGAGAGAAGTCATAGAAATAGCCACTATTACCGATTCTGTGAATGATATGCAACATGCATCTCAAAACTAAAGAAGCTACGTATTGCGAATACTTAAAAACAAAGGCAGAAAGATGCATGACATAAAGATCATTCTGTCTGACGAAGATCTTGAGTGAATTGGTAAAAAACTCAACTTTTTTTAAGGATTAAAGGGAAATTACTTCTATCTATTAAATAATCAGTATCACCATTAAGTACCATTATTTTCCCGTAAAAAAAAATTTCAGACAACATAGTTCAAGAAATTTAAAATAGTTTATTTTAAAAGTCGATAAGATATTGATTAATATTTTTACAAGCTTCAATAACAACTTAATATTGACATAAAAATACTATCATGGTAATTTTCATTATAACAAAAGTATAAGAAAATTTAAAACTTACTGTAGTGTTCCGATAATATTCTTTACCCATTTGAAGTGTTCTCTCATAAGTTGTGCTTCGCTGATCAATGTCTTTTGCATACAATATCTATACACAGAAAGAAAAGTAAAAAATCGTAAGAGAATGATTACACTAACAGGTAACCATATAACAAAAATGCTTAATATGATAAAATATCCTATTAAAAATATCCTTTACATAACTTTTTTTCCTTTTTAAAATTATCATGCTTATAATAAAAAGTATCTGAAAAAGTATGTTCCTTTTACATATATAGATAAAATTTGAGGCTGAAATACTTGAAATTAGGAGAAAAGCAGAATTAAATCTGGAATTTTTCTTAAAACTTTATATTTTAAGTTTTACAAAAAGTACAATAAAAAATAAATAAGTAGAAAGTAAACACATTCTAAGTATTGAACATAAAAATGAAAATCTAAAATTGAGGAAGTATATATATCGGCCAAATCAATTCGATTAAAAATTTTCAAACAACAAATTAAAGACACGGGAAAAATTTCAATTTCTGGTTTTCGATGTATTTTCACGTTTTGAGATTTCCTTGCATTTCAGTTAACTGAAATTGATTACTTATTTTTTAAAAAGTTGATTTATTATTCTATCTTCTGCATATATAAGAAGAAACAAAGATTTGAATAAACATTTGATTTCCAGTTTTCGATGAATTTACACGTTTCGAGATTTCCTTGCTTTTCAGTTAACTGAAACTATTTATTATTTAAAATGTGGATTTATTACTAGCTTTTGCAAGCAAAAGAGAAAGTAGAAGACCCGGGGAAAATTTTGATTTCCGGTTTTCGATGATTTTACATGTTTTGAGATTTCCTTGCATTTAAATTAACTGAAATTGACTACTTATTCTTAAAAATGTGGATCTATTATTTTACCTTCTGCATCTATAAGAAGAAAATATAAGATTCAGAAAAAATTTAAATTTCCAGTTTTCGATGATGTTACAAGTTTTGAGATTCCCTGAACTCAAATTGACTATTTTTAAGATTTTTTTTAAAATTCAAACACTGTACTTCATGGGCGAATCGTGCCTATCGGCCAACAGGGGTTGCTGCTGTGTTGCAATCTAATTCCATTTATGAGAAGGCAGTCGTTTTGCTTTGCTTTGCAAAAAGTTGTCAATCTTCAACCACTGTGTGATACAAGTATATAAATATAATACAATTTCTAATTGTTATAAAACTATTACAAAATATAAATTCAATATATATATATATATATTTAAAAAAAAAAAAACTTTTTATGACAAATAAGTAAAAAAATAAAAATGGCAGGTAACTGACCTTTAGATTATGAGGGTTTCAAATTAATATTACTCTACAATCGAGAAAGTTTATTCAATGGCAATTCTAAAGAAAGTTTATGAACAGTATTTCTACTGTGCATTTCTTATTCAATGAAATTAATTTAATTACAACCATATTGCTATCAATGACTGGCAGGACTACTAGTAAATGAACTTTCTTTATACTCAGGGATGGGAATTAGGCGCAAAACTCATACTAATATTTATTTCAAAAAATTCTGTATATAAGTGAATCATTGATTTATATATATATATATATATATATAATAAAGATGATCTATTAAGCATAGTAGAAGCCAAGCAACAGATACAAGATCACTGAAACACCAATGACCAATAAGATTAAAAAAAAAAAAAAATCATCAGTGGATGAAATACACTAATGTAAAGAAACCAGATCTATTAATTAACAGCCTGCAAAACAAACGAATCAATAAAGTAGAACAACAAATCTTAACTTAAAACCATAAACTTATCAAAATTAATGAAAATACTACCCAAGAAACACAGGATAGGAAGAAGGAGGCAGGCGGTAAGACTTGTGACTTGCCTGTGGGGTTACACTAGTTTTATGCCGGCAACACTCCCCCAGCCTGCCACAACCAGAACAGGAACCATATGGATTTAAAAATGCAAAATTTCAAAGCAGATGAACAACAATGAAACCACGGAGCCACAATGAAATTCACCGATTGATCACATTGTGTTTAACAGTATAATTAGAACATTAAATATAGTTGACAACTCAAAAAGGAAAAATCTGAAATTTTATTGGAAAATGAAAGTTTGCATAGAAATACAAAGCAAATGCAACAAGCCTTCTACTTTATTATTATTATTATTATTATTATTATTATTTTATTTTTTAAAATTTAATTTCACAAACCCACCCAACCATCCAGCCTTACAACACCACCCCACCTCCGTAATCAAACATCTGCCCACCCAACCGCCACCTTTTTTTATTGTCTTTTATTATTTTATAATTTTTTTGTTGATATACACAAGAGTGTACACAGCTTTTTTTTTTTTTTTTTTTTTTTTTTTTTTTGTACTGACAGCAGGGGCGCGCCAGCATTGTCAGACGCCTGTGTGCAGAGTTTCAGTTGGTGCCCTATATTATCCCCCCCCCTTTTTTTTAAAATCATTTTATAAAATGTTATTATTTAGCAAGTCAATTGAATCTCGAACCTTAATAGTAATAAGTTTATTGAATGGCTAGTAAAAAGAGAAATGTATCAAATAAAATGAAATTTGAAAAGAAACAAGTAAAAAGTGCATCTTGCACAAAGAGAAAAACTCCCTTATACAAGAAGTTGCAAAAATTCGAGGTACAATTGTGAAGGTAAACAGAGGAAATTAAAATAGGCAGATTTAGTGTTAATGTGGGTGCAGAAATGCGTTGAGGCATTACAGTAGATGGCTTAGATGAAAGCTGTAAGTGTAAACGTTTCTATTTGTTTGGGTCTAATTTTTAAGTAAATATTTAAACACACTCACTCACAAAAAAAAAAAAAATCTTAGTTCATTGCAACTTTTGCGAGTATTACGCATATTATACTGATCCAATATATCCATCTCTATCCATATTGTTACCAAAATGTCGATTTTCTTATATGAAAAAAGTAATTGTAAAGAAACGGACAGTTTTTTGTCGAAAGATACATTTTATTCAAACTGTTCTCGAAAAAAACCAGTAAATTATCATACTCAAATTCATACCTCAAAAAGGTCGTAAAACAACATTAAAAACACCACAGAGTAGAATTTCGCTCACTTAAGAATAAATATAAACCATTTAAACGGAAACGAACGTTCAGAACAGATGTCTGAATGCAATTGATCTTTGGGTGTGTCTCTTCTGTTTGAATAATTTCTGTCGTGATTTGGCGAACTTTCGAGATTATTCTGCGCCAGAAGCCAGTTGATGAACCCAGTAAATTCCAGAAATCGGCTCTTATTGAAGGTAGAGCTTCTAAACTTCGGAAACACTAAACTATTACTTTTCATCAAGTTTGGACGCCATGTCGCAAAATTCATCGCTAAGTTGCCAAGTCTGTATCCAAGGCTGACAATCACCTCCTATTCCACTCCCGTTAAAATTGAATGAACTGCTCTTTATTTGCACTTCAATTGTAAATCTGCTTTTATTGCAACAACACTTTTCATTTAGAAAAGTGGTTTAACTCTTTGCAATACTATAATGAACAAAATTTTTGATTAGTCGTACTATTGCAGTACGTTTGCACATATAAATGAGTTTAACATTTTGCACTAGTACAGATAAAGGGAATTTATAAGTATATAAAATTAGAACTCATAATAATAATAATAATAATCCCGTAGTGAGTTCTATTTTTCTCAATTTCGTTGTTTAAAACTCTCAAAATACTCTTAGCATCAAATTAATATATGACTATCGATATAACAACAAGATTTGACTTGGTTAATTATGGAAGTTTTTTTTTTTTTTTTTTTTTTAAGGAACAAATAAATTTATAAATACATAAAATAAGAGTATATAATAAATATTACTTGGTAAATATAGAAAAAAAAAAAAATACTTAATAGAGAAAGAAAACATCTACTGAAAGGAATTTTCCCCATTTTCATTATCTAAACTTTTTATGTAATTTGTATGTAAATTTATATGTGTTTTTCCATATAGTAGCAAGATACAAAAATCTGTTTTAAACTATTTTTCCGCACGTTTGTACGTTGCACAGATATAAATAATAGGTACATTTATAAGTAAATAAAATAAGAATATATAATAAAAATTATTAAGTTTTAAAGTAGATTATATGAACATTTAAACAGATAATATTATTTAGTGAAATGTAATTCATTTGATTAATTTTTTTTTAATTCTGGAATAATATATATCCATTTCATCCAAAGTATCTTATTCTATTGATGTAATTACAAAATTTAAAAATCTGTCTGATGCCGTTATAGAGCGTAAGTATTTTTTGATCATTTTAAATTTAGAAAAAGATTGTTCCACTGATGCTACTGGTAATTATGACAGAATAATCTCCAAAATATTTAATGATAGGATAATTTGGAGTAAGGTTACGCTTAAAAACGTGTTTGAGATCAAGGAAGAAAAGGGGAGATTTCGTAAAATCAATAGGTGTTGGATACATAGAAACAATTTACACACTAAAATCTGTGATTGCAGCTCCCATAGATCTTACATGACAAATTTCGCGCTAAAATGGGGGGGGGGGGGGGCCTCAAATTCACCCCATCTTTACGTCCTCCCCCCCCCCCCCCAAAAA
Source organism: Salticus scenicus (assembly GCA_963930645.1). Lineage (NCBI taxonomy): Eukaryota > Metazoa > Arthropoda > Arachnida > Araneae > Salticidae > Salticus > Salticus scenicus. Next base: position 242,430,057 of record OZ005652.1, read on the forward strand.
AAAAAAAATAATAATAATAATAAAAATAATTGAAAATTACAAAAAAAAAAAAAAAAAAAAAAAAATTGAGTTTTGAGAAAAATCCTAAAGACGACGCATACCTGTTTTCAACATTTCAACATCTCTGTACCATTTTTAGTAGAATTCTTTCGATAGAATCCGGAATTTGCGAATTCCCCCCTTTCCCCTTAAAAATAAAAAATTTCAAAATTGCTTTTTTTTTTTTTTTTTGTACTCAAGTCTAATCATCCCATATACAATATAACCACAGTGAAATAACTTGGAGTCGAGTTATGTTTATAAGCGTGTTTTTTGCTTCCTTTCTTTGGAAAAGGTGAAAGGGAATTTCGTAAAATCCCGTCAGTATAGGCATCGAATGCATCTAAACAATGCACACACAAAAATTCGCGACTGGAACTCCCATAAATTTTCCTGGACCAATTTAGCGCTAAAAGAGTGGTCTCGAATTTGCTCTCTCGTAAACCTCCTCACTCCCCAAGATCGAATATCATAAACACCAAAAATGGATTTATGGAAATATCCTTAAAGAGATGCATGGCTGTTTTCAACATTCTTGTACCATTTTTGGTGTATTTCCACTCAAAAATCCGAAATTTACAAATATCCCCCCGAAAATTGATTTTCTTTTTCACTTCTTAAAAATCAAAAATTCCAAAATCGTAGACAATGATTATTATATTTATTTATTTATTTGTACTCAAATCTAGATTCATATGCAATTTCTTCACTGTGAAATAATTTGAAGCCTAGTTATGCATATAAACGTGTTTTTGTCTCCTGATTGGAGGGGGGGGGGGGATTTACAAAAGTTCATAGATATAATTTTAAGTTGAGTAATTCCTGCCAAGTGTTGTTGTACTCTGTCCAGCTGTTCTCACGTGATACCCAGACAAAAATGTTTTAAACATGCAGACACAACGACCGCATACGCACGCACACACAGAGAAAATTGCCTGAAATCGGATTTGGCTTTCACGATGTGTGAAATATGAAGATATCGCAATGTTTTTCAAATTTGAGACAGTTACTGACAAAAATCTGATTTTATTAATATAGGTGTTACATCGATATTGCAAAAGGTAAAAAACTACTCTGAATATAAAATCTCCGGTTCTATTAATTTTCACTTTTGCAAACCAGTTATGTTGTCTTTTTACTAATCTAAGTGGCCTTTTCCCGACAGAAGAGGGGGGGGGGATTAAGGCGCTCTTTTAAATTTTAATAGAATGCTTTGATATGTTAAAAAAGTCAGAAAATTTTGCTGAAGGTAGGCGCACCTTTAAAAAGTTATTCTTCTTTTAGTGTGTCCTTTCACAAAAAACACCAAAACTGTTGAGAACCACAAGTTTTGCCAGTATACATTTCAAGGCGCCTCATTTAGCCACACTAGTCGCATGACTTCAGGCCGGCATTATAAAATCAGATTTAATAAAGCAATACATATATATTTTTTTTCTTTTCTTTTTTTTTTTCAAATAATTTATTCTCGGCTGGCGCCTTTCTTTACCTGGCTGTAAGCCTAAAATATATTTTAGCTAAAAGTTGTTGCTGTTCAGTCCACAATATTAAATAAGGAATCTTACTACCTTACAGCAACTAAACTAATACATTTTATATTATGCAGCAAATGGCAATGGAAGCCAACTGGAAACTAAGGTAGTGAAAAACATGTTGACAGTGAGAGGCAATAAAGACAAGATATTTATATAAAACAACTAACGTTTATTAAATATTAATAACAAGTAAAAATAAAGTAACATCATTAATATATCACAGATTTTATGCTCAACTAGAAAAAACTTTAAACATATGAGAGAAAAATGAACTGCTATTTAAATTTAATGTATAAATTATATGTGGAGAGAAACTGACTATTTTTCTGAAACGATGTTACGTCCGTTTAATTTATCTTCCGGTGAACCAGTAGAGCCGAGAAAATAAACGTCCACATCTTCTGGACAAACACCAGGCTATCTTAAAAGAATAACTTTTCAAAAACTATTTACTATTTCAAAAAAAAACACTATCATTCCCTATTACTATTTCAAAAGTCAATTTAAGAAAACGAAAAAACATCATGGCCAATAATTAGGCTTTACCACCAGCAGTAAAACATAACAAAAAGAGAAAAAGCAATATTCTATTAAATTACTTCATATTTATACTCATCGTCTGCCAAAAACTATCCGTGCGGTTCACCGTAAACATGAAACGCCCACAGAACTAACCAATCAGAAAATAGGTGGTTGAACGATTGATTGTGAGCGTTCAAAACTTAGACAGGCGCCACCAAACGGTGAAAACTAAAAGTTCAGTAGCGAAGGGTTAATGCCGCAACGGACTAAACCAAGATGGCGACGTAAACAAACCCGAAGTAACTGCAACGCGGTACTTCGGAAAAATTACACATTAAAGTTAATAACGTAAGTAATGCAATTATTTTACACTTTAATAAAGATTTAATGAATTTAAAAGACAATAACTTATATTTATAATAGATTAAGTATATTAAAGACTTGAAATAAAAACGATGTCAAGTACAATTATATATTTAAAGTGGGCCAAAAGCCAACATGTGCCCCCCCACTTGACATCAAAAAGAACTAAACTACTACTGGCTCACCAGATAATACATAACAATAATTAATAGGTTAATTTCAAATATATAACACACAAGGAAAAAGAACACATCTTTCAATGCAAGAAAGCCTGCCCATCTAATACATTTCAATTCAGGATAAAGTTCAAAAGGTTTATCATTAATTTCTAGGAAAAGTTCATATTCACTGGATCTGAAAAAGAAACTATTTTTGTTTCTTAATATATTACTAATTATGCACCGCAAGTATCAACAATTTCAGACAAACATCATGAAAAATATGAAATTATGATAATGAAATTATCAATGGAAAATATGAATATCAAATATGAAAAATTTTAATCACCCCCCAAAGTTATCAATTTTAAATTTTGAATATGAAACATAAATGATGTTTGAAAAGATGAGTAGAATGAGATTATGTATGAAAAACATTTAACACAACATTCAATGACTTCATAAATGCATTAATATGCATGTATGATAAATTGGCATGGGCACCCATGCAATGATAGACTACACAGATACTTGCAATGGATAATTTAATTACTGTATAAACACATTTGCCATTAACAATTTATAATTGAAAATTTATGTAAAGAAAATATCACAGGAAAATTTTAGATATACATATAAGCACTGATATTATTGCACTAAGTATAATCACAGATTCTAAAGTATGTAAGTATGTATAATCACTAATTCCAACATTATATAAAAATATCACAAGAACTTTTAGAAATATAAATGTATAAATACCATGCAATTACATTGTGTATAACTATACTTGCAAAGACATTTAAATCTATTCAAATTAGCGTATAATTATATTTGCAAAAACATTTAAATCCATTTAAATTAGCGTATAATTATATTTGCAAAAACATTTAAATCCATTTAAATTAGCGTATAATTATATTTGCAAAAACATTTAAAACCATTTAAATTAGCGTATAATTATATTTGCAAAAACATTTAAATCTATTTAAATTAGTGTATAATTATATTTGCAAAAACATTTAAATCCATTCAAATTAGCATATAATTATATTTGCAAAAACATTTAAATCTATTTAAATTAGTGTATAATTATATTTGCAGGATTAACTCTGAAAACTTATTTCTTTTCCTTTCTTATATTTACTTATACCTAATAGGCAAGGAAAACCACTTTTTCCCAATATATATATAGGAAACAAAATTCAATTAAAACTTAACAAAAAACACATATAACATACTGGTAGTAATACTAATTTTAACCAATACAAAAAAACTTAATTTGTCACAAAAATTTTATCACAAAATTGCTTAAGGTCATATTTGGTCTGTGGCTTCGTGAAAGGGTCTGCAAGATTCAATTTACTTTTAATATATTCTATATTGAAAACATCTTTATTAATTAAATCCCTAATAAAAAAAAGTTTCACATCAATGTGCTTGGTCCTATGGCTTTCAATTAGTAATTTTACAAAATTGATACAAGCCATATTATCAACATATATTACTGGTTTAAGTTTCACTTCAAGTAAAATCCCCCTATTATGACATTCATCTAAAACTCTATCAAACCACAGGGTTTCTTTAGTTGTCTCAGTTAATGCCACAAATTCTGACTCCATGGTGGAAAGTGAAACACACCGCTCTTTAAATGACCTCCAAGCTATTGGTGCATTGTCTATAAAAATTATTTGACCCCCCATAGATGTCCTATCATCTTTATTGGTTGCAAAATCTGCATCAGTAAAAGAAAAGATTTGTGAAACATTGCATTTTAATTTTAGTTTATATTCATGTGTATATTGCACATACCCTAACAACTTTAATAACCCTTCCCAGTGTGCTTTACCAGGATTACTCTGATACTGACTAAACAAGTTGATGGCATAACTTATATCAGGTCTTGTTCGACCGGCTAGAAAAGACAAACAACCTACTAAACTACGGTATGGATAGGTTGACATTTCAAGAATTTCTTCCTCAGTCTGAGGACACTGGGTTTTAGAATAAACAGTTCCCTTACTGATAGGGAGAGAAGAAATGGGAAAATGATACCCCTCAAAGCGTTTACAAACTTCACTAATGTAAAGCTGTTGGCCGATAGTTATTTCATTTTCACCTTCCTCGAACTCAACCCCTAACAGTCTACGGGTTCTACCCAAAACTTTTAAATCGAAATGCCTTTCTAATAATTTAATTGCTTTACTAATGGTTGATTTGTCAACACCAAACAAGACCATATCATCAACATACAATAAAAGCACTAGGGTTTTCTTATACGTGTATGCACAATTACACCATTCTAGTTTAACAAATCCCAAAGTTATTAATACCCCATGTATTTCAAAAAACCACTCACGGCCACTTTGATGGAGGCCGTACAAAGCTTTATTCAACTTGCATACTAAACTTTCTTTGCCCTCTTGAACAAAACCCGGAGGTTGTGTCATATAAACTTCATTTGATAAAGGGGCATATAAATATGCGCCCTTAACGTCACATTGGCAGTGGGACCAGTTTTTGCTTACTACAAGGATGGAAAAGAAAAATCTAATAAGGCCAAAATTTATGACCGGACTGAAGGTCTCGTCATACGAAATGCCTTTGACTTGTTTAAAGCCTTGTGCAACAAGGCGGGCTTTATATCTTATGATTTCTCCTTTATCGTCACGTTTTAAAGCAAAAACCCACCTACAGCTAACAGGTGTGTGATTTGAGGGAAGTGGGCACAAACTCCACATTTTACGTTGTTCAATGACACTCATCTCCTCGTTCATTGCGTTTAGCCATAAGTCCTTTTGTGGGGATTTTAAAACTTGATTATAAGTCTTTGGGATTTGAATGTCTAGTCATTGAGATGAGGTCGCTAAGCTTGTAGAAGCCGCGTGTGTTTGATCTGATACAATTCCCTGATACTTATTTTTGCCTGAAAAATCAAAAAGTGTCGGGTCAAAGTTTATGTTATTAGTCTTACAGTATGTTTCCACGTCGTTTAAAGATCTCAGCCTAGTTTTTGAGCCCATTTCATAGTAATATACGTCCGTACGCGAGTCATCAGCTCTGGTTTTAGTTCTACGTTCCCATTTCACAGATCTTAGTTGGGAAGTTTGAGTTGAACCACTGGCTTTCCTAGCACGGGCTTCGTGGATTAAACGTAAATCATCATCTGAGTCATCATCTGCGAAATACGGGGAGGAAACATAAATGTCATGTGTCGACTCTACACTCGTATCACTGACGTGACCACTAGACTCCGATTCGTAACCCAGCACTGCTCCACTGCGTGTTGGTCCATCAAGTGGTTCTTCTTTAAAGTTAACGTTTATTGTTTCTACAATTTTACCAGTACCTGGAAAGAAAATCCTGTACCCTTTTGTACGAAACGCATAACCTATCATTATGCCTTTTTGGGCTTTAGGATCAAGTTTAGATCTTAACTGACGAGGGACTCCAACATAGGCTACGGAACCAAAAGGTTTTAAATGGTTTATGGATGGCTTGTAACCACCATATAACTCAAAAGGGGTTTTACTTTGACCCTTATGACAAATTCTGTTCCAAACATATGTAAACGTTAAAAGTGCGTCTGGCCAAAATTCCTTACCAAGATTACTATCAGCAAGCAGACAACGGGTACCATTCAAAGCGGTTTCATTAAACCTCTCAGCAACACCATTTTGCTCAGGAGAGTACGTATTCGTAACTTCATGCTTTATACCTCTCTCTGTGCAAAAGCGATTAAAATTATCATTTACAAATTCGCTACCGTTGTCGGTCTGAATGTTTTTCACTTTGCACTCAGTAAAACGTTCAGCACGTGCTACATAGTTCTCAAAAATCCTGAACACCTCAGTCTTCTCACGTATAGGAAAGACTGATGTTTTCCTAGAGAAGTCATCAATTATTGACAAAAAGAATTTTCCCCCGTTTCTTCCTACATCTCTTGTAGGACCCCAGACGTCCATATAGATCAAATCATTAGGATTTTTAGATCTTATAAAATTAGTAGCTTTAAAAGAGACACGTCTTTGCTTATTTAAGTTACAAACTTCACAATTTAATTTAAACTTTTTAAACCCTGACAACCCTACAACGCCATTTTTACGAATTGTATCTTCAATTGCAGCTGGGCTTACATGTGCCAGTCTACGATGCATTAAACATTCATCAACTTTCTGAGTAATTAATGCACCAGCATTGGATTTTTTCTTTTTAGGCATTGTAGGATTTAAAACATAAACGCCATCTTTTAATTTAGCACGAAAAATAATTTTAGAATTTTGCTTGACCCTTATTTCACCTCCGCCACCTTCAAACTTTATACCCTTTCTATCTAACCTTGGACCAGAAATAAGGTTATGTTTCAAAGAAGGTGAATACATAACGTCGGCAAAATAAAAATCACGTCGACCAAATCTGAGCTTAAGAAGACCCTTCCCTTCAATGGGAAAAAACTGATCTTTTATAGCAGCTGACATTTTATCAGAAAAAGGGGTAAATTTTTCAAAAATTTCCTTATTACCACTGAAATGATGAGAAGCAGCCGTGTCGAAGACCCAAGTGTTCGACACTTCGCTTACATCACTCATACAAGCTTGAATATAAAAAGCATTTTTACCTGTACCAGCTATATTAGGTTTACACAAACTCTTCTTATTAACATTATTTCTAGAAAACCGAGTCCTTTGATTTCTGTTATTGGCACCTGGACTGGAACCTCTTGACGAAGCTGATGATGCTCTCTGACTAGAACTTCTAGTGGGAGTCAAAGTCCGTGGTCTGGAGCTTCTTGTAGACGTCAAAGTTCTTTGAGCAGGATTAGGATTACTAGTTGAGGACTCCTTTAGGGCATACGCAGGCGACAACTCTGGACACTGAGGACGAATATGACCACGCTGCTTACATCTGTAACAGACTACTTGCTTTCTAGATTTATGTTGATAATGTGTGCTATGAGCAGCAACTTCATATTCATGCTGCTTGTCTTGCTCACGTAATTGTAAACGAGACTCTTCAGCAATAAGTTTTACAAGGATATATTTATATACAAACTTCTCATCACTCCAGCGCAAGATGCTCTGTACAATCCCATCATACTGTGCCGGGAGGTATCGCAGCAGCTGAAAAGACACATATACTTCTTTAACTGGACTTTTAATTCCATTTAACAGCTCCTGGATCCTCATTAACCTCGCTGAAAACAAGCTGATGCTTTCATTCGGAAGAATCTTACAGGAAAATAACTCGGTTACCAGCTGCATGTGACGACTCCGGTTATCAGGTTCAAAGAAAGTTTTCAGTCTCTGCCAAGCCTCCTTTGCATCAGTTAGTCCTTCAATAACTTTACGGTACTCTGGCGACATGTTGTGGTATATGGTCGAGATGGCAGCACTTGCTCGCTGATTAAAATCACGGAGGTCTCGATAAGTAATTCCTTTCTCCACATCGACGACTGGTGCCTTTTCACTACCATCAACAATGCCCCAGCATCCACGCTCCATCAGAACATACATGACATCGGCTGACCAGTTTCCATAATTTGTAGCAGTCAGTCTCTCCACACTAAATACATTAGCAGCCATAACTAAAGTCTATTTAAGACTCAAAAATTTTATTAAAAAACTTAATCTCATATAGAGAAAAACTCAATTTATGGCCCCCCCCACTCATTAATCAATGAGGGTGCCAAAAAAAACTTTAAAAAAACATTTTTCTCTACTTTAAATTTTTAATTTTACTGCTATATTTAAATTTATTTTTTTTATTATATTAACTTTTACTTAACAAATTCAAGTTTTAATTATTACTGGAATAACTTTATATATTGCCAAAAAAACTTTCTTCACTGTCAACATAACTATATTAGCCAATAACACAGCATTAAGAAACCTTTAAATTTAATATGGGACTAGCCCATAACCAAAAATGTAAGCCTAAAATATATTTTAGCTAAAAGTTGTTGCTGTTCAGTCCACAATATTAAATAAGGAATCTTACTACCTTACAGCAACTAAACTAATACATTTTATATTATGTAGCAAATGGCAATGGAAGCCAACTGGAAACTAAGGTAGTGAAAAACATGTTGACAGTGAGAGGCAATAAAGACAAGATATTTATATAAAACAACTAACGTTTATTAAATATTAATAACAAGTAAAAATAAAGTAACATCATTAATATATCACAGATTTTATGCTCAACTAGAAAAAACTTTAAACATATGAGAGAAAAATGAACTGCTATTTAAATTTAATGTATAAATTATATGTGGAGAGAAACTGACTATTTTTCTGAAACGATGTTACGTCCGTTTAATTTATCTTCCGGTGAACCAGTAGAGCCGAGAAAATAAACGTCCACATCTTCTGGACAAACACCAGGCTATCTTAAAAGAATAACTTTTCAAAAACTATTTACTATTTCAAAAAAAAACACTATCATTCCCTATTACTATTTCAAAAGTCAATTTAAGAAAACGAAAAAACATCATGGCCAATAATTAGGCTTTACCACCAGCAGTAAAACATAACAAAAAGAGAAAAAGCAATATTCTATTAAATTACTTCATATTTATACTCATCGTCTGCCAAAAACTATCCGTGCGGTTCACCGTAAACATGAAACGCCCACAGAACTAACCAATCAGAAAATAGGTGGTTGAACGATTGATTGTGAGCGTTCAAAACTTAGACAGGCGCCACCAAACGGTGAAAACTAAAAGTTCAGTAGCGAAGGGTTAATGCCGCAACGGACTAAACCAAGATGGCGACGTAAACAAACCCGAAGTAACTGCAACGCGGTACTTCGGAAAAATTACACATTAAAGTTAATAACGTAAGTAATGCAATTATTTTACACTTTAATAAAGATTTAATGAATTTAAAAGACAATAACTTATATTTATAATAGATTAAGTATATTAAAGACTTGAAATAAAAACGATGTCAAGTACAATTATATATTTAAAGTGGGCCAAAAGCCAACATGACTGTCCTTTCACAAAAAACACCAAAACTGTTGAGAACCACAAGTTTTGCCAGTATACATTTCAAGGCGCCTCATTTAGCCACACTAGTCGCATGACTTCAGGCCGGCATTATAAAATCAGATTTAATAAAGCAATACATATATATTTTTTTTCTTTTCTTTTTTTTTTTTTCAAATAATTTATTCTCGGCTGGCGCCTTTCTTTACCTGGCGCCTGTGTGCGCCGCACACTTCGCACACCGGGTCGGCGCGCCCCTGACTGACAGATATATATAGGTAGATAGTTATGATTTCTGCGCAAAATTTTATTAATCATCTGGATTCTAAGTACAGCTTTATTTTTCTTAAGCTTTTATTTTTATTATAATTACGAATCTTGATGATATACTTTGTGTAAATAAAACACATCACCTATTAGCTCTCTTAAAATGTGATTGTGAAATAATTAAATCTTAAAATGGAAAGAATGGAGGACAAACTATTCAGAAATATTTAAAAGTAATGGTATAAATTAAAAGAAACACAAAACATTGTGTTGCTATTTATGCATTTTTTTTTTTTTTTTTTTTAAAGGTTTTTAAGTAATATACCAGAAAATATAAAAATGTATAGAAAACACTCGCCACTTGTATACATTAAAATTGGTGTTCATTTGTCTTTAAAAAGTAGCAAATATCTATTTTTCTTCTTTTGAAAGAAATATCACAATATGTCACCAATATCGATATTAACTTGATGATATACTGCAATATTTAATTTCTGATATCATCCAGCTCTAAAGTTTATACTCTATTATTTAGTAAGATTTGTTCAAAATTACACTTACTGAATATACACAATTCGAAATATAAGTAATATCTTGTTGTTACCAAAGCAAGATTAAATGAAACTATTTTAATATAGTAATATTTAAAATGACAAAGATTATATTTTATAAGAGATATTAAGATATTTAAAATTATATGCTAATTTCTAATTATTTCTGCAATAAAAATTAAGTAATTATAGATATTTTTAAAGTTCCAATCACCCAAAAAGCAATTACAAAAATAAACATGTGATATTACCTTATTATGGGAATCAATTCTTGCTTGTATTTGGTTATCTAAAATGAGTTGCATTAATTCATCTTCTAAAGCTCCAACAGTGGTATTAAAAGCTTGAGCCATTTTATTCATATCAGCAGATAAATAAGGACTAAAATACTGAAAAAGAAAAAAATTATCTACAATTTTTAAGGTTTATTAATCTATATTATTATTATTATTATTTATTTGCTTTTTTTAAGTACTAGCACAAGATATTCCAAAAATAAAAAGAACATTATTTTAAAAAATAATTAAAAAATAAATAATTTTCCTAATAAGTTTATTTTAAAGGAAAAAAAAATAGCAACGATTAGGAGACAACACAAATATTAATTAAATGCTTAAAATTATCATTGAAACTTCTTAAAATGAAAATAAAAGATTAAAAGACTTACTTGGAAACTTCTTGGAGATCTTTCGTTGCAGATCCACGATATCTTCATACCAGCCTCATTTCTTGTTGACAGGCGAGAAAACTAACTTTTTCCTTCTTCCTGATTCTCAGGCTGCAATAGGTGGTGCCACTTTTGGGCAATGATAAATACTGGTTCGTACTTGTTGCAACTGCAACTATTTTTTAAATTTTCAACAGTTTTGCGATTTAAGGTGGTTCTCCTAGTTAGCTAACTTTTAACATTATCAAAGTTAATTTTTAATTTGTTATTTTTATAGATGTTAGTTGTTTTTTTAATTAATGTCAGCTTTGTGCGTGCCTTTTATTTTATTTTTTATTTTTCTCTAAGTCGATCATATCTATGTAACTACCTTTGCTATTATTACTTTCGGAACATACATATGTAAGGAAAGTATTGTAATCGTGTCAAAAATAAGAATTTAATATTTTGATACGTTTTGAGGTCCCCTGAGTCCGTTTTCATTATTTTTACGATTATCTATGTATGTGTGTGAGTGAACATGCTAATGTCTATGTTAATGAAACGCTTTGCTTGAATGAGCTGAAAGTTGGTACATATGTTGTAAGTCACCGTAGCTTGAACTCTATTGATTTTGGTGAATCAAGCACTTACAGTTTTTTTACAGGGACACAAAGAAATATTCTTTATCATTCGGCCTATGGACCAAATCTTTAAAAGTGTGATAGCGTATAAATGCCTTATTCAAATGAGCAAAAAATTTATACACGTTATAAAATTTAAAAAAATAATCACAGTTGAATCAAAAACAAACCAATAATACACATCGGCCAGAAGTTGCACCACCTACTGCAACCTGAGAATCAGGAAGAAGGAAAGAGTTCTGTTGCCTGTTAACATGATGTGAGACTAGTATGAAGATGTTGTAAATCCGTGACAAAAGATATCCAAGAAGTTTGCAAGTAGGCCTTTTAATATTTTATTTTAATTAATTAAATATGCAATGAAACATTTATATACCAAATATCTCTGTATATTGAACTTTTATGAACCTTGCTCTTGATCATGATATAAAAGTATGTCTGTATATTGAAAAGTGTCGTCTCAGTAATAATGCGTATCACAGTGACTTCATAAAAAAAAAAAAAGGTATGTTATGGCTACCACAAGACTTTCTGCTATATTTTCCTATGCACATTCACTTAAGTACAAATAATTTATTAAAACTATTATTTTACAATTATCTACCATGATGAATGCAGATGATATTCATTTTAGAGACACACACTAAATATTTAAAAAGATAGACAGTTTTATCCCTGTAAATAACATCTTAAAAAATCTATTTTCATAATGATTATCTAACATATCAAGTTTTGTACAGTTATATGCTATGTAAGTTGAAATATAACCTTCCCGTTCTCGGAGAAAATTGCAGTATATCAGCATCACCTATTGGCTGATGCATCCAAATTGAATCAGCATAATGTCTCATAATGGTTTTCTCACATATCAAGTTTTGTTTGATTATATGTATATGTAATAGAACCTAAGATGCAGCCTTCTTTTAAATTGCAGAAATTGTTGTATAGCAGTGCTACTTGTAGAGCGATTAGCACCAAAAAGTGGTAGACACTAATTTAGGTCAATGTACATCTACATGTTAATTTATAAGCAATTCTGTGCAGTAGTTCCTGCATGGTTCATACACTTAGGAGTAAAAAAAATTCAAGGACTTTTCAAGCACTTTTCAAGTACTTTCCAGGAAATTTTCAAGCACTTTCAACGAGGATTTTGGACCCACTTACAAACCGTCAAAAAATCTTGGGTGTACGTAAAGGGGGGGGGGGGGGGGTGGATATATAAAAACTCAATATCAGTTTTTTTTTTTAAAGGTTTTTCTCTATTTTTAGAGCTATTTGTTATTTTTTACTTGACATAGCAGGGGTGAAACTACCTAGCTTGCAAAAACCCTGAAAACTAATCCTTGCATGCAGATGGGGGAGATTTATTAATGATATATCATATGGCTACCTATATTAAGTGATATTTGCAGAATTCATAATGCATTATAAGGTAAACTAAACATTCATAATGAGAAATTTCTGTAAAAACAAAATATTTCAACATAAAATTCAGACAGTAAAAATTTCAAAAACCCTGAATTCAGGGGTAGCCCCTGAAAAGTTTCACCCCTGTATTATACAGGGGTATTACATATACTATATGTAAAACTTTGATAAACATAATTATAGTGTAAACTTTGTTCTGTACTTGTTCATTAAATAAGTTTTCAAATATAAAGAATAAAATACGTCAGTATCAATACATATATACACACACACACACACACACACACACACACACACAAAAAAAAAAAAAAAAAACATATTTAAATATTTTGTTTTTGCTATGAGTTGTTTTAATTTCGTACAAAATAATTTATTAATAAAAATTGTGATAAATACTGAATAGAATGAAATAAGAGTTTATTTTACATCTATTCCTCAGTTTAGACCAAACCAAAACATTAAGAATATGGTGACTATTATTTTGTATTAAATTTTCCTTAAATTATTCTCTTTTGAAATAAAACTTATTTTAATTTTTAAACTCTGCTTTCTACACATCACAAAAAAATAAAATAAAAATGCACAAAATAAAATGACTATTTTTTACTAAGAATATCAATTTGATTTTAATTACTTCCTAATTACATAATTAAATGTTTAAAAGAATAGATAAACTACCAAAAAATAAAATCAGTTTTCAACGTCTTTCAATACACTAATAATCTCATTCAGTTTTTCTTGTTTTTCTTTCACAGATCGTCGTAAGGAATTTGATTTGGATATAGCAATCAAATCATTGTTTTCTTCAGCTTTTTCTGCAAGTTCATCAGCAGATTTTAACATGATTTTGATATCATTTTCTAAACACCTCTTTTTGTTTTTCAAACCTTTTATTTCTTCTAGAGTTACACTCTTCCTTTTCTTTACTTGACAAGCCTGCAATTTCTGTTCATCTAAGTATTTTATGTATTTCTGTCTGGCATTAGAAACATACATACGCATTGTTTTTGTTATTTCAATGTTATATACATCACCAACTGAATTAATAAAATCACAAATTAGTCTCTGTGCAATGTATGTTTGGCTTTGCATGTTTTCAACCTCTATTTTCTTATTTATGCTAAAACCTTTTTCTACACTCGCTTGCCCATGGCTTAAAAGCAGCAACATTTCGGTGACTTTCCATATTTTTTTGTATTTTGTAGTGTTCATAGTTTCATATAATAATTCATCAATTCTTGAGTTATCTGGTGAAAATTCTGAAAAGTCTGAACTTCTAGATAGTACTATTGTGCTCAAGTAATCGTCAAATTCTATCAAAATGTCTTCACATTCATTTTCGTCAACTTGTTTAGCTTCTGTGAGAGAGTTTAAAATAAGTTTCATTTTATTCAAACAAGAATTTTTTTCGCTCATTTTTCTCGGGTCTAAGCAAGATAAATTCCTAACTAAGCTGTAACAAACTGGAGATTTTTCTAGTAATTTTTTTACGACACTTAACAAAAACTTTTTTGATTCCATTCTTAAATCAAAAACTTCACGATCAGAGACTTTTTTTGATGCATACAATGCCTTTACCTCTTTTTCTGCTAAGAATCCTAAATCGATGTTTTCAACCTTTTTATGTATTTTAGGATTTTCGATATCCAAATTTAAGATCTTTTGCATGGTAGTTGCCGTACTCAACTGACTGGATAACACAAAACGTTGCAAGAGAATGTTCAGAATTTTTTAAAAATCTTCTGATAAGAAAAACAACATTGGTTTATCAGTTTGGTATTTTATTAAAAATGGATACAAAATCTTTGCTAGGGAGTGAAAAACTTTCAATTTTAGAGACAGTAAATTGTCATTCATATGTGATTTAATGCATAGATAAGATTTACATTTTGGTTCATTGTTTACTTTACTATCAACAGAAGATATGTATTTTTTTATGCTAGGTAATAAATTTATTGCACATTCACTGGCTGAAACGTTTTCAAGCCACCTATGTTGCACAAATTTCATGGGTAATAACCCTTCAGATTCCTTTAAAAAATCTTCTCTACGAGCGGGTGAATTTTTGAGCAAATTGTATAGAGCCGTTAAAAAATCCTCAATGCCCCATTTGCTCGCACTACATCCAATTTTAAAAGCATTGTGCAGGATATGGAGGCCACAGCTTCCAATATCAAGTAATTGCTTACCAAATTCAGTTGAATAATAATTTTGAATCATACTATAAAACTTCCAATTTACATTGGGACCATCCATAGATATTTGGATTGCTTTTGAAAATTTTAAATCACTTATAGCAGATAGAAATTCATCGAATATGTCCGACGATCTGCTATGCCCCAAAAAAGCGGAATTAAAGTACATTGTACTTACCTTATTGCCTTGCCAGTAGCGGACATGGATATCCATCTGTTTTTCTTGCTTCATCATATTTAAACTTTCGTCAAACAGCAAAATGTAATTCTTTTTTCCCAAATCTTCTTGTAAAACACTTTTTAAATATGGAGCAATTCCAAATACAGCATAATAAGCAGTTTTTTTTTCCGCACACGAAAACTTCGCTGCAATGGCACTGTCTGGAAACAT
The DNA here is from genome assembly GCA_963930645.1 of Salticus scenicus. Lineage (NCBI taxonomy): Eukaryota > Metazoa > Arthropoda > Arachnida > Araneae > Salticidae > Salticus > Salticus scenicus. The sequence goes on from OZ005652.1 coordinate 242,445,784, forward strand.
ACGTTTGAACAATTTTTCGATGTTTTCATTCGACTTATATGAAGCGTGGCTTTTTATCGTCTTTAATGTCCACAATATTTCAGCATTTAAAACGTCATTTTTAACAATGTGTGATTCGATATCTGCAGAGGATGACACCGCTGATGGCTTTGAAACCAGAGAATTACTTGATGATGGCTTAGCATTATTTTTGTCTTCAAAAAAATTGTTCACGGGGCACACTGAATTATTTTTAATAGAAATTATTTCCATGTGTTTTTTGCTCTTAGCATGGCTTTTAAGGGCGCTTTCACCCATCGACGACACACTGAAATTTTTACTGCATAACATGCAGCGTGCAGAATGAACATCCGCTGCTGTACTTCGCAGCCAACTTTTATATTCAGGCATTTCCAGCCAGACATTATTAAACACGCATTTCCCTGCCATATATTAACTACGCATAAATCAATATGAACGAGAAAACTGTATGAAAAATCTCTATTCTACATACATACTCATCATGCACGTGGCTCACATCAACAAAATCTTAAATCTTACTTTATTACGCAGCTACGTTTTACCGACGCAGCGCACGACGAGAGGAGAGGAGAAAACGTGACACGTGATTCCGGAGGATGATTACATTCTCGTAAACAGAGCAGAGAGGTACGAGGGTAGAAAACGGGATGGGATCGAACAGAGAAAATGGCGTTAGCGTGCGCTTTATGTATTAGCAATCTTAGAAAAGTAGAAACTTTTTTTTTTTTTTCCTTTCGAAAGATATCTGAAATTCAAGTACTTTTAACACATTTAAAAAAAAATTAAAGCACTTTTAAGCACTTGAAAATGAAACTTTTTTTTTCAAGCACTTTTCAAGGATTTTTAAAAACGTACGAACCATGTCCGGAGATATAGCCCTCCTTTAAATTCTGTTGAACGGTTGACACCAAAAGTTGAAAGGCACTAATTTAGATTAGAGCACATCTACATATAAGTTTATATGTAATTCTTTGCAGTAGTTCCTGAGATATAGCCTTTCCTTAAATTGTAGAAATCGCTGTATAGTAACATCACCTGTTCAGTAGTTGACACCAAAAGTTGATAGGCACTAATTTAAGTTAAGGTGCATCTACATATAAATTTATATGTAATTCTCTGCAGTAGTTCCTGAAATACAGTCGCCATAAAATTTTGTCACATGCACGCACACATTTTCTAAAATTGGTCAAATCGTGCTCTGGATTGAAAACTTTTATGAATCCAATGCTTTCTTCTACTGAATATAGAAGAAAGTAAAAAAGGAAATAAATGGTAAAATAAAATGCATAAATATTACTCCATTATAAAAAAAATCTAAATTTTGTAATTTTCTTTTGAAAAATTTCTCTTCTTATGTCTCCTATTTATTCTAGATGATTTTGCCTGCTTTGCTGGTCACTATAGAGTTAAATGAATCCTTCTTATAATAATAAGTCTCATTTTTTTATTCCTATATTTATTAACCCATTAGCGCCCAATGTCCTCATTTGATGATGGTGTAAAAAATAATAGAAAAACGTTATAGACACATAATAGAAAAACAATATGAAGTGAAGAGAGCTGCGAAGATGAAAAGAAAACCAATAAATTAACGTATAAAAAAATGTATATTTAAATCTTGGGAGTAAGAAAGTTCCAGACTTAAATATAAGTATTATCTATCCAACTATGACTTTGGTGAATAGCAGATGACTGATTCTGACTCTATTTAACTGCAGAAACTGCATTAACCTTCGTTTGCACAATTTAATTATGTGATAAAGAATGAATGAATTAAGATACTTTAATAAGGAACAAATTTCTTAGCTAAATAAAATTGATAATGCTAGAATAACAGAAACATGATTCATTTTAAATAGATTTTTACCTGGATAAGAGCTCTGTTTCTGATTTGTGTATATAATGTGTTAACATGAGGAGCTAAATACATATCAAGTAAAAGATTATCCTGAAACAGAAAAAGAAAAAAGATCATTTAATAAGAATTCAAAATACAAAAAAATTGACAGAAAGATAAGAAACAAAATACATAAGGATGAGTTTAAAGAATAGTGACTCCATACTTGCCAACCAATTTTAATAAAAAAAAGGGAAGATTTTTGTTGAAAAACCAGAAGATTTCATTAAAAAAGGGAAGATTTTTTTTTTTTTTTTTTCTCTTTGACGCAATAAACAATACAGTTTTACAATTTTAATATTTAGAAGCAATCTATAAAAACGTTTTACTATAGCTTGATTATACTAAATATATAAAAGTTTTAAATTAAGTTATTCATCTTCAACATATAAATATCTACAAAACAGAATCTGTAAGAAATTTATTTAACAATAGACAAAAAACTTAGTTAAGTTACAGTATATCTAATTTTTCAAATAAATAGAATATGATTTTTATTTATGTACATTAATCATACATATAAAAAAAAGTAGCAGTAGTTAATTATCAGTTTCAAATGTGCATAAAACCAACTGAGTATTAAATTTCTTAAATTGATTTGGAAAAAATTTTCCTACCTGAAAAAATTATTCTGCATTTATTTTCCATGTTTACACATTTGGTATAAATATGACATACAAATATTTAATTTAATTGAGGAAAAATAAACAGATTCATTAAATCCAGCAATAAAGATCTAAAAATAATTACATACGTGAGAAATATTGAGCACTTCCATTGCTTTATTGTTTCTAGAATTGATCATTGATTACATCGGGGGAAGGGGGGGGGGATACAAAAATAATTACAGAGTAAGAAATATGTAACTCTTTGGAATGGAGAAAGATTGGGAATCAGGAGTTTTTGTAGAACATTTGGGTTTTCTTTTTAAAACGAACGATATCCGCGACTTTTCTAAAAACGTAAGATTTCATCATCTGTCCGGAAGACACGTTAAAAAACTGGAAGTCTTCCGGGAAAACCGGAAAAGTTGACAAGTATGTGACTCATAGTATACAACACTTGTTTACAATGAAACTAGTATTGCTTTGTGACCGCCTAGCAGTCAGTATTTTAAAATAACTGTATTTCTAAATGTATTACTCCTTGCGTATTCAGCTCTTATAGCAATTCACCATTTAACATTGGTTTACATGATATTTTTAAAATATTGGCATTTTCTTTTACACTTCAGTTTCTAACTTTCTTTACTTTCAGTTTCTAATGTTAAAAGTTTAGAAAACTGGTATTCCCATTTTGGTCATGTAAGTCCAGATTTGATAGTTTATACGATTAAAGTTAATGGAGTCAAAGTACTTCCTAAATTAAAGTATCAAAATTTTTCTTGTGAAACCTGTCAATTGAATGAACAAAAATGTATTTCTTTTAAGTCTATTGGTAATGATAATTGCAAAGCTCCTTTGGAAAGTTTATTTATGGATGTATGGGATCCTACAAGGGATTGCTAGTCAAAATGGTGAACAATTCTTTTTAGCTGTAATTGACCAGTTCTCAAGAACAGCAGCTATCTATCCGATGAAAGATAAAACTCAAGTTTTTGACATTTTTGAGCGACATATTGCTTGTGCAGAGTGGTTTTTAGGTCGTAAATTGAAATTTATTCGTTTTGATAATGGACTTGAATTTAACAATGAGAAGTTTAAATCTTGTTGTGAGAAATATGGGGTAGTTCATGAATTTACGAACACCTTTTTACCTAAACAGAATGGAATTTCAGAACACCTAAACCAGACAGCACTTAACTGTATGAGGGCTATGTTATCGGATATTGGCTTACCCTTGAAATTTTGGCCAGAGGCAGCTTTGCATTTTTCTTACACATGGAATAGAGTAATTCATCACAGGCGGAATAAGACTCCCCATGGTATACAGGTACTAAACCATCAGTGAGACATCTAAAACATTTTGGTCTGGTCATATATGTTGGCATACCCAAACAGCAACGTATGCATAAATTTGATGCTAAGGTTAGAAAGGGAATTTTAGTTGGTTATGTATTGAAAACTACAGGTTTTCGATTTTGGTTTGAAGATACTGATAAAATCATTGAGAGATTAAATGTTTCGTTTTCAAATCTTCTTTTCGGTGAACGCAGTGGAGCTGTGTTGGGCCCTCCTTCCTCAGATTTGGAGCTACTCTCAGACGAAGCAGTTGATCCACCTCAATGTAATTCTGTTGAAGTTGTCCTTGAGAATAAATCTAATGATGAGGAAGAGGTCGAGCTTCAAACTCCTGTTCAACCTGATAACAAAATAGTTTAGATGCGTAAACCGGTTCCTAGGCCTGATGGTAGTCGAACTGATGTGTATTATTATCCTGAAGGTGAAACCACTACACTTAGATGTTGATGAAAAATACTGCAAGAAACACGGTTTGCTTTATGATCCACAAATTTCTGATTTTTCTGGCAAAAATAGTTATGAGGGGAAGGTTGATCAAACAACACCAGTTGTCAATATAGTTAAAAAGTCACATAGATGACTAGATGTTGTGATCCCCAAAACCTATAAATAAGCCATAAAATCTGAGCAAAATGTGGAATGAAGGTCTGCTATGGATGAGATGGAAAATATGTTTAATCGTAAGGTTTGGCATCTAGTAGAACTGCCCCAAAATAAAACCCTTTTAGGTAATAGATTGGTTTTTGCTGTGAAATGGGATGAACATGGCAATATAGCTCGATTTAAGGCGAGGCTTGTTGCTCAGGGCTTCAAACAAATTAAAGGCGAAACCTATGATGAGACATTTTCCCTGGTAGTGAATTTTTCTGTAGTAAGATTTTGCTTTTCCATTCCCATTATTTATTTTGAGTGAAATAATACCCAGTGTGATGTTAAAAGTGCATATTTATATACCCCCCTTGATGAAGATATATATATGGTGCAACCACCAGGTTATATTGATTCTGGTAAAGAACATTTAGTGTGTAAGCTTGACCGTGCCTTGTACGGTTTGCATCAAAGTGGATGCCTGTGGTATTATGAGTTAAAGTTTTATTGGATTTAGGGTTCGGGAAATTTAACTGGTGTAATTGTACATATCATTTTAAAGATTATATTGTTTTATTAGTGTATGTTGATGACATCGTAATTTTTGGTAAGAACAATCTCAAATTAATCATATAGTTAAATTATTAGAATTAAAATTTGATTTAAAGGTACTTGGTAAGACAAGAAAATTGCTTGGAGTGGAATTTACATATGAGGATGATGGCGTACAACTTTCTCAAACTGTTTATATAGAGGAAGTATGTGAAAGGTTTAAATCTTTCAATATACCATTTTCATCCCTCCCTATTGTAAAAGCTATTAAATACTCCAAAAAGGACTGTTCTGTGGGCCAAAATGAAATTGATGAGGTTTCCAAATACCCATATAGGAACATCTTAGGATGCCTTTCTTTCTTAGCTGGCAGGACTAGGCCTGATATAGCTTATGCTACAAACATATTTAGTTAATTTCAGTGTCATCCAGGTATCATTCATTGAAATGGTTTAATTAAATTACACGGTTATGTTTTATGTACTAAATCCTATAGACTTAACTTAAATTGCAGTAAACCAGATCTGTATACTTTTTCTGGTGCTGGCAACAGAAATAGAGATGATTTTGTCTCTATGGGTGGACAAATTATTTTCTTTGGTGAGAGTCCCATATCTTGAAGGACCTTTAAAGAAAAGGGGGTTAGAGTGAATTTATCTCCATGTGTGAGTGTGCCAAAGAATTAATGTGGTTTGAACATATACTTGAAGACTGTTTTAATTTTAAATTAGTCTCTGGTCATCACGAAATTCCAACCCTTCTCGCAGATAATCAATCTGCTATTAATTTTGCTAAATCGCCCATTGAGAACAATCATTCTAAATGTAGAATTGTTTTTCATTAGGGAATGGTTGTTTGAAAATCTTTTCCATTTAAAAAAAGGTTCTAGTGAATTAAATTTAGCCGATTCCCTCACCAAGCCCCTTACCAAATGTAACCTGAAAAAGTTTAAAGATAAATTATTTATGAAGTAAAAATATAATTTTTCTTTTTTTTTTTTTTGAATTGTGATTCTCATAAATTAAAGTTTAAAGTTTTATTGGGATATATTTTAATTTTGAGTAACTTTTGCTAAAACATTTAAATTAAGGACAGATGTGTAATATTTATTTCTGTTGCCCTGTGGTGTGATATCTTTAGTTAATTTATTTATTATTTGGAGTGAATGAAAATCAGGTGTAGGTAAGGGACCAAAAGGGAGGAGTCTACCAATTCTATGGTAAAATTCGGGACTGACATTTGGTCCCGAATTTACCTATGCTTTTTAGAAAAGATGGAAGAACTTTCTTTTTGATTCATAAAACGTGAGGGATCAGTCACAAGTTTAAAAGTGGATTTCTGCTTTTTAAATGCTTTGTAGCATAAGTTTAATATAGTGTATTGTACTGTTAGTTTGATATACGCATATGCATAAAATAGTGGTTCTGGTTATAATCAGGGGGCTGCCCAGGTTTGTTTTCCAGGGTCCTATTTTTGTGAAATTTTATTCTGACATAGTTATTATTTTTATTTTTGTGAAAATTCATTTCACAAATTCTATCTACACGTACATATGTATATATAAGTTTCATCTAGAGAGTTTCAGGAGGGCACTGTGCCCTGCTTGTCCCTTGACTGAAAAAATGGCCTCCTTGTCTTTAATCTAAAAAAATTGCACCCTTACTGCCTTTTATTGAAAATAACCTTCAAACTTAAGATATGTTATAAATATAAATAAATGTATAATGTATTGTGCATTACAATCAACAGTCGTTCATATATCAGTAACAAGCAAAACTAAGTTGTAAAGAAAGTTAAAAACTTTTTCTTTTATTAAATTAACTAAAGATAAAAACAAACAAGCAAAAGAAAAATAAGTAAGCAAGCCACTAGCCACATTCCTCAAACATCTTTTATACTAATTCTGAGAGGATTGTGGTTAGTATGACGCAACATGTGACATCGAATCAGTATGATGAATTCATCCGCGAAATTTTGATGCCGTCTGGTGAGCAATAAAGTAAACATTCGTTTGCATTTACCGGCAAGCTGCAGTTATGTGTGACTGCACAGCTAAAGAAAAACGATGTATTTTCATAGTAGTAAACAAAGAGATAAAGTTGTCAGCTAAAATGTGGTAAGTAAGTAAAATACATTTTAATAAAAGAAAATAAATGGAGTTACTTGACTTCAATTAATTGAGTCTTTTAAACTTTATACTATATATACTTTAATGTACATTCTAAATAAACTTATGCTTTATATATAAATAAACTATTCCCATGTTATATTGTGCAAAGTGATAAGACAAAGTATATCACTACTAGAGCCAATAAAAACCTCCCGTGATTAAAGAAAGAGAAACCTGATCGCTTATTCTTCCTCCCCCTCCTGTCCTAAAGTGGCCGCCGCCCGCTGCGAAAGCCCAGACTTCAGACTTAGGAATGAGCGGGAAGAAAACAGAACCACTGCTCTTATCAGTTGTGTTTGCTTGCCGCTTAGTAACACAGACTATCGGCGTTCGCTAATAATGTATTGCACAAACAGAAACCAAAAATGAAGCCCTTTTGTTTAAATTCTTTCATATTCATTTATTCGCAGATTTAAAATATAAAGATTTTTGCGATAATAGAAAATATACTAAAATTCGTAAAATATTGTTACGTGTGTAACATCGTAACACATGACAAATTTTCAGAACAAATACAAAAAAATCGTAATTACTGGCAGCTATGTCATAAAATGTAACTAAAATTTCATTAAAAAAAAAAAAAAAAAAAAAAAAAAAAAAGATCAGAATTTGAGAGGGTACAGTCTATTAGTTGTGTATACTGCAATGAAAGTGTAAGAATATGAAGTAATACAAAACTCAGAAGAAAATTTTGAAGATATTTTTAGTACAAGTTATAAATTAAAAGAGTAGTCTTCAGTAAGTCTTTTTTTCTACCAATGAAATTTTAGTTAAATTTTAAGCCATATATTTGAAAGCAATATCTTATTTGCTACTAGCCGCCTTCGGCGACCAGCTGGTTCGCCATCCCTGAAAAATCTGACTTTACGAAACTCCCGCTCGGTGGCGCCTTTTTCCCGTTTCAGGTCTAATAACAGCTTATCGATATATTGTGAAAATAGCTTATTGAAAGCGTAGTAAATTCCCGTGCGGTAGCGCCTTCGGCACCCTCTTCCTTTTTTAATATCTGAAACAGCCTGTTCGCTCACCATGTTATGATCTTTCAAATTTCTGACTTTAGTAAGTCCCACTCGGTGGCGCCTGCGGCGCCGTATAACATTTTTGTTTAAAGATTTGTGTCTGACTTATCTGTGGTTTTCTCCAAAACTTGCTTAATTCCGAGCTATATATCGTTAAAAATTATTAGTACGAAATGTGAGCGAAAATCTAAATTTGAAACTCTGTAAAATATAAAAGAATAAAAATTTTCTGGTTTTTCCGTAGTTTTCTCCGAAAGTTTCGTACAGAATTTGAACGGCTTATATCATTTAAATAGCCTACAATAAAAATACTTTAAAATATATTTTGACTGATGTATTATGTATTACAATAATGAATATCTATGATGTATTTTAGACTCAAAATGGCTAATCTATCAAGGGCGATTAACGATTTCTATTGAAATCCATCTAAAATTTAAGAATTCCAAAACTGCTTTTTCACAACCGAATTCAGAAAAAAAAAAAAAAAAAGGGAAAAAAAAATCAATATTATTCTGTTAAAAGTAACTCGGGCGAAAAACAAAAAAGCAATTTTTCCCGACCTCTAGCACCTGGCACTGAAGAATCTTATTCTCTCTTCTCTGTCAAGGTCAGTTGCAAGAGTTTCAGAATTTAATCGAAAACTGCCGCGATACTGAAAATTAAAAAAATTATAACTCATTCAGTTTTTAAAATTTTCTCTCAATCTTTTTGATATTTAATTGTTGAAGCGAGATCTATATACAAAAAAAAAAAAAGAAATGATTTATCTCTAAACGCTTTTGAGTTATAAAATGTTTTGTGAAAAAATCGATGTTTCGTAAAATCTAAAAATATGGATCGCTAATCCGTATTTTGTAAAAATGTTTATATGGTTCGAAAGAGGATTAAATGTCCTTTCCAAATATACCAGTTGTTAAGAAATGGAACAGTTACTCGGTCGTACAGGGCGTTTCAAAAAAGACAATCGAGAAAAAGAGAAATTTTCGACCCTTTTTAAAACTTTTTTTAAAAATATAAAAAATCCGTATTTTTTAAAAAAAAATTGTACCGTAATAATCGGTAATAAATGCTCTTTCTCATGGTACAGGTGTATTTTCGATATTTCCAACACATCGGCAGCGATCGCTTTAGAAAAACCCGCAAAATTTTTCTCTCTCTGCTTTCTCTTTTGAGGAACACGCTAAAGGGCGAAAATTACGATCTGCTCGCTTTTTAATTAGGCATTGGTCGACGTTTTAATTAATATCTCCGGAACTAATTAAAATTTTAAAATTCTGTTTTGACTATCAACTCGGGAAGGCTTCTGAGCACCCGTATGTCAAATTTTATACTTCTGCGTTCAGTAGGGGCTGAACGTATAGACGCACAGACAGACAGACAAACATCTTCTTTTATTATTATAGATGCAGTACTGGAAATGAATTATATAAACACTTCTTTTACGCATTTATTATTGATATTCATTAAATATCATATATGGAGAAACAGGTCCTTCGAATGATACCAGATAAATTTTTGAACACTATTTTTCTTAAACTTAAAAAATATTCAAACTATGAATCCTGCTAACATATTAAAAAACTACTAAAATAAACCTTGCTTGAGGCTTCAGCCTGAATCACTTTTGCTGCCCCCCCCCCCCCCAGCATTTTCAAAGGTGACCCTTCTGTGGTAGCGTTCCAAGCAGCAAGTGTTTGCTTGCAAGCCCCCAGCAAAAGTGACTCAGGATGAAGCCTCAAATAAGGTTTATTTTAGTAGTTTTTTAAACTATTTTCCTTTTTCAAGTTAAAATCATATTTTAGTAGAGGGTATCAATGATGCTTTTTAAAGTTTCATAGAGGATTTATTCCTAATGAATGAGACATATATTGGGTTCAAACTATTTTGACACATATAAGTAACTTTTATTATTAGCTAGTAATTTTGTCTTTTATGTAAATATAGCAAAATATCATAATCTAACCTAAAAAATATCCATACAAAATTTATAACAACAACGTATGTATGAAATTAACTTACTTTGATTTCATCTAACATCTTTAAACAACTTGCATATTTGGAATCATAAAATTTAAATATGATGTCTCTTAACTGAGGTTCCAATTCAAGAAAAAGTTTAAAAGAACTGGAAATACAGAACAGAGTTTTCATCAAATTACCATTTAAACTGAATTATATACATATAATATTTAGTACATTCAATCGTGACAATCTATTCAATCAAACAAATACATCATAAATAACAAAGAAAAGGAATAGTAAAATAATACCTGCTAGAAATGACATTTTTCAATAATTCTTGCCTATCAAAGGATGCTAGGGCAAAGAGACCTCCATACATTGCAACATTATTTGGCGACAGCAGCTAAAACAAAATTAACAAAAGCTTTAAAATAAATTTATGTAATTTAAAACTGATACACTGTTGTCTGTATCTTATAGGTATTTGTCCTTTACTAGCATAAGGTAATTCAAGACTTCCTGTTATTGAACAAACTTTTATACTATTATTTTTGCACAATAGTTTGAGCAAACAAATAGACTAATGTATAACATTTTCACCTTGCCCTCAACTATAGCTACAATGTATATTAAACTCTTTCGTTCAGAATAGTTAAAAAAAAAAAAAAAAAAAAAAAAAAACCAAAGAAAGAAACCTCGTGTATAACAACCACACGACTTACATTATTCGTTATTACACATATACTCTTTTGGAAAGAATGTGGTCAGAAGACATAAAATGGATTTAGCAAATTAAGACACCTAACAATTTTCATGTGGAAGAGCAAACTGATACATATGTCATGAAGTTTTTTTCTATTTTTAATTTTCCCAAATTTATTTATTGTTATTTTAGTTTTATCTATAAGGTAAGTGAGCTTCGTGTAAGCTACATAACCACTTTCCCAGAGATTTTGTGTCAGTAATTTTGTGATTACTTAACTAAGCTTTGTAATCTTTAAGCATGGATAAATATGAAACCTCTAATGAACGATTATATGGAATAGCTACTAGGCATGGTTTAATTGGATAATTTTTAAATTCTATTTTTCTGTGCACTAGAAAACACATACAATATACAGTCTTACATACAAAGCACAGCCTTAAAAAGATTGAACTTTGCATTTGATCAAGATAAAATTGCACAACCATATTATATACTTCATTGTTGCATAAACTGTTTAGACTTTCAATAAGTGTAGAACCTAATTCCTTCAGAGGAATACAGAACAGAACTCATACATTATGGTCTATGGACTCAAATTATTTGAAGTTCACTTGGCAATATTAAGTTGCTTAAAATTGGGAAAAAAAAAAAAAAAAAAAAAAAAAAAAACATATATATTACATTTCTTTGCTATAATGCTTGTGAATAATGAATGTGCTAACTAGTATTAAAAGTATAATTAATGTGACTATTACTTTATTTTACAAGGAAGATGAAAGAATTTATACATACAAAACAGTATAAGTTACGCAAAAATGAGTTATATTTACATTTATACATTATTAAAGAAAAACAAAGAATAAAGAGAGAAAGAAAAAATAGAGGGGAAAATGCTTACATCAGGAAAATCACAATGATCAAAAGATGCCTGTAGGAAGTTTTTAGCGGCTGACTTATATTTACGTGTAGCTAATTCTGCTAATCCTGCAGCACACCTTAATTTTGTAAGGACTAGCTGATTTCCTTCTTTACCATTACTCTAAAAATAATAAGAACAGCAAGAATTGTAGCTATGAAAGGAATACACTTTATCAGTTATGTTCTTATAATTTTTAATGAGATAATATAATATGAATAATGAAAGATGATTTAGAAAGTAAAAATAGCTTTATAACATCATACAATCCACTTAAATAAAAGAACACATCTTACAAACAAACAATGACACATTTTTTAAATCTTTTTATTAAAGGCTGTGCCACACATTCCACAAGGCAAAGCACTGACGAAGTGGATGGCCCTCTAGCGAAAGCAGCTATGCAGCCAGTAATAAAGCAATGAAGTAAGGTTTTAGTTGTATTTTAGTTAGAAAATAATAGATTAATCAAATACTAAAAAATAATACCACCACAAAACTATAAGCTTATAACGAATTTGATTTTCTAAGAGTAATTTTCCAAACACAAAATTAAATGTACAGTACAAAATTTAAAAAACTGCTACTTTGGGTACTTATTACCATGGCAACTACTTTTTTTTTAATCAATACTTAGCAAGAAGTCTGAATACAGTTAATTACAAAATGCGTAAATATAAATATAAAACAGAAATTTTCTTAAGTGTAACAGATTTTAACAATTGCACAATACATACTTCAGCTACTTCTGGGGTAACTTCAGCTTTATTCACATATGTAAGAACATGGGACCAATTTTGTAGGTATACACTAACCTAAAAGCAGCAAAGTAAACAATAAGTGTTAATAAAACTCATAATTAGTACATATTACATACACACACCACTGGCGTAGCTAGACCTCAATTTTGAGGATGGGGGGTTAATTTTTCTTTTAATCTCCCTTTTGTGAAATTGTTTGATATATATAATATACAGTTATTTCTACTTTCTTGTGTATTCAATAAAAGAAAGCATTGGATTTGTAAAAATTTTCGACTTCCGGTTTTTGATGGATTTATACGTTTTGAGAGGTGCAGAATATAATTTAACCATTTTTAGAAAATGTGTGTCTGTGACAAAAATTTTGTGGCAACTATATATCAGGAACTAGTGCACAGAAGTTCATTTAAATTCATATCTTGTTGCACCTTGACATAAATTAGTGCCTATCAACTTTTGGTGCAGATCACTCAACAGGTGGCGCTGCTATACTGCAGTTTCTTCCATTTAAGGGATGACTATATCTAAAACCTGAATAAACTACTACGTCAGAAATGCCAAAGAAAAATATTGGAAATGCATACAGCTGTTTCGGCAGCCTTAAGCGTGCCGTTTACAGTGCAAAAAGGCTTAAAGCTGCCGAAACAGCTGTATGCATTTCAAATATTTTTCTTTGGCGTTTCTGACGTAGTAGTTTATTCGGGTTTTAATATTCCAACGCCAAGTCTCCTGTCATTATTTAAGACTATATCTAGTTCTATTGTGTATAATCGTACATACTTTTTAATTATATGTAAATTTTATGTGTTTGAAACAGGGTTCGAAAAAACCCAGCCCACCTGGGCCCAATGTCAAAAACCTGGGTTTTTTCGGAGTTTTCATGAAAAACCCGCGTTCTTTCGGGTTTTACATGAGAAATCTGGGTTCCCAAGTTTTTTCAAATTTACATCTTTTACTCCTTTAGATCTTTCAACTTTTACATCTTAATCTGACCATATAACATAACATGTAAATCTAAACTGATCATTTTTTAATGAAATCACATGAAGGAAAACTGGAAAACACAATTTAATTTAAAAGTTAAATATTTCATATCTACTTATTAGTAATGTTGAATAGTCTATACAACTGCAGTTAAACTTCTTTCATTTCATATATTATTTTTTAAAGATGTTAATTATATATAAATAATAATATTAATCATATGCATATTCAGTTATAATTTATCTATATACAAAATTCCGGTTCGAAAAAAAAAATAAAACTTAAGCATTACACCCACGTGTTTTATTATATATAAATTGTAAAAAATTACAGAAGATTTGGTATTTTGTTAATCTAAAATTGGTCTTCTTCTGGGGAAAATGGGTGTTTAGCTCGATGATGACGATAAACTTTTACGAGTTTCGTAGCTGTATTAAGTCCTAGACGATTACGTAGTTTGTTCCAAACTAATCCAAATGTAGAGAAATATCTCTCAATTGATGCAGATGAAGCTGGTGCTGAGTGTAAACCGAAAAAAAAACTTTCCAAATCCAGGAGGAAATTTTGAATTTTGCTCACACTTTTTTGCCATGATCTGCCACCATTTTTGAGAAGAAAATTTTTCTACAACATTCTCGAGCATCATGGAAGCAGGAAAATAATCGGGATAATTTATTTTGAAAGCTAAAATGCATGGTAAAAATTCAGGGTGGTGATCAGCTAACCACATTTCTGCCGAATCTTCTTGCTCTTTACTCAAGTGCTTTCCTTTAAATTTGGGATCTGTGAGGTTGGCTAAAATGTGTGGTGGTTGAACTGCCTGTGCAAATCTTTTCTTGAAAGAATCACGATAAGGCTTCAGAAGTTTGGAAGATAATAGTTCTAGCCATATTTCAACAGCCTCTGAAATACATGTCGTTTCTTTCTGAAACTTATCAAGTGCATTTCCAACAACTGACAATTGTTTTTCAAGATGAACAGCTTCTTGATACAGACCCACACTATTTAAGAGTTTGGCGATATTTGAAGAGATTTCTTGACTGTGTTCAAGGGCTATTTCTCTATATTTATGATAGTTAAATACAAATGATTTCACAGAGTCTACATGGGAATTCCATCGAGTATCGTTTGGTATAGTAAATTTATGAAAAAACCCACTTTCTGGGTTTTTTCAACTGGGCCCGCCCGAAAAAACCCACCCGGGTTTTTTCAGGCTGGGCCCACTTTGGCGAACCCTGGTTTGAAAGCACATAAATGGCCATTAAGTTAATCTTGTACAGTGGCCACTGGTTACTTTCAAAATTTAGTAGTTTTATTCAACATGCAAGTAATTTTTTTTAAAGCTGCCATATTAGAATTTTTCAAAAGAAAAAATTTAATTCATGGTCTCTTAAAATTTGTTGTAACAAGTTTTTACTCTAATATACATATCAGTGGATGAAAAAGCAATTTCCAAGACTTACCTTGATAACATTTAAACACATATTTACAACATGCTTGCCGCTAGTGCAATAATCTCTGGCCCTTGAATAACATTTAAGAGCATTACTTAGGTCACCACAATCCAGATAATGATCACCCAAATCATCATGTCCTCGCCTACAACAAAGATAAAAATAGATCAAGAGATGAAATAATTGTATTATTCTTTATATGTATATAAGCATGATTTCAGACAAAACATAAGATCATTTCTTGACTGTTACTGCTAATAAAATATGTATCAGAATAGACTGACTTGAATCACAATTTCAATGAGTTGAATTAAAAAATAAATAAATGACTTATTTAAATCAAAATTACAGCTTTTTAATTTAGTTTTGGTTAAAAACCGTAAAAATTATTTGATGATTATTTTGATTAAAATTTTTATATTTGAGGCTAAGCACATTTTTAAAAAACTTCAAGTAAAGCTTAATAAGCAAAATTTAGATGAAATATAAATTACAACCAAGGACTAGACCCTCCTATTTCCTTTGCATAATTGACAGATCTACACATTGTGGAAGTGATTTGACTGAAAATGAAAAAGAATGCTTTTGATTTTGCTTAGACTTATTTTAGAAATTTAGTAGCTTTGATAATGGTTTGATAGCTAAGGCAATCCTTTCTATGATATTTTCTAATGAAAGTATATTATTTCATAAGTCACTTATGGAATGGCGGAAAACACACTATAATAAAATTGTCTGTCAAGAAATAAATAAATAAACAGATTAAAAAAAACTACTTATTGCTGATGTCATTTCTGCATCACTAGAAAGATAATTCTAGACTTACAGCAGGGTTCACATTAGGAAAAAATATTGAGTGGGATTTCCCCACTCTAACAAAAAATTTAAGTAGATTTTTCAAATTTAAGTGAAAACTTACACAGTTTCCATTTTGCAGACTTCTTTTTCAAAAATTACAACTATGCAAATTAAACAACTGTAAAAAATCAAGTAAATAGAAGTTAAATAACTTTTTTTTTTTTTTTTCCTTTTTTCCATTTTGTGATTAAGGAGCAATACTGCTTCAATATTTAGAATCTAAATTTTTATCAGAAATGCAGATGGAATTCAAGTACTTATATCTGTTTCAAAATTTATCTTTAATTTTATTTTGAGCGCTCAAAGAGTGCTAGACAGACCAACATATGAAATAATTTTGGTTGCTGGCCAAAATTATTTCATATATAAATGCAATTTTTAGCTGTCACACATTGCAGCTGTTTATTAATAAAGTATACACTTCTTCATATATTCTCTTAAAACTTTAGAATTAAGAAGTATTTTAAAATGATTATTAATTTTTTTTACCTTTTCATCGAAAAATTCCAGAGAAGTTAAAAAGAGTGAATCACAGGCTTCAACGCAATTAATATACCCAATGAAACTAAAAAAATGAATGAAATACTTCATGAAAAATGTGAAAAAAATTTAGGGGGAAATCCCCCTTGGGATATACTTTTCAGAGGGAATTCTTAAAATATAGTGAGATTCTTGCAACCCACCCTCTAATGTGAACCCTACTTATAGACAAGACTCATCATCACTTAAAGTTTAGGAACAAGATGAGAATGGAAAAAGTAAGGAAATTAGTCTTTATATACCTTAAATTCTATACCTACAATAATTTGAAAAAAAAAAAAAAAAAAGTATTATCAGAAATACTTATTTTTGCAACTGTCATTATTTCTATTCCATATAATTATAAATAGGACAGAACAAGATAGTCATGAGCAACTTTCCTTATTTTATTATTATTTAAATACTGAGCTTTTATAATTTATAAATAAAATTTGTGATATTAAAATAAAAATGTAGGCAATTGTGATATAGAAATCACATATGTTTAATAATTTCTATTTAATTTTAATTCAGATTTATTTGAATACTTTATATAATAATTCCCTCATGTATTCGAGATATTAATCTTTAATAACCGCCAAATTGTTGCTTCATGAATAAAATAATAAAAAAAGAAATGTAAAAGATAATCACTCTGCAAGTAAAATTTCATATATTTTTGCCTTATAAAGAATAACACATGGCTCATTTCCTTTATATTCCACCTAAATCATAGTAGTATAATTTCTATTCTAATTTATTCAGCTAGTCAAAATTATCCTTGAACAGACGACTAAATTTAGGTCACCAGTTGAGATTTTATGACCTTATTCGTTAAGCCATATATATATATATATAAAACCATGCAATAGAAATGAATAAATCCTAACCACAAACTAACCTAATGCTTTCCTTGATTGAATTGCTTTTATAATTTTTTAAATCAGTGTCTAATTTTTCTAACTTCAGGGCAGCTTTTTTACTTTTTGTTTCCATCCACACTGTATCCAAAGGTACAGAATTTGCATTTAATCCACCTGTTACATCTGGGAGGTTTGAGTTGCTAAAATTTAAAATAAAACAATAATTAAGCACTTGTGAAGAGAAAAGATAATAATCCAGACACAAACAATTATTTAAAAAGGATGTTATATACACAATTTCAAATAATTTTTTTAACTCACAGTTCACAATTTATCAAAATTATGAACTTAAATTCTAAATTTAATTGCTATCATATTACACTACGTTCCTTAAAATATTATTCAGATTCACTTAAAATGTTATGCTTGTTACCTAATAATAGCAATAAAATAAAACTGCAGCTAAAAAACTTTTTGATGTTGCCAGCTCATCCCTCTTATATTAACTTCTGGATAGGCCTAAATCAGGGTAGGCAGGTTTTTGACACATGACATTTTTTGACGGTTTAAACCACAGTTTAAACTGTCATGTCAGAAACCCTGTGTCAAAAACCTCACATTTTACACTTCTTGGTATAGTTTAACAATGAAGTAGTAATATTTAGGGAAATAAAAAATTGTAATTTTACAAAAGAGTGTTTTTAATTTATATGTGTCTTATGGTTAAAAATAATTCTTAGAAGTGTATTATCTGTTTCCTATGAATGCTAATGATTTCTATTTAAGTACAAAGAATTTATATTTATATCTTTACAAAAAACAAAAATTTGAACATAGGAATTTGTATATTCTAAGGTAAACTACTTATTCTGTTATAAGTTATAAAAATTTTCCAGTCTTGTTTTTTTAAAAATAAGTTTTACTAAATATATGCTGACTGATAATTAAAAGGTGACATAAGTATTTTACTCCATTGAATGAAATTCTTGGGCTATTAAATATTGTATCATGTTCTTTCATTTTGAGTTGTAATGTTGCACGATTAAAAATTTGAGGTTATTGTATTGCATGACTAGTTGAAATAAATTTTAATATGAATTACATAATGCAATTTTAAATTAATTATATTTTTAATGAAAGGGATGGTGGACAAATCTCTTTTGTAAATTACTGCCTTAAAGGTATGAAAATCTGCATTTATATGCATTGAAATATAATATTAAATACATTAAAATTTCGAGTGAAGTCACTCCAGATTTTTTAGTGCTAACTCTAGGCTAATTTGGCTGGGTGCTGCACCTGGCAGCTCTTTCAAACACATTTTAGCACCCAGCGGCCCTTTTAAAAACGTATTAGTACCAAGTGATCTTTTTAATATTTTAAATGTTAGAAGACTTTAAATATTTTTCTTCCTGATATGTAACCTTCTAGCAATAGTTTTACAGCATTCCTGGAAGAACAAACGCATATAGCCTACATATATGCATGTAAAATTAGTAATTTACTTTTGTTACATGCAAAAATCACAACATAGAAGACTGCAAATTATGCAAATAATACCCTTTTTGAAAATAGTTTGCCCTTTTTATTGAATTCCCCCTGGGGGCTCTTTTATTCTAGAGTCAGCATTACTTTTTGTTTTTTAAATATTTAATATGTATTATTTAAATATATTATATAAATATTTAATATGTATTATTTGTTTAAATATTTAATATGTACACTAAGCGACAAAAAAAAAAAAAAAAAAAGCCGCACTGATGTAGAAAAATTTACTTATACCTTTTGGGTTTGTAATAATTTAAAAACTAATAATTGTAACGAATAAAACTGTTATGTTTGTATAATACGGAAGTCATAACATGATACCTATGTACATTTTCGATTTAATAATTTGTTTTATTACACTCTACGAAGCATTTAATAAAAATCTACATAACATTTTCTTTTTAAACGTAATATAATATACATATACTTTGTATCCATCATGATTTATTATATGAAATAAACAAGTGCTATGTTAATGTATGAAATAAAACTATTTGTTTGTTGTCTAAACAATTATTTAATAAAAATATGTATTCTGGATTGGATAATTCCGCCTTTATATGGAATTACTGCTTTAATGGGCAATTGCATAGTATTTTACAGTTATTTAACATGAAACTCAGAAATTTCACTGTGCTAAATATCATAAATATTTTTTGCTAGTTTTTTCAAAGTTGTAGGTTACAAATTTTTATCCCCACCCTCTTTTATAGACTAAACATTTTCGAGCGGATTGAGATTAGGACAATTTTTAGGTCTAATAAAGAAGAAATCCAACGATATTCTTTGTGAGATTTAATTTTAAGTAAAAAATGTTATGATAAGTTACAAAATTATAGATGCTCATGAGAATGGATAAGTAATTTTAACAACTTGAATCAAATAAATGTATCACAAGTGCCATATAACAAGGTGCTTTATCACCTCAAAATGCTGATTATGGAAGAGTCTGAAATATCACCAAAGTAGTCGGTCAGGTATCAATTTTTTAGTGGCCAAGTTTTATTTCGGGTAAATTGATCCCTTGAACATGAAAGTTTGCCATGCTCACCGAAAAGTTATGCATTTCTGTATTGTAATGTACAGGAAATATGTTATTGTTTTAAAAGTGCGATTTTCATTAAGTCAGTCGCATTTTCATGATCAGATCTGCTTGTTTCTGTCTGTTCGAAATAAGTTAAACTTGACTCATCAGAGAGAACAACTTCAGCCCAATAATTAATTGATCATTTTTTAATTTTTTTAACCCTTTAATGTCCTGGCTTTCTAATTCTTTTCATTAAGAATGAATTTTTTCAGATTTTCTGGCAATTAAACCTGCTTTGTTTAATTGTTATTTCACTGTATTTAGATAAATTAAATTACTAAGCACTTTTGCTGAACCCCTGCTATGTTCTAAATGTAATACAAACTGATTTTTTAAGCGCTGATTTTTTAACTTGCGGTCATCTCGCCTAAATGAGTAACATGTCTGCCTAAGGACAAATGTGCAGTTTAAACAGCCAAAAAATATTATATCTTGCTAAAAAAAACAGATCACTAATATTTTGTTAACATTTAAGAATTTTGACATCCCACGTATTAAAATATTTTTTTGATTTTTGCTCTAAAATTAATATATTTTGTGGTATTGTTAATTGTCTTATTCTTGCCATTTTTGAAATACTTACTTTCTAAAATTACAATTTTCCGAACAATTACATCTTGTTTTTAACACTTGACTCAATCCTAAATTGCACACGGAACACAGTGTAATAAAATCTGTTCAAAAATTTACTTTTGAAACAATAAAATTAGCGATTACAGGCAGAAAAATGGAAAATATCCAAGTGCGGCTTTTTTTTTGTCGCTTAGTGTATATTATATATGTTTTTAATATGTTTGAATTCTAAAAATTTTCATTGAAATTTCAGCACTTAACATAATTTTAAAAATTAACCTACTATTGAATTCACAAAGTAATAACCTAATAATACATTTAATATATGTTTTTTAAACCATAATAATACTAAAGCAAAGAGGAAAAATTAATAATAATAATTTGCAGGAAAAATTAAAAAAATTTAAATTTTTGATTTTTTTTTAAATTATTATTATTTAATTAGTATTAAAGAATTTTTAATGTACTTAATTGTATTATTATAATTTACCACCTATATATGCAGATTTTTATAGCTTTAAGACAATTTACGAAAAGATTTCTAATGCTCACTCTTTCCTTAAGATGATGATGCATTAATATGTTTCCTAACATTTCTTTTTTAAGAAAATATTATATATACAAATAATGAATGTTAATTTATGTACTTAGTACACTGCAACTTAAAAACATGCATAAAATTATTTAACATTATAGTTTAGATTTTTCACATATGGTTTTCGACAGTTTAAACCAGTTTTTGACACATGTCACGTCAAAAACCAGTTTTTGACGTCAAAAACCCAACCCTGGCCTAAATACATACTGACTTTATATGTACATCCATGGTAGTACAATCCTCAGGTACGATAACGGCATAGAATAAAACCAGGTCCTAAAACGATCTTTTCTGGATGCATGTATCATGACTAGCGCCATCTATTGTCACAACTAGAAAGTGTATTTATTAATTCGATTTATACACGCACTACGCATGCAGTTATTTTGTTTTACCATTTAAAAATAAATAGCAATACTGAATATTCTTTTACTTTATTTCATTTATTTATTTATTTTTAAACTTATGTTGTTATCAGGAGAAAATATTTTGTTAGAAATATTTACCTCCTATTAATTGTTCTGCTTATTATATTTCTTAAATAAGAATAATATATTAATATTTGTGTTTTTAACATAGGATCAAAGTTTCCCCGATTGACTGTAAATAAATATATATCAATACTCACCCTGCTGCGTCCACCAGTTTTCTGTGAATAGTTTGATACATACTGATATTCAGACCTGTATAAAATAAAAAGCTTTCCGCATACATGACCTAAAAGCTAAAAATTTTCTACAAGCTAGAAAAGGCAGAAAAAACACCATTCGGCGCTGTGCTACGTCAGAATTGTAAATATCTCCAAAAGTTGTTTGTGTTATATCTTTTACGACAAAACAGTCGCTGCACTGTTTGGAGATTGGAAATAGTAAATTTCCTAAACAGTGTGCAGTGGTGAATGAGGATTTTATAGAAAGTGAGAAAAATAAAAATTAAATTTTGCGAGTTATGCGTGGGCTTTGATTATCTATGGGTTGCTCTGCGACTCAATTGCGCGAATAATTACTAAATTTACACACAGGTAATCTCTCTCTCCTCATTCTCTAAAAATGTTTTACCCTCTTAAAAAAAAAAAAAAAAACTTTCCACAAGACAGGAAAATTTTCCGCACAAAGGGTGTGCACACGTGCGTCTGTGTTTTACAGCCCTGCTGATATTATATGTAGTACTTAACACTACAGTAACACTTAATAAACGTTAATCAGCAAATGCTAACTGCTTTTTATTAGCTTTGCAATATATGCTATTCTTTTAAAATAAACAAGGAACAGCATATACTGATATACTAAGTCTATCCCCTGCACCATTTATATCTGGGAAAGAGGTTGCAAATTCTGTAAGTGTTGGTTGTGCATTTGGAATGTAATTTATTTTTTTAATTCTTTGCTTGAATAATTTTTCAATGAGTTTTTCAAGATATCCTGCTTTTTTGTAGGAATGCAGGGTAAAATACTTAATAAACACAATTTAAAATCAATTAATATGAAGCAATTTTAAAATATCATTCAAATACAGCTTGAAAAACAATACATCACTAAAATGAAAAATTAAGTAACTGGATGTATAGAATTATGACAACAATTCTTTCTAAAATATAGAGCAGAAACTACCAGCGTATTTCTGATAACTAAATACGATTATGTAAAATAGTTTTTTTTTTTTTTTTTTTTAAACCCAGCAAAATATAACAATGAAAAATTAAAAGTGGCACAAAGTTAGCCTTAGTGGATCAAAGTTTCCCTGATTGACTGTAAATAAATATAGTTACAGCAATACTCACCCTGCTGCGTCCACCAGTTTTCTGTGAATAGTTTGATACATACTGACATTATATGTAGTTTGAACATAAGACAAAGCCATTTTTAAAGCTTCTATCCTTAAACTAGGACAGTGATCAGCAATGTAGATCAGCCTGTACAATCTGGCTAAACCAGTATAACTACTTGCATAAGCTTCTAAATCCTAGACGGGAAAAAAAAAAAAAAAAAAAAAAAATTAGAGCTATACTAAATAAAAACAATTGATAAAATTACAAGATTACATTCAATGCTTTAAAGAAGTTTCACATGTATAACAACATGTATTCACATGTATAAGGGATCTAAGAATAAAAAATAAATGCACATATTTTTCTTAGGCATATCTACAATTTTTTAATTACTGAGTGTACAAATTAGTTCGGTCAGTTTTCAAAAGATGGGCTGCAGTTATGAATGTTTCATAGTGACAGCTGATTTCAGCAGTTTCAGTGAGGTTAGACATCTGTCAATAACAGTCAGTTTATTTTATATCATTTTGAGTTTCAGACAAAAAGCTAGTTCTTTACACTGTGTTAAATATGCCAAATTTCGCATTAACTAAGCAGCATTTGCAAGAAGTTTTAGTTTTCTACTTTAATTGAAAGAAAAGTGCAACTTAAGTGCATTGAATTTTTGTGAATGTTTGCGTTGACAATGCACTAACTGATAAACCATGTAGGGAATGATTTCAACGTTTCAAGAATGTTGATTTTGGCATTAAAAACAAGCCTCAATCTGGAGTGTTAAAAAAAATTAGAACACAAAGAATTGGAGGCATTATTCAATGAAGATCCGAGTGAAATGCAAAATCCATTGGAGTGAGTCAACAAGCACTTTCTGTAAGACTGCAATCAGGATTTTGGACCCGCCCACACACCTAAGCGGAGTTTTTTTTTTTTTTAGTTTTTTTAAAACTAATAAAATTTTTCCCTTTAAAAAAGAAATATATATATATATACATATATATATATATTTTACTTATATATTCTTACTTGACATTATTATACATAATATATTATATATATATATATATATATATACATACATACATACATAACATAGTATATCATCATATTAATGATATATATGCCAATTTGAAATTATGTAATTATTTTTCAACTTTCTTAGAAAAAGTCCTTTTATTTCAATCATCTTCATCTTGATCTATCTGCAATATCTCTTTCGAACGGAACAATTAAAAAAAAAGAAATATAAGAAAAAATGAACAAAATTGCAAGCCATTTTTGTATTTGTAAATCATGATGTTTAAAAAAAAAGTAATACTTTGACTAAAATTCTGATGATTTAACAACAAATATCAAACATAACTAACAAATATAATACATTGACCCCGTAAGGTTTAAAAAAAAGGGGGTTCTTTATCTTTTAATGCCCCTCAAAAACTTCAAATTCATTAAAACATTTATTTTTATAAAAATGATCTTTTTATAAAATTTCTTTGTGTTTCCAGAATTATTTTTAACGTTTACCTATAACTTGGTTCAATGAAACATTATTGACTTGATAATAAACATTTATATTTGTCGACTGATAAAATGGAAGGTGTTACAAATATATATATATACATATTTTTTCCCAAAAATATGTTGTTTTACACAAAAATGGGCCCCAAAAATTAAAACCTAGATTGACTCCTGATTATGCAAGGATAAAAAGTAGACAGTGATAATTTGTTTTGTATACCTTTATTAAATAAGTTTTCAAATGTGAGTAAAATATGTCAGTATCAATATTAACAAAAAATTTTGCACACTTTTTTAACTTTAACCATATAAAAATGCATAAATTATTTGCAATATGAAAATCATACATGGAAGGGTTAAAATATTTTTCTTTTGTTGCTAGTTTTAATTTTACACAAAATAACTTAATAAAAAATTAAATTCAAAATTGTGATAAAATACTGAATAGAATGAAATAAGAATTCCTTTTACAGTTTAGGCCAAACCAAATATTAAGAATATGAAGGTCATTTAATTTTTAATTAACTACTAGCAGGCTATGCCCGCTTCGCTGGTCACTATTTTTAAATGAATCGCTATAGTTAACGAATTCATAAAATTAATTTTTATCATGAAAAAAAAAAAAATCTCATTGGAAAAAATGTCACACCGGATCCCCACTGCCTTCGCCAGTGCATTTATGTTTGATGCTCTTAATGAATCACTATATTATCACAAGGGAAAAACGTAAATATAATATACAAAAAGAAAATCTTCTCCCATCGGTGGAATAATCGGTCCAGGCCTCCACTGCCTGCGGCAGAGTATACAGGCACGCATGTTCCTTCACATACCGTTCCCACTCCTCCTAAGTATTTTAGACTTTAAAAAATACTCGCAATCGTTCTCTCGAACTTTAAACCTAGTAATATTAATTTCCAACATTCTATCTGAATTTCTTTATTTTTACCCCTGCGCCTGCCCACCTTACCACCCCTCGTAATAATTCTGTACTTTCGAAAATATCAGCAATCGATTTATCGGGCCTCAAAACCTAACAACACTAATTTTCAGCACTCTAACTCTTATTTATGTATTTTTGCATCTTTGCCCCATCCCCTTCCCGTCTACCCTAATAATTTTACAAATTTGAAAATATTTGCAATCAATTTGTAGTTATCAAAAACCTACATGTACTGTACCCTAACTCTATTTTTATTTTTTTGCCCCTCCCCCCCCCCCCCTCCCGTCTCTCCTAATAATTTTACAATTTCGAAAATATCCGCAACCGATTTGTCGGCATCAAAAACCTCATGTACTAAAGGGCAAAACTGGGAAAATTCGTTAGTGGCCGGTGGCCGGTACTGTCAGTTTCATTAGTAGCCACCTTTTTAAGTTAGTGGCCACTTTTCATATGATAAGACTATTTCTTTCAGACTGTAAAAAGTAATTGTCATCATTTTGTGGTATAATCACCACAAGAAAAATAAGAAATACATATAATAACAAAATTAACACATGGACAATGAAATTGTAATTACGCTCTTTTTAAAAATCGTAAATTGCACATCCTAAATTAAAATCTGCTTAGGACTGTAATAATAACCAGGGTTGGCAAAGTGGGCCCAGCCCAGAAAAACCCGCCCGGGTTTTTCTGGGCGGGCCCACCAACAAAAACCCACTGGGTTTTTGCAAATAAGCAGGTTTTTGTAAAAAATTATTTATAATTTACAAATCCCATCTATAAAGTATAGAAAACACCTTACCTTTAAAGAAAAAACTCTTATTTTTATTTTCTAGAAAATAGTATTAAACATAAAAAGTAACTACAGTTATAAATATAATAAAAGCAAGTTTATCTTCTATAATTTGTTCAATATTCCTTTTCCTGTAAAACAGAACGATATTTTTTTTTTTTTTTTTAACAGAGGACATAAATGTTGTCCAGAATCAATATTTAACTAATTAAATTGCTTAATTTTAAAACTTTATAATAATTTTATTTTAATTTTAGTACCAACATAATTATAAATCTAATAAAATAAAATTTTCTTCTATAACTGTTTCAACCATTAAAAAACTTAATTAAAAAAAAAAAAAAGGATAAAGCAGTGCAACTTATTTTTATAATTAAAATTAGTTAGCATAAGTGGACTCTGCTCAGTTCCCCATCATATATATATATGTTCTCATAAATTTCTAGTACAGGACATTCTCTTAACATGATTATCATGTTAAGAGAAATGAATCTGACCAAACACTTGACACAGAGACAGAATGAAATCCCCACCTAATAGGCTATCCACCGTTCATTTTGATATATTTATCTTATTCTAATCTATTAATTTATATTATTAGGATCAATTTCGTAGTTTTTCCAATGCAACAATCCTCAAAATGCATATTTATATGGGATATCCCCCCATTTTGCTATGTTGATAAAATCTTAAATTACGAGTAACTTGCAAAATTTTCCTATTAGAGTATTTGTAGTCAATTATGTTCAAACAAGTATCATAAATGTTATTTTGAAGTTGTCTGATATATTTATGATTCTCAAAATGGACATTTATGCTCAATTTTGCCCTATTCTGCCATTTTAAGTAAATCGCAAATTCCAAATAATTTACGAATATTTTAAATTGAAAAATTTATACTGTATGATATTCATGCCAGTACCCTAAATAATATTTCAAAAGTGGTCTGACATCTTTACAATGAAAATGTTCCTCAAAATTGACATTTATGTGAAATTTTGCCCTATACTGCCATGCTAAGAAATTCGTAGATTTTCAGTAACTTGCGAAATTTTCAAAGTAGCATGTTTCTAATTACTGATGTTCATTCCAACTTGTTGAGTTGATGTTCATTCCTCATATTTTAAAACTGGTCTCATATTTTTTCAGTAAAAATTTTCCATTTAATACACGTTTAAGTAAAATTTTGCCCTATTCTCCCATGTTAAGAAAAGCATACATTTTTAATAACTTACGAAGTTTTTAATTCAGATGTTGCAAATGAATAGGGTTCTTGCCAGTGTTGAAAATAATATTTTAAAACTGATCTGACATCTCTGTGACAATTTGTTCTTGAGATATCAAGTACACAGACTAACGGACTAACAAACTAACACACACCATACAAATTTTGTCATTTTTCTGATTCCTCACACATGAAAATGTGTAAAAAAGTAAAAAAAAAAGGATGTCGAAAATTTTCACGATTACCTAAGTTTTCACATAGTTGGTAAATAAAAAAATATCAACCTTTACACTCCAATTTACCTAAAATGGATATGTATTGTATTTAAAAATTTAAATTCCTTTATTTTATCAGTTATTGTCATTAAGAATATTTATTTTGAATAAGCATACATTAAAATAAAATATAGCTTAATCTTACTAATTAACACTATTTTAATATTAGAATCAAACCAATTTTTATTTCTAAGATAAATATTAAATTAATTATTAATTAGTAGTTTAATGTAATTAGGTGTATTACAACTAATATGCTAAATAATATATATCTAACATTGCAATGCAAATGTATTCAAACAAAAACCCACAAAAGCCCAGAAAAACCCACAAATGCCCAGAAAAACCCGCAAAAACCCAGAAAAACCCAAGTGGGTTGGGTTTTTCTAGAAAAACCCGGGTTTTTGCCAACCCTAATAATAACAGCAAAAGTTTTTATCTTTCAGATAATTAAGTAGCACTTTTTTTTTCAATTTATTTAAGTGAAATAAGCTCTTATCATTCACAGTTCACATTGATATTTTCTAGTAAATGAATCAGCTGATTCATCATCATCACAACCTTTTACATGGTCATGTGTAAATACAGTTAACAGTTTTATTATTTTTTCTTATTTCTAAAGAAACACTTTTTTAAATGATTTTATTTCAATAGAGTTAAAATATTTTCTCTTAAAAAGTATAGATATGGAAACTTAGCTACTTCATTAAAAATAATTTACTTAGCTGCCAAATTTGTAGCTTTAAAAATAGGAAGATTTCTACTTTAAAATGGGAAGGAAAAAGGAAGATTTCTACTCCAAAGAAAACAAATACAAAATTTTTTGACAAATACACATTTAAGCCAAATCAAATTTTGATACACACATTTGTCAAATATCTTAAATGGGTTAAATATACACTAAATACTATGGAGATAATAATGGAAAAAGATTGTGCTTTGCAGGACATTTGATCACTGATTAACTGCTAGTTGAAATGGAGCGCACATGTGCGAGAGGGGTGGGGGTAAAAAAAAAAAAAAAAATCTATATACTTCTTTATAGGTTCTAGAATCCAATCAAGAAAGTTCAAAATGAATATTTACATTTATGTTATGGAAGGAGAAAGATTGTAAATCACAAGGCTTCAGTGGAGCATGTGATTGCCAATCGTTGGAGGGGGGGGGGGGGGGAATTACAAGAATTATGAGTAAGAGATATTAAACAATTCTACTACAGTAAAACCTCTCTAAGTTGGACACCTACGGTTCCAAGAAAAAGTGTCCAACTTAGAGAGGTGTCCAACTTATAGGGGTTAGACATAATGTTAATGGATACATTCCGTTCCGAGAAAAAGCGTCCAACTTGAGAGGTTTCACTGTACTTTACAGATTCTATAATCTAATAAAACAAATTTAAAATAGATATTTATATTTTTGCGGCAGATGGAGAATGATTAGAAATTATAAAGCTTTCTATAAGCTGTGTGATCACGGATCGTTAGGGGTAGGGAAAGGGGGGTCCAAAAAATTATATGAGTGAGATATATTAAGCAATTCTACTTCTTTATAGGTTGCAGAAGAAAATAAAGCAAGTTTAAAATGAACATTGACGTTTATGCCATGGATGGAAAAAGATTGGAAATCACAAGGCTTCGATTGCCTATCATCGCTCGATTTTTAGAATCTTTTAATGATCACGGCGATCGATACATAATTTTTAATCGCCACCTTTTTTTATTTAGTCGCCATGTGGCCGGTGGCGACCGTTAATTTTGCCCTTTATCATGTACCAATTTTGAATGGGCTAACTCTATTTTTATTTTTTTGCCCCTACACCCCCCCCCCCCCTTTTCTGACCCTCCTAATAACTTTACACTTTCGAAAATATCCTCATTTGACTTCCAGGCCTCTAAAAACTATCTGTACCAATTTTTAACTGTCTAACTATATTTCTATTTTATTGCCCCATAGCCCCTCCTTCCCAACCCTCCTAATAACTTTACAAATTTGAAAATATTCGCTATCGATTTTTAGTTATCAAAAACCTACATGTACCAATTTTGAGCGACCTAACTCTATTTTTATTTTTCTTGCCCCTCTGCCCCCCCCCCCTTCTAACCTCTATTAATAACTTTGCAAATTTGAAAATATCTGCAATTCATTTGTAAGTATCAAAAACCTCTATGTACCAGTTTTGAACGATCTAACTATTTTTATTCTTTGCCCCTCTGCCCCCCCCCTTTCTGTCCCTCCTAATAATTTTAAAATTCTGAAAATATCCGCAAACGATTTGTAGTTATCAAAAAGTTCTATGTATCAATTTTGAACGGTCTAACTCTATTTTTATTTTATTTTTTGCCCCTACGTCCCCCCCCCCCCTTCTGACCCTCCTAATAACTTTACACTTTCGAAAATAGCCTCATTCGACTTGCAGGCCTTTAAAACCTATCTGTACTAATTTTGAGCGGTCTAACTGTATTTTTTTTTTTTTGCCCCATAGCCCCCTCTTTCCCGCCCTACCTGGGACGAATTTCTAAAATTAAAGAAATTAGTTTTTATGTATTTGTAGGAGCTATATTTTAGAGCAAAAATCTCACATATATCTTTTTTTTTTCTGTTACCAATATAAAGGATTATTTCAAATCATTTTGCCCCCTCTACCCCTTCTTGGGGGTTGAATTTCTAAAATTACAGAAATTGGTTTTTAGGTATTAGCTATATATTGGAGCAAAAATTTCACGTATATCTGTTTTTTCGTTTGAGATATATAGGAGTATGTGAAACCACGTTTTGCACATGTGAAATCACATTTTGTGTCCTCTCCCCCCCTTGGGGACCGAATTTCTAAAATTCCAGAAATTAGTTTTTAAATATTTGCGTTAGCTGTATTTTAAAGCAAAAATTTTACTGATATGTGATATCTATTTTTTTCTTTGAGATATGAAGGTTTTTGTGAAATCACATTTTGCCCCCTACTCCCCCTTGGGAGGCGAATTTCGCAAAATTGCTTCTTAAGGGGTTCTTACACTGTATGTTCTATAATCTGACCTAGTTTCGAATCAATGGCTCCAGTAGATTTTGCTGTGCATTGATGAGTCAGTGAGTGAGTGAGTGTCAGTACTCTTTTATATGTATAGATAAATTAATTACTATTATTTTGTAATAAGTTTTCTTTTAGTCTAAAACTGTTCTCTTTTGAAATAAACTTAAAATTCAAACCCAATAGTGTTATTCTACATTTAATATAAAAAAAAAACAATTAAACCCCAAAAAACTCCACCCGGGTTGGGCTTCAAAACAAAAATGTTTTTTAAAAACCCTGATTGCAATTCATGAGAATGATTCAAAAGCAAGGGAATAGGGTGCCTTTAGAACTGAAAGCTAGAGACATTGAAAGACATTTTTTCACTTGTGAGCAGCTGATTCAAAAAAAGGAGACAAAGAAAGGGTTTTTTATTACCTTGTATTGCAACTGTGGATGTGAAACTGACATTACAACTCAATTGTTGTCATCAACCAAAAGATCAACACCAAAAGCCAAATATTCATTGTTAATGATGTAAAATACCCAGGTATTTATTTTTAAGGATAAATACCAGGTATTTACCCAGGCCTCGGGTAAATACCCCAAGAATACTTACCTACCAACTGGGTATTTACCCACTCCACATCACTATTCATGGTTTGAAAGTCATGTTCTGTATCTTGTGGGACCAAAAGGGTAGTGTTAATTATGAGCTGCTACAACCTGACAATTCTATTACAGGCAATCAATAGACTATAACTTATTCATTTGAGTTGTGCATTATGAGAAAAATAGCCTGAATACAATCAAAGACATGGCAAAGTTATCCTTCTCAATGATAATGCTTGGCCTCATGTCACAAAAAAATATTTGGAAACGCTCAAGGGAGATACATTACTGCACATTCTGTATTCTCCAAATATTGCTTCTTATAAAATTATAGAAAAATACCTTTTTAGTTCATTCTACTCAAAGTCTTTTCGATCTGGCACCGAATCATCTTCAGGAGGTTAGCTCAACTTGTACTTTCCTTTGACTGCCATTACTTAATCTTCAATATGGGACTCCATTGCCTGTCTAGGTTCTGATTGAGTTCCACATCATTACAGCATCCTTCGAAATACTAACAAACTCACACAGCTGTAATGACGTGAAATCCAATCAGAACCTAGACAGTCATGTTGAAGATCAAGGAACAGATGTTAGTCACAGGTAAAGTGCAAATCAAGTTTACCTCTTAAGATGATATGGCACTGAATCTAAAAGACTGAGTAGAATGAACTAAAACATGTATTTTTCAATAATTTTATAAAGTAATTGTACAATTCTAATTATATAAAGTGCTTGTTTTTATTAGTAAACATCGTGAATTGTTCCTTCTGACTACTAAACTACTAATTGTTCTGAGATGCAATACGATTTGGCAGGTCACTATCTTAAAAAAAAAAAACTTTTTTTTTTTTTTTCCCCCAAGATGAAATCTGAAAATTGCCTAAGAGGTGGATAAAAAAGTAGTAGCCAGCAATAGACAATACTGTGATCAATATTTTCATTTATTTTGTTCTGAAATAAATGCATTTTTAATTTTAAAAAAAAGTAAGAAAGAAAAGAAAAAAAAGAAAGACCAAACTAATTTATATCTCTAATAATTAAAAAAAAAAAAAATTATACACACAATTTTCAGAACCTAGCATAAGTACTATCTTAGAATTCTATTTTTGATACGTCTTGGCAATGCTTGTAAGTTTATATATTGTATTTAATATTTTTAAAATGCTCGT
This sequence comes from Salticus scenicus, assembly GCA_963930645.1. NCBI lineage: Eukaryota > Metazoa > Arthropoda > Arachnida > Araneae > Salticidae > Salticus > Salticus scenicus. Next base: position 242,478,131 of record OZ005652.1, read on the forward strand.
TAATTTTAGTTTTCACTTTATCATATCCACCACACATACCAGCAGAAAGAGCACTTTCTGCACTGAAGACGGTAAGTTTAAGGCTACTGAAACAGCTGTATGCATCTCAAATATTTTTCTTTGTCGTTTCTGACGTAGTAGTATATTCGGGTTTTAATATTCCAATGCCAAGTCTCCTGTTATTATAAAATGTAACTATAATTTATATGATAGTCTGTGCATTAACTCTTGAACTAGAGCTGCTGCACAAAATTTTTGTCAGACAGACATTTTCTAAAAATGGTCGAATTGTGTTCTGTTTCCTTCAAAATGCGTAAATCCATCGAAAACTGGAAGTTGAAAATTTTTACGAATCCAATACTTCCTTCTATTTAATATAGAAGAAAGTAATAATTCAAAACGAATTTATGTTTTTTTATTCTTTGTATACCTTTTACTTATTTTATATATATTTTGTACAGATAAGAAAGAAAATTTTAGATTATTTATTAAAATTCTCTAACTAAAAGTTATGTTTTTTTTTAATGTACAAAATAATAAATTTTACATAATTGAATTTTTAAAAAAATTTTTTTTCTTCTTTAACAATTTGAAACTGAAAGTACAGACTTCCTGAAAATTTAAATATATACATTTAGCATACAAAATTACCTTAAAAATATCCTTAAACATGGAAACAGCAAATTAATTTCAACCACCATCGTGGCCATCCTCAGTGCTGAGACACAATCTAAACGTTTCTTCTATTTTCCCTAAGGGAAAATAGAAGAGGGAATTTTAAGGGAAAATAGAAGAAACGTTTAGATTGTGTCTCAGCACTGAGGATGGCCACGATGGTGGCCGAAATTAATTTGCTGTTTCCATGTTTAAGGATATTTTTAAGGTAATTTTGTATGCTAAATATATATTTAGTCCTTAAATTTAAATAATTTAATAATTTAAATATATACTTTTATTTGAAGTAATTTTAATTTTTGCAATTATATGATGTTCTGCTAATATAAATATACAGTCACAAAAACAACTTTCTTGAGTATGGAAGAATGGATTGTAAATAAACCAGGCAGGTTCTAAGTCGATAAATGCACATTATTTGACTCATTTTCGAAACAATTGAACAACTTTTATTTCCATTACTAACAATATTACTAAACAATCTAACAACGTATTAGACAAAAGTCATGAAAACAGAGTTATATGCACTGCAGAGAATGAATATCATTTGTTTAGGAACAACAATAAACAGCTCCTTTTATCGTTATGGGGAATGTTATAGATCACTCTGGAAAAACCTAGCTAAATCTGTGTAAAATTAAAATAAGGCTTCTATATATTTCTTAAACCTGAAACTACTTTTGGCTAAATTTGTTTGCTAAAACGGCTAATTTCAACTTCCACAAAGGCTGACTTTTTTTTTTTTTTTTACCTTTGCGCTACAGCTGATCCTAAAAAATAAAAAAAATTGTTGCAAAATTTTCATATGAGAGTAGTTTAAGCTTGAATTTTCCAATTTGGATATCCGTATCCAGAGTGCTGATATCCGGTAACCCATCTGATATTTATAACTCAGCTGGATAGGCCGGATACCAGATAGTCACCAGATATCCGTTTCATCCCTAATTAAAATATATAGAAAACCTTTGACGTTACTTCGTGCATCATCGTTAAATTTTTCAGCCAGGTACCCGGCTCTCCTCAGACGACAGGTTCTGTGGAGGACTTGAGCTTGACTGGTGATCATGATTTTCTTTCACCATAAGGTGGCACCACACACGGTCGGGTGCCACTTGCACCGCTGTCGTTGTATGCCTCTCTACTGGTTACAATTTCGATTGACTCGCGAAACATTGCGTAATAGTAATCCTAGTAGTTAACAATTTTACTGGCTTTATCAAATTCAATTGTAATATCTTGTTTATTAAACATCTTGACTTGACTAAAGCTGTATTAAATTTTCCTGTTTTTATATCATTTTTGTGCTCATTAATTTTTGCTTTAATTTTTCTTTTTGTAACTCTTATATAAGATCAGAATTTTTATTTTACTTTTTATTCATTTATTAACAATTTTATCCAGGTATCCTGCTCTTCTAGTAAAAACTTTTATTAAATCTAATTCATTTTTAAGATCTTCTGGTTCGTTACATATTAGAAAGGAGCGATTAATATAGGAACGTATTGCATTGGTTTTATAACGGTATGGTGTTTTGCTATTGTAGTGGATAATTTAGTTTCTATTAGTTGGTTTACGGTGGTTTTAATTTTATTGTCAGTATGCGTAATTTTAACATCTAGAAAATTAATTTGTTGGTTCATTTCTTCTTCATAAGTAAATTGGATATCTGGGTCATAACTATTAATTTCATTTAGTATTTAGTTAACAACAAAATTTTTATCGATGACGGCAAAAACGTCGTTGACGTACCTGTACCAAACAAGGACTTTATTTTTTGAATTTTCAAGAATTTCATTTTCAAGCATCTTAATTTGAATTCTGCGATAAAACCTGAAATGAGTGATCCCATAGGGACACCTTTCTTTTGTTGATAAATTCTGCCATGAAACTTAAAATAGTTCTCCTTTAACAAAAAATTCGTAGCTGCAGTGAGTGTTTGGGCTATTTCAGGATCGGAGTAGCATTCATTAATTGTTTTGTTGACAATTTGACAAGCTTCATTAAGGTTATAGAAGGGTATAAGTTAATTGCATCGAAACTAACAAAATGATAATTATTTTTTTTTTTCAATTTCTCTTAATTTTTTGACAAAGTCTTAACTGTAGACTCTAAAGAATGCTGCGAGGGGGGGGGGGAAATATTGTTATGATAAAATTTTGCCATATATTTTTCTAAACAATAAGTAGGAGCTTCGTTTTTATTAAGTACGGGTCTGAATTTCTTTTTTTTTTTTTTTTTTTGGGGGGGGGGGGGGGTTATGATCTTTGAACCTACCGAAAATGCGGGGAGTTTTAGTTGCATGGGGGATGTTATCAGGCCATTTACCTTCTTTAATAATTTTCCGGATTTTCTCTAACAGTTAGTTTTATTGGGTTCTCTCCTATTTTATATATTGTTTCTTCCATTCTTAAATTATAATCCTTATGGTCCAATATAGCTATTTTACGCATTTTATCTGTTAATGTGCAGGTAATTTCACTATTCTTTTTAAGATTTTTCAATTCACGAAGGTCTTCTCTATTGATATTTTTATTTCGGGTGCATTTTTTAATTTCGGTAACAGCGATATTAATAATTCTATTTTCTTCTGGGATTTTATTTATAGCGGATTCTATTTTGCAATACTATGTTTAATATTAACGGGTTGGTCGAGAATATATTTTGGTCCCAATTTAAATAGATTCATTTTGATGGTTATTAATTTTAGCATTAGACAAGTTAATAAAAGGTATTTCGTTTCTTATAATAGGTTTGTAATTGCTTTTTTTGAGCCAGAATTTAAGTTTCTAATTATGCTTATTCAGAATTGCATTTTTTTCAGTTTCATAATAATGATTAATTTTCTCATTAAATGAAGTCCATTTTTCCAAATCTGTTGCATTTTTAAGATTTTCAGCAGCTTTATTCCATAACTTTTTATTTTCAAAAAATTCAGCTTTCCTTTTCCGTATTAATTTGTTTAGTATTTTATGCTCAAATTTACGTAAGTTATCCGTGAATCATCAATTAAAAATTTATTACTAATCCTTAAAAAGATCGAGGTAAGTTTAAAATGCTTACAATCATTCAAAAAGTTAATTTTCTGTTCCGATGTAGCAAGTTTTTTTTTATTAATATTCTTCCATTCATTAAAAAAGTGGCTAATCATTTTTGAAAACTCCTACATAAAAACAAAATATATAAAATGAAACTAAAAAACATCAATTACAAATTTCTTAAGAAAAGGGCTAAACGTATTTAAAAAAAAATTCTTTTTCCTTTCCTTTTTTTTCCACTTTAAACAGACTACAAAATTCTAAATAATTTAAAAAAAAAAAACATTTAACTGAATAAAAAGCCAAAGAAATTTATTTACTATATGCAAACGACATTTGAGACGCAGATGGCTTTCAAGTCTCTCCGAACCACAGGCAAAAACACAAAAAAACCAGGTTTCGACATTAAACTTTTAAATATAATATATAAAAACAAAGTACTAACTATAATTAATTAAAATATATAGAAAAACCTTTGACGTTACTTCATGCATTGTCATTAAATTTTGCTGTCATCGATTAAAATTTTGATGTTAACCAAATACTAAATGAAATTAATAGTTATGACCCAGATATCCAATTTATTTATGAAGAAGACATGAACTAACAAATTAATTTTCTAGATGTTAAAATTACGCATACTGAGAATAAAATTAAAAATTAAAACCACCGTATACTGTAAACCAACTAATAGTAACGAATTTATCCACTACAATAGCAAAACACCATACCGTTATAAAACCAATGCAATACGTTCCTATATTAATCGTGCCTTTCTAATATGTAACGAACCAGAAGATCTTAATAATGAATTAAATTTAATAAAAGTTTTTACTAGAAGAGCAGGATACCCAGATAAAATTGTTAATAAACTAATTAAAAGTAAAATTAAAACTAACTCTTGATAATATACCCAACTTTCAAAAACCCCCCTTATAGAGGTAGAAATTAAGAAATTTGGTTGGTGGCCACTGGCCTTCATTTTTTTAGTGGCCACTTTTAAAAAGTTAGTGGCCACTGGCCACTCGCTGATAAAAAGTAAAAGTAAAATAAAATTTTCTTTTCTTTAATTTTTTCAATGTTCAGTCTCGACAAATCATTAAGAAAATAATTAAGGTAGTCAACTTTTTGAAACTCATCCACAATAATACATTTCTGATAAATTTTAATAAATGAAATAGGAATAGATTTACAATAATTTATACTATGAATGTAAGAAAATACTATTCAATACAAAATTCATATGTTTAAAATGCTCTTTTGGTTATATTATTTTATAACAGAAAAATTCTGATTATATTGCCCCTTCACTATCCTGAATGGTGTCAATTTTCTACTTTTTCAAAAAAAAAAAAAAAAAAAAAAAATCTTTGATTCATGAAAATATATTAGTATATGTAAATAAAAAAAAAATATATTTTTTTTAATAATACTTTTTTATTTTGCAAGTTTCTTTTTCCTTTTTTTTTTTTTTTTTTTTTTTTCTTGTTACAAATGAATTATAAATTAATTTTTCTTTAATAATAATGAATTTTTAATAATTTGCAATTAAAATCCCCCTCTCTAACTGAATTTAGAGAGTGTGGCTGTAGTTGAGATTTCACAATGTAATTGTAGCTGTCACTTTTTAAAAAGTTAATTTTGACATATTTTAAAATTAGCAGCACTAATTCATCTTAAGGATAAACAAGATCTTAAGCTCAATCATTAAATGATAATTCAATAGAAAAAAAAAAAAAAAAAAAATCAATTTTAAGATATTAATTTTTCTGCGAACGTAATACAATCGGAGTTTCAGCCGATTGATTATCTCACGAGCTTCCTTTTCGTCTCTTTCTCCCGAAAGTCGGCTGAAACTCTCATTTTGACAATTTTTTAAAATCAAAATCTAATACTTTTATTGAAAAATGTAAAAAAGCCATACGTTTTTTTAGTATATGAATAAGACTACCTGCCAATTTCCAGTGTTTACTGTTAAAATTGACTTCCGAAAATGTCTAAGTGGCGATGTTAGATTTGAGAAAGCCTGAATTCGAGGCGCACGGCGCGTTTACTGCGAAAACGCCGCCGCACGATCCAAGTTTGCATTGGAATGGGGTATTCTATAAAGAATGGGTAGAAGAATTTTAAGTGTTTACTATTAAAATTGACCTCCGAAATATGTTTGCAAGTGGCGAGGTTAGATTTTTGAACAGCCTGAATTCTTTGCGCGACACGTTTACCACAAAAAAGCTGCCGTGCGATCCAAGTTTGCCTTGGAATGGGGTATATTTTATAAAGAATGGGTAGAAGAGAAGTGGCCACTGCAGTGGCGATCAAAGGCAATTTCTTTAGTCGCCACTTTTAAAAATCTAGTGGCGAGTGGCGACCACTAATTTCTAGCTTTACCCACTTACTTCTTCTATTCTATATGATTGTGGAGCCTCCAATACAATTAAAAATGTAGCAAATAAATACAGCATCAACATTCTAACAAACCTAATAGAAATATTTTTCAGTTGATTAGAAGTGATAAAGACCCCATTCCCCCTTTAGAAACTGCAGGAATTTATAAGATTCCTTTTACAAATCAAGATAATAAACCACGATCTTATATAGGAGTTACAAAAAGAAAAATTAAAACAAGAATTAATGAGCCCAAAAATGATATAAAAATGGGAAAATTTAATACAGCTTTAGCCAAGACGTTTAATAAACAGGATATTACAATTGAATTTGATAAAGCCAGTAAAATTGCTAACTACGAGGATTACTATTACGCAATGCATGCAACGAACGACAGCGGTGCAGTGGCACCCGACTGTGTGTGGTGCCACCTTATGGTGAAAGAAGATCATGATCACCAGTCAAGCTCAAGTCCTCCACAGAAACTGTCGTCTGAGGAGAGTCAGGTACCCAGCTGAAAAATTTGACGACAATGCACAAAGTAACTTCAAAGGTTTTCCTATATATTTTAATTTTTAAAAAATTGTTAGGTGCCATTGATGCCTGACTTACTGACTCTAGTTCAGAGCCCTCGTTACAAATACCACCTATGATGCAGCTGTTTATATATAACAAAGCTTTTTTAATAAATTAAAACTACATACCAAGGTAGGATTTTCAACAATATAAACTTCCTCTTCTGAAGTATCATTCTCATCAGGAGGAGCATCAACTTGCATGGGTTCCACTGATGAAGCATTCTGAAGAAAAAATATATATACAAATTGAGTTTTAAAAGTCATAAATATAAAATTGATAATAATTAAAGGAAAATAAAAATTACTAGTACCTCCCAATCATCGAAACTCAACCATTTTTTTTAAAGAAGCATATAATTAATAAATATAGAAATCGAAAATTTCCAAGTAAACAATGTTCTTAGTAATTACTCATCTCTAAAAAAAATCTGGAGTGACTAGACTAAGCTTTTTTCCCAAACGAGTCATTCCATGTCAAATCAACACAACTAAAAACATGACCCCCCCCCCCCCTCAGATATTTATAAAATTGGGCTGATTTATTTGTCTTACAGAGAAATGAATGTATATCAATTAATAAGTCCCTATCTCTTTTAGTTTTTGATATACAGGGCTGTAGTGTTCACAGGGGTCTGTCCAGGTTTGTTTTACCAGGGTCATATTTTTGTGAAAAATTTTCTTATTTTAGTGAATTTTTCTTAATTTTGTGAAATTTTTTCTGACAGTTATTTTTATTTTTGTGAAAATTCATTTCACAAATTCTATCTACACGCACATATGTATATATAAGTTTCATCTAGACAGTTTCAGGAGGGCGCTGTGCCCTGCTTGCCCTTTGACAGAAAAAATGGCACCCTTCTTGCCTTTAATATAAAAAAGTTGCATCCTTACTGCCTTTTATTGAAAATACCTTCAAACTTAAGATATGTTATAATATAAATATAAATAAATGTATAATGTATTGTGCATAACAATAAACAGTTGTTCATATATCAGTAACAAGCAAAATTAAGTTGTAAAGAAAGTTAAAGTTTAAAACTTTTTCTTTTATTTGTACTTAAAAATCGAAATTTTAATATAAGTGTCTGGATTTTAAATGTTAAATGAGCCCTTAAGAATCCAAAACTGCCCTCATGAATCTAGAAAATGCCTTTTATTTAGCAGTGCCTTGCCCTTTTCTTTCTGTACCTTGTTATCAGCCAATCAATAAAAGAGGAGCAAACATTCAAACTATGTTTCGCCTTCGAATACACATTTTCAGAAAACACAGAAAGCTAATAAATTAAAAAATAACTAAACTTAAAACCTAATTATTGTTTGTTTAGATGTATTACTAGTTACTAGGAAGATGTGTATACATTCTCTGTTAAATTAAAAAAGAAAAAAATCACTAACTGTTTTTTTTTTTTTTTTTTTTCTTATTTTAGAGAAAACTAAATCTGAATGTTTGCTTTTCAAATATATACAATTCCTTCACACATCACCTGAATGACAAATGAACAACCAATAAAAACAAAAGATAGCTTGGTAGGAAATATAAAAATACAACATAGTTGGATTATATTAAAAACATGTGATATCAGGAGTAGCTCAGCTTCTAAACACAGGCACTCCTGACTTATGTAATTTACTCTACCTTGTGATGCAGTGAAAATGTATAGTAATGGAAGATAATGGTAAAGTTTAATTATTAGAAGAGAAGTATCAAAAGAGATAAACAAATTTCACTTACCAATTCATTTGAGATTTCACTTAAACAGCAGCCAAATTCAAATAGAGGATTTTATCATAACACAAAAAAGTTTTCTCCAAAACTTTTACATCAAGATAAAAACTAGAGCATATTTAATTAAGTTCATACTTTTGGATATTCAGTGGATGCTGCTTTTTTGGATAAAATTCTTCATATTCAGTTGATTAGCATTTGAATTTCTGCGCTATTTTATCATCAAAAGGGCTTTTTGTTTCACTGTCATTGTCATGCGAAATACTGTCAAGAGATGAATCTGGAATTGCATTTTCATTTACAAAAAGAATCGAATTTTCTACATTTCAGACAAAGCTGAATTTCCATCCCAATTTTCAGAACTGGAAGTTTCGTTCACATGAGCTTGTGAACTTGAGTTATTTAACCTTGGTTCCTCAATTGGATCATTGGGAAGTAAAGTTTCTGCGTCAGCTACATTTCGTTAAAAAAATTTTGTAATGGCATCGCAGCCTAAAGCATCTGATGATCATATTTTTTTAACGTACTAACCCGAATTATGGGAATTTCCTCCCGTAACTGTCCTACCTCGCTTCATATTTACTGAATGGAAGCGATAAAATTACTGACAAATACAAAATTACAAAACCACACATATATCTATAGTTGCACTACTCTACAAACCCGAAACCCAAACTAAACATAAACAAACACAATGCGGCAAAAAGATTTTGCCAAAATATTTATGTAATTTTCCACAGAAAAATTTCATCCCATCAAGGAGAGGTACGCCACACCCATTATCGTGTCTGACGTCATTTCTTAACTAATCAGTGTAAACTCAGCGAGAAATGACGCCGTGGTTTTATTGTCATGTAGTACCGATAGCGACTGGTACAAGAACATAAGAGAAAATTGATAGGAGGAAGCAATGTTTATATATTGCTGAGCAGATGTTTTTGCTTGCTATTATTTTATAAATGCTTTGTTTTTCCGAAAATTTTTTGGAAAAGTTTGTTTATCTCCGATTTGAATTTTGTGAGGGTCTGTTTTATTATTATGGAATTTTGTGAAGGGTCAGGTCTGTTTTATTAACATAGAATTTTGTGAAGGGTCTGTTTTTTTAATATGGAATTTTGTGAAGGGTCCGTAAACGGACCCAGTTTTTCCCCTAGACAGACCCCTGGTTCATGTTATGCGTTTTTTAGAGGACGCCGCACCCTGCCCTATTTCATTTTAGCGTCGATGCCCCCGCCCTTTTTTTTAAGTGAAAAATGTGCCCTGCCCCTTTTTTTCAAGTGAAAATGCACCTTTTAATTTTTCTAAATGAAAATATGCCCTGTATTTTCCCATCTGCTATATTGTTGTTTTTTAAAGATATTTTACCGTTTTCGCTGAGAAATATACATTTATAATATATTTTTATCTGATGCAAAATCGGACTTCACATACCTTCGAACAAACACAATCTGAAAATTCTATAAGATGTTACTTCTGGGTGCGATCTATGTGTCATCGGTCTGTATATTCCAGTGATCAATGGAAAAAATTATTGTGAGCCGCAGATTCTCCAATGTTTTGTTCACGCCGTTGCTCGACGCCTGCATATTGGGGATCTTTTCTGTATATATATGCAAGAGTAGAAATGACTGTTACGGAAACAATATATAATAAAATAAAGAACCACAGAAATTATGTTAAAGTATTAAAATTGACACCCAATTCTCGTACGCAGGATTTCAAATATTCTGCATATTTCGTATTTTGTGCTGAAGAGTGATTCCATACGAACTCACCTAAAAAAATAAAAGTTGGTTGCATGACCGACTCAGATTTTCTTTAAATTTGGTACACAGATTGAAGATACAGAGGCATGAAAAAGTCCAAATTTTTAGCTACCTGCTCCACTTATTTATAGATATACAGGTCCTCAAAGTTTGTCTGCCCCCTCAAAATACCAAGAAATTGATGTTATTTAAGTTTTTTTTCTTAAAAATAGTGCTTATGTAATATGAAAGTGTTAGGTATCTATGGAAACTAGTTATTCCAGGCATTCAGAAAAAAAATACTACAATGTTTATAATGAAAATTGTTAAGGTACAGAAACAGAACTCTTAGAAGTTGCAACCACGAAAATTTGATTTTCCCGATTTTGCTAAAATTGAGACATCAATTCCAAAAAAAGGAAAATAAAACCAAAGGTTTACTCACTTTCTGGTGGAGTACAGGTGTTCACCATAAATTGCTACACAATAAATTACTTCGGTTTCTCACTCCTTCTTGGAAATATTTAAGCTTAAGGATAAACCATAGGGCAAAAACATGCAATTTCGACCACCTTGGCAGCCATTTTGCTCATGAAGGGGGAGCACTAGAAACTTTTTTATTATTTTTAAATAAGTTACTTATATGTTAACTGTTCACAGGAAAAGAGTTTACTTTTGGTTATGATTTGCATAAAGAGATATCTTGCTGATAGCATATGCATGTTTTTCTCTAATACTGCATGCTTGTGTTTCCCCTCTCACAGACCTAACATTAATAAAAAAAAAAGATGTAAAGAAACAAAACTTATTGAATATTATATAAATATTGATTTATTACATGTATTAGATTTTATTTACTCTCTTAACATTATTTAGTTACCATTAGAAATAGTGTTAGGTGAATAAAGCATTGAATAAGGGATTCTGATTTTATGATATTCTGGAATTAAAACAAAACTAATGTTTACTCTATTTTTGTGATATCTTAAAGAATGACGCAGGAAACCTTTTAATTTTTAAAAATTCAAGTTAGTATTTAGTGAGGAAATCAAATATTTACAAAACAGAAACACCTCATTTTATGTAATTTCAAAGAAGCGTACACACATTTTAAAGAGAAATATCCCAATCAAAAGATTGAATTATCTAAATTTGCTGATTTGCGACCAAAGTGATGTGTGTTTGCCAGTAGTGCAGGAACTCATTCAGTCTGTATCTGTATGATTAACCAAAATGACAAGCTAATTAACCCTTTCCGACCCGAAACATTTTTACCTTTTAACGTTACATTCTTTTGTTTTTGCAAACTGAAAGAAAAATATGGACTATAACCGACACTTGTTGATTGAAAATTATACTTTAAACTTTCTGCTAATCAGCTGGATCATTCATTTCCTGATTTTATTACATACAAATTCCAGATGCAGAAATGTAAGTGGATGTCTAACCCACACGATCGTACAACCTGGGTTAGAAAGGGCTAAAACAATCTGTTAAAACATCTAGAAATGATTTTTTTTTGTCTCATTATGATTATATGTGACATTAACAGATTAACAATGAAGCATGTATGTTAGGACTCTGTACACAGTGTCCACTCCAAACTACATTTGAAGAATTTTTAGATATGTTAATGGATGATTATGATGAAGAATCTGAAGTGATGTTTCGATGGTGGATAACTACAGTCCATTCAACACTCATTCAATTACTTTGTCTGCACCTGAGTTTAAATCGGAACTTTTGTTGAAAATAAAGTCATTGGCAAAACACAATTACATCGCAAAATCTCAATCAGAATACATTTAAAAACAAGAAAAGCAGAACTAAAACCAGATAAATGCATTTTATTACTTGATTTTTCTGAAAATTTTACTTTTATAGTACAGGATGCAATACAGGGATATCACTGGGAAAACATGCAAGCTACACTCCATCCTTTTGTTTGGTCAAATGACAACCTAAAAATTATTTCTATGTGCATTATCAGTGACTGTTTGACACATGATACTGTGGCAGTAGTTTCTTTTCAAAGGCTTGTAATTACATATGTAACATCACAGTATCCAGACATATAGGAAATAATTTATTTCATTGATTTGGCGGTAGCTCAACGCAGTACAAAAGCAAGAAAAACTTTTTTAATTTATGCCAACATAAAGATGATTTCAAACTAAATGCTGAGTGACATTTTTTTTTTTTTTTTTTTTTTTTGCCACATCCCATGGCAAAATCCTGTGTGATGCCATTGGAGGCACAGTCAAAAGGTCTGCTTACAGAACCAGCTTGCAACGTCCTTACAAGAATCAGATAATTTCTCCATGTGATTAGTTTCATTATTGCACAGATAATTTTAAAAATATTAAGTTTTTCTTTGCACCTGAAGAATATGTAGCAGAAACAATAGTATTGCTTTCTGAAAGACTAACTTTCGCTGTAAGAATTGAGGGTACTAGGGATTATCATAAATTTATTTTTATTAGTAAATATATGCTTTTAGTTTCCATTGTATCTACAAACATATCGAATCAGATTAAAGTATCTGCAGTAGGTAAGCAACATGTCAAAAATTTAGATCAGATAAATGCTGGATTCCATACAAGCATCTGTTAGATATAATACCAATGTCATCAGCAGCAGCAGTCACAGGATGCAAGTTTTTAATACCAAATGATACTGCAAAAAAAATACAGGAACTTATGCTTGCAGTTGAATAAAATTCAGTACATATCAATTTTTAATATATTGCTGTATTTCAATTATATTGCTTATGAAATAAATATTTATAGCTCCTTTATTTTGATTGATTTTTAAAGAAATTATTTAATAATTTATAATTACGAAGAAACAACTTTCAGCATTCAATTTTGGAGAAATTCTATTTCTTGTTTCCATCAAATATCTAATTTTGCTATAAAATGAAGAAATTATTTTATTGTTATTATTAAATAATTTAATACATTAAATTTCTTGAATTCTTGTATAGATAGTACAGCTATTAATACATGCATTATTATTTTTCTTTTTAATTGATGTTAAGTCTATGAGAGGGGGAATACAAGCATATGGTATTAGAGAAAAACATGCATATATTATCAGCAGGATATTTCTTTATGCAAATAATAACCAAAAGTAAACTCTTTTCCTGTGAATAGCTAACACATCAGTAGCTTATTTAAAAAATATATAAAAGTTTCTAGCGTTCCCCCTTTATGAGAAAAATGGCTGCCAAGATGGTCGAAATTGCATGTTTTTGCCCTATGGTTTGCCTTTAAGCTTAAATATTTCCAAGAAGGAGTGAGAAACCCAAGTAATTTATTGTGTAGCAATTTATGGTAAACACTTGTACTCTACCAGAAAGTGAATAAACCTTTGGTTTTATTTTCCTTATCGGGAAAATCAAATTTTCGTGGTTGCAACTTCTAAGAGTTCTGTACCTTAACAATTTTCATTATAAACATTGTAGTATTTTTTTTCTGAATGCCTGGAATAACTAGTTTCCATAGATACCTAACACTTTCATATTACATAAGCACTATTTTTAAGAAAAAAAACTTAAATAACATCAATTTCTTGGTATTTTGAGGGGGCGGACAAACTTCGAGGACCTGTATATCTATAAATAAGTGGAGCAGGTAGCTAAAAATTTGGACTTTTTCATGTCTCTATATCATCAATCTGTGTACCAAATTTAAAGAAAATCCAAGTCGGTCATGCAACCCTCATTAGGTGAGTTGGTATGGAATCAAGCTAAAATTATAAGCTAAAATTTTTTGCTTAAAATCAGCATTTTATAATAATTATTTTATCAACTTCGCGCTAAAACTGATTTACTTAAAATGAAATCAGCGAACATAAAACAGACCTTTGACAAAAGTTTTTTCATAATATTCGGACGAGAAAATTGCATATATTTCGGTAATTGGACAAAAAAAATTATGGATATTTCGGCAAATATACGGCAAAAAAAAGTAGGAATTAGTAATCTTGCTGATTTTTTACTCTATACGTAATTTTCTGAAATAGCACGAATTTTGTCGATTATAGCTGCGGAAATAGTTGCCTATCAGTAGTTAGAGAAATAGAGAAATAATCGCTTATTTGAACAGCTAGCCGTGATGAAGGTAAAATTTGTTAATAATTCGTAAAATGATAAGTTTTGACAATCCACTGCAAGAATATTATATTTTTCTGTAGTGAATTGATGGCTTATTTCAGCACATAATTTAAATGATTAAAAGTAAATTTTATCGACGAAACGACCCCGTATTTAAATAGACATTCGTATTGATTATTTCTGCAATCATGTATAAAAAAAAAAAAAAATTATTATTAGGTATTATTATTATTATTTGTGAAATAATCACATATTTTGGTATTAATTTTTTTGAAAAACATTCAAAATGTAGAAATTAGAGGTAAAACAATAGCATATTAGCAATTAGTTGCTATTACATTAATTTCGAAAAATCGGTATGATTAATTCCGTATTTCGGAAAATTTATTGCATACATTGGTTATAGTCTTTGCAAAAATTTCATAAATTAATATAGAGATAAAGCCTATTTCAGCAAACAATTACAATCAAAGTAACCTTATTAAGTAGCGGCGATATGATTACATGTTTTAACAATCAGCCACAAAACATCACAAATTTCAGAAATCACCTTTGAAAAGAAAGTAAATCGATTAACGACGAAATAATATCGTATTTTAGTTAATTAGTTGCATTTAAACATAACTTTTTGACAGTTAATAGCGAAATGATCCCATATTTCTGAATTAGGCCGCAAAATTTTTGCATATTTCAGGATTTAACTTTGAAAAAAGCGTACATTTCATCGATTAGTGGCGAAATATTTGAGTATCTTAAGATTCAACATCATAAAGAACACAATTTTCATTGATTAGGGGCGAAATAATAGCAGGTTTCAGCAATTGGCTGCAAAAATATTGTTAATTTCAGGAACAGCTTTAAAGGGGGGGGGGGGGGGGGAATCGCGAAATTTCATCAATTAACAGCAAAATAATAGCAGAATTTGGGAATTACTTGTGATTAAATGTAAGTTTTAACTATAAGAATTGACAGCGGGGGGAAAAAAAATACTGTACTGTAAAATCCCGAAAGTAACCCCCCACTTTTTGAAAAGCAAAACGGATAAATTTCAGGTGGGGGGGGGGTTATAATCAAGATTCTTTAAAAAAAATTATTTTAAAAAATGAAGAAAAAGGAGGGGAGGTTATATTTGATGGAGGGGGTACTTTCGGGATTTTACGGCACTTACTTGAAAGGAAATATTAAAGGTTATCATTTCTTACATTAAAGGTAAAAAAAAAAAAAAAATGTGTAATGATTCTATTGATAACATGCATCCAACTCTTTCTGAAAAATTAGTTAAATTAAAAATAATATATAAATACAGTAGAACTTGGATAATTCGAATTACATATACTATTTTGACAAAAAAAGAGATAAATTAAAAAATTAAAACTCTACGACCAAAGATTTAACACATAAACTTTATATCTAAAAATACTGCTACATCACCCCCCCCCCCCCCCCCCAGTTAAATCAATATTATTTACGAGCTTAATTATTAAACACTTTTTAAAAATAGTCAGATATTTTTTATTTCTTTTTTAAGTACAATCTTTGTGTGATAGTATATGACTTGATGCAAAAATAGAATCTTCTTCATTAGACATGACTTTTAATTAAAAAAAGCCTCGAAGTTCATGTATATGCGCCATATCTTCTGATGCACTAACTAGGGGCTGCTCTTGTATTTTCTTATCCTTCTTTTGAAAGACTTAAAATATATTAGCTGAGAAAAATCTCAGGAACAAATTTTACAGAAATATTTTAAAGGCAATCATATGAAAAATTCGAATTATCCAAAATAGAATTTGAATTATCCATGATTTTTTTAACATTATTTTAGGAAATTAATTATCCAGAATTTCGAATAAAACAAGTTTGAATTATTCAAGTTTCACTGTATATGTATTAAAACTTAATTCAATGCCAAACTTAACTTGCAATGTCGACATACTGTAAGTATGCCCGAAGATTGGATGTTGCTTTGTTGGATGGAGAAAAAAGAAAAAAAAAAAAGGGGTGGGGTTACTTTCAGGATAACGGAGACACTTTCAGCAAGAAAAGGGGGGGGGGTTACTTTCGGGATTTTATGGTATTTTTTAAATTGGCTTCTTAGAATCAAACACGCACTATAAAAACTTAGTTATCGCGTATTCAGTTATCCCAGCAAAAAGCACAGAAAATATTCTTTTTCTTTCTCCAATTGTAGATACTTGGTACGATAAAGTTTGAAATTTTCCATGATTTTCTCGGAAACTTGTATATTAAAACACTACAGTGAAGAAAGTTTCCTATTACAGAGGACAATTCCTCCGTTAAAGTCTGACTTTATACTGTTTTCTCCAAAACTCGTATGATTATGGCCTAAGACACTTTAGAAAGTCTCCCACTGAAGATACTTCTTCCTGGTCTTAGATTCCTTGCGTTGTCAATCGTACTTAAAGTTCAGTAGCTTTGAATCCATTATTTTTATCGATAAATAATTAAAATAAACAATTATTTTGTTAGAAAGTATTTTTTTAGCGACGTATTAAGCATTAAGATAACTGAAACATTGATATAGTTTAAATGAAAATCAAAATACCGTATAATCATAGCATTCGGTTTCTTTCTTCCCCCCTTTCAGCTTGTGGTTTTAATTAAACACACTCATAGCTAATGTAAACAAATATTTGTTCCCGTTCTGAGTCAGCAATATTTCAATTATGCAATGCCTAGCACTAGAATATTTTTTTTTCTTTACTATTTATTTATGAGTACTGTACGATGAAGTGTGTTGGAAGCTAGATTGGAAAAGTTAGTTTTGTTATTTTCATTCAAGAGACGTTGAAGCACTTTTAGATAAAAAATAAAATTCAAAGAATAATGTTTTATGCGGCAACTGTTGGAAATACAAAATCAAAAGTTGATAAGGATTGGATCACGATTTCTGTCTAGAGGTATGCAACCCCCCCCCCCCCCCCCAAAAAAAAAAAAAAAAAAAATAGAAAGAAAGAAAAAAGAATAGTATTTTTTTTTTTCAGTGTCTGCCACAAGTTTTATGTATTTAATAAAATATATTTAGCTAGGTGGTCAAGACTGAATTTGCGGAGCATATAAAATAACTCACGGAATTTTTAAATTTTTTCAGAGAAACTCCGCAGAAAGCGGAGCAGTTGGCAACCCTGTGAAAAATACAAATGAGGGCCGCCGGGCACTAAAAATGAGTTAGTAACAGCTGCTAGAAATAAGTTAGTAAGGGCCGCGGGGCACAAAAATGTGTTAGTAAAGGGCCACCAGGCACTGCGCCCTGCTAAATTGGCCTAGAGTCAACACTAACATCTCTACCTCACAATATATCCACATGAGAGTAAGAGACATTTGCTTCAGTTTTATCATAGGTTAGCCAATATGTTGTTAATTTTAAATTGATTTTTCTCAAATGCTGCATTTCTGGGTTGCGTTTTTTTTTGTTTTTTGAGTGTGAGCACAACAAGAAATTGTTATTTAAGAAATTGTATGTGTTTATTAAGAAGCCTAACAGCTAATAATTTTCTTTGACTGTGAATTCAGCATTGCACCACTCTTTATGTGTAGTAATATTTCTTAATATTTTTCTACATTTATATAAACCACTGTTTCTGAATAGTAGTTTTTTATAATATTTTTTTGTATAATTAAAAACATAAAATATTACTAAATGTAAATGGTATTACTGAAAAAGTTTGCAAAAACTTTAGGTGATTGACACTTGAATATAAGAGTAAATCAGCCAGCCAAATATTCGGTATTCGGCCAAAACCCAAAACTTGTATTCGGTGCATCCCTACTATAAAGATCTCCTGTGTGACTTGTTTTCTCGCTCAGCTATGCCCAATCAAAACTAATGGAGCTACACATGTGGAATTTTATGAGATTATTTCTTTAGTGACATGATTTAAGAAGCTGTTTTTTTAAGTTTCCAACCAAACGGAGGGGCAAAAGTTCTTTCTTGTATTTCCTACCATATCTCAATGAAAGAAAAAAAGTAAAAACAGATATTCAAAAGCCGGATATCCAGCGTATTAACCGAACATCCGGTGGTTTTTATCCGGATATTGAAAAATCAACCAGATATGCCAGATTCCAGACCATCCCTAGTTTTTACAAAAAAAAAAAAAAAAAATGGCAACTTTCATCACCAAACAGGGGTCGATCCAGGTTTTAATTTTTGGGTCCCTTTTTTGTGAAATTTTTATTTATTTTTGTTGTGAAATATAAAATATTTTTGTGAAAAAGTAAAATATTATGTAAAATTTACCATTTTTACAATCACTTTATGTAATGTTTAATATCAAGTTACTAGAGTTTCGTCGAGCCAAATTAAGGCATTAATTAAAAATAATACTGAAAATATGAAAACATTTAATAAATGGATCATTTTTATAAAACAAAATCTTGTGAAGGGACTCATTTTATAAATTTGAATTTTGTGAAGAGTCCTTTTTTACTATGTGGATTTTTGTGAAGGGGCCGCAAAAGGGACCCAAATTTTGCCTGGATCGACCCCTGCCAAAGTAGTACAATCTAGACCAATCAAAAGTAGAAGTGGTCCACCCAGATGTGTTCCCGACAAACTCTTTGCTTCATTAATATAGATGGCAATATCAAACCCATTAAAATTTCATAGAAATTAAATGCCAAATTCAAGTAATGATGTCCTATCAAAGCTTAAAGTACGTAAAAGGCCTAAAGTATTTAAAAACGGCTGTGAAGAAGTTAAAAATTGAATAGGTAACAGATCAGAAATTTTGTGATAAAATAAATCTATCTGATGGACACGTGCATTTCACGATTTAAAATTATTTGCAGACTTACAAAAACTACAGACATTTTCATCATTTAGCAACTGACAGCAATGTTTTTGACACAAATTTTAGCTGGGGATGAAAAGCTAATTAATCAGCACACTTCTAGGATAAAATTTCATATTATACTTAAAATAAATATACAGTGAACTCTCGTTAAGACGGCCCCGTTTAAGATGGATTTCTCGCCATTACGTACTAAAACAAAATCCCCGGCTAAGGTCTACAGGAATTGCATGTAATAAACATTGCTTTACATTACACGTACAATTAATTCGTTAAGATGGATATTTTTTTCTGTCAAAGCTTACTTTCTTCGAAAAAGAGTCAGTTCCCAAATTCTTTTAAAGTTTTTCTTTTTTTTAACACGAGAAGGTGCAATGACAAAAGAGTTAATCTCTTTCAATTTGCACTATTACACCATGGGAGGTAAATAGTATTGATTGACAGTGACAGTTGAGGTCAACAATTTCACGTGTCTCTACTTTTATTGAGGAGGCATAGCAAAGGATTTTGTTATCGGTGGCAAAGGATTTAGTAACGGGATATGATATTCCGACAGAAGTAGATGCTAATGGTTTTGCAAGTTTCGATGACCATGTCGAAATTATTGAGAAATTGACCGACCAGGGACTAATTGATGAAGTAATGGAAAAATCCGGGAATATCGAGCGACAGGGAAAATGAGGACGAAATCTCTCCACCAAATATACTAGAAGTCCATCATATGCTGGTGGCAATTAGGTTAGGACATTTTATCAAACGACTGAAAATGTTCCAGATAATATTTCTGAACAATTGGCTAAAATTGAAAATGACATTAAAAGAAGATAGTTTACCATAAAAATACAAACCAAGAAAACTTTTTTTGACTAACGAACTATTATGTACTATCACCATCACCCTTTTTTTGTACTACATCAAGTTGTACAATATAATACGATATGAAGAAAAGTTTTGTAAAGAAATATCGTTTTTCCTGCGTTCATATTTTTAGTGAATAAAAGAGTTTGAGGAAACAAATTTTCATTCGTATAATACTGTGTATGTGTACATAATATTAATTTTAGAGTTCATATGGAACTTCAGTTTATGAATTCCTGTTATAATGGACTCTCGTTCATATGGACAAAAACTGCCGAACCTTGATTGTCCGTTTTAACGACAGTTCCCTGTATTTACAAAAGTGCCGCTTAATTATCAACTAATATTTAGGTTCTAACTCTATAATAATAATAATACTCCTATTACAAAATAAAATAAAAACTATTGCATGAATTCATAAAAACTCTGAGTGAGGTGCTTTCTGTTAATGCCGGAATACTCAATTACAAAGAGATTTCAATTGAAATCAGATATCGAAAAATGTCCCTTATGAAAAAATAATTTTAAAAAGTACATAGAAAGCTATTTTTTATTGATAATATGTAAATATGTAAAATTACGACAATCAGTTAAGATTATAAAGAGTAAATTCATGTCAATAAGTTGATCACCTAGAAGCTAGAAGTAAATAGAAACTGCATGCAAAGACTACATAAAAACAAGACAATAACAACAATCATTACCTGAAACAAATTTAAAGAAACTACGGTAGCTAATGGCATTTTTCAAATGTTTAAACTTTTATGTGATACAAAAATATTTAGTTACAAATTAAGTGAAATAAGAAAAAAACATAAATACACAAACTACTGACAACCATTATTCTATGAATGCCGATAAAAAGGAGAGTGGTTGCTTTGCTGTTGCTGTGTTGCAATTAGTGTTACATCCAGACTGCAACGCTCGCTCGCTCGCAAGCGAATCCGAAATTTGTGATCGTCAAGAAAAAATTTACATCCTTAAGCGGCAAATTTGGGGTAAGTTCAGCGTTGCTCCCCATTCTCCCCGGGCTCCTCAAAAATGACGTCACGAATTTCATCCGGGAAGTTGTGTGGGGAGAAGATTTGCTGAACGCCTTTGGGGAGTTCACTCAATCAACCAAACAATAACAAACATGGCGGATATCGTCAATATTTTGTGTATATTTTAAAAGATACCAAAAAGAAGAGTCACAAATAATAAATAGCTTAAATAAAAGGAATTATCTTCCAAGAATAAGATATCATATGAAAATTATAAAAGAAATGGATGATTAAACAAATTTCAGGAGATATTTCATACTAAATCGTGAAACAGAAGCTGTTGTTAGAAGCATGGTATGTTTTTTAAATCGTATTTTCAGACGAATTCTTTTCTTTAGTTTAAATTATTTTATACTGAGAAGTATTTGAGCGGTTAAATCACATTTTTTGGTTTATGTTGGTATTATTTATACAGGTTTCTTTTTTGTATTTTGCATTAGATTAAATAGCACTTATTAATTGTGCAGTTGTACTAGTGTGACATCGTAATGCATATCAGATTTAACAGATTCATGCTTCGCATGTTAATTTGGTTTTATGTATTACTATCGTTCGAAAAAAAATGTAATTTCCTATAAAATGTACATGCTAATGTTTTTATGTTGGAATTTAAAGTACTACTAAATTTTATGGATGATCAAGTTTACATTGAAAAGATTGAATTAAAACCGGATACTTTTCATCACGTATATGTTTTATTGCGTCTTATTCAAAAAATAAAATTGTGTTCAATTTTTTAGAATGTTATCTATTTTATAATGTATAAATTCATTGTTTTAAGTAAGTAAGTACTACTTTGGTTTATGAAATATAATAAATGGTATCCTGATTAAGAAATATTACATTCTTATGAAGTGATGCTGTGTATGTAATGGAGTGACTATTAATTGTAAATTAACATTTAAAAAATTGTTTGTGTGGAGAAAATTTTTCAATCATTGAATAAAACCAAAAATAAAAGAAAAATTTAAAAGTCTCAGAGAATGTAGTGATTTATGCTTTATGCATTTATACTTTGTTTTTAGCATAAGCATAGATTTGATATGTTGTCCTTGGGAATCGAAAACATACATGACATGTGTATATTTTCATGGTATATATTGGACAAAATATTGTTTCATATTACTGATTGTTCCCTTAATATGCCTTATCAAAATAATCAGGATTTTTCAGAGGAATCAAGTATGTTTGTTAAATAAATTTGTGATCTCTTCTTTTTCACTAAGGACAACAGATATTATATCTTTTTCTTAGCATGTTTATCACATAAAATTTTGCAATTTAAACTTTAAATGTAGTTATATAATGTAAACTTGATCAGGCCTGGGATTCTCGAGTATTCAGTTGCCTTTAATCTTAAAACACCAAATACCAATGAAAACTTGATCATCCATAAAAAAAAATTAATAAATACTACTTTAAACTGTAAAAAAAAAGATCCAACTCGCATTTTTTAAAACAACAGAATCTATAAAATCTGAAATGTATTGTGAAGTTTGGCTAATACAACTGCAATTAACAAGTTTACTTTAATGTAAAAAAGGAATAAATGTATATAAATACCAATATGAACCAAAAAATGTGACTTTTCGTTCATTTGCTTAAGCACTTCCAGTATAAAGTACTAATAAAAACTAAAGAAATGTGTTCAACTGTAAATACAATTGAAAAAAAAAACTAATATTTTCACAAGAGCTTCTATTTCCTAAGCCTAAAGTGTCTTCGGAAATATGATGAATCTTTCACTTCTTTTATAATGTTGCAAGCATGCAATCTAATAGTGCAATTCACATTTATAAGGGAAAATTAGTCTGTTGGTCCACTTGGTGCTTTTTTTTTTTTTAAATTGTTAACATTGTACCGCAGTTATAATAGCCCATTGGCAGCATAAGATAGCAAGCTTTTCAGTGAACTAAATAATCAACAAAACATGTTGGAAAAAAAGCAGTTTGATCAGAAACAAACATAGAAAACAAGAAAAATCATCTTCAATACAATTTTTAATAATTTTACTAAAAATTATGAAACTATAATATCCAATTAGAAAGAAAATGCTATAAATCTTTATCGACTACTAGCAAAGCACCGGTTCGGGAACGTACCGATTTCCGAATGTGGGAAAAATTTCAAAATCAAACTCGATATGTACAAAATTCGGCCTGATGCTGCCTGCGTGCCAATAGATCGAAGTTTGTTAATGAAACCATTTTTTAATTAATGAAATCAACGAAGGCTTTTCTTGCTTCGCTGGTCACTATATTTAAAGAAAACTCTTTTTCTATATCGTTTTACAAACAAAAATAAAATTTAAAGACATGAAATTGCTTTAAAGCCCGCTTTGGTTTGCCGCTGCCTTTGGCAGCGACCCACTCTTTCTCGGGTGTCTGTCCCTATTGCCTGTGACAATAGCTTACCAGTAGGCTTCAATTTGGGTGCTTATCAGATGACAGTTTCGAAACGCTTGGCTTAAAGTGGCTTTTACGAAAGTGGAGTCCTTGGCGAAAAATGTCCGATCTATTTTAGCATCAAAATTTAAAAAGTAATGCTCTTTAATTTAATGCTGAATTAGCTTTTATGCCAAGTGCGATTCATCCGTACCAAAAACATACTATTTAAACAAAAGGGGAAAAAATCTAAAATTCAGGTAATATTTTTTTACTCCATGTGCAAGAGCAAATTTATTTAAATTTTTTTTTTGCGTGAAAGCATATTTCATTTTATGTTGAAAAAAAAAAAATAAATAATAATAATAATAATTTTTTTTGGCAACAATTAAAAATTTAAATGTCCATTTTAAAAGCTTTTACCAGGTTATTATTTTCACGTTTGAATTAATTAAAAAAAAATCTAACCAAAGTTTCGTTACAAATAAGAGGGGCATTTTTTCTGAATCCGTTGGTTTAATTAACTTATCGATCGGACTATTAGATTTTTTAAAATTAACTAAAGTATGAAAATCTGGTAGCAAATTGCATCAACACACAGACAGAGTCAAAAATCTCTTAGCCATTTATTTATAAAGAAAATAGCAAGCTTTGCGCGCTTCGCTGGACACAATATTTAAATGAGTTGTCAAAATTCTATATCGTTATTAATTAACCTGAGTTCCCGTTGTGTTCGGTAAAGATTTTTCTCGCTCGCAACGTGAGGAGTCCATGTTCCCACTGCTTTCGGCAGCAACTTTCCTGATTCTTACTTCCCCTTCCCTAGTGGCTAAGTTCGAAGTTTTGCGAAATCTCGACAAAGTACATATTGCGTATACCTAATAAACATCCACACACCAAAGTTTGCCATTCTAAGATAATTTAAAGCAAATTCAAACGTAAAAATGTGTTTTTACACGTGTTTATAGCCCCTTCGTCTTCAAGTGGGTAAGGGGGGGGGGAATTTTGTAAAATCCCATTACAATAAGTGTCAGATACATATAAACAATTTACGCGCCAAATTTCATTACCGCAGATCCCATAGATTTCCAAAGACAAATTTACCGCTAAAAAGGGGGGGGGGTGTCTTGAATTTGCTACTTTGTAAACCCCCCCCCCCCCCAAAAAAAAAAAAAATTGAAAATCACAAAAAAAGAAAATGTGTCTTTGGAAATACCTTTGTAAAATCTTTAGTAAAGCTCTACTAAAAAATCCGGAATTTCTGAAATTTCCCCCCAAAAAACGATTTTTCCCCTTTCTTTTTTAAGAATCAAGAATTAAAAAATGGTATTTGTTTTATTTATACTCAATTTTAATCTCACCATGTACAATTTCTTCACCGTGAAGCAATTTGGGGCCGCGTTATGCTTACAAACGTTTTTTTCTTCCTACCCTCCAGGGGAGAAGTGGGGGTATTTCGATAAATCCAGTTTCTTTAGTTGTCAGATACATATAAAAAATTCAAGCACCAAACTTCATGACCGCAGCTCTCATGAATTTCCCAGGACAAATTTAGCACTAAAAAGGGTGTCTCAAATTTGCGCTTTGTAACACATACCATCCCCCCCCCCCCAACCAAAAAAAAATGGCAGGTGACAAAAAATTAAAAACGTGTTTTGGAAATATCCTAAAGAAGTCGCATGGCTGTTTTTTACATCTTTGATCCATTCTTTGGAGAGTTTTACTCAAAAATCCAGAATTTGCAAAATTTTCCGCCAAAAACGGATTTTTCCTATACCTCCTCTTAAAATTCGGAATTTCCTAAATCGCTGATAATGTTTTAATTGTACTAATGTGTAGTCTCCCCTTGTGCAATTTCTTCACTGTGAAGTAATTTGGAGCTGAGATATGTTTACAAAGGTGCTTTTGCCTTCTGTCCCCCTTTGGGGGGGGGGAAATGGGGGTAATTTTGATAAATTCGTTACTTTAGGTGTCCATTATGGTGTATGAACAATCCAAGCACCAAAATTCGTGACCGCAATTTCCATAGATTATTCATAATGAATTTAGCACTAAAAGAAGTGTCT
This sequence comes from Salticus scenicus, assembly GCA_963930645.1. NCBI lineage: Eukaryota > Metazoa > Arthropoda > Arachnida > Araneae > Salticidae > Salticus > Salticus scenicus. The sequence continues at coordinate 242,503,557 of OZ005652.1, forward strand.
CGAGTTTGCCCCCCGTAACACCCCCACCAAAAAAAAAAAAAAAAATGGAAATATCCTAAGGAAGTCGCATAGCCTTTTTTCAATATCTTTGGTAGAGTTCTACTCAAAATCAGGAATTTCCAATATTTCCTGCCAAAAATTGATTTTCCCCCTCCCTTGCATTGAAAATCAAAAAATTATAAATCACAGATAATGTGTCATTTGTACTCATGTCTAGTCTCCCCGTGTGTAATTTCTTTACTGTGAAGCAATTGGGAGCCTAGTTATGCTTATAAATGCATTTTTTTTTTTGCCCCCACCCTCCTGCGAGGCACTGTTGGAATTCCGTCCAGCCGTTCTTGAGTGATACCTGGACAAACATGTTTTTGTCTTTTGCCCCCCCAGGGGAGAATGTGGGAGGAATTCCCATGTCCTATTCTAGACTATTATCTATCTCTGTACCAAATTTCATCCAGATCCGTTTAGCCGTTGTGGCGTGATTGAGTAACAAACATCCAAACTTTCACATTTATAATATTAGTATACAGGGTGTCTACTAGGTCATGAAAGTCATGAAATTCAGCAATAGGTCATGAAAATTAAGAACAGGTCATGAAATTTGACCGTCGGTTTGAGTCACGTATTGGTTCAGGTAACCCAATTTTACTGGTCGGGTTGAACAATTTTTAACTTATTACAATTCAGATTTTTAACTTATTACAATTACATTTTTAATTCTTTTAAAAATAATTTACCAACTGTGTGACAATAAATACAATTTTATCTTATTTTATCCTTGAAAAAAGTTTTTCATGATTTTTAAATGAATTATTAATGGTCTTATAGTTTTTGGGTTTGGATATAAAGAAAGTAGGTGTGGGTCACAAAAATTCTCTACTGCGGGATCGGGTCAGTTTTCAGGTTGATGAAATTTTTTTTTGTAATCTCTTTAATTTGTAATATTTTAATCTCTCCTAAACAAATCTTATTTTTGACTTAGACTTTTCTTCTTTAAGTATTTGTAATTTCTTAAGATTCTGTAAAATTCTAGGCAGTTCACAGCACAAGGTAACGATACTGTTTTATTTTTATTTTTTCTTGTCTGGAAAGATTTAGTTTTTTCTTTTTTTTTTTTAAGTATGACAGATCTTACTATTTCCTTCAGACAAAACTGTAAACAGTAAAAATCAGCAAATATAAGAAATTGACATGTATTGCCCTGTTAAAAAAAGGGCCATAAAATATGAATTTAAAAGAAAACGTATATTTCTTTAAGTTACAATGATAAAAAAAAATAAATAAATACGGTTAACTCTTTGTTAACAGGCATTCAACTAACACGATAATTTCAAGAAACACTTTCTTTTTTCCTCACTAATAAATTGTTTTAAAAAATTTGCTGCTTTTTGTAAATTATAAATAACTGAGCATACACACACACATACACACAAAAAATAAATAAATAATCTCATTATCATAAAAACACGGAAAAGTATATATCATAATACTCATACTTTATTCACTGGATTAAAAAAAAAAAAAAAAAAAATGTGTTTCTCACATCGTAAGAAAAAGTAAATTGCTATACTAGTTAACTAACTGTGGCATTTAAGTATAACAGTAAGGACTTTGTGTAAAACATCATTCAATATAGCAATACTTTGAAATTAATCTAAAGAATGACATGTAATTTAACAATCTATTTTTCTTTATTTAACTTATCAAAAATTTTTAAAAATTTACAACTAAATTCAAACATAAAATTCTTCAAATTAGTACAAACAGTGGGACACAAGTAAACTAAAGATCTCAAATGCATTTAATAACTTAACATATCTACCAACATAGGATCAATATAAGGGTGATTCTATATATGGCATTTTCAGGTTTTTACATAATATGGCTTCAGTCTAATAACTTTGGCAGGTTTTCGACATATGCCAGTTTTTAATAGTTTAATCCAAATCCATGGCTTAAATTGTTAAAAAAAAAAAAAAAAAAAAAATGCATAAATAAAGTTTAATAATTAAATAAAAATCTAGTAATTATTATTTAAAAATAATGCTGTCTATTGAGACGCAAGATTTTTTTTTTTTTTTTTTTTTTTTTTCCGGCAAAAGCGAAAATCACTGAAAACTTAAAAATTTAGTGAAGTTTCGCATAGTTGGCAAGTATGATAACGAAAAAATATTCATGTAATCAATGTAAATAATATGCGGAGTGGAAATGTGTTTTAAAAAATAAAAAATAAACACGTAAAAACATAAGCTCATTTAAATCATGTGATGAAGATGAGAAAAACACTGCTTTCTTAAAAACAGTGAAAATACGTATTAATTATTTACTGTACGAGTTTTATATTATGAAAATATTTTATTACTTTTCTTAAAATGTAATGTAATATACTTTTATAGTCTGCCGAAATTAATCAAAGTTAATTGCATTAATAAAATTTCCAATAAAAAAAGCACACAATGCAAAATAATAACGATTCTGTTGATAAACAAACACACACGCATGCGCGTTACACGTCACGAGACCAACTCCCCAGAAAATCTTCCAAGTTCCCGTAAAAAAAGTCTGGGTAAAATGGGAACATCCCGTGCTCCCCAAACTGGTGCGCTGAACGCCTTGGGTTACCCACAAATGGTCACGTGATGACATCGCTGAACGGCTTGGGGAGATCCCGGGGAGACCGGGCTTCCCGGGAAGCGACTGCTGAACTCAGCCTTGTTCTGTTGGGTTTGTCTTCTTTTGGTCTTTTGTTCTCTTTTCTTTTATATGTTATGTTATCTAGCTTCAATTATATCCAAATAAAAATAAGCAATACATATCAAGTATATCAAAGGCTTATTTCTATAATATTAAAAAAAGTATTTTATGTCTATTTATTTAGAATTATTATTATTTCATTTATTTACTTATTATTATTGTTTTTTGTTTAAATAGTCGTCCTGTCTTTATCGTGCAATTTGATTTTGAAAACTACATTTTTTGCTTGATGAATATATTATTTTTTATGGTATCGGATTATTTACTGTTTTTATTACTTAAATTTAGGAAGACTTAATCCTCAAATCATTTTAAATATGAATTGGAACATATCAAATTAAAAATGTGCATTGGAAATAAAATTATACTACGTTATTTAAAAATTATAATTAAGTATTATATTTCATTTGAAATTTTTTTGTAAGATAAAATAGTGATCTGTACACAGGGATGAGATTTTTCAACTTCATGGCTGAGTTCAGCTTTTTACAGATTTAGTTGTTAAGCTTTAGTAGCACAGCATATATCTTATGTTATCCCGTACCTGGTTACCTAAATATCTTCACCCCCACCCCCTTCTTTTTGTCTTTCTAATGTGTGTTATAGCAGTTCAAACCACGGAGTAGTTCAAACTAACCACATTAAATAAACTGACTGTATCCTTGTGAACGATTGAATACTGAGGCATATGACTTGTTCATTTCCTTTCTTTCTTTCTTTTTTCTTTCTAATAGATAGTAGATTAAAAAGTGTATATTTATTACTCTAATATTATGATTTTGACATCAAAATACTAGTTTCATTTCAACATCTTTCCACTGCGTATAGTTTCAATTCTTTTTTGTCTTTCAGCCAGACTTATCACTGTCAATAATCAAATTAAAACAAAAACAGTGTTGCCAATTTAAATTTTGCCATATCGCCACAGATAGCTTAAGAAAAAAAAAAAAATAGTAATAATAATAATAATAGAGCTGGACGATATCAGAAATTAAATATTGTGATATATCATCAAGTTAATATCGATACTGGTGATGTATTGTGATATTTCTTTCAAGAGAAGGAAAATAGATATTTGATACTTTTTAAAGACAAATGAACACCAATTTTAATTATACAAGTGGAGAGTGTTTTCTATACATTTTTATATTTTCTGGTATGGTATATTGCTTCCAAATCTTTTTTATAAAAAAAAAAAAAAAAAAAAAATGCATAAATAGCAACACAATGTTTTGTGTTTCTTTTAATTTATACCATTACTTTTAAGTATACTTCTGAATAGTTTGTCCTCCATTCTTTCTATTTTAAGATTTAATTATTTCAAAACCACATTTTAAGAGAGCTAATAGGTGATATGTGTTTTATTTACACAAAGTATATCATCAAGATACATAATTATCATAAAAATAAAAGCTTAAGAAAAATGAAGTTGTACTTAGAAATTAGATGATTAATAAAATTTTGCACAGAAGTCGTAACTTAACTATCTATCTATCTATCCCTCTCTATATATATCAACGATGCACTTATATGCAGAATTTTTAAAAATAAATATTAGTATGAGTTTTGCACCTAATTCCCATGCCTGAGTATAAAGAAAGTTCATTTACTAATAGTTCTGCCAGTCATTGATAGCGATATGGTTGTAATTAAATTAATTTCAGTGAATAAGAAATGCACAGTAGAAATACTGTTTATAAACTTTCTTTAGAATTGCCTTCGAATTAACTCTCCCGGTTGCAGAGTAATATTAATTTGAAACCCTTATAACTCATAAGTATTCTAAAGGTCAATTACCTGCCATTTTTATTTTATTTTTTTATCTACTTACCATATCATGAAAAGTTTTTTTTTTTTTTTTTTTTTTTTTTTTTTTTAAATATATATATTTATATTGAATTCATGTTTTGTAATAGTTTTATAACAATTGGAAATTGTATTATATTTACACTAAGCGACAAAAAAAAAACCCGCACTGCAGAAAAAATGACTTATACCTTTTTTATTTGTAATAACTTTAAAATGAATGTTTGAAACAAATAAAACTGTCTTGTTTGCATAATACCAAAGGGATGAAATGATACCTATGTACATTTTCGATTTAATAATTCGCTTTATTGCACTTAACAAAGTACTTTTTAAAAATCTGCATTAAACTTTCTTTTTGTACATAATGCAATAACCATACACTTTGTATTCTATTTTGATTTATTATGGGAAATAAACAAGGGTCATTCCATGTCAAATCAACCAAAAAAAAAAGATGATTTGACACCCATAGTCTCAGATTTTGACGAAACTTGGTGTATTTGTTCCTTTTCTGGATTTAAATGAGGAAAAAAAAAATATTTTTGCTCTATCTTAAATAGTTTAGGTTTTACAGCAAGTTAAAGATTTGTGAATTTCATGGTTTTTTTTTTTTTTTTTTTTTTTTGATCAGGCAGAGAAAAGAGAAAACACAATTTGTTCTTTCATAAAGAATAATTTTTATATCCCTTATTTACCAACTAATATTGATGAAATTTTTTATGAGTATGCTTTAACTTTAATATATAAGAAATACAGGGAAAAAAAAATAAATTAAACTAGCAAGCATTTGCACATGGCCAGGAAAAAATCCTGAAATGTTATTTTGAAATTTTTTTTAAATGAAATACAGAGTTCCACTCCAAATGGATTATCATCATGAGGGAAAAGGATAATCAAACAATTTTTTTTTTGTATTCTTGTTCTAAAGGATGTATTCTCTAACATGAAAAAATAAAATAAATGGCTTTTTGCATCCTTCATTATCTTTTCTGACTTCAAATTTAAAATTTCCAATTCCCTCATTTTCTTAAAATCGCCAAATTAGAAGTTCCAATTTTAGTAAAATTGTACAAAAATTTGAACTAAAATGTTATTTATCAACTAATTTCCAGTTTAAAGGTTTTTGAAATAAAATGAAAAATTGAATTACATAATTAGGTGGTGCATGATTAAAACAACAGAGTAGTTTTTAAGAATGTTAATTCAACATGTACAGAAAGATACATATATAAATACTATTAAACTGAATCAACAAAATTATATCTAAACTAAAATTTCAAAACGAACAAACAAAAAAATTTCTAAATTAATATTAAATGTTCTAATTAATAGAAATTTGCATTAAAATTTAATTTTGTTTTAAAAACAAGATCTAAATTCTAATCGTTTTACTACTCACTACTATTTCAAATTTTAATCTTATTGTAAACAATCAAACCATTCAAGTTGCAACAAGAAAATATACTATGATAGATAGAATTAAGTGATGTTCTGTCTACTGTGTAGGTACATGTTTAGATGTCCGAATAAGTCAAATCTTGTTTGACATGTTTAAACAAGTGAGCTTGCTCAGTAGCAGAGACAAAACTTATAATAGCAGGAGACTTGGCGTTGGAATATTAAAACAGGAATAAACTACTACGTCAGAAACGCCAAAGAAAAATTATTGAGGTGCATACAGCTGTTTCGGTAGCCTAAAGCGTACCGTCTTCAGTGCAAAAAGAATTCTGAATCTGGAGAAGTGCTCTTATATATAGGAGAGGGACCGGATTTAGTTCAACCAATAGGATTACGGAAGAGGTGGGGAGTGTGGCCAATAGGAATTAAGGAATGTGAAGCTGTGTAAACAGTAGAAAAATTAAGGAAATGTGGACTGAATGTAAAATTTCCAACAATCAGACAAATAGGGAACAGCGAAATCACAATTTACAAGGTTTTTAAATTTTTTATAAATATGAAAAGCTTCAAAGAAATTGAGTTCATGAATGGATTTAGGTCTGCAAATTATTTTAGCTGAATTAAATTTAAAATTATGATTTTATTCCCAGCAATGTTTAGAAATAGCCGATTTATTGGTTTCTTGATTGCGGACGTAATTCATATGTTCTTTTAGACGAAATTTAAGACTGCGTTTAGTTTGGCCAATATATGATAAACCACACTGACAGGAAATACTAAAATGCCCCAAGAATTATGCATATCAATAGGATCTTTTAACTGAGAAAAGGTGAGTTTATTGGAAGGCGAAAATGTTATTTTAAAATCATATTGTTTGAGAATTTTAGCAATGGTTTGACTGGTTTTAGAAAAATAGGGTAAAACAATACTGATATTAGATGTGACTGATTTAGTAGACGAAATACGAGGGAGTTGTAATTTATGGATAGCTTTGTCTATAATGGAATTGTCATAACCTCTGTCAATTGCGATGGCTTTCAGGTATTTAATTTCAGATTTCAATAAAATAGGATTTGAACAAATATTAAGGGCACGGTTTACAAAAGTATAGAAAGCAGCCATTTTTTGGTTAGGTGGGTGACATTAACGCGCATGGGGAGGAAGGGAGACTGCAAAATTTTTACGATAGACAGTGGTTGAAAATCCATTTACAGTGTGAGAGACGAGGGTATCAAGAAATGGAAGGGAGCCATTATTTTCTATTTCATATGTAAACTGGATATTACTGTCAATTGAATTTAAGGTTTCTAAGACATGGTCAATATTGTGATGAGATATGTCGATAAGCGTGAAGGTGTCGTCAACGTAACGGGTCCAAAAAGGAAAAGATATTTTCTTAAAAAGCTTGCTTTCGAAATAGTGCATGTAAATGTCTGCGAGAATTGGGGAGAGAGGGGAACCCATGGCTAAACCTTCAGACTGACGATAAAATTTATTTTGGAAAGAAAAAGTGGTTTGTGATAAACAAATGCGGGTAAGAGAAATTAATTCTTGTATTTCGAAAGAGGTGAAATGAAACTCTTTTAATCTATTTTCGAGACAGCAGAGGGCGCCACTTATTGGAACATTAGTGAAAAGAGAATTCTCTAAAATTCTCAAACAATATGATTTTAAAATAATAATTTCGCCTTCCAATAAACTCACCTTTTCTCAGTTAAAAGATCCTATTGATATGCATAATTCTTGGGGCATTTTTAGTATTTCCTGTCAGTGTGGTTTATCATATATTGGCCAAACTAAACGCAGTCTTAAATTTCGTCTAAAAGAACATATGAATTACGTCCGCAATCAAGAAACCAATAAATCGGCTATTTCTAAACATTGCTGGGAGGAAAATCATAATTTTAAATTTAATTCAGCTAAAATAATTTGCAGACCTAAATCCATTCATGAACTCGATTTCTTTGAAGCTTTTCATATTTATAAAAAATTTAAAAACCTTGTAAATTGTGATTTCGCTGTTCCCTATTTGTCTGATTATTGGAAATTTTACATTCAGTCCACATTTCCTTAATTTTTCTACTGTTTACACAGCTTCACATTCCTTAATTCCTATTGGCCACACTCCCCACCTCTTCCGTAATCCTATTGGTTGAACTAAATCCGGTCCCTCTCCTATATATAAGAGCACTTTTCCAGATTCAGAATTCTTTTTGCACTGAAGACGGTACGCTTTAGGCTACCGAAACAGCTGTATACACCTCAATAATTTTTCTTTGGCGTTTCTGACGTAGTAGTTTATTCCTGTTTTAAGAGACAAAACTTGACATCTTGTAATTAGTCAGTCACCAGCTATTGCATGTGTAACATGCATTATTGAGGCTATACTATTTTGAAAAGAATTATTGTTAATTATTTTTTGAATGTTATAGTATATTAGAAAAATGGAGAAGTGTAGTGTGGGAGAAATGACTCAAAGTGACTGTCATTTGTTATACCATGTTAGTAAAAAAAAAACCTTGCAAACTCTTGATAAACTATCTGAAACTGAATTCTCTCTTAAAATTGAGGACAGAATTAAGTTGTGAATTAAAAACTATTTGTCTTCATCACCAAAGTGTGTTTTTGAAAAAGTATAAATCATTGCAAAGCCAACAAATTATGTATATATATATGGTTTTAAGTTGAGATTTGTTGTGTTAGTTTAATGATTCGTTTGTTTTGCAGGCTGTTAATTAATAAATCTGGTTTCTTTAAATTTGTGTATTTCATCCGCTGATAAAAAAAAAAAAAAAAAAAAAAAAATTCATTTTTCTGAACTTCTCAAAGAAATTTTTAATCTTATTGGTCACTGGTGTTTCAGTGATCTTGTATCTGTTGCTTGGCTTCTACTATGCTTAATAGATCATCATTATTATATATATATATTCAGATCTTTTAAACTAATATTAGTTGACAAATAACGTTTTCTGCATTGCTGCTTTCGTTGCAGTACTTGTGTGTACTTTGTTTTCCTGACGAAGGATCGTGTTTCTTTTTAAAACTCAAAGCAATTGCTGAAAATTTTTGTATTTTATGATGTTTATTCAAAATTTGTACTTATTAAATAACATTTTGGTTCAAATTTTTGCATAATTTTACTAAAATTGGAACTTCTAATTTAGCGATTTCCAGAAAATGCAGGAATTGGAAATTTTAAATTTGTAGTCAGAAAAAATAATGAAGGATGCAAAAACCCATTTATTTTATTTTTTCATGTTGTAGAATACATCTTTTAGAGCAAGAATAAAGAAAGATTTTTTTGATTATCCTTTTCCCTCATGATGATATTCCATTTGGAATGGAACTCTGTATTTCATTAAAAAAAATTTCAAAATAATATTTCAGGAATTTTTCTTGGCTATGTGTAAACACTTGCAAGTTTAATTTATTTTTTTCTGTAATCCTTGCATATTAAAGCATACTCATAAAAAATTTCATCAACATTAGTTGGTAAAAAAGGGAGATAAAAAATATTCTTTTTGAAAGAGCAAATTCAGTTTCCTTCGCCTGATCGAAAAATAACGTGAAATTTCCAAATCTTTAACAAGCTGTAAAATCTAAACCATTTAAGATAGTACAAAAAAATTTATTTTCCTTATTTAATTCCATAAAAGGAACAAATACACCAAGTTTCATCAAAATCTGAGACTATGGGTGTCATGGTGTGGTTGAATTGACATGGAATGACCCACAAGTTATATTTTAATATATGAAATAAAACTATTTATTTGTTAGATCTAAGCTATTTTTTATTAAAAATATGTATTTTGCATTCTTTTAATTCCATCTTTATATGGAATTACTGTTTTAATGCACAATGGCATAGTTTTATACAGTGTTTTAATATAAATCTCAGAAATTTCTATGTGCCAAATATCACAAATAATTTTTTCTAGTTCTGGCAGAGTTATAGGCTGTAAATTTCGAATCCTCTCCCCCCGCCTTTCTATAGATGAAACATTTTCAAGCGGATTGCGATTAGGACTATTTCCATGTCTGGTAAAGAAGAAATTCTAGTATATCCTTTGTGGGATTTAAGGTGAAAAAAGTTATGATTATTTAGAGAATTATAGGTTCTCATGGTAATGGATAGAAAATTTTGACAACTTAAAGTGAATAAACTTACCACAGATGCCCCGTGTAGTAAGGTGCTTCATCATCTTGAAATGGTGTTTGCGGAAATGTCCAAGATACCTCCAAAATAGTCGGTCAGGCACCACTTTTATGAAGATTGTGTTTTACTTAAAGTTAATTGATCCCTTGAGCATAAAAATTTGCCCTACTGTTTGAAAAGTTATGCACCTCTGTACCATAATGTATGGAGAATGTGTCACTGTTTTAAAAGTGCGATTTTCATTAAGTCGGTCACATTTTCATTGTCAGATCTGCTTGTTTTCTTTAGGTCGAAATAAGTTAAACTTGACTCATCAAAGAGAACCAGTTCAGCCCATTAATTAACAAATCATTTTTTAATATTTTTAGCCTACTGAGGTCTTGCTTTCCTATTTCTCTTCACTAAGAATGGAATTTTTTCAAATTTTCTGTCATTTAAACCTGCTTTGTTTAATAGTTGCCGTACTGTAGTTAAAGAAATTATGCTGCTAAACACTTTTTCTGAATCTCTTTTATGTTCTAAATGTAATACAAACTGATTTTATAAGCAGTGGCTTTTTAACTTACGGTCATCTTGCTTGTATGAGCAACATGGCCGTCTAAAATCAAATTTCCGGTTAAACAGCCAAAAATTTTTATATCTCGCTAAAAACCCTTTTACTAATATTTCGTTAACATTTAATTGTTTTGCCATCTCACGTATTAAATATTTTTTGATTTTCATTCAAAAATTTATACTCTTTTGTGGCATCGTTAATTGTCTTATTCTTACTATTTTTGAAATAATTTCTAAAATTACAATTTTCCCGACAATTGCATTTTGTTTTTAACACCGGACTCAAAGCTAAAGTGTATGTGGAGGACAACATAAACATAATAAAATCTATTACAAACAAACTTTGAATAAACACCATAAAATGCAATAAACTCGCAACAATTGTTTCGGGTCGAAAAAACACACGACCCTTCATCAAGCGAATAAAGTAAGCATGAGTGCTGCAGTCAAAGTGGCAACGCACCAAATTAAATTTTATTAATAAAATCTGTTCGAAAATTTGCTTTTTTAACGATAAAATTGGCGGTTGTAGAAGGCAAAAAAGAAAATATTCAAGTGTGGCTTTTTTTTTTTTTGTCGCTTAGTGTATATACTAGTATCGCCTAGTGGTTGAAGGTTGATCACTTTTTGCAAAGCAAAGCAAACAACTGCCTTCTCATAAACGGAATTAAACTGCAGCACAGCAGCGACCCCTGTTGGCCAAAAGGCACGAGTCTTTCATGAAATACAGTGTTCGAACTAAAAAAAAAAAAAAAAATCTTTAAAATGGTCAATTTGAGTTCAGGGAATCTCAAAACTTGTAACATCATCGAAAACTGGAAATCTAAATTTTTTCTGAATCTTATACTTTCTTCTTATATATGCAGAAGGTAAAATAATAGATCCACTTTTTTAAGAAGAAGTAGTCAATTTCAGTTAATTGAAATGCAAGGAAATCTCAAAACGTGTAAATTCATCGAAAACCAGAAATCGAAATTTCTCCCGTGTCTTCTATTTTCTTCTTATGCATGCAGAAGCCAGTAATAAATCCACATTTTAAATAATAAGTAGTCAGTTTCTGTTAATTTAAAAGCAAGAAAATCTCAAAACGTGTAAATTCATCGAAAACTGGAAATCAAAAGTTTATCCAAATCTTATAAGTAATCAGTTTCCCTTAATTGAAATGGAAGAAAATCCCAAAACGTGTAAATACATCAAAAAAGGGAAATCGAAATTTATTTTGTATCTTCTTTCTTATTATGTATGCAGAAACTAGTAATAAATCCACTTTTTAAAAATGAGTAGACAATTTCAGTTAATTAAAATGCAAGGAAATCTCAAAACGTGTAAATTCAAAAATTCATCGAAAATCAGAAAAATGTTTGTCCAAATCTTATATTTTCTTCTTATATATGCAGAAGATAGAATAATAAATCCACTTTTTAAAAAAAAAGTAATCAATTTCAGTTAATTGAAATGCAAGGAAACCTCAAAACATGTAAATACATCGAAAAATTGAAATTGAAATTTATTTCGTATCTTCCTTCTTCTTAAGTACGCAGAAACTAGTAATAAATCCATTTTTAAAAAATGAGTATACAATTTCTGTTAATTTAAAATGCAAGGAAATCTCAAAACGTGTAAAGACATCAAAAACTGGAAATCGAAATTTTTTTTGTGTCTTCCACTTTCTTCTTAAGCATGCAGAAGCCAGTAATAAATCCTCATTTTAAATTATAAGTAATCAGTTTCAGTTAATTGAAAAGCAAGGAAATCTCAAAACGTGTAAATTCATCGAAAACCGAAAAAATGTTTATCCAAATCTTATATTTTCTTCTTATATATGCAGAAAATAGAAAATAAATTCAATTTTTAAAAAATAAGTAATCAATTTTAGTTAATTCTTTGCCCCCCTTTTTTTTTTTTTTTTTTTAAATACCACTTGATGATATTTCGAACAATCGATGCAATTCCAAACAATACTTGAAATATCCCAATGAAGACTCCCTGTATAATACTATTTCTATAGGGAGTCTTTATCCTTCCCAAAATCAACAAACCGATAGCAAAAAGAACTAAATGCGAGATATTGTTTTCATCTGCTAGCTATGAGCTTTGATATTATTGGTGGGGGGATATCATCAAATGCGAGAAGCTGGGAAATAATATACTACTGAGATAACTTGATGAATGAAACATTTTATATGTTATCGTTCAACGTCATACTTTTTAAGTAGTGGTTTCGATTTGAGAGATCGCACAAATGAAGCAAAGGGACTGATCGCAGGAATAAGGAAGAGAAAGTATATGTATCGTGTTCGGATCGTTTGCAGTTGGGGTTATTTTTTCGAGTTTAGTCAGTGAGTAAATAGGAGGAAGAGAAGGTGTAGTTCTTGTATAATGTATTCGGCGTCTTCAGAGGTCAAGATTCGTAGTCACTACTCGCCATGTGGCGACCTAATTTGAAAAGTGGCAATCCAAAAAAATTCCTGTAATCGCCAATCAGACATGCTATTTTTTTCACGATACGCGAAAATTTGTGATTCCCCCCTTCCCCCTCCCACCCAATTCGCGTAATTTTGGGAATTAACTTTTGCTTTTAAAAAAAATCGCGGATATCGTCCGTTTAAAAAAAAAAATAAAAAAAAAAAAACATTAATTGATCAGCGATTAAATTTGCTACGAAAGCCACCCAATTCATAATCTTTCTCCATCCACAACATAAATGTCAATATTCATTTTAAACTTGCTTAATGAGATTCTAGAACCTATAAAGAAATAGAATTGTTAAATATTTCTTGCTCATGTAATTATTTTTTGCCCCTCCCTCCATTTTCTTATCTCTAACTAGTGATCGGCGATCAGATGTTCTGCAGAATTCATTTGTTTCCCAATATTTTTCCATCCACAACATAAATGTCAATATTTATTTTAAACTTGGTTTGTTAGATTCTAGAAGTAGAACTGAAAGAGTTTAATATTTCCTACCTATGAAATTAATTTTTACTCCCCCCCCACACACACATACATCTCCAGATAGTGATCAATTCTAGAAACAATAAAGAGATAGAAGTGCTCAATATTTCTCACATATGTAATTATTTTTAAACTTCATTACTGAACTTGATAATTCTACTTATTTTTTCTCAATTAAATTAAATATTTATATTTAATATCTATTCCAAATGTTTAAACAAGGGAAAAAAATGTAGACTAAATTTTTCAGGTAGGAAATTTTTTCTAAATCAATTTAAGAAAAATAATACTCAGTTGGTTTTATGCATATTAGAAACTGATAATTAATAATTTGATATTCAGCCAAGCTGAAAATTCAGCAGTATGACCAAAAAGGCCGAATATTCGATACATCCCTAATAAACATAAGTTTCATACATAAAATAAGGATTACAGAAATATGACTTATGTGAACTTGTTTTCTTAAGTAAATGCACAGGCATTTTTATTATTATTATTATTATTATTATTATTATTTTTAATTTTATATATGGGGAAAAAAAAAAAAAAAAAAAAATCTCTAAATTCAGATTTTAATGATTGTATAGTTACAAACAGGAAACTTTAGGCATTAAAAAATTTAAATTTGAAATATGAATAATTATTCATCATTTGCTGTTGAATGTTTTTTGTCTTGAATATGTACTGAATATTTAGAAAAGTTGGTTTGTGGAACTTATCAGAGAATATTCTCAGATTCAAAATTATTAATTGTAAAGTGACTATTATGAAATAAGGTCTTTATGTTCTAGTTATGCATGTCAAATGGATTGATTACGAATCAGATTTATAATTTAATTCATAAACATTAAAAAAATTTTATGCAAGTTAACAAAAAAAGAATATTCTCGATTATTCTCCAAATTTGGAACTTTGCAGAATATTCTCGTTCTCTGAGAATATTTTCTCCTTACATCTCTAGTTATACTGTATATATGGCAATAAAGAAAATGAGGTTTTTGATGACATTTTGTGATACAATTAATTATTGTATACCCGTTCCCTTAATTAACTGATTGTTAATTTAAAGCTCTTTATCAGAAAGTAAGCAAGTGATCCTTACTATTTACTACTTACTACCACTAAAAAAAAAAAAATTGCTTAAATTATAAAACTTTATACCGATTAAATTGAAATTGATTTCTTTAATGGATTTTAAGTATTTTAGAGAGCGATCTGATCTTGGCTAAAAATTTCATATAAGTAGAGAGTCAAAAATCTGCACAGCTTGGGACCAGAGGTTGTGCAGATTTTAGGATTTTGTGGATTTCGGGGCCCATAAAAAATGATTTTCACTTTGAATAATAAAAACAGAATATTATTCAAACTAAACACATACTAGTGAATAATAACACTGAATATTAAATTACTAGGTACATTACATAAGAATAATAATGAACATTAACAAAAAAAAATATAATGAAAACTATAAATAAATATGAAAAAAATGTTTGTCAAATTTAGATAAAATCTGTTCACATGTAGCTTTTAAACTAAACTTAAACCCACATGATTTATTTATTTATTTTTATTTATTTATTGTAAATATTAGTAACACAAATTTATTTTTCTACAAATTTTATTGAGTTCTTCCTTATAAATTATGCCTTCATGAGAAAGCATTTTAAAAAATTAGTTTGTTATTATTTACGTGATTGATATCATCCAATCACAATAATCATTATTTTCTTTTGATGAATTTAATATACTGTCAATAATTTCATTAGCAGCAACTTGGCTCTTGCAGTCTTTCATATTCATATTATTTTGTTTTTCTTTTTCGTAATCATAAAATGCAAACATAAAATCTGTATTCAAGATCTTTTTCAAAAATTCTGATTTGCAGTTTTGTAACTTATTAATAGTGAATTTCATTGTTTGTATCTGTCAAGCTGTGCGAATTTCAGACTTTGGCGGATTTTAGGTCGGCGGATTTCTGGCTCTCTACTGTAATTCTTAATTTAGTATACATAATTAATAATTAAATTTTCATAGGTATAATAAAGTTGGCTTTAGGTTGTTTATAAAAAAAAAAAAAAAAAAATCTGGAGTGACTCCACTCGACTTTCCGAACATTGAGTAATTAACAGTTTTGTAGATAAAGTAAAGAAAGAGCAGTTGTTAAACAAACAAAAGAGATAAAACCATAATAAAGTGTTTGAGTATTTTTCTCCATATATTACACAATGTTTTATTTAACGCTAGTGAACTTTGAGCCCATAGATCATAATGATAAAGAATTTTCGTTGTATCCCTGTAAAAACCTACAAATGCTAGATTCACCAAAATGCTTATAGTTAGAGCAACAGTGATTTATAATATTCATATAAATTTTCAGTTCAATTGAATAAGGCGTTTAGATACTATCGCACTTTTAACTAGTATGTTGTGGCCACCACATGACTTTCTTCTATATTTTCCTATACAAATTCACTGAGTAAAAATAATTTATTAAAATTATTATTTAAAAAATTATCTTCCATGATAATGCAGATGATTTCCATTCCATATTAGAGAAATAGTATAACACTAAATATCCAAAAAAAAGTCAATTTTATTGTCAATATTACATTTAAAAAAAAAAAAATATATATATATATATATATTTGTTAAAAATGAAAAAAAATCGATAACTTCATTTTCAATTATCGCAGGTCTATGGTTCAACCATTCGTTTTAAAGGTACTGGCGAGCTCTTTTGAAAGATACCCATCATGAAAATTTACTCCCCTCGAGGGGAATGGGGGGGGGGGGAGAAGGCGAGGCTCCTACATTTACAAAAAAATTTTCCCAGTTGACTACCTCTATTATAAATAATTCTGGTAAATTTCATAATGATTATTAAAAAATAATTCTCTTTATGCACATTTATACAAAATTTTGTACTATACCACCATGTTAAAAATTTAGAAAAAGCGGGTTGGCAACGCAACCTGTAAGACAATTTTTACCAAAAGTTGATAGGCACTAATGTATGTCAAGGTGCAACTACATACCAATTTGTATGAAATTCTGTGAAGTAGTTCCTGAGATACAGTTGCCACAAAAGTTTGTGACACACACACACACAGAGAATGACAGACAAACAGACAGACATTTTCTAAAAATTATCAAATCGTGTTCTACAGCTCTCAAAACGTGTAAATCCATCAAAAACCCGAGGTCGAAAATTTTTACGAATCCAATACTTCCTTCTATTGAATATGGAAGAAAGTAAAAATTTGGTCCCACAGGCCATAATGATAAAGAAGTTTTCTTTGTGCCCCTGTAAAAAAACTGTAAGTGTCGGATTCTCCAAACTCTATACAGATTGAGTAACTGTGACCTATAATATGTGTATAAATTTTTTGCTCAATTGAATAAGGCCTTTAGATGCTATCGCACTTTTAAGATTTTGGTCCCATAGACCATAATGATAAAGAATTTTTCTTTGTGTCCCTGTAAAAAAAACTATAAGTGCTAGATTCACCAAAATCTATAGGGTTCGTACTATGGTGACTTACAATATATGCACCAACTTTCAGCTTATTTGAAAGAAGCGTTTAGATGCTAGCGTGTTCACTTACACACACACACATACATATATCATCGTAAAAGTAGTGAAAACGGACTCAGGGCACCTCAAAACGTATAGAAACATCAAAATCTCGAATTCGGATTTTTGACATGTTTACAATACTTTCCTCACTATAGTGTTCGGAAAGTAAAAATGCATCCATTATATCTTACAAAGCTGCAACTTATTACTATATGATAATTTTTTAAAGAAAAGCAGTTTCTTCCACTTAAAAAAAACCTATTTCTTCCAGTTGATTTTTTTCATGTTTTTTTCTGCAGTTTTTTCCACCTTGGAAGAAACTTGCCAACCCTGCTTAGTGGCTTTCTTAATGAAAGCAACTGATGAATTTAAGATAAGTTTATTTATTTATTTATTATTATTATTATTTTTTTTTTTATTTGAGTGTTACTTATAGAGTTAAGATCTGTTAGGAGTTTTTTTATAAAGTTTTTGGATAATATACCTAGTGTAACCTGCTTTTTGACTGATATCTTTTATAAATATCATTTATTATTAAGAAGGCTTTTGTTAGAACAAATAAGTATGGCATGATTTATGTACGATCTAAGTTTTAATTTGTTTATGATTAACAATATATTGTGGATAATTTTTAAGTTTGCTGGGATTACTTTATACTAATGATATTGAATTTCAAATAATAATTTTCTAATACTTTTATGTTTTATGTTTTAAAGTGGCTATGGAAAACAAGAGAAAACATTCTGAGACAGAAATGATAACATATTATGAAAATTCAGATATACAGAAAAATAAACATCGCTTTGCTGATACAAAATATCGCCATAATGTTCAGTTTCTGTATAATCTTCTAAAAGGAAGTTGCTATGAAAATTTCACTAAGGTATTTTTTAATATAAAGTTATTTATAAATAAAATATTAATGTAGTAATAATAATAAAAAATTGATATTGAATTTCTATTTTTGTATTTTGAAAAAGTAACCAATATTTACATATTTAATTCAATTTAAAATTAAAAATGTAATGAATGTAAATTTGGTATGAAAAAAAGTGGTATTACCATATTATAGTGGTCTCCAAATATTAACCAAAAAGGTATATCTTATAATAAATAAAATTATAATTATAATAAAGTACTTTACACATAATTAATTAAATATAAAAACCTTAACAGATACTTCATATTTCATCGTTAATATTTTCAGGAAAAAGCTAAAAAGATAGTGAATTACAATAAATATAATTACACAATGTTTAGAGAAGCCATAGAAATAGCAACTACCCTGGATGTGTGCAATGACAGCGGCGCAATGGCTCCTGACCGGATATGGAACCAACTTATGAAGTCTATAAAAGACCACAACTCCAGGAGATCCGACGCAGATGAAGATAGTTTGAAAAGAGCTGGGCACCCAGTCGAAAATATTAACGATGAAATATGAAGTATCTGTTAAGGTTTTTATATTTAATTAATTATAGGTATATCTTATGTTGATGTGTTTTGCAAATCTCCATATATTAAAAAAAGTTACTGCCACCGCTGTCTGCGACCATATCTTCTTGCGAACAAGAGGATAATCAGTTTTTTTGCAAAAGGTACCAATGTGTGCCGAATAATTCAACAAGAAACAAAATTATCTTTGTTAGAAATTTCCATTACCTTAATTAATGATGTTATTAATTAAAAGTTCCATATTCACAAAGGTACTTTGACTGCCAATTTGCATATAGTTTCTTTAAAAATCATTGTTCCTTCATCTGAAAGCTTTCCACGTAAAAAAGAAAAAAGGTAGAAAATTTTTTTGTTTTTGAAAAGCAAACCTTCCTCAATGGATTGAGATATGAAAAATATGTCAGTAGCATTCAAAAGTTCATTTATTCTAGAATCTAACAATGTAATTTTTTTTTTTTTTTTTAAGATATTTTGTACTTTTTAAAAAATTCTTTAATGTATACACTTTTTTTCTCTCATCTCTTTTTGAATTGCCCTGTATGAAAGACTACATGTTCAATTTCTTAATGACAGATATCTTTAGAAAGGCTGTTTAATCCTCTTTCAAACCATATAAAACTTATAACAAAATGTGTATTAGGGATCTATATTTTTAAAATTTACGAAAAATCAAATTTTATATTAGAGTTGCACTGAATATTTGGTTACTATTCAGCCTATTCAGCAGATGATACCGAATATGCGATTCGTCTGAATATCTTGCTATTTGGCAACCGAGTAGTGGAGTTAAAATATTGAAATTGGTAAAATTGGATTAAAATATTGAAACTGGATTTCTTTTTATTTTTTATTTTTTTATAGCTGTTTCTGAAATTCGCGATATTTTTGCAGTCAGTTGCTGAAACCTTGTATTATTTAGCGCCTAATCGATGGAATTCATATTCTTTATAAAGTTCAATCTCTTAATACTCAATTATTTCGCTGCTAATCTAATCTATGAAATTTACACTTTTTTCAAAGCTGAATCCCGAAATACGCAATAACTTTGTAGCCTAATTTGGAAATACGGTATCATTTTACTATTAACTGTCAAAAATTTATGCTTAAATGCAACTAATTGCTAAAATACAATATTATTTTGCCGTTAATCGATAAAATGTGAAATCTTTTCAAAGGTGGGGGGGGGGGGCACAACCTGAAAAAAAAATTGTTTTTTAGTACAATTTTGATAAGCATTTTTTTTCTTTAACTTTAAAACTATACTATTAGAATTTTCCAGGGGGGGGGGGGGGGGGGGGGGTTGTTCTGACGCCCATGTCCAAAATTCACAATGTTTTGTGCAGGGGTGCAGACTATGTCCGAACGCCCGAACGAGGTTCGGGGGAAATTTAAACTAACTGGGGAAATTCTGAATATTTTTTTAAAGAGAAAATAAAAATGTAAATAAAAAATAAAAATTTGCTGCTTTGAAGTTCTTATAATATACACTAACAGTGATATTTTTATGTTTCACTGTATACTTATTCTCTTAAAGATTTATTACATAGAGCAAATGACTGTATAGCAAAGTAGATTTTTGCATTATTGAGGGAAATTTATACTGTGTTTGGGGGAAATTTCCGAGGTCTGAACATTTTCTGCACCCCTGGTTTTGTGGCTGATTGTTGAAACACTCAATAATTTTGCTATTGCTTAATAAGGTTACTTTAATCCTAATTGTTTGCTGAAATAGGCTTTATCTCTATGCTAATCAATAAAATCTGTGCTTTTTTACAAAGACTATATCCCATGTACACAATAAATTTGCCGAAATATGGAATAAATCATTTTACCGCTATTCCTTTAAAATTATGTGATAGCAACTAATTGCTAATATAGACTATTATTTTATCGCTAGTTGTTAAATTTTGTATGTCTATAAAAAGTGAATGCTGAAATATGAGATTATTTAAAAAATAATAATAATAATAATCATAATAAAATTGCTTTTTCTATGCATGATTGCAGAAATACACAATACGAAAGTTTATAGACGATATGGAATCGTTTTGCCAGTAAAAATGTACTTATAATCATTCAAATTATGTACTGAAATAAGCCGTTAATTCACTACAAAACAACATAGTATTCTTGCAGTGAGTTATCAAAATTCATCGTTTTACGTTTCATTAACAAAATTTACTTTTATCATGGCTAATTGCTCAAATAGGAAATTGTTTCTCTTTTTCACTAAATAAAGATATGCAACTATTTTTGCTGCTATAATCGATGAAATTCGTGCTATTTCTGAAAATTGATATCAGGGTTCCCCTTTGAGCCTTTGAGAAGGGCGTCGCGCACTGCCTGCCCTTTAAATTTTTATAAGCGCCCTAACTGCCCTTTAAAGTACAAAAATGCGCCCTTCTTGCCCAAAAAACGCACCCTTTATGCCCGAAAATCGCGCCCTTCTTGCTCCCAAATTTAACCACCACGACCCAAAATAGGGCATTTTCAACCCCTTTTTAAATATTCTTAGTGCTTTATTAATACAAATTTTCTTTCTAAAAGTTTTTTCACTTTTTTGTGTGGTCTACTTATTGCAAAAGCGAGTTGACACTCAGGTGTGTAAACTATTTATCAGCGTAAACATAGTTGCCGCGGAACTTCTTCAAATGACCCTGCTCCTGCTGGCTTAGGGTGGGGTGGGGAACAGACAAAATGCCTCCTCGGTTGTTAGGAGAAAGAGAAGGGGAAAATGTGGAAGATTTTGCTCTTTTCTTTTCCAATAATCCTTTTGCGACCTCGTTTTTCCCCCTTACCCCCTCCGATTTTCCAGAAATTAAAAAAAACTGGCAGTGTCCAATCTCTTTTTTTCGCGCTGTATTTTTATTTCTTTAGCACAGACAAGGATATCTTTATCTGTGTTATTTAGTAAATAGTAAGGACGGAAGGAAGCGCAAAAAAGAAAAAAGAAAAGAAAAAAAAAAAGCATACTTTTTTACAAATTTCGGGTAAGATTTCAATTTTGTACTTTTTATTTAATAAGTAGGACTTGATAAATTTTAAAATACTTGGTAGCCAGGAAAAAATTTAATATAAAAAAATATCAATTTTAACTGTATTCTTTACTAAAGATGACTTGCTGGATTGTGTCAATTTGTGAACGAAATTAATAAAATTTAAGTATTCATAATTAACTTTAAAATAGATACTTTTTTTTTTCCTTTAACGATTTAAAAAAAATACGCATAGTTTTTAAGGGCATTAACAACAGTTTGAAAAGTAGTTATTCTTACACGATGAATTTTTAAGAATTTTGAATAGAATTCTGAGTTAAACAATAGCTTCCCCCCCCCCTCCCCCCCCAAAAAAAAGAGACTATTTTTGGACAATAAGAAAAAAATATTATGAAATGAAAACATCAGCAATGAGTAAAAAGTTGCAGAGTCCGCATAGCTCCTACTTTTACAAACACACACACAGCCTATTTTTCAGAAACTCTTAATCTATTTCTTATTTTTTCACACATCTGAACAGAGATTGCGGCATAATCCGATCTTTTTCTTTATAAATTTTCGATCTTGCTTTTAACTAACCAACAGCTGCTTCATAAATCATAATTTTTTTTTTTTTTTTTTTTTTTTTTTAATCTTTGAAATCGCGTTAACAAAAATAACAAAATCTACTTACTTTTACGATCTGGCTGAAGAATCACAAAAATCATCGTTAAGTTCAATCTCATAAATAAGTTTTAAAAAAAACATTGACTCAGGAAAGAGAAGTGTTTGTTTACATTAGATGAAAAACCGCAATCAATTAGAATCAAAAGCTGAAAGAAGGGCGAATGAAAAGGAAATTTAGATTGTGCAGTCCTTTGATTTTTTTTACACGATAATCAGACGAGGATATTCTATTTATTTGTGACAATAGCAAAAGTTCAATTATTTTAATGATAAAAATTATAAATAAATAAAATAAAAACTTCCTGACGTAAAATAATTATTTGATAATGGATTTAAAGCTAATAAACTTCTAACGGTGATGTTGTGGTATACAGGTTTAAGGCTGGTCGACTGCGCGAAAGTCCTAGACCTGGGAGATATGCCTTTCGTTAGAGACTTTTTAAGTTGTTTTAATCCGTATTGGCGCATTTCGGAATCAAAGACGGAAACTCCGACGTTTCATAGGCGGAGTGTCTACCACTGTATAAATAAAAAGAATATTTTTTATGATTTTTATTGGGATAATTGAATATATGATAACTCAGTTTTTACAGTGTGGGGCCATTCTAAGAAAATTACAAATATGAAACGGATATTTCACCAAGAATTGGCACAAAAATTTCACTTAAAAGCTGACTCTTCACGAAAATCATACGAATTAATTGCACATTTAGAGATGAGCTAAATCAAAACATTTAATTTTAAAGAAATCAGGCACCAAAAATCAAAGACTAACAAAAATTAAGATTAAATATTTTAGTATTTTTGTAAAATTTTGAAATTTGTGTAAAAATGATCTCACATTTTGGTAATCAGTCACAAAATTATTACAACTATCACAAATCATTAAAAAAAAAAAAAAAAAAATACATCGATTAACGTAACATTAAAAGCCTATCTTAGCTGTTGCTATTAAACATAAATTTTGAAAATTAACAGCAAAATGATTAACATACTAATAAAAATATTGTGAATTTAGAAAGTCAGCTTTTTATAAAAGCGCGGATTTTATTAACATCGGAATAATAAAGTATTTCATAAATAGTTGCAATTAAACGTAAATTTTCGAAAGTTAGCGGTGGAATCGAAATGATCCTGTATTTCCGAAATCGGCTGCAAAATTACTGCATATTTTGAGATTAAACTATGAAAACAACTCAAATTTTATCGATTAATGACGGAATAGATAGTTATTTGGAAATTCAGCTTTGAAAACAACGTGATTTTAATCTTAGCATCAAAATAATAGAGTATTTTTATTTTTATTCTTACAGTTTCCTTTTTATTTTCTTCTATATTTAATAGAAGAAAGTACTGGATTCGTAAAAATTTTCGACTTCCGGTTTTCGACGGATTTACACGTTTTGAGAGGTCTAGAACACAATTTGACCATTTTTAGACAATGTCTGTCTGTGTGTGTATGTGTAATAAAAATTTTGTGGCAACTGTATCTCCGGAACTACAGCTCAGAATTGTACATAAATTTATATGTGGATACACCTTGACCTAAATTAGTGCCTATCAACTTTTGGTGAAAATCGCTCAACAGGTGGCGCTGCTATACACGATTTCCGCAATTTAAGGGAGGCTATATCTCAGGTTCTGTTGCATCTAATCGAACAAAACTTGATTCTATAAGAAGGTCATTATGAGACAATATGCTAATTCAATGTAAATGCTTATCGGCCAACAGGTTGTGCTGCTATACAGCGATTTCTGCAATTTATGGGAAGACTATATCTCAGGAACTACTGCACAAAATTGCATATAAATTTATATGTAAATGCACCTTGATATAAATTAGTATCTATCAACTTTTAGTGTCAACCACTCAACAGGTGGCGCTGCTGCAGTGTTTTCTGCAATTTAAGGAAAGTCTATATCTCAGGTTCTATTGCGTATAATCAAACAAAACTTGATATGTGCGAAGGCCATTATCAGACATTATGCTAATTCAAATTGGATGCTTATAGACCAATAGATGGCGCTGCTATACTGGAAATTTCCTCGATAATGTTAAGGCTATATCTTAGTCTCAGTTTGTATGGCACATAACTGTACGAAATATGATATGTGGGATAACCATTATAAAAGCATATTTTTAAGATGTTATTTATAGACAATAAAGCTCTTTCTTTGGATATTTAGTGTTAGATTTCTCTAAGATGAAAATCATTTGCATTCATCATGTTAGATAATTTTAATAAATAATAGTTTTAATAAATTATTTGTCCTTAGTGAATTTGTATAGGAAAATACAGAAGAAAGTCTTGTGGTGGCCACAACATACTATTTTTTTTTCCCACGAAATAAATATATTAACCTGTGATAATCTTTGATGGTTAGATAATGCAGTGTTCAAAATTATTAGGAGCGACCTCTGATTTTCATGCTAGTTATTTTGTTTTTATAGAAATTTCTCATTTTGGGTGTTGAATTTGCCTTATATGTATTAAGAACTGTATAAATATAACTCATTATAGGTACAAATAAGTACTTTTAATAATAACCTCTATAAGTTTTCCTCCATTATTCATTCTACAGCCAAGTAACAGTTTCCAGGGATTTTGCATGTTGGGTAGTTTTATCCCTAAAAGTTGTAGGAGCTACATTTTTAGAGATCAAATTTCAAAAGAATATTTCATTTTCCATTATTGAAATTCAGCAAACAAAGTGAGTAAATTCCAGGGATCTACCAAATTTACCAACTGATTGTAACATTAGAAATTGGCAATAATACCTAAAAAATTGGAAACTATTAGAAAAAATATCATTAATTAATTAAATCGAACTTTTTATCACTACAATTTGATTAGAATGTTTAATATTTTTCTTTAATAATCACTAAAAAAGGTCTTTGGTTTTTATCTTAAGAAATTTGCAAAAATCTTATTAAAGGTAATTTTTATTATAGCTCTTTACTTTCATTTCAACATTTTATAAGATTTTCAAGAGCTTTTGCATATTTTTCAGGAAACAATTTTAATACTTTTTATTAGGTTTAATAGTATAAAAGTAATTATAGTTAAAGATAAAAGAATGTGAAAAACTAAATTTATTTAATATTTGCTGACTAATTTGTGCATTTAGTGAAAATTCACTATATTTTCAGAAGGGGGGGGGGCGAAAATTGCTGATTGCTTAACAACTGCATTTATAAATTTGATAAAATTGTTTGTAATTTTGGTGGCTATTTTTTGTGAAGCGATATGCCCTTTTTTTATAAAAATGTGCCCTTTTTCATTCTTCACAAATGTGCCCTCTTTTTATAGCACCCTCCTGCCCCTTTTTCCTTGGTACCAGCACCCTGCCTTTTTTCAAACCTAGGGGGAACTCTGTGATATCACAAATGTTAAATACATATATTGAGTCAAAATTCTGCGAGATTTCGGCCTTTTTTTTGGGGGGGGGGGGGGGCATATGTTTGCTGATACATGCATAAATTTTGCGTCTGATTAACGAAATATCTGCATTTTTCTCGTCCGAATATTCTCAAAGAACTTTTGCAAAAGGTTTGTTCTATGTTCACTGATTTCTTTTTAAGTAAGTTAGTTTTAGCACAAAATTGAGAAATAATAATCATAAAATGCCGATTTTATGCGAAAAATATTGCGCTTCATCACAAAATACAAAATATGCAGAAAATACTCGAAATCCTGCATACAAGAATTGGATGCCGATTTCAGTACTTCACATAATTTCTGTGATTCTTTATTTTATTATATTATTTTCACAATAGTCATTTCTACCCTTGGATATGCAGAAAAGATTCCTAATACGCAGGCTTCAAGCAACGCTGTGAACAAAAACATCTGTGGGAAACCAATGATGTTTTTTTCGCCGGCCATGCGAAGATACAGACCAATGACACATCGCACCTAGAAGTGACTTCTTATGCAATTTTCAGATCACGTTTGGGCAAAGGTAACTGTTAGTCCAGGCAACGAAGGCCAAAATTTGACGAATAGAGGAAAAAAATCGTGTAGTTTTGAAATTTTACATACTCATAGCCGAGAGGGTCCTGAACAACATACTAAAAGTCCCCACCCGTGGGGGGTGAGCGGGGGGCAGGGGGGGCATTTAAGGGGGGCAATTTTCAGTTTTTATTAAATATCTTAAAAACTATCGCATTTAGAGAAAAAATGTCAATTACAGAATTAATCTACGTAAAATTTCCTACAAAAATGTATATTACAGTTTGTTTGTACGATCATTAGTTTAGAAGATATAGGGAGATGAAATAACACATTTTCTTGAAAAATTCTTTTTTGCAATAGTAAAATCAACTAAAGTGTGCAATTAAAAGGGTTCTTGTCAAATATTTTCTAATGTAAAAGACAAATATATACATAGGGAATATGCAAGGATAATATAGCATGTTTTGTAAGTTTTAAATAATTTTAAGGCTAGTAGGCGCAAGTGGCGGTTTGAGTAAAAATCTGGATAACTCCAGTCAAAATAGGAAAAATAGAAAAAAAAAATCGTGTAGTTTTGAAGTTTTGCACACTCATAGCCGAGAGGGTCCTGAACAACATACTAAAAGTCCCTGCCCGTGGGGGTGAGTGTGTGGGGGGGGGGGTAGGGGGCATTTAAGGGGGGCAATTTTCAGTTTTTATTACATATCTTAAAAACTATCGCATTTAGAGAAAAAATGTCAATTACAAAATTAATCTACGCAAAATTTCCTACAAAACTGTATATTACATTTTCTTTGTACGATCATTAGTTTAGAAGATATAGGGAGATGAAATAACACATTTTCTTGAAAAATTCTTTTTTTGCAATAGTAAAATCAACTAAAGTGTGCAATTAAAAGGGTTCTTGTCAAATATTTTCTAATGTAAAAAACAAATATATACATAGGGAATATGCAAGGATAATACAGCATGTTTTGCAATTTTTAAATAATTTTAAGGCTAGTATGCGCAAGTGGCGGTTTGAGTAAAAATCTAGATAACGAAGACCCAAAACCGATCAACATTAAAAAAAAAATCGTGTAGCTTAGAAATTGAGCACAGTTATAAAGTTAAGTGCCCTGAATAACATACTAAAAGTCCCTAACCATGGGGGGGGGGGGGCATTTAAAGGGGGCACATTTCAGTTTTTATTAAGTATCTTGAAAACTATCGCATTTAGAGAAAAAAAAGTCTCAATGATATAAGATTTTTTTTAATGTTGATCAGTTTTGGGTCTTCGTTATCTGGATTTTTACCAAAACACCACTTGCGCCTACTAACCTTAAAATTATTTAAAACGTACAAAACGTGCTGTATTATCCTTACATATTCCCTATGCATATATTTGTTTTGTACATTAGAAAATATTTTATCAGAACCCTTTTAATTCCACAATTTAGTTGATTTTACTATTGCAAAAAAAAAAAAAAAAAAAAAAAAAAAAAAAATTCAAGAAAATGTGTTATTTCGTTCCCCTATATCTTCTAAACTATTGATCATACAAACAAAATAGAATATACAATTTTTTTAGGAAATTTCACGTAGATTAATTTTGCAATTGAGATTTTTTTTTTCTCTAAATGTACTTACAAAAAACTGAAATGTGCCCCCTTTAAATGCCCCCCCCCCCCATGGTTAGGGACTTTTAGTATGTTATTCAGAGCACTTAACTTTATAACTGTGCTCAATTTCTAAGCTACACGATTTTTTTTTTTTTTTTTAATGTTGATCGGTTTTGGGTCTTCGTTATCTAGATTTTTACTCAAATCGCCACTTGCGCCTGCTAGCCTTAAAATTATTTAAAACTTACAAAACATGCTGTATTATCCTTGCATATTCCCTATGTATATATTTGTTTTTTACATTAGAAAATATTTGACAAGAACCCTTTTAATTGCACATTTTAATTGATTTTACTATTGCAAAAAAGAATTTTTCAAGAAAATGTGTTATTTCATCTCCCTATATCTTCTAAACTAATGATCGTAAAAACAAAATGTAATATACAATTTTGTAGGAAATTTTGCGTAGATTAATTTTGTAATTGACATTTTTTCTCTAAATGCGATAGTTTTTAAGATATGTAATAAAAACTGAAAATTGCCCCCCTTAAATGCCCCCCTGCCCCCCGCTCACCCCCCACGGGCGGGGACTTTTAGTATGTTGTTCAGGACCCTCTCGGCTATGAGTGTGCAAAACTTCAAAACTGCACGAATTTTTTTTTTCTATTTTTCCGATTTTGTCTGGACTTATCCAGATTTTTACTCAAACCGCCACTTGTGCCTACTAGCCTTAAAATTATTTAAAACTTACAAAACATGCTGTATTATCCTTGCATATTCCCTATGTATGTATTTGTTTTTTTACATTAGAAAATATTTGACAAGAACCCTTTTAATTGCACACTTTAGTTGATTTTACTATTGCAGAAAAGAATTTTTCAAGAAAATGTATTATTTCATCTCCCTATATCTTCTAAACTAATGATCGTACAAACAAAATGTAATATACATTTTTGTAGAAAATTTTACGTAGATTAATTTTGTAATTGACATTTTTTCTCTAAATGCGATAGTTTTTAAGATATTTAATAAAAACTGAAAATTGCCCCCCTTAATTGCCCCCCCTGCCCCCCGCTCACCTCCCACGGGCGGGGACTTTTAGTATGTTGTTCATTACCCCCTCGGCTATGAGTATGCAAAATTTCAAAACTACACGATTTTTTTCTTCTATTTTTCCTATTTTGACTGGACTATGTTGTCCAAAAACCTTTTCATATCATTTGCATTATTCCATATGAAAACACAAAAAATTAGAAAAATTTGTTGCTCCATAGTAACGGATTTAAAATTTAAAAAAAATACCACTAAAACTTATGGTGGTAAAACCAAAATATATCAATTTGTAAAATATTTCGTCCATTATTTGCCAAGATATGGACATTTGAAAAGCCGTCATTTTTACAAAATGTCGGCCATCTTGGATTTGGCACTACTGTGAAAAATTATAATAACTTGAGAAATAATGGTCCAAATTCAACAATTCTGGTACTAAATATAAGCTATTAATGTAAGAAATATAAATCCAGTGTTTAAATAAAATAAAATATTTGTTTAGTATTAAAAAAAATATATATATATGAAGGTAATATTTCTTAAAACTAAAAAAAAAAAAAAAAATCCAGGATATTGAGGCACAAAACTCCTTGCTTTATGCTCACTAGTGAAAAGTTTTTATTTTTATATTTAGTTATCTTAATTTTAAATACTACCCAAAAAATATATTTTCAACAATTTCAAAAATGTCATCACCTAAGACTAGCTCTTCTAACTGGTGTAATTTGGGAAATGATTGCATCATCAGCATAATGTAATATTGCATCCAGGGTTGAAACTACCTAACATGCAAAAACCCTGAAAATTGCTACTTGCATGCAGATAGAGACCTATTAATGACATATCATATGACTACCTATAATAAGTGATATTTTGAGAGTTCTTGATACATTATAAGGCAAATTAAATATTCAAAATGAGAAATTTTTATAAAAACAAAATAATTTATCATGGAAATTAAAGGCATCAAAATTGTCAAAAACCCTGAATTCAGGGGTAGCCCCTGAAAAGTGCCATCCCTGCTTGCATCATCCTAGACCTTCATCTCTACTTTCATATTTTTAACTGTTGAGTTACTTTCAAAGAGGGGTGCTCAGAGTGAAATTGGCTTATGCAGAAGAGATGGAATGTTTTATATGCAATGAGCTTGCTGTATCATTAAGTAATGATACTATTTCTGTGCTCAATCTGTCTGCAACAGATTTGGAAATAATAAAAAGGAGATTATGTGATCTAATTGCAGATGAGACAGTTTTTATAAAGTTGGAAGTATCTGCAAAGTCCACAAGGATAAATATTTAAGGCAGAGAACTTGTTGCGATCCATTTAATAAACATTCTAATAAAATCAGAGCAAAGTCATTAAAAGCAATTTCCCTAAATTTGTCTATGACAAATCCAGTACTTATTGCACAGAAAAAACTGTGTATTTCTTGTTATTCTTCATTTCATTTACCTCTCAGTGAGGCAAAGTTACCAATTCCTACTGCTACTCTGAAAAGGAAATCGACAGGGATGAAGATTACTGTGAATCTATGGTAATGATTGATCAATTAAATAAAAGCTGTGAAATTTGCCAACTTGCCACAATAATACATCATATCCAATGTTCCAATCCCATATAACCAATATAACACGAATTACAACCTTCCATAATGCAAATAAAAAGTACAGTGAAGTGTTTAACAAGATTTGAAAAATATTGTCTCCCCCCTCCCCCCCCCCAAAAAAAAAAAAAAAAAAAAAAGCAATTGAATCTTTGTGTCATAGTTAATTGAGCAAGTTTTTTAATGTGGGATTTTTTTGATCAGGTTTCGAAGTGACACCATGCTAATGTTACCTCTAGGATTATGGGTGTAAACTTAAATCAATTTAATTTAATGATATGCATAAAAAATCGGTATCAAGAATTGTCATAAACTTAAATCAGTTTAGTGATAATATAAATGTTAAATCAATATTTCTTGATAAATCTATGCATTGCACATTTTTACTTTCTGCAGCTGCTTTATTTTTTTTAAGTGGGTTCAATTCCATTAAGGGGTTACATCCAGTTGTATGCACGAAAAAACGTGTTTTTTTGTGAATTTTTTGTGAAGAGGCCTTTTATTAAAGAAATATATACAATACATATACATATAGCAAATTTAATGTATGTTAAGAATCCGTGATGAGTTTACAAAAATATTGGGTTCCGCTGTTCCTGTAGTAGATCTCCTAGAGGACTTCCACAAAAAGGTGTCTGGCGGTGAGCAAGATATCTCTGATCCAAATTATCTGAAATGAAAAAAACCAAAAGATATATTTTTAGGATAGATGAATACAGGCAATGATCGTAGGAATAGTCAAAATTTTGATTTTTGACAAAATGGCGGCTTCCCAAAAAAAAAAATCGTTTTTTTCATGAAAATTTACACTTGAAAGTGGCTGAAAAAATCGAAATTATTATCAGAAACCTTATTCCTACGATCATTACCTGACAAAAATATCTAAGAAAATCGTGTCAAAATTTCAAGTCAATCGGTCCAGCCGTTTCGGAGAAATTTTGCTCACCGACTTTGAAAACACCGTTTCGAGATAAACGCATTTAAAGTTTTGGGAACCATTTAAACTAAGTTAAAAAAATTTTTTTCCTACTTACATCGAGTCATCTATTCCAGGACCATAAGAGGAACCCTCTGCTTCATCATTTGCTTCTAGTACAGCCAACTGTTGTTGTCTACGTGACATTCTCCCCTCACGCGTGCTCCCTTGTGCTCGTGCGTCAGAGATCAAGATGCGCTCTGCGTCCTCTTTTTCTGCATAGGCATGGGCATTAGGCATTCTTTATACAAAAGTATAAAGAAGTATTGTAATCCGATTTGTGAAATGGATTTTGTATTTCGCATTGCTCACAAATGAATGATCGCAGAATGTTGCAAATTTATATTTGTGACTATCATGATGTCTAGGGCCGAATTCTGGTCAAACGCCACAACGTTACGATAACCAGCTTACAAAGTAGGAGGGATTGTGAGAGAAAAAGGGAAAGCACTGGTGTTAGTGATTCAAGCCAAACAGAGCTGATTTCCGCAACTGCTGATGTCAGGAAAGTAAGAAAGGGAAAATTTGAAGAAAATATTCGAATTTCATTCAGATCAGGGTTAGAAATAAGCAGTCGTTAGTCGTATTTTGCGACCAGTTTTTTCATTTTGATTCCTAGAATTCCAATCATAGGTGCTATATTTGACGCCTGGATTTTTTTCTCATCATATTTAATAATTTTCCTAATTCCACCAGATTCTAAACAAGTCAGCTGAACCTAATAAAAACTGATTTAAGAAATTGTATCTCTATGAAAGTAGTTGACGATTTGTTAATGATTAAGTTAAAAGGCCCTAAATTGGAAGATTTCTGCCTAGAAAATTCTATTAAACTGTAATGGAATGATGTATCTTCTGAATGAAGAATGAATTTGTGATTTTAAATATGTACGTTTAATATTGTCAATGTAATCACATTCATTACATAAATATTTTTTACATAATCTTGCATATATTATTTACAAGTTGATGCTGTATTATTATTTTTTTAATATACATATTTAATTATAGATGGCACCTAGATTTTTCATATTGACGCCCAAAAAATTTAATCCAGGCGTCATTTTGACGCCTAGTTTCAAAATTCTTATTTCTAACACTGATTCAGATATTGATCGTTTTTAACCAGTGAGAATCCGTATACAGTTTTAAAGGGACGAACATATGGATTATGCTTCTATTTGTTTTTATCGTAACTTATTTTGGTTTCATTCATTAATGATGTGTACATCAGATAAGCATGATAGCCTTAACTAATCCCCCAAAAAATTAATAAGAACAATTAAATAATAATAATAGCAATAGGTTTTATTATTTTCTTTATATAAAAAGGGGGGAAAAATAGAAAAAGCATAATCTTAAATAACCATGTGTGCGTATGATTTCTATAATCTTTCATTTTATTACTTTACGTAAAAAGGGGGGGGGGGGGGTTAATATAAAAAAGCATAAACATTAAATAACCATTTGTATGTACGATTTCTATAATTTTAAGGCAGAATATGATGATAAGGTATATTTATAACACAACACAAGATAATACTATAAACTTATTATATTTTCAGATGAAATGCTGTTATTTAATTTTATTGTTGTAAATTTAAAATATTCCCCCCCCCCCCCCCCCAAATTGAGCCACGTGACAATCGCATCTGCGAGAAAAGAATGTTGCGCTTGTTTGACTTGACTTGGAAAATTCGTTTTCATCCGCGACTTTGCGGCAAATTCCTAGCCATAAGTGTGTGGCTGGAATCTGGGCCCTAGTTGTACACTTGCAACTTAGGTGTTAATGCGAGCTCTCATTTTAGAGATGTCTGCGACTTTACATGATTTGTTGGGATGTCTGTATGTACATATGTGTGTATGTATCTTGCATAACTCAAAAACGGTTGGACGTAGAACGTTGTAAATTGGTTTATAGATTTGTTATAACGTCTAGTTGTGCACCTCCCTTTTTATTTTTCTGTGACTTTCTGTTTTGGAGATACTCACGAAAATTATATTCCTAATAACCAAAAATACTAAGGTTTTGGCTATTATATACGACCTACCATCATAGAAATTTCAAAAGAAGCTAATGATAGAGCCCGTAATGATATGGTTATGAAAGTTGTCGGAATTTTTGCATATAGAAAGTAATTTTTAAAAATATAAGCAGGTTCTAGTCGACGAATGCACTTTATTTAATTACTATTCAGCCTACAGATAGAGTCCATAATGATATTGATAAAAAAAATTGTCGACCTTTTTGCATGTAGAAAGTAATTGTTAAGGGCATAAGCAGGTCCTAGTCAATGAATGCACTTTACTTAATGAATATTTAGGAAATAGTTGAATAAAACTCCTTTCTGTACTATAAAAATCAAAAATCACTTAGAATTCTTGAAACAATGCGATGAAATAGTTATTCTTACTACTGTAATCAAATAAACACTGTTAAATACACTACAGAGCAGAAATTTCTCTAACTCAGGAACAACAAAAAATGTCGAAGTCGATTCCTATTAAAGTTAGTTTCTAAACTTTGGGAATCCTCAACTACCACCTTTTTCCACATTTGCATTCCTAATTTGATGCTAAGTTGAAATTTTAAGGAAGTAAGAGTCTTCTTTTTAAAGAAGAAAGTGTAATTACATTAAAAAGTTTAAATATACTTAAATCAGGGCGTGAAATTTCAACTTAGATTACACTTGCTGAAAAAAAAAGTTACTCGCCACAAAATATGATTAACTTACTCTTTTTTTTTACGCATAAGGTGACCAGAATTTTTATTGGAAACAGAGGAGAAATTACACATTGTCTTTTATTTTATAAGAAAATAGAAGAAACATACTTGCCAACTTTTCCGGTTTTCCCGGAAAACTTCCAGTTTTTTAACGTATCTTCCGGACAGATGATGAAATCTTCCGTTTTTAAAAAAGTCGCGGATATCGTTCGTTTTAAAAAGAAAATCCAAATGTTCTGCAAAAACTCCTGATTCCTAATCTTTCTCCATCCATAACATAAATGTCAATAATCATTTCAAACTTGCTTTATGAGATTCTAGAACATGTAAAGAAATAGAATTGTTAAATATTTCTTGCTGATCTAATTATTTTTTGCCCCCCCCCCCTTCATTTATCTCTAACTAGTGATCAGCAATCAAATGTTCTAAAAAAAGTCTTTTGTTTCCTAATCTTTATCCATCTGCAACATAAATGATAATATTAATTTTAAACTTCTTTCATTAGATTCTAGAAGTAGAGTTGAAAGAGTTTAATATTTCTTACTCTGTAATTATTTTTGTATCCCCCCCCCCCTCTCCCTTCACCAGATTGTCATCAATGATCAGTTCTAGAAACAATAAAGCAATGGAAGTGCTCAATATTTCTCACGTATGTAATTATTTTTAGATCTTTATTGCTGAATTTAATGAATCTGTTTATTTTTCCTAAATTAAATTAAATATTTGTATGTCATATTTATACCAAATGTGTAAACATGGAAAAAAAAATGAAGAATAATTTTTTCAGGTAGGAAAATTTTTTCCAAATCAATTTAAGAAAATTAATACTCAGTTGGTTTTATGCACGTTTGAAACTGATAATTAGCTACTGCTACTTTTTTTTATATGTATGATTAATGTACATACACAAAAACCATATTCTATTTATTTAAAAAATTACTATTAGTTATACTTTAACTTAACTAGTTTTTTGTCTATTGTTAAATAAATTTCTACAGATTCTGTTTTGTAGATATTTATATGTTAAAGAGGAATAATTTCATTTAAAACTTTTATATATTTAGTATAATCAATTTATAGTAAAACGTTTTTATAGATTGCTTCTAAATATTAAAATTGTAAAACTGTATTGTTTATTACGTCAAAGAGAAAGAAAAAAAAAATCTTCCCTTTTTTTATGAAATCTTCTGGTTTTTCAACAAAAATCTTCCCTTTTTTTATTAAAATTGGTTGGCAAGTATGAAGACATTCAATTTTTAAAAAGAGGTCATTTTAGAGGACACAAAATTAAATGAAAATGATTATACAAACCGACTCAAAACTACTTCACACAAGTGGTGGAAACATTTTATCTCAGATGATGAATCTGGGTCAGTACACCTTAATCTAAATTAATAATATACGTATACGAGAGGAAAACTCCCTAATTTTTATAGGTATCACTGGACAATATAGATTTTTTTTTTTTTTAATTAATTTTTGCTATAGACAAAAACTTTTTTTTTTTTTTTCTGTGGTACATTCATGTAGTTACATAAAATGTTAGCAGACACTTTTTTAATTAAAATAAAAATAAAAAATAAAATTGACAAATGAAAAAATAAAATTTATATTCGGCAGATGAAACGATTTGTTTTAACGAACAGTCATTCTTTACAATAATTTATAAAAGTTCTCACAAGTATAACCTAAATTAGACTTAGTAGTTAATAAGTTTTTAAAGTAGGTACATAAAGGGGATTTTAGGGCTCTAGGCATGAGAAATAGAGTCCTCCGTGGGGGTCTTTCTAAGAAGTCCTAGTCCATATTTACACTAATCATGGAAAACTCCTAATGGTTAAGCGAATGAGCGCGACCGAGTATTGAACCCAGCGCCTCACGTATACTAGTTTCAAGGACAGAACCTCTCGATCACTAGTGGGCCTATTTTTATGAGGAATATTATTCATGCAAAAGTTAGAACACGCGTCAACCCACCCCGTACCAACCAGAACACCACTTTCTTAATAATTTCATGAAAATTCAATAGTGATTCCGTGATCTGGATCAAAGAACCATACAAATATAAGGAATACTTTTATTTCTTTTTGATTCGAAAAACCTGAATAGACATAAACCATAATATGCTTTGGCAAGTTTATTAGAAAGTTGTTCTTTTACTAACCTAACGCAGAAAAAAGTTAGTGTTCACCGTTCGACACAGCCAACAGCCGATTGAGCTTCCCAGTTTTGTGAATTTTTTAAAATTAAGGATTGAATCCTTTTCATTTGAAAAAGAGGACGGAGGACGAAAAACATAAAAGAGGACTTTTTAGTCTTTTAATGTTTTTTCAATTTAAGATGCCAGAGCGTTGAAAAAGAAGACTGTCCTCTTAAAAAGAGGATGTCTGGTCACCTTTCCTAAGATTAGCATAATTTTGCGTTTTAAAATCGATAATTTTTTTTTTTTTTTTTGAAGCACTGTATACTGTAAGAATTCTATCTACATTTAAATTTTACTCGCCACAGTAAAATTTCCACTCGCCAATTTTTTTTTTGAAGCACTGTATACTGTAAGAATTCTATCTACATTTAAATTTTACTCGCCACAGTAAAATTTCCACTCGCCAATGGTGAGCTGGCGAGCAGAAATTTTGCAACCTGACTTAAATTATCATAAAAAATCAGCAGAACTTAAATTTTCCGAATCTCAATGGCTAGGTAGTAATAAATTGTAATGTCGAAAACTTATGTATTTACTTACAATATTCCTTAAATAAAGATATTCTAAGGGCACTTTATTTCTCACATATCAACAAACGTACAATCATGTTAAAAAACTGATTTATATTTAAAAGATCACAAAAAATTAGCGGGACCAAAATGTCTCGGGATCAATATGGCCAGGGACTAAAATTTTCTCGGAACCGAAGTGTCCTGCTTCAAAATAAAGTCACTTCCTTCATCAGGAATTATATCTGTCTTGAAATATTGCTTAAAATCAATGCCACAATGAAAAATCAAGAGGCATTTCGAAAGAAATATTTATCCAGACTCTGGGAAGGAGTGATAACTAACTATCAACAGGGGCACAGAAAATGCTCAAATCTCAGAAATTTCCCCCAAATACAATCTAAATTTCCCTCAATAACATAAAAGTCTGTTTTGTTATATAAATCCATTTATTCTATGTAATGTGTATAAGAGAATAAGTATACACTGTAACATAAAAATAAAGCTGTTAGTTTATATTATAAACTCTGCAAAGAAGCAAATTGTGTTTTAGATTTAAACTTTTATTTTCTCCTAAGGAAATATTCAGAATTTCCCCAGTCAATCAAAATTTCCTCCATACTTTGTTTGGGCATTCAGACATATTCTGCACCCCTGGATCAAAACTTTTTTTCTCAAGATTTTGAAATAATTTTTAAAAATCATTAAATAATTGTATGTATATAGATAATTTATTTTTAGAATAAAAAATATACTTATATTTTTTAGGATGTGTTACTAACTACAATATCAGATGACATTAATAAGATACATAATGATATCATTTTCCTAGCTGGTAAGTTTCTTTTATAGAGGGAATGGTTTTCCTTTTAAATTGATGCTTTATATTGTCCTTAATTGGTAAGCAAATTGGAATTTTTACTATCAATTATTTCAAGTATTAGTAGTTGATGACAGAATAATTTTGAATAAAACTTTTGAAGACATCAAATGATTTTAAAATTCTTTCAAATAGAGTGAAAAACTGCCTTATAAATACTATCCCCCCCCCCCCCCCAAAAAAAAAAAAAAAAAAAAAAAAAATGGAGGATGTATTTAAAATTGTTGCATAATATGTTAATACTATCTTTTTTGTCTATTATTAATACTATGTGCATTTCCTACTTTTCCATAATATATTAATCAATACATCATTCTCGTATATAAATATATATATATATGTATCCATATATTTATGCTTATAAATTCTTTTTTTTTTTTAGAATTATTAAATTAGAATTTTTATTATAATGAATAACATGTCTGTCTGTTTATGTATGTTTGTGATAAAAATTTTGTGGCAACTGACATCTCAGGAACTACTGCTTAGAGTTCCATATAAATTTTTATGTTGTGTAGTTGCACCTTGACACAAACTAGTGTCTATCGACCCAGAGTTCCCCCAGGTTTAAATAAAGACAGGGTGTTACTACTTAAAAAAAAGCAGCAAAGTATTACTAAATGGTACATTTTTGGAGATGAAAAGGGACATTTTCATTACTGGAATTGGCATCAATATTGCAATAGTTTTAAGCAATTATCACAGTTTATTTTCAGTAAATAATTTACATAGTATTAACTTTTTCATATTCTTGTTGAATTCATTATCTATTAATATTTTACAATGTTTGTTTAACATAAAGAGGCCTTAATTGGAAGCTTTATGCGGCTTTCGCCGTGGATATGCAATTTTATCAACAGTAGCTTCACATGGTGTTGAAAATGATGAAACTAGTTTTCATCTTCTTCCTTGTTCTCCGGTCTTAGTAGATGGCGCCACTTATGGTCTATTTATACTTAGTATCGGTTCATTTATGTTACAACTGTGCCATTTAAAAAAAAAAAATAATTATATCTTTGCAATGTAAGACATAAAGATTATTTTCACAATTTGTCAATTTATTTATATTATCAAAATCTATTGAAATTTATTAACCAAGGGATAAGGAAGAAGATAAAAATTGTTTCAGTGTTTTCAACATTGTGTGAAACTGCTCCTGATGAAGTCGTGGATCCAAGAGGAAAGTCTTGGTGAAGCTTTTAAATATTGTTAAAAGAAGTTCCTTGTGGTCTGCAATCCTTCTCCATCCATAACATAGTGTCAATATTCATGTTAAATTTGTTTTATTAGATCCTAGAACTTATAAAGAAATAGAAAAGTTCAATATTTTTCACTTTTTTTTTTTTTTTTTTTTTTTTTAATTGATTGGATTTTCAGAATAACCTTAAAGAGTAGAAAGAATTCAGTAATGTAAGAATGATTAAGATTATTATAATTTATTTTAATTTCATGATCATGACATATGAAATGTAACGTATGTATGTGCCAAGTAACGTAACATATATGGATACACATACACCATATGATATGGATTTAGAATCTTAACGGCCCTCTTCACTTACCGTCGCCGGAAGCCCCAGCCAATGTTATTCTATGGGGAAATTTTCTTTACAAATAACTTATTAACTAATACATATTTTTGAATTCTGTTTTCACATTCTGAAAGTTCCCAACTGTTAAACTGATGGACCTTTTTTAAAAACGTATTTTTTTAATTTTTAATATTTTATTTCGAAATTGCAAAATGAAAAAATTTCACATATTGAAAATTCGTATTTTGCAGCTTCAAAATAAAATATAAAAAACTAAAAAAATAATTTTTTAGAAAAGGTGTGTCAATTTAACAGCTGGGAACTTTGAGAATGTGAAAACAGAATTTAAAAATATGTATTAGTTAATAAGTTATTTGTAAAGAAAAATTTCCCATAGAATAACATTAGCTTCGGTTTCCGGCGGTGGTGAGTGAAGAGCCCTTAAATTAGGACTACTTGTTAAGATTTGTTTTTCAGTTATACTGGTAACAGCAAGACACACAGATTGATTTCAAAAATAAAAAAGACCGATAAAGACTAAAGACTAATTTTTTTTTTTTAATTATTATTATTAGTAGTATTCAGGGGACCTGAAAATATTTCATTGTAGCAAAAATCCAAATTTCGAAAATTTAATGCAAAAATATTACTTTTTCTGTCATATATAGGTAAGAGAAAATAAAAAGCATATTTATTTCAATGTAAAGCTGCTACAATACTGTTAATACTGCTCCAAAACTGTAATTGATCTGCTCCAAAACTGCTACAAAAATGAACTTTTGATTTTTTCCACCCCTGATTTATATAATTTGCAAGTGAGGTGACGATACCGATTTGTACCCATCTTCAAGAAAAGCAGTTGCTCTAGGCAACAGAAAAGCAAATTTATCGAGGCCGTATTTAGGCCTAAGTACTCCCATGCCGTTTGTTCAACTTATGGAAATATACACAATCTGTTTTGTGTCACATCTATTCTTATTAATTTTCTCTGAAACCTTAAAAAACTATCCTAGTGTAATTTTTAAAGCTCTAAATGAAATATAACGGATCACCAGCTATTATAAAGAATGCAATAACAGATAAAAACAAACCAAATCTGTTGCCGTTCAGAAAATACAAATTCCAAATGGACGACTCTTTAATTCTGAATGAACAGCTCTTTGAACGTTTCATTAAAAAAAACCTTAAAATATTTGTAAAAGCATATTAAAGCCTTTAAATATTTTTATCAAGCTTCATTGTTTGTTTACATTTATAATGAAGTAAGCTTACGATATATGTACGAAAATGCCTACATAGGAATACATAATATGTATGGAAGTATTTTCTATGAATTAAACTAATGTTAGTAATTTTAATGATTCATCTATAGAATAATAATCAAGGAAGAAGGCGCACATCAATAGTCAAATGCTTATATTCCCCTTCTAGTGAATTCTCTGCAAATGTTTCACTTGTGTCGCTATTCCTTGAAGTAGGGTATCCATCCTTGGCACATTTATCGGTATTTGTTGTGGGTGTTGCCTCGCTCACTGATTGACAGAGAGATGAGACTATTCAAAAATCTCGCCAACAAGTCACCAACCAATCAGATTGCAGCATGGTTACAACTTTCTACCCGGCAATCCTAGGTTTTTTAAACTGAAACCGAAAGACATACGCTACATCTTGTACTATTATATATCTACTAGCAAAGCCCCGGTTCGGTAACAAACCGAATTCTGAATGCGGGAAAAATTTCAAAATCAAACTCGAAATGTACAAAACTCGGCCTGATGCTGCCTGCGTGCCAATAGATCAAAGTTTA
This sequence comes from Salticus scenicus, assembly GCA_963930645.1. NCBI lineage: Eukaryota > Metazoa > Arthropoda > Arachnida > Araneae > Salticidae > Salticus > Salticus scenicus. Next base: position 242,544,722 of record OZ005652.1, read on the forward strand.
ATAAAACCATTTTTTTATTCCTGAAATCAATGAAGGTAGTGAATCAACGAAGGCTTTTCTCGCTTCACTGATCACTATATTTAATGAAAACTCTTTTCTATATCACTTTACTAACAAAAATTAAATTAAAAGAAATCATGAAATTGCTCTAAAGCCCGCTTTGGTTTCCTGCTGCCTTCGGCAGCAACCCACTCATTCGCAGACTCTCGGGATGTCTGTCCCTATTGCCTGTGACAATAGCTTACCAGTGGGCTTCCATTTGGATGCTTATGAGATGAAAGTTTCGAAACAGACAGTATTGAAAAAATTGAAGTAGCAATTTTATATTTGAATCCCAGTTACATATGAGCATGGTGTACATAATATTTTCTTTCACATTATTTTCTATATTTATTTGATTTATTCGATCAACCATAAAATGACAACAATTTCACACCAAATATAAAATTACAATGTGCTATGATCGGCTGCGTCTATCGCATGAGACAATTAATTTTTGTGGTTATAATAGTAGTTGAGTTAGTTAATAATAGTTGGTATATGGAAAAATAAATAATGAAATATGTAAACCTGATCGTGGTACAGCCTTAATGTAGCTCCCCTTGGTGACTTTTGAATTTTTATCGTCACTTTAGACAAAAATACATAATTTATGTTTTTTTTTTTTTTGTTTCTTTTCTTTTCCTTTCCTTTCCATATTTACTGAATTTGATTCTTTGTTTTTCAATATCACGTGATTGAGCAGACGACTATTTTATTTATTTAACGTTCATTTATATTTCCATTAATTTTTGGAACTCTTGTGCAACTTTATCTAAATTGTTTTTTTACCCCATTTTCATTTTTTCATGTGCATGAGTAAAATATTTTATAATTTTTTATTTTTCGCTTGAAAGCATATTTCATTTTATGTTTGAAAAAAAACAAGTTTTTTTTTTTCTTTTTAGCAAATTTAAAATTTTAATTAATTTTAAAAAATCTAATCAAAATTTCGTTACAAATAAGGTACCAAATGAAAGGGGCATTTTTTCTCAATCCGTCGGTTTAATTAACTTATCGATCGGACAATTAGATTTTTTAAAATTAACTAAAGTAGGTAAAGCTGATGGCAACAACACACAGACAAACAGAAGAAAATTTCTCTTAGCCAATCAACTTGCGTTCATCCACGGACTTACAGGAAAAAACTCTCTTAGCCATTTATATATAGAGAGATGGATTTATCTTCATTGAATTTCATGAGTATTCATTATTTATATGAATCATTAATGATTGATATCAATGATTCAAGTATTGTTATTTTTTCTGTTTGCAGCTGGTTTTGAGTATTTTTGAATCATTTTTTGACCTTTTCACTTTGGAAATGATTCATATTGTTTTCTTTAGTCAGAAAAATATTTTTCAATGTGCAATTCCCATAATTAAATCTTAACCTTTTCTTAAACTTTTCTTCTTATTTTATAGAACATGCATTTGTAAAACTTTTTTATCTTTATTAAATTTACCATTTTCTTACAGAGTTGGTTTTTTGACGTTAAAAACTGGTTTTTGACATTACAGGTGTCAGAAACTGGTTTAAACCTAACTTTAATTTTTTTAGAAAATGAAGCTTTACTTAATTTATAAAGGAAATTAACCTTATTTGACTGCTCCATTATTTTCATACTCCGCTTTTCGTCTTGCGGCCCCAGATGGTGTCAGTCATGGCTTGAGTGGAAAGTGTTTGGACTTCCAAAAGTTCGCTGTTGCCTGTGATCAGGTGGCGCCACTGTGTGTCAATTCCGGTTTTTTACTTGTGGTCATTTACGGCATCACGGTTACGAATAATCTCAACTGTTTCGCAGAAAAAAGCTTATGTAGGGTTATTGTAATTCGCAATTTTTAATACAACATTAAATTGAACATCAGTGTTGTTTTCTTGATATGTTTTAGCTAGCACAGTAGTATTTTTGGCATATTTAATGTCATTTTGGTGTTCTTTAATTCTTGTTTTTATTTTATCTTTGTTGCACCTATATAGAAACCAGTTTTGTTATTTTGATATTTAAGGGGGATTTTGTAAATTCCGGCAGTCTTTAAGGGAGTTTTACTTAATTTATAAAGGAAATTAACCTTACTTGACTGCTCCATTATTTTCATAAGCCGCTTTTCGTCTTGGGGCCCCAGAGACTGCCGGAATTTACAAAATCTCCCTTAAATATCAAAATAATAAAACTGGTTGCTATATAGGTGTAACAAAGAGAAAAATAAAAACAAGAATTAAAGAACACCAAAATGACAATAAATATGCCAAAAATACTACTGCACTAGCTAAAACATATCAAGAAAACAACATCGATGTTCAATTTAATGACGTAATAAAAGTCGTGAATTATAATAACCCTACTTATGCTTTTTTCTGCGAAACAGTTGAGATTATTCGTAACTGTGATGCTGTAAATGACCACGAGTCGAAAACCGGAATTGACACAGTGGCTCCACCTGATCACAGGCGACGACGAACCTTTGGAAGTCCAGCCACTTTCCACTTAAGCCATGACTGATGACATCTGGGACCCCAAGACGAAAAGCGGTGTATGAATTCATTTTTCTGAACTTCTACATAAAGAAATTTTTAATCTTATTGGTCATTGATGTTTCAGTGATCTTGTATCAAATTTCTATATTCGAATTTTTGTATTTTGTAAAGGTAATAAATATTAATTTTTTATATTAAAACAACATAAATCATTGGCATTCATAGAAAACAGATAATACTCTTTCAAAATTATTTTTAACCATAAAAATCCTATAAATTAACCACTTTTTTTTAAGACTACATTATTTTATTTCTCGAAATATGACTATTTCAGTGTTAAAATATACTAAGAAGTATAAAATTGGAGGTTTTTGACACAGGGTTTTTGATGACAGTTTAAAGTGTGGTTTAAACTGTCATGTGTCAAAAACCTGCCAACCCTGTTTTTTTTTTTTTTTTTTTTTTTTTTTTTTATTTATTGCTTTTCACATTTATATTTATCTTAGAGAATGTGAATTTAAATTAAACATGTATTTATAAATTAATTTTTACTTATTCAACTTTTTTTTATATGTGTATAGGTGCACAGAAATTGGATAAATACAATGAGAAATTTTTAGAATTAATTGAAGATGGAGAACGTATATGGTAAAACCTATTTATCTTATATTAAAACATAATATATTAGGTCCAGAGTTGGCAAGTTTCTTCCAAGATGTAAAAAACCATGGAAAAAACCAGCTGGAAGAAATAGGTTTCTTCCAAGCGAAAGAAATAGAAGAAATTGTTTTTCTTTAAAAAATTATCATATAGTAATAAGCTGCATCTTCGTAAGATACAATGGATGCATTTTTCTTATAAACAACCTAAAGCAAACTTTATTATAAATTTAATTATTAATTATGCATACTAAATTAATATAATAATTACATGAGATTTTTAGCCAAGATCAGATCACTCTCTAAAATACTCAAAATCCATTAAAGAAATCAATTTCAGTTTAATCAGTATAAAGTTTTATAATTTAAACAATTTTATTTCTTTAACTAGTAATCAATAGTAAGGATCACTTGCTTACTTTCTGATAAAAGAGCTTTTAATTAACAATCAGTTAATTAAGGGAGCGGGTATGCAATAATTAATTGTATCACAAAATGTCATCAAAAACCTCATTTTCTTTGTCATATATACTATATACAGGGTTTAATCCAGCTTTTTAAAAATGGCACCCCATTTGTGAATTTATAAAAAAAATTGTGAAAAAATCAAATAAGTTTATGAAAATTAATAATGCTTCAGAACAATTAATTGAAATGTGCAAAGCAGTTTTGTATATTTTAAATAACATTTAAAAAATAAAATGGAGCAGTTGTAAAATATATGTAGTTGAGTTATTTCTTATGTGTAAGATAAGAAGGTGTTTACCGTAATTTTCTGCGGATGATCCGCGGATTATCTGTTTAAAAACTTATAAAATTTTAAATGCGTATAATCTACCACTGCGTATTATCTACAGATTTTTTTTTTAGCTGAGTTATTTCAAGAATTCAATTTCCATCACACGTCACGATGATTGTAAACAGTAAACGCACGGATCGTGTGTTTACTAGCGATTGAGTCACCCGTGGATTGAGCAAACGCCCGGATCGTGTGTTTGCTCAACCGCTCTCGGAGTCGATGTTGATTGGTGCGTGTATGACGTATACATGTTAGTAGGAGGGACTACGGGTTTTCCAGCTACATTTCTCTAAGGAATTTGGCAACAGGTTTTTATCGTTTCGTTAAAATAGTGCATATGCCATGCGTCTCTTCTCTCTCTCTTGTGTTTTATAGTTATCACGTGCTCCGTTAAAAGAAAATAATTATTTGTGGAAAAAAAATGTCTAAATGTAAACGAGTTAGCTACACAGCAGAGTTCAAGTTAAATGTGATTAAGAAGGCAGAGGAAGTGGGTAATCGTGAAGCTGGAAGATTTTTTAGCATTGATGAATCAAATATTCGTCTATGGCGAAAAAATAAGAAGAAATTTGAAGAAAGTGATCGTTTAAGACGAACATTTCGTCGAGGAATTGAATTTTGGCCTTAATTAGAAAATGAATTATATAAATGGATTTTACAAGAAAGAGAGAAAGGGACAGCAATATCGACTGTAAGTGTGCGTCAAAAAGCAAAGATTATTGCTTTGGAAATGGGGCTAAAAAATTTCACTGCTTGTCCCACGTGGTGTTATCGCTTTATGCGTCGAAAAAATTTATCAATCCGACAACGTACCACAGTAGGGCAAAGATTGCCTGATGACTGGAAGCTTAAACAACAAAAATTCTTGGAATTTACTAAAAACGTTATTATTCAGAACAAATTTTCTGAGAATGAAATTTTTAACATGGATGAGGTTCCAGTTAGTTTTGATCTTCCCTCAAGTCGTACTATTGATGAAATTGGAAAATCAACAATATCAATTGCTACAACTGGTAATGAGAAAAATTCATTTACTGTTGTTTTATCATGCGCTGCAAATGGGTACAAGTTACCCCCGATGATAATTTTCAAGCGAAAAACAATGCCTAAAGAAAATTTTCCAAATGGCGTCGTCATACGTGTTAACCCCAAAGGGTGGATGAATGACGATATTATGATTTCCTGGCTTAACTCTGTGTGGAAAAAAAGGAGAAACTGTTTATTTAAACCTCGTGCACTCCTTATTATGGATGCAATGAGAGCCCATTTAAAAGATAATGTGAAAACTGAATGTAAAAGTTCAGGGGCCAAAGTATCTATTATACCAGGAGGATTAACCAAAATCTTACAGCCGTTGGATGTCGGTGTGAATCGTTCCTTTAAATCTAAACTCAGAAGTTTATGGGAGAAATGGATGCTTGAGGGCAAGCATTCACAAACAAATAGTGGAAAATTGCGTCGCGCATCGTATGCGGAAGTAGCGGTATGGGTTCAAAATGCTTGGGAGGCAGTAACTCCAATAACAATACAAAACGCCTTTAAAAAGTGTGGAATTGTAGAAAATTCTGAAAATGATCAAAATGAGGATAATGATGATGAAGGTAATGATGATGTTGATTCTCTTCTAAATGAAGACATTTTGAACTTATTCAATTCTGATACTGATGACTCTGACTTTGATGGATTTAGTAGTGATTAATTTGGATGTAAATTACTAATTGCAATTAAATTTTTTCTTATTCAAAGATAAGTGCTTTAATTTATGAGTTAATTACTGTGATTAATTTTTCTTCAGTAATGTGCTAACTGAGGGGGTAAGTTTAAAACTTTATTATTTTTGCATGTAAATACAAAAACATAAGTATAAAATTACTAATATTATTTTTTGTATTATTATTATTATATATATATATTATTACATTTTGTATTTTTAATGACATTTAGAGATTTAAATAACATGAAATTAATATAATTTTTTAAGGTTTTGATTATTTTAAAGTTGTTTATGATAATTATTTTTATTTTTTATGCATGTGGAGTGTCATGCTAAATAAAAAGCATAATTATTTACAGAAAAAATATAACTTTACGAATATTTATTATTGTATTATATGCGGATTATACGGAAGTGCGTATTATCTGCCGATTTTGATTTGCCTGACTTGGAAAAAAGTACGTGCGGAGTATGCGACGCCGCGGATTTTACGCAGGAAAATACGGTACTTAGATAATTTACCACTGTCTCCAATAAACATACAAACAGTGGGTATTTTTAAGTGTTTGATGCAGCAAAGCTGATAAAATTTTTTATTGTGCTGCTATATTGTTGAGAATTGACTTTGTGGAGGTGCCTCTTTGCTGTAAGTTGATTTTGTGAAGGTGCCTCTTTGCTAAAAGTTGATTTTGTGAAGGTACCTCAGTGCGGCACTAAATTTGTTCTGGATTAACCTCTGATATAGTATAACAAATGAAAAGCTTTTTAGCAGTTCAATACTGCAGTCTGTTTCTTAACTTAGAATAGTATGAATACAAGATATGATTTTTTTTTTTTTTATTCTGGAGAACTTGCAGGGGAGTTTAAAAGTATTTTGATGTTTGATACAGTTCATTGGTTACCAGCTTAGAAACCATACAAAGTAGTTTTTTTTTAGTGAATATTTTGTCTAAATTCCGTAACTTACATACATAAAGTTCTAAAAATATTAGGCTTTAAAAATTAGCATTGAAATATGAATGCTAGTACATATAAAAAAAAATAGCTAATGTTTATTTAATTACTTTTTTTTTTTTTTTTTTACTTAATATATTGCACAGTAATCTTCACATGTAAAATTAGGCATTTTTATACTTAAAAAACTTTTAGGGATTTCTTTTTTTCTTTTTATTTTTTACAGAAATGGTAGAAATTGTTAAATAATACCCTACCCATAAAGTAGTAAGAACACATCACCTGTATGTATTTAAAGTTATTTTTCTAAAAATAGTATTTTTAATATTAATTGGATTGGATTATAGTTTTGATTTGACACTATAATATGCTTTGAGTTAATATATAGTTAATGCGTTTCAATTTTGAGCATGTTTTGTCTTTTTGTTGGTTTCTTCTGGTTTTTTCCACTTTCTTCCACTGTCCTGAAAGAAACTGGTTTCTTCCAGAAGAAACCCAACCCTGATTAGGCCCCTGTTATATTATTGATATGCGAATTTAGATATTCAGAAAAATTTTCGGTCCTATAACAGAATACTTTAAAACGTTCTGCCTGCAACATATATGTGCATCAGGCTGCCAGATTTTTGCCAGGCCAAAAAAAAAAGCCGGCTCGTTTTTATTGGTTTAACTCTTTATGCCCTGTCGGTACTTTAAAGTATTACCTCATTGTAACTGTTACAGAAAAATAACCATTCACATTTTAACAATGGTACTTTACAGTGCCAATATAGAATACTTCTCTCAACTGTTGGTAGATTGCAGTAGCAGTTCTGTGAAGGAGGAAAAGTTTTGAAAGTGATTTTTGCTGCCATTAGATCTCAAATGTTTCTATTTTGTTGAATGATAGGCATTGCTATATTTCTTCATATAAATCTGCTCAAAACTGAAAGATAGGTGCATCATTTTCTTTCTCTAATATTGCATGGTAAGATAAGTATTAATAACTAGTAAACAAGAAATCGATGCTGGGAAATTTTTTCAGCTCTAATATCCTGACAATACATTAAAGTGTCTCAGCAATTTACTAGCTCTAATTAATAAACAATGGAAAAAATTCCTATTTCAGTTTTACATATCTTCTAATAAGCCTATATTAGGTAATAAGAAAAAGTTTTGATATAATATGCACTGCTCGACATTGAAAGTGCAACACCAAGAAGGAATGATAATAACGGAATGAAATTTGTTGGACACATACATTATAGTAGGAAGAACAATTGATTAAAATTTCAGGAAATTTGGATTAATGTGTACTGAGAAAACAGTACGTAAAGCAGCGACCTCTATGAGCAATAACAGCACATATCTGCCTAGGCATTGAATCGAACAGCGATTGGATGACATGTACGGGTAGAGCACTTCATGAAGCTTCAACACGATGCCACAATTCATCAATCAAAGTTACTGGTGAGTGGTGGGAGGCCAGTCGCTTTTCAATGATTAAACAGTCATTTTCATTGATGCGAGATCAGGAGAACACGCTGGCCAGAGCAACAGTCGAACATATTCTGTATCAAAGAAGGGCCGGACAATACAAACAACTTGCAGTCGTGCATTATCTTGCTTAAATTTTGCACTACGGAGGCCTCGAATACAGGGCAGAGGGGCAGACCTTTTATTTTATAGTTTTATTCATCATTAAAATAAAATTATATATATAAGAAAAAGAAAACCGATTAAAAATCCAATTAATCGATTAATGAACTACGATTAACCCATTTAAAACTCTTAATCGATTCCCACCCCTATTAATAATATTAATTTACCTTAGATATGTTCAATTAATTTGTAAACATATTATATTCTTCATGATTGCATATCGTCTATTTTACTTTTAAAAGAGACAGAGAAAACTCAGATAATTTTTTCTCCTTATTTGTGTAATTACCCTGAATAAGCAATATAAAAAATTAATTTCATCCCCTACCCCCCAAAAAAAAAACTAGCTAATTACAAAAATTATAATTATGCAATTAATAGAGAAACCAGGGTTGGGTTTTTGCCGGCAAAAATGCATTTTTGCCAGGACAGCGGCAAAAAGTGGAAAAAACCAGGCAAAAATGGAAAAAATTAGGAAAAGTGGAAAAATAAAACTAGAACAATACAATCCCTTTCAATTTTCACCCTTTACACTTTGGCACCTCAATGAAAAAAAATGTTTGAAGATTTTCTAATTTAAAAAGTAATTATAATTAATTAATATAATATATATAACCAGTGTCCGACAAATTCCGGGTGCCAGGGTGACTATAAATATCCATTGGTGACCAGTTACGGCAGACTGACAAAAAAAATTTTTATGCATTTACAATATTTTTTATGTATATTTTTGTTTTTCCTCCTACCTTCTTGTCTTGGTATAAATGATGACATTGCTGATGTATTGAATGAATAGTATGAGTTTAATGTTTTCTGAAAAATTTAACAATTATTTCTGTTTTTGAAAGATGTTTTTCCATGAAAGATAAATTCCCATATTTGATAAATCTTCTTACTACTATACTGGTACTTTCCATGTCAACATCTTTATGTTAGACAAGATTCAATATCATAAACACTATCATCTAAAGCAAACTATGTCCAAATTTACAACGAGAAAATTTAAATAGTATGATATTTATCAAATGGATTCTCTTTAAAGGAATTCTGTCCTGAAAAATTAATAGACAAATAGTATTTCAAAGCCAAAACTTAAACACTCTCAATATATTTGATGATTATATTAAAGGTGAAAATAATATTTATTTCTCTGTGGATTTTTTTCCCCCAATAGTTTGTTTTTATCTTTATAAATAAAAAATAGTTATTTTCTTAAAAATTTACTTAGTTCACATTTTTAACTGAATAGTTCATTTATTCATTGTAAAATAATATGTGAATGACCTGCATTAATTATACAATTATAAAATATTATTAAGTTTTGCTGTGAGTATTGTCATAGAAATAATTCACTATTTCTGGCTCCTAAGATATTGAAACTTTGTCAGTCCCTGAATATAGCCATAAAAATAAAACTACAGAATTATATTTTTATTTTATTGAAGTAAAAAAGTCTTAAGTAAGACATATTCGGAGAGAGAGAGAGAGAGAGAGTTTACTTGCAAATTTACATTTCAATTCCAAAAAAATGCATGATCAGTGACTGACTGGCAAATTTTAGAACAGCTGAGTCAATAATTGACTTTTCCCCACTGTAAACAAAAATATGTAATACATTGAAAAACACAAATATTCTAGTAATTAATTATTGAAGAATATTTTTAGATAGGTAATTTAAATATTTTTAAAAATGAAAAAAATTATGTTAATTGTTGATGTTAAAAATTTCATTTTAAAGAAATTTTAGAATGCATTATTTTAATGATTTACATAAGAATCAGTTGATCAAGTGTGTAATTAAATCTCTGGTTTTAATTTGTTAAAATTATGATTTAAATATTAAAATCGCGTAATTAAAATCCTTAAAACCCTGTTTGAAATACTGGTAATTTTTGCCACTGGCAAAAATTGTGGCAAAAACTATTTTTGCCGGGGTGGTTTTTTCTGCAGTTTTTACCATGTTTTTTTCCACTTCGGCAAAAATTGGCCAACCCTGAGAGAAACAGTTGAAATTTTAGCCAATGAATGTAGCTGTGACTGTGCAGAACTCAGCCAAAATTTAGACATGAGATGGCCAAGCCAATTTGAGATTATCAAATTGATGATGAGGGTTGTATTCTGACTGAAAGGTCTACACAACTTTACTTCAAGCATGCTGTTCTTATTTTAAATTTAATTGTATTTTACTGAAGATTTTAACTAAGTTGTAAATACATATGATATTTACATGAACCTATTGATTTGCAATATTTTAATTGGAAAACTGCATAAGTTATTCAACATTTAAGTTTTTTTAATGTGGGAGAATCAGAATGAGCAAAATTTGCTTAAATGAGCTTTATTAGGGATATTTTTATTGTAAAGATGTCAGACCAGTTTTAAAACATTTATAATACTGACATGAGCATAATTAACTATGTACATTCTAATTTGAAAACTTCGTAAGTGATTCAAAATCTATTATTTTCTTAACATGGCAGAATAGGATGAAATTTTGCATAAATGTCTATTATGAGGATTATTTTCATTGTAAAAATGTCAGACTACTTTTCAAATATAATTCATGATACTGACATAAACATCATTGACTATGAATAGTATTCTCATCCAAAGACTTCATATAAATTATTCAAAATTTAAGGTTTTCTTAATGTAGAAGAGTAGAGCAATATTTCATATGAACTTTTATTTTGGGGATTATTGCTTTGAAAATAGTATGGAATGGAATGAAAACTGAAATACAAATCTAACTCAAATTAGGAATTCGGGGGGGGGGGGGGGTAGCTTGCTAAATGGGGCATTTTAGTTCTATGTCTGTGTTGAGTGATTCGTCAAATTTGTTTCTCTTAAATATAATAGTATGCCTTGTAATAGAAATTTATAAAAACAAATATATGGTAAGGGACTGAGCAATAGTACACCTACGCCAAGTAGTTGTTTGGATTTGTTATTATTTTGCATTTTTTCATTAAAAAAATTGGGTTAAGTAATTTTTTTTTAAATCAGTTGACTTTTCTGCAGTTAACATGGCTAAAAATGTGTAAAGAGGCATAAATACAATAATAAAATATGCTTTGTTGATTTAAATGACGATATATGGCAATTTGTAAGTGAAACACACACTTTAAATGGAAAAAGCAAGGGTGCCCACAACCAGAAATGGCAGCCATTTTTAAAATGACAGAAAAAACAATTTTTGGTCCACATTTTAGGTGTATTGCATCATAAAATATAATGAATATGCATTATACTCACCTTTTTGAATTAATTCACTTTGATTTATCATACACTAAAAATATTCAAAATCACTTTTGTGGTTTTTTTTTTAATGCTTTCACTTACTAAGCAAATGTCTCTATTCACTTTGGTGTTAGCTGTTAGCACAAAAACTGCATACTGTTAAAATGCAAGTTTGACAATACTCAGATCCACCCTATTTGCTTTCTGTTAAATAATATACTGGGGTTTTGATAATCAGAGGCATTACCGTATATATAGATTATATAATTTTGATCAAAATAATTTAATAAAGTCTTAAATTGAATAAATATGATAACTATTTCTTGCTTCTATTCTTAAAATAAAAAAAAGTTTAAAAAAAAAATCATTCAATTTTATTTATACTAATAAATTTTTGAATAAAAAAAATATGCTGACTTCTTTCAAAAACCATTGTTACTTTTATCTGTTTTATGTAGAAATTTCTTGTATGATCAGTAAAATATTATTTGTTAGTTTGAAAAAGAAGTTTCTAGATTCTTCTATTTGTTTAGTAAATATCATTCATGTGTACTAAAATATGTACTATAATGCAATGCGGTTATATAATTATATTTCAATTTATTCCTAGGAGAAAAGAAAAAAATCCTGTTGTTTGGTGGAATAAGATGCAAATAGTTTTGAAGAATATGGTATATGATTTTATTATAATATATTTTTGTTGATAAATCATTATGAATGTTCTTGAAAAACATCATTTTTATTAGTTTACAGCCATTAAATAAATTGCCTGTGTTTTAATGTATACAAAATTTGAATGACTTTTATTTAGGGATTGAGTAATTTTCTGCAAATAAGCCATTTTCATACTAGAGATAAGAACAGAAAAAATTCCAGATGTTTCTTATTTTTTCCAAGATACTTGTACTTAATATATGTATAAAGCCTGTATACTATTAAAAAGTACTTCTGTACAGTTTGGATTTCTGAATTATTTTGCATTTTTTTTCTTTCTCTTCTTTTTCTTCCCATATTTCTCTTTTTTCTTCTATATTCTTGCCCTTTTGCTTTTTCAGCTTAGTTATTTCTGAAACTTATCCACTCTTTTGTTTATCTTTTTTTAAACATTTTAGATGTTCTTAATTTGTTTTCTTTTGCAAGATTGTTTTTTATTTACCTTTTTTAAAAATAAAACCTATAGAATCATTCTCTTACAAAAGCATCATTACCCCAACTGTGGGGTTGACCAAAGAGAGGTTATTGATAAAATTAATCTCTTAATAACTTCAAAAATTTGTAATCATAGATGAATTAAAATAATAATGACACAAACCTACAAAAATAGCGTTTGTCAAATTTGTTTTGATGATTTTAGCTGATCTTTATGTTTTTTTGATGTGCTGAAACCGAACATACAGCCAGTTTTTCTCTATCACGTATAGATTTTTGTCAATACAGGGTGTTTACCAATACAATTTCTTACATATACCATCATAACAATAGGTTGGTTGGTTCGCATGGTTTTATGTCGCATTAGTGCTGTGCAATCACAACAATAGGTATCTATAATAAATTAATCATCAAAACATACTATAAAACTTACCATATAATTCTATTAGTAAAAGAGTAATGAAAGAAATTGTATAAGTAGGCACCCTGTGTTGACAAAAATCTATGCGTGATAGAGAAAAACAGGCTTTATTTTCAGTTTCAGCACACCAAAAACACAAAGATCAGCCAAAATTATAAAATCAAAAATTTTTATGTCATTCTGTGTAAAAATACATATTCTCAAATTATCCCTCTAGGGGAAAATGAAACTACCTTTTAGGAAATAAATTGACTCTATAAATTTAAATGAGTGGTTGACAATATAATAATACTTAACCAACTTGCTTGTGTAGTTGCTTCTTCTATACTGAAGAACTGTTCCAAGATGTCTGAAAATTGTTTTATCATCAGGTTAGAGAGTGGGCTCAGAATATGTACCAGGGTTGCCACGCTACTTGGAGAACATGGAATAGTCAGGGAATTTGAAAATTGACCATGAAAGTCAGGGAATTTCACACAATGATTGCCAAAAAAAAAAAAAAAAAAAATTCCTGCAATGTAGAATCATTTTTTTGTGTTTTTTTTTGTTAGCTTCCGCCATTTTTTTTTAATACGACCTCTTAGAAGGACACCCATGGAGAGCAATCTCTCCTTAGGTCAAAGTAATATGTAACTTTTGTGTTTTCAAGTGGTACCATAATTATTTTGCCCTCAATACAGCCAGTGCACAGTGTATGGCTAGACTGGAATTTTCTTAAAACACGTCTGGAAAACCTGGAAAAGTCAGGCAATTTCATTCTCATATTTGAGTGGCAACCCTGATGTACACTATTTCTGTCCATATAGTAGTCAGGGTGGCTAGCAGTCAGGGAAAATCAAAGAATCAGGGCAAAGTCAAGGAATTTAGAAAGTCTGGAAAAGTCAGGCAATTTTAACAAATTTTGTGAAAATAAGCTATATTGATAATTAAATAATTAATGCTGTTTTAAATCATTAAATTTGTCGACAATGTCATAAAATTTTCTTGGGAAATAAACAGTAAGAGTTAGGGAAAAATAGGGGAAAATTTTGAAAAATAGTCATGGAACTTAGATGCTAGCCAGCCTGGTAGTGTTCTTTATCTGAAATATCTCGAATTATTGATGAGTGAAGAAAGGGTTTGAAATATGACTTGTAAACTTAAAAAAAAAAAAATCTGGTGTGAAACAACCACACGACTTCCATTACCCACTATTACACGTATTATAGGCATTTTTGAGAGATAATGTGATCAGAAAACATAAAAGTGATTTAAAGAGAAAATCGTTAGAGCCGTTTTTGAGATACCAATTTTTACAAAAAATCAACTATTGACCAGAAAACAATAATTGCATACAAAAGGATATTTAAAAGTGAGTTAATAGGGCGAGTTAAAAAAAAAAAAAAAATCCGTACAGCCGTTTTTAAAGGAACGCGCTTAGAAGACCTGAAATTGAACTACTTATACAGGAAACCTATCAATTTTCCAGAACTAACCAACTATATCATTCGAAAGGACATCTAATAGAGTGTTTATATAGCAAATTTGAAGAAAATCTTTAGAGCCGTTTTTGAGATACGGACTTACGGTCCCACTTCCGGTTTCCGATGTCCCACTTCCGGTTAAACTCAATTATTGACAGGAAAACAATAATTACATACAAAAGCATATTTAAAAGTGAGTTAAAATGGCGAGTTTGAAAAAGTCCATACAACTGTTTTTAAAGGAACGCCTTTGCGAGGCCTGAAATTGAGCTATTTATACAGGACGCCTATCAATTTTCCTGAACTAACCAACTATATCATTCGAAAGGACATCTAATAGAGTGTTTATATAGCAAGTTTGAAGAAAATCGTTAGAGCCGTTTTTGAGATACGGACTTACGGTCCAACTTCCGGTTTCCGATGTCCCACTTCCGGTTTTTCAATTTTCACCAAAATTTGGAAATTTTATCTGTACACCAGACGTATTTCATTTCTAAAGTTTCGTAGCTCTATCTTAATTAGTTTCTGAGCTATAATAGCCAGAAGATTCTCCACATACATACACACACACACACACATACATACACACTGACTAATTGCCAAAAACCACTTTTTTGGACTCAGGGACCTTAAAACGTGTAAATCAGGTGAAAACCCGATATCGAATTTTCAGACCGAATACAATACTTCCATTACCTATGGTAGTAGGGTAATGGAAGTAAAAAATCCATATAAGACAAGAAAAAAATTTTATATATAAAAATAACACTTTATGTGTTCATCTTAAAAGACAAAAGCAGATGAGGAAAATATGAGTATCTCATAAGAAATTTTTTTTTTTTTTTTTTTTTTTTTGTAGTCTTCCATGTGAGAGAATATTTCATAGCATAACTTTAAAAATTAATATAATATCGTGCAGGCTTTTTTTTCTGTGCTTTTTTATTTGATTTTCTTAACTTTTTTCACACTTGTGATCACGTGGGCTTTTTTTTTTTCTTCTGTACTTTGTTATTTGATTTTTTAAAAAGTTTTTCTGCTCTGTGATTGTTAATTTTTTTTTTTTTTTTTTTTCCAACTCTTTCTGTTTTCTACATTTTAATCTGCAATGATGACCTGCTTACCCCACCATCACCAAGAATGATATTACACAAGGCACAGTAATTTTAATAAATAACAGGGATTAATCCAGCTTTTTAAAAATGATACCCCATTTGTGAATTTATAAAATAATTTGTGAAAACATCAAGTAAGTTTGTGAAATTAATGATACTTCAGAACAATTAACTAAAATACGTAAAGCAGTTATTTTTAATTTTAAAATACATTTTAAAAATAAAATGAAACAGTTGTGAAAATAAATATATATATGGGCGAGTTAAGTTGTTTCTTATATGTAAGATAATTAGGTGTTTACTTAGCAGGGTTCGCACTAAGGGAAAAAAATGAGTGGGATTCTCCCACTCTAACAAAAAATTTAAGTGGGATTTTGAAAATTTAAGTGAGATTTTTGAAATTTATGTCAGTAATTACATTTTACAGAAAAAAAGTATTTTCAAGAAATATGCAAATTACAGACATGTGATTGCTGAAATTAGAAATTAGCTGAAAAGTTTTCACGAATATGATTGATTGGATGATTAGTTGAATATTGATAACGTCACTTTCAATAAACTGATGACATAAACATTTATATATATATAGTTTTTATCTACATTAAGCATTTTCAGGATTTTTTCATTAGCGTAAAAAAAATTCTTCAATATACCTGCAATAACTTTTATATCCGCATAGAATCTTATTTCACACCAAGAGTAAAACAGATTTTTCAATCAAATATAGAGTATGATTTTTATGTATGTACATTAATCATTCATATAAAAGTAGCAGAAGCTAATTATTAGTTTCAAACGTGCATGAAACCAACTGAGTATTAATTTTCTTAAATTGGTTTAGAAAAAATTTTCTTACTGGAAAAATCTATTCTTCATTTCCTCCATGTTTACAAATTTGGTATAGATATGACACTCTATAAAGATTTAATTTAATTGAGAAAAAATAAATAGATTCATTAAGTTCAGCACTAAAGGTCTAAAAATAATTACATATGTCAGAAATATTGAGCACTTCTATTGCTTTATTGTTTCTAGAATTGATCATTGACCACAATCCGTATTCTGGAGATGGGAAAGAGGGGGGGGGGGGGTTAAAAAAATAATTACAGAGTAAGAAATGTTAAACTCTTTCAATTCTACTTCTAGAATCTAATAAAGCAAGTTTAAAATGAATATTATAAAAATATAATTTATGTTGCAGATGGGTAAAGATTGGGAAACGAGACTTCTGCAGAACATTTTATTGCTGATCGCTAGATGGAGATAAATAAAGGGGGAGGTGGGCAAAAAATAATTACGTGAGCAAAAAATATTTAACAATTTTATTTCTTTACAGGTTCTCGAATCTCATAAAGCAACTTTGAAATGTATATTGACATTTATGTTGTGGATGGAGAAAGATTAGGAATCGGGAGCTTTTGTAGAACATTTGATCGCTGATTGTTCCATTTTTATTTATTCTTTAACGAACGATATCCGCGATTTTTTTAAAACATAAAAAATAAATTCACGGAGTTCAATGAATTAGGTTTAAAAAAAAAAAAAAAAAAAAAAATCGTGGAAAAGTAAGTGCGAGAAAAGCGCGCATATGAAATTTTTTTAAGTGGGATTTTTTTTAATATTGCGTGATTCCCGCGATCCCGCACTCTAGCGGGAACCCTGCTTAGATATTTATCATTGTGTCCAATAAATATTCAAATTGAGAGTATTTTTCTGTGTTCGATGCAGAGAAGCTTATAAAATATTTTAGTGTGCAGTTATATTGCTGAGAATTGACTTTGTGAAGGTACCTCTTTGCTGAAAGTTGAATTTGTGAAGGTACCTCTTTGCTAAAAGTTGAATTTGTGAAAGTACCTCATTGCTAAAAATTGACTTTGTGAAAGTGCCTCAATGCGGCACTAAATTTGTTCTGAATTAACCTCTGAATAATTACTAAATATATAACTGGGTGTGTAATTACTTTCGAAATTTTTATCAAGCATAATTTAAATATATTATATTTATTTATTTTTCTTATGACTATGATTCATACAGATTCTTTATACTCATTAGAAACTCCTTAGTACTGAAAATTTTTCCAAGGAGTGCTTAGAATTCCTTAAATGAACAAAATATTCCTTAGAAACAAATTAATTACGCCTTAGAAAAAATTATCATGATGCAAAATTCTTTTTTAAATTTTGCTGCTTCAGGCATGTTTTTTCATTGTTGGGATGGGGAGATTTGTTGCAGTATAATTGAAAAATGCCAAATAGTACTTTTGGCATGCCCTTCAGCAGAATAATTGTAGCACATTCATTGGCTCACATCACTGTGATAGTCGCACCTACTTTTCACAACTATAATTTATTTTTCTTTTTTCTTTAGGTAGTATAATTAAAAATGAATTACTCAGTTTCAGAAAGCTCTGAAAATTTATTCTCATTTCTAATATAATTTTAAACTTTGTTAAATGGCTAATTTTTCTTGAATATTTTTATTTTATGGTTATTATTATTATTATTGACTCTTATTTATGCCTCAGAAGTCTGTACAGGCTAAAATTTCCAGACCCGATATAAACCTAAAAAAGGGAGTTATCTACTTTGTATTTAAGCTTATGAAATCAATAAGCACTACTGTATAATTTTAGCTTTAACGGTTAAACTCTAATATGCTGGTAACTTAAAAAAAAAAAAAAAAAAACAAGTTTTTCTAAGATTTCCCCCCCTATAAATGGTGAATTAAAAATTACATTGTGTCTCACTGGAGAATGCAGCACAACTGAAATATTTTAGTGTGTCACTCACACAACTTTCTCTTACCCTGCAATTCAATAATCTAAAGATAGATTGCATATATGAAATTTTAAGATCAATAAGGTAAGATAGTAAAATTTAATGTGTACTTTAAAAGTAATCTAAAATAGGTTTAGGAACAGCTTTATTTGATGTATAATTCTGTTTTAGGGGGGCTACTGCTTCCATTAAATACCTCAGAATGTGATATTATTTTTTAAAAAAATAGAACTTCAAAAAATATTTTATTTACAGTATGGGTATGAAAAATTCCCAAGCAGTGTTCGTCAATATAGTAAAATATAGCAAAGTATTTCCATCAATTACATTCAATGGAAAAGAAGGTTTAGTTCAATTTTGCGTAGCCCTGTATATTGTGTGTAAACAATATGCACTATAAACAATATTGTGTTCATAAATTTAGTCTTAGTTGAAAAACATCTAACACAGAATGAATTATAATTAATGCAATTTCAGTGTATAGTCCCAATATATCAAAAAACTTTGGGTAGCCATGTAAATAAATGATTTCCACACCCCAATCTACAGAAAATATGCTTTTATGCATATAAAAAAATTTTGTTCATTCTGTATTGTTTAAGTCAGCCACCAGAAATTTCCCCATGACGTAATGTATTTGAATACTTTTGATTGTCCCTGTACACGAACCATTTGCTTGATTTCAACAAAAAGTTTAGTGTAGCATCCCTATATGATACACATTTAGAATACTGAGTTTGGACCTTTTGCTACTATTTCTGTACTGATAAGTATAAAGGATTTAAGTCCATTTTCTTGATTTTTCAGGAGACGAAAAATAAAGTTAAACTAACTAAAAACTAATGAGCAGAATCGATTAGGAAAAAGGGATTATACTGGTTTATACGCTTTATACCATTCAGTGATTGTCAATCTTCATTTAATAAAGGGGAAAATTGAATTAAATATTTTATACCAAAAATTAATGCTAAATTTCTGACTTGAATCTTTTTTTACCAATGTATTTTCTCAAAGACTAAATGGCATGGATTTAAATACTTTATACCAATCGATAGAGAATCTTTTTCTGAGTCTGACTATGTACTTAACTCAAAATCGACATTTTTGGACTTAAATCCTTTATACTTATCAGTACAGATTTGTTCTTGAGATATGCTGATAACAGACAGACAAACACACAGACCAACCACTGAAAACATGTTTTTTTGATTCAGGGGACCTTAAAACATGTAGATGTATAACAAAAACTCAATTTTGAAAATTTGACCCAAAAACAATACTTTTTCTGCCATATTATATGGGTAAGAGAAAGTAAAAATTTAGTATGTCTTTATAAATTCTTTGGACTCCTTGGATGATCCTTGATTTTTTCTTCTCAACTCTGTATGAACCTTGAATTATAATTAACCCTTCAATTGATTTTCAATACTATTTTTAAAACATAATCTATTCGTTACAAATAAATAACTTATATAAGTAAGTAGTGCCTATAGACTGTTGCAAATAGATGATGCTTTATGAAATTTTTAAGAAATGCTTCTTACACTGTTATCCAACTCAAAATAAAGTAGAGTAAAAAGATTAAAATATCTAATAACATAAATGCAAAGAGTCATTAAAGAAAAAAAAAACTCTTTGTCAAACAACATACTGTGAAAATATTTTTATTATGAAAGATTTAGCTTCCATATCAGGGGTCGATCCAGGCAAAATTTGGGTCCCTTTTGCGGCCCCTTCACAAAATTCCCCATAGTAAAAAGGGACCCTTCACAAAATTCAAATTCATAAAAAGGGACCCTTCACAAAATTTAAATTCATAAAAAGGGACCCTTCACAAAATTCAAATCCATGAAAAGGGACCCTTCACAAAATTCAAATTCATAAAATGAGTCCCTTCACAAGATTTTTTTTTAATAAAAATTATCCTTTTATTTAATGTTTTCATGTTTTCAGTATTATTTTTAATTAATGCCTTAATTTGGCTCAACGAAACTATTAACCTGATATTAAACATTACATAAAATGATTGTAAAAACGAAAAATTTTTCACATTATTTTACTTTTTCACAAAAGTACTTTATATTTCACAAAAATAAATAAAAATTTCACAAAAATATTTTGTTTTTCACAAAAAAGGGACCCAAAAATTAAAACCTGGATCGACCCCTGCATATTTACCTATTTATTTATTTAATTTTTTACATCAGAAATGTATTTTTCATCCATTTTATTTTTGTAATCAGACGGAATGTCGATGTGTATAACTTGTTCATTGTTGTCATTTGTAAAAGCCATTTTGGAATAACTTTTTCGATAAAATCATTGCTTACAAATCATTAAAAGCGCAAATCTTTTGCATTTCAGTAAAAAACTGGAAAATGTTAACTGTTTTTTGATCATTATTCAACAAAATAATCATAGGTAGTATCTTTAAAAGGTTTCGGGCTCATTTACTTGCGCCAATATCGCATAGCCAAACTTTCTCATTTCTCTTCTCTCGAACAGTGGGTGACAGGCAAAGAGGCTCTTCTATTCTCTCTCTGCTTGGAGAAATCACAGTGAGAGAAGCGAAACTGCCAAAAAGGTTAAAACTTTTATGCATGCACTATGCATTTTTCCTTTTCTAGTCTTGGGTGATCATCGGGCTGTGCACACTCAGACTCGGCACTCTGAGAAGAGAAAAAGAAGAGGTTGAATATGAGGTTATAAGATGGCAAGGATTTGCTCTATTTAAATCTATAAAAAGAATGTTTTCTGTCACTGTATCGTGTAAGAATTCTATCTATAACTAGACCAAATTTTTACTCGCCACAGTAAAAATTCCACTCGCCGCTGGTGAGTGGAAATTTTACTCCCTGGTCTAAGATGACATTTCATGTAACTACATTTTAACACCATTATATACTATACATAATGCAATATGTTATTTGTATACTTAGAAGCATAGTTTATGCAGAAAATGATGTGCATAGAATTAGCAATCAGCATATAAGGCTATACAAAGAATATCCACATATTACATGACCATTCTTTTGACTGCAAATTCGATGCAAAAATTTATGAGTTATATGAAATTGGCTGTGTAATTATCAATGTATATATAGTGTTTGATGTCAAACACAAACAATCGTCACAAGTGGCATACAGTTTATCTTTTAGTTAGCATGAACTGCTATAATGCTATTTTCAGATAGTCCCTCACTGTTGTGTTTTCTTTTCAGCTATAAGCAGAAAAATGTTCAGTATTTTTTATATGCTGTCTGATATGTGGCAACCATTTCTTGTCAGCTTTTTTATAATATTTTGTGACCCTTGTAAAATTTATAAATATTTAGTTGTGTATTAAAAAGAAAAATTTTGTATTAATTCATATTTTGTTGTATTTTCAGGCAGATGTATAACTTTTCAGATAAGTTGTGCAAAACAGCTGCTGGAGGGCATTTCAAATCATTGACTATAAATTCATGAAGAAAAACCTAAATGAGAAGACAAAAAAAGAAATTCTTGGAGTATTAAAAGGGGGGAAAAATTCTTATAATAGTAATTAAAATTAAATGCAGTGATTTCTTTGATATTCTGTATAATAAGAAGGCATACATTTTGACAGAATATCATTTGGGTCAGAGTTTGAACGCATTGGCAGCAATGTTTAATTAATGCTTTTTATCACATATCCAAGTTTTTGTTTCCGGATATAGCATTACATTTTAAAAATTTGAATTATTTAAAAACATTTTTATTGTTTGATAATTCTGAAGTTTTAATTTTAAATATTTTATTGATTTTTTATTTATTAATTTATTATTATTATTATTGTGTTGTTTTATTTATGTGTTTTAGCTTATAATAAATATTTTATTTATTATTGTTCTGTTTCAATGTACAAATAATTTATTGTTTTTATGTTTGATAATTGTTGTTATTTTGTGTAAGGTTTTGTGATTTACTAACATGAATAAATATTTTTAGTTAGTGTGATGTTTTGGATACATTCATAATTTTAGATATTTGTGTTACTGAGTATGTTTCAGTTGTTATTTTAATTTACATTTTTAAATGAATCACTATAATGAATGAATTCTCAAAATTGCATCTTATCACTCATTAACATTACTCTTAAGAAAAGAAAAGAAAAAAAAATCGTGATCGGGTAAAAGCTCACACCGGGTCCCCACTGCCTTTGGCAGTATAGACCCGTGAGCTGTGTGTGCGTATTCCTTCACCATCCTTGTGATTTTTCAAAATTCCATATTATTACTCATAAACTTTCATGCAGGTATTTAGTGGGGTCCTTAAAAGTCCCTTAACTCGTTTTAGACCCCTAAAAGTCTCTTATTTCATTTTAGGTCCCTAAAAATCCCTCATTTTGGCAAAATGTCCTAAGTACCTTTTTTACTTCCATTGCTGTAAGTAATAGAAGTATTGTATTCAGTCCAAAAATTTGATATAGAGATTTCACCTGATTTGCACGTTTTAAGGTCTGAGTCCAAAAAAATAGTTTATGGCAATTGATCAGTGTGTGTGTATGTATATGTGGAATCTTCTGGCTATCATATCTCCGAAACTAATAAAGATAGAAATGTGAAACTTCAGCATTGATACAGGTCTGGTATACAGATGAATTTTCCAAATTTTGGTGAAAATTGGAAAACCAGATGTGGGTCATTGGAAACCGTAAGTGGAACCATAAATCTGTATCTCAAAAACGGCTCTAACGATTTTCTTCAAAGTTGCTATATAAACACTCTATCAGATGCTCTTTCAAATGATATAGTTGGTTAGTTCAGGAAAATTGACTGTCATCCTGTATATATAGCTCAATTTCAGGTCTCACAAGTGCATTCCTTTAAAAACGACTGTATGGATTTTTTTCAAACTCGCCCTATTAACCAGCTTTTAGATATACTTTTGTATGTAATTATTGTTTTCCGGTCAATAATTAAGTATGCCTAATTTTGGTAAAAGTTGAAGTCTCAAAAACAGCTCTAACGATTTTCTTGAAAATTGTTACATAAATCCATTTTAGATACTCTTTCTCGTGTATTACGTGTTATTACAGAAAAATTAACGATCATCCTGATTAGGTAGTTCAGTTTGAGATCTCGGAAATTTGTGTTTAAAAAAAAAATATCTTTTTTTTTTTTTTTTTTTCCCCTTCTTTCTTATTTTTTAACTTGCTATGTAAATTAAATTCTGTTTTATATGTCTTTACACATGTATCAAGTTTCTGCTACTGAAAAATTCCAAAAAATGCACATAATACTTTAAAAAAATGTATATAATACATGTAATAGTGGGTAATAGAAGTTGTGTGGTTGTTTCACATGAGATTTTTTTTCCCCTTTCCATCAAAAATCATAAGATTTTTAAATGCTGAAAATTGTAATTAAAATTGTTTGTCAAAAATTGTAATTCAAATGCAATGAAAACATGCATGCACACAACTTACAATAGAATATTGAAATGATTAACTTTTGGCAGCCATTGATCTGATGTGTAACAAGAATAGAATACTCTATATATACATAGGTGACTCTGCTAATGAGTCATTGGCAGGGCGTTTAGTGTGGTCCCTAAAGTCCCCAGAAGTAACTTATTTTAGGTCCGTAATATTTTGGCAAAATTGTCCCAAAGTCCCTTTTTTTTCTTTCCTTATCAAAAACTGTAAAATTTTTAGGTACGACAAAAAAATGTTAATTAAATGCAAATAAATTGCTTAGCTACATAGATTAGAGGAGGGTATTATGGAATACCATTTACATTTCTTAAAATAACTTTACTTGTTTTTAATAAAAATCTCCAAAATCATGATGAGTACATAGTGTAATTATTTATAATGAATTGTCAATGAAAAAAAATCCATTTTTTTTTTTTTTTTTTTTTTTTTTTTTTT
The DNA here is from genome assembly GCA_963930645.1 of Salticus scenicus. Taxonomy (NCBI): domain Eukaryota; kingdom Metazoa; phylum Arthropoda; class Arachnida; order Araneae; family Salticidae; genus Salticus; species Salticus scenicus. Next base: position 242,569,062 of record OZ005652.1, read on the forward strand.
GTTATTATAAAAAGTTTCTCTATATATTAAAAAAAAAAAGTAACTGTCGCTGGTGTCAATTTTTTTTGTCTGCAACAGCATCTTCCCGTGGAGGGCAAAGTGCTCTGCATCATGAGAGGTATCAGTGTATTCCGACTGCTTCAAGAAAGGCATTTCAGCTGCTTAGAAATTTCTATCATTTTAATTAATGAAGTTATTAACTAAAAATGTCGGGTTTATAAAGGTACTCTATTTGCCACTGGAGAAAAAGTTTTTTTATGACGTTTTTTTCTGTGTCTGACGTCACTTTCCTGAGGAAAATTAAAATGTGATCAATGGTGTAAATAAGAAAAATTTAAAAATTGGCATCTTTGAGGTGCTCGAGTGAAGAAAAAAATTATTTAGAATAGCGAAACATGAAAATAACCGATATTTTAAAAATATTAAGTAAAAATTTATTAAAAATGAAATGAAAATTAGTTTATATTTTTATTTTATTTTATATTATTAGTTAAGTTTGTACTATTAGTTTAGTTTATATTATTAGTTTTTATTTTAACGTTAGGCGAAAAAGATTTAGTAATGAATATAATGATTATGTTAAACAACGATTGGTATAGAGTTAGAGGTTAAGCCCAGAAATTTTTTAAATGAAATTTACGAGGGTTAGACTATATTTGAGGGTGCCCCTTGATTCTCGCCAAGTTGTGATCGCGGTAAATATATTAAGGTTAGCCTATTTATATGTATAGGTTATATGTATATAGTGTTATAGGTTATTAACAAAAATGGGCCAAACAATTTCGCCAAGGGGGCCCTCAAATATATTTTTACCTTTTCGAGACAACAACATAGATTAGTTTATATAAAGATTTAGTTTTTTAACTCAAAACATATTTAAAATGATGGATCTTTACTATGACCAATTTAGCGATTTTTAAAATTTAGAAATGAAGAAGCTCGTACGTTTTTCGCCAAGGAATTCATTTACGCAACATTTTAACTCTAGCCATGCCTTAAATATAGAGAAAAATTATAAAATGGTGCAATAATAATGATAATAATAATAATACTTGCAACCTATTTTTGTTTTTTAAGAATTGATGTAACAGGGTTCATACTCCTCAGGGAAAACCTGGGAAACAGGGAATACTCGGGGAATTTGGAATTTGTTTAAAAAAAAGTCAGGGAAAATAAAAATTTTCATTAAAACTCAGGGAAAATGAGTTATAAAACCTGGAAAAACAATTTTTTTTTTCTCTCAAGTTATGTTTTTCTTCTTTATCTTCGTATCAAAATTAAATAATGAATTATTGTGAAAATACGTATGTAAATATGATTTCTACCTGAATTTCTATTATGATCGGCAGTAATATGACATCATACAGTGGAAGTAGCTGTATTTTGTCTTGTCTAGAAGAGTGTTTCTTGTAATATGTCGCTAATATTTTCTTGAAAATTGTCTGGGAACTCAGGGAATTTTTTTCCCATATTTGAGTATGAACCCTGTGTAAAACTTTGCAGAAAACAGAATTTAATTTAATACAACAGGACTTTTTTGTTATCTATTTTTCCATGTAATGGAATGAAGTAACTGCATTGCTAAAATATTTTAGTTACACCTAATACAGGACCTCACTGGCAGATTTTCAATTTTTCATTTATTTTGACGATGACTTAAATTATCTATCTCAGTTATGCATGTCAAGATTTTTGCAAGAAAAGTCTAAGCTACTTCGGTGCCAAATTTAAAATTTCGCCAGGAGTACTGTACCATTGCTTTAGCACAATTTTTTTTTTTCAATTTTATTTTAAATACACTGATGGAAAAAAAAATCCCAACACCAAGAAAAAATTATTGTACAGTAATGAAATTTCAGCAATACATTTGTCTAGGTAACATATTTAATTGATTAAAGTTTCAAGATCACAGGTAGAGCCATTGGCGAGAAGAGCCATTTCAAATGTGAAATGTTGGTACATTAGTAACCGATGTAACCACCAGAATTTTGAATGCAAGCATGTAAACGTGCATGCATTGTGTCGTACAGGTGTCGGATATCAGTTTGTGGGATGGAGTTCCATGCCTGTTGCACTTGGGCGGTCAATGCAGGGATGGTTAATGCTGGTTGTGGATGACGCTGGTTTTGTTGTCCAATGATGTCCCATACGTGCTCGATTGGAGAAAGATCTGGTGATCTAGCAGGCCAAGGCAACATGTCGACACTGTAGAGCATGCTGGGTTACAACAGCGGTATGAGGGCGAGCGTTATCCTGTTGGAAAATACCCCCTTGAATGCTGTTCATGAATGGCAGCACAACAGGTTGTATCACTAGACTGACGTACAAATTTGCAGTCAGGGTGTGTGGGATAACCACGAGAGTGCTCCTGCTGTCATATGAAATTGCTCCCCAATCCATAACTCTAGGAGTAGGCCCTGTGTGTCTAGGTCGCTAGCAGGCGTTCACCTGGCCTCCTTTTAACCAACACACGGCTATCACTGCGACCAAGGCAGAACCGTCTTTCATCAGAAAACACAACAGATCTCCACTCCGTCCTCCAATGAGCTCTAGCTTGACACCACTCGCGTCGCAAACGGAAGTGGTTTGGAGTCAGTGGAATGCACGCTACAAGGCGTCTGGCTCGGAGCTGTCCTTGAAGTAACCGATTTGTAACAGTTCGTTGTGTCACTGTGGTGCTAACTGCAGCTCGAATTTCAGCTGCAGACGCAGTACGATTAGCCACAGCCATACGCCGAACACGGCGGTCTTCCCTCTCAGTAGTGCCACGTGGCCACCCGGAACCCGGTCTTCTTGAGGCAGTACCTTCCCTTGACCACTGCTGCCAACACTCATGCACAGTGGATACATTCCTGCCAAGTCTTTCTACAATATCGCGGAAAGAAAACCCACCTTCTCGTAGCCCTACTACACGACCTCGTTCAAACTCAGTGAGCTGTTGATAATGGCTTCTTCGTCTTAGAGGCATCCTTGACTAACATTAACCCACTACGTCAAATCTCAACTGTAAATAACGATCACGAACCTTACAGCGCTTATTTAAAGCAAACCTCATTTGCATGTTCATAGTGTTGCTACTAGCGCCACACTTATGCGCGTAGAAATTTTAATCGACATCATCTTTCAGATGTATAACTACACCTACCAAATTTCGTTTATCTAGCACAGCTCCTTCCTGGTGTTGGGATTTTTTTTTCCATCAATGTATTTTTTAACTTAATTCAAGAGGGGAAAAAAGAACATTTTTTGGTCTAAATGTACAAAATATCTCCAGGTAAAATATTATCCGTATTTTAATAAAGAAGCATCAGAAAACTGGCGTTGTAAAAATTATTACTTACAAACTTTGAATAAACACCATAAAATGCAATAAACTCGCCTGGCGAGTTTATTGCATTTTATGGTGTTTATTCAAAGTTTGTAAGTAATAATTATCCGTATTATTAGAAAGAAAACGACTCAAGTAGTTTTTCCTGTACCATTGATGTCTCTATAAATTAAATTATCCAATATCATTATATTTCATTCTCCACGCTCATTTTTTATTTTCTAAATTCTATATTACATAATATATATGTAAAGAAAACCAAGGTGTAATCTAGAGATCTGCACGGGCCGGAATTTCGAGGCCCGGGCCCGGCCCGTACGAAAACTTGTTGAAGACCATTAGAAGTGGTCTGTCTATTAAATTTTAATATTAAGCAAAGTTTTTGCACAATAGAAACGTTTGAACTTTGAATTTTTGAAAGTGTAAAATGACTAGTGACTAGAAAATTTGATCTCAGTAAAAACAAGGAAAATTTAAAAACTTAACAAATTTATTTATATCAAAAAAACATATGTAAATATATATAACAAACTTTTAATCAAAAAAACAATTAACATAAAGCATTAACATAAGGTAACAATATAAGCTGGATAATTACCTTGTAAAACATTAGCTTGAAGAAAATACAAAGGCATTCAGTTCTTTACACAACATTTCTGAAGAAAGAAAACATCTTGTCCCACAGTCCCCTTTTAAACACAAAACTATTTAACACAAATCAAGGTCGCCAAGTTTACCATTGATAAACGTAAGATGATATCAAAAAGATAATGCAACTTAGAGCAAACGACGATTGCAAATAGATGGTCGCCAAGTTGACCATCGGGGGAATAATCAAGGAACGAAATTAACATCCCTTAGGGTCGCCCGGTTGACCACTAAGCAAATAAACGTTACTCCAAGGAAAACATTATCACTGTAGATAACGATCGAACAAAAGAAGATATAATTTAAAGCAAACGAAAATTGTAGATAGATGGTCGCCAAGTTGACCATCGGGGAAATAATTATGAAGATATTAACATCCCTAGGGTTGCCTTGTTGACCACTAGGATATAACAACGAAAAGTCTTTAAAGTTTATAACAGAAGAAATTTATCATCTTTTAAAAAAACGATAAGGAACAAGGACAAGAGTTCCAAAAAAACTTTAACTTCATTCAGAATTTAATTATTAATTACTTTTAACTTCATGGTAAACCAGCATCAACTTTTAACATATTAAAACTTAACTTCGTATAAAAAAAAAATTCATATGCTTAAACTTTTAATTAAATAAAACTTTCAACTCCAAACCAGCAAACATCTTATCTAAACAGGAGACCAGCTCACTGGAAAACACACATATGCATCTCGTTGCTGCACTGCTGCTACTGCACCGTACAACGATCGAATCGAACTTTTATATCATTAAAGAATACAATATTTGCATAAAACGATCAGAAAAACATCGATAATAACGCCACCGTGTGGTCAAAACCAAAACAGTAAAAAAAACGATGACGCCACCTTATGGCCAAAGTTGAAACATTTCATAATTAATTTAATGAATTAAGATACGATGGCAACAAGGAGAAAAAGTTATTTTAACAGTGCAGAAAATGGCAACAGCTAAAAAGTAAACAAACTGCGATGTTTGCCGTGAAATAGCATGGAGTAAGAAAAGGATTTAAAAGGATAAATTAAATTTGAAAATAAGTAAGTGAAAGATATTTTAAATTATAAGATATTTAAGTATACGTATATAAAGATAAATCAAGGAATGTTTTTACATTAGATGTGAGGACCAAAAGATAACCAAAGTTATCAAAGCCCCCCACCGCAACATATAAGAGAAAAACATTCAAATATTAACCATCTTAATAATTAGTATAAACGATTTATATGCAACAATTTCATTAGTAAAAACTATTTAACAACAAAAACTTAACAATCTAGTAAAAACAAGTTAACAGCTAGCAAAAAGTGCAATAAGACGAATTAGCAACAAGAGTTAAGTGTGCATATACATGCCACCCAAGAAAATTTCAGAGTCCATAAAAAAACTGTACCACTAAACGGCACACAACCTGACAAAAGTCAGTAAGAAAAATGTACTTCAAAGATAGTACATAAAAAAAAATTTTAAACATGTACTACGAAACAGCACATGAAAGTAATTTTAGATTAAATTCCCCCCTTTTCATTATAAAGATAATCAAACGCAAATTCCCCACAATGCAGATACTACGCAGAAAAAATACATTATAAATACTCAATACAATTTATATGATTATGTATATGACCTATATTCTAAATATGCAATAAGAAATAATATAATTTATATACAATATGTACAAGACCAATGCAAAACACAATTCTAATATACAATATTAAATTACTATAAATGATGAAATAGATGAAATACTTATATACACTATATACAACACATATGCACAAGCGCTTGTGACTCACATACATACCAACAATTATATATATATATACAAAAAAAAAATATCCGCAAAGTGGAGAAGAAGAGTTTTAACTACTAGAATTTCGAAAGAAAACTATATTTATAAATTTTAACAATTCATTTTTGGCAAGCGGCTTTGTGAATGGATCGGAAAGATTGGACTTAGAAGAAACATACTGAAGGTTAAATTTCCCTTCATCAAACCAGTCCCTAATGAAAAACAATTTTATATTTACATGGCGCGTGTGAAAATTTTCAATTCTAGATTTAGTGAATCTAATGGCAGCCTGGTTGTCAGCAAAAAGTGTTGGTACATCAAATTTCTCTTTAATAATTTTTAAACCTTGACATTCTAATAGTATGTTATAAAACCAATCTTGTTCCCTAACACAATCGCACATTGAAATAAACTCCGACTCCATTGTAGAAATGGTCACACCCTTCTGTTTATGTGAGCGCCACGAAACGGCAGCATTATCCAGAAGTACTAATTGTCCACCCATAGAGACATAATCGTCCCTATTAGCTGCAAAATCTGCATCAGAGTATGAAAGTAATTTAATGCTTTTACAATTTAGAGAAAGTTTATAATGATTGGTAAATTTAATATAACCTAATAATTTAAGTAAGCCCTGCCAATGTTTAACTCCTGGATTCTGTTGGAACTGTGAAAAAATATTAGTGGCATATGCAATATCAGGTCTAGTGCGATTTGCAAGAAATGAAATACAACCCAATAAATTTCTGTAAGGTAACCTTGATGCCTCATCTATATCTGCCTGAACAACTGGACAGTCACTTTTAGAAAACTGAACACCTTTAACTATTGGCAAAGAAGAAACAGGAACACGGTGGTTTCTAAACCTTTCACCTATTTCACCAATATACTGGTTTTGGTGAATTAACACACCTGCATCTGTATATTCAAATTCTACGCCTAATAATTTACGAGTGATACCTAAAACCTTCAAATCAAATTTAGATTCCAAAAGTTTTAAAATGGTTTTAGTTTGTGACTGTGTTCTAGCAAAAATGACGATATCATCCACGTACACCAACAGAACTGAAAAATCAAGATATGAATATGCGCAATTACAATTTTCAAATTTATTAAAACCAAGTTCCAACAACACTTTATTTAATTCATAAAACCATAATCTGCCAGATTGGTGTAACCCGTACAATGCTCTGTCTAATCTACAAACCCAACTCTCTTTGCCTTTTTCAGCAAACCCAGTTGGTTGTTTCATATAAATTTCATCCTTTAACGGGGCATATAAATATGCACATTTTACGTCGCATTGTACGTTAACCCAGTCACAACATGAAACTAATAGGGCAAAGAAGAACCTGACTACTGAAAAATTTATAACCGGCGAAAAAGTTTCGTCGTAAGACTCACCCTGTACCTGGCTGAAACCTTGCGCAACCAATCTTGCTTTGTACCTTACTATGGCACCAGACTCATCGCGCTTAACTGTATAAACCCAGCGGTTTCCTAACACAGACTTGTTTTCAGGGAGTTTTACTAAATGCCAAACTTTTCTTGCAGCCATACATTCTAACTCTTCCAGCATAGCCTCATGCCATTTATCCGCCTGGGCAGATTTCAGGGCTTGTTTATACGTTCTAGGGACCACCACCTCTAGTCAACTTAAGGTGCTGGACGCAGAAGGTATAACGTCAGAATTAACTACACCAGAAAAAGTATTAAATTTTGAAAAATCAAAGTTGGCAGGGTTGTAATTAATACCATTAGCTAAACAAAACTTTTCAATATCTTTTGGAGATCTTTGAGGGAGCCTCTTACCCTCTCCATCAGGATAATAGTAGATGTCAATTTTATCTCCTTTAGGCCTGGGAACAACTTTCCTGTACCAGATTGGATTAGATATCCAGCTCGGGGATGACAAAACTTGAGAAGGTGTAGAACTTGTATGAGGAATGGCTGGGACGACATCCTCAGTCTCATCGGGCACGACACCAGAAGTGCCAGGCTCCGGATCAGGAAGATGAAACTGATCAACGGGCCGTGGCTGATCCTCTGGGACATACACCAACTCGAAGGAGGAGTCGCCCATCACCGCTCCACTGCTCGGAAAGTTTTTACTCTCAACGAACGAAACATTAATGGTTTCAACAACCTTCTTATCATCATCTAACCAAACCCTATATCCACGAGTACGCAAAGCGTATCCAACAAGGACACCTTTCTTTGCCTTCGAATCCAATTTATGTTTACGCCTAGCCTTAGGAACACCGACATAAGCTACAGTACCAAAAGGTCTTAAATGACGAACAGATGGTTTATTACCTGAATAGAGTTCAAGAGGAGTCTTCGTATTTTTCCCATGACAGATTCTATTCCAAGTGTAAGTAAAATGCATACACGCTTCAGGCCAAAAATCGGCAGACAACCCGCTGGATTTCAGCATTGCCCGAACACAATTCATAATGGTCTGATTAAAGCGTTCGCATGTACCATTTTGTTCTGGTGTAAAAGTATTTGTTAGCTCATGGATTACACCTGTCTCATTACAAAAAGATCTAAAATGGTCATTCTCAAACTCACTACCATTATCGGTGCGTATGGCCTTCAACTTGGTACCCAAAAACCTTTCAGCCCTTAAAACATGTCTTTTAAAAATTTCAAAGACCATGGACTTCTCTTGAAGGGGGTAAACCGCAGATTTACCAGAAAAGTCATCTATTATGGACAAAAAGAAACGTTCGCCTCTTTTCCCATTTATTTTAATAGGTCCCCAAGTGTCAAGAAACAGCCTTTCTAATGGCTTTTTAGAAAAAGAATGACCTATAGATTTAAAGGAAACACGATTTTGCTTACTCAAATGACAAGGATCACAAAAAAAATTATCTATAGACTTTAAAAGAGGCAGACCTTTAACAGCAGAATTACGATTAGTGTTAAGAATGAGTTCAGGGCTGATGTGATCGAAACGCAGATGCCATGTGTCCAAATCTTTAATATTGACGGACTCGTATGTAGGTGAAGCTGAAACTTCAGAATTAGCAATTTCATTTACATCTTGCCCCCCATTCACCTTAACACCATGCCTGCTCCTAATAACTTTTGGAAAAGTGTAATAGATCCCGTCATAGAGTTTTGCAGAAAAAAGAAATTTGCCAAACTTATTGATCACATTCAACTTGCCAGACTTACCAATGAATTTAGCACCACCCTGGTCGAATCTAGAACCACTTAAAAGATTTTTCCTTAGATTAGGTGAAAACAACACATTCCATAATTTTATTTCAACACCATTAAAGTTCAGTTCTACCTCGCCTTTACCAGTAATAGGAAAGGTAACCCCATCAACAGCCACGTGTAACTCATCACCAGACACTTCAACAAAATTACTAAAAAGGGCTTTATCTTTACAAAAATGATGAGAGGCGGCAGTATCAAAAGCCCAACATCCCTCTCGATCAAAACTGCTAAGGTTTGCCTCAGCAATAAAATTTTGAGCTTTACGTGGGGGAGTTTTATCACGTCGAGACTGTTGACTGGAGCCAGCCTTCTTAACAAAATTACTTTTAAGTGGTTTCTCTTTTACAGCAGATGAATTATTTTCAAGCTTAACCCGACAATCCTTAATACCATGGCCTTTTTTACCACACCTCCAACAAACAATTACAGATTTTCTCTTAAATTTAGCACTTTGAACCTCAATTGTACATTCAACTTTACTTTTATCAAAAGTGCGTAGTTGGAGTCGTGTCTCTTCAGAACAAAGTTCAACTACAATATTTTTATATGAAAACTCTTTATCAGGCCATCTTAAAATCTGTTGAACTATTTGATCGAATTTATCAGGTAAGTATCTCAAAATTTGAAAACAAACATATTCGTCACTTATTGGTTTCCCAATAGCTTTTAACTGATCTATAATTTTTGAAATTCTAGCTGCAAAGAGACCAATAGATTCACCAGGTTGAAGAAAACATGTCATTAACTCTGAAAACAATTTCATGTGGTGACTCCTACTATCTGGTTGGAAATTGACTTTTAAAACTTTCCAAGCCTCTGAGGGGTCAGAACACTCACTTATTAAACCACGAAATTCTGGTTCTATATTTAAGTAAAGTAAAGACATAGCAGAATTTTGTCTCCTTTTAAAATCATTAACTACCTCCTCAGATGCTTCTACACCAGGTGATTTTTCTACCCCAGTAACAATTTCGTATGCATTCCTTTCCATTAGCAAAAATTTAACGTCATTTTTCCAACCAGCATAGTTTGTAGAACCAAGCTTTTCAATCTGGGGAGTCAAATTAAATGCCATTTTCCCAATTTTCACTGAGTCAAAAAAACACTAGTCAAACAATTAAAGAATTCTATACATACAAAAACTTATCCAAAAATTTCTGGGCCCATAACCCAAATGTTGAAGACCATTAGAAGTGGTCTGTCTATTAAATTTTAATATTAAGCAAAGTTTTTGCACAATAGAAACGTTTGAACTTTGAATTTTTGAAAGTGTAAAATGACTAGTGACTAGAAAATTTGATCTCAGTAAAAACAAGGAAAATTTAAAAACTTAACAAATTTATTTATATCAAAAAAACATATGTAAATATATATAACAAACTTTTAATCAAAAAAACAATTAACATAAAGCATTAACATAAGGTAACAATATAAGCTGGATAATTACCTTGTAAAACATTAGCTTGAAGAAAATACAAAGGCATTCAGTTCTTTACACAACATTTCTGAAGAAAGAAAACATCTTGTCCCACAGTCCCCTTTTAAACACAAAACTATTTAACACAAATCAAGGTCGCCAAGTTGACCATTGATAAACGTAAGATGATATCAAAAAGATAATGCAACTTAGAGCAAACGACGATTGCAAATAGATGGTCGCCAAGTTGACCATCGGGGGAATAATCAAGGAACGAAATTAACATCCCTTAGGGTCGCCCGGTTGACCACTAAGCAAATAAACGTTACTCCAAGGAAAACATTATCACTGTAGATAACGATCGAACAAAAGAAGATATAATTTAAAGCAAACGAAAATTGTAGATAGATGGTCGCCAAGTTGACCATCGGGGAAATAATTATGAAGATATTAACATCCCTAGGGTCGCCTTGTTGACCACTAGGATATAACAACGAAAAGTCTTTAAAGTTTATAACAGAAGAAATTTATCATCTTTTAAAAAAACGATAAGGAACAAGGACAAGAGTTCCAAAAAAACTTTAACTTCATTCAGAATTTAATTATTAATTACTTTTAACTTCATGGTAAACCAGCATCAACTTTTAACATATTAAAACTTAACTTCGTATAAAAAAAAAATTCATATGCTTAAACTTTTAATTAAATAAAACTTTCAACTCCAAACCAGCAAACATCTTATCTAAACAGGAGACCAGCTCACTGGAAAACACACATATGCATCTCGTTGCTGCACTGCTGCTACTGCACCGTACAACGATCGAATCGAACTTTTATATCATTAAAGAATACAATATTTGCATAAAACGATCAGAAAAACATCGATAATAACGCCACCGTGTGGTCAAAACCAAAACAGTAAAAAAAACGATGACGCCACCTTATGGCCAAAGTTGAAACATTTCATAATTAATTTAATGAATTAAGATACGATGGCAACAAGGAGAAAAAGTTATTTTAACAGTGCAGAGAATGGCAACAGCTAAAAAGTAAACAAACTGCGATGTTTGCCGTGAAATAGCATGGAGTAAGAAAAGGATTTAAAAGGATAAATTAAATTTGAAAATAAGTAAGTGAAAGATATTTTAAATTATAAGATATTTAAGTATACGTATATAAAGATAAATCAAGGAATGTTTTTACATTAGATGTGAGGACCAAAAGATAACCAAAGTTATCAAAACTTTACTTACCCGGCCCGGCCCGTTATAAAGTCGAAAAATGCGGCCCGGGCCGGGACAAAAAACGATAAAATCAGGCCCGACCCGGCCCGGCCCGATTCAAAAATATGTAAAATAACAAAAAAATAAATGCCTTTTCATAAAAAAATTTTTAGTATGTGTTTTGCAGAGGTTTTATATAATCAAACAATAGTACGTTCTTTAACAAAACTGCTGAAATTTTACAAGACAATTATGTATAAACAGAAATTCATTATTATAGACAAGGCACAAAGAGAAACAGAAAGTAAAATCGAAAATATTAGCATTCATCAAACAATATAGGAAGGTATTTAAAATGGTTAATACTACTGAAAATGCACTTTCAACCATTTTCTCTTATATACCATAATGTATCCGAATCTTTCATATGCTTCGGTAAACGAAACTTTAATGTTAATCCAACCATATTCAATAGACAAGTTGCTTTTGCCCATGGTAAAAATGATGCTACTTTCATCCACTGGAGAAAAGGAAAAGGAGCCTTAGAGAAAAAGTTACAGCGGAAAGATTTTTATAGCCTTTATACCATCTAAACTCAACAGATCATAAGAAACAAAACCTTATACACAGTAATGTACCTAATTTCTTTTGTTATGTACATGTACGCAAACTGGTAGTGACATGCATACTATTTTGAATAGGAAACCATCTAATATTACTTTAAATAAAATATATTAATTTTGAGGCATTATAAAATATTTGCGAAAAATCAGATTTCGGACAGGCAGACCGATAGACAATTAAATAGACACTTCTTTAACAAAATAGAACTTTATGTGACATACAAGGCTGCAAAATTATGTAAAATAAATGACTGAAGAAATATTTTATCATTTTCCTTTTTCGTTGATTAACGAGGAAACCAGAAAAAGATTCGGGCCGACACGGCCCGGAGAAAATTTCATTCAGGCCCGGCCCGGCCCGAATATACACAAAAATAATATAGACTAAAGGTCTATCTTTCAATTAATTTTATTAAGCAGTTTCACATACAGTGGAAACGTTAATCTTTAAGTTTTAAGGGTTTCAATAAAAATAACCCGACCAGTGTTCAACTGTTATAACACATCAAATACACAAGTTTTAACAACAAAACAAATTTTATTCAATGAAACACAAAAAAAATATATATTAATAAATAAAGTATATTCAACAGATTTTCAAAGTATAACATATTTAAAGTTACCTCATTTCACAAGTGATGCACAAAATGTAGCAGACTAAACTTCACTATGACAAAAATCATGATACACCATCATCTTCTAAAGAACACATATATTTCACAGATGAAGGAAAAAAATACGCCGCGGTCGCCTCGTTGACCAGCGGGAGACGAAGCATGATTATATCATTTAAAACTGAAGATCACTACCACACTGATTATTTTACTGAAGGTTGAAGATCACAATTTGCATATCATTAATTCCATAATCTGATAAAAATCACTTATAATTTAATTCACTATTGGATGCTAGCAACTTTATAACTTGATTAAATAGAAAAATTTCACAAACGTAACAAACGCGATTTAAAAAACCGCTAAACAATGTCAACATCGATCAAACTATCAAATTTAACATTCTCATTTCAAAAACATCGATTATCAATTTTTAATTTTTTAGTTTTCGCGAATAACGAAAAACTTCAAACTTTATCCCTTTTAACAGGGTACAAACTTAACAACAAACTTAAATATTTAACATTTGTAAAATAACAATAACAAAGGCAGCCATCATTTCTTTAAAAGCAATAGCAAAAAAACATGACTAGCTCAGCTGTACCAATATCAGTACTTAGCCATCAACAGCTTAGAGCTGCTCAATTATTCACAGACAGTCACTTCATTTTTAATTGAAGACTAGCTGCCCATTACTGACAACTGCCGATAACTGCCGATAACTGCCCCCTAACACTCGCATCGCGATCTTTTTATACTGACTGCCAAGTCAAAAATCTACATATAAACAATGCATTACCATTGCCACTCAACAGTCAAAGTCAAAAATACATTTTATCATAACTATTTTAATAGAAGTGGCAACAGCAAAAATTAAGAAAATTATGCAGAGCAAATTTGGCAACAGCAACAATGTAAACAGAAAGTCGCTAGTAATGGCGCGATGTAAATAGAAGATGGCTGACCGAGTTTAAATAGAGAAAACTTTTAAATTCAAATTAAAGGTAAGTTAACAACTATATATATAAAATATAAGCATTTATATTCATAAAATTAATAATTTTTTTTATGTGCGAGGACAATTGATAGATATCAATTGCCCCCCACCACAGCATATAAAAAAATTTAACAAAATACCATCATGAGATTCCCCATAGTCCATACGAAAAGTCACAAGTGATGTAATAAACTAATTACTAGATAACCATTGACAAAAAATTTCAAGTGATGAAAAACAACTCCCCACTCCGCAGATATACTAAAGAAAAGGCGATATGAAAAAAATACATTATATACAATATTAATTATATGATGCAATATTCAAACATGAAAGAGTAAATATGAGGTATATATACAAGAAATGAAAATATATACAATATATGAAAAATTATGAAAAATGAATATATATATATACAATGAACAAATACGCAAGGCGCCTCACGATTTCACACACACATTCACACCATGATAACATAATATAAAAAATTATGAAAAGCATCTACAGAGCGAAGAAATTTATTCAAACACGAAAGATTTATATAAAGATCACTTTTATAAATTTTAACAAATCACTTTTTGTCAACGGCTTCGTAAACTGGTCGGCAAGATTTAATTTAGAGGAAATATATTCAATATGGAATTTGCCCTCATCAAACCAATCCCTTATAAAAAATAGTTTAATATTAACGTGACGTGTATGGAAACTCTCAATCCTGGACTTTGTAAAACGTATTGCAGCCTGATTATCAGCATATAAGGTAGGTATTTCAAAATTATTTTCTATCAGATTTAAATTAGAACATTCACATAAAATATTATAAAACCAGTCCTGCTCACGAACACAATCACACATAGAAACAAATTCTGACTCCATCGTTGATATGGTAATCCCTTTCTGTTTATTAGTACGCCAAGAAACAGCAGCACTATCCAAAAGAATCAACTGGCCACCCATAGAAACATAGTCGTCCCTATTAGCGGCGAAGTCAGCGTCAGAATAAGAAATTAATTTAACCTGTGTGCATTTAAGATGGAGCTTATATTGACTGGTGAATTTTATATATCCAAGAAGCTTAAGTAAACCCTGCCAATGTTTAATACCTGGATTTTGTTGGAACTGTGAAAAAATGTTAGTGGCATATGCGATATCGGGTCTAGTACGGTTTGAAATGAAAGAAATACAACCTAAGAGATTTCTGTAAGGTAAATGAGAAGCTTCATCGATGTCTTCTTGAATAACCGGACAATCACTTTTTGAAAATTTGATACCTTTAACAATAGGTAAGGAGGAGATAGGTACACGGTGATTTTGAAACCTCTTACTGACTTCGTCAATATATTGATTTTGATGGATCAAAACTCCTGTATCTGTATACTCAAACTCCACACCTAATAACTTGCGTGTGATACCCAAAATTTTCAAATCAAACTTTGATTTTAACAAACCTAAAATGTCATTAGCTTGAGATTCAGTCCTGGCAAAAACAACGATGTCGTCAACATAAACCAATAAAACAGAAAAATCATAATATGAATAAGCACAGTTACAATTTTCAAATTTATTAAAACCAAGTTCCAACAATACTTTATTTAATTCATAAAACCATAACCTGCCTGACTGGTGTAATCCGTACAGTGCTCTATCCAGCTTACAGACCCAGTCTTCTTTACCTTTTTCAGTAAAGCCCACCGGTTGCCTCATGTAAATTTCATCCTTTAAGGGAGCATACAGATAGGCACACTTAACATCGCACTGTACATTAAACCAACCATAACATGAGACTAAAAGAGAGAAAAAAAACCTGACAACAGAAAAATTTATAACAGGCGAAAAGGTCTCATCATAGGATTCACCCTGGACCTGGTTGAAACCTTGCGCGACCAACCTGGCCTTATATCTGACAATGTTGCCAGACTCGTCACGCTTTACTGTGTAAACCCAGCGGTTTCCCAACGCAGTCTTGTTCTCAGGGAGTCTTACAAGATGCCAGACACCTCTCGTGGCCATACATTCTAACTCTTCCAACATAGCCCCATGCCATTCATCAGATTGTGCAGATTTTAAAGCCTGTTTATACGTTCTCGGGACCACCACATCTAGTCAACTAGCCGTGCTGGACGCGGAAGGTATAACACCAGGATTAACAACACCAGTAAACTTATTAAACTTGGAAAAATCAAAATCAGCAGGGTTAAAAACAATATTATTTAAATTACAAAACTTTTTGACATCATTAGGTGACCTTTGACAACACCTTTTACCCTCTCCATCAGGATAATAGTAAATATCGACCTTTTCTCCCTGAGGTCGAGGCACAACCTTCCTGTACCACACGGGATTGGTCATCCAGTTAGGAGAAGCAGTCTGCGGAGTAACTTGAGGAGCAGGAGAAACAGGAGAGACGGCTGGGACGACAACTTCAGTCTCGCTGGGCAAGACCCCAGAGGTACCAGGCTCCGGACCAGGAAGAAGGTACCGGTCAACGGGCCGTGGTTGTTCCTCCGGGACAAGCACCAACTCAAAAGAAGAGTCGCCCATCACCGCTCCACTGCGTAGAACATCACCGCTTTCAACAAAAGAAACATTAATGGTTTCCACAACCTTCCTCTCGTCTTCTAACCAGACCCTGTAACCACGGGTACGCAAGGCATAGCCCACAAGGACACCACGTTTTGATTTGGAGTCTAACTTGTGCTTACGTCTAACCTTTGGAACACCCACATATGTCAACGTACCGAATGGTCTTAAATGTCGAACAGAAGGTTTATTTCCTGAATAGAGTTCAAATGGAGTTTTAGAGTTCCCACCGTGACAAATCCGGTTCCACGTATAATTAAAGTGTAAACAAGCTTCAGGCCAGAAATCATCAGACAAGCCACTGGATTTTAGCATAGCCCGAACACAGTTCATGATTGTTTGGTTGAACCGCTCACAAACTCCATTTTCTTCTGGTGTGTAAAAGTTGGTCAGCTCATGATTTATTCCATTTTCTCTACAAAAACCCCCAAAAGAATCATTATCAAACTCTTTGCCATTGTCAGTTCTGATCGACTTCAACTTGGTTCCCAAAAACCTTTCGGCCCTCAAAACATGTCTCATAAAAACATCAAAACACATGGATTTTTCCTGGATAGGGTAAACGGATGATCTACCAGAAAAATCATCTATTATTGACAGGAAAAAACGTTCACCTTTTTTACCAGGAATTTTAATAGGACCCCAAGTATCCATAAAAAGTCGATCTAAAGGTTTTTTGGAAGAAGAATGACTTAAAGGTTTAAAAGAAATACGATTTTGCTTACTCACATGACAGGGATCACAAAAAAAATTATCAACTGATTTTAAATTGGGCAGACCTTTTACAGCAGAATTACGGATAGTATTAAAAATTAAGTCAGGACTTAGATGATCAAAACGAAGGTGCCAGGTATCAAAGTCTTTTATATTAACAGGTTTTATTACAGGAAAAGCTGAAATTTCAGTATTATCATTTAAATTTTCATTAGAATTCTGCCCCCCATTCAATTTAACACTGTGCTTATTTTTAATTACTTTTGGAAATGTATAATAAATCCCGTCATGGAGTTTAGCAGAGAAAAGGAAATCACCATACTTGTCGACCACGTTTATTTTGCCGGCCTCACCAATAAATTTAGCACCACCCTGGTCGAATCTAGAACCACTCAAAAGATTTTTCCGCAAGTTCGGCGAATACAAGACGTTCCAAAGTTTAATAACAGTCCCATTAAAATTCAGTTCTACTTCACCCTTACCAGTAATGGGAAAAGTGATGCCATCAACAGCCACGTGTAACTCATCACCGAAAATTTCAGAAAAATTACAAAAAAAGGATTTATCTTTACAGAAGTGATGAGAGGCCGCCGTATCATAAGCCCAGCTGCCCTCTCTATCAAAACTACTTAAATTTGCTTCAGCAATGAAATTTTGAGCTTTATGAGTTTTATCACGTTTTGACTGTTGACTAGAGCCACCCCTCTTAGAAAAATTACTTCTGAGTGGTTTTCTTTTTCCCTTGCAGCTAGATCATTATTTAACTTAACTTTACAATCTTTAATTACATGGCCTTTTTTCCCGCACCTCCAACAAGTAAAAACAGGCCTGCGTTTAAATTTTACATTTTGGGCCTCAATAGAACATTCCGTTCTACTTTTATCAAAATTTCTAAGTTGAAGGCGCGTTTCCTCGGCACATAACTCAACAATAATATTTTTAAAGTTAAAGTCCTTATCAGGCCAACGAAGAATTTGTTGAACAACCTGATCAAATTTATCAGGTAGGTATCTCAAAACCTGAAAACATAAGTATTCGTCAGCAATAGGTTTATTAATGGATTTTAACTGATCAGCAATTTTAGATATTCTAGCTGCAAAAACACCAATAGATTCGCCAGGTTCTAAAAAACATGTCATAACTTCAGAAAACAATTTCATATGATGACTTCTACTATCTGGCTGGAAGTTAATTTTTAAAATTTTCCACGCTTCTGAGGGGTCAGTACATTCACTTATTAAACTTTTAAACTCACTATCAATATTCAAATATAAAATTGACATGGCAGCATTCTGCCTTCTTTTAAAGTCTTGTACTGCCTCCTCAGACACGGTTTCACTAACTTTGGGCTTAGTTTCGTCACCAGTGACGATTTCATAAGCATTTTTCTCCATAAGTAAAAATTTAATATCACACTTCCAACCAGAGTAGTTAGTGGCATTTAACTTAGTGATTTGAGGTACAATATTATAAGCCATTTTTAAATAGTTATTTAATTATCAATTATACAAAAAAACAAGAAAAGAACAACTGGTCAAGTTTAAAAAAACCCTAAAAAAAACCGGCCCATAACCAAATAATATAGACTAAAGGTCTATCTTTCAATTAATTTTATTAAGCAGTTTCACATACAGTGGAAACGTTAATCTTTAAGTTTTAAGGGTTTCAATAAAAATAACCCGACCAGTGTTCAACTGTTATAACACATCAAATACACAAGTTTTAACAACAAAACAAATTTTATTCAATGAAAACACAAAAAAAATATATATTAATAAATAAAGTATATTCAACAGATTTTCAAAGTATAACATATTTAAAGTTACCTCATTTCACAAGTGATGCACAAAATGTAGCAGACTAAACTTCACTATGACAAAAATCATGATACACCATCATCTTCTAAAGAACACATATATTTCACAGATGAAGGAAAAAAATACGCCGCGGTCGCCTCGTTGACCAGCGGGAGACGAAGCATGATTATATCATTTAAAACTGAAGATCACTACCACACTGATTATTTTACTGAAGGTTGAAGATCACAATTTGCATATCATTAATTCCATAATCTGATAAAAATCACTTATAATTTAATTCACTATTGGATGCTAGCAACTTTATAACTTGATTAAATAGAAAAATTTCACAAACGTAACAAACGCGATTTAAAAAACCGCTAAACAATGTCAACATCGATCAAACTATCAAATTTAACATTCTCATTTCAAAAACATCGATTATCAATTTTTAATTTTTTAGTTTTCGCGAATAACGAAAAACTTCAAACTTTATCCCTTTTAACAGGGTACAAACTTAACAACAAACTTAAATATTTAACATTTGTAAAATAACAATAACAAAGGCAGCCATCATTTCTTTAAAAGCAATAGCAAAAAAACATGACTAGCTCAGCTGTACCAATATCAGTACTAGCCATCAACAGCTTAGAGCTGCTCAATTATTCACAGACAGTCACTTCATTTTTAATTGAAGACTAGCTGCCCATTACTGATAACTGCCGATAACTGCCCCCTAACACTCGCATCGCGATCTTTTTATACTGACTGCCAAGTCAAAAATCTACATATAAACAATGCATTACCATTGCCACTCAACAGTCAAAGTCAAAAATACATTTTATCATAACTATTTTAATAGAAGTGGCAACAGCAAAAATTAAGAAAATTATGCAGAGCAAATTTGGCAACAGCAACAATGTAAACAGAAAGTCGCTAGTAATGGCGCGATGTAAATAGAAGATGGCTGACCGAGTTTAAATAGAGAAAACTTTTAAATTCAAATTAAAGGTAAGTTAACAACTATATATATAAAATATAAGCATTTATATTCATAAAATTAATAATTTTTTTTTATGTGCGAGGACAATTGATAGATATAAAAAAAAACTGAGTCCGAGCCCGGCCCGGCCCGAGCTTGAAAAAAATTTTTAAACCCGAGCCCGGCCCGGCCCGAGAGCAAATTCAAAAATTCGGCCCGAGGGCCGGGCCGGGCTCGGGCTCGGGCCGGAAGCCCGGCCCGTGCAGACCTCTAGTGTAATCAGTACATATCCAAAAGATGTAGCGAACAGATATTCAGAAGCCATCATTAACAAAAGTTCAGGAGATATCGCCAACAACTATTAAGATGTCATGATCAATATATACCACTAGATTGTCAACAAATATTCAAAAGCCAACCAATTTATGAATGGTGATGGTCTATCTCGAATACTTCAAACCGGCAATTCTGATAGAAAGCTTAAAAACTTTACTTATTGTTTCTATCACTTGTCCTCACAAATTGCTCAAAACATTTTTTTATAGAACATAATAGAAATAGAATATAATAAATGACTGTTTAAATTACTTAAAAACCTTTTTTGAGTGCTTTTAAAACACTCGTTAAACTTTATTTAATATGTTCGTTTTGCTTTACTTACTTTCTTTTCCTGACTCTGTTTTGTTTACATTCTTTAGACATCGCGGTACAATCTTGTTGCCAGATCCATTACTATCAAAAGTTTGTTCGGAGATTGCATGTTTTCACCACTGAATGGCGTTGACGGCGGTTGAATATTTATGCCGTGTTGAGCCGTGATTGGCTGTTTGCTCTTTGATCATGCTGCATGTTTTAGACACTATTATATAAATAGAGGTGTTTTATTTTGAGTTGGTGGTGAATTCGACTGGTAAAAGATGCTAATGTAAGATTTTATGTTCTGTCTGAGGCTGGTCCTCGTAAATTTATTTATTCAATTAGCAGTTTATCATTTCAAGGATGCAGTCGTTTAAAATGTTAAATAGTTGTCCAAATATGTAAAGTTCATTTTTTGCAAGTTAGCGGCGATAATTGTTTTGAAGTTATCAGTTGTTAAATTATGTATGTTTAAATGACGGCTAAGAATTTAAAAAAAAGCAAGTTCATTTTGGCTGTGAGTTTTTTGAAGATTACAGTGTTTGTTTGAACTGTACTCTTTTGAATGTCATCCTAGACTGTTCCAATTTTTCATGCTATGTGTCAACCAGGCGACCATAGCTTCTTCACGAACAGCGTGCTGTGTGTCAACCAGGCGACCGCAGTTTCCTTTGAACATTGCTTGTGAATATTTTTAACCTGCCAAGTTTTTTTCCATGCTATGTGTCAACCTGGCGACCATAGCTTCTACAAGTTGCAGTTTCATCAATTATTGGTTATTATCAAGTTTAAATATCATCAGTGGTTTCTTGCAATCGTTTTATCGTTATACGTGATGTCTCAGTTAGAAAATCTGGGAGTCAGGAAATTTTTTTAAAGGTAAAGCCTTCTTATAAATTAAAAATGCTAGATTTAATTTATTGGTCAGTTCAGTTGTTTTTTGAAGTTAACTTTTTGATAACCTTTTGAATATAAACATTGTTTTTTTCATCTACATTTGTTAAGTTTATAGCTAAAATTAATTGTTAAATATTTTTTTCTATTTGTTATTGTTGGCTTTTTGAATCTTTAAAAGTTTTTAATAAAAATGTTTAAAATGAATTTGACTTTGTTTTACTTGTCAAATTTTTCCTTTAAGTTACACTAGTCATTAAATTTATTAAACTTTCACTGTATGTCTGCTTAAATATAATGGAAATAAAAGTTTGACTTTTATAAGTCTCATCTATCAGGGTTATGGGCCCAGTTTAGCTTTTAGCTAGCCCAATTTTTTTATAACCTTTATGCAAGTTAGCTTAAATTGCTTTTTTGCCTTTGACTAGTGTTTTTTGACATTTAAAAGTAAATAATGGCTGTTAACCTGGCTCCCCAGATTAAGAGACTCAATATGACTAATTATTCAACTTGGAAAGATGATGCAAAGTTCCTGCTGTTGGAGAAAAATGCTTTTGAAATTATAAAGGGTAGTGAGAAGCAGCCTAAATTGGATGAAGAAAGGGGTATAACTGCTGAAGTGATTGCTGACTTTAAAAGACGTCAAAATATAGCGTTGTCCATAATTTATCTTAATA
Source organism: Salticus scenicus (assembly GCA_963930645.1). NCBI lineage: Eukaryota > Metazoa > Arthropoda > Arachnida > Araneae > Salticidae > Salticus > Salticus scenicus. The sequence continues at coordinate 242,591,226 of OZ005652.1, forward strand.
TTGAACCTGAATTTAGATCTTTAATTGTTCAATGTGACGATCCAGCTGATGCCTGGAAAACCTTAAGGGCAAATTTTCAACCTGATAGTCGGAGTCATCATATGGCAATTTTTTCCGAAATTATGAATTGTTTTCTACAGTCTGGTGAAACTATAGGTCAATATGCTGCTAGAATTTCTAAATTTGCAGAGCGTTTAAAAGCAATTAATAAACCTATCAGCGACGAGTACTTGAGCTTCCAGATTTTGCGGTATTTACCAGACAAGTATGATCAAATAATCCAGCAGATTCTCCGATGGCCTGATACTGATTTTTCTTTTAAGAAAATTGTTATAGAACTCTGTGCAGAAGAAGTGCGACTTCAACTGAGAGTGTTAGATAAAGAAAAGACTGACTGTAGTATAGAAGTTCAAACGGTAAAATATAAGAAAAAATCAACTGTTAAATGTTGGAGATGCGGGAAAATGGGCCATTATCGTAAGAATTGTCGGGTAAAACTTGAATTAAAATCTGATAATAGTGATAAATTTTCTAAGGGTAATTTTGTAAAAAAGTTGACTCCAAACAACAGCCAAAGCATGACAAAACACCCCCTCGAAAAAAGACTTCTTTCAAAAGTCAAAATTTTATTGCTGAAGCAAATCTGAGTAGTTATGAAAGGGATGGTTGTTGGGTCTTTGACACAGCAGCCTCCCATCATTTCTGTAAGGATAAAGAATCGTTTTGTAATTTTACTGAGGTATTGGGTGACGAAATGCATGTGGCTGTTGATGGGGTCACTTTTCCGATCACCGGTAAAGGTGAAGTTGTTCTAAGTTTTAATGGTAATCAAATTAAATTATGGAATGTTTTGTACTCGCCCCATTTAAGGAAAAACCTACTCAGTGGATCCAGATTTGATAGAAAAGGTGCTAAATTCAAGTGTGAAGATGGTGAGTTGAACGTGATCGACAGGTTTGATAATTTTATTTTTTCTGCTAAACTGCATGATGGTTTATATTACAATTTTCCTAAGGTTATTAAAAGTAAAAAAGGCAAGCAAAGTGTTAACTTGAATGGGGGGCTAAAAGAAATAGAAGTTGAAAGAAATTTTGATATGTCAGCTTCACCTGTTTATGAGCCAGTTAACGTAAATAACATGGACACTTGGCATTTACCTTTTTTATCATATTAGCCCCGAATTAATTGTTAACACTTGTAGAAAATCTGCTGTAAGAGGCTTGCCAAATCTAAAATCTGTAAATTTTTCTTGTGAATCATGTAGTTTAGGCAAACAAAATAGAGTATCTTTTAAATCCCTGGATCGTTCATTTTCTAAACATCCTTTAGATAGATTATTTTTAGATGTTTGGGGGCCTATAAAAATTTTGGGAAAAAATAGAGAAAGGTTTTTTTTGTCCATAATTGATGATTTTTCCGGTAAATCAGCTGTATATCCTCTGCAAGATAAATCCATGGTTTTTGATGTCTTTAAACGACATGTTAATAGGGCAGAGAGATTTTTGGGCACCAAATTAAAATCTATACGTACCGATAATGGTACGGAGTTTGAAAATGAGCGATTCAGGAATTTTTGTAATGAAACTGGGGTAAAACATGAATTCACCAATGCTTTTACACCTGAAGAAAACGGTGTATGTGAACGTTTTAATCGGACAATTTTAAACTGTGTGAGGGCTATGCTCAATTCAAGTGGTTTGTCTGGTGATTTTTGGCCAGAGGCTTGCATGCACTTCAATTACACGTGGAATCGTATCTGCCATGGTACTAACGACGAAACGCCTCTTCAATTGTACTCGGGAAACAAGCCATCGGTGCGTCATTTACGCCCTTTTGGTACAATAGCATATGTAGGAGTTCCCAAGGTCAAAAGAAAACATAAACTAGATTTTAAAGCTAAGAAAGGTTTTGTTGTGGGTTATGCCTTACGTACCCGAGGGTATAGAATTTGGCTAAGCGATGAAAACAAAGTTATAGAGACTATAAATGTTTCCTTTAGGGAAAGTAGTGATATGGTTGGCAGTGGAGCTTTGGGAGGCGACTCCTCTTTTGAACTGGAATGCGTGCCAGATGTTTTACCAAAGCCTGTTGATTGGTGTCCTCTTCCCGATCCGGAACCTGGTACATCTGGTTGCGTGCCCAGTGAAACTGAGGATGCCGCCTCAGTTGGTTCCCCCACAAGTCCTACGTTACCTAAGACATCGCCATGCTGGTCAAATAACCCCATTTGGTATAGAAAGGCAGTTCAAAGACCTATAGGGAATAAAGTGGATATTTATTACTATCCTGATGGTGAAGGCAAGAAACTTCCACAAAGATCTCCACGTGATGTTGAAAAATTTTGTGCAGCTAACGGTATAAATTATGATCCCCAGTTTTTTGATTTTTCTAAATTTAATACTTATACCGGTCTTGTTAATCCTGTTCTTACACCTTCTGCGTCCAGCACTTCTAGTTGACTAGAAGTGGTGGTACCCAGGACGTATAAGCAGGCCTTAAAATCAGTTTCTTTTGATAAATGGCAGGAAGCCATGCTAGAAGAGTTGGAGACAATGGCTACGAGAAAGGTGTGGCATCTTGTGAGGTTACCTGAAAATAAAACTGTTTTAGGAAACCGTTGGGTTTATACCATAAAACAAGACGAGGTGCTATTGTCAGATATAAAGCTCGACTTGTAGCACAGGGTTATAAACAAATTCAGGGAGACTCGTATGATGAAACTTTTTCTCCAGTAATAGATTTTTCCGTAGTCAGGTTTTTTTTCACTCTTTTGGTTTCATACTGTGGCTGGATCAACCTACAATGTGATGTAAAGTGTGCATATTTATATGCACCGTTACAAGATGAGATCTACATGAAGCAACCAGTTGGTTTTGTAGAAAAAGGCAAAGAAAATATGGTTTGCAAGTTAGATCGCGCATTGTATGGATTACACCAGTCAGGTAGATTATGGTTTTACGAGTTAAACAGGGTTTTGTTGGAATTGGGTTTTTTAAAATTTGAGGTTTGTAATTGTGCATATTCATATAATGGTTTTGCAGTTTTATTAGTCTATGTGGATGACATGGTTATTTTTACAAAAAACAAGTCACAGTCAGAAATAGTTTTAAAAATTCTACAATCTAAGTTTGATTTAAAAGTTCTTGGTACCACACGAAAGTTGTTGGGTGTCGAATTCGAGTATAATGGTAGGAGTGTGTTAATCCATCAAAGCCAATATATTGGCGAAGTTTGTAAAAGATTTAAAAACCACCGAATACCAGTCTCTTCTTTACCCATAGTGAAAGGTACACGTTTTTCTAAGAGTGACTGTCCTGTCATCCAAGCTGATATAGATGAAGCCTCAAATCTCCCTTTTAGAAATTTGTTGGGATGTATATTTTTTTTGGTAAATCGTACAAGACCAGATATAGCATACGCAACAAACATTTTTTCTCAGTTTCAGCAGAATCCAGGTTTAAAACACTGGCATGGGCTACTTAGACTTTTAGGGTACATTAAATATACTAGTCATTTAAAACTTAATTTAGAATGTAAAAACATTGAGTTGAATTCATACTCTGATGCAGATTTTGCTTCCAATAGAGATGATTATGTCTCCATGGGGGGGGCAGATTGTTTTTTTAGAAAATGCAGCCATTTCTTGGCGCAGTAAGAAGCAAAAAAGTGTCACTATATCAACCATGGAATCAGAATTTATCTCAATGTGCGATTGTGTTAGAGAACAAGATTGGTTCTTTAATATTTTAAAAGAGTGTCATAATTTTAAACTTATTAATGAAAATATTAATGTACCCACTATTTTTGCAGATAATGAGTCTGCTATTCGTTTTACTAAATCTAGAATTGAAAACTTTCAAACGCGGCATGTAAACATTAAATTATTTTTTATAAGAGATTGGTATGATGAGGGTAAATTTGATCTTAAGTATATTCCTTCAAAATCAAACCTGGCCGATCCGTTCACAAAGCCGCTCACAAAAAGTGAATTATCGAAATTTATAAATAGTATTTTTGTCTCAAAATAATTGTTTTTTCTTTTTCACTTTGCAGATATGTGTATATATATGTTGTATGAATGAGTGTCTGAAAGTCGTGGGGCCTCACGCAAATGTTTAATGTGTTTATGTTTAGTATTGTATTGTGAAATGTTCTTTGTCTGCATTGTGGGAGAAACTAGTATTTAATTATATATATATGGGGGGAAATAGTTAATTTGATAAAATGATCAATTTAAATTATATATACTTATAAAATATCTTTTCCTTTAACATTTGTTAAAGTTTCAGGTTTGTACTGCCTATAGGTACAGTTTTTTTACGTTTCAGATATGTCCTGAAGTTGAGAATTTGACTGTGGTTTTTTTTGCCTTTAGGTATATTTTTTGGTCATGTTTTTTTCAGATATGGTTGGAGAATGGACTGTGGATATTGAACTAGCTGAGTTCACCAAAAAAAAAAATTGTTAAATTGTTTTTACTAATATTTGTTGATATTAACATTGTTACTTAAAGTTTTTTGAACTGACTAATAAAAAAAAGTTTTTCGTGTTTTGTTGCGGTGGGGGGCTTTGATAGAAAGCTTAAAAACTTTACTTATTGTTTCTATCACTTGTCCTCACAAATTGCTCAAAACATTTTTTTATAGAACATAATAGAAATAGAATATAATAAATGACTGTTTAAATTACTTAAAAACCTTTTTTGAGTGCTTTTAAAACACTCGTTAAACTTTATTTAATATGTTCGTTTTGCTTTACTTACTTTCTTTTCCTGACTCTGTTTTGTTTACATTCTTTAGACATCGCGGTACAATCTTGTTGACAGATCCATTACTATCAAAAGTTTGTTCGGAGATTGCATGTTTTCACCACTGAATGGCGTTGACGGCGGTTGAATATTTATGCCGTGTTGAGCCGTGATTGGCTGTTTGCTCTTTGATCATGCTGCATGTTTTAGACACTATTATATAAATAGAGGTGTTTTATTTTGAGTTGGTGGTGAATTCGACTGGTAAAAGATGCTAATGTAAGATTTTATGTTCTGTCTGAGGCTGGTCCTCGTAAATTTATTTATTCAATTAGCAGTTTATCATTTCAAGGATGCAGTCGTTTAAAATGTTAAATAGTTGTCCAAATATGTAAAGTTCATTTTTTGCAAGTTAGCGGCGATAATTGTTTTGAAGTTATCAGTTGTTAAATTATGTATGTTTAAATGACGGCTAAGAATTTAAAAAAAAGCAAGTTCATTTTGGCTGTGAGTTTTTTGAAGATTACAGTGTTTGTTTGAACTGTACTCTTTTGAATGTCATCCTAGACTGTTCCAATTTTTCATGCTATGTGTCAACCAGGCGACCATAGCTTCTTCACGAACAGCGTGCTGTGTGTCAACCAGGCGACCGCAGTTTCCTTTGAACATTGCTTGTGAATATTTTTAACCTGCCAAGTTTTTTTCCATGCTATGTGTCAACCTGGCGACCATAGCTTCTACAAGTTGCAGTTTCATCAATTATTGGTTATTATCAAGTTTAAATATCATCAGTGGTTTCTTGCAATCGTTTTATCGTTATACGTGATGTCTCAGTTAGAAAATCTGGGAGTCAGGAAATTTTTTTAAAGGTAAAGCCTTCTTATAAATTAAAAATGCTAGATTTAATTTATTGGTCAGTTCAGTTGTTTTTTGAAGTTAACTTTTTGATAACCTTTTGAATATAAACATTGTTTTTTTTCATCTACATTTGTTAAGTTTATAGCTAAAATTAATTGTTAAATATTTTTTTCTATTTGTTATTGTTGGCTTTTTGAATCTTTAAAAGTTTTTAATAAAAATGTTTAAAATGAATTTGACTTTGTTTTACTTGTCAAATTTTTCCTTTAAGTTACACTAGTCATTAAATTTATTAAACTTTCACTGTATGTCTGCTTAAATATAATGGAAATAAAAGTTTGACTTTTTATAAGTCTCATCTATCAAATTCGTTTTTACAATATAATCAAGGATGAATTTTTCACTTATCAGTAGGTTTCGAAAAATGTGATTTTTTTTTTTTTCCCTCGATTTAACTTAGTATTTAATATTGTTTAAGAAATGGTAAAATCAGATATTGACAGGCATCTTGGCAAATTCATGGCGACAATGCAAAATCGCTGTCTGAAAGAAATTGTCCCGTCGTACTACTACTAATGAAATGTTTGGTACTTTTCCGTGATGAAAAATCGACAATTATTAACAAAATGCGAGCCATGTCGCCAAACGAAGCGAATGTAAAGACAGTTCACGGAATAAAAGTCAAAAACGTTGAACAATAAACAAATATTTAATGAATTGTAAACAAAACAGTTTTATACATATAGAATATTTATGATTATTTGTTTTGGATTTGTTTCCAGAATACAGTGATGTCCTTAAGAATTTGCTGAAATGGATCATCGACTCCTCGTCTCCATATAAATTCAGCGAGGTAAATGATGTTGAGTGGTTCCCCAATGTCTTTTGTTTCTCCATTTTTTTTTTTTTTTTCCATGAAAAATTGTATTTAAAATTTCAACGTTTTGTTTGAAGTGAATACGGACCCAAACGAACATTACAGTTATGTTTGTAACAAATTTGGCATTGCAAAATCATTATCTGAAAGAAATTGTCCTGAACTACTACTACTACTAATTGGGTACTTTGGCTCACATTTTGTTAATAATTGGCAATTTTTCGTTTGCAGTAATCACATAAGATATTTATTTTCAATAGATTTGACTTAATCATATCTCTATATATTAAAAAAAATTTCTGTAACTGGTGTCAAATTTTTTTGTCTGCGACAGCATCTTCTTCTCGCGGAAGACAAAATGCTCTGCATCATGGGAGGTATCAATGTGTTCCGAATACTTCAAGGAAGGCATTTGAGGTAGTTAGAAAACTGTATAATTTTAATTTATGAAGTTATTAATATAAACCCTTGGGTTTATAAAGGTACTCTATTTGCCATTAAAGAAATAATTTCTCTTATTACATCATTTTCCGCAATGACATCATTCTCCACAGGGAAATGAAAATGTTATCACTGGTGTAAAAAAATAAAATAAATTCTGCAAACATCCTTTTTTTTTTTCTACTTTTAGAAAATTAATTTTATTACTGGCAATATTTATGTTTATTTTATTTGTTCTTTTTTTGTGAATAACGAAATAATGTTGTGTCTGTATGACTGACTGTGTTTCTCTTTACCATAAAAGTGTATATATTATTTTTATTTGAAAATGTTTTTCAAAAACTTTGGATAGATTTTCTCTATATATTAAAAAGAAAGTAACTGTTGCTGGCGTCAATTTTTTTTGTCTGTGACAGCATCTCCTCGCGGAGGGCAGTGTTCTCTTCATCATGAGAGGCATCAATGTGTTCCGACATCTCCAAGGAAGGCATTTCAGGTAGTTTAGAAATTTGTATCATCTTAATTAACGAAGTTATTCATTAAAAACGTCGGGTTTATAAAGGTACTCTGTTTGCCACTGTACAAAAAGTTTCTATTATTACGTTTATTTCTCTGTCTCTGGCGTCACTTTCCTCAGAAAAATTACAATGTGATCAATGGTGTAAATAAGAAAAATTGGCATTTTTGAGATGCTCGAGAGAAGAAAAAAAATATTTAGAATAGTGAAGCATTTGAAAATAACCGATTATTTTTAAAATATTAAGTAAAAATTTAATAAAGATGAAATGAAAATTAGTTTGTATTTTTATTTTATATTATTATTATATATTATTAGTTAAGTTTATACTGTTAGTTTAGTTTATATTATTAGTTTTTATTTTAACATTAGGCGAAAAAGATTCAGTAATGAATACCATGATTATGTTAAACAACTATTGGTATAAAGTTAGAGGTTAAGCCCAGAAATTTTTAAAATGAAATTTACGAGATAAAAATTTATATTATTTTATATAAAGATTTAGTTTTTTAACTCAAAGCATAGGTTAGACTATATTTGAGGATGCCCCTTGATTCTCGCCAAGTTGTAATCGCAGTAAGTATATTAAGGTTAGCCTATTTATATCTATGGGTTATATGTATATAGTTATATGTATATTGTGTATATGTATATAGTGTTATAGGTTATTAACAAAAATGCATCAAACAATTTCGCCAAGGGGTACCCTCAAATATATTTTTACCCAAAGCATATTTAAAAGGATAGATCTTTACTATGACTGTTGCAAAGCTAGAGCAGTTGGAATAGTTCCTCCCACAAGGCCAGCAATAGCAGCAGAGCAACTAAACTCCTCTCCAGTTGAAGCGGGTGATACTGGAATGCCTATGTTTACCGCTACTGGTGAAGGTAGAAGAAAATTCTGTTCTGATCGTTATGTTGCTACTGTGCGAGTATTATTCGAATTTATTTTAATTTCTGGGCCCTCTGTATATAATTTGTATATGATAGGTCGTAAATACAAATGTTTATGTTCAGAAATATCTGTTGATCGTAAGATGTGAAGTGTGTGCAGTTCATTAAAAATATTGAAATTATTTTATCGTTCTGTGTTTTATTTCAAGACTCCAGCCTGATTTATTTATTGAAAAATGATTGTAAAATCAACAAAGACCAATTCAGCGATTTTTAAAATTTAGAAATAAAGAAGCTTGTATGTTTTTCACCAAGGAATTCATTTATGCAACCACAATAGCCATTTTAACTCTAGCCATGCCTTAAATATAGAGATAAATTATAAAATGGTGCAATAATAAAATCCGAAACCCATTTTTGTTTTCTAAGCATTGATATGAAACTTTGCAAAAAACAGAATTGAATACAACAGGACATTTTTTTTTCCTTGTCTATTTTTCCATATAAAGGAATGTAGTAACTGCATTGCTAAAATATTTTAGTTACAACTAATACAGGACCTCACTGTCAGATTTTAAAATTTTCATTTATTTTGACGATGATTTAAATTATCTATCGCAATTATGCATGTCAAGATTTTCGCGAGAAATGTCTAAGCTACTTCGGTGCCAAATTAAAAATTTCGCCAAGAGGTTAAACTGTACCATTGTTTTAGAATGACTTTTTTCAATTTTATTTTAAATATTTTTTAACTTAATTCAAGAAGGAAAAAAAAGAACATTTTTTTTATTTGGTTTAAATGTACAAAATATCTACAGGTAAAATATTATCAGTTTTTCGTTCTGTTCATTATTAGAAAGAAAATGGCTGAAGTAGTTTTTCCTGTACCATTCATGTCTCTATAAATTAAATTAAATTATCCAGTATCATTATCCAGTATCTCCACGCTCATTTTTTATTTTCTAAATTTAATATTACATAATATATATGTAAAAAAAATCAAGGTGTAATCAGTACATATCCAGAAGATGTAGCCAGGAAATATTCAGAACCATCATCAACAGGAGATACAGTTCAGGAGATATCGCCAACAACTATTAAGATGCCATGAACAATATGTATCCAGTAGATATTTCGCCAACAATAATAATTATTCAGAAGATATCGCCAACAAGTATTCAAGAGCCATCATCAATACTTATTCAGAAAATATTGTCAACAAATATTCAAAAGTCATCCAATTTATAAATGGTGATTATCTATCTCGAATACTTCAAACCGGCAATTCGTTTTTACAATACAATCAAGGATGAATTTTTCACTTAGAAATTTTTCACAGTAGGTTTCAAAAAATGTGATATATATATGTATATTTTCCCCCCCCAATTTAACTTACAAGAAAACATTCAAAAGGTGTCGTCTTCAAAAAATATTGAAAAAAATATATGTGATTCTACTCTTCCTAAAACACCAGAAAGTGAAAAAAAATATCGGCTGAAATGAATTACAGCAACCACAGAAAATTATCAAACTTAAGCATATTTGGGGATTTCACATTGTTAGGTGATTGATTTTGAGTACTTGGCGGAGAAATAAAACACGATTCTCTTTGTACACGGCAATCTCGGTGCTAGCGAACTGAAGGCCTGACAGCGCTAAATCACCAAATATGCTTAATTTTGATAATTTTTTGTGGTCGCTGTAATTCATTTCAGCCAATTATTTTTTCACTTCCTGGAGTTTTATGAAGAGTAGAATCACATATTTTTTTCAATATTTTTTGAAGACAACACCTTTTGAATGTTTCCTTGTTGGTATTTATTATAGTTTGAGAAATTAAATGGTAAAATCAGATATTGACAGGCATCTTGGCAAGTTCATGATGTAATACAATAAGTGGCAACAATGCAAAATCGCTATCTGAAAGAAATTGTCCTGTTGTACTACTACTACTAATGAAATATTTAAAATAATTGCAATAATCACATAAGATATTTATTTTCAACGTATCTGACTAAATCATATTCTAGAAAAAATGCACTTTAAAAAGTTGCATCTTTACTGTTGGAAGCACCATTTTAAACCTTGCTGTACATTGGAAATAAATACAGAGTGTTACATATTGTTCTAAATTAACTAAAAAAATTCAATAGTAAAAAATATAGGCATTAGAAAAAATAAGTTCATAATTTCTTTAATCAAGCAATAATACCCCAAAAATTCATCGTCAAACAGTGACAAAAATTTAACAAGTCGATCATATACTAAAGCTGTAATGCTAAATGGTTTAGATGTTAATAATTTCTCTCTGTTCTAAATAATTAGTGATATGGTTGTTTAATTTGTGTGTGTAGCTGCCTAGCATATGTTTTCTCTCAAAATAATGGCAAACTGTTGTTAAATTGTCAAACGTTATAACAGATTTTTTACATATTATAAACGATATAATATTAAATATTGTATATTTCAATGCGATACCAAATATGGTGGATTTCTATATTATTCTTCAACTTTTCTCTTATGTAATGTATTATTAATATTCCAATTCAATGAAAGGCAAAGTTGCGAATAGTCGGGTTGAATCCCGCAGGGGTTGGTGAGCAGGGGGCAGAGCCCCCTAATGTTGTATAAATATATTTAGATTTAAATTCAAACTCAGTTATAAATGAAAAATCTTCTTATCATTGATAATTTTTTAACATTACAGAATTAGACATTTCCATGATACATTTCATACTTCTAATTATGGCAAGAAAAAATTCACCTAAAATTTTTATAGATTTTATTCTTCGTTAATGTAAGAAGTAGATAGGAGAGAAGGTACTTTTCCTTTCGCCGGCGAAATTCTCACCAAGCAAACTTTATTGGCGACAATAGTACATTTATGGATTAAAAATAAATTTGTAGCTTAGATTTGTTTTTTCTTTTTCAAATTTAAAGTTTATTTATATACGTTATTAAGGATTTGACAAAATAAATGTTATATTTTTTATGGGACAACACTTTTAAAAGCTAACTTTAAGCAAAGCTTCAGAAAATTTAATTCTTAAAAATATAAAATAAAATAAAATAAGTTTCGGAACAACTATAGTATTTCCCCACAGCTAAATTTCGCAATTTATTTTTGGCCATTATGGCTAAATCATAAGCTAAATTATAAATCATAAATCCAAAATAAACAGCATGCAGGCTGCCATATTATATCGCAAACAGTCCAGAACGACATCATTATCGTTCAAAGCAGCGCCAAAGAAAAATCGCCAAATTCAGCTGTGGGAAGATACTATAGTTGTACCTAAGTTCCTTTAATTTTTGTCTTATTATTATTCGAAGTGTTTTGAAACAATTACTCTGTCTTAGGTGCCTAATGTTTGGCGTCGTTTATATCATTCTTGGCAAATTTATCGCTTCACCAGAAAAATGGAAAAGTACCGAAGAGAATTAATAATTGAAGCTGCAGGAGGTTTTTCCAAATTTAAATAATAATAAGAATAAACTTTTTCTCTTTTCGATATTTTCGAATGTCTAAAAGTATTATATAGCAGTTCAATAAATATATACAGAGAGTATATACTGCCATAAATTAACTAAAGAAATTCAATAATAAAAAATATGGGCATTAGAAAAAATAGGTTCTAATTTTTAAAAAGGTTATTCTAATTTAATTAAAGGTTCTATTTTTTTTTTTTTTTTTTTTTAAACAAGCAATTCTACCAAAAAGTCCATCACCAAATAGTGACAAAAACTTAAATGTCCCCAAGAAGTTCACATACTGTATCTGAAACATAAAATGATCTAGATGTTACGGATGGACTCTTCCCAGCGACGTCTGCTCAGTCATGTGATAGGGGAAAACAAATAATCGAATTCAATTAAATATTGTTCTTAAAAACAAAAGTGTTAATATTTACTATAAAATAAAAGTAATATTGTGCATTTGTAAACAGTAGAATAGTTGTATTTGTAAATTTAATAATTTTTAAAAGACACTTTGTGTTTATTTTTAACTGTAAGAATCGATTTTTGTATTTGCTAGTGTAACTGTTACATTAACTGATCTAGCAATAAATAATAGCTTGTTCTTAATTATAAATTGAAATTTTAAAATGTTTTAATTTAATTGCATAAAGGTGTTACAACAAATTAATTAACTTAGTAACTGGTCTAAATGACTTTACACCGTACAATGTTGCACCAAAAATCAGAGTATTTAATATGGTCTCCCTGAACATCAATAACAAACAGAAACTAAATGATGATTGTAAATGTGTACAGCAAACAAGAGATGATGAATAATGATATAAAATGGATTAAAAATGATGATGTATAAAAAAATATCATAGATTAAATACGATTGATCAAAAATAAGAATAGAAAATATGTTATTTATGAAATCGCTATAGATATAGAAGACTTCGTCTGCTGTTTGTCTTTCACCTATCATGTGATCTCTGACGTCAGGTGGGAAGAGTCCATTTCTTTCTTGTCTGAAAAAAAACTGATTCTTAGCACATTATTTCATTAAAAAAAAAAAAAAAAAAAAAAAAAAAAAAAATGTATTAAATATTATGTATTTCAATTTGACATTGAATATGGGTATTTCCGTTTTTTTTTTTTTTCCTCTGCATAAAACAATTTTTCCCGCTTCCTGAGTGACATTACATAGGATAACAATATGGATAGGTTTCTCAAATAGTACATGCTGAAAAATTACAAGAAACTTTATTAATACATAGTCAAAACAAGACATATCACAGATACACAAAAGTATATATATATATAATTAAAAAAAAAGTTTAAAAACAAAACACGCCTTTACAACAGGATCAGATTCCGTAGTTAAAATTTGCACTCAATAAAATTAAACAGGCATGAGAATTTTCTGCGGATCCACGATTTTCCGCTATTTTGCTATTTTTTCGTTAATTCCGCTGTTTTTTATTTTGTTAAAATCAAACTCCAATAACGATCAGTGTTCAAACGCTCCATGAAAAACTATAGATTCTCAATCCTTTTCCATCCAAAATATAAATGTCAATATTCATTTTAAACATGCTTTATCAGATTCTATAACATATAAAAGAACAGAATTATTCAATATTTCTCACTCATGTAATTTTTTTTGTCCTCCCCCCCCCCCTTTTTCTTCTCTAACTATTGCCGATCAAACTTTCTGTGGGAACCTTTTATTTTTGAATATTTATCCATCCACAATATTAATTTTAAACTTACTTTATATTTTAGAACCTATAAAGAAGTAGAATTGTGTTTATTTCTCTCATGAACTACTTCCCCCCCCCCCCCCCCCCCCCCCCTTCTTTCCCATTTTCCACCACCAGCTAATGATTAAATGTTGATTGCTAGCTTCCTTTTTTTTTTTTTTTTTTTTTTTTTTTAACACATAATTTATTGTGTTGATGTGCATTATTCTTTTAGTTTAATTTGTCACTTTTAAAATATTTTGTAGTTTTTCCTGTGAGCATTATTTTTCATTTGAAATAAATTTTATGAACGTACATTTGTATAGTTTTCCCCGTGTGTGTTACTTTTCTTTTAAAATTAATTTTATGAACACACGTGTTTCCTCTTTTTTTAATTTTCTGCACTCTCATGCCTGATTAAATACCTTTCTGCAAAAGGTTTGTTCACATTTTTATCACCGAAGAAAGGGGAAAGAAAGTGCCCCACCCTTATCTGCAGCAGGGGACTTCAAGCAGTCTTTTAATAGCAGTCTTTCTCCTCTCCAGAATGTGAAGAGTAACAAGAGAAAAAGGACAAGTAGTTCACCACTTTCCCATTTATCCACTCTCTCTCTCAAACTAGATGATGCATTACAATAAAAATAGATTTAAAAAAAGATTTTAGACTATTTCAGTTCAAAGACCTAAATTACCCTCACCAATCAGAAGCTAAAATAATAAACATAAATATTATCGAAATATTTTAGATTAAAAAATTTAGTTAGATACACAAAATAAATTACCTTTTAAAATTACCGAAAACTCAATGCTTTTGATAATTTATATATATATATAAATATAAATAATAATAATAATAATAATAATGAAGGTGAAAATCATTAAAATATTAGCCTTTCTGAGAGTATATAACATTACAATATTTCCACTTTCTCATGGTACTCTAAAAATAAATAAATAAATGAAATAAATTAATAAAAGCATAATAAATAAATAACAAATAAACAGCATACTTCAACTAACACTTCAAATATTGTCTCTACAATAGGGATAATTAGAAAACCACAAGCAGTCTCTCAATTATTCTTAAATAGAAATATAATGTTTAAATCCCCCTCTCCAATAAAATTCCATGTCATAAACCTCCCCGCTGTGACACATGACAGAATAACACACTGCTGAAACAAAATTTAATTTGATTAAGCAAAAAAAAAAAAAAAAAAAAAAATTACATAGTATCACATCGTAAATAAATATACAATGTTTATGTTTTTGGGATATTCTCTCTCCACTTGGTAAATAGACATGCCAATCACCATGGCAGAAGGCTACCTATTCTCCTTCGTAAGATCAAACCCGTTAAGAAAAAAAAAAAAGGTACTAATGCTAGGTCGCTAAATAATAAAATTTTACTAAAACAATATAGCCACAATATAGACTAATCACAAAAGGTACTCTAAAATAAATAATACTAATCATAGAGAATAATAATAATAAATACTTACATTTTTAATTTTCAACGGAAGGCTCCGTGCTATCTCAAAGCATAAGTGATGCAGGCGTCACTATGAGCTTGTGGATTCAATAGGAGGCCTTTCAATTTCCTACAATCTTCAGGCACTTTGGGAAACTCAGGCTTTTCCTCCAAAATACAAAAAGGTAAACTATGCAAGAATTACATGGATAAAAATCAAATCAGACAACAACAAAAAAGAAAACCTTATCAAAATAAATAATTTGTGGATATACACATAGGTACATACTCACCATGGCCAACACATTATACCTAAAAAAAAGTTCATAATTAACACACATAATGCATTACATGCTGAAGACAACCCAATTATGTCATAACGAGCATATAATTTATAAAAATTCAGTGTATACATTTACACTATACAGAAATAAATAAGTAAACAAACAAGTAAACGCCACAGGCAAGGTGATTGGTCTCCTTACGGGACACTGTCGCTGAAAAAGACATCTTTATATCATGGGTATTGTTAGTGACCCATTTTGTAGGGGTTGCAAGTACAAGGAGGAAACTGCAACACATATTTTATGTGATTGTGAAGTCTTCTCTGCCTATAGGTTTGAGCACTTGGGGCGGCATATAATGGGCTCTTCCCACTTGACGTCAGAGGTCACATGATAGAGGAAAAACAAATAGCAGATGAAGTCTAGTTTATCTATAGCGATTGCTGAAATAACATATTTTCTCTTCTTATTTTTGATCAATCGTATTTAATCTGTGTTATTTTCATTTTTAATCCATTTTATATCATTATTCATCATCTTTTGTTTGCCGTATACATTTACAATCATTTAGTTTATGTTTGTTATTGATGTTCATGAAGAACATGTTTTAATACTCTGATTTTTGGTACTTAATTCACTCACAGTGCAACATCGTACGGTGTAAAGTCACTTAGACCAGTAACTAAATTAATTAACTTGTTGTAACACCTTTATGCAATTACATACTTGCCAACTTTTCCGGTTTACCCGGAAGACTTCCGGTTTTTTAACGTGTCTTCCGGGCAGACGATGAAATCTTCCGTTTTTAAAAATGTCGCGGATATCGTTCGTTTTGAAAAGAAAACCCAAATGTTCTACGAAAACTCCTGATTCCCAATCTTTTTCCATCCATAACATAAATGTCGATATTCATTTCAAACTTGCTTTATGAGATTCTAGAACATGTAAAGAAATATAATTGTTAAATATTTCTGGCTGATGTAATTATTTTTGCCCCCCTCCCCCTTCATTTATCTCCAACTAGTGATCAGCAATTAAATGTTCTGCAGAAGTCTTTTGTTTCCTAATCTTTATCCATCTGCAACATAAATGATAATATCAATTTTAAACTTCTTTCATTAGATTTTAGAAGTAGAGTTGAAAGAGTAATATTTCTTACTCTGTAATTATTTTGTATCTCCCCCCCCTTACCCCGGATTGTGATCAATGATCAATTCTAGAAACAATAAAGCAATGGAAGTGCTCAATATTTCTCACGTATGTAATTATTTTTAGATCTTTATTGCTGAATTTAATGAATCTGTTTATTTTTCCTTAATTAAATTAAATATCTGTATGTCATTTATACCAAATGTGTAAACATGGGAAAAAAATGAAGAATAATTTTTTCAGGTAAGAAACTTTTTTCCAAATCAATTTAAGAAAATTAATACTCAGTTGGTTTTATGCACGTTTGAAACCGATAATTAGCTACTGCTACTTTTTTTTTTTTTTTTATGTATGATTAATGTACATAAACAAAAATCATATTCTATTTATTTAAAAAATTAGTTATACTTTAACTTAACTAAGTTTTTTGTCTATTGTTAAATAAATTTCTTACAGATTCTGTTTTGTAGATATTTATATGTTGAAGAGGAATAACTTCATTTAAAACTTTTATATATTTAGTATAATCAATCTATAGTAAAACAGTTTTTATAGATTGCTTCTAAATATTAAAATTGTAAAACTGTATTGTTTATTACGTCAAAGAGAGGGGGGGGAGAAGGAAAAAAAATCTTCCCTTTTTTTATTAAATCTTCTGGTTTTTCAAAAAAAAAATCCTTTTTTTATTAAAATTGGTTGGCAAGTATGCAATTAAATGAAAACATTTTAAAATTTCAAATTATAATTCATAAACATTCCACAAGAAGCTATTATTTATTGCTAGATCAGTTAATGTTGCAGTTATGCTACAATATACAAAAATCGATTCTTATAGGTAAAAATAAATAAACACATAATTTTTTTTTTTTTAATTTTTAAATTTACAAATACAATTATTCTACTGTTTACAAATGCACAATATTACTTTTATTTTATTTTATATTAAATATAAACACTTTTGTTCTTAAGAACAATATTTAATTGAATTAGATTCTCAGAATTTTGTTATTCATTTTCCTCAATCACGTGATTGAGCCGACGACAGTGGGAAGAGCCCATTGAGCCTTGGGAGCTTCAGGATATTCCGGTTAGGTGTCTGCTGGGTTTTCTTTCTGCCACAGGTCTTTTTAAAAATTAGGTTTTGTGGGTTAGTACAATAGACCTCTGGTCGCAGTGCTTGGTTTCTTGTAAACCACCCACTTATAATTCATTCATTCATTCAAACGCCACAGGGAAAAATGGAAGAAAATTAAGTTATCATAATGGACTCTTCCCAGTTTCGTCTGCTGAATCATGTGATAGAGGAAAACGAATAATTGAATTCTGAGAATCGAATTCAATTAAATATTGTTCTTAAGAACAAAAATGTTAATATTTAATATAAAATAAAATAAAAGTAATATTGTGCATTTGTAAACAGTAGAATAGTTGTATTTGTAAATTTAATAATTTTTTAAAAACACTTTATTTGTTTGTTTATTTTCAACTGTAAGAATCGATTTTTGTATTTTCTTGTGTAACTGTTACATTAACTGATCTAGCAATAAATAATAGCTTGTTCTTGTGGAATGTTTATGGATTATAATTTGAAATTTTAAAATGTTTTCATTTAAATTAATTGCAAAAAAGTGTTACAACAAATTAATTAACTTAGTTACTGGTCTAAGTGACTTTACACCGTAAGGTGTTGCACTGTGAGTGATTTAAGTACCAAAAATCAGAGTATTTAACATGCTCTCCATGAACATGAATAACAAATGAAGAGCTTGTTTCCAAAAGGCGTTAAGTCAAAAATTTCAAAAATTGACTTTTCGATGCAAAAAATCGCAGCACACGTGTAACAACATATTTTCAATAAGTAGAAGTTCCAAGCGAAGTTAGTCATAATGGAAACAGAAAGTGAAATCCGTGTTTTTTTCCAAAAAGAATTAAGTCACAAGTAAGTTTTGTGCCAAAAAGGATTAAGTCAAGTTTAACCAATTGTAGCGTGCCTTGAGATCACGTGGTTTGTCTGGCCTTGGGTGAAAAGTCAAAAGCAAGGAAAAAAATGTTGTTGTAGATTGTCACATTGAGACAGCTTTTTTTTTTTTCCCTTAGAAAAATATAAAGATGAATGTATTTATAACCTTTATTATAATGTGTTTGTAAATATTTTTATCTTGGTTTTCGAACCCCGAAAAAAAGGCATTTGTTCCTTCTGTATTAGGAAAAATATACAAATGAATTCAGAAAAATGTACAAAAAAGAGAAAAGACCCTGTTATCCGAACTTTTGATTCATAAACATCGGGACAAAAAAAATTATTCACTTTTAGGGGAAAAGCTTATAGGAGAAGATGAAATTACAATATGTTTTGACCTGATACAAAATCAGGAATTACCACACAAATAAAAATTATACCATGTTAGGAATAATAATTAATTTTCAGCAGTGGCTGTCCAAAAGGACTTCATCTTCACATACTATTTACCAGTGCGTGGTGACTTCAACTTACCAGCAGATAGAAGATTCGGACGAGTGAAGACTAGTTTAAAGAAAGTGGATACAATTTTACTTTCTAATGAATATTTTGATAATTTCTCTAAGGTTGGAAATCTTTTCGAGTATAAGAAGCAATGGAATATTTTAGATTGGAAAATTTTTGCGCATAGTCGTCTGAAAAGCAAACAAGGTTTCTTGATTTCAGAGGCAAAAGTACTGGAAATTACGAAGCGAGATGTGGGAATCAAGACAACATACTGCGGTTCGTTTTGCCGCCAAAACATCCTGAAACGAGGGACAAAAATTCTCCCGTGTGCCCCTTCTGAAATAAAAACAAAAAACAATATGAAACAAGTAAAGAAAAACAGATGTTTTAAAATTACTTAACGCTTTGGGAATTAACAAATTGCACGAATTTGTTTATTTTTATGAATAATCTTGCAATGATACTGCTAACGCTAACACAAGGGAAAATAATCATAAAGATGGCAAAATAGAATTTGTAAATGAAGATTTGTGGTAATTAACTACCTTCCAAAATTGTATAACTAAAATTTATGCTGTATTTACATGAAAAATAAAATACTTGGATCACTTTAAAATGGAAGTAAGTCATCTCATTTTGTTATTTGTTTTTGCCAAAAGTGCGTAAGTCATAGTTTTGTTCCAAAATGAGTTAAGTCATTTCTTTCTTTTTTTATTTCTAAATAACTATGCTGTCAGAATTTTTTTAAACATGAAATTTAGTGTTATTATCATCCATAGATTACTGTAAAAAAATATCTTTTCCTTAAATTCAATAGTAAATCTTTCATAACAAAACTGCGTTTTCTCAAGAACTGAAAAAAATGACTTAACGCCATTTGGAAACAAGCTCTTCAAATATAAACTAAATAATTGCAAATGTATACAGCAAACAAAAGATGATGAATAATGATATAAAATGGATTAAAAATGATGGTGTATAAAAAAAAATAACACATTAAATACGATTGATCAAAAATAAGAATAGAAAATATGTTATTTTAGCAATCGCTATAGATAAACAAGACTTTGTCTGCTATTTGTTTTTCCTCTATCATGCGACCTCTGATGTCAGGTGGGAAGAGCCCATTAAAAAAAAAAAAATCATTGGTCATATCGCGATTCATATATTTCAACCTCTTATAATTCCATACATATATACATACCACTACTTATGCATATGAAAACCATTATGTAACTTAAAATAACGGATGTAGAACTACCAAATACCTACCATTTTACATTACCTCTAGGTCGCAGGGTAGGTAGTTACACAACAAAATACATTAATAAATAAATACATTTAAAAAAAGAAAGAAAGAATAAAGGATGAAAGAGAACCTGTTAACAAAATATCTGACTCTTTTAGAGTTATTAAACAAAATAATTACTCTCAATGAATAATGATAGAGATGGACAGTAATAATACCAACAAAATAAGAACTGAAATTGAATAAAGTGGTACAGGAAAAAAGTGCGTTTAGCTAGAATCTATAAACCGTACTCTCCTTTAACAACAGTGAATATTTCCTTAATCCAACTCATTGTAATCCGACGTGGACATTACATTAGATATCCATAATCCAACACATATGCCAATATATACATAGCTGTAGATATTAAAAATCACTGTATTAATTACACACTTCTGTAAACATAAATAAAATCCAATCTTCTATCAATGACAGCATCCTCGGGAAAATGTGGAGAAAATGGCTCAATTTCTCTACACACACATCGTACAAGCGCTGTCATAGACTCATAAGTGTGGGAACCTTCTTCACACTAATAGAAAACCAGACAACCTGTCTCCTAATTGCACCTTCTTACCACTACAAATATATCAGGAAAGTGGGAATCTTAACTAACGAAACAGTGGAGACTTCTCAATCCTTTTCTGAAATAATACACATATGTCTTTGCTCACCTAAATATACATACAAACCTTGTAAATATATACCTTTTGCAGGCCTCGCAGCACTCCTGTATTTTCTATATATTTATAAAACCTCCTATTTTTCCTATATTTTTTAATTGTCACTCAATATTTCCTATATTTTAGTTTTGACTACTTCTGAATGTCTGATTGAATGCACAGTGTATGAATTTTAACTACATCTGGCCAAGAGCAGGGCCGATGCAAAGGTGCATGGTGCCCCTAGGCAAAGAAAAATTTCAGTGCCCTTTATTTATATATTTTATTAACACTTCCTCTATGTTGTTATTAAAAAAAAAATAAGGAGAATTATTAAAATGTACTTACATACACTGCCAAACAAGACATAAATAAATATTTAAAAATTTTTTTTGAAAGAAATGTTTCATGAATAGATTATGAAACACTTTCCAATGCTAAAAGAATGTTATGTAATCTTTATACTTTGGCACGATCAAAGAAAAGTTGTAAATAAACATATCGGTTAGTACTTATGTCATCTTCAGATTTTTGTGCTATAAAAGAAATTTAGTTCTGCTATTTTTAGCATCACAAATATAGGATTTCAAATATTTATTGTCAAGAAGTACTTTTGCGTTCAAATTATTTTGTGCCATCTTATATCAGAACTAGGAGGCTTTGCCCGCCTCACTGGTCAATATTGTTACAAAATTGTAAATAATTGTGTTTATTTTTGTATAAAATCTTTCAAAGAGGCTTAGTAAGTTGATAAAGTGCTAATTTTGTGCATTTCTAGTCATTTTAGCCTTAAAATAGTGTTATTTTCCCTTAAAAACGCATTGGAAAGCTCCAATAAGGCAGGTAATGGATTTGGCGACTTTTTCCCACCTTGGCGATTATTTTGGCGACCTTGACAAGGAAATCCTTATTAGGGATATACCAAATATGGAAGCTCTAATCTCATTGGCTGATTAGATACGGAAATTTCTGGAACTTTCCACACTTTTCTACAGGGGTATATAAGGGCTGTTTTTTCGCCAAGGCTAGTTTAGTTCAGTCTGAGATAAGCTTCTGTCAATGTTGCATTGCTTTGAGCCTCTTTGGAAGAGGCTTGCTTTATGTGTTATTGCTATGCAGTTTGTACTGTGGATTTGCTATTGACAGCTGTTGTTTAAGCAGTGTTTACTGGTTGAATTGAAGCTGATATTTGGTTTATAGACCTGTATTTTTCTTGAACTTTCTGTGAATAAATTACTGAATTTTTGTAAGTTTTGCCTTTCATTCTCGGACAACTCACGAACCCCCAAGTATGCAACAATATATTGAAATGAATACTCAAAACACCATATCATTAATAACTAGTTAATACCCGTCAAAATTTGACGGATGATGTGCAACTAAAATCTCTTCACGCCATAAAGTTTAAAACTCCCTGTCCAATTTCCCATATTTGTAAAACCACTTGGATATAATCCAAAATATTAACTTATTGTATTCTAAAAGTGAACTGCAAATCGGAATAAAGTTAAAATTTGTTTTTACTGGAGTAGTATTATAACACTTTATTCTATCAAAATAGTATATTTCAACCAAAGTATACTGTTAAATAAATAAATAAATTTTTACTCGTATAAAATATCAATATTTTAATGTTATTCTTTTCAAATTATTTTTACTCTAATATAATATCGAAATGAAGTATCAGAAATTATAATAATTAGATAAATAATAAATAAATAAAATAAATAAATCCCCCTTTGATTTTAAATATTTATCTCCATCTTTTCTAAACAAAGTTTTCAATTGATGAAAGTTAATTTTTAAAGAGCAATAAACTTTGATAATTTGTTAATTTTAAAAGATTTTTTCTTTCTTTTTTCTGTAAGAAATGGAAGAAAATAATTTTAAGAATATGGTATAATATATTGACATGACAACAGATGGCGCCACATTCAGTGTACAGAAATTTTCGGCGAGCAAAAATGCATACGAAGTTGGAAGATAACCGATGCCGATACGTATTCGCGAATTGCTTTGTTTTTAATAGGTATACTTCCTTGGAAAATATGAATTAATTGTGTGGATTATTTTTGTGATTGAGCCACGGAGTAATATTAACTTTAATTTGGCGTTTGCCATAGACATATCATTATTAATTTCGTCTGCTTGATCTATCACATAGCTGCGAAGTTTTACTCCTTGGGAGTAAAATTTACTTTTTTTTGACATTTTTTACACTTTTACTCCTAGATCACTATTTTTACTCTTGTTCTACTATTTCAACATTTTTCTACCTATTTTTACTTTCTTCTATATGTAATATAGAGAAAGTATTGGATTCATGAAAATTTTCGACCTCCGCTTTTTATGGATTTACACGTTTTGGGATGTCCAGAACATGAATTGATAGTTTTTAGAAAATGTCTGTCTGTCTGTATCACTTTTTTGTGGACGCTGTATCTCACAAACCAATGAATGAAATTTAACCAAACTTGGTATTTAGTTGCACCCTGACATAAACTGGTGCTGAATAGATTTGGAGATCAATCGCTCAGCAGGTTCGCATTTAACATGGCAGTATTTTAGGACAAAATTTCGTATAAATGTGCATAATGAGAGTTATTTTAAACTTGTGATTGTAAAATTAATATGAATTATTGATAATAGTAGTAGTTAACTAGGAAAATATTTTGTGCATGTGGGGGCATTGGTTGCCCCCCACCCCTGCGGGGGGGGGGGGTAAATTTTCAAGATGGGTATCTTTCGAAAGGTTTCATTCATAATAGTAGTAGTTAACTAGGAAAAAAATTTTGTGCATGTGGGGGCATCATTTCAAGATGGGTATCTTTCGAAAGGTCTCATCAATACCTTTAAAACGAATGGTTGAACTATAAATCTGTGATAATTTAAAACAAAGTTATCGATTTTTTTTACTTTTAACAAAAAAAAAAAACTAGGGGGGGGGGATCTGCAAATTTTTTATTTTGTTTTACTCCTTGGAATTCTTGCAGGTTGGCAGATATGCTATCATCGGTATTCTGCATAAAAAAAGGAATATTCCCGTTCCCAATTGGTTCAAAATTTTTCGCGCATGCCCAGATCGTATGATTTTGGTCTTACAGAATATGCTTTGTGTTTTAATATTATAGATAATTTAAAAAAAAAAATTGTAAAAAAAAAATTAAATCAGTCAAAATCTAAATTTAAGTTCCCGCTGTTATCTGTGGTGGTTTATATTTTTTATGAACTACTTGGCTTAAGGTGGCTATAAATAAAACTCTTTAATATAGATTTGAATTAGGTTTCATTTTATTATTTAATTTTGATAATGACGTCATTTTGTCATGTGCCTGAGCAAATTTAATATATATATATTTATATTTTAATTATTCACGTGAAAATATATTTTATTATATGTCGAAAAATAAATTAACTCGTAAACTTCTTCGGTAACAATTAGAAATAGAAATAAATTAAAATTTTATTATAGAAGAAGTACAACTTGACTATATAGAAGATATAATATAAGTAACGCTTTGCTTCCTCCCCCTCCCCTTGGGGACTGCATTTCTAAAATTCCAAAAATTGCTTTTTAGGTATTTGTGTTAGCTATGTTTTAAAGCAAAAATCTTATGGATATATGTATTTTTTTTTTTTTTGTTTGAGATATGAAGGATTTTGTGAAATCACGTTTTGCCCTCCCCCTACCCTTTCGGGGACGAATTTTGTAAAATCGCTCTTCTTAGTGGATGTCTATGTAATATTGTCACAAAATTTCATGCTTCTAGGACCAGGGGTTTGGGCTGGACGGTGAGGAATCCCTCACTCACTCACTCAGAACAAACAATTTTATATATATAGATAACAGTTAATACATGCACCTTATAAAATACTAAGTGTATATGCAGGGGCGCGCCAGCATTGACAGGCGCCTGTGTGCAAAGTTTCAGTTAGCGCCCTATATTATCTTTATATATATATATATATACAGGGTTTAATCTGGCAAAAAAATTACTTTAGCATTTTAACGAAAATCGGCAAGCACTATTTTAGCTTTTTAGAAAGTTAATTAATTCTTTGGATACCATTGATTTCTTTTACTTAGCTTTGTTATCCTCAGTTTCGTTTTCTATTCCTTTTGTTCATTGATGATTTTAACCAAGCATCCACATTTGTGACTTTAAAAATATGAATCACAGAAACTATGTTTTGATTTTAACAATAGAAAAAGAGGTATTCATATCATATGTGTAAAATGAAAAGCAATTTAAAAATTAAGTAAAGTGTAGTGGTAGATAATCGTGAAATACTAGTGCTAAGAATACTTCTGCGAAGCAAATTCTGAATTCTGACATACTTTTAAATATTTTTGCATTTAAATTCAATCATTGAAAATTAAAAATAAATCCAAATTACTATATAAATAATGATTTCCAAAAATTTCAGTCCTTTCGTAGTTTTTACCTGCAAATATTACAAAAAAAAAAAAAAAAATCTGAGTTATTATATAGAGATATGTTATCCAGTTTTAGCTTTTTAGCGAAATTCTGACCGACATGTTTTAGCAAAATGTGATACCTTTTAGCAAAATTGCTAAAAAAACTAATGGCAGTTTAAACCCTGTATATATATATATATATATATATATATATATAACATTTTGTAAAAAGTTATCATTCAGCAAGTCAATGGAATCTTGATTGCCAAAATAAGCAGATTTAGTGTTAATGTGGGAGCAGAAATGAGAAATGCTGCATTGAGGCTATACAATAGATGGCTTAAATGAGAGCTGTAAGTGTAAACGTTTCTATTTGTTTGGCTCTAATTTTTAAGTAAATATTTAAACACACACACACACAAATAGTCTTAGTAAACTAAACGTTCTCTCACTTCATTACAGCTTTTGAGAGTATTACGCATATCATATTGATCCAAAATATCAGTTTCTATCATATCATTACCAAAATGTCGATTTACTTGCGTGAGAAAAGTAATTGTAAAGAAACAGGCAGTTTTGTCAAAAGAAACTGCCAGTCAATAAAACTTTATTCAAGGATTATTCTCGAAAAAACCAGTAAATTATCGTACTCAAATGTATACCTCAAAAAGTCATAAAACAAAGATGAAAACACCACAGAGGGGAATTTCACTCATTTAAAAATAAATATAAAACATTTAAACTGAAATGAACGTTCAGAACAGATGTCCGAATACAACTAATCGCTTTGGGAGTGTCTCTTCTATTTTTATAATTTCTGTCGTAATTTGGCGAACTTTCCTGGGGTTATTCTGCGCCAGGAGCCAATTGATGAATCCCGAAAATGATAGAACTCCGCTCTTATTGAAGATAGAGCTTCTGAACTTTAGAAACACTAAATTATTACTTCTCGCCAAGTTTGGTCGCCATGTCGCTAAATTCATTGCTAAGTTGCCAAGTCTGTATCCAAGACTGACAATCACCTCCCACTCCACTCCCGTTAAAACTAAATGAACTGGTCCTTATTTGCACTTTAATTGTAAATCTGTTTTATTGCAATAACACCTTTCATTTAAAAAGTGGTTTGATTCTTTGCAATACTATAATGAAAAAATTTTTAAGTTAGTCGTGCTATCGCAGCATGTTTGCACATATAATATGTAAATGAGTTTAACATTTTGCACTAGTACAGATAAATGGAATTTATAAGTATATAAAATTAAAACTTCTAATAATAATAATTTTTTTAAAAAATCCCGTAATGAGTTCTATTTTTCTCAATTTCATTGTTGAAAACTCTCGAAATACTCTAAGATCAAATTAATACATGACTATCGGTATAATGACAAAATTTAACTTGATTAATTATGGATTTTTTTTCTTTTTTTTTTAAGGAACAAATAAATATATAAATACATAAAATAGGAGTATATTAATAAATATTACTTGATAAATGTGGATAAAAAGTACTAAACAGGGGGGAAAAAAAGTCTAGTGAAAGGAATTTTGGCCATTTTCATTATCTAAACTTTGCATGTAATTTGTATGTAAATTTACATGCGTTTTTTCATATAGTAGAAAAATACAAAAATATATTTTAAACTACTTTGCCGCGATGTTTGTACGCCGCACAGATATAAATAATACATAAATTTATATGTAAATAAAATAAGAATGTATAATAAAAGTTATTAACTTTTAAAGTAGATTATATTGTTGCGTACTTGGGGGTTCGTGAGTTGTCCGAGAATGAAAGGCCAAACGTACAAAAATTCAGTAATTTATTCACAGAAAGTTCCAGAAAAATACAGGTCTATAAACCAAGTATCAGCTTGAATTCGACCAGTAAACACAGCTTAAACAACAGCTGTCAATAGCAAATCCACAGTACAAACTGTATAGCAATAACACTTAAAGCAAGTCTCTTTCGAAGAGGCTCAATGCAAGCTGACCGACTCTGATCACAGACTGAACTGAACTAACTCGCCTTGGCGAGAAAGCGCTTCTTATATACTGTTCCATGGAACCCAGATTTTTCGAGAAAACTCTAGAAAGTGGTCAACCAATCAACTTACAGCTTCCATTTTTATTATATCCCTTATAAGGATTTTCTCGCCAAGGTCGCCAAAAAAATCGGCAAGGTGGGAAAAGGTCGCCAAATTTGGCGTCAAATCCATTACCTGCCTTATTGGGCTTTTTAATGCGTTTTTAAGGGGAAATAAGGCTATTTCAACGCTAAAATGACTAGAAATGGACAAAATTAGCACTTTATCAACTTACTAAGCCTCTTTGAAAGAATTTATACGAAAATAAACACAATTATTTACAATTTTGTAACACTGCCCCCCTCCCAAGGACGCACGTCCCGGGCAGTGCAACCCTTGGTTAAGAGGCGAAACTAACCAAATTTACACAATCTCAAATAAAAAAACTAAGTTGCATATAACGACAAAATAGAAACAAAAATCAAGTGAGAAATATTTACAAAATTCACAAATATGTACAAGTATTTATATACAAATATTTACATTACGCGTGCGCAAATTTTACCAGTATTTACATTTTTAATTTTAATATTACCGATACTTGTGGTACTTGGCTAGCCTGTTATAGTGCACCACCTTCGGTTTTGATGAAGGTGTTTTAGTGATCCGCACCACTACATCATTCAGCCTTTTTAAGACTGTGTATGGTCCGTCCCAGTTGCACTATAACTTGGGAGAGAGTCCTTTGCGTCGAACAGGATTCCACAACCAGACCTTCTCTCCTTTCTGGAACTCATGTTGCGTAGCCTTTAGATCGTACCTTGTCTTCATTTTCTCCGTTGCAATGTGAATTCGCTCCCGAGCAAAGTTGTGTACGTCCTCAAATCGTGCCTCGAGATCTTGGATGTACTCCTCGGGCGATGAAGGCGCATCGGGTGGACAACCAAACAGGAGATCACATGGGAGACGAAGTTCACGTCCAAAGAGCATCTGGGCTGGAGTATAGCCGGTGGTTTCATGGACAGCACTTCGATAAGCCAGCAGGAACAATGGCAACTTCAAGTCCCAATCTTGCTGGTTCCTTGATACTAGGAGAGAGAGGTTATTCAGGATGGTACGATTGAACCTCTCGACCATGCCGTCCGACTGGGGATGTAAAGGTGTTGTCCGGGTTTTGTCTATGCCGAGTAGAGATGTGAGCGGGGAAAAAACCCGGGTTTAAACCAGGGAATAAACCCGGTTTTTTGGGAAGGGAATTTTGAAAGTTTCCAAAGCAAGGGAATTTTGAAAGTTTTCAAAAGTTACGAATTCATATATATATATATATTTTTTTTTTTTCCCTGAGATTAGGCATTTTAAAATGTTATCTCACATTTAGATTTTTTTACGATCTCTCAATTTTTAAATAGTGCTTTTAACATCTATAAATTAAAAAACTGCAAGTTTCAAATTTCATTAATGAACAGACTTATTTTCTGTTATTGCAGTATATTTATATCTTAGTTCTGACTGTAATCACACTGAGTTTAATGTAACACTTCTTTTTTTTATCGCAATATCATATTTCAGTTGTATATCTTTAACATTTTATTTCAAAAATAAAACAAAAATGCTTCAAAATAGTCTGCATTTACTAAAACAATCAATAATATTACAATGGAAATTATTATTTCAATTAAAATTTCAACAATATTAATATGCAAAAAATAAAGAAAGAAAGAAATAACAGCCAAATTATTAATTATTAGCTATTGAATATTTTGTGTATTGATTTGATGAACAAAAAATTATTGCTTTAATTCTTAATAGCCGAAGAACTCGTGTTCGATTCTGTTGCCCGTGCTCTTTAACTGATTATAACAAAATTTCATGAACTATTGTGAAATTTTGTTCGATTAATTATAATAAAATTTAATAATTTTAAAGTATTCTAACCATAATTTAATTTCATTGTATTATTTTTATAACATATATAAAATATGTTATAAAAATAATGGTATTCATTAAAAAAAGAAAAAAGTTCTAAAGTTATTTAAATAGGCAGACAAAACTTCATCATTTATTATTGTCGAGAACGTAAATGTTTATTTTTTTACAATTTTTTGTAAAGTAATCACATAATGTTTTATATCACTTTTATTTAAGCAAATAGAATAAAATTGATATTGAAACAAGTTGTTTGTACACTTAAAAGAAGTGAAATTAAATCGAAACACTTAATATTAGTTTCTTCCCATCAAAGTTTCCAAAATTCCCGGTTTAAACCCGAAAATTCCCATGTTTATTCCCCTGAAGCAAAATTCCCGGGTTTTTTACATCTCTAATGCCGAGTAGTTGACACAGTCCTTTGAAAACATCAGAGGTAAAGTTCCTACCTTGATCGGTATGAAGTTGTAGAGGCGTGCCGTACCTTGACACCCATTGCTGCACTAGGACATCTGCGACTGTGCATGCCTCTTGATTGGGAATGGGATATGCTTCAGGCCACTTGGTGAAATAGTCCATCACGACGAGGATGTATTTATTTCCACTGGAGGTCCGTGGCAAAGGACCCAAGATGTCGATTGCAATCCGTTTAAATGGTGCTCCCACGTTATACCATTGCAGTCTTCCTCGACTTCGTTTCTGCGGGCCTTTACGTGCCGCACAAGCATCACAGGATTTACACTATTTCTCCACATCCTCCTTTGCCTTGCACCAGTAGAAGCGTTCCCGAACTTTCTGCAGAGTCTTCATTACCCCAAAGTGGCCTCCGGTAGAGCTACTATGCAATTGTTCTAAAACAGCTGGAATTTTTGATCTTGGTAATACAATCTGCCATCTGAAGCTTTTCCCATGATCAGATTCCCACTTTCTGTATAATACGCCGTTTCTGATACGAAGAGAGTCCCAAAGTGCCCAATAACTTTTCGTAATGGGACTAAATCTAGAAATGTCCTGCCAGGTAGGTCTGTTGCTGGTCGTCTCCTTCAGCTGTAATATTGGCTTTATGTCAGGATCTTCCAACTGGGCTTGTCTAAGTTCTTCGTCACTCCATGGATCGGGATCCTGTTCTGATGGTGTTGAGACACTAACTTGGCGAGCAACTAGCTGTATTCTTTGGGGTCTATCATCGGCTTTACAGCTGTATTTGTGATTTTCATATGGAGGCTTCCGCAAGAAGGCATCTGGATTTTCCGGAAGAGCTCCTCCTGGGTAGCATACTTCAGAGACATTCTTGGTTGCGTCTCTAGGTGCTCTTACTGGGCAGCTTCGTTTGATATGCCCGTCTTTTCCATAGCCCCAGCATTTAGTTGTTGGAGTCTTCCCTTCTTTCTTACTCTCAAGAATGCATAGTCTTCTATTAA
This sequence comes from Salticus scenicus, assembly GCA_963930645.1. Lineage (NCBI taxonomy): Eukaryota > Metazoa > Arthropoda > Arachnida > Araneae > Salticidae > Salticus > Salticus scenicus. The sequence continues at coordinate 242,621,876 of OZ005652.1, forward strand.
TTTCTGCAATCATTTCCTGAATCTCTTTAAGATCATCTTGAGAGCCGTTCACTTTGTCTGCTGTGCTGTTCTGGCGATGTTTACAGGAGGCTTGTTGGGCTGTCTCTAGCTTTAGGGCATACACCAAGGCTGACTCCACATCCTTCACGCCGGAGAGTCTGAGGGCTTTTTGAATATCTGGATCTCGGACAGCATCAATGAAATATTCTAGAGCCAGATCATTGCGTGTTTCAAGATGACAGTCTGAGAAAGCCAAATGTGAAAGCCTCAGGATGTTTGATGCCAGTTCTTGTAAGCTTTCCCCTGGTCTCTGAAGACGGGACCTTAGCTGGAGTCGACTATATTCTTTGGACCATTTCGCTCCAAAACGTAGCCCTAGTGCTCTGGTTACAGCTTCGAAGTCATACCGCTGTTCCTTCGAAAGGGTCTCCAGAATATCTGCGGCGTCGCCCCGCAACGACCCTACCAGATGAGCCGTCTTTGCAACAGACAGGGGCGTAGCGTGAAAATTTGATTGGGGGGGGGAGAGACCCGACGTTCGGCGCCCTTTTGTATTTCTCATCTGAAAATGCCACCCACATACTGTCAGAGTATTGCCATCTTTGGGATCGAGGGCACAGGCCCTCTCGTCGGTTAATACGTGCCCCCTCCCCTCTCCTTCGGGGCATATTCCTAAAATCTGCCAAGAAAAAAAAAGCTGATTTTTTTCCCCTCCATATAGCAGCTTTTTTTTTTCCACCTTCATTTAGCAGCTTTTTTCTTTTTTATACATCTTTGGAGCATTCTAAATTTTTTCAGCGAATCTATATATTAATACGCAGACATGAAATTTCTCTTACAATTTTAGCCTGCTTTCAATAAAAGGAAGGGCTTACCTTTCGAAAGATATGGTTAATGTGTTTTGCAGAAATATATACATATATATATTCTCGTATGAGACTAAGCAAAAGTATCTTTCTTAGGACAACCAGAGTATTGGTTTGAGATAAAGTAGAACAATTGAAAAAGATTTTTTTCCTTCTTTTCCAACAAGTTTAAAATATACTACATTATAATTCAGGTAAAACATAAAATTTTCAAAATAAATTTTAAGAAATGAAAGTAGTAACTGTTGCTAAGGAAAGCAACTTTATATTTTTAGAGTGGACCATTGCTAAGGAACGCGACACAATTACCGCATGCGTTTATGTGGAAGAACTAACTAAAAAAAAGTCCTGTTGTCCAAAATTAAATCTTTTTTGTACATAAATGTATTTCTTACTTAGGTGTTGGTATCGGTGTTTGAGAAAAAGGCCGATTGACTGCTCTAGGGTCCTAGGCCTGAGGGGGAGTGCCTTCTGTGGAGGTCTTTCTAAGGGGTCCTAGCCCGTATTTACGCAAGTTTCGGAGAAAACCATGGAAAATTCTGAACGGCTAGGCCGACAAGCACATCCTGGGATCGTACCCGGCACTTCACGTCTACCGGCATGACAGAAAGATTGCGGATTCAATAATCGAGCCAATTGAACACCATCATGAAAGTCTGTCTCTACTGCACGTAAACTCTGTCGTGACTGCAATGTCCTCCATGCTCCGTGCAAATAATACCTCTGGGGATACTGAAGTGGGAGAGCCATCCCTTCCGCAGAAGATAAAAATTGTGATGGCTTGTCTTCAGACCGCCACTGGGGTGTTAATTCCAAACCGTCGCCAACTGCCCAATACGTGCCTATTAATGCGACGTTAAATCAGCTTCCTCGCGCTATTTCGTGTCAAGAAACACTAGTTGAATTCTATAGACTTATAAATATTTCAAAACCTGTAAGCGATGAAACTAAAATAAAAAATTTGCTTAAAGGATCACTTAGAATCAAAAATTGTTTGGGAGAAATCGTTATAACCAAATCAAACCTCATCTAATTTCGTTTTTATACAATAGCCATAACGTACAATAAACAGCTTTTTTTTTTCGAGCTAAGGTCTTAAAAAATCGTAATTTTAGGTTTTTGGAGGTGAGAAAGTGATTGCGCATACTTACGAGTCAGTTGTAAGTATGTGAAATGGGAGAAGGGCGCCGCAGTCGTCACAGAGCGAGAATTTGCTAAGGTCAGAATTTTCAAGGGTCGTTGCATGGTAAGCGAACATGCTGTTGTAGGTGCCTGAACAGGGAAGGGCGCCGCTCAGCTGGAGTTTGCTGCTAACCCATTCTTAAAGGGTCCTGAATACGATCAAAATTTTCAACAGTCTTTTGCACGGTAAGCGAACAGACTATTGTAAGTATTTGAAAGGGGAAATCATGCCATAGGCGCCTCCAGACAGGAATTTGTTATGATCAGATTTTTTTTAAGGGTTGTGAATACAAAGAGAATTTTCAAGGATTGTTTGCACAGTAGGAAAATAGGCTGTTATATACGTTTAAAAAGGCTGTTTTAGGCGTCTAATTAGTAAAGAGGGCGCCCCCTAACGAGAGTTTGCTACAGTCAGACATTTTAATGCAAACTTTTTTTGCTGGTCAGTGAACCAGTTGGTCGCCGAAGGCAGCTCCTGATGCATAAAAATCTTAAGTGTTTTTGGTAACAAACGATAATCAACAAAATTATGATCCACTTTTAAATGAACTTCAAGGCGCAAAACAGCGCCCGCAGAAACCTTATTATGCCTTTCTAGGTTCCTGAACAGGGAAGGGCGCCACTCAGCTTTAGTTTGCTACTAACTTATTCTTAAAGGGTCCCGAATACGATTAGAATTTTCAACAGTCTTTTGTATGGTAAGCGAACAGGCTATTGTAAGTGAACAAAACGGGAAATCATGCCATATGCGCCCCCAAACAGGAATTTGTTATGATCAGATTTTTTTAAGCGTCATGAATACGATGAGAATTTTCAAGGGTCGTTTGCACGGTGGGAAAACAGGCTGTTTTAGGTGTCTAATTAGTTTAGAGGGCGCCGCAGCCGCCATCTAACGGGAGTCTCCTTCAGTCAGACATTTTAACGCAAACGTTTTTTGCTGGTCAGTAAACCAGTTGGTCAGCTTGAGATACATAAAATTCTTAAGTGATTTTAGTAACTAATGATAATTGGCAAAATTATGATCCTTTTTCAAATTAAATTTAAGTCGCAAAACAGCGCCCCCAGAAACTTCAATATGCCGCCCTATTTTTTAAAACATTGGGGGGGGGGAGACTCCCCCCCCCCTCAAGCTACGCCCCTGGCAACAGAGTCCCAGCCGTTAGCTTCAGCTACGATGGAAAACTGTGTCTTATATACATGCCAGGAGGAACTGCCATCGTAGGTAGATAGCTTAATAAATTCCTGATTCTGGTTTCTTTTATCTCTCTTTTTAGTTTCCTGAGGCATGGATTCTAACTTTTCTTCGAGATTCCGAATCTTGCTCTGCAGTTCATTCCCTATTACTTCTCTGTTCCACTCTTCTTTCATTTTTCTTTCAAGATCTTCCTCCATTCTCTTAAACTTGCTTTCTATCTCTGAAAACCTTCCTTTCAGCTCTTGATCAAAGTTTTCTTTAAATTTCTCCTCTACACTCCGTTCTATCCTCGTAACACTCTCTTCAACCTTCATAACATTTTCTTCTGTCTTCATAGCTTTTTATTCAAAACTTTCTTCTATTTTCAAAACTTTCTCTTCTATTCCATCTACTCTGCTTTCCATATCCGATAATTTACTTTCAATCACTTCCTTTAGTACTGAAAGTTCTCCCTTCATCTCCTCTTGATTGCATTCAACTTTTTCTTGGATTGACTTAATTTCTGCTTGAACTTCATACAAACTGTCTTTCAACTCTTTTTGACCCGTTTCCATTTTCTCTTGTGCTACCTTCATTTCTTCAGTCAAGCCACCTTTCAATTCTTTTTGTCCGGTTTCTATTTTCTCTTTCAATCCGGTTTCCATCTTTTCCTGTCCGGCTTTCATTTCATTCATCTCTTGATTCAAGCTAACTTTCATCTCATTCATCTGGGTAGCTAAGCTTTCTAGAAGTTTTTTCATCTCTTGCTCCATAGCCCTAGTTATCACCATTCACAGACAATCCCACTTCTGACACCAGAAATGTTGCGTACTTGGGGGTTCGTGAGTTGTCCGAGAATGAAAGGCCAAACGTACAAAAATTCAGTAATTTATTCACAGAAAGTTCCAAAAAAATACAGGTCTATAAACCAAGTATCATCTTCAATTCGACCAGTAAACACAGCTTAAACAACAGCTGTCAATAGCAAATCCACAGTACAAACTGTATAGCAATAACACTTAAAGCAAGTCTCTTTTGAAGAGGCTCAATGCAAGCTGACCGACTCTGATCACAGACTGAACTGAACTAACTCGCCTCGGCGAGAAAGCGCTTCTTATATACTGTTCCATGGAACCCAGATTTTTCGAGAAAACTCTAGAAAGTGGTCAACCATTCAACTTACAGCTTCCATATTTGGTATATCCCTTATAAGGATTTTCTCGCCAAGGTCGCCGAAAAAATCGCCAAGGTGGAAAAAAGTCGCCAAATTTGGCGCCAAATCCATTACCTGCCTTATTGGGCTTTTAAATGCGTTTTTAAGGAGAAATAAGGCTATTTCAATGTTAAAATGACTAGAAATGGAGAAAATTAGCACTTTATCAACTTACTAAGCCTCTTTGAAAGAATTTATACGAAAATAAACACAATTATTTACAATTTTGTAACACTATGAACATTTAAACAGATAATATTACTTAGGGAAATGTAATTCATTAGATAGAGTTTTTGTGAATTCTGGAATAATAAATCCATTTGATCCAAAATATGTTATACTTTCGATACAATTGCAAAATTTAAGAATCTGTCTGATACTGTTGTGGAGTGTATTTTTTTTATCATTTTAAATTTAGTAAAAGATTGTTCGACTGATGCTGCTGGTAATTATGACAAAATAATCTCAAAAACAATTAATCCACACATAAAATTTATTCTTGCTGAAATAATTTGGAGTAAGGTTACGCTTGGAAACGTGTCTGTGGCCTCAAGGAAGGAAAGGTGGGATTTCGTAAAATCCCGTTACAATAGGTGCCGAATACATATAAACAATTTACGCTCCAAAATCTGTGACCGCAGTTTTTATAGATTTTACACGACAAATTTAGAGCTAAAACGTGTGTGTGTGGGGGGGGGGGGGGGGGGGGGGGCTCGAATTTTTCCTCTCTTTGCGCCCCTCCCAAATCGAAAATTACAAAAAAACAAAGATAGGTTTTTTAAAATATCCTAAAGGAGACGCATACCTGTTTTCACCATCTTTGTACCAATTTCAGTAGAATCTGTTGGTAAAATTTTTTGGTAGAACCCGGAATTTGTGAAATTTCCCTCAAAATCGATTCTTCCCTCCCCTTAAAAATCGAAAATTCCAGAATTTTATTTTATTTTATTTTAACGTGTTTTTTGCCTCTTTTTCTCCCTTGAAAAGTTGAGGGGAAGTTTCGTAAAATCTCGTCAGTATAGTCTGCGGATGCATCTAAACAATACACGCACCGAAATTCGTGATCGGAGCTCCCATACATTCTCCAGGACGAATTTAGCGCTAATAGAGGGGTCTCGAATTTGCTCCCTCGTAACCCCGCCCCCAAGATCGAAAATCACAAACATAAAAAAGGGGAAATATCCTAAAGATGCATGGCCGTTTGTACCATTTTTGATAAATTTCTACTCAAAAATGCGGAATTTACGAAATTTCTCCCAGAAAATCGACCCCCCCCCTTAAAAATCAAAAATTTCAAAATGGTTGATAATTATTATTATTATTATTATTATTATTATTATTATTATTATTTTGTACTCAAATCTAGACTTTTCATGTGCAATTTCTTCACTGTGAAGTAATTTGAAGCCAAGTTATGCATATAAACATTTTTGTACCATGTTTGATAAATTTCTACTCAAAAATCCGGAATTTACGAAATTTTCCCCGAAAATCAAATTTCTTCCTCCCCCTTAAAAATCCAAAATTCTAAAATCGTAGGCAATGATTATTATTATTATTTATACTCAAATCTAGACTCCTCAAGTGCAATTTCTTCATTGTGAAGTAATTTGAAGCCAGGTTATGCATATAAATGTGTTTTTGCCTCCTGCCCCCCCCCCCCCCCCCCGCCCCCCCTCCCCAGCAAGTGGGAATTTACAAAAGTTGATGGATATGGTTTTAAGTTGAGCAGTTACATCCAAGTGTCGTTGAATTCTGACCAGCTGTTTTCACGTGATACCCAGACAAAAATGTTATAGACATGCAGACGCAACGACTGTGCACGCACCACACGCACACACAGAAAATTTTCTGAAGTCAGATTTGGCTTTCACAATGTGTGAAACGGAAAGATATTGCAATTTTTTTCGAGTTTGAGAAATTTACAAACAAAAGTCTGATTTTATTAATGTAGATGTCACATCGATAATGCAAATGGGAAAAAACTACTCTAAATAAAATCTCCAGTTCTATTAAATTTTCATTTTTGCTATCGAATTATGTTGTTTTTTTACTAATCTAAGTGGCCTTTTTCCGGCAGAAAAGGGAGGGGGAAGAGATTAACGTGCCCTTTTAAATTTTAATAGAATGTTTTGACACGTCAAAAAAGTCAAAGAAAATTTTGCTGAAGTCTGGTGCATCTTTACAAAGTCATTCCACTTTTAACGGGCCCTTTCACAAAAAACTTCCTAAACTATTTCAGGAGCGCAAGTTTTGCCAATATATTTTTCAAGGCGCCTTATTTAGTCACATTAGTCACATGGCTTCAGACTGGCATTATGAAATTAGATTTAACAAAGTAATATTTCTTTTATTTTAATTTTTTCAAATAATTTATCCTCGGCTGGCGCCTCTTTTCACCTGGCGCCTGTGTGCGCCGCACACTTTGCACACCGAGTCGGCGCGCCCCTATGTATATGTAACAGAAAAATGGATATCATTGAAAATACATTTCAAGAAATAATATATTTACTGTAATATTATAATTATAAAATACTATGATGTAAAATAAAGCATAAAGAATCTGTGTAGTATAAATTCAAATTATTTTGTGCGTCCCTGTTTAAGAATTATACACAAAAGTTTACCAAAATTATTTCTAACTAGCAGGCTTTGCCCGCTTCGCTCGACATTAAACTAAAATGAGTTGTCAAAATACCATATCTTTATTAATAACCTAAGTTCTCGCTGTGATTGGTAGAGGTTTTTCTCGCTCACAACGTGAGGAGTCTGGGTCCCCACTGCTTTAGACAGCAACTTACCCACTTCTTACTTGCCCTTCCTCAGAGGGTGAATTCGAAGTTTTGCAAAATCCCACTAATATACATAATGCGTACACTTAATACCCACACACCAAAATTCGCCATTCTAAGATAATTCAAAGCGAATTCAAACGGAAAAACATGTTTTTACACATGCTTATTGCCCTCCGACTCCGAGAAGGGGGAGGGGGGATTTCGAATTTCGCGAAATCCAGTTATAATAAGTGGCGGATGCGTATAAACAATTTACGCACCAAATTTCGTGATCACAGAAGTCTTAAATAGAAAATATTATAAACTAGCAGGCTTTGCCCACTTCGCTGGACATTAAACTTAAATGAGTTGTCAAAATGCCATATCTTTATTAATAACCTAAGTTCTCGCTGCGATTGGTAGAGGTTTTCTCGCTCCCAATGTGAGGAGTCTGGGTCCCCACTGTCTTCGGCACAACTTACCCATTTCTTACTTCCCCACCCTCAGCGGGTGAGTTCGAAGTTTTGCAAAATCCCACTAATGTACATAATGCGTATACTTAATCAATATCCACACACCAAAATTCGCCATTCTAAGATAATTTAAAGCGAATTCAAACGGAAAAACATGTTTTTACACATGTTTATTGCCCTCCGACTCCGAGAAGGAGGGGGGGGGGATTTCGAATTTCGTGAAATGCAGTTACAATAAGTGCCGGGTACATACAAACAATTTACGCACCAAATTTCGAGACCACAGAAGTCTTTAATAGGCAATATTATAAATAAAAAAATAAAAAAAGCACAGCTTAAGTATCGGAACCCTTTTGTGACTTTAAGTATTTTAAGCCATTTTTGCGATGAACTGAATTGGCTATCTCAATTGTGCAATTAAAGATCTTGGCGAGAAACGTCCGAGCTACTTCGGTGCCGAATTTCAAATTTTGCCAAAGGGATCCAATACTAAAGCTGTTCCATATCGAATCAGGGTTGAAAACGGAAAAAGGGTAAAATAAATTAGAAATATCAGACCTATATTTATAAATTTGATACCAAATGAAAGGGGCGGTTTTGCTGAATCCAGGGGTTTAAACAGTTTTTCGATGCGACAATTAGATTTTTAAAAAATAACTAATGTATGAAATTTAAGTGGCAACGGAAAAACGGATAAAGATAAAAAATAAATTAGAAATATCAGACCTATCATTACAAATTCAGTATCAAATGAAAGAGGTGACTTTTCTCAATCCTGGGGTGTAAACAGTTTTTCGATACGACAATTAGATTTTTTTAAATTAACTAAAGTATGAAACTTAGATGGCAACACTTCATTTCAATCTTTTCATAATTTGTAGTGAAAATCACGCGAATACAAAAGTCTTTAACTTAAAAATTTATTTTTATATTTTATTTTTTCATTCAAAGCATTTTAGTGAAAAAATATTTAGGGCGCATGCGCAGGCGTTTTTTACACACAATTTAAACACTAATCATAATTTTGAAAATTTCTATAGATATAATTTTAAGTTGTGTGAAGACCTAAATTCCTGCCAAGCGTCGTTGAATTCCGTCCAGCCGTTCTCAAGTGATGCCCGGACAAAAAAAGCGACATTCGGACACGATGACACACACACAGACACACACACACACACACACACACACACAGGCAAAATTTTCTGAAGTCATTTTCGGCTTTCATGGGGTGTAAAACGTGAAGATATCGCAAAAATTTTCGATTTCGACAAATTTACAGACAAAAGTCTGATTTTATTAATATAGATAAATAAATACAGAAAGCACAGCTTTAGTATGGGACCCCTTTGGTGACTTTAAATATTTTAAGCCATTTTTTGCGAGGAATTGAATTGGCTATTTCAATTGTGAAATTACAGATCTTGGCGAGAAACGTCCTAGCTACTTCGGTGTCAAATTTCAAATTTTGTCAAAGGGATCCGATACTAAAGCTGTTCCATACTACTCCGATTCAAAAAATTAGAATAATGAAAAGAAATATGGTCAAGGGAAATGAAAATCGAATTTATCAAATAAATAATCAACAATATCAAATATAAAGTACTATAATATGAATCTGCATATTTTGCAGATTATAAAAATGTAAACACATTACAATGAAATAGAAAATATATTTAAATCAGCTAACAACAAAAAATTCAAAATATTAGAATACTTTCTAACATGGTTCAAAAAATTAGAATAATGAAAATATATTGAACATAATTTAAACTCTAAGTATTTTTACTTGCTAATCAGTACTTTGTTGCATCACCCTTAGCTTTAATGACAGCTCTTAAACGTTTTGGCATGTTTTTAACTAAAGGTTCACAATCTTTTTTATCCAAATTCGCCCATATGCTCTTTATACTAGAAATAAGTTCTTTTTTGTCTCTAGGCGCAACTTCTTGAAGTCGTTTCTTCATAATTCCCCACAAATTCTCGATAGGATTTAGATCGGGTAAGTTTGCAGGCCAAGGGAGTACAGGTATATGTCCTTCTCTTTGAGCCATTTAGTTGTTGATTTGGAAGTGTGGGGAGAAGCTGAATCTTGCTGAAACAAGAAATCGTCATCACATAAATCCTCAGCTGAATAAATCATGAAATGTTCAAGAATTTCTTAATAGACTTCTGAATTGACTGTTGTGGAAACAATACACAACCTGCCTGGGCCTTCAGCAGTCATGCAGCCCCATACCATAACAGAGGTCGCAAATTTAAACGAACGTTTTAAACATTCTTTCTTATAAGCTTCATGTTTGAGTCTCCAGACACGTATACCTTGATTTCCGTGAGACACACAAAACACACTTTCATCGCTGAAAAGTATCTTTTTCCAATCGTCGTGATCCCAAAATAGCCTTTGTTTACACCATTTAATTCTAGCAGCCTTTTGCTTAGATGATAAGAATGGCTTTATCTTAGGCACACGTGATCTAAAACCTAATTTGCGAAGTCGTCGTAGTGTTGTAGATTTGGAGACATTTATACCCATTTCTTTCCATTTTCTATGCACATATCTCACACTCCGAAAACGATGTTTCTTCACAATCTTTTTCAATTGCCTTTCATCTCTTCTTGAAGTTACTGGCTTTCGACCACTTTTAAAGTGTTTATTTTGAAAACACTTATTATTAGAATATTCTCTCAAAACTCTACTCACACTTGCTTGAGAGCATTTCACTTCTTTTGCTATAAAAAGTTGTGTTTTTCCTATTTCGTGCAAGTACACAATACGATATTTCACAGCCTCAGATAAATCACTCTTTCGTCCCATATTAAGCAAATACTACGCTACAATCAAATGCCAAACGACTTTTCATTTTCAACGGAGCACATTTTATAGTCCCACAGATGTTAATCCCGCAGCCGTTCTCTCAACTTATAAGAAAAATTTGAATATTCTAATTTTTTGAACCATGCTATCGAGGTATTCTATTTCTTTGAATTATTCTAATATTTTTTAAATAGTTAATTATTAATATATCAGATAAAAATAAATATTTATGTTATATTTATAAATGCTCTGAAGATAATTAGATACTTTTAATATATTTTTTCCTGGACGCAGTATGCAAATTGACGCGTTAGCAACATCAAACTCATTCTTTTTTACATTATTCTAATTTTTTGAATCGGAGTAGTACAAAAAATAGAATAAATAAATAAAATAATAAAATAAAATTTAATAAAATAAAAACTCTTTTCTGATATTTACAATATAAAAATAAAAAATCTTAATAAAATCCAAATTATAATCATTTACAATTAAGGGGAGAACATAAAAGAACCTCATAAGGTACATAATAACAACAAAAAATTTTGTTTTACTGCAGGAAAGAAAAGTACTGCTTAATTAAATAAAAATATTAAACTAATGCCAAATATCTCTATGAAAATATTTATCCACATACAAATTCCTGATTTAAAAAAATAAAATAAAATAAAATAAAATCACCAACTTTTGTAGGTCAGTTATCCGCGATTGTAATGAAATGCTCGCCCTCTGGTGGGCTAAGGGGAAATTACAATTAACATGCATAGCTTTCGGCTTTCATCGAGACGCCATTGCTTGCCGATGTTTAGTTTCACATATATTTATTGAATAAAAATGAATAAATACGGTAAAAAAGATAACACTTATTGTTGTGTGCCACAGTGTAACTCCAAAAATCAAGAAATCCAGAATTAAGCTTCCATTTATTTCCAAGTGACAAATTTAAAATTTCAGTTGCTTCGGCTAATGTAAGTAAAGAATTACTCAGATGATTTGAAACTAATATTTGTTCAGCTTCAGTTAAATATCTACTTCCGATAGAACTTTGAATAAACTGAAATATTTTTTCCAAAGGCAATCAATTTTCCATGATGTAATGGCGGAGAAATTATAGCACGAATATTGAGTAGTAACACAAATAGAACATTAATAGATACACGTGGCTATTATATTTACTTACAACAAAAGCTGAAAAATCGCCATCTATCGATCATTACAAACGCGGATTTATTTTTCTCTCTAATTTCTATTATTATTCACGTGAAATTAAAAATATTTCATTTTATTTCTGGAAAATAAAAAAATATATAAATGCGTATATATATTAATATAAAACCTTCTATAAGTATAAATATAAGACCTTCTACCGAATCTGGGTTGAAAACGGAAAAAGGGTAAAATAAATTAGAAATACCATACCTATATTTATATACCAAATGAAAAGGGGCTATTTTTCTGTACCCAGGGGTGCAAACAGTTTTGTTTTTCGATGCGACAATTAGATTTTTAAAAAATAACTAAAGTATGAAATTTAAGTGACAACGGAAAAGAGGAAAACGGGAAAAATAAATTAGAAATATCAGACCTATCGTTACAAATTCACTACCAAATGAAAGGGGTGATTTTTCTGAATCCTGGGGTGTGAACAGTTTTTCGATACGACGATTAGATTTTTTAAAATTAACTAAAGTATGAAATTTATATGGCAGCACTTCATTTCAATATTTTCATAATTCGTAGTGCGAATCACGCGAATAAAAATTCTTTAGCTTAAAAATTTATTTTTATATTTTATTTTTCCATTCAAAGAGTTTTAGTGAAAAAACATTTATGGCGCATGCGCAGGCGTTTTTTACTCACAATTCAGAAACTAATCAAATTTTTTAAAATTTCTATAGATATAATTTTAAGTTGGGTGAAGACCTATGTTTCTGCCAAGCACCGTTGAATTCCGTCCACCCGTTCTCGAGTGATGCCCGGACAAAAAAAGTGACATACATATACGATGACACACACACACACGCACACACACACACAGGCAAAATTTTCTGAAGTCATTTTCGGCTTTCATGGGGTGTGAAACGTGAAGATATCGCAAAATTTTTTGATTACGACAAATTTACAGACAAAAGTCTGATTTTATTAATATAGATGAATACTAATTATTTGAAACGAAGAAAAAAATTATGAAACATATCGATATTAATAAAACAAGATAACTGTACGTCTCTATGTACATATTGTTGCGTACTTGGGGGTTCGTGAGTTGTCTGAGAATGAAAGGCCAAACGTACAAAAATTCAGTAATTTATTCACAGAAAGTTCCAGAAAAATACAGGTCAATAAACCAATTATCAGCTTCAATTCAAGCAGTAACCACAGCTTAAACAACAGCTGTCAATAGCAAATCCACAGTACAAACTGTATACCAATAACACTTGAAGCAAGTCTCTCTCAAAGAGGCTTAAGAGCAATGCAATCACTAGCGACGCTGGCTGAGATCTGAACTGAACTGACTGCCCTTGGCGAGGAAGCGCTCCTTATATGCTGTTCCATGGAGCCCAGATTTTTCGAGAAAACTCTAGAAAGTGGTCAACCAATCAACTTACAGCTTCCATATTTGGTATATCCCATATAAGGATTTTCTCGCCAAGGTCGCCAAAAAAATCGCCAAGGTGGGAAAAAGTCGCCAAATTTGGCGCCAAATCCATTACGTGCATTACTGGGGCTTTTTAATGCGTTTTTAAGGGAAAATAAGGCTATTTCAACGCTAAAACGACTAGAAATGCACAAAATTAGCACTTTATCAACTTACTAAGCCTCTTTGAAAGAATTTATACAAAAATAAACACAATTATTTACAATTTCGTAACACTGCCCCCCTCCCAAGGACTGCACGTCCCGGGCAGTGCAACCCTTGGTCAAGAGGCGAAACTAAACAAATTTACACAATCTAAAACACAAAAACTAAGTTGCACATAAAGATAACATAGAAATATAAATTAAGTGGGAAATATTTACAAAATTCACAAATATGTACAAATATTTATATACAAATATTTACAGTGCGCATGCGCAAATTTTACAAGTATTTACATTTTAAATTTTAATTTTACCGTTACTTGTGGTACTTGGCTAGCCTATTATAGTGCACCACCTTCGGTTTTGATGAAGGTGTTTTAGTGATCCGCACCACTACATCATTCAGCCTTTTTAAGACTGTGTATGGTCCGTCCCAGTTGCACTGTAGCTTGGGAGAGAGTCCTTTGCGTCGAACAGGATTCCACAACCAGACCTTCTCTCCTTCCTGAAACTCATGTTGCGTAGCCTTTAGATCGTACCTTGTCTTCATTTTCTCCGATGCAATGTGAATTCGCTCCCGAGCAAAGTTGTGAACGTCCTCAAATCGTGCCTGGAGATCTTGGATGTACTCCTCGGGCGATGAAGGCGCATCGGGTGGACAACCAAACAGGAGATCACAAGGGAGACGAAGTTCACGTCCAAACAGCATTTGGGCTGGAGTATAGCCGGTGGTTTCATGGACAGCACTTCGATAAGCCAGCAGGAACAATGGCAACTTCAAGTCCCAATCTTGCTGGTTCCTTGATACTAGAAGGGAGAGGTTATTCAGGATGGTACGATTGAACCTCTCGACCATGCCGTCCGACTGGGGATGTAAGGGTGTTGTCCGGGTTTTGTCTATGCCGAGTAGTTCACACAGTCCTTTGAAAACATCAGAGGTAAAGTTCCTACCTTGGTCGGTATGAAGTTGTAGGGGCGTGCCGTACCTTGACACCCATTGCTGCACTAGGACTTCTGCGACTGTGCATGCCTCTTGATTGGGAATGGGATATGCCTCAGGCCACTTGGTGAAATAGTCCATCACGACGAGGATGTATTTATTCCCACTGGAGGTCCGTGGCAAAGGACCCAAGATATCGATTGCAATCCGTTCAAATGGTGCTCCCACGTTATACCGTTGCAGTCTTCCTCGACTTCGTTTCTGCGGGCCTTTACGTGCCGCACAAGCATCACAGGATTTACACCATTTCTCCACATCCTCCTTTGGCTTGCACCAGTAGAAGCGTTCCCGAACTTTCTGCAGAGTCTTCATTACCCCAAAATGGCCTCCGGTAGAGCTACTATGCAGTTGTTCTAAAACAGCTGGAATTTTTGATCTTGGTAATAAAATCTGCCATCTGAAGCTTTTCCCATCATCAGATTCCCACTTTCTGTATAATACGCCGTTTCTGATATGAAGAGAGTCCCAAAGTGCCCAATAACTTTTCGTAATGGGACTAAATCTGGAAATATCCTGCCAGGTAGGTCTGTTGCTGGTCGTCTCCTTCAGCTGTAATATAGGCTTTATGTCAGGATCTTCCAACTGGGCTTTTCTAAGTTCTTCGTCACTCCATGGATCGGGATCTTGATCTGATGGTGTTGAGACAGTAACTTGGCAGGCAACCGGATTTATCGGCAGGTATTTCTGTTCGGCTCTAGAGCAGTACTTGCAGCTTTCCGAGCAGGGCTTCCGTGACAAGGAATCAGCATTACCATGTAGAGTCCCTTTACGATGACGTATCTCGAAGTCATATTCCTGCAGGCGTTGTATCCACCTGGCAATCTGTCCTTCCGGGTTCTTGAACTGGAGCAACCACGTTAAAGATGCATGGTCAGTCCGGAGCAGAAATCTTCGGCCATAGAGGTAATGATGGAAATGTTCTATGGCTTTTACGATGGCGAGTAGCTCTTTCCTGGTGGTACAGTAATTTCGCTCCGGTTTAGACAGGCATTTACTCCAATAGGCAATGACATGTTCTTGACCATCAATTTCCTGCGACAGAACAGCACCGACACTCTCATGGCTGGCATCTGTATCAAGTATGAACTGTCTGTCGGGCTGTGGATATGTCAAGATAGGCGAAGATGTTAAGGCTTCTTTAAGTCGCTTGAACGCTTTTTCACATTCATCCGTCCACAGGAACTTCTGTTTGGCTTCCGTCAGCTTATGCAGTGGTCTGGCAATATTTGAGAAACCCTTGACAAACTTCCTGTAGTAAGTGCATAACCCCAGGAAACTTCGTAGTTGGTGTACATTTTCAGGGCGACTCCAGTTCTCGACTGCAGAGATCTTCTCAGGATCAGTTCTCACACCTTCGGCAGAAATGATATGGCCGAGGTAGCTCACTTCACGACGGAACAAGTTACACTTGCCTGGATTCAATTTGAGGTTAGCCATTCTGAGTTTCTCTAGCACCTTTCGGATGTTTCGTAGATGGTCTTCAAAAGTGCGCCCCACAATGATAATATCATCCAAATACACCAGACAGGCTTCATAGGAAAGTCCTTTTAGCACTGTCTCCATCAGGCGTTCGAAGGTGGCAGGTGCATTACATAATCCGAATGGCATAACTTTAAATTGCCACAGTCCTTGTCCCGTGGTGAATGCAGTCTTCTCACGATCATCAGGATGTAATTCTACTTGCCAGTAACCGCTCTTCAGATCCAAAGTCGAGAACCATTTATTGCCAGCAAGTGTGTCTAATGTGTCGTCAATTCTGGGAAGAGGGTAACTGTCTTTCTTCGTGATGTCATTCAAACGACGATAATCCACACAAAATCTTGTTGAACCATCCTTTTTCCGCACCAGTACTATGGGAGAGGCCCAAGGACTCGTTGATGGCTCGATGACATCATTGTGCTGCATTTCACTTAGAAGTTCAGTGACCTCTTCCTGTTTAGCAAATGGAAGTCTTCTTGGATGTTGTTTGATTGGAGGATGATTTCCTGTATCAATTCTGTGCTGGGTGATGTTCGTTCTCCCGACGTCTTCAGGTGTTCGAGAAAACAGGTCTTTAAATTCTTGGAGTAGCTTCTCCGCAGCACATCTCTGTTCCTTTCCCAACTCTGCATTCTTTAGTAATTCCGTTATTAATTGTTCTGAAGACTTGGATGCTGTTGATTGCGTGGGACGGTTGATGCATGCAACAGGAGTGCAGGTTGCTAACACCTCATCCTTCTTCACTGTCCGGACCTTATCGCTGATGTTTGCGACTCTCACAGGAATAGTACTCTTGGAGAGATCCACCAGAGATGAAGCTACCAGAACTCCTCTTGGGCTATTGTCTATATTCGGATATTCAATCAGTCCATAGCGGAAGAATTGCTTGGTAGGAGGGGTTCCTGAAACTATTGTCTCTGTGTGTGGGGGGATGGAAACTTCCGACTTGGATGTTATCTGGCAAATTTGCTGAATGTCTTGATTTTCAGTATTGAACACAGCTATGTCTTCCGAACTCGAATGCAGTTCATTATTCTTGAAGTCCAATTTGAAGTTAAATTTTCTTAGGAAATCAATTCCAATGATTAGAGGATCTCTTATGTCAGCCACATATGCCATATGATGGTAACTGGCATTTCCAAAAGTGATGGTCAAGTTCATTTTTCCATATATTTTGATTTCGTCTCCGGTCACAGTCTGGAGTTTAACGCAGGGCGGAGTCCAGATGATCTTCTCTTTTAGTTCTTGAGCCAAATCCGTTCTAATGATGGTCACGTTGGCTCCCGTGTCCAGAATCATCCGGCAGGTGGCGTTGTTGACTTGGCCATAGACGTGAAGTCCATTATTGCCGCCACTCATCGATGAAACATGAAATACTGTAAATTGGGGCTCTTTAATTTTAGGCAACCTCCGCCCCGCGAGATGGCCTCCTCTTAGTTTCCCTGCAGTGATGGTGAAGCCGGGTGATTTCCTATAGTTGGTCGTACGGGGCAGTTCCTCTTCACATGACCATCCCCTCCACAGCCCCAGCACTTTATCTTCCGATCCTTTATTTCTATGTTATTTTCCAGGTTGCGCAATCTCTTTAAGATCTCTGCGAAACTTCTCTTCATTTCATTCTCATCAGCAGGCGTATCATTTAATGAGACTGCTCTTATGGTATGGCGGTCTTTACGGGAGGCTTGTTGGGCTGCCTCTATCCTAAGTGCATAGCCTAAAGCTGATTCTACGTCTCTGATGTTGGAGAGTCTCAGCGCTTTTTGAATTTCTGGATCCCGAACAGCATCGATAAAGTACTGAAGAGCTAAGTCGTTTCGAGTGTCAGCTTGGCAGTCTGAGAATGCTAGGTGTGACAATCTCTGAATGTCCGCTGCCAGCTCTTGCAAACTTTCGCCCGTTTTCTGGTAACGGGACTTTAGCTGGAGGCGACTATAGTCTTTAGAACACTTCTCTCCAAACCGTAGCTCCAGTGCTCTAGTCAAGGCCTCGAAGTCGTTCCTTTCTTCTTTAGAAACATTTCTCAGTATCTCGGCTGCATCTCCCCGTAATGCTGCTGCTAAGTGGACCGACTTGGCGGTAGAGTCCCAGCCGTTAGCTTCAGCTACGATGGAAAACTGCGTCTTATATACATGCAAGGAGGAACTGCCGTCGTAGGTAGATAGCTTAATAAATTCGTGATTCTGGCTTCTTCTCTCTTTCTTTTCAGTTTCCTGGGGCTTGGATTCTAACTTTTCTTCGAGATTCCGAATCTTGCTCTGCAGTTCATTCCCTATTACCTCTCCGCTCCACTCTTCTCTCATTTTTCTCTCAAGATCTTCCTCCATTCTCTTCAGTTTACCTTCTATCTCTGAAAACCTTCCTTTCAGTTCCTGATCAAAATTTTCTTTAACTTTCTCCTCGAAACTCCGTTCTATTTTCGTAACACTCTCTTCAAAATTCCTTTCTACTTTCATAACATTTTCTTCTATCTTCATAGCTTTCTCTTCAAAACTCTCTTCAATTTTCAAAACTTTCTCTTCAAAATTTTCTTCTATCTTTATAACTTTCTCTTCAAAATTTTCTTCTATCTTTATAACTTTCTCTTCTATTCCATCCATTCTATTTTCCATCACCGTTAATTTACCCTCGATTGATTCTTTCACCGTTGAAAGCTCTCTCTTCATCTCATCTTGATTAGATTTAATTTCTTCCTGAACTTCACCCAAACTGCTTTTCATATGCTTCATTTCTTCAGTCAAACCGTCTTTCAATTCTCTTTGCGATGTTTCCATTTTCTCTTGTGCTACTTTCATTTCTTCAGTCAAACCGTCTTTCAACTCTCTTTGCGATGTTTCCATTTTCTCTTGTGCTACCTTCATTTCTTTCATCTCTTGACTCAGGCTATCTTTCATCTCTTTTTGTCCAGTTTCCATCTTTTCCAGTCCTGTTTTCATTTCATTTATCTGGGTAGCTAAGGCTTCTAGAAGTTTTTTCATCTCTTGCTCCATAGCCCTCGTTATCACCATTCACAGACAATCCCGCTTCTGACACCAGAAATGTTGCGTACTTGGGGGTTCGTGAGTTGTCTGAGAATGAAAGGCCAAACGTACAAAAATTCAGTAATTTATTCACAGAAAGTTCCAGAAAAATACAGGTCAATAAACCAATTATCAGCTTCAATTCAAGCAGTAACCACAGCTTAAACAACAGCTGTCAATAGCAAATCCACAGTACAAACTGTATACCAATAACACTTGAAGCAAGTCTCTCTCAAAGAGGCTTAAGAGCAATGCAATCACTAGCGACGCTGGCTGAGATCTGAACTGAACTGACTGCCCTTGGCGAGGAAGCGCTCCTTATATGCTGTTCCATGGAGCCCAGATTTTTCGAGAAAACTCTAGAAAGTGGTCAACCAATCAACTTACAGCTTCCATATTTGGTATATCCCATATAAGGATTTTCTCGCCAAGGTCGCCAAAAAAATCGCCAAGGTGGGAAAAAGTCGCCAAATTTGGCGCCAAATCCATTACGTGCATTACTGGGGCTTTTTAATGCGTTTTTAAGGGAAAATAAGGCTATTTCAACGCTAAAACGACTAGAAATGCACAAAATTAGCACTTTATCAACTTACTAAGCCTCTTTGAAAGAATTTATACAAAAATAAACACAATTATTTACAATTTCGTAACACTATGTTTGTACCGCAATGAACTTATACACCGCACATCATAGATCTACAAAAATTGGCAGTTTTATATTTTAGAGAGATCGCTGTTTCTCATTACACAAGCAACTCCTAGAAGTTGAGCCAGTATCTAATACTCAAAAGTGTAAGGTGCCTCTTAAAAGGAACTGCCTATTTAAAATACTAAGGTTTTTCTAATGTCATTTCCATTGAATTTATAGGCTTAACATGACAGCTGCGATTGAACTTTTTTTAATTGCTTGTTTCTTAGATATGCCAATTTGTGTACAGCTGTATCGATACTAATAAAAGATGATGTCTGTCAAAAATAATGTTTGCAAAATTTCATTTGACGATTTTAGCTAATAGATATGTTTCTTCGGTGTGCTGAAATTGAAAATGAAACTAATTTTTATCTATCATGTATAGATTTTTGGTCAATGTACTACCTACACATTTTTTTCCTTTTCAGTAGTTTCTGGTATTTTTCTATGATTAATTATAATTAACATACTATAAAAGTTACCATATAAGAATATTGGTAGAAAAATCGCAGATGAAATTGTGTCAGAAGACACCCTGTATTGACAAAAACCTATACTTGATAGAGAAAATCTGCTACAGTTTCGGTTTCAGCTCGCTAAAAAACATTAAGATCGGCCAAAATTATCAAATCTAAATTTTAGATGTAGACCTCTGTTATTCAGATATTAATTAAAACATTTAACTATAAATTAATTTATCACCTTGTACTGTTTGCTTTCCTTAATAGCAAAGGAGATAAATGCCGCTCCGAAGCACTAAAACGAAAAGTAGAAAATAAATCGCATTTTTAAAACTTGATCTCCTCCCAAAGAAAAAAGATTTTGGAATCAAGAAGACAGCTCTTTTCCACTTTCAATGATGCAGTATTTTTCAAAAAATTTTGAGTTTTAATATTGTTTGAGAGTTTTTTCCCCAAGATCCAAAATCTAGGTGTTTCTTACACATAATTTTTTGAACTACCTCTAACCGTAGCTAATTCTAGGATTGATTCACACAAGGCTTCGTCGGAAAAGTCTCAGTTTTTTATAACAATGATATACATTTCTTTGAAAAATCCAGACTTTTGGTACTGTACAGGGCTGTCACAGAGGGAAATTTAGGTACCACTATTAAAAAAAAAAGATGTTTTTAAAATAGCTCTCAACAAATATTCAAATGTAAAAAAAATTGTATTAAAATATAAAAATTTCCCTTTGTGAGAACCCTGATGCTGTATATATAATTTTTATATTTCATACATAATTTTTGTGTGCATATACGTATCTCCTTCCTAATTTAATTCCTATAAAATTCCTATATTTTAACAAGCCAATTTCTATATTTCTTGTAATATTTTTTTTAAATGTCACTTCTAGGGCCTGCTTTTGTAAATAGTCTTAGCATCTTCTAATGTAATCAATCCAGAGATATTCCTATATTAATAAAAAAAAAAAAAAAAAAAAAAAAAGATCAAACACTGATTATAAATTTAGATAAAATTTAATTATATTAGGCCCACTATATCATGACCTATATCATTACCAATGGTCACTTGGAATCACTTTGTCAAATCTTACCATACAAAATTCATGATAAAAACTGAAATATATATTGCATGTGCCTTGATATGCTGTATATCTTTAACGGATGAATACTATGCAAAATTCATGATAAAAACTGAAATATATATATTCTATGTGCCTTAATGGGCTCTATATCTTCAACGAATGAATACTATACAAAATTCATGATTTCCTGAACTTTCGAACATAAAAAAAAACTGAAAAATGTATTCTATGTGCCGTAATATACTCTGTGTCTTCAATGAATGAACATTATATAAAAATCATGAATTCCTGAACTTTTAAATATGAAAAATCTGCAATACATATATTAATGTTCTATGTGTCTCAATGTACTCTATATCTTCAACGGATCCACAGTATGCTGAATGCATGAATTCCTGAACTTTTAAACATACAAAGTGATATAGAGATACTCTATATCATTTATTAATAAGTAGTATAATAATAAGTAGTTTATTAGCATTAATATCACTATATCAGTGATATAGAGATATTAATACTCTAAATGCCCTCATGTACTCTAGAGCCTGAACAAACTGACAGTATATAAGCAGAGATGCCAGATTACTACTGACGAAAAATCAGTTTCATACCACAATAAAGAAAAAGTAAAACTTATCCTGTTAAATTGCAGATAATTGTTACAAAAGAATACATTAAAAAATTTCCGGTATTAATATTACGGACAATCCGTAATAACTTGGCATCTCTGTATAAGACTTTCAAATATATCTATACTATTATATATATCTCAGTGCACTGCAAATCCTCAATAGGTGCAGAATATACGGAACTTTCAAATATATGCACTGAAACTTCACACATCTTAGTGTACTTCAAAGTTTTAACAGATCAAAAGCATACCAAATTCATGATCTTCTGAACTTTTAAATGTATATACATAATAATACACGTGCTTGTGCATCCCGGACTCTCAAGCAATGGACGAAAAAAAAAATCTTGTTCATAAGCCACACTTTTAATTTTTTTTTTTAATTTTTCATAAGAGGGGAGTGAATGTGGGGAAGACGAGACGAATCCCCGCAATATCTTAACAATAAATAAAATACTTTTTTAAATAATAATCCAGTCCTCTGTACTATAAACCCCATACAATGCTTTAAATTATAAAAAATTGACTCTTAATTAAAGAAACCGGATGGCCACTTATCTCAGCCTGAGGGAAAAAAAAAAAATCAGATTACAACAGATTCCAAGAAGAAATGGAGGTTCCAATTTTCTACAAATAATTTAAGCCCCTGCCTCCTGCCCAAACAAGAACGGGCATAAATATGCATAAATAAAAAAGCCATTCAATAAGAAAGAAAATGTACACCCATGAAACAAAAAATAACAAAAAGAAAATACTGTAGGGGTCAAGAGAGAGGAGAAGAAGAGACCGATGACAACTCCGGGAGAAACAAGAAGAAAAAAGATGCGGCAGAGTAACAATTCGTCTGGTACCTGATAGAACGGGTGGATCCAGAAAGCTTTTTTGGGAGGGGCGTTATAGAATTATATATAACCAAGGGTCATACTCCCTGCTTTTTTTTTTTTTTTTTTTTCTGAACACTTTTAAGGATGAGAAAGTTCCACCATTTTAGTCACCAATATTTTTATACAATAATCTCCACTTTATCTAACTTTGAGAAATTACAATGAAAATACCATAAAGATATCTGTATAAAAATAGTGGTAGCAAAAATGGCAAAATCTTCTCATCTCGGAAAGTGTCTGAAAAAAGAGATGGGATAAACGACCCTTCTATATATTTGATATAATACTGTGTGTAAAATAATCACATTTTTATCATTTATAACTAACTTAAGTAACAATTTATTGATATTTATAGCTAACTGTCTAGCATTATTTGAGTAGATTATTAATTGTGCACTTGAAATGATTTGAATTGAACATATTAGTAGTCATTTCCATTAGAATATCAACTTATGAAATCTATTTCTTTATAATTCTATAAAAAAAAAAAAAAAAAAAAAAAAAATCTGTGAGCTCATATTTTTCAAAATATTTCAAAACATTCTTTTTGGTAACATAAATTTCGAAAGCAATTTCATTATTATATGAGAGAGAGAAAAAAAAAATACTATGAAATATATTTAATTATAACTTTATTTAAATAAAGTGAGTTCATGAACAGATAATTATTTACAGAAAGAAATAAAATACTGATAAATTTAGCTTCTTGAACTTTACGAATAACGTTGCTAGTAGTAATTTCTTCTATGCAACATCGAATTATTTTATTCTGTATAATTTTGATAAGTCGGTCAGGATGATGCTGTCTCTAAATGTGTTTCTAAAACTTCCTCTCCACTACTTGTTCTAAAGCTTAATAGTTCTTGGAAATTTTTCTCATTTATTACAGTTTCATTAAAAATATTAGTACTTTTTCTGTGCCCTCTGAATAGAATGTTTTGTTTATCTAGAAATATTATAGATTCAATTATAGGGTGTAAGCGGCTAATATTTTCTTTTACTTGTTATAACCGTTCACTGTTAAGTAGACCTGGTTACTCCATATGTTTGAAAAAATGTTTGGGAGCTTCAATAGCATTTTTATAATAATAATTTTCTGACTGAACTGACAGAAAACCATCTTTTACTAAAAGTTTAAGAGAATTTGTTTAATAGTTCAGTGACAAGTTTTTATTTATTTTATTATAGTTTTCTGGTATCCACTAGCATGAGATGTAACAAAAAATGGGCAATATGTACAGAAATGCCTTTGTTTTACGTTTCAAAGATTGTCACTATAGTTACCTTATGATAACTAGTTTTTAAATAAACAGGCAGGTTTTGTGGTCCTTGAGCATTTTCTAAAACAATCCAAAAAATCTGGAGTGACTCCACTCGACTTTCCGAACATTGAGTAATTAACAGTTTTGTAGATAAAGTAAAGAAAGAGGAGTTGTTAAACAAACAAAAGAGAGAAAACCATAATAGAGTGTTTGAGTATTTTTCTCCATCTATTACACAATGTTTTATTTAACGCTACTGAACTTTGAGCCCATAGATCATAATGATAAAGAATTTTTCGTTGTGTCCCTGTAAAAACCTATAAATGCTAAATTCACCAAAATGCTTATAGTTAGTGCAACAGTGATTTATAATACTCATATAAATTTTCAGCTCAATTCAATAAGGCGTTTAGATGCTATCGTACTTTTAAAAATTTAGTCCCATAGGCCATAATGATAAAGAATTTTTCTTTGTGTCCCTGTAAAAAAACTGTAAGAGCTAGATTCACCAAAGTCTATACAGTTAGTTCAACTGTGATCTATAACATGTGTACAAATTTTTTGTTCAGATTAATAAGGCGTTTAGACGCTATCACACTTTTAAAAATTTGGCCCCATAGGCATAATGATAAAGAATTTTTCTTTGTGTCCCTGTAAAAAAACTATAAGTGCTAGATTCTCCAAAATCTATACAGATTGAGTATTTGTGACCTATAATATGGGTATAAATTTTTTGCTCAATTGAATAAGGCGTTTAGATGCTATCGCACTTTTAAGATTTTGCTCCCATAGGCCATAATGATAAAGAATTTTTCTTTGTGTCCCTGTAAAAAAACTATAAGTGCTAGATTCACCAAAATCTATAGGGTTCGTACTATGGTGACTTACAATATGCGTACCAACTTTCAGATTAATTGAACAACGCGTTTAGACGCTAGCGTGTTCACTCACAGACATACACACATACATACACACAGACACACACACATACATACATCATCGTAAAAATAGTGAAAACGGATTCAGGGGACCTCAAAACGTATAGAAACATCAAAATCTCGAATTCGGATTTTTGACATGATTACAATACTTTCCTCACTATAGTGTTCGGAAAGTAAAAATCAATTACTATGAATATAAAAGTCGCGATAATAGGATTACATAACTGCCAAAACCATTCCGAGTTTTGGATACTGATAAATTTTTAGAAAACTTTTGTCTTAATTCATTATAAAAAAAAAAAAAAAAAAAATCTATAAATCTATAACAAAAGTTTATAAAAAATTTCTGTAAAAAAATATTGGTATCCAAAATTGGAACGGTTGGTAGCTGTGGGATTAGATACATTGCAGGGAACAAATATCACTTGTTCAGGAATAATATTCCATAACTTATTACTTCAATAAATTTCACTCGAGTGTAGATGGCCAACTTTTCGATTCTTGGGGAAAAGTTAATGTCGAGAAATGAAACACTAAAAAAAAAAAAAAAAAAAAAAAAATTAACTCCATAAAAATATAGAAAGTGCTCACTGATTTCAGCAAATTTCATTGCTACTATTGTCAAATTTATTGCAAATACATAATCTAGCCTTCACATCAAAGTTGACGACTAAATTTGGCGAAAACGTTTAGTTTAGTGTTGCCAAAGTTTAAAACCTCTAACTTCAAGAAGAACAGAGTTCTAGAATTTTTCAAAAGATTCATTGGTTTCTAGCGCAGAACTAACTTCCTCGAAAATTCTATAAATCACTAACAAGACTATAAATAAAAAAGAGAAATATCACTGTTGATGATTGTAGATTAGAAACTTACTTTATTTGTGATTAATTTCATTTTAAGTGAAAATCTGAATTAGAGTCCAGCATCAGGTCCGGTAAACTGATTTTACCTATGCCTGACCTGCAATCAGGTTTGGGTCTGGTTGACTAATTTTTTTCTCTTGCATATTAGGTTCCATTCAGATTGACTGATTTGTTTTTCTTATAGGTCAGTTTGACTAAATTTTTTCCCTGGGGGCTGGGATGTCTGATTTATTTTTCTTATGAGTCGGGTTTGGATTAGGTCGACTGAATTTTCTCTTGTATATTAGGTTCGGTTCAGGTTGACTGATTTATTTTTCTTATGGGTCAGGTTGACTTAATTTTTTCCCTGGGGGCTGGATTGTCTGATTTATCTTTCTTAGAGTCTGGTTCGAAGTTCGAATTAGGTCGACTGGATTTTCTCTTGCATATTAGGTTCGGTTCAGGTTGACTGATTTATTTTTCTTATGGGTCAGGTTGACTTAATTTTTTCCCTGGGGGCTGGATTGTCTGATTTATCTTTCTTAGAGTCTGGTTCGAAGTTCGAATTAGGTCGACTGGATTTTCTCTTGCATATTAGGTTCGGTTCAGGTTGACTGATTTATTTTTCTTATGGGTCAGGTTGACTTAATTTTTTCCCTGGGGGCTGGATTGTCTGATTTATTTTTCATATGAGTCGGGTTCGAAGTTCGAATTAGGTCGACTGGATTTTCTCTTGCATATTAGTTTCGGTTCAGGTTGACTGATTTATTACTTCCATTACCCTACTACCGTAGGTAATGGAAGTATTGTATTCGGTCTGAAAATTCGATATCGGGTTTTCGCCTGATTTACACGTTTTAAGGTCCCCTGAGTCCAAAAAAGTGGTTTTTGGCAATTGGTCAGTGTGTATGTGTGTGTGTGTGTGTGTGTGGAGAATCTTCTGGCTATTATAGCTCAGAAACTAATAAAGATAGAGCTACGAAACTACAGAATTGAAATACGTCTGGTGTACAGATGAAATTTCCAAATTTTGGTGAAAATTGAAAAACCGGAAGTGGGACATCGGAAACCGGAAGTGGGAACGTAAGTCCGTATCTCAAAAAACGGCTTTAACGATTTTCTTCAAACTTGCTTTATAAACACTCTATTAGATGTCCTTTCGAATGATATAGTTGGTTAGTTCAGGAAAATTGATAGGCGTCCTGTATAAATAGCTCAATTTCAGGCCTCGCAAAGGCGTTCCTTTAAAAACGGTTGTACGGATTTTTTTCAAACTCTCCATTTTAACTCACATTTAAATATGCTTTTGTATGTAATTATTGTTTTCTTGTCAATAATTGAGTTTAACCGGAAGTGGGACATCGGAAACCGGAAGTGGGACCGTAAGTCCGTATCTCAAAAACGGCTCTAACGATTTTCTTCAAATTTGCTATATAAACACTCTATTAGATGTCCTTTCGAATGATATAGTTGGTTAATTCAGGAAAACTAATAGGCGCCCTGTATAAATAGCTCAATTTCAGGTCTCCCAATGGCGTTCCTTTAAAAACAGCTGTACGGATTTTTTTCAAACTCGCCATTTTAACTCACGTTTAAATATGCTTTTGTATGTAATTATTGATTTCCTGTCAATAATTGAGTTTAACCGGAAGTGGGACATCGGAAACCGGAAGTGGGACCATAAGGCCGTATCTCAAAAACGGCTCTAACAATTTTCTTCAAACTTGATATATAAACACTCTATTAGATGTCCTTTCGAATGATATAGTTGGTTAGTTCAGGAAAATTAATAGGTGTCCTGTATAAATAGCTCAATTTCAGGCAATTGATTACTTGGAAAAGTTTAATTCAGTGTGAATGCATGTTAAGAAAACGATATTATTCAAAGAAAACTGTACAGAAATTGCAAAATAAATTATATAATCTAAAATATCGTTCACCACATCTGATAACATATTTCGTATTCTCGAACAAAGAATTTCAAATATTTTACAAATCAATCAAGCTAAGAAATTTACTAATTAAATTTATCAATTACTTCTTTAATTAATTCCGTCCAATTTCTCCTCAGAATTTCGTAACATATCTGGAAATTGATTAATATATATATTATTATTTTTCTAATTATTATTTTAAATAACTTATTTGACGGATAGAGCAATTTTGTTACTTATTTAAATCAAAAATGTATATAAAATGTTTATAATGTGTGTAGTACTGGGTAATGGAAGTCGTGTGGCTGTTACACACCAGATTTTTTTTCTTATGGGTCAGGTTGACTTAATTTTTTCCCTGGGGGCTGGATTGTCTGATTTATTTTTCATATGAGTCGGGTTCGAAGTTCGAATTAGGTCGACTGGAATTTCTCTTGCATATTAGGTTCGGTTTATGTTGACTGATTTATTTTTCTTATGGGTCAGGTTGACTTAATTTTTTCCCTGGGGGCTGGATTGTCTGATTTATTTTTCATATGAGTCGGGTTCGAAGTTCGAATTAGGTCGACTGGATTTTCTCTTGCATATTAGGTTCGGTTCAGGTTGACTGATTTATTTTTCTTATGGGTCAGTTTGACTAAATTTTTTCCCTGGGGGCTGGGATGTCTGATTTATTTTTCTTATGAGTCGGGTTTGGATTAGGTCGACTGAATTTTCTCTTGTATATTAGGTTCGGTTCAGGTTGACTGATTTATTTTTCTTATGGGTCAGGTTGACTTAATTTTTTCCCTGGGGGCTGGATTGTCTGATTTATTTTTCTTATGAATCAAGTTCAGTTTAGGTTGACTGAATTTTTTTCCTGCGGGTTAGGTTTAAGCTTCCAATGAGATGGGTCAACTTAAGAGCACCTTTCAAAAAGTTTTATCATAATAAACAAAAATTTGTTTCATGTAATTATAAACATGCTACATATTCCCCTGATTAAATATATGCGTAGGCAAATTATTATATGCATAATACAGAAAGGCAATAAACAAAGAAAAATCGTATAATATATAAACTTAATCGTATATTTCGTATAATATATATAAACTAGCATATTTTGGTACTCTTGAAGTGCATAACACACATAAATGGTTAAAAATTATTAATCTACTTTTCAGATTTTTAAATTTACAACTTAGTGTATCAATAACTCCATTTAAAAAAAAAAAATTTTTTTTGGCATGATTTACTAACTCTGTGAGAATGAAAATCTGTTTTATTTTAATAACTTTAAAAAGTTTTGCATGATTTTCATATAAATCATTAAATTAAAATTTAGTTTTCGGGTTTCAGATATAAAGAAATCAGGTTCGGGTTGATGAAAGAAAACTTTTTTTGTTGTTGTTGTTGGTTTGATTCTAATCTAAATTCATTGTATCAATGCTGCTAGAAGGTGAACATTCCATAGGAAAACACGCCCTATGCAAAATTAATGGTTGAATGTTGATTTGACTAGTTTTTGGTGCTTTGTACAAGAAAGATACTGGCAGTTATGAAACAGAAAAGCTCATTTTTTAATAGTAAAAGCTTTTTGTATATGTTTCTGTTAAGAAAAATAATATGGATTTCATGTATTTTAAATATTTAACACTTTATATTTTCTAAGATATTATAACTATTAAGAAGCCCTATTTTTATCTATAAAAATTTAACTTTTTCCAATTTTTCCAGAAAAAAAACGGAAAAAAACTTTTTTTTTTCCACTACCTCAAAATTTCCGGAAATTTTACATCTCTAGCCAAGTCAAAAGTTTCATAGTCAGATATTAAATTTTGCCGCTAAATCACGAATTTCATTGCTAAGTCACAAATTTTGTCACCAAAATCTCGCCAAATCATACAATTTACTAAATTCGTAACAATTAACATTGAAATTTGGTAGCACCGAAATGGTCCAATGTTAACTAATGTTAATGTTACAGTTGCAAGTTGAAACTGTTATTCCATACAACGTAAAGGAATGTACCTTTGCCTTTAAGCTTGCCGAAAAAGGATTTTTGATTTTGGGGTACAAAAAAAAAAAAAACAGTTTTATTCGATTATTTTCAGAACATTCATTAAATAAAGTGCATTCAACGATAAAACCTGCTAATGTATTTATGAACCAATTTCTATACACAAAAATGTCGACAACGTTCATAACAATATCATTACGCGCTCTACGAGTACCTTCTATTGAAATCGCAATAACAGTATATCATATATAATGGCCAAAAATTTTGTATATTTTGGTCATTATGAATATATTTTTTGTAAATGTCTCCAAAACAGAAAGGCACCATTTATGAGTTAACACACATATATGTACTACATACAGATGTGAAGAAAAATCGTGTAAAATCATAGATATTTCTAAAAGGGGAACTGATATAAAAACTGTAATTGGAGCTATACAACTACACGTAATGATAGTCACGTATAAATTTGCAACATTCTACAACGATTGGTTTTTAAGCTACAAAATCCGTTTCGTCAAATGAGTATTGCAATAATTCCTCATACGTTGTATAAGGAAATAAAAAGTCACGTGGTTCCTAGGGCTCTTGCATTAGATTTCTAAATATTAATTATTTAATTTTTCTCAAACGTAAGCTTTGGAAAAAATTAAAAAAAAATGAACAATTTTAAAAAGAAAAGGAAAAATAGTGGTAAGGATGCATGAAGACGCACATGCTTTCAAATGTCAAACTTAATCCTGATTTTTCTTTCTATATTCACTTTTATATATATATATATATATATAATTGCTAATTTGTAAACTATGGACTTCACAATGATAATAAAAATGTCGATAAATATATAAATATATATATATATATATATATATATATATATTTTAACGAAAAAGTTTTCATGTTTGTATGTATATTTTTTAAAAAAGTTATTCACATGCGAAAAAAAGAAGAAAAATCTGGTTTAATTCTAACATGCGAAAAAAAAGATGGAAAATCAGGAAGAAAAATCTGGTTTAATTCTAACACATGCATCTTCACTGTGTTCATTTGTTTAAAAATTACGCCCAAAAGAAGAAAACAAATTATTGCTTTAATTGTGTACACCAGTATACAATAGAAAAAAATATTAGCTATAATTTTTTTAACTGCAGTTTTTGGTGACATTACCTGTTTTTAATGTTAAAATTAAAAAAAGAATAAAAATATAACAAAAATAATATTTTTTGCAAATTTTTACATAGACATGCAAATCTCTATAAATTTGATATAAAAGTTATTATAGTACGAGATTTATCAAGTGTTTTATGCTGAAGTATTACTAATAAAATTTTATTATTCTTATTTGGCGATTCGTCGCGCTTGCCGATATTTGCAGCGGACGCAGTTGACATAATGGATTAAAAAAGGCTGTCCGCAGTTGGTATAGGTGGGGGAAGAAGAAATTGAAACATCTGGTATGTCCGGCCGCAGTTGGACGACACCGAATATTATTGCGTCGCTACTTGTATCATCCTTCTCTGTATGCACGCGCACCTGATTCTCTTCAGTAGATGAATAATAGTCTTAGAGGAAAGACATTCCTCTTTTTTGTTAAAACTAATGTTCCGTTTTAAAAGTTTTGTATTATTGTCCCTTTTGTCTATGTTTAATAAATGTTGTTAATGTCCTCATGGCCTATAGTCCTTTCCCCACATATATATATATATATATATATATATATATATATTGATTCGATTGACTTCCTACATAAACAGAAATGTTTCTGAGGGGGGTCTGCCGCCCCCCTCAGCCCCCCGCTGTATCTATCTTTCTACAACTATCTGCATATATATATTCCTAATAACTGATAGTCTATTAATTCCCTGTAATTCACAAATACTTGTACCAAATTTTATGTAAAATGATTACATAACATATCGGAATTATTTCGTGTAACCCTGTAAATTTATTACTAATTCTATGCCCACACTTTTCCACAGAAAATCATGCTTTTAAAATTCTAATGAAATTTTGTTATATTTAATGGGGTGTAATTATGTTAAAATACACTTTTAAGAAATACCGACTATAGACCGTAATCGCACGAAATTCTTTTATGTATCCCGGAAAGGCAGCCACAGTTATTATATACACCAATAATAAAGATACGCCTAATTAATTATAACTGATTAATTTTTCAAGCTAATTTGGCATCATTTGGATGATTACAGTACGTCATCGGAATTCTTTTGTGTGGTCCCGTAAATAAATTATTTAGTCTATGCATACCTTTTTTTTTTTTTTTTTTTTTTTTTTCCAGAGTAAACATGCTTTTAAGCATTTTTATAATTTATGTTAATCCCATTACATTAAATAGAGTATAAACGCATTAAAGCGTGCTTAAATAAAAATTTGTCCATAGGCTTTAATGTCACGGAAATCTTTTGTGCGTCTCTGTACACGAACCATAAACATTATATACACCAGTAAAAACTACCCAGCTATTCTGCGCTGTTCATGAATAATTGTTCGAAATTTAACATAATTTGGATGATTACGAGACACTCTCAGAACACTTTTGTAAGGTCCTGTACATTAATTAGGAATCCTAAAAGCACTGCAGAAAACGCATAAGTTTAAGCATCTCAGTAATGTACGCTAATTTCATTCTGTTGATTGCAAAGTAATGATGTTAAAATGCGTTTAAACGAAATTCACCCCATATGCCGTGATGATAAAAATTTTGGCGTGTCCTGTACATAATCCATAAACAATATAATACAGCTATTTCTTTACAAAGCCTGAACGTGTGTGCCAATTTGAAAATCAATCGGAGGATTTTTGCGGTTTCTATCGCGGTGCATACAAATTCTTCCCATAGACGGTAATGATAAGAAAAACTTTGGCGTGTTCCTGTACACGAACTACAAATGGAATACACACCTAGAACTATACAGCTCATTCCGTGTGGCTCATAAACATGAGTACCAAATTGCAAGTCAATGGCGTGATTTTTGCGGCCGCTATCGCGATACATACAAATTCTTCCTATAGGCCGTAATGATAAGAAAAACTTTAGTGTGTCCCTGTTTTGAACTACAAATGGAATACACACCCAAAACTAAACAGCTAATGTTTTTGTGGCTCATGAACAAGTGTACCAAATTGCAAGTCAGTAGCGTGATTTTTGGGGCTGCTATCGCGAGACAAACAGACACACAGACGGAACCCAAAATCCAGAACCTGATTACGATCTGCTGGGGCCCAAGGCCCAGGATGATTTTGGTGCCCCCCCCTCCCCCCTCCACTCCTCCTCGAACAAGTTAAAGTTTAAAGTTTTTTTTTTATTATTATTATTATTTTATTTAATTTCTGCACTAAGTTTGATTGCTGGCAACAAAGTTAAGGCATCACCATCATAAGAAATTAGTTTTCACTTCTTTTGCAAAGAGACCTCAAATCATTATTATTATTATTTTTGGAGGAGGGGATATTTTTCTTCTATAACTGTGGGAAATCACTTCCATAAAAATGTAATTTTTTACATTATTTAATACTTTATAATGCTGTTTTCTTTTTTAATCCTAATCTATATCATTCATAACCATACAAAGTCAGCGGGTATGCAAATATTAACACATGATCAAATACTATTGAAAATGCAAAGATATTTTCCATTAATATGCTACAAAGTTCTTTAATTTATATTATATAACTGTAAATCTGTCAGAGAAACTTTCTCTGGATTTTTTGATCTGCTGTAAAAAAATTATATCCATTCAACCGATCTCCATGAAAACTGGTACATTTCATAATCTAGCTAATGCTGTATTTTTTAATTTAATCGGATAATTGGTCAAAGGGTATTTAAAAAATCCCTGTTTTCAGCTAAAGATTATTATCGTTAGATAACTTTCAATTAATTTTTTAAGGAAATCGTTGCAAAAAATATCACATTAAATTTAAAAACTGTTTTGATGCCCCTAGATAAAGGTGCCCTAGGCCGAGGCTTAGTCGGCCTGTGCGATAATCAGGCCCTGACATAATCTTTTTGAGTCCCCACTCTTTTTTCTTGGTTTGGGACTTTTTATGATACAATGTTTTAATTTAGACCACCACATTATTAAAGTATGGGGTACATTTTACTCACTGAACTGGAGATTTTTATGTATGAAGTCATGCAAATTTTGTACTTCTTGAAATTTGATTACCTGAAATTTTTAATTGATTTCATGATGTACTGTACCTCGCATGTCATACCATTCATGCATTTTAGATCAATATTTAAGGAATTGAAGTTGACGTTAAGGTTTTTCAACTACACAGTATGCCTACATTAAAGTGTTATAGTTGACTCAGCATTATACGTTTCATCCACTTTTATTTCTTTTTTATCTTCGGTATCAATTCTAATTTTACATTCAAAGCGTTGTACTTAACAAATACCACACAGTAATTATCATAAAAAAGAAAAAAAAAAAAAAAAAAGAATGAAAGAAAAATCAAAACATATATCTTATTTAAATGATTTATTTAGTAAAGCAAAATGTTCTTTTTCTTCTACTGCGTATCACATAATATGTGGCTTTCACCAGAAATGGAATTTTAAATGTATATTTAAAAATGTGTCTAGGGAAATACATTTTGAATGCACGAAAAATTTGAATTTAAAATTTATTCTGCACATCAGGATTCCAAGAATTATACTTATGATAATATTAACCTAGGTTTTAAATTTTGATGAAATTTTTTATATAACAAATCTTTCAACAGCTCGTCGCATTTCATAGGGGAAAAAAAAAAAAAAAAAAAACACGGTGATCAATTATTAGTTTTTTATAGATCTATACTTTTAATCTGGAATAAAAGCGTCGTCACTATTTTAATGATTTATCTGAAATAAAATAAATAAAAATAGACCAAAGATGAAGCGTTTTCCCATACTACGTGATCCTATAGTTATAGAAAATGAACAAGGAATAAATTAATTGAATTTCGGATATTTGTGAGTATGAGACAAATCTTTATTAGAGTAAAAATCAAACATGAGTGAATTAAGTGAAAAAACACATTTTTGCATTAAGGGATGTAATTTGTAGTAAAAGCTCAGTAAGTGATAAATAATAGTGAATGAATGTTATTTAAAATAATAATAATAATAATAATAATCTAGTGTTGCACACTCACAGCTTTCTCGTATCTTACGTTAGTGTAGACAAATTATTACAGTTTAAAGACAAGTATTTGAACACTTACAATATATTTTAAATAACAATCGAAAATTGTTTGAGAAACAGTTCATTTGAAATACACCTTCTGAATGTGTGTGGGGGGAGGGGTTAGGTTTACTGCTCCCCTCAATTCTTCATTTTGATACTGCAACTGCATTCATAAAACGTTTAAAGCTGTTATTAAATAAATAAAGAAATAATAATAATAATAAAAAAATCAAATTATTTAGAAAATTGTTGTCTACACCATTCTTTCAAACGCATTCGTTTTATTCTGTTTCATTTCAGAAAAATTTGAGTACACCGAGAGAAAAGTTTTCTGAATCAATAAAAGTTTAGTGTGAACAAAAAAATTTCTTCTTGTTTAAATGTGTTCCAATAAAAAAATTATTTAGATTAACAAAAATATTTTATTTTCTTACAAATTGTTTTTAACTTACAAATATACAGAAATTAATGCAAACAAAATATTTTGTTAAGGGCCCTCTTCACTCACCGCCGCCGGAACCCGAAGCTAATGCTAGTCAATGGGAAATTTTTCTTTACAAATAACTTATTAACTAAGACATATTTTCAAGTTCTGTTGTTTCATTCTGAAAATCCTCAGTTGTTAAATTGACGGAACTTTTTTAAAAATATATTTTTTTAATTTTTTGTATTTTATTTTGAAGCTGCAAAATACGAATTTTCAATATGTGAAATTTTTTCATTTTGCAATTTCAAAATAAAATATTAAAAATTAAAAAAATACATTTTTAAAAAAAGGTCCGTCAATTTGCCAGTCAGGAATTTTCTGAATGAAACAACAGAACTTGAAAATATGTCTTAGTTAATAAGTTATTTGTAAAGAAAATTTCCCCATAGGATAACATTGGCCGTTAATATAAGCAATTATTAAGAACTTTTGTAAATTCGTTAACAATATACTTTGTGCTGTCGTAAAAAAAAAAAAACTGATTTTTCGATTTTTAACGAAAATTTGGTTTAAGAGAACAAAATACATTTCGTAGTTTTAATCAAATACTTCTTTTGGATGTGGCTTTGTATATTATCTATGAATTGTATACGAATTAAATAATGTACTTAAATTAAGCATACAAAAAAAAAAAAAAAAAAAATCATAGTACAACTTTACATTTTAAGCTATTTCTAAACATAGCACTATATATATCAGATATCTTTTTGTATGGCCCTGTAAGCAAAGAAAAAAAAATCACATCATATTCCACGCGAAAAATACTTTTGTGTATATAAAAATACATATGTTAATTTTATCTTGTTTAATGAAGTCTAAAGATGTCACTGTACTTACCAGAAATTTTGACCATAGACACAGTGTATGTAATTACTTTTGTATGTCCATGTACACTAAGGGACGAAAAAAAAAAAAAAAAACCGCGCTTCGATAATTTTTATTTTTCCTTTGAAAAACGGCCAAATTAAGCATTTAAAAGTAGGGATGAAACGGATTGTGATTTTGCCGGATACTGTATGTCCGTATCCAGCAAACATTAGTATTTCAGATATTCGATATCCAGCAAAATCACTATCTATTACATCTCTACATTTCAGTTTCTAAAATTGGTGATTTTTGAAAGTAAAAATATTGAAGTGAGGCTTTTTTTTTTTTTTTTTTTTTTTTTTTTTTTTTTTTTTTAATCCCTTAATGTACACGAACTATTTGTCCGATTCCCGACGAAAAGTTTATAGTAGTATTCCTATATGATACAAATTTAGAATATCAATTTCGACTTCTTCCTAACATTTATTCTTGAGATATGCTGATAAAATACCACACCAGACAAACTGCTAAAACCCTGTTTTTTCGGATTCAAGAAAACTGAAAACGTGTAATTATAGAAAACATTCAATTTCAAATTGTAAAAATTGCACAGCAGGAGAGTTCATTAATGTATCACGCTGAGATGTTTTTATAAATTTAAAAAAAGTTTTAACCCAATAAAAAAATTAAAGTAAAAGTTACCTCCAATTTACTCCACGGGGTTAATTTGGAGGTATGGCTATAAACCCCATTCAGATTAATGTTTAAGATGTGGGTAAACTAATTCTCTAACAACAATTAAGATTTTTACAGAAAACATACTTTCATTAAAAGAAAAAAAGAAAAAAAAAAAAAAAACAAGGCTTCAAAAAATGAAGCTAAAAAAAATAAAAATTGCTAATTCTGACCATTTTTGTTTTGTGCAGGTCTCCTGATCAAAGACATAAAGTAAACAACTGATATTGCTATAAGTTTTACTAACTAGAATTAGATTACGAAAAACAAACTTTTTATTATTACTATTATTATTATTATTATTTTTTTTTAAACTTTTACAGAATTTTTATTAGAAACGTATAAAATTTGACAAAAATCTATGTTTATGAACCTGAACAAACTAAGTAAATTTATTATTTTAAGATTAGGAAATCTGTATCAATAAAATCAGATTTTGTCTGTAAATTTCTCGGAATCAAAAAAATTCACGATATCTTCGTTTCTTACATCGTAAAAGCCAAAAATGACTTCAGGAAAATTTCTGTGTGTGTGTGTGTCGTTGTGTCTGTATCGTTATTTTTGTCCGGGTATCACGTATGAACGGCTGGACGGAATTCAACGATATTTGACAGAAATTTAGGTTTTTACCCAACTTAAAATATATCTATCAACTTTTGCGAAATTTCCCTCCATTTCCTCTTGAAGAGGCAGAAGGTAAAAACACGTTTGTATGCATAACTCGGCTTGAAATTACTTCAGGGTGAAGAAATTATGCATGGCGAGACTAGACTTAAATACAAATAAAGTGTTATCTGCAATTTAGTAATTTTCGATTTTTAAGGGAAGAGAGGGGGAAAATCGATTTTTGGCGGGAAATTTCGCAAATTCCGGATAACTTCTTCAAAAAATGGAACAAAGATGTTGAAAACAGCCATGAGTATTCTTTAGAATATTTCCAAAAACACATTTTTGTTTTCTTGTGATTTACGATTTTTTTTTCTTTTGGGGGGGGGGGGATGAGGGGGCAAATTCGAGACACCCCTTTTAGCGCTAAATTTGTCCTGGGAAATCTATGGGAGCTGTAGTCACGAATTTTGGTGCTTGGATTGTTTATATGTATCCGACATCTAAAATAACGGGAATAATCGAAATCCCCCCTTCCCTCTAGGGAATAAGACGCAATTTTTTTTTTTTTTTTTTGTAAGCATAACTCGGCCCCAAATTATTTCACGTTGAAGAAATTGCTCATGAGGAGATTAGACTTCGGTACAAATAAAACACTATGTGCGATTTTGGAATTTTTCATTCTTAATGAAGGGAGGGGGAAAATCGTTTTTCTGGGGGAAATTTCGCAAATTTCGCATTTTTTGATAGAGCTCTACTAAAAATGGTAAAAGATATTGAAAGCAGCCATGTATCTTCTTTAGGATATTTCCAAAAACCCATTTTCGTTTTTTTCTGATTTTCAATTTTGGAAAAAGGGTGCTACGACGGGATAATTTCTAGAGACTCTACATGATAAGAGACTGGACATTAACCCGCCAACCGACCCTCCATGTTTGTTCAATCTGTTGTATGCGAAACCATTACGCTATACAAAATTTCAAATGGCACTCTGCAAGGCTTTCTAAAGATGAACGAAAACGTTTTATCGAGATTTTAATTAAAAGAAAAGTGTCAGACATTGATGAAAATAAGGGAGGCATACTATTGTAACAATCGCAGCTATCGTAGATCACAAGTCGGATCGTACACTCCGCAGCAAAAGTATCCGAGCACTAGCAATAATCCCCGTCTTAAAAAGGTACACTTAATACTGCTTTGTTAAATAAATCCTTGTTGATTCATGTACTTAGTCTTAGTCTGTCTAAGAACATGATTCGACAAGGATTTATTTAATAAAGCAGTGTTAAATGTACTTTTTTCAGACAGGGATTTTTGCTAGTGCTCGGATACTTTTGCTGCGGAGTGTACGATCCGACTTGTGATCTACGATAGCTGCGATTGTTACAATAGTATGCTTCCCTAAATTACGTCCTACGACGATCGAGTGGTTTTTGAACAAACATCCGCCATATTTGTTCAATGTTCAGTTCGAGATCCCCCTTTCAGTACTAAATTTGTCTTGGGAAATTTATGGGATTCGCGGTCACAAAATTTGGTGCGTAAATTGTTTATACTGTCGAACCTCGTTAACGTGAATCTTAAGGGGAACAAAAAATGTGTTCATATTATCAGCAGTTCATGCTATCAGTAACTAATTTCCATATAACTAAACTAAACTTCATTTTGACGGTGATTGTGGAAACAGTTCATGTTAAAAGTAATTCACATTAAGCGTGTTCACGTTAATGAGGTTCGACTGTTTATATCCCACATGACCCTCTCCCCCCCCCCCCTTCCCCTTGGGGTGAAGAGGCATAAAATACGTTTCCCAACGCGCAAATTATCCAAAATTAATTTTCCAAATTATCTCAGTAAGATTAATTTTTATGTGTGGATTGGTTATGCATACGCAACACTCACTATAAAGGGATTTTGGAAAATTTGCCATTTCCCCCTCTAAAGCTTGGGGGAAAACACGTTTTGGAGAGTCTGCTCCAAATTATATCGTGAAAACAATTTTTCGATGCGTCCATTGGCTATGTGTACCCAATACTCACAGTACAAAGAAATTTTGTGAAATTACTTTCTACACCGATTAGGAAGATGGGGGGGGGCGAAAAACACGTTTTCAAGCTTAAATCTGCTCTAAAATGTCTTAGAAAAGCAGTTTTTGATGTGTGGGTCGGCTATACGTATCTAGCATTACGTAGTATTAAGACATTTTGCAAAATTAAACCTCCTTCCCACTCTTTAAGAGCGGGTGGGAACAAAAACACGTTTTCAAACATAACTCAGCTCCAAATTATCTCAGGAAAGCGATTTTTTTATATGCTGGTTGGTTATGTGTAGGCAACACGCTCTCTAAAGGGATTTTGCGAAATTAGCTTCCCCCCTTGGGGCAGGAGAGGCAAAAAACATGTTTTCACGTTTGAAGTTGCTTCAAATTATCTTAGAATGGGGAATTTTGATATCTGGGTGTTGATTAAGTGTACGCATTATGCACTTTGGTTGGATTTCGTGAAACTGCAAACTTTTCCGCTGGGGAAGGGAAAGTAAAAAGAGAGTAAGTTGTCTACCAAAGACAACGGTAACTTTAACTTAGGTTTCGACTGATTTGACTGATTTTTTTTTTTTTTTTTTTGAGATGTTATTAATAATTTAGAAATAAACACACATTATCACTTTAACTACTTGAAAGAATAGTTTCAAACAGATACGTTCATATGCTAGACTTTAATTAAATGAATAGATTATATGATAATGTTTATTTACAAGAAATGATTGAATTGCAGGTTAAAAGCATGCGTCGTTACATTCTAACATATCGACATAACAGTGCTGAAGCCCCCCCCCCCCCCCCCCCCAAAGTACTGACATTCACAATTGAATATTACAATTATAAACTTTTCATTGATCTGGAATAACATCTTGAAAAATCTTACCCCCCCCCCCCCCAAAAAAAAAAAAAAAAAAAAAAAAAAAAAAAAAAAAAGTTCTGGATCCGCCACTGCGTCATAAGTATTTTATTTTCGTCCAGAGTCTTATGCATCGAGAAGACGTGACACCCTTCTTTCGTCCGTCGTAGCCGAAGCGCTTCTACCCCGCTCACCGGGCTATTGCATAGACCTATTATAAGAGTGACGGGACAATGGTAAACTTTTTTAGTGGCAAAGATAACTCATAAAAAGGTCACGTGATTGTTGATCTACAGGAAGCCAAACTAGCCAATTGAAATTTACTTGCCATGCTCTAAACTCTGCTTTTTATTAAGCAGACGATATTTTTCCTTTTTCTTTGAAAGTTCTTTTTAAATTTTTTATTTCACTTTAAAAGTTAAATGGATTGTTTTGATTCTGAAAGAAATTTCATATCAAGAAATGGTTATTAAATCCCATGTAAAAACGGGCAAGGAATATTTTATTAAAGGAGAAAATGTAACAATTCACATGTAAGGTATTTTATGGCTTTTTACTTCATCTTTTTAAGTAATTATATTTGTAAAATGTTTAAATCTGCTTTAACTATTTCTTTAAATAATAATAATAATAATAGAAAAAAAAAAAAAACAATTATATATACCATTTGAAAATAAATGCAATATTGTTTTAATAATAATAATAATAATTCATGAGATTTATATTTATCTCTGGATGATAGTATAAA
This sequence comes from Salticus scenicus, assembly GCA_963930645.1. Lineage (NCBI taxonomy): Eukaryota > Metazoa > Arthropoda > Arachnida > Araneae > Salticidae > Salticus > Salticus scenicus. Next base: position 242,662,881 of record OZ005652.1, read on the forward strand.
TGAAAAAAAAAAAAAAAAAAAAAAATCTTAAAAGCTAGAAATCAAATATACATATAATATAGCATTATAGGCAATTTTAAGCAAGATACTAAAACTTTATAAATTTCTTATCTCGGCCACTGAGGAAAATAAAAAATGTATATAATAAATTTTATTTCCATGTTTACATATATAGTATATTCTTTGTATCCTATACTAAAGTGTCGTTTTTAGCATTTCCCTACAAAATTTTAAAAAGTTTATAACCGTTTCATCAGTCTCCCTGGCCAGGCCGAAATTGATAGATATTATTAAAATTCACTATGGTATGTTTACAATGTAAAATGATATTATAGCACAACTGGTTTCTGTACAGGAATTCACGAAAGATTTTTGATGCAAGTAGGATTTATAAGGGTTTTTCTTTCTTTCTTTCTTTCTTTTTTTCTTTCTTCTTTTTTTATGCATTTACTATAAATATCTTTATACGAAGCACAACATAAGTAAAATAATCTATATTTTTGAAATACACAAAACCTTTTTCCTCTTCAAAAATGTAAAATTGCGATATCGGTTGATTTACCGGGCTACACAAAGTTATTCAGATGCAATAAAGTATATAATTGGAAATTGCTCACTACAAATTTCCAGTGCTATGAGACCATTTTCAGTGCACTATCTGATGAGTATGTAATTTTTAGTAGATATACATGGCTATACAAAAGCAAATATTTTAATGTTTTTTCCTTAGACATAATGTTATAAAGATACCATTGTGAGAATTATTCCCATCAAAGTTAAAAGTAAAACATATTTTTGTAGCCATGCGGTTTTTTCCCGTTATACAGGGTTACACAAAAAAATCTGTTGCATGGCATTCTTTAAAAGCAATAATATAAAAAATGTTTCAGTTTTCTTATTTTATAATGAAAATAAAAATGCATTTCAAGATGCCTTTAAGGAGGTAAAAAACCTTTGTAGATTAAATGGGTAACGGGTGATGTATGGAAAGTTTATAATCTAAGTGAACCCCATTACTTTACACTTCTTTTTTCCTCCAAGAATTTAGGATTTTATTTTGATTAATAACTTCATTGATAAATTTTATTATAAGTACATATTTTCTACGCCTTTATAAAACATACATATATTTAGCTGTATAATTGAAATATTTACTGGTACAAAATAGCAATTCAAATAATAAATTTGCAAAGATCAGGAGAATTTTTATTTGCGCATGTGACCGTCCTATTGACGCATTTAATGTTTTAAGTATTTTTGTCTGTAGACATTAAATAAACCAGTATTTTCTGTTGTAATGAAGCTTTGTGTTGTTATTGTATGTGCAACATTATTCTGTCTAGATATTTCTTTTTAATGATTTCAAGGAAATTATTTTGTACCTTCATCGAGAGATTTTTACATTTTCTTACCCACACACATCAGAGAAAGTAATGTTTTGGGTCTAGTTTTAGGTTTTAGATATTGAAATTTTGATAAATTTTTACCATAATCCTCTAGGCCCTCAAAATCTGGAAGACGTATTTTTTAAAAAACTGTGTGAGAGACTGTTATCAATAAATCTTAAAAAAAAAAAAAAAAAAAAAAAAAAAAAAAAAAGCAGTAAATCTGATTTATATATTCTAAATTTGTATCATATGTTCATTTTACTTAAAAAAATTATTGCGATCGAACAATATATGTATATGGACATACAGAAATATTGAAATATGTCACATGTGTAAGTTAAATTTCTCTTAGGCATATTAATAAAGAAAAAAAAAAAAAAAAAAAAAAAAAAAACGCAGAACTGGTGTTTCGAAATATTAAGTACCTAACTTTGGATAAACAGTATAAAATGAAGGAAGCTTGCAACAATCGTTTCGGGTGGAAAGAAAACACGACCCTTCGTCATGTGAACGAAGTAGGCACAAGTGCTGCAATGAAAGCGGCAACACTTGTTCGCCTGACGACAGGTCGTGTTTTCGTTTCGGGTCGAAACAGTTGTAGCGATTTTCCTGAATTTTACAGTATTTATCCAAAGTTTGGTACTTGTTAGGCATAGTTTAACAATAGCAGACTGCACTATAAAAAAAAAAGGAATATATTTTTATTTATTTATTTATTTACAGGATCACACAAAAGACCTCTAGTATAATAGTTTTGTGTTTGAAAATATCTTGTACAGTACAATTCAAGTTGTGTCATGAATTTTTCATTCTATGTTTATATGAAAGTATTAGATCGAAAAAAAAAAAAAATCGAATTCTGCTTCCCAGTGGATTTACATATTTCCAGATAACCTGAACACAATTTGACCAATTTTAGAAAATATTGTCAATGTATTTTCTGCGTGTGTAACAAAACTTTAGTGGCAATTCTAAAATAAGAATCAATGTATAGAATTTTCACGAAAGTTTTTATCTAGTTGCACAGTGATATAAATTGGTATCTTATCAACATTTACTGCAAATAGGTCGGTAACTGGCACTGTTACGCTGAAATGTTCTCCGTTTATGGGAAGACTATATATCAACTTCTGTACTGTACAAACGCAACAAACTCGATATGTAAGGCAGCTAGTGCGTAAAACCAATTTGACTGAATTTACATGCTTATCGGAATATAAAGTATCATCTGCTATGTTGCGATTTTTCTTCTTATGGAAAGGCTGTATCTCAGCTTTTAGAGTGTATAATTGAATCCAAATATGATGTGTTCGAAGGCTATTAGGAAAAACTATGGTGATGCATTTTGGGTGCATATAGGCTTAAAGAGGACTTTGCTATGCTGCAATTTTCTCCGTTTATGTGAAGACTGTAAAGGAAAAGTAGCCAATAACAATATTATAATTGCAATACTGCATCAACTTCGTATGTGAAGTAATATTTATGAAAATCTATGCTGAATTAGTTTGGGTGTTTATCTGTCGATAGATAGTGCTCTTATGCAGATTTGTTTTAGGTTTCACTCCCTTTTCCGTCAAAATAATATATTATATGTGTATAAAAGAAAGTTATATAATAGCTGCAGCTACACTTTTCTGTGTTATATTTATATATTTTGGTGAAAAAAAGAAAAAATTTAGATAATATGCAGGTTCTTCTGATATTGTTGAATAAGTTTCAAAAGATAATGTGCGCGACAATTCACTAAATAATTAAAAATAAAGTTTAGAATATAACAATTATAAATGTTTTATGAATGTAACAACATTATGCAAAAGAAAGGTGAGGGGAGTTATCACCTCTCACACAATAATTTGTGTCCAATAAATCTATTTCTAAAGTTATTTGAAATACATGTTTAAAAACGCTAGAAAAGGTAAAATACATTACATCTATGCTACACCTTAAACTGTAATATTACACTGGTGTTCAAAATTTAAGGAACAACCTGTTTTCTCGTTTTCTTCTTTTGCACATAATTATTAAACAAATAAACATATGAACATAAAACTTTAATGGCCTGTTCGTTATCATATTATTAACCAAATTTTATGTAACTTTAGCATAAGTAATAATTTTTAAACTAATAAATATTCATTTTTCTCTCGAAAAAAAGGTTTGGAAAACATTAAAAATTTCAATAATTTTCAGGAAGAGATGTAGCCTTAAAGATAGGAGAAGATGCACACGCATTCATTTGTTAGATTAAAACAAAATCTTTCTACCTGTATTAACTTTTCTTTTCTTGCATGTGAATAGCTTTTTAAAAAATATATATACAAACATGAAAATTGAATAAGATGTTCATTATAAAGCAATTAATCGACATTTTTATTATTATGGCGTTGCTCATAGTTCACAAATTATTAATATATTATTTTTAAAAAGTCCATTATAAAAGTAAAATAAAAGTTAATACAGTTCGAAAAATCGAGATTTAATTTAACATTTCAAGGCATGCGCGTCTTTACCTACCTCTGATGCATTCTTAACACCACTTTTCATTAAATGTTTTTTCCTAAAATTAATGAAATTTTTCATTTTTTCCAAACCTTTTTTTGGAGTGAAAAATTCATCGGTTCGGAGAATTCAAACGTGATTTTGTTCACTAGTTTCAAGAATATTCATTAATTATACTTTTGTCGAAAAAAAAATAATGTTTTATTCTACTGTTTCTTGAATATTCATTACATAAAGTGCATTCGACTACTAGAACCTACTTATGTCTTTAAGAATTACTTTCTACACGCAGAAATATCACCTTCTTTCATGACAATTACAATATGGACTCATTCAATAACGTGCATTTGTCAACTTAGAACCTATTTATGTATTTATGAATTATTTTCTACACGTAAAAATGTCGACTACTTTCATGACAGTATTATTACAGGCTCTATCTGCAAGCTGAATATTCATTAAATAACGTGCATTCGTCGAGCGGAACCTGCTTATATCTTTAAAAATTACTTTCTACCCACACAAATACCGAAAACTTTCATAACATTATCATTAGAGGTTCATTGAATAAAGCGCATTCGTCGACCAGAACATGCATATGTCTTTAAGAACTACTTTCTACATGCAATAATGTCGACTACTTCCATGACAGTATCATTACGAGCTCTATCTGTGGGCTGAATATTCATAAAATAAAGTATACATTCGTCGACTAGAACCTGTTTAGATACTTTCTACACACAAAAGTATTAACAATTTTCATGACAATATCATTACGGGTTCTATCTACGAGTTGAACATTCATTAAATAAAGTGCATTCGTCAAACTAGAACCTGCTTATGTACTTTCTACACGCAAAAATGTCGACAGTTTTCACACAATATCATTACGGGCTTTGTCTAGTAGTTGAATGTTTTAAAACCCGAATAAACTACTACGTCAGAAACGCCAAAAGAAAAATATTTGCGATGCATACAGCTATTTCGGTAGCCTTAAGCGTACCGTCTTCAGTGCAAAAAGAATTCTGAATCTGGAGAAGTGTTCTTATATGTAGGAGAGGGACCGAATTTAGTTCAACCAACAGGATTACGGGAAAGATGGAGTGTGTGGCCAATAGGAATTTAGGAATGTTAGCTGTGTAAACAGTAGAAAAATTAAGAAAATATTGACTGAATGTAAAATTTCCAACAATCAGACAAATAGGGAACAGCGAAATCACAATTTACAAGGTTTTTAAAATTTTTATAAATATGAAAAGCTTCAAAGAAATCGAGTTCATGAATGGATTTAGGTCTGCAAATTATTTTAGCTGAATTAAATTTAAAATTATGATTTTCCTCCCAGCAATGTTTAGAAATAGCTGATTTATTGGTTTCTTGTTTGCGGACGTAATTCATATGTTCTTTTAGACGAAATTTAAGACTGTGTTTAGTTTGGCCAATATATAATAAACCACACTGACAGGAAATACTATAAATACCCCAAGAATTATGCATATCAATGGGATTTTTTAACTGAGAAAAGGTGAGTTTATTGGAAGGCGAAAATATTATTTTAAAATCATATTGTTTGAGAATTTTAACTATGGTTTAACTGGATTTAGGAAAATAGGGTAAAACAATACTGATATTAGAAGAGACGGATTTAGTAGACGAAATACGAGGGAGCTGTAATTTTTGGATGGCTTTGTCTATAATGAAAGGGTCATAACCTCTGTCAATTGCAATGGCTTTCAGATATTTAATTTCAGATTTTAATAAAATAGGATTTGAACAAATATTAACGGTTTACAAAAGTATAGAAAGCAGCCATTTTTTTGGTTAGGTGGGTGACATGAACGCGCATGGGGAGGAAGGGAGACCGCAAAATTTTTACGATAGACGCTGGTTGAAAATCCATTTACAGTGCGAGAGACGAGAGTATCAAGAAATGGAAGGGAGCCATTATTTTCTATTTCATATGTAAACTGGATATTACTGTCAATTGAATTTAAAGTTTCTAAGACATGGTCAATATTGTGACGAGATATGTCGATAAGCGTAAAGGTGTCGTCAACGTAACGGGTCCAAAAAGGAAAAGATATTTTCTTATAAAGCTTGCTTTCGAATTAGTGCATGTAAATATCTGCGAGAATAGGGGAGAGAGGGGAACCCATGGCTAAACCTTCAGACTGATGATAGAATTTATTTTGGAACGAAAAAGTGGTTTGTGATAAACAAATGCGGGTAAGAGAAATTAATTCTTGTATTTCAAAAGATGTGAAATGAAACTCTTTTAATCTATTTTCGAGACAGCAGAGGGAGCCACTTATTGGAACATTGGCGCCCTCTGCTGTCTCGAAAATAGATTATAACGATATGGAAGTAATCTGGTGTGTCACTCACACGACTTTCTCTTACCCTGAAATTTAATACTATAAATACAGGTTGAAGATTAAGAGGTAAGATAACGAGTACTGTTATGTAAGCCTATGTTAAACAATTCAAATTAGGATTCGGAAGAGTTTTATATGATAATTAGTAATGTGTCAGCCCCCCGTTTCATTAATGCACCTACATTTACATAGAATTTAATTCGGTTATTAAAAAATAATTCTGTTTTTAAAAAATAATTTATTAAAATTATTATTTAAAAAAATTATCTTTTATGACAATGCAGACGATTTCCATATTAGAGAAGTAGTATAACACTAAATATATATATATATAAAAAAAGGTTAAATTTATTTTCAATATTACATAAAAAAAAAAAAATCGATAACTTTATTTTAAATTATCGCAGATCGATAGTTCAACCATTCGTTTCGAAGGTATTGGCGAGCTCTTTTGAAAGATACCCATCATGAAAATTTACTCCTCTCGAGGGGGGGACTTCCCCCCCAGGGGGAGTGGCGAAGCTCCTACATACATAAAAAAAATTTCCCAGTTGACTATCTCTATTACAAAAAATATATATTCGTTTCATTTGGTTTAGTGCAGTCTATAGATGTTAAACTCTACTTACCTGCAATTTGCCCCATAGACGTAATGTATTTGAATACTTTTGAGTGTCCCTGTACACGAAGCATTTGCTTCATCTCAACGAAAAGCTTACTGTAGTATCCCTATATGATACACATTTAGAATACCGAGTTTCGAAGTTCTGCTACTATTTGTTCTTGAAATATGCTGATAACAGACACACAGACAGATAGACAGGCACACAGACAGACAGACAGGCACACAGACAGACACACAGACCATTCGCTAAAAACATTATATTCGTATTCAGAGGACCTCAGAACATGTTAATATAACTAAATCTCACGTTCGAAAATTTGATCGTAAAACAATACTTTTTCAACAGTACGGGTAAGAGAAAATTAAAAAAAAAGGTGGTACGAACTTTTCATTTGTCCTATTTTTGTGCATAGTAGGTATTTGAACGTAAGTACACTAAGCGACAAAAAAAAAAAAAAAAAAAAAAAAAAAAACTGCACTGTAAAAAAAATCGTCTTACATCTTTTGGGTTTGTAATAATTTAAAAACTAATGATTGCAACAAATACAATTGTTATGTTTATGTAATACGGAAGTCATTGTACATTTTTGATTTAATAATTCGTTTTATTACACTCTACGAAGTATTTAATGAAAATCTACATTTTTTTTTTTTAAACGTAATATAATAAACATATACTTTGTATTCTATCAGGATTTATTATATGAAATAAACAAGTGTTATTTTAATGTATGAAATAAAACTATTTATTGGTTAGATCTAAACAAGTATTTATTAAAAATATGTATTCTGGATTGGATAATTCCGCCTTTATATGGAACTACTGTTTTAATGCGCAATGGCATAATATTTTACAGTTTTTTAACATGAAACTCAGAAATTTCACTGTGCCAAATATCATAAATATTTTTTTTCTAGTTCTTTCAAAGTTGTAGGCTACAAATTTCTAAACCCCACCCTCTTTTATAGACTAAACATTTTCGAACGGATTGAAATTAGGACAATTTTCAGGTCTAATAAAGAAGAAATCCTGCGATATTCTTTGTGGAATTTAATTTTAAGTAAAAAGGTTATAATAACTTAGAAAATTATAGATGCTCATGAGAATGGATAAGTAATTTTAACAACTTGAATCAAATAAATGTATCACAATCGCCATATAACAAGGTGCATTATCATCTTGAAATGCTGATTATGAAAGAGTCTGAAATACCCCCCAAGTAGTCGGTCAGGTATCAATTTATTAATGTCCAAGTTTTATTTCGGGTTAATTGATCCCTTGAGCATGAAAATTTGCCAGACTCACCGAAAAATTATGCATTTTTGTATCGTAATGTACGGAGAACATGTCATTGTTTTAAAAGTGCGATTTTCATTGAGTCAGTCACATTTTCGTGATCAGATCTGCTTGTTTCCGTCAGTTCGAAATAAGTTAAACTTGACTCATCAGAGGGAACAACTTCATCCCAATAATTAATTGATCATTTTTTTAAATTTTTTAACCTTCTAATGTCTTGGTTTTCTAATTCTTTTCCTTAAGAATGAATTTTTTTCAGATTTTCTGGGAATTAAATCTGCTTTATGTAATTGTTATTTCACTGTATTTAAATAAATTATGTTACTAAACACTTTTTCTGAATCCCTGCTATGTTCTAAATGAAATACAAACTGATTTTTTTAGGTCTGGTTTTATAACTTGCGGTCATCTCGACTGGATGAGTAACGTGGCTGCCTAAGGACAAATGTGCAGTTTAAACAGCCAAAAAATATTATATCTTGCTAAAAACAAGATCACTAATATTTTGTTAACATTTAATCAATTTGACATCCCTCGTATTAAAATATTTTTTGATTTTCGCTCTAAAATTAATATTTTTTATGGTATCGTTAATTGCCTTATTCTTGCCATTTTTGAAATACCTTCTAAAATTACAATTTTCCGAACAATTGCATCTTGTTACTTTCTTCTATATTCAATACAAGAAAGTATTGGATTCGAAAAAATTTTCGACCTCGGCTTTTGATGGATTTACACGTTTTGAGAGCTGTAGAAGACGATTTGACCATTTTTAGAAAATGTCTGTCTGTGTGTGTGTGTGACAAAATTTTGTGGCAACTGTATCTCAGGAACTACTGCACAGAATTTCATACAGGTTGGTATGTAGTTGCACCTTGACATAAATTAGTGCCTATCAACTTTTGGTAAAAATTGTCTTACAGGTTGCGTTGCCATCCCGCTTTCTCTAAATTTTTAACATGGTGATATAGGACAAAATTTTGTATAAATGTGCATAAAGAGAATTATTTTTTAGTAATCATTATGAAATTTACAAGAATTATTTATAATAGAGATAGTCAACTGGGAAATTTTTTTTTTGTATGTGTAGGAGCCTCACCCCCCCCCCCCCTGGGGGGGGAAGTCCCTCCTCGAGGGGAGTAAATTTTCAAGATGGGTATCTTTCGAATGGTCTCGTCAATACCTTTAAAACGAATGGTTGAACTATAAATTTGTGTTAATTTAAAACAAAGTTATCGATTTTTTTTTTACTTTTAATAAAATAAACTTAAAAAAAAAAAAATCGTTTTTTTTTTTTTTTTTTTTTTTTTTTTTTTTACGAAATTTAAGCAAACTTGGTATTTAGTTCGCCCCTTACATAAACTGGTGCTGATTAGATTTGGGGATCAATCGCTCAACAGGTGGCGCTGTGATCGTATTTTTTCTAAATTTTTAACATGGCAGTATAGACAAAATTTCGTATAAATGTACATAATGAGAGTTATTCTTAACCTGTGATCGTAATATTAATATGAATTATTGATAATAGTAGTAGTTAATTAGGAAAAAAATTTTGTGCATGTGGGGGCATCGCTTCCCCCCCTGTGGGGAAGTACCCCCCAGGGGGCGGTAAATTTTCAAGATGGGTATCTTTCGAAAGGTCTCGTCAATACTTTTAAAACGAATGGTTGAACTATAAATATGTGATAACTTAAAACAAAGTTATCGATTTTTTTTTTACTTTTAACGAAAAAAACCCAGAAAAACGTAATTTTTTTTTTTTTTTTTTTTTTTATTGTTACTGAGAGAATTTGTATAGGAAAATATAGAAGAAAGTCTTGTGGTGGCCACAACATACTAGTTTTTAACACTTGGCTCAATCCTAAATTGTACGCGAAACACAACGTAATAAAATCTGTTCAAAATTTACTTTTGAAACAATAAAATTAGCCATTACAGAAAAAAAAAATGGAAAATATCCAAGTGCGCCTTTTTTTTTTTTTCTTTTCTTTTTTTTTTTTTCTTTTTTTTTTTTTTTTTTTCTTTCTTTTTTTTTTTTTTTTTTTGTCGCTTAGTGTATTTTTTTATTATTAAGAAATGTATAAGCAACATGTTGGTATTTTTAAAATTTATTTAATAAATTATAAAAAGGGTTAAAAATATTTTTAAAAATTTTACCGCCGATTTACCCCGCTATAGCCCATCGTACCGTATTCAAAATTCTGAGCAGATAAAAGAACAACATTTAAGCAACATTTCATAAAAATTTAGAAAATTCAGTCGGTGGGTGCTTGTTTCCGGAGGCTCTTCCGAAAAGTAGTGGACGCAATTTTTCATAAATTAATGCCCTGATCTCATTGTAATTTTGCACAATTCTTCAAAATAGAATTAATTAGTGCTTAAATGACATGTATTTCTTTAATTTTCCGTATTTTTCTTTTAATTACAAAATTTGTACATGGCCATACGTAGGGTAAAATGCAAGAAAATTGCATTATTTTTGCATACAAGTGTGCCGAAAATTCAGATTTCAAAAAATTTTTTTTTAAATAAATTCTTTGTTCAAGCTCTATTTAATTGTATTTTGAAGCAGTGTGCAAAATTTCAATAAGGTCGGGGCATTAGATTTGACAAGTACTGTCGTCCACTTTTGTGAAGGGTCTCAGAAAACTAGGACGCACCGACTGAATTTTCCAAACATTTTGATGAAAATTTTATAAAAAATATTTTTTTTTAAATTTTGCTTTTTGATATGTTTAAAATTTTGAATAAAAAAAATTATATGTATATTAGAGAGAATATGCTTCCCCCCCCCCCCTTTGAAACCCCTGTAACCCTTAAAAACAAGAAGGTAAAATCATGTGTCATCAAATTATGAAACACTTCTATACTTGTGTCGAAAAAAATAGCTAATGCGGGCGAAACTAGGACAATCTGGAACAGACAGATTTATGCATAAACACACACACACATATTTACCTAACTTCTTTGTAAGTAACTGAACTTTTTAAAATTAGTTTTTCTTCAATTGATTACTTTATGATTAAACTATACCATAGATTTTTCAGAAAATTTGTACGAAATCTAAGCAATTTTTCCCCGAAAACCGATCCTTCTGTACTCACATTGAAATTTGACAAGAAATTTATAAATGCGACATTCTGTATATGGAAACAATCCACTTTTAATGAATTAGGCGAAAATCTATTACAAAACATTCGACGTAAAATAAACCATTTTGAACAGCACTCATATGTGAAATGAAACTCATTTTTGCGAAGATGGAAAATTAATTATTCCGCTTTCAGAATAGAGGAGAAAGAAAATAGTCGAGTATAAGCAATATCGGTGGCATTTTTACAGAGCGAGTCGTTAATTAATAAATAGAAAAATTTCCGCCGGAAAATAATTGGTGTCACTAACTGGTATGAAATGAATAAAGGTATTGCTAAAAATAACTAACGAAATTTTAATGAGGCTATGCTAATAGATGGAATTTGAAGAGTTCTCTCCAGATTCGCAGTTTTGATGAAAAATTCAGCATCGTCTCTTCAAATATAAATCACATTTTTAAAATGAACTTGAATTCCATATTCGACAAATAATGCCTCCTGTTAATGATAACTTTGTATAGGATGTAAAGTTTATTTATGTTTTAAAATAACACCATTTTTAAAAAGTTGTCTAAGAAGTATAATAACAAAAAATTGTCCATCTCAAAAAAAAAAAAAAAAAAAAAAAAAAAATTAGAATGTTGTGGCCACCACATGACGTTCTTCTATATTTTCCTGTACAAATTCATTCAGTAAAAATAATTTATTAAAATTATTATTTAAAATAATTATCTTCCATGATAATGCACTCGATTTCCATATTAGAGAAGTAGTATAACACTAAATATATATAAAAAAAAAAGTAAATTTTATTCTCAATATTACATAAAAAAAAAAAAAAAAAAAAAAAAAAAAAAAACAACGCAAACTGTTGGACAATTTTTACCAAAAGTTGATAGGCACTAATTTATGTCAATGTGTAACTACATACCAATTTGTATGAAATGCTGTGCAGTAGTACCTGAGATACAGTTGGCACAAAATTTTGTAACACACACAACACAGACAGACAGACATTTTCTAAAAATGATCAAATCATGTTCTACAGCTCTCAAAATGTGTAAATCCATCGAAAAACCGAGGTCGAAAATTTTTACGAATCCTATACTTTCTTCCATTGAATATAAAAAAAAGTACAAAAAAAAAAAAAAAAAAAAAAAAGTAAAACCAATGGATAAAAATTTAAAATAAACACGGTCTTCTACAAAATGATGACCACAGTCTTACTGCAAATTGAACGAAATAGAATTTAAAATATTCTGGTGTAACGCTCACACAACTTTTTTTTTTTTTTTTTTTTCTTTTTTTTTTTAATATTATAATGACAGACTTACATTAAGGAATTAAATAAAAAGTACTATGTATGTGTATACTTAAAAGACAGCTTTAAAAAGTTATGCATGCGTATACTTAAAAGACAGTTTTAAAAAGTTTTATTAAACATACATTTGTGTGTGAGGGGAGCTACCGCCCGCCCCTCAAACCTCCTTTACCTCCTTGTGAAATAGTACCTGCACTGGGGAAAAAAGAAAAAAAAAAAAAAAAAAAGACATTAAATTTAAAAATTTACTCCAAATTATTAAGAAAACTTTCGCACACACCAGTCCCTGAAAACTACCAACCATGGTGAAGCTTTTCAAGTTGGACTCTCATTTGGTTTTCCGATTATCAAATTTGAATTTCCTGCAATCATTTATTTTTAAGTTAGGACGATAACAGACATTCACACATATCAATCGCTAAAAACTTGATTTTCGTAAGTAATCATAGAAAAAAATCAGCGTTGAAATTTGGACAATATTTTATATACTGTTTGGAGATGAGAAAGTAATTATCATATCAGCAGTTTTCCTGGAGTTGGTAAAATTCAGTAAATCATTTACATCAATTAAATTCAATATAAACTAGTATCTTGTGGACACCACAAGACTTTCTTCTATATTTTCCTATACATATTCAATCAGTAACAAAATTAAAAAAAAAAAAAAAAAAAAAAAAAAAAAATTGATTTTTTTTTTTTTTTTGTCTTGTTTTGTTGTTAAAAGTAAAAAAAAAAAAAAATCGATAACTTTGTTTTAAATTATGACAGATTTATAGTTCAACCATTCGCTTTAAAGGAATTGACATAACTTTCGAAAGATACCCATCTTCAAAATTTACCCCCCCCCCGGAGGGGTACTCCCCACCCATGGGGGGAAGCGATGCCCCCACATGCACAGAAATTTTTTCCTAGTTAACTACTACTATTATCAATAATTCATATTAATTTTACAATCACAAGTTCAAAATAACTCTCATTATGTACATTTATACGAAATTTTCTCCTATAGTGCCATGTTAAAAATTTAGAAAAAATGAGATCACAGCGCCACCTATTGAGAGATTGATACCCAAATGTAATCAGCACCAGTTTCTGTCAGGGACCAACTAAATACCAAGTTTAGTTAAATTTCATTAACAAAAAATTCTAAGTTTTTTTTGTTAAAAGTAAAAAAAATCGATAACTTTGTTTTTAATTAACACAGATTTATAGTTCAACCATTCGTTTTAAAGGTATTGACGAGACCTTTCGGAAGATACCCATCTTGAAAATTTACTCCCCTCGAGTGGTGACTTCCCTCCCAGGGGGGAGGCGAGGCTCCTACACATACAATTTTTTTTCCCCAGTTGACTATCTCTATTATAAATAATTCTTGTAAATTTCATAATGATTACTAAAAAATAATTCTCTTTATGCACATTTAAACAAAATTTTGTCCTATATCACCATGTTAACAATTTAGAAAAGGCGGGATGGCAACGCAACCTGTAAGACAATTTTTACCAAAAGTTGATAGGCACTAATTTATGTCAAGGTGCAACTACATACCAATTTGTATGAAATTCTGTGCATAAGTTCCGGAGATACAGTTGCCACAAAATTTTGTCACACACACACACGCACACATACACACACACACACACACAGACAGACAGACAGACAGACAGACATTTTCTAAAAATGGCCAAATCGTGTTCTACAGCTCTCAAAACGTGTAAATCCATCAAAAAGCCGAGGTCGAAAATTTTTACGAATCCTATACTTTCTTCCATTGAATATAAAAAAAAAGTACAAAAAAAAAGTAAAACCAATGGATAAAAATTTAAAATAAACACGGTCTTCTACAAAATGATGACCACAGAATTACTGCAAATTGAACGAAATAGAATTTAAAATATTCTGATGTAACGCTTACACAATTTTTTTTTTTTTTTCTTAAATATTATAATGACAGACTTACATTAAGGAATTAAATAAAAAGTACTATGTATGTGTATACTTAAAAGACAGCTTTAAAAAGTTATGCATGCGTATACTTAAAAGACAGTTTTAAAAAGTTTTATTAAACATACATTTGTGTGTGAGGGGAGCTACCGCCCGCCCTCAAACCTCCTTTACCTCCTTGTGAAATAGTACCTGCACTGGGAAAAAAAAAAAAAAAAAAAAAAAAAAAAGATATTAAATTTAAAAATTTACTCCAAATTATTAAGAAAACTTTCGCACACACCAGTCCTTGAAAACTACCAACCATGGTGAAGCTTTTCAAGTTGGACTCTCATTTGGTTTTCCGATTATCAAATTTGAATTTCCTGCAATCATTTATTTTTAAGTTAGGACGATAACAGACATTCACACATATCAATCGCTAAAAACTTGATTTTCGTAAGTAATCATAGAAAAAAATCAGCGTTGAAATTTGGACAATATTTTATATACTGTTTGGAGATGAGAAAGTAATTATCATTTCAGCAGTTTTCCTGGAATTGGTAAAATTCAGTAAATCATTTACATCAATTAAATTCAATATAAACTAGTATCTTGTGGCCACCACAAGACTTTCTTCTATATTTTCCTATACATATTCAATCAGTAACAATATTAAAAAAAAAAAAAAAAAAAAAAATACGATTTTTTTTTTTTTCAAAGTTTTTTTTTTTTTTTTTTTTTGTTAAAAGTAAAAAAAATCGATAACTTTGTTTTAAATTATGACAGATTTATAGTTCAACCATTCGTTTTAAAGGAATTGACGAGACCTTTCGAAAGATACCCATCTTCAAAATTTAACACCCCCTCCGGGGGGGGGGGGGGTACTCCCCACCCATGGGGGGAAGCGATGCCCCACATGCACAGAAATTTTTTCCTAGTTAACTACTACTATTATCAATAATTCATATTAATTTTACAATCACAAGTTAAAAATAACTCTCATTATGTACATTTATACGAAATTTTGTCCTATACTGCCATGTTAAAAATTTAGAAAAAATGAGATCACAGCGCCACCTATTGAGCGATTCATACCCAAATGTAATCAGCACCAGTTTATGTCAGGGACTAACTAAATACCAAGTTTGGTTAAATTTCATTAAAAAAAAAAAAAATTCTAAGTTTTTTTTTTGTTAAAAGTAAAAAAAAATCGATATCTTTGTTTTTAATTATCACAGATTTATAGTTCAACCATTCCTTTTAAAGGTATTGACGAAACCTTTCGGAAGATACCCATCTTGAAAATTTACTCTCCTCGAGGGGTGACTTCCCCCCCAGGGGGGGGAGGCGAGGCTCCTACACATACAAATTTTTTTCCCCAGTTGACTATCTCTATTGTTAATAATTCTTGTAAATTTCATAATGATTACTAAAAAATAATTCTCTTTAAGCACATTTAATCAAAATTTTGTCCTATATCACCATGTTAAAAATTCAGAAAAAGCGGGATGGCAACGCAACCTGTAAGACAATTTTTACCAAAAGTTGATAGGCACTAATTTATGTCAAGGTGCAACTACATACGAATTTGTATGAAATTCTGTGCATAAGTTCCTGAGATACAGTTGCCACAAAATTTTGTCACACACACACACACAGAGAGAGAGACAGACAGACAGACATTTTCTAAAAATGGTCAAATCGTGTTCTACAGCTCTCAAAACGTGTAAATCCATCAAAAACCCGAGGTCGAAAATTTTTACGAATCCAATACTTTCTTCTATTGAATACAGAAGAAAGTAAAAATATTGTTACAAAATTGTAAATAATTGTGTTTATTTTTGTATAAATTCTTTCAAAGAGGCTTAGTAAATTGATAAAGTGCTAATTTTGTGCATTTCTGGTCGTTTTAGCGTTAAAATAACCTTATTTTCCCTTAAAAACGCATTAAAAAGCCCCAATAAGGCAGGTAATGGATTTGGCGCCAAATTTGGCGACTTTCTCCCACCGCCAAGTCAGTCTACTTAGCAGCAGCATTACGGGGAGATGCAGCCGAGATCCTGAGAAATGTTTCTAAAGAAGAAAGGAACGACTTCGAGGCCCTGACTAGAGCACTGGAGCTACGGTTCGGAGAGAAGTGTTCTAAGGACTATAGTCGCCTTCAGCTAAAATCTCGTTACCAGAAAACGGGCGAAAGTTTGCAAGAGCTGGCAGCGGACATTCAGAGATTGTCACACCTAGCATTCTCAGACTGTCATGCTGACACTCGAAACGACTTAGCTCTTCAGTACTTTATCGATGCTGTTCGTGATCCAGAAATTCAAAAAGCGCTGAGACTCTCCAACATCAGAGACCTAGAATCAGCTTTAGGCTATGCACTTAGGATAGAGGCAGCCCAACAAGCCTCCCGTAAAGACCGCCATACCATAAGAGCAGTCTCATTAAACGATACGCCTGCTGGTGAAAATGAAATGAAGAGAAGTATCGAAGAGATCTTAAAGAGATTGCGCAGCCTGGAGAATAATAAGGAAATAAAGGACCGGAAGATAAAGTGCTGGGGCTGAGAAAGGGATGGTCACGTGAAGAAGAACTGCCCTGTACGACCAACTATAGGAAATCACCCGTCTTCACCATCACTACAGAGAAACTAAGAGGAGGCCATCTCGCGGGGCGGAGGTCGCCTGAAATTAAAGAGCCCCAATTTACAGTATTTCATGTTTCATCGATGAGTGGCGGCGATAATGGACTTCACGTCTATGGCCAAATTAACAACACCACCTGCTGGATGATTCTGGACACAGGAGCCAACGTGACCATCATTAGAACGGATTTGGCTCAAGAACTAAAAGAGATCATCTGGACTCCGCCCTGCGTTAAACTCCAGACTGTGACCGGAGACGAAATCAAAATATATGGAAAAATGAACTTGATCATCACTTTTGGGAATGCCAGTTACCATCATATGGCATATGCGGCAGATATAAGAGATCCTGTAATCATTGGAATTGATTTCCTGAGAAAATTTAACTTTAAATTGGACTTCAAGAATAATGAACTGCATTCGAGTTCGGAAGACATAGCTGTGTTCAACACTGAAAATCAAGACATTCAGCCAATATGCCTGATAACAGCCAAGTCGGAAATTTCCATCCCTCCACATACAGAGACAATAGTTTCAGGAACACCTCCTACCAAGCAATACTTTCGCTATGGAGTGATTGAATGCCCGAATACAGACAATAGCCCAAGAGGAGTTCTGGTAGCTTCATCTCTAGTTGATCTCTCTATTCCTGTGAGAGTCGCAAACATCAGCGATAAGGTCTGGACAGTGAAGAAGGATGAGGTGTTAGCAACCTGCACTCCTGTTACATGCATCAACCGTCCCACGCAATCAACCGCATCCAAGTCTTCACGACAATTAATAACGGAATTACTAAAGAATGCAGAGTTAGGAAAGGAACAGAGATGTGCTGCGGAGAAGCTACTCCAAGAATTTAAAGACCTTTTTTCTCGAACACCTGAAGACGTCGGGAGAACGAACATCACCCAGCACAGAATTGACACAGGAAATCATTCTCCAATCAAACAACATCCAAGAAGACTTCCATTTGCTAAACAGGAAGAGGTCACTGAACTTCTAAGTGAAATGCAGCACAATGATGTCATCGAGCCATCAACGAGTCCTTGGGCCTCTCCCATAGTACTGGTGCGAAAAAAGAATGGTTCAACAAGATTTTGGATGATATTATCATTGTGGGGCGCACCTTTGAAGACCATCTACGAAACATCCGAAAGGTACTGGAGAAACTCAGAATGGCTAACCTCAAATTGAATCCAGGTAAGTGTAACTTGTTCCGTCGTGAAGTGAGCTACCTCGGCCACATCATCTCTGCCGAAGGTGTGAGAACTGATCCTGAGAAGATCTCTGCAGTCGAGAACTGGAGTCGCCCTGAAAATGTACACCAACTACGAAGTTTCCTGGGGTTATGCACTTACTACAGGAAGTTTGTCAAGGGTTTCACAAATATTGCCAGACCACTCCACAAGCTGACGGAAGCCAAACAGAAGTTCCTGTGGACAGATGAATGTGAAAATGCGTTCAAGCGACTTAAAGAGGCCTTAACATCATCGCCTATCTTGACGTATCCACAGCCCTACAGACAGTTCATACTTGATACAGATGCCAGCCATGAGAGTGTCGGTGCTGTTCTGTCGCAGGAAATTGATGGTCAAGAACATGTCATTGCCTATTGGAGTAAATGCTTGTCTAAACCAGAGCGAAATTACTGTACCACCAGGAAAGAGCTACTCGCTATCGTAAAAGCCATAGAACATTTCTATCATTACCTCTATGGCAGAAGATTCCTGCTCCGGACTGACCATGCATCTTTAACGGGGTTGCTCCAGTTCAAGAACCCGGAAGGACAGATTGCCAGGTGGATACAACGCCTCCAGGAATATGACTTCGAGATACGTCATCGTAAAGGAACTCTACATGGTAATGCAGATGCCTTGTCACGGAAGCCCTGCTCGGAAAGCTGCAAGTACTGCTCTAGAGCCGAACAAAAATACCTACCGATAAATCCGGTTGCCTGCCAAGTTACTGTCTCAACACCATCAGAACAAGATCCCGATCCCTGGAGTGACGAAGAACTAGACAAGCCCAGATGGAAGATCTTGACATAAAGCCAATATTACAGCTGAAGGAGACGACCAGCAACAGACCTACCTGGCAGGACATTTCCAGATTCAGTCCCATTACGAAAAGTTATTGGGCACTTTGGGACTCTCTTCATATCAGTAACGGCGTATTATACAGAAAGTGGGAATCTGATGATGGGAAAAGCTTCAGATGGCAGATTGTATTACCAAGATAAAAAATTCCAGATGTTTTAGAACAACTGCATAGTAGCTCTACCGGAGGCCTTTTTGGGGTAATGAAGACTCCGCATAAAGTTCGGGAACGCTTCTACTGGTGCAAAGCAAAGAAGGATGTGGAGAAATGGTGTAAATCCTGTGATGCTTGTGCGGCACGTAAAGGCCCGCAGAAACGAAGTCGAGGAAGACTGCAGTGGTATAACGTGGGGGCACCATTTAAACGGATTGCAATCGACATCTTGGGTCCTTTGCCACGGACCTCCAGTGGAAATAAATACATCCTCATCGTTATGGACTATTTCACCAAGTGGCCTGAGGCATATCCCATTCCCAATCAAGAGGCATGCACAGTCGCAGAGGTCCTAGTGCAGCAATGGGTGTCAAGGTACGGCACGCCCCTACAACTTCATACCGACCAAGGTAGGAACTTTACCTCTGATGTTTTCAATGGACTGTGTCAACTACTCGGCGTAGACAAAACCCGGACAACACCCTTACATCCCCAGTCGGACAGCATGGTCGAGAGGTTCAATCGTACCATCCTGAATAACCTCTCACTTCTAGTATCAAGGAGCCAGAAAGTTTGGGACTTGGAGTTGCCATTTTTCCTGCTGGCTTATCGAAGTGCTCTCCATGAAACCACCGGCTATACTCCAGCCCAGATGCTGTTCGGACGTGAATTCGTCTCCCTTGTGATCTCCTGTTTGGTTGTCCACCCGATGCGCCTTCATCGCCCGAGGAGTACATCCAAGATCTCCAGGCACGATTTGAGGACGTACACAACTTTGCTCGGGAGCGGATTAACATGGCAACGGAGAAAATGAAGACAAGGTACGATCTAAAGGCTACACAACATGAGTTCCAGGAAGGAGAGAAGGTCTGGTTGTGGAATCCTGTTCGACGCAAAGGACTCTCTCCCAAGTTACAGTGCAACTGGGACGGACCGTACACAGTCTTAAAAAGGCTGAATGATGTAGTGGTGCGGATCACTAAAACACCTTCATCAAAACCGAAGGTGGTGCACTAGAACAGGCTAGCCAAATATCACAATTACCGGTAATATTAAAATTAAAAATGTAAATACTGATAAAATTTGGGCATGCGCACTGTAAATATTTGTATATAAATATTTGTACATATTTGTGAATTTTGTAAATATTTCCCACTTAATTTATATTTCTATGTTATCTTTATGTGCAACTTAGTTCTTGTATTTTAGATTGTGAAATTTGTTTAGTTTCGCCTCTTGACCAAGGGTTGCACTGCCCGGGACGTGCAGTCCTTGGGAGGGGGCAGTGTTACAAAATTGTAAATAATTGTGTTTTTATTTGTATAAATTCTTTCAAAGAGGCTTAGTAAATTGATAAAGTGCTAATTTTGTGCATTTCTGGTCGTTTTAGCGTTAAAATAACCTTATTTTCCCTTAAAAACGCATTAAAAAGCCCCAATAAGGCAGGTAATGGATTTGGCGCCAAATTTGGCGACTTTCTCCCACCTTGGCGGGTTTTTTTGGCGACCTTGGCGAGAAAATCCTTATATGGGATATACCAAATATGGGAGCTGTAAGTTGATTGGTTGACCTTTTTCTAGAGTTTTCTCGGAAAATCTGGGTTCCATGGAACAGTATATAAGGAGCACTTCCTCGCCAAGGCAGTCAGTTCTGTTCAGTTTTCAGCCAGCTTCGCTAGTACTTGTATTGCTCTGAGCCTCTCTGAGAGAGACTTGCTTCAAGTGTTATTGCTATCCGCGTTTGTAATGAACGATAGATGGCGCTTTCTCAACACTGCAGTTGTTAGTAAATATAATATCCACGTGTATGTATTTTGTTCTTTCTTGTTGTTCTATCATAGTTTCAGCGTGAAAGCTTCCAGTGGTATGATAATTTCACCTTAGTCCACCAGAGGGCGAGCATTTCATTACAATCGCGGATACAGTTTGTACTGTGGATTTGCTATTGACAGCTGTTGTTTAAGCTGTGGTTACTACTTGAATTGAAGCTGATAATTGGTTTATTGACCTGTATTTTTCTGGAACTTTCTGTGAATAAATTACTGAATTTTTGTAAGTTTGGCCTTTCATTCTCGGACAACTCACGAACCCCCAAGTACGCAACAATATTTTCACTTAATTTTGGGTAGTATAGTGTCTATAAATTATATACACATCAGGTAACATACTTAAATTTCATAAAATAAGTTTCATAAAACACATCTGAAACGCATTTCCAAGAATTTCTAAATATAGCCTTAAATATGCGTATTCTTAGTGTGGCTTTTGTAAATGAATGGTGAGTGATTTTTACAAAATATTATACACGAAACATGCTTTTATGAATATATACAATACACTCCTTCTCATATTTATAAGGACACTTTATGTTTTGAAATAATTAACGCAAAAATAATTATGAACAAGATTATACTAAGTGCTCTTAATATATTTAGTATTCTAAAAGCTAAAACTGCTATAAGTTTTTTAATATGAAATAAAATTAATAAGAAATAATGCAAAATATTTTTTTTCTCCAATTTTTTAGATGTTCATAATTATAGGGACAATCAAGATTTTTTCGTTTTATTTAACTTACTAGCGGATAAATTACAGTTCACATGCGAATTTGTTAACTACTGGGCTAGATTAATTCATATATAAGCCTTCAATTTTTCTTGGACGGACATTACTGGTACTGTTAATTCCTCGAAAAAAAAAGGACGTTCATGTAGTTAAGTATGATAAGTGTTTTTTAAGTGGAAGGATAATTTCAATCCGCCGAATTTCTAATGAAATTCGAAGATCTAAAATTGCTGAAGAAAATGTGATCAAACGTTGAACTGCTGGTTCGATAGGAGAGAGATCTGATGCAAAATCAGAGTTGTTTTACACAGATCGAAGACTCATAATCCCTCTTACTATTCTACTCATAATGACTGCTGCTGAATTTGCTCGTAATTTTTAACGAAAGGTTGGGGTCCACATTTATGAATGTTTAAAATAATTAATAATATGTTAAAATGAATAAAAAACTTGTAATAATCAATAAGCATTTAATGGGGAAAGAACGTCTGTGTTAAAGTTGAATAAATACATTATTAAATGGTAAAATGTTGCATTTTCGGATGAAAAATTTTTATTCTTGATTAACCAAATGTTTTTAACAGTTACTGGCACGATCTGAAGATAGCGAGAGACAGAGGTTTTTTGAAAGTCAGATATGAATCGGACATTTAAGGGTGGATCTATGGTGCTCTGGGGAGCTGTTTCTACTGAAGTCAGAATGAATTGAGTAATTTTTTCTATTATTATGAACGTCAAGAGAATATCCGCAAATTTTAAACGTGAAATTCTCAGATTTTTGTTAGATTTTGTGGGGTAATAATATTTTTTTCAACAAGACTTACATTTTTGCTCTACTTCTAGAGCAATAGGGAATAGTTTGAAGAAAAAAAACTTCTGCATTATTGCCTTCCCCGTGGCCTAAAAGTTGAAAAAAAAAAAAACTTAACTTATCATATTAGAAAAGTGCATGCAAGTGGAAAGCAATTTTAAATAGTTCAAATGTATTCAGAATATCATCTATGCTGTACGAAATGGTATTGAAACTGAATATTTAAAAAAAAAAAAAAAAAAAAAAAAAACTGTATAGATATACCAGAGAGAAAGTCTGACTGTTTCCCCGTAAAAATAAACCCCATAAAATATTAATTTAAAGAATAACTGAAAAAAAAAAATTACTAAGATTCGGGCTGTCCTTATAATTGTGAACACCTGAAAAATCAACTTTTTGACCGTATTTAAAGTTTTTTAAGATAGAAAAACAATGAAACTTTTAAAATATAGTCTATTAATGAAATTCAAATTAATAAAAAATATATTTGTTTAAATAATAGTGTTCAGTGTTTAGTTAATATAGAAAAACGAGTGTCCTTATAATTATGAGAACCAGTGTATATATATATATATTCATTTTATTTCATTTAGCGCAATCTAAAGATGTTAAACTGCACCTACTGCAGATTTCTAGCATAGATATATTGCACTCGATTTCTTTTGGCTGTCTCTATACACTAATCATTTTAATAAAAAGCTTCAAGTAACATCTCTCAAATAACATGCCGGAGATTTATAAAACCGAATGCCTTCCTGCTAACCTTTTTTCTTGAATTATGCTGATAACACACACCCACACAGAGATCAATCGCTAAAATCCTAATTTTTGGGTTCAGGAGACGTCAAAATGTGTAAATATATCAAAAATCTCGATTTCGAAAATTTGACCCTAAAGCAATACTTTCTGTACCACTACATGGGTAAGAGAAAATATAGAAATACTATTTTGGATATTGTGGAATATCCTATATAGGCCTGTAGCACTTGTTAAATTAATAAATAAACGAAAGAAAAATCTTGCTGTGCGCATATATTATAAGCAATTTCCAACTGTACTTACCCGTTATATCGTTTAACACTATGTATGCATTTTATCTTCATAAGGATATAACCAGAAAATTTGTTCGGGGGAGGGGGAGAGGGGGAGAGAATCTTTAAACTGTAGTTTTGTGTATGTATAAAACTGAGAAAATACAAACTGATTTTTTTGCCTTGGGGGTCGTATTTGGTTCAGGTTGGGTTAGTGTTTTCTTTTGGATCGTGTTTGGTCGAGTTAATTGAATTTTTTACGCGTCTATTTCGAATTGGGCCTATTTTTTAACGCATAAAGTTGAGAATCTGTTTCTGTAAATAAAAATTACAACGCCAAACAGAAATTCGCTTGATAGAAACATATCTGCTTAACCGATATGTATTTAGTACGTAGAGACTTTTGAAATTTCCATTTCAGTCCTCCTGGATTCTTCTGAATTATTAATTCCTTTCTTTGTTTTGAGATTCAGATGGGGTTTGGATCAGATGCTGGACTACAGAAGTCTCTATAGTGGGTTTGGACAGATGGAGATTGATTGTAGGGATTCAGATTGACTAAAAATTTAGTTGTCCGGTTTGGGTGATCCGCGCAGGATTTTTAGTTAAATATGAGCATTTCCTTATTAAAATACATTTTTTCAACTATAGTGGAAAAATAATAATAATAATAATAATCGATTTACATTACCGGAAACAACAAAATAGGTTGTTGTACGTGTAGCCTTGCACATTGTTTAAAAAAAGTAAAACTACATAAATATTTATTGAAATTTTATTTTTCCGACTGAGTGAAAATAATGCCTGGACCGGGAGTCGAACCCCGGATCTTTAACTTACAAGGTCAAGGCTCTACCAATTGAGCTATCCCGGCCGCGTATCTCCGAAATGTTGGCGCATACAGGTCAACCTGGCGAATTTTTGTAGCTCGCGCCAAAACCCTCTCTGTCGCAAAGCAACCCTTCTTTCCACTTCATTCGTTAAGGATTCGAGCAATCTTTTTTTTTTTCCAAGAGAATAAACTATTAGAAATGTGTCAGTGGAGTTTTAGTATCGTAATTCTTAAATAATATATTTAATGCAAAAATTTATTAGAAATCTTCCACCCTTTAAATTTAATTTAGCAAGATTAATGAAGAAATAAAATTGTAATATTCTAATTTTAAAGCTTTTAAAATTGTTCTTGAAATACATTTATTTATTTATTTATTTATTTTACTTTCTCTTACCAACATATATGGTAGAGAAAGTATTGTTTTGGGGTCAAATTTTCAAAATTGAATTTTTGTTATACATACACGTTTTGAGGCTCCCTGAATCATAATTGTTAAAAATGTGTCAATGGAGTCTTTGTATAGTTATTTTTAGATAATATAATTTAATGCCAAAATTTATTAGAAAACCCTTTAAAGTTATTTTATCAAGATTAATGAAGAAGTATATTTGTAATATTATGATTTTAAAGCTTTTAAAATTATCCTTGAAATACATTTATTTTATTCTGTTTTATTATTATTTTTATTATTATTATTATTATTTACTTTCTCTTCGTCAAATAAAATTGTTTCTAAACCTATTTTAGATTATTTGAAAAGTACATTAGACTTTACATTCTTACGCTATTGATCTTAAGCTTTAATGTGCATGAAATGCAGGGTGAAAAAGAAAGTCGTGTGAGTGACACACCAGATTATCATTATTACGCATCATTATTTAGTTTATTTTACCCATATATTGTAAGAAAAGTTTTATTTTTGATTCAGATTTTCGAAATTGAGTTTTTGCTACATTTGCTTAAATATCATGAAACAAAAATTAGGTTTTTAGCGGTTGCCTGAATGTGTGTGTCTGTGTGTTTGTTATCACCATACCTCAAGAATAGATATTGGGACTCGGATGAAATATTAAGTAATTCGTGTGCAGTGACTAAGAAAAGAATTCAAATTCATTAAGTCTATGTGTGAATTTTCTGGTAAATATAATTTAATATTTTTGGATGAAACAAAAAAAAAAAAAAAAAAAAAAAAAAAAAAATGAACATTTATTTTATGTGCATGAAAGAATGTTTCGTATACAATGTAGAATGTATATCCTTTATTAGAAGTTTACACAGAACCCCACAAAAGAATTCAGATATATTCATACAATGGAATTGCTGAAAGGTCATTTCATGTCGTGCTATGTGTTTTAAATTCTGTGCTAAATTAGTACACTATATTGTGTTTGTAAAATATATAGTAAATATACAGGTCTACCCCAAATTAAATAAAAGCATTTCTTTTTATAAATAAAAATCAATGTAATAAATGCAATTAAAGTTTAATTAATTTAAAACTATTCTCTTATTCTAATTTACTTTATCTTATCCGTAAAAGGTCGCGAAAGTATTGTTTTCGGATCACGTTTTCGAAATTGAATTTTTGTTACATTTATATGTTTTGAGGTTTCCTGAATCCAAAAATTATGTTTTTAGTGGTTGGTTTATGTAACTTGTCTGTGTGTATTACAGATATTGAGTTTGTAAAATGGATGCATCAGTTTTTAAATATCACTTATGTCATTGATAAGGACAATATTGCTTTGGAACAATGTAAGTTGTAAACTTCACATGTTATTCAAAATTTACGTTTTCTTTTTAACATGGCAAAATAGAGCAAAATTTCGTTTAAACGTCCATTATGCCAATATTTTGTCGTAAACATGTCAGACTAATATTTTAAAATATATTTTTTAATACACTTCATTAAATATGAACATTTTAATTTGAAACTTTAGTAATTAAATATTGTGTTTCCTTCATTTGACAAATTAGGCCAATACTTCCCACGAACTTGCAATATGGGGATCAGTTGTGTTGGAAATTAATGTACGAAAACAATCCTAATAAAATTAGTCATTTAATTACGATAAATCAAATTTATCGAATCGGATAGAGGGTAGCCTATGAGGTGCGGCATTTCAGTCTGCGACTGTGTTGAGTGTTCTATCATACTCATTCCTTTTAATATGAATACATTTCGCTCTCAATAGAAATTAGTAACAATAAATAATGAAAATGGTTATGCGCATCATTATTACTTTGATTTGTATAACATATTAAGTTAGATTGTTTATGATTACTGAAAAACAAATAGAATAGCATTAATAAAATGTTTACCATTTTATTTTATAACTTTGTATGTTGGGGTTGGGGGGGGGGGTAAAGAATGAGAAATGGACATGTCCGAGGAGGAAATTATACTTAGAAAATTTTATGAATTTCAACCATAAAATTTAACACGAAATATCTATTTTATTATGATTAAGATGCTCTTTAAAAATACATAATAGATAAATATAAGGTGATAATTTATGAAAATTCAAGCACTGCATCGTAAGAGAGATATTTTATAAAGTCATACATTTAAAAAATTTAAATACAAAATGACAATAAAAATAGTTGAAATGTAAAATGGCGTACTACTGATTTGGACTTATGAACATTTTTCATGCATTTTACTAAGAATTTGTAATTTGTTTGAACAATTTTTACAAACTTTTTGGCCTTATACATGAAATCGGATCTCAATGCTAATATATTACCATTATTATTATCTACTTCTCTATTCGGATAACTATTTCTCAATTTCAAGATATGTTTCGTTTTGCGATTTAAATCCTACATTAATAATCAGAAGAAAAAAAATTAATAAAAAAAGAAAGAAAGAAAAACGCCGGATGTTTATTTATACAGGTTAAGCGGCGTGAAGTTTCTCTTTGCACTTCCAGATTTGGCGAAAATCGCATTCTCTGGCGAAAAATTGTGAATTTGTTCTGCGTGCGCCAACAGTTCGGAGATACGCATCCCGGCCGACAACCGGTCAGCATTACTTACTCAGACAACCTTTAGGCAGAAATATCTCTGGTCTATCATGTAGATAGCTCGACAGAAATAAGCCGCAGGAAATGGAAAACACCATTAAACAATGGGAGAAAGAAATACAATTTTTTTTTTTTTATTAAAATCACTCAATCAACTGTGGAAGGAAATCATATTTATTGAAATTTTATTTTTCCGACTGAGTGAAAATAATGCCTGGACCGGGAGTCGAACCCCGGATCTTTGACTTACAAGGTCAAGGTTCTACCAATTGAGCTATCCAGGACGACAACTGGTCAGCATTACTAACTCAGACAACCTTTAGGCAGAAACATCTCTGGTCTATCATGTAGATAGCTCGACAGAAATAAGCCGCAAGTAAAGGAAAACACCATTAAACAATGGGAGAAAGAAATACAATTTTTTTTATTAAAATCACAATGAACTGACTGGAAGAAAATCATATTTAATGAAATTTTATTTCTCCGACTGAGTGGCATTTTCACCGTGTTCTACACTATTCTGAAAGTTTCAAATGTCTAGCTAGTCGGGAAGTTAGTTAAATAAAATTTCTTTTGAACCATATAAACGCTGCCCAAGGCAGCAGTCACCCGAAACAATTTGCTAAAAATATTTTTAAAAAATGCATTGTCACCATATTCTGAGCTTTTCTAAAAGTTTCAAATGTCTAGCTAGTCGGGAAGTTTGTTAAATAATTTTTCTGCTGAATCATATAAATGCTGCTGAAGGCAGCAGGTATCCGAAGCAGTTGGCTAAAAATATTTAAAAAATGCATTTTCAACGAGTTCTGAGCTTTTCTGAAAGTTTCAAAATGTCTAGCTAGTCGGGAAGTCAGTTAAAAATCGATTGCAATTTTTGTCCAAACCGTTTTTTGATACGTATGGCCAAAACTTTTGTATTTTTGGTCATTAGAAATCTAATTTTCCTAAATATCTCCAAAACGGAAAATCATACAAAGTCCAAAAAGGGAGGTGCACAACTATATGTTATGAAAAACCTATGTACCAATTCACAACTTTCTACGTCCACCCGTTTTTGAGTTATGCGACATATACACACACACACACACACATACATACAGACGTCACGAAAAATCGTGTAAAGTCACTTATATCTCTAAAAGGAAAGCTCGTGTTAAGACGGTACTTGCAGTTGTACAACTAGACATCATGACAATCACACATATAAATTGGGAACATTCAGTGATCATTCGTTTTCGAGCAATGTGAAATACAAAATCCATTTCGCAAATCGGGATTACTATACTTCCTTAGAAACCTTTGGACGGCCCCTGCCTGCCTGGGCTCGGCCAAGCTTAACGGGTTAGATGCCGTCCGCCGGAGCGAATAAATCGCCAGATCACCGCATGGAAGCTGCCTACACCAGACAGTAATCTAGTAGCTAGTTAGAGCGAGCTGTGTCCGAAGATTCTTCGTTCAGACTTCATCCATCATCTTCAGGAACTAGATGGAACTGCTACGTCACTTCTGGGCTAATTAATCTAATTTGTGCACAAAGTTTGACTGCTGGTAAAAAAATTAAAGCATCACCTTCATAAGAAATTAGTTTTAACTTCTTTTGCAACGAGACCTCAAATTATTATTATTATTATTATTGGCACAGGGGTAATCTTTCTTCTATGACTTTTGGAATCCACTTGCATAGAAATCTAATTTTTTACAAGGTATTCTTTGTAATACTGTTTTATTTTTTAATTCTAATCTATCTCATTCATACCATACGAAGTCAGCGGGTATGTAAATATGAACACATGACCAAATACTACTGAAAATGTAAAGATATTTTCCATTAGGATGATACAAAGCTCTTTAATTTGTATTATATAACTGTAAGTCTGCAAGTGAAAATTTATCTGAATTTTTTGGTCCGCTGTAAATTATATCATTCGACCGATCTCCACGAAAACTGGTATATTTCATAATCTAGCTAATGTTGTATTTTTTAATTTAATCGGATAATTGGTTAAAAGATATTAAAAAATCCCTACTTTCAACTAAAGATTATTGTAACGTTAGCTAACTTTTGGTTAATTTTTTTAATAAGATTTTAGATGACGCAAAATGGTAGATTTAAAGAAACAGGTCTATGGGACCAATGAACAAAACAAACAAATAAACAAAAAATGTCCTTTAGTTTTTTTGAAAAAGGCATCCTGTTTTAAAAGTATGAAAGTAAAATATGTGTAAAATAAGGTTACATAAAACCAATTTGCATTTCTGTAGCGCTGACAGGAATTTCTCCGCCTTTCTTGGAGAATCTCATTTCATGAGAAACGTTACGTTGCCATAGAAACTGTCAGAATAAATACAATTTGATTAAGCTTACGTTTCATTTCTTGGATTAAACGAAATCCTTTGTTTATGCAAAAGAGGGAGAAAAATATTTATTTTGCGTTGAAATACTGTTTTACTTCATGTTAAACAACTTTGTTTAGTGGTTTATTAAGCGTAACAAAAGAGGTGGATCGGTTTTATGTTAAAAAAGTGTTTGAGGCAAAACTACATTGACTCAAGGTAACTTGATATAGCCTTGAGAATTTGTTATGGAAAATTTAATTATAGTCACATATGATGTGGAATACTATTTTCTTTCGAATATATATGTACGTATATATATTTCAAAAACTTTTGAATAAAGTCAATTTGTGCTGTTAATTTGATTTAAATTTTTATGCATAGAGACGGAGAAAAGATTTACGAAGAAACGCTCATGCATTTATTCATGTAATTCTAGAAGAAAACAGCAAAATAATAATAATATTAACCCTTCTAGTAAAAAAAAATCAAACAAATTTGAATAAAATCTGGCGCACAGTAACCGCATGATTTCCATTATGTACTACTACAAATATTACAAATTCTCTTTAGATATAGGGAAGTTAGAATACAAAATTTATCTAACTAACAGAATTCTGATCAATTTTCCTCTACTAATACATATGGAACGACATTATTTTGGGCTTAGGAGAATTTAAAAGATGTGAATAAGAAACTCAACACAGAAATTTTTGACCGAATACAATACTTTCCTTGCTTATGACATTCTGGTAGAGGAAGAAAAAAATCTGTTTTTAACATTTTAATGCCTTAGGTTTATATTCATAAAAGTTCTTAAATTTTTTTCTAAAACTCATAACCTCCCCTTCACACACACACAAAAAATTCCTATTTTTAGGCATTTAAATTTATTACATAGAATCTACAAATGGAGGTCAGTGCAAAATTTCACACTGCAAGAAACAAGAATAGGAAACTAAACAGAGCTTAACTTTTCCACTCATCAAATTATTAAGCGTTTTTATGATTTTGATAAAATGACTTAATTTTCATTCATTTTATGTAATTATCCTCGCGTGTAGAAAATAAATTATACATAGAAACTAGAATGCTTCAGTGATCGCTCTATTTAAATGAATAATAATAATAATAATAATAATAATAAATCCATTGAAATAGCTCAAAAACATGCTTCGAGTCCCCACCCCTTTCAGCAGTGTCTTCTTCACCCATAATATCTCGGGTCCGTGTCCATTTGCCTGAGACAACTTATGCTTTACCCTCAGATTTCAATTTGGGTGTTTATTGGACGAAAGTTTCGAAACGAACTATATAAAAAATAATCGAAATATCTCTTTCATATTTAAATCGAGATTACATTGAACAGCACTATACATACTATTTACCATCACGTTATTTTCAATATTTTATTTGATTTACCACGTCGACCATAAATGAGAACAATTTCACTCCAAATATGGTACTACAAAATGTTACAAGGTTTAATTTGATGCCAAAATGAAAAAAATCGCTCCATTAGCAAATGCACGATTGGAATTTGAAAAAGGGCATTTTATAGTGCCTTATAGCGCCTTGAATGAAAAAACAGCTGGATCGTCGGTATCCCCCTTGGAGTATGAAAGGGAAGGTCTCGCGGCGATAAACTTTGCAATAATCTTCGATAGTTAATTACGTTTTAATAAATAACGTGCTTCCTAGTTAAAAATTTTGAAACTAGGTTTCGATTTGCACACGGATACCTTCCAGACTAATGTGCGCGCCAAATGTCCCGTCTGTAAGTGCAGTAAATGTTTCTGGAGACATTGCTGACAGAGGGAAATACAGACACCATTTCGCTTTTATTAATGAACTAGCAGGATTTGCCCGCTTTGCTGGTCACTATTTTTAAATGAATCACTATAATTACTGAATTCTCAAAATTGCATTAATTTTTATCACGTGAAAAAAAAAAAAAGCGAAACAAAATCTGATTAGGAAAAATGTCGCACCGGGTTCTCACTGCCTTCCGAAAAAATTCCCAAAATGCTCTAACTCTTATTTCCCCCTTCGACCCCCCCCCTCCCGTCTATCCTAATAATTTTACAAATTCAAAAATATCCGCAATCGATTTGTAAATATCAAAAACCTCTATGCACCAGTTTTGAACGATCTATCTCTATTTTTATTTTTTTGCCCCACCACTCTCCCCCTTCCCAATAATTTTAAAAATTCGAAAATATCCGCAATCGATTTGTAAGTATCGAAAACCTCTATGTACCAATTTTGAATGATCTAACTCTATTTTATTTTGTTTGCCCCTCCGCCCCCCTTCCGTCCGTCCTAATAACGTTACACTTTCGAAAATATCCCCATTCGACTTGCAGGCATCTAAAACCAATCTGTACCAATTTTGAACGGCCTAACTGCATTTCTATTTGTTTTTGCCCATAGCCCCCCCTTACCGCCCCTCCTAATAATTTTACAAATTCAAAAATATCTGCATTCGATTTTAAGTATCGAAAACCATTTCTGTACCAATTTTGAACGATCTAACTCTATTTTTATTTTTTTGCCCCCCCCCATCCCATCCCCCCTTCTCACCCCTCCTAATAACTTTACACTTTCGAAAATATCCCCATTCGACTTGCAGGCCTTTAAAACCTATCTCTACCAATTTTGAATGCCCTAACTGTATTTCTATTTGTTTTTGCCCATAGCCCCCCCTTCCCGCCCCTCCTAATAATTTTACAAATTCGAAAATATCCGCAATCGATTTGGAAGTATCGAAAACCTCTATATACCAAATTTGAACGATCTAACTCTATTTTTATTTTTTTGCCCCCCCCCTCTCCCCTCCCCCCTTCTCTCCTCTCCTAATAACTTTACACTTTCGAAAATATCCCCATTCGACTTGCAGGCTATTGAAACCTATCTGTACCAATTTTGAAAGGCCTAACTGTATTTCTAATTGTTTTTGCCCCCCCCCCCCCTTGGGGATCAAATTTCGAAAATTCCAGGAATTGGTTTTTAGACATTTATATTAGCTATATTTTAAAGCAAAAATTTTACGGATATCTGTTTCTTTGTTTGAGCTATGAAGGATTTTTTGAATTCACGTTTTGCCCTCTCCCCCCCCCTTGGGGGCCGAATTTTTTCAATTTTTTTCTTTCCTAAACCATCCCTGACCTATAAGGAAAAAAACAAAAAAAGAATGATCGAAATCGGTCAAGCCGTTTACAATTTTATAATGGACATACAGACAAACATTCATTTATATATATATATATATATATATAGATTATAAGAAAAAAAACTTTTTATAAACTGTGTTTTTAAATTTTCTGTTGAATCATAGAACTAACTACATTAGCACTTTATCAATGCGTATGAAATCTTTAAACCGATAGTGACGTCAATTTTTGTGTGATACATAATTTAATTTTTTACAATTTTTTAAAGCTCACGTTTAATTAAATTATTTATTTAATCACGTTTATTTATTTTTATGTCGAAAGAAAATGAACTCGTAAATTTTTTTTGGCAACAATTAAATTATAGCTAATATTTTAATGGCTATTTATAAGGTATTAGGAGGTTATTATTTTCATATTCTAATTAATAATAAGAAAACTATTCGAATTTTTTCGAATTTTTTTTTTC
Source organism: Salticus scenicus (assembly GCA_963930645.1). NCBI lineage: Eukaryota > Metazoa > Arthropoda > Arachnida > Araneae > Salticidae > Salticus > Salticus scenicus. Next base: position 242,696,535 of record OZ005652.1, read on the forward strand.
CTAAACCATCCCTGACCTATAAGGAAAAAAACAAAAAAAAAGAATGATCGAAATCCGTTCAGCCGTTCTCGAGTTTTAGTGAGACTAACGAACAGCAATTCATTTTTATATATATAGATTACCTATCGCATGATATACGTTTTCTGTTTCAAATCATCTACATACTGTCCATTTTAACTTAATGTGAAAGAAAAAAATAATATTACATGACATAATCTGGATGTTGCGGAGAATTGCGGAGAGTTATCATATGTTTTGTTATTGAGAGACATCATATTTACCTGCTTGTTCACTTATAAAAGTTGCGTATCTAAACATTTAGTTACTTTATAGTCATGATCAATCGTTTTCAATTTTAATTAAAACTCTGTTCTAAACGTAATTTCTTTTTGAACGAGAGGCTGTTTTTTTTATTTTAAACTGGATTTTAAGAGTTATTTAGCTTTATTCAAATGTTCTGTAGAAAAATAAGTGACGACGTCTTTTTTATTGAAGACTTTTTTTCAGCTTAATTTCTCTGTCATAAACCTTCTGCCGAATCCGGGTTAAGAACGGAAAAAGGGGAAAATAAATTACAATATCAAACCTATCGTTACGAATTCGGTACCAAATGAAAGGAGAGATTTTTCTGAATACAGGGGTGCAAACAATTTTTCGACACGACAATTAGATTTTTTAAAAATAACTAAAGTATGAAATTTAGGTGACAACAACTTTTGTGTAATACATAAAATAAATTAGAAATATCATTCCTATCGTTTCAAATTCGGTACCAAATGAAAAGGGTGATTTTTCTGAATCACGGGGTGCAAGCAGTTTTTCGACACGACAATTAGATTTTTTAAAATTAACTAAAGTATGAAATTTAGGTGGCAACAAAAAAGTTAAATTTTTATTGGAAATTTCTAACACACGTGACCAGTAGGCAATGTAAGATTAATTTTTCTTTATTATTATTTTTTTAGCTCACATTCTCTGTCATAAACCTTCTGCTGAATCTGTGTTAAAAACAGAAAAAGGGGATAATAAATTAGAAATGTCAGTCCTATCGTTACAAATTTGGTACCAAATGAAAGGGCCGATTTTTTTTTAATCCAGGGCTGCACACAGTTTTTCGACACGACCATTAGAATTTTAAAAATTAACTAAAGTATGAAATTTAAGTGACCACACTTCATTTTAATTCATTTCAGTCATTTTAGAAAGTGCGTGGTTCGTTACAAATTCATACAAAATGACAGGGGCGATTTTTTTTTAATCCAGGAATGCAAACAGCTTTTCGATGCGATAATTAGATTTTTTTAAATTAACTAAAGTATGAAATTTAGGTGGCAACACTTCCTTTTAATATTTTCATACCTTTTAGTGCGAATCAAGCTAATAGAAAAGTCTTTAATTTAAAATTTTTTTAATTTAATTTTATTATTTTTGCTGTTTGAAGAAAAATAGATTTTTCTTTCTAATAAGTCCTGTGATTCTCAACACATTTTCCTTTCTTTCTTTCCTTTTACCTTTTACCTTTTTTTTTTTTTTGTTTTTCGTGTAATGAAATTTTCTTTTTTGCTTTAAACATTTCAATAATTTGTGGCGCAAACAAGTGTGGAGCATTTATTTTATGAAATAACGTTTAATTTAAATGTCAAAATTTGAAGCATGATATTTTAAAAATAATTGATTAGCTTTTTAATATTAATGGATATTGCGAGTTCCCATTAAGTAATAGGAGAATCTCCCAAAGGATCAGTTTCTCAATTCAAATTTCCTTAATGCTATTTTTATGTGCAATTTCTTCTTAAAAGTAATCATGGTTATCCGTTAAGTCTTTTCTCAAAAAAAAAAAAAAAAAAAAAAAAAAAAAAAAGATTAATTATTTTTTCAAAGTGAACAATTAATTTAATTACTGGATCTCTTTTCATTGTTTTTGAAACTGTTTTTTTCTCAAAATCAAAAATACTTAATAACTCATTAGAAGAAAAAGAAAAGATATTCTTCAAATTATGTTTTATTCACAATTAGTTTTACTGCAGTATCATATTTATCAATACAATGATTATATTTATTATGGAATTATATCTATCAATATCATACGAACAATTACGAAAATGCTACTACATGGAAAGTACTGGCAATTACGAACATGCTGCTACTTGCTGAAGAATTTTTGAGACGTCAAATGTTCTCATATGCCTACATAAAATGTTGCAGTAAAATACATCAAAATACATAAGGTGAAAAGTGATGAGTAAGAACACTGAAACAAGCACATTATATTGCAAAATAAACGCAAACGATTGTTTCGAAGCGTAATAATGAAGCAAGATCCTTCTTCAGGGGAAATAAAGCAGGCTTGAGTGCACCAATCCGACCTTAACAATGGTTGCATTATTTTGCAATTTATCGTAGTAGCTTACAAAGGTTTCATTCATCGTGTATAAAACGTTGTCAATAAGGAGAAGAAGAAAGGGAAAAAAAAAAAAAAAAATCGCTCAGTGTATTACATGACACTTTCAAGTGTATCTATCCCCTACAACGTTCAGTCTTCAATTTTTCAATTTTGTTGCAAACAGTTAAAAACGCAAAAAACAACTGAAAGCGCACTTCGAGCAATTTCTCTGTATATCCCATAATGTTTCTGAATATTTTTGAGTTACTCTATATGTATCAATTATTAATGCTAACCCTGCCCTATTGTACAATTGAAGTTCTTTTGCGTATATGAATAATGTATGTTAATTTCTTTATGGTATGTTCAATATAGATAATAACATATAAGGTAATTTTAAGAAAAATTAATTACAATAAAATTGAGACAACCTTATTACTGTTTAAAAGCATTTAAAATATCATAATACATAAAATAATATGCAAAATAGAAAATTAGATGTTTCAAGTTTTTTTAGCTCCTCATCTGTAATGATCTAAAATAAGCTCAAAACGTCTAATTTTATGTTTTATGTATCGTTTAATGTATTACTTTATGTATTATCTCATACCATTTAATATTTTAAATGCTTTTTAAACTGCAATAAGTTTGTCTCAGTTTTATTGTAATTAAATTTTAAATTAAGTATGTTTAAAAAAAAAACATCTTTCATAGGTTATATTATCGAAATTTATTTGTGATTCTCCGTACCCAAACCATCGGTGCTATTTATACCCTTTTCATAAGGAACAGGCTGTAGTGAACCTGAATGGCACCTGTAAGTTTCAAAGCATTCGGAGAATATTTATGGAAATTAGAGATGCGCGCAAACAAATGAATTGCTGTCAAAAACACTTTTAAACTTCAATAAGTTAAAAAATAATTTAAGAAGGTACGCGCGTTTTTATTTATTTATTTTTTTTAGTTGCAGGTACTTGAAAAAAATATGTATATGAGTATGGGAATTTTAATTCTGGCGTCTATTATAAATTTGCATATGGAATATATATATATACTAGCACGCAACGCCCGCTTCGCTGGTCCCTATTTTTAAAAGAATCACTCTAATTACTGAATTCTCAAAATTGCATTAACTTTTATCACATGAAAAAAAACAGAGAAACAAAATCTGATTAGGAAAAATGTCGCACAGGGTTCTCACTGCCTTCGGAAAAAATGCCCAAAATGCTTTAACTCTTATTTCTATTATTTTCTCCCTTCGCCCCCCCCCTCCTGTCTATCCTAATAATTTTACAAATTTGAAAATATCCGCAATCGATTTGTAAGTATCAAAAACCTCTATGCACCAGTTTTGAACGATCTATCTCTATTTTTATTTTTTGCCCCTCTGCTCACCCCCCTTCCCGCCCCTCCCAATAATTTTAAAAATTCGAAAATATCCGCAATCGATTTGTAGGTATTAGAAACCTCTATGTAGCAATTTTGAACGATGTAACTCTATTTTTATTTTTTGCCCCCCCCCCCTCTCCCCTCCCCCTTTCCCGGCCCTCCTAATAACTTTACACTTTCGAAAATATCCCCATTCGACTTGCAGGCCTCTGACACCTATCTGTACCAATTTTGAACGACCTAACTGTATTTCTATTTGTTTTTGCGCCTTAGCCCCCCCCCCCCCTGCTGCCCCACCTGGGGGCTGAATTTCTAAAATTCCAGAAATCGGTTTTTAGATATTTGCATTAGCTATATTTTAGGGCAAAAATTTCACGTTTATCTATTTTTTTGTTTGAGATATATAGGAATATGCGAAATCACGTTTTACGCATGTGAAATCACTTTTTGCCCCCCCCCCCCGCCCCCCTTGGGGATCGAATTTTGAAAATTCCAGAAATTGGTTTTTAGACATTTGTATTAGCTATATTTTAAAGCAAAAATTTTACGGATATCTGTTTTTTTGTTTGAGATACGAAGGATTTTGTGAAATCACGTTTTCCCCCCCCCCCGCCCCCCCCCCTTGGGGGGCGAATTTTGTAAAATCGCTTCTTAGTGGATGCCTACGTCATAGAAAGAACATTGTCACGAAATTTCATGCTTCTATGTCCAGGGGTTTGGTCTGGGCGATGATGAATCACCCTCCCCCCCCTCACTCAGTAAGTACTGTTTTATATATATAGATATATATATACAGGGCAGTGTTGGGCATAATTGATTAAAAAGTAGTTGAATTACAATTAAATTACAATTATAATTATTTTATTGTCAATCGATTAACAAGTAATTGATTGCAAATAAATTGAATTATTACAATTAAATTGAATAAGTACACTCCTTCTCATAATTATAAGGACACCCGTTTTTCTATATTAACTAAACACTGAACACGATTATTTAAACAAATATATTTTTTATTAATTTAAATTTCCTTAATAGACGATATTTAAAAAGTTTTATCGTTTTGCTATCTTAAAAAACTTTAAATACTGTCAAAAAAAAAAAAAAAAAAAAAAAAAAAAGGATTTTTCAGGTGTTCACAATTGTAAGGACAGCTCGAATCTTAGTATATTTTTTCAATTATTCTTTAAATTAATATTTTTTGGGGTCTCTTTTGGGGTCTCTTTTTAGGATCATTTTCGTGTTGGAAAATCCAACTTCGTGACAGTCGCAATTTCTCAACGCTAGCAGTAACATTGTTTTTCAAAATACTTAATAATCCATTTTATTCATAGCAGCTTCTATAAATACTAAATTTCCAGCCCCTGCTGCCGCCATACACCCTAAGACCATAACTGAACCATTCCCATGTTTAATTGTTTTAGCTGCATACTTAGCTCTAAATTCTTTGTTTTTCTGTCTCCATATTTTTGGCTGCTTCTTTATACTAAATTTAAAAATTTTTCTCATCACTAAATAAGATATTATTCCAAAAATTTAACTCCTCATTATGGTACTTTTTGGCAAATTGCAGACGTTTAATCTAGTTTACTTTTCATATGAATGGTTTCTTATGCGGAAACTTTCTTTACCTATGCTCATTAAAAGTCCTTCTTATAGTACTTGCGCTTACTTCCTTTACTGATGCTTGCAAGATCTTTTCAGACATTTTTACTGCACTAGTAGATAGATTTGCTTTTACCTCTCGTAGAATAGTTCTCACTTCTGCATTGGTAAGTCGTCTTGGCCTCCCAGTTCTCTGAAAATCCTTTATCTTTTTGTACCTGATGTATTTGTCAATAATTTTCTTGACTGTAAAATGGCTTCTTTGAACTATTTCTCCTATTTCACGTAATGATTTCCCATTTCTTTTCGAATTTATTATTATTATTCTTGTTTCTAACTATGTTTGTTTCCCCATAGCTAAGTCTCTTAATTTTTTAAAGAAAATTCTTGAAACTAGGTCATGAACAATGCAGGCATCAAGAATTTAACTTCGTTTAAAAGTCTGTAAGAAAAAAGTGGTGGAAACATAATTTAAAAAATTTGGAAATGAAGATTTGTCGATGTTTACTTTTTTTGCCATGTAAAAATGGAAATACTTTTTGTCAAAGTGAAATATTTCTTCTTCTAATTACAGTTTGTCTAATATTTATAAAAAGCTAAACTTTTACAAATAGTTACCTAACCAAACAATATCACATTCTGTTACAGGTGATTAATGTATTTGTAATAAAGGATTTAGCATATGATAAGTTAGTGTTTACTTTTTTTTTTTTTTTTTTTTTACTCTCACTGTACCTTCAGCATAGGAGCCCTTTGTAGGCTTTTAGATTTTTGTTGTCATTTTGGGAGTGAATTGAAATTGAAATAGTTTTCGCAACTGCTTAAGATCTTGGCGAGAAACGCCCAAGTTACTTCGGTGTCAAATTTAAAAATTTGCCAATTGTTTTGCTCTTCAATTATGAATGTCTAGTTATGTAATGGGGTAAGTACCATCCCTGAGCATGGTATCTTTCTTTTCATTATGATATTGCCTTTATATAGATATCAATTTTTTAAATTTTTATTGGGTAGTTTCGAAATTATGCGAGTTATAACATATGAACTGTAAAATCTTCCGATATATATTTTTTAAAGTTTAAATAAATTTTTAATAACCAAATTTATGTCACAAAATTTGTTTACTTTTAAAAATTTTCATTTATTTTATTAAATTAAAGCCTTTTTCCATTTATTTTAATTTATTAGAAATTGCTATAATTATTTCAGAAACTTACATTTTATTTTCAGTAATTTTTTAAATGTTAATTAGAAATATTTTCAAATAAATTTCTTAGTCAAATAAATTTCTTAGACGTCATATCTTTCTGAGGTCATCATAAATGCATGCAAATTAACTTTACGTTGAAATATTTTTTTAACATATATCAGCATATATAGTTACGCTCATCAGTGTCTGACTCTGTCACGCTTAAAAAGGCTTAAGCGATTTCCTTCGACTCTGTGTATGAACGCAAGTTGCCCCCTTAAAATATTAAATCATTAAAATATTAATTATTTTCCTACTTTAGTAATTTAAAAAAATCTAATTGTCCGATCGATAAGCTGTATAATCCGACTGATTCAGAAAAATCGCCCCTTTCATTTGGTACCTTATTTGTAAAAAATTTTTTGATTGGATTTTTTAAAATTAATTAAAATAATAAAATAACAGCTTTAAAATGGACATTTAAATTTTTAATTGTTGCCATTTTTTTTCCAGCATAAAATAAAACATGCTTTCACGCGGAAATATATATATATATATACACACACACACATATATATAATATTAAATTTGCCCCTATATGATGTCGTGATGATCTAAAAAATGACGTCTATAAAATAATAATAATAATTTTAAATGTTAACCCTTTGCGGTGCAGGGTAATTCGGATCATTTAAATTACACTGCCACCGGAATTTACGAACAAAATTAAAATAAAAGAAATTTTAAATTTTCAGGTTTAACCCTTTCAGTCGCAGTGTTTCCGCTGATGGAACACCTAATTTTAATTCTCAAGGGCACAAACTCATCCCGGAAATTTTTAGCAAAAATTTACATTTATAACATAGCAGAAGAGGCCTCTTTTTCTAACCAGAAAATTTAAAATTTCTTTTATTTTAATTTTGTTCGTAAATTCCGGTGGGAGTGTAATTTAAATGATCCCAATTACACTGCGCCGCAAAGGGTTAAAAAAAAAAGGCCTTTTCTGCTACGTTATAAATGTAAATTTTTGCTAAAAAATTTCCGGGATGAGTTTTTGCACTTGAGAATTAAAAGTAGGTGTTCCATCAACGGGAACACTGCGACTGAAAGGGTTAAAGGTAATGAAGAGATAAACAAAGTGCGAAAATTTCGCATGGGCTTGCTAGCAAATGAATGGGGTCTTCCCACCGTCGTCTCTGCTCAATCACGTGATAGAGGAAACCAAATAATCGAATTCTGAGAATCGAATCCAATTAAATATTGTTCTTAAGAACAAAAGTGTCAATATTGAATATAAAATAAAATAAAAGTAATATTGTGCATTTGTAAACAGTAGAATAATTGTATTTGTACATTTAATAATTTTTAAAAAACACTTTATGTGTTTATTTATTTTCACCTGTAAGAATCGATTTTTGTATGTTTTTGTGTAACTGTTACATTAACTGATCTAGCAATAAATAATAGCTTGTTCTTGTGGAATGTTTATGGATTATAAAATGTTTTCATTTAATTTAATTGCATAAAGGTGTTACAACAAGGTAATTAACTTAGTTACTGTTCTAAATGGATTTACCTAGTACGATATTGCACTGTCACTGATTTAAGTACCAAAAATCAGAGTATTTAAACATGGTCTTCATGAACATCAATAACAGGTATAAACTAAATGATGATTGTAAATGTATACGGCAAACAAAAGGTGATGAATAATGATATAAAATGGATTAAAAATGATGCTGTATAAAAAATAACACAGATTAAATACGATTGATCAAAACAAAGAATATAAAATATGTTATTTCAGCAATCGCTCTAGATAAACAAGACTTCGTCTGCTATTTGTTTTTCCTCTATCATGTGACCTCTGACGTCAGGTGGGAAAAGTCCATTATTTGAAGTGAGAAATAAATAGAATGAAATGATCATTTTTCAACGGACGCCTTAGTCGCTCTACAACAACTAGTAAATAATAATGCACAATATGTATTGAATTATATTGAAGCTGTTCTGTTTCTTTAACACGATTTTTCTTAGTTTTATTTGAATTATTTTATAAAACTGTTTGCACGTTCAATTTTTTTAGACATTAAAAAAAATATCTTTATATATATAAAAATTTCGTGTTACGATGTTTTTCCCCGATAAACTCCTAAACTATAATGAACCGATTTTAATGAAATTTTGCACACTGTGTGCAGTTTGGTCCAACTTGAGAGATAGGATAGTTTTTATCTCAATTTATATAGTCACAATATTTTTTTATTGCAAATTATTTCTTTATTATATTGCAAAGATAGCTTTAAATAAGCCATTTAAATATTAGCTACAGTTTAATTGTTGCCAAAAGAAAAAAAAAAAGAGTTCATTTTCTTTCTTCATAAAAATAAATAAATTTAATTAAACGTGAACATTAAAAAAATCATAAAAGTTAAATTGGGCATATCACAAAAATTGACGTCATTATAACTTTACAAATTTTCTACACATTGGTAAAGTGCTACTGCAGTTCATGATACTAATAGGTGTTGTTCTGAAAGGATTAATATTTTGTTTTTAAAACCAAAGTATTTTTTTTTTCATTATTATTAGCTCACTGAACTGAGTCCTCGTGCTTAAATATTGCTATTATTTTTTATTTTATTTAAAATTTATTTGTTGACAAAAATATTTACGAGTTAATTTCTCTTTTCGACAGGAAAATAAATACATTTACTTAAAGGGGAAGAATAAAAAATTGTAAAAAATTAAATTTTGCATGTTACAAAAATTGACGTAATTATCACTTTAAAAATTCTATACACATTTATAACATAATAACAAAATAACATACATGATTCAACAAAAAATTTAAAAATCATGGTATATAAAATGTTCTTTTTATCTTATAATTATTTCATTTAATTTCAATTTTTGTCCTTATCATTTCATTAGTAGATTTTAAATGAATTATCCTTTTGATAGATTTTTTTTCTTATAAATTAAAAGTTAAATTTAAAATTAATCTCAGTCCATTAATTGGCATTGAACTACTATTAAAATGAATGATGTTCGAAACTTTATTTATTTATTTTGCATCTTTTCTTTTATATTATCTAATATTTGTCATTATTTTCTTTTTCTTTAAGAAATTTGTGATCTATACATATAATTTTCCAAACAAAAAGTAACCGTTTCAATATTTTAAAACTCACTATTTAAAATGGGAAGATTGGGTTATTTGTTTTGTAAGCTAATCAATATGGTGGATGTTCAAAAATTTAAATAATTATTTATCTTAATCTTCTTTCACTTTCCTTTAATAGCTTATCAATTTACTGTTCCTTCTTAAATTCGTGATTTATACATGTATTTAACTTTAAGTTTTGACTCATATTTCCTGCTAAAGAATGATCTTAAAATCGTGCTATTTTCGTATCTTAATTCTCAGTCTTTCCCATCTTGACTAACTTGAATTTGCTATTAAAATTTTAACATACTCTAAACCTTCTCATCACTTCGTTAAAATATAATAATCTTCTTCAAAATCTTTTTGTATTTAAAATGGTACCTTTATTTACTTTAAATGCCCAATATTTCATAGTACAGACCAATATTTCCTATATTAAAGTTTTAAAATATTTATCAAATTTACTTATTTTTAGCATTTAATTTACTTATTTTTATTGGATTAGCCGTATTGTTTTCCTTTTTATAACTACAGCTGTTGCCATCTTTAAAATATTTAAGATGATGAGATCATTTTATAATAAAATTATCCATAATAGCATTAGACATTATCCATAATAGAATTATATCCGCTATTGTAATGAAATGCTCGCCTTCTGGTGGGCTAAGGTGAAATAACAATACCACTGAACGGATAGCTTTCACGCTTTCGTCGAGACGCCATTGCTTGCTGCTGCTGTATATTCGATAGGATGAATAAATCTGGCAAAAAAAGATAACACATGCTGCTGTGTGTCACAGTGTAACTCCAATGGATCAAGAAATCCGGAATTAAGCTTCCATTTGTCTCCAAATGACAAATCTGAAATTCCAGTTGCCTCCGCTAGTGGAAATAAAGATTTAGTTAGTAGAAAGTCTGAAGGATTAGACGTTTACGAATTGGGAAAGAAGTATCGTCAAGAATGACTGTTTGTTCGAAACATTTAGCACCTGAGGATTTCACAAGGAATAATACGTTTAATTTTGTTTTAATTATAAAATATTTTAGATAAAGCTGATCGTTTTCTTCGCTAACGAGCAAAAGCAACACGATCGCATTTCATGGATGTCATGGGACAACTATAGTATTGTTGTCCACAAGTGCATTTGGTGATTTTTCTTTGGTGATTATGGCGAAATGTTGTTTTTGCAAACTCTACGCTACCGACCTCATTTATAAAATTAATTGTTATATGTTATCAACTAAGAACTTTGTAAATTACACATTTATTACAAACTATACTTGAATATATATGAGATGACTAAAACATAAAATTCAAAATTTTATGTTTATTTCTGCTTAATATCAACTCTATGAAAATTTTTATCAATCGCTTCCAAATTTTGACCAAAGGTTAGGCTGACCAGATCAAAGTACCTTTATAATAGAGAAGCGTTAAAAATTGCTACAATTATCCAATTATAGATGTATTTTTTCTTGTAGGTGAGGGTGGTCGTTAATCAACGCGCGTGTAAATTTGATAGAAAATTATATAAAATACTCACTCCAATTTGCAAAATGTATAGTTTTTTATGCACACTTCAAAACTCTTCAAACACTAATTACATCTTGATGTAATATTTCAATTAGGACACAATTTTTTGTATAACAATAACACGAAGTTACAAAATATTTTCCTGAATTTGATCGCAGCACCAACTGTCGGGACAAACTGGAATTACAATAGAATATACTCAAGCGAAGTGTGACGTCACTGACCGTCAGTGGATGCAAGAAAAAGACTTCCTATGTTAATCTCCCATTGGATTTTTTATAAAAAATTATTAAAAATCGAGGAAAATTATTTCTCGATTTTAATCCCCGTATTTGGGTATAGATATGTATTAGTTATCATATGCATGTGTTAGATTGAGTTATTTTGCTCTCAAATTGACAAAATTTTAATTTTAAATTTCAAAACTCTGTCTTCCTTGGCGTTTTTTGTATTTGGTGATCAAAAACGTAATACGAAAATATACATGCCAGATGTATATTTTCGTAATATGTATTGTACGAAATTGTTTCATATTATTCTTTACTCTCTTAATATAAGTTGTTGAAATAACCATTATTTTTGAAAGAAATTAAATATGTTTGCCAGATGATATGGCGATATTTTTTTTTTTTTTTTTTTCCGCCAAGGATGACAGAGTTTTAGATTAAAAATTCAAATTTTATCAATTTTACAGCAAAAACAACTCAATCTAACGCATGCACATGATAACTAATACATATCTATACCCAAATATGGGGATTAAAATCGGGAAATAATTTTCCTCGATTTTTAGTAATTTTTTACAAAAAATCCGATGGGCGATTAACATAGGAAATATTTTTCTTGCATCCACGGACGGCCAGTGACGTCATCACTTCGCTTGCGTATTATTGAATATTCGATACTACGATCGTAGCGCAGTCTGCCGGATCCAATGTGAAACATTCCAAAATCAACAACAATTTATAAGTGATAAATTAATTAAGTAAACTATTTAAATTGGACTGAATTGTAAATCTAAACCATTCTCGAATCCACCTGAAGACACACAAAAAATTTCATCAAACTCGGTCCAGCCGTTTAGGAGGAGTGAGTTCAGTGACATACACACGCACAAAACAAATATATATATATAAAGATAAATACAAAGGCACAGCTTTAGTATAGACCTCCCCCCCCCCTGTCGACTTTAAATATTTTTGGTCATTTTTGCGATGAATTAACATGGCTATCTCAATTGCGTAACTGACGATCTTGGTGAGAAACGTCTGTACTACTTCGGTGCCAAATTTCAAATTTTTCCAAACTAAAGCTGTTCCATACAAAAAAAAAAAAAAAAAAAAAAAAAAAAACTGTTTTATGATATATACAAAATAAAAATAAAAAATTCTAATAAATTCGAAATTATTACTATTTACAATTAAGGTGAAAACATAAAAGGACCTTTATAAGTTACATATAAAGTATCAATTAAAACGAAGAATTTTGTTTTACTGTAGAAAAGAAAAGTACTACTAAATTAAATAAAAATTTTAAGCTAATACCAAGTATCTCTATGAAAATATTTATTTACACGCGAATATTTTCATAGTATATTATTTTTTTTTTCTAATTTTTTTTATTTATCACGCGAAATGAAAAATATTTTATTTCCGGAAAAAAAAAATAAATAAAAATAAATAAACCTTTATTTTGGCATCAAATATATTTTTCTTTTTAATCATTTTAAAGTTAAAATGGAGTTTTTATTTAATATCTTTTGATCCAATTATCCGATTGAACTGAATTGTAAATCTAAACCATTCTCGAATCCACCTGAAGACACACAAAAAATTTAATCAAACTCGGTCCAGCCGTTTAGGAGGAGTGAGTTCAGTGACATACACACGCACAAAAGAAATATATATATAAAGATATATATATATATATATATATATATATATATATATATATATATATTTTTGGGGGGGGGGGGTGAGTTGAGGATTGGTTATATCTATAAAAGTTTTATTTATTTTCTTTTTAGCGAAAATGTATTCATAGAACAGAACATAAGAAGACGTTCGACGGCAGTTTCAATATCGCAACCTGCAAGAAAAGTGACACAATTCAAAAAATGGCAATTTCAAATTTATGTCACTGAAAAATATATGAAATGCCCCAAAAGCGTGCTCTAAAAGTGCACAAAAAACGCTTCATCTCCATCTTGAAAATTATCCCCAAAAGAGGCAGTTGTGTCAGTTTTATTCTAGTCAATGTCTTATCTTTCAGTTGATTTTCTCAAATCCTGCAATTTTAAGTTGTGTCATTTTTCCTGCAATTATGCGATATAAGAAAAAACACTCTATTGAATCCACATATATTAAAATAAAAAGGCTTCAGAAATTTGAAGAACGAATGAGCTGCATTCGTAACCAAAAACATTAGACATGCAGTATAAAAGTATCCAATATCAGTAAATATATGAAATATAAACTTTCAAAAGAAAAGCAGCTTGAAAAGAATCGATGACTTTTTGTTATTCATATTAGGCTATCAAATGAGGCTCTGGAGAAAAAAAAAATTACAGAGTATATCTTTAATAAATTAAAACAGATATAGAAATGATATAACGATAACGTCAACTGCAACGCACATCTGGATTCTGAATGAATTTTACAGAGAGTACTTATTACCAGCTGCGATAGAATGTGCGCAGCATATAGTTCAAATATGGATCTAAGTATGACGGATCTAACACGGATGATGGACAGAAGTTTAAATATTGAAATAAAAGTCGTTTTGACTTCTAAGATCGCTTCGTCACGTCACAGTTTAGGAAACTGCGAACAGACAGATGCAGGTTTTAAATGTTCTGTTTTTAACATTCAAGTCTACAAGGTGTCTTTTCGTACTAAATCGATGATGCTCTACAACTTTGCTATTAACTTTTTCCCTCTACTTCGTACTGTTTTCGAGGTAGAAAAGGTAACTTCTTTATTTTCCACCAGGTGACGCTATAAGTGGTCGCATATCGTATCATATGGCCACTTTAGTATACTTATATACTACTTTTACGAATATATCTGCAGCCGTTCAGCAGTTAAAAGAATGAGAACAGACTTTTATAGGCATCCTGCAATTTATTTAGATCTTAATGAAATTATAATGGGACCTATTTCAAGCCAAGATTTTTACGATAAAAAATATTAAAATCGGATAATCTGTTACGCAGTTATAAGCTAACAAACAACAACAACAACAACATACGCAGTCGGCAGCAAAAGTATCCGAGCACTAGCAATAATCCCTGTCTAAAAAAAAGTACTCTTAATACTAAATATATTTAAAACACTTTAAACACACGTAAATATAAATTTATTTAAAAGATGTTAAAATTTTTTTATCCAAAGCTTTTCGCTTTAATAGTAAAGCATCATCAGTGATTTATGATTCGTTTCCATTGCGCAGTTTTAAATATGTTTTCTTTTTACAGTCAACAGTTAAGTCTTTTAATAACGTGATATATTTTAAATATCAGCAAAAAATAATATGAATTCCGGTAGAGGTTGGACCAAGGAGTTAAGAAAAGTGAGAGAAGCTGGAACTATTGCATATCATACGAGGTTATTGTAGGAGAAAAAACATCATGAATTAGCAGAAATAAACTATTAACTATTTTATAATATTGTGCCAAATTATTGGTAAAATTGCAGCATCTTTGGAATTTATTGCATTTTTGCATTTAATTATATGAATAGCTTCGGAAATGTAAAGTTCTTGGATATTAGATGGTGCTGTAATAATTTTGGCTTTATCCCATATAGGGTTGGCGTTTGTGTTGGCATAGATGAAGTCGACTAGAGTAGAACTATTTGCTTCTTTTATATTTCGTATATGTTCTTGTATTCTTTTATTTAAAGTCCTCTTGGTCTGTCCAATATAATAGAAAAGTTCTTTATTGGACAGATCAAGAGGACTTTAAATAAAAGAATACAAGAACATATACGAAATATAAAAGAAGCAAATAGTTCTACTCTAGTCGACTTCATCTATGCCAACACAAACGCCAACCCTATATGGGATAAAGCTAAAATTATTACAGCACCATCTAATATCCAAGAACTTTACATTTCCGAAGCTATTCATATAATTAAATGCAAAAATGCAATAAATTCCAAAGATGCTGCAATTTTACCAATAATTTGGCACAATATTATAAAATAGTTAATAGTTTATTTCTGCTAATTCATGATGTTTTTTCTCCTACAATAACCTCGTATGATATGCAATAGTTCCAGCTTCTCTCACTTTTCTTAACTCCTTGGTCCAACCTCTACCGGAATTCATATTGTTTTATGCTGATATTTAAAATATATCACGTTAATAAAAGACTTAACTGTTGACTGTAAAAAGAAAACATATTTAAAACTGCGCAATGGAAACGAATCATAAATCCCTGATGATGCTTTACTATTAAAGCGAAAAGCTTTGGATAAAAAAATTTTAACATCTTTTAAATAAATTTATATTTACGTGTGTTTAAAGTGTTTTAAATATATTTAATACAAATGACACGTGTTCAATTTAACTCTTTATTTTTTAGAGATTATTTATAACTCTTAATACTGCTTTGTTAAATGAATCCTTGTCGAGTCATGTTCTTAGTCAGTCTAAGAACAGGATTCGACAAGCATTTATTTAACAAAACAGATTTAAGTATACTTTTTTGATATCGGAACTATTGGCTAGTGCTCGGATACTTTTGCTGTCGACTGTACGATTTGAATTGAGAACCCCTTTCTTTATGAAGTCGGTTTAAAACGATTATTTGCTAGTCCATGTGACCGCTTATAGTGACCGTACTTTGAACTTTACATAGCATACGTGTCACCTGCTACGCGAAGTGTGTATAGCAAAGTATGCATAGTGTAAGAAATTGCGAACAAACCAATGCACGTTTTAAGAGTTCTTATTTTAGCATTAATGTCTACAAACTGTCTTTTCATACTAAATCGACGATGTTCTACAATTTCGTAATTCACTTTTTCCCCCTATTTTGAACCGTTTTTGAGATAGAAAAGCTAACTCTGCTGTTTTCCGCCAGTTGGCGCTATAAGCGATTGTATCTAGTAGCGTATGTATAGCCACTTTACAATACCTACATACCACTTTTATGACTATCGCTGCAGTCATTCAGTATTTAAAAGAGTTGGGACTGACTTCTGGGGGAACCCTGTATTTTGTTTAGATCGTAAAAATATTACATTAGGACCTATTTCAGACCAAGACCTTTGCAGAAAAAAAAAAAAAAAAAAAATCAAAAAGTATAAAAATCGGAGCATCCGTTAAGAAGTTATGAGCTAACAAACATTGAAGTCGGTTACAAACTGGTAAGGACGGCAAAATCGCTCTCTGAAAGAAATAGTACGACCTGTCACACTAATAGAAGAAAAAGAAAAAAAGAAAACGAAAAAATATCTGCCTTACTGCCCATTTTCTTTTTTAAATAAGCTTTTCGATGTTGAAGCAACTACTAACAATTTTTTAGGAAACTTCATAGAATGTAGGAAAATAAAACTAGTATGTTGTGGCCACCACAAGACTTTCTTCTATATTTTCCTATATACATATTCAATCAGTAACAAAAAAAAAAAAAAAAAAAAAAAAAAAAATTACGATTTTTTTCTATACATTTTTTTTTTTTTTTTTTTTTTTTGTTAAAAGTAATACATATTCAACCAGTAACAATATTAAAAAAAAAAAAAAAATTTTTTTTGTTAAAAGTAAAAAAAATCGATAACTTTGTTTTAAATTATCACAGATTTATAGTTCAACCATTCGTTTTAAAGGTATTGACGAGATCTTTCGAAAGATACCCATCTTGAAAATTTATCCCCCCGGGGGGTACTTCCCCCCCAGGGGGGGAACCGGTGTCCCCACATGCACAAAATTTTTTTCGTAGTTAACTACTACTATTATCAATAATTCATATTAATTTTACAATCACAAGTTTAAAATAACGCTCATTATGTACATTTATACGAAATTTTGTCCTATATTGCCATGTTAAAAATTTAGAAAAAATGCGATCACAGCGCCACCTGTTGAGCTATTGATCCCAAAATGTAATCAGCACCAAATTATGTCGGGGACCAACTAAATACCAAGTTTGGTTAAGTTTCGTTAAAAAAAAAAAAAAAAAAATACGATTTTTTTTCTAAGTTTTTTTTTTGTTAAAAGTAAAAAAAATCGATAACGTTGTTTTAAATTATCACAGATTTATATTTCAACCATTCGTTTTAAAGGTATTGATGAGACCTTTCGAAAGATACCCATCTTGAAAATTTACTCCCCTCGAGGGGGGACTTCCCCCCCAGGGGGGGGTGGCGAGGCTCCTACACGTACAAAAAATTTTTCCCAGTTGACTATCTCTATTATAAATAATTATTGTAAATTTCATAATGATTACTAAAAAATAATTCTCTTTAAGCACATTTATACAAAATTTTGTCCTATATCACCATGTTAAAAATTTAGAAAAAGCGGGATGGCAACGCAACCTGTAAGACAATTTTTACCAAAAGTTGATAGGCACTAATTTATGTCAAGGTGCAACTACATACCAATTTGTATGAAATTCTGTGCAGTAGTTCCTGAGATACAGTTGCCACAAAATTTTGTCACACACACACACACACACAGACAGACAGACAGACAGACAGACAGACAGACAGACAGACATTTTCTAAAAATAGTCAAATCGTATTCTACAGCTCTCAAAACGTGTAAATCCATCAAAAACCCGAGGTCGAAAATTTTTACGAATCCAATACTTTCTCTATATTACATATAGAAGAAAGTAAAAATGAATAAATAAATAAAAGGTGAAATACAACGGCAAGTCACTTAATACTACACATCCTTTGTTCGGAAGGGATTAATCAGTAAATTAAGATGAAACTTCACTTTAGTGGCCTCAAATCCTAATGAGAAATATTCTCGAGCAGAGTTGTAAAGGTAAGTTAATCCTTATTAGGTCATATTCAACTCTATCCCGCTTCTCTCATTAATTCCACTTAAAGAAGTAGTCGCTCCTTCTAATTAAAATTGACTAACGCTGGAGAGATATTTTCTGCTTAGTTCTTGTTATTCGAGCTAACAAAGAAAGGATCCCTTCTCTCTGCTCACACCTGTATTATTAGTTTAGATGCCTGATTGAACGACACAAAAGTCAATTTCCGCAGATCAAAAACTTCTATTTTTGACATTAAACACACGAAAATGCGCAAACTTTCATTACTGCAAAATCTCGTAAGCTCAAATAGATATTTTATTGGTCGATTTTTCACTCAAACAAGTTGTAAAGGTAAAGGGTTATTCAGTGACTTATCTAACAATTTAATTATAAAATTATGTAGAATATCAAAGTGTCTTTATTTTTTTTATAATTAGTAAAGGAGATAAACATCGATTTGCGTACGCGGATTAATAAATTATAAACAAAGCTTTCATTAAAATAAATAATTACAAGATAAAAAGATCTTTTTATATACCATGTTTTTAAAATTTCTGTTCAATCATATAAACGCTACCTAAGGCAGCGGAAACCCGGAGCAATTGGATAAATTTAAAAAAAAAATCATTGCTCTCGTGTTTTGAGCTATTATAAAAGTTTCAAATGTCTAGCTAGTTGGGAAGTTAGTGAAAAATCGATTGCAAGCTTTGTACTGGTAACGCTGCCGAAGGCAGTAGGAACCCGAAACATTTGGTTACAAATATTTAAAAAATGCATTTTCACCGTATTCTGAACTATTCTGAAAGTTTCAAATGTTTAGCTAGTCAGGAAGTTAGTTAAATAAATTTTCTGTTGAATCATATAAACGCTGCTGAAGGCAGTAGGGACCTGAAACAGTTGACTAAAACTAAAAAAAAAAAAAAAAATGTATTGTCACTGTATTCTGAGCTATCCTGAAATTTTCAAATGTCTAGCTAGTCGAGAAGTTACGGAAAAATCGATTGCAATCTTTGTACTGATAACGCTGCCGAAGGCAGCAGGAACCCGAAACATTTGGCTAAAGGTATTAAAAAAATGCATTTAAACCGTATTCTGAACTATTCTGAAAGTTTCAAATGTCTAGCTAGTCGGTAAGTTTGTTAAATAAATTTTCGTTCGAATCATATAAACGCTGCCGAAGGCAGCAGGGACCTGAATCAGTTGACTAAAAGTATAAAAAAAATGTATTGTCACTGTATTCTGAGCTATCATGAAGTTCTCAAATGTCTAGCTAGTCGAGAAGTTAGTGAAAAATCGATTACAAGCTTTGTACTGGTAACGCTGCCGAAGGCAGCAGGAACCTGGAGTAGTTGGTTAAAAATATTTTAAAAATGCATTTTCACCGTGTTCTGAACTATTCTGAAAGTTTCCAATGTCTAGCTAGTCGGGAAATTAGTTAAATAAATTTTCTGTTGAATCATATAAACGCTGCCGGAGGCAGTGGGGACCTAAAACAGTTGACTAAAAGTGTTAAAAAAATGTATTGTCACCGTGTTTTGAGCTATCCTGAAAGTTTCAAATGTCTAGCTAGTCGGAAAGTTAGGAAAAAATCGATTGCAATCCTTGTACTGATAACGCTGCCGAAGGCAGCGGGAACCCGAAACAGTTGGCTAAATGTATTAAAAATATGCATTTTAACCTTATTCTGAACTATTCTGAAAGTTTCAAATGTCTAACTAGTCGGGAAGTTAGTTAAATAAATTTTCTGCCGAATCATATAAACGCTGCCGAAGGCAGCGGAACTTGAAGCAGTTGACTGAAATTATTAGAAAAATGTATTGTCACCGTGTTGTGAGCTGTCTTGAAAATTTCAAATATCTAGCTAGTCGGGAAGTTAGTTAAAAATCGATTGCAAGATTTGTCCCTGACAAACACACAAACACACAAGAATCGAAGTTAATAAAAACATGGTAATAAATAGTCGGCACTGATGAATTTTGCCTACTCTATTTCACCACCATATATTCATTCTAAGAAAATTCAAGTATTGAATGAATTTTATCCATAAAAGAAAAAAAAATGTCAATTTAAGAAATCAATTTAAGTTTTCACGATAATGAATAGAATATTGATGTATCAAAATTTATAGGGTTCTCTTCGCACTGAGTGAGGCGCCACGATTCAACTCATACAATACTTTTCATTATAAATGAAAGAGTTAAGTTTCGCAATGGCTAAAGTAAAAATTAATTTGTACAATACAAATTTAGACGGAATATTGCCCTGTTTAGTCATGCTGTGAATTTATTTAATTTCAAATAACTAACGAAGTTTTCGAAGTAAAATGATCAAATTCAATCGGATTCTAGCCAACATCATTAATGAGATTTTTAAAACTGACCCGATTTGTTTACGATTATTCATTCTTGTGACCTTCTTGATACCTTCACAGACTAACAAAGTCAATTAAAATAATATTAAAATTGTTTTCAGATTTTGATTAATGTCCTGGACGATTTTTCTTCCCATTTAACACGTTGAGCGACACTTGAATTCTTAAGGAAATCGCCGTCAGGCCACGCGCGCTGCTTAGAAGCGCGTTATATTTACCGTGTTTCAATAAAATCCATTAAAATGCCTTAATGATATCCTGTAATAAATAAAAAATAAGAAAATTTTAAATACATTTTCAGTAATTACTTAAAACAATGTAATTTTTTTTAGTTTTATATCATATTTTACACTGTCAGCCACCGGTGGTACACGCGGCTTTATATCGTATTTTACTCTGTTAGCCACTGGTGGTTGACGCGGCCTAAACGGAAAGTTCAGTGTCAGCCACCGATGGCTGACTTGGCACTCAACGTGTTAATTATGCCCATAGTAAAATATTTAAAATATTACAGGTATAGCATAACTCAAACTATATATCAGAGCAGCGGGTGCCTTGGCATTTCTGAATAGCACAATCAGTGAAGATTCAAAACGAATTCATGTGGATGAAAGGATAACGGGAAGGCGAAGACTTTCTACACAACTTGTCATTTGCACAATTTTCTTGTGCGTATCATTTTAGTATCTCAGCAGACACCTGTAGATCTTGGAAAATTCAGACATTTTCTTTATATCTAAGAGATTCTAAAGAAAAAAAAAAAGTCTAAATAAAGTTTATAACAATAATAATAATAAAATCCCTAATTATTTTTTAGTCCCGTAAATATATCCTTAGAAGAATGTAAAATAAAAAAACTTTCAAAACTGTTTAAAAATTTCAAAAGTAATGAATTTAAATTGAAGAATTTTTATAATTAATTATCATAAATAAATAAACTATTTAGTTGTTATTTCACTCTAATCATTCTAACGATTAAGAAAAAGCAATGGTTTCAGTTATCTATGTCTTGATTTAATTTGAATGTTATTATTATTAATTTTTTTTTTTTTTTTTTCTTTTTTAGGATTGAGGACTATTAGTCTCAATCTACGGATTTTTACGATACCAGTTTTACGATAGTTGGACATTTATCGAAATCGAAAATTTATCGAAAATATAATTGAATAATTCGAAAGCGACGTTATAATTTTGAAAAAAAAAAAAAAAAAAAAAAAAAAAAAACTAATAGAGTCTTCCGTACTAAACTAAATTCCGATTTTGCCGGAATTTCATCAAAATCTCTCTCTCTCTCTCTCTCTCTCTCTCTCTTATTTTTATTTTTATTTTATTTTTTTTAAAGAAAAAGAAAAGAAAAGAAAATAAAAAATAATCAGTTTCCAAACGGACAGTATCGAAAAAGTTTTTTTTTTAATAATTTTGAATTAGGAAATTAAAAGCGCGCGTGCAAAATGAAGTAAAAAATAAAAACAAGGTAATTAAGTTTGAGTTTGAGTTGGCAATTTCTTTCTTTCTTTTCTATTTTTCAATATCTTATAATTTATTGAAAAATAGAAAAGAAAGAAAAGAAAAGAAAAGAAAGAAACAGAAAAAAAAAATTCGCATAAATTATGTATTTTTGTCTAAAATGGAGATAAAAATTCAAAAGTCGCCAAGGGGAGTTATATTAAGGCTGTACCATGATCAGGTTTACATATTTATTAATCCCCAAATTCTTATGTACTTACTGTCATTCACTACGGTATGTTTGTGAATCTCAACATAAATTAATTGTTGCCTTTTTTTTTTTTTTTTTGACAGAAAAAAAAAAAAAAAAACCGTACATTTATTTAAAATGAGGAAAATAAATTAGAAAAATTAGAAAATAAATTAGAAATATCAGTTGTATCGTTACAAATAAGGTAACAAATGAAAGGCCAATTTTTTGTGAATCCGATGGATTAAACAGCTTATCGATCGGACAATTAGATTTTTTAAAATTAACTAAAGTATGAATTTTAGGTGGCAGCAGCAGAAGATTGTATGGAAACCGTTAGGAGAAAAAAAAAATCTGCTTCACATTAAGTCACATGTTTTTGAAGTGGGATAAAAAATTGCACTTTTCAAATTTTTTTAAATCTTCTCTCACGAACACAAAAATATAATATACAGCCTGTACCACACAAGACCAACTTGCATTTCAAATTTCATCAATGTTTTTTGGTTAATAAGCAAAAAAAAATTTTTTTTTTTTTTTTTTTTTTTTTCAAATTAAATTATATTTTAACTTTGAAAAGATTTATGTAATACGATACATTAAGAGTTTGGCTTTTAAAAGTTTTTTTTAAATAGATTATTATTTATTTATTTATTTATTTGAGAATAAAATAAAATATGCTTTCACGTGAAAAAAGAAAAAAAAGAAAGAAAAGAAAAAATAAAATAAATAAATATTAAAATAAAATATTAAAATTTGCTCATACGTAGGAAAAAGTGACGTCCATAAGATGATAATAATAATTTTAAATTTTAAAGGTTGGTTGGTTGGGTTTTACGTCGCACTAGTGCAGCGCAGAGAGGCAATTGGCGACGGTCTGGGACTCACACGTAGAGATGGTCCGGAGACATGCCATCGCAATTTTGATCCTCCACGGAAGGGACAAATTTTAACACGTTCGCTGCCGGTTTCACGTGACTAAAATTTGAAATGACGTTTTTTTCCTTTAACCCGGCGAATATGTTTGACGTGTTGCACAAGAGCGCTACATCGCCAAATGTCATAGGCTTTGTGTTTACCTTTGCTTGTTTGCGTCATGTGTTACGTCAATACGCTGTATTACGTCAAACGTGTAAAAATTCATCTGCTCGTTACTAGCAAACTCTGGAGTTAATGAGTAATAAGTTAAATTTCCATAGCAAATAGTTTCGTTTGTACTGAGCAGATAAAATATCTCGCTGACGCCATCACTTCGGTTGCATATTGATGATACAGTCGCTAACAAAAGTGTCCGAACACTAGCAAAAATTCCTATGTAAAAAAAGTAGAATTAATACTGTTTTGTTAAATAAATCCTCGTCGATTCATATTCTTAGACTGACTAAGAACAGGATTCGACAAGGATTTATTTAACAAAATAGTATTAACTTTACTTTTTTTATATAGGAATTTTTGCTAGTGTTCGGATACTTTTGTTACCGACTGTACGTGTTTTATTAGAGAGAAAGTATTCTATTTTGAAATACCCTTCCATGGAGGATCAAATTTTTGATCGCATGTTTCCGGACCACTTCTAGGGGTGAGTCCCCGACCGTTGCCAATCGACCATTGCGCAGCACTAGTGTGACGTAAAACCCAACCAACCATCTATTTTGAAATATGAATATTTGTGATGTTTGCGTTAGTACTGTTTGGCGGGTTGAATAGAGTTGGAATTTAAGAGGTACTTTTGAATTGAAGAGGTTGGTTTGTTGATTGTGTTTTACGTCACACTAGTGCTTCGCAATGGACAATTGGCGATGGTCTGGGTCTCACCCCTAGAGTGGTTCAGGGACATGCCATCACAATTTTGATCCTCAACGGAAGGGATGACTCTCACGCTTCGTAGACACCCAGTGGTATAATTTATATGGGAACATGGAAAACATTGCGGGCACGACAGATTTTATGAGCACCAGCCACCATTAGTATACACAATGGTTTTTGGCAGGCTCGAGTACCGAACCCGCAATCTTCCAATTCCGAGCCCGGCGCTCTACCGACTGGGCATCCACGGTCCAGAATTTTAGACGCATATTTTTGAATTTCATGCCAATACTGGTTGTTACAGTACAAAATTTTGTATACTTTTTAATTTCATGCATTTTGAGATAGGGGTATAGTGAACAGATCAGAGTACCATTATAATAGAGAATCGTTAAAATTTGCTATAATTATCCAGTTGCGGATTTATTTTTTCATTCCTAATGAATGAGGACTATAAATAAAATATTAATGATAAATAATTTACTTTATACAACTTTTGAAAACTTTTAAATTTAAAATTCCTAAGTAAAAAAGTATACTTCATGCGGTTTTGTTAAATAAATCCTTGTCGAATCCTGTTCTAAGTCAGTGTAAGAACATGATTCGATAAGGATTTATTTAACAAAACCTTGTGAAGTGTACTTTTTTTACATAGGAATTTTTGCTAGTGTTCGGACACTTTTGTTACCGACTGTACTTATAGCTGTTAAATTATTGGAAATAAAAACACTATCATCTAATCACTTATCATCAATTACTAAAGCAACACACTTTTCAGGGACATTTGGTGTGATTGTATAATCTAAGTTTCATTTTTTTATTTGTGATTAGTTATGAATTCATAATTATTTCGTTTTTTTTTTTTTTTTTTTTTTTTTTTTTTTCCTTTTAATTCTATTTTATGAAAATTTTCCTTTTGTCCTATGTATTATTATTATTCGGATTTTTTTTTTTTTTTCAAGATGCGTTTTCTTTTTAGGTTAGATCGCCGCAAAGCTCGCTTTCGTATGCCGCCGGTGTAAGGTTGCTATTCGGAACACGATGCGAAATGGCGCCGTCTTGGCGATTTTCGAAATTTCGCCAAGCGGCAGCCTAAAGTAAACTTTCACCTGTAAAGCAATACGTCACATCCCGCGCTGGCGCGGGATCGGCAGCGAACGTGTTAAAGGTAATGAAGAGATAAGTGCGAAAATGTCGCACTGGCTTGCTGGCAAATGAATTATTTGAAGTGGGAAATAAATAAAGTGAAATGATCATTTTTCAACGGGCGCCTTTGTCGCCCTACAACTAACTAGTGATATATATACAGTGAACTCTCGTTAAAACGGACAATCAAGGGCCGGCAGTTTTTATCCATATTAACGAGCGTCCATTATAACAGCAGTTCATAAACTGATGTTCTATATGAACTCTAAAATCACTATTATGTACACATACACAGTATAACACGAACGAAAATCTGTTTCCTCAAACCTTTTTGTTCACTAAAAATATGAACGCAGAAAAACCGATACTTACTTACAAAACTTCTTTTCTTCAAAACGAAATTCTTTGCTATGTCTCCACAATAGAAGTGGAGACAGCTGAAAATTCTTGACCTCAACTGTCACTGTCAATCAATGCTATTTACATCCCACGGTGTAATAGTGCAGAGTGAAAGAGATTAACCCTTTTATTATTGCACCTTTTCATGTAAAAAAAAAAAAAATTGAAAAGATTTTGGAAACTGACTCTTTTTTGAGGGTGTAACGTCGTCAAGGTTGTGTCCATTGTACTCGACTGCCGTTTGAGGTCCATGGTGCCACACTGTCTGCAGACTCATGATAACGGACGTTGCATGCGGCTTTTCAACCTCCTAGTTTCAAAGTTACCGCGATTTCACGGTTGATTTTGATGTTGCCGCCTTGCGCACCCCAAGCGAGGGTGGTACCCCACCTTTCTTGCGCCACTAAAACGCCAATGAACTGATGAACTGAGTGTGAACTTGTATATTTCGCATGACCAAAGACTGTCTGATTGGTGGTTGTCGTGTGGGAAAATGGTTTCCCCCTTTTTTTGCATATCATCAAGATTTTTGGAAGAACTGAAAATTCAGATAATAATTCTGAGACTGGTATTATGACTGTGTAGAGAACGGTCGTTCTCCGAAATTTTTGTAAATGTTACACATGCTAGGGTTCACAGGTATCTGTGATGCATGTTGTATGTTTTACCTGCATAAAAAAAGAAATGTTAAAACGTAGTATTATTAAAGTTTGTTAAGTTTGCACAAAAGTATTTGTTTATTTTAGTTTTACTAGAATAATATTTTTGACGTATAACAAAAGTGAAAATGACATCGGCACTTACTACTGACTATACCACAGCTGAAAGATTTAAAGTGGTGGCAGCGGTGGGATAAGTGTCTAGAATGAATTAGACACGGCCCATGAAAGCCTTCGATGATCAGCGATTCCAATAAGTGACAAGAGGATCCGACGTTGAAATTTACCGGCCCAATAGCAGATGTCTCGCAACTACGATTGGTGAGTCCCTTTCTTTTTTCTTTTTAAGTATCAGGGAGGTCTTAGTGTAGGGGTGAAAGAGATTAGCTATATTGGGGTAACTTTCTTACAGGTGTATCAAAAGTAAATGGGATTTTTGTTTTTATTTGTTTTGAGATTTTGAAATTGTTTAACTCAATATTAATCCAAGTTAAGTGAGAAAAAAAAGTTAATTAATAAACTTTTTTTCTGTGCAAAATAAAAGGCATTTAAAATCTGGTTGCTTTTAAATGTCATATTTTATTTTGGGGGTATTTAATTGTTTTTTTGCTTTATTTTGTCAATTGAATTTCAAAATTCACTCAGTTGTGGTTGTGACAGGAACTGAAGTTTCAGTAACAGTGAAGTGTTTTATTGTAGTCATTAAATTGTTTATGTATTTTTTATTATTCTTGTGAAAAAAAAAAATAGTATCTATTATTTTTTTTCCTTTCTCTTTTTGGTTATTATTATTTTTTTTTCTCGAGTGCTTGATTTGTTTTTGTTTTTTTAAATGGCTTATTTAAGAAAATTGAATAAAAGTACTTTGCTATTATTAGCAACTGAATTTGAGACTGACGTATCGGAGGATACGAGAAATAAAGATATTATTCATGCAATTTTAAACGCTTCTGATTACGATGAGGAAGAAGTAAAGGATTACTTAGAGAGAATTTTAAATGATTTAGAAAGAGTTCAAAGAGAGAAAGAGTTAGAAAGAAAGGAAAGATATAACATTAGACAGTTTGAGCTAGAGAAAATGAGACTTCAAAATGAGGCAGAAGTCAATAGCACAGCGTCAACGGTAACATCAGTAGAACCGGGTAGAAAACGGGTTCAATTAAGAGAATTGGTTCCCAAATTTGACCCAAAGCAAATTGACATTTCTTTATTTCTTATGATTTTTGAGCGCCAGGCGGAAAAAGAAAAAATCGAAGAAGATTGTTGGGTATCCCAATTAATCCCGTTATTACCGACGGATATAGCGGAGTTAATTGTAAAGGAGCCTGCTGATAAATTTGAAAATTACCAACACATCAAAAAACTATTATTTAAGCGTTTCAAGTTGAGCGCGTTGGCGTTTAAAAATAAATTCGAAGAACATAATAAAAAACCAGCAGCTTTATGGGTAGATTTGGTGTACGAATTAAAAGGTTATTTAGACAATTGGCTTGAAGCCGTAGATGTTAAAGACTTTGAATCTCTGAAAGAACTGATACTCACAGAGCAAATTAAAAAAAGGGTTCCGTTTGAAATCCGAGAACATTATTTAGATAATTGGGAAGAGATAAATAATGCTACGAATCTCGCCGAAGAATGTGATAAATTTGAGGCCGTCAGACGCGATCTTAAAAAATTCGAGCGAAAAAATTCCTTCAAGAATGAAAGAACAAATTTCGGGTATTCTAAAAATAGTTATGACGCGAAGGAAAAAAATGATAAACAGGGGGGAAAAACAGCGGAGTGAGGTAAATTTTGAAAAACCGAGAAAAATAGTTTGTTATCAATGTGGTCAGACTGGGCATATAAAACCGCGGTGTCCTTTGAACGATAAATCGGAAGCAATTGTAAATCATGTAATTACAGCGCATTATTTGAGTCCCTCTTTCAGACCATGTGTTAAAAATGCTGTTATAAACGGGGTATATCGTAATTATTTATTAGACTCGGGTTCGGAGATAGATATTTGTGACCGTTCATGGGTTAATGATCAAGATTGGTTGGGAGAGACCAGAGACAGTGAAAATACGGCAGCCATTAGATTACGAATGTATTTCTTTACCTGTGGCTAGGATTACGATTGAGGGAGACTTTGGTATTATTGTGACTAAAGCAGCCGTGAAACCAATCGATTTGATTCAGGAATATTATTTAATGGAGAATAAAACCGCTAGGTTGATTGAAGCGCAGAGAAAACGCTCATTAGTTAATACTGCGGAAACCCCTAATAAAGAAAAGCTTCAAAATGAATCTCATGTACAAACTCTCCATAAAAAACCCTCTCGTTCGCCCATACAATCCCGATTTTCTAACGCGAAAGAAAAAAGAAAAATGAATCCAGTTCAAACTTTTGGAAAAACACAGCTCCACGTTTTGGAAATTGGAGAATGAAAAAAAAGGAAGTCACGAAAGTATGTTTCACATGTCATTCACCAGAGCATTTGCGTCGAAACTGTGACAAAGTGAAGGGACATTTAAAGGGTTTTCAGGAGCCGAAAGCAAAATTTAAAAGGTCCGATCATTTTGGGAAAGATAAGCGCTTAGCCCAAGAGACCCGACTCTCAAATCCTTTACCCGTTAGACGTGTAACAAAAGATTATCCGAGAGACAAACTGAACAACAGAGCAGTTTCATATGACGTTAGAGTGACGTAGATGGAGGGCAATCTGCCAACCTCCACGTGCTCGCCGTTTCCAGTTTACACTTAGCATTGCACTGATTGTTTTGGTGTTTATGCTGTGTTAGGATGTCTAGCTTCATGGTTATTTACAGTAATGGTAACAAATAGAAGAAAGAAAAGAAAAAGAAAATGGATTACAAACTCTCATCAGTCTGAAATGTGATAGTGATGACTTGAGAATTCAGAAAACTACATGAAGAATTACAGTGATTAATTTATATCAGGTTAGTAAACACCCAGTTACTTATTGTCATTCGTATACCATTTCCGTTTAAAAAGTAAAACAAAAATTTTTAATAGTCAAAATACACCAGAATAATACATTTAAAATGTCACACTGTAATAAAATATTTTATTACTAGTCAATTAATCCTCGTAAGAGCATACAATACCTATCCTCACCGATAGCCAACGTTTATATTGTTCTGTGGATATATATATATTTTTTTTTATTGAATTACTCATTACTAGAGATGGGAATGGTCAGAAAAAAAAAAAAAAAAAAAAACGAAGATTTTGGGAAGGAAACCAATTTTTTTTTTCGGTTTCTCCGAAGGGGTTTATTTCTGCCCGTAAAAATTGAAAATTTTGAAATTTCTAACATAAAATAACGTATTCAGAAACTTATAATATTTTTATTCCGATGTTTTTTTCTTGAAATATTTTTTTCATTTTTATGTTCAGTATCTTACATTAAAACACTGATTCTGATAATGTTCATATTTCAGAAACAAAGTTATATAAGCAAATGGTAATCCTAAAATATTTAAGTATTATAATGACCTCCCTCCCATCACATTAATTTGAAATTACTCGTTCTTTTCGAATTCCTGTATATTTCAGTCTTTTATCTTGAATATATATCCTTAGACTTATCTAACTGTAGTATTTAAATGTGTGTGAATATATAAGATATATACACACACACACATAATAAAATGCATGTAACAGTAAAAAAAACTGTGCAACTACTGTCAAAAAATTTACTTCACAATTTAAAAAAATTATATGTGCAAAAACCTTCTTGATTTATGTCTTTTACGTTTGAGTTAATAACTTTTATATTATAAAGTAATAATAATAAATAAATAATAAAATATTTTAAAAATTTGAAGTTCAATTAACTTCAAATATTTTATCTTTGAGATTAACTGTACTTTAAACATTCGAAAATTCTATTTATCTTCCCTTTATGACAGAAAACTCGATTTTAATAACTATTTAGTGTTGCTTTATTAAATTTTTCACATTTAACAGATTTTCATAAAATATTTTTAATTATTGTCTTTTACGTCACTTAACAGTATTGCATTGTTAAAGTTTTCAGAAATTTTTTTAAATTTGATTTTTATTTATTTATCTTTTACATTCCTCGAGTCACATAGTTTTCTTTACATGACAAACAGCACGTTTTTTCTTGCTTATATGTATATATACTGTGTTTTAATAAGATAATTATAAATTTTTTTCATGGGAAATTTTTCAAGATTTTCTTTTTTATAGAACAATTTTAAGCACCTCAAATATTTCGGAAAATTCTTTGTTCATGTTGTAATATTGTGTAAAATATTTGTTTTATATACCATCTATTAATTATTTGTGAGTAGTACATTAAAAATTATCTTTTAACTTGTGATTGTAAAATTAATATGAATTATTGATAATAGTAGTAGTTAACTAGGAAAAAAATTTTGTGCATGTGGGGGCATCGCTTCCCCCCCCCTTATTCTTCTCATATATATAAAACAATTCCTTATTAATATGTGTATATATATATAATCAATTTAAATATTTCAAAATAAGACATGAACGAAATAGACATGCAAAATTAACAATATTTAATAAGTAAATATATGTATATTTTTCTAAAAGTGGATTGGAGCAAAAGTGATATTTTATAGTTTCAATTTTAATCTCCCCCCTTTCCCCCACTGCTTTCAACCAGTGGCGGATTTAAGGGGGGGGGGGCTAGGGGGCTGAAGCCCCCCCCCCAAAAAAAAACACTGACCTTCACTATTGTATATTGGAATTGTAAATTTTTTATCGATCTAGAATAACACTTTGAAAAATCTTAGCCCCCCCCCCCCCCAAAAGTCAAGTTCTGGATCCGCCACTGCTTTCAACTATATTGTCATTTCCTCTCTCATAGTCATAAATGCCTTTTTAAAAATTTGTTATTAAGCATGATGAAATTGAATGGTTCACATATCATTCGTGCAATTTATTTTCCGAAAATACATATGTAAGAAAAGTATTGTAATCATGACAAAAATTTGACTTTCTGATGTTGTATCTATATGTTTTGAAGTTTCACGAATAATTTTTGTTGTTTTTATGATGATGCACGTTTGTATATGCATGTGAGTGAACAAGATATTGTTTAAATGCTTTGTTCGAATGAGCTAAAAGTTGATACCATATGTTATAGGTTACCATAGCACGAACTGTATACATCTTAGAAAATCTAGCACTTATGGTTTTTTACAGAGTCACAAAGATAAATTTTATTATCATTATAGCCTAAGTGTGATAGCAACTAAATGCCTTATTTGATTCAGCTGAAAATTCATATACTTGTTATAGGTCACCGTTGAATGAACTGCACAGATTTATTTTGGTGAATCTATCATTTATAGTTTTTTTACAGGGACACAAACAAAAATTCTGTAACATTAGGGCCTATAATCTAGAACTTAAAGTGTGATAGCGTTTAAATGCCTCATTTGATTGAACTTCAAATTTATTATAAATGTTGTAGGTCATGTTGCACAAGTTGGTCTTGTCTATTTCATTGTTTTTAAAGATTTAGGTGTAGCATTAAATAACTTAATTATTTTTTTCTACTCTCACAATATTCATTATGATAATGTAATAATAGTTCACAACAGATTTACTTTGTTGCATTTGCAAATTATACATAACTAATGTGATTAATATTTTCTTTGATTTTTTTTTTTTTTTTTTTTTTTTTTTTTTATCGTTATTAAAATATTACACTTTTTATTAATCAAATTATCAATTTTTAATAAAATATTTCTATTGCTAAATTGCTAATTCGAAGTTTTAAGTACAATTTACTGCTTTAACAGAATAATTTTATCTATTGAATATGCACAGTTCAACGGATTTTATTTTGTCCAGTTTAATGTTTTTTTTTTTTTTTCCAAAAAGTTTTGTCCAGTGTCCCGGACTTTTGACAAAAAAGTGACAAAATAACAACCCTGATATTTATGTATGTTTATAGTAAATTAGATAAAAGTGTGATTTTAAATAGTATTTTGAATTTTTTCTCAGGTTTTCTCAAGTGGGTTTTATTTAAAAAAAAAAAAAAAAAACTCACCAAGATTTTTTTCGGGTCAGGCAAAAGCAAACCAACCTTGTCCAAGGCCTCGCACCCGTATGTCAGTTTTTATACTTCTGTGTTCAGCGGGGGCCGAACACATACATGACCAGGCAGACAAACCTTTCCTGTTATTATTATAGATTTTGGTGTTTATTTGTTATAGGAAATACCATTCTAATACTACTATTGAATTATTACACTTTGATTTGTGTGATAATATCAAATAACCAATTAATCACACAAACAAGGGATACCTGTTACTAGGTGAAACTAAATATTTGTGATGAAACTTCATTACAATGAGTGTGTGTGGGTGGGGGGTGGGGGGGGAATTGTAAATGAATATTTTATAAATTCTATTAAAACACAATTTTCAGTTGGTATGAGAAAGGGTAATTAGCATTTAAAAAAAGTACTTTTTACAAATATAAAATAAAAATTGTTATAAATTATTTCATTATTATTTCATTATTATTATTATTGTTATTTTTTTTTTTTTTTTAGGCCCATTGTGCTGACAGCAGACTTCCACAGAGAAATATCTCTTAAAACTTGTAATTCAAGAAAAATTAAAAAAAATATTTGAATATTTCAGCATATTATTCATCTGTATTTTTGTAACTCTGAATAATAAAAACTATTTTATTTGAATTTATCATTCTAATTAACGTAATTCTTTCTAGTATCTCTTCAATGATTTGTTATTTGGATTTCCTACAGCATGTTCCTTATTGAAAATGTTATAAATTGCACTTAATTTGCATACTGGGACTTACAAATGTATTCCAAAGTAATATTGTATACATTAATACTGTGATTGAATATAAAATATTATATATCGAGAATTTGAAAGAATGATTGTACACCTGAAGAATTTTGTGAATTTTTAAATTGAAAAAAAAAAAAAAAAGTATTTTAAATATAAAATGTTGTTAAACAGCATATTTTTATGAAATATTTCCAAACTTTTGCACTAGGCTATATGTCTACACAATTAAGTTAATTGCTATATTTCAAACTTCCAGCTCAGTAGTTTACTCAAGCTATAATAATTCAAAACTTTTTCTTCATCATTCTTATATGCAAAATTATAGTGAGATAATTTTTAGGGAATTAAAATATTTCATGCATCTTATGTTTCAATATAGAATAAGAATATTAAAAAATACATTTTATCACCTAACCTAGAATTACCGAGGCGGGTCATCTGTGACCTAAGACATTATTTTTTGTTCATTTTATCGTTGTTTTTTAAAAGTTAATCTGATGTAAAGGAAATTTGTTAACCGCTGCAGCATTTTAGAAGTAATTCTAATTATCAAAGATAAAAGCACATGTACGTGGTTTCTAAACATCTTTTTAGGAAAATCCTAACCTTAAAATTTAACTTATTAAAAAGAAAAAAAAAAAACTTACATTAATAAACAAAATGAAAATTTGTATGTAACAATATGTAATTGTGTAAATATATTAAAAAGGCAAATAATTTTTTCTCTAAAAAAAAGAGGTTGCCACATACATAATTATATAGCGAAATAATATAACATAACCTGATTATTATTATTGATGTTGTTCATGAATTTTGTTTTTTCATCCTTAAACATGACAAAATCCTTGGAGGGTTAGGTTTTTTTTTTTTTTTTTTTTTTTTTTTTCTGGAGTGCATTTCAGAAAAAGAGATCTTTTTTTTTTTTTTTTTTTTTTTTTCTTTTCCTATCAATATTTTAACTTCTAACAAGGAAACGTTCAAAAGGTGTAGTCTTCAAAAAATATTGAAAAAATATATATGTGATTCTACTCTTCATAAAACACCAGAAAGCGAAAAAAAAAAAATTATTGGCTGAAATGAATTACAGCGACCACAAGAAATTATAAAAATTAAGCATATTTGTTAATTTCACACTGTTAGGCGATTGATTTTGAGTACTTAGCGGAGAATCAAAACATGGTTCTGTTCGTACATGATAATCTCGGTGCTAGCGAACTTATTGCCTAACAGCGTTAAATCACCAAAAATGCTTAATTTTGATAACTTTTTGTGGTCGCTGTAATTCATTTCGGCCAATAATTTTTTCACTTTCTGGTGTTTTATGAAGAGTAGAATCACATATACAGTACGAAGCCGAAAATTGGACAATTACGTCTGCATTAATCATCATCAACAGCATTTTTTTTTTTTTAAGTTTAAATATATCTAAATAAAGAACCTTAAAAGTATTTTATTTCTTATTAATCTTCAAAACTGGATTTATTATTTTTTTTTTCCAATTTTCATATTTGAAAAGCTCACAACTGTTAAATTAATTTTTTCTCCCCTTCTTTCTTTTTTTTTCTTTTTCTTTTTAGGCTAAAATGTGAGAAAACACTGTAAATTAACAGATTTAAGTTTTCTGAATGTAAGGAGAAATCATTTATTTTAATGATAAGTCATTTAGTATATAAGAGAAAAATGGCTTGGTGCTGCTGGTTCGCCAGAGCGAAAAAAGTCTTGTGTGCAAAGGGTTAATTACTGTAAAATTTTCACAACATTCCCATTTTCATTTCATTCCCCATAGAATAACATAGGGTTTGGTTGCAGACAAGGAGAGATAGCGTGCTGCCTTAAGACTCCAGTGATGCAGGAAATTTTTAATTAAGTTTGAACTAGACAATTCTTGATCTTGTATAACATTAGCTCTAATCGTCAATGAAGAACTTGTAATTCGTCTTTGTCATTGTTCACCTCTGAAGTGCTGCTTTTGTGATGAGAGAGTACATTAGTTATTTTAAACTAGTAACAGTTTTTCTGAATCATTTTAACTATGTACAGTCGGTAACAAAAGTCTCCGAACACTAGCAAAAATTCCTATATAAAAAATGTACACTTAATGCAGTTTTGTTAAACAAATCCTTGTCAAACCCTGTTTTTAGACTGACTAAGAACAGGATTCAACAAGGATTTATTTAACAAAATTGTATTAAGTGTACTTTTTTTTCATAGGAATTTTTGCTAGTGTTTGGAGACTTTTGTTACCGACTGTATAGCTTTTTATCAAGTTATTAGTTTTCATTTTAATGCCAGTTTTTATACGCGTGTGACAAAAGTAATTTTAGATATTTAGAGCCACATAAAAAATATATGATCTGGCGATTTAGATAACATATTACTGCCTTTGAGATAAATTACTTTATATAAAAATATGTCATTTATATCTAATATATTATTCATTTAATTTCTTAAATATACAATAATTTTTATTCAATTGTTCAGTTAAATAACACTGCGCTGAAAAAAAAAAAAAAAAAAAAAAATTCGGGCCCAGATACCATTTCTACTGATTCTTACATAAAATCACTTCCTGAATCCGAATATAATCCAAATTTTGCCCAACCGCACTCCATCTTCTTCGGATGCTACCTCCCCCAATTTTTATTACTGTTTGGCAGTTTTATGGCTATGAATTTGATTTGGAGAATGGAAAAAAAATATTTTAACACTTAAAAACAGAAAAAGTATAATAATAATAATTGATTAATAAAATGTAATAATTTTAATTTGTAATTTCAATGGTAAATTTCCCCCTTGCTGCAAATATTCATGTTATAGAATTTTTCACTTCTATCCGCGTTTGTAATGATCGATAGACGGCGCTTTGTGAACACTGCAGTTGTTAGTAAACATTAGCCACGTGTGTTCCAATAGTGTTCTTGTTATTCTACTTAATATTCGTACTATAATTTCTCCGCCATTACATTATGGAAAATTGATTGCTTTTGGAAAAAATACTTCAGTTTATTCAAAGTTCGATTCGGAAGTAGATTTTAAATGAAGTTGAACAAATATTAGTTTCAAATCATCTGATTAATTCTTTACTTCCATTAGCCGAAGCAACTGAAATTTTAAATTCGTCATTTGGAAATAAATGGAAGCTCAATTCTGGATTTCTTGATGCTTTGGATTTACACTGTGGCACACAAAAGTATGTGTTATCTTTTTTACCGTATTTATTCATTTTTATTCAATAAATATATGTGAAACTAAACATCGGCTAGCAATGGCGGCTATATGGAATTCGAATTAAACCATGTTTATTGTAATTTCACCGTAGCCCACCAGAGGGCGAGCATTTCATTACAATCGCGGATAGCCCCTCAGAAGATAATTAACCGTAAAAATAATCCTTTTCTTCCCTACAAATCAAATTTACATCCAGAAAATTCCAGAAAATTAACAAAAATAGGGAGGCGTCCCCTCAGAAAGGTGGGTGTTAGAGCAAAATCGATTCAGAAAGTCATTTTACACAAGAATTTGCAAAAAATGGTGTTAGGGTGATTTTCATACAGAGCAGTGTAATTATAAATTATAATAAATCTATTTATTAAAATACACGAGTTAAGTATTTCTAGTACCATTGTAAAAATATTTTCAGATTTCTACAAAAATTTTGAGTCTTTTCTTAAATATCTATAGGAATTTCATAAATATTAAATGGATAAATAAGCTTCTATATGAAATCTTCTGTAATGCCGAGTCCCCGTAAACTGTAATAAAGTAAAATAGCGAAAAAATTTTTTGAGTATTATTATTTTTAATATTGATAGTTTTCATGAAATTTCTTAATGTTATATTTCAGTGCATGTGTTTGGAATTTTCATAACTCTAACAAGGAAACATTCAAGTGGTGTCGTCTTCAAAAAATATTGAAAACAAGTTATGTGATTCTACTCTTCATAAAACACCAGAAAGTGAAAAAATTATAGGCTGAAATGAATTACAGCGACCACATAAAATTATCAAAATTAAGTATATTTGTCGATTTCACAGTATTAAGTGATTGATTTTGAGTACTTGGCGGAGAAGCAAAACACGGTTCTGTTCATACACGACAATCTCGTTGCTAGCGAATTTATTGCCTAGCAGCGCTAAATGTTTAATTTTGAATAAATGATGAAATAATTTTGAAAAATGTTTAATTTTGATACATTTTTGTGATCGCTATAATTCATTTCAGCCGACAATTTTTTCACTTTCTGGTGTTTTAAGAAGAGTAGAATCACATATATATTTTTTCACTATTTTTTAAAGACGACACCTTTTGAATATTTCCTTGTAAGACAGTAATCTACAATATATATATATATATATACACAATCCACTATTTTTTAAAGATTATTCGGTAGTTCTTATTTTCAGGGGTGAGATATTTCAGCTTTTTATGTGCTTTTGTTCTTTTTTTAAACATTGAAGATTAAAATAAATATTTATTACTCTCATATAATAGATTTTGCCATCAAAATTCTAGTATTTCATTTCAACTTCTTGCCTTTGCGTGTACAGTTTCAGCTTTTTTGTATTTTTGTTAATCTCATCCCTGTATTTTATTTATTAATTAATAATTTTTTATATTTTGAAAGAGAAAAAAAAAGTATGTTATTGGCAGGCCATTTTCTTTCAATGAAAAGCTTTAAACCCAAGTGTTTATTTTAGTTGTATCTACATGTTATGTTATATAATAGGAGTACTAGCTGTTATCTGGTGACATTATTTACTATAAAATATATTTTTTGTTCAACCCATTAGCTAGTCCTCACTCTCAAAGCACTTATGGTTTTCTTTTATTGGTGAAAACAAGTAGTATACACATAAACAAATTTTAATAATGCTGCAAATCTCGCCAAGCAGACTTCATTGATGACAACACACAATATACACATTAAAAAATTTTAATAAATGTTAGTTCTAAAAATGTTTTACTTTGGAGGCATAAACATTTTCATATCATTTAAATTTTTTTTCAAATGGGTCTTTTGTCTGCCTTTGGAGATGATTTTATATCTGTCGTCCTTGGCAAAAAAAAAAAAAAAAAATACCCAAGTTATTTGGGAACATATTTAATTCCTTTAAAAAATCATAGTTAATTTAACCCGATCAGGTTTCCGTGTTTTTCGTAACCTTGTCAGTTTATTATGGGTCACTCAAGACCCGAGCAATGTTAGAATGTGTAATTTTTAATGAAAAAAATGTTATAAAAATTTTGAACACTCTTGAATACTTCTAATTTAAGGGTGGACAATGAATATTACGAAAGAAATGTAATCAAATACTTTATTTTTCAACAGAAATATGTCCATTTCTATAAAATGCAAGCATTTACTAAAAATTTATAACTTTTGGCCAAATTGACATATTTAAAAAAAATTCAAATTGCATAATAAAGTTTAAGAATGGTACTTTTATGAAAAAAGTCATGGGCACAATAGATAGGTATTTCTTCTATACGTGGATTCTGATGGATGATATATAAGAAAAATGGTTTGGATCTCCAATGACCCACAATAACCTGATCGGGTTAATAACGTTTATTAAAACAGCAGTCAATAATGTGAAACAATATTTGAAAAAAAATATGTATTGCAAAAATATAAATCTAGCATGTATATTTTCGTATTATGTTTTTGATCGCCAAGGACGACATATATCAAATTTATGCTGATTCTTCTTCTGTTCTGGGCAAATCACAAATTGCCATTGGTTTTCGTCCATTTTCGACATATTAGAGGAAAAACGTGATTGATAAGAAATAGCTGCAACTTGAAAATGTACAGTCGGTAACAAATATGTCCGAACACTAGCAAAAATTCTTTTATAAAAAAAAAAAAAAAAACTATGCTTAATACAGTTTTGCTAAATAAATCCTTGTCGAACCCTGTTCTTAGACTGACTAAGAACCGGATTCGACAAGGATTTATTTAGCAAAACAGTATTAAGTGTACTTTTTTTATATAAGAATTTTTGCTAGTGTTCGGACACTTTTGTTACCGACTGTAGCAGTAAAAGGTTACGAGCAGGGATATTTCAAAGGGCATCGATTGTATCATTTATGGTAACTTTATCGCCAAAATTTTTTTAATTTTAGAAATATATATCTATGAAAATAAGCATTAAAATATTTGACATTTTTTGACTTTAAATCAGGAAGAAATTGAGGTGGGAAAGGATTGATTCTTCGATTGAACTGTGAGTATATGCATTATGCTTTTAGACAACTTCAAATTAATATTAAAATAGTACAGCTTCAATTATTTTTATTCATAAACTAAGGTGTGACAGATATTATATGAAATATTCAAGAATACTTTAAATAACCAAATTAGAGATGTGAGGTGAGAATATTCTCCAAGAACGAGACTATTCTGATAATATTATCTGAAGCTTCAATATCGGAAAATAATCGAGAATATTCTTTTTATTTTTAAATACATAAACATTTTTCATGTTTATGACTTAAATTACAATATTTATTCATAATTATTCAGTTTGACATGCATAACTAAAATAAACAAGCATATACTATATTCTCTTTACAATTCATAATTTTAAATTGCAGAATATTCTCCGATAAGTTCCCCAAAGCAATTTTTTCTAAATGTTCATTACGTATTTAAGACAAAAAGTACTTGTCAGAAATTAATGATTAACACAGATCTACATCTAAAAATTTGATTTAATAATTTTGTCTGATCTTTATGTTTTTTGGTGTGCTGACCGAAAATGAAGCCAATTTTTCTCTATCAAATACAGATTTTTGTCAATACAGGATGTCTACAGACACAATTTTTTACACGACTCTTCCACCAACATAATTATGTAAAAACTTTATAGTATGTTTCCATGATTAATTAAAATTAATCATGGAAACATACATTTTCATGTCTACCAACATGAAATTCTGTCAGTAGAGCTTGTATTGACAAAAATCTGTGCATGATAAAGAGGAACTGGCTTCATTTTTTGTTTCATCTAAAAAAAAAAAAAACATTTGTAGCAATTAAAATTATCAAATCAAATTTTGCCAACGTTAATTCTGTAGATCTGTTTAATTAGTCATATTAAAATACTAACTTAATTTTTTTAATGCCTAAAGATTTCTATTATAACTAAACCATCATTAAAACTTGAAATAAAAACAGAATATTCTATTTATATATAAAGATTTTCAAAAAAAAAAACGTACTTGTAGGTTTGCTTAATAAATCTGATTCACATAATTTACATATAAACTATATGTTTATTATCTTAAGATATTTAATTAATCTATAACTTAATAGTGTGCAGTGGATGAAAATTAATTTGCTTGAAAATCTCTGAATCAAAGCCTGTAGTTTATACATAAAATTTTAAATTGTGCAAGAAAGTTAGCAGATTTAAATTATACAATATTTTATAATAAATAATCAAATATATTTTATTCAAATTAAAAACTTAAGTAACAAATAGCTTTAAAATGAAATTTTATTTTGTAATTGGTTACTTGTTACACAAAATTTAGAATCAAAATTAACAGTCACCTTCATTTTCCAATGAAAGATCAATTAAACTTAATTGCAGACAACTCATCCAGTTCTTTATCATCAACATTACTATCTTTAAGCTAAATTGTTTGGTTTTTCTCTTTGGCTTTGAAAAATTTAAGCTCTTATTCATTTCAGCTCTATGTCAAATTGACACTTCAAACAGACAAATGATTTCTTTCTGAATGAGGAACAACCAACCGCATATGTTTACTCTTTAAGTAGGTGTTTTATAAATTCATTTTCATCTCATGCAGCATTCAGATAAGTGTAAAACAGTGTAAATAAAAACAAACAATCAGTAATATATTTCTTTAAATGTCACCTTTTAAAAATAGTGTCTTTAATGAAATTTTAAAAAATGTATCATTCAGTGCTTTGTCACTTTATTATTTGGGTTATCACTAGATTTTATGTTCAATAATTTTATAAATTTAAGTTGCATTGCTAATTTTATTAAACAAGATTCAAAATTTGTGTTAACATATAAAATCAAAATAAAATGTAGACTATAGATGATATATCAATAAGTAGTCATTATTTAAAAATGCGTAAAAATTGTAAAAACGAATTCCAGTTGTGAAGGTTGATCTGTAAGTTGACTAGTGCTAATATTCTGATCAATTCCACGCTTATTTTCTCGATCATTAGATGCACTTTACAAATCTTTCTTTAGGCTACATTCAACGATAAGCCACACAAAAATATTCTTGTAAATTTTGAAAGCCTTAAAATCTTGCACATCGCATACATTCCATACACTATATACATTTCACAATGTCCATATAACTAACATCTAGAAATTCATTTTGATTTCAAGAAAATCCTTTTTCTTTCATCAAATAGGGGTCAAAATTCCTTGATCTTTTCAAGATATTTTGCTTTAGCTTCAATAATTAATGAATGAAAATAAAAAGAAGCCATTTTTAAACAAACGCACACAAAAACAGCACGGTAAACAGCAATATCCAATATGGCAGTTGAAAATAGCTCATTGCACCATGGCAACGACGCATGGCAACCAGGACTGGAGGGCAACCTCACTGTAAAAAAATGTTGTAATTTTTCCTGCACTTTCTGTTGTGTATTTTCAAGCATTTACGCTGTATTAATAAATTCAAGCACTAAATGTTGTTAAAATCGACTTCCTGTGGACTTTAGACCAGAACATCTGCGCTGAAACATAACATCTGTGTCTTTGAACTTAGATGCAGATGAACGATGAATGAACGAGAAGAAGATCATGGAATAAGCAATGTCCGTCCTCGTCCATGAAAAAGGTTAGCTAGAAATTTTTTTATTAATATTTTGTATTGATTTTTGTACTTTTACGTTTGCGGGACGCAAACGAAAAATCGCCAATTCAATATTATCGCACCAATTCAATATTATCGCCAATTTATATTACTGCTATTTATATTATTATTGCTATTTATATTCGAATCGCATATTGCATTCTTTGCAAATAAACCTTTTCTTGAAAAAAAAAAAAAAAATAGACTGCATCTTCTTCAGTTGTGGGCAAATCCCAAATTTTCGTAATTTTTGTAAAACAAAAATTAAGGTAGAAGAAAGAATGTTAATATATTTTACTTAGAAAACGAAAATGTTCTAATATGTTCTAAAATGTTCTAATCTTCTAAAATGCTCTGATGTTAATAATTGGCGATTTTTATATCAAAAGATTTATATTAACGTGTATAAACTTGCACTCATAATTCAGCAAAAAATATTCATTATTTATCATAATATATTCAATATGTTCATAATTACACATTAATTTTTTAAAAGAAGATTTTCTTAACTTGAAGTCTTGATAATTTATATAAGTATAAAAACATATTCTTTGAGATATTATTTAACTCTCTCTCTCTCTCTCTCTTTTTTTTTTTTTTTTTTTTTTTAAATTGCTAACAGCAAAAAATGTTTGCATGACAGTATGATGCACATACTTTATTTAAAAAATTAAAATAGGTATACTTCCGGGACAGAATAAGAACAAAAATTGGGATCGCTTTAAGGCCCCTTGTCATATTCAATTTCATATTACACTTAATTTGTGTAAAGATCCTTAGAGCTTATTTTGAAAGTTTTATTTCATCATTTAAAACGAAAATCTAATTTTACATTCTATATTTTGTTTCATTTTAAGAACTTTAATCCCGATTTAAATAGAGGTAGAAATATAACAAATTTTAAATAAATAATTTAAATTAGGATGAAAATTCTGTTGTTTCAGTATAGCTTATATATCCATAAGGAAACATTAGCATATTTCAGTGTAGTACAGATTATAAACTAAACGTGAACGGAAATGATAAATTCTCTTCTCGCTGACGTAGATAAATAAATACGGGATGAAATTCCCTTCAAAGACATTGAGATTGACCATCATACCACAAATGCGGTTTTTATCTACTGTAGATATTGAAAGCTTGCTTTTTATTTTTTCCGCTGCCTCAAAGTCAAGCAAATAGCGAATTGCTAGAAATTTATAACTATCTATAACAAATTATAATGCGCGTGTTTTGTGTTTAAGAGACAGATATGTATAAACTTGGCATTACAGAATTTTACATTTTTTATTTTGTTAACGTTTTAAGAATAAAAATAATAAAATAATAAAAAATATAATCCTAACCTTTTCCCATTTCTTCTTTTTCTTCTTTTATTTCCTTGTTTATTTATTTTTTTTTTTATTTTTACGCAATAATAACATTATACACATAGGGAAAAAAAAAAGCATTTTTTTGTTCCAA
This sequence comes from Salticus scenicus, assembly GCA_963930645.1. Lineage (NCBI taxonomy): Eukaryota > Metazoa > Arthropoda > Arachnida > Araneae > Salticidae > Salticus > Salticus scenicus. Next base: position 242,740,027 of record OZ005652.1, read on the forward strand.
GCATTAGTTAAAAATATGGCATTTTCAGCAGTCATAGCTGCAATTAAATATAAAATTATAATTGAATATCAACCCTTCAAAATCATTTACAATTTCTGCAATCGCTTTTAAGAATATAGAGGATTTTAGCAGACACAAAGAAATCCACTCCCCTCCCCACTTTTTCTTCCTAAATACTTTAATGCACTTTTATTAAAGGGAAAAAAAAAAAAAAAAGAGGTATTTTTAGTTTATGAATAAGAAATACATGCGTATTTCTTGTCTTTACGAATGAAAAGGACTTTTTTTTTTTTTTTTTTTAAGCGTGTCAAAAAGTAGTGAATTCAGGTTTCATAATGACCTTAGTGTGACCTATGCATAAAAAAAAAAAAAAAAAAAAAAAAAAAAAGTGTTTGTTTGTGGACCAATTTAAACAATTCGGTAATAATGTGAGAATTGAAGCTGTTTGTCTGACCTTGGGTTCAAGGTTCGAGAGAAGTGCACTCCATAGCAGTTTTTCTGTGAGTTTTGGAGAAAACCACAGAAAATTCCGTACGACTGTGCCAATGGACATGACCTAGGTTTCAACCTGGCAGCCCAGTCTAAACAATTTTACAGCAGATTCGTTAAATTATGATTACCTAGAAATTAACTATATATTTTTCTCTTTTTTATTCAGTAACTCCTACATTTGTTGCTTCCGTCAATTACAGTCAATTCTGTGTAAATTTGTGTTATTTAAAATGAAAACTTTCAAGCGTTATGTTTACAGTCAAACTTTAATTTTACATTTAGAAATTTGTGAAATCCGTCTTTCAACTTTCAAAGTATTCCTATTTCGCTTAAGCAAGTACCTTTCGCTCATGTCTTATATTATATGGGAAATCTATCTATTAGTGTATTAATTGTGAAAACAATTATTCATTTTTGAGAATTTAAGCATATATCAAGGGTAACATTCAGCACTTTTTTTTCTACTACTATTTCAATTGCGAAAACTTTTATTATGTTTTTACTTTGTTTTTTCCGACTAACTAAATATAGTGTGGGTGATTAAATTATTAGATTTCTTTCTTTCTTTCATTATTTTATTTAACACTTTTTTCGATTATTATTAAAAAAAAAAAAAAAAAAAAAACTAGACGAAATGTCCTGAAACCTCATGATGCAAAGAACATTTAAAAACCATTCGTTTCCACTATCGATTTTGACCAGCGTGCGCAATTAGCGCCCCAACCACAAATTCAAGAATATCAAAAATACTTTGGATCACCCTGTATCATGAAAAGCTACAAGTCAGCTACAACTGACTTGTAACTTTAATACAA